>CM066587.1:15408750-18230000 GCA_033816785.1 Picus viridis | reverse complement strand
CAACTGCACCACTCATCTTGGTGTCATCTGCAAATTTTCTGAGGGTGCACTCATTCTCACTGTCAATATTATTGATGAAGACATTGAACAGTTCTGATCTCAATATAGACCCTTAAAGGACAGCACTTGTCACCTGTCTCCATCTAGACATCATGCTGTTAATCACTGTATTTTGAATGTGATCATCCAGCCAATTCCTTATCCACTGGACAGTCCATCTATCAAATCCATATGTCTCCAGACTAGAGAGAAGCATGTTGTGGGAGTCTGTGTCAAAGACTTTACAAAAGCCCAGATAAAGAAATCATTGTTCTTCCCATGTCTATTGATGTAGTTACACCATCATAGAAAGCCACTAGGTTGGTCAGGCAGGACTTGCCATTGGTAAAGCCATGCTGATTGTCTCAAATCACCTCCCTGTCTTCCATGTGTTCCAGTATACCTTCCAGGAGGATCTTTTCCATGACATTCCCAGGGAAAGAGGTGAGGCTGACAAGTTGGTAGTTTCCAAGGTCCTCTTTTTTACCCTTTTTATAGGTGGGCGCAATGTTTCCCTTTTCCCAGTCTCCAGGGGCTTCAGCTGACTGCCAGGACTTTTCAAGTATTACAGAGAGCGGCCTTGCAACTACCTCAGCAAATTCCTTCAGAACTCTGGGATGCATCTCATTAAGTCCCACAGATTTATGTATGTTGAGGTTCCTCAGATCGTTCTGAACTTGATCCTCCCTTGTGGTGGTGGGGGACTTTATCCCACTGGTCCACACCTAGTGGTCTATCAATTTACCAGTAAAGACTGAGGCAAAAAAAGTTGAGTACCTTGTCCTTCTCCTTGTCTGTTGACACTGGCTCTCCATTGTTACTCCTCAGAGGGGGTACACTTTCTTTACTCTTTCATTGCCAGTTAATGTACCTGAAGAAGCCCTTTTTGTTATTCTTTGCATCCCTTGGCAGGTTCAATTCTAGCTGTGTCTTCACCTTCCTGATCTCACCTCTACATAACCAGGCAGTGTTCCTACAGTCCTTCAAGGTTACCCGTCCCTGCTTCCACTGTCTGTGAAGTTACCTCTTGCTCTTTCTTTTGACCAGATGCTCTGTTTTCAGCTATGCAGGGCTCTCCCCATCCTTGCTTGATTTTTAACACATGGAGATCAAGATTTCCTGTGCTCTAAGGATACTGTCCTTAAAGATCTGCCAGCTCTGCTCTGCTCTATCCTCTCTGAGGATCCTTTCCCATGGCTAACTGCCTAAAGAGCTTTTTTAATGGCATGAGTCATGAGCTAACATTTATCCCAAGACAGTTAAACTGAAGTAGAACTAAAGGGTACTGAGGAGTATATTAGATGTCAATCTTCCATAAGCTTCATTCCTAACTGAGGGAAATCTGTTCTGTCACTAGAGCATGCGTTGATCTAGCAGGTCATGTTAAAGAAACTGAAAGCTGGAGATTAAAAAAAAAAAAAGAAAAATGAAAATCAAATAAGATGAAATTAAATGGATCACTTTTTTTTTACTCATGACAGTCCAAGTAAGGTAACAGTAGAGCAGAAGTAAGTCTCAGAGGGATATTGAGGGATGCAAGTTATCAGAAGCCTTTCTAAAAACTACGACTGGGGAGCTTTATGTAGGTTTTTTTGGCAGAGCAGGATAAGTTGCAACTGTGGCTTGAGTTTATGTTGCTGAGGTCACACACAGATTTATGACTCTGGAGCAAATGCATTTTTCTGAGTTTATAATAGATTTAGAAGCCAGAACTGATGAAAATAAGCTTTAGTTGATTAGATGGTGTTGGGTGATAGGTTGGACTTGGTGATCTCAAAGGTCTTTTCCAACCTGGTTAATTCTGTATTCTGTATTCTTTGTACTGACAACCCATTTTCTGTGCTATTTTCCCCTACATTTATTGTGTGTGTGTGTGTGTGTGCATTTAGACACTTTTTTGTGCAACATTTTCCTTCCCACATCTTTTACTGAGATGGTCTGTTTGGATTACAAGCATCTCAGAAGTCTTGTTAGAGCATGTTCTTACTGGCAGATATTGAATAACTTGAGCTGTTTTGACTTCTCTTGGGTGTAGCCAAACAGATCTCTTAGGGACACCTGACACTGACATCCAGTCTCCACACTGGAGCTGGATCGTGTCTGAGCAGCAGGAGAATATGTAGAGTGGCCAGATCTGTCTGTCCTGTCAAAGCAGTCTGTCCTTTTGCTATATAGGTGTTGATACAGTGTTTTGCATAAATATGTTTTTCTTTATTTTATTTTAAAATAATGCTAAACTGATGACTGTCCATGTGGGGACAGCTGCTTTACTCTAACACACATCAGTCATCACTGGACTGTATAAGTATTTCCTTTAAAATATTCCAGAAAAAGTTTCTCCACATAATGCCAGTTTTATCTTGCCCTATTTTCTTTTCCCTGTTTGGTAGTTTTTAAACCATACAGCAATTACATAACAAACATGAGGTTCTGGAAGCTGCAAATCAGACCCATATTTCCAAAGAGAGATCCAATGTTTAAGTTGTCTTTTCATTCTGACACCTCTTTAGTTAAAACCTCTACCTTTTAACACCTTAACACCTAGACTCTCACAGAGACATTTGAAGCTGACAAGTCTACATGCATTTAAACTATCTTGAAGTATAAGACCACTAGAGGTTTCCAAGCATCTATATGTATTCCTTTACAAGTGAATCAAGAAGATGAATGAAATTCAGATTTGTCACAGCATTCCAGAATATGCACTTTTAAGGAAAGTGAACTTTGAGAGTCATAATGGAAACCTGGACTGGCATAATTTATTATTTTCAGACTAGCTAAGGGGTTGGTTTGCAGATTGCATTCAGGGGATTATTTTGAGTGTTGTCTTCTCTTGTGTGCTCTTTCCTTCTGAGGGAGGCATATAATTAAATCTATGTTTAACAAGCAGATATTTTGTTCCTCATCTAGACATCAAGTAATTTTACCATTAATGGAATAAAAAATGTTGAATGTAATATCTTTTCTACCCACTCCATTGTTACTCACCCATTATGGCTATAGGTTCTTCTGGAAAGCCCTCAATTCTTCAGCCTCTCATGCTTTGCTCAGCCCTGGGGCTGAGGTTTGGATGTCCCCTGCTAACCCAGCCTGGAAACTATCTGTTTTCCCTGACTCTACCAGGCAACCAGGATAAGAGTTTGCCGTGCTCCATCCTTCATTAGCAAACAACTATTTAGCTGCCTCAAGCCTTCACACTAATCACTGTGATTGTCCTTTAAAGCTTCCTGTAATGTTGTTTCAGTTTGTCAGCTTTCAGCCAGTCACATTAAGGACAGCTGGCTGGCAATCCATCAAGTTGCTTTCCGGGCCGCAACACAGTTTGATTGACACAAACTGACATGATCCTACTCTTGGTAGCATTACATGACAGCTTAAAATATGGGTGTGGGTCATATCAGCCCTCTTAATACTCATTACTTACTTCAGACCCAAATTCACCTCTTTTCCTCTATAAAACAAAACCATCCCAAAAGGAAAAGGAAAAGGAAGAGGAAGAGAAAGAGAAGAGAAAGAGAAAGAGAAAGAGAGAAAGAAAGAAAGAGAAAGAGAAAGAGAAAGAGAAAGAGAAAGAAAGAGAAAGAGAAAGAGAAAGAGAAAGAGAAAGAGAGAAAGAGAAAGAGAAAGAGAAAGAGAAAGGGAAAGGGAAAAGGGAAAGGGAAAGGGAAAGGGAAAGGGAAAGAGGAAGAGGAAGAGGAAGAGGAAGAGGAAGAGGAAGAGGAAGAGGAAGAGGAAGAGGAAGAGGAAGAGGAAGAGGAAGAGGAAGAAAAGAAAAAAAAGAAAAAAGAGAAAGAAAAAGAAAGAAAGAGAAAGAAAAGAAAAAGAAAAAGAAAGAGAAAAAAAAAAGAAAAAGAAAAAAGAAAAAGAAAAAGAAAAAGAAAAAGAAAAAGAAAAAGAAAAAGAAAAAAGAAAAAGAAAAAGAAAAAGAAAAAGAAAAAGAAAAAGAAAAAGAAAAAAAAAGAAAAAGAAAAAAAGAAAAATAAAAGAAAAAAAAAAAAAGAAGGAAAAAACCCCCAACAACTAAACCCTTGAAGCAATGTAATTCTGAATTTGGGTATTTACATGAAAACTTGGTGTTACTACTCCTTTTAAAAAAATTACTTTGTTCAATATTGGAACTTTCAAAGGCTGAAAGCTAACAGGGATAAGGCAGGTGGCAAATGCTCTGACAACAAAAGAGATGACTGAATCCTGGCTGAAGATTTTGTCCTGCTACAGTTGCTGTATGACCCAAGGCTAATCACTTAAGTAAGATTTTTAAAGGCACCTGGATTTCAAGCCTCATTTGAATAAATAAAAGCTTAATCCTTAATACCTTTAAATAATTTTAGCCTCCAAGTAATCCAGTTTTTGTCTGAATTTTCTATTTAGAAAAGTGTCTCTATTCTTCTCACAGTCTAGAAAAATAAATAGGAAGTTTGGAACTATTACAGGCACAGCTGAGGAAGATGGATGGAAAGTACAAGTTTCTCTATTCCAGCAAATATTTCAGACTTACAGTGTAATGGGAACATTGGTTAAAAAAACTTCAAAGCTTCCATATTTGTCTTTGTGAATCATTTAGCATTCTGATACTACTGTTTTGGTGTCTAGCATTTATGCTGTGGAGATGCCGTTATTCATAGTGTATCATACAGCTACAAGCCATCTGTGTTTTAACTTAATTTCAGGCATGGTCTATTCATTAAAACTTGAATTGTTTCACAGTCTCATTCTATTATGGATAGGCATTCCATTTATCTTCTTCAGTTTTAGCCACAATACAGTTATTTTTTTTAAGTACCATCTTCTCTTTCAAAGCTAAGAAAGGTTCTTCAGTCCTTCCTATTTCTCTGCACAGTTTTCCCTCATTCTTGGAATTTCCTATAGACATAGCAGTGGATATTTAAGATAAGAAAAAAATAGCTCTGTTGATAGTTGTGACAAATCCTCATCCTTTACTTTCATGCACAATTAAATTATTTTTCTTAATTTTTAAACTCTTTTAAGTTCAAATTAAAACACTTGCAATAAGAGTAATCTTTCAGAATCATGAAAAAATGAAAACATTTCTCATGTTTCTTATTGAAACTTACAGGGAAAGTTCAGAAGGATATAGAATCATAGAATCATAGAATCAGTCAGGGTTGGAAGGGACCACAAGGAACATCTAGTTCCAACCCCTGCCATGGGCAGGGACACTTCACACTAGATCAGGCTGGCCAGAACCACAGGCTGGCCAGAGGCAGCCTGTAAAGCAAGGGTAAAACCATAAGGATAAAGGTAAAACCATAAGGATAAAGGTAAAATCATAAGGAAAATACTCTTTGGTATTCAAAGCTCACTTACAGCCTAACTCCTATCACTTTTAAAATGTATGTATAGAGAGCTCAGTTACTGAGTAGTATAAATCATATTTAAAACGTGAATACCTCTTTCGTGCGTCTAAAATTTGGGTTCACATCTGCCTGCCTTACCACATCTGGCAGAGTGTAATAATTAGGCTCTCTCCTAAAAATGAGATTAAAAAAAGAAGTCTTTGCAAAGATTATTATCTCTTCAAGAAATTTCAGATCCACTTTTCAACTGGTATAAACAAATAACAGCTCTGTTGAACCCTGCTGATACATGCCTGCAGAGAATCTGTTCTTCCATTCCCAGGTCAAGTCTAACAAAAGTTGTGCAACTTACTGTTTGCTCTATGTCCGAAACATTTGTTATAATTTTGTCTTGCTGGGAAGGTTTCTTGAGTCATGTTTTGGTTTCAATAGTTTTAAAATAAATAATAACTTTTAAAAATAATATTTGAAGCAGAAAGAAAATCTAAACCACATTTGATTATGTAGTCAATGAAATGTCTTACCTGAAAACATCAAACTGATTTAGTTTTGATGTGAAACACTTCCCAACAATTAGCACTGTCTAATTCTGTTCAAAAGCAGGGGAGTCCTATCTACACCTGATACATTTATGCAGGAGGAAAATGAGTGCTTTCACCTCGGAGGAAGTAGAATTTCTTCACTTTGGGTCAGTCAAATATAAACAGAAGAACTGTTTAATATATCTTATTATGGCCTTTTGTGTAGAGTTGTATTTCATCTTGAAAAGTTAAACGCAGCATAGCTGCTGTTTGTCCCTTACCCTTCTGCACCCTGTGAGATTTTGTCAGGTGACTTGATGATATGTGCAGGAAGCAGCACAGATTGAATTAGAGAAAGACTTGGCCCTCATTCATCTGTTTTTGAAATAATGGTGTCCAGGATGGAGATTAAGTGTATATTAATACAGGGGAGGAGATCAAGAAAAGGTTTATGTTTGTTTTAGGCCAGAGATGTTTTAGCACAAATCTCTTGCACCAAATCTAGTCCTGTAATGCTAGGACTGATCAGGGAAAAGAAAAAATACTGATGGAAACCAACTTTGCAATGAGAAGAAAAATGCCTTCTTGACCCCAAGTTTCTGTCCGGAAGAATAAAACCTGATAGAAGCTGCCAGTTTTATCTTAAGCTGCAGAGCTATAAGGATTATTTCAGCTGAGGATCTTAATATCGGTCTCTGCCTTCACACAAGAAATGACACTTATGTAAGGAGACAGCGAGAGCTTTAAGAATTAAAATGAGCTAAAACTGCAGGCTTTGTAGGGTACAGATACACTTTCTGCATTCATACAGACATGGCTAAATTTTCCATTGCTTCTTTAACTTTTGGCAAAAAATAAGCAAAAGGTCAAAGGCCTGATTGGGATGCAGCCATTAGATTGTCTGCTGCAGTCCCTGGTGGGAGAGAGTAGTGGATGTGGCACAATTGTGACTTTTAAATAAAATTCCCTGTCCCCCTTAGGAGGAATGCCTCTGCTGACTCTGAGGTGGCTGTGCTTTTCCAAGGCTCTGGAGCAGATAAAGAATGTGCCCTGTCCCCCTTAGGAGGAATGTCTCTGCTGACTCTGAGGTGGCTGTGCTTTTCCAAGGCTCTGGAGCAGATAAAGAATGTGACAGGGCTGTGAAAATTTCCACTCCAGAAGTCTCCTTCCTGTGCGCAGCCATAGGCTAATCTCCAGGGTTCTACAGCAGATCCGTGTGCTCTTTCATTTGGTGGAAGGGGACCGGGGGTAGACTAGGATTAGTGTGAGTGGAGCTGTAATTTGGGTCATATTTCTTCACTGCAGAACTCGAACTGACCAGTGGGTTTGTGAATTATTGGTGAGATAGCTGTATGGGAGTGGCAAGTATGCAGGTTTTTTTTTTCTGGCGGTGATGATGGCTAAAACAAAATCCAAAACCAATAAAGACAGAGAACTGTGACTTCCCATTTCTTTCCAGGTAATAAAATGTCTTTGTGCCATTTTATGTAAATGGGATGTGGCTATGAATATGGATATGAGACTGATAGAGACTAGATGAGGGAAGCCCCAACTGCCACTCATGTCAGATTGCAAATAATGTCATTCACATACTTTCTCCCCAGAGTGAATGAGGCAAATAAGGATGGGGGAAGCAGAGGTGTAATTTAGCTAAGAGTTATATTGCTTACTGTTAGTAGTCCACTCTGATCTTTCAAGTCACCTGGGAGCAATTCCCCCACTTTCAATCCAGGCAGAGTGCACCATTATTTGCTAGGTACTTGTGGGACTGAGGGTATCTCAGCTGTGAGGAAATGTTCTGCTATCTTTTGTGCAATATGATTCGGATAGCAAGATGGAGACAGAAGGAAGACAAAGCTTTCATGACTCCAAAGGACTTGGGGAATAGAAGGTGGTGATGTGGTCTGATACAAGGAGTCAAGATTGTTTTGTCCAGAAGGATTGTAGGAAAATCCATTTTAGGGTGTTAGGTAGGGATATGATCATAGTGTGCAGATAGAGATGCTAGAAAGCATCCCAAAATCTGGGCAGCCAGGAAAGGCACAGGAAAAATGTCAGATGAGAGGGTGAATCCTTCAGATCAGTTGCATAGGCAGCTCATGTGGCCTGTACTTTTTTCTCTTTGACTGATTCCTGAGAGGGCTTTGGTGGAAGAGTGTTGAAGACATCTCTTGGAAGACAGAACCATGTTTTTTAAGTGGATCAGGCTGCAAACTGGAAAAGCTCACAGCAAGTGGTTTGAAGAAGTACAGCTTCCTGCCAAGCACCCCATCTTTAAAACATATGGGCTGCCAGGAATGCATGTAGAGAAACTAGTTGTAAAACCCCAGGTTTTTGTAACCAGTGCAGTGTACAGTCACCTATGTAGCTGAAGTTTGAGCCACTGAGCAAAACAGCAAGTGGTTTGAAACAGACACTTGTTCCTGTCCAAAGGTTTGAACTATTTTTCCACAGGCCTCCCCATTTGGGCCTGTCTTTACATCAAAGATAAATTCAGATATGGGCTGGACCTGTACAGAGAAAAGAAGGTGTTAAGTACCTCTGAGAGGTCAAAAAGTGTAGAGAAACTAGTTGTAAAAAGGTGTAGAGAAGCTAGTTGTAAAAGTACGTCATGTGTAAATGCCTATGTAGCTGAAGTTTGAGTCACTGAGGAATATCAAAACAATCACTAAGTGGATCAGGCTGGCTGAAGTGTTGCAAACAGACATAGACTGGAAATGTAAAGGTGAACTATTTTTACCTTGGTGGGCCCACAACTCTTCTGGACATCAGAGAAGAGATGCAACTTATAAATGGGACTGAGATTGATGGGTGGATTTAATTATGGACAGTACTGTACAGTTTATCCACAACTGTGAAATGTGCACTGCAATCAAGCAAACTAAATTGTTAGAACTTTTGTGGTGTGATGGATGATGGTCAAAACATAGGTATGGGGAAACCCAGCAGATTGGTTATATTGCACTCCCTCAGGCTCACCAGGATGTTATGTGCTTTCAATGGTGGAATAAACCACCATATGGCTGGAAACATCTTGTACCTCATGCCACTGCCTGCAATAGTATCTTGGGCCTTGGAAAGCAGATCTTGTGATGATGTGGTATTCCAGAAAGAAAGGACTGAGATAATGGGACAGTTACATCCCCTAATGTGCACTAGTCTGTCACTCATTCAGTGGCCAGCCAAGCCCTGACCCTTGACATGTCCTCTCAGAGAAAACAAAACCAATATTTTGCCCTCCACAACTTGCCATGTATGAAAAGTAGGGCTGCAATTATTGGAAGCATAGTGCAGATCAGATTTATTGATGCAGAATGTTGTTACCTTGGGAAACAGGTCAGAGCCTGAGGAGTGGCAGTACGTCTCTATCTCATCAAGACTCAGAAAGAATCATCCAGGAGAGAGCTAACTGCAACAAACTGCAGATGGAGATTGATGGGGCAAAGCAAACTTAGGAGGATATTTCACTGTAGCTCACTGTTGGAGACCCAGGCAATGGCTCTTAGTTTACACAAGTGATTTTGAGGAATGTTGAAAATTGTCCTGGATAGGAGGCAAACAGGAGAAAATCATGGACTCATTAAAGAGCTCTCAGTCTTTCACATGTTCTTGTATATTTTCCAGTGAAAATTATGAAATGGGAGAGAGCTGTGGAGGAAAGGTTGAAAGATCTAGAAGCAGGGGGTGGGGGTGGGGGGGTGGGGATGGGGAGATGGGACAGGGGAGAAGAAAAAAGCAGGGGAAAACCATTGGCATCATAGATTACTTTAGGCAACTATAGGTACCTGCAATGAAGTACTTAATCACAGTCACAGCTGCTTCCTTGAGCAGATGGAACTTTTTTCTCAGTCCAAAACACCAGCTTTTTTGATATATATTTTAGCAGCATTAGAAATTCCTCTCTGTCCAAAACTAGGCTTTTCAAATGAAATAAGTGACCTCTCTTGAGTTTTGAGGAGCCATCCATAAGATATCCAGTGTCAAATTTTCTACAGGGGTCTGTTGTTCACTAATACTGTCCCTTTCAAACTTCCTAATGAAGGGTTTCAGCCGGCCCTCAATGGTTCACCTGTGATCTCCTAATGTTAACATAAATACATGTGCAGGTCAAACTGCAGTGCTCACAGCTCCTCAATTCTACTATCAAGATCTTTAAACCTCACTCCAAGAGATTCTAGGTAGCTCGGAATGTTGCCTTTGCAATCAGTAGAAGCTCAGCATTTAATACTGGCCTAAATTACTTAACCTTTCCATTTAATTACAAATTAGTGGGATTCACCCTTACAATGATTTAAACTGTATCTACTGAGGAATGTATTTTGCGATACGAAAATGCCAGCTAAATAAGCAGAATTACATTTTGGGGGGATTGTCTTGTGATAATGTAAGAACCACTTAATAGTAGTCATAGTGTAATTCATTTAAAATTATGTAAGCAGTTCATGCTTAATTATGTTTTTCTTTTAAATAAATTAATTTTCTATGGAATATTAAAGCACTGAGCTGTCATTCACTGTAAGAAAATAACATAGCTAGACACACAGTGAAGCAGAGTTCTTAGTAAGCATTCATTAGAATGTGTTTTAATGAGCCAATATTTAAAAAGCTTAGTTACAGGAATACTCAGAATTCATGAATTATAAACAAACATATTTATTAAGCTGTTGACACCTTAGATACAAAAATTCCCATTGACTGCTGTGCTTGGAATAACAGCAGAATTTTGCACATGCTGTAGTATCTAAATAGAATCTTAGAAAGGGAAGACTATAAAAACACTCCAGTGTAGTAATAAGAGAATTCAAAGAGAAATACATACTGTAAAATGAAAGATAAAGAAATGAATAAATAAATAAATAAATGCTTGTTGTACATTTTAAGAAAGCATGTCAATATGTCATTTATGGATCACAGAGAAACCAGAAAAAATAGCTTTCATCTTTAAATAATATTTCTCCCCCACCAAAAAAAAATCCTCCAGAGCAAACTCCACAAAAAGGCAGCTCAGTAGAAAGAAAGAAAATTTTGTGTATAAGGAATTTTAGGGTTTTTTCCAGGTTGAACTTTGCTTATTGAGCCAAGTTAAAATAATAAACTCTTTGGAATTACAAATAAATGAAGAAGTATTTTGAAATATGTCTTACCTCTAATTAATCATGTAATACTTAGAATAAAGTCCAAATTTCTTCAAAGTTCCTATCTTTCCCTTTCATGCAAAACAAAACATATTCTGGGTTCACTGGTTCAATTATTATTGGATTTATAATTGGATTTTTTTTTTCCCTTTCCATACCCCTATGTCAAATTATGAATAAACCATGGAAATATTTCTGGGTTTTACCAGCTGCATAGCAAAATTGTTACATTAATCTAGACTTCCTATTTTGAGGTCATAGTCACCCCAAGTGCCATATTTTATTTAAAGGAAATGGAACTGCTGATGGGCAGCTATATGAGAGCAGTTTTGGTGTCCATGTGCATCCAAATAGACATGTAATAAGAGTTCTGCCTGCTTCTGAACTTGCAACTATGAAAAGGAGACTATGGGAGCTGACAGAAATTCTCCTGTTGTCAGGGATGAAAGAGGAGTGTTCCCATCTTACTTCTCTGCTGCCATCTTGTCTGTCCATGGAATTGTTATTTCCCAGACTTAATTTAACATAGTATGCAGTCTCTTTGTTGCCAATAGAAGTGGCTGATTTTCAGTCTGAATGGTAGCTGAGGAGCTCCATCAGGTTATTGTGGGTAGTCAGCCCAGCACCTGAGTTGCAATGGCCATTCTTTAAAGTGTTGCTACATGTACCAAATAAAATTTAAGAAAACTTCTTTCAAACTTCAGTGAGGGTAAATCAAAGTGAATGAAAGTGAAAGAATTCTAGACTAAGCATAAAGTTAGCTTTGGGTAATCAAATTATCTCATGTAACTTCATTACAATTCTAACATCACAGGTCTTCGTGAAAAGACAACAATCTCTCCATCTTTTATAACGTGAGAGTATATTTATCAATGATTTTGTGATGGTTCAGGCATATGAATGCGAGATTGCAAATGGAGCAGGTTATGCTTTATTACTACAACAACACATGCAGAAATAATTTCTTAAGAATGTTCCAAGACAATAGAATTGAGCTAGAAATTAGGACCTACTTAGCAGTCTTAGCTGAACAGAGTACGTCTTATATTTTGTATTATTTACCCATATTTTATCAGCATGTAATGTGCTGTCTGGTGTACAATATCAGAGAGCTTCCTCAGATGATGCAAAATGCTACTATGAGCTTTTTTTAATGTAAATCTCTCCACCAGTGTCTGCTCTGCTATAAAATCAGGAAACAAATGAGACCTTGATTAATAGCAGATTACATTTATTGGCAGTTACATTTATTTTTCTATCATTTATATAAAACATGAAGTATCAATATATCAGCCTTTATGTATATGACTGTAACCATATTTTTCCATCCTGTGCACAGTGCTCATAATCTGTGTGGGAAAAGGCCCTCTGAGTGTTTGAATAACTCTTAGCACAGCACAGCCTGAAGGATGATTTGTGCCTTTGGGCACTACCGTCATGTAAATATGGAACATCTGAAATACATTCTGGAATATGAAATTGAAAATTAGATGGGAAATACTTGTTATATTGTGTATGTAATTTGTAAGTACTAAAGTGGTTTGTCTTCAGAGGGACATTAGGAAATTACTGCCCAAACTCACAATAGCTTTGGCTCAGTGTTATTGAAACACCTACCTCCTGCTGATTTCTAAAGGCAAGTGGGGACAGACTGACAAGACTGTAGTGACCACTTTTTATCAGAGGGCTGCTTTGGAGCAGATAGGTCTCAAAGTATCTGCCTGCTTAAATGACAACCAATTGCAGAAGTGATCTACTCCATGACAGTGTGCCTAGGGAAACAATTATTTCTTATCATGAACAAACACCAAACTAAAAGAGGTTTGAACAGTTGAAATGTGTGCTTGGACACTGGTTGCAGATTTGAGCATGGAGTAACTGTTGACATTCTTCCCAACTCAACTGAAATCCTTAGATTTAGGTCTTAATACATGGGAAATTTTTCTTGAGAGGATGGAACAGCATATGGAGGTTAAGAGTGGATTGGGAACTGTGAGCCTGAACCTAGCAGCTAGGGAGGCAGCTAAATTAGGTGAATGCCCCAAGTAGAGGCAGACATGGACACAGGGAGCAGCAGTACTTTATGGAGCTTATTTGAGACATTTTCAATAGCCTAGTTTAAAAATGTAATTGAACTGCCAGAATATACCTAAGTATATAATTCATTATGTGGATCTTCTGCATATCTTTTGAACACTAAAAATGTCTTTGCATGCTATAAATAATTATTGATATTTCATATAAAACACACTAAACACACTCCAGGACTAAGGAGTTATTGATTTAGCAATTACTTTTCACAGTTCTTCATTACCATTAGAAGATTTGCTGCTCACTTCATTTTATAATTATTGCATTCTTGAATTTCAAATACTCCCAGAATCACCCTTGCTTTTCAGCTAATAAAACAAGAAAGACTTCTACTTTGGTTTGGGTTTTTATTCTCAGGATTATGTTTTACATTATAATATCTGGATAGATAAAAAGATTAATTGTGAGATGTAAATAGTCTCACTGGCCATATATCTATAAGGAGGAAGACCCTAGCTTGATCAGTACCTTATGCTAAGTTCTATTTTACAATAATAACCTGATAAGTTTTATATAAGTAGGGCAGCATCAGATGTGATATGTGAAATCATCACCTTTATCCTGTCATGCTTCAACACAGACTGAATGTCAGTATTATCTCTTTACCAGGGTACACACCCTGTCTACAGCTGCACACAACACACTGCTGAATGTCCCAAAAAGTGTAACAGCGATCACTTAATACAAACAGTACCTTTGACCACTGAAAAATAATTAAATAGGATTTGTGAAAAATGTGAAGTGGTTCTTTGTTTCTTTAGGAAATAAATATTTACATTTTTTTCATGTGTGCAAGTGTAATAATATATAGTTTGCTCCATATGTAAGTACTGCATATGTTTACTCTGAAGATGGAGAAAGAGTGAACATTAGATTGATACTTTCTTACTTTGGCTTACAGATCTACTTTATTTTCCTTCCTAAACAATTTATTTTCACTTTGACCCTATATTTACACCTATAAATTGGGAATACAATACAATACAATACAATACAATACAATACACCAGGTTGGAAGAGACCTTCAAGATCATCGCGTCCAACCTATCAACCAATCCAACCCACCTAAACAACTAGATCATGTCACCAAGCACCCCATCAAGTCTCCTCCTGAACACCTCCAATGAAGGTGACTCCACCACCTCCACGGGCAGACCATTCCAATGGGCAATCACTCTCTCTGTATAGAACTTATTCCTAACATCCAGTCTAAACCTCCCCTGGTGCAGCCTGAGACTGTGTCCTCTTGTTCTGGTGCTGGCTGCCTGGGAGAAGAGACCAACCTCCACCTGTCCACAACCTCCCTTCAGGTAGTTGTAGAGAGCAATAAGGTCACCCCTGAGTCTCCTCCTCTCCAGGCTAAGCAACCCCAGCTTCCTCAGCCTCTCTTCATAGGGCTTGTGTTCCAAACCCCTCACTTCATCGCCCTTCCCTGGACACGTTCCAGCAAGTCAACATCCTTCCTAAACTGAGGGGCCCAGTACTGGAAGATACCAAGATACTGGTAGATACCAATATCTACCAGTTCAGTGTTTATTTGGAGATATGTCTAGTCAGTAGAAAATCATCTGGAAACTACATAGCTAGGACAGTATATGGGAAATGTGGATGCTGATTTGTGCTCGTTGATTGTGCATGGCTATGAACAGTGCTCAGTGTTTTGAACAATTGCACTCCTGAATGGCAAAGCTGTAGAAAGAAAACACGAGTGTCAAGTCAGAGTGCTGTGTGACCCTGGTCTCATCTGTACCTCAATTATCTTTGCTTTTCAAAATGAGGTACTGACATTTCCCCCAAATTTTAACCGAGTTTTCAGATTCTAGAAGAGACACACAGTATCACACGAACAACAATAAAAACCCCACCAAAAAAAACCAACCAAGAAAACCAACCAACCAAAAAAAAAAACCCCAAAAAACACCTCTACCCAAAACCCCCTGAGCAAATAAAAACAAAACAGAACAAATAAACAAAAAAAACCCCACGACTTGGTTAAAATATATACTCTGAAGTTAATTATGAGGACATTTAAAGTCAGTGTCCATTGTGTTCTTTTATTGAATAAAAACCCTGGAGCTATAAACTGTCATAGACCTCATGGCTTTTTACAAGTTCATATTTGTGACTTGAGAAAATGCTGTATCTAAGAGCAGCACAGGACAACAACATGTCCTGGCCGGAAAAGAATGTATCTACCATGTGTAACAATGAATAGTTGATAGGCAGACAATAGTATTGCTCCTGTGCTTTATTTTCTCCCAGTTTGGTCTTTTTTTCTTTCCCTTTGTGTTCAATCTTGAGCAACTTGTGTGACCTCTGATTTGATGCAGGCACAAACAAACAAACAAACCAACAAACAAAATAAATTGGAGGCTTTTTCCCCCCACTAGTCACCAAGACAGGGGTTCAGGTGCTGCAAAGAAATGTAAAAATATCAATCTCATTTAACAACAAGCATTGTTATCTTCTCCCTACCTGCATGGTGGCACTTCAGAGCAAGTCTGTTTCTGAAGAATGCACAGTGCTGGTTTAACTGGTTCACAATATATGTACTGTACAGGTGTTACCTCTTAGAGGCTTGCAGGGTTCCAGGCATTAACTACTATAACTGGCTGGGAGGAGGACAGTAGGAAGTGTGTAAGAAGTAACTTCTAGCTTATTTGTATTAATAGGGTCTTTTGAACAAATTTGATGTTATTCCTTTAACTAAATGTTAACAAAGTGCTTGCAAGTCAAAATTCAAATTTCTTTCAGTTCCCATACTAGAAAGCAGAACCTTTTTTACCCAGGTTTCTGCCAGAAACCTTAGAAATTTCTGGAAGAATATGACTACTAATAGATTTTTATCATTAATATGAAATTAATTTATCAAAAAGATCTAACTATTATTCTTGAGCAGGGTGAATTGACATGTCAGCAGTGAGATCAGGGGAACTGTGACAGTTGTCAGCAGCTGAAAACTTGCCATGGAAAAAATGGACATGAGACACTTAAGCAAGTTAATTGTTTGGCTTCTTTTTCCCCTTCACAGGTACAGCCTCCTCTCTGAGTCCATTTATTTAAGGTGGGTTCAGCAGATAATTCCTCCTGAGCAGCTAAAGATATTTTTTCCTGTTGTACAGCTTATGTTAGTGGTATTATTTTGATAAACTAACGGTTAATTCACTCCAGCTCATAATCTATTCAATATGCAACAGGTTAGTCTATGTTGGCTTAAGCAACACAATTTGTATCCAATTTGAGTCTAAATATGAGTTTCAGTTATATCTTATCAATATCAGTTTTAATCTTGTTGGCTAACAAAGAGTATCACAGTGACGTTTTCTATCTGGATTTGATGTCTGTGACTAAGAGGCACATTTTCTGTGTTTATAAATACATAAACAAATGCACTTAGATTTTGCACACAGTAAAGTATAGGAATCCTCAAAATCATATACTGGCCCATGTAAATTGATACTGACCTATGTTTCCAAAACAGAGGCATTTCAGCTACCCTTTAATTTGTAACATAGGTAGTCATTGAAGATCTGAGACTTTCACCCACTCTTTAATTTGTAACATAGGCAGTCATTGAAGATCTGAGGTATGAACCCACATTTTTCAGTTAGACCCTTAAGTATCAAAGCATCTTTTACAAAGGATACTGTAGAAAACATACCTGGTAATCTAAATACATCTCCATAAAGCTGAGGAAAAAAATGCTTTCTCACCTTCCAGGAAAAACAGGTCAAAAGAGCTTTCTCAGTGTCCCCTAACCATCACAAATGTATTTTGCTGTTTTGAGAGCAAGAAGCATGAGATAAGGCAAATGTGTAATTACTTCTTGACCCACTCTTCTGGGTTATACATTTTCATGAGGAGCCACAATTCATTATTTGCATTGATATGTACAGAAGGATGGGACTGCTTAGTTGATATTCATTTATTCAACAGTCTGTAATCTATATTTAATGGAGTACCAGACTGTGGCATAATAAACCGTTTAAAAAGATAGCTGCTGCTTACACAGGGGTTATTGCTTGCATAACCTGTACTTATTTTTCATTACAAAACTAAAAGAGCAAAGCATAATTCATTCAAGAAAATGAAGTTAACATTTAATGGCTTGAAAAATGATAGTGTACCATAATGCTGTGCAGTACTCTGAACACTTATAAAACAAAACAAGAGAGAGAGAGGGGGAACAAAAAAATAAAACAAAAACAAATAAAAGGCATTAACAGCTCAGTATGAAATACAGGCACCAAAGCAAAGCAATGCATTCCAGGTTTCCACCTGCTTATCAGGACCACTCAAAGATTACTAATTAGTCTCAAATAAGTAGATTTGTGAGTTACTGAGCATGTACAAACACCTACTCTTAACAATGTCTGTCATAAAAGCTGAAACCTTCTTTGTTGCTTTTCCCTTCCTTGAGTTTTCCTCCACACAAATAGAGGTTTTCAGTCATCTATAGATGCACTGTGTGGACATCTTTGCATATAACTGTGGAAACTGTTGACAAACATAATGATCACATCTACAAAGACATCTTGCTATATGTCAGATACCATCTAGGATTTAACAGAATAGTTTTATCGAGCTGCAATGTCTCATTCTCAATCTGATAGCAGAATGAGAGAGGACTGCCTTCATAATCAGGATCAGTGAGGAAAACTCCAAGAGAGATGGTAGGATAGCAGTGGGAAGCTCTGAATTTTGGAGTGACACCTTTGGCTATGCTTACAATAGCAGGGTTTTCCAAGTCATCTCTCATAGAAATATTGAACTTGTCCGGAGCAGCTTAGTTCTAAAACCAAATGTTGCTTTAGTCAACATCCCTTAGATCTGCAGAACTTTAAAATGACTCAAGTCGGGAAATACAAGCTATGCTCTTCATGGAAGCTTGACAGGAACCTGTCCTTGCATATGCTGGAGGCTAATCAGTGTCAGCAGCACTGCAGTGTGTGTCTAGGACATTCAGCTATTTATCCTTCAGGGAGATACAGAGTCCCCAGCACCACCCTCCACTTGGACACCACTTGAGGGTCCTGAAAACCAAACTGGCAGGTTGAAATGTCCGTTAAGAACCAGATCTGTGGCTGTATTTCTTGCTGGTATAAATAGGTGAGTTTACCTGCAGTGACTTGACGGGAACCTTTAGCCTTGAAACAAAACTTTTGCCTTCCTAGTAAGTGTGCTGACCTCTGTTTCAGACAAAAAAACCTCAACTACATAGGCTTACATGAATGTTAAGAGAAGGGAAAAACATTAAAAGGTAAAACAGTAAAACAAAACACTCTTAAGGGCTTTAAAATATGATTTAATTGGTGGCTAAAGGATTTCAAGTGCCAATTGGGGGTCATTGTGGAGTTGAAGAAATTGGATGATTTTTTTTTTTAAATCCTCATATTTAAGAAACTTTTTCTGCTTGTAATGCTATCACACTGCATAATTCAGTGAGAAAATGTGATATACATAGAAAATTAATGATCATCATACCTTGTTGGCTTTTTAAGCATCCATTTTACATATGTCTGCTGCAGAGCTTTTCTATTTTAATGTCTTTGCTTGCTCTCTTCTGGGAGTTGCATAAACACTACAGAAAGCTGACACCTGGGAATCCTTGCAGCTGCCTTAAGGGCAATTAGCTATAAAAGATAGGGCTAAAAGCTAATTGCTCTGGTTTAGTCCTCAAAGAGCAGGTGAAGCCTGCTGAGAAATGAAAGTCAAGCAGGAGAAAGGCCGGTTAAAAATTTCTTTTGCATTTAACTTCAGCTATTTAGGCCTAAATACTCCTGCTACTTTGGCATTTAATTTTATAGTCTGGTGTCTGCTGGGAAGACATCCAGAATTTTCACTTTGTGGTTTAAATATTTGGGTTTTTCTGTGCTTTCCCTTCCCTCACTGGGGGCAGGGAAGAAATCAACATCAAAAGCACGATGGGATTGGGAAGAAGAAAAGATCTAGAGTGTCAATAATATAACCCTTCTAGAGTCTGTGTGGCTGTGAAGTGCACTTTGATTCAAATCTGGGTGTGTGATGACAACCAGAGGACCTCTGCAAAAGGTATTTGTGGTGTTCTTCATTTGGCTTGAAAAGCAAAGTCAATACACTGTCTTCCAAGATGCTTTTTGCACTAGATATGTAGTAAATAGAAGAGATATTTAGGAAGGATTTGAAGTTCATTCTGTTTATTTCAGTTAGACTGTGGGAGGAATGTAACAGAAAAGTATAAAAACAGCTGCTTTATTATGAAGAGTTGACTCGGGAACTAGGAGGGAAAATTGTTTTCCTGTCTTGAAATCTTGGAGTCCTCAAGTAATTTTCCTGTCATGTCATAATAATTTTTTTTAAAACACACAAAATGCTTGTTCCAAAGTCTCTAAAACATCCTGTTTCTACCTTTTCATGTTTGTCTTTTGACTCTGTTTGAAACCAAAATTGAGATAAAAAATTTCCCCCCACTCATTTTGAAATCTCAAGAAATATATGAATAATGACTGGGGAATGGAAATCACAGTTTTTGGATTCAGAAATCTGCCTGAACAACCCATTTCTACAAATAGCAGTGAAAATGCAACAAGTCTTGAAAAAGCTCCCAGCTGGCTCTATTTCCATGAAGTATTTTAGACCTTAATCTAATGATAACATTAAAAAAACTGTAATCTTCTCCCTTATACTTCAAAATATGTCTTGGTGTAACTTACGTATCCCAGAAATGGAAGGATGCTTATGTTTGCCATATTCTTTCCTGTCCCCAGGGTAGCTATATTTTGTTCCCTGTTTTCAGCTGTGAAGGGCTTGCTCAGAAGAGCTCATTCCATGCATCTTTTTGTGTCATTTAGTTTTGTACTTTCTAACTGAGAGAAGTTCTTGGACTTTCTTGTTGCCACATCCTTACAGGTGATGCAAAATTGTGCTTAGCAGTTTGGAGGGGAGCAGAATAATAAGAAGGAAAGTCCAGTCATGCTCTTGTAACCTAATCTGATCTATTACATTTCATTTTCTAAGAATGAGGCAATCTAGATGTCAGAGACCCTAAAACTTTTATGTTTGTTGAATTTCTGTCCTTGCTGTAGTGAAAGATAAGATGGAGTTTAGTGGTAAGGTTACCTAAGAATGGTTAATAATACTGGGGGTTTGAATCCAGGCACTGCAAATTGGTTTGATGAGCATCTGCAAACTACCTCTTACTTTAAGAGGTGAGAGAAGTCATATCTTGATATGCCTTAGGGAAGTATGCTCTGAGACACATATATATATGTGTATATATATATATATGAATGACTGGCTAGAAAAAGAAGACACATGGTGGGTTTGTGATATGTGGTACAGAAGGATGTGGAATATGTTTTGTGAATAATTGAGTGTAGGTTGCCACACTGCATGAATGGAAATCTAGAAATCTAGTTTGCTCAGATTTCAGAATTAACTGTTGAGACTGGTAAATTACTGGTTCCCACCTTTCCAAAACTGTCAAATGGAAGTCAGTGCAGATCTACTGTTTTATCTTCAGCTTAATGCAAAATCCTCTCCTCTTCTACTCATTAACATCTGTGTAGTTCCAAGCAAATCAACACTACTTTGATAACCACAGGCAAGATGACTGTCAAGTGAAACATGTTTTAGGCTAGTAGTTAGAGCAGGCATGCAGAGGGTGTGGGCTCAGACTCATAGACATGAAAGAGGAGTCAGTGCTTGGGGCTTCCCTACTCTGCACAGCAGCTCTAGCTACCACGCTAATGGCTTGAGAGGCACCACTGCTGTCTTCGCTCTGTTCAATGCCAGACCAAAGTAGCTGATTTTAATCTGAGAGTTTAAACTGCAGTGGTTCCCAAAGTGAAGATGTTAGTTTATGCTTTAGGCAGAGGGTTAATTTTGTGGTCCTGGCAATACCACAAATGGACACAGAACCATTTACCCGGATAGGTGCTTCAAGGACCAAAAGTGTAGAGATTTAATAGATTTCCCTTTCAGATTGGGTTGTTTTGCTAGTGTTTCCTGCCTCCAAGTCTGTTTTCTTGTAAGTGCACTTTCCTAAGATGAAGTTGGATAAGTCTGGTGACATCTGCTCTTTGTGATCAGCACTGGAGAAGGTCAGTTGACTGAAGAGGTAGGTGGCAGTAGAAGACATAGAACCCACATTTCCTGGCTTGCCAGTCTGATCCTGAAGACTTCATTGATTAGATCTGTCAAGTGCTTCAGTGGCAGGTGGGGACTGAAAATGAACCAAAGAAACAAGTAGCAGGGGAAAGTCATTGGAGCGTAAGAAGGAAATGCTTGCTATTTTGAAAATGCTGTTTCACTAAATAATTGAGTTCCTCCTCCACATGCATGCTCATTCCATATGCTCAAAGTTTAAGCTAAGTGTTTCTTTCTTTTTATTACTTCTCTGTTATCAGTGCAAACGTGTAATCTTGGTCTTACTGTGAAGCGCGTATCTGTCTTCAGGTTTTATGCTCTGTAATTCCCGAGGAAATCTGTTTCAGATATCTTGCACTGAAAAACTGTGCTCAGTCAGCAGGCTAGAGGAGCTTTAAAACCGTAGGCAATGATGGTAATCCTTTGCTTAGTTACATTGGTGTAAAGCCTGAGTAATTTTATAGGAAAGAGGAGTATCAGGGCTACTATTCCCAGAAGGATATATGCTAATTATTTCTAGATAAGTGGTGGGAGTAATTAGTGCTAGATATTGGAATTATCACTCAATGTAATTTGTGTCCACATCATAATGCCAACATCTACCTCTGTTCAGCTTCTGTATAACTTTTTCTTTTTTTTTTTTTTTTTTTTATTAAGACTAGGGGAAAAAAGTCCTACTCAAAATACGTGCAGTGAATTGTACATGTGTCTTTTGGAGCTCTGCAGATTTGTATCAGCCAATGACTTTTATAATACGAAGGGATTTGTGTGGCAGACAGCAGTGATAATTGGATCACTGGGTAGTTAACGCAGCAGAGTGGATGTGTGCTTTGTCTGAGCTGAAATCAGCAGTGGCACTCAGCAGCTCAGGTAGAGACCATTCAGAGCAGACGGACCCACTCTCTGCCCTTCGTGTGGAACAGCTTGGGCTTGTGGAGGGGTGCAGGGTTTCCCATATGGGTCCGAAGCACATTTTAGTTCTGATTGGGTAAGAATTAACTTTAGAGCTGTTTAAAAGTCTAATTTCTGTTCCAAATGTAACTGCTTTGTTTCCAAACTGGTTTCCTTCCCACAAGGAGCCCAGCGGCACCCAGGATATTTTGTTCTTTCTTAGAGCAAAGGTTTCTGAGACAATTAAGGCCATGTGATCTCAGGGATATGTTTCCCACAACATCTACAGATGCTTTAAGCATAAACATTTCATTCTGAGTATTCTTTTGAAATTAGATATTTTTGGTTTAATATCTTACTATGAGGAAATTCCTGAAAACCTCTTCTCTTTATACAGAAACTTCTGATTTCCAACATCACCTTGCACATTAATGCTGCTTTATTTCTGTGAGAATTATTTTGCCTGGCCAGTTGTCTGCTGTAGGAAGTAGCCATGACAGTGTGACTATATTGTTCTTTTTCCTCTCCAAGGCAGGATTTTAGTACAAGGTTGGGTTTGTCAACCTGCTTCCCTGATATACTGGTGCAGTATACACTTTCGAAGACAGCTGGATGTTGACAGTGAGGAACAGTCTGATATTATAGCATATTAGGATCCAGTTTTGTTGTTATACCAGTAGTGGCCTCATAATATTTCACCTGTAATTTCTTTTACTAAATCGCTGATCTCTTTGAATATAAGCAATGTGCAATTTTATCAGGCTTTTCAGCTGATGCTTATATTCAGAAATCAACTGGAGGCTATCCTTTTCATTTTGTGCAATCACCATGAGATGGCAGTTGTCAATTGCTGGACTTCCTTCACCCTGTTCAAACCAAAATGACTCAAAGCTTATTGATCCTTGGAGGCACCAAGCTTTCCAGCTTTTCTGTTCACAGCATGCAAGTGTGAAACTTTACAAGTGACTTTTAAAGGCAGCCAAGGAATGTGTGAGACATATTCTTAGGGAAAAAAGGTCCCAACAACCCAACATTATTTAATTTGATAGTGCAGAGCTTTATGCCAAGGTAAGGCATGTGTTTGCTGTTAGCAATCAAAGTGTCCTAGCGAATGAGAAGTGACATTTTGTTTATGGGATTTTATAAGCAGAGGATCCCTAGGGAAATTAATTTGGCCCTCTGGAAAGCTGCCCTCCTCCATGTCACTTTCCCTGCAATCCCAGTATTTTTTTACCACAGGACTCAGTATTAGATTTTGGGTGTATGGAACCCGGAGGGAGAGATGTGGGTACAGCAGGTAGCCTCATGTCATATTGCAAACCTTTAGCAGGTCTCCAGCTTTTTTCATAGTGATCCCTAATAAATTGTCAGGTCACAGGTAATGTCCCAGATTCTGGATTGTAGCTAATGAGCTACCAAACAAAGAACAGGGCTTTATTTTGTCCTTTCTATGAAATTCCAGAACGTAAACCCAGGCTTTTTAAAATAGTGCTCCCCATACATAGCCTGGAGGCAGTCTAAATAATTTAGACTCCTCTTCATCTCTGGTATTCTGTGGCAAAATAAAAGAAGCCTGAAAATTCTCCACTTCTTTCTTAATAACAGATTGCTACAATTTGTGTCTCCATTCTCTTTAGCTATATTCCCACTCCATTTTCAGCTGGACATGCTGTTCTAATTTTTTCACAAACTGAGTGTTTTGTAATTTTTCTCACTGTGTGTTGTTAAATAGTTGCTCCTCTCCACCACGTAGGTTCCATAGGAGAGTCATTCAGAAGTGCATCATTGATTGACCTTTTTTTTTAAAACATTTAAATTTTTTTTAGAAGTTTTCATTCTTTTTGGAGAAAATCAGTAGTACTTTTTATTTATAGATTTCAAATGTCACCATCTAACTTCTGATGTACTTTTATGTCTAAAACCATGAGATGCTACTCTAGTTGTATCACTTTATCAGCATGAATATTTTAAAAAATGAGGGATATCTTGGCTGATTATTTCCTGTGAGTTCAAGAAATTGAAAGTTATATAAGCTTGCTGTATTTTCTGTCATGGTCTTGCAATGCAAAGGCCTTGAGCAATAGAACTGATCTTCACAGTGTCAGCTATCCCAATCTACAGGATTGATCATGCAGGGTGCAACTGTATTTTCTAATACTTAGTTTACTCCTCTTAGTTTACCTCTTTGATATGTATCCTAGATTTGCCTAGGCTGGGAGAGAGTGACATGTATACACCTTGGCTCTTGTATCACAGGATATTAAATTCTGCCCTGCTCTCCTTGTAACAGAAAATTTCAGAGCACAAGGATTTGATTAAGGAAAGACAATCAGATCATGGCTTTAAAGAGGTGATGAAGTCTATGTTTTTCCTCAAGAGTATTTTAATCTATCTATTTGTCAAGAATGCCTGCAGTGAATTTCTCACTATTACTTATCTGATTTCAGTTTTTAGTCTCTGCTCATGCCTTTCACCAAATGATTCAATGTCCTTTATGCACCTTACTTCCTCTATGTGAAGATACTTTCATATTTGAATCATGTGACCTCTTCTCAGATTGTGGCATTCAGAGAGCTCAATTCTGCTTAACCAATCACACCTTGTTGTCCCAGACTTAGAGTAATTTTCTACCTTTCTAGTCCTATGCTACTCTTCTAGACTTCTCCTTGCTTTTTGCATCTCCACCACCCACCCCCCAAAAACCAAACCAAACAACAACAAAAACCAAACAAACAAACAAAACCACACCAAACAACTCATAAATGGTGGAGTTTAAAATAAATGTGAAGGATCTATTTCAGTGACTAAACTTTTTCAGCTGCAGCCATTTATGGGAGAAAAGTAAACTCATTCTCCCTTGGAGTTCATGAAGGAAAACTATAGTAAGTGAACTTCTTGAAGCAACAAATTCACTCATCTTAGAAAGGGAAAGAAATTCCACCCCACCCCCATTCCAATTACAACTGTGGGTTGTTCTTAGAAAAAGGAGAATAATTTAATGGGAATAGAGAGGTCCATTCCAGTATGGTCTATAACCTGTTGTTTTTCAGCAGCCTCATGTTTGTCTGCCTGCCTCAAGCAAGTGCCACAGTAAAATATGTTCTGTTAATGGCTGCTCATGACTGTGATGCTGTCATCCTAATAATGTTATTACCTGTGTCTCCCTCTCTTTCTGGGGGGAAATCTGCCCTTCTCAAGACTGTAAGGCTTTGTGAGCTCCCTTGGTACCCAGTCTGCTGGTATTTCCCTCCCAATCCAGAGAAAAGAAGGGGTGCAAAGAGCAGTATAGAGGACAAGACTGGTAGATCCACAGCTTTACTGCAGCATGGGCTGATTGCCAAAATGCAGGTTAGGGAAGCACTGTTCACAGCTTCAAGAACTTGTAAGAATCTGGTATGTTTGTAAGAAAACCTACCAAAGGAGAAAAAAAAATAGAAGGGGGGAAAAAAAGTAAATAGAAGTTGTAGCTGGGAAGAGTACTATCCAGTCTTGAACGTTTTCTTTACACGAGTTTGTGCCTTGATTGGGAAATAGAAATTGGAATCCTGGGAGGAACATAAGGAAGTATGGAGGAAAACAAAGGGCTCAGCAAATAAAAAAGATCTTAAAATTCAGTATTTAATTCCCTAGAAGGTGTCTGTGACACGTTGATGAAATAGCAGCATAGAGTGGAATATCAGAATTTGGTGTCTACTAACAGGAGAAAGTTGAATTTTTTTAATGAAATATACCTTTAGCAACACAAAATTTGGTACAGCCAAAAGCACTACATATCCATATGTACAGACTTTTCATATAGCTTTGACAACATTTAAAGACACTTTATTGTTTTTCTCCCTCTTTTTCTCGCTCTTTCCCACCTGTTCAATTCAGCATTTCTGCTTTACTTACAGCAACTATATATTATGCATGCACACTTCAGTAAAGCTAAGAGTCCTGCAGCACACTAACTTTGTGCATAACTCCTCCTCTTGAAAGCATAAAATTAAGTTACAATTGTTTAATAACTTCTTTTGTCATAACAAAATTAATTAGACTCTCTGAAGCATATTTTTAATAGGGATAAAATGCCTGTAGACACTCTGCTATTTTATTAATCTGATGATTCCTTAGATATGCAGAGAAACATATTGAAGGAAATTATTTGTTTTGACCAGAAAATGTCCTTTCTTGTCTGTTCAGTGAAATACTGGTGAGTATAACTTCCCAGTTTTGTTAATGCTACACTTCCTTGATTTACACTACTTAGGTTATTTATATATGTACATGTATTTCCTAACAACCTACAAACCAAAGTCTTAAAGTACTAGAGCTTTGCTAACATTTTTAATGCAATGAAAATGTCTGGGGTTTAGAGAGGCTATTTTTCAGGAATTACACTCTTTGGATTTTGTTTGTAACCCCTGAATCTTCTACTTTGGTATTTTCATTGCACTAGAAATGCAATTGTTCCCTTACATTAAGATTATCTGGAGATGTAACTGCTAAATATCAAATAGGATTGGTAGGAAAGTCATAAAAACAAAAATCTCAATTATGAAGAGCATTTATGCCCCAAATAAAATATTTACAGGAAAGGTACAGTGGCTATTTCTTTGATGGATGGAAGAGAGGATACACTTTCTGTCTGTCTCCCAGATAGTTGAACTTACACCTGCCTTCCAGGAGGCATTTCTGACTTAAAGGACAATTCCTGGGGTTTTTAAGGAAAAAAACAACAAACAAACCACCAAAAAAATTCCAAATGAGAGCAACAACAAAACAACCACCACCCCAAAAAAAAAAATGACCAAAAAACCAACCAACCAAACAACAACAAAGAGAAACCAAAACCAAATCAACAAAACCAAAATTAAACAAACAAAAAAGAGAAAGGTGACAAAAAACCAGCCACCAAAACAAACAAAACCAACAAACCTCTAATAATCACTCTTATTTCCTGCTGAGATCATTGTTTGAGCTTTAAAGGTGGAAGTGGAGAGGTGCACATCTAGACAGGCAATAACAATAAAGTCATAAAACTTGGACCACATCCCTGCATGAAATAGAAGGCAGTCAGTGAAATGTGACAATACTATTTAGAGTGCAAATATAATTCTGTATCTGTTAGCAGCCACTTAGTCTAGCAATACAGATAAGGCATAAAGATATTTACAAGACCTTATAATTTTCCACTTCTACAGACTCTTTTTTTTATCTTGTTTCCTTTTCAAACCTGAGCAACTTAGGAAAAATAAACTAATTCACTTAATATCTCCAAGTTGCAGAATCTGCACTTTAAGTTGAATTTTTTAGTGTTTTATTTCCTCCCCTCCATTTTCTCAACTAAAAATGTTTTTCATCTGGAAATGTTTGCCTTATTCTTACTGCATCAGCAAAGCAAGGGAAAAAGCCCAGAATACTGCTTTGACAAAATCTCTGTTTCTTCATACTTGTATTTGAAAAAGCTCTGATCTACGAATAGGCTTTGACTTTCTGAGGAATGAAGATGGGACCTGGGATAAAACACACACACTATTTCTGTGCTGGCTGATGACAGGATGGCTTGGTAAATGACAGAAATGGAGCCAGGAGGGTATCAAACACATGGCAGCAGCTGTCACGGACTACTTGCTGTGAGTGCATACAAGGAACTTCAAAAGCTGGAGTTCTCCAGGGATTCCTTGAACCCATCTTTGGTTTTATTTTTATTATTGTTGTTGCTTTTTTTCCCCTCAATCGTGATTCTTTGCCTGGCTTTTCAGTATTGCTTCATCATCTTCTTGTCCCTTCTGAGTCAAATTGGGAACCTGTGAATATCTCCTGATCTCATGTCTTGGGGGGCATGAATTTTTAATTATTACTCTTATCCATTACCATCATTATTTTATCATATTTATGTAGTGCTGCTGGTCTGGCTGATGTTTTTGTGAAGTGATGGAAAGGAAGGTCCTAACCTAAAGGATTTTACAGCTTATTTGTTAGACAAGAGACATCACGGTTACAGGGAGCTGATGAGTAGTACTAGGATAATGAAGCCAGAGGAAAAAGAGATGTCATTTAGGGCATATTTTCCTCTTGTCTGTTTATTGACTTGTTTTACCTTGCAACAAAAAAAATGCTTGCTAGTTTGTCTGGTCAGGTGTGAAATTGCCAGCAGAAATGTAGAAAGACAAACAAGCACAAAGGCCAAAAGAATCCCAGACAGAGTTCATGCACTTAAATTCAACTCAGGCTGACGGAGTCATGCCCACCAACCTTTTGTTGGAGCTATTCTCTTCTGGCTTTGTAAACTTAGGAAAGCAGAAATTACCAGACAGGTTTAACCATTAATCTACCTTAGCTACTGTCGTGTCTTAGACCACTTGGTTTAGAGATAAGAATCTTTCTGGTTGACAGTTTTGGGGTTGACTGTCCCAAGAAAAAAATGTTGTCTCATACAGCATCAGACATGCAAGCCACTGCAAATTTTAAGTTGCATCACATATATTTTTCTACAGTATCCATCTGTACCTTCCTTCTTGTGACACAAGTGGATGTAGTTAGGCTAGCTCTCAAGGAAATTATTTTAAAACCATTTAGGCTATCATTTACCTCATCTGACAGCCTGAGGTTAGTGTTAGCAGACATTCTGCTGGCACACCTAGGTCAGTTAACAACACTGAAAAAAGAATTGCATAGAAAAATGGAGTCATTGCAATCATGCAGACATCCAAGGACTGCTGTGAGATATCTGGGATGGAGACAATCAGTATATTTGCACAGCACCTTGCATGGCGACGCTGGTTTTGACAAAGGTACAACCAGATCTGCTGTAATGTACATAACAGCAGATACATAACACTACTCAAAAGCAAGATAAAGTGTCTCCTTTCCTATTTTGTTTGTCAGCAAATTAAAGAGAGATGATCCTGTCTGAAGACCGCTTGCAAAGCTCAGCTGAGGAAGATGGTCATGGCTTTGCTTAATGAAGCTGGGTGCAATTAACAGATTAAATGTACTTTCACTTGCTTCTGAATACAATTCAGCACAATTTAAGTCTTAGTTTATCCTGGTGAGATATGAAAATACTTCTCTCCTTTTGTCTTGTTTTGACACTTTCTGCTGTCATTGGTCCTGAAATTGGAGGACCAGAAGCAAGGAGTCAGAGCTGTGTGATAGGGCAGACAGGTAGAAGTGGACTGGAGCACTTAAGGTGTTACTTTGGGCATATAAATTTGTTCAGATCATGATCTGTTTTCTCCTTTCCCACCACACAAGTGTACATTAAGACCAAGGGAGATCTGCAAAGGTTTTGATTTGCTAGAATTTGTGATGGATCTTATACATTTTTCCAAATAATAAATTATTTTGCCCACACTTCAGGCTTGGAACAGGTTAAAATGATGAAATACTGAGTCTCTTCAGATACGATTATTCTGATGAGCCTTTTTCTTCATACAAAAGGCAAAGCCCATGTATGGCAAGGCAAAACAAGCATTCATGTAAAAATTATTCAGATTTTTTCCCCACAAAAGCTTTCTAAAATGCTGCTTTTTAAAACAAGGCTAGGAGAAAGAGGTTTATCACTGAGTTAAAGAAAATAAAATAGAGTATTTTCTGAGTTATCGAGATGCCCTTTGTTTGTGTTCTCATCCTTTATATTTCTCCTGACAAACTCATTTTCAGTCACAGTAATGAGCAGATAAACAAGGGCTAGCAGTGGATAGTTGCAGAGTGAATAGAATAATTCAGAGGGGGAACTTTTTTTCCCTGAAGAGCATGTCAGCTCTTAAAAATTTATGCATCTAGCCTTGAGATATGTAAGCCATATGCATAAATAAATAAGCTTCTGAATTCATACTATAGGTTGTGGCAGTGCTGGAGATATCATGAGGGGGAAAAAAAGGAAAAAAGAAAAAATCAATTGTTCCTGATTATTGAAGCTGTACAATTATTTGGTGTAGTAATGAGAAACTAATAAATCTATCTTACAGATTTTGGAACCTTGTGTAGCCACAAACATGAAGGTTTTTAATGAATGTAAATCTGGGTATCACAATCTTTTGCCGAGTGTCTCGGTCCAGAGAGGGATAGAGACTCAGTTCTTATGAATATTCCCGTGTTGTGAAATGAGAGGCACAAACGAGGCCAATATCAACAGCTAGACTATTTATTACACAAATAAAGTGGATGGATCAGAAGGGGGAGAGAGAGAAAATAGAGAGAGAAGAGAGAGATTAAGGGAAAGAAATTATATTACCACACCCCTCAAACCCCCAAGACAGTTTGAGTCTGTGGAGGAAAGGTGCTGCAGGAGATGTTGGGTTTGTAGAGGAGGGTGCTGCAGCTGTGGCTGTAGAAGAGATGTGGTCCTCTGAGCAGCTTCTTCAGCTCCATGAGTTGCAGCAGGCGGAACTTATGGCACGGAGAGAGGGTTTTCAGAGTCCAGGATCCGTTGTGTTGCCCCGTGATGTTTCCAGTGTGTGGTGCTGTCTTCTTTCTTCTACATTTTTCTTCTTCAATTTTCTTCTCCTAAGCCAGTAGTTGCTCCAGTCTTTTATACAGTTTTTTAGTCCTTAGGCAAGTGTCCAGCTGTTGTTCCCCAGGATATCATTCTGGGAAATCATCTTTAGGTAAGTGTCCAGGTATCGTTCTCCAGGAAATCTTTCTGTGTATTCATGTGAGTCTGGATGGAGGGGGGAGGCCTCCACCTCCTCCTTCTCCATCTACCTACCCACAAACTCATTACACATCAGGAAACAGGTGGTGAGTCCATTGTCTCATCATCCTCCCTTCCTGGGGTATCTGATGGCTGGAAATGGTCCTGTCCTGAAGGCGTGATAGCTGGGCCCTTGGACCATTGTTGTAGGCCAGCTGCAGTCCAGTGAGCAATGTTACCTTTGCACCTTCCAAGAGTCCTTCCAGTGGCTCTGCCCAATGCACATCAGCTATTGTCTGGGCAAGCAGCAAGTGATTTTAACTTTGTTGAGTCACACCAGAAGAGACAAGCTTTAGTCTCTCACACTGAGAATGCTATCAGCTTATGAAATTTTGAAGTTTTGACAGAGAAGAATGTACCCCCCATAATTTCATCATAAGCTGAGAAGACACAAGATAATAAGAAATTTATTAGATAACATTTCCTATCATGCACTGAATTGAATCTGCTGCTGTTATTCGTATCATGCTGTAGTCATGCCAGCTTCAAATATGAAAGTGCTAACTGGAGCAAAGTGTTATGGGGCTTGCAGTTCAGATTGCAATATGGGAAGCTTCGTGTTCCAGTTAGTACTTCTGGGTTCTAGGTTCTTGGGTGCTGGTCTTTTCTGCTGGGATGACAGTGGGACAAAGAAGGATGGGTGAGTAGTTTTCTGGCTTGGGTGTCTGCTTGCTGTTGTTTTGCACTGTGCTTTTTCTGCAAATAGGCTAAGGTATTCACATATTTTGTACTATGTATATACTCCCCCCCCCCCCCCCCCAGCTCTTCATACCATTAGCAGGTTTTTTCCATGGTGACAAATCCAGTAGGATTTACTGGCTGCATATCAAGTGAGGCATTGACTGAGGAAAGCAGTAATCACTCCAGCTTGTTTACTTTCCTTGATGTTCAAACCTTACAAAGTAATATTCTTAGGGCTATTTTGGGTTGCAGGATGTCATGGGCTTGAAGGCAGCTGTGGTGGGAACTCAGAGAATCCTTATTAATAACAGTGATCTGTGTGGCCTCTTGAAGCTGATTTTTTTTTTTAAAGAAATCCATACAAGGTTCTATCTATCTGAAATACTGTTTTATTAACTGGAACGCTACATTGTTCACTAAAATCAGCATAAGTAGAACAAAACTTGACAACAAAAAAACACCCAGCATTTCAGAGGTGGCTTAATCCTTGTCTGGGATCTATTGTCTACCCACGTACTTAAAAACTGTTCCCAGTAATACTAGAATAAAGTTTTGCAGTGGGCTATTTTGTTTTGTTTCATGCCTTGAAGATGCAGTCTGGAGGAACAAGGCTTTTGACTGATTTTTTTTTTTTTTTTTTTTTCAGTCATTGATGTGACATGTAACACTATGTTAATTTCATAGTTCCTTTAATATTGAAATGCTTCTGAGAGTTGAAAGAAAAATGCTTCTTTTCCTGGGAGAATCACATTCTGCTGGAATTTGCGTTCCATTTTCTGAGTTTTCACTCCAATCTTCGTAAATGTATGACACTGGTCATTTGCACTAGCAAGGAACAGAAAAATAACAGGGGGAAAAAACCAAAACAAACACCCACCCTTGCTACGACCTCCTTTCAGGTAGCAGTAGAGTGCAATAAGGTCCTTTTCTCCAAACTAAAAGCTCCAGTTCCTTCAGCTGCCTTCAGGGTCTGTTCTTCAGGCCCTTCACCAGCTTCACTACCCTTCTCTGGACCCAGTCTAGGGCTACACTGTCTCTTTTGCAGTGAGGGAACCAAAACTGCATATGGTACTCAAGGTGTAGTCTCACCAGTGTTGAGTACAGGGAAGAAAGATACTAAACAGAACTGGTGCCAATATTGAGCCCTGGGAAACAACTCTCACGACTGGCTGCTAACTAGATTTAACTTCATTCATCACTCTTTGGACCTGGCTATTCAGCTTTTTTATCCAGCTAAGTGTCCATCCATCTATCACATGAGAAGTCGGTTTCTCCAGGAGAGGGTACTGTAGAGATAACACCAAATGTTTTAAGTCCAAAAAAGTCAGAAGTGGATAAGGACCCAGTCATCTCTTCACCCAATAAATCCTCTATGAATCAGAGGCGGCATACAATTTCAATGTGACATCACATGATCTAACCCTTAATAGTCCACTTCTCTGGCTAAACGGCAATAGATCAGCTAAAATTTAGTCCAACTAATTTATCTCACCAGAAGAGGCTTGACTTTAGCAACTGACACTAGGAACAGGATCAGCAAAAGGAGGTTGGTTTTATGTGAATTAGGATCTCCAAGCTTGGTTTCAGTGTGATGTATTTGTTGCCTGATGAAAGCTGATCATTCGGGGTGGCATTCCCCTCTGCAAGGCCCCCAAGGATTTCCATGTAGCCCTAGCCTTTTTATAACAGCCTTTTCAGAAAGGTGTTAGTGTGAGATCTTTCACTTCTGCCATAATTGTGCAAAACTGTCCAGCAGATCCCAAAGAAGAGATGGTGAAGGGCTAGCACTCTGTTGCTGCCCCCAGTTCACCCGCAAACACATTCAATTATATGCACATGACTTCCTCGAATCATGCTAAGATGTCTGTGCACTGTACACATTCATAAACTCATTTCATATAAGCAGCTTAAACTCCTAAAACAAACCAATTTTCTTTCCTTTCCAAAAATTACACTGCTATACATAATGGCCAGCATATTTTTTTTCACCAAACTGAAAAAGAATTCCAAGCTTCATCCTTTTCTTCCCCCTTCTTGCCCAGCTCTACAGCATCTTCATCCATTTTTACGTTGCTATTAGCTATTTTAATACATCCATATTAATCCTGTGGTGACCTTCAATGATTTCAGTGCAGCGAGTCCATGAGATGAAGCTGTAAGTCTAGGATGATTTATCTTTTTTTTTTTTTTTTTTTTTCCTGATGTTCTTAAAGAAAAATAATATTTTGCCCCTAGAGGAATGAAAATACATTTTTCCAGCAGGCAGAGAGGGAAGAGTTTTGTTATGACTGAAAAAAAAAAATACTCAAAACTTGTGGGGATAAAAAAGGATGAAACTGAGATGCAAAAATACTGAAAAGGGGCACGTGCATATATTCCATGCCTATCCTGCCAGCATGGATATTTAAGAGGGATTTTGCATGGTACATGTTTCTGAATTCACTCACATATGTATTATAGCATTAACACATCAAAGCTTATCCTTTAAGACCCACAAGTTGCCCTGGCATGATTACACTGCACACAAGAACAGAGATGAATTTTGATATAGGGGACTTTGTACAGCTTAGGGAGTCCACTGCTGGTAGCTGTGGATAAGGCTGCATGAGAGGGAATCCATGGGATAAACTAATATGGATTTGGAGTGAAGAGGGCCAAGATGCAGTGCAGTTAACAGGGGCTAAAATATTATGGGGTTTATGACTGCACAACAGGCATTTAGAACATGACACTAGAAATGTGTTTCTCTAGCTCTAAATTAAAGAAGTGTTTTCCCTATGTACAAGCATACACAATATTACAACTTAATTTGGTTTATCTCCTAATATAGGAACGAACTAGGAACTTCCAAAACCAAAGTACAAACATGGATATAATTCTATTTGGAAACACGTGCTCACTCTCTGTTTTCTCTGGATGAAGAGGCAAGGACCCAGCAGAGTACCCAGTGTTGCCAGTAATGCAACACTGAGCTTGTTTGAGGCCTGTTCCATTTGACTGACAGATCTGTGCCTTCTTTTCAGAGATGGGGGAGGTGGAAGGGTCAAAACAGAACTGGGGAGAAGAGATCTTAATTCTCCTTGAATTGCCCTGTTGTAGCTCCTTTGCCAGGATGCTCCAGTGAAGGGATTACAGCTGCACACATTATTGCATGGCCTTAAGGATGAAGTCCCTTAATATTAATCATATATATACTGTATGTGTAGTGGCATTGACTGCAGTGAGTTGTTCTCACGTCCAAGTACTATTTAACTAGCAGGGATGCCAAAATCTATCTCTTTATTGCTGACTTCCAATTCATGTTTGATCAAACCCCCACTGATAGGTCTTTCAAACTTGCTGCTAACTTAATCCCTACTGCTCTCATTTTAAGTGATTGATGCATTTTCCCTGGTTATGTTCCATCTGTTGCACATACCAGCCCTTTCTGTAAATCTTTTCTTTTTCTTTTCTTTTTCTTTTTTTTTTTTTTTTTTTTTTACCCTTTAATAACCTCCCCAGTCTTTTTCCATGACAAATATGTTCATGTTTCTGGAAAACTTCATGGCTATTGCTTTTTGCCATTTAAGCCCCTCTATCACTCTTGCCCTTTGTTCTCGTCTCCACTGCTTAGTTGTACCACAATGTGATTTCCATGCTTCCTTTTCTAGCTATATTCCACAATTTGCAAACTCTCATAATTAGCAGATTATTAGATATGAAAAGTATCTGTGATGATTTGGCCATTTCTCAGGTTAAAATACAGAATTAACCAGGTTGGAAAAGACCTCTGAGATCACCAAGTCCAACCTATCACCCAACCCATCTAATCAACTAAACTATGGCACCAAGTGCTTCACCCAGTCTCTTTTTAAAATGCTTCGACTGATGGTGACTCCACTACCTCCCCAGGCAGCCCATTCCAATGGGCAATCACTCTCTCTATGAAGAATTTATTCCTAACATCCAGCCTAAACCTCCCCTGGTGCAGCTTGAGAGTGTGTCCTCTTGTTCTGCTGCTGGTTGCCTGGGAGAAGAGACCAACCTCCACCTGTCCACAACCTCCCTTCAGGTAGTTGTAGACAGCAATAAGGTCACCTCTGAGCCTTCTCTTCTCCAGGCTAAGCAACCCAAGCTCCCTCAGCCTCTCCTCATAGGGCTTGTGCTCCAAATCCCTCACCAGCTTTGTTGCCCTTCTCTGGGCATGTTCCAGCAAGTCAACATCTTTCCTAAACTGAGGGGCCCAGAACTGGACACAGTACTCAAGGTGTGGCCTAACCAGTGCTGAGTACAGGGGCAGAATTACTTCCCTGCTCCTGATGGGAACTCCTGCTATTCCTGATACAGGCCACAATGCCATTGGCCTTCTTGGCCACCTGGGCACACTGCCAGCTCATATTCAGCCTAGTTTCAACCAGTATTCCCAGGTCCCTTTCTGCCTGGCCGCTCTCCAGTCACTCTGACCCCAGCCTGTAGCACTGCATGGGGTTGCTGTGGCCAATGTATAGAACCCGGCACTTAGATGTGTTAAATCTCACGCTGTTGGACTCTGCCCATCTGTCCAGCCTATTAAGGTCCCTCTGCAGAGCCCTCCTACCCTCTAACAGATCAACACCTGCCCCCAACTTGGTGTCATTTCTGGTTTAATGTATGGATTCAGTGAAGCTGTTATGTCCATAGGCAACTTATGAGGCAGAACTTAACAAAAGCTTTCCAGAAATGGGACAGATTCTCAAGCAAAACTTCTGCTTGAATTTTTCCACTCTTAAGCCTTCCTGCAAAATATGAATATAGTCTCTTAATCCTCCTAATTTTAGGCCTTATTTTTTATTGTGTTGTATGGCTGTTATGTCACAAGATTGACTAGACCTAAGCACAAGTATTTTGCAGAACAGCTAAATTCTAAGATAGTTTCAATGACATCAAAACATCCATAAATCAGGGATTCAGTTGTGGAGATGCTTTTATATATGTATATAAACACACAGAACTTAAAAAATATATTTAATGACACAATATTGTATTATTATTTTAGGGAAGCACATAATCAACATATACTGTATTTGTAGTGTATATATATAACTTCTCTAAAAATAATGACTGGGATGAAAAAGAAAATGCCAGGAAATAAAAATTCATGTTATCACAACTGGATTTGAAGAGAAATCATGTAGTTCAATTTTTGGTTTTTTTTATATTTACAGTGGCCAGAAAGTCAGTCCTGATGATTGATGTTAGCTTTCAATTGTATGACTTGTTCCAGTTTGTGTCACAATATTGACTGATGTGAGGGTGTATTGGTTTTGTTTGAATTATTCTTTTATTCAATGATGTGTGACAGCATCACTTTGAAATCAGTGCCGAAGCAGAGCAACATGTCATCTTGATTCATTTAGTTGTTTTAATGTTAACACTTCTTGCCATGTTGGGAGAATGATCAGGTAGCTGGCACTAACATCATTATGCAAGTGGCATTTTAAACATTCAAGAAATCTATATAATTTTGCAAAGAAAAATAGTTTCTTCGTATTTGGGAAAGTATGCTTGCATACCTAAGGCATACAATGAAGGTTTCTGTCTTAACCTTTTCTCTTTTCTGTATATAACTGGACAGGATGAGGTAGCCTGTCTGATTCAATATTGACCACGTATTTTGCAAGCTGCTGAGTCACAAGAAATGATGACTCAATAACAGCTTTTTGCAAGAGATGAGTTTTCATTAGTCTTCTTCAGTGGACAGACCATACTGGCCAATGTGGTCCCCATCCACAAGAAGGATCGGATGGAGGAACCCGGAAACTATAGGCCAGTCAGCCTGACCTCAGTGCCAGGGAAAATGATGGAGCAGATTATCCTGGCGGCAATAACTGCGCACCTGCAGGATGGCCAAGGGCTCAGGTCCAGCCAACATGGATTTAGGAAGGGCAGGTCCTGCCTCTCCAACCTGATCTCCTTCTATGATCAGGTGACCCGCCTAGTGGATGTGGGGAGGCCTGTGGATGTGGTCTACCTGGACTTCAGCAAGGCCTTTGACACCGTCCCCCACAGCAAACTGCTGGCTAAGCTGTCAGCTCGTGGCTTGGACAGCAACACTCTGTGCTGGGTTAGGAACTGGCTGGAGGGCTGGGCCCAGGGAGTGGTGGTCAATGGTGCCACCTCCAGCTGGAGGCCAGTCACCACTGGCATCCCCCAGGGATCAGTGCTGGGCCCCATCCTCTTCAATGTCTTCATTGACAATCTGGATGAGGGGATTGAGACAGTCATCAGCAAATTTGCAGATGACACCAAGTTGGGAGTGGATGTTGGTCAGTTAGAGGGTGGAAGGGCCCTGCAGAGGGGCCTCGACCGACTGGACGGATGGGCGGAGTCCAATGGGATGGAATTCAACAAGTCCAAGTGCCGGGTGCTGCACTTTGGCCACAGCAACCCCATGCAGAGCTACAGGCTGGGGTCAGAGTGGCTGGAGAGCTCCCAAACAGAGAGGGACCTGGGGGTGCTGATCAACAGCCGCCTGAACATGAGCCAGCAGTGTGCCCAGGTGGCCAAGAAGGCCAATGGCATCCTGGCCTGCATTAGGAATAGTGTGGCCAGCAGGAGCCGGGAGGTCATTGTGCCTCTGTACTCTTCATTGTTTAGGCCACACCTTGAGTGCTGTGTCCAGTTCTGGGCCCCTCAGTTTAAGAAGGACATCGAGACACTTGAAGGTGTCCAGAGAAGGGCAACGAGGCTGGGGAGAGGCCTTGAGCACAAGCCCTGTGAGGAGAGGCTGAAGGAGCTGGAGTTGTTTAGCCTGGAGAGGAGGTGGCTCAGGGGTGACCTCATTGCCCTTTACAACTACCTGAAGGGTGGTTGTAGCCAGGAAGGGCTTGGCCTCTTCTCCCTAGCAACCAGCACCAGAGCAAGGGGACACAGTTCCAAGCTGCACCAGGGGAAGTATAGGCTTGAGGTGAGGAGAAGGTTCTTCACCAAGAGAGTGATTTGCCATTGGAATGTGCTGCCCGGGGAGGTGGTGGAGTCACCGTCCCTGGAGGCGTTCAAGAGGAGATTGGACGTGGCACTTGGTGCCATGGTCTAGTCGTGGGGTCTGTGGTGACAAGTTGGACTCGATGATCTTCGAGGTCTCTTCCAACCTTGGCGATACTGTGATACTGTGACCCCCAGCACATGAAGACTGCTAATTTGCACTACATTTATTGCAGTTGTATTTCCCAAGTCATCATGGTATCTGGATTAGAAATTAGTTATTAATATTACTCAGTAATTTAAATTGTGAAAATGAAACAGCACGTAGACCTCTTTGTCCCCAATTTAAAGTTCTGTTATCACAAGTGTTGTGCCTGTGTCTGGTCTATATTGCTTGTTTAACTTGCCAGTGGTGGGCTAATCCTTGAGTCCTCTGCACCAGAAATCACAGTATTCATTTTAATGATTTTGAATACCAGTTAATAGCTCAGCATTTTAAAGTCTATGAAGCTAAAATGTCTCCAGTCCTACAGAAGAATTTGTCAACCATACTGTAACCAAAGAACTGCAGAGAGGATGATCTGTAGTTTTAGACTGAAAGGGGGATAACTTGTCTGCTGATAACATTGGGAATATCTCACAAATGTCAACTGAATCTTCAGAGTGTACATTAAACATCAGGCTTTGTGATTAATTTACATAGGTGTCACCAGCTTGTTCAGGTTTGATTTCAATTAGTTCCTTACCACCACTACCATCCCAGTTCTACTTGACTAGAATTAGAAATCAGTCATTCATTCAGAACTGCAAGCATACAGCCCAATGCTTGCAATGCCAGGGAGGATGGGTAGAGATGTCCATTACAAGTATGCAGCTTGGTTCACTGACAGAAGTGATCTGCAGTACCAAGAATAAATTTAGACAATTTTTGTAATTTTATTTCCCAAATTCTTAAGAAGTATAGCAGAAATTGAATGGTAAATTGTATTAGCTGTGTTACTTTTTTTTCTTATGCTTTTATTGATGCTTCTTAAATGTTTATTGATTTTATACTGGGGTAACATAATGGAAAACTCTTTTTCTATGTTTATATGGAGACATCATCTACTGGTAAAGCCCATCACCATCACTGTAATGAGCAAGAATTTGAAAAGAAACAACAAAAATTCTTCCCACATCTTCCAGTGGTGTGGTGGTGTTTTTTCTTTTGTTAAAAATCCCTGAAGGTTAAGGGGCTTTTTTTTTGTGGGATATGAGAATGATTTTGAGAAAAACATGAGAAAGATCTGACCTAACCTGTTTATTTTGTTCAATTCAGCAATCCTGTAATGGCCTTGTGTATACATTTTCTTTTGAAGTGTTTCATTGCTGCTGTTCTTCATGTTCTCTGCAATATGAGAGTTCTTCAGCTCCGTCATGTAACCTCTATATATATTCATCTGAAAGAAACCCACATTGCACCACTGATCCTTGCATTGCTCTTACCTGTAATTCTTTCAAGCTAAATAGATTTCATCCATGAACAAGTATCATTTTAGGCTTTCTGCCAGTGTTTAGTCTTATGTGACAATTTTCTACACAATGCAGTTACAGCAGTTCTCTGTGAAGAATGCTCTGGCCTTCACTTGCATTGAGAGATCTAAACTAGTGAACTATTGAACTTGCTGTGCAAAAGAGAGACAAACCATTCTTGGGCACAGATCACAATTGGAACATTTTAACCCTTGCAAAATATTCTCCAAAGCTAGAAGCAACTGAGGCTTTATTTTCTTTTACCTTATAACTTTGAGAATGAGGGAGTTAGTGTTTCTTGGAGTACATCTCTCTGGTTGGTGCAGCATGGACCTGGGCATTTCTGTGCTTTATGTCCCTGTTAGTTCCTTGTTACAAGAATGAGATAGGGATCTGACTCTTATCTACAACTCAGTTAACTATGTGGACAAGGAGATGCTGGGAACTACACGCTATGAGAGCTTAGATTTCCTTGGTGCTTCGTATATTTATTGTGTGGAAAGGTAGGGGTTTGTTTGTTTGTGATTTGGTTTTGGGTTGTATTTTGTTAATTTGGTTTTGGTTATAGGTTTTTTTTACTTGTGTGTTGGGGTTTTATTGTTTCATTTTTCTGGTTATTTTCTAAATTGTAGTCAAAACCACAGAAACTGACATTTACATTAGCTGCCGTTCCTGCCAATTAGGAAACAGTCAAAGGAGCTCAATTTTTCTGATGGTAAAGTCCAAGGACATGCTGAATTGGGCAAAGGTATCTGAACCTAGGAGATAATATGTAACTACAATATCCTAGGTCAGAAATTCCAAATAATTTTGGGAAAGTCTTACTTATTCTTCACTTGGAAGTCCTTCAAAAGTCAACCATGTGTCTTTGGTGGGTGGGGACTGATTGTGCTGAATATGAAACCAACTGGCAAATAAATTTGTTTGGATTTGTGTGTGTGAGGGGAGGGGAGTTGTTTTGGTTTGGTTTTTGTTTTGATGGTTTTTTTTGTAAGGGCCTAAAGCTTTTTCGGAGTGAGCTGTGAACCCTTTTGTATCTCAGTCTTGAAAGATATGGTATGGTGCATAAATTTTCTTAAAAGGGATGGAGAAATATGAGGACAGGGTGTCAGAAACCTATTTAGGGAAAGAAAAATTTTCTCTGAGTGTCTATAAGGCTAGAGGTAAGTTTCTCCAGGCCTAGACATCTTTCCATTGACTGGTAGATGTTGTCTGAAGCCCAGGGTATAAATACTCTATCAATTTATGTTTTATTCAGAATTTTCTTTACAGTAAGAATCTCTTCCCAGTTACACTTAAAGTCAGCATTCTGAAAAATAAGATCATGTTATTTTGAAGCCCTCTTCACCTCCCGAGATTAGTTTTACAAATCCTGCGAAAATAGTTTGTATAGTTGGAAATAAAAAAAAATCTAATTCCTAAGATAACCTTAACAACATTTTAATAGACAGCATAATTAGCAAAGTTCTTAACAGATTTGAAAGAACAAAGCTACAAGGCAAAAGAATATTCATTTCAGAAACAGACGTGAACAGAGAACAATGTTCGTTGTTGTGTAGAGGGTAATCAAATCAATCCTTGCTGTTGTTACTTCAGTTCTGGTTATCAGCTTGTGAAAAGGCAAAAGACTATGACAAGACAGTGGGGGAAAGGCAACTTTTTAGTCACTGATCAGAATATAAAAGATCTTATATTCGTACAGATGATTTTCTCTGTGGCCTACTGTGAGAAAGCAGAGGTGTCTGCAAAACCTCTAGACTAAAGTACGTGAAGAAAAAATGGTCAGTTTTCTGATTTCTAAAAATGCTTAGCAATTTTTTTTTACAATAAGTACTTTGACAAAGAATGTGCAAATGATTCATAAGTGAGTTTCATCAATGTCAGGCAACTAGTTTGATATGAAGTGCTTAAACCCCCCAGGAAAGTCTGAGAAGCCAAATTGGTGAGGTCATAGAAAAACCTGATCTATGCAGAGGAGCTCTGCCTCTGCTCAGTCTGTGTGATGCTTTATGGAGTGAGACAATGCCAGACAATTTTGATGTCCCCTTCTTGCTCTTGCTCACCCTGAAAAACATTTTTGGATTACATGGTCACCGTTTCCAGTCCTCTAAGTCTGTAGACTTATTAGACAAAAGTCTGCAGAAGCTTCTCCAATTCCTTGTACAGCTTTCAACATAGCACTTCTGTTCTTTAAAGACAGACTGAGTGTTAATCTATCTTTAAAAAAAAAGGACCTTAAGGAGATCACTAATATTTCTGTGAGCACAATGATACTTCTAGCAAAGGTATCAAAAACTGTGTTTCCTCATGGTAAAAGAGAAGGAATGAAAGCCTGAATTTCATACACTATTTGCTCATTAAATTATTTTATGAGTTGTTACATCTCCAAATCTGTTTCTTCAACAATAAAATGTTACAGATGTCCTCTATTTGTAAAATACTTTGGGAGGAAATGCCTCAACAATTGCAAGCTATTAAAACTCTTTTTTTTTTTCTCTTGTTAAGCTTTACAAATGTTACACAGTCGTTGTTTCATCTGTTTCCAGGCTGGGTATATGGAGTCTCAGTAGCTGGAGAGGGAAGGTTAAAAACATAGTGTTTGAATGACAGATGTTGAAAGAAGCAGAGGCAGCTTCTCTGAAGTTTTACTCTTTCAGCTCTGAAGTGGTACAGACAGTAGTACTATCTATTTGTTTATGTTCGTGCACAATAATGTTTTGAATCATATCAATTACAAGGAATATATCAAATTGTACTGGTGCTGAATTGATTTATGGCAAGTGTTATTATTTAGGGAAGTCACAGCTAAAGGTATTTGTGCAGTTTGTTTCTTCATTCTTTTTATTTTTGACATTTTTAGAATCTCACAGGAAAAAAGAATGAGTCTTATTTTCAAACAAAGTATTTTCATTTTAAGCATTTTTGACTAAAGAAAACAAGTGGAAGCCAGTATTCATGGCTTAAAAATCTGCAAATTATTTTTTCAGGGTCTTTCATTTAAAAAAAAAATGAAATGAAGTGCTTCTTTGGGTACAAAAATGTGTTGAAAACAGTGTGCTACTGCAAAATATCCTTCTCTTTTCTCCTTTCAGCAAAAGTGTAAAATGTGCAGAAAATATTGTTTCCTACCTCCTTTCAAGAAATATTGTTTTCTAGTGTAGTCATGCTGTTTGAATTCCAAGAATCACAATGAACAGCAGCTAACTTTCACTCTAGATAAAGTAGGATATTCATTCCACAAGACCCTTTAAATTTCAGAACCTGCATTAAAGCCCTCGCCAAAGTCACAATACAGCTGGTAAGCGGTTTTCTGTCCTTTTGACTGGAGGTGCTAATTGGTAACTGGAGGGGGAAGATTGGCTGTTATTCATAAAAAAGAAACAGCAGGAAGTTAAGGAAGTCAGTAATTGCATTTTTTTTCAAAGAAAATGCCTTTACTTGGTGTAGGTGGAGTGCTTTTAGATAAAGCACCAAGGGAGAGTAACAAGTATTTTGGAGATAAGCAGTGGAGTCAAATTCATTTGTGCTTCCAAGATTTTTCATCTGCTACAACTATAGGATGGTTTTGGATCCTGAATGTTTACTGTTAAGGAATTCTTGTGATGATTAGGTGAGCATTAAAGAACTGTCAGGGTCTTGAGTACATTAGGAAAAGTGCATAAGGTAGATTGAAGAGACTGACCAGCATCTTTGATATTCAAACTAGAAATGACAGGCTGTGTGTGGTTGTGAATTCACACTGTTGATAGAGGTGGCAACTAGACTAAAATATGATATGCATGAGGGGCAGAAGAGTTTTAAAATTTCAGACTAGTGTATTTTTATTGTTCTCTGTCCTGCAGTCCCACCTTGTTGACAGGGATTGGTTTTGCTTCAGTTACAGGCCAAAATGAAGCATTGTATCTTCAGCAAGATGGTAGGATTTGAGTAAAACTCTTGAGAACTAGAGTTGGCTTGTTTTTTATTTTGGTTTTTCTTTGTGTTCCCCCCCCCCATTATTATGTAGTAGGTAGAGAAAGAAATGGAGCAAACATTTCGTTGCTTGGTTCCAACCAGCTGGATTATTTCTAGTTGGCTGATCACGTCTCCTACACCTAGCAATATAAATGATGGGCTTAGTTAAAATGGCATGTGCTTTTTAATTTATTTTCCTTTTCTATTAAGACAATCCAACAGATTGCTTTATTTTTCTTCACTGCTGCAAAAAGAGCATGAGTGAACGCTCCAGGTCCCTAGAAAGCAATCATGCATTTACACAGATATGATTCTTAACCCTTCCTGCCCTTCTCTTTCAAAGCAGTGTTTACCAGGAGGTACATTGTCATCTGTGGTTGCTGTACAAGTGATGTTAATGTTGTGAGATCATGAGATCTATGGCATGAGTGGGGAGACTAAGGGAGATTTGGTTGCAGATGAGTGGGACTGTTGCTATACCAGAAATTGTGGCATTGTAGAGTTAAAAAATAGGTACTTTCAGTAGGTCCTGTAGGGACCTGGCTTGATTTGCATATATGCCTTTCTAATCCTAGAAAGGCAGGGCAATGAGGTCTTTTATTTGCCTGTGTGTTGCCTGTATTTTCCATAGCATGAAATTCTTTACCAGGCTTGCAGTGTGGCATTTCTATGTGCTTTCAGTACAGTCAAGTTGCTTCCTTATGAATCTAAATATTTAGATTATATCCATATTTTTTTTTATATAGATGTATTTTAGCTCCCTCACTATGTAAGTATATTATACAAGTATTTTAAATGAACAGCTCCCTAATGCTTTTTACCCACCTCCTTGCAAATCTGGAGGGGGAAATGAACCCTGAAAGAATATTCTGAATATTCTGCTTCTTTTGCTGGAACAAGTCCTGTTGCAGAGGGTTTGGGTTTCTGTTATATTTTATGTGGCCAGGCCCTCCACAGTCTGGGTTTTGGAGCCTGTGCACCAGCTGAAATTTGTCCTGTGTTCAGCCTTTCCAATGGATTTTGGTGAATAATTTCTCTTCCCCCCTACTCCCTTCACTTCTAGTCCATTGAATCTTTTCTCTCCTACTTGAAATTATCTCCCAAACCTTGGAGAAAACCAGAAACAAAACTGTACTGACAAAGCAGAAGGAGAGCTCCTAAATAGCATGTCAGCTAAAAGTCATCATGGTGAACAAAAATTTCTGTGATGATGTAATCTAGTGAAAAGGGTTGTTGTTTTTTTTTTTTTTTTTTGTCTGGGAGAAGGAAAGCTTAATTCTAGTGCCTACAAATCATGGTTTTTCCTGTGTAATTTTTGTTAACCAGTATAATGAAGAAAATGAGGATTGTTAAGTTCATATGCATGCCTGTCAGTTCTGCCTAATAACTTGTGAACTTGTTGCCTAATTTCACTTGAATTTGACAAAGGTAATAATATCAGGGCTAGTGGGGTTATGTTTGTGTGGCAATTTTTGTCTGTTAGGATTTTGGGGGGGGGTTGTTCGTTTGTTTTGCTAGGTGTTGGGGTTTTGGGTTGTGGAGGTTTTTGTGGTTTTTTTTTTTTTTTTAATGGAACTAATCACTGAATAAAGCGGTAGAGGAAAGAACTGAATGTTTCTCTGGAGAAAAAAGCTGGGAAGTGAACTCTGAAGTTACAAACATTTCTCAAATTCACACTCTTCTGTGTCCCATAGCCAGCTGCTGTGGAAGTGAGAGAGGTGGATTAGAGTAAAGATTTGGGCTAGGCAAGCTATTAAATGTACTTGTGGTTTAAAGACTGTATGTTGTAGCCACCCATTGATTTATTCTTTTAATTGAAGTTCTTATAATCTTTGCATGTTCAATCTCCTCATTGTACTTTTCCATCTGGTGTCTGCTGTAGCTGCACCACATTTCAGGTCTCTTAATTTTTTTTCTGTAATATCTTTGTCAAGAGCCACATTATTTGGCTATTTACTGTTGTAATAAAAATCCACTTTTAACTGCTCTTCATTTGGGCAGGTCACTTCACAGTCCTTGAAACTGCAGAATAAACTTCTTTCTTTTTTTTTTCTTCTTCTTCCCCCCCCCCCCCCCCGGAGGGAGAGGGTGCTCTAATACTCCTTTCTTTGTTGTATCTCATAAAACACTTTCTGAAATTCATTTCAATGCATTCAAATGAGGTGCAATAACAGTTAATTCACATTTTCTCCAGCTTGTAATGTAGTCAGTAATCAGGGGCATTTGTGATGACTCCTGTGTAAGACAGAAAGTGCTTATCCAGAAGATTTGCAGAGAGGAACCTGACTTTGTTAATTACAGCACTAATGCAGCCAAATTATTTCAATGACAAAAGAGGACAGAGGCAGAAGAGAGTCTTATAACAAAGCAGCTCATGAGGTTAGGAGATTCTTATGGTCTGTGTGATAAGTGTCATCTTGGCTTATAGACTTGGACTGAAATGTCCAGAACTGGACATTTGAATTGATGGAATTTGAACAGGGCTGTAACTCATTAGCTCTGCAGAGAAGGGATTCACATACACCTCTGCCAGGAGGTCAGACTCCTTCCAGTGGTCTACATTAGCCTTCTGTTTTTCCACCCTGCAATCAAGGATGTGGGGCTTGAGTGAAATCGGGTACCAGGATTGTTCAACTGTTTGAATGTTGTTTAACCTCAGCCGAGCTGCGTTGCTGTCCTCAGGATGTTGTGGTACTCATCTGTGCAAAGGGTTGATTTCTCTGTTTAGGTGGCAATTTAAGAACACAATGTCTGAACTCTACCATTTTCTGCAGATTTTTAAAAATAGATATATTCTTTAAGATATCTCTTACCAATTACTGAAGGATAATCTTTTAAATCCAAGTGTACTGAAGTAGAATTTTCTGAGATAATTTTAAAAGCACTGAAACTATTCATGTCTTCAGGTAAATGAATGGCAATATGAATCATAGAATCATAGAATCAGTCAGGGTTGGAAGGGACCACAAGGATCATCTAGTTCCAACCCCCTGCCATGGGCAGGGACACCCTACACCAGATCAGGCTGGCCAGAGCCTCATCCAGCCTGGTCTTCAACACCTCCAGGGACGGGGCCTCAACCACCTCCCTGGACAACCCATTCCATGGCTTCACCACTCTCATGGTGAAGAACTTCTTCCTCACAGAACATATATGAAATGGATGAATTCCATACATATATGAATTCCTCACATATATGAAATGGATGAATTGTTTCTTCCTGGTGGGGAATAGTGGTAACATTTTCTGAAGTCAGTTTAAGAAAAGTAAAACAACTTCTCTTTATTTTTATTTCTGTTCTTGCCCTCATTGTTTTGTTTTTGGAAACCAGTAAGGAAAACTTCAGCCTTGTCCCTCAACAGACATCTAGACTTGCATCTGGGATTAACTCAATTTCTTAGTCAAAGTTCACTTGCCATTAATACTCTGCCCTATAAGAGCTGAAGGTTACTTGAAACATTAGAAGAAAGATCAGTATGCAGACACATTGAGGAATTAGGAGTGTTTGGGGCACTGGACTTTGTGCAGTGAACTTACAAGGCTGATCTCGGTGGAAGAAAGAGATGGGTGGCCTTTCTCCACTGAATCCAGATATTTAGAGAGATGGAGAAGTAAACATTCCAGGCTAGTGTAATTGTTTATACTTGAGGTGCGTGAACACTGACCTCAGCAAATTGAGTGTGACAGGCTGACTCTTGATGTAAGGACTTTTATCCCATGGCTTTACACCTTGTACTCCTTCAGAGAGCAGGCCCAGAAAAGGCCCTTAATAGGACTCTGGCTGACTTACACTGCCCAGTTTAGCTCTTCTCTTGGGCATGTTGAGATATTATTGCTGGCATGGATTATACAATACAATACAATAAACCAGGTTGGAAGAGCCCTTCAAGATCATCGCGTCCAACCTATCAACCAATCCAACCCACCCAAACAACTAGATCATGTCACCAAACACCCTATCAAGTCTCCTCCTGAATACCTCCAATGATGGTGACTCCACCACGCAGCAAGATTTGGTGCTTGAAATGAAAGGGTTTTTTTGCATACTCACACTCTTGTTGACATGCTGCCTTCTTTTAACAACCAGCAAAGCAGAGGTATTCTCCTTAGCAGCTCAGATCTAAATCCCAGATATGGAGACTGATTTCCACAGCCTGTCCTGTGTCTAAATCCTGGATCAAACAGGCTAATCACTGCTAATCAGCCTGATAGGTCCTGTAGACCTTTGCAGCCCTGGATACAGGCTGGGGGGGCAAACTGCCAGTAGGTGCTAAATCATAAACAGTTGCTGTTGAATTCAAGTAGTTGGTGGTGCTGAATTTAAGTAACTAGTGCTGCAGCTGTATGCTGCCAAGGAATTAAATTTTCCAGAGCTACAGCACCACTGTGCATTTTTCCCAGCACGACTGTGATTCAGGCTGAAGAAGTGCTAATTTGCCTTAGCACATGAGAAAACTTAGCTGAAAAATTCCTCCTGAGTAACCTGCTGAGTAATATTCTGATGGGTTTTTTATTTTTATTTTTTTAAACCTTTTTTTTTTCATAACTCCATCATAGGTTATGCTGCAGTACTCTGCTACTTGCAGTCTAAAATTTATACCCTGCATTTGAGTAAAAGGAAAGATAACACTGGATATCAAGGCTCATAATTTGTCTGTAGTGGATATCATATGTTTTATTCCTGGAATGGTGTGCAGTCTGGGAAACTATCTGGTAGGCTATTGTGATTTTCCATGCTCATATACACAATACACAGGTTTGATTGTCTTGATTATTTTCTTTTTTCTTTCATTTAAATTTACAAATTGCATTTCAGAATAGCAAGGAAATATGGCAGGTTGCATAGTTGGAGAGAATTATGTCCCCTTTCGGGTAGTTAATGTACCCTAAGCTTTTGGCTTTGGTGCCTCATAATGCCACATGAGGCATGAAGTAAGTGCCCGGAAACACATTTGTTAGCTGTCATATTGCTGCTTAATTATATCTTACTTCTGTTTCAGTGCATCATGCATAAGTCTGCTAAATGTTCTATGTAAATCCAGCCCTGATTTATTGTCTCAAAAGGACCTTAGAGAATACCAGTGGAATAAAAGAGGTCCCTTTATTGTGCTTCCCTATCTGTAGAGCTCTGATAGTGTAACTTTGTTGATCTTTGAATCAGTAAACAATATTGTATGCAGTGTATAGCTGTAATTTAAGTAGATTGCTTGTTCTCAGGTGTGCTGTGAAAATTAAGTTTTCCTTCTTTACTGGGTCATACCAAGAGTTGAGAATACAGTGTGTGTGTTGCTAGATCCTCCACCACTGTAACTCAGGGAGTTTTCAAAGCCATGATGACATTGCTGCTGATTTATATCAGCTAGTGTTGAGACCTTGATGCTATTGGTGATGGGAAACTACTAAAAATCCATTTTGAGGATGCACCTTTCTCCCTGGAATTCCCCGTTCTAAAGGAATAGGGAGGGCAGAAGGGTAGAGATGGTGCTTAAGTAAGGAAGTGAGGTCTTGCTGTGTGTGCTGCAAGTGTTATTTGCTGCATTCTTCTCAATAAAGTATTTTATTTTTTCTCAGTCAGTGGCAGCAGCTTCTACATGCCATTAGTGGTTTTGCTATAAAATCAGATTTACTGAGTGTGCGTAAGGCTGAAGTCTGTGAGCATTTGACAATGGCTGATCTGTTCTCTCCATGAACGGGCTAAGAGCAAGGTAGTATCATAACATTTAGTATATGGATTTCTCATCTGTCCAGTGGTTAAAAAAAAAAAAACAAAACAAAGCAGAAAAGAAAGAAAGAAAGAAAGAAAAAAAAAAAGAACCCAGTATCTGTTTGCCACTGAAGATCATGCAATTTCCCAGTGTCTGTCCAAATATCTGTACAATACAATACAATACACCAGGTTGAAAGAGACCTTCAAGATCATCGCGTCCAACCTATCCACCAATCCAACCCACCTAAACAACTAAACCATGGCACCAAGCACCCCATCAAGTCTCCTCCTGAACACCTCCAATGAAGGTGACTCCACCACCTCCACGGGCAGCCCATTCCAATGGACAATCACTCTCTCCGTGTAGAACTTCTTCCTAACATCCAGCCTAAACCTTCCCTGGCACAGCCTGAGACTGTGTCCTCTTGTTCTGGTGCTGGCTGCCTGGGAGAAGAGACCAACCTTCACCTGTCTACAACCTCCCTTCAGGTAGTTGTAGAGAGCAATAGGAACATTGAATAAAGGCATAAAAAATTTTCTGTGTGAAGGCTGAAACAAACCTCACGAAAGGTTATGAAATTGTGTCTATTTTATAACCTGATAGTATAGAGGGTTTTCTTGTGTTGTTGATTCCTGAAGCCTGTCTCTTTCTTACTTTCCTGTTTGTCTGATCCAATGCAGTAACTAACCACCTCATAAATTTCTTGGTAAAAGACGACCATATGTTTAATAGAACTGGAGTAAAACTGCGGAAGCAAATTAGTGATGCTGGTAAAATTTATGACATATCAAATTCCTGGTTAGTGTTCTGATAATACAATGTTTAGGAAGTAGTTGGTGGGAGGGACACAGCAGAAGTGAAAAATAACTTCTTGAATTAGATGCAGCATAAACAAACGTCAGAAAAGTTGTGGAAATTCTGTGTCATTCTCATGGGGCCTTTAGTATCTTAGTCCAAGTACAGACCATTGTTAAGTCTAAGGTTAGAGAGTAGCAAAAGTAGGAAGAGAAGTAGTCTCACCTGTTTATACTAGATTTGTTACAAACCATCTGTATAAGTTTGCTAAAGCAGACTACAAAATAGGAAGCACTGAAGAGAAAAATCCACATGACTTTTAGTTTGTGTTTTCAAGCACAGGCTTTCTGGTAACTGTAACTACTCCATGAAACTGAAAGCATGTGAGATGGTGTTTGTAACCAAGTCATCTGGAAATTGAGTTGTATATCCTGTGAAACTGTTTAGCCATGAAAATCTGCTTGGATTAGTGTTGTACAAATCAGAATTTGGTGCATCTCGCTAGAGTGACATTGGTGAATGAGGAAATAAAGCTAGGTTCAGCATGGAAGTTAGACTGTGGGAATGCACACTGTTAAAGATGAGAATGAGATCCCTTTCACGGCATAAAAGTGAGGTTCAGCAATGGTAGGGACACAGGACCCCACCAAGAATTTAAATCCTTTGACCATGAATAAAACCTGGCTCAGTTGAGGCAGAAAATGATCCTTTATTTTTTATGGCTCTCAACAGTGAGTTGAGTAACAGTGGTTGGAAATGAGCTCTTGAAAATCTGCTTTGAATGGGAGAAAACTGGAGAAGTGAAACACTGCAGTTGCTTACAACTAAGTTTGAAGACTTAATCTGATTACACAGGCTCTTTTGGAAGACAGATAAAAATGTTTAAACCTCTTCTATGCACATAACACATAATGTTATATATATATAATTGTTTTTCTTCTTGTATGCTTTTGTTTCATGGTACAAAACTTGGTGCAGCTGCATTGTGGCTAACCTGAAGTAAAAGATAAACCAGGGAAGACTGCATAACTATAGTTGCTTATGTTTTTGCTGTTGTAGAATGATAGAATCATGGCATGGTTTGGGTTGGAAGGGAGCTTTAAGGGTCTTACAGTCCAACATCCCTGCAGTGAGCAGGGACATCTTCAACTGGATCAGGTTCCATCAAGCCTAACCTTGGGTATCTCCAGGGATGGGACCTCCACCACTTCCCTGGGCAACCTGTCTCAGCATTCTACTACCCTTATAGTAAAGAACTTCTTCCTAATGTCCAATCTAAATCTTCTTTCCTCTAGTTTAAAACTGCTGCCCCTTGTCATACCACTGCATACCCTCATAAAGAGGGCATGTAGAAATAAGACCTCACTGTTCACAGCAGGCATGGTTGAAATTAATTGTTTACACTGATATTATATAACTCATGAAACCCAGAAATTTCATTAGGGGAGGAAATGGCTAAGATCAGTTATTCCATACTATTTACAATTAAGTTTTCAACGGTAATACTTGCAAGGCTATTGAATGTAGAAGCCTAGGTTTGTCAATATAGGTACACGCATATGAAAAAATCCAAATGGTGTAATTTGTCTTGTTAGATTATCATAGTCGACTTCAATCTCTGCGTAAGGAGAGAACTCCCATTTAATTACTGAAGGAGAGACTGTCTCTTCAAATTAGCTCCCTTTAAAATATAGGACAGTTGTGAATTTACAGAGGGCTCCTGGTGTCATCACCTTTGTGACTTTAAAAGCTTTTATGAGTAGATACAGGTAATTAGGAAGAGAGAATCCCCAAAGATTGCTGCATTATGCCAGCTAATGAAGTCAGTTGTGTCTGTGGTAGACCTTTGCTGTTGAATCCTGTGTGTGTAAATTCTGTGTGGCACCCAGAGGATCCAGCTGCTTGAGTGGAGCTTTAGAGAGCAAAGATTCCTTTCTATACACTCACCTTCACAGAAGTCTTGTTCTGTATGCCCTTTTTATAACAAATTTTGATGATCTACCATGAACACACAGAGCATAAATAAATTAAGGTTATGAAGCTTTTGGTACTCTATATCCTAGTGCTGGAGCACCCTGAAATGAAGATCCTTGATTCGTGTGTTTCAGATAATGAGTTCTGCTAAATAATTAGCACCGTGTTGCCTAGGTCTATTAACTTCTATGAAGTCAGTAGAGTTATTGTACTAGAAAAACAAAGTTAACTGGATGCAAAAAAGACTGTTGCTGAGGGTAAATTGTTGCACATATAATTATGGAATTCCATTATTAAAATCAATCATGTCTTAAAAATTTTTATCTGAGATTAGCATTGAGAATGGAGGTTAGATTAGTCTTTAAACTTATAGTCAATTTTTGTAGTTTGAGGTAGCTAGCAATCTAGAGCTAAGGTAAAATCTGAATTTGACCTTATCAAAAAAGATGATCCACCATTCTGCTTTTTATCAAAAATCATCTTTTGTATGAAGTCTGAGTCAAGGAAAAAACCTTTAGATGATTTTAAGTTAAGGGAGTTTTAGATTTCTAATTCACTTGCATTTTTAGGCATTGGATAGAGACAAAGAGTCTTTCATTGGCTATAGTTTCTATTTCTTGAGGGACTCTACTGGGAGATCTTTTCTGGATGGTTTTGACATGGCCTATTGGAGCATTCACCATTAGCTATATAAATCTGAAGCTGAAGCTCACATGAGGAAACATACAATGAATTCAGCCATCCAGTGAAGAAGAACAAGATATTCTCCAGATGGTTTATTCTAATATCTGAGTTTTACTTGGAAGAGAGATAAATTGACCTTTATGGTATGGTCAGCCCTTGCTGCCTTGCAGAAAGAAGAGAATTTAAACCATATCAAACAAATATGTCTTGTTCCCCTCTTCCCTCATAGAAGGCAGGAGTTGTTTTGTGTTTGTTTTTGACATGTGGATGAAGAAAGAGAAAATAAATGGCCATAAATGGCAATAAAACATTACTTTGCAGATCTAAAATAGACTTACGGGATACATACATCTAGTCTTGAATTAGGACATTAACAAAATATACTGGTACTCCACACAGGATGCACTGAACAGTTGCTGCTTGGAGCTTATATTATTTATTGACTCTCTTTAAGGATATGTTGGATTTTTATTATTTTTTTTTAATTGGGAAAAGTGACTGAATTTTGTTTTATTTATTTTTTTTTCAGATTTAAGAAGCTTTACTAATCCCTTAACTTCTCAGCATGAGAAGAGAGCCAAAACTGCAACAGCTCAGCATTGTCTCTGAGTTTTGATAGAATGCTTTGCAATGTTAGAATGTAATGGATTTTACCAGGGAAAAGCTGGATTAATCCTGTCCTAAGACAGACCTTTATAAAAATACATCTAGCTATGAGAGCAAATTTTAAATAAATGAGTACATTTGCTAGTGTCTGAGCACAGTATTAATTTTTATGGCTGCATGATTCATGTGGGATCTAAAAAAATGTGGTCACGTATAGGAAAATTGTCATTGGATCACAATTCACCTTGACATACGCAATGGAGAATTCATATGGATAAAGCAAAGCCTTTGAGGGCATGGACTCTAGGCATTAAATTCAGCTTTTCTGTGAATACAAGATTTCTGGAGGTTGTGTATGCAACACGAAATCTTTATATTTGACAAGTCTGTGGGAAAAGAGTAGAAGGTAACATTTTTGTGAACATTCATTAGGGTTTGATGGGGCTTGTCCAGATTCATGGCTTCTCTCCTTCTCTGTACAGAGTATGCAGGAACACTAAATTGCATTTGTCAGTATTCATAAAGGGTCATTTCTCACTGCTTTCCAGAATGTTCCATAATCACAGATGGGCAGGTGTGCTAACATAGACTAGAAACTGATGATGTCCTTTCTTTGTTGTTAAGTTGCTCTTCCACTGCAGTAATGAAAAAAAACCTAAGCAGAAGGTGTGAGCTCCTGTATCTTTGACAGGCAGCAGATCATTAGAATGAACCTGTCTACACAAACAAAGAGTGATTATTATTCATGTAGAGAAATGTTCTGCATAAAGAAGTTTGCAGAGATCAGAATGAGACTGCAAAAGTTTGCATGAGAGACTTTGCTCCTTTCCTGAGTATAGCATATTGGCTGTGCAAGAAATTACTCTGTGATCCAATTATTGCTTATTCAATTATACATTGGATAAATTTGGTTTATAGCTCATGACCAAAATCTTTAACTGCTGTGTGATAGAAGGGGGATCAGCTATCTGCAGCTCAGGTTTCTGAGTGTTAGGTTTCTGGCATAACACTTGGTAATACAGGAAGGTTGTTCTATGCAGGCTGCAGACTTCTAAAGTTGACTTCAATTCTTTCTTTCTCTCTTTCTGAAGTATTCAAGTTACTATTACAACATACAATGCTGCTTCTTGTTTCCAATTCTAAACCATGTCCTAGGAATTATACTTTCTGAAACTTGTGTCCATAAACCAAATTTTCTTAATGTAAAATATGTAATTTATCCTGCACCCAGCATGCATTGTTATTACAACGGATATCATGGATAATATGGATGGGGTAATGAAAAGTAATCAAGCCAAATTACTTGCAAAAAATGAGAGGAAGCTTAACCCACTGAAAGTGAATCATCTGACTTAAATAAATGCATCTTTGGATAGCAATTGGTCCACTTATAAGCTGATATGTTGATATGCTACTAGTCTCTGACAATAAAGGGTAGTTTGAGTAGATGTTTATACTTTAGACCATTAAAGTGAAATAAGTTTTCAGAAGCATATTTCCTAAATAGACTTTAATCATAGTACCATTGAATGGTTTGATTTGGAAGGAACTTTTAAAGATCATTTAATCTAACCCCATAGTCAATGGATTTTTATATTCTGTGCTCAGTCAAGTTTGGGTTTGTTTTTTTTTTTTTTCATATGTTGTTGTACCTGATTCTCTTTCCCTTTGGGAAGAAAATGTGGTGATCAACTGGAGTGTTACTGGAGACTTTACTCACAGTAGTGCACTATGACTGCTGCAAACAGGCTTTGTGGTGCATTTGGAGCTCCAGTGGCTATGTGGATTTATATCAGCTGGTCTAGAGCGGTCACCCAACTACTGATAAAATCCAGAAGCTCAGCTAACGCAAAGAAATGGATTTTTAAATGTACATTTCTCTTTGAAGGGTGGTCCATTGAGTTAATCTTTGACTCTGAGTTGTAATCATATTCTTTTTCAAATTATGTACTATGCCTGGGGTTGTAATGCATCATGAAAATCCCATTGGGTTGGATACAAATATAATCTGCAATTGAGTAGTACTCTTTTTTCACTGTTGTCTATCAAAATCTCTATGACTGTCTCAGTCATTCATTAACAAAAATATGATGCCCAAGTTCTGTGCAGGATCATCTATTATGTTACAGGTATTGACTTTTAATGGGACAGCAGTTCAAACTACTTCTCCTCTGCCAAAGGCTATTTTTATTCTTTTTAAAGTGGAAACAAGCATCCTGGCTCATCTTCTAGTGGTGTATCCTTGACACAGAACATGGAATGACTCATTTATAAAAAGGCAAATACGTGCTTGAATTCAACATTTGCAAAGTTTCTATCTTAAAGTCTGCTCCTTAAAGAAATGGTAAGACTTTTGGACTATTTCCAACTAGCAGAGAAATACAAATGAGTGAGTTTCTCAGTGCATCAGAACTTTTAACTCCAGTTTTCTTGCCTAAAATGTTTCTTCTTATCTGTCTCTCTTTTTGGCCAACAGGGATGTTTTAGGATATTCTAGATAAACAGGGTTTTTGGTATGGTTGGAACCCTATTTGTGGAGATAGCTATTAATATTATTATTATAAATGATTTATTAGTATATTAAAAATTGCTCATAATGTTGTAGCAGATGAACTGAATCATCATTTCAGGGAAATTCAAGACCTTTATCAACAAAGACTGGTTAGCACTTAAATTCTTAAATGGGTGGAAATATTGCTTCTTAAAGCATGAAGGGGAAATGAAACACAGCCACAGTGAAGAGAGATGAAAAACAAAGCATGTTACACTGCTCAGTGTCTTGCATATTTATTAAGTTTGTGATAGTCACGAGTCTGTACCAAGTTCCTGCAGGATTGCTATAGTTAGGGATTCAGCATGACCATGATATTACTCATAACATCAGCAAGCTTTTTACTTCAAAGTTAGGTGGAGGGACAGACTAGAGAAGCACCTGCTTACTTCCTTGAAAGTAATATACCTCAGAAATTTTGAAATGTTTCCATGATGAGGTGAAGATAAACTTACCTGATGTTTTTATTCATTAAAGCCTTGGAGATTCTTTCTTCATTTTGCAAAGGCTGTTTTTCGGAAAGGCTCCTTTTCATAGTATTTCTGGGAGATCTGAGAAAGTCATTTTGATTTAGATATGGAATTTGAAAATGGGTCCCTCCCTGTCATGGGTTGAGGCAAACCCCCCTCCCCATCACGGGCAGAAATGACGACTCTGACAAACGGATTGCAAAAGTGATGGAAAGTTTAAATAGAAAGCAGTGAACGTGTAGAGAGAACCAGAAGCAGTGACAAAAGAAACCCCAAAGCAGATCCAGAAACATCCCATCCCCATGTGAGGGTGCACCCAAGACCCCCAGGGCTCCTTCTTCCCCCCACTGCTAGGCTAGTCTCAGCTGGCCAGACCTGAGACCGTCCATCCCCTTGGCCTTGGGCCTAGCCAGGCCCATGGCCGGGAGACATCTCCCCCAGTTACCGGGTGATGGGAAGGAAAAGAAAGAGGAAGTGCCAGACCCCGCACTGGATTTTATAGCGGTGCAGAGGATTATGGTAGGAAATACCTGGTTTCCTGTGTCCACCCACTAGGCTGGACTTCTGGACACAGGAAGCACACCATGTAGCAGAGGGCACCCAGCCCAAACCACCACACTCCCATACACAGCATTCACGGGTACGGCAGAGATGTCTCTGTCTCAAATGAAAATTGAAAGTTTGGGAATGTGGTAAGGAAGATATTTTTGCTTATTTAAGCATTCGGAATGTTAATTAATATCTTAAGAGCTATACTGCGTGTCTCTTATTTTTCTTGAAGCAATTAACAAGGGAGACTGAGAAAGGGTGTGTATTCATCTGTTTTTGGTTTTTTTTTTTTTTTTTTTTTTTTTTGTAAAATTAACAGGTTTTCAATCTAAAACCCAGAGTTGTAATAAAGTAACATATTTTGAAGGATTGATTTTTTTTTTAAATTATTTCTAATTTATTTTTATTTTAAACAAACCTTCAGGCCAACGATTTTGAAAACCAGGGGAGAATGGAATAGGAATAAAAAGAGAGAAAACGGGAGAAAACTGCAAGTTAATGTGAAAATAAGTTTCTTAGGGTTTAGTCCTATCCCTATTAAAAATGGCAATGTACCACCATGAAAAAATGGTTTAGCACATTAATGTTGTATTCCAGGTTCTGCTAGAAGCCTTTAATGCTGCATTAAAAAGAATGTGTGAGGATTCTAAATGAGCAATTCAATTGCTTCACGTGCTTGACCCTAATGTCATGTCACGCAATGGGAGCATCAAATTTGTATGCTTACTAGCTGTTAGCAACACTGTTGCTTTGTATTTGTGTCTGTTTGTATACGATCCCTGCTTGGCACTGTTGTCATGTATTTCTTCCCATCAATATTAATCACAAATGTATTTACTTAAAAGAAGTATGGGGAATGAACATGCTTTCCTCTAACCTAAAGGAACCCTCATAAATAAGCACCTGTGAAAGAAATAACAAACCTGATGATAACAGTATATATTTTTTGCTAACCACTATTAAACATTTTATGGTATGTCTTTTGAAACAGAGCAAGGAAATATGAGTTCATGGTAATTCTTATTTGACAATGACTAGGATAACACATGCCCTGCACTTTTTTTTTTTTTTTTTTTCCTCTCTTAAATGCCTTCCTATAAATAATGAACCCAAACTGAATTTAGTACAGTAAGTGTAGATTATTTTGTTTATTATTTAGCATAGCTTACACAGGATTTGCAGTCAGCCAAGCACCTTACTCTCCTATTTTCTTGCTCTCGCAATGCAGCTGGGGAGAAACAATCTATTACACTTCATTAATCCTTTTAATAACTGTTGTCTGCATTATTTGCTCTTTACTTTGTGGTTACAATTAATATTTAACTTCCATTATGCAAAGTCCACTTATCTGTATTAAATTCTGTTTGCTAGGCTTCAGTGTCACAGTGCTTCTGGGACAACATTTGGAACACAATATCTCCCCTTATGCTAATGTTTAGGTAAACTTGTGAATTGCAATTTCTTATTCCTTCATCTACGTAATTGATAGAGATGGAGAACAAGAAGCATCATTTCTACCCTGTTTGCTTCCTTCATAAACCATTACCCATTACAACTTGATTTCCAATTCCTATCTAATTTTCTACTCAGCTTGCTGTTTTTCTTTGCTGCTTAATTCTGTTGGTGCAATTGACTGCAGTCAGTTTTGTTTTATTTCTTCTTGTGTACACTTGGTTGTAACTATTTGAAGCACAGTAGTTCTAAACTCTAATGTAGTTTTGAAGATATGTATTAGCAAACTATTTGTATTTTGTCTTAATATATATTAATGGAAACAATTAACCTGGAGTTCTTAATTTTGTTTCAGAGTGTACTGGAGAGGTGTCATACCATGACGGGAACTCTTCAGTTTCACACTGAGTACTCAATTCAATTAAGGACAGTACTACTTAGTCGTGGATCTCATCTTGGTATCAATAACTCCACATGATACTAATATTCAAACAACACTTTCCTGTATAGTATATCAGGAGTCATTAAGATTTTTCTATTTGATCTTAAGTTCAGTGTTTTCAAATTACTTGACATTCTCATAAGCATCTCATAGCTCAGCTCTGGTTCTGTTCTGGTCTTGAAACACTGGTAGCACGAAACTCCACCGTAGAGTGGAAACAATTCTTTCAACTTTGCCACAATGCTGGGGATATAAGAAAGGGGGCAATATATGCCTGTATTGCCTTCATTATTTGTTAATTTTAATATGCTTTTCTCCTGGAAGTATATGATTTTTATGAAAGACAGGGTTGTTAGGTGTTTTTATTCTGTGTCAGGAAAAATGAGGATCTGAATGGATGCAGGAAACTACAGGCCAGCCAGCCTCACCATCGTCACTGGAGAGGTGGTGAAAACAGCTCATTCTGGAGGTCATCTCTAAGCATGGGAAGGAAAAGCAGATAATCACGATAGTCAGTGTGGATTCACAAAGGCCAAGTCACACTTGACCAATCTGATAGACTTCTCTGATGGCATGACTGACTGGGTAGATGAGAGGGAGAGCAGTGTATGTTGTCTACCTCGACTTCAGCAAGGCTTTTGACGCTGGCTCCCATAACATCCTCATAGGTAAGCTTAGGTTACCTATGGACAGTTAGGTAGATTGAGAATTGATTGAATGATAGCGCACAGAGGACTGTCATCAACAGTACAGAGTCTAGCTGGAGGCTTGTGGCTATTGATGTTTCCCAGGGGTCAGTAGTGGATCTAATCTTGTTCAACATCTACATCCACAAGATGGATGAAGGAACACAGTGTACTCTCAGAAAGTTTGCTGATTATATGAATCTGGGAGGAGTGGCTGACATGCTAGTAGGCTGTGCTGCAGTTCAGTGTGGTATGGACAGGCTGGAGAGTTGGTCAGAGGTTAGCCTCATAAAGTTCAACAAGGGCAAGTGTATTACTTCCCACTTGGGAAGCAATAACCCCATGCATCAGTACAGGTTAGAGGCTGACCTGCTGGAAAGCAGCTATGGGGAGAAGGACCTGGGGGTGCTGGTGGACAAGTTCATCATGAGCCAGCAAAGTGCCCTTGTGGCCAAGAAGGCAAACAGTATTCTGGTGTGCTTTAAGACATTTGGCCAGCAGGTTGAGGGATTTTCTCCTCTGCCTCTACTCTGCCCTGGTGAGGCTGCATATGGTGTATTGTGTCCAGTTCTGGAATGGTGTATTGTGTCCAGTTCTGGATTCCTCAGTTCAAGAGAAATAGAAATTACTGGAAAGAGTCCACCAGAGGTCTATGAGGATGATGAGGGGACTAGACTCTTACAAGGAGACTGGGAGATTTGGGGCTCTTTAGCCTGGAAAAGAGAAGACAAGATATCTTATAAATATCAAAAAGGTGGAGGTCATGAGGAAGGGATGGCCTCTTTTCAGTGGTGGCTGGGGATAGAGCAAGGGGCATTGGTTACAAACTATTACACAGGACATTTCAATTGAGGTTAAGGAAAGCTTTACTTTGAGGGTGGCAGAGCACTCAAACAAGGATGCCCAGAGATGATGAGGAGTCTCCTTCTCTGGAGACTTTCAAAACACACCCAAATGCGTTCCTGTGCAACTTGATCTAGCCATACTTGTGTTAGTAGGAGGATTGGACTAGATGGTTTCTGGGGAGTCCTTCCAACCCCTATCATTCTCTGATTCTAATAACCTGGGAATCACTGAATGGGATGGTAATATTCGTTCTGCCTCAGCATGGGAAAATATGGGGGAAATGGACAGATTATAAAAAATAAATAATTGCAAACAAATGCCTCATGATGAGAAATTGAAATACTTTGTAGAAAAAGTCAAAGAATCTGATTATCATGAAGTTATTAACACCTTTGACAATGTAGTGTGAAATGTCAAAAAAGGTAAAGAAAATGAACAACAAATTTGAGAGTAACCTTTAACTTTGGAGAAGATGTCTGGGAGCAGAAAGAAGAGGGGGTTTGCTGTACAGAATGGACAGGGAATAATTTATTTTTTTTTTAGGTATCTGCAATGCTGTTGCCAAAAACAATGCTGTTCAATGAATAGAGAGGTAAAAAAAATCACAGCACTGAGCTAAGCAGATGCTGTTTGGAGGCAAAGCCCAGCACCGGCGCTCCACAAGCTTCTGCGATTGTCCCCAAGTGGTTATTCTCCAGAGGAAACTCAATCCCATCTTTCAAATTAAAGAGAAGAGGAAATAGTTATAACAACACCAAACTTTGCAAAGTCAGCTCCAACCTGCTGTCTTCAGTTTCCCTTTTGTCAGCAGAAGCTGTTGAGAGGCAGATTGGCAGCCCACCTGTGTTTGTTCTTCACGTTATTAAATATCAACCCTGTGCCAAACAGATTTGAAGTTAGAAATTATGTTAGAAATGATGAAAAGAAATCTTGAAAGATCAATTCCCACAAGGGTCACAAGGCATATACTGGGAACAGAAACATTTAAACAACCCTGTGGGATAAAGGCATCTCTCCTGTGGCTGGTCAGGGTGTAGTTATGCTTTAGGTTTTAAGTAATATTGTTTTGACAGTACTCTAATTAGTGAACACACAGAAGAGTGTTACAGTAGTAGAAAGCCACTTTTACAAGAGTCTTGGTGTTTGGGGATTTTTTCTTTAAAGACAAAATAATAAGCTGAAATTGAATTTTCTCCCTTCAGAACTATGCAAGCATACATATTTGTGCTTTACGGTTTCTTTCTCAGCTTGTCAATCTTTCATTCATGTGAATGTATTTTCAGGTGGTGTAAATTAGGGAATGACACTATTCTGCTCACTGACCAATTGCTTCTGGACATTGTCTCTCTGTTCTGAATATAGTCTGTATTGAGTACTTTCTGACTGAGAGCCCTAGGTCTGGGAAAGTACCAACTCCCCAGTAGGCTCTGCAATGTGAAATTTTGAGCTTTATTTCCACTACCAGAATTTGCTGCTTAAATTGTACTTGCATCGGTACCATATGAAAAACAAAGACTTAAAAGTTAAGTCATGTAAATAAAAGGAACATAAACTGTCCTGAATTTTATGTGATGTGGTGGAAGGAAGAGAGGGGAGCTATGGAAGAAAGCCTTCATCAGTAGCTATAAACTAAGTCAGAAAATACCCAGGTTCTGATTTTACCTGAGGAAATTCATGTCTGTCTTTACTGACTCAATAGCAGTGTAGCAATGGGCTTTGTTTATCTGTTGTTTGCTTAATTTGGTTTGGTTTGAGTTTGTGGGTTTTGTGTTTTGGTGTGGTTTTTTCCTTTGGTGGGGTGGAGGGGAGTGAGTTATTTTGTTGGTGACTTTTGGGTGTTGTTTTTTTTTCATTGTAGAATCTCTAAGTATCTTTAGGTAATGGCACAGACCATATATTGTGAATATCCTTTTTACAGACAATATCTGTGGATTCTTTTCCTGGACTTATATCAAATGTATTGCAAGTAACTCTCTTACCTTATGAAAGCAAAGGCTTAATTCCACCACTACAAGGACATGTAAGGTTATATTCTTTCCTGGAACTCAAACATCTAGATGAAGTCACACTGGACATGAGCTGTTTGTTTCTCAGCAGTAGAAATGGTCTTCCATAGTAAATTATCAGATGATACAGATTTCACAGTGTGCTTTTGTGTGTTTCAGATACGGATATTTTAATCAGAGCTGTGGAACTGCTGTGCCTAGGAGAAAAAAAAAACACAACAAACTGGCAGTTTCCAGCACTCTCTATTCTTCCACCTCTGTGTTGTAATGTATCATTAGTGTAAATTGCTGCCTTGGAATAGGAGGATAGTTTGAGTTCTACAGCATTAGGAATTTCTCCAGATCTGTGTTCAAGCTGACAAACAAGACAAGCTGGCTAAGTAGGCTTTCTTTAATAATTTGCATGATGTATTTTAAAGCCTTGGCACACTGACTTGCAAACTGCGTGCACCTCCTTTGCTTCTCTAACATGGAAATGTAACCTAAACGCCTGTCTCTATGCATTTGGGAGATGGCCTCAGAGTTGCAATTCAAGCTAATAAAGATGCAGATTGTGTCCTATGTCCCAGTAATACCTCATCATACATCTACTTGAACAATGATTCTGTCAGAAATAATGATTTTAAACCAAAATCCTACTCTCCTGCGTGTGAAAATCTAGGAGGCAATGGATTTATTCTGTCTCTCTAAGATTTGAGTTTGTCTTGGTCTCATTACTGTATTTCTCTTTTTAATCAGTGTTTTAGGCAGTGATATCCAAAATGTACTCTTGCACTCAAAATAAAACTGATTCAGTTTGTCATATTTTCTGATGTGTTGGCATTTCCAGTGGATGTCTTCAACAGGAAGCTGTAAGAAATCCCCAAATGTGAGGTGAGGATCGCCCTTACATAGCTAAGCCATTTACATGGGGGAAGTACCAAGACTGCATAGTCAGATGAATAACACATATTGTGGGGAAGCTAGGTCATCTTGTAGTTTTTGACTTCCTCAATGCTGAAAACTTCTTACCAGGCCAGGGCTCCAAACATTATGGCTCATAAAAGGAAAGAGATCAGATCATGAATATTTCAGATCTTGGCTTTTTTCTACAAATCTTGCCCTTCTGAGATTATATTTGCCAGATACTCAGCATTGTACCATCACTACAAAGGAAGGGCCAGCCAGTCAGCCGTTCTTGAAGAATGTTGCTGCACAGCCTATGCTATTCATATTCATCTTAGAGACTGCAAATAATAGAGGTGTGCCTGGTGCATTAATTGCAGTCAGATAACATTGTCTGAAGAGCGCTCTGCTTAGCCTCATCTATGCCTGCTTGCTGCTCCCCAGGAGGGCACCAATGGTAGGCAGAAAGCACAGCTGTATTCATCTACTCTTCTGATACCTCTAGTCACTGAAAGTCAGAGACAAAACCACAGAAAACATTCAAAAATCATCCTAACATTTTCCTTGCAGTCCTACCTCGGCTGTCTCCTGCAGCTCACTATCTTTCCATTTCTTCACCTTGCTGTGCAGGAGAATGTTCTCTTCCACTGCATTATTTAGTATTTCAGTAGTGGGCACTGCGAGTTCTGAAGCCTTCAAGCCAACTTGTCCTTAGATTATTTAAATGAAAAGGGGATATCTCCATGGTTCTGAGCAACCAGGCTATAAGAAAAGAACAGATTTTTGTGCTGATTTAGGCATTTTTTGTGGGGTGTGGTTTGCATGTTTTGGTTTGGGATTTTTTGTTTGATTGGCTTTGCTGTCTGTATTGGGGTTTTTTGGGTTATTTGTTTGGTTTGGGGTTTTGTTTTATTGGGGGGTTTTTTGTTTGTTTTGTGGGGTTTGTTTTTTGTGGAGTTTGAAGAAAATTTTCTTCCTCTAAACTTGACTCAAAATGACAGTTACCCTAGACTAGGTAGTTCCAGTAAAGCTGCTTACATTAACCGTTTTTTGGCCATTCAGCTCTTGGCTGGACTAGGTCCTAAATAATGCATTTATTTGAAGAAAGTGATATAGTTTGCAAAACTAGTAATTCCTAACACTGACTAGAAACTCCCCACACCTCTCTGTTTGTTTGTTGTTGATTTTGTTTGGTTTTTTGTTTTAAGAAAATTAATGGATTGACCTTTTCCTTTGTGTTAAATAGATGTGATTTCCAGGAACAAGGTTTTATTTGTCATCATGCATTTGTCATCATACTGCATGCTAACAGTTTCTATGTCTTCATACATCACATGCCTAAGCAGTTCTGAATGAGGGATGAACAAGATAGTCATGCAGGCAAGTCTTTTATACCTGGCACATTCTTACATTTTTACTTAGACAAAGAAGAGGACTGCGTCAGTTATGAACTGGCATCATGCTGACTTGCTTGGGTACAGCATAAGGCTTTGCTATTGGAAATTGTGTTCAAGATGTCTCCACACCCTGCAATCTAAGATGCTGAGAGTTTGAGTGGCAAACTCAAATGTTTGGGGAACATACGAGAAACCATTAGTGTGATAGAGGTGGACAAAACTGTCTGTAGTGAGATTCACTGCCTTTACCTTGGTCATCCAAGGAGCTTGCCTCTCTGGCCTCTAAGAAGGGTAGAACAAAATTTCACAGTAAGGAAAGTGCACAAACGCTGTGGCCTTAGCACTGTGAACTGATCAGCTGCAAGATGCTCTTCTCTTGTCTTTTTAGTTCTCTGTTTTAAACATGGTGATACAGTGAGAGGAATTCACCATGGCCCAATTTAGAGCATAGGTCTAGGTGTATGTGCAAGAGTTCTCTAGTCTGATAGAATTCTCACTGACTCAGGGAAGAATTAGAAATATGTTGAGGTTTTAAGGGGCAAAAATGAAATTACTTGAAACAAACCCCTATATATTTCCATCAAGTTTGTTGTACCTGGCTGTCGATTGGTGCAGAAACTAATCATCAGAGGCAGGATTCTGGGGTTATTTATGGGGTATCTTGATAACGTGTCTACAGCTCTTGATGAAAAAGCCTTAAGGTTTTGATTTGTTTGATGGATTTAAAAGGTTTGATGCTTTGAAGTTAGCGGCATTGCACTATTCCCCCCCCCCCCCCCCGCTACCGGTTTTCAGACTCAGAACTGTTTTCGCAATGCATATAGATGAAAGTTCCATGCAGCCTAACTTCTGCACTGGTGTAAAAGGCACAAGGGAAACTGGAGAAGTGACTAGGTTTTCAGTTTCACTGTGAATAAATCGGTAGTCTTTGGAAGACCTGAAATGTTGGCAAATTGCTGCAGTTTAATGAAAAGGAAAAAAAAACCCGACCTTTTATTTTTAAATCTGTGCACATCATCTTGGAAAAGAAAGGCCTAAACTGCAAGGTTCTTATGTCAAAGAGCTGTGGAAATGCCCTTCAATGGAAATACAGCTCGCAATCTTGCTCTCTGCAGGCCAGAAAATACCCAAAACATGTAGAACTCCTTGTGTAGAAACTTGTGATAGCAATGCAAAGCATTTGAAAAAGTTTACAGTTGTGTTAAATGAAATATTGTTTTATTCTTGCAGGACATGAATAATTATGTGAAAGTTCCTGAGGTTCATTAGGGTGTACAGTATAGCTTTGAAATCACTAGAGGTGATAATAATTGTAATTGAAAGCATATTACTGCATTTAAATATAAACAGCAATAACCAGCAGACCTATTGTGGTACTGGTAAAATGTCTGGCCTGCTATCAGAGGCTATCCAAACTTATCTGAGCTGCATATTATCCTTCAATGTGCTTTGAATATGGCTTCTTCATTGCTAAGAAGCTATAAAAAGCAATATTTCCCCAAGAGATACTCCTGAAACCATTCAGAGGATTTCAAACCTGTCAGGATTGGATTTTCGAGTGATCCAAAAAATTCATCATTCATGTCAATCTGTTTGATAAAATTAAGATTATAATTTGCTTGATATAAATTATTTGGGAACCTGAAGTTTACAAAAAGTTCCTGAAAAATGGAATTAGGGGGGAAAAGACTTGAACCAGGTTACCCTGACTTGATGGATTTTTATTAGTAAACTTATTTCTGGGCAATTGATTTTTATATCATTCATTATTTGTCTGAGGTTTGAATGACAGTTAGAATATTACAGAAATATAAACTCTCCAAAGGTAGAGGAAGTACAAATTCAAGTACAGTCACAGGTGTATATCTTATCCTTAAAATTAAGCTTAGTTCATTTTCAATACAGTGAGGAAAACCAATTGCATTTGAAAACAGTGTTTTGTTTACGAACATTTTGTCTTATAGAAAGTAAAAGTAATATTTTTTTCCCTTTGCTCTGATTATTTGCCCAACAAGGTGTGATGTCAGCAGAGATTTAAGAAGTCAGGAATAGCCAGCCTGGTAGTTAAATCTTGAAGAGAACAGAGATGCCAGGTTGTATGTAGATCTGATTCACATCCTTCTTCCTGTTCATCACTTGTCAACCATCATGTTCAGAAGTGATGTTTCTTTCCATTGGCAAATAGGGACTCCTAGGTATTAAAAAACTATACAGAAAGAAATTTTCTGTGTGCAATTCTGCCCTGATTTTACCTCTTTGAAACCTGTAACTCCTGACCTGTTTCTCCCATGCAGCACTCTCTTAAGAGGAGATTGTGACTTTGTTCCCAGATATGAATAAGGGTCAGGGCACAGAAATACCATCTCAGGACTTCTTTGGGAACAAGGTCATTATTCAGGTAGAGACTGTGTCCTGTCTTCTCACACCTCAGGGAGAAATGGCCCATTTATTTTCTGATACCTGTTTCTTTCTTCCTCCTTCCTCAGCTTCCCTTAAAAAGGGAATTGTGCATGCATTCATCAGGAAGAGCTGAACTTTTAAGAAAAATAAATAATCCTATTTGCTTTAAACCAGACAGAGTATGAACAGGTAACAGAATCTTGCTCTAGAAACTATTTTTGGGTTTCTTTTTCTTGTTTCTTTTTCTTTTTTCTTCCCCCCTTTTCTTTTTTTTTTCTTTTTTTCAATTTTCCTTTTTTTTCTATTTTCTTATCTTTTTTTTTAAAAATCTTTTTCTTTTTTTATCTTTTTCTTCTCCTCTCTCCTCTCTCCTCTCTCCTCTCTCCTCTCTCCTCTCTCCTCTCTCCTCTCTCCCCTCTCCTCTCTCCTCTCTCCTCTCTCCTCTCTCCTCTCTCCTCTCTCCCTCTCTCCTCTCTCCTCTCTCCTCTCTCCTCTCTCTCCTCTCTCCTCTCTCCTCTCTCCTCTCTCCTCTCTCCTCTCTCCTCTCTCCTCTCTCCTCTCTCCCTCTCTCCTCTCTCCTCTCTCCTCTCTCCTCTCTCCCCTTTCCTTTCCTTTTCCTCTTCTTCCCTGATGCTGAGGCTGTTTCAATTGAAAAACAATGTTGCAGACACTATTTTAAAATAACAACTACAGTAACAGAAAAGTAAGGGAACAGCCAGTTCAGCACATTAATAACTGAAATTAGACTATTTGCCTAGAAGATTTTCACTACAGGATTGAATTTTTTTTTTTTAGCTATCATTCAAATTCACAGCAGCTAATTTGGTTCTGTGGCTAAGACTTTTGTTAGAAAGCCATGTCACAAGCTGTTTCACAAATGTTCTTGCAGGGTTTGTCTTTCATCAGTCAGGTTGGTTTTATAAGCAGTACAAAAGGGAATTAAATAATGAGGTCTTGTGTTAATATTTCCACAGATATCTTGCAGGTTTGGTGTTAGTTATGGAGGGTATTTTGGTACATGACTGAGGAAGGAAGAGAAAGGAAATGCATGAAATGGTCTTCAGGGATGGCATCCTTGTTTTTTGTTTGTTTCATTTTGTTGGTTTGTTTGGGTTTTTTTTGGTTGGTTGGTTTTGGGGGGGTGTTGTTTGTTTGTTTGGGGGTTTTTGGTGGCTTTTTTTTCTGTCTCTCTTGTGAAGCGCAGGAGGGGAAAGGAAATCTATTAAATTGCATCTGAGCAGAAAGACTTTCCAAATTGGGGTAAGTAGAGCTAAGGTGATGCTGAAATTACCAAATAGGGAAAGGCATATCACTTCTCAAACTTCTGATATTCATCCCAGGCTGCAGTTTGTGTGAACAGTACTTTGAGCAGCTATTGTTAAGCCATTTCTGCAAAAAGTAACAGATGGTTTAAGATTTTTCTTTTCTTCCTCTTTTTTCACCACTACATCACCAGTTTTCAATCCAATTATGTTCTCTACTAATAGTTTAAAATTAATAAGGCAATGGTATGGTAAAATTTGAGTTCAGCTGATTTGCTTTGGAGGTGAAGAACAGAATCAGTGGAGGTTATGCCTATTTGTTTGCCTTTTTAAATTCTTTGAGTTGCTGGAATGCATCCAGAGAAGCGCAACAAAGCTAGGGAGGGGTCTGGAGCACAAGCCCTATGAGGAGAGGCTAAGGGAGCTGGGGTAGCTTAGCCTGGAGAAGAGGAGGCTCAGGGGAGACCTCATTGCTGTCTACAACTACCTGAAGGGAGGTTGTGGCCAGGTGGGGGTTGGTCTCTTCTCCCAGGCAAGCAGCACCAGAACAAGTGGACACAGTCTCAAGCTGCACCAGGGGAGGTTGAGGCTGGATGTTAGGAAGAAATTCTTCCCAGAAAGTGAGACTGGCCATCGGAATGTGCTGCCCAGGGAGATGGTGGAGTCACCATCACTAGAGGTGTTTAAGAGGAGACTGGATGAGGCGCTCAGTGCCATGGTTTAATTGATTAGATGGTGTTGGGTGAGAGGTTGGACTTGATCTTGAAGGACTTTTACAACCTGGTTAATTCTATTCTATTCTTTATCAGCACTGTTCTGCTGTCAGCTACTGGCCATGTAACACCTGAGGAAAGAGGTTATGGGAAGGCTCTTGTGCTCCTCTGTACAGATCAGGTCAGATAATTTGTCTGACAACAGTCTGTGCTAAATGATGGCTGCTAGTGACTGAGGGCTGCCTTTTTTCCTGAAGCAACAGCTTTGTTTTCCATGAGATTCTGTGCAAGTGGGAAAATGTCATGTAAAAGGATGACTGCTTGCAAGCTAGAAACTGTGTCTGAGTACCTGCTGGGGCACTTAAAATTTGGTTTAATTTTTTTTTTTTTTTCCCCCACAGTTATACATTGACCTTTAGGGAAGGTGGTGGAAGATCACCAGACATCCTATTACAGTGAACAAATGGCCCTGGCTCATCCTGCCTAGTGCTTATGAGTTCTGCACATGCACTTTCACCCAGGTCCATAGGACACCAAAGAAGCATGCTTGTGTTATACATCTTGTTTGCCTTCATGAGGAGCAGTGATTTAATAGCTTAAAATTTGCTAGAATTAAGTCTCAAGCTGCACCAGGAGAGGATTAAACTGGATGCTAGGAGGAAGTTCTTCATAAAGAGAGTGATTGCCCATTAGAATGGGCTGCCCGGGGAGGCGGTGGAGTCGACATCATTGGAGGTGTTTAGGAGGAGACTTGATGGGGTGCTTGGTTGCACGGTTTAGTTGATTAGGTGGTGTCGGATGATAGGTTGGATGTGATGATCTTGAAGGTCTCTTCCAACCTGGTGTGTTCTATTCTATTCTAATTGTATTCTATTCTATAGGCTGGTTTAGGCTGTGGCATCTTATCTGATCCATGGGTTCTATGACTTCTGGACAATCAATGCTTTTTCCCCTTTCCTGCTGTGTCACTGTCTGCCCTTGCACTTCCCCAGGAGTACTCTGGTTTCCCTGTGGAGCCAGAGATATGCCAAAGTATGGCACAGAGCAGGCAAGTCCTGGCACTGGTGGGAAACATCTCTGCTTCACAACTGCAACAAGTTCATGACTGCTTAATTACCTTATTTTCCTAACCATTTTTGAGATGCCTCTTAGAGTTCCTTAGTGCCTGAGCTCTTTCTGTTTTGAAGTTGTGGAAAGGTGAAGCAAACTCACAGACGTTGTCAAGTATGAAGTCCGCTCTCTAAACAAAGGAGTTTGTTAAGTTTCTTGAAGTATCAATGCCAGGTAGTTTTTGTCACTTTAATAAAACCTCATATTTTCTTATATTGTTCTTGGAAATTACCAAAATATCTTCAGTGACGTTTTCTCAATATGTTTGGCCTGAGGTAGAGACAAAGATTGGGAAGCTGCAGCCAAAGAGTTTGTCAAGAAGAAATCAAAGTCTGCTGTGATGTATCAGGCAAAGCCCATTAGACAAAGTGTCATTCAGATAATAGGCAAACAGTTAAAGTATCAGCAGTCTAAAAACTGTGTGGAGTTTGCTTGTGTTGCCATTGAATCACAAAGCAGAAGCTTTCATGTTGCAGGTCTTTGGCTGTTGCATTCACTGTAATTTTTATTTATTTTTTTTTTATTGTACCTAGTATGATCATTTAGTGGAAGATTTAACATGTTTAAACATACAGTGACTTGTAAAGATCTTTCTGAAGTTTTGTAGAGTTGATCAAGGAGAATGTCTCTTACAACAGAAGCAGCATGCTATTCCTCAAATGTATGAGGCTGTCAGTCCTGAATCCTTACAAAAACCTATTACTTCTGAGGAATTTTGACCATGGTGAAATAAGGTCTTTATAAAAGTAATCCTTAAGCCTGCTGGTTGCCAACAGCTTTATGGCCCTGCTTGTTGTGTGTTGATGCTTCTCCTTTGGGCAGAGTTCCCTGTACGGCAGTGCAGATATTGAGCAGCTGAAGCTGTTAACCCAGAACAGTGTCATGAAAAGCAACCAGTAGTTTCTGTCACACTCCCTGCTCTGAATCTAATATTGATACGATTACCTACTAAGTTAGATGAGGACTGATTTTACTAAAACCCTAAAACTCAGAAAGGTAAAAAGTTATTTCTTGTCTATAAGAGTAACTTCAGCTGGAAGAAAGTATTTTTGTCTCATGATGTGAAGGGGAAAAAAAAGTTGAAGTGCAAAATCTTTAGTTGAAGTAATGGTTGAGTTTTCTCTTCTACAGGTTTCTCTCTTGGGCTCTCATGACATTAAAACATTAACTTTCACAGACAAGAATACTGCATTAGGACTTAAAATTGCTCAGACTGAAGGGCTTTCTATTTTTCTCTTCAAATAAATTACTTGTAGCTTTATTCATGACAAATCCATGGAAACTAGTCTAGACTTATTTGTGACCTGGAGGCATAGCTTAACCCTGCTGTAAACACTGGATGATATAGATGATGTTTGTATGATTTTAAATGAAGAAGAAACTGATGTCACGTCTTCTACACAAATTTTGTCTTCTAAATGGGGACAGGGAGCTAGAATAACCAATGTATGCACAGATATTATGTGAATGAGAGGTGCTTGTTAGATTTGAATATTATTCACCCTCATATCCAAAGCTTACGAGACATCCTGTTCACATTGTAGTCTTATGCCACTTGGGTTTAATTCACCTTGATGTCACCCTGAGACTTCATTAAGGTGGATAAGAATGCATATGAATCATTCACAGGAGCACAGATAAGTGGCATTTTGAAAAGAGATCTAAACCCCCAAAATCTGTGGCAAGAATCTTGGAGGAAATGAACTTTTGACTAGATTTCTGAAAAATTATAGAATGATCTCTGCTCATAGACTCGTGTTAATGATTGCTATGGGTCAGATTTCGACAAAGCCTGGGACTTGTTACAAATGCATATATGTCCTGACTAAAGAATGTAAGTAGTTTGGCCATTTTGACAGCAGATCCCAGAACTATCAGATGGTTTGATAATTAAGCAGGCTTGCTCTTCATTTTGTATTCAAAGACATCATCTATTCCTGCATTTTATTATTCAGGTTAGCTCACAAATGTGCTTTCAGAAGAAGGCATTTTTTGTGCATATCATATGCCCTTTTTATCCTCAAACAGGGGTCTTCATCTTCCAAGGATGTGTCTCTGACAGGGCTTCCCAACAGAGTAGCACTGGTCCTGCATCTCCTTATAATCCTTATATGAACCATTGACAAGGATAACTGTAAGGAACTGAAAGAGTAAGTGAAAGCAGAGGCAGAATAACCTTTTCTATTAAGATTCAAAGAACTCATATAATCAGTTTGGTTCTCAGAGTGCAAGGATGTATATGAGAGCAAAATATCCACTGGATATCCACCTTCTACACAGAGGGAGACATCTTAGACAAATTTTAGTCAAGCACAGGCTAAAATAATCATGCTTAACCCCAATAATGAATTGTGCAAATTCCTGCAGCCTTCATCATTTTTATTTTGTATTAAATGTCATCTTGTTAGGTGATGCATGCATGAGTGATACAGCATGATAGATAGCATGAATTATTGTCCGCTGACAGATCTGGTTAAAATATGTCTCCTTTCTGGGTTGGTCCTTGAGAAATATGCCCCCAAATTATTTCTTAGCAGGTCTTAAAAAATGAAAGGAAAGTAGGATCTTCACAGGAGATGAGAAAATTGCTTCATTGCTTCTGTGTTTTCCTCAGTTTAAGACATTGCTTTTTAATTGTCAGTATTCAAGGACCACCTCCTCTGTGTCCAGGAGCTATGTATACCTACAAGGAGAAAAGCAGGAAGGAATGCTAGGAGGCCTGCCTGGATGAACAAGGAGCTGCTGGACACACTATCACTTAAAAAGAAACTCTACAGGAAGTGGAGGGAAGGACAGATAGAACAGGGGGTATATAAGGAAGCTGCCCGAGCAGCAAGAGGCCTGGTTAGGAAAGCCAAAGCAGAGTTTGAACTGAATCTAGCCAGGGGGTTAAAGGGAACACTAAGAATTTCTATAGGTATATTAATGGCAAGAAGAAGACTAGGGAAGGTGTGGGCCCCCTCAGAAAGGAAAGTGGTGAATTAGTCACTAGTGATGTGGAAAAGGCTGAGGTACTCAATCACTTCTTTACCTCAGTCTTCACTGCAAGGGCCTCCAGCCACACTCCTGGTGTCATGGCAGACGATGCCAGGGACGGGGAGGAAGAACTGCCCATCATAAGTGAAGCTCAGGTTCGTGATCACCTGAAGAACCTGAAAGTGTTCAGGTCCATGGGACCCGACGGGATACACCCACGGGTGCTGAGAGAACTGGCAGATGAGGTTGCCAAGCCCCTCTCTATTATATTCCAGAAGTCATGGCAGACTGGGGAAGTCCCCACAGACTGGAAAAGGGGAAACATTGCTCCCATTTTCAAAAAGGGCAAGAAGGAGGAACCGGGGAACTACAGGCCAGTCAGTCTCACCTCTGTGCCCGGAAAGATCATGGAGCAGATCCTCCTGGAGGCACTAATGACTCAGAAGAACAGTGAAGAGGTGATTTGGAATAGTCAGCATGGCTTTGCCAAGGGCAAATCCTGCCTGACAAACCTGGTGGCCTTCTATGATCAGGTGACAGCATTAATAGATGAGGGGCGAGCAACTGATGTCGTTTACCTGGACTTGAGCAAAGCCTTTGACACTGTCCCGCACCACCTCCTGGTCTCCAAGCTGGCGACACATGGGTTTGATGGATGGACCACTAGATGGATAAAGAATTGGCTTGATGGCCGCACCCAAAGAGTGGCTGTCAACGGGTCCATGGCCCAGTGGAGGCCAGTGACAAGCAGAGTCCCTCAGGGATCAGTCCTGGGACCTGTCTTGTTCAACATCTTTGTGGGTGACATGGACAGTGGCATCGAGTGCACCCTCAGCAAGTTTGCTGATGACACCAAGCTGTGTGGTGCAGTGGACACGCTGGAGGGAAAGGATGCCATCCAGAGGGACCTGGACAGGCTGGAGAGGTGGGCACAAGCCAACCTCATGAGCTTCAACAAGACCAAGTGCAGGGTCCTGCATCTGGGTCGAGGCAATCCCAGGCACAAATACAGGCTGGGCAGGGACTGGCTGGAGAGCAGCCCTGAGGAGAGAGACTTGGGGGTGCTGGTGGACGAGAAGCTCAACATGAGCTCTCAATGTGCGCTTGCAGCCCGGAAAGCCAATCAGATCCTGGGCTGCATCAGGAGAAGTGTGACCAGCAGGTCAAGGGAGGTGCTTCTCCCCCTCTACTCAGCTCTGGTGAGACCCCACATGGAGTACTGCCTCCAGTTCTGGAGCCCCTATTACAGGAGGGATGTGGACGTGCTGGAGCGTGTCCAGAGAAGGGCCACGAGGATGCTCAGAGGGCTGGAGCACCTCTCCTATGAGGACAGACTGAAGGAGTTGGGGCTGTTCAGTCTGGAGAAGAGAAGACTCCGAGGTGACCTCATTGTGGCTTTCCAGTATCTGAAGGGGGCCTACAGGAAGGCTGGGGAGGGACTTCTCAGGATCTCAGGTAGTGATAGGACTAGGGGGAACGGAATGAAGCTGGAGTTGGGGAGATTCAGGCTGGATGTGAGGAGGAAGTTCTTCACCATGAGAGTGGTGAAGCCCTGGAATGGGTTGTCCAGGGAGGTGGTTGAGGCCCAGTCCCTGGAGGTGTTTAAGACCAGGCTGGACGAGGCTCTGGCCAGCGTGATCTAGTGTAGGGTGTCCCTGCCCATGGCAGGGGGGTTGGAACTAGATGATCCTTGTGGTCCCTTCCAACCCTGACTGATTCTATGAATTGCTTTCATTACTCTATGGGTGTAGACACTGGTGTGGTAGACAAAAATACACAAGCCTCGTTTGGACCCGATTCTATAGGTCACCAAAAACTTTGAGAAAGCAAGGCAGGTTGTTTTCTGGAATGTATGAAGAGTCCTCAGGTTTAAACCTGTTAGTGTTTAAACTCAGAAGAGCAGATAGCAGACTTCTACCTATGACCCTTTAAGGCCACCACTTCTGACCTAGAATGTTTCTCCCTGCAAAGCCCTGTCCCATAGACACTGTAAGCCATGGCTTTTCCCTGGCAAGCCAGGCAGTTCATGAACAATCCTTAAACCTGTGTTAAAACAATACAATACAATACAATACAATACAATACAATACAATACAATACAATACACCACCAGGTTGGAAGAGACCTTCAAGATCATCGCGTCCAACCCATCAAACAATCCAACCCACCCAACAACTAGACCATACAGCCAAGCACCCCATCAAGTCTTCTCCTGAACACCTCCAGTGAAGGTGACTCCACCACCTCCACGGGTAGCCGATTCCAATGGCCAATCACTCTCTCCGTGTAGAACTTCTTCCTAACATCCAGCCTAAACCTGCCCTGGCGCAGCCTGAGACTGTGTCCTCTTGTTCTGGTGCTGGCTGCCTGGGAGAAGAGGCCAACCTCTGCCTGGCTACAACCTCCCTTCAGGTAGTTGTAGAGAGCAATAAGGTCACCCCTCAGTCTCCTCTTCTCCAGGCTAAGCAACCCCAGCTCCCTCAGCCTTTCCTCATAGGGCTTGTGTTCCAAACCCCTCACCAGCTTTGTTGCCCTTCTCTGGACACGTTCCAGCAAGTCAACATCCTTCCTAAACTGAGGGGCCCAGAACTGGACACAGTACTCAAGGTGTGGCCTAACCAGTGCAGTGTACAGGGGCACAATGACCTCCCTGCTCCTGCTGGCCACACTGTTCCTGATGCAAGCCAGGATGCCATTGGCCTTCTTGGCTGCCTGGGCACACTGCAGGCTCATGTTCAGCCTACAATCAACCAGTACCCCCAGGTCCCTCTCTGCCTGGCCACTCTCCAGCCACTCTGACCCCAGCCTGTAGCACTGCCTGGGGTTGTTGTGGCCAATGTGCAGAACCCGGCACTTGGATGTGTTAAATCTCATGCCATTGGACTCTGCCCATCTGTCCAGCCTGTCGAGGTCCCTCTGCAAAGCCTCTCTGCCCTCCAGCAAATCAACTGCTGCCCCCAGCTTGGTGTCATCTGCAAATTTACTGATGATGGACTCAATGCCCTCATCCAGATCATCAATAAAGATGTTGAAGAGCATGGGGCCCAGTACTGATCCCTGGGGCACACCACTAGTGACAGGCCGCCAGCTGGATGTGGTGCCATTCACCATTACTCTCTGGGCTCGGCCAAATGCACTAGAAGTGTAATTGCATCTGAAATGATAGACTTGCTGTTTTTGAAAGAGATATATATATTTGCTTAACATACTATAATAATTATACTGATGCCCAGGATGACCTGATAATTTTGTCTACGAAATGTTGTCTCTATCACTTCCATCTTCAGGGCAGGGTATCTGTTCTTGCATAACACTTTTTTTTTTTCTTGTTTTTTTTTTTTTTTCTTTTTTTTTTCTTTAATTTACTCTTTACTGGACATTATTGATAAGTATTTTTAATATGTTTCTAGAGGCTGACAACTAAGAAAAATTTAAATTATCAACAGTTGTGTTTCTTTTTTTAAAACAGAAATGCCAGCCACGTAAAAACAACCCCAAACTATCATTATGTCTTCAAGATTTAGGGAATTAAATGATCCATGATCAGCCCAGCTCCTTTTTCTGTCCATAGTTCAATAGATACAGCCTAATGATGTTTAAGACACCTAACCAAATTCCACCAGGCATCCAAAACTCTTTTTTCACTTGGATTCATTCCTCATTAAGATGCTTGTGGTTTTGTAATGTGACTGAGTGGCAGGTTGTGGCTTCTGCATCTCTCCTCTTCAGACATACACTGATATCTTTGACACAACTAGAGTCCCTCTAAATGAGTATTAGGAAATTAAGAGTGGCTAAGATGTCAAGTTTTGTGATGCTTCATTCTCTTCTATCTGGGCTGCTCTGAAAGGTTTGCTGATCAGACCTGAAAAATAAAGCTCAGATGGAAGAAAATCTAATATTGAAGAACTATTGACTGGAAGGTAACATCCTCAACTTCCACAACCAGGTAAAATGCTTACTCAGTGTTTCTGTGTATCTAGGGATGATTTCTTTCTTTAGACTCAGAAAGCACTTAACATTTTCAGTCTGAAGTTAGCAGCATATTTTAATATGTAAAAACTTTTTATGTATCTTTAAGTAGAAATCACTTTTGCACAGCAACTGGTATTTCCTTCTAATCATATTGCATTATGGAATTGTCTTAGGCTCTTTCCACTCAACTGCACTCTAATTTGTTGTCACAGAAGGTAGGTGAAAGACATGAGCACATGTTATCTGAGCAACCTTCAGAAAGTTTGGCTAAGTGCTGATTGAAGGGAACAAAGTGGTAGGCTCCATAGTGATGCCAGCTTGTCTGAGATAACAATATAAAATCAGGTATATCTTACTATATGTGTCACCACCCTGGGTAAATGACCACATAATTTGATACTCTGTTTTCCCTGCCTCGGTGTTCTTCTTCATCCTTATTTTTTGCCTATTTCTACCATTTATTATTTGAGACACTTGAAGAAACCATCAAGAAGATGTAATTTCTGAAGTGTGTTTCTTCAGTCGTGAACTTCTTGCCAAATCTGAAACCGTAGTGGTGCAAGAAGGAATGTCATTATAAGGACAGATGGATAGAACAGAACAGGCAATTATAATATGACAACTGGAAGCAATGGAATGCTGTACCAGTACTGTTGGCATTAAATTTTACTTATCAAGCTCTACAATGAGCAGCTTTTCTGTTTGTTTGTTTTTTTATAGGTATAAAACAGTAGAGCTGTTTGCAGGGTGGTTGTGGGTTTTTCCCCCAGTGTTTTCTCTCTAGAAAGTTTCTTATGTATTGACTTCAGTATGCTGCCAGTTTGATTTAAGTGAAATCATGACTAATAAAAGCTACTAGACAAATTCTTATAGTATATAGGACTATGCAACTCTAATATCTTCTTTTGTGTGAAGCTAATATTCTTTTGCTTAGATGCATAAGGAGAGGTTAATGCAGAACATGAATTTTAGACTCAAAAAGGAGGCTTCAGTTTTGCCTGCTCTTGGCAGAACTAAGATTTATGAAGTCATTAGCAGGTGTTTTCTAAGGGTGGCATACCAGGGACTGGGATGTCAGCAAGAATGTGAAGTGGATTTATTTCCTAAGGAGCTCAACAAATCTGAGCAAGATTCAAGTTCTGGGCAACCTGAAGATCATCTTCTATAGCAGTGTGTGACTTTCCATGAACACCATGACTCAGGGACTGGGGTGCTCTTTGTCCTTTTTCACTTTTTAATGTCTCATTCAGTAAGTGATGCTCCCAAAAGGAGATTTTTGTAGACCCTTAATTTATTGCATCAAGACCAGTCTCTGATTGAAATCAATGGGAGTCTAACTGAAATAGTGCTTCCATGAAGATCATTTTAAAATCAAGTGAGTGTTCACATGATATTGAAGTCTAGCACTAGGTAAACAAGCAGAATTTTGGAAAATGTCGTGTTGATGCATAGGAAATAAATTGCATCCTGACATTTTGCAAAATCTAGGATTTCTTAGCCTTAGAAACATTCTAGAACAGCTTAATTGAAATGTTGGAGATCTAAAACCCCCAATCAGTCCCAGACATCTTTTACTCTTTCATAATTAAAGGACTTGAGGTCACAGGAAGCTAATCATAAGTAAATGTAAAGCAAATTAAATATTTCTTCACAAAGCACTTAGATTATGGTAGATGTCAGAATCAAGGAGTTTAGCTGCACTTTCAAAAAGCACCAGTGAAATTTACCTGCTCTATAGGGTAAGTCTGTGTCCACGCCACAGGGCATTAGCTGATCACCAAATGACCAAAAAGAATTTATCTTTTCCCCATGCAAAGCATTGTACAATTACTCAGACACTAAGGTTTGTCCTTTGCTTTCTTGGTGCATGTGCCAGAAACAGCATACTACAGAGATGGGCAATTGGTAAAAATCTGATAAAGCAGCTTTAATTTTTTTTAACTGTTCCAGAAGCTTACTTTTTTGTAAAAAAAAAAAAATCAGTGGTTTATGGTAAGAAAATAGATAAAATATCTTTCAATAAGATAGAATGATGCATGTAACCAGATCAAATTCAAATCTATTTTACTTCATTTTTTTCCCCCAAATATATATATATATATTTAAGATGGTGTTAAATATATGCCCGTGGATCTTTAATTCAACAGTTGTGTGTGACATCAAAACAAATATATCTGATGCCCTGATAAAATCAAACTGTATGTTGTTGCAGCTTAATGCACAGACGTAGGCTAATACTTGCATTTCTTTTCCAGCCTTTTTATTTGGTCCTTGTAGGCTTTATTATGGTAAACTATTTCCAGTTTAATAGAATATAAACTCAGTACTTTTTGGTCACATCAGTAAAGAATGCCTAAAGACCCTTGCCATTAAAACCAAAAACAAACAAACAAAAAAACCCCAACCAACTAAAAAAAAACCCAAAACCAGGAAAACTTTAGCATTTCCAAAACTGCTATCCCTGTGAAAACCAACGTTAAGTTGTTGTCTTGAGGTGATGGCTGATTCCACCAGTGTCCTTCCAGTAAGCTTACCATTGCACCCTTTCTTGCTGTCTGCATCCTGCTGTCCATCTGTGAAACAAATATTCAATCTCCTGACTGCAATTCATTCAGCTGCCTTCTTTGGGAATGGACACGTTTGTCACTGCAGTGGTGGCTTGGTTTTCTTCTTGTAGTATAAGAAATAAAGGATGCTGAAAAGGAGGTAAATGAAATCAGGGAGGAAGGCAGAGACCTTCAAATGCAAAAACAAAGCAATATGTTGAGGAGGGTGGGGAGTGTTGGTTTCACAGTATCACAGTATCACTAAGGTTGGAAGAGACCTCGAAGATCATCGAGTCCAACCTGTCACCTAGACCCCATGATTAGACCATGGCACCAAGTGCCACATCCAATCCCCTCTTGAACACCTCCAGGGACAGTGACTCCACCACCTCCCCGGGCAGCCCATTCCAATGGCGAATCACTCTCTCGGTGAAGACCTTTGTCCTCATATCTTTAATTTTCAGTCTACAGAAGCGCTAGGTAAGTGTGAAAAACATGTCTCCAAGTTTGAGGCTGAGGAGTAGCCTGTTTTAAGGCTGCTATTTTAAACACTTGGAACACTTTAGAGCACAAGCCCTATGAGGAGAGGCTGAGTGAGCTAGGGTTGCAGAGCCTAGGAAAGAGGAGGCTCCGGGAGACTTTATTGCTCTCTAAAACTACCTGAAAGGAGGTTGTAGACAGGTGGGGATTGGTCTCTTCTCCCAGGCAACCACACCAGAACAAGAAGACAGTCTCAAGCTGTGCCAGGGGTGGTTTAGGCTGGATGTTAGGAAGAAGTTCTTCATAGAAAGAATTATTGCCCATTGGAATGTGCTGCCCAGGGAGGTGGTGGAGTCACCATCACTGGAGGTGTTTAGGAAGAGACTGGATGGGGTGCTTGGTGCCATGGTTTAGTTGATTAGATGATGATGTTGGGTGATAGGTTGGACTCGATGATCTCAAAGGTCTCTTCCAACCTGGTTAATTCTACTCTATTCTATTCTATTATAAAACATTGCTGAGTTCCTCTTATCTGTTTCAGCTGTAAGGTGGGAAAACAAGAGAACAAGAACTTAACATCATCAAAAGATCCTGATCTCTTTTTTCTTCTGCAGGCATATTTGTTTGATCATGCCAGATCTTTGAGACCAAATAGCCTGCAAATTGCTTCTTCATTTCATATTTTTCCATTGCTGCAAAACAAATAACTATTTTACAGCTTTTAAATGATTCTCACTAGAATTTCCTCTTTTTATCCTGTATCTCCTCCTTGCTCTGGCGTTTTCACTGTTGCTGTCATTCATCTGCATTTCTTTCTTCTTTGATATTTATGAACTCAGCTTAAGCAGCAGTGTTCACAGAAAACATCCCCTCCTTCTCTGTGCATGACAAGCCAAGTAAAAGTGGTTTACTCAAAGGGAAGGAAGGAGATAAAAAAATTATCCTTTGTAAATCAGGCCCTCAGACCAAATTCAGCTGTGATGTGGGGAGCATTACCTAGTCATCTCCCAGAAAGATCTGTACATCTGGAGTTGACCTACCTTCCTTCTGAAATGTAAAAGGATCTCTAAATTTAATTTAAACTCTTCCCAGGAGGGGCAGAGTCCTGTGGGAATCTCATGGATGAGAAAGAACATGACAGACCATGGCAGAGTGAGGGTTTCTAATGGTTGAAGGGTTTTGAAGCTTAGGCTGGATGCCAAATTCATCCTTGGTCGCGTGTGTTCTGGCAAGCAAGTTCATCCATCTGTGTGCCCCTGTATCACAGTATCACAGTATCACCAAGGTTGGAAGAGACCTTCCCAGTAAGTATTTCTGCTCCTACTTATATTTCAGTAACATATTATGACAAACACTTGGAAAAAGGTTTAGGCCTGAGTGATGCTGTCTTAAGGCTGCATCAAGACAGAAGACAGTCCTGTGATAACTACCTTAGTGATTAAAAGGCACCCAGCGTTTGCATTTGTTCCATATTTTTAGAGATTCACTTTATTTTTTTCTGGAGTTCTTTCCTTTGGATCACAGAATAATATTCCAGTCCTTAATGAAAACAAGCAAAAACTATCCTGGGTTTGTATGGGGAAGCATCCATGTGGAAACTAGAATTATGAGAAGAAAAGGACAGAAGGTGTTTTATCATCATGTAGTGTTATATTGGTTAACACTCACAGTGAATAAGCAGAGCTCACTGAAGACAAACATTCATATCTGTAGGTAATAAGGTCATTTGCACTGAAACATCCTTTTGCAAGCTCTGAGCTGAAGGCATCCAAGGCATGAAAGGAAACTGGCAACATTTTCTGGCAGTTCTTCACTGACTTGGCTTTTTTTAACTTTTTTTTTTTTTCCTGGACTTTGAATTACTTTAAATATTCTGGGTAACTAATTTCTGAGTTTGTGCATCTGTGTGTATGGATCAAACAAGTAATCTCGGAACACTTGATGCGTTAGATTTTTACCCTGTGCTGGCAATACTGCATGAAATCCAGACGAATGATTCTGTTTCATGAGACATCACACTAAATAGTGTAAACAATCACTTGCATCTTTAAACATCTGTGAATCAAAGTCTGTTTGCTCTCTTTCTTGTTATGTTCCTACAACTCTATTAATGCAACCTCTGAACAACAGGCATTCTTGTTGAGGTTAGTTAAGTGTTTTAAGTACCGGCTTCCTTGCATTCTGATTTTATTTCTGATTAAGACATTACCTTCTCTTGACTCATGAACTGTATCTTGAGTGCCCTCTTCTTCTTAGTCATACTGCCACAAAAGGAATGGATGGGATTGTTTGCCCATGAAATATTAACTGTAAAAATTAACAGTTTATCTGAGGGTGTACTGGAACATTCAAGAAATGGCAGAAGTCAGCCTGGGCTCTTTCCCCAGCAATATAGGAGTAAACTAGAAGGAATAACATCCCCATAATCTAGGAACAGGCAGGAAAGGAAGACTGTAGGTGATGTACTGTATCATTTTCTGTTACAACTATGTGTAAGGGAAAGTTTCTGTTCAAAAGAAGTGTCATAGCCATTGTACTAGAGTTTTACTAGAAGAGAATTGAGACTTAACTCTGTCAATGTAACGTTTTTCTCTCTTTGGAAGATCCACAATATAGCAGATTAATTAAAGTAGTTTTATGTGTATCTGAGTGTGATAGGAGTGGAGAAGCCTGTCTTCTTAGGGAAAGAAGCTCTTTATGACCGGCTGTAGGGCTAGCAGTTCCTCAGCCCCTCTAATAGCTTTCAAATTTATTAGCCAGTTTCAATAAGATGCAGCAGAAATCCAAAAGACAGTCCCTGCAAGTTTTGTAAAAATCAGGAAGACAAAGGATAGCAGGTGAGTGCATATAAAACCGAAGTTTAGGCAAGAGCACCTTTTCTGTGACCAGTTTGAAGAGTTTCTTTTTCACAGTTTCTTTTTTATCATTTTCACTACAAGCCATGAGGTTTATCTTTTGTAGGTCAATGTGAATCACATTGCTTTCTGATTTCCAGATTGCTTTTTCGTAAACAATTATAGGCAGTATGAGAAAACAGCAATAAAAAAAGAAAGAGAGAAAACTGCTGGCTCAGAAAACTTTGGGGTATTTGGTATATACTTCATGTGGATGTGTTTTATGACAATTGTTCAGATTTTAAATGTTTTCTGATGTTCAGTAGCTTACCATGGGGCAAGTTTTTAATTAAGATTTCTATCTATAATATTTCCATTGTAAACTCCCTTAGTCTGCAGCTTCTGTGCCTGGTGTTATTAAATTTCAGAAGCAATCTTGCAAGTTGATATGACCACCATCTCTAGGACTGAAATAATGAGAGGCTGTTTATGAAATGCTGTGACATTTTCAAATCTTCTAGAGTTGTGCTGAAAATGAAAACAATGGATGCCAAGACTTTTTCCTAACGCATTTTAAAGAGCTATAATTTCAAATTGCTGCTGTATGTCTAGGAGAAATGAGAAACATGGCTTTGAATTTCAGCACCACCCAAAACAAGGACAGGATAATTGTTATTATAGCCTAGCTGATGTTATGTCACAATGAACAACCCTCTCTGAAGTGTTCTGTGTTCTTTAACTGCTCCACTTAGCACAAATTTCGCAGTGTGTTACCAACCTGCTTTATTCTTATTTCTATTCTATTCTATTCTATTCTATTCTATTCTATTCTATTCTATTCTATTCTATTCTATTCTATTCTATTCTATTCTATTCTATATTTAGTTTATTTGGCTGTCCCTGTAGTCTTGTATTTTTCTGTCTCTGTTCCATGAATGATAGTTCATATCTTTCTTAGATTCAAACTTGCCTCTGTCCTCCTTTTCCTCATTTGGCTGCTCCAATCTGATAAAAATTGCATTTCACTAAAGTGTCAAATTCCTAGCACAACAAATCAGTTTTTTAAAAAATCACTCAAGAAAGTCAAAGAAATAGGTTGAAAAGTGCTGGTTTGTTGGCTTAAATATGGTTTCTTACAGCATACTGAATTCTGCAACTATTTTTAAGATTCCTGAAGCACAGGATGGAACTTATCAACAACAAGAGTGAGTGCATGTGTTGTGGGAATTCTTTGTCCATTCACCTGCTTTGAGCAGGGCTGTGGTTCTGTATAGAGTTACAGGTAATCACACATCTCAGCTCTTGTCATTGGTAGAGGTTTCTTTCTGTATCTTTATTCTGTTTAGAAGAAAAAAAAAAAAAGTCTTTTCAGCTTGCTCAAAATCTGTTGAAAATAAGCATGACAAAATTAAACCTTCCCCGTGAGATGGAACCAGTTTCCAAGTAAACCTAAATGGAACTATGTACTGCCATAGCTCAGAAGGAAAATCTCTTTTTACCCACATATTGGTATCTTGCTGTTAGCACATAATACTGGTAGCAATGAAGGTAATCACAGAATTTCACCCAAGAAATCAATAAAAAGCTTTTTAATCAGCTATTGTGTCCTAACAAATAACCTCAGCAGCCTTTTACCAACACCCGTCGACATCTATATATAAGAGGAATACACACTTTCTGAGGATTTCCCTGGGAACAGCTATGTCTAGCTTCTTCCTTAAAGGCTTGCAATAAATCCTTCTAATTGGCAGTCTGCAAGCATTTGATTTCTGCATACTCAGCCCAACCCTGCCCATGGAAGGTGAATGCAAAACTGTGTGCTAATGAATCAAATGCATGTTCAGCTCTTGGAGAAATTTGCATGGTAGTAATGTTGAAATAAGTGATAAATTCTGACTGAAATTCAATGAGACTGAATCAGCTTTTCAGAGATGTGTTTATTTATCTGTTTCTCCTTGGAAGATATCCTAGAGCAAATGGTTTATTTTTCTTCTTTTTCCTTCCCCCTTCCCCGCCTTTTCCTCCCCCCTCTTTCATCACATTTGTTTTGGATTTAACACAGGCATGGATTAGACCCAAGTTCCATGCTGGCCAATATTTTGTTTTCAGTATTGACCAGCTGAAATATGCTTCATACTAAGGTGAGACAGGCCTGCAGGAGGTAGTCACAGGAGTCTTTCTACCCACTTTATAATAGGGATTAGCTCAAGCTACAGATCACTGAGGTTAATATTTTCTGGGCTGTTCTTCACATCAAGGTGTTCACATGCATAGAAATTATAGAAATCCCTCCATTAAATGCAGATATTTAGATATTGGCTTATAAGTTTGTTGAGCAGACTCTTTCTGATTGATAGTGGAAGATGGGTGCTCGTAGGATGCAATTTATCTTGCTTTAAGGCAGGTACTCAAAAGATCTGTCTGTCTAGGAGAGGCATTCAGTGAATTGTATTTTATGTATGTCCACTTCTCTCTACAGATTGCAAAAGGAACCTGGGAAACTAGTGCAGAGGTAGACAGCTACAGTACAGTCACATGAGATGTTGTCAGCTTGAAATATGTAGGTAGAATATATCAGAGGTGGGGCATAGTGTTTCTTTCTGTACTTTATTCTCTCCAGGTCTTATAAAATGTTGTTAGGTCAAGAGTTCAAAAGTCACTAGAAGCAACATATGAAGAACATGGGAGATCTCCAGGGTTCAGGACAACAGCATGAAAGCAATGAGTGGAAACAGACTGAGATGTCGATGAGCACAGAAATGCAGCTATTCCCCTATTAATTCGTTCCATATCTTCTGTCTGTGACGTGCCAAACTAAGATAAAAAGAAATGAGATACAAGAAGTAAAACACAAACCATGAAATATAATGGAAGTTTTCTTAGGAAAACATATATGAGGGAGGGGAGAGATATCTGATATTGGTGGAAAAAGTAACTACTAAATAGTGCCTGAAGATGAACACCAAGGAGCAAGTTGCAATCATGTGAAATAAACAGGTCTGTGTAAAAAGACAAGCCTGCTTTCTGATAAGGAGAGAAATATCTCTCTTCTTTATGCAATACATAAAACATAGTCCTTTATCAAAGCCTTTCACCTCCTTCTTTGGAAGGGAATTCTTCCAGCTGCAAGTTATCTGGCTGTAACTGAATTCTAGGACTGGAAGAGTCACACTTCCACTTAATCAGAATCGGGGAGAAGATTATTTCTCTCTTTTCCCTTTTTCAATTTCAAAGCTCAGATAAGTCTCTAAAGAAGGTACTTAAGTGGTTGTTTCAATGTTTTTCTGGTTTTCTTTTAGTTGCTACTGTTAGTTTGTTGTGGTTTTGGGGTCTTACTTTTTTTGGTTAGTTGTTTTGTTACTGTCATGGGTTGAGTTGAACCTGCTGCTGTTATTCATGCCATGCTGCAGTCATGCCAGCTTCAAAACACAAAAGTGTTAACTGGAGCAAAGTATTATGGGTCTTGAACCTCAGATTGTAACAGGCTTCCTGTTTCAATTGTTGCTTCTGGTTTCCAGCTTCTTGGGTTTTGGCTCTTCTCTGCAGGTAATGGCAGTGGAATGGGTAAGAGTCAGGTAGCTGCTGGTTTTGGTTTTCTGGTTTGTGCTGGGTTTTTCCCTGTATTTCTCTGTGCTGCTTTGGCAATGTGGTGGTTTTAGCCTATGCCATCAGAATTTAGAAAAGTAGAAAAAATATAAATAAATCACTATTGGGTGTAAAAAGGAAAACTAAAGATTATTCTAAACAAATTCATTGGAGGAATATCAGCTATAAGATTGGTTGTAGCAAAACAATTCTTTCTCTTTTCCGATCTCTTTCTGCTTGTTTCACTCGGGAGAGATTAACCTGCTTATCAACTGACCTTGGCTGCATCGTTTTAGTTAAGTCTAACCCATTGCTTTCTCTCTGCTCCTTTCTTGTGGGACAGAGGGAGTGGGGTCAGTGGAACAGCTTCCCTGGTCTCTGACCAGGGAGAGTTTTCATGTTGTCTGCTAATTGTAAATATCTGTATAACATTGTAAATATTTTGTACATATTCATTGTATTCCATTGTAGAGTGCAGTTTTGCTTGTAAGTACACCGTCCATTTCCTTCTAACTGAGTTGGTCTGGCAAAGTTAATGCTGGGGGGGGGGGGCGAAATTTCAACCCACCACAGGCAAACAGGCTAAGCTAAAGAAATCATGCATTATATTGCTAGTTTAATTAGATTATTAGCTGAGGTAATTATGTATTGTGATTATGGTAGCTCATGTTATATTAAACTTCTATCTATTTGAGTTTTGTGTGCTACTTTTTCCCTTCACTTTTGTGTTGGGGGAGCAGGAAGTTTAACCTTTGCATGAAGCCATTACAGTTAGAAGAAAAACTTTGTGAATACGTTATCTAATAATTCATCCCTTGTGTATGCAGAATTCACCTAACTTTTAGGAAGCAGCACTTTGGTATCTTTTTAAAAGGAACTGTCCAAATAAGAAAATAATTTATCTTTTCAATCTCTCTCTCTCTCATGTATTTTCCATTTTGGTCTAGTTTTCCATTCATCATGTGGCACTGGTGCATATTGTATTAGGGTATTAGATCAAACTGTCAAAAAAATGACAGGTTGGAGTTTTTTTTTTCCCTTAAGCATATGCATTTTTGGAATAGTAATTAATTCAGCCAACTGGAAGTAATTAATTAATGTGTTTTTTCTTGTGCTTGGTGCATGTTTTGATATGAAAAGTTTTTAGAAGGTTGCAGTTTAAACATATAAAAAGCTGCTATTTTGGTATCTTAGTTACACAAAAAGAAAGTATGATCTTAGGAAATATATTAAAACACATGATGCTGAACATGATTTTGGAGTGGGATGTGCCTAAGAGCCTACTGACCTTAGGGAGGAGCCTTGTGGAGTAGTAGTGATTGTCTAGCATACCTGTTTTGAATACTCAAGACTTTGTGTCTCATAGCCACCACCACTACTGCATGTAGGACCATTCTTTATGTTCTACATAAATAATGCAGATCTGTCTTTGGATAAGCTACACACAGAACAAAAAGAAACAAACAAAAAGACCCCAACCTCAAAAAATCCCACCAACCAACCAACTGACTGAAAAACCCCAAAACCCCAGCTGTTATATCCATAGCAGAAACTTACTTACTAATTCTAGCTATTCTAGTAAAACAGATGCAAGTTATGACAGCTATCTGTAGATGGTTTTTTTGTTTGTTTAAATCCTTTATTCAGATACCACAACATGTTGTAAAAATGTTTTCTGAAGTGATACATCTTGTTCATTGGGTTGGTGTACTTTAGGAACTGCTGACACATGGAGAGAAGCTCTGTTTCTAGTGCTCCAGTAAAGGTGATGCTGCAGGTCTCTTCCTGTATGGATGAGGGAAAAGAGAGATGATAGGACTAGTTTCTTTTCAATGGTGTCCACTGACAAGACAAAGGGTAACAGGAACAAACTTTAACATAAGAAGTTCCATCTAAACATGAGGAGGAACAGCTTTAAGGGTAATGGAGCACTGGAACAGGCTGCCCAGAGAGGTGGTGGAGTGTCCATCTATGGAGACATTCAAAGTGCATGTGGAAGTGTTCCCATTTGACTCTTTAGGTGAATCTGCCTTGGTGGGGAGGTTGGACTTGATGATCTCTTGAGGTCTCTTCCAACCCCTAGCATTCTGTGATTCTGTGACCTTACTATGAGATGTATTTGTGGAAGAAAGACCTTACTTTTCTTCGTTGTCCTTTACACAGTCATTCATACAAGGTATCAAAGTGCATTTCTGGAATAAAACTTACAGGAAGTCGTTGTCAAAACTAAGTGCTATCTATTTTTACAGAACAACAACATCTTAAATGTCTGATTGTTGTTACAAGTTGCCATTTAACAGCTTTGATTGTTTGAAAACAAACAGAACCCCCCAAGAAAAAAAAAAAAAAAACCAAAAGTGCACAGTTCTGAAAAATATTCCTAGACTTCATTTTTCCCTTCATCAGTGTTTTCAGCAGATTCTGATCATGAGTTATTAATGTAGGAAGTACCAAATCCTATCAAATGGAGTATACCTCCAAAACAGATGCTTCTTCAAGTAGGCAAATATAGATTTTCCAGTCTGTAGGATGGCATATTGAGGTAACTCTCAGTAAATGTTAAAAACAGCAATGTTAAATCTGTCAGTTAATTTTGTATCCAAAATTAGAGATAGGAAAATAGAAGTCCTTGCAGAAGGACAAAGAAACAATATTACTCAGGAAAAAATGTTTGTTCAGAACTAGTTGCAATATTTGCTCTTGATAATTGTGCTGTCTTTCAACGTTAAAGATTTTTTTCACATTGGAACATGCACCCACTAAGAAAAAAAAAGTTTATTCAGTTGTGTTATCATTAGATCTCATTCACTCCATATGCAGCCTAAGGTGATTCTTAAGAAGTTGCAGAGAAACAGCAACTCAGTGGAATTATCAAGCTGAACACTGGCATTTCAGGTGAAAGGGACAGGTTTTTTTCTTGGTGAAGTTGTTACACTGCTATTGCATGAGCAGGATGCTTTGGCTGATGCTCTCCAAACAACAGATAATAAACTGGAAGGTGTAAATTGTGTCTAGACTGTGATATAAAAGAATGGTCCAGTTCTTCACTGTGTGCATGAGGTTTGGTCTAGGATGGTAAAGTTTAACTAATCAATATTCACAAAGCTATTTCATGTCTGAAATTTGTCAATGTGTTGTGATTTATTATAGATCCAAATGAAGAATCTGGAAGGTAACAGAACAATTGGTGCCATAGACTGAAGTAAGGAAACCCAGGTTATGATCCCAGACCTCAAGAAAAGCATGGTAAGCACAATGGAAAATATCTTTAGAGTCTCTTCTATGTTTTTTGCTTTGTTTTTTTTAAACAAGCATACAGATTAATGTAAAGCTAATATGGCTCACAAAACATGAGCAGCTGTTGCTGTACAATTGAATCAAGGGAAAATTCAGACTGTGACTGATAAGCAGTGAAATAATATAATTAGAAGTAGAATGTTTGTTCTCTGAAGAGGCTGGAAAAGGCAGGAAGGTAATGCTGACAGGGCAATGCACAAATAAGCAATACAGGTACATGGCATGAATTGAACCCACAATGATTTTAAAGATTTACTTGAATGTATGAGAAATTATGCATAAAGTCATTTGCCTAGTTGAAATGAGAGGTAGTGGAATGACAGAAGATGATGACTGTCAAGAGAATGATTAGCACTGCAGAGGGACCTGAAAAAATATCTCTACAAAAGTAGCTGTCTTGATTTCCATCTGAATGGACCACTGAGAGCCTGCTGTGGGCTGTTTGATCATACATGTCCTATGTCAAGCTTCCTATCTGCTGCCCTAGATAAAGGAAGCTGTGAATAAATCCAACATCCCATAGTGCTGAGTGAACATAGGTTCTGGGATGGAAGTACAAGAGAAATGTTAGTAAGAGCTTCTAGAGCCAGAAGATGGCCTCTTATCCTAGAGTGCTGAGTTAAATTACTGGAATTGCCTGGAGAACTAAGAATCCTAGGACAAGATGGAGAACAGAACACCCAATAGAGAGTACTGTTACTGTTCAAGCAATGCAGTAAATAAATGCAGATCCTCCTGTCTTGCCTCTCCTTTCTGGAGAGTAGGTCTTTCATTCTGATATACAAATGTATTAAAGAATCTTTAACTTAAACTGTCTGGGCTACGAGAAGGCAATACAGCAATAAATACTCATCTTGGTTCTGCTCACCAGTTACTAAAACAATATATTCTTACCAGGAAAGGTAACCAAAAGGCTTGGAATTTCCTTGTAGCCTTGCTTATTTCAGTTACCTGAACAAATAACACTGTGCATTTCACTTGTAGTCACAGCAGTGATGCATCTAACCCTGCTTTACAAGTCAGCTGCAATATGTCTTTGTTTTGGTTCCAGTGCAGCTAGTAACAGTGAAAAATAGGTCTTAAATTCTCTGCCATCTTATATATTCACCAGATGAATCAGCCAGAGACTTCCAATGTGATTTATTCATTGTGAATGAGGGAATCTCACCTATTTTTTTATGTTCTCTGTTTCCACCTGTGACTTTGCTGAATATATACTGTGAAGTGTAAAAATTAGTTTGAGGATGGTGAGGATAAGTTGTCTGCTACTGGGATGAGGAACTTGTGGGCCAAATAAGACCCATGATTTCATTTCACATGACCTGAAGTAATTTAATTTTGTTTAGAATAGCCAAGGCAACAAGGAAAAGCAAGCTCTAATGTTTGGGTTTGGTTTTTCAGTTGTTATTTGGAGGGGTTTTTTTTGTTGTTTTGGATTGGGGGTTTTGGTTTGGGTTTTTGTGTGTGTGTTGGGTGGTTTTTTATTCTTTATTATTCCTAACCATGTGATACATGTTTCCACATCATATGATGTGGTCCCCAAAATGCAATGGCTTTTTGTTCCTTTCACAATATTGTTTGAAAGAAAGGAAACTTGTGCTTGGTATTAATCTATTACCTTCTGGAATTATTTCATATACCAGTTTACCCTCTGTGAGTGCTGAACAAAAATTCCACCCTGTTCTTTCAGTCTGTGTATGGAATGAAAGTTTAAAAAGGCTTTAATTAACCTGATTTTTTTCTTGGCCATGTGTCTGCACATGTGGACATATATGTACAACATAATGTGTGATAGTACATATTTAGTGTTATTCTTCCATATTCTGTCTTTGTCTTGAAGGCCACAAATATAATGTTAACCTTGCAGCTTCTGTGATTTCTTATGAACTTTCTCTAGCCATTCCAATTCTCTCATTGCTATTGCTTCCTGTAATTCAGTCATGATAGTGCACAATTGCATGGTAATTTAGAGCAGGGGTCTAAGCTCTTTAGTGACCTTTTCACTTGAAATTTCTCATGAAAGTGACTGTTAGCAAGTTTGGATGTGTCTTTTTGTAACCTTTTACCATTCAGTGTGTGTCCTTCTAATGAGCTCTTCAATAACGCAGTCCCTCAACTCTGCCAAAAAACAGACGTATTTAACGTGTGGTTATGTGGTCCTAAGATTAATCCAATCTTTTTCAAAACAGAAGGTGGCAATGCCATGAATCTGGTAAATAGTTTCTACTAAAAGTTTTGTACCTGGTCACACCTAATGTGCCTACTGCCAGTAAAAAATGCCTTGACATTATCTTGGCATATGAATGAGGTAAGCACATCCTGAATTACAAGTATTGACTGAATTCTTCTCCTACATGCATGTCGCCCTAGCTCTTTTATTGGTTTAAAAAGCCAAATCATGGGGTTTTTTTGGCTGTTTGGGTTTGGTTGTTTTGTTGTGGTTTGTTTGTTTTTTTTCCCCAAATGTGTCTGGCTGGTTCTGTCCAAGTGTACTCACTGAATAAAATACCTCAGAAATCTTTGTGTGCAAAAGGCCTCTTTCCAGTGCCTTTTTAATCAACAACAACAAGAACAAAAGTGCTATGGTTTGTGTTTTGCTTGCTTTGTTTATTCTCTTTTTCCTCCCCATTATTTGTTACCATCATCTTTCTGAATGGAATGTTTTTCAGTATATTGCAAAATAGTGCACCACTGCTGGCTATGAAATATTCTGTGATATGGAGCTAGTTTTGATGTGGAATCTCTGATAAAGAACAAGAAAATGTTTTTGAATTTGCTACCTAGTCACAGGTTAAGATGGTGAGTTTCTATTGCTGTAACTGGAGAACATCTTGAACTGGAGACAAGAATTATATATGTATACACATACACATATATATACATACATACATACATGTATAATTTTATTCTTTTCCCTCTATTACATGAAAAATCCTGATCTCAGAGTCACTTCCTTCATTTGGAACTTTCCTATTCTGAGCTCATATTGTCTATAAAAATATCTTTCAGGGTGTATTTATGGGGCTTTGCGATTGTGGGCTGGGGATGTTCGTGAGTCTAATGAAAAACAGAATGCCATTTTTTAGTTAGTTGCTGTCTCTCACTTCTGTGGAAACCCAAAATGTCTCTCCACTACTTTCCATTAAAGTACAGATGGTAACAATGAAATAGCAAAATAGCTTTTCCCTCATAGTCTTCAGGCTTACTTGCAAGTTCAAGTGATTTGGATAGTTCTGATAAATTTTGGATTATTGTTCTGCATGAGTGAGTGTCATCTGGATTAAGTTAGGTATTTTATTCAGACTAGCTCATGCAAAATAAATAGCTGTATCATCTACTCCCTCTTCACCTGAAATCCAGCCAGATTTCCTGCAGTGTTGTCAAATAGTATCCACTCTTTCAATTAACATTAGATACAATGCTTAAGCAAACAGGATCTGAATTGCAAGTTACCTGGTCTTCTTTCTATAATCAAAAGCCTGTAATTTCACATCTCTCTTCAGGAAGAAATTATTTTTATATGTAAAATTATACTTGTGTTTTACAGAGTAGCTGCAAAGATAAGCAGTCATGCTTTTGCTTGCTCTGTCTGGGTTCCTCAGGATGTTAGACAAGCAGAAAACTAGGTGTGGGGACTGGTACATAAAGACAACGCAGCTGGAGCCTAGGCTGTCCGGAATGCTGTTTATTGCAGTTCTCCTACTTTGCTTTAATAGACTTTCTATTTGAAGACTGAAACAAGTAAATTTTGGCTGCACCTGTTACTGATAAAGTAGACATACTTAACTTTTATGTGTTCAGACTAGGTACTAGTCATAAAGCAAATCTACTTTGCATCTGAATTTGCAGGTGCAAAATTTGCTTCCTAATGTGAAACAAGGTGGGGTCCTGCTGCATGAAATAAAATGGGTCTCATTGCCATCACAAAGAAAAAGAAATTCCAAGGTAATGTGAATTTGTTGTTGACTTCCTAGCCAAAAGCAGTAAGGAAATCTGTAGTGATAAGCATATTCATCTAGAAGCTCTGTAAGTAAAGGGCAAAGTTGCAGAGATGACAAGCTAAATGTTTCAAGATGAGTTTTGTTACTGGAACGCAAAAAGAGTGTTAGGATGTGGTACAGTTTTTCTGAAAAACAACTGGTGACACATTCTAAGGTCAACATGTAATGCCTTTTCCATGCTCTTCTAAAAAGTCAGATTAGTCCGTTCAGCAGTAACCTTTCTCACATTGAGTATGTTTGCTTTCCTGTCTTTAAAATTCATCTTCTCTATTTGTGGTTCTGACAGCTTGTAGGATTGCCTTCTCCACATATCCGTTTGGGTGTGCTCACTCTGTCAGGTTTTGATTAAAAAGAAGTATACTTCTACTTGTACTAAAATAATATATGCTGTAGAGTACATGGACAGCATTTTAGCAAAATCTTTCTGTATTTTGTATTGCTTTTTTTTTTTTTTTTTCCAAGATCCTTCAGACATCATTTTACTATTAATTCAGTAATAGCAAAACAGTTAACTTTTAGAAAAGGGTGACATTTTAGTGGGTTGAAGAAAAGATCGTGTCTTCATCCATGAGTAAACAGAATACTGACTGAGGACACCAAGGAAATGTCCTGAAAATGTGAAATATAAAAATAATTGAAAAAACTTGAGTAAACGTATCAGATATCTCCCATATGCATTTTAGAAAGGGTTCAATAAAAATGGGCTCATTGCCATTGTCATTTATTTTATAGTAGATAGTACTTTTCATTTTGAGGGTTACAGTATCACAGTATCACCAAGGTTGGAAGAGACCTCAAAGATCATCAAGACCAACCTGTCACCACAGACCTCATGACTAGACCATGGCACCAAGTGCCACATCCAATCCCCTCTTGAACACCTCCAGGGATGGTGACTCCACCACCTCCCTGGGCAGCCCATTCCAATGACGAATGACTCTCTCAGTGAAGAACTTTCTCCTCACCTTGAGCCTAAACTTCCCCTGGTGCATCTTGAGACTGTGTCCCCTTGTTCTGGTGCTGGTTGCCTGAGAGAAGAGACCAACTCCCTCCTGGCTACAATCTCCCTTCAGGTAATTGTAGACAGCAATAAGGTCTCCCCTGAGCCTCCTCTTCTCCAGGCTAAAAAATTCCAGCTCCCTCAGCCTCTCCTTGTAGGGCTTGTGCTCAAGGCCTCTCCCCAGCCTCGTTGCCCTTCTCTGGATAAGTTCAAGTGTCTCAATGTCATTCTTAAATTGAGGGGCCCAGAACTGGACACAGTCCTCAAGGTGTGGCCTAACCAGTGCAGAGTACAGGGGTACAATGACTTCCCTGCTTCTTCTGGCCACACAATTCTTGATGCAGGCCAGGATGCCGTTGGCCTTCTTGGCCACCTGGGCACACTGCTGGCTCATGTTTAGGCGGCTGTCAATCAGCACCCCCAGGTCCCTTTCTGTTTGGCAGCTCTCCAGCCACTCCGACCCCAGCCTGGTTTTCAAATCACAGCACAAAATCCACAGTAGCTCATGCACACACACTTCTTGGAATACAAATCTGAAAGAGATTGCCTAAGTCACTAAGTCCAGTATGTTTACTGTTTCAAGTAACTATGCTATTTATACAACCTGCTTAGTTTTCAAGTGATTATCAAAAAGAGAAAATAAAATACTCCCTTTACTCTTCTAATACAATGCATTTCGAATTTTTATATATTCTATCATGTATTTCAAAGGAGAATTACTGAAGGGAAGCATGGCTCAATTATCATCACTCTGAAGATATTAATTTATCTGATTTTGAGGAAAGAATTGTGAATCTGTGGTGGGAATGGCAAGAAACCATCCTGTGTTCTAAGAACATTTTATACAATAGGCCCTAGTTCCAATATATCAGTGTTATCCCTTCCAATAGGTTTGACTTACATTATCCAACGTTGTTACCTTATAAAAAGGTATGAAATGCATTAAAGCGATTTCTCTAATTGTGTCTGACAAGGTGATAAGATACCTAACTGAACCCAGCCAATCTGATTACCAGTTGTGCTCTTTCCAGCTACTTTCTTTCCATCAGTTTTGCTCACTGCCTTTTATTGAACTCCATAGTAATATGTTTCAGTCATGTGAACAGTTTTTACCATGGTGAGCTGAACAAGCTAGGTTTCCTGTCAGTGTGCTCGCTCTCCAAATATTTTTGAAGCTATTGGTCAACTACCACTAGATTTTTGATAGGTGGAAATTAGAAATCTATGAAGCTGTGGTAATGCACATATTGGGCACTATTTCATCAGATTCCTCTCACTAAACGATGGCTTTCCACCTTGTAACCAGTGAGTTTTTCCCTTGATATGTTTTTCAAACAGGCTGCTGCAAAGCTTTTCTTGCTTATAGGTTTTCTTCTAATTTTCTCTCTAGTAGTCATTAAAGCCAGGTTGTGTTGCTTTTTTTTCTCTTGCTAGCAGCAAACTTGAGCTTTCAAAATTTTTTTTTCACTTCAGATTTTTGGTCTGTCAGGGGAGAGCTGTATTGCCTCTGCTTTCCTGTCTAATCAAGGTGAGATCTTTCAGTGTCTACAACGGTTTCCAGCTTCCCTTGTGTATCCTTGTAATCAGCCTCTTCATTTGTTACCATCTGAAAAAATTTCTCCTGAATACAGGTGGCCAGAAATATGTGCAGTATTCTGGATGAAGCTTTGTGCAATATCGTTAATAATCCTGTATTGGAAATACTTAATCTTTTAGATCCTAGGAGTGCATTTGCCTTTATGTGGTCACACCTAATTAATTATTCTTCATCATCCTTTGACAATACACAGTATCTTTCCCCTCTATTTTTTCCAACTGGTGAGACACCAGCATAAATCAGAGAGTCTTGTATGACCTTGTGCTTTATAATAGTCCAGTCTACACATAGTTTATTAATGCCTTGCAGCTCCACATCATAAGAACATTTAATTGACATGTGCAGGCCTGGGTTTACCGGGTATGAAGAAATGTGATGTCTGTAGCCCACCTCTCCACTAGTACTATCTTATGCTAGGTGCAGTTTCACATCATGTGATACAGATTTGCCATGTGGATATACAGTGCTCCCTTACAGATTGAGGTTATGTTAGCCCATGCTATGAAGACCTAGACCTCTCCTATGTGTGAGATGACAAACAATATTTTTCTTTAACTAGTTCTTTTTCCATGTTCCAAGCCTATCTCTCCTCTGTCAATGCAGATAAATTTTATTGTATCAGATAAAGCATCTCATTAAAATCTAGACAACAAAAAGAATTAGTGTATTTAATGTAGAAGGAAAAAAGAATAGATTTATTGTGTCCAGAAAAATCAAAGACTTTAATCAGAGAAGTGTTGGTTATTTTGATAAAATTTACCTTAAAGTTTACAGTGCTTTTTATTATGTCTTCTTTCTCTTTCTCAGGCTATTTCTTTCTTCCTTCAATGTCTGCCCTGAAGTCACACAAACCACCAAGACCAGTCTGATGAGTTACTGTATTGTCTCCAACTCATTTGACTCCAGGAAAAACATGGTGCATTCTCAATGGGAAACATTGGTTCCTTCACAGTACCTGAGTGGGAATTCTGGGCCTTTCAATATGAACATGTAAATCAGGATTCAATATGAACATGTAAATCAGGATTCTGCCTCTATACCTGGGGAGAGTGATAAATCTTCATAGATAGCTACTAATCAAAAAAAGTCAAGGACAGAATAGGTGCTCTTATCTGAGAGCTGAAACTCTCTCTGGAGGTGCTTGTCATTTACTATACAGAGAGTATGAATACTACACTACTAACTAAACTTAAGTGGGATCAATCAGATGTGAGATACCCTCCAAGCTATGATGGTTTTGTCATTACATGGAGTACAGGAAAGAATGTGGGAAGACTGTTGTATCCACGGAGAAAAGTCAAGGGAAACTAGACAAGCATGCACACTATGGCCATCAATGAAATAGCCACTTTTCCCTGGCAAAAAATAGGCTGCTAATGGACACCAAAGTATTTTCGACTGCCCTGGATTCTAGCATTTGTTGAGCCTTCCCTGAGTGTTCATTAATCTAATTGTGAGGCAAATGCCAGCTTCAGACTAAAGGTGACCTAAAATGTCACACCACCCTGTAAGCATTAAAATAAAGAGTGCTCACGAATTAATGAGCATAGTGGCCACATTTCTTATGCATAACAACTGGTAAATCTCTCCTCATTCCTCTTCAACACAAAATCTTCCTCAGTCAGCTTGCCTGGGCAAGTCACTTTTCTTGCAACTGTCAGCTGCTTTTTATTAGTTTATAACAAACAGTAGAGGCTGTGGATCACATGAGTTAGGGCTTTTGATTAGTTTTGTACAATATGGGAAGTTTCCTTTCCTTTAACAAAACCTGTTAGGCTTTCCTTCCAGTGTTTTCTCCAAAATCACAAGATACACTTGACTGTCCCCTGGGATACTTGAGAACGGTGAGCAGAGTCCTTTTTCTTCTCTTTTCAGGTACAGTATTTCTATTCTCTTTCCTCCTTCATCTTGTATTTTAACCTTTGAGAAATGGTAAAGGGCATCACTGTGAATGACATATAGCAAAAAAATAGGAGGAAAAGTTGTTTTGAAAGGTGATCTGAATTACCCAACTAACAGGTCACAACTTAATAAGGTTTATTTTTTTACTAAAGTAAGTCTTAACCAATTTTTAACATGTCCATTATATATCTGAGAAAAAAAGTTGGATTTTGGACACAGTGAACCATTGGGAGACACGTTGTTTATCTTAAGAGGGAGCTGATCTCACAGTATCACAGTATGACTAAGGTTGGAATCTCATCTCAGGACAGAGCAATTATGCTACATCTGGGTTATCATTCCTAGTTCTAGTCCATATACTGTGTGAAGACCAGCCAAAGAAGAGGCTGACAGGGTTGACTTCAGCAGTTAAACTATGCAGTTTGCAGGCAAATCCAGGTGTTGGGCTCAAAAGGGCAGGGATGTTTTCACTTCAGCTGTTCATCTGAATATCTCTACTCAGCTGGTGATGGGGTGCACCACTGCTAGGTAGAAGCAGAGCTTTTGGATAGCAGTTAGCAGGAACTTCAGTTAACTCAAATATCTCACTCCTATGGTGCAATCATAATACCTGTCAGCATTTCCGCAGTCTGTCCTCTTCTTTACCATTTTGAATAACTTGTCATCAGAAAAGTTTGGTGTTTGGTATATCTCCCTGTTGACTGCAGGCCACTGCAGTGGCCTTGGGCATCAGTGTAATTTTTTTAGCCTCTTCTGTGAGATTCAGAAATTTAGTTCCCAGTGGAACACAATGCATTAAAGGTAAGTTGTGGAGAAAGTCTAGATTATACCATGTGTGAGATTTTGAGGACTTGAAAGGGATGGCAAAGACCAAGGGGAATAATCTTTTCCACTCTGAGTGCATGAGTACTTATTGTAGAGAGGAGGCAGCGATCAGGAAAGAATGATTTCATCCTGATGTGTCAATGTTCTTGAGCTTCAGGACATCAGCAGACTTTGGATATTTATAGATACATAGCTCTCTCTATATATATATACACTAATATATATATGTGTTAAAACTCCCACTCATCTTTGCTTCAGTGAAACTCAAATGTACAAACTTTGCCTTTTGGCAGCTTGTACCTATAGTTTCAGTAATTCTCCAAACACCTTTCACATCCTCAGAACAATGTTGAACTCTTGGGGTTTATTAAAGGCATTTTCTCATTGAAATTCTGTATGCAGTGTAGCTGACTGTCCCTGCTTCAGAAGAAACTTTGTCAGGCAGCCATATTCGACAGCTGTATGGCTTAATGTAGATAAGTCTCTTAGTAACTGACTTAAGCCTTGAACTTTTAAGACTGCTGAGCGATGTCAAATAAAAAACAATTTTCAACTTGTCATGCTGAATAATTGTTGACATTGTATTACTACTTTCTTCTACCTTCAGCCTGCCAGCAGAGAACTGTGGGGAATACTAGCTATCCCATTTCAACTTCACTATTAATATAGTCCATCTATTCTATTTTATGTTTCATAGTTGCTAAGGCAGTTGTGATCACAATATAGTATTTTTGTTGGATAGTTTTTGAGGGAGAAGATTGGTGATGAAGAATCACAAAGACCCAGTGAAGAGTTTATCTTAAGAAAAGCATTTTGTTGCATTCTTTTCTCAACCTACTAGCATTTTTCTCCAAATCTCAAATTTCTCTGGTAACCTACATGATCATATTATAAAATAAACATTGAAACACCTGATAGAGATTTAAGAGTGTGTGAGACGTGTGCTATTAGTAGATAATATTAAGTATGAAATTTCAATAAATGTATATATACACACATCTAGTAATACAGACTTGTTAGTCTGCAATCATTTTAACAAGCATACTCTAGTTAAATGTTGAAATTTAGGCAAATGTGACAAGTTCTCATGTTTTATAAAATTTGCATACTACATTCTTCCTGCAAGTGTTTAGCTCAGTTGCCATATTGTTACTGAAATGCCCTGTGAAGTTATTTTTTCAATTTTATTGTTTTTTTAATGAATATGTTTTTCCCATAGTTGCCCATTAAAATTTGGCTGGAGTGAGCTGTCGTGCAGTGTGGCGAATGACTGTTGCAGTTTTCTCCCTCCTATCTACTTCCCAGCTGAAGTGCACATGGGTTAGAAAGGGATTCCTCAGCAATGACAAATGAAATAATGGTGGCAGAAGGATTTTCAATTTATCAGAAAAAGGCATAATGAAATTCAATATTTGGAAGAGATGTCAGAGACGGTCCTATTAGAAATAGTGCTCAGTTTTCACAATGAGGGATAGCTGTCTACTGGAAAAGCATATTTAAAATTCAGTGAGATCTATGTTATCTGGAATCTTTATATATAAAAGTAGATGGCTTTCAAAAATATAGGTTCTAACGTCAGATGAAAGTATGAGCTGCTTGTAAATATTTATTTTCACTTTTTTCAGTGACATTCCTTCATCTGTTCAGTAGACTGGTAGGGGTCGGGGAGTGATCACTGCAGTTGTTTTCTCATTTCCAAGCTGGTGAATATGTGTTCTACTTGGTTCTCAAAACTTTCACATTTGAGTAAAATGGGTGGAAACCATAGCTGCACCTTGATTTTTTTTTTTTATTATTATTATTTTTTTATTTTTAAAATTCTTTTATTATTGATCACTTTCACCCAGAAAAACACATTTTTCTTTTGCATTTTTGTTTTGTTTTGTTTGTTTGTTGTTCTTTGTTTGTTTGTTCCAAAACATGTGCAAAATTCAAAATACATTTGCATTTAGAGACAGGCAGGAAAAAAACTTAAAACTCAACCTGTAATTATTATTCTCTTTATGAGAGTGGTGGTTGATGATGTGGGTGGTTTATGATGGGTGGTTTATGAGTGGGTGGTTGATGATGGCCTCCAAAGTATCTTGTCCAGAAACTTCAAAGTGGAGTGATAAATGTTCAGTAGCATCTACTGCAAGTCAAAAGTAAATATTCACACAGCTTTTGACAAGGAGTGGAGGTGGCTTTGTTAGGAATTTTTGTTGCAATAGCATTTTGGAAGGAAGAGGTAATAAGGAGATTGGATTGGTTTTATGGGTTGTGTTTTGCTGAATTTTGTGTGTGTTTTTTTTTTTTCCCATCATCCCACACAGCATTGTTCCAGTGGAGTGTAGCTTTTTGAGGAATAGCTTTATATGCATAAAACAAATAAACTGAGCTTCTGTCTTCATCTTTTGTGTCTAGGTATTTAGTTCTGTCTATCACTTCTACAGTGATTTCCCTTTGCTTCTGATCCAAGGCCCCTGATGGGAGAGAAGGTCTTGACTCCAGCAAAGACTTTTTTGGACAATATTTTTTTCATGGTAAATTTGAAGATGGCTTCCTATAAAAGGTGTATCTAACATATGAATGACCCCATGATATTTAGTCCAGAAATTTCTGATGGGTAAACTCATCATCACTCAGATCGATCAGAGAAGCTAGCATTGCGAATACTAAGGTTCTACATGTGCTTTACTACTTAATGGTTTCATATCCTGGGCAGAAAAACATGCAAAGTTTCTTTACTTAATTTTATTTTTTTAATTTATCTTTGTCCTAGATATACACAGTATTGCCATTAATATGCACTTCTATAAGAGGATATTTCTATGTGCAAATTACACTTTTATTCATTTAAGTGCAAAAGGCTAGTAGAAGATATTTTGTCCCTCATTGAAATGCTAATGTAAAATTTAAAAAGTGTTTCTGTAAAAAGAAGTGGTTTGGAATTTGGAGGCCTTTCTCTCCTCCAAAGGGACTGCAGTTAAAGGATATCTCCTTAATTGCAGTTTGAGAGAACATTCTCCAAGTGCTAGGTACAGGGCATCCAGGATAACACAGAGCTATTAGCAGGTGGCTGGGCCAGCTGGAGTAGAATTGCCACCTGCTACAACATTCACCATTAATTAACTAACTCATCATTAATTGCATGGCCTTCTAACTATGATCATGTGCAATATCTGTGTACTATCTAATAAAATCTTTGCATCAGAATCTGAACTCTCAGGGAGACTAGTTGTGGCCTAATGCTGCAGACACCAGCTGCATATTCAGAAAGTAGCAAAAAGTCCCAGAAATACTGAGTTTGTAGAGCCAGATCTCAAGCTAGTTTATTTGGGCACAGAACCAAGTCAACTGCCCTTTGGAACCAGTGGGGCAACATCAGTTTTTCTTTCTGAGAATCCCTGTTTTGAGGGCTGTGTAGAATGCAGATTCATCAAGCCCTGTATGATCTCCTTCTCTTGACAGAAGGTGATTATCAGCAAGAGGAGGAATTCTGTGTTCTGTAGCTCTCTACTGTAAATACTAACAAAAGCAGCTTTGTTAGCAACCTAGGAGCTTCTGTTCTTTGGCTTCTGTCAAATGGCCAGGTGTTTATATTTTCTTCTGTGACACATAGGCCAGAAACTTGTGTTTGCAAAATCACAGTCATTTTGCAGAGCAACATGCCTCCAAGAAGCAAGGGCTGAATTATGATGAACAGGAGTGGCTTTGAACATGGAAAATAACTTTTGGAAGTTGGTTTAGGAAATTACTACCTAAAATGTAGGCCATCTACTTCTTAAATGTCAGTGGAAGGACTGGGAGCTCTTCAGAAATCCAACTGATGAAGCAGCAGTACTGAAGAGAGAATTCATAATGCATTTATGTTGTCTGAAATGACCATTGTTTGCACTTTAGCTTTGAAAAGAAAATCCAGTCAGTGCTCACCTACTATGTGAGTAGCAGTGACTGCTTCTGTGCAGCGCCTCTGAAAGTGAAATCCAAGCGAAGGGAATTTTCTCCATTATGCCTGTTTACACATTTAAATCTTTATTACAGATGCTGTTAAATGCATCTCTGCTAAAGTAAACTGCCAATGTAGTCCAGTAAGTTTGGATGTTTTAAGACCATGGAGTTTTATGCACTGTGTCTGTATGATGTAAAGTTAGCATTTTCAGTTTCAGTTCTGCTCACCATGTAAATCAAGCTCAACAGCAAAAAATTTGGGAATACGATTCATTTAGGTTTTAATTTTTCTCATCATTAAGAATAAATCGCAAAACAAAGAGGGGAAAAATGAAGCATAGATGTGAAAATAATATTCTTTTTTTTTTTTTAAGTATCAAAAAGTACCAGAAAATTATAAAAAGCACAAAGTGGGTAGCAAACTCTCACAAGTTTAGGACAGAGTGAGAAATCCTATATGAAAATATAAAATTCATGTTTACTTAACCAGCCTTTATTCCTACAAAGGTCAGTGTTGCTCACCACAGGACTAGTTAGAAAGAACAGAAAAACAGTTGTGTTGTCCAGCAGTATTTTAGTGTACATTTCTACACCTTTTCCTTGTGATAGTTAGCGAGCTTTACCTTGCAACCTACTGAGGTGATTCAAAGTCCCTGAGCACAGGGGTAAGGGAACAAAATAATTATTCTGATTAGGAAAGGGAATAGCTGTTCAGACAAAAAGCAGTGATTAAGAAAGCATTGGCCTGTTCCATTTTCACTAAAAATGAGGAGTTTTTTTGTCTCAGGAATGTGCAGCTTTCTTTGTAACAGAAGCAGCGGTAGACAGAATGTGCTTAACAGATGAGGAAGCCTGACAGCTGGAGAGTGTGTGGGGGAGGGTGTTGGGGAGGGTGGTGTTATTTTGGTTTCATTTGGTTTAAAATTAGTGCACTTTACATGAAAGGAAAAATAAAAAATACTTTTTAAAAACGTTCAGTGCATGGAATAGCATCAGGTTGTTTCCTCTGGTTGGGTTTGAATGACACGGCTTGGTCGTAAATAGGAGGATAGTGGAGACATGTGCCAGAGACAAGATTTTTATTCTTACACTACAGTTCTTTGGTATTTCCAGAGTGAAATCACAGCAGCTTTGCATAATTTTTAAAAGTGATGAGAAAAAAGTTGATCTGAGTTTTATTTTTTTATTTTGATTTTTTACCCCCAAACATCAGAATAATTTTAGAATGGACAATCTCTTTTGACAGCGAACTCTTACAATTCAGATGTCACCATTCATATAGAAGGGTGGGAGAGAAGAGGACTTTAATTATTTGACTTTGAAATCTTTTACTGGTACTTTTTTAAATTAACAAATAACTATTCCAAGGAATAATTTTAAGGCTTTCATGGCTGCATTTTCTTCCTTCTAAAAGTACTCTCCCTTTTCTCTTCCCCATGGTCCATGCAGCACCTGGGAGGTAGCACATTTAAAGCCCATTGTGTTTTATTGTAAAGATACAACACTGCAGTGCATTGTAAAGGACTTCCTTGTATCTTCATTAAGTCTTGAAGATTCCTCTTCTCCCTTAACACACTTTGAGCTTTTTACTTCTCACTGAGCATATAAAATTATAAGATAAAATGTTAATAGAAAAATAGAAGTTGTATAGAAAACATAGGACTACTTTATTCCATTAATTAGAGTGATATGTTATGCAGTTGCTCAAAATAAGTAGACACGCAAGCTATTCTATCACTTAATAAATAACCATAAAGTCTACTCTAAATCTAGTAACTTTCAATTCCTCTAAGATGATGAATATTCTGATATCAATGCCTTAGTCCTCTAATAACTTCCACACAACAAACTTCACTTTGGCGTAAACAAAAACTGCAACAGAGTTAATAGGAGGAGATGTTTTTCCACACCAATTAAATTTGACCTTGAGGACCAGACAGTCAACAGATATGAGATTGTATGGGGTATATACACTCTTAGGATATTATATAAGATTAAAGGCTATGATGAGGTCTTGGATGACAGGTTGGACTTCATGATCTTTGAGGTCTTTTCCAACCTTATTGATTCTATGATTCTATGACATGTTGTGGTTCAGACCCAGCCAGCAGCTGAGCTCCATGTAGCCATTCACATGGCCACCCCTACCACCAGTGGAGGAAGGAAAAGTGGGATCAAAATGCAAACCTCTCTGGGTTGAGATAAGGAAAGCTTAGTAGAACAACACAGAGAACAAAGAAACAACAGAAATTACAATAATACTCATGAAGTGATGTGCAAAAGGAGTGATATAAACCACAACATTCTCACCCCACAAAACTACCTCTGCCTGTGTCATACCTCCCTTTATATAGTGGGCATGACACCAGTATGATACACAATATCCCTTTACCTGGTTTCAGCTGCCTATCCTTCTAACCTCTTGTGAGAAAATTAACCCAATCCTAGCCAAAACTAGGGTATGATATAAATAGAATCAAAGTAAAAATAATAAATAATAAAATAAATAGAATCAAAGTAAAAATATCCTCTTTCTAGGGCAGGCTGATCTATGATATTATTTCCATGAACACTTCCTAAAATTAATTTCAGAAGTTTAATTCAGAACTTTTGTTTCAATAGAAAAGGACATTGCAAAGGACCTTGCTTAGATATTTTTCCTCAAACTATTTAGCACTCAAAAATGAATTTTTCATAATGCATTTTAAAAAAAAAAGGACTCTCCATTATTGTACTTTACAGAAACCAAGCATTTAAAAATTACTTATTTGGATATATTAAAGCAAAAAAAGATATAGGGGACACAGTCTCAAGCTGCAACAGGGGAAGTTTAGGCTTGAGGTGAGGAGAAAGTTCTTCACCGAGGAGTCATTCGCCATTGGAATGGGCTGCCTGGGGAGGTGGTGGAGTCGCCGTCCCTGGAGGTGTTCAAGAGGGGACTGGATGTGGCACTTGGTGCCATGGTCTAGTCGTGAGGTTTGAGGTTACAGGTTGGACTCAATGATCTTCAAGGTCTCTTCCAACCTTAGTAATACTGTGATACTGTGATATTTTATTCTATTTTACACAGCAACTTCCTTTGTAATTTTATATACAATAAGGGAGGGCTTTGTGGTCATTAAACATCTGTTTGGTATATCATGTCTTGAAATTGTCTATCTGTAATATATGGGAAAAGTAATCCTACACAGGAGATATTTTAAAGGTAATTCCTCTTTCAAATGTCACATTTTATCAGACAGCTTTTATCAAATCACATTTTCCCCTAGATCCCTGGAATTTTATGAACTTTCTTGCTAATTTGGCACAAAAATAAATTTTGAAACACTGAGATTTTCATGAGAAAGCAGGAAGTTTATTGGGGTTTTTTGTGTGTCTGTTTTAAGTTTTGTTTGTTTGTTACTGTTTTGTTTTTTTAATAACCCAGTTTTTCTGCAAAGCTATGTAATCTCCCAAGCTCAGTTGAAACCATAAAATTTCACAAAGTCAGTTTGGTGGTCAGTGTGAAAAAAAGCGATTTTATGCCCCAAAAGCCGGTCTCAGCAGCACAGAGGATGGCCTTACACAACCTACAGAGGCAATGAATAGGTGGGTCTTTTCAGATCTTTCTGAGCTCATGTTTTCTTAGCATTCTCCCATTCCTGTATGGCCACAAGCTCAAGCCTGATCTCTTCTGAGATCTGCACATCTGGCTCAGATGGAAATTTAAAAAATCTTTAAATAACATAAATAAATGAACATGTGACTCAACAACGCTGGTGCAAAATAGGAGCAAGAGGGACTTTTTCTTCTACCAGATATTGGAGGATGGAAAAAGTCCTAGTAGTATCTACAATGACTTTTGTACTGTCTGTTGTTTAGAGAACCCTACCAAGCATATAATAATTAGAACTTTGTGCTTGAGATCATACTGGTTCATTGAATTTGTACCTGAGCTGATGCTTTAAGTTACAGACTGTTCTCAGTTTTCTGACAGTCATAGGTAGGGCAGAGTGGCTCAATGGCTCAACAAACTTGTAACTTTCCTTCACCTGTTTTTATCTTTTTTTAATGTTTTGACAAATTCTAAAAGTAGAACAGAGATTGTCCCAAATGTTCGTTCATATTTTATTAATTCAAAGTGCTTTAGCACCTTGTCATCTAATTAGTGTAAGCTGATTGCTCTCTTGCTTCAAAACCTACAACTCTTCAATCAGACAAGCTAGGACTGCAGCAATGATTGGACTTAACTCCAGATGCTGCAGACTAGACATTATTTTTATGCTTCATGCCTTCCTATCAGTATGAACATAGTCGGCAACAGTGGTAGTTAATATCCATGTTTCCCAAAGTCCTGACATACATTTTAGCAATCAGTAATATCTCAATGTTTTCACACAATATTTTTCGTGATAAAAATATGGTTGGACTTGATTATCCTTGAGGTCTTTTCCAATCTTATTGATTCTATTCTAGCCTATGATAATATCATCTTCTTTGGTCACTTGTCACACTCAGTTGTCCTTATATAATTCATGAGTGTGGCATCATATTTAAGATGCATAAGTGTTTAGAAATACTTTTATATAACATGTTCTCTTGTGTTAGTTGAATCAAGTAAACTGGTTCTGACTCCTCTGAACTTTTCAGAGAAAACAACATTTCCTGAAAAAAATAGGATTCAGCAACTGCTGTCACCTGTGTTTTTCCTAATGTTTCACTGAAATAATATCTGTATAATAGTAAGTACTTGTCTGTGAAGCAATACTGAGGACAGGTCTTTGAAATCAAGTAAATCTGTTAATTTTGAAGTGGAATACTAGCTTAAGACAGTGAATGATGCTATCAAAAAGGATGAATGCCATTTTAAGTTGATTTAATATAATTTACTTTGGAAGTCAACAAAATTAAATTTAGTGGAATTTGGACTTTTTTTTTCTTTTTTACCTGGGTGAAGCTGTAAGGAACAGATCTCAGTGTCAGTGCCTGATCAGATGTCCTATAGTTTCAATAGGCAAACCAAATAGAAAGCAAAATACAGAGGTGGGGCAATCTGTCCTGCTAGTGCTAGAATTCAAGGATCTTTTGTGTCCTTCTCCATTCTTCTGGGGCACAACACAGAAACCGTACAAAGGGAGGTGACTTTCCTGGCTAGACTGTAAAGCTTTCCCTTTGCTGTGTGCTTGGATGACAGCTGTGTACCTATCTCTTCCCATGAATTCTGAGTGTGGTTGATTCTAATTCACCTAATAAATCAATGAATCAAGCTTTCTGAGACATGAGCTTCCTGCTTTAAAAACAGATTTGTTCTGGGTTATACCCATCCTGGGGAGGAGGGTTGCGAGAGCCCTGCTTCCCCCAGGGGACAAAAGAAAACTGATCCAGGTGGACTTGATTTTTCCCTTCCAGGAGGAGGGGTCCCCTGGATCTAATTTGGTCTGTTCTGCTCCCCCTTCCTGTCCAGCAAGACTATAAAGGGAAAGGTGTGGCGGCCATCTGTCTCTTTGCTCCTGCCTCACCTGTGGGAAAGGGCCAACAGCCACTGCTAACCTCCTGGTTCTGCCACATGGTCAGGGCTGGTCTTCTCCCTGCTACATCCATGCTTCTTTGAAGGACTGAAATCCACATGCATTGAGGGAGATATAAGGCCATCTGGATTTGGTTTTGTATATTTTCCCTATTCATCCTCTTAAATCCCAGTTAAGGCTCAAACCACATCAAGATTAAACACCAGCACAGTGGTTAAGCAAAGATGCTCTGTATGAAAAGTGAGATGGGATCAAAATGTATCTGCTACAGGAAGACAACAAGCAGGGGGCTAAATCTTCTATAAAGCTGATGGATAAGGGGCAGATACAGATGAAAAGCATCAGGGCTGTGAATGTTCTTACTGCACAGGGTAAGTAGGCAGGGAGTTGTGTATTGAGGGCAGACAGAGGAGATTCAATGATAGAAGTACTCAATGATACATAGCTGCACACCCCCACCATTGAAACAGCAGCAGAAATTCCATGGGGTTTCGGAGTTAAAGCTAAAAAAACTGTGAACTTTTACTTAAGAAGGAGAACTTTTCTAGTTGGGGGGTGTGTGTGTGTATAAAACACATGTATCTTCTGGAATTTCAAAGCTGATCTGAAACAGCAATACTACAGCTCAAGGTTTTTTTCTGCCTGGTGTATTTCCCCTCAGCTTTCCTTCCCCACAAGACCCATTGATCTAGTCTGTCTAGATCCGTCTGCAGAGCCTCCTTGCTCTCAAGCAGATTAACAATTCCACCCAATTTGATGTCATCTGCAAACTTACTAAGGGTGTGGCCTATTCTCTCATCCAGATCATTGATAACAACGTTAAACAGAACTGGCCCCAGTAGTAAGTGCTGTAGAACATCTGTCATTAGCAGCCACCAAATGGATTTAATTTCATTCACCATAAGTCTTTGGGCCCATCCTGCAGCAGATTTTTTTACCCAGTAAAATATATACCCATCCAGGCCATAGGCCACCAGTTTATCCAGGGGAATGCTTTGGGAAAATGTTCCAAAGGCTTTACTAAAGTCCCAATAGATGATATCCCCAGCCTTTTCCTCATCCATGAAGCAAGTGATGATGTTTAAGAAGATTAGGTTAGTCAAGCAGGACCTGCCTCTCATAAACCTATACTGACTGGGTTTGATTATCTGGTTGTGCTGTGCGATGATGGCCTGACTCATCAGTTTCCCCAGCACCGAAGTTGAACTAACGCATGATCTAGTGTGGGGTGTCCCTACCCATGGCAGGGGGTTGGAACTAGATGATCCTTGTGGTCCCTTCCAACCCTGACTGATTCTATGATTCTATGATTCTATGATCTGTAGTTTCCCAGATCTTCTTTCTGATTCTCCTTGTGGATGGATTTCACATTGGCTAACTTCCAGTCTGCTGGGACCTCACTAGTCAGCCACAACTGCTGAAAAATGATGGAAAGTGGCTTGTTGAGTGCCTTGGCCAGCTCTCAGTCATTCTTCACACCATAATTATTTATTAGCTTTTTTTTTAAGCCTTTAATGTTAGAGTCTGAAATTAATTCCAGTTCAATTCAAATAAACATGTAGAATGAAATAAGTCACAATGACAGAGATTTAACTGTTGGAAGAAACTACTAGAGGAAATTACAGATTTTGCAGATTTGGAGTCTGCAGACAATGTTTGTTAATGGGTTTTTTGATTATCTGTTCTACAAACCTGTATTGTTCTACAGTAATTGAATGTTGCAATGAACTCGAAGTAGAAAGCTTTGGAAAGGAATCTGTCAGGTGCAATCAAATAAACCATGGCAGCAATAGGCAAGTAGTTGGGCAGCAAACAGGAATGTTCTTTTTCCAGCCCCTTTGTTTGCAGCCCAAATACTCTCATACCCTGTACTCTGCCCATAAATTATTTGGGCAGAAAAGTGAATAGGTGGAGGCAAGCAAAAGCAGATGCAGGACTGGGATAGAGCAGTGGGTGAGAAGGTCATCAGGCTGGGCTGTATGCAATGCAAGATAGGTTCAGGGGGAAGAGTAATTTTATGTGTACCAGCAGAAACTGAGCAAGAAAACAGCCTGGTAATGCTACAGGAGGCCTGGAGTACTGTGTGGCGTGTGTCAAAATATCTGGTTTAGTTGTCTTAGGATTTTTGTTTCTTAGCAAAGCTAGCAACCACCCTTCAAACAAAGGCTGGATGTCTCAGTAAAAATGAGCTTTAGTTAAATATCAGGACCCTTTTTTTCCTTTTTGGCTTAACATAGCAGTAAAATGTAAAATTCTTGGGTATGCTAGATGGGAAGAAAAACTAGATGAACTAATGATCCCTTCTAGATTTAGATCTATGAATCTATTACTAGAGTCTATTATCAAGATTAAGTGTTTGTTTGTCTTCTTTTTCTCTCGCACAGTGAGAACAGCAAAGGTAATATTCATCGTGTTCAGACTGCCAAGAAAAAAAGTGATATAGAATTGCAATTTTAATCATCTTTTAATTTTCTTATCCCAGCCTTTCTGGAACAATGTCTTACTATTATTACAATTAATGTTGTTCTGCATAAAAGATGCATAGCTGCAACTTGAGTTTAGGAAACTGTAAGAGCAAAAGCTTGTCCAGTGATTAATGCCTGTGTGGCATTTAGGCTGGCACATTTTTATAACCTGTCTAAGTGGCAATGACACTGGTGGATAGCAAGCTCTCAAAGAGTCATAGAAGATGATTATAGATAGGGTTGCCATTGGTTACAGTGATGAAAGTAACTGATTAATGACTTGCAACAGTAGAGAAAGACCAGAGATTAAAGTTGGCAAAGCAGTCAGCCTGTGTTGATGGAAGACAGACGGTTTCAGAAGAGGAGATGATTTTTGTAACCTGAAGAAATAAGTGAATGAGTATGTGCAATGGCAAAACCAGATTGATTTAGGTTTTCAGTGTTATTGAATGGTGTATATCATCACTATGAATCTAATGAAAGAGAAATTAAGATAATACAAACAAATGTTTCTTATTTCAGAAGTTGCACTTTCTGAAAGTTCAACTGGTACCCATATAAATCAAATGCTCAACTTGGTGCAGATCAGTATAATTCAGTGGGATAACGTTGGCATTGCAGAATCTGTGTGAAACTTCAGGACATCTTTTGCATTGACATCCTGTTTTGTTACTCTCCATCTGAAATCAGCATCCACAAAAGCTGTTCTCTGTAGGAGCTGTAAAGCATGAATAACATAACACCACAGCATCAGTTACCTAGTTTGTGAGTTTATCATTATGCTGCAATATTTACTGTATTTTCTTAGCACCCACTATAAGCAAGCAAATTTCTCCCTGTTGCTCATTCAAGAAGGCTCAGGTTTTGTCTTCATGACAGTTAATGTTTGTATGCTCCCCTGGCTAAGACTAAAAAGAGTTTCAATAACTTTTCTGCCCTGGGGTGGGCAGTTTTCTTATATATCATAAATAAAAACTTTCTTAAACTAATCATGTTTATGTTTTCATTTCTATCTAGTTGGAAATAAATGCTTATGGAAAGAAAATTAGCAAATCTTGCTCTGCTTCCAGGTAGCTTATGGTATTCTTTGCTATTGCTGCAAAGTCAGAGGACGTGATTGTTTAGCTTCATTTATCTTTGAAAAGGAAGGTGCTGTGCATTTCAAGGAACTTCTACAACAAAATAATTGCTTTAAGAAAGTAATGTGTCAGGGACAATCTTGTCATTTATCCTACAGTCTTTAGTCTCTCAATATCAAAAGAAATTGCTGAAAAGGTGATGAAAGTCAAACATGCCAGGAAACCTTTGACTTCCCTACATCTGACTTTAGCCAAGGTAAATTATTTACCGTGTGCTAGGCTTGCCTTCTGGTAACAGCAGAAGATGAAAGTCAAGTCTGTGATTTTCCCCTTCAACTGTGATTGTTCCTTCAACTTTTCTGCAGCTATCGAAGCTCTCTGTTATTAGCAGATGTAAATCATTTCCATTTTATTTATAAATCTTGAAAAACCCTTAGAAGCCTGTTTAGTTAGGAAACAAAGGCCAGCGTGATTAAAAAGATTTTTGCCATTTGAAATGAGCATGACTTTTTATTTCATTGTCTAAAATATTACCACTTGCTCTGTGGGATTATTATTGCTTTGCTGTGCCTAAGGAGTTTGGTATATCAGACTGTAATATTAACTCTAGTCATCTCCTACTGAATCTGTGCATGCATATTATCTGTAACCTCTGGTATTTGAATAAGGGTTATTTGGTTTTCTATATGACCTAATAATTTATTGCTCTTCCACATGCTTTCACTCACATAGACAGAAATAGTTAACTAATAAAACTTACATTGGCTTTTAATGATGGAGGTCTTTAGAGAAGGAAAAAACCTAAACATATGTCTAATTGTAAAAGCAGTGACAACTCTGACTAAATCCGGGAGTTTACATCTGCAGGATGGTATCAAACCATCTGTTTTGTGTATGCTCCAGAGACCGGATTGTACACCAATACTCGGTTTGTTTTTGTTTGTTGTTCGGGGGCAGGGGGGTTGGTTTGTTTGTTTGGTGTTAGTTTGTTTTGTTTTGTGCCATCCTGACAGTGAAACTGTGGCTAAGTGAGTTAAAAGAAAGAATCACTACAAGTATGAAGAGTTTTATTTGTCTCCAGTTGATAGACCCAGAGTTACAGTAAGCACACAGCTATGTCTGATTTTCTTTTGATGATCAACAAAAGAAGGCACTACAGGAGAGTATGTTAAAAGTAGCATAATTTTTCAGTGTTAAATTGTGTGGATTAAATTTGTCCAGAGAGAAGCTGAAGAAGAAACACAGTGACCCTTGTTAAAAGAAGCAGTTGCATTCTTCCACTGAAAATGCACTGGTATGTCTGAGCTTTGGAACAAAATCAGGGTTGTGCTTTTCACACTGTGTGAAATTGTTTGATGCATGCTCCATAATTCCCCAGGTTTTTAGCAAGTAAAATCAAGAAAGACACCATATTTCAGTACAAGCAGTGAGAGGGCTGCAGTCCTCAGGAGTGTTGCAAACCGTGGTGGACATGGACTTGTGTGTACTGAATGAAGTGCACATCTCTCGAGTACTCTATATGGTGCATATTTCAGTGGCAGGTGAAACAGGTGAGAGGAAGAAAGTGGTGAGATTGGGATTGGGAGTTTATGGCATTGGTTTGAAGAAAGAATGGCTGAGAGTCATTATCATCATTCTCCTTTTTCCTCTTTGAACCTTCATCCAAGATTTGGATTTCCATTTGTCCAAACACCTAGCAATGCATCATTGTATCATCTGCCTCCAGTACTACTTTTGTATATTGACAGTTCTCCAAGCACATGCCTATTAGTTGTATGCAAGTCTGACAGTTCATGAAAATTTGGGAGGACTGCCTTCATTTGAACTCTTCTATTGATTTACATATGAGCAATCAGTCTGGTATTTCCCAAAGGCAGTTGCATTATTGTGTTTGCAGATCTGTGCCCATTACGCTTCTATCCAGGAAATTCTGAGAAGGCATCACTTCAAAAAGAACATTTCACAGTTCATCCAGTCATAACCTTTATAAGAGTGTTCATGCTCTAACAAATGGCTGGTTTGAAAGCAAAACCCACCAAAAAAAATTGCAATCTGTGGATAGTTCAAGCACGCCATAAATGCCAAAGCAATGAAGCCACTAGTTTCTGATGGAAAGAACCTTACATGATCAGCCAGCAGAAAGGATTTTCTGTAGATATCTACATGAAATTTTCTTAGGATGAGAATAATTTCTTTGATCTAATTCTGAGCGCCTCCTAGTGGGTGATTTTACAGGGCTGCTCCAATTTGAATATGAAAAAACCCATATATATAAATGAGACATGAGGAGAGGTAACTTAATGAAAAAAATAGAAATAAAAATCCTATTGTACCAGTTACTTGATGTACAGATTATAGTGTTAGATTTTCCTTTTAGAGGTTCTTTACTTTCTCTGAGGTTTAGGGTTGGCTGTCTGTCCTGTCACAGTTCAGGTCATTCCACAGTAGTAGCTACTTCATCATCAGGTTTTGTGATGAATATTTTGGGACTCTTTCATACTTATTGAGACTACTTCCTCTTTTGTTTATTTGGTTGGTTTTCTTTTCAGTGAAACAGCTACCTTGCACATCAAGCAGTTATTTGTTTGTATAAATAAGAATAGTGCCAAAAGAAAAGCGGTTAAAAAAAGATTCAGAACAGAGATCTCCTTTGAAACTGTCTGCATACTTGTCTCCTTTTAACTCTTCTTTCTCATTTGAACATTTTACAAGATAGTACTGTGTAATATAATAATAAAGACAACATTTTTGATCTGACTGGAATAGCAGCCAGTGGTGAAAGTTACTATCTGTCCTACCAAGACACCAAATGGAAAGCATGTGGCCAGTCTAAGCTGTCTTTCTCTTTTCTTTTCTAATGATGTTAGTTGATGTCTGCAATATCATCACACTCACTGATGCTAGTGCCTACCTCTGAAAACTTCAGAGAAAACTGCAGAATTTGCAGTCATCCAGACCAATGATAATACAATCTTTAGATGTAGGTTTTTAGCTGTTACAAACTCAAGGATGTTGGTCCTTTGCTAGCCAACATATTAACACGAGCTGTAGGCATTAGGTGTTCTTAGCAAAATAATTAAAACTTGGGCTGTGTAGATCTTCAAAGAGGAAGATTGTTATTTATGCAACTAATCTTTGCAATCTTACTTTGTTGTTCGAGAGAGCGTAGTCTCAAGAATTAACAGAGGTAAAGTTCTAGGCTTACAATCAGTCAGGTGTTATTTAAAGGAATTGAAAAGTGCTTGTTTCAAATTCAGATTGAAAGTAAGGTTCAGTGTCTGACAAAGATTTCAGTCAAAGCAAGATTTTTGTCTTTATTTAAGAGAGTAATTTCTGGAAAACTTTAGATGCAACTGAACTTAAAAGACCACAATGAATTTGTCAATGAATAGCAAAGCGGCTATTTCTAAAGGGGCTATTTGTCTTCTGACTGCAAGTCTTTAAGGGTATATGTACAAAATAAAGTCATTGGCATGGATTAAGTGCCAATTTTACCTTTTATTAAGCAGCTTTTCTGATATATGAGAGAAATAAAAGTTTTGAGTAAGCTTTTTCAGTTTGGTACAACAAGACTCATATGATTGGGATGCTGGCTGAGGCCAGAGCAAAGCATTTGCAGATAGCTTATCACAGAAGATCCTAGGATCAAAATTACTTCTGGTGATTAAATCAGACTTGATCAATTTAAACTTTTCTTCCTCAGAAGAGGATTTTCTATATGCAGCAACTGCTGCAGAATTCTTATCTGTGGTATTCTTTCCAGTTAAAAGAAACTTATTTTTTGAAGCTGCCAAAGACAAACACAGCCTTAATTAGCCAATTGGGTGTCTCTGATACCCTGGCACTGTCTGCTTTCCTTCATTTGGATTCTTCCCAGCTACTCTCCCCACCTCTGGCTCATGCTGTTCTACCAGAGCTTTTGTTAATGTTACCGAGACATAGAACAGTGATGGCTGCCCCAAAGATGGTTGAGATCAAGTGTAATTATCAGGCACCAGTTTGACCCACAGCAAAATAACTGAAGTAAACTCTCGACAGAACCTTGCCATGGCTCTGGACAGAAATATTTTGTATCTAATTGCTGCTTTTGATCACTGGTAAACCTAGAAAACACATCTTTGTAGGGATATGGGAACATGTGCTACATATCTGGGTGGGGAGGGCAGCACAGAGAGAAAGGTCTATTCTATTTTTCCCATTATATTCCTCACAAAACTTTTTTGAAAAAAAGCAAATTGCTGGAAACACAGACTTTAGATGCTTAACTAATTGCTATGGAATAATTGAGGTAGGGATTACTTGTGGGGGTTATGTTGTTCTGTTTCAGCTTAAAGCAAGTCCAGACAGGTCATGTTGCTCAGGGCTTTATCTACTTGAGTTTGGACTTTCAAAAAATAAACTGTGTTTAATGACAGATGTTGGGTTTGATTCTCCCTGGTCTTTTGCTTCCTGTAATACTTACCACCTGTACAAGAGGGGCTATGAAATGCTTCAGGATGGAAAGGCATTTTGTAAAGGCATAAAAATACTGCACTTAACCAAATCCTCTAATCTTCCCTCAGCCTCACAGTTTAAACACATCTACAGCATTTGACCACTGTAAGCTCTCCAGGAGAAGCATAGTCTAAAGAGTTCCTATTGAAAAATTCCTTTTTTTTTTTTTTTTTTTTTGATAGAATTCTTCTCTGAGGAGTTTGTGGTGGCCTCTTGACCTGAAAATGTCTTCTACTTCCATTTTAAAACCTATAATCTTTCTTCTAAGAAGCCCAGCTCTAAGGCATCTGCTTTCTCAGATAAAGAATCTGCCATTTATTGCCTTACACAGCTTCTGTGTCCAGAAGGTTTCTAATCATACTGCTGATGTCAATGTAAATTCCCTCTGAAAGTCTCAAATTCTAGAGATTTGTGGTAAGCAGAGACAAGATGAAATAGAGATCACACTAAAACAGATCATATTGTGCCATGGTTCAGGCTTATCACAAAGCACTTTTGCAGTTTTTAGAGCACATCTTTAAGACAGTTAATCCATTGGGAAGATGTTCGTTTTCTCTTTGATACTAGTAAGAATTAAAGTTGCTAAGCACCTTCCAGGATGAAATCTGCACAAAATTATCTCTCAGTTTGCTCTTATAATGAGTTGCTCTTGTTAACTTTAAAAGAAAGCTCTTGATATTTTTTTTTTCTTTATGCATATAAAGAATAATGATGGATGGTTTCAGGAATGTCTGTATAATAAAAGAGTTTTCCCCCTTAGATTTAAATTAAGATATATAAATAGAATTCAACATCAAAAAAGGCACATTGAGAAAATCTAGGCTTCCCTTTTGAATGACAAATACTTTGTTCATCTTTCCTTTTTGGAACTAAAATTAACATTTCACATGTTCCATCTGAAGATATGATTCAGAAGCAGCACAATTTCTCCTCTTTTAGATATTTGCATTAATTTCTGCCTTGGCACTAGCTACTGGTCCATATATAGTGTATAGTCTAGAGCAGTGGATTGTGAGGTACAGGTGATCCTACAGCCTGTTCTATGCAGACTCACTTCCCTTCTGCTGCTCCTGTGTGCTCCTCCATGCCCCTTCCCATAAGTAGTTTATGTTCAGAGATGGTGTATTTTCGTGTAGATTTGCCATAAATTACCATTCCACAGTTTCACCTTGTAAGAAAATATATATTTATATGTTGTATATTTAATATTTTGGGTGGTGGTATCTTCAGACATTGCTCTAACTTATTTACAAAGTATGGGTTCTGTTATTCAGTTGTGAGTAATACATTCCACATATGAAGACAGTTAAACGATTTAAGCACAAATCTGAGAATTTCCAATACACTCCCTCTCTCTGTGTCTCCTGTGTCTTTCTCTCTGTCTCTCTCTGTCTCTCTCTCTCACACATGTGCTCCCTAGCCAGGCTGTAGGAGTGTGCAGGTTTGCCCATTCACCCATTGTCTTGGTTAGGGCATGTTTCTCCCTTCAGGCCATGCCTACAACACTGATCCTCGAAAGAATATCAAGGTGGTGCAATGTCCATTTTGGAGCAGCTGGAGCTGGACGGGGGAGTCCATGTTTTCAAAAGACAAGGGGTACAACATCTATTGGGTGACTTTTGCTTATTTCAGTATATTATATGTACACAAGCAAAAGGGAAAGTTTAACCACACTATGAATACATCCTGGTGAGAAAACCCTGGAGGTTTCAAGATCTAGATTTCCTCTTTATCTGCCACTAGACTTTTACCCCCTTCTACAGCACCGCTGGTGGTAAGAGATTGGCTCAGTTTTGACCTGGAGCATGACAGACTATTCTCACTGTCAGCCCAACCTTGTATTCCCAGGTAGTCTCTTCCATGCACTCAGGCATGCTTGACCTTACCTAGTAAACATAATATGGCAAAAGTCATGCAGATAATATTGCAGTCTGAAAAACGAGTATGTGCAGTACCTCATGCTGTCATTTTTTTATTATCTCAAATGTCAGGTCAGTCTTCATTAGGTAGAAGACCAAATACATCCTTTCTTCTTTCCTTGGTAGCAATTTCTCCTAGTCCCTCTTTGTTCAATATTTCTCTTTTTCCTCATCTCATGGTTCTCGGTAGCTTTCAGCCTTGTTCATGCAGTGATATCCCCCTATTATATGTAGTTTAGCAGGGCAAATGCGTGATCCATAATTCCCAGAATTATCATGCATAAACATGTGTCTGTATTGCACCAAAGACTCTAGAAGTTCTGTGACGTTATTTCTACTAAATTGTCTTTGCATTTTTTCCTAATTTTTCCCTCCTCTGATGACTCATCCTAAAAAGTTAGCAAGGGATGCATCTTCCACTTCAACAATTTCTCTGCATTGTTTTTCCAAGGTATCAGATCTGGTATCTCAGTAATTATTTCTCTTGGTTTATTCCCTTATACTTTATTGATAACTGTGGTCTTCTAAGCACTTTGGGCTGCATAAAGCAATTTGCAAAAGCAATTAGAGATAAAACATGCAAAATGAAATAAAGACATCATAAAACTTTAAAGAAATTCTTAGTGGTCTAGTGACTGGAGGCATGAGACAACAGTAGGAGATCGTTTCTTTAAAAACTAGCCTTGGCAGATTGCTACAAAACTACTCCACTGAAAATTAATGCTATATGGAAGCTATGTTGCCACAGAAGTTGATAAACTGCTGCTACAGAAGTCTGTGTCAAGCAGACTGCTTCCCTACTCCCCTTTCTTTGTATTCAAGCATCCATGACAATCTACTCCTGGAACAATATGCTGCAGTTCAGAGACCCTCACCACAAATAAAGGATTACTGTTCTCCCAGGCCTCAGTGTAAAAGAATCTTGTCCTAATACATGCATTTAATAAAATTCCTTACCTGCACAATATGTCAAATCAGTTTTTAAAATGTTACTGTATTTAATTAGTTGTTGTGTCATATTTATCTTGAATGGCTTGAGAATCCAAAGCAATCATTCTCAATATCAGAGCGTATGGCGAAGTTACTTTTTGAGTAGAGGAAATACTTACAGTTTCCTACTGGGGAATATGGATTTGATTCTGCTCCTACAGCTGAAGAGTTACAATCATGCCTATCAGTTGAGTTGTGCACAACTCATGTTTGTCATGCTACACTATACTAAAAAGATGAGTAGCGGTGGACAAAAAAGCTAGCTTGATCAATAAAATACCTTTCTTCAGGTTTAAACATTTTGAGGAGAAGAGCTAGTTATTTTCTTATCCATACTCATTCTTTCTGCAGTCCAATCCAACTAGATACCATCTGAAAATGGATTATATCCACAATGAACTTCTGGTTAATTAATTCTTCACCTTTTGCATTAAAAGACCTCAGACGTGTACTTTTTCACTGTCTCAAGCTGCACCAGGGGAGGTATAGTCTGGATGTTAGGAAGAAGTTCTTCACAGAAAGAGTGATTGCCCATTGGAATGGGCTGCCCAGGGAGGTGGTGGAGTCACCGTCACTGGAAGTGTTTAAGAAGAGGCTGGATGAGGCACGTGGTGCCAAGGTTTAGTTGATTAGATGGTGTTGGGTGATAGGTAGGACTCGATGATCTCGAAGGTCTTTTCCAACCTGGTTGATTCTATTCTATTCTATTCTATTCTATTCTATTCTATTCTATTCTATTCTATTCTATTCTATTCTATTCTAATGTCCACAGTATTACCTGCTGTTTCTTAAAGATAATGAATGTTGCATGCCATGTAACCCAAGACATCTGTATGATGTGGTTTTCAGCAGTGTTAAACAGCTAAATCCTGTACTTGGTGTTTGTAGGTCATGGGGCTTTTTACTTAAGGATGCCAGTAGTTGCTCTTCCCTAAAGAATGGCATCAACTCAGCATTTTTTAGGTGAAACAAGACTGAGTGTATGTTCTGGGAAAAAACAAAGGAAGGCTCTGCTCTGCCTGTGTCAGCTGTGTTTTGGAGATGCAACCCAATTAACATGACCAGAGTGAACCTAGGCTATGAGGGAACCTTCTTTGGGTTGAGTTGGTTTTTGCTCCTCTCTGTACTCTTTCCTTGCTCTTTAATATCACAAAACCCCCAAGACAATAATGAGATTTGACTCTCTTCCCCTGAGCACATTATGCGTTGTGATTAAATTCCTGATTCCAGTAGGACTGCTGACTTCATAGGAGTCAACGATCTGGCCCATTGTCACTCTATTTTCAGATGTACCTCCTTAATTTCTGGCCTACTTAATCTCCAGGAAAGAGGCTGCACTCACTGGGAGGGGCATCTGGGGATATGTTCAGAGTGAGGACTCTTAGAATGTATGGTATTACTTTTCTTAGAAATGTTTTCACAAGTAAAAGGGGGAATTGTTCTGGATGTTTTGGGATTGTCATGTTAAAAGGTTAGCTGTCTGCCACTAGTGCAAAAGAGTTGAGGACAAGAAGATGGGTCTTACTCCTCTGCTCTCTATCTCAATAAAGAAGTGAAACTGACCCTTAAAAAGAGTGACTATCATTTCCCTGGGCTTCAGAAAGAAACCTATATATTTAAAGATTTTGGAGACTTGACCAAGAGCTTTTCATTATATATTCTCATCCCTGCCTACCTGTGGAGGGAAGTGATAGAGTGGCTTTGGTGGGCACCTGGGATCCCACCAGGGTCAACCCTTCAGAAGACTGGGGGCCAAAGAGAGATTCTGGAATTTGAGGCTCGTGCGTCTACATCGTCAAGGAGTGGTGGGAGCAGCAAGGGGTGCATGGGGTGAAAGGAGCACATCAAGAGGAGTGTTGAGGATCGAGGGCAAGTTTTGTGCTGTAAAGAACTATAATAGCAGATGAAGCTATGAAATCAGTGAGTAATATGTCACTAGAGATTTAAAGTTGGATTTTTTTCCTTTACAATGATGGAAAGATATGGGGTAGACTTTAGATAGTTGTGATATAAAGCTTCAAACACCAAACAGTAGATATGACTCCCTTTTTGTTCCTGCTTAAAGGTGTAAGGTTTAACCCACTACTAGATTTGGAAGGAAGAAGCTCTCAAGAAAGAGATGACATGCATATGGTTGGCAACAGAGTATTTCCAAAGAGGTTCTGGGGAAGTGATGTTCCTGAGTTCTCGAGACACTGTTCAACCCAGTTGGTGGCTTCTGGAATTTTGTACTGGTCTCACCAAGTTTTTGAGCTGTTGATGTCTCTTTACTATGAACCCTGAAACCTTCTGAGATTTGCCCATAATGAGAGTAATTGTTAGGCAGTGATTGCTAGGCAGCATACTGAGAAGTGTTTTAATAAAGACATCACTTTAAAGTAAGCTACTACCATCTGTTCTGCCCTCTAATTACAAATAGGGGAGAAAGAGAGTGAGAATAATTTGCAATTGCATTGTAGAGACACCAGAGATAAAGAAGGGACATAAAGATATGCAAGTCTCCAAATATGGCCTGTATCACTTCTGTTGCTTTCATGATTCATATACAAATGGAAACTTAATCTGAAATGGTATGACTGTAACAATATATACCAACGCCTTCACTTTTGGTGTCAGTTACTTAGTCCTGCAGAAAGCTATAGATGTGAGTTGCATGTGTTTACGATGAAGTAAAAGATATGTTAAAAAAGATTATCTAGCAGGCAGTGGATTGAGACTCAGAATGATTGAGTTCTATTCCAGTATCCTTTCATTTCAACCAAAATAAACAACAATTGGATATCTAATTCCAAGTGTAAGTATGGATTTGGTGTTCTATGAGGCTTATGTAGTATTGTTTGCATTCATAAAACTGGAATAACAGCCCTGTGTTGGAGTATTGCAAGCATTTAGTTTTGCTCTTGCCTGATAACAAGCATGTAGTACATTGAGATATGAGGGCTTTGATTCTCTGCAGCCTTTTCTGCCATTCTTACAGCACCAGTATATGCTACTTTCTCTGTAGTACTTACACCTTTGCAGCAAACATGGAGTAGGCTGACATTGAGCTCTGTAATTCCTCTGTCAGTGAAACCACATAGCCTCATTCCCAAAGTTTCTGGCCAATGTGGTTTACTCTGCTGCAGTAGAAACTGCAAAATCTCCTGTGGTTGCGATGTTGATTATAATCCTCATCCATGGGAGGAGTGGACAGCCAAGAAAAGAACAGATGCTCAAAGGCACTTTCTTTACCTGATTATCTTGGAAGCACGCAGACTCTGAGCCTCTCTCTCTTGAAGTATCTATGTTGTTGCTTCTTGTTGGTGGTCATGCAATGCCATAAACTGGGGAATTTACTTCCTGAAGTAAATTCTTACAGATACTTCAATATGCCACATGCATTTATTTAACCAAATTATTAGAGGATTTATCTGAAGGCACCTGAGCGCAATGGACAAACTGAGTAAGAAAACATTCTAATCTGATGCAAGAAAACAAACTCCAAAGCATGGGTCAAAAAGGAAGCTTGCATAATAACTAGGGAACCCTTCCAGCCAGGGAGGGTCACTTGATACCTGATCTGTGTGGACAAACAAATCATTGTATATTCATGGACCTTGTCTTCAATATCCATCAGTAATTAAGTGGTATGAGACATGATGTTCAAAGAGGAAACAGGCCTTTCCACCCCCTCCCCCCATTTTTCCACTTCAACCCTAAAGATCTGGGAATGGAAGTCTGGTTTCCTAGTTTCGAGTGCGTTTATTACATCCTTTACCAAAATATTGATGATGAAAAATGGACCAGAATTCTCCCTCATTTCCTCTTCTATTCCCTGCTAAATAGCAAAAGTGGACAAGTTCTTCCTAGACAGTGACTTCCACCAATGTGCAACTGTAATGAAGTTGTTTGCCACGCTGAGGACTCCACCAAAATCACTGAAGTTATTTCGAATAAAGAAAGGAATAAACCCCAGACCTTCCCTAACCAGCAATAATTTTCTGCAATCATATGGTGCAAGGGGATTTTAGCCATGGTGAATGCTCTCAAATTTTTTTTTCCGTTAACGTCTTAGGCTCAGAAGGGATTATGAGCTTGGATTTAATCAAGTCTTTAAAACTGCTTGAATCCTTAGACATTACAGGAATGAAAATTGCTTTTAAGTTTGAAACCCAGGCACAAAGCTTGGAGAGTTGTGTGCTCTTCCAATGTATTTCTCTATATGTAACTTGCAGATAAAAGATCATCCATAAAATCTTATCATCCAGCGCACAAATATAACTGAAAAGCTGAAAGATATGAGTATGAAAAAAAAATAAACTAAATGAACTCCAACCCTGATTTTCCCAAAATATACTTTGGAAATTAGAAAGCTGTCTTCATTCATAAATATAATTTTCAGGTTTTGGTGACTAAAAGGCCATCATAGGACAGGGCTGCCCATGGGACAGTGAACCAGGGCAGGTAGTGTCCTACAAGCTCCCTCAGAACGTAACAAATGATACTTGCATGGTTATGAGCCCTCTTCCTCCTCTATTAGATCACTGGGCATGGTTTAGGTTAGTGTAAGTATGAAATGCCATAGAATGGATGAGGTTGGAAGGGACTCATGGAGTGACTCTGTTTCAACACCCATACCTTGCTATACCAAGCTCTAGCTTTACCTTCAGTGAGTGTGTTCAAAATTTTGCCATGCATTAGGATTAAGGAAAAGGAGAGAAATGGTTTTGTAGCACTTCTGCAAATTTTAGAGACACTTCCACAGAGAGATGTGCTCTAATTTTGCCTTGTAGGTCCCCTGAGACAATGTGCTGTCTCTCAGAAGGGAATGCCTAGTCTGAATGTTAATGTCATTTTGAAATGAAGGCTGTTGGTTAAGATGTGTGACAAATAGTGCTTTGCAAAACTGAGACATCTTCTCATTCATCTGATTCCTCCAAATGGAGATTAAAAGGTCAACCTGAAACAAACAGAAGATGAAGCTAATATTGAAAATAATTATAAATAATAAATGGTCCTTCTAATTTTGTGTTGTTATATTTTTCTACTCAGCTGATCAAAGTGAAGAAATTATCTTGAATTTAGTTTTCAGTTCTCCTTAAATATAGAAATTAATTTGTGAGAAAAACTCTTCCAGGAGTCTCTGCTGTACGGATAGCATGCATCTAATCCAAAATATTTTCCTGTACTGGCAGCTTTCCAATAAAAGAGGGAGAGACTTTTTACATCTTTCTGTACAAGAAAATACTTCAATGGTCAATAATGTCATTAATATTATCACAGAATCACGGAATCACCAAGGTTGGAAGAGACCTCAAAGATCATTAAGTCCAACCTGTCACCACAGACCTCATGACTAAACCATGACACCAAGTGCCACGTCCAATCCCCTCTTGAACACCTCCAGGGATGGGGACTCCACCACCTCCCTGGGCAGCCCATTCCAATGGCTAACAACTCTCATTGTGAAGAACTTTCTCCTCACCTCGAGACTAATCTTCCCCTGGCACTTCAGCTCTCTAGGTAGTAGTACTGGTAGATTTGTTCTTAAAAAGCTCAAGAATCCCACTTTCTGGATGAATTGTTTGGATCTATAAATTATGTAAAGAATTTAGATTCTACAGTTGACGGGATAGAATTATTATTGCTGCTTTTTGTCAATAAGCTTGTAGAATCATAAGAATTATTTCCAATGATTTATTTCAATATTGCTTTACATGTTCTCAAGTTTGCTCAGAAAATATCTGGGATTTTGAGATGGCCTGTGGCAATACAAATATTTCTCTTCCTGTATTAAGGAATGAAACTCCTGAGATTTTTTATATATTTTTTTTTGATGCATAGTGGTTGCTGAACATATCTTAGTATCAAGGACAGGTTATTTCAAGGAGAAAAGGTAAATAATCTTTATTTTTGTTGAATAAGCATAAATGTTAATACAGTCAGCATGTTTGTTTGTGGATTTTCAAATAGATGATTAACTTGAAAATTATTGCAGGAAAGAATGGCACCTTATTACTTCAGAGAGCAGACCCATATGCGTATTCAAAGTCATAATATATTTTCACTAGGGAGAGAGAAATAGCATTTCATTTATTATTTATTTTTCTATTAGCTCCACATACTAGCTCATTTTGTATAAACTAAATTGTCTTGTAGTTCTCTGCACAACAGCAAAGTAGTCCCTTAAATATCTATGTTATGTCTTCACTTTGTATGCCACTTTAAGGCTCTGAGAAAACCACAGGCAGACTCCATATGCAGATAGTTTTTATGAAATATTCTTGTAAGTATAAATTTCTGTGCCTTATGCAGTTACTTTTGATTCTTATGCATGGAGGTTTGAATAATTGCTTGTCATGAGTTTGTACTTGCTTTCCTCATTATGCAGCAGTCATAAACATAAAAAGAATGTAGAGTATGGGGAGAGGACAAAGAAAAATGGAGAAATCAACATACAAAAACTTTAGATGTCTGAAAGAGTGTGCTCTAGTGGTGTTTTAAGGATACAAAAATGAGCTTCTCAAATATTTCTGCAAATAATTATCATGGAGTAATAGTAGTGAAAGCATATCATTGCAATGAAAATAAGCTAGAATTGGAGCTATTAAAAAAAAAAATATATCCCGACTTTTCAGAAAGACATCTGTTTTTCCTTCCCAACTCTACAACTGCTTGGCAAATAGAAGGTCGTTAATATTTGTGTTTCAGGGTTTTTGAGTATTTTTCTAATCTTCACAATTTGACACAAGTATTGTTCTTAATTCAGTTACTTCTCCTTTAATGAAAAAAGTAATCCACTTTTGAAACAAGGGAAGAACCATCACTTATGGGTATTGTCCAATCCGGCCAGCTGCAGAGCACAGCCTCAACATTTCACCAAGATTTGAGGTGGAATGAATTGTGGTGATCTTGTTCTCAGGTGCTCTGACACCTAAATTTTCATCTCATAGAAGTGGTAGCACCAATGCTATTCCTTCTAGTCTGCTTGTTTGGGAGGAAAGAAATATTTATTTTTTTTTCAGATCCTGTTTCCTTATTAGTTGAGGGCTCTGCACTCTCAAGAAAGTTCCATGTTATTACTCACACATGGAAGGAAGCATGCAGGCTTTGAACAGTGGGCAAAGCTCAATATTTAGAGAACTCTCTTTGAGGGAAATTACTCAGGTCCCTCTCCTAGATTCCTGACTTTGCATTTGCATCTGTGACCATCACAACAAAGAGGGCCCTAGGGTACTTTCATGAGTGAAGTCTTTTGTTTAGACACTCAGCATTTTTTCATGAATACTGAAACCCTTTTTCTCAGAGCTGACATCTCAACATGATAACGAGAATCTCTTCTGTTTCATCTGAGAAAGTCCAACAAGAAACTGAGACATCAAATGAACAGAAGAAGCTGTAATGTTTGGAAAGTTGTCTATTCTTCAAACACATGTCTTCCTAGGGAAAAAAAAAGAAGCATTTCTCTTTACAAGGGAGTTAATGATATAAATGAAGCACTTTCCATTCTAATATACACGATTAATGGAAAGAACTCTTGGGACCTCTTACAGACTGATCCAAGGAGAAATAAAACCAAACACAACATAGGACAATTGGTTGAATGTGTTAAGTAAAGGAGGAAAGGAAGAAAAGAGAAAGAAAATTTGATCATGCGCTGAAGTTTGAATACAGAGATAAAAAGAAAGAAAAACAACCAAATTGAACATTCACATTACCAGTGTACACCCACAGCAGAATGCAGCTGTTATTTGGAATGGAAGGAGTTTGTAAAGAGTTGACAGGCTGAATTGATTTAAGGGCTTCAGAATACAACAACCATTTAACAAAAGTATAAAGGTGGGTAAAGGTTTTCTTAACTCTTGAACGAAAACTAACACAATCTCTTCCTTGAGGTGTGGTAAAAGCCTTTTCTCAAACTAATTTTCAGAGTTGCAGGGAAGAAGGATACAATATCAAGTTCAATATCAGGCATCCTGTATATAAATACTTCCATTATGTCCTTTATTCCCATTTGAAGTCTTGACAGAAACAATTGCTCTAAGCCAGTGTTTATCTGGATTTTTCTTACTAGGTAAGGAAAGGATTAACAGGGAACAACATTCTTTCTATTAGAGAAAACTATGACCATAGCAAAGTCATTCTGAGGTAAAAAAATACCAGACCTGTGGATTCATTTTGAATCTTAGTGGTCTTAGGGTCTCAGGTCTCTCAGGGGAGACCTCAATGCTCTCTACAACTACCTGAAAGGTGGTTGTAGCCAGGAAGGGGTTGGCCTCTTCTCTCTAGCAACCAGCGCAAGAACAAGAGGACACAGTCTCAAGCTGCACAAAGGGAAGTTTAGGCTCAAGGTGAGGAGGAAGTTCTTCACTGAGAGAGTCATTTGTCATTGGAATGTGCTGCCCAGGAAGATGGTTGAGTCACCGTCCCTGGAGGTGTTCAAGAGGGCCTGGATGTAGCACGCCATTGTCTAGTCATGAGGTCTGTGGTGACAGGTTGGACTCGATGATCTTTGAGGTCTCTTCCAACCTTGGCGATACTGTGATACTGAATTTGCCTTAAAAAAACCCAAAATAATAAAGAAGTCCTCATTCAAATTCATTACTTTACATAGTTTCATTAGTGAAAATACATATGTATCCTGAACCTCAACTATCGTTTTAAAAAATATAACTTTTGAGTATTCTACTGGTGATGATGTGTTAAAAAAAAAAAAAATAAAAAATCCCTAAAGGTGAATAAACCAAGCAGGGGATGTGAAAAGAACATTGAATATGCATTTTGAGGTCTAACAGATGTTTTACAAATCCTTGTATTACATTTCAGGAGGAATCGATCCTTTTAGTGCATATCAAACTTTCTGTGGTGTGATAAGAGCATGACTGAAATCCAGGGAAATATAGGCTGAGAAATTTCTGGATCACTTTAGTGCTTTGGGACTACTCAGAAGAAGATTTAGTCAAGGGAATAACTCTTGTGACCAAGGGCTGCACAAACTGTAGCCTCTAGAGGATTAAATCCCTCTGGGATCAGGAGTGTTCTGGATTTTAGCTTTCAGTTGGAGGACTTTGTGTGCAGATTTCCCTCCTTTTGGATCCACTCCAGGATCTCCAGTATGTAATTAAGCAAAATTTCCAATACTCCTTTTGGGAGGTTTTAGATGATGGCTCCTAGCAGTGTTTAATTTCCATTGTTCTTTCTTTCTCTGTTTTAGAAGTGTTCTAAGTAAATTGGGCATTTCTTCCTTTTTTTTTTTTTTTTTTTCTTTTTTTAGGAGAATGGAATTGAATGAAAGCAAGTGAGTTGTTTAGTGTGTTTAATTTCACAATTGACATAGTGACTGAGAACACTTTTCCTCATGTGATTTTTATTTGTTGGGCTTGGGTTTCGGTGTGTGTGGGTTTTTGGCTAAGTTTGGCTGGTAATACTACATTTGCCAATTCTTTCTAACATTCTGAAACCTATCTGTAAGCCTCTTGAAGTCACTGAAACAAAACTAGGAGTCAACATTTCCTCCCTTCCCACAGGGATGAATCCAGTGCCTCTGTGTCCTCTGGGAGCAGGTTAGGATAAGTGCCTCCTGGCTTAATGCTGCAAAGGATTTTTCACCTTCTGTTATGTCTGGCAGCACATTTCAGCCTGGTTTATGTGAACAAAGCCAGGAAGCAAGAAGCAATAGGGCATGGATCCTGTGAGACTTCAAAGCCAAGCTTTTCCCACTTAAATGTCAGATGAGTGCTGTCAGCACCATGGAAAGCTCTGACAGAATGAAATTGAGTCTTCTCTGCTTGTTTAATACCTGTGTGGCATCAGGCCATGCAGAGTGCCACACTGGGAAACAAAATGTGCCCAGGAAGAAGACGGCAAGGTGAGGCAGCTGCCTTGCACGCTTCCCATGCACAGACACTTCAGCGAATTCAGGATGCACAAACTCCCTCTTCTAAAGACTCACCTCAGGGGAAAAGGGAGTTTCCCAGAGTGTATATAGTCATGCATAAATTCCCCGTATATGAGGAAAGTAGGGTTAGAGCTTTAGGAATAGAAGTCTGCAGCCCTTGCTTGCATCACTGATTTTTTGCATGGATTCTCAAGAATGCTGCTTGTATGAGTAAGGTATTTGGGAAGAAAAAGACCCTGATCCTCCTTGTCTACAGCTGTGCTGAAATGAAGAATAGTGCCACTATCATAAAAATAAAGATTATAGTCAGAGGAGTTGCTCTAATGAAAATTAATATTTCATCTAGTTGTTCATGAGCCAAATGCTGCAAATGACTCACCATTGGGCAAAGTTCATACCACAGGTATGACTGCCTGAGTAAACAATGCTATTAATGGTTTGCATTTATTTCTGTTTGTTAATCTCTCTTAGACATGTTATTTGCAGTTGTCATAAAGATAAATTTGCACCCTGCCAAACTGCAAACAAGAACTGCCATCCCCACCAGTTTATTCATGCCAGTGGTTTCAATTAGCTGAACTCTGAAATACATCCATCTTAGGAACAGAAGTATCACACCTAACAAGTAATTTTTTCTCTGTGTCAGAATAGCAATATCACAATGATGATCTGATCTCAGTGACTGGAATAGAGCTATGAATAATAGTATCTAATCAAGATATTAGTTGAAACCTGCAATACCTTCTTAATGGGAACATGTTGCAAAGTTAAATTGGATATTTTCCCCCCTTTTAAATTAGCACAGGCAATTCACAGGTGTTCTCCATATGTAATTATTTGCAGTCAAATGAAAAGCTGAGTTAAACATAGGGGTGGATTATGGTCAGGAACTTGGAGAGGGTGAACGCAGAGAAGAGCAAAAATGTGGACCAGGATGCTTTGGCTAAGTTCCAGTTTGCTAATCACATCCTACTTAGTCGAAGCTGCATGGTAGTTTCAACTAATTGATCTGTTCTCCTTGTATTTCTGTGGAGGGCTGAGGGCTTTGCAATATACAGCTGAAAAGCTGCTTTCTCCCATGAGTACCTGCCTTTAACTCCAAAGTTACACCAATTTCAAATATCAGGTGTATTTCAACTTCACTTTTGTGTACAGGAAAGGCTTTTCACTTTAACTATCTCTCCATATAGGCATATACAAAGAGGCATATGTATGCTTTTTCTTTAAAGGCTACCTACAAACTGCATCTTTGTCTCACGCTTTTTGTACTGAAAAGTCCAGTTATATATCTTCTAGCTTTGTTGTTGTGCAACTGATGGCTTTACAGGCTAATTCATCTCATCATCCATACTGATTTTGAATGTTTTGATAATAATGGTCTAGTATTGAGCTTTCATAGCAAAGAGACTGTGGATGACAGGGGTTAAAACTAGGATATTTGGGTCCCAAGGCAAAACTAAGTTTATTCAGACAAAATCAGATTTTTTGGTGTTTGTCAAATAGGTTATTGTGCATCTGCGGTTACCATGTGTGGAAGTCATTGCCATGACTTGATCATGGGATTTATGTCCTATAATGCTGAAGGGAAGGATCTAGTCTTCAAATAAGACTGAAGCAGCTCTTTAGAATTAACTCTATTTATGCTCTTGTAAAATGAATAATCCACATTTAAGTGAATAACATTTGTTTCATTCAAAATCCAAAGCCTGCCAAAATCAGTAGAAGTCTTTCCATGAACTTCTGAGACTGTGGGTTATAAGTCATAAAAATTAATTTTGCAGGAACAAGAACTTTACAAACAGCCTGTACAAGTGAATAGGGAATCAAATGAGCAGTTTACATTGATATAGAACTCTTCCCCTTATGATTTCATTCTGATTTGAAAATGGACTCCTTGGAACGAGCTTTAACTCTGTTTAAATACACATACATATAGAAAGAGATTGTTTTAATTAACTATAACTTCTTAATCATACATTTTTTGCCCCCATCTTTCTAACGTTTCAGTATTTTCACTACCTCTAGCCAGACATTAGATTTCCTAAGACAGCCTGATCCCTGTCTTGACAGGTTATTAATTATCACAGCTGGAGGTGGGCTGTTGTGGCTGTTCCTTGCTATTTGTCATTTGACGGTAAAACTGGATGAAAACTAAGACTTTGGGGGGAAAAGGATTAAACCCCTACATTTGTATACAGCGCACATTGGCTGAACAGCTGCTAGGTTGTTTTTCAGGCAGTCTCTGATGTCTCTTATCCTCCTTTCTTAAATTTCTCTTTTCTGAGCTTAGAAATCTTAAAACACAGAATAATGTGATAGCTAGTACAGAAAGTAGCAAATTATTGCTAAAAATATTCTTGCTATACTAAATGATATTTCCCAAAAATCTGCAGAAAGAGGTTAAAGTCAGATGGTGATGAGGAGATACACTCCAAACAAAGAACTCTTCCAACAACAAGCTGTTTACTAGGAATCACTGGGGGATCCTAAATTCCCTATATCTAGCTGTCGTCTGAAATTACTCATTTGGGGTACAATTGTTTGATCTGATGATTCACTCATTGACTTAATTTCACTGCCTGCAGTGGTGAGTGTGACTGGCTGAGTCAGACGGGTGTTTGCAGAAGGATGTTGTTTGGGCTGCCAGGAACCTTTCCACAAGCATCTGTGCCACTTTCACACTGATGAGAACCTAGGGCTCTCCCAGAGACATGCACGGGCTGTGAGGAAATTCAGTTCAGGGAAGGATGCTTCTGGTCTCAGGGCCAGGAGGTGCAAAAACAACCAAGGAGCACTGCTAGACTCACAATCTACAGAAATTGTCCTTTTCTTAGCTTCTGAGGCACCTCTGGTACCCATGTTGAAGAGGGACATAGAGAAGGAGTTGGAGGAGTTTGTACAGCCCATGCCTGGAGAAAGGATCTCCTGTAAAAAGATAGATTCATACTTGTGTGAATTCATATTTTTAACCCCAGAACTCCTGTTTGTAAGGCTCTGAAGAGCAGCTGATGCCCAGGAGAGGGCAGTGCTGTACTCAGGCATCAGCTGGATCGGGTTGGAAAGCCACGAGCATTATGAATGTTGCGAGTGACAAGGAATTGTCCTTGTGTAATCAGTTCACTTAACGACAGATTCTCCTGCAACATTTACATGCATTTTATTTATTTTATCTAGTCACTCTCTATCATAGAAGTCACTAGATGTTCAGCAAGGTAAACCATTGCCTTGTGGTTTCATTTTTCTTCCTAACTAGAATGAGATCTGCAAGGAAGAAAAGGGAGGGATGGTCATTCTGAGATGAAATTTAATTGCAGTACTAAACTGAAACGTTTTGTCACATGAAGGACATTTTGTAGTGTTTCCTGAAAGTGAACAAGCTGTCTTCTTTCCCCTTTTCTCCAGAAGATTTTCTGCGCCCTAGTATCTCAGCCTGGATATCCATCACCTGTAATTCATTCATATAGTGTACCAGGCTTCCTTATTCATTTCAACCCAAAGGATCCCAGCAGCCTTGGCTACACTTAAATGTAGCTAAATCAGTTGCAATCAGATCCTTTCATTGTTCTGCAGCATGGTACCAGGACATCAAATCATGAAAGGAGGTAGAGAGTGAGTTGATAGCAAATTTCTTAATATACGGAAGAGACCAACCATGTGTTTGAACTAACCAGAGCCAGACAGTGAACTGAGTCATCCACACTGGACAGAGCAAACACATAGCTCATCCTGACCTCATCTGGGAAGAAAGAGAGAATGACAACAGACACACTTCAGCTCCCAGGAAAAGACATATAAGGATCTGTGAACTGAAGTGTTTGGAGCCACAAGAAGTGTGAACACTGGCAAAGGAAGTATTTTATGTCCAGCAAGCTGAAATACTGGGACATCACCTTATTTCCAAATAAAGGCTTCGGGTAGTACCTGACATTTATCTCTTCTGTACTTGTTTTTAGAAATAAGCACTTCTTTCCTGTCAGAGTTTTCTTGCCACCTGTGTAGCCCTACAGTTGTTCTGCTGTAATGGAGACCTCCATATTTGGCTCCAGCCTCCCACTTCACTGCAACTCAGCCTGCATCCCAGAGGTGCCCACCACACATCAGCTTCTCTTCTCCTCCAAAACCACCCACAGCTGTGAGCATCACCACCATTATTCACAGCATGCCCACCTAGTGCATGATTGCCACTCATTCTACTCCATGAAGCTTACATTTCAGGGTTCAGGTAACTTGAAAGGGTTGGAGAAACCATATTTCCCATATGCAACATTTTAATAGCTTTCCTTGTGCCACCAAGCCCTAGAATTCATCCCACTCTTGTATGGAAACAGATTTCCTTGATGAATAAACACAGGGAAGAAAAGGAGCAATGAAGAGCAAACAAAGACAGTGAAGGCCAAGTTCAAAGCAAACAGGGCATGCTTCTTCACATGTAGTATAGTTAAGCTGTGAAAATGCTTGATGAAAGATGCTGTGGAAATCATTCATTTATGTGGCTTTGGGCAAAAAATGGACAACTTCCTGAGGAAGAATCTCTATCTCTTTCATCCCTGCAAAACCTAGTTGTTAGAAATAAAACACAGATTTGGAGATGGTGGTCTGAGCAGTCTCCATTTACTAGCCTTTGAAAGTTTACTATTATATGGTTAAAAAAAGAATCAAAAAGTTGCCAGCTAGATGAATTTTAATCTACATTACCCAAACCTCTTAGTGCTAGTCATCTATGGTGTAATATTAATATCAGCATTCAAAGAAAGCTTGTGTGCAAATTTGTCTTGAGAACAACCCAGAGAAGATGTTCAGTGAGTGACCTTTTTTCAGTTCTCCTCCTCCCTGCAGACCTTTTAGAGCCACAATAAGCCTGAAGCCATGGTACTTGAATAATGATCTCAGACTTAGCAAACTTAGCAGGGTCAGGACTGGGACATATTTGACTGGAGAAACATCCGAAACAGCATCCCTCAGGAGGCGACATGAGAATTTCAGGGCTGAACCAATGTCACTGGATGACGGTTGTTACTGATCTGCTGCTTTTTAACAGAACTTCTCCCTTAGGTAATGCACTTACCTATATTTGAGGGTATTCAATGATGTATGTATAATTGGGACTTGCTCCACCTAATAGGAAAGCTTTCAGAATTCTCTTTGGTTATTAGTTAGAAAGATTCTATCCAACCCAGCAAGGACACCAGATTATTTAAATGTTAATGGAGAGAGAGGTGAACATAAAGGAACTATTCACAGCCAATACATTCTATTTGCTTGACATTCGCTACAGGGTCTAGAGTGAAATTATACCCAAACATACCTAGATTGCAAATAGCTAAGATACAACACAGCCACTGACAGAACCTTTCAAAGGAAAGGACTTACTGGGGGCCTTATCATCATTCTGGTTCATACTTTCTGGAGAGACAGTTTGGGGATTGATGAATTGTGGCTATTTTGAAAACTTCAGGAGAGGGAAAGCTGAAATCTGAGCAGTGATCATCTGATTACAGCAGTTCCTCCCAAAACGTTAAGTGTATGTAATAATGCCTTTTTCTGATCACAGTCTTGATGCTAAAATGTCACATCATGCAAAGGAAGATATAGATGTTTTCTGCGAGGTGGTGTATTTTCTATCAGTGATATTTCTGTGAAAGTGATGGGCTCTTAAATATGTTACATCCAGGAGGCTCTGTCCCTAGCTTGAATATTTGCCCTTGGGATCCAAGTACAGACAGTTGTTTCTGAGGCATGGAATAAGAATCCCTGCCTTATTGAACTGGTTATCTTGGAGGGAAACATGTTGCTTCCAGTCTCCTGTTTACCAAAAGCGAAGATCAGTTTGTATCCAACCAGTTTTCATTCTATCTCTATAATTACTTGGCACATTGAAAGAAACATTTTTTATTACTCTCTGTCACTGTGTGTTCACCACATAGCTCATGTCACGGATTTATTTTCTCTTCTATCTTGCTGGCATGTCCACTTTTTAGTTCATCATCTATTTCTTTCCAGAAAGAGAGGTTTCCTAAATGCATGTGTATTTGTATAGAAGGGATGCAAGCTTCATTTTGACAGGCATTCCTTCCTGCTAAAGCCACAAGTTCAGCTACTTACTTCTCAAAAATATGCAGCAATTGGGTTAATATGGAAGGAATGAAAAAAACACCTTACTTCATTTGTATTACAAGTTTTAGAGATAGTTTATTGAGCAGGCGGCAACGTATTTCAGTCACTTGCATTTTCTACTTCATATTGTCTTGAATGAATAAAATACGCTTGTGAAAAATTCCTCAGAAATGAATAGTCTGGGAAAAGCGATTGACATTTTGTTACTCGGTTCATGTTGCAAAGTTGAAAAGCTTCCATCAGTCAGAAATTAACATTTTGTCATAAAGACTAAATTTTCTCTAAGAAAACACCAAGATTTTCTGTGGTGGTACTGAGGAAAGTATTGATTGTAAGCAGGAAATCCAGTAGTGCATTACATGAGAAATTACATGTTCACATGATTAAAACCTGGAGACAGTATTTTCAATGAACAATACACAGTGCATGATCTAATAGTTCTCTTTAACATTTTAATATTTTTACCCGTGATCTAGATGAGGGAATTGAGTGCAGTTTCAGTGAGTTTGCAGATGATGCTAAATTGGGTGAGAGCATCACACTGTTTGGGGGTAGGAAAGCTCTGCAAAGGGATCTGGACAGGATGGATTGACAGGCATAAGTCAATTGTATGAGTCAGGTGTTGGGCTTTGTATTTGGGTCACAACAACCCCATGCAACACTACAGGCTTGGGGCAGAATGGCTGGGAATTTGCCCAGCTGTAAACGACCTGGGGGTGCTGGTTGACAGCCTTCTGAACATGAGCCATCAGTGTGCTGATGTGGCCAAGAAGGCAAACCACATCCTGGACTGTATCAGGAATAGCGTGGCCCGCAAGAGTAGGGAAGTGATTGTGCCCCTGTACTCAGCACTGGTGAAGCTGCACCTTGAACACTGTGTTTGGTTTTGGACCTCACTGCAAGAAAGACATTAAGGTGCTTGTCATGGTAGGCCCAAACAGCCCCCGCCCAAACCCAGACGGACACTGAAGTGCCTACACATGGTCCCCCTCTCTCCCCTCCTTCCTGCAGAAAGTCAGGGTAATGCAGGAAAAGGAACACAGGGGACAGGACCATGCATGTCTGGTAAACAACCCTATGGTACCGGCATATGTTCAGGCCACAGCCTGGCAGAACCCCTTTTGACAATTTTCATATTAATAAAAGGTTATTAATATCTTTATTAATAGTCCCATACAGTTTATAAATAAAGGGAATATTATATCCTTTGGCAGTGCTGGACCATGTCCAAAAAACGGACAAAAAAAGCTGGTGAAGGGTCTAGAGAGCAGGTCTTATGAGAAGTGGCTGAGGGAACTGGGATTGTTTAGTCTGAAGAAGAAAAGGCTGAGGGGAGATCTCATTGCTCTTTACAACTTCGTGAAAGAAGGTTGCAGTGAGGTGGGGATCAGTCTCTTCTCCCTAGGTGTTGGGTGATAGAATGAGAGAAAATGGCCTGAAACTGTGCTGGAGTGGAGGGGTGGGAGGGTGTGCAGGGGGCAGGAGAGGGGGTGTAGATTTGATATAGGGAAAAATGTCTCTACTGAAAGAGTAGTCAAGCACTGGAATAGGTTGCCCAGGGAGATGATGGAGTTGCCATGCTTGGAGATGTTCATGAAGCATGTGGACATGGCACTTTGGGACATGGTTTATTTGCCATGGTGGTCTTTGGCTGACAGTTGGACTCAATGAACTCTCCCAACCAAACTAATTCTGTGATATACCTCAAACTGTCATGCAGCCACAGTGTCATGCAAACCAAGTCAATGCAGCTCTATATGCTGTCAGAATAAATGCAGAATCAAAACAGACTTTTAAAAAAGTATGCACACTTTAACATAAAACTGGACCAAGTAGTCTTAGTGTGCGCTGAAGTAAATTGGTGGACTGCTGACCTTTCTGTGCTCAGTGCCCACCCCACTGGCACATATCTACTGGTGGAGGTAGAAAGGAGGAACATGTGCCAAATACCTTTTGAAAGCTTCATTTTGGTATGATGAAGTAAGCCAACAGATATCTTAAGCTGATAGGCTGTCCTCTGAATCCAATGTCCAACCCTTAAGCAGAGGGAATTAACATCTTACACTCCTGAGTTAGATTTCAAAAGCCTCTCTGAGCCTGCTTTCTACCTGTAAAATTACTTAGGAAGGTAAATGTCTCAATACAATACAATACAATACAATACAATACAATACAATACAATACAATACAATACAATACAATACAATACACCAGGTTGGAAGAGACCTTCAAGATCATCGCGTCCAACCCATCAAACAATCCAACCCACCCAACAACTAAACCATGCAGCCAAGCACCCCATCAAGTCTTCTCCTGAACACCTCCAATGAAGGTGACTCCACCACCTCCACGGGTAGCTGATTCCAATGGGCAATCACTCTCTCCGTGTAGAACTTCTTCCTAACATCCAGCCTAAACCTGCCCTGGCGCAGCCTGAGACTGTGTCCTCTTGTTCTGGTGCTGGCTGCCTGGGAGAAGAGGCCAGCCTCTGCCTGGCTACAACCTCCCTTCAGGTAGTTGTAGAGAGCAATAAGGTCACCTCTCAGTCTCCTCTTCTCCAGGCTTCTCAAGGCTTCCAGTGTGCCAGATCACAAATGTAACAAAACTAGACTGAAGAAATGAAATGGAAATGTAAGTCAGCCTAGTTCTCATAATTGAAAACTGGTACAATAATCTGAGTATATTTTTGCTGGTTGTCCTTTTACATCTAGTTTCCTTGATACACAAGTTAGTTAATCTATTCCAGCATTCCAAGTGTTAAAATCCCTTGCTGACACGCTGATGAAAGTGCTCAGCTGGCGAGTCAAACAAGGTGTACAGGAGTTTATAAAGTTGGATGAATTCAGACACAACCCACTGTGAAGCAGAGAAGCCTGATATAAAAGCTGAGCTTTCTGTAAGGAAGGCATTTAAAATAATAATGGTAATAATAATATCAATTGGAACCTGATTCCAATTGTTTGGTTAAAAAGGACTTGCTAAGTATATAATATGTATATGTGTGTAGGCATATATGTATACATATATGTATATGTATGTATAGAAAACAGGAACAGAACTGCAGTAATGAGATTGTCAAACTGTGTGATAAGAAATCTCTTGACTGTTGCTTAAATAACAAAGATTAAACAGCCCATAAGTTTTCCAAAAAGTCCTCTTGTTTAACAGACTTCTAAACCACAATAGTTTTGAGCCTTAGCCAAATTCTTTCTCTGCCTTTTTCTAAATCAGCTCATAATATTGCCATGCATATTTTAGATAACAGCTCCATAACCCCTTTTGGCTGAAAAAAAAAAAAAAGAAGAAAAGTGAAACTGCCCATGGTTTTGATTAATTGGTGAGTAATCAAATATTATCTAGTATCCAGTTGCTTCAGACAGACTGCTTATTAGAACTGAGTTATAGAGCTGAGAGAGACAGTTTTTCTTAGCTATCACTGAGCTGATATTTTACTGTTGGCCATTTCATTTTCCTGCTGCCTTTGCCTCTATTGTTTGTTTTGTTTATTTGGTGGGCAGAAACAATAGCTGCAGTTTTACATTGGATTTCACAGTTAAAAGCCAAGCTGCTCTTGAAGAGGGTGCTGCTGCTTCTCTTTTCATCCTAGGCTATTCATAGTCTTTTCCTCTTTTCACCACATGTAAAGCTAGTGTAGATCTCTGATGTGACTCATGGCTTTGGCTGCTCTTGCTGAAAACTAACGAGATAAAAATCTGCACTCTCTAGAGTACTGTGATGCCTCTCATGACATTGCAAGGGATGGACCAAGGAAAGGGCAGGAATTTGCAACCAGGTACAATGAAATTCTCTTCCTCAGCAGCTCTACTTGTTTAGATTAGGCTTCATAGTGATTTTAAGCCACCCTATTACCTACTAGCACGCATAGCACAGTTTTATGCCAGTCTTGAATACTCTGTTATAACCTAAACAGGAAAGATGAAAAAATCTCTTTGGCTCAGAGTGTAGTTTTGAAGAGTCCTTCAGTATCCAAAACTCACATTGATACAGAAATTACTCCCTTTGGTAATTCTCTTTGTTAGATACAACTTTAATGGAAGCTACTGCTAAGAAATACTCTTATGAACAGAGTCAGCTGTCCAGACTGGATATGGCTCTGGTCTTTCCCCAAAAATCTTGCTTTTTGTATAAATAAATCTCACCTGTTAGTTTCACAAATTAGCACAATGATTTGCTATTAAATCTTACTAAATTAATTTGGTTCATTTTGGAAGCAGCACTCCAATATTTGTAAAACCACATCATCATTCTAGGGGCATAATAGTTATCCTTGATAACTTGCATTCCTTTCATGCAGATTTTTTTTTTTTTAGCCTAAATCCAGAGCTAGGAGAAAAGCATTTTTTTTCATTCTGAAGTTTCCTAGGTTTTTGTTTTGGTTTGTTTTTCTTTTCAATATAAACCATTTCTAATTCTTGTAGTATGCTTTGTGTAAGCAAGCTAGAATGAATGATTGACAACATAATCATTTGGTCATAGTTATTACACAACAATAAAGAATCTTTTTAGTTTTCCGTCTCTAAAGCGGATATAGAGTTTCTGTCTCTGAGGAGAGTTATGAAGATTTGTTGTTTAATGCTAGAACTGCATTTTGTCTGTGTTAAGTACCATATAATTATTTAATGTACCAGTTACAGATGGTTGACACTGTGTCATGTCCTTGGAGTATTGTTTACTTATTTTCTTTTTCAAGACTCTGAAAATGTGAATGATACACTTGGCCTGAGTGTTTGATGCCTCTAACATCAAAGCATAAATCTGGGGGTTTTTATAATGCTAATACACCCATACATGAAAATTTTTTATGTTTGCTCTTAACAAACAATATGTTTCGATCATTTTACACAAAAGTGACAAAAATAATCCAGCTGTGATTCTTTGTAATCTCAAAAAGAGTCCTGAATGTTTTCTTTTTTTCTTCCTGTAGCCTAGATTGTGGCATCATGTCATTACAAAATGCAGCTGTAGAGGGTAGAGTTATTGTAGTGGGTTGAGGCAGACCCCCTCCCCACCACGGGCAGAAATAATGACTCAAACAAATGGATTGCAAAAGTGATGGGAAGTTTAAATGGAAAGCAGTGAATGTTTACAGAGAGCCAGAAGTGCAGTGACAAAAGAAATCCCAGAGCAGACCCAGAAACATCCCATCCCCACCTAGGGGTGCATCCAAGACCCCCAGGGCTCTTTCTTCCCCCCAACTGCTAGGCTAGTCTCAGCTGGCCAGATCTGAAACTGCCTATCCCCCCGTGGCCTTGGGCCTAGCCAGGCCCATGGCCAGGAGGCATCTCCCCCAGTTACCAGGTGACGGCGAGGAAGAAAGAGGAAGTGCTAGACCCCGCACTGAATCTTAGAGTGGTGCAGAGAATTATGGTACAAAATACCTAATTTCCCATGTCCACCCCTCTGGGCTGGACTTCTGGACACAGGAAGGAAACACAGCAGAGGGCACCCAGCCCAAACAGCTCCAGTTATTTATCTGATTAAATTTCAGGTGTGCTCAAACCCACAATTGTAGTGTTGAGGAGTCTAATAAAAGCTCATCACTTATTAATTGGAAACCATTTCCAGTATGTGCACCCAAGCACAAAAATAAAAAATAAAAACCAGCAAAACTGAGTCACTGAATTTTTATAGAAGAAAGTCTGTCTTGTATTTATAATCATCCGATAGCTTCAGGCCTCAGCATTCCACACTGCCTGGTTGTTGCAACCACTCATATTGAGCACTTTCATTTTGAGTGGGATAGATTTATCAGATTTCACTTACTGGGGTTTCTAAGCAGAATAGGCACCAGCCCAATGCTAAACATCTCAGCTGCTGGTGGATAGAGAGCAAAATGAGCAAAAGCATGATTCAGTGCTCTAGAAATTGTGAATGCGCTTCATGATGAGTTTTGATGGATTTACAAAAGATGATACAAACAGAAACAATTAAAAAAATGCCTCTGTGACTCAGTTGCCTTTGATACACCCTCCTATATGTTGTGTTCTGACTCTTGTGTTACAGAGTCATGGGCCTTCATTCAGAGCACTGCTCCTTAGATCTCATGTCCTGCTGAATTTGTTGCTGTGTGTTAGATGTCTTTCTCTCCTTCCCTAAGAGTGCAGTGATGGAACACCCTTCAGGTGAAGGGACCTGACTTCTTGCTGTGGCAGATGGTTTTGTAGCAAAGCTGATGGTTACTTTCTGCTTCAGGGGTGTCATGGATTGATGCTATTATTCATATGAGGTATTATATATTATTCATATTATTCATATTCATATTATTCATATGATGCTATTATTCTATGAGGAAAGGCTGAGGGAGCTGGGGTTGCTTGGCCTGGAGAAGAGGAGACTGAGGGGTGACCTTATTGCTCTCTACAACTACCTGAAGGGAGGTTGTAGCCAGGCAGAGGTTGGCCTCTTCTCCCAGGCAGCCAGCACCAGAACAAGAGGACACAGTCTCAGGCTGCGCCAGGGCAGGTTTAGGCTGGATGTTAGGAAGAAGTTCTACACGGAGAGAGTGATTGCCCATTGGAATCGGCTACCCGTGGAGGTGGTGGAGTCACCTTCACTGGAGGTGTTCAGGAGAAGACTTGATGGGGTGCTTGGCTGTATGGTCTAGTTGTTGGGTGGGTTGGACTGTTTGATGGGTTGGACGCGATGATCTTGAAGGTCTCTTCCAACCTGGTGTATTGTATTGTATTGTATTGTATATCATGCTGCAGTCATGCCAACATCAAAAAGTGAAAGTGCTAACTGGGGCAAATTATTATGAGGCTTGAAGTTCAGATTATAACATGGGAGGCTTCCTGTTCCAGTTGCTGCTTCTGGGTTCCAGCTTCTTGGGTGTTGGCTCTTTTCTGCAGGTGTGGTGGGAGAACGAGTGGGAATCAGTTAGCTGCTGGGTTTGGGTTTATTTTTTATGCTGGGTTTCTCCTGTATTTCACTATGGTTCTTCTGCAAATAGGCTAAGCTAAGGTAATCATGCATTATAGTATTAGATTAATTAGATTATTAGCTAAGATAATTATACATTGTGATTATGATATTGTATATTAAACTCTTATCTCTTTATTTCAAGCCTGAGTTTTGTGTGTTACCTTTCCCTTCACCATTCTGGTGGGCGAGCAGGGAGTTTAGTCCTTGCGCATAACCATTACAAGGGGTACCATTGTTTCTGGCCCTGCAAGGTCCCACATGTAACTATGTGAATGAGAATCTGATGGGGTTCACCTGGAGATCCCCAAAGGGTAGCCTTTCACACATTCCATTGGCTTTCCTTGCATACAAGGTATACAGCATGCAATGGTCTCTGTGGTTGTGGCTTGTTATAAACCTGTCCTAGGAATGGATGGAATTCCTAATGAGATCAGATGCAGTTAAACTAGATAGTTAAATAATGTTATATTATAGCACAAGTCTTAGAAATTAAGAAACTTTCCAAGTGTAGTATTAGATGTCCAAGTTTTTTTCAGTAAACTTGTTCTATGTGCTTTGAAGAGATTTAGCTCCTTCAACAGCTCTGGTTGTGTCTGCATTGCTGTGATTTTCTGCAGTGAGTCCTTGGACTTTATATTTCCAAAGCTAAATCACAGGTGACTGCCAGAAATACAGCCAGCAAAAAAATGATCCAATAGGTCACTAAAAGACATGCTTAAAACATGAGTCTTAAGATATGAGACATATTTGTCATGTATTTACCTAGATGCATTGAAATAAACAGTTTTGCAGAGGGCCAGACGTCACAACGAAGTCTCCATTTGGCTGAAACTTACCCCAGACTTCATTTTTATATCCTACATCCACAAACCCCAACACCCCAAAATTTAACTCCCTCACTATATACCTACATCTTTCAAAATCAGGGTTATCACTGCCTTTATCGCTTCCTCACTTTTCTGTGAGTTACCTTCACCTCTCCAAAATACATCTTTACATACCCATGCTTCCATCTTTTCTTTTATTCTCTTGGCAGATATGATTGTTTATGGATGTATTTAGCCTAATGCCTGTGATTTTATGCAGCTTCCCAATTCTGTGCTGCCCACTTTGGAGTGCTGTCCAACTTTCTAGTGTGTTGCTCACTGACTTCACAGAGTTCCTTTGTAAGATAGTGTACATCATGCATCAGGAAATCTGCAAGAGACAGTTTTTTGCCTTCTGTGCGAGCGAGTTACTAGAGACTTGCAGCCATGCAGTGTCTTGCTCCTGCTTGAGTGAGCAACATGCTAAAATATGCAGTCAGAAAGTCAGCAAATTTGATAAGGAAGCAGATTATGAACTGTTCATAAGCCGTTTTTTGGCCATGACTATTATAGTCAATAAAAAGAAGCTACAGAGAAATTGCACTTAGCATCTAAATATGAAAGCTTTGAGAAAGGTATTAATGTTTTTTTTATTTCTTGATGACACAAAAGGATGTCTTTGTCTATCCTGAAATTCTACCAGAGATACAGCAGGAACGAATCTGCTCCATAAAACCAAAATTGCACAAAAGAAAATTAAACTAATAAAAAGAGAGAAAGAGCGATTACAATGACAATAAAAAACAATAGGCATAAGAGAAAACAACTCCCCTCCTTATTGTTATGCATCCAGAATCAGTGTCTTACTCATTTGTTAAACTTTTATGGCACTGAGAGTCTCAAATACTAATTTTCTTCAGCATGAAAGTGCCCTTTTTAATGGAATGAATATGATGATCCCAGTGCAGGCATGTGCAGGCATCTGGAGAATGTTAATGTTATATTCTACTCTGCTGGAGTTTTGTGGGCAAGACACCTTTGCTTTATTGTTTCTTTCACCCTTTTCCTGACCAAAACTACTGGTGTTGCAAGAGCATCTGGTAAAAAAAACATCTGTGCAAAACAGCAGTAACAGAGTTTTGATGTTTCCATGTTACAATTTTCATTTTCAGTAAAGTAAAAAATCTCCTTCCCAGAAAATAAAATCTTTTACCTGAAAAATGAAATGGTGTCCATGTGGAAATGAAGCACAAATACATCATGACAAAGGACATCAGGTGATGTGATGTCATGATTGATCATGTGCCACCAGATTTCACTTCCAACTGGACACTGTGATGGGGACCTCCTTTGCGTCCTGCTAAGTCAGGGTCTGATGAATCATAGGAGGGGTTATGCTAGGGACAAGGAAGTAAAGAAGCAGTGCAGCAATAGTGCTTATTTGCAATAATGGAAAATCCTGTTGGAAAAAGAATGTCCTTCATTCTTCTGTGAAAAATGGAGAAGTCATGTTTTACAAGTGCCAGACTGAAAAACCTGCTTATAGTGATCAAAGGCTTTGCTTCAAGGTCTTCATATGGGTAAGCATAGAGCTGAGTCCAATATGCCTGGAATTTCAGCACCTGTAATAGAAATCATTAGCTGTACTGTTTGTTTTCAGAGGTTTTCATTACTTGCTGAGCTTTATTTAGTGCTACTGTGTGTATGCTAACAACACACACAACTCTCCAGGAGTCTTGAAAAAGCAGGCCATTTAAACAGGAAACATCACAGCATAACCTCAACTATTGGTAAGAAGATGGACCAGAAATTATGTTCATGGGCATGCTTGCAAGGCTCTGATGATGATAATAATAATAATAAAAGGAGATACCATGCCATTGACAAATAGAAACAATTTTATATCTAATAGGATTTAAGTAATAAAGGCTGAAGGGCTGCAACAGCTGCAAGGAGATTAGATACGTTATGTTTTCTCAGCGTAATAAAACTTGTCAAATAAAGCTGAATAAAATCTTCTTATCTGTGTCTCTGGCTTATTTTTCCTGCAGCCTCCTTCCTTTCAGCTGATTGTGGGAATCACCATTTCTCTAGAATGGTTACACATACGACAGTTCAATTAGAGTCAAGTTAGGGAAAGTTATTGCTGGATTTCCTTTTGGTCGTGCCTTCTTTTAAAAGCAAACAACATCTGCAGCATTTGGATAGTATGAAGCAGATAGAAAAACTCTATCAATCTGTTATCAATCTCTGCTAATATTTACTGCATGACTGGGCTGGAGTGTGCATATCACTGCAATGCCATTACATTTAACAATGATTTACACTAGATCTGGATCTAATTTACAAATAAACCACATAAAAATAGCAAGACAGCCTTCCCCAATCACACTTCATGGTGTCTAGGCTACTCCAATCCAATCCCTTGTAAAGTCTCCCTTTTCTCACCTGTCTGCTTCCACCTCTGGGTACTGTGTGGAGTCCTTCATTCTTTCTGCTCCTCCAGCTTCAGTTTCTCTCTAGCTGTAAAGGAAAACATTGTCTTCCCAGGCTGGTGTGCTAATATTTGCTGGAAGCTTTAGGATACACAGATGGTATTTGCATTCAAAAGTGAAATGTTGTTATTATTACTCGTAATAAGATGTGACAGGTTGACATTTTGCTAACCTTTCTATGAAATCCCAGACAATTTTTTTTTTTCCCAAGTGACAAACATGTTTGGATTTGCCATTTGGTCCATCTTTCCATCCACACCAGTATTTCTGAACTTGTCTGTGTTTCTGATTTAAATTGCATGAGCACCTAAAACAGTGGTACTGTTGTAACAGTGAGAAGAGTGAATGATGATGCACATTTTAGCAGCATTGCTGTTGCTTTCAGCACATCTTGAACAACGTATATTACCTTCCAAGGCAATCCCATAAGCCTAGTAAGAGAAGCCAAGGGATCTGCTCAAGCTGATATAATACATAAGGACACAAACATCATCCATAAATCAATAGGCATTGATTTAGGTAAATGAGAGCTTTGCCCTTAGGTAAGAAAAAATTTACTTATTTATATGTATGTATTTAAAATATTTCTTGCAAGATTTCTGGGGACACATATCCAATATTAATTAAAATTTAAGTGTGTTGTGTCAGTGCTAACAAACCTATTATTTAAGACTTCTTTTCAGATTAGAGCTTTTCTTCTACATTTTTTTTTTCCTCCTCCTGATAGAAAGATCAGGAAACTAATGCTTGATGACAGTAAGATAACTAATGAGTGAAAAAAAGCTGAAACCCATAGCTGGTGCTGAAACTACTGTTAAAATCTATGGTGTGTCTGTATCTGAAACAATTGCTGGCCACTGTTTGAACCACATCATTTCCTAGAGATAAATAGGAAAAAAAGAGAAATTTCTATTTAAATTTAGTAGAAAACATTAATTTAGTCTCAGTCCTAATTGCACAGAATTGTAAAGATGCTGGGAAAATAAGGGTTAGTGTAAACCCTGTGTCACCCTGCTGAGAAGTGCTGCAATCAGCTCTGAGTGAGCCACTGCAAGTTCTGAGAGAACTTCATGAACCAGTTTATCCCAGTCTGTAAGCTGGCATTGCAGAGGCTGCGTGTGGAGGTTTATTGGAAGGATGGGGTGGGAATTAAGATGCTTCTCTTCTTTTAATAACACAGGAAACCTGGTGACTGGAAGGATGTGTTACACTGGATTTGGAGACTCTAAAGCAATGAGGCCAACCCATCTTGTCAACAGGTGGTATACATCTATCACAGCTGCAGCCCTGATCTCCAGCACGTCTAGACTTGTTTGGATCAGACCAAAATGTGAGTATGCACCATCTTAGTATAGCGATCAACATTTTTGCAGGTCTCAGGCTCTTTTCCCTAACTCCCTACCTCCCCACCTGTGCGTTTTTATTACTATAAATACTGCAAAATTATTCCTTCCTACTTAAGAAGTAAGAGAAGAATTGTTCTGGGAAATATCCTCACAAATTTAAATCAAGAATGACTATGGATTTTAATGATGTTTGTTTCCAGCTGAAATTGTCATCCATTTGTTGAGATGGCTTTATGTGTAGCTGCTGCTAAAAGGCATGTTAGTATTTGGATGGGTAAAAAAATATTATTTTAGAATATGCATCTTGTCTCCCCTTCCTGTGAAGTCAAGTTGTTCCCAATGGGTCAGGCATGAATAAACATAGGGAAGAACCCACATGAAGTTATTCCTTTCCCTGAACTGAGGTGCAGTTTTTCCAGTGTGACAGGAGATTTTAAAAGGCTCAAACCCCTGGATGCAAAACTCTTCGTATAAGTACAGAACCACCTTGTTTTTCTATGAATATGACCAGGAGTCAAGAGAGCACAGAAAATGGAAACTTAAATCTTCTATTTCAATGTCTCTACCTTCCTCTCTCCCTAGAAGATTATGAAAAAATACTGTGTGCAAATAGAGATTTGCTTTAGCTCTTGTTCGAAGTCCACATTTTGATATTACTTTCTTTCTGTTTTGTTTATGTACTCTCCTTTACTTTTACTGGGAAAGACTTAATGAATATTAGCCTGGTTGGAAATGTGGAGTTCCAAGCTGTGGATTATTTACTGTCACAAAAGTCCTATGAGCCTTAAAGTTCATCCTTATCACTGCTAACAAATATACAGCATTGTCCTATTACTTTCTGGCATTGCTTTTCAGACATGATTGACAGAGGTAACAAGCAGATAGGCAAGAAACTTAACGTGTTGCAGGACAATGGATGTGCACATTAGAAGCTTTCTGAAATGCAGAATGTTACTGAAGGCCATAACCTGGTATCAGCAGTGGAGGTGGCTGCAAACCACTCAGTGAATTTCAGTTCTTAATAGTTTTGTTTCATTTTGTTACTTACTTCTTGTGATAAATCAAGACTTATGTCTTCAAGGTATGTCTTGCATACCAGGAGCCCCCAGGACTTATGAACCAATTAAAGGCGATGATATTCTTGCTTCCACATCAAGGCAGAGAAAGAATTGACAGGAATTCTAACTTCATTGTGCATGCGGAGATGGTTACCACTTCCATATGGCTTTCAGACTGTCTTCACTCCCAGTGAAAACCCATGCCTGAGGAAGACCCAGAAGGGCCTGAGGCATCATTCACTCCTAACAGCTTTTGATTCCCACCAGCATGATTTATTGAAAACATTCTGCTTTTGTTGGAAATATTCACAGCCAGTCTGGGAGCTACTGAAATATGTCCTCAACATGTAGAACAGATTTTGGATGACAAGCTCCAAAGTAGCCATGGTCAGTAGTTGGACAAACAGCCAAATGTGTATCCCTGCAGCAAGTCTCAAATCATACATGGTCTCATGCTTTCAGTCACCCAGTCACCTTTGTTCCTTTTTTTTTTTTTTTTTTTTTTTTTTTTTTTTTTTTTTTTTTTTTTTTTTTTTTTTGTTTAATTTTACTTTTCTTTTTTCTCCCTTTTTAAAATATATTGAATGTTTAGAAGTCCCACTGCCAGGTCAAGATAGAATCCCAGTATTGCAGCCTCGCAAAAAGCAGCGTTGACTTTTGGATTTGACCAAACTCAACAACCAGTGATCATGTTTCACAGCTGGTACTATATGAAATGCTGTGTGACAGCTTATGGACAGGAGAAGGGCAAGGAAGGAAAACTCTAAGGTCTAAAAGGGCTATGAACCATATGATCTGCTCTTAGTTCATGCTCAATATATCTTACAACTTGGCCATGTTCTTGGGCTCTGCTCAGGAGCATCATGCCAGTTTCATTGTGGTGTTCTGATCAGATTCTCCCTTCCTGAAAGAGGAAAGAGGTCTAGTGCTACAGACCTGACAAATTTCTGGGGCTTATCTTGGCATTATAATTTTAGCCTGCTTCTTTTGCCCTCATCAGTTCTTAAGGACACAAAACATACACAAATATAGGAACTGTCTTCTTCAGGAGTAGCCCCAGGAATTAACAGAACAAAAATGATTTACAAATGTCTCAACCTTAATTTGTTCTACGTGGAAGGTCTAATAACTGTATTACAGATTCCTGCATTGTGTAATTAAACTGCTGTTATGTGTGCTCTTGTTGCAACCAGTTTTGACTAAAAAAAAGGGACTGCTCAGATGACTTTTAAGGTGACTTTTCAGTTTTGAGCTATCCTCTTCTTCCTGTGTTATTTCACTCCCCATCTCTTTCCATTTCAGCCCTAGGCAAGTGAAGACTTCTGATTTGCTATCATTTCACCAGCAGTTCCCCTGCACAGCTAAATGGCTGCAGAATTTCTCTGCCAAAATCATTAGGTTTCAGAGAGGTGAAATGGTGCTGGTTACATTGCAGTTTTCATTTCACTGCAATGAGGAGCAAGGATGTTTCCAATTAATATTTCTGATGTTGCTGTCTGTGCAGTGGTGGTGTCAGACATCCACTACTCTAAGTTCAGTGGATGCATCTAATGAGATTCCTTGTCTATAAAGAGCAAACAGGCAAGTATTCGTCTCTCTGACCTTGACTATCTAATCTAAACCAAACCCGTTGTTCAAGCTTCCTCTCTACCTGGTGGAGAGAGTGATAAATCCCTTTGGTTTCAGATGTCTTTCTTAGGCTGAGATTAACCATCTCAGAAAATAATCTTTCTCTGCTGGCTCTAGCAGATGTTAGTGTGATTAACATGGATTAGATAGATATGTTTTAGATTAGTGATTTCCTTATTCCATTATGTTTGGTAAACTGAAGCTTTCTTTTCTGTACATGTGGGAAAGAAATGGACAATGACATCATGATGCATGGTGTCAGGTAGTGTGACTGTTAAATACCCAGACTTATCTTCATTTGTTGTGCACTCAGCTTGGGAGCAAGAATAAGAAATTGGATTATGATTTTTGCTCTCCTGTAATTTCCTCAAGTAGCAGATAGATAAGTCAGCACAAAATAGATATTTGTCTAAAATAAATGTATAAAAAAATCTATTGTATAACAAACTATAATGTATTCTTTTAATTGGGATTTTCTTATGCTTACATAGCAAATAAGCGTATTACATCTGGTTGCAGCTGTCAAGGCTAAAGAAATACATAGCTGCTGATTTGCCTTTTAATTGGACTGAGAATCTTCTAACAGCAGTGTAATATTACCACTTCCTTATGACCCTGTGAAAGAATAATCAGAAAAGCAACAATACTCAGAGGCTCAAGGTGAGATTATCTGTCTTTCTCCTTGGCAGCATGAGCTGCTCAGAATGTTAATCAATGCTGTTTCCAAGCTTGAAGCCATCTACTTCCAGCAGCAAACACTTCAACTATTCAGTCCTTAATGAAGTTGTCCCAATGGCACATCTTTCCTTCACACTCCACTTATTGTACCCCTATGCTGCCCAGATGTAACTGCCAAGGGCTTTATGGCCCCTGTTCATTCTTATCTTTTTTTCATGAGCAGTTATCCTGCTCAAAAGTGACAAAATAGAAATGAAAAATTAGGAAAGGTAGCTGCTCTGTTCTGGCTGAGAACATACTACTGGGCACAGATATTGGGTTGGATGCCTCCATGCTGCAAAGTCCGGTATTAGAGATTCAGCCACACTATGGGTGATGTAAGTCCATATTCCCTATAAATAACCAGTTGAATGATCCAGCCGAGATCTGCAGTCTGCTGACAGGATGTGTTAGACTTTGCTGGAATAGAGTTAATTTTCTTCACAGTAGCTAGCATGGGGCTATGTTTTTGGAGCTGGAAACAGTGTTGATAATACAGAGTTGCTTTTGTTATTGCTCATCAGTGATTACCCAGCATAAAGGCCTTTTCTGCTCCTCACTCCACCCCACCAGTGAGTAGGCTGTGGGTGCACAAGGAATTGGGAAACAGCTGGAACAGCTGAAGCCCATTAGCCAAAGGGATATTGCATGTTGTGTGATTTCATGTTCAGCATATAAAACTGGGGAAGAAGAAGAAAGGGGGAATGTTTGGAGCAATGGCATCTATCTTCTCATGTAGCCAACACATGATGGAGCCCTGCTTTCCTGGAGACAGTTGAACCCCTGCCTGCCAACGGGCAGTGGTGAATTAATTCCTTATTTTGCTTTGATTGCATGTGCAGGTTGTGCATAGCACAGGAGACCAAGAGCTCCCTGTCTGCTCTGTGTGAGGAACAAGAGTTTGAGGCTAGGAGCTGCCATTTGCTATCAGACTGATTTATTTTCATAGCACAGCATTTAAAGGAGGAAACCGACTATGATGCACTTCACTTGTATGAAAGGACCAATATATAACTATTTTTCTAGCTTTTAGATTTGAAGTCTGGTTTAAAGAACTTTAAGAAGGATTAAATTAGACATTTTTTCTGGTATGAAATGGTGCAGTTTCTCAGTGATTGATGGAAACAAATCTGTTTCCGTCACCTATGGATGAAGCCAAGCAGCAGGACTATTGAAAACAGACATGAGAAAACTCTCAAATAGCATATTTTCCAATTTAGTTGTGTATTTTATGAAAAGATAGCTACTTATATTTTTTGGGTATGCAATAAGAATTTGCATACACTGCTCATAAACAGTCCTCTGGGCATCTTATCTCTGTTTACAAATGACAATTTTCTCTAAGTATTTGTTGTGTGCATTGAACACTTGATAAACACAGGTTAGAAGGCAATAAGACTCTAAAACTGCAAGTGTTAGGTTTCCTTTTTCTCTCTCTGTCTGTTTTTCTTTAGTTTTGGGTTTGGGGTTTTTATTTGACCTCCTAATGCCTTTGCTCCATGACCCAGAACATCAAGAAACAAATCAAATCTCCACAGGGGAAAGGTGCTCCTTAAAATTTGTTTTGGTTTTCAATGCAGCAGCAGCACAAAGCCAAAGCATTTTTGACACAAATAACCTCAGTCTTTAACCTGCAGCATCGCTTTATGTAACATTCAGTAGTCTTACCAACACATCAAGATGGGGGGAAAAAATAATCCTATGTATTTTTCTTCTTTGGGGCAAATAAGAAGCACTTGTCAAGGAGAAATACTTTAATGTCAGTTATGGGTTTTCTTTTCCACATCTTCTTGCTCAGTTGCTTTAGGAAGATGCTTGGTTCTAAGTGTTGGAGTTTAAAGACAGACTTTTTTTCACACATGAAAAAAAAATTTAAAATATATCAATAGCTGGAAAGAGTTCTTGTGAGACATTTTCAATGTGTAGGAGTCTTGTTGATCCCCCTATTAAAGATACATTAATGAGCATCATCTTTTAGTACCTGCCATAGTAACTCTTTCCTTCACGACATGTAGAAGCTGCTTTTAGAGCAACCTGGAATCAGGGCCTGGGAAGCACCAGCATTGTGCTTAGTCAGGAGGATGCTGCCTGTTGGTCACACATGGTCTTTTTGGACTGGTCATTTCAGAATGGTCCAAACCTGAAGAATTTCACAGATTTGTAAATCTGCAGAGAGACTGGGCTTATTACTTAGTGTTTCCTGCTCCTGTAGGATTTCTCTGATTGAATTTCTGTTTAAGCTTAGCTATGTCTTTAAGTAAAAATCATGTAAACTTGTCCTAGCTTTAACATGCCCACTAACACTACATCTCCTGGTAATAATTCCCCTGGTTAATTACTATTCATATATAAGAAATTATGTTGTTCTGGAGGAAGCACAAAGCCTGGAGTTTACATATTTATTTTTCCTCTATAGAATCATTACATAAAGAATACAGCAGAGGAAACAAGATTAAATTTCTGACTCACAGTTGCATTTACTTCAACAACACAGAAGTAACCTGAGCTATCTGGATGAGCAGTTTAGAGTCCAAATCTTGATGCAGTTTAATTGAATATGTTGATTCACAAGGCAGGGAATTTTCATAAACCAGACACAGATTTAAGGTTGTGCATGTTGCAGTTTAGTTTTTGCCCTTCCAACCCCAAAAATTCTATGATTCAGCCTGTGAGCAGTAAGTCAGAGTGGAGCTGTGCTGAACCAGTGGCACTGACCAGCTTGAGGCTTGTTTGTGTCCCAGAAGCCAAAGCACCACTTCACAATTCCTATTAGTTCATGCCATGCTCACAAGGCAGGGAATTTTCATTCACGAGACATATTTTTGCTTTGTTTCAGCAGTTTCCCAAAAGTATAGGGTCTGGATAAGTCCAAGCTTGCAGATAACTCCTGCCCCCAGCTTGGTGTCATCTGCAAGAAGATGGACTCAATGCCCTCATCCAGATCATCAATAAAGATGTTGAAGAGCATGGGGCCCAGCACTGATCCCTGGGGCACACCACTAGTGACAGGCCGCCAGCTGGATGTGGCGCCATTCACCACCACTCTCTGGGCTCGGCCCTCCAGCCAGTGTGTGCTCCTTCCAAGCCATGGGCTGCCAGCTTCCAGGAGTTTGCTGTGGGGGACCAAAGGCCTTGCTGAGGTCCAGGTAACCACATTCCCCACGTCCACCAGGCGGGTCACCTGATCATCTTGGTCAGGCAGGACCTGAAATCCATGCCAGGCCTGAGCCCCTGGTCATCCTGTAAGTGCTGTGTGAGTAGATGACCCGCTCCATAATCTTGCCTGGCACTGATGGGCTGACAGATAATTCCCGGCTCATCCAACCGGCCCTTCTTGTGGATGGGCACCACGTTAGCCAGCTTCCAGTCTTCTGGGAAGTGAGCCAGGACTGCTGAAAAATGAGAAAGTGGCTGCAATCTCAGTGGATCTCCGGTCCCATGGACTTGTGGGGGTCAAGCGGCTCAGTAGATCTCTAACTTCCTCTTGGAGCAAAACTATGCAGCTCTCTGGCTCCTTCTGCCAGCTCTGCAGGCCAGCTGTCTGGAAGACGTTCTGCCCTGCTAGTGAAGACTGAGGCAAAGAAGGTGTTAAGTACCTCTGCCTTTTCCTCATCCTTTGTTACAACGTTCCCCTCCGTGTCAACCAAGGAGTGGATCCCTTGCCCTTCTTCTTGCTATTGATGTATTTATAGAAGGACTTTTTGTTGTCCTTCACAGCAGAGCCAGTCTAAGTTCTAAATGGGCTTTTGCCTCCCTAATTTTCTTCCTACACAACCAAATGTGTGAGAGTAGAAGCAGGTTCTCTCATTAAGTTCAAAGAGACAATCTGGATTTTAGATAGCATCCAGCATTTGCCTACCTGAAAGCCCCTGATGTAGCTTATTAAATGGATGGTCTACTTAAGTGTTGTTACCCTTTTGTCATACAGCTCAGAATTATCTAGATTCAAAACAGCTCTGTTAGTGAAAGAGAGAGGGCGGGGGAGAAGAGGAAACTTAGCAGTGCGTGAAATGACATTTCAACGAGAAGTTTGCCATTCAGCTGACAGCTGAAATCTAAATTTCAAGAAGATGAGGAGTGTGGAGTCACATGGGCAGACCTTACCTACTGCAAGGGCTTGAATTTTTTTGAGGGATGAACTAATGTAGACATTTGAAAATGACAGCATATAGGGCATTGGACCCAAGTGATAGGAGAAATAGCACAGCTATGGGAATATCTGTAGGTTGTTGCAATATTTATTTTTACTTTTATTTGAAGGATTTGAATGCATTCATGTAATAAATAAATAAATAAGTGTATTACTGTCACCAAGGGCCTTTTCTGATATTTATCAGAGAGACATGCTGTGTTTTCCTTTTGAATAGCAATGTTTTTCACTGCTGACAAATTCATGTAGGAGAATCTCAAAACCTTAAAGGAGAATGGAATAGGCTTTTCAGCAGAATTAAAACACAATGAGTGAAACATTACAGTGCTGATGATACCAATCAGTGTTTCAGCTGACTTGCCAGACAGATGGGAATTCATTCAGAGGGTCCTGGGCAAGCTCAAGAAGTGGGCCTGTGGGAACTCATGAGGTTCAGCAAGCTCAAATGCAAGATCCTACACCTGGCTTCAGCAATCCTCAGTGTCAATGCAGGCTGGGGATGATGTGATAGAGAAGGACTTGGAGGTACTGATGGATGAATAACTGGACATGAACCAACAATGTTGACTCACAGCCTGGAAGACTGATCACATCCTGGGCTGCACCAAAAGAAGTGTGGCCAACAAGTCAAGGGTGATCCTGCCACTGCACTACACTCTGGTGAGACCTCACCAGGATTGCTGTGTCCATATTAGGAACCCTCAACGGGAGGAAGACAGGAACCTGTGTTGGAGTGGGTCCTGAGTGGGTCCACAAAGATGATTAGAGGGCTGGAACATCTGTCCTATCAGGACAAGCTGAGAAATGGTGCTGTTCTGCCTGGAGAAGAGAAGGCTGCAGGGGGACCTTATTGAGGATGTTCAGTACCTAAAGGGGACCTATAAGAAATATGAGTGAAATCTTTCCAGAAAGTCCATTTGCAACAGAAGAAGGGTAATGGTTTAAAGCAAAAATAGGGCAGATTGAGACTTATTATAAGGAAGATTTTTTTCCCAGTGATGGTGGTGAAATCTTGGAATATGTTGCCCAGATCAGTGGTGAAAGGTCCATCTCTGGAAACATTCCAGGTCAGGTTGGATGTAGCTGTGAGCAACCTGATCTAGCTAAAGATATCCCTGCTCACTGCAGTGTTTTGAACTAGTTGAGCTATAAATGTCCCTTCAAAACTAAAGCATTTTATGATGTTATATCTTTGTTGACTTAGCACTTTCAATATGCTGAGAAAGTGTGACATAGAAAGATAGAGAAACTTAACTTAAATCACAGTGTGATGACATGAGAATCAAGACATTCCATCATCACCTCTATTTTAATTAGACAGTTATACTTTATGCCATTGAATTATAACTGCAATTGGTCTGATATTTGCACCACTTTTTATACCTTTTTACTGAGCCTTACTACTGATTCTACTGAGCTGCAGAGAATGGTCACAGATTGTCACATTTTTTCATCTGGAGCATGGTCTCAACTCTAGTTTCAGGTGATACTTAGAAAACCAGATCCTAGACAATTGTGAGTTTCCTCTGACATGATATTCTAAACTGACAATACCCTGCTCTGCTTATGGGTATGTAAATAGTGAGACAGTGAATGAGTACTCAGGACTGTGTATCATTTTTAAGAACTTGGCAGGCACAGTAGGTTAATTCCCGTTAGTTACTTCATGTGTCTCTTCAGGACAGCTCTACACTAGCTTTCCACCAGCAATCAGTCTGTATTCCTCAGCTTTGCAGACTTTCCTGCCCCTTGCTACTGAAAAGAAAAAAAAAAAAGAGAGAGAGAGGAAAAAAAGGTTGGTTTTGTTCTGCTGTACAATAACACTTCCATCTCAAAGTAACATTTCTCAGCCATTCAAGTGGCTTAGGGTTTGTGGATTTTATTTGATTTTTTCCTCACTATTTCCATTCTTCGCTTTCCAAAGTGGACTTAACCAGTGGCAGGATTTTTGAATAAGAAAATCATGCTGAGGATTTGATAGTTGAAACCGAAGTGTAACATAAGGAAAAGAAAAAGAAGAGGTGAGAGGGTTGAGCTCTTCAAGCATGAGTGAAAGGATACAAGTTAAAAGATGGGACTTGTACTGCGCATTTTTAGATCAGGCAGATTTTTTTTTTCCTAAAGGAGATGTAATGAAAATAGATGAGATATTCAACATTAAAGAATGTGGAGAGGAGATCCTTAACCTTGCTTCATTGCTACTTTGGGAACTAATGTTACACAGTTCTAGCAAGCTGCTCCTTCTTTTCTGTCTCTCTTTCATTAGTTTCATTTGCCCAGTTTTGTCTCTGTGTTTTGCAAGCTCTTACAGGAGTTTGTAAAAAGCAGAGCTTTTCATAGAGTGGCTACAACAAATGTGAAATGCATTTTCTGATCTGTGTTAAGCCAAGGATCTACGACATGAAAGTCTCAGAGACTCACTGAGTCCTCACTGTCCAAAGAAGTAGAATAGATAGAATGAAGTGTAATGTTTCATCAGCTGCTCCTAGCAAACACGTAGAGTAGGAGATAAGGTTATCTGTTTCTGAATTAAATTTCAAGAAGTGTGGTTTTGATTCCCAGGCACTGGAACAAGCAGCCCAGTGAAGTAGTAGAGTCACCATCCTTGGGTATTTAAAGTCACATAGATGCGCTTAAGGACATGGTTTAGTGGTGACTAGGCAGTGTTAAGTTAATGGTTGAACTTGATTATCTTAAAAGTCTTTTCCAACCTAAATGTAAATTATTCCATGATTAATCGTGGACTTTTTGTGGGACTGTGAAAGGAATTGCATATAATGAAGCTTCAGCTGACCAGTATGATTTCATGTGAAGATGCTGTCCTGGGAATGTTACAGTGACCACAATCTATCACTGTTTATAAGTAGTTTAAATAACATGGATTATATTTATCCTTTAGAACTGAATAAAGTTAGCATGGGTTAAACCCTGAGCTTGGTAAGATTCCTTCAAAGAACAATTTAATGATCATCACATCAAATAAAGGCCTGAATTATTTCTTTCAATTGAAATTCATTTTGAAAAGCAAAAAAATCTCCAATCTGCTTTAATCTTCCTCATTTCCATGCTAAAGCTTCATTTTTAAAATAAAAAGTTCTTTATTCAAAGGATAATAATGCATGCATTGTCTAAAATCATTGGTCATCATTAAGTAAACTTCTTTGCAGTTGCTGAGCTCCTGTTTCCCTCTTCCTTCCCAGTTCATACATGCAGTCATTTGCAGTGTTTGATGCAGAGAGCTCATGTCATCACAGCTGTTGTAAGGCTTCGCTTAGGTCACTCTCATTCTTGTCAACAGTAGTATTTTGTCTCCAAATTAACAGAACTAACAGAAAGTGGGTTTTTTTGTGGTTTGTGTTTTTTTCTCCCCTTTTCAGGTAAGCAAAGGAGAAATTGAACCTATTCTTTATTCCTACTTCCCAGAACTAAACTTCGGGTTCAAACAGGTAACAGTTTTTACAGTTGCAGAGGCTCAACTTTTGCAAGCAGTGATTCCAGAGAGAGTGGGAGGGGGTAAGTGTAGGAGAAGGGTTGTTTTCAGATAGCTTTGGAACAGCTATGTTTTGCCCTTGAGTTAGGAATGCACACCTTATCAGTAACTGAGAAAAAGAAAAGGGGAAATGCAGGGGAAGATTTGCCCTTGCTTGAGTTAGAGAGCCTCTGAAGGATGCTGCAGCCCAACCCCATGGTTCTATGGGACCCTCCCTGCCACTGAGGGATCCTGCAGTTCAATCCCGAGAGCTACCTGGAAAGGGATCTGCTGTAGATTCGGCAACTTTTTCCCCCCACCCCCTTAACCCCCTTCTGTAGCTGCAGAGGTTTTGTGAGCCTGTCAGTTCCCTCCTTCTCCCCCCACCCAGTGATTCCAGAGAGAGTGGGAGGGGGTAAGCGCAAGAAACAGGACTTCTTTGGAAGTGATGATCTTCATCTAGAATGGTATTAGGCTGTCATTTATTCTCACCGTGTCTCAGTTTGAGAACTATAAAATTCAGTAAGAAGCTGTCATCAGCTCTTCTGTACTCCCTCCAGTCAAAATCTCTTTCTTTCTCACTCTTTCTTTTAAATGATCTGGGTTAAAAGAGGTTAGGCAGAACTTTTCTGCTTTGAACTGCCTTAGGACTGAAGAAGGCTTCAAGTAGTGTCTGTGGGACCCATTTGTGGTGGGTTGGTATGTTCAAATCCACCAGTCTCCTGCTGTGGTAAATACGCTGGTCCCTTATGGAATCTCCAGTCTGGTTCTCATTTCAAATCCTTTGAAGAAGTGTCTAAGCTTCGTTTGCTGTCAAACAGAAAATCATCCTTCTCTTGCTGCCCCTTCTTCCTCTAGCTGGCTGGTAGGCTACTGATTACCTGTTTTTAACCATGACGTGAGCTATGCCAACAAGAATATAAACACATATTACTTAAACCTCTTTTCATTAAGCTAAGAGCAAAGTGTTGGGAACATAAGAGAAAGAGAAACAGAGAGCAGCCAGAATCTCACTAGAAATTGGGAGAGTGTTCCAAGGAAATACCACAACATTTTTGTGCTAATTCTATGTTTGTCCCTTGATGCTTGTTTTTGGAGAAGGATACCGTGGTAGATACATCATTATGTTGACATTGCCCAGCTGCTGCTATGTTCTTGTGCGTTAGGGGATTTTATATTGGAAGGCCAGGAGCTTTTGCTTTACATGAATGTCTGCATCTCCTGACAATGCCTGGCTGCAGGACAGGGCCTATATAAGTTTTGATTTCTAATAGAGCTGGCTCATTATGGTTAGCTGCCAAGTAAATAGTTCTGCAGGATCAAATTCCCATCTTTCCTACTCATTGCTGTAGAACTGCCAAACAGAGGTTCTCTTTTTAGTTCCAAATGTTGAAGACTGCAGAAAAGTAGCTGAAAGCTGCTGGCTGTTCTCTATGCTGAGGAATCACTTGGATATATGAATAATTTTTTCTTATTCCATTGTTTTTAATCCTTTCTGAGAAAATGTAAAGAGTCAAAATAGTTAAAAAAAGGAAATACACCAAAATAAACTAAAGTTTCTTTGGGTTTTGAATGACTTTTTTCCCTGGGTCCAGGTAAAGTCAAACACTGGATGGAAATGTTGCTTCTCTTCCTGAGGGCCTTCCATGTAAATGTAAGTGATGCTACAAACAAATAAAAAGTAATTATTTTCTCAATCTTTTTTTCTTCTAAATATGTACATGCAGAAAGAAGTAATTTTCAAGATCCTTTTTTATAATAAAGCTGCCACATATCAGCTCATAAAACCTCAAAGAGCTCAGTTGACTCCACTATTGATGAGCCTGTAAGCCTGAGAAAATAATTTATGCTCTTTTGCCTCCATTTCTGCTTACACTAGTGGTACATTCCAGATAATTTTACTGTTTGCCTCTTGGTCAAAATGTACCTCATCTATCTCCTGCTATGCTACACACCTGTGTAGCACATAGGATGACTGTGTCCCTATGCTGTCATTCTAATATTAATAATAAAAATCATAAATCATATAAAAAATGACTGGTAGCAAAAGTAAGATGGACTTCTTTTGTAAACCACAGTACAACTTTCTGGGCTACTGACAGTAAACTGGATTTTAACAGCAATCAAAATAGTACTTTTGGTCCTAACAAAGCTGCAGCAGCTCACATTACATAATATATAAGCCTATTAACATTAAAAATATTGAAGTCACAGCTTTTGAAACTATGATTCTTTTTCTCATTTTTCTCCTCAACTGGAAGAAAAGTTACTGTCTACAAAGAGGGCATCTAACATATTAAATTAGATCATGGATCAAATATATTAGATCAACATCTGTGCTCTCAGAAGAGGCTTGCTTACTGGCAATAATGCAACCTGACAGCTTTAGGATCAATCATCTCATTAAAACTTTCTTCTCTCTCTCTTTTTCCTCTCTTCCTCTGTCATTCCTTGAAGGAACTTGGCAAAGCTCATTTGTTTGCTTGTTTATTTCTTTGGGTTTTATACTTCAGAATTTCTCTCACTAGTACTTCCATAAGAAATAAATTTGCCTCAAGTAACTTACATTAATCTGGGGCACAATAATGAATAAATATTTGGAATATATAGTACATAATGTTTAAGTCTGATAATTAGACTAATGATGACTGACATCCTCATAGCACCTTCCAACACCAAATCTCAAGGCACTTAATTCAATGACTATAGATTTGGAGGCTGGAGGACGAGATAGTGAAAGACTCTGAGCTGCGGTAATCTGTCAAAGCTTCTCTGATGTTTCTTGGACCTCTTTACTGTGCATGAAGGACTTCTGTTTGCCAGACTCACTATTAGCTATAAAATATGATGCTTTTTATGATAAAAATGATTCCCTAAAATTATGTTTTTATGGTGGCATCTTACTAGGCAAAGAGATACATCTTGGCGTGGTATAATCATAATATGATATAATAGATATGGCATTAATAGAATAGAATAGAATTGGAATAGAATAGAATTAACCAGGTTGGAAAAGACCTTTGAGATCATCTAGTCCAACCTGTGTCTAGTTCTGGGCCCCTCAGTTTAGGAAAGATGTTGACTTGCTGGAACGTATCCAAAGAAGGGCAACAAAGCTGGTGAGAGGTCTGGAGCACAAGCCCTGTGAGGAGAGGCTGAGGGAGCTGGGGTTGCTTAGCCTGGAGAAGAGGAGACTCAGGGCAGATGTTATTGCTGTCTAAAACTACCTGAAGGGAAGGGAGGTTGTAGCCAGGTGGGGGGTTGGTCTCCTCTCCCAGGCAACCAGCACCACGACAAGAGGACAGAGTCTCAAGCTGCACCAGGGTAGGTTTAGGCTGGATGTTAGAAAGAAGTTCTTCCCAGAAAGAGTCATTGATCATTGGAGTGGGCTGCCCAGGGAGGTGGTGGAGTCACCATCACTGGAGGTGTTTAAGAAGAGACTGGATGGGGTGCTTGTTGCAATATGCATACATCTTTTGTTGTACAAAATCAAAAGAAACTTCAGTTTATATTGACATATTTCCTTTTTTAACTGTTTTGACTCTTTGCATTTTCTCAGAAGGGATCAAAACAAATGGAATAAGAAAAAAAGTACCTGGGAGGACTAGCAGGTTCTCCAGGCTGGTTGGAGGTTGTGCCACTTCTTGAAGCAGTCTATGCCATGGTGATCCCCATTTACTGCAAGGACAGAGGTGAGTAGAGAATCACAGAACCACAGAAACATTCAGGTTGGAAAAGACCCTCAGGATCACCAAGTCCAACCAATAACCCTACTCTACAAGGTTCACCCCTAAATCATATCCCCAAGCATCACATCCAAATGACCTTTAAACACATCTGGGGTTGGTGACTCAAGCACTTCCCTGGGCAGCACATTCCATGCCTGACCAATCTTTCCATGATTTTTTTTTTTTCCTAATTTCCAGTCTAAACCTACCCTGTTGCATCTGGAAGCTGCTCTCTCTTGTTCTATCACTGATTACCTGAGAGAAGAGACCAGCACCAGCCTCTCTACAATGTCCTTTCAGGTAGATAGCAGTGAGGTCTCCCCTCAACCTCCTCTTTTTCAAACCAAACAGCCCCAGTTCCTTCAGTCACTCTTCATAAGATTAATTCTCTCCTTTCCCAGCTTTGTTGCCCTCCTCTGCACTCACTGCAGCACCTCTACATCGCTCTTGTATTGAGGTGCCCAAAACTGAACACAATACTCAAGGTGTGGTCTCATCAGAGCTGAGTACAAGGGGACAATCATCTCCCTGCTCCTGCTGGACACAGCATTTCTAATACAAGCCAGGATGCCATTGGTTTTCTTGGCCACCTGGGCACACTGCTTGCTCATACTCAGTTGCCTATTGATTAGAACCCCCAGGTCCCTTTCTGCCAGACAGCTTTCCAGCCACAGTTCCCCAAGCCTGTAGTGTTGCTTGGGGTTGTTGTGACCCAAGTCCAGGACCTGGCATTTGGCCTTGTTGAAGCTCATCCCATTAACATTGGCCCATGGATGCAATGTATCCCAGTCCCTCTGTAGAGCCTTCCCACCCTGGTGCAGATCATCACTAACACCTAACTTGGTGTCATCTGCAAACTTACTGATGACACACTCTATATCTTCATCAAGGTCATCAAAAACATGTTAAACAGAAGGGGTCCCAACACTGAGCATTGAAGAACTCTACTTGTGACTGGTCACCAGCTGGATTTAACTCCATTGACCACCATTCTTTGGGCCTGTCTGTTGAGCCAGTGCTTTATGTGCAGCCAGTTTGTCCGTGAGAATTCTGTGGGAAACAGTGTCAAAAACTTTTCAAAAGTCTAGGTAGACAATAACCACATCTTTTCCCTCATATAATAGTTGAGTCATCTTGTCATAGAAGGAGATCAGGCTGGTCAGACAGGACCTGCCCTTCATGAACCCATGCTGACCGGGCCTGATCCCCCTGTTGTCCTCCATATGGCATGTAATGGTGCTTGAGATGACCTGCTCCATCACCTTCCCTGGTATTGAGGTCAGAACAACAGGTCTATAGTTTCCCTGATCCTCCTTTCTTCCTTTCTGGTAGATGGGTATTACATTTGCTACCCTCCAGTCCATTGGGACCTCCCTAATTAGCCAGGACTTCAGGTGAAAATGGATAGTGCCTTGGCAAACACATCTGCCAGCTCCTTCAACACCCTTGGGTGTAGCCCATCCAGTCCCATAGACTTGTGTGCATCTAAGTGGCATAGCAGAACTAACAGAAAGCAAACCAGGGAAGGCACCAGCTTTTGCCAAGGCATGGAATAGTGCCCCATGCACGTATATCTCTTTGCTTTGATGAGGAAGAATATGTGGTGGCCAAGAAAAAACATGTCTGGAAGGAGGACCGGCAAATGAGCCATTTAGAATGCTGCTGAGCTCTCAGGGTTGGATGGAAAGGACAGCACACTCCCGGAAAGCCTACTAGCTCTGGCACATTAATGAAGAGGTGTTGCACCATTCAACCTTTTGTTCCTTTAGAGAGAGTAGCCTTTTCATTGGTAATAATGGTCATGAGATGCAGTATTCAGCCTGGAACTTGGATAACCAGCTGCTCCTGGACTTGATGTTTGCCAAATACAAAGTGAAGATGAGGGACAAAGGGGTGAATAAGTTGCAAAATGAGATATGAACCCAATGGTTGCAATTTCCTAAGGACAAAGGAAAGGATTGTGCCTTACGTGTCAGGGACATGGCAACCATTCTGAAAGCCTGCTTTGTCACTGATTGAATTCTAATGGAGGTAGAAAATCTCCAAGATATTTTGGGGCTGACTGAATCTGGGTGTTCTGCAGCAGATCTATAGATGAGGAGCACAGAAAGGGAGATATATAGATTTATCCATAGGGTCATAGCCTTTGATGAGCCATATCCATTCCCCATTTCATAAATGCTTCAGTGGGACTGTTCACAAGAGGAAAGACAATAGAATGATTTGCCTGTGTAAGCATGGCAGACAGAAACACAATGTGCAGCTGGAGAGCAATAAGAAAATTTGATTTCTTTTTCTTATTACATTTCACTTTATTTCTCTTGGATGGCAGCAGCATTTCTGTTCATCAATATGTTGCCTCCTCCTGTATGGGGGCAAATTCCCCAACAAGCTTGAACCTTATGCAGGTAGATATGTTGAGTAATCTGCCCCTTTGAAAGAGAACTGACGTTGCATGAAAATCTGCTCCACTTTGGTCAGTTATTGGAATATCTTCCATTTTTCTTTATACTCTTCACCAAGATATAGGTCTAATAACCTTACTCTGATTGTCATGCAACTGTCCTAATCAGCTGGTGATTTGGATAAGTATGAATTATATTTTTCTTTGCTGGCTCTTATTGCTTTGCTACATATGGTATTAAACACTTAACCACCCGTAAGATTTCTGTGCAGTCTCTGCCTGTGTTTAGGCTGCAGATGAAGCAATGTCAACACAAGCATGATAAATTGGAGGTTTCTTCCAAAGAGCGTTTGCATGCACACAAACACTTCATTAGCAAGATGATAAACAAAACAAAACCCACAGCAGTCCCCATGAAAGTGTCAGTAAATTGCTTCAGGGTGAGAAAACACCCTCTGCATCAACTTCAGGATATCAGGGAGACTAGAAAGTTGCTGCCTGGCTGGAAGCATCTCCTGGGTTGTGTGTGGCCTATGGGAGAGGAGGATACAAGTCCTCCCTTGGCCCTAAGGGCAGGTCCTGCTGGCCCCTGTCTGGATGCTACTGGACTCCTACAGCTCTGTCCAGTGCTTTGCCTGAACACCGATCCTGTGAAATTACTTTAGACCAAGCAGTGGATTTAATGCATTCTGCCACATGCAGGCTTACTCTGTGGACTGCCTGTCTCCCTCCAATTTAACTGCAAGATTTAAAATTCCACTACAGGGACCGATGCCCCTTAGGGAGAAGGGAAACATTTGGGTTTTCTTGAGTGTGAGAAATACTTGCAAATAATAGTTGCAGGGCTGTTTATCTTTCTGCAATCAGTTTGGAGAGAAAGGCTTAGGAAATGCACACAAACAAGTTCTATTAGGAAATATGTCTCCTATTTATATTCTTTTTTTCCCCCAAGATGTTTTCCTCCTAATTTTTGAGAACAATTGAAAATGTTCACTTCTTTCTGATTTTGCACCCCTCTCACAATTTTTTTTCTATTGAACTGGGATTGAACTGTTTTCTTTTTGTTTCCTCCATTTATGCATTTATTCAGCTTCTTTAACTTTGTAAAAGGTAAGACAAAGTAATTTTCTCTCTGTTGCCAAGGTCAGCTAAGATGCATCTTGATTTTTTTAAATATGCATATTTTTTTTATATTAGCTTTCTCTGAGAGTGTAACTCTATTGATTCCAAAGGTTGTGAATCTAAACAAAGTTAAATACAAGGAGAGAGAGAGGGGAAAAAAACAATCACAAGGCTTATACAAAGCATAATTTGGAGGCTGAAAATGACAGAGGGAGAAACATGGAGAAGCACATATTTAAAAAGAAAAAGAATAGAGGAAAAGCAAATTATATGCTAAATCTCATGAGATAAAAAAACCCCAAAGTGTTGGTAGGTTATGGGCATAATTCTTTTAGAGGTATTTTGGAAGGACTGAAGCTGGACTGGATGATGCATAATTTTATCTGATTTATCAGATAACTATTTCATATGCTAACTTTAGACAGTGTGATGTTACAGTATCACAGACAGTATCACAATATCTCTAAGGTTGGAAGAGACCTCGAAGATCATCGAGTCCAACCTGTCACCACAGACCCCATGACTAGACCATGGCACCAAGTACCATGTCCAGTCCCCTCTTGAACACCTCCAGGGACGGTGACTCCACCACATCCCCAGGCAGCCCATTCCAATGGTGAATCACTCTCTCGGTGAAGAACTTTCTCCTCACCTTGAGCCTAAACTTCCCCTGTTGCAGCTTGAGACTGTGTCCCCTTGTTCTGTTGCTGGTTGCCTGGGAGAAGAGACCAACCCCTTCCTGGCTACAACCACCCTTCAGGTAGTTGTAGAGAGCAATGAGGTCACCCCTGAGTCTCCTCTTCTCCAAGCTAAGCAACCCCAGCTCCCTCAGCCTCTCCTCATAGGGCTTGTGCTCAAGGCCTCTCACCAGCCTTGTTGCCCTTCTCTGGACACGTTCAAGTGTCTCAATGTCCTTCTTAAACTGAGGGGCCCAGAACTGGACACAGTACTCAAGGTGTGGCCTAACCAGTTCTGAGTACAGGGGCACAATGACCTCCCTGCTCCTGCTGGCCACACTATTCCTAATGCAGGCCAGGATGCCGTTGGCCTTCTGGGCCACCTGGGCACACTGCTGGCTCATATTGAGGCAGCTGTCGATCAGCACCCCCAGGTCCCTCTCTGTTTGGGAGCTCTCCAGCCACTCCGACCCCAGCCTGTAGCTCTGCATGGGGTTGTTGTGGCCAATGTGCAGCACTCGGCACTTGGACTTGTTGAATGTTCACATCCTCTAGAATCAAGGAGGTCTAGGCAGTCTTCACTGATCCTTCTTATTTGCTAATTCAAATTATTTTATTAGTAGAATTCACTGAGTATTTGAATATATTTGCTCCCACTAACAAATTTGCTCCCACTAACAAATTTGAGGGTTTTTATGTTGCACATTATTTCTAAATCAATAGAGCAAGGTAGGAACACTATCCTTGCTGAAAAAATCATCCACATGTATTAGTCTTACAGAAACTTTTTTTCACCCCCTGCTGCATGCTGGGGTGAAGCTGACTCTTTAAATGGATTAAGACTTGCAGATACGTTTTGTTTGTGTTTGGGGGCATTTTTTTTAGGTAGCAGCTATCTGTCTGCTTCTACCTAGGGAGTATTCTGGTTTATTTTATTCTATATTTGGGGTTTTTTTCTCTTCACTGTTCTTGGGCATTTTTTAGCATATTGTCAGGGAAAATATGCATATCTGACTGAATTTTTTGTGGGATGAAATAAGTAACTGTTTGAAATACAGTAGTTTACATAAGAAGCCTAGTCTTTCATTGACAGTGAGAAAACAGCGTTAAAGCCAGCTAGTATTTCAATATCTGATGTCATATGGCTTCTTCAAATAAGGCACTTGAAAGAAAAGACTTAGATTCTGGAAAATGTGTGTTGGATTTGTAAACCAATCCTGCAAAAATACAGCTGAGTGGTTCGTGCTGATAGTTATGCTTCAGACACACCTGAGCCTCATAGGTAGTTTTTTTACATGTAAATAGTTTCAAAGACTTCCTCTATATTTTTAAGCTTCAGATGCTTTGAAGTTGTTTTCTATACTATGTAATCTTACATTCTTTGTGCTGCCCCTTCAGTCTTTTCTCAACTAGCTCTTTTTCTCCCTCCCCCCCCTTCTTGTTGCCTTATTCTTTGATTCAAATTCACAAATGCTTATGCTTATTACTGCTCAAGCCTCTTTTTCTCTCTTAGTTAAGTGGGACTAAAGTAGTGAGCAGCCTGAAGAGAGGAGTTAATTTCTTTCATAAATTTTCTTACTTTTCATGATTTTTTCCCCTTTCATTCATTATTTTCTAAATAGGATCAAGTGACTGGAGGTGTTCTCACTTTTCTTTCCTTTAAAAATATTTGGAAGGTTCACATGGGCTTCTTGAAGGGGGGTTGGAACTAGATGATCCTTGTGGTTCCTTCCAACCCTGACTGATACTATGATACTATGAATTGCAAAACACAAATAACTGATCACATCAAGAGTGTCTATAGTTGTAACCCCTACTGGAGATTTTCAGTACTTTGTAGCACTTCACTTCTTTTTTTACTGCATAATTTCTATTGAATCCAATTATTTTCTGGTGTATAGTTAGTCTCTGCATGTGAGAAAATAAATGTTTCTTCAGTTCTGTGTTTTAAAATAAATTCCACCCAGACTCACTGTTGTTTCAGATCTTACTCTGTTCATGGAAGCTGACTGATTTTTGACTCTCTCTCATTTAGGGTATTTACATCACAAATGAGGAAGTGTAAAATGAAGCCTTAAACAGAGCCATCACTGCCAGGTGAATCAATTCCACAATGTTCTATGTTCCCTGTGTGGGTAATATTTCAGTGTCATTCTTCTTCAGGTTTTGTGTTTGCATTTGGTATGATGTCAGATATTCACATCATCACACTCTTCTTCCCACTACCCTCCCAATAAAATGGTAGGATTTTTACAGTAATCTATTTATCAGTTCACTGGAATTCTGACTCTTCCGTTTTATCACATGCTTTTAGTTTTGTAAATCTAGTGTTGCCTGAACAAAGAGGTTCTTGGCATTTAACATGCACAAAACTGTGCTTAAAATATCATTACTAGTGTAACAAACAAATAAACCCTGAAGAATTAATTTGAAAGGCTGAAATTATATCCTTAATTTACAGGATTTCCTTTCTCCTTGTTAAGAGCAGTGGTGATGAAGTGCCATTCTTAACTTAGAATTGCCTGACATCTGTTTGTGGCACATTCCAAATGTAATGTTATTTAGAATCATAGAATCATAGAATCAGTCAGGGTTGGAAGGGACCACAAGGATCATCTAGTCCCAACCCCTGCCATGGGCAGGGACACCCCACACTAGATCACGCTGGCCAGAGCCTCGTCCAGCCTGCTCTTAAACACCTCCAGGGATGGGGCCTCAACCACCTCCCTGGATACCCATTCCATGGCTTCACCACTCTCATGGTAAAGAACTTCTTCCTCACATCTAGCCTGAATCTCCCTATCTCCAGCTTCATTCCATTCCCCCTAGTCCTATCACTACCTGAGATCCTGAGAAGTCCCTCCCCAGCCTTCCTGTAGGCCCCCTTCAGATACTGGAAGGCCACAATGAAGTCACCTCGGAGCCTTCTCCAGACTGAACAGCCCCAACTCCTTCAGTCTGTCCTCATAGGAGAGGTGCTCCAGCCCTCTGAGCATCCTCGTGGCCCTTCTCTGGACACCTTCCAGCACGTCCACATCCCTCCTGTAATAGGGGCTCCAGAACTGGAGGCAGTACTCCATGTGGGGTCTCACCAGAGCTGAGTAGTGGGGAAGAAGCACCTCCCTTGACCTGTTGGTCACACTTCTCCTGATGCAGCCCAGGATCTGATTGGCTTTCCGGGCTGCAAGTGCACATTCAGAGCTCCTGTTGAGCTTCTCGTCCACCAGCTCTCCCAAGTCTCTCTCCTCAGGGCTGCTCTCCAGCCAGTCCCTGCCCAGCCTGTATTTGTGCCTGGGATTGCCTCAACCCAGCTGCAGGACCCTGCACTTGGTCCTGTTGAAGCTCATGAGGTTGGCTTGTGCCCACCTCTCTAGCCTGTCAAGGTCCCTCTGGATGGCATCCCTTCCATCCAGCGTGTCCACTGCACCACACAGCTTGGTGTCATTTAAATATATTTTTGTGCATCTGAATATGAGATGGTGCTCAGAGGATTATACTTGTGGAAACATGGAGGTAGGGTCCCCAAACTGTTTGCTTTCTTTAAACTTTCAAGTCAATTCCCTAGAGTAAGGATACTTTACATTTCTCACAGCACATCTTGGCAGGTTTGCAAATTGCAGGGTGTTCTGTTCTTAGAATGTTATGTTTTTTCCCCTCACAAAATGAACAACAAAACTCCATGCATATATAGTATATAGAAAACATGTCAGCTGAGAACACTGAAAGATTAAATCAGTTTCTCTCAGAAGACAAAGGTGGAACTAATTTGAGACAAAACACGCTACAAATCACCTAAGCCTGCAGACGATGGAAGGCTGCCTTTGTATTAAGGTTCTCTACTCTCGAGTGCTGCCATGAATTGTGTATGGTGTTTACACAGCATGAAATGGTGATAAATTTAGTAACTCTGATTTTAATTAATAGATTGGGGCTTTTAAGAATATGAATTTTAATATATGTTTTTAGGATTCACGGAGGTCATTTTTGAAAGAACCCAGACAGCTTATTTAGGTGCATTTTATTGTTTGCTTGGGGTTTTTTGTTTGTGTGTTGAGGAAAACCTCCTCTTCTTCAGCAGTATGTACTGTTTCAATAAAATATGAAAACTCTGTGTAAAATCCTGATTTGTTTGTTTGTTTGTTTTATCCTTAGATTTCACTGTGACAGTTTTGTGGGTCTTTTCTTTTGGTTGTGGTTTTGTTTTGTTGGTTTGGGTTTTTTTTTTCCTGTTTGTTTTGGTTGTTGGGGTGTTTTGTTTGTTTTCCAAGGGGGAGGTTGTTTGGTTTGCTTGGAGTTTTTTGGTGATTTTTTTTGTTGTTTGGGTTTTTTTGTTTGGTTGGGGTGGGGTTTTTGTGAAAGATTTAGAATGACAAATGTTCTGAATATATTGCCCCACTCTTGAGATTTATTTGTTTATTTATTTAACTTAGAATACATTTCTTCTAATATCTCGTTAATTTGGCCTTAGGAAAAAAATTAGCTTTGGAAAAAAAAAATAATGCTTATTACAATGCTGAAAGCATTTTTTTAGTGCTAGTATTGCTTGCTTCTTTTCAATGGTGCTTTCTTGCTCACCAGGTAACATCAACTCACTTCTTCTCAGGGCATCTTCTAGTTTTGTCAAGGGGAAGTATATGCCTTGCTAAGGCAAAGAAATGGGAGCAGTCACATACTTTCTTCACATTCTCTGCACTTTTTCATGTCTTTTATTCCTATTTTTTCATCTTTCATGTGTGGCCTGAAGCAGAATCTCATCTATTTACAGTAATGGGAAAAATATTGAAAAATAGTAGATGCTTTCCAAGCTCCATTAGCTAAGCAATATGATGCATGTTGATGAAAGGTGCCAACAGCCTCTCGTAACTCAGGTCTGGAGAATGGTTCCATAATCAGTGTCAGCTCTATTGCTCAAAGCTCACCCTTAATGCTACTGCTTAAGAAGGGCACATGAGTGACATAGTTCTTTGGTGGGCTATTGACATGAAACCTGCAAGGAGCTCAGTGTCACAACTCTTTCTTTTCTGCTCCTTTCTTCTTTGAGTGATGCCCATGTCTCTGCAGGGAGAGAGTGCCTCAGGGACCCCAAGGCCCCCTGGTGTCATATTATCTTTAAGTCTCTTTGATGTTTCTAAACAGAAAGAATACTGTTAAACCACAGTAAAATGTAGAACTGATTCAGAATGATACCAGCAGCCTCTTGAATCTTCACTTGTGTATCTTTGTTTACAGATTGTCTTGGCTCACCTCACACTGCTTTGTTAGAGTCAATTTCTTTACAATTGGTGCTTTGGCTGATCTTGAGGAACCTCTTCACGAGCCCCATCTGAGTCTATTGATTACTTGTGATGTCCAGGGCTGTACCAACTGCATATAAACTTGTACTTGGCTGGGAAAAAAAAAAAAAAGTAAATCACCTTTGAGTTAAAAGTAGAAGAGGTATAAGTGGAATTTATGTGCCTAGAATTAAGTAAAGGCAAATAAGCAAGGGCCAGTATGACACACTAATACCTACATAAACTCAAATGTGAAAATAATCTCTGATTCCAAACATATCTTCATCCAGAAGTAACAGAGAAACAGATTTGAACAGTGTTTTTCAGCCTACTTATGTTGTTGCTATTCATGGTGTTATTCTATTATGAGAGAATGATATGTGTAACATAGTTGTCAATCAAGAAACCATATCTAGGCAGTTTTTGAACATCTGGAAGATGTAGCTGCCAAGCTGCATCTCTGCTTCTTGAAGGAACTGACTGAAGTGAGTAATAACAGAGGCAATTTAAAGTCACAGCTACCTTGCAGTCTCTATTTTAGGGAAATAGGTTATGTGTTGTAGGAAATCAAACTCCATTTCTTTACTGGAAATAAAATTAGACTAATTGACTATTGCACACCAGTGCCTGTTCTGGTTGGTATCTAAAAACCATGTAATTTTTTTTATTTTTTTTTTTTTTAGAGTCCAGCAAAACCTCTAATAATCAAATGCATTTTGAGGGATTCAGAAGGATTGTAAACAACTGTTAAACAAAAACTAGGATCACTGAAAGAATTTAAATTGCCATACCTGATGCCAACAGGGGACCGTAGTCACAGTATCACAGTATCACAGTATGACTAAGGTTGGAAGAGACCTCGAAGATCATCGAGTCCAAACTGTCACCACAGACCTCACAACTAGACCATGGCACCAAGTGCCACATCCAGTCCCCTCTTGAACACCTCCAGGGACAGCGACTCCACCACCTCCCCGGGCAGCCCATTCCAATGGCGAATCACTCTCTCGGTGAAGAACTTTCTCCTCACCTCGAGCCTAAACTTCCCCTGGTGTAGCTTGAGACTGTGTCCCCTTGTTCTGTTGCTGGTTGCCTGGGAGAAGAGGCCAACCCCTTCCTGGCTACAACCACCTTTCAGGTAGTTGTAGAGAGCGATGAGAGAGTCAATGTTGCTTCTGAAAACCTGGTTCTTAAATTTGGGCCACTGCATCTGCAAGAGATTAGCAAGCAGGCACCTTCCCTCAAGAAGCTGCATGAGGGCTTGAGGAACCCAACAAAAGCCATGCTGTCTGTAGCCCCTTAAAGTCTCACTAATATCCTCTACCTTTATTAGCCTAGGTGAATTGCAGAAAGATGTATTTGCAATATTTTGCAGTCTGTCAGCAGTAAGCCACTCTTTCTCCAAGAACAAGTAGAGAAAATGACTCTGCAAGCTTCCAGTTCTGATTCATTAAAATATTTTACTTACAGAGAAACAGGTAACTTCAATAACTGTTTTATGTATAGATAAGTTGATTAATTGATAGATGACGTTCCAATCATCAGCTGGCCAACGTGGTGCCCATCCATAAGAAGGGCCAGTTGGAAGAGCCAGGGAATTATAGGCCTGTCAGCCTGACCTCAGTGCCAGGCAAGATTATGGAACGGCTCATCTCGAGTGCGATCACACAGCACTTACAGGATGGCCAGGGGCTCAGGCCTAGCCAGCATGGATTTAGGAAGGGCAGGTCCTGCCTGACCAACCTGATCTCCTTCTATGATCAGGTGACCCGCCTGGTGGATGTGGGGAGGCCTGTGGATGTGGTCTACCTGGACCTCAGCAAGGCCTTTGACACAGTCCCCACAGCAAACTCCTGGCCAAGCTGGCAGCCCATGGCTTGGACAGGAGCACACTGCGTTGGGTTAGGAACTGGCTGGAGGGCCGAGCCCAGAGAGTGGTGGTGAATGGCGCCACATCCAGCTGGCGGCCTGTCACTAGTGGTGTGCCCCAGGGATCAGTGCTGGGCCCCATGCTTTTCAACATCTTTATTGATGATCTGGATGAGGGCATTGAGTCCATCATCAGTAAATTTGCAGATGACACCAAGCTGGGGGCAGGAGTTGATCTGCTGGAGGGCAGAGAGGCTTTGCAGAGAGACCTCGACAGGCTGGACAGATGGGCAGAGTCCAATGGCATGAGATTTAACACATCCAAGTGCCGGGTTCTGCACATTGGCCACAACAACCCCAGGCAGTGCTACAGGCTGGGGTCAGAGTGGCTGGAGAGTGGCCAGGCAGAGAGGGACCTGGGGGTGCTGGTTGATGGGAGGCTGAACATGAGCCAGCAGTGTGCCCAGGCAGCCAAGAGGGCCAACCGCATCCTGGCCTGCATTAGGAATAGTATGGCCAGCAGGAGCAGGGAGGTCATTGTGCCCCTGTACTCTGCTTTGGTTAGGCCGCACCTTGAGTACTGTGTCCAGTTCTGGGCCCCTCAGTTTAAGAAGGACATTGAGACACTTGAACGTGTCCAGAGAAGGGCAACAAGGCTGGGGAGAGGCCTTGAGCACAAGACCTATGAGGAGAGGCTGAGGGAGCTGGGGCTGTTTAGCCTGGAGAAGAGGAGGCTCAGGGGTGACCTCATTGCTCTCTACAACTACCTGAAGGGTGGTTGTAGCCAGGAAGGGGTTGGCCTCTTCTCCCTAGCAACCAGCACCAGAACAAGGGGACACAGTCTCAAGCTGCACCAGGGGAAGTTTAGGCTCGAGGTGAGGAGAAAGTTCTTCACCGAGAGAGTGATTCGTCATTGGAATGGGCTGCCCGGGGAGGTGGTTGAGTCTCCATCCCTGGAGGCGTTCAGGAGGGGACTGGATGTGACACTTGGTGCCATGGTCTAGTTGTGAGGTTGTGGTTACAGGTTGGACTCGATGATCTTCAAGGTCTCTTCCAACCTTGGTAATTCTATTCTATTCTATTCTATTCTATTCTATTCATTTGCACTTTGTTAAGCAAATCCCACATTCTTTTAGCTGTTTTTTTTTTCCTTTGGGAAAGATGTTAAGTGGTGGTTTTGAAGAAAACTTAGATGTTGGTACCTCTGGTTCCTTTGCAAGCTTTTCAGTGTGACTTTTGTTTCCCATTCACACGGATGGTCTTGGCTGTGAGGTACCTTATGGAAGGTACTTTTTGACTTCTCCTGTGGGGCAGCAGCAGACTGCATGAGTAATTTTCTAGATTAATTGATTTAGTTTGCCAAGAATTTCAATTTTACAATGGCTTTGAATAACTCTTCATGTGATTTCTTAAACAGACCGCACTGAACAGAGCAAGAAATACTGCATCACTTATTTTATTTATGCTGTGAACCTGCTGGGAACTTGGAGCAGAGAATTGATCTTTTGACTAACTTTCCCTTTATATCTGTCTTTAAGAACGACCTCAAAGTAGGCAATTTCAATACCAGTACACACGCTCAGACAGAATTATCTTTGTGTTATATCTGCTTTGAACTGTCATCGTGTCCTTGTCTTCTTTGTGGTTTGGTTTGGGTTTGTTTTTATTTAGTTTAGTTGTTGTTGTTGTTGGGGGAGTTTTGTTTCCTTTTTTTCCCCCTTCTTCTTGATTCTCTTTTCTATCTCAGGCCTTTCATATATTTCAGCTTTGAGTTAAAATGACCTGTGTGTAGTTTGCAATGTGAGCACAGAATTTCAGTAATATTCGGCACTTAATCAGCAGGGAGCAAAGCTCAATGTCAAATTAACACTAATTCTTTGTAGAACAGCACAGGAAAAGACAAAGTGTATTTTCTGTGTTTATGTGCAAATCTTCTGCCCAGATGTGCCTGAAACTGTATGTGTATTTGGAGGGCAGGCTGTCTTTGTTTTGCTACAAAAAATAACCTTAAGGGCTAGGAGAATCACCCTCAAAATACTGCTGATAGCGGACTGCAGGCTAGCTGCTTTTTCTTGTCTTTAGCTGGCTTTGGACCCCACAATAAGGTTTGGAAGCATATGCCACATCCTTGTGTTCAAAATACAGCATGTGTGTACACATGTACACAAACACAGTGTGAGTTTGTGTGACAATTATGCTGTTCTGATTGTTACCATAGGGATACAGCAGTTTCCCATGGCTTCTCTGTATGAAACATTTGGATGCAACAGCCTGGCAGCTCGGTAGCTCTGTAAAAGCAGAGTTTTTTGCCATGTCAGGCATTTTGTCACATTTGTCTGGAGGAGGGCTTTGGGCTTGGACTTGTAAAATGTGTGGAAGTCGACGTCATCTCTGCAGTTATTTCTGCCTATTTGTGGACTCCTCTGAAGCAGTCTGGTCCATGAGTAAGATGTGCCTGTGAGACAACACTTCACTGCAAAACTGTGTGTTCACCGTAGAAGAAGGCTGAGGAAAGCATGCTTTATAAAATAAGAACTTAGTGTAGGAAAGACTAAGGGCAGGAGGAGGCAAGAGAGTGCAGCTGGTTTTTAAAAACTTCTGGGCATCAAGAGTGGAGATTTTGCCTTTTATGAAGTGGGATTATGCACATAAATTTCATATATGCTTTGGGAAAATATGAATGTTGATATTCACAAGAGATTGTTTATTTGATGAAACAAATCTTGGTGTTCTTTTCCAATTCCTTTCCCAGAGCTCTGGTATATCACAAAGCTGAAGCAATGATTAAACAAGATATAAAGCATTCAAAGTTTGAAAAGTATTCTTTTCATAAAGACAAATTATTCAAAACCAGTAAGATATGTATAAGGCCTTGTCTAGAGTTATTAAGTTCAAGAAAACAATGTTGTTTTCAATTACTTTTGAGGCTGTAAGAAAAGCTTTATTACTGTATAATTTGGTTTAATATATTCTATGTATTTTTACCCTATAAATTCTATTTGAATTTTGCCATATGTTTTAGAAAGCTTTGATTCAACAGTCATAGATAATGAAGACTTTACCAAATCTATTAGTAATTTCTCCTACAGGCTAATCACTTTGTTGTTAACAGTGTGTTTTATAACTTTATTGTGATAAGTTTATTTTACTTTGCCTGTTAAGTTTTCATCCCTTAGCTCTCATTAGCCTAAAAACTTGACCTGTCAGTTGTGGACAAGTTGCTTTATAATGCTATATTGGTTAAATGATATTGAAAAGCTTTCTTTGTTTCTGCTGCTTTACACAAGTGTTGGCTTGTCCTCTAATAGCTCTCCCAGCTCTTCCGTGATTCTACTCCAGCCTTGAGACCCAGCATGCTTCCAAAATAGCCCTAGGCAGGACTGCAGGCCCTTGTGCTCCCCAGTGTACTTGTCATGATATTGTGCTAATCCATTTATCTATAGCATTGTGCTGTGGGGTTGCTACTTGTTCTCTTTTACCAACCCATACTCAGATAACTAGTTGCCTCTGGAATTCTGATAAATGTTGTTGCATTTTGGGGTTTACCCAAATGTTTTAATAGGTCACGTGAAAATACCTGTTTGAGGAAGTAAAAAAAACTATGTCAAGAGTACCCTTGTCCCTAAATGTAAAATGAAGGTTAATGGAATTGGTGAAACACTCAGGTTTCTGTGTAAGTACTATCATCCCAGGGTTCTGTAACTCTGTTGTTTTTGAGCCTCCCACCACAAGTAACTTTTATCAGATGTGATTCTTTTAAAACATAATTATCCAAACATTCATGTTAGGGTGAGCTGACCCAGTAGTTCTGTGCATTTACAACTATTAAATCTCTGCTAACATATCCATTAGAAATGAATGAAATAATGATGTGGATGAAGCTAAACCAAAGCATACAATTAATTAGATTTCATTTTCTGTTGTGATGGATTCCTGGAGCTCTGTGGGCCCTGACCAAAGATGCATTTGCTTTTCTCATGTAGGGTAATTGGATTACTAGGTAGTATGAGTCTTTAATCTTTGCTGATAGAGTGAGATAAATGTCTGCTAAATACACTGAGCAAACAAAAGTAGCTAGCTTAAGAAAGAAGTGACAAAAAAGGTGTCATGAGTATAGGAGCTTGAGTAATCTTTTCTTCTGGTGATGGAGAGGAAAAAGCTGTTCTATTGCCACTTGTCTGGTTAAATATATTGTGACAACAGGGATGTCTGCTTCTCTGCACACTTTAATAATGCCTCCTTGTATGCACTGAATTTTGAAATGGGGTGTCTCCTTCACATGGCTGTACAAGTATCTTTGCCTTTCTGGAAAGGAGACAAAATACTCAGAAATTTTTCTCTGTGAGGAATCCTGAAATGCAGATTGGGAAAATTGCGGTGTTGGTGATCACTTGGAGGGTTGAAAGTGGCTGTCAGTTCTTCATCCTGTGATCAGGATCGAAAACGCATGCACTCCCACCCCCATCCCAAAATACCAAAGCAGACGTCGTTTTATTTTTTTTTTAAGGTGTTGGAACATAAAAATGAAATGACAAAAAAATAAAATGACTTTACAATTCCAGTAATTCATCCTACCAATCACCACCCTGAATAAAACAATGCCACTCATCTGTGGCTTGTCACAGACCTGCATTCAACCAAAACAGAGCACGAAAGTAGAGAAAAGTTTATGGGCTGTGCTGTTTGGTGGGAGAAAATAAATAAAATGAGGCTGTGCTGGTTTGAGATCGGAAGCAATTTCCCGTAGAAGACCTTTCCTCCCGACCTGTAATTTATGTTCTACTGAAAACTGAGGCAGAACCTGATCTCTTTTGAATACCTAACAAGCACAAGAGGAAGCACAGATGTAATTCCCAGTTGTGGGAAGTAGTTACTCAGATCCAAGTGCTTCTGCGTTGCTCCAGGGCCGTCCTATGTAGTCAGAGAGAGGGACTTTCAGAGGCACCATCTGTCCACCTTTTGTCTATTCTTCCTTAAAATACCTCTGAGCTGAACATTTAACTTACCTGTTGTGCTTGGAAAATCTGGCTCTTCAAGAAGAGGGTCTGGAGGACTAAGCAAGCAGCTTGAACTCTAAAAAGTGAGCTGACCTCCTCCAGGAGTGTAAATATCCTGATGTCCGGTCATGAAGGCAGATGCAGTCAGTGAATGAGCTCAAGGAGTGGCTCATGCTCTTGGGGATCAGGTCACTGTCAATTATAAATTCAATAGGGATTGTTAAATCCACTTGATAAAGCTTGTTTAAAAAAAAAAAAAAATTCTGAATTTGATCCTGTTTTAAAAAGCCCACAGTAAAGAACTGACATCCAGATCAGACTCTAGAGACCAGCTTCCCCTCTTTCTGGGTCATCTTGTGGCTGTAGAATTCTGGGAAACATGCAAATATATACTCAATTGTTTCATAAATGCCAGCGAGGTCAATCTTCTTTCCTTGCTGTTTCACAAAGAAGTGATTGATGCTTGGCACTTCGGTATAATAATAAAGCATTTCCAAAGTTTATGGTCAATAAATTTGTGTAATAAAAAATGCATCCCAATGCTATTATAGTTCATACTTCCACTTCAATAACTTCACAGGCTAAGATAATGTAAGTTTTGGTGATGCCTTTTTCTTTTTCAAGGAAAAAAAGACTGAAATTTCTGTTAAGCTAGTGCATGTTAAGGTTAGTGTCTCCTTCAACCAGTGATTTCTGCAGGCATTAAAACAGTGTGTTTAGTTTGAATTGTCTATGAGTCTTACAAAATAATATGGTCTGGGACTTTAAGTGGGTAGCAAATATTCTTATGGGTGTTTTTTCTGTACACTTTTGAACACACCTGTACTTTTTTAGTGAAGTGCCCCACAAAACTGGCTTTCTGATCTGGTGTCTTCTCATGAATATATTTGACATCTCTAATCTAACCAGGAGTACACTGCAATCTCTGGATAAGTCTTCACTGCCTCTACCAATATATGATTAAAAGCTTCAAAGACACAACAAAAGCACTCACCTTTCTTGAAGCTATAGAGTCAATAAGGTCTTTTTCTTTCTGTTTCTTTGTGTTTTCTCTTTTATTTTGTTTTTGATGGCAGTCTTACTAGATTTTTTTGACTTTGCATTCAGACAGCAACAGTAAATGGGGTTGATAAAGTAGAAGAATTAAGACTTACTTTCACTGAAATAATGATTTAGGTTTGTAGTAAAAACTGTGCAGGCTCCTAATCGATCATGTGAGGAATGTAAATAAAGGTAAGAGTCTAGATTAATGCCATTTTCAGTCACAGAAAACTGTTCCAGAACCATATTTCACTCTGGATTGAAAAAGCACTGAATTTCCCTTGATTATTAATTTCAAAACCAAGGGGTTTTTTTCTTTCTTGATTTTACCCCTCTTATTTCCCATATCTGAAAGCTTCGATTCAGAAAATATTTAGAAGATGATCTGGTAGAATACAGAAGCAACTTACTCACTTTAAAATCCATCTTATATGAAACTCTTCTCCAAAAAATCACTCTTAGAGTTAGTTTCAAGATATTTGCTCCCCAGAGCAGATGTGGAATCACAGAATCATGTGGATTGGAAGAGGCCTTTAAAGGTTCAGAATAGAATAGAATTAACCAGGTTGGAAAAGACCTCTGAGATCATCAAGTCCAACCCATCACCCAACACCATCTAATCACCAAGTGCCTCATCCAGTCCCTCCTTAAACACTTCCAGTGATAGTGACTCCACCACCGCCCTGGGTAGCCCATTCCAATGACCAGTAACTCTTTCTGTGAAGAACTTCTTCCTAACATCCAGCCTAAACCTCCCCTGGTGCAGCTTGAGACTGTGTCCTCTAGTTCTGTTGCTGGTTGCCTGGGAGAAGAGACCAACCCCTGCCTAGCTACAATCTCCCTTCACCTAGTCCAGCCCCCTGCAGTGAGCAAGTGGGTCTTTAACTAGGACACATTGCTCAGGGATGTGTGATCTTCTGGGACACTTGCCTCTTTGGGTTTTGCAAGACTGGTGGAGTGATGGTGGGGAGATGCAGGAAAAATAGAACTGAGCCAGGAGGAAGATGTCGATGGTCAGGATCTCAGACTTTGCTTGATAAGGGATTCACCTTGCCAGACTGAGTTCATTATAATTATGCAAGGTTCTCCTGAGAGAGAGAGAACTATCTCCAGTAAACCTCTCCCATCATCTTAAGAAAAACGTCTACAAAACTAGAGGCCGTGGGATCTAATCCTAACCTATCTCTGCCTTTCTCTCAAGCTGACATTTTAGGTGAAAATCGTGACTGAACATCCATACTTTCTGGTTTTGATAAAACTTTATTTTTTTAATTTATTTTTCAAACAGTTGTCAGGAGATGACATCTGTCCTCTGCCTTGTCCTTATGTCTTCTATCTCATTTATGCTGTCTTTAGGCATGCTGGTAGCCTTTTCTACCTGAAAAATGTAGAATCGCATTTCTAGACCTGTCCAGTCCTGGGCAATAGCTCATATCTCTGACTTCTGGCTTTTTATTCTCACTCCATAAAGGCCAGGGCAATATTTTGTGCATTTATGCAGTCATTCAGTCTTGCTGCAGCTCTGGCACCCCGATTAATCTCCTATTCCCCTTCTGAAATGCCACACAACAGCCACCTAAAGGGAAAATTGATGCCTCCAAATTCATCCATGAATGCCAGGGATTAATTTAGGCACAGAAAGCTAGTTCATAAAGAGTCCTCAGTGTTTGTGTATAAAAATACCCCAGTAGATTTACAGCTTTTGAGGAGCTAGTTTAAAAGTGGAAAAGATGGCAATTGGTGACCAAAAGGAGACTGCATGGGGGAGGAAAATACACGGTCACTTGTAAGCTGCAATCTGCTGAAAGCCAGAGGGTTCTTTTAAGTTTGTCTTTTCTCTGATCTGCGTTTGTTTATTCCAGCAGAACATGTTTTTGTCCGGAAGATATTTTGTGCCTGAAATAAAACATACAGCTTTGCACAAAGAGCTCTCTATTGTAAACTGATATCAACCATTTAGGAAGTCCATTGTGGAAGCTGCACAAATAGGAATTTGAAGGCTCCAGCTTTTAAGGACTGGCTTTTCTCTTTGACTGGGGAGGTCATAGCATCTGTCTTTTTTGCCTTGTAAAACTTGCATATTGCAAAGAAAAGATTTTGAGGCTTCTTTGTAGCAGATAGCAAAGACTAGGACAATTTTTACATTCTTGGACTTGAAGCTATTTGTGAGTTTTTCTCTGAACTGTTACTTTTAGTTAAAGAATTTGTGCTTAAAACACAAGGATTTTCTTTGTACAGGTCCTCTTTTCATTTATTCTATTATAGTAAAACTGAATATCACTACAGGAACAGAATCATACTGTGTGCAACACTATAAACACACAATAAGCTACACTTTCTGTGTTGAAAAAGCAAGTAAGCCAAGCAGATGAGAATACAAAGAGGAAGAGGAAAGAAAAATCACTTAGTAAAGTGCTAAGAACCTGAAGTTCCCAGCTTGTTCAAGGTCATTCAGGAGCTGTGTACCAGATGTGGGATTTAACCAGGCTTTCCAAGTCTGAGGCCAACATTGCAATCACTACTATATCTTTTCATCCAGAAGTTTGCAGTCACTTGACATTTGTGTTAATGCCTGACACTTGACTTCAGCGTTTCAGCCTTGATAAGAGCCTTGATAAGGCCACACTGAAGATGAGAAGAGCTTTTAAAATAAAAGAAAAAAAAAAAAAAAAAGCAAAAAGAGACTGTTTATTGTGAAGGCTCCTCCATGGCATGTGAAAAGATGTCAACTCACTTTCACTGAATTTGTACCAGAACCTACCTGAGTAAAATCCTTCTGTAATGCTAGAGCCTCAATAGATTGCTATGATCAGTGGTTGTCTGCAATATTTGTTGAGACAAGGGAGGCATATTTTCTTTTCAGCAGGAATAGCTGAGGGAATTATTTGCAAGCACAAATCAGAGGTGTTTCTATACTTTTCCCAGATTTATTTCTTTGTTGTAGAAACCAGCTGGTTTTAGGCAAGTGATAGTTCTGGAGAATTGGTCTGGAGAGCATGAGAGTTTGCAGATGTCTAGAGAAAATAACAGATACAGGCAGAGTTTTTTAACCTGAAGGTCTGGGCTATTATTGCTATTGCCAACACCAGTAAAATCTGAGCATTTTCAAATAATTGGGTGATTAGCTCCTATGGGTTGGATCTGTGGGACATGCAATCACAGTTTTTATATGGGTGGCTTCTTTTTATGATCTTAATGTTTTTCATATGTGCTACCCAGTCCTATGTCATAGCAGGATGAGGGGGAAAGGAGAAGTAAGCTTGTGCCTACGAGACATAGAGTTCTGTAAAGGAATCATTGCTGGGTAAACTTACTGGAAGAGGCCACCTTGTGGAAGCCAGTGACACAACTGCACGTTTTTGCTCATGAGCAGAGATATTTTTATTTTTTTTTCCCTGTGGTTTTGGAACTGATTATTATCTACTACTAGCAAGGTGGAATAAAGAGAGGCCCTCCCCCCAGCTTTTTTTTACCGAATGCTGCCAGTGCAGCTTGATACAGCCAGAGTGCTTAAATTGTAACATTAAACATAAAGAAAGGCAAACAGCTTTGCTATTTCAGTATTTTCAACATCTACTAGGAATCTGTTTATTTACAACAGATTTTAGAGAGGCAGCTTGTCATAATGACTCTGCAGGTTTCTAATTTGTCACTTGTTTTTTGAATAGTGCTTGCCTCTGCTTCAGCTCTTTTCAAATGCTCTCATTTCTGCTAATTTTCTGTTTGGATTACATTCAGAAAATTCCTGTTTTTAGCTATGTACTCAAAAATCACTTCCTTGTCTTTATAGAAAGAAGGGGAAAAGTTGAAACAAGCATCTATAAGCAAAGAGTAGCTGCTCTGTGCAAAAAATGAGTTAATAATAGGTTAATAACAAGTTAGGAGTTAATAACAGATCCTGTGAGTAGACAGCTCCTGCTAAGGTACCTACTCATCTTAGAAGTAAAGCTCCAACATGAAGGTAGGATATGGTCTAAACAAACAATCTGAAATGTGGAGTGCTCCCAAATATTTCACTGGATTTCATACACTTCTTGCTTTCCCATGGAATTTTCCTTGTGTTACCACTTTGACACACATGAAAGTGATGGTCGGGGTTTGGCCTGGATAGGCCAAAGCCAGAAAAGACAAATGGTTTCCAGCACAATATTTTAACAGGTGAGCTGAAGAATGAATTGCAATGTTCGTGTTTGTTTTCTTTGTTAAAACAGAAGTGCAAACCACCCATAACTCTGTAGTGGGATTAGTGTCAGACTGTTTTCAGAAGCTTAAAAATACAGAAACAAGAGGCTCAAAATATATTAGTAATGTTGGTGTATGTTTTTCTACCTGAAATGAAAGATTAAAAAGAGAAGTCTTGTTAAAAACACATCATCCTATGCAAAACAGTTAAAATAATATCTTTTTTTCAACAAATGTTTGAAATAGAAGAGGGGGACCTGGATTTTACTTGAGAAGAAACATGTCAAATGAACTGTGAATAAGCTTGGTGGCTTTTCCATTTTTGGGAGGCAGGGACAAGTTGGTTTAAAAGTACCTAAATGAGGGTTGAATGGTTACATGACATCTAATAAATGAAAAGAGTCACTGCCTGTCTCCTGAGTGATTCCTTGCAGTCACCCTTGTTGGGATCCTAAGGGGGAAAAATATTTCATCAAATCTTTCTTTTGCCTAGCACAGCAGTAAAGTATTACAACAGAGCAGAGTAAAACAGACCAGTAATGTGATACAGCCTCCAAAACAGGGAAGTCAAATAAAAGATTCATTCAGTGAAGGAATCTGATGGGCAATGGTAAACAATGCCCCATCACTTATGGAGAGAACCCAGAGCTGCTAGTCTGAAAACATCCTGTTAACATGGCTTGTAAATCAGTGTGCTCTCAATGAAAGGAGTGTTGGGTAAACCAGTGTTAATGTCAGATTTATGTTAACATGCACTGAGGAAATCAATACAAGGTAACACTGTTTGCATAGGGTAAACAGATTCCTGGCATGCTTGCTGCTTTTGCTTATCTAAAATCATGTACACAGAGCTGTGAGTTTGCACTGCATTGTACAAATCTGAGGATAGTTTGCTGTGCAGAGAAACCAACACATTTCAATAAAGCATCAGAAAGAGCTTGGAGCAAATTTTCTCTGTTGCTTGGCAGAAGGGTAGGTGCTGCACTTTACAACAGCTTGTTTCGAATCTTAGTCACATATCAACTTGTTCCTAAGGTGGTCTCTTTAATTCTACCAGGAAAGTGTAAACTAAATTATTTATATGGAAGAGGGAGTGTGTGGGAAAGCTTGGACATAATCACAATACAAGATTTACAGGAATCTGCTCTCAAGGGAAAATGTGCATGTAATGGTGCTCATAACATTCCTTTATTCATCATGCAAGGCCATATGCAAATCTAGTCAGAAAAAGTATTTGATCCCAACTGGACTGATTTTAAATGCTTTTTGAAATCATAATCTGTTCTCTCATCAGTGGCTAACACTTTCATCAGCTGCAAGCAACAGTGTGTTTAGTAAAAATTAGGGAGATTGCATCTCTGCAGCTCTGATTTTTCCCTCTTGTACTGTGGTACTACCTGTTTTATACCTTTAATATCCAGGTGCTGGTTTAGTGTAACTTTTCCTAGCATGTTTGGCCCCTGACCCCTTAATGAAACACAGATTGTTTACATCTAACAAAGCTCACAGTAGCCCATTTTGAGTCTAATTTTCTTGGATGAACCAAAACCCACAAACCATAAAGAACTTCTGACTGAAGGCCTGAGGTGGTTCAGTCCTTCATTCTCTCTCCTGCCCTCATGTTGCCAGAAGTTATTTGTTTTCATAATGAAGCAAGAATGCAACATTTTTATAGGAGGGGGCTGTGGGGAAGCAGAGATGTTTTGCCAACCTTCAGCTGTTGCTGCTGCACTGGATATGAGCAACTGGGCTTTGGGCTCTGTACCACAGAGGCAGGGCATGCCAAACTTCATATACCAGTTCTCATTTTCCAAAATTGCAAGATTTTCTCACATCAAAGATAACATCAAACTCCATTTTGGGAACTGCTATTTGCACCCAATCCCTTTGACCTGTTTGAGACCAGCTTCATTAAAGCAAAACCTTTCTTTGTGAGACAGCTACAGAACCACTTCACTGAAAAGTGCATTTCTTTCTATCCTGCTCCTGCACAGAAAGAGCAGGTTAGTTTTGAACAATGAACTGTTAGGAAATATATCCTCTTAGAGCCATCTTCCATCTCACAAAGCTGCACAATGGTGTTTTGTGGTGAGAGATTTCTGCACATCTTTGTCTTTATTTAAGAAAAGTAAGGGAAAAAATTAAAATGCTGCTCTTTGATGCAACTTCAGTCCCAACCAAATGATATTTGATTTCTGCAACACTGGATGGAAGACTGATTTTTTTTTCCATACTGCTTCTTTCATACCCATCAGTATTAATAATCCAAATAATAAATCTAAAAACTCCTCAGCTCCCTCTGTTATGAGAATAGCCTCTGTGTATTGTTTTGGTTAATTCAGAAGCATTTATTTTTCCTTCCATCATTCATTTTACTGCATTAAGTTAGTGGTTCTGTGGGGATTCAGTTGATTAATTGCCATCCTGTGTGTGCTCAAGAGGAACCTGTTCTTGCAGTACCTCCCTCTAAAATAATACAATCTTAGAGGAGAGATTAAGGAAGAAATATTTTCATGTGAAAACAAAAACCCATTAGAATTGCAATGGGAAAATGGAAATGTGCTGAAAATATTTGGATTTCAGTAGTTTCCTGGGTGTGAGAGCACTTCCCTGAACTGAATGCCTGTATTGATGTACTCCTTTTTGGCTGTCCGAGCAGCTAAAGATGTTACTGTTGTCAATTGATTGGTGTCATGACCCACTTGGAAGTTAAACCTATACTGGCTTAACAGGCTGTCTGAGTTCCTGCCAGCTTATTTCAGTTTCTAGAAAAATAAGAGACCTAGAAAAGGAATCATGATCTTCACTGTCTTGAGAAGGAACACAAGCAGGGACAGCAAGTGAGTTGCTCTAGGTCAGACTACAGATTGGTGACAGCTGTCAAGAATAGGTCTCAAATCCAATTGTCTTCTTAGCTCTTTGTATTCACATCTTTGGTACATGGATCCCACTCCCAGTCTAAGCTTCTCTGAAACAGCTCACAAATACTCCCTCAGCTGCTAAATGTGTCTTCTGAGACATGAAACACCAAGAAGTGAGCAATTAACAGTGTCTGAAGAACTTCAAAACCCCACTTGATGCTTGGAAGTGTTCAACACTTCCAAGTGCCTCAGTCTTTGCAAAGAGGAGAATGTGGTGTTTTGTAAAGGAAGTGAACCTAAATGTTTGCAGTATAATTTAATCACAGAATCACAGAATCAACCAGGTTGGAAGAGACCTCCAAGATCATCAAATCCAGCCGATCTTCCAACCCTAAATAATCAACTAGACCGACCTACCTACCTACCTACCTACCTACCTACCTACCTAACTGCCTCATCCAATCTTTTCTTAAACACCTCCAGGGATGTCGATTTAGTCAGGTCCTGGTAATGGCTGATCTGTGAGGGAGAGACATCCCTTTCTCTGCAGGAATACCACATTTCCTTTACTTGCAGTGCTTTAAACATTTCTATGATGTTAATGTACTCTTAATAATAACACAGAATTCAGCAAAATACCACAGGTATTTTGGCAACTGTCCTTTTTTCAAGGAATTAACACTTTAAATTAGTATGTCAGAAAGAGAATTGAAATGCAGGAAGGTATTGCGGGCACCAGATCTGAATTACATTGTTTTGCACACCACAAGAGCCATAGGTATCTGACAAAGGACACCAACATACCAACTTTCTCTGTTTGCTTCCTGGTACTTCCTCTGAAGATGCCACAATTTTTTAATAGTCATTTCAGTGCAAACATAGATTTTTTTCTCTTTGCTCAAGATGAACCAGGGGCAGAGTTCCATTCCTAAATCAATTAGAAAGGAAACTGCAGGTTCTTTTGTAATGCCGCTTGCGGGAAGACAGATTTCCTGGTAATTCAGTTCCTCTGACATGCTATTAATGGGAAATTAAGAACTGTGTTGTTCTCTGTCCTTGGGCCTCACTGACTTAGATTTCTTTTCTTTCCTCTTCGTAAAATGCATTGGGAAAAAAAAAAAAAAAAAAAAAAAAAAAAAAAAAAAAAAAAAAAGCCATGGTAATCTCTACCACAAAGTAGAAATTTTTTTTTTCCCTACTAGGCCCATTTAAGTATCAGTCTAGACACAGACAGATTCATAATATGCTGACAGAACTTGGACAACTTTAGGGATGCACACAAAAAAGTTCTTTGATTACCCAGCACCCTGCACTGGGTTAGGAACTGGCTGGAGGGCCATGTCCAGAGAGTGGTGGTGAATGGTGTGCCACATCGAGCTGGCAGTCAGTCACTAGTGGTGTCCCCGAGGGATCAGTGTTGGACCCAATCCTATTCGATATCTTTACTGATGATCTGGATGAGGGCATTGAGTCCATCATCAGTAAATTTGCAGATGACACCAAGCTGGGGGCAGAAGTTGATCTGTTGGAGGGTAGGAGGGCTCTGCAGAGGGACCTTGATAGGCTGGACAGATGGGCAGAGTCCAACAGCATGAGATTTAACACATCTAAGTCCCAGGTTCTACACATTGACCACAACAACCCCATGCAGTGCTACAGTCTGGGGTCAGAGTGGCCGGAGAGTGGCCAGGCAGAAAGGGACCTGGGAGTACTGGTTGATACTAGGCTGAACATGAGCCAGCAGTGTGCCCATGTGGCCAAGAAGGCCAATGGCATTGTGGCCTGTATCAGTGGAACTGTCACACCTCCTGTGTGCTTAATATTATATTCATGGTGGACTAAATCATGCTTCATCCACCCCATGGACCTGACTCTTTGGGAATGGTAAGTTTATGCATATTAATCTTTCTTTTGTTCCTATTTCTGATGTGAAAGTTAGAAGCTGAATTGCTAGATGACTAGGAAAATCTTCAAATAGATGGTTAACCACAGCCTGTTGACACAATGTAATTCACCAGTTAACACAAGAGGTACCCCACCAGAAATTGTGTTATTTGTTTCATGATTAATTTCTATAAATTCAAGATAATCTGTCAGAATAAAATCACAAACAAGTGAAACTCTGCTTCTGCATCAGTTGCTGTAAATGGCTTTTGTTCACCTGTAAGCAGTGGTTTGTGAAGTGCTATGTGTTCTCTCTCTGTCCTTGGTGTCTTGAGAGCTCATACAAAGTGTCCTTTCCACAGAATGTTCTATCAAAAAATGGGAAAAAAATAATAATAAAAAAAATAATTCCAGGAGGACATTTTCATCTGAGTGGATGTATTAACAAAAGTGCCGTAAACAAATATCTGGCTTATCCCTGCTCACCAGCGGATGCATGAGTTTTTAGGTAGTATCAGCTTTTTTGCTTAGACACTTGAGGTGGTATCGTACCAATCCTGTATAGCTGATAATGCCCATTTGATTTTCTGTCACTTTCACTATACCTGAATATGTCTAATTTACAGTATTTAAAGGCCTATCTATCACTTCACTGAGCTCTCTAGTAAAATCTCTACTGATGTCAGTGGTATCAATCAGGTAATCCCCCAAATAATTCTATGTTTTGCAATAACTGTCTTCCTCCCCACCCACCAAGCTCCTTTCTCAAGTGCTGCTAGAAGAGGGCATTCCACCAAAATAACGAGGTCCTACCAGCCATATTCCCAGGTAGAAGCCATTTAGGCTCTTGATTCTTTTAAAGTGTCGGCTCACCCCATTCATGTGCATATAGTAATAGTGCACATTTAGTGTTTTGCAGGAAAGCCTGCTTCCTTCACCATGGAACAGGTTAGATGGTGTTATTTTGTATCTTTTCTCATTTTTATCAGCTGGCATACATCCTTCCTCACCAACAGACCTACTTTGTATAATAACAAGGCGCTGCTTACAATAAGGTATTTTTTTTGCAAGCCCTGAGAACTGGTGTATGGTCACAAGAAGCACAATGTCGCACAAAGCAAGATCCCAAGGGGCTCTGGGGGGGGGAAATCTTATCAAAGAAAAGGCAAAGCAAAGAAAATCAGAATGTGTGTTACAGATAAATTTTTGTCATGACCTTAAAAAACTCCAGCTGGGATTCTGCTATTCAGAATAGCTACTGGAAAAGATTTTCAAAGGTTAGCTGCATGTGAAAAAGGATCAAAATAAAGACTGATCACCCAAGGATTTGCAAACACATTTGTAGGAGCCACCAGAAGGCCCTGTACATACGACCTGAATGGAGGAAGAAATAGTTCAGCTTTCCAACCAAGGAAGAGGGAGCAAATTTTCTATAAACATCTGAATATCAAAGGAGGTCTTTTAAAACCAAAGCCCTGCTTTGAATGAAACCAATTTAATGAACACACATCAGAAAAAGTAAATTATGGAACTGTAATGAATACATTACTTGGGGAGATCATACTGTTTTAAGGTCTGTCATTTTCCAGACTTTTCTGTGCAGGTCAAGGAGCAAGTTCTGATCTGAAGCTGATCAGAAGATGATTAGTCAGGCAAGAGAAGGAACCTTAGGTTCACAAAAACCTGGATTAATGTATCACATTTGGGAGTGCACCTGGAGCCAGTTGATACTAGAAAACAGTAGACACTTGGCATGCCGTGATCCTTTCAGCAGGTTTAATGAAGCTTTGTCTCACAGATAGTCCCTTCTGCCTTATAATTTCTTATTACTCTGTGTCCTTGCTGAATTGCTTATTGCTGATGAAACAGAACTATTACAATTCTTAAAAGCTGTGCTGAAATCTGTGCTTGGTTTTTGATGCATCTTTTCAGGTGGACAAGGATACAGAGAAGCTTTTAAAAGCTATCTTACAGATAGGCACCTTGAGTGGAATAGTTTCAGTCTGGTGAAGGGCAAATTACATTCCCATCTGCTTTGTACTACATAGTCCTATGCACCAACAACTTCCATTTGCCTCCAATAAATTAAATACAAAAGCATGAGGGAACAATAGATTTCATTAATTTCACCCCTTCCTTCCCCCCCTCCCCCCTTTCTGTAGTTCCTTTTGAATTACTAGGACTATTTTCAAGCTCCTGGAGTTTCACTTTGTAAAAATGAATTGCATACACCCAGTTTTGAGCCAGCAAACAACGGTGCACATGCCTGCCCTCTACCAGGTTTCTGTACATCTTACTGGCACGCACAAGGAAAACACCTCTATTCTTTCATATATTTGTTTGCTTTGTTTTGTGGATTTTGTTGTGGTTTGGTTTAGGGGGTGTGGGTTTGTTGGGTAATTTTTTGTTTGTTTGTTTGTTTAAATGCCAAAAGTATAAATGGGTTCATTGAAGGGTTAGACAAATTCATGCCTCTTAATGCTAGCCTGGTCATCACTTTCAACTCCAGATGTCTCTGTACTGCTAATTGTAATAAATCAAGAAACTGCACTGAGGAAAAAATTGCTCTCAATATGTCCTCATTATTAAATTCCACAATTAGCTCTAGATCCCTGCTGGAGCTGGGAGGCTGAACTCAATGGGCTCAGCTCCACCCCAGCATAGTGCTTATGTTCATCGTATATGTAAAATCTTCATGAAAAATAACCTGGGTTTGATATAGAAAGCCTGACATAGGCAGGAACAATGCAACTAAGCTGAAAATACTGGAGCAAAATCACAAGTACAATGGGAGATAAAGATGAAAAAGAATTATGTCAATATAGATCCACCGACGGCAATGAAAATATGCTGATTTACACCAACTGTAGTCTTTTACTAAGGTGACAGTATAAAAGTATCACTGGGAGTAAAACAAACGTTTCTTTCTAAGCACAATGGATTACAGCCAGCCATGTCTGTGGGTTGCATGTGCTCATACCAGGGTTTATATTTGGCATAATAGCTATAAGGATGATGCAGCTTAGCAAATGATTTATGTTAGCTTCGTAGGCAGCTGATAGAAGAGATCGCCCGATAAAAACAGGAGAGAAGTCAGTGACATCTCAGATGGCATGCTCACCTGAATATGTCCAGTAAGACTTCTGTTCTCTCAGTTCTGCTGCATGAGCAAAGGGATGTGGAAGGGATAATACTTCAGGGGTCATCAGGCAAAGATGTTGTCCCTGCACAGGCCACTGTGTTTGGCACAGAGAGGTTTCCTCTCTTCATCAGCTGTAGTGGGAATGGATTTGTCCTTAGGTTGTCATCTTGAGAAGATGGAGAAAATCCATTGTTCTAAGAAAAAATGGTGAAAACTGGCATTTTCCCTGAAGTGTTTGAAAATGAATCACTAGAGCTGAGTGGTTTGGTCACACTGTCTAATTTGACATCATGTGAGGTCCAACAACTTGGGCAAATACAGAGAGAAACCTCTAGCCCAGCAGAACATAATGAAAATTGATTGTGTCAAAGATACTGTGAAAGTGTGTTAACTGTGTATCTCTCAAAAACAGAGAGCATACACAAAATAAGATTAGTTTGTATCCATCACTATCTGAGAAAGCATGAGGATCTGAGTGGCTGTGGCATGTCTAGTGACCTGACTTTCTACACAGAATTTGCTCTGTTTGCAAGTAACAGCCCTGATTTGGAAAACGGGTTGCTTTTCATATTTTAAATTAATCAGTTATAAAATATATATAAAGAACTATCCAGAAAGCTGGTGAGGGGTTTGGAGCACAAGCCTTAGGAAGAGAGGCTGAGGGAGCTGGGGTTGCTTCTCCTGGAGAAGAGGAACCTCAGAGGAGACCTTATTGCTGTCTACAACTACCTGAAGGGAGGTTGTGGCCAGGTGGGGGTTGGTCTCTTCTCCCAGGCAGCCAGCACCAGAACAAGAGGACACAGTCTCAAGCTGTGCTGGAGGAGGTTTAGACTGGATGTTAGGAAGAAGTTCATCACAGAAAGATTTATTGGCCATTGGCGTGGGCTGCCCGGGGAGGTGGTGGAGTCACCATCACTGGAGGTATTTAGGAAGAGACTGGATGGGGTGCTTGGTGCCATGGTTTAGTTGATTAGATGGTGTTGGATGATAGGTTGGACTCGATGATCTCAAAGGTCTCTTCCAACCTGGTTAATTCTATTCTATTCTATTCTATTCTATTCTATTCTATTCTATTCTATTCTATTCTATTCTATTCTATTCTATTCTATTCTATTCTATTCTATTCTATTCTATTCATTCCATTCCATTCCATTCCATTCCATTCCATTCCACTTCAAAGTTATTGACTCTTTCAAATAATACTTTTTTATTTAAAAAAAAAAAAAAAAATCCAGCATGTGCCCATGGACAGAGACAGAACTATGGTTTAGATGAACTTTATGTTCCTGCCTTAGTTCCTTGCTTTGCTTTCAGGTATACAAATCAAGGCAAGACTGATGGTTGAAGTGATCCTTAGTAACACAGGGAGACATAAATGTGAACTGGAGAGCGAAAGCTGGAGCACATGGACATAGGACATTTAAGGCTGATATATAGTGATAGATATATACATATTGTTTATGTCTCCACTTTATTAATACAGGAAGGTGAAGAAGAATATATTTTGGGAATACTTCTAGTCATTAAAGTGTGCACTGGGATACATAGTTGTGCTGCGGTTAGCATACTTTGAACTTCCCATATTTTAACTCTGAAATCATGTGAGATCACACATCTGCTTCTGTTCTGCAAGGTGGCTGCTCCTTGTAAAAGAAATTGCCTTCTGTATCCCATCAGGACATTGCTTGAAATATTATCTTGCATTGTTAGCTTTCTTTCTAGCATAGACAGTGTGAATAGACACCACCAAAGGATTCATGCATGGTCTAACATGCTGTGGCACAGGAATATGTCCAGAGCAAACTTCTGTGCTGTGAGTACAATGAAACATAGTGAATAACAGGAGTTAGGTTTCTTTTTCTTTACCTTTTCTGAGTTCTCACTTTTACCCTGTTAGCTCAGAGACTAAGGGAGTTAAAAGGGTGAATGGAGGGGGGACGATGATGTTTAGTATAAACTCCCTGCTTTTGACGTGCTTATTTCATTTCTATCTCTCTTCTGTGAATGGAATTTGTCTACATGTCTCAACAGGGATGTTTGCTAAAGATTTTCTCATCTGTGATTCTGTTCTTCCTATCTACTCTATAAAACATGACCTTTTCCATGCCAAATGATGCCTGGCTTAGGCTGAATTGTTAAGATGTTTGAAGGGACAATAGTGGGAAAGTAGAACTGCTACTATACATAAAGAGGAAAAAAGTGTTGTTTGGTTTTTTTCACCTTACTGAGGAAGGTAGCAAGACCAGTATCTTCCGCACACGCATTTATAATTTTAAAGGATGACAGCATTCTGTCATTTCAGTCTGTGTTTTTTTTTGAGGAGAAAATTACTGAAATCTAGACCAAGTTACAATGCCTTGCTCTTCTTTTTTTTTTTTTTGTAAAGCTGGCTACAAATCCTCAGAAGATTGCATGTACAAAGTTCAGTTCTGACTATGTATGCTGATACTGAGCACGGTTTTTGTCAATGCTGTGAACCTGGGTAGCTTGGCCCTTCTATGTTCCAGATGATGTTGATTGGCACTGAAGCAACATTCCAAAAAGGGAAGAAGACATTTATACAGCAGATTAAAGGTGTTAAGACTCCAGAAAAGACTTTATATCACATGGTAAGGCTGTTTGCACACCTGATAAAGGAAGCAGCTGAAAACAATGAGCCCAGAGTTTCTCTCTTCTAAGATTTCTTGCACTTCTGGTTACACAGAGGTAGGTAAAAACCGGAATGCAAATTGGAAGTCATAAATTCAAGGGCAGTTGTAAAGCAGCTGAGGAATTGGCAGGCCAAACATGTTTTGGTGGATGCAGTTTTTAATCAGTTTTCTTGTGTGAAAGATGATTTTGTCATTGTGGGTGTGAGACAAATTGTGTGAATAAAAGATCACGAGAGGGAGGATGGAAGGGAGGAGAATCATAGAATAAGAGCAATTACTCCCTGAAAAGAAGCTTACAAATCTCTCCTCAGTCTTAGTCTCTCCCTTGTGTCCTCTGCTACTGCAACACCTCCCCTCTTTCACCTCCTTTCCCTTCTCACTCATTTTCTGTTTTGAGGAGATAAACAAGTTCAGAAGAATGGCCAGGACTCTGCAGAGCCAGCTGAATGCTTTGATGATACTCAGGTTATTTGCCAAAACTTCCATGGTGTCACTACAGCAGATGTTCCCATAACATTTGATGAGAAAGCCTGTAGTTGAGGGAGGGAAGATAATTTTTCCACATTTCTTTTGGCAGGGGGCTGGACTGAATGATCTCTGGATGTCCCTTCCAACCTCTAACATTCTGTGATTCAGTGATTTCTGATTAAAAATGGGAACTGAAGCAAAGACTTGGGTGATTATTGACTGAGGGTTTGTGGTTTCAAATAGGGACCTCAGAGTGTATTTAGTGTTCTCTTCAAATGTTATTGTGTGGATAGGCATCTGTCAACAGTCTGTGTGATGCAAGTCAAAAATTACCGAAGGTCATAGAGGCTGAGGCTGAAGGTGTGAGGTGTAGGTGTTAATGGTGTAGGTAGATGTGGTAGTTTTAGGTCTTTGTCTGTACAAAGATTTGAGTCAGTGCAACTGGCCTGTAACAGGTATCTAAAGGAACAGTTTCACTTGAGCCTGAGATCAATGACCTTGCCATAGGACCAATACTCCCAGGTTCCTTGGGATCCCGGTAAAGAGCTCCCTCTCTGCTGCTGCAGTGCAGACAATGAAGCAAATTGGAAGTTAAATAAAATATACAGGTTGCTCTAAAATGTAAATCATCAGGAGCCAGAGAAATCTTGAAAAATATATGTAATCGTGAATCCTTGTTTTCTTCTTTTAACAAAGAATAATCCCTCCCCACACTACTTTTGTTTTTAAGACACAGCAAGCAAAACTGCCTAAGGTTGATTTTTGTTTGCTCTTGTTCATTCTAATTTGGTTGTTATTCCACTCTGTTTGCTTCAGCAACTTTAATTTAGTTTTAATTTTATCTGATTTTCAAGTCAATATTTTCCTGATATGAGTAATATTTTAAAGATACATCAGATTTCTAAGATATGAACCCAATTAAATTTTTGCAGAGTGATAGCAGGCCTTTGCATTACCTCAGGGGATTGAATGCAGGCCTTCTTCGTTTGAAAAGATACCCTAGCTTCCCTACCCCACAGGTATTAGGTAATAGGTTGGAGTTGATCTCTGAGGTCTTTTCCAGCCTGGTTGATGCTATGATTCTATAACAGCCAGGCTGGGCTTAGAGAGTCTCTTCATCATGCTCAGCCCAGTTTTAAGCTTTTGCTCTTTCTTCCTTTACCTTACCTTCTAGTACCAGTATCTTTTTATGTCAGCATTTTTGTACAAGTATCTTTGTATCTAAAGCCATCACTAGTCCTATTAGAACAGGGGTTTAATTTCTCTTTGCTAGTAGGGATAGGCATTGTCTGATGCTTGGTTTTCTGCTGTTTTTTCGTCTTATCCATCTTTTCTTTTTTCTACTTAGTCAAACTCTTATCCTACTCCACTAATAAGTGTTCATTACTTGTGAAGATTGTAAAAATGAATTTAAGGAAAAAAACAAAAACACTTAGGAAGTGGTGAGAGTGAGAAAGAGGCATGGAGTAGATAACATTCCTCATCTATCTCAGACTCAATTTACCCATTAAATGCAATATTGAGTGTAAATACCCTACGCTTTGATTTGTGTTATAGCAGCTCTTGGAAAGGTGCTGTACATACATTTAATTAAGGCCCTAGATGGCAAACACTCTCAATAAGACAGAGTCAGGAGGTAAATGAAGGGCTAAAGATGTAAATATGGTACTATGTGTTAGGTCTTTAGTCAGGAAAGACTATAGTGAAGCCTAAGTACCAAACCAGCTAACTGGCAGTTGATGTTTGGTCCTGTCTTGCCAGAGCTGCATCTTGGTAGCCATCTTTGGCATCATTTGGAAAAACCATCATGGAACAAGCCGAAATCAAATAAGTGCCATAACTTTCATCCCATATTTCCTGCACTAGAAGAGAAAAGTGTATTTATTCAAGGACAATTTTAAATGTTCTTACACTTTCCCACTCTCCGCTAAAGATATTAATGTTATTCTCGCAGTATTTATTTATAAAGAAAATTTATTCTGTTTAGGAGGTGAGATTTATGCTCATTTTACCACAGCCTTTTCACTGTCAGTGTCTTTTATTTTAGTTGCATTTCTTCAAGTGCCTAATATTCATTCCCTCTTAGAAGTAAGATATTTTAACAGCTGACCATCTGATGAAACATTTTTTGTGTTAGGTTTAGAATGTGTTTACAAAGCAGCATTGGAGGACTGAAGGCATATAACATTTACAGAGAGTGTGCCACAGTATAAGGGTGATAGAGGTTTATGGAGATAAAAAAGAAAGGAAGAAATCACTTCTTAAGGTGATTAAGTAAATTTTATTTACGGCATAAACTGGACACATGCAAATTGTGCATCCATTAAACACAACATTGTTGAAGATGAATGCTTTGGCATTAACTTCAGCCTAGAATATAAATGTTAGGTCAAGTTAAGTTAAGGTTTAGGATAAATCAAGCATTCTTATGTTAAAAGAAAAAGAAAAAGAAAAAGAAAAAGAAAAAAAAAGAAAAAGAAAAAGAAAAAGAAAAAGAAAAGAAAAAGAAAAAGAAAAAGAAAAAGAAAAAGAAAAAGAAAAAGAAAAAGAAAAAGAAAAAGAAAAAGAAAAAGAAAAAGAAAAAGAAAAAGAAAAAGAAAAAGAAAGAAGAAGGAAAAATAAGGCATTGAAACCAGGGATGTTGCAATTAATCCTAAAGAAATCATTGCAAGTACAATAAAATGTGAAAGTGCAAAGTCAAATTTTCAAGACAAGTAAACTGTGTCTGAGAAGGTAATGCAAAGATGAACCACAAAGGCTATTTAAGCTCTGCCATCTACTTTTTCTTTGTAGTTCTTTCACACCACTACAGAACTGGTGAGAATGGGTAGAAGTTTGATTGTTTGCCCATGCTTTGCCTCTCCCTCTGTCCTTAAACTTGCTTCCCGCAAAATAATATGTGCTCCCAAATGCTGCCATTCTGAGCAGGAGAAGAGGAACTATTGGAGTTCATCTTCCTTGGGGGGGAGGCATTGGGTGACTTGTGCAGCCTAAGAAGGAGTTATGTACACCAAGGGGTCTGATGGAGGTCCCAGTTGATGCAAAGAGACACAGACAATACTTGGGTCTGGCACAGAAACTGTTAATTAGAGTAAATGGGAGAAATACAATACAATACACCAGGTTGAAAGAGACCTTCAAGATCATCATGTCCAACTTCTCAACCAATCCAACCCACCTAAACAACTAAATCATGGCACCAAGCACCCCATCAAGTCTCCTCCTGAACACCTCCAATGAAGGTGACTCCACCACCTCCCCAGGGAGCTGATTCCAATGGGCAATCACTCTCTCTGTATAGAACTTCTTCCTAACATCCAGTCTAAACCTGCCCTGGCACAGCCTGAGACTGTGTCCTCTTGTTCTGGTACTGGCTGTCTGGGAGAAGAGACCAACCTCTGCCTGTCTACAGCCTCCCTTCAGGTAGCTGTAGAGAGCAATAAGGTCACCCCTCAGTCTCTTCTTCTCCAGGCTAAGCAACCCCAGCTCCCTCAGCCTTTCCTCATAGGGCTTGTGTTCCTCACCAACTTTGTTGCCCTTCTCTGGACACGTTCCAGCAATTTAACATCCTTCCTAAACTGAGGGGCCCAGAACTGGACACAGTACTCAAAGTGTGGCCGAACCAGTGCAGTGTACAGGGGCAGAATGACCTCCCTGCTCCTGCTGACCACACTGTTCCTGATGCAGGCCAGGATGCCATTGGCCTTCTTGGCTGCCTGGGCACACTGCAGGCTCATGTTCAACCTACCATCAACCAGTACCCCCAGGTCCCTCTCTGCCTGGCCGCTCTCCAGCCACTCTGACCCCAGCCTGTAGCACTGCCTGGGGTTGTTGTGGCCAGTGTGCAGAACCCGGCATTTAAACCCAGTGATCACCAAACTGTCATGGTGCCAGTTGCTCTCCCAGGCAGACTGTGAAGTTGCTTTCTACTTCAAACTTAATAGAGAAAACTCAGGTTTAAAATTCAGAGTTAATTTTCTTGCATGTTCAGGGAACAGGGACTAACAAAACCTTTTCTCTGGTGAATCTCAGAGCTGCCCCAAATCAGCAATTCCTATGCAACAGCCTGTTGTCATCACCCTGAGATATTGCTCTCCATAAGGTTCAAATTCTGTGAACAACACTAATGGCATTCTGCCCTTGCTTGTGTATATGTAAATCAGGTGCATTTCTTGAGATGTAGAGCCATGCTTCTGAGAGCAATGAGGTAAACGTGAAGCAGACTGGCTTCCATCTCTCTTACTTAACCCCATGTGCTTTGCCCACTCTGCTCAATCTTTTTCACAGGAACAAAAAAAAAAATATGCTGAAGATGGAATCTTGCTGGCTTTACAGGGTTCAATTAAACACATCTATTAATGTTATCCTTAAGTACTTATTTATAAACCAAACACATTCATTTCTGCAAGTCATCCATGCATCTACTGCTGCTGCTATGGAAGTTCCTTCCTTGGCTGCCTGTTTTATTGTCAGCATATTTCTTTAGCTACTTTCCATTTGTCCTACCTTAGAAATAAAATATTTCATTGAAATGTCCATCTGATAAAATATTCCCCCTTAGACATATATTTACTCAAACAGTATTTGAAAAGTAAATTTGTATAATATTTAAGGCAGAAAGTGGTGCCTGCAGCAATAAATTAGTAGCAGGCTAACCTGCAGGTTTGTAGGCATTCTCTTCCTGCAATAATATGCAGTATGTCACTGTTAGTAGCAATATACATACTCCTGTATGTCCCAATTCAACAAAAACTTACGAACACAAGCTGAACAGAGTCAAGTGCTCCAGTTATCCAACCTGGAAGGGGCTTTTGAGCTGCAGAGTGAAGCTTGCCTGGGAATTCTGTGGACTCAAAGGTCATGTCCTTGTTCCCAAACTGAAAGCTTCAGTTAAATTCACTTAAATGAGAATTTATTATCTGTGAGCTTGGTGTTTATTGCAAATTTAAGCATGGCTTGTCATTTAGGACAGACTGCATTTCGCATTCAGAGTTCAAGCATATCCCAAATACCTCAGCAGAATATCCCACAGACCAAACGGGTTTCCAATATGAGTGGAATTGGCTAATTGCCAGCATCTATGTTTTAGCTGCTGGTGAATTATCTTTGTCTTTGGCTGTATTATAAAGACTGAAGACTGGTTTGTTCCCCACTCACTGCTCAGGTATCAAAGAGCCAACACACATCTTTAGTTGAAGCCAGAGGAGTTGCCAGCAGCTCAATTTACACAGCTCTACTGTGCATAGATTCCTGCTCTAATTCATCCATTCACACTCATACTCAAGCTTCTCTATGTAACTTTAGCTGCATGTTCACCTGCTAAAATCTGGTGTGGCTTCTTGGCTTAAGTGGTGTATATTCTGCTCCCTGAAATGAGACTTCAGTGGAACTGAACTCAAAATGCATGAGCACTGGATGCCCTGAATGTAATATACATCATGAATAATATGGGCCAGAAAGCAGTGCAAGGATTTACCTCACACCATACCTGAGCTCATTTCCACAGACTGCTGCTTAATGTATTACATTTGCTGACCAAGGAAGCTTGAAAACACAAGGGGGTTGAGTGTAGAGATGAGTCCCTACCACTCTGCAGCTTGCTCTCAACTTTGAGGGTATTTGGTAACTGGAGACTCTAAAGGTGTTAAAACAGACAAGGGGATTCTTCTGTGTCTGATTAGTGTTTGCAACAGGCCTTGTAAAATGTAAGCTGTGTGTTATTTTAGCCTCTTAGCTGACTTGTTACACAGTAAGTAAAAGCTCTAGAACATGGGTGGAGGAAAATACAGATGGGTCTGAGGTTAAATAACTTGCACTTCTCTTTTCTAAAATTCTTGTTAGACTGGCAGAGCATGGAAGAAGGTTTTTCTCTTTATAGAGAAATCATTTTCCTACAGTGATTTTTTCTTTTTCTTTCTAACGTGATCTGATTTAGGCATTTCCAGAGTCTCCTAATGTAGAACAGAGGGGTTTTGCCTCTCAAAGAAGCCAGGTGCTATCTGTAATCTCTCTAAGGTTCTGTTCTTACCAGTGAAGAAACTGCCAGTCTCTCTACATTTGAGAACTGCTCCCTTTCATGGGGATTTCCTTCAGCATCTCATGTGTCTCACCTCCTCTGCTCCTTGCTGACCAGTGGCATTTCTCTCTTGAATAAAAGAATGATGTGAAGTCATTCCTTAGTAAGGTTTAAGAGGGCTGAAGGACAAGTAATTTAAATATTGTGTTTGTGTGTTATCACTCAGTGTGGATGTGGTAGCTCAGGTCTGCATTAGCTCAGAGATTCTGCTTTCCCAAATCACTTCTGTTTTCTCCATGGTAACCTCTGTTTATGCTTTTAGAGCTGAATGATACTGGAATGCTTAACATTATCTCTGGTTTGTTTTGTTGGCTTTCATTTGTTTGTTTTTGGTTGTTTGTTTTTGTTTTTCTTGGCACTGGCTGTCCCTATTCTAATATTCTAATTCTAATATAATCTTAGTGAATAAGGAGCTGGTAGGTTAGATCTGCATGTCAGTGGACCTCACTTCCCAGGAGTATGCCCTATTCACCTGTCTGTGCCTCTGTTAAACATGTGATCCTCTGTTTCTGAAAAATTAATCTTGTCCATGTACAGGCACTAATTGTGACATTACAAGTAGAAAAAATATTGTTGCATGCAGTGAAGAGGTAGCAGAGGAACATGAACTCTAAACAATCCTTGGGGTTCCTATTTTTGTTGTCTTTGTAATAAACATCTATGGAAGGGTAAAAAAGGAGAATTTCTGAGGTTAATATAAATTAGTCTTTACCAGGTGCTTTTTGAAGGCCCTGTAAAGTCATCTTGTTGTCATATGAAGCCATCAAATCAATGAGTATTGCTTCTTTGAAAATCTAGTTAGGAATGTCTTACTGAAACAGACTTTGAACTTGTTTTAGATAAACAAGATTGAAGCCAGGATGAAAAAGTGGATGTAAAATTTATTACTTTTTTTCCCCAGTGTTTTCAAACATCCCATCTGCTCGGGGTGGGGTATCTGCTTCCCTGTCACTGGGCTCAGGTGGTATATGACTTGATGTAGATGGGGACATCAGCTAAATCAGAGTGCTTCCTCACATTTTCACTCCTTTTCATCACTTTGCCTCCTAATTGTACCTGTCAAAGCCCATCTAGTATTAAACTCAGCTGATGCACAGCTCCCTGCGGGGTTAAGGCCATGGTTTGTGACACAGGTGCAGGTGAGAAGCCTCAGACGTCCGCTTTAGTTTGCTCTGATGACGAGAGCTAAAAAATGTCTCTAGACAGATTTGCTTCTCCTCCTGTCCACTGGGCTTTTTGAACACAACAAGATTAGCAGGATTTGCTGCAAGGTGCCTGCTGCTCCTATTACCATTTTTGTACTTCTCATTAGTTTCACAGAAGTATTGTTTATCTTGCAGCCACTCATGAAGGATGGAAGCAGAAGTCCCCTGAAGTGAAACTTATTGTCTTAGAAGGAAGTTATACAGCAGTAGAATGTTTAGGCCACAAATTACTTTAGTCATTGATACTGTGGTAACTAGAGTTAAGACTGTAATATGGGAACAGTATGATGCAGATATTAGTAATTTTTCATCTTTGTCCTTTTCTTTCTGCCTCTTTTATTAAAACTGAACTGAGTTATCCCAGACTGAAAAAATACTCCATTTACTATCTAACCAATAATTATACTAAAAAAAAAAAGAAAATTAAAAAAAAAGAAAGAAAAAACATTAATTTACTTTATTTTGCAGTAAAATATCCATATTTTGCTTTTGCCCTACTGCCATACCAATCAGCATTAGTCTTTTGTGTGGTAGGACGAAATAAATATTAACTATTGAATAGGCAGATGCATCAGCTAAATGATAAAAATATATGTCCCAGGATATTGATGAACACACTAGAGGGTAAGTCTAGGATACTTAAACTGAGGGTTGGTCATGCCAATGATGCAGAACATTGCTGTTATTCTGACAGAATAGAATAGAATAGAATAGAATAGAATAGAATAGAATAGCATAAACCAGGTTGGAAGAGACCTTCAAGATCATCGCATCCGACCTATTATCCAACCCACCTAATCAACTAAACCATGCAACCAAGCACCCTATCAAGTCTTCTCTTGAAAACCTCCAATGATGGTGACACCACCACCTCCCTGGGCAGCCCATTCCAATGGGCAATCACTCTCTCTGTGTAGAACTTCTTCCTAACCTCCAGCCTAAACCTCCCCTGGCACAGCTTGAGACTGTGTCCTCTTGTTCTGGTGCTGGTTGCCTGGACTGAAACAGGCAGTGATTATAGAGGAAAACCATTTCCAGTTCCACGCTCTATATTTAAAAAACAAAAAACCCCAAAACAATATCTAAAACATTCATTATTTGGAGTGGCGTATTTCTAGAAAACTTAAGATGCATTTTAATTAATATCTGCTTTTGAAATGAAATTCTTTGTCTTCAAGCAGAAGAAAAGAGAAAAGGAACAACCACAGATCATAAATATTTTTACAATGCTATGATGCATTAATATATTCCACTTTTTTCTAATACAGATTTTGATTATTAAAAATACAAATTGTCTGATTAATTATAAATTATAATTTGATTTATGAAATGATGTTACATATTAAATAATGCCAGATGGTGCCATGAGGGCATTAGCTCCCTGTAATAGATTCTGGGTGACAAGGGAATTAAAGAGGGACAGAGTCTGGGAACCAAATTAAACAAGCAGAGAAAACTCTGCCAGAATAAAAATAATTCCCACAGCATTTCTCTCTTTCTCTCTCCCTTTTTAAAGAAGCTAAACATTTAAAAAAACAACCTTAAACAATACTTAATTTTTTGTTATTTTTCAGCATTTACAATTACAGCAGATTCCAAAGGCAATGCAGCACGGATTAAATTCTCAGTAACTATTCACAGTATCAGTGTCATAGTACATTAGAGGTTGGAAGGGATCTCCAGAGATCATTGGGTCCAACCCCCCTGCCAAAGCAGGATCACTTAGGGTAGTGTGCACAGGAATGCATGCAGGTGGGTTTTGAAAGTCTCCAGAGAAGGAGACTCCACAACCTCTCTGGGCAGCCTGCTCAAGTGTTCCATCACCCTCCCTGTAAAGATGTTTCTCCTCATGTTGAGGTGAGATCTTCTATGTTCGGGCTTGAACCCATTGTTTCTTGTCTTATTACTGTGCACCACCAAAAAAGAGATTGGCCCCCTCCACTTGGTATCCACTCCTCAGTTATTTTTACACATTGATGAGATCCCCTCTTAGTCAAGATTAAACAGCCCCAGGGATCTTAGTCACTCTTCATAGGGGAGATGCTCAAGTCCCCTAATCATCATCCTCATGGCTCTCCATTGGATTCTCTCTAGCGGTTCTCTCTCTTTCTTGAACTGGGGAGCCCAAAACTGGATGCAGTATTCCAGGTGTGGTCTCACCAATGCAGAGTAGAGGGGTAGAAGAACTTCCCTTGACCTGATGGGCACACTTTTTCTTGACTTCTCTTAACTTTTAGTGTGTTACAAACTTGATTCTAATATTTTTTTTGCAATGTTTTGTAAAAATCTGTTATAATATGCCACCATTTGAAAAATATTCCTGTATATTGTGCATCCAGGTTTGCTACCTCTACTAGGCCCATGTAAGACATATGCCTTTCCCCTCCTCAGCAGTAGTGGCTAAACTACATCACTGCCCTAAAGTGGAGTTTCTTTTCCTATGTAAGATTAAACAAGGTGATACATTGGCTTTATTTATAAATATGAGTCACAAGGACCAAAACATGTGCTTATATGCAGAATGATACAAGTACTCCTGAACTGAATGAAACATGTGAGGTAAGTGAAAAAGAATGGAGTCCACAAGTACATAGACTAGATTTTCAGTCACATAGACATTGTTAGCAGTAAATTATAGTGTTTGGGTGGGTTTTTTTTTGTTTTTTGTTTTTCTTTATTCTTTAAATAGTTTTCAGTCTTGGGTTTTCAATAGAAGTTGCCTGTATCAAACACATGTGAAGAAGGGGATTGTACTTCAGCACTAACTTAAATATTTATCTCTCTTCTCCTGGCCCTCAGTTCTGACTTCATGTCAGTTCAGCGTACTCAGATGTCCACCTATGTTTTTCTTTCTAATGGTGATTTCCAACTATGGCTTGCAAAATGCACATCTTATACATGAAAGCTTATTTTTGAGTGCTGTTCATTAAGAAACTATTTGTTCTTTGTCCAGTGAACTACATGAGCCACGTGTGTTGATGCAGTAATATCTTCCAGAGCATCCTGTTTCCAGCTGCCCCACCAAGTATATCCTCATACGCTTCTGCTTTTAAGTTTGGTGTCCTTATTTGGTGTAATTTTTTGAACATCTATCAAGACTTTCTTTTTCTGTCTTGCTTTACATGGATTCTTCTGCACTAGGAAATCAGGGAGGGTGTATAACAGACTGAAAATTTTGTAAAATAATCCTTGTTATGAACTGCAATAAGCATCTGAACAGCCTAAGAATATCTGTAGGCTTAGCAAGTTTTTCTCTCCTTTGGGAACCTTGCTTCTTTGTGTGTGTGTGTGTGTGAACAGTGAAATAATAAGGCTGCCTTTCTTGAAACCAACCTCCAGTATTCTATTTTGAAGTGTCTGATTCAAGAGCAACAGTCCTTTTTTTTTTTTCCTTTTCTTTTTTCCTTGTACTCCTGATGTTCTTGTTTTGATATAACATCTTTCTATTGAACAATGACTGATGACTTCAGGCTCTGCCTAATATACAGTGTTTGTAAATTAATCAGAAAAGCAACTTTGTACCTATTTGCGTGAGATGATAATATAATTAAGCTGAACCAATTTTAGCTCTGAAATTACCTGTTTAAAAGGCACTAGTCTTCAGTGTAAAACTGTATAAAAAGTGCTGAGCCTGGACTTTTTGTCTTGGAATTTCCATCGTTGGTGATTCCAGTGTAGTTCCAAATTTCTTTTGGTAGTCAGTCAGTTTAAAAAAAAAAATAATTAAAAATCATACAATTTATCAGGGAAAGGAGGAAGTTTTATTTTATTTTATTTTATTTTGAAAGTGCCTTAGTGAGCTATTTCTTCTGGAGAAGAGGAGGCTCAGGGGAGACCTCATTGCTCTCTACAGCTACCTGAAGGGTGGTTGTAGCCAGGATGAAGTTGGTCTCTTCTCCCAGGGAACCAGCACCAGAACAAGAGGACACAGTCTCAAGCTGCACCAGGGGAAGTTTAGGCTCGAGGTGAGGAGAAAGTTCTTCACAGAGAGAGTAAAGTATTCTATTTAATTCAGTATCCCAGATTTGTGGAAGGTGTGCATTTCTATTCAGTCTCTGCATACCAAAGATGGTATGAAGAACTGTCTGGATTTCTTGACTTTCACACAACACCATTTTTAGCAACCTTAATAAAACACTTCTTTTCCAAATCACTTCTGATACTGCTAAGCTTCAAGTAAAGACAACTCATTTATATTTTTGCCACAGCTAGAAGGTGTTTCCTGGAACCGTACAACCTCAAACTCTGGTTGTGTCACGTCTGATAAGGATCTTATAAGATCATATTTCATCTACTCTGGAGGCATAAGTTGCACTCAGGAGACCTCAGATGCATTTGTGCACGTACTTGTGTATAGGTTTTAATGCATATAATTCAGGTAATAAATACTTTAAAGTAATCCTCTAAACAAAAACCTCAACTTGTGTTTCAACAGCAAAGAATGATGTGGTCTATCATGAAGTAATAACCCAGAGTTTCCTTTCCTCTTCAAGCTACATCTCTGTGATTTTTTTTTTTTTGATCTACTCTCTTTCCTTCTGCAACTTCCTGCCTCAAATTTCTTGAAGTGTAGGGTCTCTGTAAGTTATTTTCAAGTATCTATGTATTTCAGTGTTTCTGAGTCAGATGAAACAAACAGAATCAAAAACCAAAGGGGAAAAAATAAATATAAGAACTAAAAGAAATAATATAAGCAGAAAGATAAAAAAATATTAGTGACCCAACTTTTGATATTCTGATTTTGACCTGTGTTACCAAACAAATTCTTCTCTCCAGCTGAAGCTGTACTGCTTGAGACACAGTAGGAAATAGGTTAACATCCATAGGGCAGTTCAAAGGGACTTGAATCTTTGATTTGTCTCCGCCTGGGTGTGTGGTTATATCTCTGGAGAAGAGAGCACAGGTTGACATAGGTCAGCAAGATAAAATGGACTGGAAAAGACCTCTGCCTGGTATATTGCCTGTGCATTTCCAGTTGCTCTTCTGAGGCTGTTGTAGAGGTAGGGGATAAGAACAGGGAAATAAAACAGAAAGTGTGAGAACTGAAAAATGCTGGAGAAGTGAAGATTTAAAATATATTAAGGGACAATGATGTATTTCTGAAGGAAAGTTGCCCAGTTGCTCAGGTTTCCATTTTCATGTATTACCTAATGAAGGAATAATTAAGCTCTCCAGAAACATAATGAAACAAACTAAGGGAAATGTATGTCTTCTATTTTGTTTTATTATATTAAGCTTTGTATAACAAACATATGGAATGCTATCAAGGAAGGAGAGAAGCAAAGAAGAATTTATCTCAACAATTTCAACCATTTTCATTGTACACAAATCTCTCTTTATCAGTTTATTATTTTTTCTCTTAGTTTCAGAACTAATCACTTAGCTTAGGTTAGGAAGACTGTTTTATTTAGTCCGTAAAGGTATCTTTGACAGCAGTGCCTATAAAGTACTCAGGTCTGGCTACCAGACGAAGAAGACAACTGATCTCATCTACATCTGCTGTTCATATATCACAAGCAATGATGTCCCGAAGGATTTTTCTACCTGTCCCCCTTCTCCTCCCCTGATGGTTTCAAGACCTCTTCCTGAAATACTTCTTTAGGAAAGGGCAACTAAAAAAAATTTCCTCAACCAAAAAAAAAGGGAAAGAGAAAAGCTGTTGACATTAATTTGACTTCTCATATTTAGCATAAATTATCTGTGATTTAGAATATTAAACAGTTACACTGAAAACAGCTCAGTATTGTTATTTTTACTGTTGTCCTTTTTTTTTCTTTTTCTTTTTTTCCCCCAGGAATACTTTTGACAGTCAGTCACCACATGTGTGAAATCAGGAGCATGCTTCATATTGCCATGTTTTAAACAAGAAAATCTAAGGATGTCTGCTTCCAAAGGCACGCAGTTGAGAAGCAAGTGAGCTGAAAGCTAGTAAGAAGTTGAGAGAACAGAGAATTTTCTCTGAAGTAAAGTTTAATTGCCTGGTTTTTCCCTACATGCATATCGGCTCTAGAGGTGAAACAGTTCTGAATAGGGTTTCTCAGGTACATAACTCTTTTAGGAGCATTGTTGTTAGACAAAGCTTGATCTAGACTTGAACATTAAAAAACAGAAATTTGGCAAAACATGAAAGCTTGTTGAAATAAATGTGATTATTTCAACCTGTATTTCTAACACACACGCACACACACAATACTAGGCATTACTTTTTTGACCTCCTCTGCCTTCATTCTCTATTCATTGCACATTTAAATTTGTTATGGGGGAAAAAAAAGGAGGAAAAAACTTCCTGATAGTTATTTTTATGATCAAATACCTTTTTCAATTAGTCTTGGCGCCTCACTATAATCACGATGAATGTTATTAATTCAGCAGTCTACATCCTATTAAGGGTTTCATCATAGCAGTGTGTTCAGGAACTAAATGGCTTTTGCATATTAATGCTGCAGCCTGTGATCTTGTGTCCATTAGAATAGAATAGAATAGAATAGAATAGAATAGAATAGAATAGAATAGAATAGAATAGAATAGACCAGGTTTGAAGAGACCTTCAAGAGCATCATGTTCAACCCATCATCCAACACCACCTAACCAACTAAACCATGCAACCAAGCACCCTATCAAGTCTTCTCTTGAACACCTCCAATGATGTTGTCTCCACCGCCTCCCCGGGCAGCCCATTCCAATGGGCAATCACTCTCTCTGTGAAGAATTTCTTCCTAACATCCAGTCTGAACCTCCCCTGGTGCAGCTTGAGACTGTGTCCTCTCGTTCTGGTGCTGGTTGCCTGAGAGAAGAGACCAGCCCCTTCCTGTCTACAACCTCCCTTCAGGTAGTTGTAGAGAGCAATAAGGTCTCCCCTGAGCCTCCTCTTCTCCAGGCTAAGCAATTAGTGCTGTGTAATATCATGGGCCTTCACTCATACATGTATATACAAACACATGAACATATGATTACATACTAATCTTGATCAGGTGAATGCAAGGCTGTGAGGCATTATTTTGAATTCACCTAAGCATTTATTTTAAGTAAGATTATTGTACATTGAAAATGTTCTCTATGTAACAAAGGATATAATGCCATGATAAATCAGCAGGATACCAGTACAAGAACATACAAAGGAAGACAACAGCAGCAGTGTTTGCTAGATGTGGTGCAACAGGCTTTAGACGAGGTCTTTGAGGTTACAGTAAGAGTATGCCTTGCATAGACATTATTACCGTGACAGTATTTTAAATAAAAAAGTTATTTAAAATGATGGACAAGGTACTTTGTGAGGAATTTTGACAAATATTTGTAGGGAAAAAATTTGGTAGCTACTGCTTCATAACGACCAGTCTGACAGTTCACCTTGCTTCCTGTTGACAGGAAAATAATTAAGAAAATATTTGTGCTGTCCACACTTCAGAGAAGTTGAGTGGGTCATAAACTGCATTTTTGTCCTCCTCATTAAAGAAGACTTAGCTTCTATTCTCTAAATTTCTAAAGATGCAGGGGTAAAGAAGGACCTTTTATAGCATTTAGTCTCACCCTCACCTCTGCATAATACTGACAATAATCCTTACTTCACTTTCTACCAGTAAGCCTGTTACTTCTTTTCCATCTTTCTAGAAGACTATTTAGACACATTTTTTGCACTTTAAGTGATGGTCAGTTAATTGTTCACTTTTTAAATTGTTCTATTAATAACCACCAGGATTTAAAAGTCTGTATCTTAGAACTGTCTCTATTTCCCCCTCCCCCTTCTAACCTTCATTTTTTAAATTTAATCAAAGTTTCTTCTGTCTGGATTTTCTTTCTTCTTCTTTCTGTCTGGAATATCTCCTGCAAACTGCTGCTCCCCCAAAGCTCTTGAATATTCTATGTTGCCACTCAAGGGCACTCTGTTTTTCACATCACAGTATCACACAGTATCACAGTATTACCAAGGTTGGAAGAGACCTCGAAGATCATCGAGTCCAACCTGTAACCACAAACCTCACAACTAGACCATGGCACCAAGTGCCACATCCAGTCCCCTCTTGAACGCCTCCAGGGACGGCGACTCAACCACCTCCCCGGGCAGCCCATTCCAATGACGAATCACTCTCTCGGTGAAGAACTTTCTCCTCACCTCAAGCCTAAACCTCCCCTGTTGCAGCTTGAGACTGTGCCCCTTGTTCTGGTGCTGGTTGCTAGGGAGAATCTTACTAAGGATCCAGTAGCACATACCAAAATCTTGACCTGAACTTGACATTTCTTCTAAATCGTTCAGTGTCCAGCTTGTGTGACCCTGGAGCCTTTGCAGAGACAGATTCAACCATATCACTCCCTGTGACATGGTTGTACTGTAATGTTTTCTGAATGAAATAAAATAAAATAAAAAGTTACATGCATTGACATAGCACTTGGAGGAAATAATCCTCTTGCTTCAAACCTGAGCCCTTCCACTGCCTTCCAAAAGGAACATTATGCAAGATCAATTTAGGTATTATGCCCTCATCAGAAAGCACATTTAGAGACGAGCAATGAAATAGTCCTTGTATCACTGATTAAAATTCAGTGGTGAGGTTGTTTAATTACTCCCTAAATTCTTACTTTACTTTTTTTCACATTTATTCTGGTAATAGTGTGTTGAAGAGCTCATCAGCCTCTGAAGGAAGGCAACAATTTTTCTCATGTGCATAATCATTAAACTGACAAATAGGCACAGCACTACACAGTTATCAATATTAACACTGCACCATCACTATTAAAACTCTTTGCAGCAGGGGATTAAAGTCCGTGGTGGGGGTGGGGAGGAGTTGGTGTTGAAATGGTGGGAAACAACTACATCTGAGATCCTTCCCTTTTGCTTTCCTAGCAGCCAACTCAAAGCAATCCATACTGTAATTTCTCCTTCTTGTACAAAACCAAGATAATGAAATGCATTTGTGTAAAAATTAATGGCCATATTTGCTTTCTCTTTGTAGGTTAGACTAAAATGCTTTTCTTTCTTTTTCTCTCATTTTTTTCATTCATAATCATAACACCTTAAATCTGATGGATGAGGATAACTACCTGCTATAGACTACTTTCAAATCCATTCACCGACTCTGGCAGTGAAATAAGTGCAGTGGAGGGGAGGAGTCACAAATTACCTAGTTGAATCTTGTCTGGGGTGAAATTACTGGTTTGCAGCTCCTTGGCCATCTTCCCTGACTTCAGAGAATCACAGTTGGGAGGAGAGACCACCCAATTTCACAAGAATGGGCTTGCCATCCATAGACTTCCTTTGTGAGCTATATAAATAGGCCCATATAATCTGGTGAAGTTTTCAGCAGGATCTAGCTTTGCTGTATTGGGAAGAAACAGAACTGCACCAACTGTAAATAAAAAATACCTGCAGCAGTTTTTATTGTTGGTGAATGCAATGTCTCATGGCAGGTCTAGGAAACTGGAGTAGGATAATGCACATTTTGAAAGCCTGATTTGGTAGTTTTGAGGCAAACAAGTGGAAGTCAGTAATAGTGTAAAGAAAGCACATTTTGTATCAAGTTTATAATAAGAAATAAAAGCAGAAGATACTCTGTTCCTTCACTAATTGTGCTGGGAATCAGAAGGAATCACTAAGCTGCCATCATAAAGAATAATGTATCTCAGAGTTGAAGATCAGTTATCATGACTAAGACCAAGAGAAATACAGGTTCTGTTTCTCATGGCATGTTTAGATCTAGCTTTCAGTTTTTATTCTGAAAAGCATGAAATAATATCAAAAGGGGTTTTTTTGTGTTCTCTGTAACATCCTTTATGGGTCTCTACGGACAAAAGACAGTATTTTAACCCTGACTTTATAAGGTCAGTGTGTAGCAACAGCAGAAAACATGACAATTTCATTTAAAAAAATTACAAAAACCCAACAGCAACAAAACTCTGATTGCTAACCATGTAGCTTCACTATATTCCAGACTGTAGTTATCAGCTCATACGTGTGCCACATAATGAGGAGGCTGCAGTTCCCAGCATGGCTGTTTTACCACACTGTATTCAGTTTTGCACAAGGTTGCAATATGGGAACAGGTTTGAAGTACCATTTGCTACAGGCATCTGTATCCTATTCCATTATTCAGCAAATCAGGGTGGTATGGTGGGTGTTCTCTCTGGGAGAGATTGTACCCCTGATGGATAATGCACCAGTGTTGTCAGCTTACCTTAAGAAATCATGTCAGTAGATCTTGTTACTACTACAGCAACCTGCAAAGGGACTGAAAAGAAATCAAAATTTATGAGGGATACATCATGGGGACCATCTTCATGAACTTTGTTCACTCTCCATTGGAGAGTTATCTGAATGACAACCATGGTTTGCTGCATCCAGATAACATGCTAGGAAACGGAGGACCCAAAAGATCCCTGGGTTGTCATGTTTGTTCCCTTAGGCAGTAATACACCCTGTGTGGGGCTGAAGGGATCTGTGGTGTGATGCTTGTTGGGGCTGTTCAGTCTGGAGAAGAGAAGGCTCCGAGGTGACCTCATTGTGGCTTTCCAGTATCTGAAGGGGGCCTACAGGAAGGCTGGGGAGGGACTTCTCAGGATCTCAGGTAGTGATAGGACTAGGGGGAATGGAATGAAGCTGGAAATGGGGAGATTCAGGCTGGATGTGAGGAAGAAGTTCTTTACCATGAGAGTGGTGAAGCCCTGGAATGGGTTGTCCAGGGAGGTGGTTGAGGCCCAGTCCCTGGAGGTGTTTAAGAGCAGGCTGGACGAGGCTCTGGCCAGCGTGATCTAGTGTAGGGTGTCCCTGCCCATGGCAGGGGGTTGGAACTAGATGATCCTTGTGGTCCCTTCCAACCCTGACTGATTCTATGATTCTATGATTCTATTCTATGCTGATGGGGCTGTTCAGTCTGGACAAGAGAAGGCTCCGAGGCGACCTCATTGTGGCCTTCCAGTATCTGAAGGGGGCCTACAGGAAGGCTGGGGAGGGACTTCTCAAGCTCTCAGGTAGTGATAGGACTGGGGGGAATGGAATGAAGCTGGAGGTAGGGAGATTCAGGATGGATGTGAGGAAGAAGTTCTTTGCCATGAGAGTGGTGAAGCCCTGGAATGGGTTATCCAGGAAGGTGGTTGAGGCCCTGTCCCTGGAAGTGTTTAAGACCAGGCTGGACGAGGCTCTGTCCAGCCTGATCTAGTGTGGGCTGTCCCTGCCCATGGCAGGGGGTGGAACGAGATGATCCTTGTGGTCCCTTCCAACCCTGACTGATACTATGATACTATGATACTATGATACTATGATACTACGCTGTCTCCAGCTCTTCTTCACATCTTCTAGAGCAGCACTCTGGATCCAAAGATCTCTAGGCAATACGAATAGACATAGCAACACTGCCAAGCGGGGTTGTTTGCTCGCATTAAAACCAACTTTGAATAAAGGAGGAAATGATAGCAAATTTAGCTTCTCAAGAAAATAGCGTGATAAATAATGTATGGAAATGGGATTTTTTTTAAGACATGAAGGAAGGAGAGTTGAAAGTTTTACTGAACAGTTAATGCCCTCTCTACTTATTATCTTCGAATTTTCTAAGCCTTTTGGCAGCCAGACCTGTTCAAATGAAAGAATTTAGTTTCTTCTACCCTGCAAATAAGAGAGCAGAACTTTGATTTGATGCAAAGTTCCAAAGTGTTAGTTTCATTTGGCAGTTTGATGTTTTCTGTTGTTTTGTTTTCTTGATATAATTTTGCTATCAGTCCACAAACAGGGAAGAAAATTCAAGCATGTACCTGGAGCACACTCCTTTTTTTGCCTTGGAAAGGCAAGTATTTCCTATGGAATAAAAAAATACTCAGTTTCCAAGTTTGCTGGTGATCAGGCAGGTGAAGCAAAGTTCATCACTTGTATTTTGAACTTGAGACATTTGCTTACTGTGATGACTATGGGATGATATTTACACAACTTTTTTTCCTAGTCCTTTGGGGCACATCAAAGAATAATTAAGAGGTGGAAACCCCAGATGACTTGTGGATTTTTGGCAGCATTGCCATATCCTTTGTTGCCATCTTAGAAATGATGTTCTTTTTTTTTTTATCCCCATTGCACTGTGCAATTTGGAAGCAAAGTATTGAAAGACTGTGCTAAACCTATTGATTTGGATCAAAGCTCTGAAAAGATTACAGCAAATATGTTCTTTATTTTATATGCTCAAGCAGGAAAAAAAAAACACCTTGTTATGGATTGCTGGAGGTTTAGATTTCAGGTAATGGAAGTTACGCTTTGTTTTGCTACCTCCAGTTGCTCCTTATTCTATTGAAGCCTGTCAAATTCACTATTGGATGAATCTTCTGAGAGGGAATAGTGGTAGTATCACCATTTTGAATTATTCTTTTAAATCTCATTCTTCAAGCAAAAGTAATTGGATCTAATGAAACAACATATTATGGGTGCAGAAGAGCAGACTTAACTGACCACTCTATCGGTCTCTTACTCTGCGTTATGAAAACAACATTAAACAGAGTTGAGGGAAGCAGCATGCTCAAAGATGAGACTTCAGTCTCAAGCTGCGCCAGGGGAAGTTTAGGCTCGAGGGGAGGAGAAAGTTCTTCACTGAGAGAGTCATTAGCCATTGGAATGGGCTGCCCAGGAAGGTGGTGGAGTCACCATCCTTGGAGGTGTTCAAGAGGGAATTGGACATGGCACTTGGTGCCATGGTTTAGTCATGTGGTCTGTGGTGACAGGTTGGACTTGATAATCTTTAAGGGCTCTTCCAACCTTCGTGATTCTGTGATTCAGATGAGTACTTGGATAGTTCATGCCCAGCAGAAAAAACAATTCAGATTTATATTTTAATCTAGGGAAATATTTCTCAAAAAAAAAAAAAATTAAAAATATCAGTATTATGCTGGATATGCCATAGAACAATTGCACAGTTCTTTATGCTTTCAAACAAAGAGGTGATTGTTTGCTATTCTTAACTTCTTTGAGACTTTTAGGAGGTAAATCAAATGAAAGCTATTTCCCCCGAATTACACACTGACAGAGCAAGCTAAACAAGCATAGGAATCTCTGAATGAATGTTGCAGTGCTGATGGCTATATCTGAAATTCTTCTATTAAAAAATTATATAGCATCTCCCCTCTCCAAACCTGATTTGTGTTAAAGAACTTTCAGAGGTTCCAAACTCTAAGTTGCTACGAAAGATTTCAAGAATGCCTATACTCTGTGAGATTTGCTATAAAGTAATCTTCTTGCTAAAAGTTGTTTTCTCTTATGCTTCTCACCAACTACTACTCTGAATGCAATGAGGTTTTGTGTTTTCATGCTCATTACCTTAAAAAACATGGGGGGAGGGGGAAAGGCTAAAATAACTCTGTGCTTAAAGCTAAGCTATTTACGCTGACAAAGTATAGCTGATTTATAAGAATGGGAATTAACTTTTGTATTTCCCACCTACAGGTATCAATGATTGCATGCAAAGCTTTTTCCCACTGGAAAGAGCCCACCCTCTGAAAGCATATTGATATATGTAATTTGGAAGGATGGTACTGTAATCAGTTACCTCTGAAAATGAACTAAATGGAGTGACATTGTACCTGCACTCTGGTATCTGTCTCACAAAAAAACGAGGTATTCATGACTGTATTTCCAGAATTACACCATTTGTAAAAGCCTCATTTGGGTAATCATTTTTTGAAAGGATACTGAAAATTTGACCTGTAAAAGGACAAGAAAATCACAGCTCATATGTGTTTGTGAGGTTTTCGGTGTGTTTTGGTTCAGTTTATGTAATGATGCAATACTATTGCATTTTATGTGTCATTTTTGGACTAAGAAACATGTCCCTACAAAGTATTTATCTATTGACTTAGCTCTGAGCAAAGCCCTGTGATTGAAGAGGAGGGAGGAATTATCAGTTCAGCTGGTGAAGTCCTAAGTGTCTTAATCAGCAGTCCCTGAATCCAGAGATTTGATGTATCCTCACCCATGCCAAATTATTTTCTTCAGTATTGGGCATATCAACAGCACTTTTAAAGAGAAGATGAGAAAAACTTCCTTAGTAAGGTACCATCCAAGTACCTCACATCACAAGTCCAAGAAAGAAAGGTATAGCTTGAAGAAGTCCACATGCTTATTAGAAAATATTCCACTTGATCACTAAGAGGTTACTGAAAAATTAATGTCTACAGAAGATCTAAGCACTTCAGTAGAATAAGCAGCTGTCGCTGTAATATATAAAGATCTCTTCTAAGTTAGTATTAAGCCTCTTACTGTTGCAAGCCAAATCTATAGGACCCAAGCTATATACTTGTCCACATTTTAGAGCACAGCAGAAATATTTTTTTAAAAACCACTGCTTGAGATATTTGTTGGGTTTTTCCTTTTTTTCCCTAAGAACATCTGAGATAAAATACCTGTATATCTACTTTTAATGGAAAGTAATAAGCTTTTCTACTGATTAAGCTTGAACAGCAGAGCTGATGACCACAAACAAGTTCTATCTGAATGCAGATTTCAAAACTGTCAAGCATGCCAAGCAAGGGGCAGCACTAATAAAGCCAGATTTCCATGGGTTTGATTATGGTGTTCAACTTCTTCAGTCCCTAATAAGCCTCAAGCCCTAATTAAATAGTTTTTTGAGCATATGGGCTAGTTGCAACATCATTTTTTCCTCTCTTCTGTGGATTTGCTGCCACCTAATCATGTTTAAATACATAGTGCCACTTTCTTGAGTTTTGAGATTATTTTTTTTTGTTCTTGTAAGATGAGCTCTCAATGTGCACTTGCAGCCCGGAAAGCCAAGCAGATCCTGGGCTGCATCAAGAGAAGTGTGGCCAGCAGGTCAAGGGAGGTGATTCTCCCCCTCAGCTCTGGTGAGACCCCACCTGGAGTACTGCGTCCAGTTCTGGAGCCCCTATTCCAAGAGGGATATGGAGGTGCTGGAACATGTCCAGAGAAGGGCCACGAGGATGATCAGAGGGCTGGAGCACCTCTCCTATGAGGACAGACTGAAGGAGTTGGGGCTGTTCAGTCTGGAGAAGAGAAGGCTCCGAGGTGACCTCATTGTGGCCTTCCAGTATCAGAAGGGGGCCTACAAGAAGCCTGGGGAGGGACTTCTCAGGATATCAGGTAGTGATAGGACTAGGGGGAATGGAATGAAGCTGGAGGTGGGGAGATTTAGGCTGGATGTGAGGAAGAAGTTCTTCACCATGAGAGTGGTGAAGCCCTGGAATGGGTTGTCCAGGGGGTGGTTGAAGCCCCATCCCTGGAGGTGTTTAAGACCAGGCTGGATGAGGCTGGAGGAGCCTGATCTAGTGTAGAGTGTCCCTGCCCATGGCAGGGGTTGGGACTAGATGATCCTTGTGGTCCCTTCCAACCCTGACTGATACTATGATACTATGATAATTAGGGTGTTCCTGTCACAGTATCACAGTATCACAGTATCACTAAGGTTGGAAGAGACCTTGAAGATCATTGAGTCCATCATGTCACCACAGAGCCCGTGACTAGAACATGGCACCAAGTGCCATGTCCAGTCCCCTCTTGAAGTCCTTTCCTCCTAGTTGATTTCTGTTTATTTCCTTGTGAGAACTGAATACCACTCAGCCTAGACTCCTGTAGTAGAATCTGATTGATAGTTACCACAGAGCTAAAAAAAAACAGACATAAATTAGAGAAACACAGTCACATGTTGTCACGACCCAGTATCCTGAGCCAACCCTGACCATCAGGGATTTACTGCTTTGGAGTAAACCAAGGCCAAATGGCTCATGAGTTTGGTTTATGGACTGGTAATGGACTGGAGCAGAGGCAAAATGGGAAGAAAAAAGGCGGGGGGGCGGGGGGAGAGAGAGTTAAGAAGTAGAAGAAAGATATCACCACCCTTGGTTCCCATGAGTTCTCCCATAGTCCAAGATCTTGGTGGCAGGTGTACTTTCCAGCAGGGTCTTCTGTGGTAGATGCAACAACGTGGGCCCTGGTCATTTTATAGCCTTTGGGGAGGGTGGTCTCTCCAAGTTACAAAGACAGGTGTGCAATGAGTGAGGTATGCATGGAGAGGTGCCACTGGCCTTTCAGTGGTGCTGTTGCAGTGGTTTTAAAGAGGGAAATCCACCTCCACAGAAATTATCTTTTCATTGTCAAGCTGTCTGCCCAGCCTAGCAGCTCTCCTCCAGAGCTATTTAGGCCATCAACACCACCACCCTGTCTATTCAGACCAGGCGTCACACTTTGTTTGAGAGTAATTACGGGCCACCAGCCCCTGCCCCATCCCTTGCATTATTTTGAGACAGTAGAGGATTGTGCTATCACACACACACAGGCAGTGCTGGTAACAGCAATGTCAGAACAAAGACTGAGGGTGAGGATGAGGGGTCAAATCACCGGCCTGTGGACTTAATCTTCTTCTTTTATTTCCTTTCAAAACCCGAGAATAGTGGGGTTAGGATGCAGGATAGGGACGTTCAAAGCTTCACAACAGTAGCTTTAGAGTTCAAGATAGGGAAAATACGATGGGAAAAAAAAATCATTGAAAATGTTCCTGTTTCTTCTCAAAATCCTTGCATACCACATTACTTTCTCATAAAAAAGTATTTTTTGTTTATGTTCCTTTCATAGCACATTTCTTTTCCATAAAAAGTATTCTTTATGTGTATGTGATTTTTTTTTTTACCCTGCTTTCTCTTGTGATTGTAGTTTAGTGACTTAAGAGCTTACACAGATTCTAGGGCACCAAATATTTCACTGGGTCACCAGCTTGGTCTGCAGCTTTATAAGGTGTTTTGTTGCTAGGCTGTTCTCAGTAGATATAACACTGTCAGATGTGAAGTTCCAAGGATGAAATAGAGAAAATAAATAAATAGCACAGGAGTAAAGAAAGGGAGAAGGTGCAGGGGAATGACGCATGTGGTTAAGTGGAAGAGTATGTTACTTTTCATGAAGGGCATTTGTACAATGCCTGGCACAGTGAGGTTTCCCTGAACCCCAATCAGGTTCCAGTACAGGGCTATGGGTTCAGACAGATGGCACTGCTGAAAAAAAACCCATAATTTAATTTTTTATCCTGTACTTCTGTGCCAAAGCTACTACTGGCATTTGTCATCCTCCTGTAACATTGGAAGCTTTTGTTGCAGTTCCTTCCTTCTACCTGTTTACCTGGTCATTAGCTTTCCTGTGTAATATCAGCCTGTGACATTATTTCTTGAAGCAAACCTCTTCACATTTCCTTTTGCTCTTCTTCACCATGTTTTTAAAGTCCTTTTTTTATTTCTGTCTTGAGTGGTGTTTGCAGCTTCTCCTAAATTTAAATCATCTGTGTATTTAAAAACATGAAGTTTGTTCCTTCTTTTGGAGTGTTAATTAATGCATTAAACAGTCCCTAAAGATCCTTTCCATTTTCTGTATTACATTGTATTAAGGTACAGTGGCAATTAGTTAACGAACCCTTCAGTAGTTCTGTTCTTAGACCAGATATGTATTAACACAATACAGAGCACTGCATATTATTTTGGCTCAACTTCTGTATAGTTAAAAAGGACAAAATGCAAGCACTGTATCACCAGGGGATGCTGAATCTGTGTGAAAGGATTACTTAAAGAAAACAACCTGCATGATACAGAGCCCACACTCTCTCCACAGATAAAAGAAGAAGGAATCACTTTGTCTTTTCTTTAGTGGAGATTTTACCAGGTTTAGTCACAAATTAGTCTCCTACAAAGCAGGAAGGATGGTTGGCAGAACTTTATTCTATTTGTTTTCTTGTTTTTCCTTTGAAATTCCTTTTGGTTCCACCAATATAGAGAATAGGCAACCATATCAAATTAAAGATTTGGAATGGGAGGATCAGACAAATCTTATCAGGCTTCAGGACAGAAGAGAAATTATTTGAAAAGTCAAGATGTTCATGTCATAATCTCTCCTGTTCTTCCCCCAAAACAATGGTAAAGTGTTTGCTAAAGTTTCCTGAAGAATACAGAGGTCATTGTGGAGGTCAAATATATTCCATTTTCTTCACAGAAAAGGAAGCACACTAATCTTTTTTTTGGAACTGGATGGCTTTGTCAAGAGTTGTGCAACACATTTTTTTTTTTTCTCCTAAACTGAGCTGACAGGAATTTCATACTTAATTCTTCAAAAAAAGATTTGGGGTTATACTGATGATCTCTTTAGAAGTGCAAGTATCCATTTTTAAAGAAAAAAACCTTCTGCTGTCCATTTAGTTCCATTCATAAAGAGAATATATTTGCAGTTGGACACTCTTTTATGTTTATATTTTAATGCCAATATTACCAAAAAACCATAACATGCAGACTGACAAATGCTATAGTTTTTCCATGATATATTTTGATGCTCTGTCTGCAGCTTCAAAGCATTCACTCACTGAATTATCTCTGAGGAAAGAAACGTATGGTAACAGCCTGTTATCTGTTTGCATAACTCCCTCATGATTTGTTGTAGTGCTGCACAGAATGTGTTGTGTGTGAGATATTGTTCTGTCAAGCTGGCAAGGAGATCTCAAATGGACTAGATCTGTCTGAGAAGGACAGTTCGTCATCCCTGGGGTTGTTCAAGAGCGGGTCGGACGTGGCACTTGGTGCCATGGTTTAGTCATGGGGTCTGTGGTGACAGGTTCGACTTGATCTTTGAGGTCTCTTCCAACCTTGGTGATTCTATGATTCTGTGGCCGGTGTAAGGGTAGTCTCTTTAGTTTTGTCCAAAATTCATGAGGGAATGTTGATAACAACTTTAAAAACTGATACTATCTATGAAGCTTGACTTTCAAGTTACATTTTATGAAATAAAAGACAACAATTTGGGTAAATTACCCAGACACTTTGGTGCCTCTTTCCGGATGAAATGTGGATTTATTTGTTTTTATTGAAAATCCCATTAGATCTTGTCAAATTTATCTTTAAAAATCAACAAGAGTCAACAAATTGCATTACTGGTCATGGAGAATGACACTGCATTTATTCACTTTTCCAAGTGTTCAAGTCCCAGGCACATCTTGTCTCTTCTTTCTAGCTTGGTGGTTTCTCCAAGAGCTTCCGGTGAGCACCCAGTTGATTTGCACACTGAGACTCTTATAGTCATAAGCAACCAAAACCTTTTTGATGCACTGGAAGCATTCTCCTTTTGGTGTAATGGTGTAATACTCCTTTCCTTTCTCTCTTTATTTTTTTTTCTTCTTTTTTTTTTTCCTTTTTTTTCTTTTTTTTTCTTTTTTTTTCTTTTTTTTTCTTTTTTTTTTTTTTTTTTTACACCAGCAGAAATAACTTTGCAAATGGAAATCTCTTTATTGCCAAAAGATGTCCAAGATCAATTATGTTAAAAGGTCTATTGCTCACTAGAGACCTCAGAGTCCCAAGAAACAATGAAAACTGTTTATTGAACTTCAGAAGTGTTTCCCCTCAGTTTTAATATTTTTATTGTTTTGTTTTATTTTTTTCTTTTAGCTTAATTGCTTCCTGTGTATTTCTGCTCTGAGGGAGAGTTAGAGAGTGATTCTGAAGCAGGAGGATGTCATATTTATTCTGCAGGCATTAAAAGTTCTAATTACTCCCTGACGATTCTCCTTCTCAAAGCATTTTATTTATGATGCTTTTTCTTCAATGATTAAACATTTATTAGTTAAATGTTTGCTAAATGTAAGGGCATCACATCCCTGACGCTGGTTCCCAGTAGGAAAGTAAGAATAAGAATGTAATAGGTAACTGCTACAGGAAAGTCTATCCCACTAGACAGTATCTATTTATCAGAAAGATGCAGGCTGCCCTGTTCTTAAATATAGATGTAATTACACCACTTTTTTTCCTTTCTCTTTTTTTTTTTTTTTTTTTTTAATATATGTGGTTCCAGTTAAATGATTTTGGTTTTGTTATTGTTTACCATTTTTCCTGTTTCACAGCTGTTCTGTCTGCTCTTCATCACATAAATAAAACCTTGTGAGGTTTGACTTTATGAAAATGTATCTCAGGCAGCTCATTAGAGTCCTTGCTTTGTTTCCAAATTGGCAACAACATACTTTTAAAGTTCTTACTTTCATCCTTCTGGAGATCAAATCAAGTGTGTCCGTTGAAAACCAAACCAAAAGACACAGTGTGCCTGGAGAAAAGGAGGCTCAGGGGAGACCTTATTGCTCACTGCAACTACCTGAATGGAGGTTGTAGACAGGTGGGGATTGGTCTCTTCTTCCAGGTAACCAGCACCAGAACAAGAGGACACAGTCTCAAGCTGCACCAGGGGAGGATTAGGCTGGATGTTAGGAAGAAATTCTTCACAGAGTGATTGCCCATTGGAATGGGCTGCCCAGGGAGGTGGTGGAGTTGCCATCACTGGAGGTGTTTAGAAGGAGACTTGATGGGGTGCTTGGTTGCATGGTTTAGTTGATTAGATGGTGTAGGATGATGGGTTGGACTTGATGATTTCAAAGTTTCTCTTCTCTTCTCTTCTCTTCTCTTCTCTTCTCTTCTCTTCTCTTCTCTTCTCTTCTCTTCTCTTCTCTTCTCTTCTCTTCTCTTCTCTTCTCTTCTCTTCTCTTCTCTTCTCTTCTCTTCTCTCTCCTCTCTTCGGAAAAACACACAGCTGCTGCCCTAGAAATGTGAGTCTCATAAATGTTTCTTCTACGTTTGCAGGGTGTTTTTGGAACCCTTGCTTTCCCAATGTTTTCTTCCTTATTCCCTCCTTTCATTTTTACTCTTGGGGCTTCCTCCTTCTGATTTGTTTTTACTCTGAATCAACATTATTTCTTTTATCCATTCCCTTAACAGCTCCACTTTCTTACTAGCTCTCCCTTCCCCTTTCTATACATAGGCTACATGTTGATATTAGCTGTCTTGTCCTGTTTCATAGCATTTTCAACTAAGTGTTTCCTATTTGCAAACTGCCATCCGTTGGAGGGCCAACACTGGCATCTGATGAAAAATTCCTGAAAGGTGATGTTGCCTGAACATCAGCCCCTATCTTCCATTCAAAAAATGGCTCCCAAGGGCCTTGAATGATATTGTTTGTGGTGTGTGCCCACACAAGGAATGCTCTGGGAAGAGCTTGTGGAAAAGCATGCTACAGGTTGGCATCATTACAGGACATATAGGTGCTCACTACTCAGTCAAGTCATTATTCTCAACACTCTCAAGCTGTCTGCTGAATCTATCCTTCCACCCTTGACAAATTCGCCATATTCTGTATTTTTGGTAGCTTGTTTTGTGCTCTTGATGTGAAACACATGCACATCCTAAAATGATGTCACTTTAATCTTGATGGAATAAGGAAGAAATTATGGATCCCAGTGTCATTATTACTTTGTCTTTCATGAAACCAATAGCTTTTAAGAAAAAAAAAACCAAACAAACCAGAGAGGCAGCAAGGTAAATTACTTTTGGTTGTGCATAAACTACATGAATTAAAACATCTACTATCATCATGGAGATTTTATTGTTCCAGTAGAACACACCAAAGCAAGAGGGAAGAAACAATGTGTATCTATGTAATAAGGATGGAGTGAAGTACTGAGCCGCACGTGGGACTGAGACTTGAGCTTGTGTAGGTGTTCTACTGAGGCCAAGGGAAAAAAACTTCAAAAAGTACTATCCTTGGTGTAGTGTGGACAGACACTTGGAAAAGCTGCAGTAACAATGATGTACTGTGGGCAGGCAGTGTGATGTCAGCATGGCACTGAAGACTGAATGGATAACCACTGTCCTAGGGAGACAGGGGAGGCTCGCAAAGCCATGGCTGACTGAAGAACTGGCTTTACTCCTTGCAGCAGCAACCAAGTAACCCCATTATTCTGAGAAGCAATGTCTCTCAGTCCTTCAGAACTTCACCAGGTCTTGTGAGTTGAACATCAACAAGAAATGCACTATTCAGTGCTGAGTGATAGGTAAGTTTGTAAAGCCTTAAATATGCAACTCTGTGCATCTCAGATGCAGGCTGTGTGTGGGTCTGCAGATAAAAAGACATGATGGAGTGGATTTCTTCTAAATATTTCTGTTTCTTGGGTCTGCAGTACTGCATAACGTGTAGATTCAGAACAGCCCCACCAAATCCAGAGAGAGATGGCATTTACTCTACAGTGGTGAGATCAGAGTAAGGCTGAAAGATGTATGCATTTTAGTGCCTGCAACATTATGTATATTATGCACACAAACTGACAATTCCTGAGCTCAGTTCCTGCTGTTAAGTGCCTTCCTCACTACCTGCAAAGGCAGATTCTTTAATTAACCTTTAAATGATAATTATTTCACTGGCAGTACACCAAGCTAGAATCAAAGTAATTCATTTTATAGTGTATTAGGCTTGTCTCCTGAAGATATGTTGGATTACCTGGAGTAACTTTGTGAAGCTGAATGCTGCTTCACTTATTTGTCTACGCTATATCCCAGCTCATCTGTGGGCAGATAGGATAGGCATGAGGGAACATGTGGGGCAGGGGAGATGATATTCTTTCCTGAGAAACTTGCTAAGTGGAAAAAGCAAACAATGCTTTCAGGAGTCACTGGGGAAGTAACACGAAAATGTACCAATAAGTGCAAAGGAAAACTGTGTCCAGCTGCTGTGAGTTCAGAAGTTACCTGAACGGACCTTACTATGACAAGCATTGCTGTGCAGATAGGAAAAGATTTGTTACGATACTTGAGAGACACACATTCAGATAATATTAATGTGTTTAAATACACTGATTATTCACTGCAGATCGATCAGATTAAGGAATGCAATGATTTCAAGGCAAGCAGTTTTCTCTTTTTCCCCACCTACTTATTCATTTCCTTCAAGTCTACAGGAAGCAGCTACCCCAGGATAAAGGAAGGAAAGCAATGGATAAACCACCTTCTGTTTTCAGGACAGTTTCCATATCTGATTGAAAATGTCAGTAAGAGTGATGGTACTGCCTTTTGTTATTTAAGTTCAAACTGTTCTAAGAAGCTGGCTGCTACCACCTTCTCTGTCTTTTTGATTCTCTCAGTAGCACTTCTCTGTGGATGTGTACTTTACTCTTCAATGTAGCCACATTGTGGTTTTGCACACAATTGACTGGTTCCCATTTATTCCCATATGCTCATCAGCAAGTCTCTCATCTGAATGACTGGAATATATTGCTGTCTCCAGGCTAGTAAAGTGAGAATAAATGGATGCAACCACATTCCTTATCTTCAGACTGCAGAAACTTTTGTCAATCCATGAGATAGACTAGGCAGAAGCTGAACGCATAACAAGATCATTTGGGGTCATGCTACAGTGATTAGACTCCTACAGCCTGTGTTACTGTAGATTAGTACTCTAGCTCCCTAGAGGAAAAACAGATTTGAAATTCTATGCTACAGGCAGAAGCCAGGCAGGCCATCATAAACAGAGTGTGAACCTGAGAAAAACACACGTCCTTTTAAGACACTAAGATCTTTCCTGAGCAAACCTTAATCTCAATCCTAAAGTGAAGTTCAGTTTAGCTTGCAATGCTGTACTGTAAATGCAACATCTCTGGCTACTTGCAGGGGTGGCAGCTGTGGCTCGGTAAGCTTCACTTTTACTTGGAAGCGGGAGAGAGAGCAGAAATGCAGGGGAAAAAAAGGCTCTAACTCGGTGACAGGAAGTTTTCAAGAGTTTTGTGGTAAGGCTCGGATATGACTGGCATGTGGTTGCATGTGTCACAGAATCAGTTACATAATCCCTCAAAAACATGCTTGAGGGGCCACGAGGTACTGCCTAGAAATGAATGAGTGAAGGACATGAGGTAATTCCAGGAAATTATCTTTATTTAGCACTGGCAACAGGAAGTTTTTCAGGTTTGGGATGTCTGGCTGTAGTTTCATGGCTTTCTGATCACACAGTAAAAATGCAATCCGTAGGTGAGAGCTACTGTTCATTTCTAGTCAGTGTATTTCCTGCTGGAACAGGGGTTTACCAGTGTTATTCTACCAGTTACGTTTTTTTAGCATGGTAGCTGCTTTGGGTATGATTTGGCTTATAGAGAAAACAGGCTTCATTCTGATTTATGGGCATTCCTTTAGAGTGCAAGTGATTTTGTCTGAAGTTTTGGCATCATGTAACAAAGAAATTTGGATTTCTCTAGACACGCTCTATGCCTTCCATGGGGAAACACCATTGTGGGAGGCTGAATTTCTAATACAAATGTCAAGCAGAGAAGTATAATTAAGCCCCATATTATAAAGAGAACAAGATAATTCTCCTAACAGTGTACAAATCCAAACAACTCCCTCTTCCTTCCTTATTATGTGGCAAAAGAAAGAGAATCATTTAATCCTACCAAAAAAATCAAACCCAACAACAACAAAGGTGTTAGCAAGCGTGCTCTTATTCCAGCAATGCCCATGCTAACAGAACAATTTGTGCTTCTGCCAGGAGACACTGCAATTGGATACTATTTTGTAACAGCAGAATTGTTGTAACTGCTGTGGAGGCACAGCATGCTGCTAAAAACCTGGCAACTTTTATGAAAGCTGTTTATATTACTGTAGGCTTTCTATAAACAGCGGCAATAAAAAGCTAAACTGTTTTAGGAATAAGATGCAGATATTAGAGATGAGTTTTTCTGCAACAGTAATGCCTTTTGGCAAGTGTGTTGGCATTTAAAGGGGGGGGGGGGAAGTTATCTCCTGGAGACTACCTCACTGCAGCTTTGAGAGTGAGCAGAACTCCTTCTTCAAGACAGAACACTGGCTGCAGAAAGTTACACAGAATGGGTCTTGTTAATCATTTTCAATGAGCATGGGGGCAGTACACTCCTCCCAGGTAGTGAGAACATCATTTTTGTGCATGACTATTCAGAGGGGAAGGAGCAAGTTTCTCAGCTTTCCAGATACTTAGGTCAACCCATTTGGACTCATATATTAGGATTTTAAGACTGATTTGATTGTGGGTTTGGTCTTTATTTCTACTTTGTTTCTTTGTTTGGTGTTATGTTGTTGTCGTTTGTTTTCCTGGAGTTGTTGCATGCTAGGGTGGATTCTGTGAAAATCTAGTGGATTTTCACAGAATCACAGAATGTTTCCAAGCAGATAGAACAGATCACTGATTTTTGGTCCTCTCTATAACAGGCCCATGAACTACCTTAGTGTTGTTAGTTTTCATTCTAGGCATAATTTTTATTGGTTTGTACAGTTAGAGAGGTTTTCTCTCAGTCAGGTCCCAACCAAACTGTCTCCAGAAAATCCCTGAGCTTAAAATGGTTGAGAGCTGAAAAATCTATTCTGTCTGGGTTTGTGTTCTTCACTAGCCATCTTCTTATGGTCACCAACAGAAATTAGTTACTAGGCTTTGGTCTGAACTGTTGAAATTGTTCTCTTATTCCTGTTGTGTATTGGTGATGCTCTCCAGCCAAACAACACTGGACAAAACCAAGGGGGAGATAATGGGAACACTCTTGCTATTATAAAGTTCCTTTGATACAAGAACAGCTGTATGCTGGGAAATCAACCATGCAAATACTCCTACACCTGGCAAGAATGATGCCTATATCCCAGAAGTTCCTCTGTTTTAAAGGAGGTGTGTATAAGTCTGCTTTACTTTTTCCTTTGTGATTTAAATTATTACTATAACCCAACAGCAGAGAATATAGAAACTCTGAGATACTGTAAATTTGTGAGAGTCTTATAGTCATTTACATTTAATCATGGACTAATGAAGACATGTGGGAACTGCATGTGAAGTGTATGGACATTTTCCCCAAATAAGATGTTGCAAATATATTGGATAGCTGCAGGACAGCAATACAGCCAGGGTTCACAGAAGTGAGTCTAAGATTAGGTTGCAGTTCATTGTCTAGAGCGCTAAAACTCTGCCTAACTAATCTGCATGGAGCAAGATGACAAAAGGCTATGATATCTGTGCCTACTATTTTGATCTTAAGAGAGTAATTCTCTCACTTTGTAGGAGGCTGTGAATATAAATAAGTTTAAGTATAATTTCACAGTATCACAGTATATTAGAGGTTAGAAGGGGCCTCCAGAGATCATCCAGTCCAACCTCCCTACCAAAGCGGGATCACCCAGTGTAGTCTGCACAGGAATGCATCCAGGTGGGTTTGGAAAGTCTCCAGAGAAGGAGACTCCACAACCTCATTTGCCACAGAAGCTTGAATTCTATCTGCTGCATTTAGTATTAGCTATCTTGCAGAGCTGGGTACAGTGTACGATGCTTTTTTGTTGTTGTTTTTGGTGAGACTTTATTTTTCTCTTCTGTTTGTGAACTGCTGGTGAAAAGATCACTGTTTTTCAATATGAGAATAATTAGGGACACTGAAGCGTGAAGTTTGAGGGGGAAATGGAAGGATAATTTGCTGGCTGTATATAGCTTCTTTAAGGATGATGTTTATTGAGCATGGAGATTCAACATTCACGTTTGCATTGGATTCTCTAACTTCAAGGATTTGGTTCTCATGTTTGAATGGTAAGAAATCTGGAATCAGCTTAGTAGAGCTTTATTAAAAAATAATTGCTCCCTGCATTAGATCTAAAATACTCCACAACTGAATTTTTGAGTTACAGTTTGAGCCCATGCATGAATTTGTGAGAACTGGGTGATATGACTTTTAGAAGCCACTTACTTGAGCAATTGCAAATGTGCAGAACACATTTTTCCTAAGCTAATCCTTAGTTTATTTGTTAAATAAATGTTTCCACAATTTTCATGTGTTGAGGAGACAAATCCAAAAAACAATCAGGAGTCAGTCTACTATTATGAGTATCAGTAATTAGATTTGCCAAATCTGTTTGTGAAGAGGTATGGAGCTGAGAGAGGCAGTGTGTCTGCCTCTATAATCCTTACCTCAGAGCTCCAGCACATGCCCATAGGCTTCTTTTGAAAACTGCTTTCAAAACTAGGTGTGGGAGGCTGGGGAAGAGTGTGAGACATAACCCTCCGCCCCTAGGGGTGCACTGCCATTTGGACTGCCTTAGGATACCCGAGCACCTGTGTGCAGAGAGATGAGGAGAAACAGGATCTGCAGGGTAGCAGAATCTCTCTAAATGAGCAACTAGGTGTCTCTAAGCATATTCTGTAGCTCTAGAATTATTTTAAACATACTTTTATAGAATCACAGCACTGCTTGGGTTGGAAACGACCTCTGTAAATTGTCTAATCCAACCGCTCTGCTCAAAGTAGGGACAACTACAGCAGGTTGTTCACAGTTGTGTGCTTTTAGTCATCTGCAGGGACAGAAACTCCACTTCTTTTTGCAACCTGTTCTAGTTCTTGGTCATCCTTACAGTGGGGGAGAAAAAACCAAAAACCAAAACCAAAACCAATCAAACATACAAAAAAACCCACAAACTTTTGTACTTCTGTTTTGGGGTATTTGAATACCGGGGCAGCCTGGAATGCATATCCTGTTATGTCTGATTTGAGGACAGTTGTCACCAGACATGATTCACCGACTTGTCCAGGTCCTTTGCATGTGAGCACAGGAAGTACAGACAATGCTGTGCAGGGCTAGGACTAGTGTGTTAATGACAAGAGCAGTCTCAAATCAGTGTCCTTGTAGTTACTAAGTGCATATGACATTAAATTCCTGGTGGTCATATTCATGTGATGGGTAAAATGATGTGGTTGGCTTTAGTTTCCCTGATGCCAATCAGGTTACTAACAATCAGCTCATTGCATATGTTCAAGAGCCGTTGTATATCCAGATCCTCCTGCGAAGGGTGGCTCAGTCCCCAGCAAGTTTTTTGTCTGAGGTTCAGTTAGATCAAACAAGACTCACTGAGACACTGAAGGTCCAGTCCTAGAAGGAGTGTATCTGTGTCCAGCCAAATGGCCCAGTTTTGTCTCATTCTGGGTTTTGTCTTAATAGCAATAAAGTTTGGAGGCTCCCATGGCTATTTTGTTTAGATTCTGGCCTATGTATGTCATTATGGAGCTGTCACACTCATCAGGGAAGTTTGAGTGGCCTCTGGGGTTTGCTCCAGCCTGCCTTTTATGGTATCCTTAATTCACTATTTCCTGGACAATTTCGCTCCAGGTAAGTATGTGAATTTGCTCTCTGGGTGGTTGTGCTTTCACTGCAGCAGTGTTCATAGCATGATTCATTTGTATGTGATCTTGGGGTTTTGATACATGTATTTTTAGGCTATCTGGAAGGCCAGGAATGAGAGGAATTCATCTGACTGGATCGATGGAAACTAGCTTTGGGGATCATTCTAACACATCTCCCTCATACTTTGCTTGTATACATGTTGCCTTTTGCACAGAGGCTGCTAGATCCAAGAAGCCTGAATGTCTTAAAGATGAGAGGATCTTCTCTCTCCTGTGGGTCTATGCCCCCAGCCCAATAGGAAGCTTGGGTAGTTAATTAGTAGTTGTGTTTGCCTGGGGTAGTAGTTACAAATACTCTAGGTCCCCAATATCCATCTGCCTCTTCCTCACTCAAGATGACCCAGTCTCTGCTTGTGAGGGAATCCCATCACACATACTCTGTTTCTGATTCTGCCAGGCACCTGAAATATTTTTCCTGCAATTCACCTGTCCCAGCAGGGGACATGGGGATGGTACACATGGTTGTGAGGGCTTCTCTGTGCCTCTCAGCAGCAATTCCAGCCTTAATTAATGGTCGAACCGTACTGGTTCTGGGATAGTTTCAGGGTCTCCTTCTAGATCATTATCATCATACCAAGTCTCTCAGTCACACATTTTGGGATCCTTACAATTTACCACCTTACAGATGCATAAGAAATGACCTGCTGGGTCAGACCAAGGGTCCATCCTGCCTGGAACTGTTGCCAAAGGGGCCAGGGAGATTGTGCCTGACTGCTGTCTGCAGGCGGTTCTCCTCGTGCTTTCCCTGCATCTGCAGTCACCATATTAGCAGTCTCCGAAGGCATTCCCTTTCTCTGCTATCCCTCTAACGTCAGTGATGGATGAGGGAACATTGTGGAAGAGCCAACAGGTCAATTCATGGCTCAGGGACTGGTGCCATCGGCAGGGATTTGGGTTCTACAATCATGGTTTGGTTTTCAAGGCAGCAGAGCTAAAAACAACTTATGGGACACACTTGTCCCAGAGGGGGAAAAGGATCCTGGGGCAGGAATTGGCAGGACTCATAGACAGGGCTTTAAACTAGATTTGAAGGGGGGAGGGGTTGGTGGTCTCCTGCTGGCCTGTGACAAGCAGGGGGCAGCTCACCTGAGGTGGAGGGATGGAGAGCCAGTAGGGGCTCTCAGCTTGCTGCCCTGAGGCAAGACACAAATGACACACCAGGACACCCTGTGGAAACCAAGGGGAGTTGGCACAGGAGGACGACAGGGCCAGCCCAGCTGAAGTGCTTCTATGCAAATGCACTCAGCTTGGGCAACAAACAGGATGAGTTAAGGGCCACCGTGATGCTGGGACGCCATGACATAGTGGGCATCACCGAAACTTGGTGGGACGACTCCCACGACTGGAACGTAGGGATAGACGGGTATAAGCTTTTTAGGAAGGATAGGCAGGGAAGGAGAGGAGGAGGTGTTGCCCTCTATGTCAACAACCAGCTGGAATCAGCAGAACTCCACCTGGGGAGGCTTGATGAGTCGGTTGAAAGTTTATGGGTTAGAATTAAAGGCAAGACAGGGGAAGGAGATATTACTGTGGGGGTCTCCTACAGGCCACCTGACCAGCAGAACCAAGCAGATGAGGCTCTGCACAGGCAAATAGAAGCGGCTTCCAGGTCACAAGCCCTGGTCCTCATGGGGGATTTCAACCACCCTGACATCTGTTGGAGGGACAACACAGCAAAGCATCAGCAATCCAGGATGTTCCTGGACTGCATAGAAGACAACTTCCTCCTCCAAATGGTAGAGGAACCAACAAGAAAAGGTGCTACGCTGGACCTTGTTCTCACCAACAGGGAAGGGCTGGTAACAAATGTGAGGCTCAGAGACGGCCTTGGCTGCAGTGACCATGAAGCAGTTGAATTTAATCTCCTCAGGGCAATCAGGAGGACATATTCTAAGCTTACGACCCTAGACTTTAGGCGTGCAGACTTCGATCGCTGCAGGGATCTGCTGGCCAAAGTGTCGTGGGATGAAGCCCTGGAGGGAAGAGGGACCCAGGACAGCTGGTCAGTATTCAAGGACCACCTCCTCTGTGTCCAGGAGCTATGTATACCTATAAGGAGAAAAGCAGGAAGGAATGCTAGGAGGCCTGCCTGGATGAACAAGGAGCTGCTGGACACACTATCACGTAAAAAGAAACTCTACAGGAAGTGGAAGGAAGGACAGATAGAACAGGGGGTATATAAGGAAACTGCCCGAGCAGCAAGAGGCCTGGTTAGGAAAGCCAAAGCAGAGTTTGAACTGAATCTATCCAGGGGGTTAAAGGGAACACTAAGAATTTCTATAGGTATATTAATGGCAAGAAGAAGACTAGGGAAGGTGTGGGCCCCCTCAGAAAGGAAAGTGGTGAATTGGTCACAAGTGATGTGGAAAAGGCTGAGGTACTCAATCACTTCTTTACCTCAGTCTTCACTGCAAGGGCCTCCAGCCACACTCCTGGTGTCATGGCAGACGATGCCAGGGACGGGGAGGAAGAACTGCCCATCATAAGTGAAGCTCAGGTTCGTGATCACCTGAAGAACCTGAAAGTGTTCAAGTCCATGGGACCCGACGGGATACACCCACGGGTGCTGAGAGAACTGGCAGATGAGGTTGCCAAGCCCCTCTCTATTATATTCCAGAAGTCATGGCAGACTGGGGAAGTCCCCACAGACTGGAAAAGGGGAAACATTACTCCCATTTTCAAAAAGGGCAAGAAGGAGGAACCGGGGAACTACAGGCCAGTCAGTCTCACCTCTGTGCCCGGAAAGATCATGGAGCAGATCCTCCTGGAGGCACTAATGACTCAGAAGAATAGTGAAGAGGTGATTGGGAATAGTCAGCATGGCTTTGCCAAGGGCAAATCCTGCCTGACAAACCTGGTGGCCTTCTATGATCAGGTGACAGCATTAATAGATGAGGGGCGAGCAACTGATATCGTTTACCTGGACTTGAGCAAAGCCTTCGACACTGTCCCACACCACCTCCTGGTCTCCAAGCTGGCGACACATGGGTTTGATGGATGGACCACTAGATGGATAAAGAATTGGCTTGATGGCCGCACCCAAAGAGTGGCTGTCAACGGGTCCATGTCCCAGTGGAGGCCAGTGACAAGCGGAGTCCCTCAGGGATCAGTCCTGGGACCTGTCTTGTTCAACATCTTTGTGGGTGACATTGGACAGTGGCATCGAGTGCACCCTCAGCAAGTTTGCTGATGACACCAAGCTGTGTGGTGCAGTGGACACCCTGGAGGGAAGGGATGCCATCCAGAGGGACCTGGACAGGCTGGAGAGGTGGGCACAGGCCAACCTCATGAGCTTCAACAAGACCAAGTGCAGGGTCCTGCATCTGGGTCGAGGCAATCCCAGGCACAAATACAGGCTGGGCAGTGACTGGCTGGAGAGCAGCCCTGAGGAGAGAGACTTGGGGGTGCTGGTGGACGAGAAGCTCGACATGAGCTCTCAATGTGCGCTTGCAGCCCGGAAAGCCAATCAGATCCTGGGCTGCATCAGGAGAAGTGTGACCAGCAGGTCAAGGGAGGTGCTTCTCCCCCTCTACTCAGCTCTGGTGAGACCCCACCTGGAGTACTGCGTCCAGTTCTGGTGCCCATATTACAGGAGAGATGTGGACGTGCTGGAGCGTGTCCAGAGAAGGGCCACGAGGATGATCAGAGGGCTGGAGCACCTCTCCTATGAGGACAGACTGAAGGAGTTGGGGCTGTTCAGTCTGGAGAAGAGAAGGCTCCGAGGTGACCTCATTGTGGCTTTCCAGTATCTGAAGGGGGCCTACAGGAAGGCTGGGGAGGGACTTCTCAGGATCTCAGGTAGTGATAGGACTAGGGGGAATGGAATGAAGCTGGAAATGGGGAGATTCAGGCTGGATGTGAGGAAGAAGTTCTTTACCATGAGAGTGGTGAAGCCCTGGAATGGGTTGTCCAGGGAGGTGGTTGAGGCCCAGTCCCTGGAGGTGTTTAAGAGCAGGCTGGACGAGGCTCTGGCCAGCGTGACCTAGTGTAGGGTGTCCCTGCCCATGGCAGGGGGGTTGGAACTAGATGATCCTTGTGGTCCCTTCCAACCCTGACTGATTCTATGATTCTATGATTCTATGATTCTATATTCTCTTTGGTATCTGTTGGGACATGTAGACCATGATTTATTTTATCTGTTTTTGAAGCTGCTGCTGCTGTCTACCTCCTTTCTCCTGTGGCACCAAATTTTGTGGGTTTATTATTTATTTTTCACTTATACACAACAGTGTAGCTTTGCCCTCTTCTGAAGACCAATACTCTAGCCAATACTCATGTGATTTTAGAATAGAATAATAGAATAGAATAGAATAGAATAGAATAGAATAGATAGAATAGAATAGAATAGAAGGAATAAACCAGGTTGCAAGAGACCTTTGAGATCATTGAGTCCAACCTATCATCTAACACTATCTAATCAACTAAACCATGGCACCAAATGCCTCATCCAGTCTCTTCCTAAACACCTCCAGTGATGGTGACTCCACCACCTCCCTGGGCAGCCCATTCCAATGGCAAATCACTCTTTCTGTGAAGAACTTCTTTCTAACATCCAGCTTATTTTAATAACTTTCAGTACCTTTTCCAGTGAAGGAAGCTGGCCACTGTCTTGCTTCCAGTTATTCTCTTTCTTTCATCTTTCCACAGCAATAGCAGCAACAAAACCATAATTTGCCCAATGGGAGGCTATGGAGGTATGCAACACCTCCTTCCACTCCAAGACAGAGCCTACTGCTTGCTTAACAGAAGTAATTAAAAGCAATACTATTGCTGTGCTCTGAAAATCATCTTCTTTTATGACCACTAGGTACTCAGGAACTTCCTGAGTGCCACATCTAAAACAAAGCCATGAAAAAAAAAAAGTATACATTTGTTATTTGAATAAAAATCTTGTCACCTCTATACTAATTGTGGGATATATACACACTCACACATGTACATACACATATATACAACTATTATTTATATATAAAAATAATTTTGTATATACATATAGGAAATGGATCTGTATAACATAAGCTTGGCATTGGGAAAAAATATGATTCCATGATTCTAAACCTTTTAGGCCAGGAAACATGTATATTTCTTTTGTTCTGCAGGAAAAAAAAAAGTACTTTAAGTACTTAAGGCCTTAAATAATACAGCAGCCTGTTACAATCAACAGGAACTTCACCATCTATTAGCATCACACCAGTTAAGTTTCATTTGCATGAACAATCACAGAAAGAGAATTTTAAAGCCATGCATGTAACGGACAGATTTGAAGCTAGTGCCTCATCAGAGAATGGAGAGAGTGCCAGTGAAATTCCTCTGACCCTTTGATAGCTCAAATAACACATAATAATTCATAGGCATAATATATGAAGCAAATAAATCAATGTAGAAGTCTGAATAATGAGTATGTTTGAGGAATTCTACCTTCCCCAGAGATGAACAAAAGTAAAAGAAAGAATTTATCAGACACACTGTTGGGAATTCACTGAATTCTGAATTCTGTTCTGTGGCAAGTGCTGTGGGGAGGTATCTTCCCACTGCAGATCCACAAAGCAACTTTCATAGAAATAATGTAACCCTGTCATTTCCATTGCTATCATATGAACTTGGTTATCTTATACCAGCTGCAGTTGGTGAAATCTTGCAGCTTGCTAGTGCAAGCACATGATCAGTCCCTTCAGCTGTTATTTTGACCATAGCTAGACGCCCCTTGAGTCCTTCAGAACAAGAATAAAAGGATTCCAAGTTGCAGTGAAAACTAGATTTTTATTTTTTCTTTCTTTGAGAACAACAGAGGGAAAAAAGAATTTGGGGTTTGTTCACATTTCCCTGCATTTTTTCATCATTTTTATTTACAGAAAACTTGGGAAACAAAAGGTGTTCAATGAAAGTAAGTCTCTTTGTTTAAAAAAAAAGTTCTAAAGAAGCAAAAAGGATTCAAAATACCATTTGTCCTCAAGCAACCTGATTCTCAGCTGTCCATCCTCCTGAGAAAATTTCATTTTGATTGATTTGGCTGTAAGGGAAAGCAGGCTCTGGAATTCCCTTGTTGGCTCTTTCCACTTGGCTTGATACTAATATTGTTCCTGTGAGATTTGCTTGTCAGCTCTGGAGATACCTGAAGTGGAGAATTGTTCTTAAAAAGAACACCAGATCTAAAGAATGAATTATGCTGTTCCAGTGTACCTCTTACTCTTTCAGGGAAAGCTTGCTTTGAAAAGGCTGGAAATAATAGGTGGTTTCTGTCCTTTGGCACCAAACATAGTGTGATTCGTGACTTGAGGTTATTAGAGTGCTTCTCTGCAATCTCTTGGCCTGGAAGTCATCTTGGAGGCAGCACTGGCAATCATAGAACACCTGTGTTCTGTTTTTGCTTTCCATGCAGGTGTTAACTGCCTTAGAGAGATCTCACTGCCCATGTAAAACCTCCTAGATGATTTCTTTGACTTGGTTTATTTACATTCTGACAAATCCTTTTTCAATCAAGCTGTTTACTAAATTTGTGTTCTCAAGTACTAGCATAGCATTAGCTCGTAACAAATGACATTTCATCTCGTGGAACCTCTCACTTAGTTTCACATGGTTGTAAGTAAATTTGTGATTACATTAACTATGGATTTTAAAATAATATTTTTCCATTCAGTAATGGGGTTGATTTCCTTCCCATCATACCTTTTGTTTTTGTCAGTGTGCAAGGAACTCAGTGACTTCAGGAGCTAAACCATTAAGGTTTTGTGAAGAGGAGCCAGAAAATTTGAATCTCAAAGCATTATGAGAAAAAAATAATAGAAGCATGTCACCATAAGTCTAGATTCTTAAGGGAAGTGGATGGGATGCTATTTAGTGATCTGTGTTTATCTGATAGGTATCAAAGAGTAGTTCATACCAGAGTATCTGTCATTCAAGTACACCTTAGTCCTGCTTTGGATTCTTAATAATCTGTAGGGTTTTATACATTGAGTTGTTTCATCTGCATGCTAGTAAGTAATGTTTTCAAATCATAATTTACCAGTTAAAAAAGTAAACATTAGAAAAAGAGAAGGCAACTGGTTAAGATTAAGTAGAGGGTTTCTAAATGAAATGTTTGGTTTCAGAAGACTGAAGAGAGTAACACATCAACATTTCTCACCAGGTAGGCAGAAAGACAGATCCAAGAGAAGGCCACCACCTCTGTTTTAAGGTGTCTCTTATCACAAAATCACCACCAAGGTTGGAAGAGACCTCAAAGATCATCAAGTCCAACCCATTGGTAGCCTTTTCCTGAGCTAGGATAAATCCTTATCCACCAAAGAGGAATTTTTTTTTTTTGCTCTGCTCTCAGCAGGAATATTGCTTTCTTCCCAACATGTGCAGGGCCAGTGGTGAAGGGCCAGTCCTAGTGCCTCCAACTGGAGGAGGGCCAGTTCTGTGCCTTCTTTCCATGAGCAGTGCAGACAAGATTCCTGCAAAAACACTTTTTACAAAAAGTTGAGGCTGATATCTGATGTTCTGTTTGCATTCACTGCCTCCCAGATAGGAAGACTGTCTGAGTGCATCAGGATGGTAATGGCTTGGCAGCTTCCCCTGGACCTCTAATACGGGTTTGGTGGGCAATTCAGACACATTGTTTTATATTGGCATCATATTGCATACCCTCCTACCACTAGCAGAAAGCTCTCAAATTGTTTACTGTGTGAACAAAGAGCTTTTTTTAGTGCAGTCACACAAAAATGACAACCCTTTCCCTTTCCCCTGGTACTGCAGCTATTCTCCTGACTAAAAATTCAGGCTAAATATTATTCAAGATATTGATATTCCATTATACAAGGTTTCAGCTGTGAAATGAGGCTTTAAAAAAAAAATTGTATTAAGGAGCAGATGTAGTGTCTACCCCAAGATGTTGTAAAAAGTTCTTAGATCCCAATATAGTATGAGAAATCAGAGAAATGAGAGGGTTCTTTTAATGGCAAGAGAAACCTAGTTTGATTTTCATGGATTTTTTTATCATTTCAAAGAATTTCATGTGCAAATGAGTCAGATTTTCTGTCTTCTTTTCAAAATCAAAAGGAATAAAATCTACTTAAAACCAGCAAATAAGTAAAGGAATATAAAGGTAGAAGTCTCAACTGTTTCAATGTTGTTGGGCTTAAATATACTGAAGTGTGAGTTATGAAAGCCAGAAATGCTATAACTTTGTCTGCAAAAATGAAATGTCATTGAATGACAGACAGCTCACATTTTATTAAAAAGACATATAAATCCTTTGAGAAAGAAAGAAATCATTAATATCAATCAATGATTATTATTCCACTTGTAAATTATTATTATTTGATACATATTTTTTTAAATGTATACTGCTTCTGCAGAATAATTATGTTTAACCTGAAAGAACCACAAAAATTAGTCACTTTATCAATTATTTGGTAAGTACCAGGGGAAAAATGAGTCTGTGGCAAAAAATTACCCACTTTTTTGTACTATAATTTCATATTTCAGTTACTGAAACCCCTTTTGCATCCTTCACCTTTTGTTGTGATGAATCCATCTCTATCTTTCAATGGTAGAACAAAAAGGCACATAATTTTAGACTTCAAAACTCTTTCTAGACATTTCATTTTGGTTTGGTTTGCTTCTGTCTTTGTTTCTAAGTTGCTGCCCTTGACAAGCAGTCAATCTTCAATACAAGCTTCATGATTTATAGCTCATACAACTGGATCAAAAAAGCTTGTGAGATTCAGGTTGTTATATTTGTCTTCTCCATGGCTACAGGGTATAAATAAACATGGAAAATTTAGGCTGAATATGGTAATAACAAGTCACATATCTTGACTTCTGTCTTTAGCTACTAAAAGGTGGGAAACAACATTTAGTATGTATAGAAAATTCAACTCTAAACTGAAAAATGGACTTATTGATCCACTGATAGGCTTAATACTATCACAAGTATGAATAACCCAGTACTGAATTCAAATGCTATTTTGAAACGCATTTCACAGGTGAGACTTTACAGTTTGGAAGAATTCATAATGTCCACCACTTCTTTTAGACAGTTTTACATGAAACAGTGGCCCTATTGCCTTCTTGGGATTCATTTGTTACAGAAATCATGGATTCTGCCCTATTTCCCATTCTAGGTAGCTGTGAAACTGTTCCATAGTGCTCTGATTGTAAGTAAGCTAGCACTAGAAGATGATGGAGAGTGTCCAGTTCTGGGCCCCTCAGTTTAGGAAGGATGTTGACTTGCTGGAGTGTGTCCAGAGAAAGGCAACAAAGTTGGTGAGGGGCTTGGAACATAAGCCCTATGAGGAGAGACTGAGGGAACTGGGGTTGCTTAGCCTGGAGAAGAGGAGACTGAGGGGTGACCTTATTGCTCTCTACAACTACCTGAAGGGAGGTTGTAGCCAGGCAGAGGTTGGTCTCTGCTCCCAGGCAGCCAGCACCAGAACAAGAGGACACAGTCTCAGGCTGTGCCAGGGGAGGTTTAGGCTGGCTGTTAGGAAGAAGTTCTACACAGAGAGTGACTGCCCATTGGAATAGGTTGCCCGTGGAGGTGGTGGAGTCACCATCATTGGAGGTGTTCAGGAGGAGACTTGATGGGGTGCTTGGTGCCATGGTTTAATTGTTTAGGTGGGTTGGATTGGTTGAGAAGTTGGACATGATGATCTTGAAGGTCTCTTCCAACCTATTCTATTCTATTCTATTCTATTCTATTCTATTCTATTCTATTCGATTCGATTCTATTCTATTCTATTCTATTCTATTCTATTCTATTCTATTCTATTCTATTCTATTCTATTCATTACTTGATTAATACATATTTGCATGCACTTGTTTTAAGCAAAATAAATGAGCTGATAAGAAAAAAATCAATATAAAAGGATAATACCTGAGACATAGCTACTGTTATTTGCTTGGCAAATAAATCTCATGGCCATAAATACCATATTTCTGATACATTTTTCCACGTACAGTTAGACAGGGATAGATCTACAACTTCCCTTCACATAAGAAACAATTCAAACTAATTTCTATAGAGTTCTAAGAGACCTAAAAAATACAGATGCAACAAAAATATCAGAACTTCTTGGTTGTGAGAACAGAGAAAAAAAAAATCTGAAATTTGACTAGCATTTTAAAAAATACATAGTTTTCATCAAAGAATCCCAAGAAAAATTGTACTCTCAAAGACAAAATTGAGATTTGTTTCCAGCTTGCTCCCTGCCAGCATGCCAGTTACATCTTTTGATCTCTTCAACTGTAGACTTCTCTGGCCAGAAAATGTCCTTTTGGGAGACTTTGAAGCTTACACACTAGAAAGTTAGCATAGGAAGGCATCTGAACGAATGGCAGGAAACTAGCCAAGCAGTCAATCAGCTTTTTTAATTCTTATCTAAACCTCAACAAACTTGATAGGTCTTGGCTGACCGTTCCAAATCAGTGGAAATAGTCCATGCTAATGAAAATTTTCAATCATTTGCAGTGACTTTAATGACTCTTGTTACAGTAGGAACCTTTAGAGAGCAGAGTGTTGGAAGGGGAAAAGTAAAGACAGAGAGAGAGAGAGCTGTATTCCTTCATTAGCTGAATTCTCTAAGCCATTTGCCTTACAAAATAGTGCTGCTCTTTTTATGTGTTCCTGGAGGTGTTCAAGAGGGGATTGGACGTGGCACTTGGTGCCATGGTTTAGTCATGGGGTATTTGGTGACAGGTTGGACTTGATGATCTTTGGGGTCTCTTGCAACCTTGGTGATTCTGTGTTTTTTTTGCCCCCCCGCCCCCCTTCTTTTTTCCCTGTAAAGTTTCTCATCTCAGAGTGTTTGGATCATGTCTGCATGGTGGGAAATGCGGCTCTTAATAAATGAGGGAGACCTGAGTTTGGATTCTACTTTCTTCAAGTGGTCCGAGTTGCAGATAAGAAAAGTTTTTTCCATTAAGTCTTTTAATCATATGAGACTCAAAAGCTGTTAGAAATAGCAGATAAAGAAAAGAAAAAAAGAAACCTATGTAGTAAAATAGCAACCAAAAAGCCATGACTAAGCATTTTTCTGACAAAATGTCTCTGTGGAGAGAGTAGGTTTTTTGCAGAATGCATTTCTCTAGCATGTTCTCAGTCTGGAGGAGAGAAGGCTCCGAGGTGACCTCATTGTGGCCTTCCAGTATCTGAAGGGGGCCTACAAGAAGGCTGGGGAGGGACTTCTCAGGATCTCAGGTAGTGATAGGACTAGGGGGAATGGAATGAAGCTGGAGGTGGGGAGATTCAGGCTGGACATGAGGAGGAGGTTCTTCCCCATGAGAGTGGTGAAGCCCTGGAATGGGTTGTCCAGGGAGGTGGTTGGGGCCCCATGCCTGGAGGTGTTTAAGACCAGGCTGGATGAGGCTCTGGCCAGCCTGATCTAGTGTGGGCTGTCCCTGCCCATGGCAGGGGGTTGGAACTAGATGATCCTTGTGTCCCTTCCAACCTTGACTGATACTATGATACTATACTATGCTCATATTTCAGTGTTTTCACTGAAATATATATTTTTAAAAACCATTCTTTTTAAGAACTGACAGAAGTAGTTATAATTATTTTTACTTAATTTACTATAATTACTTATATTATTGATATTATATTTATTATAATTATTTTTACCCAGGAGAAAAAAAAAAAAAAAAAAGAATTCCAAATCAAACACTACCACACCCGTCTGTAAGTGCAGAGGAAATTCCAGTAGTTCTTAAATGATAACAAAAAATAATTAATCATATTCAGATAAACTGGAGAGCTAAAACAAATTCTTATTTTCCATTATCAAAAGTATTTTCGATGTTTATGACTTTTGAAACTGATAGACAAGAAGAAACACCTTTGGCTAATCCATTGCATGTGTGTCTCTCTAACAGTGGTTGAACTTGGAGTATCAATTTACTTCAAAAAAAAAAAAAGAAAAAAAGAGAGAGAATAAAAAACCTCTATGGTCTCTGTAAACCTTTTACTTTTAAAACTTTCTGTCTTCAAGGCTTTTATTGTATGGCAGATTTAAATCTGACATTTGGAGCAAATTTCAAGAGAGCTCAAAAAACTGCAAGCTCTCCAAGTCTGCGGTACCCTTTAAAGTCTAACATCTGAGCCACTCTAATACAGATCTGCATTAAAGAAAGCAGAGCTGGGTAATCTGATGTTCTCAGGCTTCAGATTTGTGATCTGCCAATAATATCACTGATAAGCAGAATAAATAAATAAGTAAAAGTGTGGTTGTCTATTCTACAAGACCATCTCTGCTACAGTAATGCAGTAAGAAATGTGGGGTGTCAATGATATGGTGCAATTTTAATTGCTTACTGTGATATAGAAGGGCAACGAAGTTGGTGAGGGGTTTGGAACACAAGCCCTATGAGGAAAGGCTGAGGGAGCTGGGCTTGCTTAGCCTGGAGAGGAGGAGACTCAGGGGTGACCTTATTGCTCTCTACAACTACCTGAAGGGAGTCTGTAGCCAGGCAGAGTTTGGTCTCTTCTCCCAGGCAGCCAGCACCAGAACAAGAGGACACAGTCTCAAGCTACACCAGGGCAGGTATAGGAAGAAGTTCTATACAGAGAGAGTGATTGCCCATTGGAATGGGCTGCCCGTGGAGGTGGTGGAGTCACCTTCATTGGAGGTGTTCAGGAGGAGACTTGATGGGGTGCTTGGTTGCATGGTTTAGTTGTTTAGGCGGGTTGGATTGGTTGATGGGTTAGAAGCGATGATCTTGAAGGTCTCTTCCAACCTGGTTTATTCTATTGTATATTGCATTGTATTGTATTGTATTGGAGTATCATAAACAAATATAATAAACATTTTTCTGCGTGAAAGAGATTACAGTAAAATAGCAGTATGCCAACCCATGCAGAGTATAAAACCTCTCAGCGAGTCAGAATCATGTTGTATCAGCCCTACCTCTTCCTATAAGCTATGCTACATTCTGTGCCCCATCCACACCCCTCCATAACTTAAATCTGTTTATCCAGTGAGATCTCTGTGACTGATCTCATGCCCTCTTATCTGCAGCATATTCTCACATTTGACTACAGTCAGCATTGAACACAGGAACCACAGGCACCTTTACAGCAGCAAATCTATTCCATTAGCATTTTAATTTAAAGCTCTCCCTTATTCATTCTCCCTTCTCATGCAATTAGTGTTGGACTTATCCCAGTGCATCCAAGGCTTTTTCCTTGGAATGACTATAGTCTCATAGTTTGACACAATTACCAAGTCAGTATAGTTGCAGGTATATATGGTTCTAGGTTTGCACTTGTTTTTTAATTCATTTTCATTCGGCTGATTTGTGACTGAAAAAGGAAAGAATAATGCCTTGTTTGTTGACTTGTTTGTGCTTTAAAGAACAAAAATGCTACAAAAGAACTATGTTTATTTGTGATTATTACGCTGGCTACTCTCTCTTATGATTTTGACTACATTATGCTTTAGAGAAATTGGTTTTGTTTGTATATCTGGGTACCTATCCAACCATCTGCAAAACCAGTATTTAGGCAGAGGAAATATCGATTAAAAACATGTTTGGTTTTTTTTCTGCTTTGGCTTTTGTTATGTTTTAGTTTGATTTTTGTATTCATCATCTCACTAATTTTCCAACAAATATTTTTTAGCTTGCTTGCTTGTGAGCAAAGATGATAATTTTTCTACACGGCTGTAATTTGCCTGAAGAGAATTTTGCTTTGTAGAAAGAACAACAATGCACATGCAGTTTGGGGGGACAACAGAATAAAATATGGGAGATTAAAGTAGAAAAACATCCCAGGGTCTTCATGAGAAAGGCTGTGTTGCTGCATACCCCAATTTCCCCAGCTACCCAAATCTTGATTGGTTGATAGGTTGGACGCGATGATCTTGAAGGTCTCTTCCAACTTGGTTTATTGTATTGTATTGTGTTGTACTATTGTATTGTATTATCTTGTATGTTGTTTTTCCCTTTTTGTAAATACTGCTTATACCAAAGGTTAAAAACGTATAAATCCGTGATTTGCAAAGCACTGTGACACAGCTAAACCTTTCAAAAGCTGAATAGTTGGTCCTCCTTGGTTACAAATTGCAAAAGTGAAAAGGAATGCTACTTTTTATTATTTTTAAGTCATTTGTTTCAGCTCAGAAAACACCTCTCCTGTTCACACTTGACCTTTAGATTATCTACCTTTCATTTGCAAATTTCTCATTCTATTACTGTGGTAAACGCATTATGCAGCGTGCATGGGTGTTTTTGATCACTGTTCAGTTGATATCTCAGAGGGTTGCAGAGAAGTAAGAGCTTTCCCCATGTAGAAGATTGATCTTTTGTTGATATGGTATTATATTGGCATGGTTTACAAAGGCATGAAAAGTTTTTAAAGATGACCAGAATCAATTATTTCTTTTACAAACAAACGTCACAGGCAACAAGGCTGGTGAGAGGCCTTGAGCACAAGCCCTATGAGGAGAGGCTGAGGGAGCTGGGGTTGTTTAGCCTGGAGAAGAGGAGGCTCAGGGGTGACCTCATTGCTCTCTACAACTACCTGAAAGGTGATTGTAGCCAGGAGGGAGTTGGTGTCTTCTCTCTAGCAACCAGCACCAGAACAAGAGGACACAGTCTCAAGCTGCACCAGGGGAAGTTTAGGCTCAAGGTGAGGAAGAAGTTCTTCATGGAGAGAGTCATTCGTCATTGGAATGGGCTGCCCAGGGAGGTGTTGGAGTCACCATCCCTGGAGGTGTGCAAGAGGGGATTGGACATAGCACTTGGAGCCACGGTCTAGTCATGAGGTCTGTGGTGACAGGTTGGACTCGATGATCTTTGAGGTCTCTTCCAACTTAAGTGATACTGTGATACTGTGTGATACTGTGAATGACTAGCTCTGACTTAAATCTGCTCCTCTCCCCCCACCTCCCCCCAAAACACACCACCAAACAAACAAACAAAACCCCCAAACCTCAAAATAACAAACCAACAAACCCAGTGATGCTTGGGGTGAGATAAGAAAGGCTCACATTTAGCCTGCCACAATTGCAGCTGGAAGCCTGTGTCATTGCAGTTGGTATTTGAGGTTGCTTATTCTTCCATCAAGACCAGTCAAACACAAATTACCAGCTGCTGACACTCTTCACAAACATAGAATTGGATCTCAGTAATTATTTTTACTGGGGCTTCTATGAGCCCCTTGTCAGACCTAACATTTGGATTTGAGTTGCATTTGTAAGGGCTGAAGGGCTTACCTGATATGTAGGACTCGTGCTGAATGTGTTCAGGGCATTTAACAATGAAATGAAAATCTAAGTCCCATGGACACTCTCAAGCTGTGCCAGGGAGGTTTAGACTCGAGGTGAGGAAGAAGTTCTTCACTGAGCAAGTCATTCGTCATTGGAATGGGCTGCCTGGGGAGGTGGTGGAGTCGCCGTCCCTGGGGGTGTTCAAGGGGAGATTGGACGTGGCACTTGGTGCCATGGTCTAGTTATGAGGTCTGTTGGGACGGGTTGGACTTGATGATCCTTGGGGTCTCTTCCAACCTTGGTTATACTGTGATACTGTGATACTGTGACACATAAAAACCCACCACTAATGTTCTTAGAAGTTGAATAGGAGCTTTCTAATCACGCTTACAAGAAAAATGTGCCTCTGAAAGTTTTATCACTGAAAAATGGTGATGGAATATTTTTGAGCTATTATTTTTCCTTATTTCACAGCTTGTGTGTGATCTGTAGTTATGCGCAATTAGACAGGAACCAGTTTTGGATGTGTGTACTCCATATCACTATCTTATTTAGAAAGATACAAATACAGATTAATGTATTTAAATTAAATTTAAGGGGATTACAAGGAGAATCACAGAATCATAGAATTTCTGACTGGTAGGGGTTGGAAGGGACCTCTGAAGATCTAGCCCAACTTCTTCCACTCATTATCTCTTCCAGAGAAGAAGAATCCACAACCTCTTTGGGCAGCCTGTTCCAGTACTCTATTACCCTCAAAGTGAAGAAGTCTTTCCTCATATTCAGATGGAGCTTCCTGTATTCTACTTTGTGCCCATTGCTCCTTGTCCTATCACTGAACACCAATGAAAAGAGTGTAGTCCTATCATCTTGACCCTTGCCCTTTAGATATTCATAAGCACTGGTGCTATCCCTTCTCAGTGCTCTCTTCTCCAGCATAAAGAGCACTAGATTGTAAGAGCCCCATCCTCATAAAAGAGATGATCTAGTCCCCTGGAGAATAGAGGTTTGCTGAAATGGCCAATGCATTTCAAAAATTCTTCATCTTTTGGAAGCACAAAGATGACTAATGCCTTCACTTAAAAAGAAAGAACTCTACCAATAGGAAAGTTTCCTTTTTACTTCCCTAATCACTCACAACAAGCACCAGTTGCCTACTGGGTGAGTGGGTGGAAGAGATATTCTGAAAGCCCCTCAAAATCAATTAAAAGATTTCAATAAATTCAGTAGATGTTGAATCATCTGCAGTGAGCTCTGAAGGGGGAATGGGAAATCAAACTTACTTAGGAAAGTTGTAAAATAGATATTACTCTCCAGAAGTTCTTAGATCTCTTTCACATTAAAATTTGCCTTGTTTCCATCTGGAGCATCTTAGAAAGAAAGCATTTAGTGTCTTGGAACATCAGTAATAGGGATAACATTATTTTTCCTTGTCCAAACTATCCATCTATAACCAGGTGTGCAGTGAAGGCAGGAAAGAAATTAGTTTTTTCAGTTCAGAGAAAGAAAATATGCAGGAAATCGATTTAGTATTCCTCAAATATGAAAAAGATCACTGAAAAGGCAAAGAACAAGCTGATTTCTGTGGCTAGGTTGGGAAGCCACAAACTTATACCAAAGCAAATTGCATGCAGGTTAGACACTCAGAAAAGCTTTCTACTAGCAGAAATCAGGAGGCAGTAAGGGATTGCCGAGGTACAAAGGGATGCAAAAAAGCTAGACAAGAGTCTATCAAGTGAGAGTTGGATAGAGCCAATTCTTCTCTTGACTCTCTTATCCTCAAAACACGATATTATATCTGTTGACTTGCAACACAACATTCTTTTGATCATTAATCATCTACTACCTACCAATACCTCTGAATTTTAAACAGCTTTCATGTGTTATTTTCATGTTCATCTCCTATACCCAGTTTCATGACTGTCTGCTGTAAGTGATCTGAATCTTCATTAACTGAAAGTAATCCTTACCTGGTTTCTTTTCTTTCTCTCTTTCTTCCTTTCTCCCTTCTCCTCTCTTTCTCTCCTTCCTTTCTCCCGTTCTCCCTCTCTTTCTTTCTCCCGTTCTCCCTCTCTTTCTTTCTTTCTTTCTTTCTTTCTTTCTTTCTTTCTTTCTTTCTCCCTTTCTCCCTCTCTTTCTTTCTTTCTTTCTTTCTTTCTTTCTTTCTTTCTTTCTTTCTTTCTTTCTTTCTTTCTTTCTTTCTTTCTTTCTTTCTTTCTTTCTTTTCTTTCTTTCTTTCTTTCTTTCTTTCTTTCTTTCTTTCTTTCTTTCTTTCTTTCTTTCTTTCTTTCTTTCTTTCTTTCTTTCTTTCTTTCTTTTTTCTTTCTTTCTTTCTTTCTTTCTTTCTTTCTTTCTTTCTTTCTTTCTTTCTTTCTCTTTCTTTCTTTCTTTCTTTCTTTCTTTCTTTCTTTCTTTCTTTCTTTCTTTCTTTCTTTTTCTTTCTTTCTTTCTTTCTTTCTTTCTTTCTTTCTTTCTTTCTTTCTTTCTTTCTTTCTTTCTTTCTTTCTTTCTTTCTTTCTTTTCTTTCTTTCTTTCTTTCTTTCTTTCTTTCTTTCTTTCTTTCTTTCTTTCTTTCTTTCTTTCTTTCTTTCTTTCTTTCTTTCTTTCTTTCTTTCTTTTCTTTCTTTCTTTCTTTCTTTCTTTCTTTCTTTCTTTCTTTCTTTCTTTCTCTTTCTTTCTTTCTTTCTTTCTTTCTTTCTTTTCTTTCTTTCTTTCTTTCTTTCTTTCTTTCTTTCTTTCTTTCTTTCTTTCTTCTTTCTTTCTTTCTTTCTTTCTTTCTTTCTTTCTTTCTTTCTTTCTTTCTTTCTTTCTTTTTCTTTCTTTCTTTTCCTTCTTTCTTTCTTTTCTTCCTTCCTTCCTTCCTTCTTCCTTCCTTCTTCCTTCCTTCCTTCCTTCCTTCCTTCCTTCCTTCCTTCCTTCCTTCCTTCCTTCCTTCCTTCCTTCCTTCCTTCCTTCCTTCCTTCCTTCCTTCCTTCTTCCTTCCTTCCTTCCTTCCTTCCTTCCTTCCTTCCTTCCTTCCTTCCTTTCTTTCTTCCTTCCTTTCTTTCTTCCTTCCTTTCTTTCTTCCTTCCTTTCTTTCTTCTTCCTTCCTTTTTTTTTTTTTAAATCTGTACATAAATCCTGAATCTCCTTTTTTATTATTAAATATTAACCCTGCAAATTTAGACAAGTAGTAATGTTGTAAAAGAAACTTTGCCGTCTTTGTCTTGTTGAACTTACTAGCTTGTCAGTTCTGGATTTGGTTATAGTGCTGTTCAGAGAACTTTATACTCAAATTAAATTTTCTTTTAAAGTCCTAAAGTAATTTTCGTTTAATTTCATACACATTATTGTCTTTGGCTACTAAGCAGCAGGCAAAGTAAGATTAATCCTCCAAGGAGAAGGAAAAAAAAAAAGGGGTGTGCAAATTACTTCTGAAAGCTATTATCAGGCAACATGTATATTAATTCCAAATTCACTTATAGCTCAAAGTGAAAAAAAGTTACAGTATCTAATGTTTCCTAACAAGAATGGGCTCTTTATAATGCATTAAGTTATCAAAATAACAAGATAGCAGCTTGCTGTTTTTTTCCCCTTCAGTATCTTAAATATTGCTAAGAATTTTAAATCTGGGCTGCATGTGATTTTATCTGAATTCATGTTACTGCTTGACACAGGCAAGAGTTATCTCAGATCCTCCAAAGCAAAAATTCAAAACCAATAGTAAGTAAAGTAGTCAAAATTATTTAGTGACTTTACATCATGACTTAGTTTTATTAACATATAAACTAGCAGACTATCATCTCAAACTCTTTTTTGTTAGCTTTTATGATGGTAAAGCTGGGGTTTGTTTGGTTTGATTTGGTGGATTTTGTTTGTTTGTTTGGCTGGTTTTTCCCTTTTTTTTCCTGTCTCATAACATCATGTTCTAGTCATGTTAATTTTTGCTTCCTAATCATTAAGAAATAAGAATTGTATTTTTAATCCATTAGTTTGAGTTAATTAAAAGCACCTACTCATGGTTTATGGGAGTCAGGTCTCTAAAATGGATGTTCTGATTCCTGATAAAGCATAAAACAAGTGGATGAAATCTAATTTACATCTACTAGAAATTTGGCCTAGTAGTAACTAGCTCTCACATTGGATTTCCTATCCTGGCAGCTCAACATCAGAGGACCACCACAGTTAAAGGAGCCAAAATATGGTTGGGCAGGTCATTTGCCTTGGGAAGCAGTGCACTCAAACTTCATGCTTCCTTCACTCCAGGTATTTTTTCCTAATAATATATCATTTATAATCTTTCAACAGATGCTGCCAAAATTGCTGTTTGTGCTAAGTATAATAAATTCTACCCAGCTCATACTGTTCTGAAACCTGTCACTAAGTCACTAAAACCAATTCTTAGTGGAATGTTTTGTACGTGAGAGAAGTTGGGATCTATCAAAGACCAAGAAACAAAATGAAAGATAAAGTGTGCCTTAAGTAATAACATGAGGATTTCAAAATACCACAGTTATCTCCTTTATTGAATCCAGGCATGGGAAAAAAAATATTGACCTTTCAGGATGCTCCATTCAACTCTACTGGAAGCCAAATTCCAGTGTAAAATATATCCTCATTTTAGAATTGAATTTTTAAATCCATTTTCTTAAGGACAACACTGCTGTGACTGACCTTGAAATATTTGTCTCTTTATGAGCTTGCTCTGAAACACCTTGCCATTTCTGACATCCTGCCTGGAACTGAGATGTGTCATTGTTAGTTTTCAGCATTATTTGTTCTGCAGAGTGAACTTACTGTGTAATTATATCTAGCAGTATCAGTAACTACCACCATTAACAATTCAGACAAGACTACTGGGGAAAATAGTCCTTCAGAGAGGTCTCCGTTATTCTTGTGTTAGATCACTCTGTGTCACTTCCAAAAATATCCTACAACCAATTACATTCTGCATCCTAATGGAAAGGGAATTCACAGTCACAATGGTTTCTAGATAACACAGAAACGATGGCACTATCGTCTTCAGATTCTTTCCAGGCTCCTGAGATCCTTGTAAATATGTGACACATTAGTATGATCTTTAGCAAGTGCTGATAACACCTTGCTTATGGTATGAGGATGCCACTGGGAAATCTCAGAGATAAGCAGCACTTCAACTCAGGATGCTTATTTAAGGGTCATATGCATTAGGTGACATTTGGGCATATGCCTTTCCTGTGATTACTGCATGAATCAGTAGTACATAAAAGGTAGTATTCCCAGGTTTGTCTGTGTTACCAAAATGTGTACATGTGATGTCTTTGAGCCAGTACTCTGTTCCTTCTTGTATTAATGTGAGGCATATTTGTACCTGGAAAGGACTGCTTGAGCACATCAAAATTCTAATGCAGATACTCCAGCATACTTTAGCTGCCAGCTGTACTCATTCACTACCATATACCAGCACTGAACTTGGGTAACATAAAGCATTCAGCAAGTAAAATGCTAATTTGAAAAGAAGAGTTCTTTATAATTTTTTTCCATAGATTCTTGAGTACTGATAGCACCAGAACACTCAGGGAATTCAGCATCTGAATGCCACACAAAGCATTAAAGAGATCCTGAGAAACACAGTTAATATCCAGTTACACACTAGCATATATATTGACATCAAGGATGTTGTGTACCTTTAAGTTCTCTACCACACCAGATGCACACATTATTCTTGATAATATTTATATACCATCACCAGCAGTGTCATAGAATTATAGAATTGTAGAATGGTCTGGGTTGGAAGGGACCTCTACAGGTCATCCAGTAATTCTGATATGATATTAGTAAGGCAAGCTTGTTCCACCAGATATTTTCAGGGATGAGAAATATAAGAATGCTTGCTGTCCTGTGTGACAGCAGAGGAGTTTGTTTGGTTATGTACGTACGAATAGCCTAAGGAATTAACAAATGTGTTTGATTTGCATTACATGAAGAACCTTAAGAACCATAGCAATGAGCAACAAGGAGAAGCATGTTAATACAGCAAACAATTAGTAGGTGGTGTGTAGTTCTCTTTCATTAATACAAAGTCATCTTGTCTTTGAAAACTAGATGGTTTTATTTAGTTCTCATACGCTGGCAAATCCATGAGCTGAGATCAGAGACAGACTGGAGATCACAATGTTTTGTTGACTACAACCAAGAGCTTCGAGGTCCACAGAATCCATCAGGGAAGATTTTAACCACCGGGTTTTTTCAGCCATACCCACCTCCTGATTCTCTGAAGGTTTTCTTCTGCATACAGTCTATATTGTTTAATTTATACACAAACATCTTAAAAGTTTACACACTTTGCTCTTTCATTCCAGGACAAGGCACAGTCAGTTCTCCCAGTGGGAAATTAAAGATAATTCTAGCCCAGCCTCCAGAGTGTATATTGACTGTCCTGTAGCATTTTGGAGTCTGACAAATGATTAAAGAGGGACCTCTATCATGTCCTTGGAAATCCTGATTGAGGATGGTGGATCAGCAATTATATTGAACATGGATAAAAAGTAGTCATATATCACTGAGGTTTAATCTCTTTTGCAGAAAGGAGAGAATATTGATCAGAATCAGAATGCTTAAAGTTAGGCACACCTTAAATGACAGTATTGGCACCTAGACATGCATCAATAAGGCTATTTTAATGTGTCTTATATTATTCTGCCCAAATTATTTTACTGGCTCTTCTATCATCCTTCTAAAAACCTATTGATCTCTTATTTTTAGGTTTTGTTTTGTTTTTTTATTCCAGGAGGTTCTTCGTTGTGTTTGCAATGATGCACTTTTCTAATGCTGTTGGAATATCTCTGAGTTGGTTGTTAAGTTATAATTCCTGGGTGTAATGCACAGTGGTCATTCTGCCTCTGTACTCAGCACTGGTTAGGCCACACCTTGAGTCCTGTGTCCAGTTCTGAACCCCTCAGTTTAGAAAAGATGCTGACTTGCTGGAACGTGTCCAGAGAAAGGCAACAAAGCTGTAAAGGGGTTTAGAGCACAAGCCCTATGAAGAGAGGCTGAGGGAGCTGGGGTTGTTTAGCCTGGAGAAGAGGAGGGTCAGGGGAGATTTTATTGCTCTCTACAACTACCTGAAGGGAGGTTATAGCCAGGTGGGGGTCGGTCTCTTCTCCCAGGCAACCAGCACCAGAACAAGAGGACACAGTCTCAAGCTGTGCCAGGGGAGGTTTAGGCTGGAGGTTAGGAAGAAATTCTTCACAGAAAGAGTGATTGCCCATTGGAATGGGCTGCCCAGGGAGGTAGTGGAGTCACCATCACTGGAGATATTTAGGAAAAGACTTGATGGGGTGCTTGGTGCCATGGTTTAGTTGATTAGATGGTGTTGGATGATAGATTGGACTCAACGATCTCAAAGGTCTCTTCCAGCCTGGTTAATGCTATTCTATTCTATTCTATTCTATTCTATTCTATTCTATTCTATTCTATTCTATTCTATTCTATTCTATTCTATTCTATTCTATTCTATTCTATTCTAATGGACTTCTTGTTTTCAGTCTCTGTGTCTTTAGGTCTCCAGTGCAGCTATGAAAGTAGTCTTACTTGGAAGTACTATAATTATTCTTACATTGGGGAAAAAAATAATTAAATCAAGGCTACTTCTTTCTAGTTTTAGAACAATGAGGGACAGAAAAAAAAAGTGATTTAATACTATATTCTACATTCTTCTTTACTCATTTTGGTAATTTACTTGGTTTCAGAGGTGAAGTCTTCACATTTTCTGTCTTATTGTTCTTTGCTCGGATTAACATGGTGAAAATTGTGAGAAAGCATTGTTGAGGATAAGTTTCAAACAGCCATGAATGTTAACTAAGTGTAAATGCAGAGGGGTTGTTATTGTATATAATCAACAGGAGACAAAGCAACTATAAACTATTGAAAAGGCTATAACTCAGTTTTGTACTGTGCATGTTTCCTTTCTTCAAATCAAAATTTCAGCCTCCAGAAAATATCTCCAAAGCTTCACACAGGAACTGGAAACTTTCTGCTCTTAATGTATTAGCAATATCTTCCTGCCACCAAAGGTCCCTCATAGTAGAAACAGGGGCTGTTTGAATTGACATTTATCTGCTTATGGGTGTATTTATAGACTTGCCATATTTAAATAGATCCATCTGGCATGGAAAATGTTTTCTACAAAAGCTAGATTGTGAGGTGTTTGGTTTTTTTTTCCCCCAGAGTTTGTTTGCTTGTTTTAGGGCGGTATTTTTTTGTTTGTTTGTTTGACTGGCTGGTTGCTTGTTGGTTTTTTTTTTGTGTGTGGATTAAAAACAACAGAACTGTTTTAACAATTGTATTGTTTCATTTGATAGTCTCCTTGTAGATCAACCCTCAGAGTAATCATGTCCAGATCGTTAACTGTACCCTGCAAATATCATTGTTAATATGATACCCTGCTTGATTATTGCTCTCTACAACTACCTGAAGGGAGGTTGCAGACAGGCCGAGGTTGGTCTCTTCTCCCAGGCAGCCAGTACCAGAACAAGAGGACACAGTGTCAGGCTGCACCAGGGCAGGTTTAGGCTGGATGTTAGGAAGAAGTTCTATACAGAGAGAGTGATTGCCCATTGGAATGGGCTGCCCATGGAGGTGATGGAGTCACCTTCATTGGAGGTGCTCAGGAGGAGACTTGATGGGGTGCTTGGTTGCATGGTTTAGTTGTTTAGGTGGGTTGGATTGGTTGATGGGTTGGACGCAATGATCTTGAAGGTCTCTTTCAACCTGGTGTATTGTATTGTATTGTATTGTATTGTATTGTATTGTATTGTATTGTATTGTATTGATTCCACCACACACACAAAATCTTTTGCACGTGAGCTACGCTCCTCATTTTGTATATGAACATGACATTGCAGGAAAAGGTTGAAGAATGATTACTCTGGATGTGAAGAAGAAACACCCTCAGAACTCACATTTTTAGGGTGAACAGATGCGAAGTGTTGTTCACAATTGAAGCATTCAGTACTTCAAGACAGATCTTGTCATTATTCTTATGCCACTGGAAAATTTGCATCTAGTTGCAGCTATAAACTGCTGCTTATTAGGCTGATAGCACAACTGGCTTGCTAATTCTGCATCACTTCAGATAGTAATCTGCACAGTGGCAGAATGGCAAGGAGCTGATGTGACATATATGATGTTATATCTTTCAGCAAACTAGAACTCTTTGGATATGAATTATATTCCAGTGTCACTCACAATCTGTTCTAAAGCTGTTTTATGGAAGAAAAACAAAGAGTATTCACCCTTCTACCGTCTGTGCCGTGCAGCTAAATTCACATAGAATACTTCAGGTCATTTAAAACAATCATCTTATCAATCAAGAACATATGCTCCTTAAAGCATCAAAGTCAAAATGCTAATATAAGTCGCTGTTTGCTGCTGCTGTTGTTGTTCCTGAAAATTATCCATTCAGGCAGACTGACAATCCTGATGAAATCAGAAGAAATCACAGATCCTCTACCAAGTTCCATTTTAAGCTATATTTCTGTAATCTGTTTAAGAAGACATAACATGCTCTGAAGTGCTGCCTTTTAAATTAAACCTTTTCTAAGATGCTACACTAACACACTCTGTGATGGCAAATGGATGAAATTTAATTCTTTTGGATTGCTTTTGGAGTAGGATAAACACACTTGCATGTCATCACTAACCCCTGAATTTATTACATTTTGTATTGGATTCAGTCATGAACCATCAATTATTTGCTCTGTAGATATTCCCACCCCGTCCCTCTTTTTGGTTGTTTTGTTGTTGCTTTGTTAGGAATGCCTCAACTCATTGGGTATTTGCTGTGTACAGTTTGGGACACTGATGCAAATTTATAGCCTTTTGAAAAAGTTCACATATAGTCAGCAATTTTTTGCTACATGCTTTCAAGCTAGATCCTTCTCAGCACAGAAGTTGCATAGTGGTGTTTCATTTTGTCTGTTGTACACCCTAAAGACTTTCTCTAACACAGCAGCACTCAATCTCCTAATCCAGCTATGCTTTCAGGTATTGTTACCTCTTCTCTTTGTATTTCTCTTACAGAGGTGTGGTCACTAGTGACATCATAGGCTATGGCAGGGAGAAATTTCCATCATCTTATTGCTTGCCTCCTGGTAGTTTGCACAGCTGGTTGTGCTTTGCTGTTTATAATATCCTTAAAGAAGTTACGTTTGCTTTACCATTGTCATCATTATCTGTGGTCCACTAATTGTAATCTCTTACCTTTTGTCAGGGTTCCCAAGCAAATGAGGTCATGAGGTAACAAGGGGAAGTCATTCTGTACACTCATTATTCTTCTACACAGATTGCCATGGGCTGCTCTAACAGTTTTAATCTCAGCTCATCCTCACTGTGTACTTCCTCTGGATGTGCTAGCAGCAGTGTGCCTGAACTATATTGCTTCAACCTTTGAATCCCCATGCTCACATAGTACTATGGCTGCCAGTCCCATGGCAAAATGCCTAGGAAAACAAACAAGGATGATTATGTTCAGCACCTTGATCTCCTTTGATCAGCCTTGTGTGGCGAATGCCCTGTACTCCTCAGCTGCAGCCTGGCTTGTGTCACCAGCTGTACTTCTCAAAATATTGTTATCAGTGTGGTAATGCAACACAAGTGCTACCTATCATAACTCTGTACAAATACATTACTGTTTGCAATCTACATATGCTCCTGTTTAGACAAGTTTTGAAAGCTTCAGAGAAGTCTTACCAGAAGATGTGGACAACAGACACTGGACTATTTGTTATATACCCCAGCTACTGACTTGGCAAAGAAGTCAAGAGCAGTTTAGGGTAATTCCTGTGATCTGGACCCAGTTGAACTCAAGGGAAAGAACCCTACTGTATTAACTTTTGGATCAGATCTCTACCTAAGTCCAGCTGAAAAAGTAATCACTAAAGCTTTTCCACTGGCAAAATGTATTAAGGATCACTTGTTATATTGCTATCCTCTCTAGTTTTTGTTCAACAGGAACAAAATGCAGGCTGTCAAACTTATCTTAAGGGAGTAGTCTGGGGATAGACTTCAGCCATTTAGGCAGGAAGTGGATGGAAATAACTATATTTTCTGGTTAGCTCAGACTTTGTGATAGTTTCTATCATATTAAGATGCTGAATAGGTATCACAGACTTTGAAACAATAAAGGAATTATTTTGATCCCACTATGCAACCTCCCCTATAATGCAGGTGATGCAGTTCCTCTGCATGCTTATCATGACAACTATTTCTTTAGCTTCACAGAAGTGAATTTGGGACATAACTATATTATCAAAACATCAGATGTGGGAGTCTTACTCTGTTACATAATCTCTTTGCTTACTAATGAAGATTTTATCTGCCCATGGCTACTCAGTCCTCTGTGTTTCTCTTTACGTTTTTGTGTACCTTTTCCATTTCTACAAATGAGGAGAAATCAAAATGCATAGTGACTGCATAAAATTTGCATACTATACATACTGCAATTTCTCCAAAGGCGACATATTGTCAGCATCTCTAAGTTATTTATTTGCAAAAGGTGTGAGATGAGTTCCAAGGAATCTGCATTGCTAGGAAATAACTCCCTCTTCTAACACACACCAGCTGCTTCCCTTTTTCACCAGAGTGTTTGCGTCATGCCACCACCTGACACCATTTGCCCCTGGAGGCTCCAGGACGGAGTAGACGGTTGCCATGTTAATTAGAGAGGAGTGATAAAAACTGATGTTTTATTTATTTCCTTGAAGAGGGATTTGTGTAGTTTATGGTAATATTTTTATGATTTTTTTTTTTAAGTTTAGTTCAGAATCAGTTCCCTTGAGGAACTAGAGCTACAGCAAATTACAGAGAACTCCAGTGCTTGAGATTTCTAATTAAAATTAACCCACCTCTGACTACAGTTAACAAAGAGTCATCACATTCTCAGGGACCCTAATTTAGCTCCTGGTGAGGACATAGGTAGAACTAGACATATGTACTATTCAAGCATGTGTCTGTAATAACTGAGCTGGAGTCCATATTGTGATTAAACTCACTAGTTTAGAAACACTGCAAATACCTGGAGGTTGTAGCAAGTTATACCAGGAAGGGTACAGATCTACTTAGGTTCATCTCACAGAGTTTCAATACAATACAATACAATACAATGCAATACAATACAATACAATACAATACAATACAATACAATACAATACAATACACCAGGTTGGAAGAGACCTTCAGGATCATCGCGTCCAACCTAGCAACCAATACAACCCACCCAAACAACTAGATCATGGCACCAAGCACCCCATCAAGTCTCCTCCTGAACACCTCCAATGAAGGTGACTCCACCACCTCCCTGGGCAGACCATTCCAATGGGCAGTCACTCTCTCGGTATAGAACTTCTTCCTAACATCCAGGCTAAACCTCCCCTTACGCAGCTTGAGATCTGATCACCTTCATGGATCTCTGCCCATGGTGGTTCTTTGGCCAGGTAAGCATCAAAACCTGTGCAAAGTGGAGTTTGGAATAATTGATTACTGTCAGAACTCATAGAATATGTTGTTGCATTGTTATAACTGCAGGAACTAGTCACAGTTTAATGAGTCAGGATAAGTTCGGCCATGAGAGTGCCCCATGCAGTTAAATGAGTGCAGTGCTCACTTTGGAAGAGAGGTGGACTTGGATCCATGAGGCCTAGAAAGACAAGGAGTAAGACAGGGAAGAGTTTTCTTTGGTCTCGCGTTTGTCATAGATTGAATTTAGGCTTCAAAGGAACAGAGTAAACTGCCACACAAAATGCAGCCTTCATTGTCAATCAAAGTTTTCATTCCTTTATTGTATCCAGAGGAATTAAGTTGTTAACAGCTAAGAAGCAAAGACCTGACTTTTTATAGACATCTTGCTTTAAAGATCCATTTTGTATAAATAACTTGACTGAACCAATCCACACTGCAGCCTTGGAATTCATAACAGTGCCTTAAAACTCCAACCATGAAGGGGGCGTCATTTTTCTAGATGCTGTGTATAATTCTGAAAGAAGAGATAATTTCCACAAGTATTTATAACACAAAAGACAGCTTAGTTGGGAAAACAAAAAGCCCAATAATAGAAAGACCATTTAGCACATACTAACTTTAAGCACAGATTAAAATCAATCAATATTCAGCAAACTTATTAAGCATTTGTCACACTGAATTTAGCTCATCATCTGTTTGGGCAAACAGTGTTTTACACTTGGGTAAACAGTTTACCTCAGAAGGATTCTAGTTCTTGATTGTGGCTACTTGAAGCATTTTCAATATGAATGACAACAATACTACTAATGAGTCTCATTAATTAGGTTCCCATAATGCCAAAAATACCCTGAAAAAAACTTTTCCCTGTTCCAGCATTCATGCAATTTATTGTGGTTTCTGCTGAACTCCTGGATTTAGCTTTGAGCTCTTCACCCTGGCTGTGATTTTTTTATACGGGGATGAGTTTATGGAAAAAGCATATCTTGAAAAATATGCCAGTGTTTGTCTTATGCTGATTACGTTAGCAACTTGTCTTCTGTATGTGCAGACATACTGCTAATAAAGTTACAGATCATACAATGAAGCTAATAATGAGAGCGACTCTGTTATTTTCATTGTCTGTACCACCAACGCACACAGATGAATAGAAGCTGCTGTGATATTGAAAAGACTCAACCATACACCAGGTGTGGGAGGCTTAAATCATCAGATGTGGGAGCTTTTGTCCGTGGTCTAGAGCTCTTCTCCAAGTCCATTGCTTGCTGAGAAAAAAGAAGGGGTTTCATACCATTTCCTAAATGTCCATGTTTAGATTCTGTTAAGCCTTTTATTTGGATAGAAGAAAACTAGTCAGTCCAAAGAAAATGGTACAAAGACTCAGTTTTTGCTCTAATTGTCATAGATTTGAGCATAAATGTAAGTGCATCCCTTTGCTAAGCTGTTTATGCAGCATGTGAATTGTTTGGGAAAAGTTTTATTGTGATGATTAATATGCAAGACACTGCATCACAATAGGAAACCTATCAAGTCTGGGTTGTTTATTTTATTGCTGCTGTTCTTTTGATGGTACACAATTTAAAAGGAAAACCCACCCTCTCTCAATAAGTTCTCAGTGTCTTTTCATAGGTTTAATCTCAGCTCATAATTTTGAGGTGTGATCATGGTTTTGAAATGGTAATTTATACAATACAATACAATACAATACACCAGGTTGGAAGAGACCTTCAAGATCATCGCGTCCAACCCATCAAACAATCCAACCCACCCAACAACTAGACCATACAGCCAAGCACCCCATCAAGTCTTCTCCTGAACACCTCCTGTGAAGGTGACTCCACCACCTCCACGGGTAGCCGATTCCAATGGCCAATCACTCTCTCCGTGTAGAACTTCTTCCTAACATCCAGCCTAAACCTGCCCTGGCGCAGCCTGAGACTGTGTCCTCTTGTTCTGGTGCTGGATGCCTGGGAGAAGAGGCCAACCTCTGCCTGGCTACAACCTCCCTTCAGGTAGTTGTAGAGAGCAATAAGGTCACCCCTCAGTCTCCTCTTCTCCAGGCTAAGCAACCCCAGCTCCCTCAGCCTTTCCTCATAGGGCTTGTGTTCCAAACCCCTCACCAGCTTTGTTGCCCTTCTCTGGACACGTTCCAGCAAGTCAACATCCTTCCTAAACTGAGGGGCCCAGAACTGGACACAGTACTCAAGGTGCGGCCTAACCAGTGCAGTGTACAGGGGCACAATGACCTCCCTGCTCCTGCTGGCCACACTGTTCCTGATGCAAGCCAGGATGCCATTGGCCTTCTTGGCTGCCTGGGCACACTGCAGGCTCATGTTCAGCCTACAATCAACCAGTACCCCCAGGTCCCTCTCTGCCTGGCCACTCTCCAGCCACTCTGACCCCAGCCTGTAGCACTGCCTGGGGTTGTTGTGGCCAATGTGCAGAATCCGGCACTTGGATGTGTTCAATCTCATGCCATTGGACTCTGCCCATCTGTCCAGCCTGTCGAGGTCCCTCTGCAAAGCCTCTCTACCCTCCAGCAAATCAACTGCTGCCCCCAGCTTGGTGTCATCTGCAAATTTACTGATGATGGACTCAATGCCCTCATCCAGATCATCAATAAAGATGTTGAAGAGCATGGGGCCCAGTACTGATCCCTGGGGCACACCACTAGTGACAGGCCGCCAGCTGGATGTGGTGCCATTCACCATTACTCTCTGGGCTCGGCCCTCCAGCCAGTTCCTAACCCAACGCAGTGTGCTCCTGTCCAAGCCACGGGCTGCCAGCTTGGCCAGGAGTTTGCTGTGGGGAACGGTGTCAAAGGCCTTGCTGAGGTCCAGGTAGACCACATCCACAGGCCTCCCCACATCCACCAGGCGGGTCACCTGATCATAGAAGGAGATCAGGTTGGTCAGGCAGGACCTGCCCCTCCTAAATCCATGCTGGCTAGGCCTGAGCCCCTGGCCATCCTGTAAGTGCTGTGTGATCGCACTCGAGATGACCCGTTCCATAATCTTGCCTGGCACTGAGGTCAGGCTGACAGGCCTATAATTCCCGGCTCATCCAACCGGCCCTTCTTGTGGATGGGCACCACGTTAGCCAGCTTCCAGTCTTCTGGGACCTCTCCAGTGAGCCAGGACTGCTGAAAAATGATGGAAAGTGGCTTGGACAGCTCATCTGTCAGCAATCTCAGCACCCTAGGATGGATCCCATCCGGTCCCATGGCCTTGTGGGGGTCCAAGCGGCTCAGTAGATCTCTAACTTCCTCTTGGAGCAGCGGGAAACTATGCAGCTCTCTGGCTCCTTCTGCCAGCTCTGCAGGCCAGCTGTCTGGAAGACGTTCTGCCCTGCTAGTGAAGACTGAGGCAAAGAAGGTGTTAAGTACCTCTGCCTTTTCCTCATTCTTTGTTACAACGTTCCCCTCCGTGTCAACCAAGGAGTGGAGGTTGTCCTTGCCCTTCTTCTTGCTATTGATGTATTTATAGAAGGACTTTTTGTTATCCTTCACAGCAGAGGCCAGTCTAAGTTCTAAATGGGCTTTTGCCTCCCTAATTTTCTTCCTGCACAACCTAGCAACATCCCTAAACATTCTGTAGGTTGCCTCCCCTTTCTTCATGCATCATACCTTAGTTACACACACCTTATGAAGAGAGCAGCTGAGTTTATAATATACAGGGAGCTAATTTTATTGCAGTTAGGCTTTTGAGCTTTCACAAGATAGACATTATTGTGTTTCCTTGAAACACCTTCAGTTAACACCGGATCAGGATACACACTGACAGAACTGTGGCATGATCTGTGTTGGAACAGCCCTTGCTGCAAATGAAAGGCAAATTGAATTGGAACAGCCTGTGTTTGTTTCTTTTTTTCAATGCATTGTAGTGCTGTGAATTTTGCCAAAACCTTGTCCTAATGCCTATTTCCACCCTTCTGAGAAACTAGGAGGAATCCAAAGTATACGGTTGTCTCGATCCGGAGAGGGAAAGAGACTCAATTCTTATGAATATTCCCGTGTTGTGAAATGAGAGGCACAAACAAGGCCAAAATATCAACAGCTAGACTATTTATTACACAAATAAAGTGCATGGACATAAATAAAGTAGATGGATCAGAAGGGGAGAGAGAAAATAGAGAGAGAGAGAAGAGGAAAGGAATTGCATTACCACAACCCTCACCCCCCAAGACAGTTTGAGTCTGTGGAGGAAAGGTGCTGCAGGTGATGTTGGGTCTGTAAAGAAACGGTGCTGCAGGAGATGTTGAGTCTGTAGGGGAAGGGTGCTGAGGCTTTGGCTGTAGAAGGGATGAGGTCCTCTGAGCAGCTTCTTCAGCTCCATGAATTGCAGCAGGAGGAACTTAGGGCACGGAGAGAGGGTTTTCAGAGTCCAAGATCCGTTGTGTTGCCCTGTGATGTTTCCAGCGTGTGGTGCTGTCTTCTTTCTTCTGCATTTTTCTTCTCCAGTTTTCTTTTCTTAAGCCAGTAGTTGCTCCAGTCTTTTATACAGTTTTTTAGTCCTTAGGAAAGTGTCCAGCTGTTGTTCCCCAGGATATCGTTCTGGGAAATCATCTTTAGGTATGTGTCCAGGTATCGTTCCCCAGGAAATCTTTGTGTACTCAGGTGAGTTTGGGTAGCCGTCTGGATGGAGGGGGAGGCCTCCGCCTCCTCCCCTGCTCCATCTACCTACCCACACACTCATTACACATCAGGAAACAGGTGGTGAGTCCATTGTCTCATCATCCTCCCTTCCTGGGGTATCTGATGGCTGGAAATGATCTTGTCCTGAAGGTGTGAATGCTGGCCCCTTGGGCCATTGTTGTAGGCCAGCTGCAGTCCAGTGAGCAATGTTATCTTTGCACCTTCCAAAAGTCCTTCCAGTGGCTCTGCCCAATGCACATCAGCTATTGTCTGGGCAAGCAGCAAGTGATTTTATCTTTGTTGATTCACACCAGGAGAGACAAGCTTTAGTCTCTCACAATGGTCTAAAGGATAAAAGCCAAGGAGTTCTTGTTGGTTTAGGTTTCATTTTGAATGTTCCTATGAGTTTTGATAAAAAACATCTCTGTACCTTTATACCATGAAAAATCCCTGTCAGTCTAACTTTCATAGATTTAACCTAGTCAGACTTCTGTGAAGTTTGTCATATTTTTATATAAGATAATTGATTAATTAAGATTTTTTAAAAGGAGCGGGATTAGTATAAGGTCTGTAAGGTACATATGAAACTGAAATACATAAAAGGAAAATATTAGGCTGTACTGCCTATTGTGCTAGTCATTATGACTAACACAATAAAGGGTGCTTTTGAAAAGTACTAATATTTCAAAGGTAGAAAGGATGCCAGTAAAGAGCAGGAATCCAAGTATTATACAGAATTTACTGAGTGACCTTGAGGTCCCGGAGTAATGGAAACAGAAGGTCATGCATGCCAGAACTAATGCAAAATATTGGCCACTGTCAATATTTAGCACTAGGAGGGAAGGAAAATAACCTGGGTATTTTGTTCAATCACAATGTGACCCTGTAAGACCCATGGAAAAAGGCAAATACTGCTCTACCATGTCTCAGGAAAAATGTTTGCAACAGAAATACCAAAATATTAACAACCCTGTGTAAAGCCTGTATAGTTCTTATTTTTATTCCCTATATATTTTTATGCTCACCTGTGTCAGAGAATGAATTCAAATAGAAAGAGGTGCAGAGACAAATCAAGAAACTATAGACACCATATTGGAGAATGAAAGATTATTATTTTTGCTAAACTTAATAAACTCAAGACAATGACTGCTCTCTCTGAATTCCTCAGGAGAGTCAATCTGCAGGATGGGTATGAGATAAAGGCCATACTTCTCAAAGAGTGAAGTATGTATGTATTAATGAATTTAAGTTGGGAATCAGAAAAAGAAATAATTCAGAGCTATGATAGAATATTCTTCACTGAATGAGGAGAAACAGGAATGTGTAAGAACAGATAAGCACATGGCTACATTAATGGAAGGAATGTTATGAAGTGGCATCTGTTGACAGGACTTTGATAGCCTCTAAAGGTCCTGATGACCCACATGAATCACGACTAGCCTTACACATGCCTCTCTCCCTAGATAGTGCTCTGAATATGACTTGCTCTTGTGACCTTCCATATTAGTAATCTCTCCTACCATCAAAATGAGTTGTGCAAAGGGATATTTTACTACAGACTGATGCCTTGTAAAAAACTGTCCTTTAGAAGTAACCGAAGAGATTACTCTTGATGGTGAACATGTCCAGAGAAGGGCCGTGAGTATGATCAGAGGGCTGGAGCACCTCTCCTAAGAGGACAGGCTGAGAAAGTTGAGGCTGCTCAATTTGAAGAAGAGAAGGTTCCAAGGAGACCTTATTGTGGCCTTCCAAAATCTGAACAGAGCCTAGAAGAAAGCTGGTGAGGGACTTTTTAGGGACTCAGGTAGTGATAGAACTAGAGGGGTAGGATGCAAGCTAGTGAAGGAGAGATTTAGATCAGATGTGATGAATAAGGTCTTCACCATAAGGGTGTTGAGACGCTGCAACAGATTGCCCATGGAGGTGGTGGAAGTCCTATCCCTGCATGTTTTTAAGGCCAGGCTGGATGTGGTTCAGGGAAACCTGATATAGTGGCAGGCGGGGTTGGAATTAGATGACCCTTGAGGTCCCTTCCAACCCTGACAATTCTGTGAGAAAACTATAAGTTCCAAAAAAAATGGTAAGCATATTTTTGTTTCTTTAGGTTTTGATTTTTTCCTTAGAAAAATCAGTTAAATGAGTAGATTTTCCTTAAGAAAGGAATAAACACCTAATTCTGATTTAGGCCAAAAGAAACTGAAATTACTCAATGCATGCATTAAAATGAGACAGCTGACACTGCCTTGTTTATAAATGATGCCCCAGGTTTCAGGATTCCTTTACATGACACTGCATGGCAGCGGGTATATTTATTTTCCTCAATAGCACAATTAAGCTCTGGCACACGTCCACCTATGTACAAGAAAGGTGAACTGTCAGGGTGTTGTGACTCAGTAGAATTATCTAGTGTCAAATCTTGTAAGACTAAATAACACAGAATGTATTAGAGGCTAATAAACAACCATTAACCACCCAGCATTCAGATTCACCAATTACCACACTGTTCTAGGCTACAGACCTGCTTGCTGTAGCTGACAGCATCACATTAATGAATCTCAAGTCTTAACCTCCTTGAATTCATGAATAACAATTTGACTCCATGTAACTTGATTACTATGAAATGAAAACTTTACTTGAGTCTAAACATTGGTTATGGGGTTGAGATGAGAGAAAGACAACCCTACTCCATCACTGGTAATTTAGACTCGTATAAACCCAAGCACCTGTCACAGTGATAAATGGGTTTTCTTGTTATCTTGCTGTCGATATCATTTCCCAGTCAGATTCCTATCAAGCACCCAGACAACACTGTGGAAACGAAGGTACAATTGTCTTCATTTTATTTCTCTTCCAGAGAAATGGGTAAAGGTCAAGAAGCTTATAAATGTGATTGATTTCATTTTCTTTGAGTCATTCCCAGAACACAGATTAATTTACTTGTATATGCAAGCATAAGATTTTTATAGTCATCAAAGAATAGAGAGCTGTTCGTTGTTTACTGACTCCAAGCTTAAGCCACAATTACTTCGAATCAGGAGGAATCCCAGTGGTTTATATCTTTCAAGGCCCATTTAGCTGTGCATGATTAAGAAAAAATCAATTTTGAAATCTGTTTTACTTTACATCAGTGTCTCAAAATGTGGAGGGTGTCCTCAGCCTGAGGAATGAGGCAGAAAGTATAACGCAAACAAGCTTCTTCCTTACAGCTCCAGTGTGTCTCACTTCCAGTCATGTCATATTTTTTCCTACACTTGAATTTTCTTAGTTCTTTTCACTTTAAATCTTGTTTTCAGGCCCTGCTGTGTATCAGAAGCAGAAAAGACATAGGAAGTTCAAGAAAGAAGGAAAGAAAAACCCTCACTATTTAAAACCATTAAACTTGAAAGAATTGTCTGTCTTGAGTTAAGCAAGAAGACTGAACAATTATCATGGCCATTTCTGAAACTGGAAGCTCTACACAAGCTGTCACTTGATATCAGTCTGAATGAATGGTCTCATCCTGACTTATCTGACAGTTTTAGCTCTATAACACTACAAATTATTTTGATTCTTTTACAGTTTCAGTGCCATACAACCAACATGATTATAGGGAACTTTCATTCTCTCTTGCTGGATGGTGTTCTTAAAATATGAATTTATAAGTTTGTGGATTTTATTAGCAGTTGCACAGAATAGCTTGTGAACATGGAATGAATCCTCCAGAGATTATAATACTACTGCTGCTTTCTTTTAAGGTGTAGCTGAAGAAGGAGGCAGTATTGATGATTTTCTCTCTTTTATAGAGATCATGAAATAAACAGAAGACTCATGCTCTTTCAGTCTCTACTTGTTGCTTTTCTGTATTTCTGCTCTCCCTAGAGCAATGTAAATAGCAGACTGTAGGTTGGTCTTTCTCTTTTGAAGCTGTCTGTATGCATAAGAAAATATTTATATTACTTGATTATGAAACAGGTGGTGAAAGAAAAAGATTTTGCCTGACATTTAACAAGGCTCTCTCCTTTTGTGAGAAAGTATGTTGGCTTTTAGAAGATACTTTTATAATTGTTTCTGTATTTTAGCTGGTGGTGAAAGACATAAAAATCCTGGAGAAGAGGAGGACCCTTTTCAAAAGGGGAAATAGGGTTGTTTGTACATTGACATGAAAGTAGTACAATACTGTGTTTCTCAGGACACTCTCCCATGGAAGGCACAGCTTAAGGCTGGCAAGATGTAGCCAAGCCTTGCTTCTCTTTGCCACTGCCTTCCAGTACTGCTCAGTGCCAGCAACACAACTGTTGCTGGAAGGCAGTCTTCCTGCTGCAGTCTGGGCAAGCAGGAAGCAAATGCAACGCCAAAAAGTCAGAAGTGGAGACAGGGAAGTGATAACAATACAGTAAGTGTCAAATTGTTTCACTATAGAATTTCTCTAAGGCTTGAAATTGCATCGTGTCAGACATTGCTGAGAATTGAAGGCATTTCTCAAGTGAACTCTCATCTGCTAAGGATCTGTGCATCCAGAGCAAGTGTGTGATACTTCCTCCTCCTTTGGATTGAAAGAATGAGGTGTGCTAAGCTCTTTAGGAAAAAAAAAAAAAGAGATCCTGTGAGACAAGATTTTGGAAGCATGTTTTAGGCTTCAGTTGGATAGGAAGGGGGTTTAAAGATAATATTTTCATCCATCACATTTCCTGAGATTTTCCTCTACAGCACACTGTTTACTTTGGATCCCACCTGAATTTTCATTCAGATCTGTGCAAGGATTCAAATCCAGGTTCCTACTAGCTAGCTACTATAGTACTTCACATAAGGTCCTTAGTGAAAACCTTTAATTAATTAAGTCTTGTGTGATTTATGATGCTGTGAAAGTCAATGCAAAGAATAAAATATATATGCCTATCTGTTTCTTCAGATTACCTTGGCTCTTGTATCAATGGCCATGCAAGATAGTCTGTTACAACCATGAGTCTTTGGGATGCAAAAATGGAACTTAGCTGGAAATGGTTGAAGTTTTGCTTTTAGGTAAGCTGAATGTCATCCTTTCTTTGAAGAAGATGAAGGAAAGTACAATTTATTCACTGTATTGACATTTGGTTTTGGAAAGTACAAAAATACGTGAGATGTACATGCTATTAATATTAATAATGTTTAACAAAATCCTCTCACGAGGGGCTTTATATTAATCTCACATGATTCAGCTCCTGGCTGAATAATGAAGATCTTACATATTTAATAAGAAAACTGAAGTAGGCCTAAATGAGTGGATAACATTGCACTGCAAAAAGAAACACAGAGGGGGAATACTTGTCATAGGAGGTGTATGAAAAAATACCCTGACAATTGTATGTCTCCTATCAAATCTCATTGTGAATTTGAAGCGGAATATCTTGGGCAGAGGAGAAGGGAGGGAAGGGTAGGCAGCAAGTTTCTATATAACCTGATGAATGTAACTCCATTGTTTCTATGAAATCATATTAAAAGGTCATCACTCTACATATGAAAATACCATGGCAGTTGCTCTATTGCTCTTTCAATTTGCAATAGGCACTTGAATGTCATCCAAGAGAAATAGCTGATATTCTATAATTAAAAGTAGATTTTGATTTACAGTGGGGAAGATGATAAGAATGGATCCTTACATTCTGCTGATGTAGACATGCAGCTTATTCAGGAGTAAGAGAAACTCTCTGAAGGATGAAGGGAAAATATGATCAAAATGTCTGAGTATGAAAATGTGTATGTGAAAGGAACTGAAAAATTCCCCCTTCTTGTGGTGTTCTGCAAGCAACTCCTTTGGGTAAAGCTTTTGCCATAGCAACAGATAAAACCTTTACGAGGTGCATAGTTTTGCTAAGAAAATGAAGGGGGTTATTATAGTTCAGCTGGTGTCTTGAAATGAAATTAAGTCTGGCATGAGTATTTTGTGAATGATTGCCAGTTTAAAGACACATCTTTAGAATCTATAACAGCAGAGTCTGAGGTGCTCTTAGGGAATAAGGTGTATGAGCGCTGCATCTTCCTGCTGGAGATACAAAGCAAAAATAAGAACCCAAATGAACAGTAACTTCATTTACCCTTTACTCTGACCACTGTCCTGTCATCTGTACATTCCCTTCCATGTCTCATAATCTTTGATATCCGCATTGCTGATGTGATGTTTTGGCTGTTGCATATTTTTCACATCTTCAAGATTTAAAAAAATAGATGGAAGCATTGGGAATCATCTTGATCTTAGTGTATAGCTTCCTATTTCAGCTGGTTCAGTCTTCTGCTTACATCCATTCCTACTTATCTCTCCCTGTATTGTTTTTCTCTTTTTTTTTTTTCCTATGGGAAACTAGATTTTCAGGCCTTCCCTCATCCCTTATCCTTGATTTTTATAATTGCCAGCAGTTCTCTGTGATACCTGCTCCTTCAACAGGCTTTTGCTTTCATTCATGGTGAGGCTCTCGATCACGTTTTTGGAGGATTTTTAGCTCTTGTGTATTCTCTATAACACCTCTGGGTAGACTAAAATAGGAATTTTCGCATTCTGTGCATTCTCATGAAAGCTCTTAAAGGCACTACTACAAAGATCTTTGTAGTGTCATCATCCTCTACACTGAAGGGCCTTAGCTCTTCACACAATACAAGCAGCTGTCTCAGAGGATTAGGGTGAGTCATAAGAGGATCCTCTGGTTGTCTGACAGTCCTGTGAGTTTCTTGGCATTTGTGCTCTTGGAATTTAAAATGTCAGTTATACCTGCAGATTTTGCTCAAACTAAACCAAAAATCACTCTCTGTTTCCATCCCACCTTTTCGACTGCACCATCAGGTGCATTATTTTGTGAATGGAAATGCTCTGTGCTGAACACTGTTGAATGCAAATTGCTGAACACTAACAAATGCCCCTTCTCCTTTCCGTGTTTCATACCTTTGGCTGTGTAGTTATTTCTTCTCTTTTACTCCTTTTTCATTCCTCCTTGTATGAGGGATATGTCTTGACATTGTGGAACTAGGACTGCAAGATTAGAATGACAATGTATGAAATAGAAATCTCTATCACTTTACCATCAGCACTCTGCAATGGTCTTCTTGGCTGCTATCAAATCTCTGAGTTACACTTCTATCAGCTAGTTTGCTTTTATTTATATTTTTCCCCCATCAGCTCAGTCCTCAAATGCTTTCTGAAAGCTGACAAGTCAGCTGAGCTTTCTCTCCTTCCTTTCCATCTTGAACACAAATGCCCAAGGTCTCAGACGTGTGGGACTAAAGAAAGCATTGAAATGGGGCTCAGATGTCCAGGTCACACTTTTTGCACTGTGTTGGCAGCAGGTTTTTCTCTGCATGGAGGAGCCTTCCCATTCACTGTCTGTAGGAAGAGATAAACTCTGGGGAGAGCAGGGCAAAAGGTGGCACCACATGGGGATCATTTCATTATGCTGCTCCTCAGAATTGTCTTGTGACTGGGAGCAAAACTGCTGTACTACCCTGCCCTTAAACTGTTTTGTGGGATGTTTAGACTGATGTGCAAATAGCCACAGCACAGGAAGGAGAACCTACCTGGAAAGGAAAATAAAATTACAAAAATATAAAAGGAAGTTCTCAAAAATGTTTTCAGCCATCCCAACTCAAAACATTTCTTCCTTGCAAGTGTCAAAATACTCTCTCTTTTCTGAAAACATTGAGGTATGTAATTAAATTTATTTTTCAAGGCAATTTTGGTAGTGAAGTACTTATTCTACCACCTCTGGCACTTCATTCCAGGAAAGGAAGTAGAAAAGAGTGTGGAAGTAAAATCAATTAAATGGGAAAAACCCCAGTCTTTTCTTTGGAAAGCCAATTTCTTATTAATCATCCCATGAATGATTTTGCTCTGGATGGTGTGCAACAGTGGGCAGGGGAAGGTTATCGATTCCTGGCTCTTTTTATTCTTCCAGTTCAGTGCAGACAAATGCAGTTAGTTACTTGCCCCGCTTATGCACATGCAGCCACTTGCCATGTCAGGAAGTGCACATTGCTTTCATCTGATATGTTTGACTGTGTTTGAATTTATATTGCTGTATGTATTAATAATTGGCCTTTGAATTAATAATTCATTCTTTCTCTAAACAATTACTGTGCTTCCTAAGCACTCTGTGTGCATTACTGTTGAAGGCTAAAAAACTCCATTTTTTGCATTCAAGAGCAGTACTGAATGAAATTCACTCATGTCCCAAGGGAGGAAATTCCAGATTTCAGTCTTCTCACACAATGTCCAATGTATTGTTTTTGGTATAAGCAGTCTAATTTACCTTTTGGAACAACCAGCGGAGTTACTACTGCCGACTAGACAGGCAAATAACTGAAGCCAGCAGCTGTGTGTGGATGAGGTAGGAGGATGCTGTGCTCTCTGTTCTGCTGAATGCAACAAAGACAAGACAAAACCCCCAAAAGGTGAGTTTCCATTGCCTTCTGTCTCTTGAGTCTTCTCCTTAGGAAGACACTCCTGGGTCAGGACTGTATTAAAAAAGCTAGTGATATTCACATAGCTTAAACTAGAAATTGAATGTTTAGTTCAATAGTGCCTTGCATTTTGCAAAACCAATAGCAAGTTTAGCCCCTGCTGGACCCCAAATGGATAAATTCCCAAGTCATTTTCTTTACCTTTCCATTCCTCTCTCCCATGTTAATTTCTGAAATAAAGTTCACTGCAGATAAAAATCACAGACACTTTAAATCTCCTGAATGTGCATTAGACTGCCTAATAAAAGGTACATGCACCATAATGAATTTCTCTCAAACTCACCTTCCTATTGTACAGAAGACCCCTATGTGTGTTTCCTCTGCAGTAGATGATTTGATTTATCTTCTTTATGCAGGTGCATGGGGACCCTCTTTCCAATTCTCTCTGAAGGTCAGAGCTCTGAAAAAGGGGCTTGTCTTTCCTCTTCCCATAGGCAATTCCTGGAAATGGAGTGAGGCAAGCAAAACCCAGCATCTGCAGGTATGCATTCAATAAAAATGTCAAGGCTATTCAATAGACTGTTCTCCATAGCAATTAGTGGCCCTGCATGTCAAAGCCCCACTTAATCTCCAGTTTTCTTAGCATTTCACCATATGTTCAGCCTTTGATGGCTTGGGAAACAGGACTCTCGTCACAAAAATGGGCCAAAATATGTTCAAGAGAAACACCTCACACAATATTCAAAGCCTGCTAAGAAATCCAGCTCACCAGTGAGCATCAAGGACGACAAACTGAAATTTTAGGCTCCAGACTGCTACACTTGCTATTTTCAAGGTCCTCAAGGTGATTTACAAGTCACTTAGATAAGCAGAAACTAGACTCAGTCCTTTTCGAATACAGTAAACTGAGTCAGAGTGGTGAAGTGAGCACACTCTAGTACAGACCAGCGAAGTCTAGGCTTCAAAAAGCTCATCTGAGTTTTCCCTGGGCTTGGACCCTCCCAATCCTAAGGAAAGCCAAATGGTGACAGTCTCTTGTACAAGGTCAGGCAAAAGTTCTGTGGAAGCACAAGGATCTGAAGCTTGGTCTCTTTAGTCTCAGATACTGCTTCTATGTTTTTTTATTTCTCCTTCTACACGCATCCTGCAAGGCTTTAATGAGCATGCTTCTCATTATCCATTATAGACTGTTGTTCATCTTCATCAATTAGGCAATGTTTGTGCAGTAGTCACTGCTTTATAGCAGCATTTGCTGCTTAGCAAGCTCTAAGCAGAGCTCAGCCCTGACTGAGAGGTTCAGAAGTGTTCAACAAAAGGCAGTATTACCCATGGTGCCTGGGTTCCTGTGCAGTGTGTCTGACATCTCCTATGAAATATCTTCAATTTACTCAGTTAAGCAAAGGTACAGTATATCTCTTTGAGTAATGCCTGTGAGTTCACCACTTTTTTATGCTATTGAGCTATGGCTAACAATAAGGCTCTGAATTTTGGCATTTGTGTCTCAGCAGGAGCAGAACTCAAAGTCCCTGGGATTATGTATTTAATTAATTTTCTCTAAGCAAAGCTTTATTATGAGTGATGATTTAATGCTTTCTGTTTCACATGAACTCTTCAGTATCAGATAACGAACAGTTTAGCAAAAAACAGCTCAGGGTGTCTAACCTTTTTTTCCAGGAATCTCAGTTTGTGTCTCACCCTAAGGATTACTAATCCTAGCAGTCAGGCTAAAGTGAAAAATCTAATTGCTCATCTTCTTTTGCATGTTTAGAACTTTAGGCCTTTTTTATTTTTCATTTGCTTTTTCTCCACGTTTTTCAATATGTGAAAGTGAAGAAGAAAAGACAGAGTTAATTTAGTCTTTCAGATGAAAAATCCCTTGGCAATGACAAAACCTGCTGTGTTTGTGCCAGATTTCTAACAGCTTGAAAATCAGATTAGGCACAGAATTATTACAGAGGCTGTTTGCTGTCAGCAACCTGGAAAACAAACAAACCAACCACAACAAAACCCCATGAAGAAACACAAACAAATGAAAAAAAAAAAAAAAAAACAACAGAAAAATCCTTCTCCAGAAATCTCAGTAAGAACCATGCTTCCCAATCCATTTGCAGTTTCCAATTCCAGCTCTGGTGTTCCCTTTTACCAGGTAGCTATGTCTGAAACAAGAGCTTGAAAACAATATTTTAAAAAGTCATTTTAAAAGGGAGCAGAGAGATTACATGCCAGCTTGAAAGTATGGCAGCAAGAAATATCTGAACTTGATTTGCTGGTGATGAGGAAACCTCACCAAATTCACTCTAGGTTGTTCTCACTGGGATGGAGGAAAGACATTTAATATCAGTATTTGTCAGATTTTCCTAGTGCAGTAGACTGTGCTGGTCAGCACAGCCCAGCTGGCATTTTCTCACAGGGAAGCTGAATGCTGGTGTAATGAAGGTACTTCAGTTATGGCCACCCTTCTTGAATGTAAGACAAGACACAATTAATCAGAGTGAAAAAGAAAGTAGTAGGCAGCAGCAGGTGAGCTTGCAATTTCAATTTTAGAGTTTTTCTTTTTTTCCTCTTGAGCTGCTTAGGTTTGGTTTTGGGGTCTTTTTTGTTTCCAAGTTGTAAATGTAACTTTGCCAATGTATGTTTACTACTCCCCAGCAGGCATGTAATGTAGACATTGTGAATCAATGCAGATCTTGGATTTTTTCTTGTTTTAAAGAAAAAAAAAGAAGAAGAAGGAAAAAAAGTCTAGGAACAATAAATTAATATCAAGCAAGAATCTTGGAGAAATATTTGTAAAACTTCACCTTGCCTTTTTAAGTTTTTTGGCAAGATTTCATAGTATCAGTATCATAGTATCATAGTATCAGTCAGGGTTGGAAGGGACACAAGGATCACCTAGTTCCAACCTCCCTGCCATGGGCAGGGACACCCTACACTAGATCAGGCTGGCCAGAGCCTCATCCAGCCTGGTCATAAACACTTCCAGGGATGGGGCCTCAACCACCTCCCTGGACAACCCATTCCAGGGCTTCACCACTCTCATGGTGAAGAGCTTCTTCCTCACGTCCAGCCTGAATCGCCCCACCTCCAGCTTCATTCCATTCCCCCTAGTCCTATCACTACCTGATACCCTGAGAAGTCTCTCCCCAGCCTTCCTGTAGGCCCCCTTCAGATACTGGAAGGCCACAATTTCCATGAGTTACTCTTAACTAAGCATAGAGGATATAACAAAATGGAGCTTCCAAGTATGGATAAACTTTGTCATTTCATGTTGTCCCTCCCTCTCAACATTTTGCATCTTTTCATTGTGTCATGTTGAAAGGAATGTGCTTGTTTTGATCTTTAGTTTTTCCAGCACGGTAGGCAGCTTGCTTTCACGATAGTGCTTAATGCCTTGCAGGAAATCCTGTTGAGGGTTTTCAAATGCCTCTTGTTCAGAGACAACAAAAAACAGTTGGAAGTGGGAGAGCACAGTTAGAACATGAGATGAAGGTGAGGAAAACATTTCTAAGGAGAAAGTTGGTGAAACTATAGAGGAATATTGAATTTTATGCTGTGGGTCATTTAAAATTGGGTAGTACAATACATCTATCAAAACATGAACTTACATTTCACTTGAGGGGTAGATTATACACTGTGGTTGATATTGGGGATAAGGTTTTTAGAAGCAATCAATCTACTGTTTCTGTTTAAGTGGCAATAGTGTTCAGTCAGCATTCAGCACATTTTGAATATCCCAGGATTTGTCTCTGGTTTTATAAGCTGACTCTTTGGTTCTCTATTAAAACAAAATACTCTGAACTCTAAGACAGATTATCCTGAAATTAGATGTGTTTGTATTATTTGAAAACCTGTCAAAGAACTCCATGGTTTTGGTGTGTCTTGTATCACTGATAAACTGTGACCCTAACAAGTCTGTTAGGGTTGAGTGTCTTGCTCCGTCAGGGATCTTCTTGTGGGATTGACACTACGAGTAAGATTATCCTAATAAATTGATCAGTTGTGAATCTCTGCATTTGTTATTTTTTATGTGTCAGTGGAAAGGTAAAAAAAGAGCCTACATTCAAAACACCCTAATTTGATCAGCCTTGGCAGGTGGATGCCAATGTTTTCATATTTCTGTATGCTTTTCTTTTGAATGGAAGCTCTGAAAGATTTCCTGCACTTTTTCCCCTCAGGGTGCACTCTCTGTCACAGCTCTCACTCAAAGAAGCATCAAAGTACAGTTTGATGGAGCTGAAATAAGACATATATGAATCCTTAAGTAGCTGGCAGGTCTCTGAGAAATAGCAAAAACCAATAATCAACTGGGTATAGCTGTGGCACATACCTGTAGCCCCACAGACAATGTTTTTCACCTTTTAAACTCTCTATTAACAAAGGTTGAACTGAAACCATGACCATCCATTCTTATGCTGCCTTTTTTTTTTTTCTTTACCATGATACCACATTCCCTAAACTGATCATGTGCTTCTTTCTAGGTTGCCTCTGGAGAGGGACGAACTCTGAAGGTTTAAAAGACTGGTAAGAGAGTAATCATTGTTTCATGCTGTTTCCCTCCAAGCAACTTGCTGTAAGCAAAAGCAACAGAAAAAAATAAATGAATATACAAGATAGAGAAAAAACGGCCTGAGGAGAAAACATTCATAGCGTCATTTAGATGAACTATGCAGCTATCTCTCAACACGCCTATTTCACAAGCATGTTTCTTCTCAACCTTGCATTCATTTTCTGTCTTCCTTCATTACATTAGTGATTCTTTTCCCCTGTCCTACTCTGACTACAGTCTGATAAGCTTGCTTATTTTTTGGCTATATCAGCCAGGTGGTTTGTATTGCTGTCCCACAGGTGACCTAGCAGCTCAAACTAATAACACATATTTCATTGTCAACATCTTACTCTCCATGCTTCTTGAAGATATTTTAGATGTCCAAACTGTAGTGATATATTTTGGGGATAATAACATAGAAATGGAATTAGTGCCTTTTGGACCTTTCCTTTCTTGCAGCATTGGACTGGTCTAGATAAATGGTTTTATTATCCAGCTTATTTCAGTTTTCTTTTGTTTCAAAGTCTCTGAATTTAATAATGTTTTCACAGAACTCTCAGTAAATTTTTCACATTTGTTCCACTTGGTTTGTTCTTATATAGCAAAATCTGCAACTTCTGGTTCTAACTAAAAATAGAATAAATTGAGACATTCCAATATCATGATTGGTTTCATTTACATTGTATAGTGCCTAAAGCTGAGACGTCTGTATGTGTAGTGTACCTATCATAATGAGGCTTCTCAACTAGAAAGAAGAAACTGGACTGTGCTTGAGATTCCTGGCACACAACTGAGGCAATGTTCACGGTAAAGATAAATTTGTTTCAGAAATAAGGTAGAATAATTTTTTATCTTCCACAGTTTACCTTATCACTAAACTCGAAGGAACATTGTACCTTCAAGTCTGTGACAAATTTAGTTGAAAACTTCTAGTACAGTCAAAGCTAAATGGGCACAGGCCAGGATGCTGTTTTCCTTCTTGGCCACCTGAGCACACAGCCGGCTCCTGTTCAGCTGGCTGTCAACCAGCAGCCCAAGGTCCTTTTCTGTCAGGTAGCTTTCCAGCCACTCTGCCCCAAGCTATGGCATTGCATGGGATTGTTGTGACCCAAGTGCAGGACTCAGCACTTGGCTTTGTTAAACCTCATACTGTTGACTTCAGACCATCAATCCAGTCTGTCAGGATGCCTTTGCTGAGCCTTCCTCCCCTCAAACAGATCCCATCCAATTTAGTGTTATCTGTAAACTTACTGGAAGTGCGCTCAATTCCCTCATCCAGCTCATTGATGAAGATATTAAAGAGAACTGGCCCAAATACTGAGCCCTGGGGTGCATCACTTGTGACTGGCCAGCAACTGGATGTTTTTGATTTCTTTGTTTTTGTAATGTTAATGCTGGACATAACTAGACTTTTCATTTGGTTTTAATGGGGAGAAACAACTTCTAGTCACATTCATGCAAAAATAAACAAAGTTTGAAGTTCAATTACAAACCATTAGCATATCTACTCTAATTTGAGGGGTTTAAAGCATACAATTAACCTGGGTAGTTGGGGCCTAGTGTTGTAGAAAGGGTGCTGGTTTGTTTTGCCACAGGTTTCCACCAATGGTTCAGTCTGGTTATTCCGGATAAGATCTGTATGAATATATTAGCTCAGACACTGAGCCTTGCATTCCATCCTATTAGCCACACCACACAAACTGTGGCTCCAGTCTGGAACATCCCAACGATAAGATTACCAACCTGCTTGCAATGTGGTTACAGCTGGCTCCATACCTTGGCCCTGGAGACTCATACGTGGCCACCTAGGGGTGGTGTAGATCAAAGTGTTCATTTCCTTGATAGCAGAGATATGAAAAAGATTAACTGAATTTCCTCAAAGAAACAAATTTATTTAGCTTTGGGGGAAAAAAAGGAAAAAAGGTGAAGACCCAGAAAGCACAATAACAGTGGAAAATGAGATGTGTTAATGTTGTTAAAAATGGGCATAAACTAGCTATGGCTACATTTAAAATAGAATTTGGATGATGGTTTCTGACGTTCAGAGGGACAAAGTAGCTGAATAACTTTTAAATTACCTGGCTTGTTTGAGAAGAATCTTCATCCTTTTTCAAAAGCACTCTGAATAACTTAGTAATTTCCCTTTTTAATTGAGGAGCATGATTCACTTCACAGTGAACATTGTGAGGAAAAATGAATAACTGGCTGTGGGATGCTAGAAGAGATTCTAAATATTAGATGGTCAAAGAGGTTCAGTTGTGAACACTGCCAATAGCTCAACATGTAAGATGCAAGCTGTCTTGTCTCTGGGCCTTTCTGGAGTTTATCCTACTGTATCTTTTCAAATTAGCCAGATTCTGGTAATATGCTATGTAGTGTATGTGAGCCAGAGCATAGTGAAGAAGACAAGAAATACTGTCTTTCACATGCAGAGAGTGGATTCATGCAGGTAAAATGAGCCATAGTATTTGAAATGTCAAACCCGTTAATACAGCTTTGCATACGTTTGGCTGCTAATTTGTATTTATAATTGAAGCACAAGAAAAAAAAAAAAAAGTGGCAAGAAGCAGGTGACAGGTTTTCCCCAAAGTGTCTACTCCAATCATTTCTAATGATAAAAGCATTTAGAGTCTAAGAGATGAAACAGATTTTCTGATCAACTGAAACAAGTATGAGAGTTAACAATGTGTGGGACAGGAAAGCAGGTTAATTTAGTGCACTTCGGCAGCAAGGTCGAGATGCTTACAACCAAGGGATGTTTCTTTTATCTCTGGGAATGAAGATCAATGAATCTGGCTTGATAAGTGGCTGAAAGGAGTCTTGTGAAGAAAAGATGGCTCTGTTTTGGCTAAAACTAATGAAGCAAGGGTAAAAAAACCAAGAACCACGCAGCTTCAAAACATATTTTGAATGCTATAGTGTCTGAGTGAAGACCTTTGAGTACAATTTTAATATTAAAGCTGACACCCTTCATTCAATATGATAATGAGCAAAACAAAATACATGCTAAACATGAGTGTTACTCAACATGCTAAATGTCACCTAAAGAAGGCAGAAACAGACGGGATTTGGACATATAAGAAAGCATGAGAGGAACAGCTCTTTTTGGGGAAAGACTGTGAGTTTAGCGGAGATGAGGTCGACAGACTGTGCTCCTTTTCCTCCCACAAAGACAGGGATTCCTTCTTTGCAAGAACTACACATTCAGCATATTACAGCTCCACTTCTGCTACCATTACCATTTCTATTATATTAGTGCTGTGTGCATCTGACTTTGCTGGTTGTTACCCAAGATTTATTAACTTGAGCTCAATCACTTGCAGTTAGTGCATTTATCACTGACAATTCTGAATCGGTGGTATCTGTTGCTTTAATAAATTAAACCTATCAATTATTTTAGCTTTCTGAACATGTGTCAGTGAACATCCTTATTGAGAGACTGAAATTGCTAATTTTGTCAAACATTAGGCTCTGTAAGAGTCCTGGGGCTCTAAAACAGGCAGCTATCAGGATCTTACACACAATGTGATACCAACTCTCCATATCTAGATATATGAAAACCCCAAGAAAATAACGTTGATATACTCTAAACCTCTTTTTTTTCCTTTTTTTTTTTTGAGGTACATATTATCAGCTTGTGGGTATTCTGTGAATCAAAAACCTTTAGAAATGTGCAAAGCTAATATCTTCCTAACAAACAGGAAGTGAAAATATTTGCTTTCAGGGATCTCTGATGGAAATTGGAGATTTTCCCTTCTCAGTCAATAAAGCTGTGTCTTCAAGTGTGTATGGCCAGCAGGAGCAGGGAGGTCATTCTGCCCCTGTACACTGCACTGGTTAGGCCACACCTTGAGTCCTGTGTCCAGTTCTGGGCCCCTCAGTTTAGGAAGGATGTTGACTTGCTGGAGCATGTCCAGAGAAGGGCAACAAAGTTGGTGAGGGGTTTGGAACACAAGCCCTATGAGGAGAGACTGAGGGAGCTGGGGTTGCTTAGCCTAGAGAAGAGGAGACTCAGGGTGACCTTATTGCTCTCTACAACTACCTGAAGGGAGGTTGTAGACAGGCAGAGTTTAGCCTCTTCTCCCAGGCACCCAGCACCAGAACAGGAGGACACAGTCTCAAGCTGCGCCAGGGCAGGTTTAGACCGGATGTTAGGAGGAAGTTCTATACAGAGAGAGTGATTCCCCATTGGAATGGGCTGCCTGGGGAGGTGGTGGAGTCACCATCATTGGAGGTGTTCAGGAGGAGACTTGATGGGGTGCTTGGTGCCATGGTTTAGTTGTTTGGGTGGGCTGGATTGGTTGATAGGTTGGACACGACGATCTTGAAGGTCTCTTCCAACCTGGTTTATTGTATTGTATTGTATTCTATTGTATCAAACAGACAGAGAAGGGAAGGGGTGGGGGTGGGGGTGGGGGTGGAGGGTGGAAAAAGGTTTCAGCATCAAGAAAACAGATATTTTTAACAAGTGTAAGGTGATGATATTCCAATATACCAATATACCCTGCTCACCATCTCCGCAGTGGTTAGCATGTAAACCATTCTCACAGGTTTTCCTATTCTAATCTGAGGAAACAGTTCAAGCGACAGGGAAAATTTTCCTAATGGGCTTATATTTGGTGGCAGATTGTAGCGTGGGCACCAGCCATCTCTCACTGCATGCTCTAGAAAGAAATAAAACCAAGTTGTCGCACTCGAGCACTTATTTGACATGAAATTTTCATTTCATCAGGCACAGTGTTGGTGCTTTGAATTCTAAACATTTGGTCTTCTGCTGCTGGAAACTGCTACGTGAGCTCCAAAGCAAACCAATTTGTATTTTTTTTTTGTGTCAGTGTTTCTCCTCATTCCCATACCAAGATAATTCTTGGTGAGGTCACACAATGGGATCTTTTGCCTGTGAGCAACTTCTTCAGATCTGAATGCAGAGCTCCAAAATTTGAACTATAGCACTGATTCTTATTTATGTCAACAGGAAAGGGGGAGTTACATGGAAAGAAAATACTGATTTCACTTTCTCTTTGCTTAACTTCCTGGCATCTTGAACAATATTGAATATGTCTATGCATTTATGTACAAGTACACATGATTGAACATCCATGGACTTGTGACTGGTGTAAATTAGGTACATATTTGCTTATCCTTCTCAAAAGCCTCCTTTTGGAAGAGTAAATTGCTATATACTGCCCAGGTCCTCTGACCTCAAGAGAAAGAATCAGAATCTTTTTCATTTCTTTTTTATTACTGTTGTTGTAATCACAGATTTACTCATCTCTAAGCTATTAGGTGCAAACTGCAGAAATCATTAAATTTATTAGTCTTGCATTTAGAAGAAGTGGCCAGGCTACTTTATATCAACACCTGAGCGTGTCAAAGAGTAAAAGATAAATTCAAGATGATTTCATGGTTTTCTTCTAAGTAGACTTCATAATTAAGAAGATAATTTTGTCTCATGCTGAAATATTTCCAATCACTGACATTTGAGGTTTGTCTCAGTTACTCCTCTATCATCAAACTTTAGGTATTTGCCTCTGATAAAAGTGGGTTATTAGCATGGATGGCTTGATCTGGGTTTAGATAAACCTTTCTGTTTGCCTTGTACTCTACCCCTGTACACTGCACTGTTTAGGCCACACCTTGAGTACTGTGTCCAGTTCTGGGCCCCTCAGTTTAAGATGGACATTGAGACACTCGAACGTGTCCAGAGTAGGGCAACGAGGCTGGGGAGAGGCCTTGAGCATAAGCCCTATGAGGAGAGGCTGAGGGAGCTGGGGTTGCCATCACAGAGACGTGGTGGGACGACTCGCATGACTGGAGCGCTGCAATTGATGGCTACAGGCTCTTCAGGAGAGACAGGCAAGGAAGAAGGGGTGGAGGGGTGGCCCTGTACGTCAGGGAGGCACTGGATGCTGTTGAGATGGAGATCAGGGATGATAGGGTTGAGTGCTTGTGGGTGAGAATTAGAGGGAAGACCAACAGGGCAGACATCCTGGTTGGCGTCTGTTATAGACCACCCAACCAGGAGGAGGATGTCGATGAGGCATTCTATAGGCAGCTTAAGGCTGTCTCAAGATCACCTGACCTCGTTCTCATGGGTGACTTCAACCTGCCTGATATCTGTTGGGATCTCAACACAGCAGAGAGGAGGCAGTCTAGGAGGTTCTTAGAGTGCATGGAGGACAGCTTCTTATCCCAGGTGCTGCGTGAGCCTACCAGGGGTAAGGCTATGCTTGACCTCCTCTTCACCAACAGGGAAGGGCTGGTGGGTGATGTGGTGGTCGGAGGGTGTTTAGGCACCAGTGACCATGACATAATAGAGTTTTCAGTATGCAGCCAAGCCAAGAGGGGCAGCAAGAAGACCTCCACTCTGGACTTCCGGAGGGCAGACTTCAGGCTACTCAAGGAACTAACTCAGAAGGTTCCTTGGGAATCAGTCCTTAAAAACAAAGGGGTCCAGGAGAGCTGGACCTACTTCAAGGAAGAACTATTGAAGGTGCAAGAACAGGCTGTGCCGGTGTGCCGGAAGATGAGCCGCCGGGGCAGACGGCCAGCCTGGATGGGCAATGAACTTTTAATAGAACTTAGGGAAAAAAGAGGGTGTATCATCTTTGGAAGAAAGGGGAGGCAACCTACAGAATGTTTAGGGATGTTGCTAGGTTGTGCAGGAAGAAAATTAGGGAGGCAAAAGCCCATTTAGAACTTAGACTGGCCTCTGCTGTGAAGGACAACAAAAAGTCCTTCTATAAATACATCAATAGCAAGAAGAAGGGCAAGGACAACCTCCACTCCTTGGTTGACACGGAGGGGAACGTTGTAACAAAGAATGAGGAAAAGGCAGAGGTACTTAACACCTTCTTTGCCTCAGTCTTCACTAGCAGGGCAGAACGTCTTCCAGACAGCTGGCCTGCAGAGCTGGCAGAAGGAGCCAGAGAGCTGCATAGTTTCCCACTGCTCCAAGAGGAAGTTAGAGATCTACTGAGCCGCTTGGACCCCCACAAGGCCATGGGACCGGATGGGATCCATCCTAGGGTGCTGAGATTGCTGACAGATGAGCTGTCCAAGCCACTTTCCATCATTTTTCAGCAGTCCTGGCTCACTGGAGAGGTCCCAGAAGACTGGAAGCTGGCCAACGTGGTGCCCATCCACAAGAAGGGCCGGTTGGATGAGCCAGGGAATTATAGGCCTGTCAGCCTGACCTCAGTGCCAGGCAAGATTATGGAACGGGTCATCTCGAGTGCGATCACACAGCACTTACAGGATGACCAGGGGCTCAGGCCTAGCCAGCATGGATTTAGGAGGGGCAGGTCCTGCCTGACCAACCTGATCTCCTTCTATGATCAGGTGACCCGCCTGGTGGATGTGGGGAGGCCTGTGGATGTGGTCTACCTGGACCTCAGCAAGGCCTTTGACACCGTTCCCCACAGCAAACTCCTGGCCAAGCTGGCTGCCCATGGCTTGGACAGGAGCACACTGCGTTGGGTTAGGAACTGGCTGGAGGGCCGAGCCCAGAGAGTAATGGTGAATGGCACCACATCCAGCTGGCGGCCTGTCACTAGTGGTGTGCCCCAGGGATCAGTACTGGGCCCCATGCTCTTCAACATCTTTATTGATGATCTGGATGAGGGCATTGAGTCCATCATCAGTAAATTTGCAGATGACACCAAGCTGGGGGCAGGAGTTGATTTGCTGGAGGGCAGAGAGGCTTTGCAGAGGGACCTCGACAGGCTGGACAGATGGGCAGAGTCCAATGGCATGAGATTGAACACATCCAAGTGCCGGGTTCTGCACATTGGCCACAACAACCCCAGGCAGCGCTACAGGCTGGGGTCAGAGTGGCTGGAGAGTGGCCAGGCAGAGAGGGACCTGGGGGTACTGGTTGATTGTAGGCTGAACATGAGCCTGCAGTGTGCCCAGGCAGCCAAGAAGGCCAATGGCATCCTGGCTTGCATCAGGAACAGTGTGGCCAGCAGGAGCAGGGAGGTCATTGTGCCCCTGTACACTGCACTGGTTAGGCCGCACCTTGAGTACTGTGTCCAGTTCTGGGCCCCTCAGTTTAGGAAGGATGTTGACTTGCTGGAACGTGTCCAGAGAAGGGCAACAAAGCTGGTGAGGGGTTTGGAACACAAGCCCTATGAGGAAAGGCTGAGGGAGCTGGGGTTGCTTAGCCTGGAGAAGAGGAGACTCAGGGGTGACCTTATTGCTCTCTACAACTACCTGAAGGGAGGTTGTAGCCAGGCAGAGGCTGGCCTCTTCTCCCAGGCATCCAGCACCAGAACAAGAGGACACAGTCTCAGGCTGCGCCAGGGCAGGTTTAGGCTGGATGTTAGGAAGAAGTTCTACACGGAGAGAGTGATTGCCCATTGGAATCGGCTACCCGTGGAGGTGGTGGAGTCACCTTCACAGGAGGTGTTCAGGAGAAGACTTGATGGGGTGCTTGGCTGTATGGTCTAGTTGTTGGGTGGGTTGGATTGTTTGATGGGTTGGACGCGATGATCTTGAAGGTCTCTTCCAACCTGGTGGATTGTATTGTATTGTATTGTATTGTTTAGCCTGGAGAAGAGGAGGCTCAGGGAGACCTCATTGCTCTCTACAACTATCTGAAGGGGGGTTGTAGCCAGGAGGGGTTGGTCTCTTCTCTCAGGCAACCAGCACCAGAATGAGAGGACACAGTCTCAAGCTGCACCAGGGGAGATTTAGGCTCGAGGTGAAGTGAAAGTTCTTCACTGAGAGAGTCGTTCACCATTGGAATGGGCTGCCCAGGGAGGTGGTGGAGTCACCATCCCTGGAGGGGTTCAAGAGGGGATTGGACGTGGCACTTGGTGCCATGGTCTAGTCATGAGGTCTTGGTGACAGGTTGGACTTGATGATCTTGATGATCTTTGAGGTCTCTTCCAACCTTGGTGATACTGTGATACTTTGAAAAGAGTTGATAAGCGTGAGATACACTTGTCCTTTACATTGGAATAGCAGCTAGAAAAATGGGGAGAGGGGTTTGGTTTCGTTTGTTGGGGTTTTTTTTTTTGTGAAATGTAGCTGCAGTGGCATTTCTCATACACAGTGATTCCACAGTCCTTCAAAGTTTACTATAGCCGGAGGAATGGCTAAATGATAAGCCAGCCTCTTTGTTGTCAACCCACAGCACAGACTTCCAAAGTGAGCTTGGTACTGTTTTTGTTCCTCGTTCCATTGATTTGTGAATCCATACTCGTCATAAAGTGTGATTTTGTTCTTGTTTCTCACACTTCCCCTGAGCTAACTGTGACTGTTATTGTGTTTTGGACTTGTCTTCAGGTTCCAACTGAGATTTGATACCTTTGATATAGAGTGAAAATTAAAAGAAAAGAAGAAGGAAAAAAAACAAACCACCACTACCACCAAAAAAAACCCAAACATACAAACCACACACCAAAAAAAACCCCAACCCAACCACCCCCCACCAAAAAAAAAAAAAAAAATCCAACAATAGAAAAAACAAGGAGGAAAAAGATGGGTCATAATGTCTATGGGTGGTCATTTTCCAGCCTGGTCTACAGGAAAACATTTCTTATATTATGTTTTTTTATCCTCAGAGTAACAATGCAGTTGTGCACTTCATTTTGTGAGCATGGACTGAAGGGTGTACCTAAAGGAGAGGTCAGCTGCTCTGTAACCAAGCTCTTATCCTAGTCAGGGCCGCAGTGGGACATGTCCTTGGCTCACTGTGTCATAATGTCTGGTTTTACTGATCAAAAATAAAGAGGAAGAAGAGGAACATGGATGAAACCTGGAATTCAGGAACAGGATTTGGGGGATTATCTTCAGCAGGCTGCTTCTTCTTGATGCCTCCATTCCTCCATAAATGCAAAAATTATTGCAGAAAAACTTAAACTCAGGGAAGTGCCAGGTTTAAATCTCCCTTAGACAAGGAACTGAAAGATGCTTTTATATTTGGAGAGGTGAGATGCTGTTATAGAATCTAAAGGTTATACAGAATGGGAAATGATCATATATTAGGAAGACATCACAGTATCACCAAGGTTGGAAGAGACCTCAAAGATCATCAAATCCAACCTATCACCCAAGATCTCATGACTAGACCATGGCACTGAGTGCCATGTCCAATCCCCTCTTGAACACCTCCAAGGATGGTGACAAGGATGGTAATTCCTTGCTACAAAGGAATTATAAGACAGATGTTCTTTATAAAGTCCTTGTAAATCTGTCAAGGGGAAAGTGCTGTGGAAGAGTTAGATACAAGAGATATTGTGGAAGTTCCTATGTGCTTTCATTTTTCTCTGACATTGTGCACGTACTTGCATCTCCTGAGCTCAGGAACTGTTGCGGATTAAGGCCTGCAGGGGGTGGGATGGAAACCTAACTCCTTAGATGGACCCCCAGGTAGGTGGGAGGTGGACCCAAGGTGGGCAGAGAAACCTCACCCCGTGGGCGGGGTCCCTGGGTCACATTCCACTCCTCCTTCCTAACACTCTGTATGAAATGGAGCCACTTCCTACCACTCTCTTCTTGCCTTCACCTTCTTGCCTGCTGGAGCTGTTTTGCTGCTTCTGAGAGCTGGTGACCACATGGTCTGGGCCTGCCACCTCATGTCTGGGCCTGGCATCCCGAGAATCCACCACCATCCAATCTGGTTCTGTATACATACCTGTATATATTCCTTTCCTTGATACCTCTGTACTTTCCTCTTCCTTAAATACCTTTATTTTTTTGTTAAAATTATTTTTTTTACCTTCTGAGTCAGTGCATGTCTTTTCTTTTGTTTGTCTACCCTACTGCCTAACTTTTCCCCGCTTGGGGAAGCACAGTGGGGGCAACCTACATCTGTCCCATTGGGGTTTTGGCTCTGGGAAAACTCAAACGGCTATAGAAACTCATCTGGGCGAAGGAATCTCCTGGATTTCACCTTGTGACTGCAATACACTTTTTAAAAGTAAGAATGTGGTAAGAAACGCTGACACTGGCGATGCCCTGGAATAAATAGTTTAAAAACATTGTCAGTTTTTCTTCACTGAGTATTTAGAAGAGAAAGACACAGAAACATCCACCAGGAAGGAAACCATTTTAATTGGGAATAGGCAGTAGAGTAGAAAGCAAGCTCAGGTCCCTGCTGAAGGACTATGATTTTTTAAACTGAATTCCAAAAGCAGATTGAGACCAATTAATAGCAGTTTTGTAACAAGGATCATTTTGGTGCTCAAATTTGGGCAACAAAGCTGGTGAGGGGTTTGGAACACAAGCCCTATGAGGAAAGGCTGAGGGAGCTGGGGTTGCTTAGCCTGGAGAAGAGGAGACTGAGGGGTGACCTTATTGCTCTCTACAACTACCTGAAGGGAGGTTGTAGCCAGGCAGAGGTTGGCCTCTTCTCCCAGGCATCCAGCACCAGAACAAGAGGACACAGTCTCAGGCTGCGCCAGGGCAGGTTTAGGCTGGATGTTAGGAAGAAGTTCTACACGGAGAGAGTGATTGCCCATTGGAATCGGCTACCCGTGGAGGTGGTGGAGTCACCTTCACAGGAGGTGTTCAGGAGAAGACTTGATGGGGTGCTTGGCTGTATGGTCTAGTTGTTGGGTGGGTTGGATTGTTTGATGGGTTGGACGCGATGATCTTGAAGGTCTCTTCCAACCTGGTGGATTGTATTGTATTGTATTGTATTGTATTGTATTGTATTGATGTTATTCTTGCTGGAATTAATTCCAGCATTTGGGAAGTACTTGACATTTGTTACTGCAAAAAAACAACCATAGCATTGCAAGGAATGACTCCACAGTCCATGCCCAATAGCACCAAACAGGATTATCAGTCACCAAACAGGATTATCAGTCACCATACAGGATATCTGCTCTGCTGCTGTTCACCAGGTACAAGGCAGTTACAAAGGATACAGAGAAGAGCCTATCATGGAAAGGCCACAACAACCCCAGGCAGTGCTACAGGCTGGGGTCAGAGTGGCTGGAGAGTGGCCAGGCAGAGAGGGACCTGGGGGTACTGGTTGATTGTAGGCTGAACATGAGCCTGCAGTGTGCCCAGGCAGCCAAGAAGGCCAATGGCATCCTGGCTTGCATCAGGAACAGTGTGGCCAGCAGGAGCAGGGAGGTCATTGTGCCCCTGTACACTGCACTGGTTAGGCCACACCTTGAGTACTGTGTCCAGTTCTGGGCCCCTCAGTTTAGGAAGGATGACTTGCTGGAACGTGTCCAGAGAAGGGCAACAAAGCTGGTGAGGGGTTTGGAACACAAGCCCTATGAGGAAAGGCTGAGGGAGCTGGGGTTGCTTAGCCTGGAGAAGAGGAGACTCAGGGGTGACCTTATTGCTCTCTACAACTACCTGAAGGGAGGTTGTAGCCAGGCAGAGGTTGGCCTCTTCTCCCAGGCATCCAGCACCAGAACAAGAGGACACAGTCTCAGGCTGCGCCAGGGCAGGTTTAGGCTGGATGTTAGGAAGAAGTTCTACACGGAGAGAGTGATTGCCCATTGGAATCGGCTACCCGTGGAGGTGGTGGAGTCACCTTCACTGGAGGTGTTCAGGAGAAGACTTGATGGGGTGCTTGGCTGTATGGTCTAGTTGTTGGGTGGGTTGGATTGTTTGATGGGTTGGACGCGATGATCTTGAAGGTCTCTTCCAACCTGGTGTATTGTATTGTATTGTATTGTATTGTATTGTATTGTATTGTATTGTATTGTCATTCCTCTCAGTTGCTGAGTTCCTTTATTAGGCTTTGCACAAGTCTAGTTGTATGTCTCTTAACATGCATGCAACTAGGTCTGGACAGAACCTCAATTACTCCTTTTCCTCAGGTTGTGTCACTGCTTAAAGCACCTAAGCTAAGTCACCACTGTCACAGGAGTTAGCTATCTCATGGCAAGACCAAGTGCAGCTGGGTTCCCTGAAGGAGAAATCAGCTTTAACTTGGTAATTCCTTAGTGCTGAGAGTTGCAAAACTTTGCCTGTTCCCTCATTTGTGCCACACTATAGGGTGCCCTAGATAATATCTGAAATCAATCAGGAATGTAACATATGTATATCTGTTTGTATGCATGTATATGTAGTGTGTATATGTATCTCTCTAAAAATGGGGATGTATACTTGTATGTTTGTCTCTATGTACACACTATGTATAGCTGGTGAAGCCACAGTGAAGAAAGCTCAAGCTACTAGCTCAAGTAACTAGTAAAGGAAGATGATGTTAGTTTTGGACAGTGCTTTTCTGTCAGGAAAAGTCCAATACATCATTTTGTCAGTAGACTGTAGACTGGAGTTTGCAACATCACTGAATAAGTCCACTACAGAACGTTGTCTCCTGCAGATAAAAGTTGAGTGGCTGTTTCTGTGAAGGAATTTTGTCTCTCTGAGCACAGATTCAGGACACAGCTGCACTTACATGGACCTTGTTATAGCATTTCTTAGATCATACCAGAGAGACTTATGACCTTCATAAAGCCAAGAAGGACAAACACTGCTGCTTTAAAAGCTTTTAGGAACTGATCGTTTTTCATGCCCACTTGTCTGTAGCAGTTATAGTAAATTTGCTGTTCTCTGCATGGCTCCAAGAAACACTTCCCTTATTACAGAACCACAACAAAAAATATTGTAGTAATATATGATTCTGGCTTCAAATACAGCTGTATTGCTTTTGTTAATTTCCATTTAACTTAGTATCAACTGTCTGCAGGTGGTTCTTTTGCCTTCAGAAGGTGACATCTAGAAGTCCATACAAAGGGGGTTGGTTTTCATTTACAGCTTTCTTGGATTCAGATGTCCCTAAAAGTATTATTTTTGCTATAGCAGTAAGTGCTCTTGCCATAATCCAGAATCCTTTTTGTTCCAATCTGTGTATGTACTAAGGAACAGATCCTTGCCCAAAGTTCTTATAATCTCAAAAAGTGTACAATTTGTCCTGTTTTCATTATTATTATTAATGCATTAAGTACCACAGTGCTTCTCAGCCTTTGGCTTTATTAGACCAGAAGTGATTTACCAAACAGAAAATCTTACTGTCGCAGAAATAGGAATCCAAAGGATTTATCTGAACCTTATTGTGCTGCATGCTATGCAAATGGAAAGAGTGTTCTTCTGACACCAAATATATTATTATTTAAATGCCAGACAAGATAAAATAGGTGCAGAGTCCATGGAAACAAAGACAGACTCACAGTAAACTCTTCTGAAAGTTCAGCCCTCAAAGACAACAGAGTCTGGCTTGACCTTTCTTTTCAGTGCTGTGATATAAATAATTAACACTTTGCAACAAGTGCTCTTCAGGTAGAAATACACAATTAAGCTGTCCTTAGCTTTGCTATTCTCTTTATTGCTAACAGTTCCGAAAACTAGTATTTGTGTTCCCTTTTTTATGAATGGCTAAGGAGAATTTTTCAGGCAAGAAAGCACAAGCTTAACTGTGCACTAATTTCAGGATCTTTATTTTGAGATGATCTGACATGTTTCAGTTTGTTAGTGTAGCAGTGGAATATGTTTTTGGTTTTGTTTTGGTTTGTTTCTTTCCCAGGTGGCATTTGCAAGTTCTGGCAATAAGTCTGCAGGGCATTTTGCCCAGATTTCCAAAAACAGCTCCACTTCTTAACAGAGTGTAATAACCAAGATTGGAGATTGGAAACAGATAGAATACCCTTTTGTGGGAATATTCACAGATCTTGGTCAAAAGCAGCAATATTTATGTTTGTTGATGCTAAGCATTAAAGTGAACTGAAAGTTATTCTCCCTCAGGAATAGAATGGTGAGTAACACTTGAAAAAACAAAACCAAACCAGCAACAAAACGCCCAACAAATTAACAAAGGAGCAGAGCTGCAGAAAGCAGGATACTTTCTGTTAATTTTGATACAACTTATTCTTAAAATCTCTACGAATAGAATAGAATAGAATAGAATAGAATAGAATAGAATAGAATAGAATAGAATAGAATAGAATAGACCAGAATAGTTGGAATAGAATAGACCAGGTTGGAAGATCATCGTCATCGTCCCGACCTATCATCCAACACCACCTAATCAACTAAACCATGCAACCAAGCACCCCATCAAGTCTCCTCCTGAACACCTCCAGTGATGGTGACTCCACCACCTCCCTGAGCAGCCCATTCCAATGGGCAACCACTCTCTCTGTGTAGAACTTCCTCCTAATCTCCAGCCTAAACCTCTGGCACAGCTTGAGACTGTGTCCTCCTGTTCTGGTGCTGGTTGCCTGGGAGAAGAGGCTAAACTCTGCCTGGCTACAACCTCCCTTCAGGTAGTTGTAGAGAGCAATAAGGTCACCCCTGAGTCTCCTCTTCTCTAGGCTAAGCAACCCCAGTTCCCTCAGTCTCTCCTCATAGGGTTTGTGCTCCAAACCCCTCCCCAGCTTTGTTGCCCTTCTCTGGACACGTTCCAGCAAGTCAACATCCTTCCTAAACTGAGGGGCCCAAAACTGGACACACTACTCGAGGTGTGGCCTAACCAGTGCAGTGTACAGGGGCAGAATGACCTCCCTGCTCCTGCTGGCCGTACTGTTCCTGATGAAGGCCAGGATGCCATTGGCCCTCCTGGCTGCCTGGGCACACTGCAGGCTCATGTTCAGCCTACCATTGACTGGTGACCCCCAGGTCCCTCTCTACCTGGCCGCAGGATATATGAACATCAGGAGGTAGTACGATCTGTGAAAAGAGAGACTAAACAGGAGAAAAATGAAAAGATTTTTGAAAACCAAAAAAGCAGCCCCACACCCACCAAAACGAAACCAACCAACCAACCAAAGAAAAACAAACCACAAAAAAAAAAAAAAAAACAAACAAAACCAACCAAAATAACCCCAAACCAAACAACAACAAACACAACAAAACCAACCAACCAACCAAAAAAAATGAAACAAACAAACCAAAACCCTAGGCCAAAAGTTTCAACTCAGGAGAAATAGAAAATATAAAAAGGAAATCAATTATGAGATCTGATTTAGAACAACAAAAGGGCTTGAGAAGCAACCTATTCACCATAAGAGTATAAAGTACAGGAATATAGTTTCTGTGTCTGTAGTGCATTGGAATCGGCTACCTGTGGAGGTGGTGGAGTCACCTTCATTGGAGGTGTTCAGGAGGAGACTTGATGGGGTGCTTGGTGCCATGGTTTAGTTGTTTAGGTGGGTTGGATTGGTTGATGGGTTGGACGCGATGATCTTGAAGGTCTCTTCCAACCTGGTGGATTGTATTGTATTGTATTGTATTGTATTGTATTGTATTGTATTGTGTGCCCCTGAGACATATTTTCCAGTTGAGCAGGCCACAACCTTTTGAAGTAAACCTGGGGATGTGGGCAGCAAAGGAGCTGCCCACGGTAGCGGGGTCCTCAGTTTGCCTGATCAAAGGACCAAAATTCAGGTATATTTGCTGTGGAGGTATAACCAACTGACTCAGGCAATGGAATTCAACATGTAAGGAATTGATGAGACCCTGAAACTTAAAAAATTAAAAAGGCCTGGTGTCTTTTCTTTTTTTTCCATAGTTTTTTATTTTTGGAATAATAATTCTAAACAAAATAAACAGCTGGGATGTGCAGGCACTTATTTTCTTTCAGAGACAAGAAACACAAGCTGAGCGTTTCTTCCGACTGAGATACTAAATACTGCAAGAATCACAATAAATTATTGAAAGGTGGTAATACTGTGAGATTTTTGGCGTTAAAGGAGGTGAGACCTATGCCATGGGAGCCCTTCCTGCAAGTTCAGGTTCATGGCACTTATATACTTCCCTTCACCAGGGGGAGAAAATATTTTTTATTTTATTTTTTTACAAACTGTGGATGTGAAGCATATTCTGTAGTTCAGTAATGGTGATTCACAATGCAGTATCAAATATTAATGTTCTATAGGACATCTGGAAAATACTGACTGGAAAATTAAGAAGAGATTAATGTTCCTTCTGATGTTTTTATCCTCTTCATGCCTCATCATCATGACCACTGTACCATGAGATCAACAAGATTAAATATCTTTGAAACCTGCTCACCAGTAGAATGTAAAATTCAGGCTGAGGTAAGAAGTTTAGAACAACTGACCTGCATGATTAAGGTGACAAATTAGACTTCCAGCTGGACATCTTTGTTCTAAATAAGTGAGTTATGAATCCATGATGCATGGATGTGTTAACTTCTCATCTGAACCATAATTCATAAAAGCTGCAAACACAGATTTTTGTTGCTGATTGTTCATGGTTCAAGGGACAATGAATAACACTGGTCAGCACAGAAGGCAGTGGGAAAGACAAAAAGAACTTTGAGTAAATAAGAGTAAAATAAATAATAAATGAGGTGAATGTTAATTATATGGCAAATTATATGTTATATAAATAATACATCTATTATATGATGTCCACATATGTATATGCACATACATATACACACATATATATGTGTATATATATATGCACATATATACATGTATATGTGCAAAATGGAATATTTGCAGAATCCATATATATGTGTCATAATCAGATAACTCTGTGTCCATCTTCCTAGCTCAAGAAGTCATAGGCTCAAAATGCAGCTTTATAGTCAACAGGAAAAATGCTAACAAATATGCTTGTGGATCCTGTGGAAAAGACTAGTTTGTATTGCTGAAAATCAGTATGAATAGGCTGGACAAACATTTCCTAGTCCTTGATATAGCTATGTTTTAGCCTTAAAATTACTTTTCAACAATCTGCTAACCCTATGATTCTATAGGGGAGGAGGCTCAGGGAGACCTTATTGCTCTCTACAGCTTCCTGAAGGGAAGTTGTAGACAGGTGGCGGCTGGTCTCTTCTTCCAGGCAACCAGCACCAGAACAAGAGGACACAGTCTCAAGCTGCACCAGAGGAGGTTCAGACTGGATGTTAGGAAGCAATTCTACACAGAGAGAGTGATTGCCCATTGGAATATGCTGCCCGGAGAGGCGGTGGAGTCACCATCATTGGAGGTGTTTGGGAGGAGACTTGATGGGGTGCTTGGTTGCATGGTTTAGTTGATTAGGTGGTGTTGGATGATTGCTTGAACACGATGATCTTGAAGGTCTCTTCCAACCTGGTCTGGTCTGGTCTATTCTACTTCTATTCTATTCTATTCTATTCTATTCTATTCTATTCTATTCTATTCTATTCTATTCTATTCTATTCTATTCTATTCTATATCCTTCTAGACCTTTAAACTCTGAACGTAAGTAATACATTTAGGCAAACTGCTGCAGCACTGAAAGGACAAATTTCCTTCTTCCTAGAAAAAAATTTAAAAAAAGAAAGGAAAACAGGAAAATTATTAAAGCTATCTAATGAAGAACATATTCTGACCATCAGAGTCATACATTGCAGGATGTATCCAGGTGGCAGAAGTACAGGAGTTTGAGAGGCAGTGCATTATGGAAGTGGGAAAAAAGAATTGAAAATGGTCATCACTTCTGAGGTAAAAGGGTGACAAAAAAAGGGGGGGGAAGGAAAGAAATGCTGAATAATAAAAGGTGTTATTGCTAATAATGAAATGTTTCATAGAATGTAGGGTTTAATATCATAACGAGAAACAACTAAGACATTTTCCTATTCCTGGGAATTACTTCTTGTTTATTGCTCAGAAATGTTGAGTAACACAAGCACCTATAAGGAATGCAATGAATCTCCTTTATGGCAGACTCCAGGCTTCATGAAAGAATATTGCAGAACTTTCGGGATCAGATGAAGAGGAAGCTGTTTTTGAAAGGGCACCACTAAATAAATGCAATCTAAAATAAATGTTGAGCGATTCAATCATCAGAATGTATGAATAGAATGAGCTCTGAAGTGAAACACAGTGACCAAAGAAATTAGTGGAGCCAAGTTGCTAAGCAGAGATAAATAGGCATCTAATTGGGTTTATACATCTCAATTGAGGTACTTATTCAAGTGCAAAAAACTCACAACATTAAAAATAATTTGATTTAGAAATTGTTTTCATGGAAAGCATTTGGTATGAAGTTTCCTGTATCAGTGTAATAGAGTGACAGCAGAAGAGAAGATATTTCCAATTAAACACTTGAAAGCTTCATACCCATAAATTAGTCAGTAGTCAATAAAGTTCGCATGAACTGTGGCTCTGAATGGGAAAATATGTTCTCTTCAGAAAAATCAGTTACTTGAAGAATATAAACATAATCTACAAATTCTGATAGGTCAGTAATTATCTTTGTAGTTAAATGGCAATTATGCTTTTTAATGTGCTTATTTGTTGCCTTATACTGGTGGATATCAGTGCACCTCCAAATTTTTGGGTGTCCATACAACTCTGAGGGGCAATAGAAGTATGTACATCCCTTGTTAGCTACCTCTTTAATATAATTTACTATCAGTCAAAATTAGTTTGGGATGCCATTACCTAGAACTTTCCAACCATATGCAGATGAAATAAACATCTAGTTTCTAGATTATCCAGTATCATACCCTAGTGGTTTTGGGGTTTTGTTTGTTTTCTCTTGTTTCCTTCTTAACTTATTCTTGGTGCTCTGTGAAATGAGAGGTGGGAACAAGCCATTTAATAGCTTTTTAAATATTTAATATTCCAGCTGATGAAGGATGGAAGCTTCAAGATGAAGTTAAACCCACAGGTCTTACTGGATGGGGTCTTAAACTGCTAGAGTTTGCAAGGTAACTTGAACTTGGTTATTCAAGGAGTCTCTTGCCACCACAGTCTGTGTGTGGTAGCTGTACTCTGACTCAACCTGCTTCTCCAAAACCTTTCCAAAGACTTAGAGCACTGGCTGTCAACTATTTTGGCCTCATCCCTTTCTTCTTTCCTTTGTGTTAGTAGTCATACTGTTGCACTGCTCTCACCTTACCTGATGGTACTTCATTGTACACATGCCCTGGCTACTGTCACTTTGATGCTTCCTGGTTTTGGCATCATCAGCATGGAAGTTACTATACTGCATGCAAAAAATGCTTAGCAGCTGAGTGGGTTCTTTTACAGGAGTGAAAAACACAACGTTTGACCTCACCAGTGGGGAATCTCAGATCTTGACTACAGCTCCTGGTTGGATATATGTGAGCCATATTTCTGGTGGAAGGACGTGCTCAGATGAAGAATTTCGGGCACTTAGAGTTCACCACAAGTTTCCCAGTGAGTTCAGACTCCAGCTTGGGGTTATATACTTCCAACCTGTCTGCTTTTATTTCGTATAAAGAACCCCATGGACACAAAGACAGACCTTGTATTTGTTGTAGCTTTGAGAATTACAAATAAGTAAAAGTTTGCCTGACTTTTACTGAGAAAACAGTCAAGATAAAAGCACAAATTCAGTAATGCATTTGTTGAACTAGTCTAAAATGAAGTCAAACATTGACCTTGTCGATTATTCTTAGAGGGAAGGCAGGAACAGATGGGTGCTGCTCTTTACTGGAACTTAATGAAACATGTATAATTCAATGGAAAGAAAATAGCCTTCTAGTTGAAAAGCATGTTTTCAAGACAAAGAGATATGTCATACAAATGCTGATGTAAGTAGGTGAATTTTGAGTTTTGAAATACTAATCTTATTTCATTGTATTTCATTAAATGGAAGCTTGTAATAGTGCAGATTAAACAATTAACATGGAGATCTTTTCTAAATGGAACTGAAGCCTATTTCCCAGCATTCTAACAAACTTTGAAAATATGTAAAAATGAAAAAAAAAAAAAAAAAAAGAAAGGTTTTGTTTCTTTGAGTGTTCTCAATATGCATGTAATGATTTTTATCTTCTTTATAATGTGACTCGAAAGACAAACAGTTTCCAGTGGGGTCCTGAGCAACAAGCAGCCTTTGACCAGATAAAGAAAGAAGTAGTCCAAGCAATGGGCCTGGGACCTGTCCAAACTGGTCCAGCCATTAAGACCATTTTCACAGAATCACAGAATCACAGAATCACCAAGGTTGGAAGAGACTTCAAAGATCATCAAGTCCAACCTGTCACCACAGACCTCCTGACTAAACCATGGCACCAAGTGCCACGTCCAATTCCCCCTTGAGCACCTCCAGGGATGGTGACTGCACCACCTCCCTGGGCAGCCCATTCCAAAATGCACTCCTTGGACTCCTCAGCACAGTAAAAAGCCCTCTGAAGAGCTTGCACTGTGAAGCTGTGAAGCATGCTGTACATGGCTGCAAATGACAATGGTCCAACCTGGTGCTTATGGCAAAGAGCCCCAAATGAGATATGTGGACATCCATTTGGTTTCCGGAGATGAGGCTACAGAGGCTCAGGGGGAAATTACACTCCAACAGAGAAGGAGATTCTAGCTGCCTGTGAAGGAGTAAAAGCTGTTTCTGAAATAATTGGAACTGAGTCACAACTTCTTCTAGCTCCTAGATTGCCAGTTTTGAATTGGATGTTCAAAGGTAAAGGTTCTACACCACATCATGCCATGGATGCCGCCTGGTCCAAGTGGATGGCTCTGATAACACAGAGAGCTTGAATGGGAAATCTTGAAAGACCTGGTGTGGTGGAGGTGATCACAAGCTGGCCTGAAGGCATTAACTGTACAAAACCTCCCAAGGAGGGAGTAACTTGTGCTGAGGAAGCTCCTCCTTACAATGACCTTTCTGATGATGTAAAGAAATATGCTCTGTTCACAGATGGTTCCTGTTGTCTTGTTGGAAACAAGCGAAGGTGGAAGTCTTCAGTGTGGAGTCCAACACATCAAGTTGCAGAGGCAAAAGATGGAGAAGGAGAATCCAGTCAATTTGCAGAGGTAAAAGCTGTCCAGATAGGTCTTGGCATAGCTGAACATGAGATCTTTGAAAAACTGGGAGAAACACCTAGCACAAGCAATCTGGTTGGTGAATAGTAGAGGTTCAGTGAATCAAACTGGCCCTGCACATTCAGATTTGCTACAAAAGGTGATAGAGTTACTGTTGTGAGAGAAAACAATCTGTTGGGCAAAGCTGTTTGGGTATTTTTCTCCTTCAGGAGAGGCTAAACCTGTCCAAGGGGTGGTTTCTGCTGAAGGGCATGGTCACACTTACTGGGTAAAGCAAGAGCATGGTGAAATTCAGTGTATTACACAAAGAAATCTAACATTAGCTGAGAGAGTTTAAATTCAGAGTGTTGTACAGATACAACATTGCACCCAAAAAAGAGAATCCATGAGTCATCTATGGTGCACAAACCCTAAGAACCCTGAGAGCCCTGAGTCACCTGAGAGTCCCTGTTCCTTTTCTTCGCCTCATCTGTGGAGACACAAACTGTTTTCTGTTTTCTTGTTTCCTGGTTTTTGGACTTCTGAATCATCTACATCTGAGATAGCCAGAATGGACAATGAACTTTATGTGGTCATTATTGTAGATACTGTTTTAGATTAGATGGATAGTACTAACAGCCAGTGAAATTGTTTGGGAGGGATGGATTGTGGTGGTTTTAGTCTATGCCTTTAAAATTTAGTTACAGATTTTGAGCAGAAAAGTAGAAAAATATAAATAAATCACAATTGGGTGTAAAAAGGAAAACAAAATATTACTCTAAACAAATTAATTGGGTAAATATCTGGAATAAGAGGAGCTGTACCATAAGAATTCTTCCCTTTTCTCTCCTGATCTCTTTCTGTTTTGCTTCACTCAGGAGAGATAACCTGCTTATTGGCTGGCTTTGGCTAAGTCTAACTTCTCTACTCCTTTCTCTTGTCTCTTTTGTACAGGGGGTAAGCGAGGCAGGGTGGGGAGAAGCTAATAGCTTCCTCTGGTCCTTGGCCAGGGGGTCCTCGTGCTGTTTATTAATTGTAAATATCTGTATAATATTGGAAATAGTGTATATTTTGTATACATTCATTGCATTCCATTGTAGATTTTGCTTGTAAGTACAGCCTCATTTGCTTCTAACTGAGTTGGTCTGGCAAAAGTTAAAGCTGGGGGAGACTTCAACCCACCACACAGGTAATGATTTTTATCTTCCTTATAATTTTCATCAAACTTAATGCCCTGAAATCCTCTTAGTAAAGAAAAAGGTGTGGAGAAACATATCTCTTGCAGGTCTGTGTAATGAGTGCTGAATGACAGCTACTCTGGAAAACAAGAGATTTCTTTTTGTTGGTCTTGTTTGTTTTTGTTGTTTGGATTTTTTGGTATTTCTTTAATGAAAGAGTGTTGTCATTTAGTACTCATCCCAGACAAAAAAGGATACCACTGTGAAAGTCCTGTGGGTGAGGTAAAGTGACAGACTGATTCACCACACTTCTGAACTCTGCATTGTGCACAGCAGAGATTTTTCCCAAATGATGAGAATGAGGACTTTTTTATGAACTTTAAAATTGTTTTCTATTACAAAAGTAGCATAGGACAGAGGCTCACAAAGTCTACTATTTGAGACATGAATTTAACTTTCTATAGGTTACTTCTCATACTTCTATTTTTTCCTGGATTTCATAGCAGAGAAGCAATCAGCACAAGACTGTTTAATCTGTCCACAGAAAGAAATAACTCAATACTCCAAATTTTTTTAACCTGCCCACCTTTAAATTCCATCAACAAGGGACTGTGACAGCCCCCACCCTTCCCCCCTCCCCCCATCTTTGGGATTCTGTTCCCTTTGTTTGAATTAACACAGTACAGGCTAGTTTTCCACTCACGTTTCACAGAGGTTTATTTCCCAGAAGTCAGAAATAGATGGTTAGCTGCTTTTAAAACTTGTGGAGCTCTGTAATTGGAATACTAAATTATTCTGTGTACAAACCCTCCTCAGATGCTGCTCACTCACAACATATACCAAACTTTGGGGGGTTTATGTTATTGTTTTTATCTTTTTCTATTGAAAATGCACAGAAAATGCACTTTACAGAAAACTGACTTTAAAAAAAAATAATATCTTGATTTGGTGGTTCTAAAGCATGTATTTTTTTTTCCCTGTGGTCATGTTGAACTGACACATTTTGGCCTCTACAGGTTTAATGTTGAATATATTCAGCACAATCAGGGTTACTGTGACCTGAATGTTGTATAGGATCTGTACTTAATACTAAACATAATATTTGGGGAGGCCTGTGGATGTGGTCTACCTGGACTTCAGCAAGGCCTTTGACACCATCCCCCACAGCAAACTGCTGGCTAAGCTGTCAGCTCGTGGCTTGGACCGCAACACTCTGTGCTGGATTAGGCTGGAGGGGTCGAGCCCAGAGAGTGGTGGTGAATGGTGCCACATCCAGCTGGAGGTCAGTCACTAGTGGCATCCCCCAGGGATCAGTGCTGGGCCCCATTCTCTTTAATATCTTCATTGATGATCCGGATGAGGGGATTGAGACAGTCATCAGAAAATTTGCAGATGACACCAAGTTGGGAGTGGATGTTGATCTCTTAGAGAGTAGAAGGGCTCTGCAGAGGGACCTCGACCAACTGGACAGATGGGCAGAGTCCAATATGATGGCATTCAACAAGTCCAAGTGCCGGGTGCTGCACTTTGGCCACAGCAACCCCATGCAGAGCTACAGGCTGGGGTCGGAGTGGCTGGAAAGCTCCCAAACAGAGAGGGACCTGGGGGTGCTGATCGACAGCCTCCTAAACATGAGCCAGCAGTGTGCCCAGGTAAGCCAAGAAGGCCAATGGCATCCTGGCCTGCATTAGGAATAGTGTGGCCAGCAGGAGCAGGGAGGTCATTGTGCCCCTGTACTCATCACTGGTTAGGCCACACCTTGAGTACTGTGTCCAGTTCTGGGCCCTTCAGTTTAGGAAGGACATCGAGACACTTGAACGTGTCCAGAGAAGGGCAACAAGGCTTGAGCACAAGCCCTATGAGGAGAGGCTGAGGGAGCTGGGATTGTTTAGCCTGGAGAAGAGGAGACTCAAGGGTGACCTCATTATTCTCTACAACTACCTGAAGGGTGGTTGTAGCCAGGAAGGGGTTGGTCTCTTCTTGCAAGCAACCAGCACCAGAACAAAGGACACAGTCTCAAGCTGCACCAGGGGAAGTTTAGGCTCGAGGTGAGGAGAAAGTTCTTCACTGGGAGAGTCATTCAACATTGGAAAGGGCTGCCCAGGGAGGTGGTGGAGTCACCATGCCTGGATGTGTTCAAGAGGGGACTGGACATGGCACTTGGTGCCATGGTCTAGCAATGAGGTCTGTGGTGACAGGTTGGACTCAATGATCTTTGAGGTCTCTTCCAGCCTTGGCAATACTGTGATACCAGAGTTAAAGTTAAAATATTGCAGCTAGAGAAGTACTCAGTGGAGTGTGGTGGGCCTAGTCTATTGAACTGGATACACTCTTTAAAAGTCTCTTAAAATACAAGATATTTATGTATTTTATGTATTCATGCATATTTGTATGTGCAGGTAAATATCTCTTGGGGTGTGCATGGGTGTGTATGTACACAGCCTCCTCAGAAGCTAGCTAAGATATAATTAGATAATGTTTTAGAATAGAATGGAATTAACCAGGTTGGAAAAGACTTTTCAGAAAATGTGTTGCTTTAAAAGTTTTTGAGATATTGAAACAAACCAGCCACTTAAAAACCAGAATACATTCTAAAGCCACTGACTTTGGAATATCTCATATCAAATAATTTCTAATCTTTCTTGAGGGCATATGTTAATTTTCTTATAAGAACTAGAGCCCAGCTTCTTAAAGGTATTTCACTTTCTAATTCCCAGTGAAATCAGCGTGGATTAGAGACTTAAATTGGCATTAGACTTTTAAATAATTTTGAGAGTCTGGATATAGTCTCTTAACCACAATGGCATTTATAGCAATTAAGACAAATAATACTCAAATTATAAGTATGAAGTAGTTTACATTATTAAATGAAAATTATCTCTGTCAATACAGTTAAGGCAGTCTCCCAAATATGGAAGCATTCAGCTGTGGTTTTAAATTGTTGTGTATGAAAGTGTCTCTGTCCAGAGAGGGAAAGAGACTTAGTTCTTTTGAATATTCCCATGTTATGAAATTAGAGGCACCAACGAGGCCAAAATATCAACAGTGAGGCTATTTATTAACAGAATTAAGTGGGCAGAACAGAAGAAGGGGGAGGGGGAAGTGGAAAGGAATTATATTATCACATTCCCCCCCAAAGACAGTTTGGGTCTGTGGAGGAAGGGTGCTGCCTCTTTGGCATGGAGGAGGTGTCACCCTTGTTGGCTGTGCTGTCCTCCACTGGAGGAGGGGAGGGAGAGATCCCGAAGTCCAAGTCCTTCTCTGAGCAGCCTCTTCAGCTCCATGAGTTGCAGCAAGCAGAACTTAGCACACAGAAGGAGGCTTCCTCCTGATCTGCTTCTTCCAGACTACATGGTGATGTCTCTGTCCTTTTCTCTCCTGGTATTTTCTTTGTTTTTCTTCGGAGAGGTATTGCCCATGTGTTTTCCTTCTCTCAAGCCAGTAGTTGCTCAAATCTTTTGTACAGTTTTTTAGGTATGTGTCCAGGTGGTGAATTTATTGTTCACCATCCTCCCTTTCTGGGGTACCAGATGGGTGGAGATGATCTTGGTTTATGCATATTCCAGAGAGTATCGATGGCAGTGGCATCTGCCCATTATTTCCAGGGCAGCTGCAGTCTGGTGAGCAATCTTTATCCTTTCTTGGGGCACGTCTTAGTTTATGATACAATCACAAGGTGATTTTGCATTCAGGGTTTGTAGTCAGGATTCCTACAGAAAGATAATGGGACTGAGAGGTAGTCAACATCCTGGAAAAAGTCACCTGCTAGAAATAAGATTTTTTCAGTTGCAGTCTACAAGTGAATATGATTAAATAGTGCCAAGTCACAGGCCTTAGCGCTATCTTGGTCATACAGATGACTAGATTAGAGGTCACTTGTCTTAATCCCTTTATAGGGCACCTACTTGTCTTGTCTTACCATATCTTCATTTAGATGCCGCATTCTGTTATGGTTTTGTGTTAGTCTCGTGCTCCTGCAAATATTTACTCTGTACTACTGGATGATTGTTTTCTTCTGCCCCAGAGGTGGCTTCATTCATCTCTGCAGTGGCAGAAATAACTCCTAAGCAGTATTTGTGTTCATAAAATGTTCATGGATACCTGAGATGAAAGTGATGGATCTGTTGTAGAGCCCAGCTGACAGAGGTGGCTGAGTTATGCTAGCAGGTGTAAATATATATATATATATATACACACAGAGATATTTATATAACTTGTGAAAGGGTTGCTTTCTTACTAGTCTATTGTTGTTCAGGATCTCTCCCACCCCACCTCCAATTAGCTAATTTGGTACAATAGAAGTATTCCATGCATTTACTTCCACAATCACTTTGATTTGGTTTTGGTTTTGTTATTGTTTTTTTTTTCCTTTTTAAACCAGCAATTGTCCTTTTAAATAGTTGTTGCTAATTCAATGAACTAAAAAAAAAATCCAGATTATTGTGAAAACTGGTGATAGTCTATGGATTAAATGAATAAGGACAAAGAGAAGTTAAGCTCATTAAGGCTTGCAGGGGTTAATGAGCTGAAGCATTAGGGACATACTGCTGAGAACTGTAAAGAGGGGCTTCATTGGCATGTGATCTAATGCAAAGGCTACATCTGACAAGGTGTATGGGGGCATGAATAAAATACCACAAATGAGAGCAAAGATTTGCAGAAACCAGCTACTCCACAGTTGCTTTTAGGTAACGACCAGCATGTTGTGAAAACATACAGCAGATCTTCCTGTTATAAAAGATGGATGGGTAATATCAGTTGTGTGGTACAATGGCTGAGGGCTGTGGAATTTTGTGGAGACAAAGCCTTTGCCTGATGGAAAAGTCATGGGACTGACGCCAAGCATCCAGGTAAGCCAAAGCGGGGTCTGGTCTCTTGTCACATGCAACACCTCACAGGACAAGAAAAAATGGCCTTAGATTGTGCCAGAGAAGGTTCAGATTGGATATTAGGAAAAAAATTCTTCACAGAAGAAGTTATCAAGCATTGCAACAGGCTGCCCAGGGAGATAGTGTAGCCACCATTCTTGAAGGTTTTTAAAGGGTTCATGGATTTGGTGCTCAGGGTCATAGTTTACTGGTAGTGGTTTAGAAGTAGTGGTGTAGTGATGGGATTGTGAGCTCTAGGTGAGCAGTTGGACTTAATGATCTTAGAGCTCTTGTCCATCCTCAACAATTCTATGTTTCTATGATTCTAAGGCTTTTTGAGGAACTCGGTATTCTATACAGGTAGGAATTGTTGTAATACACTAAACTCTGTTGCTGCTTTAATGATGTATCAATTGTACATGAAACATAGTCACACTTGGGCTGTATGCCATGTATATGTGCATGTAAAAGGCATGTCAAGTTTTAGCAAACTGCTGAGCTTATGCTCTATAACACACCGTGGTACAATGCAGGATATGCAAACAGCATTCTGAATGTCCAAAATATCAACTGCAATAATCTCCAGGTTAGGTTATTTAAACTAAGCAAACAGTATCACAGTATCGCCAAGGTTGGAAGAGACCTCAAAGATCATCGAGTCCAACCTGAAACAAAGATCCCTAAACTAGAGCCAGAACCAAGCACCTTTCCTTACCGTTTTGAATGGACCCAATTAGATCTGACTGCCCACGAGCTAATAAATATTTCATGGATGAGTTCTGTCACGCAGATGCTGCAACTGAAATATCCAAGAGAGTTTGTATTCTGCACTGTTGGCCACTATTTTTGTAAGGCAACAAAAGATGCCTGCATTGGCAGGTGGTAGGCAATAAACGTCACTCCAATTCTCCCAAATTTGGATGATAGGAGGCGATATGAGAGCAGCTTGGAAAAGGTACCTAGGCAAACCTAGGTAGGCAACAAGGAATAAGTAAAATTAAGCCAAATGAGGCCTAAAACCAGCAAAGACAAAAATGTATTAAATACAGGACATAATTAGAAATGACTGCAGTACAGAATGTTCAGTATTAGGCCTTTTCAAAAATGTTTGATATTGGCACTTCCTCTGGGGAGCGGTGGGTGGCTTTAAGAACCTTTGTGAGAAGGAGCTTTATACAAATGGATGGGCTTGCTTTACACAAAAGTACTATACCACCTGCGTTAAAGACTGGATCTCTCAGATCCCAGAGGAACCAGGAGACATTTGCTTCAGGTGTTGACCATTCTTTAAGCATATTTGGCTAATTCCTGGTAGAAATTCTGCTAGGGATAGAGTATATTGATTATTCTAGAGGAAGCTTACCCTAGTAATCATCTGAGAAAGAAAACAAAATTGCTGGTGACTTCCAAAGGTCTTGGATGATCCCTAGTGTATTTAGGTAAGCTGAAGTGTGTGGTCTCCGAGGCTCAACAATTTCGTTCAGGCTTCCCTGGGACCCAGAATCATGTATCAACAAAATACCCCAACAGGACCAGATTTTTAATCCTAGCTGACCTCTGGTGCACAGGTCTGCTGTTGCCCTTCTGCAGTGGTGATAATACTTCCTGTGCACAGCATTTCCATGGGGCAGAGCACTAGTAATATTTTTTTTTAAATAAAAGTATACACTGAGTTCTCAGCAAAATGGTTGCATTTGAAATTGTTCTTCCTTTCTTCTACTGTCCTTGATTTGAGGAACAGCAAGTAAACAGGAGAAACAAATTAACTTTCATGCAGCTCTTTTATGTGCATCTCACTAACCTCCAATATGGAGGGAAATGCAACTGAACAAAGATGCAAATTATCAATATTAAAAGGTTATCTTCATTATAATTGCTGTATTGGGACATAATTGCCCATTGGAATCTGCTACCTGTGGAGGTGGTGGAGTCACCTTCATTGGAGGTGTTCAGGAGGAGACTTGATGGGGTGCTTGGTTGCATGGTTTAGTTGTTTAGGTGGGTTGGATTGGTTGATGGGTTGGACTTCATGATCTTGAAGGTCTCTTTCAACCCGGTGTATTGTATTGTATAATTGAAGTACTGAGGAATTCTGTGTGAATTAGTTTTGTTTGTAGTCTAAGGAACAGAAATCAGCCACTTTGAATAGCACAACATTATGGAAACTTCCTCTGAAGTAGTAACTTTTTACATTGAAGTGCAATAGAAGATTAGGGCCTCTGCAAGTGGTACCATCTTTGCATAAAGTAAGACCAAGCTTCTGTCCCCAGATGCTATACCAAGATGGGACAGCCAGCACATGTGCTACAAAGGCCAGACTAAAAGCCAGAAAGTCTAATTTATCTGCAGAAATATACCACACTTTTGCTAAGCCTGGGTCATGACCGAGCCTATCTTGAATCCTAAGCTGGAAAGTTCATTAGCTGCAGGCCAGCCCTCCCCTGCCTACAGGGCTCATGATAAAGAGAAGGGCTACCATCAATTTCAAGAGGCAAGATCTGAAGGGCCACATTGCTAGATTTTGTTTTATTTTTTCTTACTAGTAACTGAAATTTCTCACAAATGACGAGGCACAAGGGAGCTTTGCTTTGGGCAGGGTACTGTGTGGAGGTGTGCTGCCGAACCTTTGGCAATGATTTGCACAGAGGTCTGTCCCCTCAGTGAGGTAATAGGTTGCTGAGTCTGTTATTTGGACCATTTTTTCCCACTTTGTGATTTATTCTTTTCTTTCAACAAAAATTACATCATTTTTTTTTAACAGCTCAGGACCATTTACTGGTGCAAAAATCATCTTTTGAGATCTGCAGACTGTTTCACAGATATTTGACATCTTGGGTGGGAGAGTGTTTCTGCATGGAAGAACTCACCAAATTTTGGGAGTTGCAACAAAGAATTTAATGTTACTCAGTACTAAGATTTATTTCAAGTCCTCATGTCTTAAACACAATTTGAATGCCACTCAGTCCTTCTTATGAGGATCTGGTTTGCTGTGTAAAAATATACAAAGCAATGATTCAAACCATATACCACAGACAGTGCCTGCAGATATTCTGACTACTGATCAGGGGGTTATGCTTTTTTATTTTAAACTGCTTTGGTAACTATTACTACTGAGGGGTGATAAAAGTGTGCAATATTTTTGGTAGGCTGAAGTAACCAGTCTCCTGGTCAATGTGTGGGAGCTGTGGGTGTATGAAACACATGGAATGTTGCCCACATGCTAAGGGGCCATTATGAATTGCTAATAGTGGTCAGCACCACTAACATTCTTTATGGGTCAGGAATATCATGTAAGATGGCTTCTGCTAGGAAGCACTTAGTCTTCATAGAATCATAGAATCATAGAATCAGTCAGGGTTGGAAGGGACCACAAGGATCATCTAGTTCCAACCCCCTGCCATGGGCAGGGACACCCTACACTAGATCATGCTGGCCAGAGCCTCATCCAGCCTGGTCTTAAACACCTCCAGGGATGGGGCCTCAACCACCTCCCTGGATAACCCATTCCAGGGCTTCACCACTCTCATGGTAAAGAACTTCTTCCTCACATCCAGCCTGATCTCCCCATTTCCAGCTTCATTCCGTTCCCCCTAGTCCTATCACTACCTGAGATCCTGAGAAGTCCCTCCCCAGCCTTCCTGTAGGCCCCCTTCAGATACTGGAAGGCCACAATGAGGTCACCTCGGAGCCTTCTCTTCTCCAGACTGAACAGCCCCAACTCCTTCAGTCTGTCCTCATAGGAGAGGTGCTCCAGCCCTCTGATCATCCTCGTGGCCCTTCTCTGGACACGCTCCAGCACATCCACATCCCTCCTGTAATAGGGGCTCCAGAACTGGACTCAGTACTCCAGGTGGGGTCTCACCAGAGCTGAGTAGAGGGGGAGAAGCACCTCTCTTGACCTGCTGGTCACACTTCTCCTGATGCAGCCCAGGATCTGATTGGCTTTCCGGGCTGCAAGCTGCAAGTCTTCAGATTAGGAATGCATTATCATAATGACTTCTGAGACACCTGCCACTGAACACTTCAGGAGATGCTCTGAGCTACTTTAGTGGATGAAATCTCCAGGTAAGAGACCCTGGATGATATCTTCAAAGAGACACTTCAGAACTTATAATATCCAAAGGTACCTTGAAGGTATCTTTAAGCCTTATCTTTTCCTAATAACAGTTATCCTTTGCTAAGATATCAAAAAATTTAGTAAATGTATTTGAAATTCAACACATTTTGGACAGAGAAGAAGAAAAGGTTCTTTTCTAAAAATTATTGAACATAAAAATGGGAAGGAAGATAATTATAGGGTAAAAGAAAGTTTTGAATAAAATGGAATCATATCTTTTTAATCAACATATCCTTCTATATCTATATTATATCATCCTTCTAATTGGTTTTGTTAGTAAAAACAATGGAGAATAGCATCCAACCAGCTCTAGTGTCTGTGTTCACAAAAATGTCACATTTTGGGAGATTTTGTAGAAAAGAATATTGCAGGCTCTGGGAATTTAGTTTTATGATCTATGAGGTCTTGGTTTACTGAATACACTTGCAATGTTTCAAGGCTTTTCCTTATATGAATGAAGAAACTGAAGCAAGCAGTGCCACAAGCAGAACAGATAAAGTCCTGTTTCATGTGGCTTTAGATGCTCTGGCTGAATTCTCATCTCTCAGCTAATGAAAACCTGGCTGAAGCTTATCCAGGAGATGGTTCTAGCAGGTGCCTTTCCCAAGGCAGCAGAGAAGGATTTCTGTTTTCCTGCCTCATACATGGCTGTGTGTTTTCCTGAATCTCAGGAATAGTTAAAAATGCACCCTGCCAAATGGAGAAATAAATGGTGTTACTACATGTGTAAGTAGTTCTCAGGTAAAATACCAGTAGATGGCACTTGAGAATGTGCAGTCCTGTTCCTTGTTTCTGCAGCATAGTAAGTCCTCTTCTTGTGCACCATGAGGTATTTTATCAGCACAATGTTTTATAATGTTTCCAACAGGAGCCCTCTCAAGGAGTCTCTTGATCACCAAAGGCAGCTGCACTTCCCAATTAGAAGTCACCTGTAGCTGGGGTGGATGAAAACATGTTGTTACTCGTAGGGGGCATTGTTTTTACTTACAAATATTATATGATTTCTTTTGAATACTTAAAGATGAGATTGTTCGAATGAGGGAGCACAGGTGTGCCTTACAAAATGGGCAAGCACACATCTGACAGGTGAAGAGAAAGCCAACTTTATAACTTTCAAATGACACACAAGGGGCAGCCTGGGCCAGCTGTGTACCAAGCCATAAAGCCACTGCAGTGCCGCAGATCTTTCCTCTTCCATGTTAAGCCTTCTTGTGCCACACCACACAGAAGCATATCTCCCTTCATTTGAAGGAAAGTTCAAGTGAAATACCACAAAGTGGTCCAAGATAACAGCTGTCTTACAGTAATGGGATAATCTGTAACAATGAAAAGATACAGATCCTTTTTCAATACATCCTGGTAAGATTTGACTCTTCATATTACTCTTCCAATACAGAGATCTTTTTATGACTCTTGAAAGAGCTTATAAACCTTAGAGGGAGATTCACATGGATAATGGTACCTCTGCCTCCTTGCAGTGGTGTTTCCTCCTCTTCTGGTCAAGTCACTCTCCCAGCTTCTTCAGGCAAACACCACACCAGAAAGGTAATATGATCAAAATGTGATCTTTAGAGAGTGGTGTCAGAAAAAGAGCATTAAATTAGGACTATTGATGGTGGTAGGAATCAATGGTGAAGCAGCTATACCTCCCCTGTGTGCTTCATGCTGCCATTTGCAGAGATCACAGATATCCTGCAGCAAAATGTGTCATGTGTCACTTTGGTGGCTACTGGGGTACTGCCTGTTACAAGTAGAGGTGATGCTCTATTTTGCTGCTCTGAATAGCTTATTTTAAAGGAATAGTAGAAAGAAGAAAGACTTCGATCGCTGCAGGGATCTGCTAGCCAAAGTGTCGTGGGATGAAGCCCTGGAGGGAAGAGGGACCCAGGACAGCTGGTCAGTATTCAAGGACCACCTCCTCTGTGTCCAGGATCTATGTATACCTATAAGGAGAAAAGCAGGAAGGAATGCTAGGAGGCCTGCCTGGATGAACAAGGAGCTGCTGGACACACTATCACTTAAAAAGAAACTCTACAGGAAGTGGAGGGAAGGACAGATAGAACAGGGGGTATATAAGGAAGCTGCCCGAGCAGCAAGAGGCCTGGTTAGGAAAGCCAAAGCAGAGTTTGAACTGAATCTATCCAGGGGGTTAAAGGGAACACTAAGAATTTCTATAGGTATGTTAATGGCAAGAAGAAGACTAGGGAAGGTGTGGGCCCCCTCAGAAAGGGAAGTGGTGAATTAATCACAAGTGATGTGGAAAAGGCTGAGGTACTCAATCACTTCTTTACCTCAGTCTTCACTGCAAGGGCCTCCAGCCACACTCCTGGTGTCATGGCAGACGATGCCAGGGACGGGGAGGAAGAACTGCCCATCATAAGTGAAGCTCAGGTCCGTGATCACCTGAAGAACCTGAAAGTGTTCAAGTCCATGGGACCCGACGGGATACACCCACGGGTGCTGAGAGAACTGGCAGATGAGGTTGCCAAGCCCCTCTCTATTATATTCCAGAAGTCATGGCAGAGTGGGGAAGTTCCCACAGACTGGAAAAGGGGAAACATTACTCCCATTTTCAAAAAGGGCAAGAAGGAGGAACCGGGGAACTACAGGCCAGTCAGTCTCACCTCTGTGCCCGGAAAGATCATGGAGCAGATCCTCCTGGAGGCACTAATGACTCAGAAGAACAGTGAAGAGGTGATTTGGAATAGTCAGCATGGCTTTGCCAAGGGCAAATCCTGCCTGACAAACCTGGTGGGCTTCTATGATCAGGTGACAGCATTAATAGATGAGGGGCGAGCAACTGATGTCGTTTACCTGGACTTGAGCAAAGCCTTCGACACTGTCCCGCACCACCTCCTGGTCTCCAAGCTGGCGACACATGGGTTTGATGGATGGACCACTAGATGGATAAAGAATTGGCTTGGTGGCCGCACCCAAAGAGTGGCTGTCAATGGGTCCATGGCCCAATGGAGGCCAGTGACAAGCGGAGTCCCTCAGGGATCAGTCCTGGGACCTGTCTTGTTCAACATCTTTGTGGGTGACATGGACAGTGGCATCGAGTGCACCCTCAGCAAGTTTGCTGATGACACCAAGCAGCCCTGAGGAGAGAGACTTGGGGGTGCTGGTGGACGAGAAGCTCAACATGAGCTCTCAATGTGCGCTTGCAGCCCGGAAAGCCAATCAGATCCTGGGCTGCATCAGGAGAAGTGTGACCAGCAGGTCAAGGGAGGTGATTCTCCCCCTCTACTCAGCTCTGGTGAGACCCCACCTGGAGTACTGCGTCCAGTTCTGGAGCCCCTATTACAGGAGGGATGTGGACGTGCTGGAGTGTGTCCAGAGAAGGGCCACGAGGATGATCAGAGGGCTGGAGCACCTCTCCTATGAGGACAGACTGAAGGAGTTGGGGCTGTTCAGTCTGGAGAAGAGAAGGCTCCGAGGTGACCTCATTGTGGCTTTCCAGTATCTGAAGGGGGCCTACAGGAAGGCTGGGGAGGGACTTCTCAGGATCTCAGGTAGTGATAGGACTAGGGGGAACAGAATGAAGCTGGAAATGGGGAGATCAGGCTAGATGTGAGGAAGAAGTTCTTCACCATGAGAGTGGTGAAGCCCTGGAATGGGTTATCCAGGGAGGTGGTTGGGGCCCCGTCCCTGGAGGTGTTTAAGACCAGGCTGGATGAGGCTCTGGCCAGCCTGATCTAGTGTAGGGTGTCCCTGCCCATGGCAGGGGGGTTGGAACTAGATGATCCTTGTGGTCCCTTCCAACCCTGACTGATACTATGATACTATGATACTAAGTCTGCTGCCCTTGTTGATATAGTCCCCATGGCTTTCTTTGAAGCTCTGCCACCAGTTATGTAATGCTGAAAGGCTTTTAAGCTGGCGTGCTTAGACTTTTCATTCTACTTCTGTACTACAGAAATCTAGTAAGTTAAACGTCTTGTAGGTAGTTACTCCTTGATCTGGCAAAGGTGGGGATATTTGTTGTGACTGGGAAAAAGAGAGAGGGAGAGAAAAAAAGCAGGCAGGTATGTATGGAATTTATGTAATTTTTTCATAGATATGACTTCCCATTTTCCTAGCATCTCTACCACAAGGGACCTCTGAGCTGTAGTTGGAAGCAAACAGCATGCCTTAATGTGAGAGAGAAATTCTGCTGGCGCTTTGCCAGAGTAATGGGCAAGATTATGCATTTTTATCCTCTGGAAAGGCCTTTTTGTCCCAAGTGAGCACCTGAATGATATTTTTTAATCAACGTATCATGAAGAAAATATACTGTTCCTGAGACGAGTTTTGTTTTTCTTTCACATAGCTGCATGCAATTTCACCTTTGCTCCATTGCCAATTCATCCGAAGCCTCTTTCTATATTGATTAATGAGGCTTTTTTCATATTGTGTAGGAGATTTTCAATACTCATGAAAACATTGCCAAAATTTTCACATTTCTGCAAGCAGTTTATAGGCAAAGAAATCACTTTTTTTTTCTTTTCCTTTTTCTTTTCCAGAATTCTTATTATTACCCAGACTTACATTTGTTTCCTATAAACCTTTTCCTGTAAGGTGGATTTAGAAACACAAATTCATGAAACCTTGCAGCCAGTCTTGGTGACTCAAATCAGGGCTTTGTAATGCCTTAGAATATTGCTTCAGAGAGAATAATATCAGTGAGGAGATTTCCATGAAGGGGCTGTGTGAGAGACTAAAAGCTTGTCTCTCCTGGTGTGACTCAACAAAGATAAAATCACTTGCTGCTTGCCCAGACAATAGCTGATGTGTGTTGGGCAGAGCCACTGGAAGGACCCTTGGAAGGTGCTCACTGGACTACAGCTGGCCTCACAAAAATGGACTGAGGCCACCTTCGGGAATATTCATAAGACAAGATAATCTCCACCCATCAAGTGCCCTGGAAAGAGGGGATGGTGAGACAATGGATTCACCACATGTTTCCTGATGTGTAATGAGTGTGTGGGCAGGCAGATGGACAAGGAGGAGGCAGAGCCCCCCCCCCCTCCATCCAGACCCCTGAAAGACACAGAAAGATTTCCTGGAGAACGATACCTGGATACTTACCTAAGGATGATTTCCTGGCCCCTGATTTCCTGAGTGGCAATACTTGGACACATAGCTAAGGACTAAGAAACTGTATAAAAGACTTGAGCAACTACTGGTTTAGGAGAAGAAGAACACGGAACCAAAAACACAGATGAAGGAAAACACAGGAGAAGGACAATGCCACTGAGAAGGAAAGCAGGAGAGAAGGCAAAGCCTGGGACAATGCTGCTCCGAAGAAAAGAGGCCATGGAGCCTGGAAGAAGCAGACCGGACGCTCTATCTGTGCCCTAAGTTCCGCCTGCTGCAACTCATGGAGCTGAAGAAGCTGCTCAGAGGACCATATCTCTTCTACAGCCAAAGCCTCAGCACCACAGCCTACAAACCCAACATCTCCTGCAGCACCTTGCCTCCACAGACTCAAACTTGGGGGTGGTGAGGGGTGTGGTAATATAATTTCTTTCCTCTACTCTCTTCTCTCTCTCCCTCTCTATTTTCTCTCTCTCCCCTTCTGATCCATCCGCTTTATTTGTGTAATAAATAGTCTAGCTGTTGATATTTTGGCCTCGTTTGTGCCTCTCATTTCACAGCATGGGAATATTCAAAAGAACTGAGTCTCTCTCCGTCTCCAGACAGAGACAGGCTGGTCTTCTATTCATTGAAACAGGGGCAATATTCTGGCTGCAGCTTGTGTGGAAGCAGGTACTCAACATTTTTCCCCAGTCACACAATCAGTCAGTTTTAGCGGAACAGATTTTGAGGGTTATGCTACATTATCACCTCTTCCTGCCTTTCTATGATTTAAATCCCAAAGAGCGATCAAATCATCCATTAACCTCCCACAACAAGCCCTAAAATATTTGATAATATTTAGAGCCTTCTCCTTGCAGGGAGGTGAAATGGTAGACGGAAAGAGAGGGAGAAAAATAGAGCGATCTTATTTAGGTCTAGCTGACCCTCAGGTACAGATTGAACAGCTGAAGAATTAAAAATTAATAACTGCAGGAGTAAGCAAATAGGGAGAATTTGATGTGTCTGTGGAGGATAAGAATACATGTGAAGGTGAGAATATCTGTGTGTTACAATGCAAAACATTTCCCAGTGTTCAGAGAACCCTTGACTACCATTCAGCAAAACCAGAACACTATGAAAAGATGAAAATGTGATAATCCTTCAACAAAACAAAACCAAAGCAACCGAAACCCCAGATCTGTGGGTAAGTTAAGAAGCTGTCTGGGGAAAATCCTGCTGAGATATTGTGGTAATGGTTTGGGTAATACAGCAACTGTAATACCACACAGTCTGTGTATTAATAGCAAGGGTTGCTATCTCTGGGATAAATACCCAGTTGAGTTAACAAACTGCATCACTATCTTCTATTTGGTAAATCAACCCAGTTGAGTTAACAAACTGCATCACTATCTTCTATTTGGTGGAGAAGAATATAAGCATGGGGGAGTAGGCAGAAGAAACAACAACAACAACAAAATCCAAACTCAAACCGGATTTCTCTGAGGGCCTCAGGGATAAGGAAATGCAGGAAGTAGAAAAGAATTTATTACCGTATGGTGTTTTATTTCAGCCAGAACTTTGTCAGAGTGCTACAAAGTGCAACTCAGCTTTAATCAGTGGAAATTCCGAGCTTGATTCATTTTTGAGAGGCATTAAATTTCATTTGGCTTATAATGATATAAATGCAGAGCTCTCAAGGTGATCTAGTCTTTAATAGTTACTAGTGAACTTGGCCCACACATCGCATTAGTTAACTGTACTATAAAGATGCTAATGAGGTGAAGGGTAAGTAGGTAATTTTTTTGGGTAGCATAATTCCAATGAACTATGAAGGAATTTATTAGGGTGTAATTTGTTTGTTCTGAATAGCTTGGTCTGTAGCACAAGCTCGTGGAAGGACTTTTGGAAGAGTGGAGACAGTTAAGGCACCTATTTAGCAGCAGAAGTTATTTTTATACGAGAATTGAAGAAAAAACCAGAGCCAAACCATAAACAGGAACAGAAGCATAAGTAATATAAAAATTCAAACATAGTGACTCCAGAAAAGCAGATCTCAAGTGCTTTGAATGACAGTAAACTGCAAAAATGTGAAAATACTGAAAGAGGTGACCTGGACTGTTTCATGGTTCTGGCTAGCAATAGGAAAGCCACTGGAACAACAATGATGGGAAAAGTCGAGCTCCCCTCTCACTGACTCAGGAGATACTTCTGACCTATTGAAGTCACAGAAAAAAAAATCCTGATGATTTTCCTAGAGACTTTGACTCAGGTATTTATCAACTGCTTAAAAATTCCTGAAGCACATGAGTGTTGCTGTAAGGTTAGGGTGATGACCAAAGCAATGAAGATAAAACACAAGCAGAGTATGGAGAGAGCACCCAAGAGATCAATGACTCCCCTCAAGCAACTTCTATTTATATCTCTCTTCTTAATATGGCTGCATGGGATTGGTTAACAGACTTTTCTTAAGACTCTTGCTGGCCAGTGATACTCGTTAAGCTAGCACAGCTGGCTCCTACCTAATCTACTATAGTTACTTGTTAAGGTAGAGCAGGTGGTTCCTATCTCATCTCACAGTTTCTCACCCTTAAACATACGGTCCAGGGGACTTTCCAGATTCTCATGGGAACACAGATTCATCACAGGCCCCCACTCATGAGTAGCAACTTGGTGGAGTGGGAAGGCAGGCAGGGGGACAGTTTTGAGATTAGATAGCAGAGTATCCTGAGAGCCCAGATGCAAGCATTTTGAAAAGTCCTCAGCTTCACTGATTCACCTGAATGACAACAGCTCCAGCCTGTATATGGTGAATATTAGGTGTGGAAAACAGCTGTGCAATATTTTTTAACTATGCTGATTATTTTTAGTTCAATGCCTCTTTAAACCTGAACTGCTGCCTTATCATCACACCTCTGAGAAACCTGCCTTCTGGCAGTTCCCCTTTGAAATTGTTTTGTTTATAAGGTGCAGATGCTTAGCAGCAAACATATTTCCCCCCTTCTCATCCCTTTCCACTAAGAATACAGAAAGAAATTTCTTCCAGATTTCATGCTGTTCAAGAAGTCAGAGGGTTATCTGGCAAACTTATGACTTCACTGGATTTAGTGCCTGTGTGTGAAGATATACAGGTTTGATTAATATGGGCACTTGCTCTGCAAAGCTCTGTACGCTGCAGGAGGTCATGCTTTGCCAGCGTGCAAGGGTATGTGGCATTGCATGGTCTCCATGCACATACACATAGATGCAGTTTTGCAGCTTGACATTGTGTTGGAGATGATTCAGCTTGCAAAGCAGGATATCTACATTTATATATTGAAGAGTTAAGGGTGAAATCTGGCTGCTTGCATGCTGGCATCTGGTGCCACAGTAGACTTTTTTTGATACAGTACTTGTCTATCTACTATTCTGATCTCTCAAGAAGTCTTCTATCAGATCTGCCAACCATATGTTTGTGGTGGGTATTGCAAATGGCAGTAGAAAGTGTACTGAACCCTTAAATTAGGTGCTGCAACCCAAAACTGAACCTCTTCCTTGTCAAAATCAGAACAGATTTTAACTTCACCTTTGACTTGCCAAGTGGAGGACAGTGTCTGACCTTAGAAAAGCATCAGCTTATATTTAATCATTAAAGGGACTCTCATGTTGGCCTTTTTATTTATGCTTGGTGGGCATTGGTACTGTGTTACCTTCTCAACAGACATAAGTCCTTTCTAGTCTGGCTGTGTTCCCCATCCTTATGGAGAAGTTGTGAGTTTGTGTTTGGATGCTCAGTTGGGTGTTCTGGTGCATCTCACGAGAAGGTAGCAGAAACAGTGTGTGAGTATGAGCACTATATTTTCAAAGTATGTTTAATATTATTTTCTAGCTGTAAAAGACAATTCCTCCTTCTCACCCCCCACCCCCCCGCCTCAATTATGCATAATGCTAAACCTGCAAAGTAACACTGGCAATGACACTAATGTTTCTGAATATCAGAAACATTATCATTATCAGGCTCTCTTGTGCTGAGCTCTCAAAAGTCCATAGATGTGAAAAATATGTTTGTGTGGTTCCTTCCCACCAATTTTGATCAAATAGATTAGATTAGTGCAACACTGGAACTTTAAATTTTAACTCTTCTGAACATCACTGGAAGTTGCTCTGATCCAAATCCTTGCAGCTGAACAGTTCTTTCCAGTCCTGGTTCTTAATCTCTTTCCATAGTGTATGTGGCATATGGTGTATGTGGCACCTATGTTCGGAGGCAAGCATAAGCTCATTAGCTCTTTGTATTTTGGCAGACCACAAGTTAACTCTTCACAGTTTTCTCTAGAGATCTTTTCTTGTACTAAGACTCTACAAAAAGACCAAAATAACAGAAGCTCTAGCCTGAGACAAGCAAACATCGACAGGTTTTTGGCACAAGATGGTGAATGTCAATAGATGAGCCAACATCATGGAGATTTGGACCCCAAATACTTACAGTCTCAAAAATATCCAGTCAATTAGAAGCTTTAAAACAAGATTTTATCATTTTATGAGAGCGTTGTCAAATCTAGTGCAAATTTAAACCTAATTAATTCCCTACCAGGGTAGCAAACTCCTCTGTTGCTTGGTTTACACAAATACATAAATAGACTGGGCCTGAAGCATAATCCTTACCCATAATATCCACTTTGACTATGGATCTTTGGTATATGTAAGTAGTGCTGTTGTGACTGTTTCCCCTTTTCCATCGTGCAGTCCTGCCTGTGTTCCTGTTAGCTGTGCTTTACTATGGCTGAGAAATCAGCAGAGAAACTGTTCCTGATTTTGTCACACTCCAACCAAATTTATGTGAGAGATGACTTTAAAGAATAGAAGGTCCTAAGGAAGTCTTACTAAAAAAGAAAAATCATCTTTCTGTCACTTCATCTCCAGCAGCTGTCTTGTCAGGGTTACTGTATTTTAGGCACCAGACTCCAGCACGACCACCTAGCCCTGATGTCTTTATGGCAGTAAAAAGTCCATTGTACCTTTCACTTCTTTTGTTATCACTTCTATTCCTACCCCAAGACCAATACTGTGCCTGAGTATACAATCCTTCATTCAGGAAAAAAAAAAAAACCACAAACCTTCATTTTAACCATATAAACTTTCTAGCAGACTGCTAGGTTAGGTTATTGAAGCTGAACTATTTCATACTGAGTCTTTCATTTGTTATGTAGCAGCTTGTTGCCTTTCATACATTCATCATCCAAACATTTCTTACATTAGATCCTGTTCATTTCCTGCTCTGTCCTGTTTGTTACACGTCATTTTACAACGAAGCTTGTAACACAAAATATTCAATTCTCTTCCACATTAAAGATTTTTTTTTCTATGTAGCAGCAGCTTAGCAATGAACTCCTTATTAAATGAAGCATAAAGCAGAGATCTTCTGACAGTCCTGTCCATTCCTGATTTCCTATTGCCCAACACCTTCCAAAGCAGGAATGAACTAAGGAGTGGTCTTTTGGACCACTGGTCACCCCTTTGTATTTCCTAGTGAGGCAGAAGCACTGTGATCCATCACATGATGGATTTCTTGAGGGAATAACATTTGATGTATCTAAGCTGCTTGTCGCAGACTCTAAATCGCACTGTTGTTGCCACATAAGTGCTCTGGCTTTGCAGCATGGCTTGGCCCTCGTCACTGCAGAGGTCTAATGACATTTTATTTTTTAGAGAAGGGTGCAGGGAGTAGTTCTGAGGAAAATAAACTGGAGAGAGGGGGAAAAAATATTCTGTAGATTAGTTATGCAACAATTAATCCTGACACCCTGACTGGTAAAATTAATCACTAAGTTATTATGGAGCTGCTTTCTGTGCTTATACTGGGGGTGGGGGGGTGTGGAAATTGCAAGAGAAGGTGTAAGGGAAGTGGGGTTGGTTTGTCTGAAAACAAGGAAGGCTGAAATGTGGAGCTGGAGGGATAAGGTCTGTTGCGTGGCAGGAAGGGATCAACCTGTTCCTTCTATTCCCTTGGAAATACAATAAACTGTAATGGGCTTAAATTGAGGCAAAGGCTATTTAGTTTAGGCTTTGAAAAAGACAGCAAGGGTCTCACACTAAGAAGGGTTAAATACAGACAGCACTGGTGTAGGGTGGGTGGAGGAAAAATATGTCCTTGTATGGCTGTTTTTTATGACTTCTTGCTAGGCTAACAGGTATAGAAAAATAAGCACTGACTGCAGCAGCCTAATGCACACACTGTGGGGGAAAAGCAAAACAGTACCACAGCTAACTATAGCAGGGCTCCCCTGCATTTCTTTCACAGCAGTGCCCACTTAATGATATTTGTCTACATACATTTGCTACTGGGCCTTTGGTTGAAGGAATAAAGCTTTAACACCAAGCACTTGCTGCTGATGCTGCAAATGAGGTGATTCTTTTTTCCATTCTGTCTGATAGAAAAGGACAGCAGGTGCTGAGGAAGAGGGAGATTTGATGACAACCCACCACAGCACTTTCTCCCCTCTTCCAGACATTGCTAACCAGCCATAAACTGCAATTAACGATGTTTTGTCAGGCTGCCAAATAGATACACGCATTTCCATTACACTAGTGCAACGATTTAATGCAACCTTCTGAATAATGTCTTCAACTCATCACATGAGAGTTCAGGAAGACAGAGGCATAATGAATTAAAAAAAAAAAAACAAACAAACACAAATTAAAAAACCACAAACACAAAACACCTAGGAGGCAGAAGCAACCACCTAAAGTGCTAAAGAAAAAAAACCAAAAGCTCTCTTTGCAGTCAGAAGGACAAAAAACAAGTCACAGTGACATTTCTAGACTGTAAGCCATACAAACAATTTCCAAGGAGTGGATTAAAATAAAGTTGTAGGAGTCAGAACTATCCTTACATGCCTTTGCAGGGTTACTGCTCCCACTCCATTAGCTATGAAGAAGGAAGGATGGAAGATTTATATAGATATTACTTTTTCTCGCTAAATATTTTTCTGAGAAAAGTAACTTTGTATGGAACTAATGAAGTTTCTGCTGTGTCAAGTGATGTACAATACAATACAATAAACCAGGTTGGAAGAGACCTTCAAGATCATTGCGTCCATCCTATCAACCAATCCAACCCACCTAAACAACTAGACCGTGGCACTAAGCACCCCATCAAGTCTCCTCCTGAACACCTCCAACGATGGTGACTCCACAACCTTTCCGGGCAGTCCATTCCAATGGGCAATCACTCTCTCTGTATAGAACTTCTTCCTAACATCCAGCCTAAACCTCCCCTGGTGCAGCTTGAGACTGTGTCCTCTTGTTCTGGTGCTGGCTGCCCGGAGAAGAGACCAATCTCCACCTGTCCACAACCTCCCTTCAGGTAGTTGTAGACAGCAATAAGGTCACCCCTGAGTCTCCTCTTCCCCAGGCTAAGCAACCCCAGCTCACTCAGCCTCTCTTCATAGGGCTTGTGTTCCAAACCCCCACCAACTTCGTTGCCCTTCTCTGGACACATTCCAAGCAACACCCATTCCTGCACACACCAGAAACAAGGGGGACACCAGGAGTGTGTGTAGGATAGGAGAGGTTTTATGCCTGCATGCCTGCTTGTGCACTATGTGGCACTTGGTGCCATGGTCTAGTCGTGGGGTCTGTGGTGACAGGTTGGACTCGATGATCTTCGAGGTCTCTTCCAACCTTAGCGATACTGTGATACTGTGATACTAAGACACCTCTGATGGGCTGGATCAGCCCTGTAGGATGTGTATTTGTGCACTGTTGCCTGCAAAACTGCAAGGTTCAATCCCCAGTTGCAAAGCTCTCCTGGCAGGATAGCACCCCTCCATGCAGGACAGCACCCCTCCATGCAGGACTTGTTAACCCTGTCTTCTGGATGATAGCCCATCCAGAAATGAAGGGCAAAACCCCAAAACTTCACAGAGAAATCTCTAATATAATGAGACACAGCTTCCTTGCTAGTATAAGTCTTCGGCTGACTGAAACACGGGATGTGTAAGCACTGAGGGTTTAGGATGGGGATCGCACCAAATCCAAGCATGTGAAACTCTTGAGGAGTCCTCCTCTTAGTACTAGGAGTTTCTAAGTGAGTGTTTACTGGCTCTTGGTCAATATTATCAAAGACTGAGATTTTTCAAAGGAGACTAAGAGATTTATGTGCATGGTTTCCACATAGCAGGGTAGTAATAATCAGTAGGACTGAAAGATCCTGCCAAGGACTTGTGTGAAGGTGGCAGTGCTTGAGTGCAATCCCCATGACAGCCAGAACTGCAGTTGTTGCATGAGGGGACGTGGATGAAGTGGGACACATTTGCTGTTTATGCATGACAGACTGGGGAGAGAGTGTGTACGTGTGTGCACACGTATGTGTGCAGGAGAACCTGGATAGCTATAGAGTTATGACTAGACATGTTTCCTAACCACAACTAAAGCACATCTCCAACATAACGTTTAACTCCTTAGGCATCTCTACCCCAAGGTAGGTGCTGAAAGCCAGCATTAATCAGTTATGTCAGGAATGTGCATGATGACCAGAGAGTCTCAGAAAATTACTTCTAACTGTAGCTGAAATCAATAAATCCAGGTTGATGGGCACTTCAGCTTTTATTAACATCATGTGAGATTGGTTGGCTTAGAGTTAACACGTGAACACCTGAAAATTAGGACCTCTAATGACTGTTCAGTTAGAAGATCAAAATAAAAACACAGGAGGAGGCATTTGTCTTCCACACAAAATCATACAAAAGGTCTCTTTTTATTAAATATACATTATTTACAGTTTAAGTCTTTCTTCTGTACAACGGTAACCATAGAAAACCAAAGAAGCTAAGGCTAAATTTTTATTCTTTTTTTCAGTCCCCAAACAGTATATTAAGACATGTTACTTTGTCTACAAAACTGACTTGGACTGAGGCAACCTCCCATGGACTTCTCTTTAGAAAACCAGATAGTGAAAGGGGAATAATCTAAATCTCCGTTTTGCTTTTTTACTGTAACTGAGAGACTCTTGCATTACCCTTGGACAGACCATTAAAAAAAAAGAAGAAGAAGAAGAAGAAGGAAAAAGTCTTGTTTTGGTTTGGTTTTGTTTTTTTTTTTTTTTGCTTTGCTGCTGAAATGAGCAGTGTTCTGAGAGATTTAGTTACTATAATTTGAGCAGAACAAAGTAAAACGACTGATGAAGGGCTCACATGTAGAAAGATCCAAAGTTTTATTGTTACAGGTATTTAATCTTGGCTAGGTTTCATAGCCTGCATGCCCCTTTCCAGGGTTTTTTTTATGATACAGTTCACCACAGTCCACTCAGGGGTGGACTCTATCTCCATTAAAATCCCCACAAAATCCTCCTAAAATCAGTGGGTGGGCATCCAGGTTGCACCACCCACAGACCACACTTCCCCATACATTGCCACAAACTCCTGAAGGTGACTTAAGTCATATCCTGGGCTTAAGTGGAGCTGAAATTCGTTGCCTTATCCCAAGTTTTATCTACAATTCTGCTAGAAGACACAGACAACCACAGTGAATGCAACTCTTGTTGACAGCAGTAGGGGATGATGAACATAAGGTTCTGAGGTGAATTCATATATGTCAACCCCAGTTTACAGGAGATCATCACCGCCCTTGCCCAGGGCAACTCAAGGCTAAATTCATCTGTGATGTATCCACATTGATCTCAGCAGGATCACAACCAGGTATGAATTTGGCTGCTTCTTTCAGAAAGCGGGTTTCAAAGCAGGGCAGGTACAATAATGTTCAGCTTCTCACTGTCATCTAGATATAATGGTCTATGTTAAACATGCAATTTGTAAAACTCAGAGATTTTTACGGCTGGATGCTTGAGATAAAACCCAAACCTGTACCTGCTTGTTCTCCTAATGTCTATTGGAAATTTCATGGAGTGGGTTGGGTGTCTGCATATTCCTCCATATCGTAAATAGGCTATGAGGCTATGACTGGCTGTGTCTAAACTTTACCTCAGAAGCAATCAGTTTTCTTTCTTTACAATATGTGTGCTCAGCACTGGCAGCAATGACAAAACACCTCAGAAAATGGTTTGTCTAAATGATGCAAGAAGGAACCGTAAAGGGCATGCAAAAGTGACTAAATAATTTCTCATGCAAAAATTGTATCAGATGGACTCTCTTTGAGATAGTGAGATTTAAATTCATGAAGAGAGTAATGATGAGAATACCAAGAAGCAAATGGTGTTGCAATGTGAACAGCAGTCAGTAGCTCAGAAAAAAGCTGCCACAAGTATCCTAAGTGAGGGAGAGATGGGGAGAGGAGAGTCCCTGTGCAGACAGGGTGTTTTGGATCACCTGTTGTATCCAGTGTTTTATTAAAAGTTACATCTGCTTGAGAGAAACCATCCCAGATTCTTCTTGGGGTATTAGAGCTCTAGTGATAGAAGTGGAGAGATTCAGATTAATGTTGGCCAGAGGTTTGAAATTCTCTCTCACATTTGAGGCATATCTCTGGTACTTTGCAGATAATCAGGACAATTTGGCAGGCTTCCTAGCAATTTGTTCCATGGAAAAATTGAATCATGAACCGAGATCTGAAACCTCACATCTACGTGACAGTTGCCATGCGTGTTTTCCAACAGCATAACTATTCTGAGAGCCTTTGCTCCTGCACTGCCTCACTGCAATTGTAATTTGGAGAGTTAATGTCCCCATTCCCCCTTACAGGTCACCACTTCCAGGTGGCTACATTGCCATGGTAGAATGCAGTCTCCCTTCTGGCTGAACACCCAACTGACATTTTGAAAATCATGCAATTTCTGTGACTTTGTGGTTTCTGTGACTGCCAGGAATAAAATCATAACCTTAGTTAGAATAGTAACACAAGTTCCTCTTCCTCCTACCACCAATTTGATAGCCCCACACATTAAAGAAGAAAAAAAAAAAAAGGAGATAAAGAGAAAGTAGAGGTGAACTAGATGTAGGAGTGATACTGTCAACACAAACTGTTGCCTTAATCCTTCTTTAGCTTGGCTTGTAGACTCAGTACATTACAAACAACAAACAATGAGCTTACAAATTACAATAGTTCACCAGAAAGTGTGCTTTTTTTTTTTTTCCCCCAGGTTTTGTTTTTGTCAGAGTAACTTAGTGCAAAAGATCACAAAAAGAAGTACCAATACATTGAAATATCCAAACTGCTATATGCATGAATCAGAATAAAACAAACCCTACCCTGGACCCAAAAAGAAGACTGTGTGTAGAAGTTTCATGTACAAAAGGAGCACAGAGGAGGGGGCCGCCCACACCAAAAGGGGAGATGGAGAACTTTTCATTGAAAAAGGAAGTGCAGCAAAGTGCAAAACCAAAGGGAACAAATCATGTTTTGAAGTTGTGATAGTTGTGAAGAAAACACCCCAAAACCCCAAAGGACATAGTGCAACTCTAACTGTAGCCAACCAAGAGGCCTCCCACCAAACTCAGAAGACTGGGGATAAGGCCCTTGGTTTGGCAGGGATGTAACTGTATCACTTGACTTGTTTGATAAGTAGGCATCACAAAACTGCATGAAAGCTTTGGAATAGTACTTGTCTTAGAGATCCTCAGAAGGTCTCAGCTTTTGCTCTTTTTTACAAAGCATTTCTTTCTGAAAAAGAAAATACATACAAAATGTTTAAAAATCCCTTTGTGTCTGTGGAAGGCTGGCAGTGTAGAGCCATACATGAAATTGGGTCTTCAATGTAAGCTCTGTGTAGGATGGCAACAAACAATGGCATGAGATAGTGGAGCACAAGGGGGGTCAAATTCTGCCTCCTTTTGTTAAGCTGAGGTGAAGGACACATTTCAACATGTTTGCCTTATGCTGACAGAAAAGGAGGTTTATTTCATTTCAATTTTTCCCCCCAGGAAGTTAAGTTATCAAGAACTTCGGGGTTCCTGGTATCAGACATATCTGCTAGGGACTAGCAGTTATGAAACATGACAGACAGGAGACTTGCATCCTTACTGGAGCTGCAGAGGTACTGGTGAGACCACACCTGGAATACTGTGTCCAGTTTTGGGCTCCCCAATTCAAGAGGTACAGGAATCTACTGGAGAGGGTCCAACAAAGAGCTATGAGGATGATTAAGGGACTTGAACATTTCTTCTGTGAAGAAACACTGACAGAACTGGGACTGTTTAGTCTGAGAGGGAATCTTATTGATGCCTATAAATATCTGAGAGGTGGGTGTCAAGAGGAAGGGGACAGGCTCTTCAGTGGCACCCATTAATAGAACAAAGAATAATGGCTATAAGCTAGAATACATGAAGTTCCAGCTCAACATGAGGAGGAAATTCTTTACTGTGAGGGTGTTGGAGCACTGGAACAGGCTGCCTAGAGAGGTTGTGGAGTCTCCTTCTCTGGAGACTTTCAAAGCCAACCTGGATGTGTTCCTGTGTGGCCTGCCCTAGGTGATCCTGCCTTGGCAGTGGGGTTGGATCCGGCAATCGCTGGAGGTCACTTCCAACCCCCAACATTCTCTGATTCTAATGGCACCAGAGATGCAGGGCTAGAAAGGCATCTTAGCAGTCTGAGTTACTTTAGATTAAGAAATGTGTGTAGATCTGTCCATGTGTATGCCACCTGCCAAAGCTTATGCATGAGGCAATGATCTTGAATCTAGAATAGACTAGAGCTATGCTCTCTCAAGCCTCACAGATGATTGATCGGATGTCCACCAAGGAGTGGTCCTTTCTTGATCCCAGCTGGCATGTCAATAAAAAAAAGAGCTGCTTTTAAGATCTGTGCAGATGTGTCTACAAGAACTGCAAGAGCAAGATAAAATTCCTATGTAAGGGCAAATTCTGCCAGACACAGCTAACATACTGCCAGAAGCCTACCCTGTCTTTAGGATCAATGGAGAGAAGAAGTGATTTACCTAATTTGAAAGATGCTTGAGACATTTGCCCTGTCCTCACTGATCACAGGACAGGACTGGATGACAAGTATAAAAAGGGTAGCTTGTAAAACCAAATGTAAAATGAAACCAACCCAAATCATTCTGATTCTGTGACTGATAAAAGCAGTCTTCAAGTTCTTCCACAGTTCTAGGGCTCAGTCTTATGCTCAGCAAAATCAATAGCTGACTTCATTAGGGGAAGAATCACATCCTCTCACCATAGTGAAACTATATGACATATTGATTGCTCCTCACCCAATATGTGAAGTAAGCAATAAACTAAATGCTAATATAAACAAATTTCTCATTAGAATAAGGGTTTGGCTTATAATGTAAAGCGTGTTCAATTGCTAAATAGGATGGATTGCGTCTGGCTAGATTAGGTTAAAATCAAGCATAGAGAAAAACCCTCATGCTTGTATTCTGGCTATCAGTTTTAACTTAAATGTCAGGGGAATCTCATGAATGATCACAGTATGATAGCAGTACAGACCTAAATGGTTTGTTTTCACACCTGGTTTAGCCAGTGTGAGTTAAAAGCCTGTCTTTGGTCTGGCTTTGTTTTCACTGCAGACATACCCTAAGTGCTTGGGCATGGCAAGAACAAGAAAAAGAAACAAAAGTAAACCTGTTAAAAATTTTCTCAACACACCCACCAGAGTTCTCAGTCCTTCTAAGCATCCAACTCAGACTTTGCATGACGAAATATCTTTGTCTGTATGGCTGTTATTTGCCAAGTAATTTCTGAGAAACAGGAATCATCAGCACTTAAATCCATATCTAAGTGACTTACAAATTTCATAGTCTAAAAATCTCTGCCTGTCAAAATCAATTTCAGAAGACACGTACTAAAGGTGGCTGTAGCCAGGAGGGGTTGGTCTCTTCTCCCAGGCAACCAGCACCAGAACAAGAGGACACAGTCTCAAGCTGTGCCAGGGGAAGTTTAGGATCAAGGTGAGGAGAAAGTTCTTCACAGAGAGAGTTGTTAGCCATTGGAATGGGCTGCCCAGGGAGGTGGTGGAGTCACCATTCCTGAAAGTGTTCAAGGGGATTTGTCCGTGGCACTTGGTGCCATGGTTTAGTAGTCATGAGGTCTGTGGTGACAGGTTGGACTTGGTGATCTTTGAGGTCTTTTCCAACCTTATTGATTCTATGATTCTATATCACTAAATGACTTGGTATCTCTCCGTCAGCCCCTCTGTTTTGTTATAAAATTTGTCTTGGGAGAAGAAAGAGAACTCGAAGCAATGCTTCCAAACAATTCTTTTATACTTTCATGTTTTCCATTGAAATAAATCCTGACATTTTATACTTAAAAAGGTATTGTCCCCTGTGTTTACTGAAAAATGTTATCTGGAATGATAGCAAAAAGAAAAAAAAGGAGACTCCTCCATTTAAAAAGCAATTAAAAAAAACCAGCAGAAATGTTTTGCAATACATGGGAAAAAAGGTCTAAGTTGAAATGTGGAAAATGAAAGCTAATGAGTCCATCACTACGCATCTCATCATTCAGAAACACTCTCAAGTAATTATGTATCATGCGACCAACCAGCATGAGGCAAGAGGGCTGTTGTAAACCACATGCCAGGGATATCATTCCAAGATTGCTTTCTCAGCATCAGACACTGCTTCTCATAAAGTCTTCCAAAAGAATTGGCAAGGAACCACCAGATCCAGACTGTCATTTATTTTTTCTTCCTTGTCTGTCCCTTCAGCACATCAGAAAAATAACCAGCAACGTACCTTTGCAAGGCACTGCCTGGATAAACAGCATGTGTAACCTCGTCTTAGTTTGCTGTAGGTTATTAACTCATCCAGTGATTCTCTATTTTTAATCTGTGTAAAAAGAATCACGAGGCAGAAACCTCAGGATGGCTGCAGAATGGTATAGAAGGCCAAGAAAGAGATTCAGCTGCACAATAAATTGTCTTGATTCATATCAGGAGTTCAGGATTATTTTTTTTTCTTAGCTGTTGGATTGATTCCATTCCTAACAGAACTCTTCAAGTGTGACAGCAAATACTACACACTCTTCAGAAGCCCTGAGAAGGCAGTAAGCCACACAGACACAAGTAGGGTGTGAAAAACCTCCCTTGGTAGGAGCTGCCCATTTTTTCTGTCGGGATGTCTGTGACCGAAAAGAAGTTTTTTTCAGTCTCACACTGAAACCATGCAGCAGAAGTAAAATGGGCAAGATTTGAGTCTTCAGCATTGTTCCCAATCAGGAAAGGACATAATACTTTAGAAAAACAGGAGAGAAGATTAATTCAAGTTAGAGTACTTGGGAATTTTAAAAGAAAAGAAATGTTTCCCTAATGTTTTGCTTTGTCAACAATGTTGATCAAATATTAACCTTTTAAGACACGACCTCAGACCTCTCTCTACTTAGCTTTGGAGAAGATATTCCAAATTCTACAAAGAGGAAATACTAATCAATCTTTCATGCAGTTTTGGGGGGAGGAGATGTTGTGTAGTTGGATTTTTTTTCTTTTTAGGAAGAACTGATAGAAGTCATGAATCATGTTTAAGATTAAACTACCTTTGCTTTCTGCTTGTCTGTGTACTTTTTCTTTGCCGCAATGTCAACAACGTTTAACCTCAGCGTGTGATAATCCTCCAATGGCATGAACAGTTATATGCTGCATTTCTAACATTTCAGACAAATATAGAGCACCTAAGTCCTAGCAGCTTCCTAAAACCCTTGGAGATTCAAGCTACTATTTTCCATGCTTCAGCTAGAGTTATGCTAGAGTATGTTGGGTCTACGTAGTCAGCCTTATGAGATGGAGGTGAAAGAGGTGCATGGGAATGACATTTATTGTTAATACATATATTGTTGGAAAAGTACTGATAAGCCTAAAAGTTACAGTAAAAGGACAGGAAGCTGGGGGAAGGAGCTTAATGAGGGCATTTTTATTTTTCCTTACCTCCTACCAGCTTCTTAGCTAGTATCAATTAATGTAACACAATTGAAATCAACAGATATATATCAATTCATATCATTTGAGAATTTGGCCAGTTCTTTATGATTGTTGTTACTAAGCCTGGAAAATAAATCAGGCATTTTGGTCTCATTCTTTCCCTCTATCCTGTCCCAGTATCTGTAGAAGCTACGTGTTCAGCTACTTTACCGCTACTTTACATAGTCCAGTTCTAACATAAAAGCGATGAATTAAATGGCTCTTGAGAAAACCGGAAACAAATGTAGGGACTTTGAAACATCCAGGAACCCATAGCAGAAACCAGGTGTGCATGTGGATCTTATTTTGTGCAGGGTGGAGTAACATGTCTCTTGAGCTGCAGAAGTAAACTCTGACTGCCAGGTTCTTTGTGTAGAGAATGAGGCACTGTGACTGTTACTAGTGTTTCCTGTACAGGGCGGTGTTTTCCAACTGAAAGTCAGCAAAAAATGAATGATTAAAAGAAAATTACAAAAAGTCAAAAGGAAGCAAAAAAGGAATAAAGGAAGGAAAGTTAGGGGAGTAAGAGCAAGAAGAAACTGCATTGTCCATCAGATGAAATATTCCCGTTTGCACTCGCTCACTGTGTTCTGCAAGTCAATGTCAGCTTTATAGGAGCTCTCGAGGTTTTCTGGGTATTCTTTCTCCTTTGTCTGGTTACTTCGATGTGCTTGTTTGTGCTGATAGAGGAATCTGCTCATGATGGCAATGATGCAAAAGATGATGAATATCACAACTGCTATTACACCTGAAAAGGGGGAAAATAGGAAAGGTAAAAAGAGTAAAAAACAAACCCAAATCCAACCCTCCAGTGACCTCAAAAATACACTACCAATGCACAACAGCTAATGGATATGACAGATCAGTTCACCTCGGTCTGTACACAATTATCTGCCTCTGTCACACCTTTCCTAGCAGCTTTTATTTCTATTTTGTCTCTTTAAGTAAGACTTCCAGCAGCAAGCATTGATGTAATTCACCTTCTAATTTCAGGCAAATTCTGCTTTCATTGGAAGTGAAGTTTGGTCAGTGTGTTTGTTTTCAAAAAGATAGATCTGTATTCTCATTCAAATTCCTGCTCTGTCGTATTTTCTTGCGTGTTATCTCTGGAAACCTTGCATGAGCCTTGTATACTTTGCTTTATAGCTTCTAGATATTATCAAAGGCAGTTCCCTACAGGGCATCCTATAAAGTAAACAGAGATAATTTGCCTTCCCGGTTCTTAAAGGAAAATGAAAAGCATACATGAAGCTATGAGGACAACTTTCCCTAGTATATAAATGCTTCCACATGACCTAGTGAGTCACCACAACATCACTAGCTTGCAGAGAGGGAGAGCTCAAGAAATCAGAATATTATCATAGAATGGTCCAAGCCAGAAGGGACCTCCAAAGGTCATCTAGTCCAACCTCCCTGAAGTCAGAAGGGACATCCCCAACTAGACCAGGTTGCCCAGGGCCTCATTGAGCCTCACACTGAATATCTCCAGGGAAGGGTCCTCAACCACCTCCCTGGGCAATCTGTTCCAGTGTTCCACCACCCTCATGGCAAAGAACTTCTTCCTGATATCCAATCTATATCTGCCCTTCTCTATCTTGAAGCCATTGCCCCTTGTCCTGCCACTGCAGGCCCTTGTAAACAGTCTCTCCCCATCCTTCCTGTAGGCCCCCGTCAGGTGCTGGAATATTGTGAATATTGTGTTGAGGCTCCCCTCAGAGTGGTGTGTAAGAGAGTTACTAGTTAACTTGGTCTTAGATCACAGAATCACATGGAATCAGAGCACAGCTGATGTTGCAAGGGACCTCCGGAAGGCAACTTGTTCAAATGCCCTACTCAAGCAGTCAGAGACAGACACTGCCCTGACAGAATCATTTTTCAATTGCAATCTTTAAAAATGAACTTACCTCCAATTACAGCTGAATCACTTCTGACTGCATTGGTGAGAGGTTCTCTTTCATCTGTCTTCCCAAAAGGATCTGCAGTTGGTTAAACAAAACAGAACTTATTTTCTGTATCAACTATATTCATTTTTCCTCTGGCTTAGATAGAAGCATCCTCTTCCAGTCATGAATTCTAAGCATCTTCTTACACTCATGAATTCTAATCTGTTTTCAAAAGATGTGATTTAGGGGACTGAAGAATCAAACCAGAAAGCTCTCTGAAAAAATAAAGTGAGCTTGCAGGACAATTTTCTTCTACATCTTCAGGAGTAAAGCCTGTTAAGGGGATATTTGAAATGAAATAGAAAGGCTCACAGTAACATCTGAAATGGTTCTCTCAGTCTATTGGCAAAAGAATCAGACAGATATTCTAACTAAATAACCCATTGGGAACTTATCTCAGAACTTTTTTTTTCTTTTCTTTCTTTCTATTTTTTTTTTTAATTAACTTAAGAAACAATATCAGAAAGAATCAAAAGGAAAGGAAGGGTAGACAGACTCAGATCTGACCTATGTTTGTAGATGTAGATACAAAAGTCAAATTTAATTCCATAAAGGGAAGCAGTCTCTGCTTGGCATAGCTTCCTGGAAGGGATGATTTTCTCTTTGTTGCAGAAATGCAGTGGTCAAATTGGATTCGAAACAGAGAGGAGGAGGACTCAGAAATCCGATAGTAAAAGTTCCTCAATGTTGGATGACTCTTGTATCCTATCTATAAATAGCTACTGTCGAAACACTGGGCCAGGGAGTCTCTATGATGCCTGTTTTCAAATTCAGTTTTATGAACCTGGGAAGTCAAGACCTCCCTGAAGTCCCTGGAGTTACAGCAGAGTACCTACTTTAGTCTTGTAAGTTTCAGAAAATGCTGTTTTCTACTGCTAGTTGAATCCAGCTTTTCTGCACTTTCACCTTTTTATTTTTCCTTTCAGTTTACCTTCTCCTTTGATGAGATTCCTATCTCTGTTTCCCTCCTTTACAAGCTTCCAGACTATTATACAGAGGATGTATGTGAGAGTTACAGATGACTGTCTGTGCTATATATTATGCTGCTTTGTCAAACTGATCTTTTTGATGAAAGAGGTGGAAGCCTAAGTGAGAAATCTGGTGTTGGAAGGTTTGTTGTAATAGAACATCCTTGCCTTATTAGGTGACTCACCTACGTTTTGCTATCTCATTGACCAAGATTTTCTTTACTGAAACAAGCAGTAATTTTGTATTTGTGTATCAGGAGGCAGTATTTAGTTTCATAAGGGGGAAGTTTTTTCCTTATTCTCTAAATCACTGATACCAGCCCCAAAGATGAGAAGCAGCCAACAGCCTTTTCATGTTTGTCACGATTTAAAAGGTGCAACTCTACTGCTAGTTTTAGGAGTAGAAGGATTTCTCATTGATAATACACATACTGGGTTCCCCAGTTCTGCAGTTCATTGACTGAGCTACTAGCCTAAAAGGAACCTCTGGGGCCAACTGATCAACACCCATACACTTGTTATCCATGTGAATGGTGGTTGCCAAGGATAGATTTGGCCACTGAGTTTGAGACCTACTTATAAGAAGCCCCTTGCTTGGATATTGGGTGCTTATAGAGAAGTTGACAAGAAATAAATGGTCATGATGATGCTTCATCTAATGTAATACATTTGTGGGACTGAGATGGGAATAAAAGTTGTTGTTTTACACATTAAAGAAGATAAGATCCTGGAAAAGGTTAGGTTGAACGGAAAATCTGGGGGTTATTTAGCCTAATCTCAAGCCTTTGAGCCTGAGATCAAAGCACAGCCAAATTAAAAATCAGGTCCAGGTAGCTCATAATTGAGTACATTACGGGAAGGTTCATCCCCTTTATTTTTCAGTATCTCATAGTTAAATAAATAAATCAATCAAAATTATTAACTTAGGTTCTTTTTATTTAGTAAAACAGAGGGAAAAAAACTGCAGATACTTTATAGCCTAAAGATGGATGTCAACGACAGACAATGTAATTTGTCTATTTCTTTCCACAAAGTAGTAGGGGAATAATCATTGTTCTAGCCTCACAATGATTTAATGTTCAGATACTGGAAGTTTGGTAAGGTATTTTCTACCCCAGCGCTCAACTGGTGCAAGAGAAAATAGTTACAGTAAAAATTCACATCTGTTGAACATTAATCCTTCCATACTAGAGAAAAATCTCCAGCTGGTATCTGGTGCATAGCATTAGTAAATAGAGTCATGAAAGACTATTAACTATGCATGAAAAAAGCATGAAATTAAATTTCTACCTTAAAAATTAAATAAGACATCACTCATGCCTAAAAGATTACGTAAGATCTGACAATAAATGCCATTAAAGCTCCACTGGTTTTTGGCAACTGTTACCAGAATTTAAGCACTGAAAAGAAACCAGAACAAATGTTGGAGATCATTTTCAGAATGGAGGCCAACAGACACAGGCCTTAAGAATTATGTTTTGCCTGAGAAATAAAATCAGGATATAAGGAGAGGAATGTTTGTTACAGAAGAGCAGATGGTATGTGATGGCAGAACCATCTCCAGTGGGAACACAATAAACTCTGAAGCTCAGGAAAAGCAATACTGTGTCTCTTATGAGATCTTTACAGGACATCCTTCTTTAAAATAAAACTGATGACATTACACTGCATCTGGAAGCACTGCTGAAGTCAGAAGGCTCTTCTGGAGATCATCTAGTCAAATCAGGGTCTACTGCAGCAAGTTTCTCAGAGCTGTATCCATTTGGGTTTTGAATATATCCAAATATTAAAACTTCATAACATTTCTGGGCCTCCTGCCACCTTTGCTTCATTTCCCATTCATTCTGATGGATAATTTTTTAACTTGGAGGAGGTCATCCTTGAACCAGCTCTCTGGGAGTCCTCCTATCGACAGAGTGATTCTTCCAAGCAGGTCCATGACCAAGTCATATGTTGTTCTCCTGAAGTCTGGGGTTGTAGTCATACTTTCTGGTTTGTTGTTTTTGACCTTCCTTTCAGGATCTTGATCTCTCCCATCTCATATTTGCTACAGTCAAGACTGTCCTGGCATATCCCTTGTCAGTCTCTCCTTGTTTAGAAATACCAGGTGCAGCACAGCCAGCAGAGTGAGACAGGGGCTTGCAACGTTTAAGCTGCTTTTCAGAAGAAGAATTTTTCTGTGTAGCTTCTGATTCATGAAAGTCTTTGGCACTTTTTACTTTCAATGCATGACGACCTTCTCTTTAGCTGGAGTAGACAGCTTAAGACTCTACCATTCACACAGCTAAATCTGCTCTGGCATTTACAGTATTTTAATATTAAAAAAGAACATACCACAAACCCCAAAACACAGAAAAGTCCATTATGGCTATGCCATCAGGGTAGAGTTCAGAATACCAAAACCTCTACATGTACCTCAGCAAGGAAGAAAGCCATTTGCAGATCTTTGTTTAATATCAAACCCACAGTAAGTCACCTTTTATTTTATGTTTCCTAATCAGAGACAGTGTGTATGAATAACTGAGCTGTGAGTGAATGGATTTTATTCCACATCTGTCTGCTTGGAAACTCTCTTGAAGACAACAAGTATTCCCCTCTGAAGGAAAGAGCTTCAATTGTTTTCAGAGCATCAATTGTTTTCATGTTATAAATATAGAAAGCTTTTTTCACACATTTAAAGAGAGATTTCCTAGAGGGCTTTTTTGTTGTATCTGTACATTAGAAAATCGACAGAGTCAACTTTGAAGTTCTATTTTTCTTCTCAGGCACTAAATAATGAGAAATTGGGGACTGAGGAATTGAGATATGAGCAGTAAATTTGAAAGCTAATCCTTAACTCTGTCTTCTTTTTATTTCTTCAAATGTGTCCTTTCCATGTATAACTGTAATTCTCAAGTACATCTATACAAAGTATAATTTGCTATAAATTGGATTTTTTTTTTCAACAAGAATCTACCACCCAGTGCTCTTACTACAGCATAGAAAGAAATGAAGTCTCCAGAACTGACTTGTTTGAATGATCTTACTCAGGCTTTAATCAAATCCAGGGTGACTTGTGACACAATAGTGTCAGTTAATTCATCACAATGAGAGTAAATAGTATTTTAAAGCAGAGAGCGGCAAAAACAGGCATGAAGTTTAATAATAAGTGTGCATTTCTGATGTAACAGTACTTAACCTTCACAATTGGGTGCAAATTATTATGAGCTTTAAATGTTTAATATCAAACATGCTACACTGTGTTCTGTCCTGCAGTTCTCAGCATCAGGTTTTTCTGTGTTCAAACTCTTTAGAAATATCAGCTCAATGAGGTAACAAATCACAGGGCAAAAAGGTCATATTTTCAGTATCACTGCCCATTCAGTATTTTAAGACATTCTTTTGTGCATGAGAGCAGATACCTTAGATAACTCTGGGTGGTGAGAAGAAAGTAGGGAGATGGGGAACAGCACAGACACAGACACTGGCAGCCGCTTTCCACAGAGTAATCAGCAGCCTTTTTCTCTATGCAGAATGCTAATAGCATCATTTGTTTTCTGCTGAATATCTTAGGCAGAAGCTGCAGGAAACAGGGATTTGATGCAAGTACAAATGTCAAAGAGATCATATTATTGTCTAAACCTTAGTTTTATTTGCTATCATAAAAGAGAATGTGGCTTCACAGGTCAAGGGGCAAAAAATAGCCTTTAATTTGTATCCCTTTCTGGTCATTAAGAATTCTGCCATATCCACCGGTGACTAAAGCAGCAACTTGATTGCCTTCATTCTTGGTGACAACACTTCCAGCTGCTCTGAGTATCCTTCTCTGCATACAAATTCACATATGAAAATGACTTAAGATTCCCAGAGGAGAGTTTCAGGATTGAAAAAAAATAAATTAACTAGTTGGATCATCTTGCTGGTACCACTCAAGTAGTGCTCCTTCTCTTTAACATGACAGAATAAAGTACAAGCAATCAATGAAAATCATGCACATGTGTCGAGGGGTTTATTCAAGGAGGTTTTGTTCATTTCTACTAGGGCAGGAAGAAATTTGACTTGTTTGTTGTATGACTCCTATTACTTCATCACCACTGGGACAGAGAAGCTGTCTAACATTTATGTTCTCCTTTGAGATCTGCAGCACTGAAACTGTTTAGAGCGCACAGGAATGGAAAATCAGGTGCATAACCACACTTCCAATGCTGTTTCTACTATACCTTTGGAATTTTGTTGTTGTTGTTGAATGCATATCTTAGGCAATCTAGGAACTTATCCTGAAAACTTTGGTATAGTACAATGACTTTTAAAGGGACCTTGGCAAATCTTAATGCCCATCCTCAACTCTTAATTTTGAGAGAAAACACAACTTCCCAGTTCCCAGTTGTCACAACTGCATTTCAGCAAAAAACCCAGAAACCTCATTATATAGTATCCTTTAAATTCTCTAGTCCCTCTTCACAGGACATACCTGATGAGGAATATATTGTGGTTACTGTGTTCACATCAGCTTCCATTGTGGAGGCACAGCTGGATTCAGTCAAGGAGCCTTTGACAGTCACAGGAGCAATGCTTGGATGCCGTAAGGCAGCTTTCAGGGGAGCAATGTGGTTGTACTGAACAGAGGACAGGCAGCCAGTGAAACCATAGGCATTTGCCTTTGAGACTTCAGGGTCCAGTGGCACATTATCTGCATGGCAACAGAAAATCACTCTGGTTATTATCTGGTTTAGGAAGGCATTAAGAAATTAATCTTTTTTTGCCTTACCACTTGTTTTACTTCCCTTCATCCAATCTCAACTGTTCAGGTTTGCCTTTAACAGTCTACAAGTCAGTCCCCCTGGCCTGACCCATGAGGTTCCCATCCCCAGTCCCTCCTCTGCAATGGCACTTGCTTTGAATCAAATTGGCTCAAACACAGAAGACTGCATTGCAAACAAAGGAGGACTTGTGGGTGGATATAATGACTGGAGGCCATCCTGGGCAGAGAGATCACAACACTATTGCTAGAGTTCTCATTTGTTGAGGAAGAAGGCTACCTTGGAGTTCCAGCAGGTAGACTTTGGCCTGTTTCAGTCTGGTCAACAGATTCCCTTGGGGGCAGTTCTGAAGAGCCAAGAAGGCCATGAAAGATGCACATTCTTAAAGAAGGGAGTCTTGAATGGTGCAGTCCCTATCTCCATGTATTGAAATATGAATCTGAGGAGAAGGTGGCCATCCTGGCTAAGTACATAGATTTAGTTGCAGTTTAGGGAGAAAAGGAGAGCTTATGGTCATTGGAAGAGGTGCAGGCCACTCAGGAAGACTAAAAAGTTGTTGTGTGACTATGTAGAGAGAAAATTAGAAGGGCCAAAGTCCAACTAGAAATTAATTTGGCTTCAGCTGTTAAAGGGAACAGGAAATCCTTCTACAAATATACTAGCAACAAAAGGAGGTCCAAGAAGATTCTCTGTCCTCTGTTGGATGCAAGGGAGAACAGAGTGGCTGTCTTGAGAAGATCGTCTGGGCTGTTAGCAACTGAACAATAAAGACATGGGGAAAGGAAACAGGCTTTGCCACTGGAAAAACTGTAGCCTTACAGGGGGTCACATCTGCTCTTCACAAAGTGTGTAGGAATTGGCTGTAGTCATGTTTTTAATGAGATTTCGGCAGGGATGTTATAAAACAGACAAAGAATCGTTTCCAAGCTCCTGCAAGAAGGCTTATATAAAACTGAAAGATTGATTTACAGTATTTGCCATCTTTGTTGAATTTATAAAACCCTTTGTAAACATTCCCAGTCTTAGCCTTTCCGGTTTTCTAGCTCTGACACAAACGGTGGATTTGTTGGTACCTTTTAGACATCAGGCAACCGAAACTGCTCTGTTTTGCCCCAGTGTGCAAAAGGTAAAGCCTAACAAATAATGAATTCTTTTTTTCCCATGGTACTATAGTTTGAAAAGTCTAAGATATAGTAGTTTTGAAAGCTTTCTGAAAAAGTCAAATTAAGGCCCAATTCCAGGAGCCTTTTGTCAAAATGAGCTTTTAATGAATAAGAACTGTTGAAATGCTTTGAAATGTAAAACAAAACAAAACCAGCAACAAAAAAAAAAACCCAAGAAACAAAAAAAAACCAAAATAAAAACCCAAACCAAACCAACAAAAAAAAACTAACAAAAAAACCCCAACCCAAACCAAAACCAATCCCTCTCGCAAAAATCCCACTAGCACAGGTACAGATTGCTTATTATATGGCTTCAGGTGCATGCTGTATGTCTTTCAGAAAGTGAGGATTCTGCTGTTCTCAACAAGAGACCTGCATAACTTGCCTGTGAACAATTTGTGCTCCACTCTGAATTCTTGAACAGATGATGTAAATCTGTGACTCTGACATCGTTACCTCTGTGAAGGCTTATTAAAGGCCGCTCTGTCACTTGAACTCTTTAAATCATGATAAAATGTTTTTTCCAAGAGATATTTTCACTACATGACACAGTCCTCAGTTAGAGAAGCAACTTGGTGAAGTTCCAAAGTCTGTGTTAAAGCAAGGTCACACGAAATATCAGTGGCCTTCCTCTGACCTGGTTATTATGCTGTGAAACTTTCCATGCATTTGACTGGCCTGTAAAATGACACTGAAATGCTGCTGATGCCTTGGTTTGTTCTGACATTTTGGCACTGCATTTTTGTTCTTGGTACTGGAGACCTTTGGATGATTTCAGCGGCGCGGGTGACAAGGCAATATTCTTAAGCTTTTGAGTAACCTAACTATTCATTCTCCACATATTAAGGTTATCCATATTTTTGGGGAGCAATTTTAAATCTTTAAGTTTTGTGTCATTTTTGCTTTCTTGTTTCCCATGTATTTGCAACCAGAACACTTTCTGTCATTAAGTCTAACATGGAGTTGTACTTTTAAAACTTTATTGATTATATGAACAGTATTTATCTGCTGATTAATTCCTAGTCACCAAAACAGACATCTTGTTCTACTGCTGTTTCTTTGTGCATCTCTGCCATATACAACACATTAGTTTTATGATTTCAAATAAAGCAATTTTAAGTCTTAATATCTCAGTAATGAGGAATTAATTTTCACCATAAAATTAATTTTCACCATTTCACCAAGAATTCTCTAGAGCCCAAAATTAAGCTGCTCAGCAGTTTATAAGCAAATTGACATAGTAAGTGATAACTAACAGGACAAGGAACTGGAATCAAAGAGAAATCAAGTGTGATTTTTGTGTAGCAAGAGTGGCTCAGAAGACCTTCTTTCAAAAGACAGCACTGTGGAAAATGGGATCATAAGCACAACCATATATCTTTTTGTTCTTTCTTCATAAACACTATTTTCATGTCACTCAGAAACTTAAATCTGAGCCCAAGGCTTACTTGTGTGTTCACTTATACCCAGAAAGGCCTATCATGGATTTCCTTAATGGAAATTTATTTTTAATGTCAGTGAGAGCAGACGTAGTCTTTTTTAAATGTCTGTGCCCTAATTAATTAAACTAAGTGAACTGCTGGTAGAAGCACAAAGGGTAATTTACTCTATATGCTGAAGCACTGATTGTCCTTTTTTGAGTCTGAGAAATAGAAATACAATTTTTATGGGAGTTAAAGTGTATCTATCACCTCATTTTGTCAAGGTGCTGAGCAGCCATGGCAAGATTACTTCTTGGACATTGTCACTATATTTGAGCCCATGACCTTGAAGTAAAAGTCTTGTAGTCTCCCCACTGCATCTGTCTCAGAAGAACTGACTAGCAGGTACTATGTAGTTACCTCAAAAAAATATGCAGTTACCTCAAAAAAATATGCTGCTATATCCTTTGACAAACTCAGCAAACGCTGCTGATGCAAATCATTACTTTAGGAAGGACAGAAATCATGTCTTGCATTAGACAGGAATCTACAAAAAGGCATGTTTGATATAATCACAACTCCTGGTGTGAGCCTGCTACAAAGGCAGAGTGAACAACACAGATTTTTTTTCCTGGTTAGAACCATTGAGCTCAACCCATTTGGCTCTTGCTTTAAAAAAAGGATATCTGAACATAAGACAGGCTCCAGGCACCTCCAAGACACTTCTGAAAAAGGAAGGGACAGCAAGAGCAAAGTAAATATACTCTTTCTCACAATTTTTTCCCAGGAATGAGCAGAATGAACTAGGACTTGCTTGCTGGCAACTGAACATTTTGTGCCATGTGGAACATTTGAGAATTCTTACTTCATTAGGCTTAGTGAGAGACAATTTCAGATATGCGTTTACTAAGTTTTCCTAAAGACAGATTTGTCATTGAAAATGAAGCACTGCTTGGTGGTGCGATGTGAAATTTGTTACATATCATGGCTTTTGACATTTGAATCCTAATCTGCCACTACGCAGCCACCCCTATTTTGATTTTGCACGGCCTTAAAATACAATCTGTAAAAAGGAACTATGCAAGAAGATGGAGAGACAGCGCGTGAAGCGTACCACGTGCAATTCGTCGTCAAACTTGGCTTAACTGCTGCCATCTTCATCCCAAACGCCTCATTTCCATTTTCCTTAATGCTTTACTAGGCTACAAGGAGGAAAACCACTGATTTATAAAGGTGCCCCACAATGCACACAAGAGATCCTTTTCTGGGAGATAGTCCTTCTAAGAAATAAGTATTTAGGGTGAGTCTGCAGCAGAGCCTTGCAATGACCAGTAGAGTCCAGTCAATATCTCTTGCAGACATTGCTGGATTGTTAAAAAAAACCTAGAGAACAATATTACAAGATTGTGACTTTAAATTTCTCAAGGAAACTGTAAACTTATGAATTCAATAAAGGGAATGACTTTCTATGAAAAAAAAAAAAAAAAAACCAACAGGGGACTTCAGTTCTTCAGTCTTTTCTGTGCTTCTTTAGGAAAGCTTTTGTACCTGAGAGTTAATGTCAGCTTAACTCTTCTGATTTAATCACCCCATCATCTCCCCCAGTATAATATCACTCTTGGATGCTCTCTAATCTTTCAGCATATAGATGCCATTTTCTTCTTGTGAACTTTTAATGAGAAAGCTATTGCAGAAACCATACTGCACCTACATAATGATTTTAATAAAATAGCTTCCCAGATAAATGTTCTTCTGTGTGCATCTTATACGAAAGCTGAAAGACACAACTAGAGTGTTTCAGCTCAGGCTTTTAGAGGTGAAAGGTACCATGAACACGTGCTAAACGGTTCTTCATACTGTCAGTGTGGGAAGGTCTGCTAATTCATCATAGAAACATAGAATCATAGAATGGTCCAGGCCAGAAGGGAGCTCCAAAGGTCATCCAGTCCAACCTCCTTGGAGTCAGCAGGGACATCCCCAACTTAGACCAGGTTGCTCAGGGCCTTGTTGAGCCTTACCTTGAATACCTCCAGGGAAGGGGTCTCAACCACCAAGGTCACATTTACACATCACTTTGAAAACATGTGTAAATTAGGTCAACATGAATAGGTGCTAGAGATCTTCACAAGGACTGTAATGGTGAAAGATTTAGACATGTTGGGGCACAGCGAGAAGTTTTCAAATATTCATTAAGGTTAATCCCCAAACAAATTAAGTTTTCCATTGGGATAGCAGCTTTTTCTAGGCAAGGTCTAAACATATGCAAACATCTCTCTGAGGTCAGAGAATTATAGAACAATTTAAGTTGCAAGACACCTCTGGAGGTCATACAGTTCAATCCCTTGCTCAAAGCAGTCAGTTTCAGAGTTAGGTCAGATTGCCAATAGAGTTCATGTGGTTAGATACAGCAGTATGGTCTCTGCAAGGAGTACTTAAAGTAAATGAAGTGGGACTCTGGTTAAGATTTCACTGAGGCTTTGCCATAAACTGTATGACCCCTTTGAGGCCCGAATCCAGTATTTATTAAAAGCCATGGAAAAACTCCCATTGATATTGATGAACTTTGGTCTTTTTTTTCTTCCCCCTGTCTTGGTTCTCTATTTGTGAAGTAAAAATGACAACAATAATAATATTTTTCTATTGCTGTCGGATACTGTGAGGATGAATTCAACAAATGATGTCTGTCGGCTACTTGATTGCTGCTTCTTTTTACTCCCTTGTCTTCAAAGCCATACTTATATTTAGATTGATCTTCCTAAGGCAGCTATATGGCCCCATTACTGTGGATCTGAACAGCTCACAGCCTTTAATGCTTTTATCCTTCTAGCACCCCTCTGATGTAGGGAAGTTCTATTATCCATGCTTTACTGATGGAGAACAGAGATAGTAAAGCCCAGACTGGTTCCACTGGGAATAAAATGCCTGCTTATCTTTATATCTGCACATAAATGGTTTGTCCAAGGTCATTCAAGCAGTCTCTGGCAGAGTGAGTGTCCCTATGTTTTTAATTCTAGTTGAGCCTACTCTGCCTTAAAAAATGGAGAGTTTTTTTTCCTTGGAATTCAGAACTGGGTGTATGCTAGCCATTGGAAAATAAAGCCATTTGAGAAGTAGAAAAAAATATCTGAGTTTAAATAGCTTTTGACTAAAGTGCAATAGAGCTGGGAGGCAGTAGTAGGGTAGAAAGCATTACTATTTAAAAACTGGTCATTGTGTAAAAGTGCACATTTAGAATAGAATAGAATAGAATAGAATAGAATAGAATAGAATAGAATTGGAAGAGACCTTCAAGATCATCATGTCCAACCTATCAACCAATCCAACCCACCTAAACAACTAAACCATGGCACCAAGCACCCCATCAAGTCTCCTCCTGAACACCTCTTATGATGGCAACTCCACTGCCTCCCTGGGCAGCCCATTCTAATGGGCAATCACTCTCTCTGTATAGAACTTCTTCAAAACTTCCAGCTGTGCTAAAAGGGTTACCATAAGAAAATTTGGTGAGACTTTAAGCTTTTATGATGTCCTGCTGGAAGCTCTCTTTGAGATTTCTCAGCCAGTGGGAAATGAATGGTGGAGTTGAGACATAAGGTGGTATAATCACCTGGTTAAGCAGCTAGGATCAGACTGTTACAGCAGGCAAATGAGAAGTGGTACAACAGGAATGAAGACTGACAAGTTTTCACAACACTGACAAATTTTCAGAAAAGTACAGTGTTGGAAGAGGTTTTTGTATAGCTTTAGAAGACTATAGGAAGATGTAAAAGAGGTTGTTTTCAGATAGCTTTGTAGGACAGTAGGGAAGGTTTGCCTTTGCTCAAGTTAGAGAAAGCTATGTTTTGTCTTTGACTCTGAGAGTAATGTAAACACCTTGTAACTGAAGGAGACAAGCTGGGTAGAATTTGGTTGGATGTGTTAAAATACTGTTTTGTTATTTTGACCTATTGTATGCCTTAATTACACGTATGCCAGCAGGAAATGACCAATTGAGATGTGACACACGTGCCTTCTGATAGACTATATAACTTAGCTGTATAATGTAATAAAGGTCTTCGCTTGCTTACATCTGGTCCTGAAAGCATTGCTCCGAGGCGAATCCGAACATCTATACTTTTACAGTGCAGCATGGATATGTAGGCCATGTAGAATAGAAAGGGTTTTTTAATATGGTTCTATTTCAGTGGACTCTTAAATTTTCCTAATGAATGCTTTTAAGTATTTAAATCCCAGTGGCATCCAAAACAAACACTAAAGGAATTCTAGGTCTGCTTCAAAGTATCATATGCCTCTGGAGGTTTATGCTTTGCTGAGGGCAGGAGCAATAACAAGGAAGAACTTGAAGAATATTTGTTTAGGTCACCAGTATTCACCTTCTAGTGAGCCATCATTAAAGAAAACTATAGTTGTCTTTTCACCCATGCAGTAGTATAACTGATGGACAAATTTATGCAAGTTCTACATCTCTAAAATGACAAGGTCCAGATCTCCTCTTAATACAAGAAGGCAGTACTCTTGACTTTGGGGTTTTTTGTGGTTTGGTTTTGTTTTGTTTTCCTGAGCATGGGACAGTGTGCAACCTCAGTAAGTTTGGCGAGGATACAAAACTGGGAAGAGCAATTGGTAGATGAGATAGCTGTGCCACCATTCAGATGGACATTCACAAGCCAGAGAAATAGAAAAACAGGAACTTCATGAAATTCAACAAAAGAAACATGAAGATCTGCACCTGGGTTAGGAATAACCCCATCACCAGCACTGATGGGGCTGACCACCTGGAATGAATCTTTGCAGAGAACAACATGGGGGTACGGATGGGCAACAAACTGACCATGAACCAGATAAGTGCCTTCGGAGCAAAGGCAGCCAACAACATCCTGGCATCCAAGGTTGCTGCTGGAGTGCTGATTCTAGTTCTGTCCTTCTTGGTGGAACAGAGACATGAACTTACTCCAGAAGTCCAATGAAGGACTGCAAATCTGACTAAGGGACTGGAGCCTAAGAATGCCAGGTCTCCAAATTTGTTCTCATAGGCTTGTAAGATTGCTGGATTCTGAACAAACAGTAACTATAATTAAAGGGAAAATCATGATCTACTTAGTAAAACATGATGCAGAGTGCACTGTTGTCATTATATAAAATTATAATTAATATAATATTATTAATAAAACAGACAACATTGTAACAGATGTCAGGCTTAATATGGAGGCCCAATTCTAACAATGGAGTAAAATATCTCTAACCAAGGATGCATTTAGAAACTTACTGGAAATTTGTAAGTCTCTTATGTAAAAAAAAAAAAAAATTACATACTTGGCAACAAAATCACAGAGTTCTACTTTCCAAATTTTAATCAAAGTTTTTATGTTCTTATAATGGTTTTGTAGCATGAAAAGGTAAAGGTCTAGAAGCTCCATGAATAGAGCATTCAGAATTGTGGCCTCAGTTCCATCAGTAATACTGATATTCCTTGCAGAATAGAAATGGAAAAGGACTGAGAGAGGCTGAAGGTTCACATTTCTGTTCTTCTTATCATTAGGAAACAGAGATAGCTTAAGAGGAGCAAGCTGTAGTCAGCAAAGTTATATCATTAGTCTACAATGCCATCCTGTGCAGCCACACAGGCACTACGAATCACTTTATGCAGGGCGCAATGGGAGAAGTTCATGTTGCTATCAGTGCAAACAGGTAAAGCTGCCACATTTTTTGCATCAATGAGATATACAAATAGGACAACTGGAATGTGCAGGCCAACTCTTAAGAGAAAAAAACAGCCACACAAAACCCCAATCCTATTAAAAACCCAACACATAGCAACCCACCTCCAGCACTATAACCGATGAATTTTTAGTAAAACCTACCTGTGACCTTGCCCAAGGTGAGTGATTTGATGGCCTTAAAGTCAGTCTCAGAAAAGTTGTGTTTGAGTTTGAGAACTTGATCAACCTGGAAGAGGTCAACAAAATTAGTTCATTACTAAAGCATGTAGACACTCCTAGATGTCTCTGTACTGCAAACGTCTGGGAACGCTCTCAGCTGCAAATCAGTTAATTCTGCCCCCAAGCGTGATTCAGTTCCTAAAGATAGCAAAGTGAATGTGCTTTGATTCTAGCATGAGAAGCTGAAAGGTACACCAAAATAGTCATATATAGGGCTTTGAAGAAACTTCCCCTGCAGAAGAGCTTAAAACGTTTGATTCTGAAACCCCCCTGCTTCCCCAACCTGTGTAGTCACTTCAGAACAAACTCAAAGGAGACATAGAAACATATTGTGAAGAATTAGTTCTCCATAGAAGAAAATCACAGTGAAGGAGACAATAGAAGACTGGTACTCCAGGAAAACCCTGGCTTTTAGCATAAGCTTCCTTCCTAGATAATCAGGCCTACCCAACCTAGCTACATGCTAACTGTGTTATCATTTTACCACCCAGACATGGAAACTGTAGGGGAGAAAAGCTTGGGGTGTTTCCTGAGTTTCTGTCTCCTCCTTATTCTGTTCCTTAATACACAACTTCTATGGAGACTTTGCCACACTTTCTTGTTAAATAACCATTGCCCAGATCTAGTCAATTTGTTCTGTAAGATGAACTGTCATAATTAACCTCAGAAGGTATGCAGGAGCAGTAAAATAGTCATCTTCACCCTGCTCTGGAAAAAATGGAAATGCAGGGAAACAAGGCAGAGAAATGTTCTTGTCTCCCAGTGGGTTGCCACACTAGTAAGAAGATAAGGCACCATGATGCACATGGTGGCTGTACCCTGTGTTACCTCAGCTCTTCCTTTTGTGAGAGGATAAGGCAGTTTGGGTTACATTTGCTTTTGGAACACATACCTTAAATGAATCTACATTCCCAGGTGCTCAATCCTAGCCTGTTTTTCTGTCCTTTGGCAGGTTTTCAATGATCCAAACTGTGTGGTTCCTCTGGGACTACAGGTTATACAGATACCCACAGTCCCAGAACCACTCCAAAGGTCCGGGTTAATTTCTGCCAAAAGGTGTTTCCTAATTCACAGGCTGTCAGAGACAAGGGAAGGATCAATGAACAGCAAACACCATGGTTGAGCAATTTTTGAAGCAGGGTCTGGATGGAGCTTTAATTTAACCTATAGGGTTGTTCTGCTGCTGGACCAGCTTTGGTTGCACCTGGTCAGCATGAAACCTTTGACTCCTGCTGGTGATCAGGCACAAATACCAGTGGGTCTGAGCCACAGTGTACCTGAATGACGAGCTCTCTGCCTTCTCTGTTAATCTTCACATGGTGCAGCTCTCGGTTGGCAAAATTTCCAGAGTCAATGGTGAAAATGAGGAGCCCATCCTTACTCAGCTTGTATCGGACCTGTAAACTGCCTTAAAAGCAGAGCAAAATGCTACATATAAAACTTGTGACAATAAAGAGATACTGTTCAGTATCTCTACACAACATATAACTCATTTTCTTCTTATTACAGTGGAGCAACAAGGTTAAAAAGTCAAGAAGGAGTTCAAACTAATGAACAGTATGGGGAAAAAATAATGTGCTGGAAGAGCTTTTCTTCCTACTAGCTAACAAACTCTACTATGGAGAAATATAACTTAATTGAGTAACTAAGTATATCAAAGGAGAGTGTGTCTGTCTGCAGGTCAGACATTTCCTGCTGCCACAGAAGCTGATCTAGATTAGTCTGTTAAGGATCGCTTCCACCAGAGGGCATGCAGGTCTTGCACTATTCTATTAAACTAATATTGGTGATTATAATATTCCCTTTCATCAAAATGTAACACACAATGCAGAGGATGGTGACACCTGTGAAGATTATAACTTAATTTCAAACATTTAAAGGCCTGGGCTACTTATGATTTTTGTGCAATACAAGAAAAGATATATTGTAAACGATTACACAGAAAAATGCAAATTACCACAACCCTGAGCAAAGAGTCCCTTAATTTATATCCTGGTTTTGAAAATCATTGTAAAAACACTCCCCTCTCTTTCCATATCAGCACTTCTTTAGCACAAATTCAAATTACTCCATGTATCACTAGATTTTGTAGAAAGCTACAGGCACATGTTACCTGTGCTGAATGATAAGAGTTGACTGATTTTTTTGTCACCAAAGGATAGAGGTGTTCACGGCTTTTTTTAGCTCTAGAACCAGTTGCAGTGTTTGAATAGGCCATACTTGTGTGCACATTGCTATGCAGTGCCATGTCAGAGAAGGCCATGGTACAGCCGCACGTGTGGTACACCGCAACATTACTCAGAGGCACCTCTGACCCCCCCAAGAGGCTGGCTGTTTGATAAGGTGCATGAGCAGCCCTGCTTGGCTCCTATATTCAGCTCTATAACTGCTGCAAGACTGACTGCAGGTCTCGAGAGAGGACATACCTGCTGCTTTCAGCCTTTCTAATAGACCCTCAACAAGGTTGGCCCTTGTCCTACAAGCTACTGTAAAACAACTTTAAAAAAGCTTAAAACAATGTATAAATTTCCTGCTCAGGGGAAATTTTGCCACAACTCAAGGTGAATTTAACAGTCCTTCCAGACTGGACCCAGAATCTAGTTAATACATCCCTTTTCCTGTTTCCTCACCAGGATGTTTGGATGCCCAGGGTCTTAAGAGCTCTACTTCTTGTAACATTCATTATACCCCAGATGAGGACTGCTGCTTTCTGAGCTTTGGAAGATAGAAACAGAGCTTCCAAAAAAATGAAGGAAAATGAAGAATGAGCTGCTTGGATGAAAGCTTTTCATTGATTGAGGCTGCTGGATTAGGTGAGCTTGGAAATGAAACTTTAAAAAAAAAAAGAAAAAAAAGAAAAAGATAAAAGGCATTTACTTTCTCACACACAGTCACAGATGTTAGAGGGAAATTTGTGAAGAGAACAAGGTCAGTAACAACTGATAAATTATTCACTGTGATTTTACAGGACTTGATTCAGCTGCCCTGAAACACGTTGCAAAGCTCCCATCTCCTCATGGCATAGCCAGGACATGGAGCTACTGTCCATCACCATTAATGCCACACTTAAAATTCAAACTTAAATCACAATCCCATTTTCTAGTAGTGATGAAAGATCCATCAACAGGGATTATCAGTGTAAACATTACAATTGTTTTACTCTAGAAAGACATGAGAAAAGAAGTCCAAGTGCAAGGAAGTTAAGGGACCTTCTTCATGCTTCCTTGTTAGGCCAGTGGGAGACTTGATAAAAAATGGAAACATCACCTGACTCTGCACGCCACAGCTGAGGTGACCACATAGAATATGCTGAAACTAAGATGTGATAGTCTAGTAAATTGATCCAACCTGAAAATCACATCCTAGTATGAATACTTTATGGGCTGCCTCTTGGAGTCTTTAAAAAGGGTGTAATAGGAAAAAAAAAGAACAGGGCCTAGATTTGGCCTGTGACCTTGTACCAGTTGCTTAGTTTGTACATGTGAAAAAACTTCTCCGCTCTTTTTGAATGCTATGAACACATCCACATCTAATATATAAATAGTACTACTATTGCCAGATGATTAACTTAGTAACCAGCACATTTATGTTCAAAGTGAGACAGCAAAATGTGCAATTTATCTAGGTTTTCAGATTCTGCAAACAGGGATTTTATCCACTGACTTTACCAGAGAGGTACTGATTTTAAAACAGAAACCATCTGTTCCGTTCATTGGGAGACAAAGGAGGTGGTTCTTGACACCCATTAATAACAGATCGGACTTTCTATAGTAACACAGTTTTACCTTAAAACATTAAAAGTGATCAGCGATCAGCATCTTATTTTATCAAATTGCTTTGAATTCCAATGGCAAACTTTTTTTGTTTTTTGGGAGGTGGGTCTTCAGAAGCTCTGAATCCAAGCTGGCATTTTGCCTGGGGTCACATGTGCATTAATAAAAACCAGAAGTACATGGGCTCACCTCTCCAGAGGTGCTTTGGAATTTACGCAAGAGTTGATTTTGACTTGCATTCAATACCAAAACTTATTCTGCTTTCAGAGTACAGAATAATTTGTCTAGCAGATTACATTGCTATTTTGCTACTTGACAGGCAAAATAAAAGGATTATTAATTAGGATTATTATTAAGGGTTATTATTATTATTATTATCTGGTCCACTGACTTTCACCATCACATCAGCCCAGTGTCACTAACTGCAAATAAAAAGCTGTACATAAACCAGCTCTACTTTCTTTATTCTTTATTCTCTCTCTATTTTGCATCATTTCTGTCTCACAATAGGGATTCATACTAATCATGAACAGTGTAATTTCTGGCAGTCTTGTGGCAGTCATGCCTGTCATCCTCTTTTCAGTTCCCTGTGACTGAGAATGCACACCTGGAGTGCCATAATGCTCAAGCTACGCACTGCCTGTCATGTTTTCTTTTTTTCTCTAATGTATGTGGAATGGCTGGAGGCAATTTCTATTAAGTCCATAAATGAGGAGGGAAGGAAAGAGAGAGGTGTTATGTTTTCGGCCTTGAACTGGAAAATTTTACTGGGCATTTTACTCTAGCAGTTTTAGGTAAGAGCAGATTCATACTTGATTATTATAGTAATCCCTTTTTTGTTTCAACTTCTACAGACCAGCATGGAGATATGCTGTGCTAGCTTCAGAACAGCTCAGGAGTGGAGCAGGCATAGTTTAGCCTTAATGTTACAGAATAGCATGGCCTCTTTTCAACACTTTTGGAGGAAATGAGCCCATGTAGGCTCACATGTTACTGTGATGAGACCACTAGCAGTATCAAAGCTGGCTTGCTACATATGATTATGTTCTTCTGCCTGTAATTGGCAGTAGCATAATCCATGAGTACCGATAGGGATGAATGACATCTCTCTGCTGATACCAGATACAGAACAATTTTAAGAGTATTCAACTTCTGGAAAATAGTGACCAAAGTGCAGAATTTATGATATCCTATGCTGGTGACTAGGTTGAGGATGACTCTTCTGAAACAAAACACTCCCAGGAAATTCTTTCAGTGGTGATAGAGCCCAGGACTAGTACTTGCTATCAGTACACTAACAATTAGTGTAACCAACCTCCAGGCAGCTACAGGAATAGCATTGTGTATTCAAACTGCTTCTTTTTGCTGAGGGCAAGAAAGCTGTAGCAGCAGCTCTTAAATCTAGTGGCAGCTCTTAAGTCTAGTTGCAATGGGAACATTAAACTAGTTAGAGATTTCAAAGTATTCAGCCTGAAGTATTAAAAAAAAGAAAAAAGGTCCCAAACATATTCTATATCCAAAAGCTTTTCTGATTGAATGTGTCAACAGGAGGGTTGCCTTTTTGGGGGGGGGGGGGTACTTGCTTGTGTCTACAGCAGTACCTGAGTGGAATGTCAGAAACACTGCCTACTGGAAAGATCTCACCCTGTGCTAGATTATTTGGGGAAAAGGTTAAAGATGCTCTGCAGAAAATAAAAAAGTGGATTCCAGGAATTTGCTCTACAAGTCCATCATTCATAAGCAAGGTTCTTGTCACACAGCACCACAGGTCTTGTGTCATTTAGTTTTGATGAACAAAACAGCAAAGAAGAGAATGACATGCACTTGGGAGTCTGAGACTTCTCTACAGGACCTTCATTTACATAAACTGGTTTTAAATGAGCCCAGATTGACCCCAACATCTCTGCCAGCTTCAACAGCACTTTTTAATTACTTAAACTGGCTGAAGCAGCTGGCAAGACATCTTGCATCATTTGATGAAGCTGAGGTTAGTTCAATGAGCACATGGGCGACACACGTAAAACATACAACTTTATCACCATCATGTTACATAGGACACAGCTGTCAGGGCGGCTGACAATTCTGATTTGGGAGATGTACATGCATAAAATAATGAAAATAATGAAATTTATTAAGAAAAGAGCCATAGACTACCTCTCTATGTCCCCTTGCTTCAAAGGCACCCAGAAATAAAGGAGTTTAAGACCAATAGAACCACTTACTGCTGCCACCCTTGTAGAATTGTAAGATAACTACACCACTGCATCCATGCTCAGCACTCACCCTCAAAACTCCCCTGAGCTATAGCTAAAGAAAAAATGATTAAGGCACAATTAAACAAATAGTGAAGCTACTGATGTTGCTGTTATAAAAGAAATTAAAAAAGAAGAAGAAAAAAAAGCATTTATATCAGAAAGCCACTTGTAGCATGAAATTTAGAAGTGTTTGTTCCTTCCTGAATCACAGAACAGCACCTGAAAGTTTTCAGTCATCTCTATGACAGAATCTCTCTCTGGCAACTTGCACAGCTTCAGCATGACAATGTCCCTTTTCATAGCCTAGATATTTTAAAATGAACCACCATTTTCTTGGTAAAAAGCAGCTGGCTAAGAAACCTGCTCCTTAATTAGCAGCTTCTCCCCAGGGATATTTACTCAGTAAATTCACTCTTCAGTGGAAGTGCTGCTGGTGATTTGAAAGAACAGGGCCCATCTCTTCAGTATCCAGTGGCATTTAACTAAGAAAGTACTTGCACATTTTTAGGCGGTGACTCTTGCTATTAGCTTTGCATGGAGAAAACAAGGAGGTGAAACTGCTGAACATGTTTGCTGAACATATGATTACTCAGCTACTGCATTTGTTTCGATGACACTGTTACACGGAGTTTAAAAAAAATAATAAAATCCACCCCCAATTTGTCACAATCTTTCACAGCAGTGTAAAGCAAAGGTGTCTATTTCTTATTTCCTCCCACTCAGTGCTTGAGACATTCAAGATTTAAGGATCATGTTCAGGCCATCCTATATTAAAAAACGCTTTCATGTTGCATTTCTTCAACTTTGAAAAAAACACACCCCTACAAGCCCCTAAAGGAGCTCATCTGGAGGCCCATGACCTCAGTTCACTTTGCAATCCTGCTAGGCAGTTGGATTCAGACTGAGAATGTCACTTAAGTATCAACAAATGTAGCTAGTTCCCTTACATGACTGACAAATGCGTTTAACCTTCATAGACATCTCATTCCCACCAGTTAGTTTAACACAGGCTGACCAGCAATTAAAGAGGAACTGGCAGATGGTTCTTGCTCCAGAGCTAGAAAGTATTACAGGTCTAAAAGATGACTCAGAGGACCACAGTCACAGAGCTCAATATGCACATACTAAATGGCTTAAACACAGAGCTTATTCCAGTGATTATAAAAAGGAACAACTATCTAAACAAAACCAGTGCATGTCCATGCTGATGTGGCTGGGCCTAAAATCGGAACAGGGCTGAACCATAATCATGGAACAATACTAAACACTGGCTCTCCATTTCAGCTCATGGGTAAACATACAGAGTGGTGTATTTATGGAGGCAATGGACAGAGCACTGACACAATTTGGAATCTACCAGCATGATGACTGCTGACAAATCACCTTCCTCATGTCAGTTTATCTGTTGGTGAAGTAGATAAATGTGAACATCCTTTGGAAAAATAACATGAAACCTTGGGGTGAGCAGCAATTTAAAAATATACTCTTAGTCATTATCAGTATCTCTCCTTTCCCAAATATTGCTTTTTCATGAAGGAACTGATTGCTGTGTTTTGTTTTTTTTTTTCCAAAGTGATGCTACATTAATTACCTTTTTCCCCTGAAGAGTGACTGAATGTAAAGATGAAGCAAAGAGCTAGGGACATCTGATGCAGCTAAATGTCCTTGAAATTACCTGCTCTCTGATGATGAGTTTTATTCTGGTACATTTTAACCTACACTTTTTCTACATATTCTTTGCAATTTTAAAGTCACTCTAAGATGCTTCATTAACAAAAGCTATCTGCATGATACTATTGGATCTGATGCTCAGATCTCTCCTGCTGCCTTTGAACACAGACACACACACTCTGGATGCCATTAGTCTTCTCATGGTCAAGACATTCAGTAGGCTCTATGGTTTTGTATGTAGAAGAATCTTACCAGGCTTTCATATCACACTGTATTTTTCATTTAAAACTAGCATAGCAGCCAGGCTGGCAGGAGGAACTTTTATTCTTTACCCAGTGAATGAAATAAAAAGTGTCATCGTATGAATTTCATTCCAAAAGTTCAGCCTGGCTTTGCAAATTATGCACCACAGTAACTCTGTGAGAACAGCTTGCAGGCAAAAAAGACAGAGTACCTTTTGTGATATCCTAAGGGATTCCTTCCAATTTGCCCTCACCAAGACTGTAGCTCATAGCTTCCATTCTTTTCCTATTATCTTTCAACCATTCCTGTTTCATTTATGGCAGTTGAGACACCTGTTCAAGCAAGGATTGTTTCATGCTGACCTAACAAATAACCATAATACTTGGCAATGAGAACATGGAAAAAGATGATGTGAACAGAGAAAAAGAAACAATCAGCTTGAGCACTACATAATGTCTGTGGAGCAGGAGAGCAAGCAATAATATTTCAAATAAAACTAGAGGAAAAAAATAATCATATGCTCCTCAAACTTCTTTTTCACTCAACTTATAATAAAAACAGCACAGAACTTTAAGGAAAAATAGTTTTCTGAGGTTAATGATAATTTGTGTTGAGCTCTGTGGACACTGCCTGGATAGTCACAAATCTCTGGGAACTGCTCTGGTTCTCTGACAGTTAGTTAATCTGAGCACTGCCTAGGTCATAGGTCATGTCAGCATCTCTGACTGGAGAAGTTGGATCCTTTAATCAATAGCCTTCTCCTGATTATGGCAAACCCTCAAGGGAAGTATTTGAGTTTCCTAATAAGCCATAGCCATTGGCATACAAAGAACTGAGTCATGTTCCTAGGTCATCTGATGGAGAAAATTAGGATGAAAACCTCTACTTGTACCTAGTACAAGAATGGTATTAACAGTGGCATTGTGATTACTCTTCTGTAGCGAAATACATGCTTGCACAGACATAATTTCACTGCTTCACTTTTGAATGTGTACTTCTGCAACCTTTTACTGACTCACAGAATGGTTGAGGTTGCAAGGAATCTCTGGAGGTCATATTGTCCACCTCCATCATTCTTAAGCAGGGACATGGAGACAGCTGCCCAAGGCCCTGTTCAGACACCTTTTGAATATCTCCAAAGAGTGAGATTCTGCAATTTTCTAGGCAAGATGTGGCAGTCCTCAGTCACCCTTACATTAGAAAAAAGAGTTTTATGTGTTTCAATTTGTGTCTGTTGCCTCTTGAATGGTCTTGCAATGATATCTGTCAGCTTTCCTAGCACTTGTGTGTGCATCCTATCAGGGATCATGGATTTATGTATGCTGAATTTACTTAAGCATTCTCTAATCTGATCCTCTTCCACTAAGAAGACATCTTCCTTGCTCCAGAATTCTTCTTTGACCTGGGATTCCTGTAGGCCACTCTGCCTTGTAAAGGCTCAGGCACACTCAGTTTCATCAGGAAAGAAGGACAAAGTCACCTTTTCAATATCCAGCCAGGATAACTGATATGTTATCAGAAAAAAATAACACACTAGTAAGACAGAGCATACAAGCAAGACAGAGAAGGAGGCTTGCTTGGGCCCAGGCTGGTTCCTTCAAGTATTAATAGCTTGGGCTCTACATTGTGTAGAAACAGATACACCATTCCCAAGGGAGCACTTGAGACAGCATTTCTGATAGACTACAGATCTCACCATACAGCTCTCTATGTCCACAGCACACATAATTCGCTACTGAAGAATAACTGAGAAACAACTAATATCAATCCTAAGGGCTAAAGGTTTTGGTAAAATGGTTTCTGAAAAGACCTTAATTTCAGAATTATTAAAAAGCATATCTGTATTTCCAGCATCCATTTAAACATAGGAGCTTGTGACCCTCTGTCCTTCCCCTCCACTCTTTTCAGGACAGTCACACAGAAACTGAATAATAAAAATGACTTTCCAACTGCAAAAAGCAAGTAAAGTACTTCAGTCTTCAAGGAGATAAGCACCTTCTCCAAGCAAATGGGAATGTATGCTTTCTTCTGGGCTGATTATCTGCAGCCAGTGTTCTGAGGTTTTTGTGCCAGATACCAGTAAGTTCAAAGTCAGTCTGTATATATGCAGAGCACATATCAATTATTAACTGCATGCTCAGCTTTTCCTGCTCAATGTAATCCAATTACAGTTCCCTTGTTTTTCTCTTGTGGGTCTTCAGAACATCTCTTGACCCTTCAGTATGCCAAAATGATCTTTATGAGTACAAACATGTCCACGAATTCAGCTAATGAGACAGATCTTTCAGTTCTCTCCTCTTGGAAAGCAGATAAAGAAATCTGCCAGAGTTCTTGGCTGAATGTTGTAGTTGCTTCTCCTTTCAAGTTAGTTTTGCACACTTAGAGGTTGAGAGTTGCCATATGCTAAAAAAAACAAAAAAATATGTTGGGTTTGGGTGCCAAGTCCACCTCAGAGACTTCTTAGTGCTGCATTTCAAATGAAAATTCTAATCAGCATTGCTACTTTCTGTGAAGCATGCTTGCAGCAGGGAATCATTCACAGGATCAGAGATGTTTCTAGCCAGTAGTTCTTCTGTTTACATAAATAAACTGATTGGGAGATCTCTTGTCACCCCAGACCTTTCTATTTGGGGTGCCACAGGCAGCCTCCCATTTACAAGCAACTGGGGAAAATACCTTTTGCATTCAATGTTCCTAACCAAAACCGTCTCCCACACTTTCCAACACAACTCATTTTTCTGCTCCTGCTCTGTTAAAAATAACTATACCTGAACCTTGGCACCATTCTCAGCCACAAAAATGGTGCAGATTGCTCGACGGATGTGGAAAGTCTCTAAGACAGAAGGTGTTCTCAGAAGACAACTGCACTAGCAATAGCACAGCCTAGAAAGTCTTTCCACAGCAGTTAGCTATGTTCTATGGTACTCACATCCCAAAACCAAAATCTTCAAGGTGATAAAGCAAAAGAATCAGGAAATTGACCCCTCAAACCCACCCCAGTGTTTCAGGAAGTCCTACTTTCCCCATTTAGGGGCTTTGCCTCATTGAACTCCAGAGTGCATGGCATGAATAGAATCAAAAGTTTCTTTGCCTTGAAGACTGAACTAGATTTTTTGCCTTTCTTTATTACTGAATGACAAAAGCTTTGATTTTGCCTGAGAAAAGTTGTTGGAGATGAAGCTCAACATACTTGCAAAGCAATAACAACATGGGAATTCATATGGCTTCAACAGAAAGGCTTCTTCTGACTAGAGACAAGAGGAGATTACAGTAGATTTCTGTTTATTAAAAATATCAGTAGCTTCTAACTGATGGAACTGGAGTTGATCTGGGTTCTGCTAGTATATTCTGAATATGAGAGACCTAACTTCTGTTTTTAACTATCCCTTTTGTGTTGTCTTTAATCTTACCTATGAAATTTCAGTCTTACTTTCTAAAACAAATTGAGAACAGAGCTCACTGGGATGGCAATAAGTACTGGGCAGAAACAAGCCAAAAAGAAAAGGACTCAAATTGTTTAGTTTCTTATGAGATCAGATAATAAATACAGATAAATTTTCAATCACTCTAGGATAGTTTGAGATTCTATCTCTTTGCTTTGATGCTGGCTATCTGCTGTTTTTCCAGATTAGGAATCATTGTTTCCATGGAGAAAGCCAACAACACTGAGAATCAAAGACTTGGGGAAACGTTTTCTAGACAATATACTTCATCATATTCATATCACATTTTATCACTTGCAGATGGGAAGGAAAAATGGAGAAAGGAGAAGCACTTACAGTTTCTCTCAACATTTGTCGGTTCTGTTCTGTGCCATTAATTATTGTCTTTATGGATCAAGGCAAAGATACTAATATTAAGGTACTGGTAGCTTGGTGAAATCATGTAAATTCAAAAATGTACAGTGAAAATTTAGAAGGGAAAGAAAAAAAGATACCTTTGTCTTGGCAGTAGCTTCCTGTGATGTGGACTGACACACTGAAAAGGCTAATTGGAGATATTTGCCCATTTTATGTAGCTTAGTAATGGGCACCATAATATGAAATTGTTCCAGCACTAATATTAAAACTACACTGCCAATTATTACAGTACTATTAATCTTTCAAATGTGGGATCAATGTGACTGTGAGAGGTTCATATACATACCAACCTATACATAAATACACATACCCATCTATATATAATACATACACATCAATATGTATGTGCAGTTTAAACATCCAAGGGTATAATATGTGAGTTTGTGGAGAAGGGGACAATGCTATGCTATGACATATGATTTTCAAAGACATGTAGGATTTAGAAGCATAAATATTAACTTATGGTGGAAAGAACACCCAAGTGATCTTTAAAAACATCAACTTCAAAAAACTTACCCATAAGCTTCCAGGACATGAGGCAACTGATCAGAGGTAAGAGCAATCTTGTGATACAGATAACTTCTTTGGGTGGGAATTGTATCTAGAAATATTAGCTGCTAGACAGTACTGAGCATTTCCTTCTATGAAAGGAAGACATCTGAATAGGTCTGGAACTGTAGTTTCTACATTGACATATGGTGGTACCCAACATCTGTTATAAATTTACCACCCTTATGAACTACCTTCCCTCTAATGCTTGAAGAAGCAGAAGGGCTTTCTGTGTGGGCAGCATTGATCTGTATGGGTAAAGCTGTGAGTGGGAATAAGGCAATTTTATTTCTTTTCACAGACCTGACACTGGCCTGTTAGAAAACTCTAAATGAATAATTTTACTACCACAATTCTAGTGTCTCAATCAATATGTACTGTATCTTCTCGTGATATCACCTTCTTTACAGACTGACAGTGCAAAATATGTTGGGGTTAAATGTGATTATTTCTTAATTTTACTGAAACCAATTGATTTTACAGGAAATATTTCACACCTGACTGAATTAGACCATAGCTGCCTACATGAATTCACTCTCACAAGCTCCTTTTATTATAGTCTAACTATGAATGAGCCTTGCAGACACTTTAACTTCTTTTATGGCAAATATTTAACAAGGCAAGTCTGAATTACGAGAAAAAATATTCACATTGTCACTTTTATTAACTAATAATTTGCCTAGTTATTTTGTGGATAATAGAAAAGAGGAATAAGTAGTTTGAAAAAATACATACTGAAGGTGAGGTATCAAAGTATACATAGACTATTCCAATATAGTTTCTACAAAAGTGGAAAGGGTCTTGAGATTATGGCGAAGAACATTACCGCTCATGTCTTAAGTGAGAATGTCCATTCCTACTTCACCTGGAGTCTAACTTTAATTTAACCAATCAGTTATCCAGCAGGGACATGCTTAGGCCCTACTACACATTGCCAGACACAGCAAGATTCCTTGAAAGACAGCCAGTAAGAGAGAAGGTATTGCGCTCACTTTCAATGCTACAAAGGACATTGTTATTCATAGCCCAGCAACTTTAATGCATGCATAAACCTTTTGGAGGAACAGAGTAACATATCTGAATATTATTTTCATTGGAATAATTTAAATTCCAATATGACTAAGGAATAAGAGGGTATGAGATTTAAAAAAAAAAAAAAGATTATGTTTGGGACAAACATACATGACTGAAATGACTCTCTTAACAGAATCACACGGAAGCATGCACAGAGTAACCCTGAAAGAAACTTCAGGAGCTATCCAAGGTCAGCTTAGTAAATCTTTGCATACAGTGCAAAGTCCAGAGTTTTGGAACCTGACATCTCACCAAACCTCTAAACTACTGTTGCATTATCTTCTCTTTACAAGTGAGTAAACAGAGGTACAGATACGAGAAAAAGCACCACTGTTTCAATTGCTTGAGTGTTCTGTGAGCTGCACCACCCTAATTTCCAGAAGTACTGAGATTCCCTGTCTCTGTGTGAGCCAAGCAGAGACCTGCAGATGGTGCAGCTGCCAAAATGAAGTTTATCTCTGTTCCTGCTAGGCTGCTACAAGAGATCCTGGTGTTTTGATTCCAGTCTTGTCCCCAACCACCATTACATTTGCCCCTTTCAGAACTTCACAATTATAGCTAGCTTATGATTGTATTTCATCAATAAAAGTCAACTGACTCATGTTTCTAAGGTCATTTTACACTACTCTGGCAGCAGTAAAGGTGATTTAAATGGATATTACATTTTCATTCACTTTAGGGCTATTTTCAATTGCATGAGTGTCATCGAGAGACCTGAGTGTAACAGAAGCAGATTCCAATGTCTGACCTCAGCAGGGGATAACTTCTGACACCTTGGACCTACATACTGGAAAATGCCTACATCTGCAAATCACACACACTTGCATTTGAGAGCATATCAGAGAGAGAAATCTGGGATTGAATTGGGAGAGTGGAGAAAGAATTTCCTCAGTAGTTTCATTGCCCTGCTGCAATTTCACTTTGGGGTGATGGGTCCAGGCTGATGCTGTCCCCGCTGCCCCTCCTAGGGATTTGGATACTCATCCCATGCCAGCTGGCATGCTAGCCATGTGACATAACCAGAAGATAAACTACTAAAAAGCCCAGACAGAGAATAAAATCTTTGTGCTTGTTACCTTCCCCCCCCCCCCCTTTTTTTTTTTTTTTTCTTATAGTTTCATTTTACTGGTACTTGAAAGCTTAGCTATTTTGAAATTTGCAAGTGGTCTGGGTCATTCGGTCAAATGTACATATCCAAACCACATAGCATTAACTTTCTATTGTTCTGCCACAGGCTAGTGACTCACCAACACACTTACTCATCACTTCCAGTGCCTGATAACTCTTGAATAATTCAAACATCCCCATTTGTCTTGGACGATGTTCATCTGGAGTGAGTTTTCCGAAAGCACTGCAAGGACTCAGAAGCCAGAGTCTTACTGAGAAGGCACAGAACCTATGCCACCAAAATCTTGACATGTTTTCAGAAAGTCCCCACACCATGTGTCTTTTAATAAAACCTGGATTTGCAGCACACATTTTTGTCAGTGAACCTAGCAAACTTTCACATTTTCTGGCTTTAATATTCAGACATACTGGTCATATTCCATTGAAACAACCCAGTGAAGAGCAATACATGTGCCAAGACAGAATGCAAAAGATAAAATGATAATATATTTCTGCACCAAGTGTTCTTGTACATTCATGGTATTTCTCATTCCCTTATCTTGGAGGCCTAATGGATCTCAGTGTGAAATAAATAGCAAAGGACTGCTATTGTACAGTCTTGCCAAATGAAACTCAAAGCACATTTTAAGCCCCAACAACATGATTATTCAAAGACTGAATAGGCAAGTGTAGCACTGAATGCCAAATAAAGGGCTATAAACAAGAGTGATAGCCATTTGTGTGAACTGAATACCATCAAGTTAATAAAGTTGCAGACACAGAAATGAACTTAAATCAGTGCAGAATTCTATACTATTCTCACAAAAAAACCCCAAACCCTTAACACAGCTACCCTGGTCTCTCTTTGGTAGCAAATCAAGAGTACTTACCATTCTTGGAGAGAATTACAGCCAAATATTCATGAAGGTAGGTGTTGATGTACAGCAGAAGGCTTGGAGTATGTGCCGTGAGAAAGCTAAGCGCAATATTTTCCTTGGATATGACAGCATCTGCATAAATGGCAGAGCTTGAGGTGCTTGCATTTTTTGTGACAGGATAAGGCTCTTGGAAAACATAGGTAATGGAAGTGCCAGCTTCAAATAATGCAGAAACATCTGAAAGAATACATAAACCAAGGGAATAATTTCAGCTACTGCATTTTCAGATCTCCCAGACAGGCATGGACATGAACTGACTGCCTCAGAAGCAGAACACTGCAAAACTCCTCTGACCCAGCTGACATCACTGTTCCTTATTTAGGTGAGCAGTATGTCCTTCCTCATAGTCTGTTTGCAGGGCACAAAGAAGGACAGTGTATGGAGAGAGACCTCTAAATTAAACTATTTTAGTTCTGGAATCAGAATTATACAGGATGGAACAGGCCAAAATGTCTGTTAGCCAAATAAATGCCTGCTTCACCATCTTCTGACAGCTGACATGTAAGGCAATATTCTCTGTCCTCCCTCCTCAGGAAAGACAGTATGTTTGTCCTTTCTAGTCTCTTTTTTTAAACAAAGTCATTATTAAAGCAACACATTGGACCAAAGACAACCAGCAAGAGAAGTTGACTATGCTAACTCCAAAAGAAGAGAAACACCTACTTGTGCATGCTCAGATTCCAAGAACTCCTGCTTGTGTTTTCAATAAACACAGCACAGTCTGGCCACAACATACACAGGTGCGATAACAGCATGGCTTTTTCTAATGTGAGACACAATAAAGTCAAGATGGCAGTATCTCCAGCTACTGACTGACTGCAAGTGCATCTTCACCTCTACAGCAGCATCTCATACCAGGAGACTCTGGTTATTTGATATGTCTCTTTCGGCATCGGTGCCAAATCCTCAGCTTGTGTGAGTATAGTCAGATTGCGCTACAACTAGGCTGATTTACACTGGCAGATGATGAGACCCTCTTAGTGAGGTGAGCAGCAGCCACAGTAATTGGAATCCTTGTTGCTATTGAGCAGGTTTACTATTTCTTTCCTTTTACTAAGCACATGCTGTCTAAATTACATATTCTTTATTTGCCCCACTGCTTTTTCTGGTGTTGGCAACATCTATGAGCCATCAGAAAGGTTTGGGGAGGACATGTTCAAGAGACTGAATGCTTTATGCTTATTTTTAAAATATCTTAAGTTCTGAATGGGTTGTCACAGGAATGGTAAGCACACCCACATTCTTGTAAAACCTTTGTTCAAAAACTCTGCAAAGAAAAGCCCTTGAGATTTTAAGGTGGACAAAGCTGCACGAGGTTTAAAACCAAGCAAAGCAAATGTTCAGACATGGGCGGACAACTGTTACAGAAAATTACAGCCCTATATTGTTAATGTCTTGTGCCTCGAACACAAGCTCTACGAGGAGAGGCTGAGGGAGCTGGGGTTGCTTAGCCTGGAGAAGAGGAGGATCAGGGAAGACCTTATTGCTGTCTACAACTTCCTGAAGGGTGGTTGTGGCCAGGAGGGGGTTGGTCTCTTGCCCCAGGCAACCAGCACCAGAACAAGAGGACACAGTCTCAAGCTATGCCAGGAGAAGTTTAGGCTCGGGGTGAGGAGAAAGTTCTTCCCAGAGAGAGTTGTTAGCCATTGGAATGTGCTGCCCAGGGAGGTGGTGGAGTCATTGTCCCTGGAGGTGTTCAAGAGGGGATTGGACATGGCACTTGGTGCCATGGTTCAGTAGTCATGAGGTCTTGGGTGACAGGTTGGACTTGATGATCTTTGCAGCCTTTTCCAACCTTGTTGATTCTATGATTCTAAGATACAGATAACTCAGTACAGGAGTCATTGTGGGATACAGTTGGTAATGTTAATAGTACAACTAACACCATTCTGATTTCTGAGTCAACAAAAAGAGGCATTATAGCCCACCTAAGATAAACAGTAATGCTGAAGGGTCAGCTGATATTAGAGCATCTTCTTGTAACATGAGGGACATCAACCTGACATGGATGAAATTGTGACATAATTCAGAGACCACTAAGGACCTGGGACCAAAGCTTGCTGCCTACCTTCCTTGCAGAAAGGTCCTTCATAGGCTGAGTTGGTACAATCACAGGAATAACCATTATACTTCTCCACACATCTTCCTCCGTTATGACACAGGTTACCATAACTGCTGCAATGTCCTGGACATCCAGGTTTAACACCAGGTGTAATTTTAGCTCTCTCCTCAAGGTCAAGTTTCTGTCCATTTAAATGTAGAGATCGAATGCATCCCAAAAGCCCTTAAGTCTGGAGGCTGTTCCCCCTGAAAAAGAGAGAAAAAAGGACATGCATTCATTGTTGAATCTGCACAGTAATCAAAGTCCCAATATCCAATCCAGGGGTACAAATATGAGTTTTAAAACCCCAAATTTATTATATATCAATGTATACAGTGGCAAAAGTTGTCAGACTTCCAGACCTGAAAACTAGAGGTCTCTATGCGTATGAAAGGACTAAAAAAGCTGTATGTGACACATTCTTGTTGCCATTCTTCTCTTTTCTGCCTTATCTACTGCCCTGTCTGGCATTTAAACCGCAAATTCATTTGGGAAAAAGATTAGCTTCTTTATCGTATGTCTGCGTATCACATAATGCATGAAAAATCCAAACCTAAAATGTTGGGTTTATTTTTTTTTTATATTTGTTGCCATAGTGCAGAGCATAAATAACACCCTAATCCTAACAGTAGGTGAGGTACACGTTCTGATGAGGCCAGATAGCAGGGATGAATCATGTTCAGCACAAGGCCTGCTGGCGGAAGGGAAATTATTTGAGTCCGAATTTTATGCACGTCTGCCCAACCTGTTGTTGCACATGAATGGTGACCATAGCCAAGAAACAGGACTTCAGGTCACAGTTGTATTATTTATTACAGTTATTAAGTATAATTGCATGTCTTCTTGAAGAGCAGAGCTGCATGGATCTACACAATTCAGTCTCCGCAAGCTAGCTAACTTATCTGCCCCATGAAATTGCTAACAGTGTTACAATGAAGACACTTCTTTCCTGTAAGAGATGATCTCTGATAATGACAATAATGATGATTGTTAGAGCACTTCATGAAAATATCTCCACTTTTCTTACTGTAGGCTTTGTTTGGCGGTTGCCAATAATTTGCTTTTGAAGACACTGCAATTTTGATTGCTACTAAGAAATCTAATTCTGGTTCAGGAGTTGCCAGCATTTGTAGGCTCTGAAATGCCAGATTCACTGCAAAAGTAGCATGAAAAAAGTTACCTTTCCTTCGGAATTTGGTTCTATATCCTTCTGAAATGAATTCACTGAAAAGTTCCTTTCCTAATTATTCAAGAACCTTTCTATATCAAGCTTCATGAGGTAAGAGATTGCATTTGTTTAGTAAGTCCTTGCAGAACAGCATCTAGGTTTTAGTTTTGTCTTGTATTTTTCATAAATTGTTTAATTAAAGCAAGACTTCTGCAAGCTAAGAGAATGAAGCAATGGTGTGAAAATAAATCTCACCAAAACCATGCTGTTCTGCTAAAAAATTCTAGCACATTTTTCTTTACGGTACACTAATAGGAGAAATATTGGATTTGAATTAGCATAAATGAACTACAGGTAGTATGTGTGAAACAGGTTTATTTTGTGGTAATTTTATGATGTCTTTCTCAGAGAAACAAATATTTTCAAATTCCTCTCTAGCTAGCTATTCTTTTCAGGTGAGCAAATGTTAGCTCACTTATTTTAAGGGCCCTCTGAGGACAATAATTGGGCCCTCTGCATTTGCTGCACTGTGCACACATAATCCTTTTCTGTGGGGATTTTGCTCCAAAACCAAACATACCATATAAAATGTTCAGTAATGTCCAAACAAGTAGAAATGTGATTTCCCCCTTTAAGGTTTCTGATTACCTTGGTTTCATTTGCGTGGAGGTAATCATAAATATTACAAGCAGCAATGGTGAACTATTGCTAACTATTCCACAGATGTCATGTTTATTGCATTATTCATATTCTTACTTCTCTCTAAAGCACTCTGGAAGCCATGTAAAGTTCCTCACTCTTCTCTTTTAGTGTCTGGAGACTATAGAGCTTAACTGAGGCCATCTATATGATCCTAGATTTACACAGTGTTGATTAATCAAATATGTTTATTATTTGGACAGTTTTCTTCAACTCACTAGATCTAATCTTCAAATACATCCCCATGAAGCAGAGAAACACTCCAAACAAACACACAGACCTCCTCCCCAAATTAGGCTTTGCAGATTCTTCATATTCTAACTGACCTGATGAACTGGACAATTTCATGGATGCAACCTAGAAGTTTTATTCAGGAAAACAGATTTTAGAATAAACTTCAGGACCACAAACACCAAGGTTAAAGGGTGGTCTTTGTTGAGTGGAGGCAACAGCCAAATGAGCCAAGTCCTTTTCAGCAAGGTATTTATGCAGTTTAATTTTACTGGAAAACTTTGGGGTGAGGAGGAGAGAGTCTGAGAGGAGAGGGCAAAAAGCTCAAAACTGACCACTTGTAGTGTAGCTTGGTGATACAATTGGCTAAATAATTAACATTCTATCAATGGTTTGAAGATTTGCTTTAAAAAGCAAAGGACTTTTTGTTGGTAACAACTGGAATAGGGAGGCTACAGCAGCATGAATAAGCATTAGGAACATTCTTGCTTGTAACTCATACAAAGAAAAGGAAATCTCATGGGAGTATAAGATTCATAATTATTATTACTCAGCAGTAGGAGAATTTGCAATCATATTCCTCAGAAGACATCCAAGTCACACTTGTTAGTCTCAAACTGAAAGTTGCACAAAGTACTCAGGATATGCAAAGGATTTAAGAACTAATTCCTCCTTCTGGCCTCCAAAACATCCCAAAGTGTCTACAGATCCCTTTAAAAACAACAATATACAAACAATGTTCTTTCTTTTTCTCTCTTTCTGTTTTTCTGTCTCCTAAGAAAATTTCTCAGATGTTGACTCTCTCTGGCATACATTGCATTTCTACAACACACAGAGGACAGTCACCAAGGATTTCTTGCTCCCTTGATTCCAAAACAAAACCAGGAAGCCAGGAACTTAACTTTGCTAGTCTCCCTTAATATATCAAATGAACAGCACAAAAGCTTCTCATCAAAGACTTATGCATGAAATTAACTTCTTAGGATTTCTGTTTTGCTTCTCAAATGTTACCAGTCTGAGTGCAAATCCTTTTCTCAAAGAGGTCTGTAAAGACTCTTTCTGTGCCCTGCCCCATGCTGGAGTATTATGGTCATGCTTTCTCCATTAGATAAGAGTTTCATTTCAGACTATGCCAAGACCAGAGGTGATGACACACCTCCTCCAGGACCACAAGGATATACCAGGGGAGAGCTGCAGTATGTAGAAGGATGTCACTTCTTTCAAATGCTGAAAGTGACTATCCACCGAAAGAAGTAACTTTTGCCTGTGCCTTCAGAGCAAGTAATGTGCCAAATTAGGCTATTGATGGGTATTTGGTCAGCTGATATTATCTAGCCTGTACATTTGTTTGGGGTTTGCTCCTTCTACTGTAATATTTTTAAATTAACAGAAGAAACAGCCATGTGCAAGAATATCCTTGTTGTGACTCAGGATAATAAAGCAGATAGATGCCCAAGACCCACTAAAAGGAAGCAAAAATGGTTTTCCAACTCCTTTAAGCTGCTTTAAAACCCAAACTTGTTTGATTTTGAGTGTATTGGCAAGGAAAAGTCAGTTCTTCCTTCCACTTTGCACATGAAGAAAGATATCTCAGAAGCCTGCCACATATTCCATGTGTCAGTGTCGACTTTAAGCAGACTTTTTAAGTTCTTGGAACAAGAGCAGACATAGAAAAACCTCTTTCTGGCAATGCATAGATAAATGCATAATCAATTACATGTTTAACACAAAAGCTGATCATAAACACTGCTTAATCTACACTGTCTCTTACTGACTATGCAGCACTGTTTCTTCATAACAGTGAGAAGCTGCAATTGGATATTATCAGGTAATTACAGGAAGTATTGGAATAAAAGAAGAATTGCAAATTTGTATCCTGTCAAATTGTGTGTTGCTATGGATGAGGACATAAAAGGAGATTACATTTGAACATCTCCATTTTAACTTCCCTCCTTTTGGTTTTTACCTCCAGACAGATCCATTTAAGAAGGTAGACATTTTCTGTGGTCTATTTTGAACAGCAAGCGTAAGATATCATCAGTGCAGTGAAATTCTGGGAACATCAAGAAATGACAATTTCTTATAGAAGCTATTGTGGCATGCTGGCCAGAACAAATGCTTAGGTTTTGCTTCTCTAAGGGGAACATCCCCAAAAGACAGATGCTCAGGGTATGCATAATGTCAGCATGATGCAAGAACAGCCAAGACCATTGAATTAAACACAAAACGGGGCAATGAAAGGTGGCAGGGCGGAACAGAATGGAGAACAGGTGGTATGAAAAGAAATGACATCCAAATTCCAGCATTTCTGTGATTACAATGAACAGTATCAGCATATGGGAAGAAGACCTGATTCTAGCTCTATCAATTCCTTTTATACATTATCGAGATATAAAAGAGACTTTGGGGTAAACAGAAATCACTATGTGAGTACTTTTCAGGATATGCAAAACTTTGGTGAACTTCTCTATCTGTGGGGATGTACAGCTCCAAAATGGAACTATATTTGAGTGCAGATAATGAATTATGGCTATTTCACACTTATCAAGTCCAGGAGTGAAGAAACTTTCTCACAGATAGTACTGTTAATCCAAGCACTGTATCATAGTATCAGTCAGGGTTGGAAGGGACCACAAGGATCATCTAGTTCCAACCCCCCTGCCATGGGCAGGGACACCCCACACTAGATCAGGCTGGCCAGAGCCTCATCCAGCCTGGTCAACCACCTCCCTGGACAGCCCATTCCAGGGTTGTAATGTGAGTTCAAGCCCAGTAACATTCAGAGAGCATAGAAATGAAGTTAAAAAACATTAAACACACCCATGATTATATCTAAGTACACAGGCCAAGTTGAAAATGGATTTTTATCCTATCAGTGATGCAGACAGTCCTAAAATTCAAGAACATGCACAACTCAAAATTAGCATTGGTACAATCAAAGTCTTAGTGAGACTTCCAGATTGTGCTATAGTCTCTGAACCTCTGGATTTCTCAGCTGGAACAAGCAATCACAACATCCAAAGAGTGCACTCACTGTCATAATCTATCAGTTAGTATCCCTCTGAGACAACTCAAGTTCACATTTTTCAGTCTTCTGGACACTGATTTGCACAAGTTTGCAGTGAATATTTTCTCCGTCTAAAATGACTACGACTACACTTTTGTTGTTATTTGAGGCTTTTTGTTTGATTTCTTATGGAAAAGGATATTTGCTCATTCCTGCGGTATATTTTCACTTCTGAATCCATTCCTTTTTCAATTTCTTGCCCAAATTTAAGGCAGACTATTATACCCTCTCATGTTTCATGAAAACTGGTAGAAGGGTGAAAAAAGAGAACGACATAGCAACAAGGTCTCCACTCAGGAAGACAGAAGTGTGAATTTGTCTCTTACTGGACATAAAAGCACCTACAAACATAAAAGGGAAATTCTTCTCTGTGTTTAGTCATTGGAAAATCTTCAGTAAAAGCCCAAACCTCCTAAAATAGTCAGTCAGTCTGAAGATAAAATTCAAGGAAAGTCAGGTGTTCTTAACTCCTGTTCTTACAAAGTATTTAAAGGCTGATTAACTTCTTCACAATGTGTCAGTATCGCCAGATCAGAAGTAAATGAAGCAAAGCTCCATGACTGCCTTCAACCAACTGTTTTGTGACCATTGCTGGAAAAGGTTTCTGTTCAACTTTTCTTACTATAAATCACAGAAACTAAAGTCTGTTTGACAGGCCAGCTTTTTGTATTTAAATAAAACCAAAACAAATAAAACAGAATAAACACAAATAAACCACCAACAGACTAATATAAAACCCCAAAAGCTATAGACTGCTATTACAAACAGTCCCAAATATATCTGGGATTTGGGTACAGAAGGAAAAAAATCTGCCCAAAAAACAAGTAAATAACTTGTTTACAAAACAAGCAGAAACAGCTGAGAAGGAATTAATTGGCCCAAATTATCAGAACCCATTTAAAATTATATTGCATGCCAACTGTCTCTGTAATCACCACTTGCAAACGTCTGATTTATTTTATATGTGTGATTTCCTGCACATAACTCCCTAAAAAGACAAAGACACAAGAACACCTCACATATAGTGCATATAGGCTGATGTCTCTGAAGCAACAGGAAAAGAATTGTAGTTTGAAAGCTACCGTGGGTCTCCATTTCCATTATCATCATAATGCTACATGATACTAATATAGTTCCTTTATCCCAGAGGATCAATAAATCCTTCCAGAAGATAAATAAACTAAATTAAATTTTGACATTGAGCCTTACTTATGAGATTGACAAAAGATGTGAATTGATTCTGGAAAAAAATCAAGAAAATGAAGAAAGGGGAAAAAAAGGAAAGAAAAAGATTTTATCATCATGACTAGCTATCTCCAGTATGGAAACAATATTCCATGTTCCAACAGAATGAAAAAGGGAGATGCAATTTAAAAAAAAAAAAAACCAACAAAACATTTTGAGCATTTTATAAACAGCAAATCATGTCAGTTATACAGATTATTAATTAAGAATGGCCATGCTAATGGTGGAAACCCCAGAAATATTGCCAGTATGCATATCACAGAATCACAGAATCACCAAGGTTGGAAGAGACCTCAAAGATCATCAAGTCCAACCTGTCACCACAGACCCCATGATTAAACCATGGCACTACGTGCCATGTCCACTCCCCTCTTGAACTCCACCACCTCCCTGGGCATCCCATTCCAATGGTGAACGACACTCTCAGTGAAGAACTTTCTCCTCACCTTGAGCCTAAACTTCCCCTGGTGCAGCTTGAGACTGTGTCCTCTTGTTCTGGTGCTTGTTGCCTGAGAAAAGAGACCAACTCCCTCCTGGCTACAACCACCCCTCAGGTAGTTGTAGACAGCAATAAGGTCTCCCCTGAGCCTTCTCTTCTCCAGGCTAAACAACCCCAGCTCCCTCAGCCTCTCCTTCTAGGGCTTGTGCTCAAGGCCTCTCACCAGTCTCGTTGCCCTTCTCTGGACATGTTCAAGTGTCTCAATGTCCTTCTTAAACTGAGGGACCCAGAACTGGACGCAGTATTCAAGGTGTGGCCTAACCAGTGCAGATTACAGGGGCACAATGACTTCCCTGCTCCTGCTGGCCACATAATGCTGCAGAAACAAATACATTATGGATTATGGGGGAAGTAGGGAGTAATATTATGTGCTGCTGCTTCTTTCCTTTTTTACAATGTTGTTTATGCATTTATTTTTCAGATAGGATAAAATTCACTCCGCATGTTTAAGGTATTAAATCAGTTGCTTCCTGTTGGAGATTGGAATCAGACCTTCAGCAGTGACAAACTATGCCACATCTGTGTATTGTTGGACTTCTGCCACCCTTCCCTCAAACACCTGGGGACAAAAAGTGCCAGAATCAGGAATCTAGCCAGGTTTCCAGCTCTTCTGACTGCTCTTAGGAAAACTCAGGAAGTCACAAACAGTTTTGGCCTTCAATATGATAAAGCTAAGGGTGGAAAAAGAACACCTAAAAACATTAGGTTTTGTGTCTCTTTTGTTCAGGGTTCAATAGAAATGTTGATGGATAATTGAATGCAATCTAGTTACTGCACAATGAGTACTTTTCACCTTTTTGCTGAGACACAGTAAATGTCCTTGCATTGGCTGTACATATTAAGTACAATCAGAGAAAAATTTTGGTCTTGATGCTGGAGATCAACTTGTCCAACCTGATCCTAAAAGCACAGCAATATTCAGGTGGCATATAGATTCACTTCTCAACCAAAATCAACAGGACCTTTTCTGCAGAGCTGCTACCCACTCTCTCAATCCCCAGCTTGTATGGTACAAGATGCTACTCTGCCCCAGGTGCAGGGCTTTGCATTTGTCTTTGCATTTGTCTTTGCTGACATGAGTTCCTGTGGGCACATTTCTCTGTTGAGGTCCTTGGATATCCTGCAATTCAGCGAGTTATGTCACTTGTAAAACCACTATCAAGTTTGTTTAGGTAACCTCTTTATTTTGCTGAGGCAGAGAAGCAAGCTTATAGGCAGATATGGCTTTTTGGAAGTGAGATGGTAAGCAGTTAACATATGATGTATCTAGCCGATGCCCATTGGAATCGGCTACCCGTGGAGGTGGTGGAGTCACCTTCACAGGAGGTGTTCAGGAGAAGACTTGATGGGGTGCTTGGCTGTATGGTCTAGTTGTTGGGTGGGTTGGATTGTTTGATGGGTTGGACATGATCTTGAAGGTCTCTTCCAACCTGGTGTATTGTATTGTATTGTATTGTATAGTCATAGAATCACAATCATTCTGGTTGCAAGAGGCTTTTAAGATCAAGTCCATCCATTAAGTAGCATTGCCAAGTCACCACTCAGCTATGTCCCTCAGCACAACATCTACAGTTTTTCCAGCCCTCCATGGGTAGGGACTTCACTTGCCTGAGCAGCCTGTTCCAGGGCTTGACAACTCTTGCAGAGAAGACATTCTTGCTAATGCCTAACCTAAAACTCCTCTGGTGCAATCTCAGACTTTTCTCTTTGACTCTAACTTTGAGAAGGAGGGTCAGGAGCAGGAAGTCTCAGCATCACTGTGTGTCCCTAAGCCTTACAGTCTTCTAATACACGACAAAAATTGTGGGTTGCAGTTTTCATCCTGCTACACATCACCAGAAGTGGTAGCACAAGGAGGTCACTGCATTAGTGGAGCTTAAATTGCCTCTCTGATTTGAAAGAGATTTTGCTGAAACAGTGTAGAAACAAACATTCAGGTATTACCAGTAAGGGGCTTGAATTTCTGATAGATGAACTATGATAAATATTTAATTTTTACTCCTTTAAAAAGACAAAACCAGAAATTTGGAAAAGTCTATCCAGTCATTACATTCGCTAAGTCTTCTAATTGGAAATGGTATCTTGGCTAGCTTTCCCTGATAGTTCTGAGATGTCTAGCAGCTCAACACTGCCTTCTGGTCTGGGCTCCTGCAGAACATGTTTAGAGTCATCTTAGCGTTTGAGAAACAAGCGATCAGCAGCACGCTTCATCACTGAGCAGATTACTCTGGAGGACAGCGTTTGAATGTAGAAGAGGGGAATGTCCCTTTGGATTCCCTGAGTATATTATTACATACCAGCTGGCCTCGATCTATTTTTTTTTTTTCCTTTGAAAGATCACCTTCAGTTGAAATACGTGTGCTTGTTTTAACTGTGTTCATAGTTCTCTCACACATCCACGCTATGATCAAATAAGGAACAAACTTTAAGACTATATTGCTATCAAGATTTTTCTTAGAAGCTTATGTGGTGAATTTGTGCCCTTTACATTGCATCTAAAATGAGAGATCACATTTCCTACAGCTACATGGCCAGTGCTGCATAAGAAGAAACAATAGGAATTCTTTGACAATAAACATGTTTCAAGCAATCTTAGATCCTAAAAATACCATCTAGAATAATATGATTAAACTACTGTTAGTTCTTTGAGTGTAAAGGCACTAGCTTGTATTTACTTTATGTTGCAAATGCAGGAATGGAAGATGAGAAAGCAAAATCAGGTCACAACATGCAAGCTCAATGGAGAAACAATAGCATTACCAAGGTATGGACATAGAGATATTGTACATATCTACAGAAGCCCTTAAATGGTCCCTACCTACAAATAATTGGCTGTTGAGCTGCAAGCGGAAGTGCCCCTCAGTAGGTGCCTCCAGGACCTTCTTGGGGAGGCTATCCACCTGGAGAGAGGTTTGCTTGAGGTTCCTCTCCGCTCGAACATAGTGCCATTGGTTGTCATTCAAGGGTGTGGGAGACTGCACAGTGACTTCTGTGGGGCCATTCCCAACATCTATGGAGAAGGTGATCTCTTTAGGGGCTAGAATAGATTAACAAATATGAAGAGGAAGTGAAGGTCTGAATTAAATCATGGTTTTGACATCAAGAAATCTTATATAAATATAGGGTCCATTAACTTTTATGTCAGCAAACAGTACAGCATCATTTACCTCCCATCTCCCACACAGCAGCTTACACATAAATCTAAGCCTGCAGCCTCCCTGTTTCATCTCTGCTATGATGTGCTTAGCTGTGAATAGCCATCTTTTTTTTTTTTGTAACAATTACAATGCTCTAGAAATAGTAGCTCTCTTTTTGAAGCAAAAGTGCCAAATGTTGTAAAAAAGTCACACAATGGTAGCAAAAGATTTTGGATAAATAATGCTAACATGGGAGAAAAGATGAAGGAGCTCTTTCTGACTATATCTTCCAAAAATGGATGCACTTAATTATAGAACTTGGCTACATATTGTAGGAGAGAATCCTACAAGCATTTGTTTACGTGAATAATGCTGACCCAGGAAGCTAGGAAAAACAGATGAGCAAAACTAATTCAGTGGTGATCTTAAACTAGAGAGGCACATGTAACAAATGTCCAGAGATAATAAGGCTCCTAGAAGTAGGATGATTGAAAAACAACAGCCATAAAAAGAAGTCCATCTTGCTCATCTGGAAGCCTGAAAGGGGTCAGAACTTCTTAACATTCTTGCTACTGGTTATTTTTCCTCCTCCTAAAATGCTAAATACACCAGAAGGACCAAGAATGAGGCTCACAAACCACAAAACCAGAGGGGTGTGGATTGAAAATTCATAAAAACCTGTTATTTCAAGCCCAATAAATTGGATAGGTCTGGGTTTGGAAGCTCGTTCTTAGATAGTTTAGATAGGAAACACTCCATAGGGATAGACAAAGATCTATTCTGAGCCCCTGCATCTGCTAAAAGGCCATTTTCCTTCGAAGCAGCTGGTTTGTGGAGCTTCACTGATACAAGGCCTTTAGGCTGCAAATTCCATCTGGCAGCAAGAAACACAACATCAAACTACTAATGAGAAGTCTAAGTTTAAAAGACAAGACTTTCCCCAAACTTTTAAATAACTTGCTTCCTTAGGAGTTCATATTTAACACACATGGAAAAGCTTCCACTGAACATTTCTCTCAGTAGTTCACGATATTTGTTAGACTTGGACTCAAATTGTCTTTTTTTACTTCTATAACCCTGAGAATGAAATACAGTACTGAAGTACAACCAAATTGGACTTTGATGTGCAATTAATAGTAAATCATACCTCATTACCTTGTGATAATGCACCATGACATTTACCATTGGTTTAATGAAGCAAAGGGCCTTGGGGCCCTGTTTTATTAAATTTTATGTTTGGGTTATTATAAGCATATTACAAAATGTGTAGCACTTGGGTGTGTTTTTTTTTTTCCTAAGCTTGACAGAATTTGGAGTACAGGAGTCATATTTCATGTCAAAATCATGGTATTCTTTTGTCACTAATAGATATTTGAGCTCATCTGAACAGGAGTAAGGCAAAAACCTCACTAATGAAGTTCCCTGCTACTCTCCTTTATATACTGAGTAGCAGTTATACTGCAGTCACTTACTGGATTTTGAAGTATTCAAGGCCCATTACAATTTTGGCTGACTTAGCGTGCATTAGCATCATGTCCCTCACAGACTTTCACCTCATAGCTGTACCATACACACAGCTCCTCCGACACACTAGGGCTGCATTGGACTGGGTATGATGTTGATGGGGGGGGGGGGGGGGGGGAAGTAATTATCAGAGTGGTTGTATTAATTTTTTTCCATCTTTCAATCAAAGCTATAGTCTAGTCAAATCTAACCAGCAGCTCTTTCTGTAAAGAGGAAGAGAAAATAAAAAAAAAAAAAAAAATCAGTGTTAAAAAAAGTAAATTCAATTTGCTGTTTAAGAAAGATAAACCTAGCCGTAACAAGATTAAGTACAATGATCAAGGTGATACAGGGAAATTCTGACAGGAGCAATAGATAAACCTAGATTAATGGGTCTTTATCTCTCCATCTTATCCTCTTCAGGCACCTCCAACCATCTCAAGACAATAAAATACAACCTTCTTATATCTCTGCATCTGCCAAATTGGGCAAATACACCAAGATTTCTTGGCAGTGAAACTTACAGCTTATTTCAACTCGTATGAAGTCTTTAATTCCAAGGTTTTCCAAGAATACCCCAGAAATGGCAGTAGTTTTGAAGAAGAAGGAGATATCTGCGCTGACCTCAGCATGGAAGGTAGGGAAGTGCAGGTAGGAGGCCTCTGTGTTGAAGGAAGCAGCGTTCCAGAACTGCCCTGCAAACACAACCCCCTTCTCTATAGTTAATTGGCACAGGATAGCAGCTGCAAACTGCATGTGAAAAGCCACCTTTCATCAGATAAATACATTAAAAACAAAAAACAACCCCAAAACAAAGAAAGAACATTCTGTACCTATGGAAATTGAGAAGAGCTAGGTACTCACTGTCTCCATAGCAACGCAAAGGGCCGATTTTCCAAGCAGCCTCAGAATTTGATCTGTTTGTGTCAGTGATCACTATCTGAGTTACAGGCAAATGGTCTTTGAAAGCAAGGAGGCCAGTATCATTTGTCCTGGATTACAATAACCAAACAGAAAGAGACAGATTAACCACAGACAAAATGCCCAGCATTCTTCATGCAAGGCAGTATTTGAAAGATGCTCATTTAAAGATGAAAGGCTTTTCAAAGGATTACCTAGAAGGATTGTGAGTGGCACACACCACTGAAGATACGTATGTGCACAAGTATACTCTATGCTCATACACGATACTGACCACTGAAGATGCTGTATTTGGACACATGATATTGTCTGGTATGGACTGTAACTGTGCTCCACTTGTGCAAAACAATTATAAAGCTGAGGCAGATTGCTGCCATTCTGGCTAGCATGCATTAATGTAAACTGGTCTCTAGCAGGTTTCCTCAGCAGGATCAGTTTGATGTAGACGACTTTTAAGTCCAAGTTTGCATTTCTGTTAAGTTAGCTGGAGACAGATAATGGCATTTATGCTGGCTTTATGCTTTACCTGAGCAGAAAGAGGATACCCAATACCTGATCCAATATGCTGTTAGCATGGGGCAGCCAGACAATACCTGATCCAACTTCAAGATGGCTGCTACTCAACTGACTCAGCACACCATGCAGGCGACTGAATTGTCAGAGTGAGTTTGGACTCTATCAGCTCTTTGCAGCACATATCTGTGGAAATTTTGCTTCAGCAATGGGAATACTGAAGGCTGACTTACTGCAATTGCCAAACTACAGTCTCTTATCTGTATCAGCAGGGATTATTCTTCAGCTGCAACTAACTTATACGTAGCTGCTAGAAAGCAAGAAGAAAGAAAATTCCTAAAGGATGATTTCTATGGTTTTAATCCTAGTGTGCTAGGGAAATTGTTGTCCTAAAAATGCAGCACTGTGTTTCATGGCAGCCCTTTGGTCCCTAAGCTGATGCAGTAGCTTTGACTCTGGCAGGAAATACAGATGTGCACTTATCCTGCTGTACTTCATAAACTGAATCCCTCAGGCATCCTGCCCTGACCTTACCAGAGAACTGCCCTCTGGAGGTATTTCTCTATCAATTGATTATACAGAGGTGAGTGCTACTGTATCTTATCTCCACAGTGATGATTTTTTTCTTCTCCTGGCTCTTTTTGCCCCCTCCTAGTTCTGTTTTTCTTCTCCTAGCTCTCCTATGCACACAGCCAAATAAGCCTAGCAGAGCAACCTTTGTGGAGCCGAATCTCAATAGTTCTGGAGAGAAGGACACCTACTTCTGCATGGCCCAGCAATCTGCATGCAGAGTCTGGACTTAACTCACCTGACTGCTCAGAGGTGAAAGGCTCCATGTTTATTGCTCCAAAATGCCAGTAATACCAAATTTACACCTACTGCTCTTTCAGGTAGATATGATACAAAGCCTAGGAAACAAGTATCACTTTTGAGTGATAACCCTGCCAATGGGTCTCATATCTTATCAGGAACCCAGATTACCTATATGCTGCTTGTAATGCCACCTTCCACAAATGTACCTCTCACTGTAGTTTAAAGGGAGACAGGACTTAAACAAAGGAACAATGATCAGAATGAACACTGAAGCTATGCTCTGACACAGTCTCAGATGTTTATTTAGCTAAGTGCTCTACTCTGATTAACGTTAGAAAAACTAGAAGGGGTATTTTGAACTTTTTTATACAGGCTGCATATATTTATTTTTCATTGTGTCTAACTGCATGCAGCATAGCTAATTGTCTCATAATTCCAAGGGGAAAAGGAGAGGTACCCTCTCCAACCCTAAGATCTTTTTTTGCTTCAGTGGGTGTCTGACACGCAGATAATTACAGACAAAGTTCAGCAATACAAAATTCCCAAGCAGGAGGCAGAGTGATGCTTTTAGTGCAGACTCATAAGATAAAATACTGTGGATGAATCAAAAGTATGTGGCCTCTAAATCACTTCACAGGTATTTCTCAGCAGCATATTCATATAGCTTATTGCATCAGTCTTGGAAAGTTAGTGGAAATGCTCTCAGGAGATTACAAAACAGTTGTAATAAACACTGACCTATTTAATTATTTCTTAAGAAGATAATTAAATAAGGTGTTTCAGTGGGTGGGAGGAAGAAAATGAATAAATGAATAAAAAAAAGGCAGAATGATGATGCACAGAGTGAGTAAATAAAATATGCAATATACACATGAAAAAACTAAGCTGGAAATTACTTTTTGAGAAAACAAATAAAAGAAATAATGATAAAATATTTAAGGAGGTTTCCTGCACATTTACTTTAATTCAGAAAAGAATGCAGTCTTTTGTCTAGCTATGACCAGCATTAAAATACAAATCAGTATCTTCCAACAGCCACCAGTGAAGATATCTACAGAAAAATGAAATGGTGACATTTTAAAGATATCTGTTCCACATCTCTGAAAACTGCATTGCTTATTAGATATTCTTTTATATTGCATCAAGTTCTTTTATATTAAATTTTATGACTCTTGAGTTCTCACTAGTTATATTCCAGTGTGAGGGAACTTTGGTAGCATAGCTGAGCCGTGAGAAAGAAAAATATTCTGGAACTAATAAAAATCTTCACTCTGATGTTAATGCCTTGAAAACTCAATCAAATTTCTCTTGAAGCTCAAGAAGCACATTTTATGTATTTATTCTCTTACATATGGAAAGAAAGTCTTGTGTAAGGATACATATTCTCATACAAGCAGACACTGACATAAAACCTATCAGAAAAGAATCCTGCTCTTCAGAGAATGTACTAATGATAAAAACAACAGGCCTATTGTTGCAGTTTATTATTATTTCATGGTGGAAAATCAGGGTGTTTCTTGCTGAAAAAATCAACACCTACTATGTTTCAGCTAAGCAAAGCCTAAAGTCTGAGTGTGTTACATTCTTGGTATTCTCTAAATTGAACTTATTTCAGGCTCTGTTCCTCACAAAGCACCATGATTCCTCTTTTATTCATGTGATACATATGGCAGCCCCTCAAGTATAGCATATTTTGTCTCAGAGAGGAGCGAGAGAGCTTCGCCTACCTCTGCAATAATTTCCTGGAGGCACAGCTGTACCACTACAAAATACAAATATTCCAGGGTTTGGACAAAACATTTTGCATTTTGCCTGAAGGGGGCTTGGGGATCATTTTTATTGTACAGTTTTCAAATAAAAAGAGCTATATTCTGATAGATAGCATCTGCACTATGATGTGAACACACATGGTTTTGTCTTTTTTAATGAAAAATAAGACTTCATTAGGTTAATTGTTTGTGTGTTTGTTTCCAGAGCTATTTTTTTTCATATGTATTTTAATTCAGCAGTTCACAACCTCTTAAAACCAGACTATATTTCATTTTTGTGGTTAGCCAAACCCACAACTTTCTTTCTCTTAGTGAATTTCAACTCAAACTCTGAGCACATCCACTGCCTTGTGTCCCATGCTATGCCCCACTTCTCAGTATGAGAACTACAGGTGGGTTCTGCCCAAAGAAGAGACCTGGTGTGTGATGCTTCTCAGCCAGGAATATTAGTTAAGTTCAGATTTCACAAAAATCAAAGCAGGTTTTCCCCTTTCCTGTAAGATGTCCTGTACATGCAGGAAATGGTACAAATACATTAACAATCTTGAGAAGCAGACCTTCTACTTACCTGACTTGGCACTCAATTCAGCAAAAATTCAGATGAAAATCTGAATCTTTTTCTGAGGGTGGAAAGCACCCTTAATGAACAGATGTTTCTTTGAGTTCTTAGCATAAAGGACAGTATCAATTAGTACCATTAAAACAGAAACAAAACCAAAAGAAACCTAATAATGCCCTTTAAATAAATCACTGAAATATTTTAACCATGAGCATTAAGTACAGTTGGGCATCATCCATTTATCCGTGTCTGAAGATTAATATCTCTCTACCCAAAGGAATTCCTCAATAAGCTATGAGGCATGTTACACATCATATGTGTATCATATGTGGGGAGGGGGGGGAAAAGGAAAAAAAGAAGAAACAAATTTTGCTGCAAGTGCAACAACGCTAAAGGTGACAGCACAGAAACTGTATACTTTTAAGATGCAGTGCAGGTAATCTTACTGTTAAATGACAAGTAACTATTTTGATGGTAACATTATGAGTCTTTTTTATCCTCTTGGCTACTGATAAAAGCATGTTCCAAAAAATATCACTCTATGGTGTCCTAGCAGTGTAAACCATCATAAACTGGTAATCTCTAGGTAGCTGTTTACATATTTCTTCCAACAGATGGTAGAACAGTGGTGCCATTAAATATAATGTCCTCTCATATGATCTCCTATTGGTATGTTTTCTTTCACATTAATGAAAACTTTGGTGGGGTCTGAGCCTTAGTAGTTCAGACGTTCATTGTGGATTCTCATGAATACAGCACTCTGGAAGAAAAGAACACTATCGTCATCGGACGACAGTGAGCTGCATGAAGAATGGGCCAGTGAAACAGGCCTCCATCAGAAAACATTTTGATCCCTGCGCAGGACACATAATTAACAATCCAAAGGAATACGTTTTAGTTGCTGTCTTACCAACCAGCTGCATCCAAAAATGCTTTACTGGGTACAATAATGCAGAGATGCAATAAAGAAAACAAAACCCAACAACCCAAAACCCAACAGCAGAAGGGGATACACCTAATACTTGAAAGCAAGATGCAGTGGCTTTATTTTCCTGAATTAGAGAGAAGGAAAAATTTGGTAATCACAGTAATGAACTGATGCCTGACACCTCAGGGGTCTGCTACAGTCAGCTCTCAGTAGGCAGCTTTTCTAGTCTGTTGATAAATGCAGTCATGAAGGCAGGTATCCAAGACAGCTCTGCATAGGCCAGGTCATCTTTGGCAAGGTTTATTTATGAGCTCACAGGCTCTTCAGAGCTACCTTCACTGCTTCTAGAGGAACAGATTCAGTGTGGGATAGTGACTGAGCACACAAAAGCTGTCAAATCTGGGTTCATCAGCATCTGGATTTCTCTGCCCTACTCTCCTCAGCTCTTGCAGTTTTAGCATCCTGGCTCTGTCACAGTTTTGCACAAATATAACTCACCCAAAGAGGGCTTCCTTCAATTCCACGTGGCTTTGCTGCTACTCGAAGAAAGGTGGATATTTGTCTGACAAATTCTACCCCTCTACCTTTACTTTCAGAGATGTCACTCTTTCTGTACTAAATAAAAACCTGTAAAGTTCTCCAAATTCACAGGGTTTCCCGGTGAATGTAGTCAGTAAGAAATAGGTTTGGTTTGATGACTGGCTTCAATCAAGTGTTTGCATTTGAAGGGGAAAATGGATTCCAGAAAAAGAGACAAAAGCAGCAAGTGGACACCACAGCATAAAAGAGGTTCCTCCCATTTAAATAAAAGGTTTGGTAAGCAGGAAGACTTTCATTGCCAAGGAAAAACAATTTTGCTTGAGATGAAAGACAACCTGGAAGAAGTATTTAAAGATCCAAAGGATGTCTAGAATGGGCTTCAGAGCATAGAATCATAGAATTGTTTGGGTTCAAAGGGACCTCAAGGATCACCTAGTTCCAACCCCCCTGCTATGGGCAGGGACACCTCACACTACATCAGGTTGCTCAGAGCCACATCCAGCCTGGCCTTAAAAAACTCCAGGGATGGGGGCTTCTGCCACCTCCCTGGGCAACCTGTTCCAGTGTCTCACCACCCTCATGGTGAAGAACTTCCTCCTAACATCTGAATCCACCCATTTCTATTTTTACTCCATTCCCCCTAGTCCCATGATTATCTGACAGCCTAAAAAGTCCCTCACCAGCTTTCTTGTAGGCCCCCTGAAGATAGGGGAAGGCCACAATAAGGTTTCCTCAGAGACTTTTCTTCTCCAGACTGAACAGCCCCAAATCCTTCAGTCTGTCCTCATAGGAGAGGTGCTCCAGCCCTCTGATCATCCTCAGGGCCCTTCTCTGGACACGCTCCAGCAGATCCACATCTTTTTTGTAACAGGGACTCCAGACCTGGAAGCAGTACTCCGGGGGGGGGTGTCTCACCAGAGTGGAGCAGAGGGGGAGAATCACCTCCCTCAACTTGCTAAATCCCTCTCTGCATTTCAGAAAGACTTTATTCTTTAGGTCAGTTTACCACCTTTCTCCAACAATGCCTGCATCAAGAACGCACCTTCTGCTTGAAATAGTGAGTATCTTTTGAAAGACAATCACAAATCCATCTCTTTTGTACATAACTTGTCCCAATAACTAGTCTTAATGTGGGGAAGGGAGAGAGAAAATAAAATCACTTTCTGAACTAGATTTAGCTTCAGATGGCAGCCACTGGATTTCTATGAACACTTCCACCAACTAGCAAGAACTTTCAACAGTCAGAAATCTTTTTTTTTAGAAATATGCATAAGCTACAGTGAAGTCATATTTAACACCTTTCCAGATCCCATGCTTTGGTCAGAGGGACAACTTATGCCTGTGCTCCCTTAGCAGAGGTCTTCTCCTAGTCTCCAGCAAATACCATGAAAGCACTCCGCTATTCTGCAGCGACAGAATTAGCTGTCATCATATTGCAGAGTTTGGAAGTATAGTGAGCAGCTGAATGCAAAAAGACACTTTTCACTAGAATGTTTTAATAAAACACAAAGGTGAAAAAAAAACCCCAAATTATATTCCTGTTCATCTGGTCAGCATAATTCCAGAAGGGCAGAATTGGTGCCAAGTAAAGAGCCCAGAAATAGCAGCTGGCTGAGGTGTTGGCTTAGATATCATTTAAAAGTCAGCATGCCTAGAAGTGCATATTGTGTGATGCCAAACATCTGGCTCAGGAGATTTTTAAGGTCTGTTTTTTCTTGTTTCTTCTGTTTCTTTTGCTGCTCCGAGGATTTAGTATTTCCTTTCACACCCAAGACTCAGTCTAGGGAAACCAAATCAAAGCAAAATCTTATGCCTGTCTCCTCTTCAGAAGGATACTACAGCTATTCTGGTGAGTTCCTACCTTGGAGCTGCAGTAAACAGCCTGATTTATTTCAAAGGAGCAAAAATTATTTTCTGGTTTTCCACTCTGCAGCACCTATTTTATTTCATGCTGAGGCAAATAAATGCATCTATTGCTGTCTTGCTCCTTCCACTATAACATATAGCAGGTTAAAGTCACAGTTCAGATCTCAGCGGGTTTCAGATTCAAATGCTCATTGTATATCAGGGTGTCAGTGTTCTAGCAGAGAAACACAAAAGCAGTGTTCAAGAGGCATGAAATTTCTTATGTTTAGAAACTCTTTGTAAAGGTCAGAGGATTTTACCTCTTAAAAAGGCAACCTGCAATTTAGAATACTACCCAAGTCCAAATTTCAAAAGGATTAAAAACCAAAACAAAACACTTGGACCTCCCAAACCAACAAACAGTAGGCAGTTCAGATGAGGAAACACTTCCTGCTATTATAATGAAATTAGGAGAAACAAGTAGCTCTGTGAGCTGCCAAGCTAATGAAGCATGATTTCCAACATCTCTCTCTCTTGAGGGTTTTCCAAAATCTAATAAAAGTGTATGCTTCCTAACTTGCTTCTTGTGGGTTTTAATTGGCTTTTTCTCCTCTGCCTGGCGTAAATTTTCATAGCATGTGTAATTTCTAATACTTTTGAGATTTCTCCTTCTTCATTAAAGATGTTTGAAATGTGTCTGCTTGTTCAAAATCATTGGGCGCGGGGGAAAGTGGAGATAAACACCTGGAGCATAACATGCTTAGGTCTCCCTTCCTTAGGAGATTCAGTTGCTACATTATGAAACTGTATTTTAGATTTCACCTTGTGCTGGTTTGTACAACCCAGTGCACTGTTCTGCAATCTCAGACTGCAACCCCCAACAGTCTGCCAGTGTAACACACCCTGCTCCGCTTCAGTACTAGCTCCTCGAAAAGCAAAATGCGGACTATGAAAGAAGCCAAGCAGCAATAAAACCAAATGCTTTTGCTGCTCCTTCACAAACCTCACCAAAGTACATCTGATAATCAAACATTAGAGAAAAAAGACAGACTGACATGCACCGCTAGGCCCTTCTATACAAGTCCGTACAAATCACATGCTTAAACCAACATTTACATAAAGACCCCCCCCCTAGAGCTATGATTTTTGAAAGTTAATAGTGATTCCAGGATATAAAGGGTCCAAGTGAATATTCACACTTCTGGACCTAAGCAACTAAAAAAAAGTACAACACAGAGTGACAAGTAATTTCTGAATTATATTTTTTCTTCCTTTCAAGACCCTTATAGTTCTTTGCTACTTACTCTCTTTAAAGTGAAGCTTTCACAAGGATAATTTGGGCACTATTTCAGACACTGTAGCCTAATACAGGAAGACATTTCTTGTCTACTTCCATTATTTGTCATTTCTGAACTACTTGAGGTTAAAACATCTTTTTTTTTTTTTTTTTTTTTTTTTTTCAGAGAAAGGGCAGCAGTAGCTATCAGTGAGTGGTCCGGGAAGCAGAGTTTTCACATGTATTTTCAGTGTTTCAAAATGTACTTTCAACAACACTCATCTGGCATTTGTGTCTCCTCAAATACAAGTATGGAATTAATTGGAAAAATCACCAACTAGCCCTCAGCTGTTGGTGCAGAGAATGGGAGAAGGTTGTGAGGTGGCCTTCATAAGTTAATACAGCATTAGGGCACAACAGAGTCTGAATCTAAGGAAACCTTTGAATCTTCATGCTGTAAGTCTAAAAATTCCTATGGAGACTGAACAAAACCTACCGAAGCCAAAGGAAGTATTTGCATTTACTTTAAAAACTTTAGTACCCAATGTAAAAGAAAATTGAGGAACATACAGATACTCTGTTTCAGAAGAAAAAGACAAATCCTTTTGATAATACAGATTTCCTGTTCTTTACTTGCCTCTATCAGAATTTTGCTATCTATGCCTCAAATTCCTGCTTTGCTGTGTACTCATGAACCAACCTCCTAAAGCTTTTATTCACCCAACGAACTAATTGCATTGTTGGAGGTTTTCAAAGAAATAAAAACTGTGGGAACCCAAAAAGGGAATAATAATGGCATGTTTAGATGGTCTGCATGTCTGTGAGGCCCTGGAGGTGGTAATAGATTTTGTACCTGCAAGCCATGTGAGAAAAGGATGGGAGTTAAAAAATAACAAAGTGTGGCAGCTTTGAAACACATGGGAAGGCATCTGGGGAAAAGGTCACAAGTTAAAATAGAGACAGATCAGTGGGCTCAATGAGGCAGGCTGTAGGAAACTGGAACTGTAACATTCACGTACATCTCAATAATAGACACCAGCTCCGCAGGTCTGGACCCTTTTGCCCACCCTGCAGTGAGTGGTCACGTCTTCACAACTGTCTATTGGTTGGATTTCTGCTCTCTGTGTTGAGGTCTGGGATCAACATATCACTGGATGAACTCAGGAAAACCAACAAAACCCCTGGATTTGGCATTCAACTTTTTGAAGATAACACATCCCAGCAACTTGCTTCAGCCAGATAACTTGTCTTTGGTTCAAATAAGAAATTAAGATGAAATCAAATCAGAAGTCCAAATTCTAGTTTGACTTTCATTCTCATTTGATCATACTCAAGCCATTCAAGACTCCTGAGCTGTGAATCAGAAAAAAGATTTAAACCTTCTTGCTTTACTTCCTATTCCCAGCTCTCAGGCAGACACTGCTGTACACATGTTAAAATAATTACCATTCTTCTCTATCTGCGTCACAGTTGCAAAAATATCTCATATCCAGACAACTTTCTTCTAGTCCACATGCACACTGCTGAATACCCGGAAGGGATCCTCCCCAGTATAGATGCTTTTCATTGGCACGGCCAACCCACCAAGCAAATGGCATTCCATCTGGATGAAAGGGAAAAAGAGGGAGAAAAAAGAGGAAAGAGAAAAAGAGAGAGAAAGAGAACTCGATAAGTAAATTGGATTCTGTGAGAATGAAAAAAAAAAAAAAAAAAAAAGAATGGAGGTGGACATGTTAAAAAATACTGAAATAAATGATGCAAACTACAGACAAAGTAACAAACCATAAACTTCATCCAAGTTCTATCTTATGGAATACACATTGAGAAAGCAACAGCTCTGTGGAACCCCACGCAGTTTGAGGAGCAGATGTTTTCCCTGTAAGGTCTATGTGCCAGTCATCAATGAGAACCTTGGCACATTTCATCTGCAAAGACTTTTGATGTGTGAACCCAACACCGTTGCCTGCACCAGCTGTGTCCATTTTTTGCGTGTGATGCTAGAGGGAAGATCACTGAAGGAATCTGGAAACAATTCTCCTGATATGACTCTCACTGCACAGCTGTCTTGAACTACCCATTATTGGCCAAGGACCTCTTGAAGATTCTACCCACCACGAAACAGACTTTAGCTCTTAGGATTTTTCACCTTGAGACTTGTATATAAAGATAACTCTTCAGAAATAACACACTGACTGACCTATTACTATGAGCTTAGTACAGTTCCTCTCAAATACAAGAAAAAAAACTTGTATTGGTTTTCTAGGGGAGCAGGAATAAGAATTTCAATGTGTTCTCCAAGGGTGGAAAGTGTAAATGCAAAGCTCCATAAGATATTAAAATATCCTAGATTAAGGATTCAGGTAGGACATAAGTGGAAAAAAAAAATCCCTGCTTGGGAATTAATTTGTCTCTATGAAGTTATTTTCTATCTACAGGAGCTCTAAGATCTATGTATTTATATGAACCAAGATAGTTTTTGTTTAAGTTTCATAATCCATTATACATCAAGCATTAAATATTAATAGTTAGACGCAGTAAGCGGATTCAGATGTAATGAAATTCATGGATTAGCATTTTTTGCTAAGATTGACTTTGTCTTCCAGCTCAGATAATTCTTCATTGACTTCTTAATCCTTAAATCAAGAAATGTAATCAGTTACACATGCAGGTAGACGGCAAAATTTAGCAGAATTGACATATCAAGACTTTTTGATCAAAGGAGATTGGAAAAATAAACTGCACTGCTAATGTAGAAAAATGTATCCATTTACTCTTCTGTTTTACTAACATTATTAGTGGGGAGTATTCCTCGTTATACAAAGCAAGAAAGTCTAAAATATGAAATGCAATCATGGTTAACTGTAGAGTGTAAGGGACTAATTAAAATGAGTTTTAGAATCACTTGCCAAAATTAATTCAGATTTGTTTTCCTTCTAAGCTTAGACTGCTGAACTGTAAATTCATGGGGAAAAAAAAAAAAAAAGAAAAGAAAAAAATAGGAAGAGTAACTCCATTCTCATGATACTAACAATTAAGATATGACGAGTTTGCCCAATACCCAGTGGTACTCATTAGAAAAGTACAATTCAAGAACATCTAAGGATTCATCTTACAACAATGTGCACACTCATTTTAGGTCTCAGTTTATTGTCAAGACATTTATGTTTTCTTGCTTTTCAGCTGATTTTCTTGCAGAAGTTGATTGCTGCAGCCAGTGAAACAGGTCTACACCATATTACTGGGAAATGACTTGGTAAAGCTTGGAATGGCAAAGTTAATTGAATAAAAGGGTTATCCGTCTTGGAGTTGAAATAGATATTATACAGAAGTGCTTAATCTAATTTTGAAAGTGCCCATTCTGGAAAAAGTATTTGGATAAAGAGAAATCCTTCAGGCCATCAACAGATAATAGTATTCATTAATCTAATTCAACCTGTGTCAGATTCTTTTGGAAGAAATCATCATGCACTTAAACATAACAGTGAAATAAGCAATCATTCACAAGAATTAAGCACAAGTAGTTCTCCCATGTCTTTTTCAGACCCGTTGTTATTTGCTTTATCGAGCAGTACCAAGCAAACACATACACATTCAGATTTATGATATAGACTGGGGAAGTGGTAGAAGCACCACAGTTCCAGTCATTTGCAATTAAATTAAATACAGTGCTAAAAAACAGAGCATTCAACATTATAAGGAACAATACTAGACTGTCAAGGGAACAGACTATAAAGAAAACACCGTGTCTTTTCAAAAATTCTATTTATTAAGGACGGTTCTGCCACACTTTACTTGAGTAAATTTTTCTCCCTAACTAGTCCCTTAGAAATCAATTGTAGTATTAAAGAATATTACACTCTTATTCTTCAAAACTCTCTTCCACATGCTTAATTTTCAACACATGAGGAATCAGAGAGCTGTTAAGCAAAGCTCTTAAATCTGATGTACTTCAGCAATGTCTGAAGTATTTAGGAATTACTGAAATATGCATTGTATGTCACACATTTGTAATACTGGGCAAAAATTGAAACATTTAACTAGGAATGCAAATCAGTCTATCCCTGAGTTCTTTCCAGATAATTTACACCATTACTCCTTGCCAGAGCTGAAGGGTGTCTTGCATTGCAATTGAGTCTGGCCAACAGGTGTGTTGATTATGATTCTGCTAAGCCCATAGATCTTTTGGCAATATCACTTCTGTAATCATGGTATTATCATTTTCTCAAAGAATTATCGACTCTCTACCATGTCAAAATGAAATAATATCCCTCTTGTTATGAAGGCATAGCCTAGAGCAAATGATGTAAATTGAGGAGTTAACATGGCCCCACAAACTAACGGTTACATAGGTCAGTAGAAGTCCACTTTAAAATGTCCAAGCTAAAAAGTCCATTTAATAAAAAGTGCTACTAATTCTTCATTTTGTGCTTTACATTGCACTTACTAACACATTATTTAGTCAAAAAAGGCATTCAAAAGCCTGCTGCAGAACTAGAAGCATTATTTTCCACACATTTTTTTGTCTATTTAGAATGGAAAAAAAACAAAGATCTGCTATAATAAATTTATCAAGGCTGACTCTGAACTCCAGTCCATGTGTCTGAAGGAAAACATGAGTGAAAAAAATCCCAAACTAAGCCAAACAAGCAAGCCACAAGGGACTGAAATCACCGGTACAAGAGCATAGACGAGTTTCTTTCAAGTGATTTCTTCCTGCACTGCTCAAGCTGCAGTTTTTAATTTTCATAATAAGATCTACAAAAAAGGCAAATAAAAAATTTATATAATGTAGAAGACAATAACCTTTTCTGTGATTATTCTGCCTGAGAGCCTCTACAAACAGTTATGATATTTACAACACTGTTTTTACCATAATTTAATACTCCTTTGGAGCACAAGCCCTGTGAGGAGAGGCTGAGGGAGCTGGGGTTGCTTAGCCTGGAGAAGAGGAGGCTTAGGGGAGACCTTATTGCTCTCTACAACTACTTGAAGGGAGGCTGTAGCCAGGTGGGGGCTGGTCTTTTCTGCCAGGCAACCACCCACAGAACAAGAGGACACAGTCTCAAGCTGCACCAGCAGAGGTTTAGGCTGGATGTTAAGGAGAAGCTCTTCATAGAAAGAGTGATTGGCCATTGGAATGGGCTGCCCAGGGAGGTGGTGGAGTCACCATCCCTGGAGGTGTTTAGAAAGAGACTGGATGGGGCGCTTGGTGCCATGGTTTAGTTGATTAGATAGTGTTGGATGATAGGGTGGACACGATGATCTCAAAGGTCTCTTCCAACCTGGTCTATTCTATTCTATTCTATTCTATTCTATTCTATTCTATTCTATTCTATTCTATTCTATTCTATTCTATTCTATTCTATTCTACTCATTCACACTGCCAGGCTCAGGATGCACAAAGTAAGGTTGGCATAAGTCTTCTGAAAGCAAAGAATAAGACTTTCATCTTTTCATCTTCAGCTGATCTCCTTGATGTTTCCCTCCACCTGTCTTCATAAGCTGTGGTTGGGAATTTTTTGTGTGTATGTGTTGTGATGGTTTTGTTTTGTGTTTTGGGTTTTTTTTACATGTGGTCTGTTGGTCTATTAAACAGCTACTGAATGTATGTATCTGCACAGCTAAGGCAGGCTTTGGAAAGGCTGGACAATAACTCATATTTTTGTCCATCCAGCAAGGCACAGAGAATAAGCTCTTTCAGAGGTCAGTTCTTCAGCAGATCCCCATCATCTTTGTCAATGTGCTTAACTAAACTGCTCTTTGTTAGCTCTCTATCTGAAATCTGTTTCAGCAGAAGCAAGGCTGGGACAGGCTGTACAGCTCACAAACACAAATGCTGAGGACTATGGGGAGAATAGCAGACGCACAGAGGTTGTCTCCAGCAATCCTTAGAAGGAGATGCAGATTGAGATCAAATTTATCTGCAATGCGTATCTGGCTCTTCTGGTGACATGAAGGGCTAAAGGTATTTGGTGTCTCTCTACCAGCTTACAATAAAATGCCTGTCTTCATTGCAGTTGTGTTGACAGTTGTCCCATATTCTGTACCAGAAGGCCCTGATACTGCAAGCAATAAGAACTATTTTTAAAGAGTTCAGACTTCCTGATGCTTTAAATCTTTTTAAAAATTGTGAATGCAGTAAGAAGCAAAATAAGAGGGAAAAGCAGCATATTCCAACAGCATTTCAAACTAACTTCTGTGAACTCGGTTCATGTTTATATAGGCAAAATGTCGTACCAGGAGTTAAAACAAAACCATTAGTATTATATTTTAAATGTTTGTCAAAATTCATCTGCATCATTTGCCAGGTGGTTCTTGTTGTTGCAAAACCCAAACATCTAATGATAGGAATATACCAAGATAAACTGGATCCTTTGTAAAACTCTTGTGTTGTCTAAAGTCTGATGCAGAAATTACATAAACTTAACACAGGTAAGGCTTTTCAGGCACTCCTGTTACCGAAACAGGACAGTTAAAGGTCCCCCACCATCAAAAGTCAATTTATTTCTATCTGTCTGTTGAAACACTGCAACCACGTTGCATTAAACCAACATTCCCTGAGCAGTCTTCTTGTTCAGTTTTTGTCTCCAAAATCAAATTGAGTTAAGCAGAATGGGATTTGTTAAATGTTACACCCCTACACCCTACTGGTGAAAATGTAGATTCATTTACATCTGCACTGTTTTCTCTTGAAAGGATAGTGCTATCAAGGGATAGCAAAAACATCAGGAAATATTGACTGTAGAATTGCATAAAGCAATCAAAGCCAATTCTTTGCTATCACATGCAAAAGCATAAAATATCTGTGCAATATCAAATCCTACACATGGCTGACCATGCTGTGAAACAAGCAGTTAGTGTATGTTCATGCATATATCTGTACAAATACACACATGTATGTGTATGAATCAATTTCAACCTGAACAACTGAATCCAAAGGCCGATCCAGAGTACAAGTGATGATATCAGACAATCCATTTTTAAAAGGCTCTTGAAAAAACTGAGGGAGGGATAAGACACTGAGAAGAAGGGAAAACTGTGATACAATTTTTTTTTCTAGGAGTTTATTAGGGTCTTGTTTTACCATGCTTCATTTTTTCTATCACAATATTTTCTATAAGAATTTTAAATACTTGCTTGAAGTAAAACTAAATTTTTCCCCTTTGGCCTTTTCCACAGGGAAAAAAAATTATACTTTTGATAAAGCAAAGAAGAGGAGTTTATAATAATTCCAGGCAAAGCATTCCATATTTAGGGAATAACACAAAATGAACATATTTTTAGAGGCTGTTTGTTGAGTGAAGAAGCCTATGGTGTTACTGACTCTATTGGTTAAAATGACACTCATACCTCTGGGAGAATATATTAGCAATGAAAAGCAGGGTGAATGCACACTGTGTTGCCCTAACCAGTATGTGCTTTGAAGTGCACACTGATATTTCTCAGTGAAAAAGTTTCTCTTTGGTTTACAGACCCCAATAAGGTTCCTGTGGCTCTGCCCCAGCCAGAGGGAAGCAACAACTGCCCTCCAAGGTGGCAGGCTCTTTGGACTTCACAAACAAAACCCTGTTTTTAACTCAAAACCAGGTTAACTTGGAGAAATTGAATGTATGTAATATGGCCCAGGGGAAAAATGGGAATCCCCAATGACACAGTTCATTTGAACATTATTCACTGAGTGTGTCACCAAGTCATCCAGTTGCTTTTGTTCCACATTAATCTGCTTCCATATGAACATACATCTGTTTTATGCTTGGCTCCTCTCTTTTCAGGACAACCATAATGATCATCTAAACTCTTTCTCCCTTTTATTCAACACCTTTCTTGTGGCAGCTGTGCAATTTTTTGACTGTTCTGTTTTCTTTCTTAAAACTGTAACTCACATACCACTGCCCTAATTTTCAGAGATGACAAATATGACTGCATTGCAAATCATGGCTGGTCAAACACTACAGAAAGACAGACGCCACCGTTTACTTAGTAGCAATGGTGTCAACCAGTGTTGCTGCTAAGATTTCCACTTGAATTTCATTTCAATTTCTGGTCAGATCCTGTCCCCCTTATTCAAAGCACCTATCTGAAAGTGAAGCAGTCCTCCTAATGTCAGTAGACTTACTCCCTGGGCAAACATTACTTAGTCATGAAGTCTGTTCTGCATTTTCAAATTTTGTTAAATGTGGTTAGAAAAAGAGGAAAGCCAGTATTTTCTGACTTTTTTTCTTTCTTGTTCTTATTCAGCTTTGCTGCCAAAGTTCACTGCTTTCATAGAGAGTCTCAGGCTGAAGTAATTGTTTAAAAAAGAAAAGAAAAAAGTGAAGTAGCATTTGTCTGCATCTCTTCAGCAGAGAAACGCGGTAACCCTCTGGAGCAGCTGTTATCACGGTGTACTCTTTTCTTCCTGGAGCTGTTAAGATGTTCTCACAGATGAGAATGGGCAGAAAAAAGAGATAAATAAACACAGACCTTTGCTGCTTCTATATTTAACAGAAGGGTAATGAGCAGAACTGCTGAGCTTCAATGAGAGTTGTGCCATTGCACACTAACAGTGCTTCAGGAAAAGCAAAATCATCATCAGGCCTTTGAGCGACAGATTTGAGGATGGGCATAAGGGTTTTAGATACAAATACTTTTATATGTTGAGGAAGATTGAATCTACATCCAAAATAAAATTTTATGCCTTGTGAATGTCTGCTGAAGGCCAGAGAAGGCTGAAAACATTATGACTGCATTCTCCTCTGCCAGCTCAGGCTGGGTTGTTTTCTCAATAAATTTCTGGCAAAGTGTCAAGTTTCCTGAAAGATGCAAGTGGGAGTCCAGCCAGCAACAGAAACTATGGGAACAGCTGAAGGCATAAAGGTTAGGAAGAAAAAGCAACAATAGCCACAAACCAACCCCCAAACCAAAAATGCAGAAAAGGTTTGCAGCTTTTAGTGACAAATGACAAAAATCTTTGAGTCCTCTCAAATTTTTCTGAAGAAAGACTGGATATCTAAACCTGCCAAAACAAACAAACAAACAAGTCTTATTTCCTTTACCCTCTTCATTCCATCTCAGCTTTGCATCAAACCTGTCCTTCTTGCTTTCAACTCTTTTTCCTCTTCAGAAAATCACAGAATTGTGTAAGGGTTGGAAAAGACCTCTGGAGATTATCTAGTCGGAACCTAAGGCTATGGCAGGCAATTCCTTCCTCATTCCCTGTCTTCTTTTCCTATTTTTCTGTTCAACCTAATTCTTCCAGGTAAACGCAGATAAATAAGCCCTGCATTGCTTTAACAAACAGGCCTTTGACATGTATGCACGTTCTCTCACACCCTTAGTCTTTGCTGGGACTGGAAACCCATCCATGGCCTGGACTCAATTGCAAGTGGATAATGACCATGGACAAGCTATATAGTGGGCTCTAGCCTGACCCTACCTGGGTCAGAGGCTCACTGTTTGGGTCCTGTTTTTCAATTACTATGTAACATATGGACTGAAGGGAATCATGGAAGTGATAAGTGAGTTTGTTAGTTTAGACAGATCATATGCTCTTCTTCAGAGTTTTGTTTTAAAGTGTTTTATAATGGCTGTGAAAGGGCTACAGGCTAAGGAGAGACTACTGACCTAATGCACCGTATAAACTACTGCAAGGTGAGAGAAGCAGGTTATCACAGCGTTTTGTTTTGAAAAGCTATTAGAGTTTTCATAGAGGAAAGCAATTTCAGAGCCTAGAAATAACACTGTGGAGGATACAGGGGAATAGCTTAAGTGTCAAAGATTATGAATGGTGCATCAAACCATAAACCTATCATTTCACTACAAGAAAACTTAGCATTCAACTATTATTCTTGGAAACACTGAAGTGAGACAACAACCTTTACAGAACTATAAAACTACACTTGGAGCAACTGTCCCAGGAATGACTGCAAGGAAAACACACTTCGTGCCTCATTGATTCACTATTGTTTTCCAGGGATAAAATGCACCTGGCTACAGTGAAAAAAGGGTAGTCATGTTGATTTGCACTCACTGAGTATTAGATTGTCCACAGGAGGACACAATGGTTGAGGCTGGAGGGTGCCTCAGGAGACAATTTAGTCCAGCTTCTCCTTCAAGCTGTTCTGAAACATTCAGGTTGTAAGAATTCCTTAAAAACACTGTGGCTGTTATGGAACCAGGAAAAGGCACCATCTGCAGTTATGCAGCAACTGAAATAAAAACCTGAGGTATTTATTTTTAAAAGGGGTAAGAAAGGAAAATTAATTGTATAGTTGATACTTTTGAAAGATCCATTGCAGCAGTTCAAGATCTCGGGGACAGGGTAAAAGTGATGAGGAGTAACAGAAGGACCCTATCCGCAGCACTTAACACTTCACCTGCTCAATGTGCAACAGTGGAGCTGTACAGCAAAGCCCCCAGCTCTGCACAGCTCCCAGGCTCATGTACTCTAACCTGCCTACCAGACCTTCATCATGTCCATGAAGAACAAGGTCTACAATCCAGCCTAATGGCAGTCTGGAAGTCATGGTACAACTCAGAGCAGATTGCTCAAATTTATGGACACAGGTCAATTGGAGTAAAGTTGAGTGGAATCAATACAAGTTTAATTCAGCTCATGTAGGAGCCCATGGAAGGTTTGCTGGATCATGCCCACAGCAAAATGGAATTTGATAGACTAGAAAGAAAAAATAGATATAATAGGGACATTTGGGACATTTAATAGGAGACTGGATAAGTTACAGAAAAACATGCTGTGGAAAGCAATCTTTGCTTGGTCCTTTGGGAGAAAGTGCATACACTAATAACAGTTCTTCTCCCTCCCCTTTATTTTGAAAAGTGTCTGAGTAAAAATGGAATTACCTTACTCAACAGAACTATTTCCTGTATATGCAGTTTTAGCTACCAGCATTAATAATGAGGAAAGTATCCTTATTATTACTTTTTCCCCCCTCCTGCTTGCATTGCACCTATACAGTCACTCATGACTGAAATGGACTATCTTGTGACATGACAACCCTCCACAAAAGACAGATTAATTTTGTCCCCGTTGTACTTGTGATGGCAGCTTCTAGGGAAAACAAAAACTAGATCTGAGTATTGAGAATCTTTATTAGCAATATCGATTCACAAAGCAATGAGAGCACACCTTGTCTTTGAGCTCCCAGGTTAATACAGCAGGGCTGACAGTAACATCTATTTACACAGGGTGAATCTGATCAAAGTCATTGGGACAATGTCATTTCCACAGAGTGCCTTTTTGAAGCATAACAGCTAACTAGTTCCTGTAAGTGGCTGGTAATAACTACTGAATTTCATGGCTTAGAGTGATCCTAAAGAAATGACAAAACATCATCAGTAAATATGCTGAATTCCTGAACCGGCATAAAAATAGCAACACACGCTTAATAGAACATCATTTAGAAGAGGCAAGAACATATTGTTAATCACTTTAAAACTGCAATCTCAAATAAATAAAGGGACTTTCTTAAGACTTACAATAACACAGATATTGTTTGGATAGTGTTTCTGATGTGAAAAGAATATTTTGGCAAGCGAGATGTGAACATCTCAAGTTCCCTGTAAAATTAATTGGGCCAATGAGCATCTTCACTAAGAGGGAAATCCAGTATCATTCCCTGTGCAGCTCCATATAAAAAAGCCAGAGGATTTTTGTTGTTTCTTGTGTTTGCTGTTTTGGTTGTGCTTTATGCTAAATAGCTAAAAATGTCCCTTGCAGAGGATGATATGTATTTGCTGTACTCTAAGAGATGAGCACTGTAAAGAAAAAAACAAACAAACAAACAAAACCCAACACCCAAACAAACAAATAATAATAAATAAAACCCCAACAAACAAGCAAAAAACACCCCCAAATGAAACCAACACCTGAAAAAGAGTCTAGAGAACAATTCAAGCACATTTCTGAGTGTTATACTACTTATGAGCTAACAAGGCAGCTTGGACAAGCAGAGCAAAACCCACGGTCTTCGTGTCTGCTACTCTTCTATCACACCCCTACTGAATTCAAATCTCACAGGGCCAGTTGAATGGAATTGTTTAAATTTTTTGATCCCAAAATGTGTTAGTTGGTAAAACATACCATTTAGCTGAATTTCCAAGGATCATAGCAGCACCCATCTAACACAGCAGTAAAGAAAGTCCAGTTTTCATCATTTTGTCAAAAAGGTAGCAAAGAAACCCCAAACCTCATCAAACTGCATCTCAGTATCTCTGAGAGGCTACAAGCATTATTGCAACTCATTAAACTTCTTTATAGTCTGATGTGTTACAACACATTACAGAGGAATGGTAAATAAATAACTGCTGATTTGACACTGCTTTCAACTGCTGAGCAATTCTGCTTTCCTCAATGTTACAATTAATGTCAGCAGTTAATGCCTTAAGTGGTGGGACTGGAAACTTGACTACAATAAACAAACGCAGTCAACTTCCAACTCAAGGATATACCCAAACTGCAGCATGGCATTGCTTCAGCTGTTTCCATCTCAGGCTGCAATTACAGTTCTGTTGGTCAGAGCAGCATGGGCATCATTTGTCATCCTAAGGAAGGTTGGAGTGCTTTGAAATTGGGCACTTTGGAAAAATGCAGCTGTAGCAGAGCATATGTATAGGCAAGACCATGAAATGAACTGGCTCCAAGCCAGCATGCAAGGAGAAAAACAAGAGAATATAAATGAAAAAATTCATAGAATACAGAAGATGCTTCTATTGATATACCCTGACAAGCTTTAAAGGTCAGGATGACAACAACCCCTCTTCTCTTTGGAATAGCTTTATCAATTTGCAGCTCTTTTTTCTTCACCCTGTTAGCAATGAGTTTACATCTTTCAAATAGACCTTCTGCTTAGTTTTTGTTGTCTAATTGGTCTCAGGTTCCTATATATCTCTCTATGCAACAACAGAAAACAGTAGGTGTATATATACATATTCTTGCCCACGGTACTGGGTAGAGTATGAACTGCTCAGCTACGTTCCATAGCTTTGTGGTTACTAATAGATATTATTATTCAGCTCAAGAGACATTTTTCTGCTCCTGGAGCCAAGGGAAGAACCCAGTTGAGGCTTTACCACTACAGTGAATGCTGGAAAAGGCAGCAGATACAGGAACAACAACCATTCACCCACAAGAAGCCACCAGTCACAGAACTGTCAGGATTGGAAAGGACCTCCAAAGATCATCTAATTCCAACCCCACTGCCATAGGCAGTTCTTCCACTGAACAGAACCGCATTGGAGAGACAAACTCCTTCCCACAGACACACAAGGCTTCAGAGTGGGGCTGAACACTTCAGGGTCTCTAGGAAATGTATCACCATATGCGCAGTATCATTGAGCCCTGAAGCTTCAGTTTTCAGACACAGCACCTCCTGCCCTTTGGGTATGATTACAGAAACTTATTCCAGTCCAGGGGAAGGAATATGACCTGGTCTCACTCTTTTTTTCTTTTTTTTTTTTTTTTTGGCAGTAGTGGAGAACAGCTCTTGACTCTTGAGACAACTCCAGCTGACACATCACTTGTGAGGATCAATCACATAGGCTGCAAGACCATATCAAATCCTTTTCAAAATTTTCTTCCTTCCCCTGGAATGTACTATCCTTGAGACAAGTATAACCTACTACAAAGCCTGTCTACTACTGGTTTGGAGAGAAGCAGGCATCTTCCTCCTGTAGTGATGCTTGGGTGTAAACATACAACTGACTTCTAAGACTTCCAAAGGATTTTGGCAAGGTATAAATATATAGAATATATAATAGAAATCTCCAAGAGTTATGCAAAAAGTAACTAGGCTCAATCACTCTTGCTTAATTATCTACATTATTTGCCTGCCCTCTTTTCAAGACACAGAGGAGACCAGGGGCCAGAGGAAATGAAGGCATGGACATGATCAGCCCAAAGACGTGTAATTCAGAGCCAGTCCTAGACTGGACAAAAAGGGAATCCTTGAGAGGCAAACTAATTTAAAAAACATACAAGAGCCTGTCCCTCTAAAGCTCTTCTCACTCCACATATGCCTGCATGCATATGCATATCTCCACAATGGAAGCTTTTCCACTCAGTTTTACCTTAAAGAATTAATAAATTGAAGTTACACATTTATGGCTGTAATACACTCCTAAGGATTATGCTTTTTCTCACATTTGAAGAGCAGAAACAAATGCAAAAGCAACCATTACCCTGAAGTATGCTTCATTACAGAAAAGAGTGCAGAAACAATCAGCAATATGCAATCCTGTGCAAAGAAAATTAATAACTTTGCCCCCGCCCCTCATCACAATATTGCCTTTTTTCTCCCCTCATTCTCAGACGAATGGCATTCAGCAGCTCTGACATTGCACTGTGTACTGTTCCATTCACATGCAACTGGTTAAGATAAGGTACAGCTGTTTAGAGATAGAGGTAAGGTGCAGCTGTATTATGCTGTAAATTCAAAGATACAGAAAAATGATGCACTTAAAGGAAGTAACCCCCTAGTACAGGAAGAAATGTAGCTGCCTAAATTTGGGGTTCTTTTCTTTCAATGTTTTGAGTAAAGGTTTTAATTGTACAGCCTTACTTTTAAATAAAATATATAAATGACTCACAAACAGCTGCCCTACTTAATGCTACTGTGTAAACATCTGTTCACATTCATGCATGCAAATAAGTACATCAGCTAGCAGGTCTCTTAGGCTCAGATTAGTCTGTATTAAGTCCTCCCAGAAACCACTGAGTTGGAGGCCAACCACTATGTATGTTTATTTAAATGGAGCTTTCTCTCCTGTCTCTTTGCAGTGGTATCCTACTTAATCATGTATTTTAGCCACTTGTATAAATGTAAGATTGTGTCAAGTTTTTATTCCCCTTGATTCAAACCATCTTTTGAAAGTGCCAAGGATCCCAGGCCTGCTCCTACTGAACTAAATGGGATTCTTGACATTGACGTGAATGGAAATGGGACTCGGCCAGCTGTACGCCTCATTAGATACGCAATTCTATAGCACCCTCCAAAATTCTGCTGAACTCTCCTTTTCAAGCAAATAAAGCAGGTAAACTCAAAGGCCATGAAATGTCACTATTACATTTTGACACTTCAACTGAGGTGCCTGATGAATTAGCCATCTTCTTGCCAGGCATCTTAGAAAACTGCAGCCCCCAGGGATTTCCCCTGGCTGTTACCACTTATTGCAAAGTCAAAGAGAGAAAGTTAAGGTTATTGTTTTGCCTGTGGAATCAAAATATGCTGAGAGAGCATGTTATTCCCCAGACTTACAGGGTTATTGCGTTTCTAATTCACACCTAAGGTCACCATATGTCAAGTGAGTATGCATTCTGCTACCATGGCTACTGTCATCATTTTAACTCTAATGCTAAATAGCCCTACATTGGAACAACACTGCCTAGAAACAGCACAACATAGTGCTTATAGCAGAAGACTGGTCTTCTGATTAATAATGGAAAATTAAATGCTCTGGTTCCACCTTTGGGTTTGTCAGACTCTCCAAAATCATACAAGTCAGTCAATCACTTGGGGCCTTTGTTTTCACATCATAAACTTGAAGAAGTAAATGCCCTATGTAAACAAAATACACAAAGCTAGCACAGTAACAATTCTATCTTTCCATTTTAGACAGTTTGATCAAATTTCACTCAGCATTTTAAACTACAAGATGAGGTTTGAAATCAGTTTCTTGTGGCCTGATATGATTATGCCATGCTGAAAATGCTTACCTCTCCATAGTGCATTCATGTGAATTTGACCACACAATGGTAATTTCTTGTCATTTAAGTAGTCTTACGGTTAAGCAGCCATAATTGTCCTTTGGGTGTTATCATAGATACATTAAAATAGAAATTGAATGTTTTCATCACAATACAGCCAGGACATTTTTTCAAAGCTGATTTCTGTGTCTGTGAATTATTCATAACATACTTCAAACAGACTTTTCTGGATAAGGTAATTGACCTTGGCTGCATGAAGCACCTACTACCTTGCCTTGGGATAATTAAATCTACGATGTGGTCGATTATTTAAAGGTAATGTCTTTTCATTAGGTTAGGCAATATATTACCACTCAAGTAGTCACCTAATTCTGCATTTAATGCATTTAAGTTTTCACTGTTTTGTCATGGGTTACACTCATTATAGCAATATCTCACATTAAGTAGCATGGTATAACATTAAGACAGGAAAGTCCTGGAAACAGGACTTTGAGGACTAAAATTTCAAGATTTACCATTGCATTTGCAAGCTCAGTTGGCTGTGCTTGTTTCTTTTCTGTGGGTGGAAGAAATAAAGTGTGTCTATTAAGTAAAAAAAAAAAATTGTGTTGGGTCATAACTCAGCTACAACTATTGTACCAGGTGGCAGTAGCTTTAGAAATTCACATATTGTTCAATGGAAATATTCATATGCTGTTGAAAGGTATGCTAAAACTAATGTATGTAAAACTAATGTGTTGAATTCCATGATCTAAACTAGTTCAGGTGCTTCTATGGAGTTTTGTTCCTCTGTGTAAATAAACCCTTGGTTGGCCCAGCATCCAAGGATGCAATTAGCAAGACTGGCTGTTGATCAGCCTAGCTCTGAAGCATCTCAGCCCTCACTGTAACCAATTACTAGAAATCAAGTCCCCACTATGTATTTCCTCAAAAACTTGCTTGTGAAGACCAAAGTAACTGATTTTTTTAATGCATATACATGGAGTGAAATGTTCTGAGAGAGAAGGTTAAACAGTTGAGCACTCAACTGTCTTCTGTGCTCCAACCACTTTGAACCACTTTCAGCAGAATAAAGCAGCTCTGAATCTATTTTAGTCAGTCACTGACAAAGTCCTCCTGCACTTGAGTGGCACGGTAATCTGAAGGAGCTCCTGCCTCAATCCCTTTCCTGGCTCTGAAAAATGGACACAGATAGTATTTGAATGTATATTGCACCACTCTAGTAACTTGGTTTACAGATGCTTCTCCACTTCCCTTTACTTCAGTATTGCAGGCTACCTCTCTATTCTGTTAGAGTAACACAGTCTATCAGTGCTGAAGTATTTAGACTGACTGCAAATGCTGCATTAACACGATATGGATGAACTTGTTAGCATCTCTAAATAGCTGAACTTTTACAATGTTTCTGTGTTTTGTAGTTTGTTTTACACTGAAGTGGAATTTAGTGAAAAATACATTAACTAAGGAGTTAATCCACCATCTTACTTTCCTAAATCCATATAAATATACTGAATCCAATGGAACTGATCCTGCATATCTTTGAGTTTTGTATTTTTTTAGCTGAATCATTTGATATTGTAGCGACTCTCAAGCTGCCCATTAATAGAATGTTATGATTATGTTAGCTATTCAAAGCTTTTTAATCATGTTATACAAACACAGTTCAGCTTATGAGTCGTTTATCTTGATTAGATATTGTTTGAGTGTTCACTTAAAATTACAAAGCGTTGTTTTAGAGCAGAAATAAAGACAAGGACATCAAAAAGACTTCAAGGTGTTAGAGAGAACATCTACTCTGAAGACCTTTGGCTGAATTCCTATTTGCATGAATATTCAGGATCAGTCTCTTCATGCCCCAGGAACATTTCCCCAAACACAAAAATCTCAGCAGCATTGTGGTCCAGAAGAAAAAGAAAAAAAGGATTATGAAAATTATCAAAGTGAAACTGAAATGAAATTCTATTAGGATGGGAAAGAAATAGCTGTAATTTATCATTTTCCATCAGCTAAACCAAACTAGCCAAGGAAAGTATTGTTCTAAGCAAGATTACCTGCATCTGGCTTGTCTGCTAAATCATATTTCACAATGGTTGACTGCCTTCCATTGTGTAACCACAGTTGTGTACTATACATTGATAGCTCCTGTGACTATAATATGATTATGTTTACCCATTAGATCCTGCTTTTGTGCCACAACCCAGCAACTACAATATTACAATGGTTCTAATGGTCTGTTTCACTTTGTTCATTTACCTATTAATTTTGGAAATGGCATATTTCATGGAACATAAATTTCATCCTCTGAAAACACGACAACCTGTAGTACAATATGGTCAGACAAATTCTGGAGCTTTGTGTAGAAGGAAAATGAATTGTCCAGGGTGGCATTCTAGAAAGAACACCCCTCCCTCTGGAGGCATTGGTTATATCTAAGGTGATTACTTCAGCAGTAATAGGATGTAATTATTCACTCAATAAAATTCTGCCTCTATTAAGTACATACGTCTAATGTTCTGCAGATTGACTGGTGCCATAGCATGTCTCACAGAGGTGGTAAACAAAATGCAACACAATCTCTTTGTCTGAACCCAGAACACATTTGTGCACTGGGAAGAAAGTGACCTAGACAGGTGTCACTGCTTTAAACCTGGAAGCTCTGGGAAACAGGACCCCAAACCAAAACCTGCAAAACGGTCACTGCCAGGAGAACCTTCCCCAGTTTAGTGATAGATATTACAATGGCAAAACAATGGACCAAACAGACTTTTCACAGAGAGAGAGAGAAAGCCAAAGGGAGCTTAAACAGAGCCTTCAGGAGAAGACAACTTGTCCCAGAATCCCACCCTCTGCTCTTATGTTAGCATACAGTCATTCTGAGGAGCATCTCTTAAACTTCTGCCACACATAAAAATCTGGATAAAATCTGAGAGCTGGAAACCATGATGACACAGAGGTATACAAATACTAGCATATCGAATGTCTTTAGCCAGTGGGGGAAAGAGTAATCAATACTAACCTCACATGCACCAGGCCTGACAATGATCCATCTATCCCAAGAAGCTAATTAGAGCCAACCTTCAATCTTCCTCATAACATATCTGAACATATGGGCATAAATACAAAAACACATGCTGTCCCAGAAAGGAGGAGACAATTTTATGGAATATATTGACCATTTGAATCAAAAGATGAAAGTTACTATTTAAAACAAATACCTTGATGTAACTGATACCACTTTTTCTTCAGAACAAATTTTCAGATCTCTGCTCATTTTTTAAAACATCCCATCACAGGCTGGGATTCATCAATAAAACAAACCTGTTGGGTCTGAATTAGGTTCAGCAACACAAAATTGATAAAAGAACAGCCAGGAATTATTATAATCATATCCTTCCTACCAACAAATGCCACTATGCACATTTTGATCACATTGAATGAAACAGCCTGAACAAACAGAAGAATAGAAAATGGCTACTGATTGAAGAAGTAAGCTACTGGGGGCATTTTCATGCACTGTTAATGTTAATAGATTGGAATCACTACATGTTGTAAATTAGACACACAATTGCAAACTGTTTTTGGCAAATCAAAGATCAAGGGAAAGGAAGACACGGTACTAAGCATCCTGGATAAAGAAACAGGCAATCCATGAAGCAGATGGGCACTGAATCTAGTACAGCAGCTTGTGTCCAAAGATCTGTGAAAGACTAATGGGTGCTAATGAAGTTCAGTTGCATTTAGGATGTATATTTGGTTTAAGTTTTTTGCTCCTATGCTGAGAAGGAGACAAACATTTGTGCATCTGGCATAGTGAGAACACATATGCATCTGCGTCTCATTTTAGCCCTTGTAGCACCAGGACATTTGGAGTTAGTTGCAACTGTATAGTACTCTAGAAACAGTATTGATTCTGGTAGGCTTTAGATACTAATATAATTTTCTAGAGAAATTAGACATATTGGAACATGCCACATGAATGTGCACGTGTCCGTTGTTCAAGTAACTCGTGAACCCACTGGCTAATTTAAAGTACATTTGACTGAGAAATAAATTTCTATAGATTTCATGTACAGCCTAAGCAGAAAATAGAGAGTTCCTCCTAGTACTCAGCCTCAGAAAAGGCTGCAAACCACCTTCAATCCCCAATAGATATGAGACAATCCATACAGCTCCTCAGTGCTAAAGCACAAGATCATAGGGGGAAAAAATGTAATTTCTTACTTCACCATTCACTGAACTACTGTTTTAACAAAACTAAACAAAGAAGCAATGTTCTAAACTGCCAAAAAATCAGTAGCACAGATAAAATAACCAAAACTGTATAGTTGAGAGAGATGCTGATCACTAGGCCGAAGCATGACAACATACAATGTTTAATAAGTCTGATCACTTCCTGTTTAGAAAGAGATCTAAAGGAAGTTGGAAATACCACTACCACCTTCAGTTGCATATCTCTCTGCATGGAAGAACTTGGGCATTTACCTTGGGCTGAACACATAATCATAAGACAGTTACAGTAAGACTACATGGATCCTATCCTAGAAAGGGATGCCTGCTTCCAGCAGCTCTACTAGGGGTCTTCTCCAAATACAAGGGTGCTGATTCTTAATCACATTGAGTCCCTCTTGCCCTTTACAAAAGGAGACAGGATCCTTATCATATGGCTACATGATATACCACAGTAATATGTATGACCAAGGAACAGATAGAATAGTTGTAAAGGTCTCTGAATAGTCTAGGTAAGAATGGCCATCTATCAACAGTGGGATGAATTCTAGCATTGAATTGACATTACTGGAGACAGACTCTGAAGACCAGATTATGAATCCTGCCTACTCCCTCTGCATACCTAGGTTCAAGACATCATGGTTAAGCTAACACTTTCTGAATACATTGCACTCATTCTAAAGAGAGTTTATCATTCCTCAAAACACCTGTGAACAAGAAAGATAAGGCTGTCCATATGGTATCCAAGTATCTGATAAAGAGATAGGCTTGGGGTTCTCACATTTCTCCCTTTTAGAAACAAAAAGTAAAGCAAAACAAAATCCAAATACTTTCTGGGAGACAAAGAAGAAGTCTGGATGCTTTATTGATGTTTGAGACTGGTGATACTATTCCTAGGCTAGAATACAGAATCATAGCTTTTTCCCCCTTATTTGCATGAATATACCAAACATACCACTATACCCCACCCAAGTATACCCTTCCCTCTCTTGCTAGGCCTATAAAAATACACAGAATCACACCTTCCTTGTCAGACCACGGGAACTGTGTTAACCAGCTCACTACAAAAATCACATGTACCTCTAAGGGATGGCACATTAATTCTTTCATGAGAAGATACAGGTATGTACATAAGACAGGCTAGAGGTACCTACACAAATTTCATACCTAGAACGTAAGCCTTCAGGGGAGTTAATCTGTGAGGAATCACTCTTACAGTTCTTTGTCATGGCTACACAAACTTGGCCATTGTTTTTAGGGTGGTGCTTTCAAATAAATCTAATGGCCTGCTCCAGTTACAGTTGTAATTGTCATCAGTACAATTGATGTCTCAATTTTCCTGTCTGCAAAACTAGGTAAGAAAATTACCTTTAGAGGAGGACCGCTCAGATCAATTAGTTAATCTAAATGGTTCTAAAGATTTGGGGGGAGGGGGGGGGAACAAAACCAAACCAAGAAGGATAACTCTTTCTAGGACTTTTGAATTTTGTTTTGGAGAGCAAAGGAAGAAGGCTGTGGAGGTTGCTTTGAGTCCTGGACAGCTCAGGGAAGAGTACGCCCCTTGGCTAAACCAGTCCCCATCGAAGTCTGAGCCTTCCTTCTATGAAAGTGACTTGGGACAAACTCAGGCTTAAAAGCTTTTTTCATTTTTGCTCTCAATCTTTCTGGTCCCAGCAGATATGAAATAATTTTCTCTAAATCAAGTTTTAAAAGGGTTGTTTCCTTTCAGGTCACCACGTCTTTCTATCTACTCGTCAAGTCTCAGTCAGATCTGATCCTCTACAAATTGATCTGAGTTGGCCAGGGGTAAAAAATTCTGAATTACTTTTACAGATGCTTCTTCTGGGAGGGAAAAAATGCACATTTTTTTTCCCCAAAGGTGTGAGGACATTTTCTCCAAGCATACTTTATTGTTCTCTATTTTTAATTTTTTTTTTTTTTTTTTTTTTTTTTTTTTTTTTTTACACAAGAGAGTAACAGGCACTTAGAAGAGCTACTTTTATAGCTTAATATCAGACTGTCCACATAGGCAAAACACTGAACTAAATGCTCTTAAAGAAGGCTCATGTCTTGTTATTCTTGGAACACCAAGCACAAAGCAATCTGCAAATACAGCCTTCACTGAACCTCTAATAGAGGTTCTGGACTCAAACTTCCAAAATCAGAACATGTATTTCCCACAGGCTATCATTACACTGTAATGGGGGTAAAATTCTTGGACTTGAGGTTTACAAGCAATGAATCTTAGTCTAATGCAATCTATGAAGATTAATAACTAGACTTATTTTGCCATAGGCTTATGTTTTCTTTTACCTCAAATACGTGATATAATTAAGTGATGCTATTTTTCATTTTGCATATAGCCTCTTAACACCTGTGTCTTCCTGAACAGGTCAAATAATTAAAGCAAAAACAGTGTATGGGCTTTAGCCTATTAACTTTCTTCATCCCATCTGATTTTCAGCAAGTGCCTTGCTTTCCATGTTTTGTTGTTTTGTGTTTTTTTTTTCCTGAGATTGAAAGCAAGAGTCAGATAAACTGAAAACACACATACAACTTAGAGACTGCAGACCAAAATGCTTTGCTATCCTCAAAGGTAATGTGAATAGAAATGCAAATTACTACTGCTTCACTCATGTAGCACCTTGGTAGAAGAGTAGTTAGCTGAGAACTCTTTCACTGTTATGATTTACATCTTCTGTTTTTCAAAATCAGAAAACATCACTCTCTTCACTGCCCCAGGTTTGGCTGAGAAATTAGTTTAATGTTAGTAAGACAGTTTGCGTCTAATGGAGCCCAGGATGCTCAAAGTAGGACAGCCAAATGAACCAGACAAATGGAAGTGTGATGAGAACACACTCCCCACTGTGGCTCTAATGAGGGAGAATGCACACTTCTTCACTCAGGCAACTGTACTGCTTTTTCCTTGAGTGGTGGACAGGTTACTGTTACAGAATGAATGAAACCAACCATGGATTAGCAGTTTGTTTCTGACTGCCATTGTTTATTATTGGCAATATGCCAAGTCCTGAAAATAAATAAAAGGAACAAAACTGTCACTGCTCATGATGGCTGAGATCATAGTATCATAGTATCAGTCAGGGTTGGAAGGGATCATCTAGTTCCAACCCCCTTGCCAGGGGCAGGGACACCCCACACTAGATCAGGCTGGCCAGAGCCTTGTCCAGCCTGGTCTCAAACACCTCCAGGGACGGGGCCTCAACCACCTCCCTGGATAACCCATTCCAGGGCTTCACCACTCTCATGGTGAAGAACTTCCTCCTCACATCCAGACTGAATCTCCCCACCTCCAGCTTCATTCCATTCCCCCTAGTCCTATCACTACCGGATATCCTGAGAAGTCCCTCCCCAGCCTTCTTGTAGGCCCCCTTCAGATACTGGAGATACCTTGAAAAAAATGAGTAACTTTTTCCTTTGAACTGTGTGTATGAATAGCTTGTGGGACTAGGTCTCTTAAATCAGAGATATCATTAGGACAAGTTTGCTTCAGCAAGATACCATCAACTTTACTCCAGATCAGAGGTTCTTTGGAAACAGAAGTCCCAATTTACTAGATTACAAAGGTTGCAGCATCAGCAAACAGCACTGACTTCCTTACAGCACCACCAATAACAGTTCAGGCAATGACTTCCTGATTCCAAGCTCAAGATCTGTTGTCTAGGTCTACATTTCATTTACCTGTCCTATGTGTCTTAATTAACATCCCTGGTAAAAGCTTCCTTGTATTAAGAGGTACTTTCTGAGTCAGTAGAACCCAGCAGATACATTCAGTTTGGACTGACAAATCTGTTTTCCAGGTAATTTGTAATGGGCCTCTCAAAAAAAAAAAAAAAAAAAAAAAAAAAAAAAAAAGTGCAATCCATAATTGCTGCTTAGACTTTTTTGGTTACTGTTAATAAATAAAACAAAATCATGCAAGCAAGGCAAAAAGAAGCCAAACCACACACACACCAAACAAACAAAAAAACCCAAAAACCAACCAACCAAAAAAACCCCACACATAAATAAACCAACCAACCCACCCCAACAAAAAAAACAAACAAGAGAAATATTCAGTGACAGAAGTCTGAAGGACATATTCCACAGAAGCAAACAGGAAGCACTTATACAAGCTGCTTCCTCACTACTCTACCAATTCCCACTTTTTTGAGAAATGTTTTAAAATCACCTGACATATTTTGTCTGCAGAAAACACAGGTAATGGTGCTCACAGGTATTCACTGGAATACTTCCAGAAGACTCCAGAATTATGCATTCAGCCTGTCCACTCCTGCCAGAGGGATTCAAGGAGGGTGCATGTTTTCCTCCTAATGGGTTAGAAGATACCTAGTATGGATTTATTCCCATCACTTAGGCTTTTGGCTGCATTGTGATTGCAGAGAAGCACAAGGGGACTAGAGAAGAAGTAACACAAGCAGCTGTGATTCCTTCCTTGGCAGCTGTAGCACACTTTAGCTCACTGCCAATCAGGAAGGATCATATATGGCAAGAGATGTAAGGGGTCAAAAACTGGGCTAATGATATTTCCATCACTCACAGATGCATGCATGCTTAATGCCAAGTTACCTCTTTCATGCAGCAGTTTTTTAATTCTGCTTCCACCATCTGCATTTTAATCAACTGCACACTACTAACAATGTAATATGGTTAAAAAAAGAAAAGGCCTTTAAATCCCTCCCTATAAATAAGGGGGCATGCTGAATTACTATAGTGAACTCTGTTCAAAAGTCTCAAAATATAACACAAGGTATCTAAAACTGTGATTGTGAGAAGATGCACTTATCCACAGAAGGGCAGCAAAGTTGGTGAGGGGCTTGGAACACTAGCCCTATGAGGAGAGGCTGAGGGAGCTGGGGTTGCTTAGCCTGGAGAATAGGAGGGTCAGGGGTGACCTTATTGCTCTCTACAACTACCTGAAGGGAGGTTGTAGATAGGCGGATGTTGGTCTCTTCTCCCAGGCAACCAGCACCAGAACAAGAGGACAAGTCTCAAGCTGCACCAGGGGAGGTTTAGGGTGGAGGTTAGGAGGAAGTTCTACACAGAGAGAGTGATTGCCCATTGGAATATGCTGCCTGGGGAGGTGGTGGAGTCACCATCATTGGAGGTGTTCAGGAGGAGACTTGATAGGGTGTTTGGTTGCATGGTTTAGTTGATTAGGTGGTGTTGGATGATAGGTTGGACACGATGATCTTGAAGCTCTCTTCCAACCTGGTCTGGTCTGGTCTATTCTATTCTAAGATGCCAGCTCTGCCACTTTGGAGGGCAGAGACAAAGCATAGTGGTGGAAACACACATGGCAAGTCAATCATTCTCAAAAAAGGGATCCTAATTACCCAATAATAATTATAACATACAACCTGTAACTGCCACCTATCCATAACTCCCTGCAGTATGAACCACTTTTTGAGGGCAGGTTGCCCTGTTCTATGTTATTTTGTACAATGATAAATAGTCACCTGGTAATGCAATAACAATTTAAAGTACCTGGAATGATAAAATGAAAACTATGTTTGAAAGGCATAAAATAATAGTGAGCAAAACCCCAGTGGTAAATGTCTGCTTGTTATGGGTCATTTTATATCACCTCATGAGTATATCTATGTAAAAGAGTGCAGCAGTTTTCGTACTCCTTTCTCCATAAATATTTTTACTGCTCTCAAAAGTGGTGTCTCCACTATGTGAAACCTTGCTACAAACCATTCTTCAAACACTGTGGGTCACATCTGAAAAAAAATAAAATACTAGTGCTAGGGCAGGTCCAAGATGGGCAACTAAAAGGACTAGGAAAGTAGTGGATGAGTGCAGAACTGTGACTGACTGTATTGTACAATACCAGAATTCAGTGCACTGGGTAAAACATTAGTTTAAAACATTAAAAAAAGAAGGAAAAAAAGAAGTAATTCTATACACAGGTTGGGCATTAGAAACAATTTCTTATATGAAAGGGTTGTCAAGCCCTAGAAGAGGTTGCCCAGGGAAGTGGCTGAATCATCATCCCTGAAGGTATTGAAAAGACATGGAGACTTGGTGCTTAGGGACATGGTTTACCAGCAGATTTGGTAGTGTTTGGTTAATGGTTAGACTTAATGATCTTAATTGTCTTTTCCATCTTAAATGATTGTACCCTTCTACATACTTAAGACATCCAGACTTCTGTACTCACTCTGAGCTGCATCTCTCGAGCAGCCACTATTAGAGGCAGCACCTTGCAGGACATTTTTTAGCATCTTATGCTCTGACATCATGGGAGGTCTCACCTGGAACTAAACAAGGAGCCTGCATAGACATAGAGCTCTAGCAATATACAAGGCATAGATAAAACACCACTGAACTGTCTGACCAGCAGAATTAAGTCAAAACTGAAGTCTAAACTCAGGACATGCTCTCCGCTGTGAGGTAGCATTACATCTTCCCCTCCAATAATAGACATACAGAATACAAGTGCAGTGGTTCACAGATTAGGGCAAACAGCTGTCTGGAATAAGGGGTCACAGACCTGGAGACAGCATGTGGTGCAGCTCAGCACCGAGATACAGGTCTAGCCAGGAGGCAGAGTGGAAAAAAAGAGGTGGAAATCTAGGGGCAAGTCATATGATACTGGGACTTGACAGATCTTAAGAGGGACAGGCAGAAAGTTCAGGGAAGATGTGCGTAGTTTAGGATGGACGTTTCAAATCAAAGCTTGAGGTTACATGGTGTGGGAGTTCTACTAGAAAGAGAAAAATAAGGAAGAAGGCAGGAAAAAAATACCACCTAAAGACATTCCTGTATCTTTGATTTTTCTCTAGGACTGATCTTTTCTCAGTCCCTGCCTACACAAATGTGCTATGAACTTGACAGACTGTCAGCTGAGTATTGTAAAGCAAGCTATCCCTGCCACCGATACAGTCATCACTGTGCTAAGTCCTTGATATGGTAGATGTGAGGCAGCTTCCCAAATGCTAAGCCTTTGAATACACCCACTGCCTCCAGAAAAATCAGCAAATTCAGTTAAGGTTTTCTGCAATTAATAAAGTGTTTGCACACCTTCAAACACCTTGTGTGTTAACAGCTTCAATAAACATGTGTGTACACACATGCATCTGTCCTTGTAGGCATATCCTTTTCCTAGGTATTATGTGAGATACTCCACAAAGAAAAGAAATCCAAGAGACCCAAGGACTGAAATTTCTGATCCCCAGAACACAGACAGCATATTTACAGGTAGTCCAAGAATCCTGTTCACTCCAATCCATCCTCCTAGCTTGTCTTGGTCTGTGCTTCTAAGGATAAGACAGTGCTAAAATTTGAGCAATGTTTTGCTGAGAATGTGGATGATTTTCCTAATCAATGCGCAGTGTCAGATTTGCTCTGGCTATGTGAGAGTCTGTGTAATAGGCATGGAGAAGTCACAAGAGACTTGCACTGCCTGGTCATAAATTATGTTTCATTTCCCAGCATCATGAGGAAACCTTTGATGAACAAACATCTATTTTTGATGTTCACAGACCTCCTGAAAAATCTATCTGATGGCAGAGATGTACAAAAATGCAGTTCAGAGCAATTTCATTTTAGTTTTCAAAGACATGCTTGCAGCTAAGCTGTAGTATGACAGTGAGGACTGATAAGGCTGTTCCAGACGGCAGGAGGTGGAGATGAGTAAACTTCTTTGCCAACTGCCAGATTGCATGTCTGACACATTGTAGATGTAAATCCAAGTAACTCAATGAAGAGACTGCATTGAATCACACCCGCTGGGGACGAGCCTGTGTCTTCAGGGCAAGAGATTGGAACAATTTTATGCAAGCCAAGAGCCTTCTTTGGTTTCTGTCTGAGGTAGCACAAAGTGCTGTGCTTGTCCCTTTGCCCAGGCCCATGGTCTTTTATCCCTGCATGTAAGAGGTGTAAACTCAAAATTACTACATAACAACATGCATACAGAATGAAAAACTTTTTATTGCTTGACTGTGAAACATGATAGTGTTTAGATACTGAAGACAAGCATTTTAGGTGTTGGTACCTCCTCAGGAAAAAAATGTCCCAAATGAGAGGAACCTCAGAAATGGGCAGAATCCAGCAGCCTGAGATTGAACACATCCAAGTGCCGGGTTCTGCACATTGACCACAGCAACCCCAGGCAGTGCTACAGGCTGGGGTCAGAGGGGCTGGAGAACGGCCACGCAGAGAGGGACCTGGGGTTACCGGTCAATGGTAAGCTGAACATGAGCCTGCAGTGTGCCCAGGCAGCCAAGAGGGCCAATGGCATCCTGGCTTGCATCAGGAACAGTATGGCCAGCAGGAGCAGGGAGGTCATTCTGCCCCTGTACATTGCACTGGTTAGGCCACACCTTGAGTCCTGTGTCCAGTTCTGGGCCCCTCAGTTTAGGAAGGATGTTGACTTGTTGGAATGTGTCCAGAGAAGGGCAACAAAGTTGGTGAGGGGTTTGGAACACAAGCCCTATGAGGAGAGGCTGAGGGAGCTGGGGTTGCTTAGCCTGGAGAAGAGGAGACTCAGGGGTGACCTCATTGCTCTCTACAACTACCTGAAAGGTGGTTGTAGCCAGGAAGGGGTTGGTCTCTTCTCCCAGGCAACCAGCACCAGAACAAGAGGACACAGTCTCAGGCTGCACCAGGGGAGGTTCAGGCTGGAGGTTAGGAAGAAGTTCTATACAGAGAGAGTGATTGCCCATTGGAATGGGCTGCCCAGGGAGGTGGTGGAGTCACCATCATTGGAGGTGTTCAGGAGGAGACCTGATAGGGTGATTGTTTGCATGGTTTAGTTAATTAGGTGGGTTGGATAATAGGTTGGACACGATGATCTTGAAGGTCTCTTCCAACCTGGTTCATTCTATTCTATTCTAAGGTCTCTTCCAACCTGGTTCATTCTATTCTATTCTAAGGTCTCTTCCAACCTGGTTCATTCTATTCTATTCTAAGGTCTCTTCCAACCTGGTTCATTCTATTCTATTCTAAGGTCTCTTCCAACCTGGTTCATTCTATTCTATTTCAGGGCTTCTCTCAGCCCACTCCGCATCCAGCCTGGATTTGCGGCACTATCCTTCAGCTACCCCAAGCAGCTCCTGCTCCTCCCTCACCATCCTCCCCCTGCCTAAACAGCTTCTGCTCCACCACCACCATTTTTGCACCCATCCCAGAGCCTGGGGCAAGACCCTTAACCATCCAAGACACCACACAAAGGAGCTCAGCCCGAGCAAGGAGGCCCAGCCAACACCCGTGGATGATATTGGAGTAGTCATCAATCAGTGCCCTACCTAACCGGGGGCCACCAGGCCCCCCGGCCTTTTTTGGTCACCACCACCACCACCCAGTGTGCACCATGAAGGACTCACCACTGATGGGAGGAGGATCCCTCAGCCCAGATGGGCTCAGCTTGGGGCTTCTGCCTTTGCTGCGGGGTATTTAAAAGGGGAGTGGGTGGGGAGGGCAAAGTGGCCACACCTGGGGTGGGAGGAGACTCCAATAGAGCTCAGGTGCTCTGGGATTTTTAGACTGGATGTTAGGGAAAAAAAAATCACAGAATGTGCTGCCCAGGCAGGTGGTTGAGTCACCCACCCTGGATGTGTTTAAAGGTTGTTTAGACCTAGGGCTTGGGGATATGGTTTAGGGGTGAACCTTGTAGAGTAGGATTATCAGTTGGACTTGGTGATCCTGAGGGTCTTTTCCAACCTGAATGTTCTTGTGATTTCCTGTGAAATTGATTAGATTTCTTGCAGGAAGGAGAACTTTTATAGTTCTGTCAAGATCAGATATACCTCTGGGAGATATCAGGACTAGGGGGATGGAGTGAAGCTGGAGGTGGGGAGATTCAGGCTGGAGATGAGGAGGAAGTTCTTCACCATGAGAGTGGTGAAGCCCTGGAATGGGTCATCCAGGGAGGTGGTTGAGGCCCCATCCCTGGAGGTGTTTAAGACCAGGCTGGATGAGGCTCTGTCCAGCCTGATCTAGTGTGGGGTGTCCCTGCCCATGGCAGGGGGTGGAATTAGGTGATCCTTGTGGTCCCTTCCAACCCTGACTGATACTATGATACTGTACTATGAGATGCCTTCCTATCAAACACTCATCACTGGGGCTCAGTTTTGGGGGTATTAATGAGCAGTGATATTCAGCAGGCTGAATTAGGTCATGCAGTGACCTATGAATGCAGCATTGCCATCAATACACATACATCATATACTCACTTCTGAAAGGTCTGCAGTGTGGTTCATTAACTGTAATTACAAATTACCATACTCTGGCAACAGCAGGAGAACATAATGCTTCAGGCATCCTAAAATCTAGGCCAAATCAAGAAAGAAAACCCAAGAGCTGTGATTTTTGTTCTGTTGCTCTGGTCCCAAATCATACTCCTTCCAGTCATGTCTGGCCATAAACCACACAGGACTTCTGCACTTAGTCCAGCAAAATGCCCTAGGGTCTATTCACACTTGTAGCTCATCTTCAAGTTTAGGAATGAAAATTCTTTAAATCTCAGAGCTTTAAGACACCTATCAGCACTGCTGGGTCTCTAGATTAAAATATAGCAGCAGATCAATAATATCAATTAATAGAACAATATAAGGCTTTGGGGGAAAATGTCTGTAATTTAAAAATTGTTAATAGTCAGCTAAGGACAAATTGGTACCCATATCTTGTCATTTGATGGTTGGATGCCCCTGGGAGCGGTGTCAGGGCAGCAGCCACTTGCTCTGGGCTGTGCCAGCCGTGCCAGGGTGCCACAGCAGGAACCCCCTGGGTCTCATCAGAGGCTGATGGTCCTGCTCCTGCTCCTGGCTCCCAAGAAATCCACACTGAAGTGTGCTGTGAGTCCCATCAGCTCTGGCCATGGCTGGAGCCCCCATGGCTGGCCGGCCCATGGTCTGCTGTGGAACAAGGGCTTGTGGGGCTGCACCCTTGGGGGAGGATCAAAAGCAGTGTGGCCAGCACATGGAGAGAAGTAATCCTGCCCGTCTGCTGAGAGCTCACCTGCAGTGCTGAGTCCAGCTCTGGAGCCCTCAGCACAGGAAGGACCTGGAACTGAGGGAGGGAGAGGGTCCAGAGGAGGCCACAAAAATGCTCAGGGTCTGGAGCACCTCTGCTACAAGGATAGGCTGAGGGAACTGGGGTTGTCCAGTCTGGAGAAGAGAAGGCTCCAGGCAGACCTTAGAGCAGCTTTCCAGTAGCTGAAAGGAGCTACAAGAAGGCTGCAGAGGGACTTTTGGTGGGGTTTTTTTCCTTGGTATTTTGGTTTTTTTTTTAAGTTTTTTTCTTTGTTTTGAGTAATGTTTTGCTCATTTGCTTAAAGGATAAATGGATTTAGAGCCTTAAAAAGTGTCCCTAGCTTTACAGAAGGCACCATAAATGAGAGGTATCTCAAAATCCACTCAGTGTACCTTTCTGCATATGCATCACCAAGTACTCACAGTAACAAGCAGAATTAAATACATGCAGACCTGCTCTAATCCTGTGGCCTTCCCCCTTAAAAACAAAACATTTTGGAAATAATTACTGTGCCATGATTGCTCATTTACATGTCGTGTGGAGCGGGACACAGAAGACAGCAACACTGAGAGTATTTGTAAGCCATTATCTCCCCCTCCACGCGTGCAGCTACATCTGCATTTTGTTTTCCTTTTGTGCTCTACATTTAATTCTTTAAAAAATGATTAGCAATAGAAGCAGCTCTTGGCTGGTGAGGTGGTTTTAGGCCCAGCTGCAGCTGAGCACCATGTGGCTGCTCATGTGGCTGCTCACATGACTGCCCACCACTGTCCCCCCCCACCCCCACCCCCAGTAGGATGGAAAGGAGGAATTGAGAGCAGAATGCAAACCCCTGCAGGCTGAGATAAGAAGAGTTTGACAGAGCAATAAAAAGAACGAATTAATAAAGGAATATCAACAATAGCAAAAAAGTAATGTCTAAAAAGAGTAAAATAAAATGGGACACACTCACTCAACACTGCTGATGCTTTGCTGCCCATGCCAAACCACCAGATAACTGCCCAGCTGCTGTATCAGCCTCCCTCCCCCAGCTCACCACTTTATATACTGAGCATGACTGGCTGCTCAGCCAAAATTAAATCCCCTTGCATTACACACTGGACTTGAATCCACCCTTCTGCATCATTCACCATGTGCACTCAGGTCCTTGTGTAAGAAAGCTCACAGTCTTACAGACTGGAAACTCCCTTGCAGACCTTACATCATAGGGCAGTCACTGCACACTTGTATCCCAGAAGGCTGTGGTGGGTTGACCCTGGCTGGACACCTGGCTGTTTTATCACTCCCCCTTCTCAATGGTAGAGGGGGAAGAAAATACAATGACAGGCTCATGGGTTGAGATAAGGTCAGGGAGGGATCACTTGACTTGGGGACAACCTAACTTATTGCCAATCACATCAGAGCAGGGGAACAAGAAAATTAAAATTAATCCTAAAACAACTTCCGCCATCCCTTTCCTTCTTCCTGGATTCCCTATTTCTCTATCTCCATGAACTTCTCCAAAATGCTCCAGTGTGGGTCCCTTTCACAGGATGCAGTCCTTCAGGAATAGACTGATCTAGCATGGGTCTCCCATGGGTTCACATTGGGGCCCCCACCAGAGTGGGCTCGTCTCCTCAAGATGGAAGCACAGCCAGCCATCTGGGTTACAGCCTCCTTTGGGTATCCACCTGCTCTGGCATGGAGTCCTCCAAGGGCTGCAGGGCAATAGCCTACCTCACATGGTGACATGGGCTCCAAGAGAATCTCTGCTCTAGCACTTGAAGCACTTCCTCCCTCTCTTCACTGACCTTGGTGTCTGCAGAGTGGTTACTCTCACATATTCTTACCTTGCTCTTTGGCCTCAATTGCTGATTTGCCTTCCCCTCTCCCCCGCCCCATTCTTAAATGAATTATCCCAGAGGCCCTACAACCATCACTGATGGGCTCATCCTCAGCCAACAGTAGGTCTGGAGCAGCTGTCTTGGAGCCAGCTGGCACTGGTTCTGCCAGATACAGGGGAAAACCCTAGCAGCTTCTCAGAGAAGGCACCTCTGTAGACCATCACTACAAAAATCTTGCTGCAAAAACCCAATATAATGTAAAAGACTTTTAACTCTATTCTGTATTGCTATTATTTATTTGTTGGGTTTGCCTTTTTTTCCCCTTCCCCCTACCCCCGCCCCTCCCTTAGTCACAGTGCAGCCTGTACCTGCTGTATAATCAATAAAAGCTAACAAGGAAAGATTTGGGATCATTGCACTTACTCGGAGTATTCAGCAGACGTGACTTTTTGCAGTGGTAGGCTGCCTCCTGCTCACAGTACTCTGCACTGTTTATCACAGCTTCAAGCTGCTCTGCACTGCTGTTGTAGTTAAAGGACATGGCATAGGGCTTCTCCAGATCAGCTGCTTGGACTCTGGTTAGCCTTGTATTGTTGTGCTGCACTGTAGTCCAGATCTTATCTTCTGTTAAATGAAAAAGGAATGAATGGGAAGTTAACAGCAAAAAACTTACAAGCAGGGAACAAAAAAAAAAACAACAAACCCAACCTGTCCTCTAAAGCTTTACTGCATTGGAAAGAGCATCAGCAGGACTCTGGGCTCCAAAATGTTTGCTCTGTGATGAAGACCTATTAGAGGTCAGCGTAGCCCCCAGAGGTGTTTCTCCCTGAACAAGCTCAAGAAAACACTACTGCTGAGCAAGAGAGAAATTACAAGCTTCCCAGGAACAATGGGAGATATTCAGTAACTTCTATTGCCACATATGTGAAAAAAATTAGGTACCTTTCAGCTGGCTTTGGCCCTGAGAGAAAAGACATAATAATACAGCTCATGGAGTACCATTCATCTTTTGCAAACATAGCTGAATTTGAGAGCACAGCCCACGCTGTTATAACATGAAACGGTAGTAGACAACTGTGGCTCATGAGCTTGCACAAACTCACCACAAGCAGAAGCCACAATCTCTTGTCAGAAAGCTGAGAGTATGTTCTTACATCCTAGCTGGAAGTCAGATCACTCATTTTACTCTGTTCTCAGATTTTTCTGTGTAAGCTGAATGATGCCCTGCTTGGATGATGGTACAGAACAACATATGACTCAGCATCTGAAGTTAACTGTAAATGTTGATGCTTTTGCACAATGAGGAGCCCATTCTGATCTCTTTCATTGCATTTACTAACAGAGAAAGGGATTTCATAGATGACAGAAATCAGCATCTAGGCCTAAGCACAACCTGCACTGTAATAACCCATCTCATGACCAGCATTGGCATTGGCATGATAATGAGAACATCACAATTAGAAGCAATTACCTTAGCAGGGAGGCTGTTTCCCAGCTGGTTGGGGTGAGATGGCAATGGGCAAGATAACAAGGACAGCCTGAAAAGCCAATCTGCCAAGCTGACCCACAATAAAAGACAAACTGTTCAATGAGGATTAACAGGAATAAGCCCTGCACACGTTCCACAATGTTATTAAGAGTCACAACCAGTAAAATTCCTCTTTATCAAAGACTCTACTTGCCTAGGGAGGATACAAGATATTGACAGGGTAAACACACGAGGAAGCAAATTTTAATCATTTTATGAGGAAGACTTCAGTCTTGCAGAAATTTGAGGACAGTTACAGAGGAAGTGGCAAGATCTAGAGAAGAGATTTCTGTTATATATGCTTCAGCAGTGAAACCCTAGATAATGCTGAAGTGAATCTTTTCTAAACCCATCCTAAAAAAAAAGGTGCATTTGAGTATTCAGGTAATTTTACCAGATTACTTTGTCTGCATTCTTGCAGAACATGAGGTTTCCAGTTGCTCTCCAATACAGACATGACAAGCCCAGTAGGTTTTATGGATACGGCAGTGCACTGGAGTTGAAGTGTTTTCTATTCAACTAGAAATATCCCCAGAATCCTTCTAGTAGGACTTTAATAGGAGTATAAAAATCCTAAATGAGCTATCTGTGCAAAGACACTCAGGTAATTTAGTATATTTTTGTTATGGAAGAAGTCAGATGACAGGCAAATCACAGCCACCATCTGGAGACTGCTTAAAGAGGTCTGTTTCAAGACCTGGCTACAAGTTAGGGAGAAATGACTCTTCCAGTAATGTATGACATTAACTGTAAGGACAGTAAGCTCAGCAAATCATACATTCACTCACAACTTACTCATCATTTCTATCATGGCAGATAGAAAGAGTGAGCTCATAGATCTGTAATTCTGTGTTTCTTACTGAGTTCAGGATGATTCCTGTGGATGTTTTGAGCTGGAGCCCAAAGAAACACTGCTGCAGTGTGTGATATGAAAAAGTTAGATTAAAATCACAATAAATATTACAAATGTATTGGTTGCAAAAGTTGCCCTAGTGGCTGTTATCACAGGCAACACTGTAGCACAATACCCTGCACAATCCTGCATATATTGCTTCCAGAACAATATAATTCAAAGACTTCATAACACACATCTTGTATATCTGAAAGCAGTGATTCTTATCATCCAGAGTTTCTCTGTTTTTTTTCTTTTAGTCTCTCAAAGACTGACATGAGCAGAGTGGATTTTTCAGACACAGCTGAACGTGAGCTAACTTTACTTTCAATGAAGTGAGTAGAAGTTGAATTCCTGCCTTCGCTGAAAAGGTGAACATCAAGTTGCTGACACATTAAGCAAGATGTAAAACCAAGAGACAATGTGATGAACTCATGTCCAAAATGTCAGGTGGGCAGCCATAAGCTCCTCCCCACCCAGAGTTATTAGCATACTATTGATAAATTGCAATAAAAACTACACTCACAATAATTACTAGAGTGTTGCTTGGGAAGTACAACACCCTAATGGTAGAGTTTCAGAGTAATTTCCAGGCTGTGTACTTCTACACCAGGAAAAGTGCTATGTAGGTGTCTGAAAAGCCAAAAGCATCAAGATCTCGTAATTTAGAAGCAACAAAGGATTTCTAGGAAAAACCTATTAAAAAGTAGCATAACACAAAACAGTCTTCTAAAGAATTGTCTGAAATGTAATTAAATGACCTCTGAAATTAGTTTGGACAAGGTACCAGTGAACATACCATTAGTGCAAAGCACTCATTGTTGTCCACATTGCTGGACAATACAACATATCTTTCTCTTATTTTCCTCTGTGATTGTTCATTAATTTTCAATGGCCTTCTTATCATTACAGCTGCACTCAGCTGTCCCTCTGAGATCTGAAGTTTGACATTCAAGTACTGGTTTTCTTCACAGGATCCTTTAGAAATAAGAATCTAACTTCAGATTTTTCCGTCCTCTAGTTTGTGAAGGGGAAGTCAAAACAAAACAACTTTCTTTCTGTACTCACTGTAACTGTGATTTAGCAAGTACACCAAAGTGGAAGGGAAGAATTCCAGAGTTATATTTCAGATATCTCCTAGTCTATACATCTGATCTGTTAGGCATACTACTTTTACAGATGAGATCCGTGGTTTGCTGGTCATTTCGACAAGTCCCGCGTTGCTGCATCTTTCAAGTGAAGGTAAGCATCAGTACAGCTTCTCAGAAAATCCCATACCTTTGGCTCACTGATCTAACAAAAGGGAAGTCACTGCCACCAGCAAGCATACCTCTGGGACAGCAAAAGCTGCCATCATTCAAAAGTTTGCTTCTTTTCCCTGTGGACAGTTGACATAGAAAGAGCAAAGAAAACCACATTGTCTGCTATGTTTTTTATTTTTTTACCCCAAAGCAGAACAATGAAAAAGACTTTAAAAACTTGGGAGTCTGAAAGGAAGTCTTCAGATTAGAAGGGTGACCAAAACCACTAAAGGTCACATAATCACAGAAAACGTCTGATTGGAAAAGACCTCAAAGATCATCCAGTCCAGCTTTTGACCCAGCACTGAAGGATCAACACTAAACCATGTCCCTAAGTGCCAAGTTCACATGCCACTTAAACACCTCCAGGGGTGGTGACTCCACCACTGCCCTGGGCAGAGCCTTCAACGGTTTGATGACCCTGTCTGTGAAGAAGCATTTCCTAGCTTCCAGCCTGAACCTCCCCTGGTGCAGCTTGAAACCATTTCCTCTAGTCCTGTTGCTTGTCACCAAGGAGAAGAGACTGGCCCCCTCCTTGCTCCAGTGTCCCTTCAGGTAGTTGTAGAGAGCAATGAGGTCTCCCCTCAGCCTCCTCTTCTTCAGACTGAACAACCCCAGCTCACTCAGATGCTCCTTGTAGACCCTATGTTCCAGCACCTCAGTGTCTTTCCTATAGTGAGTGGCCCAGAACTGAATGCAATACTTAAGGTGTGGCCTCACCACTACTGAGTACAGGGGGATGATCACCTCCCTGTGCCCCTGCTGGCCACAGCATTTCTAATACAAGCCAGGATGCCATTGGCTTTCTTGGCCACCTGGGCTCACTGATGACTCGTAATCAGCTGTCAGCTAGAGCCCCCAGGCCCCTCTCAGAGTTGCAGCTTTCCAGCCACATGTCCCCAAGTCTGTAGCTGCCCATGGGGTTGTTGGAGGGAAGATGCAAGACCTGAAGAGCTGCTGACATCAATGTTACAGAAGGAAAAGGAAGAGAGATGTATTCAACTACCTCAGCTATGGTTTTTTCCCATTTCCAGGTACTTCCACTTAAGAAAGAGGAATGTGAGGTATAGAGGGGCCCTATGAAACATGCACCAAGTCACACAAAACTTGTTACAAGAGGAAGGGATTACATTCACATCACAGTAAAATAAACAGGTCAAGTTTCTTCTTTCCAAAGGATATCTCTATTTACATGTGGCAAATGAGCCTAAAAAAAAAAAAAAAAGATATTTTACTTTCAGACAGAGTGGAAGAGCTGACACTGCTCCCTCCTGCATCTCAATTGAGGGAAAAGTAATTAACAGCTGGAGGGCAGTAAATCTTCAACCATTCCAAGACAAGAACAAGACCATAAGTACCTGCTTCTGTAGACTAGAAAACTACACAAAAATAATTTCAGTCTTTCTTCTGAAGACCTTTACCATTCAGGTCAACTCTTGGGCTTTATTAAAGCACCGTTTTCTCTACCTCAAGCCTGTCAGAATTTGGAAAAAGATCATACTCTTTTCTAAAACTCACCTGCAGAAGTTTAGCTGGAAATGCTCCCAGAATATAGCTGCCTGACTCAGAATCGGGTCAAAGAATTACAGCCTTGCAGCCTGATCAGCGTGTGCTGAAGTTTACTGATAACAATCTGTGAGCTTGCATTTCCAGTGTGCTTCAGGACCTATGTAAGAAATGCAGCTGCATTCTGGACATGCACACAGATCACTACAGCTAGAAAGCAGTGCAGCACCTGCCTGCAGCTAAGCTCCAACACTTGCATATGCTTTTTCAGAGGCATACCTCTGCATGCATTATGCCTATGGCTGCTGAAAATGGGGCTTCAAATACTGTTCCTCCTTCACAATATGAGAATTTAATTTTTTAATTTAATTTTTTTTTAAAAGACAAAATATTCTGGTTTGTTTTTATTATATTTTTTAAGCAGTGACACTGTAATCATTGATGTATCCCCAGTTGAGTGAAACTAGATCCTTCTAGCCATTTCCACACCTGGGGACTGTGAAACTAGCCAGATAAAGCTCTTTTCCTTTAATTCAGCAAAGAAGTTATCATTGTCTTTTTACATCTGTCCACCCTGTATTTAATTTTCTTGTTTACTCAGTTTAATGAACTCTCCCTGTATTTGTGAATTTGTGATGAGAATGAAAAAGCTCTTCTCCAGGCAAAGGTCACTGTTTATTTATACCTTCTATTATTCCACTTTGTTGTTTTATTACTTTCTCAGCTTAGTAACATTTCAAACCACACACAAGCGAAAAGTCATTCGATACCCAGTAGGGGAGTGCAGCCACATCATCTACTGCACAACCTGGAATAGTTAAATGCAGCCTTGAAAAGCAGATTTCCTAAATGCTTATTAAATTGTTCCATAATTTAAAGGTGACAATGCCTTAATTTCAGGGTAGTGCTACAGCTTTATGATCTCACAGTTTTATTTAATGGTCCAATTCAGTAAGATATTATGCTGCTTGTATTTGGTCCTAAGAGATGTTTTTACAGCATGGGACTGCAATGCATTCAGCATACTTTAGACCTTCCATTTGGCCTCACCCATAGTTCTATCATCTTGCTGGGAGCCTCCAAGTTGCTTTTGATGGCACACAAATTAAATTGTGGGAAATTAGAGCAGCTGCAAAACTGGTTTTCAATGAGTTCTATATTGCCTAATTCTCATTTTTATTCTTCGATTTGAAATATCTTTGTGGAACATATTTCACCCATACAAATTGCATCACTCCTTTGTGATTTAGAAGGTTTGTCACAAAACAAGATTATTCAGACTGATTAAATTGCCAACAAGCCAAACATACGGTAAATGCTACGTGAGAGAGAGAAAAATTGCTCTGAGAGCTCATATGATGCATTTGTTTCATGGTGCTCTGCACTGAATGCCAAATGTTGTCCTGAAAGCTGTACCTATAACCTCAAGAGTAACCACAGAAAAGACAGACTCTCCTCCTTGACCACTACACTGTTTTAAGCTGTAGTGGTTATTTAAGACAGTCACTCTAACATACATCCTTCAAAGAATATGAAGAGGCAGTTTCTCATCACAAACAGCTTTAACTCACTGCCTCCAAGGAGGTGTTTTCTGAGCATCCTGTAAAACCCACCCATTTTGTTAATTATTATTTTTTAATCTACTGTTTTTTCTGTCTGCTGGAAGACCCAACAGTGGGTCCTTTAGCAGTTCATTTTGTGCTCATCAGCCAGTTCCCACCTCCCCAGTCCTGCATCCAGCTCACTCTCCAATGGTCCTGGCAGACTACACCTGCAGGTGTGCATTTTTCCAGAATGCTCAAGCCTGGAACCATTCCCCATCTGTAAATCCCTCCTGACAGTCAGCAGCCAGCACCAGGAAGACATTATGCCCCCAGGTCTACAGACATGCTGCCCCTGCCCTGGCAGAGAGGGAAGAGCTAGGTTCCCAACTCTTTTACACCCCAGGCAGGAAGTTTGATTGCTTTGAGCCCACAGTTCGAGTCATTTTAGTCAGAAGAATGACCATGCCAGACAGTTCTGATGGATGAGAACAAGTCTTGTCTGCACGCTTTGCACCCTCATCCTCCGTGTTGTGCTGAAGTCCAGACTTGGCAAGGTGTTATCCTGCCAGCCTACTTCATGATGATACTCCATCTCCTCACTTCCTCTAATACAGAGTATTCACAACAAACAGTAAGAAAAATTGAAGCAACAGTCACTGTACTACTTCCTAGTACAAAATGGAGACTTCTCCACTATGCTCAGATTTGTGACAATGAGGTAGTCCTCTCTGACTTGTCTCATTCATCTTACCACTAACTTCTGAGCAGTGCAAATGTGACAGGAAAGTGATTAAGCTGCAGAAACTCTTGGTTGAAAGATAAAGGCTAAAGGAAAGTATCTACTATTACATTCTTCTGTACTAAACCTTCCTTGTGGGGTCCTTCTGCAACTGTGACAGTGAAGAAGGCATGCAGGACTTCTCCTGTGGTGCTCATAGGAAACAACAATTTTGCTGTAAAAAGCAAGGCAGCTGCTGACAGCTCAATGCTTTTGACATAATATAAGCACTAACATGTTTTCATTTTATGAAGTTCTGAAATACTTAATGAAAATTCAAACCAGAAATGCATAAACTGTCAGAACTACAGTGCCAGAGGACCTGCAGTGACTGAGGGGATAAATTGTAAATCTTTAAAGGCTGTCTTTAATCTAAACAGTAGTAAATAATTTGTAAAGGATTCTCATTTGTTGTTTTCTCCAGTGATTAAGTCCATCACAAGTACAGAGAGCAGGCTGTGTTTAAAAAAAAAAAGGAAAGTAAAACAACAAAGAAGAAAGACACTCCAAAAGCAACTTCCTTAGGAAGCTCAGAGCTATAAAATCTTATCTAGATCTTTATCAGAATCTCAGGAGTTTCACCATTTAAGTTCTTGTTCCACAATTATGTAGTGGCAGGTGATAAAACAAGAATTAAGGGTGAGTGGGGACCTGCTGGAGAGCAGCTCTGCAGAGAAGGACCTGGGAGTGCTGGCAGACAACAAATTTGTGAGCCAGCAATGTGCTCTTGTGGACAACAGTGTCCTGAGGTAGAGGTCCTTACCACAAGGACTCAGGTCCAACCAGCTCTGTTTTGTAGTCCCATCTCTTTGTTACTCATCTGCTCCTTGTTCCCAGTGAAGTGAGTGAAGCTGTACCTCTATAGCATTTTCCTCAAATAGCTGACCAAATAGTATACTGTAAGAGGGACTCTTCAGACACTTAAAGTACTTAGATACTTCAGCTACAAATAAAACCTGCATACTCCTGAATTCAACAAAAAAATTGCAAGTGTAACTTTGGCAATCTCCTTCACATCTTCTTGGAATCCCTCACTTTGAGATTTCAACACAATTTGTATACAGTTTTCTGAGTTGGAGAAAACAAAGCTTTACATTTCGTGCATCAGGAAAAGAGGCAATATTTGCATTTTGAGAGGATACTGCAAAACAGAGACGATCTGCAACTAAGACAGGTATCTCTTTGCTCATTAATGAACTTTTCATTATGGTAGTTTCAAAAACAGATCTTGGACTAGCAGTAAGACCTTGGATAGGGATTAATTTTCCCCAATCTGTAGAGCTGGAAAACAAAAAAGGAAGAAAAAATAAACAAACAAAAAAACCCCCAACAAACAAAAAAAATGACAAACTATTTGAGAACTGGTGAATATTTAGCAAAGATAAAATGAACCATTGATCTAGTCATTGCAATTTCTAAGCATTACTGACTTGATAGCTTGCTGCCTACAACTACCTGAAGAGAGGTTGTAGCCAGGTGGAGGTTGGTCTCTTCTCCTAGGCAACTACCAACAGAATAAGAGGACAGAATCTCAAGCTGCACCAGGGGAGGTTTAGGGTTAGGATGTTAGGAAGAAGTTCTTCACAGAAAGGGTGATTGGCCTTTGGAATGGGCTGCCCGGGAAGGTGGTGGAGTCACCATTACCGGAGGTGTTTAAGACAAGACTGGATGAAGCACTTGGTGCCATGGTTTAGTTGATTAGATAGTGTTGGGTGATGGGTTGGACTTGATGATCCCAAAGGTCTCTTCCAACCTGGTTAATTCTATTCTATACTATGCTATGCTATGCTACGCTATGCTATGCTATGCTATGCTATGCTATGCTATGCTATGCTATGCTATGCTATGCTACTCTATTCTATTCTACTCTATTCTGTTGGCATATAGTAAAACAGCATTGGTAAAGAAATACAGTGACAGAATGACTCAAATAAGCAAATCTTTCAGGTATCAAGGGTAAAATTTACTCTGGAGGAGATGAGGAAAGGTTACTAACAAATACTTTCCATACAGGACAGCAAAAAAAGTACATGGATGTAGCTTGCATGTCTATAGACTTTGGGGAATATGATTATTAGCATTTAAATAGTACTCTAGACAGATCAATAGATTTCTAAGCAACAAGAGAAAAAGAATAAGCTTCACAATGATAGAAAGGCTGTCAGACTAGAGGTTCAGAGGGTCCATTAGATGTTTTCTGTATTGATTACTTTAAGTCACTTGAGTGGGAAGGGAAGATTAGTTCAGTTGGGCTAATTAGCAAACAATCAGCCTACAAGGAAAATTTCTTTTCCAGCGCTGGTTGTTCATTCCTCCAAAGCATGACAGGATACATTGTCTCTGTACTTTATGCAAAACAGTGTGGGTGTAGGTACTATAGATGATGGGAGAATCCTGGTAAAACAAACAGAGCTAATTCACATTCCTGTGCAGGATCCTGGAAAGACTTTAGCTATGTTCTTATGGTGCTGAATGCAATCATCCCAAATTAATAATCCTTGAATGAACCCACACAAAAACTCATGCTGTCTCTCAGAGCATTCAGCAATACACCATCATTGTTTAGTCACATATATCTAGTTCATTTCCCTCACACACATGCATATTTGACGTGGTTTCCTCATCGTTTCTTCAAACTGATGAATTTTGCTTTAAAAGTGACTTTGTTTTGTGTATAATGGGTATGCAAGGTGAGGAAAACATTATGTTAATAAGGTGCTGTCTTCATTTGTAATCTATTTTTGAGTTTGTTGTCTTTCACTGTCATTGAACTGTCTCTCTACTCCTATTGTAAAAAATAGTCAAATGAATGTTGCCTCTACTAATAAGGCCCATTTGCTTTGGGTCTTCCCAATCTAAACAGCCCTGGATGATTTATTTCTAACCTCTCTTTGAACAAATATCATTCTATGTCTTTAATTAGGTATATTACTGTTCCTGACAACCTTCTATTTCAACAACATATTTTACTTTTACTAGAAATAAACAGCCTTCATGAAAAGGCCTTCTAAAGCACAGCACACACTCTTCCCTCTTCCTGACCAACTTAAATAATAGCATGTCACCTACAATTTTTGTCACCTTGATTTTTCAGACACTTCTCCAGACAATGAATAAATACATTTATCTACTCTGGTATTAGTGGATATTCTGTGACACTCTACTGCTAAATTTCTTGCCATGCTGAAAATTGGCCTCATATTTTTTAACACATTCTTCCTCTATTTTTCTCCCTGCAAAAATTCCCTTCCCTTATTCCTCTCTCCCTCTTTGTACAATTGCCCAGTTCCCTCTCAACACACAAACTGGCAATTTTCTAGTTACTGCAGAATTTTTATTTGGCAGTGGGCTCTTAAAATTGACCAGATGCAGATAAGTCACTGGAACCACAGACACAATACATTAACTTGCAGTGTTGATACCTCCCATATCCACATCACATATTGGATGCCTATGACCAGATATCAGTATGTAGGAAAGCTGGTGTTAATCTGCCTGCCCCAGCTAATAACTGGCTACAAACCAAGAGAACAAAAAATTAAACAAATGTAAGTGGACATTAAGGAACAACTCTAAATGCAATGATGCTGCTCATTTCTGATGATCCAGTTCTTTCTTTGAATTCAACCTTCACAGACTCTAGGCAATGACATCTGTAATTCCCAGAAGTCATTAGCTCACCGCACCTCTATACTCTTAAAAGCACTAAATGAGTCATTTCCCCAGATTTTCCATTACACCTCCAAATTCCTCAGACTGAACACATTTTGGGCATAAAGAGGTTACTGCTTCTTGAACTGTATACAAAAAGAACTGTAAAGCTTCATTTAGCTCAGGAGCCCACCTCTGCCTTCAAGGGTGAATAGATACCCAGGGAATTGAGGGAAGGCAAAAGGTTGTCCTGGAACTCATTCCTATTGTGCAATAGTCTTTGTCTCATGGCTGCCTGTGTTACCAGCTGTAATTACTAACTTTGTGGCCAGGAGATTGAGGAAAGTGATGTTTGGTGCTCTACTCCTATCTAGTGAGACCTCACCTGAAGTACAATGTCCAGTTCTAGAGTCCAAGGTATAAGAACATGAACCAGAGGAGAGCTACATAAATAATCAGAGGGCTGGAACACCTTTTTTATGAAGAAAGGCAGAGAAGGTTGGGGTTATTCAGCCTGGAGAACAAAAGGCTCTAGGGAGACCTTCTTGTGGCTTTTCAGTACTTAAAGGGGGCCTTTAAGAAAGATGGGGACAGACATTTTTTTAGTAGGGTCTGTTGCAACAGAACAATAGGTAATGGTTTTAAACTAAGAAAGAGTAGATTTGGACTAGATGTAAAGAAGATATTTTTTACAGTGAGGATAGTGAAACTAGCTATCTACCAGATAGCTGGTAGAAGCCCCATCCCTGGAAACCAGGTCAGGTTGAATGAGGCTCTCAGTATCCTGATCTAGTTAAAGATATCCCTGATTACTGTGGGTGGGACTAGATGACTTTTAAAGGTCCCTTCCAACTCAAATCATTCTACAATTCAGTGAACTAAACCTTCACATTTAATTACACCTTTGGAGTCTATGAGACAGTATTAGGGCTTTTTCCAGCCTGTGCATTCACTTTCTGTTGACACACTGGTGTCATTGATGGCCTGTGGTAGTTAAGTTTCAAGCTGAATTATTAATTGCACTGGAAAAAATAGGACAAAAAACTCCCAAATCTTACTATCTAATAATTTAGCTGTCTTTTGGCTCCTACATGATGAAGAAGAATCAATCTCCATTTGCTTTCTCTATACCACGTATGATCTCCATACCTTCCTCTAATAGTTCCCTTCACCACGTTTTTCATTTAGTTAGACTTCAAATATATGAAACCCATTCACGTTTCTGACTGTCTGTTATTTTTTTCTTTCACAGGAGGTGTGATATGGCTTTCTGTCACTCAACTGTAAAAAAAACGGTGATTTTTTTCCCTCTCCTATATGTTCCTAATATAACAACACAGATTTTTATTATTATTATTTTCCCTGATTATTGATGCTTTCAGAAAACTTAGCAGAAGCATTATTGACAAAGACTAGCAAATTCAGAATCCATCCCTGTGTACACAGAGTTATTTCTTCCAGGCTTTGCACTTAATCTATTAATAGGTTGCTTTTTTTTGTTGTTTGGTTTTGGTTTTTAATAACAATAAGGTATGTTCACAGAGAGACAAGCAGCTTTTTGTGATTAAAGCATCCAAACCATATTTAGACGATACAGAAGCACAACACAAATGTCCCTCAAAGTCTCTGGATAACTGCAAAATAGTCAATTTCTTTCTATGTTTCAGTCCTCTTTTATGCAACAGGAACAATGACCTTCCTCTACTCCAAATGAGACATCTAGGGGAAAAGAAGAAATACCAAATATAAAAGGTTTTCCAGGCTAGGAGCTTCTGTCAGTTTTCCTATCTCCACTTTTCTTGTAACCAAAATAAAACAAAAATGTCAGCAAGTTCATTACAGATAGAGAGTAAATTAGGTATATACCTTCTAGATTTCTGCCAGATAAAATTTGAGGGAAGCAGATGCTTTCTGCAAGGAGTTTGTCAAAAATCCTACTTCTTCAGCAGAGATAAAAAGCACTGACAATGTTTTGATCGCATATATTTATATGACAAATAATCACAATGAGCACATTTCCCATACTGGAGATCAAGGAAGGATATTCAGACAGAAATGTGAAACTCTGTTTCAATTACTATGAGATTCAACAACAGTGAAGGAGACACATCTTATTAAATATTTGTTACACTTGAATAAAAAACATACTTAATAATTAACCGGTGTGCATTTAATTAACATAATGATTGCCCAATTAAATCAAAATGAAAATTTAATTTGAGACACTTTAAGTACAAGGAGATTAAGGATAAAATATGAATATCCTGAGTCCTTAGTTTTCAGGACTGAGTGTGGAGGTGATCTGTGACAAAGTAGCTCAACCCAGATTAGCAATTTATAATGGGTAATAAGACATTCTTTCATCCACATCTGGCCACAGGAAGCAAAAAACAGCAAATAGTATACAATCTATGAAACTTCCTCTCCATTACAAAAACAAAGAGCAGAAATGACATTATGCTATCTACCCCAATCCACAATACAGTCTAACTCATCTTTTCTCATACCCTTGCATGACAGTCTTATATGCAAAATGGGACGGGCTTAAGAGGAGAGTTTACCAGACAGGTACATTTGTTTGAAACACTTCTTATTTTAAAACTACAGAACTGTAAAACTGAAAAGTCTCAACCAACAAGGCACCTGGCCAGGCTCTTGCTCCACTACCTGTCCCTTTGGTGTCCCTCCCCTAACAGTCTTTTCCTTCATACAGACACTCAGGACAATCAAGGTTTCTATTTTCTGTGACATCAAAGGCACCACAGACATATGGGGAGGGGTATTCCTGCTTAAGTCAGACTGGAAGTGTTTGCAGATAGCTCAGCGCAAGGAACTTCATAATCATTCCCAGTTCTAGTGTTTTAGGAAAGCAGATACAAAAGAAGGCTTGAATTCTAAGCTTCCTCATATTCAGTGCAAAACAAACATATTAAAAGTTATGATATCATGAAAAATCCATCAGCAGCACCCTCTGTAAGGTGTAAATACCATCATAAATACAGTTCCAGTCCTTCAAACCTAGTTTGAAAATCACATTTACATCATACTTAAGAAAACAGTCAATTCAGTTACTACCAGATCTCTGCTTTCCCCCCACCTACGATTGTGCTGTCTTCTTAGTAATACAATGATTGACAAATCAATAACGATAGAGCCAACAAGGAGATAGGCATCAAAGAGAAGGTAAAGTCATTACCTGTTATATTGCAAAACACACGGAGTGGTCCAAGAGGTCCGCTTCCATCAGAGTCGATGTAGAAGAAACCTGACGTCTTCCCTTGGTGTCGGTAAGCCTCACAAGATTGTTCATAGATAGCTTTAAAAGAGAGTGATTGCATCACAAACAAGGAGAAAACAAGACACATGTTTTCTACATGAGTACTGCTTTAGTCATTGTCATAAGAGAAACCTGGAAGTGTCCCTGGAAGTGTTTAAGACCAGGCTGGATGAGGCTCTGGCCAGCCTGATCTAGTGTAGGGTGTCCCTGCCCATGGCAGGGGGTTGGAACTAGATGATCCTTGTGGTCCCTTCCAACCCTGAATGATACTATGATACTACGAAACCATTGTTTCACTGCTGATTAGCATGTGAAAGCATTTACTGCATTTGCATGCTCTAAATTAGGCACATATTTAAGTGTTTCCTTGAACTTCACATATGGTGGCTTTGAGAGATCTATTTGCCTTATTTTGGATTAAAGTATGCAAATACTTAAGTTAATAGATATGAACATTCAAATGTGCCACCATCTAGTTACATATATACAAATATGCATCCACATAATGTTATTTCAAGGACATACACACATAGATACACATATACATGACTTACGACCTAGCCTCAAGTATTGTCAACACAGATGACAGATATTTTTGCCAGTCCTCAGCTTCCCTGCAGGATATTGGGTCTTTTTTCCAGGCCCCTTCAACTCCTCAGGCAGCAAAGCAGTACAGTTAATCTTGCTATGGCACACGATCTGCTGTGATGAAGTTATAAATATAACTGCTAAGTTCCCTATGCTTTTCACTTGGGAGGAATTCATGATTTGCAGAGCGAGTGCAGAGAAAGCATTTCCTCACCATTTATAAAATGCAGCCCCAGCACCTCCTGCAGAGGGCAGCAATTGCTCTGCACCAGCAGGAACAGTTCTTCATTCCCATTCCTGGGCACACAGACTCCCATCCCTCCTTTCCCTTCATACTGAAAAGTAGTTTTTCCTAATGAAACAGAGTTCAGAAAGGCTTAAATGGTGAGCCTGAAGTAGCCTTGTCTGCGATTCTGAAGAATGCAGTAAAGAGAGTTCCTCACTCAGATTTTAATGAAATGTGGGCATTTCTTTGCTTCTCCCCAGAAAAGCAGAACCATAATTCTAGGGGATCTGATGACAATCTAGTTATGAATTAGAAGTCTCGCCAGTGAATTACTTGTACCACTCAAGGAAATACGCTTTTCCATGGTATAGTCCTCTCCTGACCAGACATGTTTAGCAGGCACTGCTGAGTGCTAAATATGCACAGCATTACCCTTCCTGGAGTTAGAGGCTGCTTAAGGTACTGAGCACCTGGTGAGATAGTGCTTTAATTAGTATCCATCCTATAATAAATAGAATTAAGAATATGTCTTCCTGGCAGTCATTAGCCTGATGTAGAAAGCACTGTAGGAGTCTAGAAGATCTCTAATTCCCTCTCTGATAGTTGGCCAAGAGTACATATTAAATGCAAATAAGGTAAAATCCCCAAACCAGAACCTATTCTTCCAGTATTCACAACCTGAGGGGCTAACAGAGACTCCCTCAGTCACTAAAGTGCTGACAAAAGCAACTGGGATATGGAGGGTCAGGAGAGAGACCGTAACAGGCAATTAAGTAAGCAATCAAGGAATCACGGTTTGATCAATTTGTAAAGTTCTCAAACTGCAGTTCACTTAGTGAATTTGCTGTCATCATCATTACAGGACACTCTCTTGTCTCATTAGGGAATACACCAATTTTTTCCTTTGAATTGTTTTCTGAGTATGTTTTAAGACAAATCCAATGGACAGTGACATACACCTGATAGGTTGTCAATGAACTGGCACAGCTAGAAACTCATCACAAACTATGTCATACTAAGTATTTTGCTCCTTCTTGACTGCCATTTTGGATGGAGGCCAGACATACTTTTTTTTTTTTTTTCAAATCAATAAGGAAAGACATGAAGATTTAGTCATTGATAATGTGTGCAGATTCAAACAGAGATGATCTACTCATCTTCAGATGGCCCTTTTGTCACTTCAGCTTTGGGAAAAAACACATTGTACACAACTAGAAATCAGGCTAGAGGTACTCAGCTGGTATAAATCTCAAGGGATGCACAAGCTTCAATGAAAGTACAGTTAGTCTGTCAGAAGAAAATACATCCTGGAATGTTTCTTCTTGGTTATATGAGAACTCCAGCATCAAATAAGAGAAAGTAGCAGGAAAAAAGTGGAAAAGTGCTAAACCCCCAAACTCTAGCACATAAAGTATATTCTATACCAACATGAATTACAGAAAAGCTGTTTTGATGAACAATTTATTTTGTAGCTGCACACTGAAAGTTTCATCTGTCTGTATCTTAAACATTTGGTACTGCATACTTCTAGACTGGATAAGCCATTGCTTTTAGTTCTCTATTTTTTTTTATGCTGCATAATGCTTTAAGGAGAAAGTGATATATGCTTTCCAGTCACGAGCAGATACCACCATGAACATTTCAAGTGCACCATCCATTCCAAGCTCTGCTTATTGTCTTTGCAGGCTGAGCTGATAATTTGTTTCAGAATAAAGTTATGCAATTACATTTGCTGAAAAAGGCCCTGTTACTCCAGTGATAACAACCTGAAGCTGTCTCTATGGCTTAGTGAAAGACAAAATCACTTTGCATTCATGCTTCTCGTTATGCAATCAGAAATATCATATAAAAATAAAGACCAGATGAACTGTCAGCTGCAACTGTAAGATGCCAGAGCCTTACATTTGACAACTGCCTGCATGTTTATGTTCTGTTTGGTGTGAGACTTCTCTGATGTAGATGGAGATGTGGTCATTTTGGGGACAGTTGGAAATCCATAGACTAGACTAGGATAGAATAGAATAGAATAGAATAGAATAGAATAGAATAGAATAGAATAGAATAGAATAGAATAGAATAGAATTAACCAGGTTGGAAAAGACCTTTGAGATCATCGAGTCCAACCTATCATCCAACACTATCTAATCAACTAAACCATGGCAATCACCCCATCCAGTCTCTTCATAAACACCTCCAGTAATGGTGACTCCACCACCACCCTGGGCAGCCCATTCCAATGGCCAATCACTCTTTCTATGAAGAACTTCTTCCTAACATCCAGCCTAAACCTCCCCTGGCACAGCTTGAGACTGTGTCCTCTTGTTCTGGTGCTGGTTGTTGTCATTAACTATTAACTATTATCATTAACTAGAGTCACTAACTATTTATACATGTAATACAGCCTCACTTCCAAAAAGCAGCCACCAAGAGTAGTTATGGAACTGTTGATGAATGCATATATTTTAATGGCAAACAACATTTGTAGTAAAAGTACATTGTTTTAATAAAGGAGAGGTATTAATCAGTTCATTCAGAATAGAACCCACCAACAATTTGCAAGTATTATTTATAAACAAACCCAAACAAAAATCCAAACCAAACAGCAACAAAACACCAACACCAAACCCACAATTAAAAAAATGATGATTGTATTCCTTTCTGTGAAATATCTGTGAATAAACTTCGAGTTTACTTTCTAATTTAAAAATGGTTGCCGAAGTGGGACCAAAACAACACAAGTAATGCTCTTTATGGGCTGCTCATACAAAGCTTGCTGTCTTTAAAAGGCTTCATCAAGCACTTTTAAAAACCATAATTTTAAAAATGAAACTTCTAAGTTTTCTTTTGTCTTAAAAAAGCAAAATTAGTTTTCAGTCTCTAACCCTCCCAAAGATTTTTTGACTAATTTTGATGTATATCGGCTAATGAAGATAAAATGACAGTTTTCAGCAATGTTTTTTTTCACTAAGCCAGAACCACTGAAAATCACAGTTTATGACTTTCAGTCCCTTCTGTGTTTCCTCAGGCCCTTTTGGGAACAAGCTGCACTATTGTGCAACAACAGCACTGCAGTTCCTGCCACCACATTCCCGCAGGCACTTAGGATGAAGCTGTTCGCTTCATCGAGTTGTATTGCAAACGCTCTCAATGGAAAGAGATGTCAGCAGCACCCATGCTACTCCCCTGCAAGTATGGCTTAGACCTCACAGTCAGATATGGCAGGTAAAAGCATTAAACTACAGCACAGATTAAAATCAAAGTGTGCAAGGTGTAACAGCGGCAGGGCTAGCTGAGGAGATATTGTTTGTAACAGTGGCTATTCCAGGAACACAAAACAGGTTGATTTCAAGGTCCCAGATTTAGTAAGGGAATCTGGACATCAGAAATATCTTGGTCACACAAAAACTGGATGTCTTCTTTTCCCTTTTTTTCCCCCGAGAATCACTTATAAACTATGGATCTTGTGCTGACATTTTTGCAGGGCACTCTAAAGATTTTTCTGTAAAGGCCACTGCAGTGTTTCATAAGAAGTTTACAATCCTCCCAGAGCTAGCTATAGAAACTGATGCAGCCTGAGAGCACCATTCTTCACAAGAAGAGCTGCTTCCCAAAGTACTAGATGTGCTCTTGCCTACCTGCTAGGATGAGCCATGCTGATGGTATTCTGGCATGCACAAAACTAACAGCTTTCAAGACATCTACCTCCCAAGCCCTTATAATCCTCTGCAAAACACATATACCAAATTTCTCCCTCAGGTATCTCTTTCAGCTTTAAGTATCTCAAATTAAGCCAGCTTTTCAGATCAACAACTCATCCCATCAGAGCATTTATTTTGAACACAGCTTTACTCACTGATCACAATAGACACCTTTTTCCTTTCGTTTCCTTCTCATCTTCCAAGGTGCTTAAGAAATGGTTTGTCAAACTTTGATCAGCATTTATAACATAAACACTTTATCCTCAGTCAGATCACTATCAACCAATTCTACATGTTCTCTTACATCTCCCAGGATATAAAGATTCATAAGCCCAAAAAATCACAATTACAGAAACATACATATCCCATATTTTGCCATGCCACACTACATCTCCACAGAAGCACACTACTGAAATTATAAATATGCATTTTGACCAAGGTTCAAACTATATGTCCATGATTCAGACATCAATGACAGAAAGGCATCAAGAGTTTTTGTTTTACCTATTTTGACCTTCTGTGTTCAATGAGCTACAGAATTTCATTTTTGCATGCTGTATCAAGACCCTTACAGCTGGTTAGAGCACACACAGTAGTTCTCTGCAAACTGTAGTCAGGTCTGACAGGGTTGCAGTCTCTCTTAGCTTTGCTCTGCAATTGAAACTTCAAACTTGATTCACCACACTGCAGGAGCCTGAGAAGTTTTAAATATGAGCAATTTCATCACTCTTCAGCTCTCTGAAGCATCTTGAACCTATTAATCCAAAGTAATTATAGTCCTTAAAACAGAAGAGACTGTGTCCCTGTGCATAGCTGAAATCTTTAATAGCACATGGCTGAGCCCAAACATTTGCAAGGTCAACCTTCCATCATTTCCAATGAAATATTTTTATTCAGTTTTTCACTGACTACCTATTGCTACAGTGACATTTGCCTTTCAGTCTTATTTTTACCCTAACCAGTTCACCTGCAGTCTCCATGATAACCTTCACTAAGCACATACTTACTGTTTCATTGTGGAGCTCCCTGGCAGATAAGCCTTTTGCTGCCCGCAGTTTTTTTCAACACTTAAGAACTCTGTTTCCTTTGCCCCCATGTTTCTAACTTATAAAACCTCTCCACTTTTTCAGACCATTATCATTTCACCTTCAGTCATACTTTAGCTAAAAAAAGACAAAAAGGATCGTGCTAAGACTTGAAATCCTGAAAATGATCATATTTAAAGCCCTCTCTCTTCAATGGATGAATGAATGTTTTATTCACCCAGGTCCATGCCTTCCTTCCATGCCTACCCATGCTTAAAACAGTTCTGGCTGCTGGACTTAATGCGAGGGTTACAGTGATAATCCAGCAGTTTTACTACTGGGAGACCAAGCAAGGTAAATATCTCTCCCCTCCACCCTGCAGACCTATGTAGATACAACCAAGAGCAAAAAGCTCAATTAAACAGCAATTTGTTTGATTGTGTTTTGGTTTTGTGGTTTTGTTGTTGTTTGGTTTTTGTTTGTTTGTTCTTTTAATTAGAGGACTCTGTCCTTTTTTGAATGTAATGGATGACAGGATAATTTTTCTCAAAAAAATTAAAAAGCAAATTAAAAGTAAACCTTAAAATTTCCCATATTTCTTTCCTACTGTACTTCCAGCTCCTTTGGAAACTGATCACACACAGTCCATTGAAGGTACTCTGAGATGGAGAATCAGAATCTGAGCCGTACTAGTTATGATTACCCAAATGAATCCTTTAGCATTGTAGTTTTTAGATTGGATTCTCATAATAAAAATAGATGATAAATTTCTCAGAAGGAGATAACATTTTATGGGATATAATAAATGAAAAAATATTAAAGACATGTAAAGAACTTGAATTCTTGATTTAACTGGGAGGTGCTGACACCATCTACTCCCTGGCTAAAACACAGCGGTGAGATAGATGCTGTTATGCTCTAACAATTGCACAATCATGGAAAATTGCAGGCAGAATACTGCTGGATTATTTGGGACTCATTTCATTGCTTTGTAAGTCTTTGCACCCTAGATGCAAGGAGTAATAATAACCCCTGCAATAGTTATTGCTATTGTATTCTGAGGTGAAAAATTATGTACTGGTTAGACTGGAAAGGCCAGTAAGAGCTGGAGATTCAGCATGGATGTGCACCCAGCCCTGGACTGACCTTGGACAAACGACAGGCACAAACGCTGACACAGATCGAATTAAGCATGCTCACCAAAATGCTTAGAGCTCCTGAAGGCAGACTGGAGATGACTGTTCCACCCTCTGCTTGTACATCTCAGACTTGACACATTTGTTCTTACAGTCTCAGAGTAATAAGTGCTCAGTCGAGGGTGTTTGCTCAATAACAAATAAAACAACGCGCAATGGGAGGTTTTTTCCTCTCTTCACATTCCAACAGCAGAGAGATTAGCACAGGCAACAGACTCTGGGATTGATCATCGTTCTCGCATGATTCTCACCCTTACAACATGATTGTCTTGTTAAATGTCAGAAAATGAAATCTGTACTCTCAAAAACTGGATTTTGACAGCTCTACTGTTGACAGACCAATGCAGTCCCCACTGACAGGTGGCTTATTTTTTCTTTTTAAAATATGTATTTACTCATCTGATAAAGAATATGTTATTTCCATAGATGGCTTTAAAATTACTTTCACCACAATGTCACCTAAATGGATGTTTGTGAGGGATCCTTCCATTACGCTTGGGGATCAGACAATTTCCTACAATTCAAACTAAGGCTCCCCCAGCAGAGGTACAAAAGGTCATGTCGGCCTATCCCCACCTGTCACTTCCCTGCTGAGGTTTGAAGGTGGCTGTGTCAGTCACATACCCCAGCAGCCCCGGCCTAGTACTGGTGCAGGGTGACCTGCAAGTCCTGCTGCTGCAAGTAAGCAGTCAGGGAGACCTACATCATTTTAAGAGCAATGTTGGAGGGAAAGGAGAAATCAAAATACTTGAAGGACACAGTTCAAGAGCACGGTATTTCAGCTTTGCTCTTCAAACTACTGGTGCTCCTGTGCTGATGGTCACACCTAATGCAGAGGGGCTTTGTGACCTGTTTAGGCTGTGCCTTTAAGAAATGGACACTTTCTGAACACTCTGGCTGAATGTATTGAAAAACATAGATATTCTAAACTAATTTCATAGGTAGATAGGTAGAATGCAACTTTAAGTTTTGGGTTCAGTCTGTTTGTGGTCAGTCTGTTCTTCTCTGTACTGTGGGCTGGTCTGTCTTCTCTGTCGCTGAAGCAACAGCTGCTGAACAGAGCGACCTTGGATTAACAGAGCTAACCAGATAAGAAAACTAACTCTTGCATACGCTTTGAGCTAACAGAATTTTCTCCTTAATTGCCTTTCTCTCTCTCTCTAACCCTTTTTGGGAAAAAAAGGGGAGGTAGGGAGGGAGAAGGGGGTTACAGGGGGAACCCCCTGGCTGCAGGGGGGAAAAGGTCTCCTGTATTACATACATTGCCGTATATTTCTGTATATATTGTAAATATTGTATATTTTTGTACATATTCATTGCATTCCATTTCTGCTTGTAAATACAGCTTGTTTCATTTGCCTCTCTGTCTGAGTTAGCTGTGGTATCTTTTGTGTGTGGGGGGAACTTTCTTACCCTGCCACAGGCTTCAAAGAGGGATTGAGTCACTCCTCCACATGCTCGATTCTGAAGTGAAGTCCCAAAGTGGGATATCCTCTGTGCTATTAATTAGGAAATGTCAGGCACAGGAAAAAAAACTTTTTTTTTTTCATGAACACCACTGAGAAATACAGATGTACAATTTATAGATAGAAAAAGTGAAAGAAAAGCATTAATAAACAGCAAATTATTGCAAAATAAACAATGAAAATTCATATGCCAGAAGCATGGTGTGAACAAAAACATTCAGGAACGTGAAGTAAAGTACTGAAGGCTTGATATGAATATTAAGTCTGTTGCGTTTTGTCAAAGAAAAACAAGGTGTTTAAATACACATGGGTGTAGCAGTTTGGGCTGGGTGCCCTCTGCTGTGTTTATATGAGGGGTGCTTCCTGTGTCCAGAAGTCCAGCCCAGTGGGTGGACACAGGACACCAGGTATTTCCTACCATAATTCTCTGCACCACTATAAGATCCAGCGTGGGGTCTGGTGCTTCCTCTTTCTTCCCTCTCCGCCACCCGGTAACTTGGGGGAGATGTCTCCCAGCCTTGGGCCTGGCTAGCCCCAAGGCCGGGGGAGCCTCAGCTCTGGCCAGCTGAGACTAGCCTAGCAGTGAAGTGGGAGGTGGGGGGAAGAAGGAGCCCTGGGGATCTCAGGTGTACCCTCAGGTGGGGATGGGATATCTCTGATTGTGCTTCTGGGATTTCTTTTGTCACTGTGCTTCTGGCTCTCTGTAAACATTCACTGCTTTCCATTTAAACTTTCCATCACTTTTGCAATCCGTTTGTCTGAGTCATTATTTTTGCCCGTGGTGGGGAGGGGCTCTGCCTCAACCCATTACAATGGGAAAAAACCTACTCTAAGAATCTCAGACAGGAACACTGGCTACTCAGGACATGCAAATTACATGACCAGACTCACTGTTAGACATCTGGTGGACTGAAACTCTCTGCACCTCACTTGCCCAGCCAGCAAATGTGTATGCATCTCCCTACCTTGGAACACAGCAGAATTACTGAATTCATGGCTGGCACTTCGTGATCCAGCTCCAGTACTGCTAACAATCTGGCTGAAGCTATATTAAGCTTTTCAGAACAAAAATTATATATATGGTAAGGATATTAATACTAAAAAATACATTTACAAAGCCTGAAGTTATGTTAGGTTTATTCCATATCAGTGAGTATATGACATTTCCATTATTGGATGGAATTACCTAGGCCAATAAGTCAGATACCTGTATGTGCAAGATAGACCACACACCAAAGCAAATATCCAGAATCAAATTACATTCTGTTAATTATCACGTTGCAAAGCTCTGGGATGTGTTGACATCACCAGAACATGAAGAATAAAATAATTATTTTATATTTCTCATCATCTTCTATGTCAATATTCAACACTTTTCAGAATAATAAAACAAATACATCTTAGACTAAAGGCTACCTGCAAATTATCATATATAAAAATAACAGAAATGCAGAAGGGGAAGATGAGGCTGAGGAACTGGCATAAGTCACAGAAAGAGAAGATTACTAATCATTACCTTGCATTGAAGTTAAAACATTTTGTATCTCATGGTCATTTTACACTGGCCTATTGTTTTCACTATCACATGATAATTATAAGGAGAATTAATAGTAAGAGAGAGATGACTATGCAGGTTTTAAACTATGACCTTTCAATTAACAATATTTTGTACAAATTCACCACTATAATTCCTCCTCCCCATCTATTTCTCTCTTTCTCCACCTAAAATTCTGATCAAGCTTCAGTTTCCTACTGCATGTCTAAGCTAAAACAGCCTCCCTCTATAGACCGCAGACGTGTATCAGAGGTGGTCCAAGAACTTACCCTGGACTTCCTATCTCAAATTCTGAAAATATCCCACAATTTGACACAGTCGCAGTAGCAGACAGCAAGAAATAGAGGAGCTGAATCCCACCCAGGCCTTTTTCTCCAGCTGTGTACTAACAACAGTGTTTCTATTCAAAAGAGGCAGGCAGAAAGCAAACATTGCATTATTATCTCTTTTGCTATAGTTCACACATGTGATTACATAAAGGATAGTCTCCTATCTGGATTATATCAGACTACTCCAATGCCAGATGGATCAGGAGCCTACCACCCTCCAAACTGTAGAATCTCTTATTAAAAAGGCTTCAGCTTCCAACCTATTTAAATGCAAGCTGTGTGAAGCACATTTAAAAGATAAACCAAGTAAAAAATCAAACCCATGCATTTCACAGAGATTATATCCTCAAAGCACTGTCTTAGCTACAGATCAGCTCAAGTAGCAGTTAGCAAACAGGGGTTTCAAAGGAAAGAATCCATACCATTTTAGTAGACGATATAGATCACATACCTTCTAACACACCTGCAAATTGGATCTTATTCCCAAAAGAGGTGGACAAGCTAAAGCACAATAAAACTCATACATGAGAAAAACGTAACTCATCTACCAGTGGTTTAATATCCTATAGGGTTATTCCATGACTCCTAGTTTCCCCAAACTGTGGGCAGTGAAACGGGCACGTGGGGACAGTCAGGGCGAGTCCTATATCCCCCATTGAATTACATGTCCACACACATTTGTGACAGCAAAGCACAAGCCTGTGATATGGAGTTTCACAGCTACATGCAAGACAACATGAAAACACAATTGCTAATTAGTACTGTGACTAATGTGCAAGAAGATGTGAATTGCACTGAAGGCTGGAATGATGAGAGGTAAACACAAATCCTCATTCCCCATTGCAATTTAAAAAAAAATAAATCTCACCACCCAGGAAAAAAACCAACAAAATGCTTGGAAGGTATTGATAATATTCCACAAGTAGCAGCATTTGAAGGAGGACTGAGAGTTATTAAACAGAGAAATGGACTTAAGCACCAGGCAATAAGCTATTCAAGAAACAATCTGGTTAGAAAACATTCAGAGTCTCCCCATATGTTACTTAAATCCAGAAAACACCAATGGGTTTTAGGACTATTTTACCTAATAGCTAAGTTCAGAGGAGAAAAGAAGTAGGACTAGATGAGACTTCAGGGTGAAATTTGCTTGCCACAGAACAGCTATTTAATGGGATGTGATCCTACACATTTCCAGTCATAGATCTTCATCTGGATCAGGTAGATTGCCACACCTCCTGTGACAGTTTAGGAGCTTTCAGGATCAGAAGGGATTTTGAGTGAGCATGAGGATACCCGAGGTTTGCAGAAGATTGACTGCTTCCAGGAAGATTATATTAAGGCAATGTCTAGACCCAGCAAGTTTTTTATATGTATCTTGAGATGTGCACTTTTGCTTCATTCACACATCTTGAATTTCAAGTATACCCGTTTTCTGTCATGACAGACACAATCTTGTCCCATGTATCTGATGTGGTCATGCAAGCATTGTCTCAGCTGTGTCTTCTATCACCTTACTGCTCTGCCTTGCCACTGTCTACTTCCCCTCTGTTACATCAAACTCAAATTATTTATCTTTGTTTTTCATGGCATATTTCCAACCTATCTACCTGTTATAACTCTGGCATTTGCCTTGTCAGAAATGTCAAACTCCTCTGGTTACAGCCTTATATATTTCAAACAAGCCCATCATTGCCTTCTCCCATGTCACTCCTTCATGCCTGTGAGCATTCAATTTCTTCTTCTTTTTTAATCTCTGTTTTATGACTTTTTGCTTATAAGAAAGCCTTGCAATAATTATGTGCCTGGCAGACTCAGACTGTCACCTAAGATGCTGATGAAGATTCCCTGGCACTCCATCACTTGCACCAGCATGATTTTCCCTCAGAGAAACTTAACTGAAAAGTCTTTGGAACAGGGATAGTCTGCATCGTTAGCTGCTCCTGACAGCAGAATCCAGTGTGGTCCATGAATATTTGGAAGAAGGCAGTAAGACTACTTATGCATCAACCACAAAATGTATTTCAACACTTTACAGATGACAACAGTAAGTTAGGGACCATGCACCACCTTCAGATTTGTCTTCTTAAAATGGTAAGGCCTCCTATTATGAGCTGGTAAAACATAAATCAATTAGTTTGGTTTTTAAATGCATGTCATGAAGTTCTTTCTAAAAGCACAGCATATTGTTCAACCAGCAGCACCCACCACTTACAAATACCACACCACAAAGAGACAAAACCCACATTGCAACTCAGACAGAAAAGAAATCCAGCTGACAATGAAACCATTCACACTGTGCTTGGCTTGCAGCAGATTGCCAGTTAAATCTCCCCACTGTTGCTTGGACTTGGGTCTGAAGGGTAGGTTAATAAAAGAAATAGCCTCTCCAAAGTGGTACAAGTTCAATTTCAGGCCTGTCAGCCTGAGTGTTCTAGTCAAAATCAAAACCTGTTGAGATAATGTTTCAAAACTTAAGAAATCAGATGGTTTACTTTGACAGAACTACACTGAATTATATGATTGGAAGAATTGTCTGTTCATTGAGGATATTCTGGAGTTGTGCTGTGATCAGATCTGTGGTTTTCTTTCACCTGCTGTAAGGTACTCCTGTATGTCAGCCACTATCAGCTGAGCGATAACGTCTCTTGTTCTGCAGGTTTCTTATCAACAGTTTGCATTTGCCCACCAGCTTTGAAATGGTCTCATTACACATTTCAAGCACATGAACACATTTCTCCAGACTAACGTTGTAGTTTATCAGCACTGCTTGGCTTGCAGGGCAGTTGGCTCCACAATCTAGCTGGAATCAAATTAGCTGTTGATAATATGGTTGTAAATAAGCCGAGCAGCTGAATAGCTCTACATCACATGCCTGTGCAGCTTGATCTGCTTAAAAAAGGATCTTTCTGAGAAACTTTTCAGAGTAGTTTTTACACTGGTGAGAACTCCACATAATAGCAGCTAGGTATTTGAGAGCAGAAGGAGAGTTTTCACCAGCTCCATGAAAATGTCTGTGGGAAAAACAACTAACGAACCAATCCTCTGCAGTAATGAGATGGTGTCCTATGGACATGAGCTGCACTGAGCTGGAAGAGACAGAGTGAGCCTCATGCCCCAAGCTAATATGACAGAGCAATGTATCCCAACGGTTAGCATCCATTATTGCCTGTGACAGTCCATAGCAATAGGTTTCTTCATTCCCCAAAGAACTGCTCCCTTCTCACCAGTGGATTTGGCCATCTAGCTTTGTACCAGGTATTAGCTGGTGTAAATCACTTTGCTATGTACTCTGTGTTGGGTCTGGAGGTTTTGAAGAGGGATACTGTCTTTTAGAGCGACAGAAAATTGGACAAAAAGTAAACCCTCTTAATCTCTCTTTTCAAAACTCTAAACTCACCATTTTTGTTCCCACCCTCACTTGGTATGATTTCTGAACCGAACCCTTCACTTCCTTTGTGCTTACAATTGAGAGTTCAGATGACAAATCTATGAATAGACCTCTCAACCCCTGTTCTCTGTCAGCTGCAGACCCCACATCTCAAATGATTTCACCATTAATTAGCAAACCATTAAAATCTCCAGAATCACAGTACAGTTGCCAATACTATCAGCTTCAAACCCTTAAGTACCTTTTCTTCTCTTCTGATGTTTAACTTCACACCTCACCAATCTCATCCCACCTGTGGTCAGAGTACTCATTGAACACCTGGAGTGGCTATAGTTGCAGCCTTGGAATTGTTATTCTTACTTACTCTTTTTTTCTCATAATTTCCAGTAATAAAAGACAAAGTTTACCTTCCTCTTCTAATTGTTTTCCCTTTCAGTCATCTCTATAAACAGACTGTATACTGGCTTTCCTCTTCTATTTTTTTTTTTTATTAGAATATCCAGCATGTTGTGCTTCTGCTCTTTATTTATTTTTTAAAACCTGTAAAATACCTTTCATATTCCTTCCACTGTGGATTTCAGTAGCTGAATGCTTCATGTACTGCCACTGTTTCAGGTACTGTATCCTTGCTAATAGCACCACCACAAATAATAGTTCAATAAAATTCCAAAATTATAAACAGTTGAAAACCAAGTTCTTGCAACATGAACTTTCAGATCATCTAGAAGCAAAGAAGCTCATCTTGGTAAAGTGACATACAGCCCCAACCACAGATTAAAATCACCCAGCTCAACCCAGCTAAATTCAACTAAATGCGTAATAACCAAAGTGTCTGTGATCTGTATGTAACATAAATGAACATAAGGTTTGCTACAACTATCCAGATAAAAACAGGATAATAATGTGGTTTTGTCTTCTCCAAAACATTTGTCAAGAAGCATGCATCCTTGCAGCCCTATTCATGACCTGTTCAAACCATGCCATAGTATCATAGTATCAGTCAGGGTTGGAAGGGACCACAAGGATCATCTAGTTCCAACCTCCCTGCCATGGGCAGGGACAGCCCACACTAGATGTCAGGGCATGCTACATCCTCTAATATGATATGACCCCTCACAAAGCTCCTCTCTGATTTATGTGCCAGCTGTAGCAGATTTGATACACCAGCTGAATAAGCCAACACTGTATGTGTGAGTTTACTTACAGTTATGACAGGTAGCTCCCGTGTAGCCTGTATCATTACAATCACAGTAAAAGGTGGTCCAGGACTGAGAGCATTTTCCTCCATGTTCACAGTAGTTGGGTAAACATCTGATTTGAGACAGATTTTTGGGAAAAAAAAATCAATTAATTATAAAGATTTCAGTAAAAAATATATGCTAGAAAAAAAAATTGTTTCAACTCATTCAGGCACAAGTTTCCTACGGCTGAGTCACTATATAGTATGTGAAATCATTACTTATTCCTCTGATCTTTCACTTCAAATACAAGGACTGAAAACAACAATATTAAATGCATCCAGCAAGTAGGTAAAGATCACTCTCAATAATAACATGCCATTTGTCCTCCACTTGTTAGCAATTAAAGTGTCACAAACTTTGTGAGCACAGAGAAAGACAAGTTACAGATGAAAATGCTGTTGAAATCTTGTTTCAAGACAGAATCCCCTGTTCCCTGATTAAATGGTCATCATTGTTATCAAAATTAAGCCAAGTTACATTTGTGGTAACACAAACAGCATGGAAATCTCAGAAGTGAAGGGAAAAATGCTTTAATTATGAGTTCTGTATGCTCTCTTCTTTCCCCTCATTTCACTTGGTATGCCTCTATTGTTGTCAAGCAAATTATTAAAAGAAGAACGAGCCACAATAACATGCAGCTTGGGAAGTGAATAGAAAGAAAAACCGTGGGAGATAAAGTCAATCTCCAAGACAAGACATGAATGCTGATCTGAAGTACACTGATGTAAATGCAAGCAGTGCAATGGAGTTACACCAGCCTAAATTGAAGCAAAGATTGTTCCATTGCTTGCCTTTTCTTTCCTCATCTCCCAACTCCCACCCCTTACTGTATATTGGATAATCTCTTTTACACAGTGTGGTTGGATTTCGAAAAATGAGTAACAACTAATTCAGTTGTGATGGGTGGGTGGATAGAAAACAGGCAATCAATTTATCTCACACACACCAGTAATCCATTAGGGTTTGCTTTGCCGTAAATTGAGCTTCAAATCCTTTTTAATAGTCCAGATCTTTCAGTTGTTACTGGTGAAGTCACTAATGCTATTTAGATCTGACCTAGCTGAAGATATGACTTTATTGTAGTTCATCTCATCCTTGAAATAATTTTGCATTTAAGATGCATGTTGCCTGTAACTGTGAGTTTCAGTCTCTGTCTTCTAGAATCCTTAAAATCAGAACTCATACATACAAGCAGAAAACCTCTATGTTACTAAAAGCTGTCATCTTCACCAGCCCTACCAGACAAGGATTCATCAACATATTTGAGTACAAGGCTGTTTAGAGCTGCCAAACACTGGTTTTGGACATAGAGGCCTATTAGACTAGTCATCCTAACTATGCTGCATGCAAGTTCATATACACGTACATACACACACATATATCAATTCATAGAATCAATAAGGTTGGAAAAGACCTCAAAGATCATCAAGTCCAACCTGTCACCCAGGACCTCATGACTACTAAACCATGGCACCAAGTGCCACGGACAAACATATTTTTTGCCTATTTTAAGCTACCTTTTATTTATTAACTCAATGCAGCAGAGCTAATTACTAGTCATTTGTGAATTGCCAAAGGCCTGTCTCAGAAACTTAGCCACATTAATTCCCTTAAAACTGTTTCCTTTCAAAGGCTTTACACAAAGTTGAAGGTCACTTCTCATTTCTAGTTGCCTTACAAATGCAGGCACTTTTTCTTCACCCAACAATGCACAGAATGCAAGCTGAACTAGCCTTGTAAACTTTTAATGATATTCATAAATTCAGAATTAAGCCTTTTTTATTCCTTAGTCTGTTTGCTTTAATTAGCACTAACTGCATTGATCTTGTTTTTGGTCAGATAACCAACCCTTCTAAGAGCTTATGAAACAAATTTCTTTGCAACTTTAATAATTACCATAATCCCATTTTAGCTGAACAGTTGTGTCTTCATTAAAAGCAAAATTTATCCTAATTGTCAGAGAACTCAACGTTAAGAAATAGCTATGATTAAAATTAATCAAGGAATGAATAAATCACAGATTGTTCCATTTGCTAACTGTCCTGGATTCTCATGGCACAGGACTTAAATGCATATATTTTAAAATATAAATTAATATTTGCATTCCAGTAGAATCAAGTAATTTTAGCAAAAGAAGAAGTGGCATCACAGAAGGTTTAATAAGCAAAAAACAATTGCAGCAGGCAGCCCCTGACCTATTTGCAACTGAAACAAATATATCAACTCAATTTTTTGCAATTATCATAAATGGAACACTGAAATTTAATTATTTGCCTGAGACAGTTTGTGACAGAGCAGGGACCCTGATTTTCCAGATTCCAGAGTAATTCATAGAATATATTATGGTGAATGAATCCTATAAAAAAATAAATGAAGCAAATAAAATTTGCTCCTTCAGCCAAGCAGGAAAACACACACCTTAGCCAACTAAGTGAGCAATATGCAGAGCCTGCACAAAAGCATTCACTGTCCTTAGATGAAACATTCACCTCTAAAACTGTATGTGTGCTTGCTTTGAATTCAAAGGACAAACTGCATAGATATTAGAGGGCAAAATTTGGCCCTTTGATAGGAATGATTAAGAAATAACAATGACAAAACGACTTGAGTGGGAAGGCTGAAGGAGTTCTACACATTTGATGTTACACTTGACTGGAAATAAACCTGGTACTTTCAATAAGCACCTCTCAGATTTTCTTGCAGTCAGCACAACAGATCCTGCCTGCACCACTCTATTCTTCCTAAATAAAGAGGAAAAAAGAGAACTAGTGGAGAGAGAAAGATAAAAGGAGCACCCATTTTCAGTCAAGATACAAATTTTTTTGAGAACTGCTAACTCCCTAAAACTCAGCAATGCCCTAACAAGAAAATACACAAAATTTGGAAGTTTTTCTATCAAGAAAGCATTTGCCTAAATATTAGTTCAAATTGGTTTCAATTCAGCATGTTTTCCTTTTTATGGGTTGCAGTTATTTCATGTAAAATTAACAAATACAATGTTAACAAGGATGACTGCATAAAGTAGGCACAGATGTTATGATGAAACACATGGTGTTATTGTAACAGCTGATACTTTCCTTCAGTAAAATGGTGTCTTTCCACTAAACTCAATAGATTGAGGCCATTTGCAACAATTTTGGTGCTGCTCTGCTGAGGTGTAAATCTGCAAACTTCCTTGCCAAACGTTATTTTGGTTCAAGAAATCATCACAAGGGGATACCAGACAAGCATTTCAAAGAGAAATCTGCCAGTGTTACTACACAGACAACATGCAACTCCAGAGATTTACCAAGGAGAAAACAAATGAAGGCCAGAGTATTATAAAAGAAAGTACCAAAGGATTGCATAGAATCATAGAATAATTTTGGTTGGAATAAACCTTTAAGATCATTAAGCCCAACCATCAACCTAGCATGGCAAAGTCACCACTAAACCATGTCCCTTAACACATCCACACATCTTTTAAAAACCCACAGGGATGATGGTATCACTGCCACTTCCCTGGGCTGCCTGTTGTAATGCTTCACAAACCTTTTGGTGAAGATTTTTTCCTTAATATCTAACCTAAACCTCCCCTGATGCAACTTGAAGCCATTTCTCTTAGCCTACCACTTGTTACGTGGGAAAAGAGACTCACTCCCATCTCACTAGAACCTCCTTTCAGATAGTTGCAGAGAGTGATATGGCCTCACATGACCCTGCTTTTCTTCAGGCTATACAACTCCAGTTCCCTCAGCCACTCTTCTTAAGACTTGTGCTCCACCTTTTATTTTCTCCTGGATTTCTGTTTGTGGCAAAATAGTGGACTGGTCTCTTGAACTAAAAAGAACTAACAGAGAATAGAATAGAATAGAATAGAATAGAATAGAATAGAATAGAATAGAATAGAATAGAATAGAATAGAATAGAATAGAATAGACCAGATCAGGTTGGAAGAGACCTTCAAGATCATCGTGTCCAACCTATCAACCAATCCAACCCACCTAATCAACTAAACCATGGCACCAAGCACCCCATCAAGTCTCCTCCTGAACAACTCCAAGGAGGTGCCACCTCCCTGGGCACCCCATTCCAATAGGCAATCACTCTCTCTGTATAGAATTTCTTCCTAACATCCAGCCTAAACCTCCCCTGGCACAGCCTGAGACTGTGTCCTCTTGTTCTGGTGCAGGCTGCCTGGGAGAAGAGGCCAACATCTGCCTGTCTACAACCTCCCTTCAGGTAGTTGTAGAGAGCAATGAGGTCACCCCTGAGTCTCCTCTTCTCCAGGCTAAGCAACCCCAGCTCCCTCAGCCTCTCCTCATAGGGCTTGTGTTCCAAACCCCTCACCAACTTCATTGCCCTTCTCTGGACACATTCCAGCAAGGAAAGGAGACAGAGTGAGTATAAACAATATTGAGACAAGACGCAAAAAAGCTAACATACCAGATCTTTGGCTTTCCTCAGCACACATTCCCTTGATCATCATCACACTTCTCAGCTTCTCTCTTCTATTGCAAATTTAGAAAACTGAACATCAGCTCTTTAAAAAGTGTTGTAGCATACTTTATTTGCTTGGTTTTAAAAGCCATCTACATTTTCTTCCCTACATTTATTACGTCATGAGAACTCATGGAGCACAAATGTGAACAAAGACAACTTCTTTTCCAAGCTGGAAATCATGTACTCTATCAGAGTGAACAGATGTAAAATAAATCTAAAAGGGGGAGGGGGGGGGAGGAAGGAAAGCATTTTTTGTCATTAATAATTAGTCACAAAGACAGGTTCTCCTTTCTGAGACTGAACTTTGAAAACATATTCCATGACTGGCCACCTTCTCAGATTCGGCAGTGGCATACCGCTGTGAAAGCAACATGTAGAAGATCTGAACATTGATGCCAGCTGCCCTTAGGCATGTGGCTAGGACAGAACTGTGGGAGGGAGGAAGTTGTGCTGCAATTGGCACAAGTGAAGGGGAAAAAGTCTGTTATCTATGCCTTAGAAAAAAGGCATTTTATTAAGGTTTGATTGCTTTGTTACAACACCTACGCTTTTTTAAGAGAGGTAAATGTGCTGACAGTTTGGCTTGGCATCAGCAGAAATGATTTAATACAAATAAATCTGGAAATGAAAAAAGGGAAGCAAATAAACCATCGTGTACAGACAGCTGTTCCATTTAGAATTCATCATTTTACAAAGCAAAAGCAGAAAAGCCATCTGCAAAAATCAAACAAACAAAAAGGACAGGATATTATATTCTACAAGCATCTCCATACTTGCCCTTTAATTTATCGTGGGGTTGCACAGCCCTTGATTTTTGACTCCAAAGTAATGCAAAGCAGGTCTGTTCAGGTCTCCCCAGAAACTCAATTCCACACTCAAGCTGGATTTCGAAAGCCATGTAAGTAACCACCTAGCAACCCTCAAACTACCTTTTTCTCTCCACAGAGGTCTCATTGAGGGCAAATTCTCTTTCCAGTTCCAGTGGGAAGTCCCTTCAGTCTGTATTAAAGACAAAAGCTAACTATCTCAAACTCCAACATCTTTGCACATTCAGTTATAGGAAGGAGTTCACCCTACTTAAACCAGTTCTGTAGTTATCCCTTAGAGAATCTACTGAATAAATTTTAAAGGACAGATCAGCACTTCCCTTAGTTATTCTGCAGTGGTATCAGGTAAATGAGAATTGAATTCAGCACTATTTCATTGTTTCATGTGAAAATAAGCAAACTTATCTGGAAAAGAGTAAGAACAATTTAAAACACAATCTGTCTCCAAAACAGATGCAGTGATGTGAATATGGAGAATGAATCTGAGGAACCTGTCTGTGTTTTGCACTCACTGTTTCTACAGACCAGTGCTCCCTTCATGGCCCTGAATCATTGTTTTCTGCAGCTGCTCTTGCATGTATGAAAAAGTCAGGGAAAACAAAAACCCTTAAAATTAAGGTAAGGCAGACAAAACAAAGTCATGGCATTGTCCAAATAACCGGAGCATTCTCTTCCCTTCACATTAAAGACACACAATGGACAGAAAATTCCCTCTTCTTCAGAGGCAGATTTTTCCATTGTGACTGACTATTTTTATAGAGACTTTACTTTGTACAAACATATTCTTATTTTACAGCTACCGCAGACCAAGCTCAACTGAGTGCAAAGCTCAAGTGAATCCTCTCCTTCCACTCTAAAACCTAGCGTGTATTAAGGTACTTTTCAAGACTCACACTCCAAAATGAGCTACCTGCAATAGTTTAATTACATTAGTTAGCATGTCTAATTTGTGATGTATGTGCATACTTTTGGGAAGGACTCAAGGGGTTCTTCATCTTGTGCAGAATATCATGCATTCCTCAGTTTCTAATATGCTTTTTTTTTTTCCCCCACTGTGTATGCATCTTCACAAGGAATTAAGCCAGCAAGCTATTTTTTTTCATCTTTTCTTCCTCTCCCATGTAAAACAGTTTGGCTTTAAGATATTTGGCACCTTATATATCATTACGTCTAGTGTTTTGCTTTGGGTTTAGTACAGAGAGAGGTACATTCTGTAATGACAATTAGATGAAACAGAAAGAGACTTGTCTAACAATATTCTATTTTTTTGATGCACAAAGCAAGTCGTCAGTGTTTTACAAAGTACCAACACAAGCATTAGAAAGGGAACATTTTGAAAGCCTGTCCACAATTTCCTTAACTAAAACAGAAACTGAAAGGAGATGTGAAGCTTCAGTGTGTGTTGTGATATTTCTAAACATGTCCACTGAAGCCTGCATCAGAAATAGGCAAGAGACCACAGGACACTCACAGGACTGAAGTGATCTTTTTAAGGTGATACAAAGAATCAGAAGAACTACATTTGGAGCATCGGATCCTTATAACTAGGCAGGATAGCCTCTCCTGTATGTGAAATTTAATGGAACAATTACAGTATCACAGTACATTAGAGGTTGGAAGGGACCTCCAGAGATCATTGGGTCCAAACCCCCTGCCAAAGCAGGATCACCTAGGGTAGTCCACACAGAAAAAGATCCAAGTATTCTGGTATGTGAAGGTGTGCAGTTTAAATGCTTTATTTTGTTTGATGATGGAGGTATAGGTGAGCAATATTCAAACATATTTCAAGCCAGAAATGTTTTATAAAGTCCAGGTGATATCCCCTCTTGCATCTTCAACTGAGTTGCATCAATAAGGGTATCACAAGCAGGGATACAGATGTCATTCTCCCACTCAGTGCTGGTCAGGCCACACCTTGAGTAATATGCACAGTTTTGGTCCTCACTGTACAGGAAGGATGTGGACAGGCTGGAAAGGGTCCAGAGAAGGGCCACAAGAATGATCCAAGGACTGAAATGTCTGTCATATGAAGGAAGGTTGAGAGAACTGGGTTTGTTCAGTCTAGAGAACAGAAGGCTTAGGAGAGACCTCATAACCACGTACAAGTACACGAAGGGCAGCTATCATGAGGTGGGAGACTCCTTTTGTACAAAGAGTTGCATGGTAAAGACAACGGGTAGTGGAGACAAGTTGCTACTTGGGAGATTTGGACCAGATGCCAGATTTTTTTTTTCACCATTTGAACTATTGAATGGTGGAATAAAGTCCCAAGGGAGGTGGTGGATTCCCTTACAACAGACAGTTTCAAAGCTCAGCTTGACAGGGTGCTGAGCCATCTCATTTAAGCTATATTCTCACCCCAAAAGGTTGGACTGGTTGATCGTTGAGGTCCTTTCCAACCCAGTATTCTATGAATCTGTGAACTCATCCCACCACCCATTCACTAGCTACCATCCAAATTCAAATAGTGTTATCTGAAAACATCTGACTCATTGCTATAAAACCAAGAAGGGAAAACATAAGAGGATTTCCTGAAGACAAAAAAGAATCTAGACTATGAAATGATTTGCATTTCTGCAGAGGAGACACTAAAAACCAAAAATAAGAATACTAGAGGGAATGAAAAGAATGGAGGCCAAATTGTGGGTGGCAGTATGGGGTTTTTTTGGTGTTGTTTTGTTTTGGTGGGTCTTTTTTAATACTTTCTGTAATTCACTGCAGGTATTATGTGGGAGTGAGTGTAATATTAAGTGTTTGCTTTTTCAGTCCCAGCGTGGGATTGTAATAAATAAAATTAAAGCTCACTGGGCATAATTAGCCAGGACATTTTCTTGTTTGCATGGCCAACTTCAGGGGGAGGGGGAGGGAAAGGAAAAAAAAAACCAAAAAAGAAGTTTGGCTTCTGCTGCAGGGCATACATTAAATCTTAGAGGAGATTTGGGAAATGCAGAAAAGAGACTGCTTTCATCAGATTTATCCTAACACCCTTCACCTGCAATAGTAATTAATTTCCCAAAGGCCCATTTTGACAGTACAACATACGAAGCGATGTTAAGTTCAGTGCTAAAAGAAAAGAAGGAAGAAGTCAAAAAATATTATCTCTTACAAGTAAAAATTAATAGTAAAATCTAATGGAATCTACAAAGGAAATAGGCATAAAGCAGGATTTTAAAGGTCAGCTCTATTTTGCAAGAAACAAGAACACTTTAAGCTAATTTAGTTAGAAAATGTTATAAAGAATATTCATAGATAAAACATTGATAGGGACAAAAATATAGAGACTAAGTACATGATCTATGCTCTCTAACTTGAGTAGTACTGGGAAATAAACCCATGAATCAACTCAGCATGCTACTCCCTAATGAGGTAAACTCTTAATGCCAATCCCACTGCTGTAATTCTTATGTATACCACATCCTGCCCTCTTCAATTGTATTTGCTAGAAGAACTGGAATACAGATAAATGAGGGTGGCAAGATCAGTGTGTGCTTGTGTCTGCCCAGTGATGCTACAGAAAGGAAACACTGCTAAGTTTCATGAGAAAATATCCAGCCAGGTTTGTGTTCCTTGTTGCAGATCTCTGGAATTCTCAGGATGTCCTGCAAGATGTGCCATCTGACCTTCTGCCAAGGTGGATTCAATGTGAAACTATTTTCTTTTTTTTTTTTTTTTTTTGCTTCTCCAGGTCACTTAAGAAAACTGAACTGAACTGCTAGTATTTGCTATAGCAAGGGCAGGGTGTCAGCCAAATAAAAATAGGACAACTCAGTCAGTGCTTCATCAGTGCAAAATCAACAGGAACTGCAGCAATCAGATGAAAGCACCCTAGCAGTTGCAGACAGGAAGAGCAATGCATGCATTTATCCATGCCTTCATGCAAATCTGAGCCTAAAGGAAAGCAGGCTCCAACTACCCTCATAGTTAATTTATGAATAATGACAGGTTCAACACATAAATGGTCGTCTTAATCCAAAGACTACCTAGTCTCATATACTCAAGTACAAGTGGTGTATAGTACTTAATATAACAGTGGGTGTGCAACACTGTGCTTCTGCATCTGCCTAAGTACTACCTCTTTCCAGGTCAGCTTTGCTACCAAAAAGTCTAGGGTTTCAAGCTATTTCAAGAACAGCAAAATCATGACATTTCAGGTTCCTTAACAGAGTTTTCTCTGTCACCGTCTGGTTTAAATACCACATCCTTTGTGACAGGGTATGAGGAGTTCAAAGTATTAATGTAAACTAATACCATCACTAAAAATGTGACTCAAAAGGATGCAGCACATCACAGGATGTGCCTCAAAAAGTCTGGTGGAAGCTACCATTTGTCTAGCACCATCCTGAAGGGCAAAGGAGACACATGACAGGTGTCAAGTCAGAGGAAAAAGTAAGCTGGTTTTTCCCTTTTAAGCAGCCATGTGGCTCAACCTGTACCAATTGCAATGATTCCTAAGCACTAAACGCTTCTCTTTACAGAATTTGCAGGAGCTGCTAGAGGAAACCACACCAGATCTTGCCTCTTCGTGTACACATATAGTGCAAGAATTCAATACAATAATACAATAAACCAGGTTGGAAGAGACCTTCAAGATCATCGTGTCCAACCTATCAACCAATCCAACCCACCCAAACTAGATCACGTCACAAAGCACCCCATCAAGTCTCCTCCTGAACACCTCCAATGACGGTGACTCCGCCACCTCCCTGGGCAGACCATTCCAATGGGGAATCACTCTCTCTGTATAGACCTTCCTCCTAACATCCAGCCTAAACCTCCCCTGGTGCAGCTTGAGACTGTGTCCTCTTGTTCTGGTGCAGGCTGCCTGGGAGAAGAGACCAGCCTCTGCCTGTCTACAACCTCCCTTCAGGTAGTTGTAGAGAGCAATGAGGTCACCCCTGAATCTCCTCTTCTCCAGGCTAAGCAACCCCATCTCCCTCAGCCTCTCTTCATAGGGCTTGTGTTCCAAACCCCTCACCAACCTTGTTGTCCTTCTCTGGACACGTTCCAGCAAGTCAACATCCTTCCTAAACTGAGGGGCCCAGAACTGGACACAGTACTCAAGGTGTGGCCTAACCAGTGCAGTGTACAGGGGACTGGAAATGGAGTTTTCTTTTCTGTGACTAATTCTTGCTAAATAATCTGTCCCGTTGCATGCAAGAAGTGAATGAGAGGAATCAATCCATTCCTACATACTTCTGGCAACACCACAGCCCTCGGTGCTGTATTCAAAGGGATCCATCTGCTGTAAGAGCAGACAGCCTTGTTAAGCCCAAAGGGAACATCCATGTCATATGATGAAGGGTTGGAAATCACAGTGTTTCTGGACTGAGGTTTAATGATTTTCTGGCATATTTTCATAACATCCATGGCAACTCTTGAGCTGCAATATCTCTTGAGCCCCCATTCCTGCATCTATTCTCTTAACAGAATGCCAACCACAGCAAACGACCAACTCGGCTTCAGGACTGAAGCTACTATTTCTCATCCCAAAATCTGGCATTACAGCCAACTGCTGAATGGAAAATCCCAGAGCTTCTTGACAGTGTGGCCAAATTCTCAGCATCTGTATATTTGTTTTCCTACCCATTTAATTTATTTTTAAATGAGAGGTTTCCTGAATTTTCCCCAGGCTATGCTTTCCATTGTTTGCCCACACACAGACAAACCCATGCTCTCACTATTCCACTGCCACGTAGGAAGAGAAAATGCAGTGCAGAAAGTGTAAGTACTTGGCAAAATACACAATCAGATGCCAATGTATTTTGAGATTAGCACAGCTATGACAAAACACATATTGGCTTTGAACAACAGAGATACAAAGAACTGTCCACAATGGAAAGATTTTTGTTTTAAATGGTAAGGAACTTGGGTTTTCTAGCCCTAAAGTTATAATCATAGAATCATAGAATCATAGAATCAGTCAGGGTTGGAAGGGACTACAAGGATCATCTAGTTCCAACCACCCTGCCATGGGCAGGGACACCCTACACTAGATCACGCTGGCCAGAGCCTCGTCCAGCCTGGTCTTAAACACCTCCAGGGACGGGGCCTCAACCACCTCCCTGGACAACCCATTCCAGGGCTTCACCACTCTCATGGTAAAGAACTTCTTCCTCACATCTAGCCTGAATCTCCCCATTTCCAGCTTCATTCCATTCCCCCTAGTCCTATCACTACCTGATGTCCTGAGAAGTCCCTCCCCAGCCTTCCTGTAGGCCCCCTTCAGATACTGGAAAGCCACAATGAGGTCACCTCGGAGCCTTCTCTTCTCCAGACTGAACAGCCCCAACTCCTTCAGTCTGTCCTCATAGGAGAGGTGCTCCAGCCCTCTGATCATCCTCGTGGCCCTTCTCTGGACACGCTCCAGCACGTCCACATCTCTCCTGTAATATGGGCTCCAGAACTGGACGCAGTACTCCAGGTGGGGTCTCACCAGAGCTGAGTAGAGGGGAGAAGCACCTCCCTTGACCTGCTGGTCACACTTCTCCTGATGCAGCCCAGGATCTGATTGGCTTTCCGGGCTGCAAGCGCACATTGAGAGCTCATGTCGAGCTTCTCGTCCACCAGCACCCCCAAGTCTCTCTCCTCAGGGCTGCTCTCCAGCCAGTCACTGCCCAGCCTGTATTTGTGCCTGGGATTGCCTCGACCCAGATGCAGGACCCTGCACTTGGTCTTGTTGAAGCTCATGAGGTTGGCTTGTGCCCACCTCTCCAGCCTATCCAGGTCCCTCTGGATGGCATCCCTTCCCTCCAGGGTGTCCACTGCACCACACAGCTTGGTGTCATCAGCAAACTTGATAACCTCCCTTCAGACTTCAGATCAGCAGTGCCTCTCCAATTTCCTTATTTTGACAGTGTCACAGCAAAGATGCAGATGAAATAAGTTTAAGAGTACCCCACTGAACAATTTGCCAGCTTCCAGCAATCCGTGGCTTATGGATTCATGTATGCCTTACTGGCTTTTCCCTTTATATTTGACCTGTATCTACAGCATCTAACAACATCCAATTTGATGCTGTTTAAGGTTTGAATTTATGATAATCAGCAAATTCTTGTTTATTATTCACTGACTCATAGTCACAACTCCACACAGAACAGCCCCTGAGCGGCCCAGAGACAACATACATCTTGGAAAGGACTGGTTAGGTTGAAGTCTGTGAATACATCCAACTAGATCTCCATTTCATCATTCAGCAACTGAAATATAGATTGTGAAGGCACCAATATACAGTTGTTAGCTTGATTTACTATGGGAAAGATGTCTCCATAGTTAACCAGTGCCTCAACACCTGCTTCTCCTACCAGCTTGAAAACTTCCAATCCTCATTTTGGCTACATTAGAAAATGGAACAGACAACTCGACTCCAAGAAGTCACAAGGTTGTGTGAAAACAGAGAGCCAAGGGAGAACAGAGAGAAGGAAATCATGTTACTGTTCATCAAAGGAAAAAGCAGGGCCTAAGATGAACCGTCTTTCTAGGCATCATGGAATCTGCAAGAAAAAAGTATTCCAAGAAAAAAATGAGGCAATCACAGAGCTTCATCCTGCTGCTGCAAAAGTGAATCACCCATTTTTAGAAGCAAAAAGCAAATCAGGGAAGTGACAAATGAGTAGTAGCATTGCACCTTCTCCTCCTTTTCATTACTCTGCAAAACTTAACATATAGATATCAAGTTCAAAAAAAAAAAAAAAGAAAGAAAAAAGCCACAAAACCATATATTTGGGTGACATGGTTTCTACTCCCCACCCCAGCACTGCCTCAGAGAGAGTGTGTGGGAAATCCATGTATCAAACAAGCTTTCTCACAGGTGGGAGAAATCCCGAACTGCATTCCTGAAAGATTTCCCTGGTTTTGATTTCTTTTGTTATTTGGGTTTTGCTGTTTTGCTTTGGGGTTTTATTCATCAGGTTTGGGGTGGGGGTTTTTTGTTTGTTTGTTTGTTTGATTGGTGTTTGGGTTTTTGTTTGGTTGTTTTTTTTGTTTGGTTGGGGTTTGTTTTGTTTTGTTTTGTTTCCTTAAGCAGTGTTATTATTGATGACACTTCAGAACCCCTAAAGCAAGAACAAGACACATCTGTTCCAGCAGGAGGAGAAGCCTGACCAAATGCAACAGAGTTGCATGGAGCTGGAGGGAATTCGGAAGATCACATAGTCCATGCTCACACCCCAAGGCAGGATCATCCATACCTGTGTTTGTTATTTCTCTCAGACTCATCTAACCTATTCTTAAAGCCTTCCAGTGACAGGAACTTGACAGTCTCCTCAGGCAGTCAATGCCATGGCTGCTCTTCTATACATTCTTGTCAGGAAATACGATTACTCCCTTCTGCACTGCAGCAGCCTTTTAGCCTCTGAAAACCATCAGGCTGCCTCCCCTCAGCAATCTCTTGTGGTTAAAGAAGCAGAACTTAATCTTTCTTTACAAGGTTATGTTTTCTAGACACTTTTTTGTGTGTCTTTTCATACAGACAAGGCCATTCAAGAAACAGTTTAGCCTCTGAATATATTTTTAGAGTTGTCAGTTACCCCAAATTTCAGAATGAAGGCTATAGATACTAAGACCTTGGTATCTTGGTATCAGTGCTATGCCTCAGGGGTCATGCTTAGACTAGGAGAATGACAGCAAGCAACTGATCTGAGGTTTCTGCACATCACAGAACTGAAAAAAACTCAGATTAGAAAATCATTACTAGCACTAGAGAAACCAATACTTTTGTTACGGCTCTCGAAACCCACAGGTTAGGGTTTGTCAATTTGTGAAGACATAAGACCCAACTCTCCATTCTGCTATGCACATATGCTGAGCCAGAGAAAGGAAGCATTTGCATCTCCAGAGACAGCCGCCTCTTGCCTTTCATCAGGGTTAAAAAGACTGAAAGAAGAGCTGTGTGCCAGCCGCACTACCCAGCTGGCTGCTGCACTGGATGCAGCTGTGATTTCTTACCCTGCTGAGTGAGAGTTTCTAAAACCACATTCCTAACCCATTTCCAGGAGGCTATTTAACAGTAGAAAACTCGTGGCTTTCTGCAAATACTGTAAAATACTGAGGGGAGAAACGTGTTAACACACCATTAGGAAAGAGACATCCTGTTGTATTGGTTTTGTGTTTGTTGGGCTTTTTTCCCCCTCTAAACTGGATGTGCTTAGGAAAGTCACTCCAGCTTCTATCTGTAAAGCTCCTAAAAGTTATATGTAGGTGAAGGACAGGGAGCCTGGCCATACACTTAAAGCTAGAAACTTAGTAAAGCTCAAGAAAAGGGAATAATCCCTTCTGACTTACAGCATCTGTGAGAAGCAATTTTATTTTTTTTTTAATACTGGTTGCCCCTTCCCCATTCTTTGACACTGACATCCTTCCTATAGAGTATGGGCCAAAACCAGAAAGTATTATTCTGTTCTTATTAGACTTTCTAGGTTTACTACTCAGGTTTTCCCCTGGAAGTTTTAAGGTTTAATATGTGCACACACACACCCCCCACCCCAAAGATGCCTCCCTTCCTGAAAAGCACTTACAGTGCAAAACACAGGGAGTGAAGCCTGTACTGTCCCTGTAGTCCTGAACTTAATCTATATCACTCTGAACTGAAAATAAATTCAAAGTGAGTCTGCATTGATTTGTTTGGGGCTATGCCAGATGGCTTTTGGTCAGAGGTGGCCAATATAGTACATGTACTGATGCCAAAAACTGCATAGACACACAAAGGTATTTCTTTCCCTCCTCAACAAAATTCTCTGAATTAAATTCACTTCCAAACACCTCTGTGCTGTTATTTTTTGTTCTGTACTATGCCACAGAGGGAAATGCCAGAATGCTATAAGAAAATATATTTTCTGACTTACTAATACACCAACACCTGCAAACAACCCCTGATGTGTACCTGCACTCCTAACCAAGCTGAAATCTTTAAAAAGCAACACTGAAGAGCAATAAAGTTAAACTCACTTCCCTTTAAATAAAGAGCAGACAGACTTCATAGCATGATATTGTCTCATTTTGTGTTTACCTTTTAGTGGAATGGGGATAAATACATTGCAGGCAGCTATGACCTCTAACACTTCATAACAAGACCACTGTAAGCAGCACACTTTGCAACATCCTGAGAAAAGACTGAGCAATTGCTGCATTTGGACAAATGTTGCAAATATGCATACTACAAATAAAAGAGGGGTGGAAAAAAAAGGTAGTCGGGTTAACAACAAGCGGTGGGGATAATGCCAAGAGTCCTGCAAATGCATTGTGCTTCTTCCCACAGATTCTACTTTCTTGTTCAGAAAGGCACAGAAAACAGTTTGCAGAAATAGCCTTTCCTTGAAGGAAGCTCAGCTTTGTAGAGCTTGTGGGGTAGACACAGCTGATATGAATAGAATGGGGATACCTCTCCTTGCACAGATTGTATCACCTAGGAACAATATGCAGTTACTATACAAGGGGAGTGTAAACCAGAGCTGACTTCATATGCAGTAGCAGGAACATTAGTGATGCTGGTAGTACAGCTCAGGACAAGAAACAAGCAGCCTCTTAATAGGAGGTGGTGCTAAATAGCTTTCTTCCATCATCAGAAAGGTTCATATTACTGTGTTTAACTCCAGACTGCACAACATCTTAATGTCCTACCAAAAGCACAAGAGCCACGAGTTTTCTATGCATTATCTGCTAATCTCAACTCTTGCAGATACATCCTGAACTACCCACTCAGTCAGGACCAGAGCAGCTACTAGGTGGCCTTATTTGCAGGATCACTGAGGCTGCAAGACCCTTTAAAGGCCTCCAGCAAAACTCCCTCTGCTTACAGCAGGTCAGCAGCAGGATCAGATCCGTGTTGACCCTTGTGTCTCCATATGCATCTTCACTTGGCACTGTCTCCTCAGCCACTGAATGGAAAGGCAGCAAAACTCAGTAAATTTCTATGGGCATCCTCATTTTTCTTGTGTATTTTCTGATAGCTCAATTAGTGACAAGGCATTTATTTCCCAAGGAGTAGTTACTGATAGATGGAAATAACAAACACAGGGAGACAGAATGCATTCACGGCAAGTTCACTTGAGCACTAATATAGTTCAAATACTAGAGATGAGATGTACAGGCTTAGTTCCTCGGATGGCTCCATCCTGGGGTGGGGAAGACTGGGGGTGTGTGTACAATATGCCTGCACAACTAGATTCTCTGTCAAAAACACACTGCTGGCATCAGTTGTAGTCCCAGTTTGTCATTTTTCAAAACAAGGTCATTAATCTCTTTTGTAGCATGGGCACAAGTTGCAGTCAGCTGCCTAACCACTGCTTTCAGAACCCAGGTATGAATGATCTTGGTCTACAAGCCTGTAACAAATAAATTGCTATCTAAATAGAGGTATTTTCCTCAAAAGAGGCTTTTTTATTTTTGCTTAGATAACTAAGACAAATGTCCCATTTACATGTTAATTAAACTACACAATTCTCACGTGTTAAAATTACAAAAACATGTGCTTTACAGTGCACACAGCAATAAATCTTATAATTAAGAAAGGGGAGAACACTTTTTCTTAGAGAAGATGCTTCTACAAAGTTTTATTACAACTTACAAAGAAGGAATGAGCAGCTGGGTGTTATGCGCCTTGAACCAGACCCTAACTTTCCTATACTCCAGAGCTGCTGTGATACAGAGTGCTAGTTGGTGACTAGTTGAATTACAGTGACTGGAAGTGTCAGACATTTTGTGCAATCTGCACAACATTTGAAAACATACTCAAGGGTACACCATGCAGACTAGATATGAATTCAGTCCTTGGATATGAATTAAAATCTCCTCTTCTCCCAAACAAAATCACAGAATCACCAAGGTTGGAAGAGACCTCAAAGACAGAATAGAATAAACCAGGTTGGAAGAGACCTTCAAGATCATCGTGTCCAACCTATCATTCAACACGACCAAATCAACTAAACCATGCAACCAAGCACCCTAAGTCTCCTGAACACCTCCAGTGACAGCGACTCCACCACCTCCCTGGGCAGTCCATTCCAATGGGCAATAACTCTCTCTGTATAGAACTTCCTCCTAACCTCCATCCTATACCTCCCCTGGTGCAGCCTGAGACTGCGTCCAACCTACTACCACAGACCCAATGACTAGACCATGGCACCAAGTGCCACGTCCAATCCACTCTTGAACACCTCCAGGGATGGTGACTCCACCACCTCCCCAGGCAGCCCATTCCAATGGTGAACGACACTCTCAGTGAAGAACTTTCTCCTCACCTCGAGCCTAAACTTTCCCTGGCGCGGCTTGAGACTATGTCCTCTTGTTCTGGTGCTGGTTGCTTGAGGGAAGAGACCAACTCCCTCCTGGCTACAACCACTCTTCAGGTAGTTGTAGACAGCAATGAGGTCTCCCCTGAGCCTCCTCTTCTCCAAGCTAAACAATCCCAGATCCCTCAGCCTCTCCTCATAGGGCTTGCGCTCAAGGCCTCTCACCAGCCTTGTTGCCCTTCTCTGGACACGTTCAAGTGCCTCGATGTCCTTCTTAAATTGAGAAGCCCTGAACTGGACACAGTCCTCAAGGTGTGGCCTAACCAGTGCAGAGTACAGGGGCACAATGACTTCCCTGCTCCTGCTGGCTACACTATTCTTGATGCAGGCCAGGACCAATTATGCTGTAATACAGGCTTGCAGAACTCAAAATATTCATAAATGGTTAGGAGGAGCACACTCTATGGATACTTTCTTGTTCAGTCTTTAGCCAGCTCTTCCACTGGTTTAGAATCATTTATGTTGGAAAAAAACTACAAAACCACAAAGAATTCTTCCTTCAAGATTGTGTTCAAATGTGTAATATGATTTAGACTAAAAAGTAAAAAAAAAAAATGTAAAAAAGTCTCTCCTTCTTCCCTGCAAAACATCTTCAGCTCAGTTACCAGACTGCCAGACAGCAAGGCAGCACTGCATATTTCACTGAATGAGAAAGCTGCAATATCCACGGTGCCTGTGAGGGGATAGTGCAGAACTGCAGCCCAACAGTTTCCCACATGGCAGGCTTCTCTTTTCCCTTTCAGGGCACTTCCACTGAAACACCAAATCTAGCCACAAGAGAATCACTTTTGCTAGTTATAAAGCAAATCCTTTTATTCCCTTTTTTAAATCTTACTGTGGTTTCACAGAATCATAGATTAGAATAATAGAATCAGTAAAGTTGGAAGAGACCTCAAAAATCATGAAGTCCAACCTGTCACCCAAGACCTCATGACTACTAAACTACGGCACCAAGTGCCATGTCCAGCCCCCTCTTGAACACCTCCAGGGATGGTGACTCCACCACCTCCCTGGGCAGCACATTCCAATGGCTAACAACTCTCTGTGAAGAACTTTATCCTCACCTCAAACTTCCCCTGGCACAGCTTGAGACTGTGTCCTCTTGTTCTGGTGCTGGTTGCCTGGGTAAAGAGACCAACTCCCTACTGGCTACAACCCCTTCAGGAAGTTGTAGAGAGCAATAAGGTCTCCTCTGAGCCTCCTCTTCTCCAGGCTAAACAACCCCAGCTCCCTCTGCCTCTCCTCATGGGGCTTGTGCTCAAGGCCTCTCACCAGCCTCGTTGCCCTTCTCTGGACATATTCAAGTGTCTCAATGTCTTTCTTAAATTGAGAAGCCCAGAACTGGACACAGTACTCAAGGTGTGGCCTAACCAGTAGAGAGTATAGGGGAAGAATGACTGAGTCTGCCCTCCTGAAGTCCAAAGTAAGGGTTTTGTTGTTGCTCCTCCTTGTTTCCCTGCATATGGAAAACTCCACTATTTCATAATTGCTGCACCCTAGACAGCCTCTGCAATCACATCTCCCACCAGCCCAATCATGTCTACTATATAATCTAGGTAGGTCATACCTACTGTTTATGATCATAAATAGTATAGATCATATTTACTATAGACCTACTTGGATCATATAGTACAGACATATAAAGTTAGTAGTGTCCAGAGAACTGCACTGGAAGGGAGTGCTTTAATTTTCACTAGATCACTTTTAACTCCATTTACATGTGTGATTTATTCAAGGCAATGATTATATAAAGTACCACCTTCTTATTATGTTTAAACCCTAAATAATTGCATGATATGACAACTGAGTGATGCTTGTCGTCCTTCAGATACTAAAGATGGGGAAGATCACTTGCAGTTGTACCATAGATTTACACGGTACCCTGGACTACGGTGATGATAAAGGCATTGGAGATGTCACAGAATCATGGAATGGTAGGGGTTGGAAGGAAACTTTGGAGATCATCTTGTCCAATCCCTCTGCTAACACAGGTACACCAAGATGCAGTTGCACAGGAACGCATCCATGCATGTTTTGAAAACCTCCAGAGAAAGCGACTCCACAATCTGTCTAAGCAGCTTGCTCCAGTGCTCTGTCACCTTCGAAGTAAGGAAGTTTTCCTTAAGTTCAGTTGAAATCTGTGTGCTAATTTGTACCTGTTGCCCCCTGTCATAGAATCATAGAATCATAGAATCAGTCAGGGTTGGAAGGGACCACAAGGATCATCTAGTTCCAACCACCCTGCCATGGGCAGGGACACCCCACACTAGATCACGCTGGCCAGAGCCTCGTCCAGCCTGGTCTTAAACACCTCCAGGGACGGGGCCTCAACCACCTCCCTGGATAACCCATTCCAGGGCTTCACCACTCTCATGGTGAAGAACTTCCTCCTCACATCCAGCCTGAATCTCCCCATTTCCAGCTTCATTCTGTTTCCCCTAGTCCTATCACTACCTGATGTCCTGAGAAGTCCCTCCCCAGCCTTCCTGTAGGCCCCCTTCAGATACTGGAAGGCCACAATGAGGTCACCTCGGAGCCTTCTCTTCTCCAGACTGAACAGCCCCAACTCCTTCAGTCTGTCCTCATAGGAGAGGTGCTCCAGCCCTCTGATCATCCTCGTGGCCCTTCTCTGGACACACTCCAGCACGTCCACATCCCTCCTGTAATAGGGGCTCCAGAACTGGACGCAATACTCCAGGTGGGGTCTCACCAGAGCTGAGTAGAGGGGGAGAAGCACCTCCCTTGACCTGCTGGTCACACTTCTCCTGATGCAGCCCAGGATCTGATTGGCTTTCCGGGCTGCAAGCGCACATTGAGAGCTCATGTTTAGCTTCTCGTCCACCAGCACCCCCAAGTCTCTCTCCTCAGGGCTGCTCTCCAGCCAGTCCCTGCCCAGCCTGTATTTGTGCCTGGGATTGCCTCGACCCAGATGCAGGACCCTGCACTTGGTCTTGTTGAAGCTCATGAGGTTGGCTTGTGCCCACCTCTCCAGCCTGTCAAGGCCCCTCTTCATGGCATCCCTTCCCTCCAGCATGTCCACTGCACCACACAGCTTGGTGTCATCAGCAAACTTGCTGAGGGTGCACTCGATGCCACTGTCCATGTCACCCACAAAGATGTTGAACAAGACAGGTCCCAGGACTGATCCCTGAGGGACTCCGCTTGTCACTGGCCTCCACTGGGACATGGACCCGTTGACAGCCACTCTTTGGATGCGGCCATCAAGCCAGTTCTTTATCCATCTAGTGGTCCAATCACAGTGTCCTATCACTGGCCACCACTGAAAGGAGTCCAGACCCATCCTCACAATCCTTTTGATATATTTATGGGCAATGAGAAGTTCCCCTCTCAGTTTCCCTCAGATCCCATCCCCTTCTCTTTTCCAGGCTGAAGAGCCCCAGGTCTCTCAGTCTCTTCATGTACTTGCTCCAGTCCCCTCATTATCCCTGTGGCCTACCACTGGGCTCTGTCCAATAGTTTGCTGTACCTCTTGAACCAGCACTGGACATAACACTCCATGTGTGGCCTTATAGAGGGTAGAGTAGAGGGGGAGGGGAACATCCCTTAATCTGCTGGCCACACTTTTCTTCATGCGCCCCAGAATACCACTGGCCTTTGTGGCCCCGAGGGCACATTGCTGGCTCATGGCGAACTTGTTCAGAAGCACAGTATCACAGTATAACCAAGGTTGGAAGAGACCCCAAGGATCATCAAGTCCAACCCGTCCCAACAGACCTCACAACTAGACCATGGCACCAAGTGCCATGCACTTCCAGGTCCTTCCTCCCCGAGCTGATTTTCAGCAGGTCAGCACCTGCAGGTCAGCCTGTATTGATGCATGGGGTTATAACAATTCCCCTTGTTGAACTTCATGAGGTTCACCTCTGCTCAACTCTCTAGCCTGTTGTGGTCCCACTCAGTTGCAGCACAGGCTTTGGGAGTGTCAGCCACTCCTCTCAGTTTTGTATCATTAGCAAACTTGCTGAGAGTACACTCTGTTCTTTTATCCAGCTCACTGATGAAGATGTTGAGCAAGGCTGAACCCAGTATTGATCCCTGGGGAGCCGCACTAGCCACAGGCCTCCAATGAAACCCTGCACAACTGATCACAACCCTCTGCAATCTTGTTCAACCAGTTCACACTCCACCTCACTGTCCACTCATCTAACCAATCTAATCCAAAGGGTACCTGAGGATGTTATGGGAGACAGTTTCAAAAGCCTTGCTGAAGTTGAGATAGACAACATCCACTGCTCTCCTTGCATCTACCCAGCTGGTTACACCATCATAGAAGGCTATCAGATTGGTCAAGTATCATTTCCCCTTCCTGAATCCATGCTGACTATTCCTGATAATCTTTTCTTTCCTCCACATGTTTAGAGATGATCTCCGGAATAAGCTATTCTGTCTCTGAATCCTAACAGAAGAATTATCTTCTGTTTTGAAATATAAATATAGAAGGCACCTTAGAGTGACCCACTCACACTTAAAGATCTGTTTTTCCAAGAAAACAGCAGAATGCTTTTTCTTAATTCTCAGGAAAGTTTACATTTTACTGCCTTTTGTTAAATCAGCTGCATCTTACCAATTCCATTTACCATTTCAGGCACACCAAGTGTGAAATTCATACAACCTTGAATTCAGACGTTGTTAAACACGGAAACAGGTTTGATTAGCAGAGACAGTATTATCTCCCTCAAAGTGAACAATCCTGAACATACCAAATGAGCACAAAGATCTCACATAACAGGTTTTGCCCACTTTTCAAAAACTTGCAGCTCCAGCAGGCTGATCCCTCCTACAGTAATCAATAATGGAGATTGGCCTTCGGTTTCATCTAAGCAACACGTCAGAAAAAATTACATCAAATGCTGAAGTTCCTAGCACACTGCCAAAATATCCTGACTACTTCCTTAACTGAAGCACATGAAATTCACAGCAGTTCCATTTCTGTTTGCAGAACTTACCTAGATTTAAAAACAAACAAATAAAAACACTATAAAAAAAATCAGAGGCTTTTATTCTGTGTGCTAGCTTCAAATAACACATTCACAGAGCTGATTTAGAAATATTTAGACACTCAAAATCCATAGGAGGCAAAGGAGAAATTATTACATACTGTAAAAAGTAATTTTAGTATTTCCTCTTCATTCCTTCTGAGAAAATCTGTGTTTCCTGTCAGGTTTCAGTTTAGGAGAGATTCAGATCAGTATCTAAACTGAGATGTGTCTCTGGTAGATACAGGCATTCAATCACATCGCCCTACTGAAAGGGCAGTATGTTGCATGAGGTGACCATACCTTGATGATAAACCTGCTATGCTAACAAGAAAAATTGTAAATGAGCTACTTAAGCAAAGGCAGCTAATATATTAAGAGGGTGACATGTTCTGATGAAGCAAATAATTTTTCCTTCTCTTTGATTTCACTCTAAAACTTCAAAGAAATCCAATGTTGTTTATGCATAAAATGTAATCCTTTCACCTATCTGCAGATTGATTGAATTTGCATACTCTATTTCCTACAAGTCAATCTGAAGAGAGCCTCATGTAATTGAAACTATTTCCCCTCCAGTTCTCCTATCTTTGCTGTAATTTCTCTTTTCTATTGTAGCTCCATTATACCTAATATCTGTAATGCTGGTAGATTAGAATTTTCACTTAATGTAATCTGTATTTATAAACCATGAGGATTTAAAAAAAAAAAAAGAACAAATACAAGAAAGAAATAATAATTACCTGTCTTTGATGCCACACAGATCAATGTGTAAATCACTAAAATTCCCCAGGGAGCCTTGCTGAACTAAAATGAGGTCCTTGGGCTGGTTATCAATAAAGATGAGCCTCATGCAGCCTTGAAAAGCAGTAATGGGATTTAAACATTGGGAATCAGTGAAATTGTCAGGGCACCCTGTGGAAAAAAGAGAAGAGGCTGAGAATAATATTGGAATGTTCATCTATTTCTGCTGGGATTTCCTGATGCAAGAACTTGGAAGACTCATTATTCCAGGTGTTTTCATTTCATGTACTATGCAACCTTCTGTTCTATAAATCCTTCTGCAAAGAAGAAAACAAACAAAAGGCAAGGGGAAAAATAAAGCAAGCTGTGCAAATTGCAAAATCATTATGGGTTAAATTCTGCTCCTGAGGCAATGCACAGAGTGAAAGAACGAAATCCTGTGGACAACGAGCAACAAAACCATTTGTATCTGAGTTTCCTCACCGTATGGCCTGCTCTGAGACCCAAAAGCTTCTGTGCATCCTTACTTAATAAAGGGTTCATTGAAATCAGAGCCTCACCATGGTAAGCACTACACAGAAATGTATTAGATAAAAAGACAGTTGATGTGATTCCCTTTAACTAAATTAATGTTTGCACTCTGAAAAGGAGAAAGACTGTTCTATTTTCAAAATTTAGGTCAATCTACATCCTTTTCCATGAGAGCACAGTACCTAAGTATCTCTGTAGTTCTGAGCATTATGGCAATTAAGCTCTGAAGTCTAAAGTCTCTGAGCCTGATCAGGATAGTGATATCTACAGGAATATAAATATGACTAATAGCATTCAGGCCTTTTAACTAGAAAAGACACTTATGGGTGATACAGCCATCATGCTTTTGACACCCAGATGTAGGTACCCATTGGCTACCACTACCAGCAGTCCATTTTACAGCTGTGCTAGAAGTTCTACTTGTAATCTATCAGGGTTGACCAGTCTCTTCGATCTTCCCTCCTAAATTTATGAATTGCAGCTCAGTAGAGGGTCTAAAGTCACTTATTAGAACCTTTGTTCTTAGCTGCAAACAGAACACACCTGGGGACACTTTCAGTGGTGAAACCCAAAGTATCTGCACCACAAAAATCCCATCCTGCATCTGTCTGAATCAACCTACCTCCAAAATAGTATCTGTTCCCAGAGTAGATCCTCGAGACAGTGGTTGCATGGTTAGCAGTGGCAGCATTGTTATCAAGTGTCAGGGTAATGCGATGTCTTCTGGCATTGATGTTAACAGAATGCCAAAGCCCATCATGGAGATTGGTGCCTGGCAAAAAAAAATATGAAATGTGAAAGAAGAGATGCACTAGACAACTGTGCTCTTTAAACCTCCTTTTGCTTCCAACTTCTGACTACAAATGTGGACTTGACACCAAAAAAAGGGAGAACAGTCAGCTGAAAACTCATTACCTCTGGAAACAAACCATCATAGAAGAAAAGACCCAAGAAAGGGAAAGTTTTGGAGAGCATTTAAAGTCGGTTGTCTCACATTTTTTTCTACTTTGGGTACTGCAGGGATTCATTGAGCTAGCCAGACCCTTCATCTTTTTGCCAGGACATTATTACCATTTTGTGGGGGTCTATGTTTATCTTCAGTTTGTTGGGAAATGCTTAGAACTTACAGGAGCTCACAGAGATCTCTTGAGCTTCTGGTACTAAACATGTGCCCGAGATTACATTCAGTGAGATGGTCATACCCAGTCTTGGACTCCATGAAGAAACTTGACCAATTTCAGTATGCACCAGTAAGATATGCATTTCTTAAAACCCTTCAGCACTATGCACACAGTCTTATTGAGAGATGTATTGGAGCCTGTCTATACTGGATTTCCATATGGGTCTTGTGAGAACTGGGATTATTCTTCTGACCAGGAACAAGGTACATGAGAGTATTACAGTACTGGGTATCTTCTTTATCTTCTAGATACTTGTGCAGAGTGGAAAATAACCTCCCTGTTTCCTTATTGTGAAAATCAGGGTTGCATCTCATGGCTCTTGAAATACACAGTTACAAAGAAATTCCCCATGAAAACCAGTGAGCAAGCTTCTGAGCTCACATACATTAGTGCAGGTCAAAAGTAACCTAGTTAGAGTTCAAAATGCACCTTCAGGCTGGAGCCACTCAAATAAGGCACAGACAACTAGTATTTATGGCTCTCCTTAATGGAACATTTTTCAGTAATGTAACTCTTAGAAAAAAAAAGCAAATGAGAAGGTAGTGGCACAAAGAGGTATGAGAACAGTTCAAAACAAAATAATAATAAAAAAGTGGGTGTTATGTGCATGAAAAGCCATTTCATTAGGAATTTGAAAATGAGACAATTTTCACAGTAATGGCTGTTAATGCGTGTACGATTTCCATAGAATAAGAGGCTGGTTTTCCCCAGCAAAAAATGGGCATTTTTTTCCCAGCTAGAACAAGTCCATTTTTAAGTGAAATATGTTATTGAAGTTTTAAAAGATGTCAAAACAAAATAAGCCCCATTTGGGGCAAAAATAGGTCCATTCTTGAGCAAGCATCAGTTTATTGTGAGTACCTGACATCTGTAGAACATGGCACTTGCAATTTCTGCATACTCTCCATGAATAAGTAGGCAGTTAAGCAATGTTTTGGATAGTGCAAAGGCTGGGCTCAGGTTCATGATTTCAGAACTACACAAAAGCAAATACACCCAACCAAATATTGATATTGTCTCAGCTTTGTCAACAATTTAATTAGGACTGCAATAAAGGCTGGAAACTCCATTTTCAGCATTCAGTTGCAGCAAACCAAGGCTGTAGCAATCTACATGAATCAGGATAGATGCAGGGCTGCCTCATTTTCTATCATAAAGGGGAATGAAACATGCATATGGAACAGCTCTGCTTTGACAACTCTGTCAAATTTTATCTCTGCTTCTTTTAATAGACACATCTGTCCTCTTTTAGTCTGTACCAGGAATATTTGAATATTACACATTTCCAAACAGCTGCTCTTTTAGAAAATACTATTATTACTACTTAGTTCACTCTGAGTTCCATCAGTCTACTGTAGTTCTACCTTTGAAAACAGGGTGTTTCAACTATACAGAAAATTAATTCCCCAGTCTCTCAGCCAGCATGGCTGCATAGCAGCAATGGATGTGCAGAGGCCCTTGGATAAGAACATTTCTGTTTGGGATGCCAGCATGACTTATATAGGTCACACCGGGATGGTGGGGGCACTACTCTGGTCTTGCCTCTGTAGTACAGTCTGAAATTGTTTCCCTGTTGTCTCTTGGAGCCAAAGCATAGATGTTCTGGTAGGTGTTTACAAGGAATTTCCCCTGAATTTTAAGTCAGAGACAGGCAACCCCATTTCAACCTGTTACATCCCACCAGCTGCACCGCACAAAGCAACTTGCAAACTGGCTAAGACAGGGTGTGAGGAGAGGAAGCCCAGGGTCAGTCTCTCTTCTGAGGTAGCATGAAGAGGGAGTGTAAAGCTATGATTGGAGGAAAGAAATCAGCTCTGAGGATGCCTTAAATTGTAATAGGAAACAATGATGAAGCTGAGCTTGTTCCTAGCTAGCTTCAACACAGTCTGAGAACAGGAAATAGGAAGGACTTCATGTTATCTAACTGAAGGAAGTTTAGCATAACTGTTTAAGAACACAGAGCTAATTGTCAGGTAGACTGAGTCTGGAGATCCTTGGATGCCAACTTCACATGCTTAGTTCTACCTCAAATTGCACAGAGTAGTTCAGCCACTGGAAATCAAAGCAGGTGCTGGTCTCTTCTCACAGGTAATTAGTGATAGAATGAGAGGGAATGGCCTCAAGCTGCACCAGGGTAGGTCTAGTCTAGATATTAGGAAAAAAAATCACTGAAAGAATATTCAAGTATTGGAACAGGCTGCTCAAGGAGATGGTTGTGTCACCATCCCTGGCTGTGTTTAAAGGTCATTTAGATATGGTGCTTAGCAATATGATTTAGTGGTGAACTTGGTAGAGTAAGGTTAACAGTTGGACCTAGTGATCTCGAGGATCTTTTCCAGCCTTAACGATACTGTGATTCTATGGAATTTAAAAAGAGAGAGGAAGATTGGCTGCTTCCTTATTTAACCATTCTTTCATCTGGTGGGGTTAGATCTTTGTATTTTAAAGGGAGGCAGGTGACAGTAAACAAAAATTATGTACCTTCACTGATTTCCACTGGGTTCTCCGCCTCTTTCTGAATAAGTAGCGTCAATCTCCCACCACGGAGGTAAACCAAGAGAGCTCCTGAATTTTCAGACAATTTGGTGAACAGAAGTAAGCCATTTTTATTCCATGTTCGAAACTGAAAGCTGACTGACAAACCATCAATTTGAGGAGTGCCAGGTAGTAGCAAATAGCTTCGACTGGCGCTGACAAAACTGATGGGAACAATTTGTGGTTCTGAGCAAGAAAAGGTCACGTTCCCCTGCAAATAATAAAATAAAATGTAATCAACATAACTTTTTTTTTTGGTCATTTCAAAACGCGCACAGTTAAATGAACATTTATGATTTCTAATGGCCCTCAAGGATTAGACAGGCATTGTTAGACAGATACAAATCTTGGAACTCCTTTGGCAATGTAACTGTCCATTCTGGGAAAACATGTCAGACTTCAAAATTTTACTTTCACCTCTAAAGTGGGGCATCAAAAATCAAACCTCAGTTCTTAGAAGGTCCCTTATCAAGACCATGCCTGGGTGCAGAAATGTTTCTTTGATAGCCTAGACAGACCATCTCAATGTGGCCACATCCATTCTGAGTTTCCTAGCACCTCCCATTTCAAGTTCAAGTTTAGCTTTATATCAAGAAAATCGAACTCAGTTGGATCTGTGCTGACCTCAGGAACTGCTCTCAAAGGACCAACAAACTGCAGTTTTAAAAACCACCAAACTGAACCAACACAGAATCCTCTAATGCACACAGATGCAAACAGATTAGTTTCAGTCCAAATACAAGCCAAAATTTAGTCATTAATGACAGTTTTTTGTGTGGTTGGTTGTTGTTTTTCTCCATTTACACCAATGCTGTATATCCTTAAAAGTAAAAACTCCTTCAACCACTTAACTCCTGAAGTTAACTTCCTGCGTTTGTTTCAAATAATATATAGTTTTCAGTAACAGTAGTGGCTGTGTTTTCTTTTACCCAGAATGAGACGGGCCTGTGCTACTCCAACTAACAAAAGGCTACTTATTAACACAAATAACAAAAAATAATTGTCCTGAAGTCATTCCAAAATTCATAAGGAAACTCAAAGAAAAGATCACTGGAAGACAGTGCTTTTAGTGGCATTAAACAACAGAATTCCTGGCCCGTGCAAGATCCCACTTTTGAGGGATTATTGAAAATTTACATATACAGCAAGAGTGATGAACTCCAACATTTCAATGCCAAATTTAATTGATTACCTCAATCATTGACCCCTAAAATCTGTGGTGCTATTTGCCAAAAAAAGCAGTACATTTTCTCAAAGCAGTCAGCAGAACCTATACCAGCACATATCACTGTAGTTTGCAGGGGAAATGACTCCACCATTTTGTTCAGCCATTGTAGGCTATCCAACTAGGCGATTAAAGCCATGCAATAAAACCTTTACAATGTGCAAAGCCTAGACACATTTAAGGAAGCCACATCTTTCAAAGTCACTCCAGGAGACTATTGCAGCTGGCTTTCTTTGAACTAGACTGCTTTGTAAGATATCAACTGGAATCTGATAAAAAACATGGGAATAAAAGGCTTTCTTCATGGTACCACTACCAGAGCTAGTATCTTGCTCTAATAGGGTAATTACAACCAACAGCACCTGATGGATGAGTAGGAAACACAGAATCCTCAGGGAATTCCTCTCTGAAATATTGAGACAGCTGATGGAACTGTTCCCTATAACTTGCCAGTGTCTGTCTTGTCTTGATTAATTTTGTAATGGAAAACAAAGTGTCTGAAACAGACTGAGTTACTAGATGAAACACCTCTTGATAGATAAATATCTATATCAAGCTATTTACATATTCCCTGAAGTGCCATATGATACATACCAGATTTCACATTAATGAAAGGTATCCATGGGTATTATCATATAGAATGAGTTTGAGATACAATCCAAAACTTATCCATACTTACCCAAACATTAGACAGGTGGGGAGTGGGATGGAAATTTGCTCTCAACCTTTAAGAAGTTTCTACCACCTGCTGAATTCTACCTGCATAAGAGATGCTACAGGCTTTTTGTTTGTTTGTTTTGGTTATTGTTATAGTTCCACTTTCATTTCCCATTGATTTTATGACTAATTACAGCAACATAAAGAAATATGGTTAACTTTCTCTAGAGCTTTGGAAAGGTTTAGATGTTTAAAATGCCAATGACAAGTTTTCTATGGAATTTCAGACATTTACAGTGATTCAAATAACTCCTCACAAAGCAGTAAGACATTTACAGATCTTATCCCTATATGGAGCTTGGAGGGAAGTTCTAACATTATCTGAGTGTGCATTCACAAGTGTTTAATTTCCTACACTGATAGTGTTACAAAATGCAAGACTGTAGAGTAGAGGACTTGCAGCATTTGAATAGGATTGTTGTCTCAAAGCCCTTTGCAGATTTTACCTGTCAGCAGAACAAGCTATGCCTGGACTGCCTTAGCGGTGCTGGAGAAGGTGAGTGCAAAGATGAAAAAAAAATGTTTGCAATGCACAACAAACTCTCAAATGGCCTTAAAATAAGCCTGTAAAGACTGCTGTGTAGTCAGTATGCTTTTGGCTGTTTGTAGCAGCACCGCAGCAAAGTATCCATGATGCATATGCATACATCCAAATATAACAGCAAATCTCAGCCTGATTTTGATACAAGGTTCTCAGTATGTGTACCTAGTCCTAAACTCATGGATAGCTGCAACCCTTTGAAAAACTGAGCAACACTCTAGTAATTCACTCTAGCTAGCAGTTTATGCCATTTGGGATCTGCACAGAAGTCATGAGGAGCAAAGAGTGCTGTATGAATCCGTGGCCAATTTTTGGAGACAGGGACAGGATCTACATGTCTCTTCCCATGCTTAAACCTGTGTAGACTTCAAGCTCTCTAGCATCTCCACTGACTACACTAAAGCAGCTTAAGTGTGATCCCACATTTCACAAGAACAAGCCAGTGGGAATGCACTGGCATGCTGTAATATTCTATGTACATGGAATTAAGGTACATTTTGGGGGATAGAAGAGACATGTTAGCCTTAACAAGGTATTTTTGTTACACTTATTCAAGAATTCAGACCAACATGAAGTAAGGGCCACAATTAATTTTAGTCAGAGCTAAAAGCTAACCAGGACCTTTTTTTTTTTTTTTTTTTTTTTTTTGGGGAATAAATTGATTGCCACAGGAACTTAAATCAGCCTAACTGATTTGTTTAGGGGAGAAACACCTTCTGAAAGAAGCATCTCAGAACAAAACCAAGTGATGTAAATACACATTAACAACAGATGCTGATGTTGTTATGCTAAACAATGCTGTCTACTTGCTTAGAGACCACCACACAAAAGTTTGAAAAAGAAGTGTAGAGTAATTTGTTCACTGAAGTGGAATAGCTTCCCATTACAAAACCTTTGTCCTGAATGTTATTCCCAAATAAATTATGCCAGCAGGTCTAAGTCAAAAGTACATCACTCCTCCTAAACCTGCTCTGATCAAGAGCATTTTGCATTAATTGACAGTAGTTCTGGAACTCCTCAGGGTCCATGCAAGACTGCTGGCTGACGCTTGATTTTATAACTGAATCCAGTTTAACTGAAAAGTCAAAGCTCATTGGCTAAGAAATGGGATAAGAATAAGCTAATCCCAAGAGAAGATATAGGAGACAGCTCTACCCAGATGCTGAAAACTCTAGATATCATGTGGCAATTGAGAATTCCATTGAGTCCATCATCTCCAGACTGATTAACGACTCCTCTAATAAGGGGTGAAATCTTTCCAAGAGAGTTCTCATTTTGCTGGCAAAGAAACCTCTGAACCTAGAAATGCAATGGCGGTATTTGTAATTTGTTTTCTGGCTACTATGACACCGGGCTTAAGATCAGAGTTCAAACACTCCAGTTTTGTGCAGGCAAGGTATGGTCACAAAGGTGGTTCTTGTAAGATGTTGAGTGAAGAGGAGACAGCATGTTGCATCATTTTAAGGAAGAATCAGAGCCACAGTTGCTAAGTGAGAAGGATGAAAGTTGTTAACACAGACGACACTCTGAGCTACAAGCCCAAACTAAAACTGAATGGAATCTTTCCAGCAACTTTGTTATGATTGTATTCAATATTTAATAGGTGGCATTATTAATAAAAATATTAATATATTTATTAATTTTTAAAGTATCAAAAGATTAATGAACATATTAATAAAACCTATTTACTGTTTCAAAATATTCAGCTGTGGAACAGATACCTCACCAGCAGGAACAATTTAAACAATATGAACAAAAATCCAGAAACAACAAACAGCAATTTAAACTGTAAAGAAAAAAGCGAACAACATTGGCAGCATGCTGGAGATTGCCCACAAGGGAGGGGAAACTCTGGAATTCTCTAGGGCAACAGACCTTTGAACAGGTGCTTATAAAAATCAAATCTCATAGATTATTCACTGCAAATCACTTTAGTCTAGTATGTTCAGTTGCAACGTTCATAATCCACTGATCGTGGTACCATGCAGCATGTGTGGGCATTTAAACAAAACCAAAATGGTGCCAACCATGTGAAAGCTGCAGGAACAGTTTCACTTTCTGTTGGCTTCTGCAGCTTGTTGCTGTAGCACATACAGGGTTTATCTCCAAAAGCTTCATAGCTGAAAGCTTTGGAAAAGAGGTTGCTGTTAAGGCTTGCCGGGCTTGTTGGCCTTGTAGCTTTGCATGTTTTGGAGAGGTTCTTTGGCTGCAATCTTCACAGCGGTGCTTGTTACTTCTTACAATAAAACGAAACTGTCCTGGGGTCTCGGCTCCTCCTGGGGTTTGTCTCTCAGCCCAGCAAAACACGTGTGTCTGCTCCCGGGCTTTACAACACTTTACAGCATGGGGTATTGCAGTCTTTGGGTAAATTGAAGTACAACTTGGATTCCAAATTGCAAGGCAAGCAAGGCTTGTGGCTTCTCCCAGAGCTTGGATAAAGCAAGACACTGGCTCTTTGGGCTAGTATTTATAGATTTCCTGAGACAATGATGGCCAGTGACAACAAAGATCAAGAGAGAAAAACCTGATACTTTAACCTATAGAATGAGTTTTCTCCAAACGTGGCCAAAGGCACACACACCTGGCCCACTTGGACCCCAGGGCATGTTCAGACAAACCTGGGCAATGTAGGCAATTTCCTGAAAAATCAGACCTCCTGGCTTCTGCCCCATTGTCTGATTCAGAGCATTTTTTGAGGCTTTTGTCCCTTCGGGACAGACTTCTGCAAGATTTCAATGAAACCTGCAAAACTTTAACTAATTATTTCAGGTTTTTTTCTGGCCTTTCTTCATGTCATACAACGTACCATTGAACGAAAAGAGAGAAGAATGCCACAACACCACAGTCAGGGCAATTTGTGACAAGTTTCTTGCACATAACTGTCATTCTCACAGAATGTTAATCAAAAGTAATATGGACTTGGGAAATTATTCAAACTGACAGCTGAACTGAAATCCTCAACCCTCAGCCTACCAAAGGATATAGGCCAAGATCACAGCTTGAACAGAAAGAATAATGAATATTTCTGAGCTCTCACTCTACCTGCAGGCTAGAGTATGAAATGGGCACTTACTTTCCTCATTAATCACTCTATGGATACTATTGAATAAAAAGGATATCTTGTTTTCTGCAGGAGAATTTAAAGGAAGATTTCATGCAGTAAGTAAGGAAACTAAAATCTGAGGCCTGGCTGAGATACAAATGTAGGTAAACTGGCAAGAATATCTCCAGCTTGGAAATTGGAAGACTATTTCTAGGTGTGAAAAGACTGAGGTTTCAGATGAATTTGCAGAGACCAACAGAGGGAAAAGGTGACCTCCGATGCAGTTTTAAAAGGGTAAGATGAAAGATTGTCATTCAGTTTTAAGCAACTGGATTTTAAGAACTGGGGAGGTCCCTTCAAATCCTGGTTTTAAATTAACTATCTCAAGAAGGACAGTTGTCAGGAGACCCACATAGATTTCAAGTACTTCTCAAATAATTGCTAAGGAGTGAATGAAATGCAAATCAAAGTAAGATACCAGCTCCAGCCTTCTGAATGGTGAAAAATGTCTTCAAACAGGATGTGGGAACATTACTTGAGTTAGCACTAGGTCACTGAGTGAACAATTAGTCTATCACAAGAGCAAGACTTATACTTTCAGAGAAGTTCCTATACTGAGGTGAATTTCTCTTTCTCTGAGCAAAATTTCATTATGGAAATCTGAGAACTTTTCTGATCGCAGTTTCATTCCTTAGATAATCACCTTAGAGAACTGCCCTATCTTCATTCACTCTAGGTATCATGTATGTCAACAAAACACTGTTCACCACAGGCGCTTAGCTTGTTTACGTCAAAATAATGCTAATATGTGGGAAAAATAGCATTGAACAAAATAAAACAAAAAACAAAACAACACACACACACACAAAAAAAAAGCTTTAAAAAGGTTGAAACACTGTGATCATGACAGAAACCGGGATGAGATGGTTGGCTAGCTGTTTCTGGACATTCTTTATCTCAGGATCCTAAGCTGACTATGTTACTGTCCAGAGGTGGAACAAAGGATTTCACAACTTTTGTGTCCATAGTAACTGTACTTTACTGTGGCATTATATGGTACTATAGTTAAGTGTTGCTGACAAAATAAAGCAAATACAGAGATAATATGGAAAAGATCAAACATAATTTCCCTCAGAAAGACAGGAAAGAGGTAAAAATGAACACAGGAGAAAACTGATCTGTGTGGTGGGTTGACCGTGGCTAGTTTCCAGATGCCCAGTAAGAAGCTCTATCACTTCCCTCCTCAGCAGAACAGGGAGGGGACAAAATAAGATGGAACCCCCCCAAACTTGTGGGTTAAGCTAAAAGCAGTTTAATAAAGCAGAAGCAAACAAACCCAAACAATTTTGTCTTTACTTCCCATCAGCAGGCAATGTCCAGCCACTTCCCAGGGCTTCAGTATGTGTAGCAGTTGCTTCAGAAGACAAATACTGAAATAGTTAATGCCCACCTCCTATTCCTTTCTCTTTGCTTTAATTATTGAGCAACCATCAGATGATATGGAATATCCCTTGGTGAGTTTGTGTCTGATGGCCTATCTGTGTGACCTCCCAAGATCATGCCCATCCTGCAGCATGCCAGTTGGGGTGGGTATGCTGGAGAGACAGCCTGGATACTGCTCAGCAGTAGGTGTGCTATTGACACCTTTCTAGGTGACAATACAAAGCACTATGAGCGCTGATATGGGGGATATTCACTCTATCTCTGTCAGACCAAACACACACCTCCTCTGAACAACAGACAGAAATGAAGCCAGTCTTCAAATTTGCCTTGTCTGACATAAGACAGATGCCTTAGATCAAACTGGCCAATTAGCACAATTGAGGGCTAATTTTTGTTTCAGATCAAGGTAAATTGATCTATAGCTTTTATTATCTGGGGGAAAACAAAACAAAACCCCACAAACAAAAAAAAACAACCCCACACCACACAAAACAACCAACCAAACACAAACCAAACAAAACAAACACAAACCAAATACACAGCTGTATGGAGATTACTACGGGGTTTGGGGGTTTTTCTTTGTTCTGTTAAATTTTTATTAATATAATGAAAAACAGAGCCACATCCACCTCAAAACAGAAAAAGTACACAGAAAGCAATTCTTAAGAGTGTTGGTTTTTCTTTTTTTTTTTTTATGCATTATTATATTTTATTACATTTTCCTCTTTTAAATTCCAATCATGGCACAGCACCAGCCTAAATGGTTTGTATGAACTGCACATACTCCAGGCTCTTGACTGTAATGGGGTCAGCTTGCCCCTCTCTGTTATGCCAAACATCCAAGTATCAGGCAGTTCCCAAGGTCTTAGCAACTGGAATAAGACCTGCTAAAAAAGGCATTTAAGCCTTGGCTTTACAGCAAACTATGTTCTCCTCCATTTTCCTCATCCTTTGCTAACCCATATAAAAACAATTAGCTATCTATCTTTCTCTTCTACTGGCACTAGCAGCCTTATCACCTTCTGCCTTAAAACATCCTTCTCTGCTCAGCAGGTACTAACTACCCTGTTCACTCAATTTCACTATCCAGATAACGTAGTAAATTAAATTCTGAACATTTATTTCTAACCTGCAATTTGCTGAAGGCTGATGATTCTCTAAGAGGCCTTGTTTACTGAAAAATGTGTCATTTATTCCTGCATGTCACCAGTCTTACCAAAAAATGTGGGTTTTCTCCCGGAAGACTGGCTTGACTTGTGGCCATTGCGTCTATCAAAATTCTAACACAAAGAAACTTTGATATCATGAGAAGGAGAGTTAATTATTGTCGCTACATACGGGATTCAATATTTACAGACCAAAGGACAAAGACAGCTGAAATCAATGAGTAAATTGTCAATTAAACAGACTTAATTTCAAGACCTTGACCAGGAGCCACATTTAATTTCTTTCAAAACCTTCTATTACACCGCTCAGTGACCTCATGAAATGGGACCTCAAAATGAATGCTATTTTTATACACTTTCTTACTATTCCATACTTCAGGTAGGATGTGAAGGAGGCTCATCTGAAACCCAGAAAATAGACGGAAAGATAGAAGAAACCATAAAAAGCTATTCTAGTGTGGGGGACTGAGATGTATCTGTGAACTCTCGGAAGACCTCTGGTGAGAAAACATCACTGTGCTCCCATGAGAATCTGGAAACTCTGCGGACAGACTGAGTGGGAATGAGAAACAGTGAGATAAGATGGGAGGCCACCTGGACTAACTTAACAAGTAACTATAGCAATGCTATCACTGACCCATGAGAATCTTCAGAAAAGTTCATTAACCAATTGCAGGCAGCCACACTAACACTACACACAATATATGAGTTGTGTGCTGGAATAAACATCGCTGGCCTTTTGGCCTTCTATGTGCTCCACTTGTGCTTGAGTCTTGTCGCGCAGACCGTCACCTTATCCTTACCCCAACCCCTATACAGCGACAGTCTAGCAGGAACCAAATATTTCTGGAATCTGAATTCACCTCTGTGTGTGCGACTTGTGCTTCCATCAAACATGGATTTAGGAAGGGCAGGTCCTGCCTCTCCAACCTGATCTCCTTCTATGATCAGGTGACCCGTCTGGTGGACGTGGGGAGGCCTGTGGATGTAGTCTACCTGGACTTCAGCAGGGCCTTTGACACCGTCCCCCACAGTAAACTGCTGGCTAAGTTGTCAGCTCGTGGTTTGGACAGCAACACTCTGTGCTGGGTTAGGAACTGGCTGGAGGGCCAAGCCCAGAGAGTGGTGGTGAATGGTGCCACATCCAGCTGGCGGCCAGTCACCAGTGGTGTCCCCCAGGGATCAGTGCTGGGCCCCATCCTCTTTAACATCTTCATTGATGATATGGATGAGGGGGTTGAGTCAGTCATCAGCAAGTTTGCAGATGACACCAAGTTGGGAACAGATGTTAGTCAGTTAGAGGGTAGAAAGGCTCTGCAGAGGGACCTCGACAGGCTGGACAGATGGGCACAGTCTAATGGCACGGCATTTAACAAGTCCAAGTGCCGGGTGCTGCACTTTGGCCACGGCAACCCCATGCAGAGCTACAGGCTGGGGTCAGAGTGGCTGGAGAGCTGCCAAACAGAGAGGGACCTGGGGGTGCTGATTGACACCTGCCTAAACATGAGCCAGCAGTGTGCCCAGGTGGCCAAGAGGGCCAATGGCATCCTGGCCTGTATTAAGAATAGTGTGGCCAGCAGGAGCAGGGAGGTCATTGTGCCCCTGTACTCTGCATTGGTTAGGCCACACCTTGAGTACTGTGTCCAGTTCTGGGCCCCTCAGTTTAAGAAGGACATCAAGACACTTGAACGTGTCCAGAGAAGGGCAACAAGGCTGGGGAGAGGCCTTGAGCACAAGCCCTATGAGGAGAGGCTGAGGGAACTGGGATTGTTTAGCCTGGAGAAGAGTAGGATCAGGGGTGACCTCATTGCCCTCTACAACTACCTGAAAGGTGGTTGTAGCCAGGAAGGGGTTGGTCTCTTCTCCCAGGCAAGCAGCACCAGAACAAGGGGACACAGTCTCAAGCTGTGCCAGGGGAGGTTTAGACTCGAGGTGAGGAAAAAGTTCTTCACTGAGCAAGTCATTCGTCATTGGAATGGGCTGCCCAGGGAGGTGGTGGAGTCGCCGTCCCTGGAGGTGTTCAAGGGGAGATTGGACATGGCACTTGGTGCCATGGTCTAGTTGTGAGGTCTGTAGGGACGGGTTGGACTTGATGATCCTTGGGGTCTCTTCCAACCTTGGTTATACTGTGATACTGTGATACTGTGAAATAATTGCATGCGACTCTTATTATCTTTTGTTTTGTTTTGTTTTAAATATATTCAACTTAGTCCTGTGGGAAGTTGTGGAAAATGCCACAAAGCATTTCCAATGCTTTTTATTTATGTTTACTGTAGTTTGACTGAAGTTCAAAATGCATGAAGAGTAAAAAATAATAATTTTTAAAAATAATCATAATTTAATTCATTTTTTTTAAAACCCTAGCAGGGGGCTTCACAAATCACCAGCCTGATATTCACAGATAGATCAACACTTGCAATAGTACTCTGGTAGAATGAGACATGTCGACAAGAAAACTCTTCTCAAAAGGAGGGTATCTCAAATCAGCTTAATAAAATAGTATGTTTGGATTCTCTATAAAGGGAATGAATTATTAGTTTATATTCCTCTGTCACCAGTTATCTTTTCTTGCTCTTTGATGCTGGCAATTGGTTATTTCCCTGAGGCACTACACTGATGCATTTACATGTCACCACATCCCTTGCTGTGCTGGGTTGTCACTCCCAGATTCAACATGGCAGGCAAACGTAGAAATTCAAGCATATCTGAGGGCTGACAACTTCTGCCTTACAAATACCCTGCACTCCTTTCAAGTCAGTGCAGGGTTTTCTCCAATTCCTATCACTCCAAGATAACAGAAAAGCAGATAAGGTTTTCCTCTATTTCAGTGAGGATGTGGGGTGGAACAATGAGACAATTAAATACAGCATCTTTTCATGGCCTATGAATTTCTTCAGCTAGACAACTTCTTATTTTGGCATCACAAATCAGTGACATACAAAAATGACTTAATGCCCTGGCCATAAGTCACAGTAGAGCAATTTCTAAAGGTGCAAACTGCATCTAGCAGTAGGTAACTACTGATGGCCAGGATACTATAGCTATTTTCAGGATGCTATAGCTATTTTTCTCTAACTACTTCCTCAGCCAGATGTATTAAGCAATTTTTAATGGACTTCTCTTCCTAGAATTGTATCATCCTCTTCTGCATCTACATACATCCTTCACAAGCACAAAGTCCTTCAACAAGGACTTATCCCAGATAACAACAGGTCAAATGTCCTTCTGTGAAGGACAATTCCCCTTTTGCTTCTTGTAAATGAGACCCCTGCTAGTGCATTTTCCTGCACCTAACTACTAGCCCAAGAAGCATGAGTAACTGATTTATGATTTCTTATAATGGGAAGTCTGCATTTCTATTGTGATAAGTAGTTAATAAATAGGGCATATCTTTACATTATTATTTTAAAGCATTTTCTGAGGTTTCACAAGGATCCAGCCCCAAAACTATGAAAGTAGTAATTACAGAAATTTGACTTCTCACAAAGTCTTGCAATTAAAACCAGTAATTGCTTCAGAGAGAAAATAAAAGATTCTCTGTAATTTCTGCACTCTCAGAAGAGGAAAAAACACCAAACCCCCCAAAAAACCCAAACCAAAACCGAAGCAAACCAACCCCAAACAAACAAAAACCGAAAACCACAAACCAAAATACCCATAACAACACAGCAGAAAAAAACCCAACATACCATCAGGGATAGAAGAAACCCCAGAGAAAAGATAGATAGTCTGTCCAAATAGATGTGGCTACCACATAGAGAGGTTAAGTATCAGGCAATACAAAAATGGAATTCTGAAGGCAAGATCCAGTTCAAAGAGACAGGCTGCCTTGTTATCTTGAGGTGTTTTCTCAAGGGGATTTATTGCAAGTCTGACAACTGCAAATGAGTTACAGAAAAGAATAGGGGGAATGATAATCATAGCCACCACCTGAGAGTACAATACATGGTATAGTACTCTGTTATTGATAATCTGTAGTTTCTTCCTCTGACTTTAAATACACCTGGCTTGGAAACATTATTTATATGGATAAGTAAGAGGAAATCTATACCTTCAAAGCTGATGTATCATTCTCCTTCTTGTGTGAAAGATTTCAATGGTAAAAAACCCCAATGTTAATGGGTATGGAAACCCACAAGTTTACCTTATTGACTCTGTCAGCATTCACAGAAGCACAGAGAATGAAGCTGAGATTATGTATTGAAATCAGCCTCCCTTCTGAAGTCAAACTCCAGTGTCTCTGGACAGTAACGGCTTTCTAATCCAAAACCAGCCAGCCCATCCTCAAATATCTTTTGTTACGAGATAAAGGTGTTTGGGGGACTAAAAATGCAGAACCATCTCTGGTGATCTCCAGCCGGCGGTGAGGGAATACAGCTGCACAATACCTTGCTGGAAGAAGTGATTCAAGCCCTGCTATATTTAATTATTCTTCTTTGCTGTTGCTTTCACTACATTTCCACTCCAGACAACCTTAGTGACTACAAAGATGTGAAGCAGAGATGCTTGCAGCTCCCTGGGGTATGGATTGTTGTTTAAAATCCTCAATGAACTTCGAGTAAAAACATGTAGTGCAGGGGAAGTCTGGCAGGCAAAAGACTACATTTAGCAAGAACAAGTTATTTTAATTTGAGTAAGTAAATTGCTAAGGAGTTGGGAAGAGCAGCAATATGGAGGAGGGACATCAGCCAGTAAAAGCTGGAAACACCTGAGAGCTACTAGAGGAGGTAAATGGCTGTAATGGAAAGGATGTTGGAAAACAACAGATTTACAGGGGCTCTTTCCTATAGAAGGATGTTAGTCTAAGATTAGGAGGCACTGAGAGTGTGGCAACCTTTCCATGCACTTTGGATAAAAATGTGTCACAGACATAGCACATAGCAGCTCATAAATCTTGCAAAATGCAGTACAGCAGCCAGCCTTTGAAAACTATTGCATTAAAATCATCACTTCTTGAGAGAAACTGAAAGATGGGGACACATCCACAGTACCTTATATTGATGAAATGAGCAGGATCCCTAGACCTTTGATCTATCATTGGCTGAATCAAGTACTGTGAGTATCATTGCTTGGGGCCATGCTATACCCAGACATTACTTTTCTCCTTTAAGAAGGCAAAACAACCAGCTGTTTAATGACCTAAGAAGTGAACCTGGGCTCTTTGATCCCCTTAGAAAGTAAGCTGAGTGGAAGAGCAATTTAACACTGTTCATAAGATTTGTGCCTCAGAGTCCTGAGTCAGAACAATCAAACTTTAGGTTATTAAAACAAAGTCCCTCAGTCCCAAGCTTGGAGAGCATCCTGCAGGCAGCTCTTGACAGCCAACAACACAACACAGGATATCTTACCCATCACCTTTCCATTTTTTATTTCCTTGTGCATTCAGCCTCAGTCTAGGCAGGGAAAGCGAGGAAACAAAGGAATTCTTGTGGTCTTCTGCCTTACTTTGTTGTAGATACACTCTGTTTATACACATTATTTAAGACCAGGCTGCGTGAGGCTTTGAGCTACTTGGTCTAGTGGGGGTATCCCTGCCCATGGTAGGGTTGGAACTAGAGTATCTTTAAGCGATTATATGATTCTCCCCCACTACAAACTAGAAGATGCCAGGAGAGCAAGACGCAGTTTCACCTCACATTCTCCAAAGACATAGCATCAACCAAAAGGATATTTCAAAGCATGGTGCAGGAGTGAGGCACAAGCTCACTGGAGGTGTTCAGGAGGAGACTTGATAGGGTGCTTGGTGCCATGGTTTAGTTGATTAGGTGGTGTTGGATGATAGGTTGGATGCGATGATCTTGAAGGTCTCTTCCAACCTGGTCTATTCTATTCTATTCTATTCTATTCTATTCTATTCTATTCTATTCTATTCTATTCTATTCTATTCTATTCTATTCTAAATAAAAAGCTGAATAATTTACAGTTTGTCAAGGCTGCATGGGAGTGCACTGCTCCTTGTTCTTATGAAATAAAACATTCTTTAGGTTGGTTACAATATGTTTAAATGTATCTGTAACTCCGGACATTATTAGGTATGAAGTCTTGTTTATATTTCCTGTTTGCAGGCTGGATAAGGCTGTAATTCCTTTTGTTTTACCTCTACCATCTTGCATTCAGTGATACTTGTACCAGGTCAATGGCTTTCAGAACCACCAATATACTGAATGTAACAGGCAGCACACAAGTAAATATTTTGCATAATAAAAGAAACAATTCTTCCTCTCTTCTATAAGACAAACTCAAATAGCAAAATAACATTTTTGCTGCAATGGGGATGGACAGTGTTTCAGAAAATAAAATCCTACTTAACCATGAAAAAAGAAAGTCTGTATGACTTCTCTCCTGCCATCAAAAAGACACATTTTAATCTTGGGAAATGAACTACAAAGTTTCTCCAAGCAAATTCTACTATACCTGAAAAGTCGGACAAGTGTATTAATTTCCACATAGTCTCAGCCTATTTTTAACAAGCTAATTATGCCTGTAGGCTAACTAACTCTGAACTCTGTTCATTCAGTGCCACGGGCAGCACCAACAGCATAGAAGCAAAGAAGGAAAGGATATGTTATTGTCTCTTACCACAGTATAGATCTGAGGTTTGCGCCTTTTTGCTAGGTCAATTATATTGACTCCGTTGTAATAAAGGTTCTCAATGCACCCGTGGAAATTTTTCCTCTGAAAGGTTCCTGGTTTCCCTGGGACAGGAATCCCTCCAAAACTGAGCTTTTGGAAAAAAAAATAAAAGAAAAAAAAGAATGGTATTTAGTTATCACCCCAAAATCAAGAGGACAGAGCCTCATTCCATGCAACCAGATGGGACATTATGTAAGAATCAAGCTGAACTGGCAGCATCATCTCAGAGCACGAAGCAGGGCCTGGTTACCCAACATGGGAATCAGAGGTTGCATGGCATTACAGCTGTTGGAGAGATGCTGCTGCTGCAGACAGCTCAGCAATTAGGAAAAAGCTCTTAAGTGCCCCAACAGACCACTTCACCAGCCTAGTGCCACCAGTCCTCCAATGTAAAAGTTAATGTTCAATCGGTCTCCAGTCCACAGCCTCCACTGGCCAGGGGTCTGCCACCTATCAGCAGACCACAGCAACCAGGAACCACTACGCAATGGGGAGTAAACTCTTCCAGCCCACACCATGTATCTGAACAGTTCAGGTTTCAGCTGGTGGAGGATAGTATTACACACACTGCACCTTGCAGTCATTTTACCTGAATTTCGCTGTGGTTTGGTCTTTACAATACTGGCACATGATATTTGGGGCTGAGAATCATGACAGAGACAACGTGTGCAGGATACACATTTAAACAAAGTTTCTTCTCTACTGTTGTCTATGTACTGGAAGATTTTAGTATTGTGCAAGTTGCAACTCACCACTTAACTGGAGGGCTGAAATCCCTCCCAGAAGAAAGAGCCTAAGGATATAAAGCTTCTAAAATACTTGGAGCCCACATACCTTAGATTCATCAGAAAACAAACAAACAAGCAAACAGAAACCCCCAAAACCAAACAAATGCACACACAGCAAAAAAAGCCCACAACCAACCCCCACAACAAAATTTCTAGTGGTCCTATTTTCATTTTCCAGCTGACACAGGTAATTTCTAATTAGCTCCATTGGCCTATTTTCACAAAGTCTTACTGGTAGTACTGCTGAGGTTTTATTCACTTTCCCCATCACAGCCATCAGCACTGTGAGTGGCATAATGCAGGTGGGAATCCTGCAGCCACCACATGTGACAGTGGTTTCAGTACATCAGGAGCTGTGTTGCATCCTGCTGCATCCACTGCAGCAAGGGTACACACTGCTCTGCAGTGCTGCTGACACTGATGGCTGCTGGAACCTGGTCAGCCTTATTCTAACTCTGTCATGACTCTTAACAGCTTAATGAGCTCATTATTACAAAAATAAAGGGAAATTTGGGGATTATGTTTCCTCCCACTCTACCTAGCAAGCTGGGATACATACCCAAATTACACCTCCCTGGATAACTTTGAAAGCAATTCTTTGAAAAGAAGTCCTTAATGAACTTGCACCTTGGATGTATTAATTGATCACTTCAGAGAAATAAAGAATGAATAGTCTGTTACTTTACATTACTTGCAGTTTTGTTACTGTCATGAGGGCTTATGTGGTAGTAATGTTTGGGATTTTTTCCAGGGAGAATCATTAGTTCTTCCTTACAACACCAAGTTCCTTCTTTCCTGTTCTATTCGTTAAGTCTCACTTTTAGGCACTCTGTACTGGGTTTCAAAACAGGATAATAATCAGTATCAATTATACCACTGCATTATTAAGAAAACACTTTCCTTTGTGATTGGTAATAATTTTAATTACCAAATTGACGGTCTTATTACCCTTGGTATGGCATTTAATTCCCAAAGTCTGCTGAGATAAACTTTCAGTAGACTGTATTGCTGTAATGTTTTACTGAAAGATTGCCTCAGTGCAAGTAGAACAAAAACATATTGTGTGAAAAAACTAAGTACCAAGGGCCAGGATGGAGTGCCACAGAGGTCAGTGGTGATGCTGATTTACACTAGCTGAAGATCTCCAGCATGCTCCCTGTCTGGGACATCTGGAAAAATGTTCTGCAGAATACACTGGAGCCTGAGCTTTCCCTAATTTGCTAGGAAAGCTGATGACTCAACCATTTGGCTTTTCTCAATCCCATCTTAAAAGTAGTTACACCTTTGGCCCTTGGTAGTTGAGCCTGAAGCTGTTTTGGAATCTTGCTGCTCAAATGTGCTGTCTCTACTAAATGTGCTTGCGATTTAGAACAGCAGTGCCAGGAGACTGGTACCACACGCTCCACCTTTGAGGAATGCAAAGAAGGGAATTTCAGCTGGAACAAGAGAAGAGCAGAGAACAAGTACCTGCCACTGCTGAGTCACCTGCATTTGTCCCTTGGGTGCTCTAAGAATTGATCCTTTCCAGAAAAATGAATCCAAAGTGCAGAGGGGAAACTTGTGGTCTCTTAAGCAATGAACCATGCCAGCTCAGTGCATCCAGAGAGAGTGATGGCTCTGACTGTGCAAGCATGACCCTGTGCCTTGTGAGCTAGCAAGACTTAGTAGACAAGTGGTAATAAAAATGAACATGGATAATTTGCACACAGGTGTGCACTGATGCGGGGAACAGAAAAGGAGCTGTCTTGCATGGACATATGATGATATAACGGGTTTTAAAAGGTATTTTTTAACTGCTACAAGCCATGAGCACTAAACTGCTGGAGTGATACAAACCATGCTCTGCCACACCTTGGCCTCATCACAGGGAAGCACACCAACTTTGGGTTCTGCGGGCGGGCAGGATGTTTCCTCTGCTCATTCTCCCTAAAGCATCACTACCCCAGATGTGAAAGAACTTGGGTCAGAACTAGTTGTCTTGACAGTCATACTCAGGGTCTTCCATTCCTAATGGGAAAACAATAGTCTTTATCTGATCATCTCTACATGGAGAGCTGTAATTTGAGGAACTGGTGCCTTGACAGAGGCACAACTTCACAGCTAATATCCCCATGGTCATGTCAATATGATGCAGAGATGCTGCATAATGATCCCATTAAAATCATACTGGAGATGATGACGCTGCACCTCTCTTTACAGATAAGTATAGTTGCTCCCTGAAGATTTTACTAGAACCTAGATTGTTCCTTTCAGTTTGGCTCAAAGCCTGCTATACTTGGGAGTCTAAGCATAATCCAGTGTGTATTTGCCTAGACATTGGCATTTTTCGTAGACTGTTGTATACAGAATTGCACAGAGTCTATGTTTGGTAAGTATGAAAGGAGCTCTCTGGAAATGAAATACTAAATAAAGATCTTTGATGACAAAAAAAAGCAGCTTATAGGGTGGCTGTTTTCCATCACATTAATTTCCTATCAATTCAGCCTCATCTCCTAGGTTATAACTTAAAGGGCTCCACGCACCTCATAATCAATATCCAAATGATCTGAATCACCCTTCGTTCGGAAGTGCTGGGTGTGCTTGTCCACCGTGAAGTTCACTTGTTTGTTGAAACGCTCTATGAGAACCGAGTGCCAGTGTTGGTCATCCAAGAGGCTGCCCAGGGTGACAGATGTGTGGCTGTTACTGAAATGCAAGTTGGAGTCCCCTGGATAAGCAGAGACAGGCAGAAGACATCAGTTACCTCCAGGTCCTTAGCTCAAGCATAGGTACTCAAAGGGAGCACAGAGCAATGCTCCCAGATGCAAACTAGATGCCCATCAGAAACAGACCCTTGTCAAAACTTGCCTTAGATTCTTTGGCCCCCTTGCTCATATATGTGTGTATATGCACTTGCACATACACACATTTTTTCCCCTGAAATCCTTGAAATAAATCAGGAGGTTTTCCCAGTGGTGCACCCACACATCACAGCACACAGGAGTTCACCACCCAGTGTATGCCCTTGGTTCTGTTATGTGTTCAAAGCCCTGGTCTTTAAAGAACTCTATTCAGGATGCACCAAAATCTCCTGTCTATTCACATTAACTGATGACTTCTGACACTTCAGTTTCAGAGGAAAAAAGCCACATGTCAGTGAAACAACAAACCACAGGTGGTTTGTTCAGCTGAGATTCTTAAACCTGGACCAAATGAAGAGAACACGTGCTCCAAAACTGTCTGTTAAGACAGTTGTGAAAAGGGGAATGAGACACTGCACTGTTCCCTGCATTATCTGCTCCAGACAAACTTCTAACAGTGTCTCGGTATTGGTAGTCTGAGACCTGTCCCTGTATGTTACTAGATGTTTGATCTCTCATTTTTATTAAAATCAGCCTTGGCAATCTAGGCAGCATGTACAAGAACTGCCAATGGCTCAGATCATTTTATTCATCACAGTTATTAAGACTGAGAGCGGTGGTGAGAAAACCTGGACCTTAATTCACTCCCCTCTTTCCCCACAGCCTCATGTTTAATACAGGGAGGTTTGTTTCAGCTTTTCACCTTGATAAGCCACTGAGACTTTCAGACCAAGTTCAGTACCCAAAGAGGGTAAGTGCAGCTCCTGTGCTGAATGAAGTACAGCATTGCAGGCATGAATACTTCTGCCCAACTCAAACCCTTCAGTGTGTGAAACTGAGTCAACAGAAACTGCTGAGACCAGTACCACAGGTCACCCACAGAAGAAGCTAATGAAGATTTTGTAATCAGCCTTGGAGAGGAGGTATAGTCACTCCTGCTAACGCGGTTCCTGCCATTATCAAAGTGCTTTAGTGTATTCAGCAGGAAAATGCAAGCGTCCTTCTACAGAAAGAAATTAAAGCCAGGCTTTCATCTGTTCCTTTGATCCAACATGATCACACAGTGATGTGAAGGCCAGATATTAATTTTTCAATTGAAACCACCTCCAGAAGCAAAGCAATGCCAGAGTGCACAATGTAATGACCAGAATGCTTTAATCTAAATTACGTATTTTCAGCTCAGTTCCGATCATAGAATGGGAAAAGCAAAACAGAAACCAAAACTAAGGGGTTTTCACTCCAAATCATACTTCCTGGGAATACTATTCTTAAAAAGACCCAACAAAAATTAAAAAGAAGGAAGGAAGAAAAACAAAGAAACAGAACTTTTTTTTCTTTTTTTTTTTTTTTAAGTCCCTGTAACTTGGAAACATCATCAAGCAAAGGTCAAAGCTTCAAAACTAGGCATTGAGCTGTTCAACTTTAGTCAGCACTAATTAGATGAGCCAAGGTCTCTTCTTGGCTAAAGCTGTCAAGTACTGCATGAAATCAGTCATGCCTATTCTCTTTTGTTTCTCCTTGCACCTTCTCTAACCAGTATTTAAGCTGTGAGTTGTCTGAGGCACTCAACAAACTTTGTGGATCTCAGCTGGAGTTTCTAGATGTAGATGCTGTCCAATATAAATATTTATAAAAGCAAAGCAAGACACTTCTTGTTACAGTAATGTGTGAACCAACAATCCTAATTACCCTTACCCAGGTTGATGTGCAAGGAGAGCTTCCCTTTCTGCAGTTCCAAGGTAATGTAGTCTCCACGCTGTCCTTCTCCATGGAATAAGACTCCGTCCCCCTGCATGCTCTTGAACTTCAAAGAAACGACATCTTTGAATGTGCTCATAAGCTTCTGATTAAACCTGTAGAGGAGTGAACTTCTGCCATCGAAGTCTGCAACATCTGACTCTGAGAGAAAGAGTGTGACAAAGTGAAGAGGAGAGACATCAGGAGAGGAGCTCTTTGTTTTCCGGATCTTTTCAAATATCAGTTGAAAACAGGTATTCCAGAAGCATACACACAGAGGACATACGTGACATTTGGGCAACAGCATTTTACCCACTTACAGCCCTAATCCTCTGTCCAATGAAAGGGAAGACTGCAAGAAAATTACTCTTCACTTATTCTCCCCTTTCTAATCACGCAAGACTGCTTTCTTGTTCACCTTTTTAGAACGGAACAGATGCCTTCCATTGTACTCAAATTTCCAGATCATCCCTCACCATAGTTGCTGTTTGTGTCATCTATACACCCAGGATGTAATTCACTACTTTAAACACTTCAGTTCTCTATTTTTCTGTAGCTTCACAGGCATCTGTTGAGCTGTTTCTGTGTGTGGGCCTTGCCTGCACCCACCTTTGCATCCAAATGTGCATCATCTTTTCCCCTGTGTACTGGCTTCTTGTTTGTGATGGAATTTATCAGCTGTGTTTCTGCATGCAAATTGACTAAACCAGCAGGAATAGCCAAATACCAATTCAAAAAGCTCTTGAAGGGATTGCACGGAACCAGGTATCTAAACTGATTATACACCTTCAAAAATCCTATTAGAAACATATTTTCCCCTTCAGCCAGGCTCTAAAACCCAATCACTGTGATGGGAAACAAGCTCTTAACACTCCAATTGCAATTAATATTTCCTTTGGCAGCAGCAGCACTCTCTCTGTTTTACAAAGTGGCATCTTAAGCAAAATGTATTTTTAATAAACTTTTTATTTTTTTAAAAATAAAATAATCAGGACATTTCAGGTAGCTGTAAATATTTTCAGCTCACATACTGCATTCAAACATGTGACTGACATATGCAAATTCAGTCCCAGCTTGGCACAAATTATGGATGAAGTATCTATCGTAAATAATGAATCTGGCAATTGGTATTTCTTTTTGCTAGCAAAAATAATAAAGAATAAGAACATTAAATGATGCAGAATTTGAATAAGAGTCTACGGAGATGCATATCTACTGCAATGCATTCACACAGACAAAGAATACCTTCACAAATCACTGAAAAAAAAAAAGAGCAGAATCTTTGCTAACCACATTTTAATGATAATCCAAAGCTATCAGTTTTCCATTTTCTTTTTCAAAGTAACTGAGAGTCCATATACCAAAAAAATTTAAAAAAAAATCAGGTCAACAACTGCATTGTGATCAAAGTCTCTGATTGAAGTAATCTAAGCTGCCTTCAAAATTCTAGGAATTTTAGCACTAATGGTAGTTTCATTTGTTCTCTTTGAAAACAGAAATCATAGGAGTTAGGTGGGTTTTTTTCCTCTTTTTTTTTTTTCTTTTGTTTCCCCCTTTTTTAAAGTGGACCAGGTTTTAAAGAATGGAATGGAATGGAATGGAATGGAATGGAATGGAATGGAATGGAATGGAATGGAATGGAATGGAATGGAATGGAATACCAGGTTGGATGAGACCTTCAAGATCATTGCATCCAACCTATCATCCAACACCACCTAATCAACTAAACCATACAACCAAGCACCCTATCAAGTCTCCTCCTGAACGCCGCCAATGATGGTGACTCCACCACCTCCCCAGGCAGCCCATTCCAGTGGGCAATCACTCTCTCTCTGTGTAGAACTTCCTCCTAACATCCAGCCTAAACCTCCCCTGGTGCAGCCTTAGACTGTGTCCTTTTGATCTGGTGCTGGCTGCCTGGGAGAAGAGACCAACCTCTGCCTGTCTACAACCTCCCTTCAGGTAGCTGTAGAGAGCAATGAGGTCTCCTCTGAGCCTCCTCTTCTCTATGCTAAGCAACCCCAGCTCCCTCAGTCTCTCCTCATAGGGCTTGTGTTCCAAACCCCTCACCCTTCTTTGTTGCCCTTCTCTGGACACGTTCCAGCAAGTCAACATCCTTCCTAAACTGAGGGGCTCAGAACTGGACACAGTACTCAAGGTGTGGCTGAACCAGTGCAGTGTACAAGGGCAGAATGACCTCCCTGCTCCTGCTGGCCACACTGTTCCTGATGCAGGCCAGGATGCCATTTGCCTTCTTGGCTGCCTGGTCACACTGCAGGCTCATGTTCAGCCTACCATTGACCAGCACTCCTAGGTCCCTCTCTGCCTGGCCACTCTCCAGCCACTCTGACCCCAGCCTGTAGCACTGCATGGGGTTGCTGTGGCCAGCATGCAGAACCCGGCACTTGGATGTGTTAAATCTCATGCAGCTGGATTCTGCCCATCTGTCCAGCCTGTTGAGGTCCCTCTACAAAGCCCCTCTACCCTCCAGCAGATCAACATCTGCCACCAGCTCGGTGTCATCTGATTATAGACTAAATGCCCTCATCCAGATCATCAATAAAGATGTTAAAGAGCATGGGGCCCAGCACTGGAGCATGGGGCCCTAGTTTGCTAACAAGAACTATAGCACTCTCAGAAAATAAATGGCCTGGTAATGATTTGCTACCATGAAAACTACCTTCAATAACTTCTACATGTTGGTATGACAGTATGTACAGAAGTCTGATGGAACATAAACTTGCAAGGAGCTCAAAATTTAGATTTGATGAGAAATTTTGTCACTCCAAAAAACTGATTCCATTCCAAATCAGAAGGCAACTGATTATTTTTAATGCAAATATAACTACAAAGGAATTGAATCCTGGGACAAAATACTTCAGGATAAATTAAGACTAAATTCTTACCTGTGATATTAGAATTATCACATGCTGCTTAGCATCCTACATAGAACAATTGCTAAGTATCATAAATAGGAAGTATCACAAATACAGAAGTATTCCTGCCATCTGGTTTTATTGTTTTTTACTTCTGAAATGGGTGTTCAGAAACAGATCCTTCAGATATGCTGATTTCTCTCAGTTGACACTTTGACTGCCTGAGTGGGGTTGGACTAAATGATCTTTTGAGGTCCCTTCCAGTCCATAACATTCTGTAATTCTGTTTTTATAAAGGGAATTAATTTATAGTTTAGTTCCTGTGAATTTCCCCTAGATACATTTAATATTTCAATTTCTTTAAAGTAAACTGCAGATGTATCATGAAAATCAGTTCATTTTAACACAGGGAGGAATTAAGAAATAGCTTATAAAGAAGTCTCAGTCTTTGATTTCCTGTGCATTTTGCAGCTAAAGTTGATAGTCCTTCTAGCTCTCAGATACTATGAGAGCACTGATTCAGTGTTGCCATAATAGTAGCCCTTTTTCCTTCTTAAGATTTAAGACTTCGAACAGTCTGAATTCATAATTCAGTCCTTTTTTCTTAACTCTCCACAAAGCCACAGCATAACACAGTTTCTTGAAGAGAAATTTACAGACATTTGGCATTTACAGAGTATAACACAGAGGAAAACCCGCTTCTGAAAAGTTCTGCTTCACTAATTATCATTTGTGAGTACACTGGCCAATAAACAGCCCTGAATGAAATGGGAATATGTCAAATAAATGCTACTACTGGCAGCCAAAAGCCGTTAGTGACAGTTTGCAAGACAATAAATCATTGACTTCCTGTTAAAAATCAAAAGACATAGCAGAATCCTAATACAATCACTCCTGAATATCTGACTGTTTGCTTAGTGTTTATTTAGTCCATATATGTCCATAATCCACTTGCAGCAAGCGAACAAGGATAGGAAGTGTTGTAAATCCTAGATTGGTTGATGGGTTGGACGTGATGATCTTGAAGGTCTCTTTCAACCTGGTGTATTGTATTGTATTGTATTGTATTGTATTGTATTGTATTGAATGAAATCAGACCACAAAAAGTGGGTTTCATTCTGCACTGCCTGCTGGTTTACTTATGCTCCCTGAAGAAGGACTTTACTCAGCCTCGGTACTTTTCTACATGGTCCTCACCAAGAAGTCATCAAAAGTGAGATCAGCTAAAATATGCTTGTTTAATGTTCCTTCTCTCTGAACAACAATTCAAACAGTTACCTCTGCTGTAAATGCATATGTGCTTCTGCTTACAACCAAAAAAGTTCCCATGAAGTAGAAATAATTCATCATGGTTGTTTTGGGTTTTTTTTTCTGAAATACAGTAGAACTCAAACCCTCAGGGGTTTTGGTTACATTATTCCATTTGAATTTCCTGCCCCAACATAGGTCCAAATGGCAAAGTCATTTGGGAGTGGGTGGAAACAAAGGCAGTTGAAGCTAGATTTCCTAGTTAATCCAAAATCAACTAATAAAACAAAAAAACAAACAAACAAAAAAAAAAAACCAAACAAAAAAAAAAACCCAAAACATCCCCAAACAAATAAAAACCCAAATAAACTCACCAAACAAATAGACACACAAAAAAACCAAACACCAAAAACCAAACTAAACCAACAAAAAAAATCAAACCAAACCATAAAAAGGCAAAAAGACAAACACAACATAACATGCAACATAACACAAAGAATGTGACCACAGGGCTTAACTTGTGGGACCAGCTATGCTAAGAGATGCCAGGCTGGGAGCAATGTGAGAGCATGGATGGCATTTACTTGTGCAGCAATATACTCCAGAGCAGCAGTGGAGAGGATACACATTTATTCTAACAAAATAGTTCTCACAGTGGTTTGAGAAAAAGTAAACACTTGGCCAAGTTTTCCAAAACACAATAACACTGTCTAGGAACTGTTGCAATTTGAGACAGGAACTTTTTATCTTGCATCAAAGAACAGAAGCTTTAACTCCCTACAGGAAACAAGACTAGTCCTGGTCTGACCAGATGTCTCTCCTGGCCAGTCATGCTTTATTGGCTTGAGTGAGTCTGAAGCAGTCTGACTTCCCTCTTCATATCCTTCCCAGACATGAAAACAGGGGATGAATGCGGATGAGGACCTCAGAAGTGACAGTTCTACTATGCAGATCTATCACAAATGCATGTCTGCCTCTTGGTAAGCAATCATTTGAGTATTTATCCAACATAACTGGTTACAAGCACCACTCATCATTCCCATCAGACATTAAGTGGTTCTCCACAATGTATTCTTCTCTATCTCATAAGAAGACAAATGAGAGAATGGAGGAAGATGGAGAGAAAAAAAATAATACATATGTATAAATTTAATGAAAAAGCACAATATCAGATCATATTCCCTGAAGCAATGAGAGCCAAAGATGAGAAATCAGAGCCCTGACCTGCAAATTAAGAACTCAGCTCTCAAAGGTAGAAGATACCCTGTCTCACACCTTGTCATTGTTTCTCCTGTGGTTTCCCAGCTTGTTAAATGCATGTACACCTGACTGTGCTGATGCATTTTGGGCTGTTTATAGAATATGACCAGCATCTTCAATGCAGCTATAAATCTTATCCTATGGAAGCAATTGTGTCAGCAGATTTTTATTCCTGCACTAAGCTAATGAGACCTTTCCCAAGTATAAAAGATATTCCCCCTTCACTGCCCCCCAGCATCAAAAGCAATTGGTTTGTCATTTGTCTGAACATGTCCTCTATTGCAGCTCTGGTTATCTGTTACAATCACACTGCTGCTGGAGCCTCTGCTGCAAAGGGACAGTGAGAGCTTACACATACCTCTGCAGGGAAATTTCCATTTAACTTATAAATCCTTTTCTGAACAGGTAATGTCAACATATGTTTTCAGATCAAGACCATGTCTTTCACATTTCAGTACCTATTTCGAGGATGTGAGATGAAATCTTGACAAGCCTTTCAAATAAATGTAATTAATTTTCATTTAGGTGCATTCTTTCTGTGTAAGAAAGTAAACAACAATTAGCATGTGTCATCTGTGCATTCCAGCTGATTTGGCTGCCTTGGAGTGGTTTCTTGCACAGGAACTTCAATCTGTACAGGACAGGATCAATCACACTCACATGCCTGAAACAGCTTTGTTGTTAAAACATGGATTTATGTTTCAAAGAAACATCAACTAGCAGCCAATTAGATGGTGACAAGAAAAAGTGGTGAAGAAAAAAAAACCCAACAAATAAGCAAGCTGTCTTGCTTGACAGTGCAGTTTTGGGGATAAATTTATAGAAGTAAATTACTTCTAGCAGGAGTAATAAACAACAGTGAGTGCCATTCAGCAGCATAGTGCAATCACATTAAGTTAGTCACTTTGGCAACCACTGCACATAGGACCTAATCTCTACCGGGATTCATCAGTGTTTTTTGATACTGTGTCCTAGCAGAGCATTTGGTGACCTACAAGACCTGATGCCTTCCACCTGTCCCCTACTAAACAGTTATCAAAAGCTTTGTTTGCCAAATGTCAGCACAAGGTTGTGTTCCTGGGACCTCTTCAGCAGAATATGCTGCACAGGACTTCATACTCAAAAAATGAGAGGTCAGAACCTTGTGCTGGCACAAGACTGTCACATTCACCTAACTGCATCACAAAATGCTTAAGCAGCAGCAAAGCCACAAACTTCTCTTACAGCTGTCATCTTCTGCTCAAATATGCAAAGGTAAAAAGGAGCTGATGTGAGCAGAGCTCACTCAAGGAACCACAGGCTATCTTCCACACCCTGGGGTGTATTACTGTATATTTGGCAGTAGTCCCAGGGTTTCAACAGATGTGCAGCAGCACATGAAATTCCGGTGGCCTACACCATCAATGTCTGCAGACGTTTGTTTCAGCCAAGCAATGAATGTTTCCTCTCACACATAAAATATCTCCAGCTTGCTTGTAAATGAAAACTGCAGTTTTCTGCCCCACTATCACTACAAACCAACTCTGTTTTCAGATTAGGTGTTCTGCTTCCAGAGCAATTTGGCCACAACAACCCCATGCAGAGCTACAGGCTGGGGTCGGAGTGGCTGGAGAGCTCCCAAATAGAGAGAGACCTGGGGGTGCTGATCGACAGCCACCTAAACATGAGCCAGCAGTGTGCCCAGGTGGCCAAGAAGGCAAATGGCATCCTGGCCTGCATCAAGAATAGTGTGGCCAGCAGGAGCAGGGAGGTCATTGTGCTCCTGTACTCTGCATTGGTTAGGCCATACCTTGAATACTGTGTCCAGTTCTGGGCCCCTCAGTTTAAGAAGGACATCGAGATACTTGAATGCGTCCAGAGAAGGGCAATAAGGCTGGGGAGAGGCCTTGAGCACAAGCCCTATGAGGAGAGGCTGAGGGAGCTGGGATTGTTTAGCCTGGAGAAGTGGAGGCTCAGGGGAGACCTCATTGCTCTCTACAGCTACCTGAAGGGTGGTTGTGGCCAGGAAGGGGTTGCCCTTTTCTCTCTAGCAACCAGCACCAGAACAAATGGACACAGTCTCAAGCTGCGCCAGGGGAAGTTTAGACTCGAGGTGAGGAAAAAGTTCTTCACCGAGAGAGTCGTTCACCATTGGAATGTGCTGCCCGGGGAGGTGGTGGAGTCACCGTCCCTGGAGGTGTTCAAGAGGGGACTGGATGTGGCACTTGGTGCCATGGTCTAGTCGTGGGGTCTGTGGTGACAGGTTGGACTCGATGATCTTCGAGGTCTCTTCCAACCTTAGTGATACTGTGATACTGTGACACTGTTTTCCTGTAAAGTGAAAGGAAGAGCCAGCAGGCCAGCAACATCTGAATTTCATTCTGCCTATACAAGTAGGTTAAGAGGTAGAAATGACCCCACAGTCACACATGCACCTTTGTGTAGGATTTGGTTCATATGTGTTCTCCATGCACATGTTTTCTTTTTATCTTATGCCTCAGAAATAGATCCAAAGTTCAAATGCCTGTGGAAATCCTTTCTTCAGCTTCAGAGGACTTAGGATCAAGTACACTGTTGTTTTTTTTTACCTACAGAAGCCTTTAAATCATTCCAACATCTTAAAGAGGACAGGGCATAAATGGGAATTAGGTGCTCTCAGATGAATTTTTACAAGCTGAAGCCTTTGGTACAAGGAGGAATGTCATTCCTACTCCCAGCCTTACATCTCTTCTTTTATACACGGACATCCACTTGTGTGAAGGGTCATCTCATTGAGATGATTCACATTTGGGATATTTATTCTCCTTCTAGATTCATTTCCTCCCTGGCTTGTCCAACAGCCTGTCTCTAGTGATTTATTTTTTTTTAATCTCTTCAAATTATGGCTATATTTCTTGTGAGAGAATTGAACATGGTGGATGAGCCTGTGTGCTGTCAAACATTACAAAATGCAGTTATGTAGGTGTATACCAGCTCAAGATCTGCTGCAGATATTCTGTCAGTATAACAGTAAAGATGACATTTTATAAATGATCAAACATCTTTTGTAGAGTGCTGGAGTGCCTGGCTTAGGCATAGCCAAGATTGTGAAACTATCTAAGCAAAACTTGCAGACAGATATTGCTTGGCATATGTAATTTGCCAGAGAGAAACTTGAATGGCACAATTTATAAAAATGAAATGAATATTTCAACATTCTGTAAAACTTTTATGAATCCCTTTATTTCTTTTTTTTCAATCTCCTACCTTAATTGTGCACAACTGTTTTTGTTCCCTGTAACTGCAGGCTACAGGACAAAGATGAAGACAGATGATATCAGCACAAGGAAAGAGCCTGAAAGTGCCTTTGAAGTCTTTTTCATATGATAGAAGATACAACCACAATCTGACATGAAAGTAGAGCCTGTACAGTATTTCACATGGACTAGAACCAAAACACACTGAGCTACAAAAGTTTCAACCTTTATTTCAAGTTCTATGTGTTTCACATCTGTTTGGATTATACTCTTCACTGCAGAGGTTCGTTCATTGCTAACAGAAGAAAGCTCTTTGAGAACAGATGAGATACTTGCTTTGGAATAATGTCATCAAGGGCAGTTGGCTTTCATTTATAGGTTTCAATTTCCATGTCCACTGTTAGGGCTGGAAAAGGTCTCTTGCCTTACCAACTATCCATTCAGAGTAGGCTGCTGCAGGTCTGTACTTAAATGAGTAATAGTCCACAGTGCCTGAGCATCAGTGTAGGTGGAGAGGCAGCATTTTAAAAAAGCTGAAAGGATCTTTCAGACCTACAAATAGATCTGTAGAGACTACAAAAAGTATCTCCCCATGATAACATGTGAATCAGTCCTAAGGCCCAGGTGTAGTGATGAGACCACTAAAAATCCTGGAGTTCTAATCAATGGGATTCTGCTCAGATAAATTTAAGAAGTCTCCTGAATAGGAGATTTTACACTTACTACTTTACAACCCCTTTTCTGCACCTGTCAGGAGCAGATGAGAAACTAAGCTAAATGGGGAGATGTACAAGAACAAGTGTCACTTGATGGTGACCTGTGCCACATCATATTGAGCTTACTGGTAAAATGCTGTTAATTGCCTGAAATCTCCCCAGAAAAACCTCACCCATCTCCAGAAGTATCTCAAGTCACATTTACCTATTTCAGAAATAGATTCACGGTCACCTGAGAAACAAACACTGGAATTGTGTCTCCTCATTTGTAGGCTTGCTTTGTGCAAGGGAGTGATACTGGTCCTTTGTCTTTACATTTGCACTTTTTCATGGTGAAAGGCAGTCCACCAATGTGTATGCTAGCCAAAACACCCCATGGAACAGTATTTATAGGTTGTTTTGAAGACTATGTGACAAAGTGCTGCAGACCTTGTCTTAGAGGATCAATACCATGTGTTATGAAGAAGACTGCCAAAGAAAACACTCATGCAAAAGCAGTTAAATAAACAGATTAGTTCTCTTAGGTGCTATAAAGTCATCAGCCTCAAATAGAAGTACTAGTACTAGCTACTCAGTCTGCAGCACTTCCCTCAACAACTAGTTAGCTTGCTTTAAAACCAGACATTAACTATTTAAGCAAAAGGTAGTATTGTTCCTAAGTATAGCTGTACAGCCCATCTCAGGTATCTTTGTGTCCTCCAGCAAGGTGGGAAATTTTGCTGCATCTCACTGCTTTGCACTCACAAAAAACAGCAAATCATTCTGTGGTGGGTTCAGCTGTCAGAAAGCTTCACCAGCTGAGCTAGATAGGCCAGCACATCTCCAAGCAGAAAGATAAGAACAACTACTGAAAAACAAATTAATGACGGCTGTGCATTTCACATTACATTTTAACTCATAAAGCTTGTGCTGGACCCCTCTCACAGCACAAAAAGCTTTTACAGAAAACATAAGATGCAACCACTTACTATAGGAGCAGCCGAAGGCCTCAACTCTCAGTCCTATCTGCCCAGCGCTGTTCCACTTTAGAGGGACGAAGCGCAAGAAAGCGAGCTTTCACGGAGTGCAGAAATTTGTGGTGTACCACACTGTCGGCATTGCTGTTGCCTGCGAAAACCTGGAAGGACAGAAAGCCTTGGTGAGACACTTTGCACCCAAAAGTGAACACAGGTTTGTGAATTAAGGCTGTGAACTGCCAACCTTCCTCCTGATTCTCAGCCTCATAAATTACTCCAAAATCATTTAAGCTGATTGTTAAATTTTCTTCTAATTGTTGTGTCTTTTATGGAGGGAAAGGAGGGAGACAGCAGCTCACAGAGGACCTCATTGGAGTGTATACAGTGGGTTACTGTTACAGAAGGAGGTTGCAGATGAGGATCTTTCAAAAGGCGCTGCATGATTTCTCCAAACTCGGGATTACTCCATCAGCCTCTAAAATACTCACAGTCCCTTCGGTGTAAGTGAAGGATGCAGCCCCAATTTGGCTTCTGGTGCATTCAGCAGAGTATAAAAAGATGGTCACAAGGCACTGAGGTTGGCCAGAGCCTGGCAAGATGACCAGGAAAATAGACACATCACAGAAATCTCAGGCAAGACGTGGGAAGAGATGAAAGCCCGAGTCAGTACACAGGAGAGTCAACATTTTCATTGTATTAGCACCCAAGAGAGTTAAAGCTTGCAAATAATAATAATTTAACTTTTTTTTCTTGCCTACTTGATTAATTGCCTGTAACTTGAAGGCAAAATTAATGGACCTATCAGAATTATCATTTAACAAGAGCAAACTCTCTCATGGATAAAGAATGACTGCAGAATTTCAAAGACACTGCAGCCAAACTTTGATCCTGCCTGAAGCATTTTCATTTCATTCTAGCCCCTTATTCTGAAGTATCAGGCTAGGAATATCATAGACTTCCTACAATCTTCAGAACAATTGAGCAACTCGGCTATGATTGAAGTTTGAAGCCAACAGCTTTCTAAAACATGAAAACTGAAGTCAGAACTCACAAAAAAACTCACAGGAAGGCTCTATTTGCAAAAGAGGTCATTTGCTTTACAATTATAAAAGTTGTACCAGGTTTAAAGGCTTCTGCAGCTCAAACTTGGCACCATTCACCTATGCAGTACAACTGGAAGCACAAACTGGAATGACTCCAGTAAAGTAGTCTTGGGGGGAAAAAAAGGAAAAAGGACTACTTAGCAACTGTTTAATTTTTTACTCAAGTATTGCAACTTTTCCCTAATATACTTAAAACTAGTGTAAAACGTCAAACTCAAGGTGTTCTTGAGTTACTAAACCCCATGTGCTAATGCTTTTTTAGAACTATATTCAGTAAAAAATATCCTTGAACACTTCTTCTACAAATAATATGCCTTTCCAACCCACCTCAGTCATGGATGTTGGCTTTGCAACGCCAACATTGCTTGCCCCTGATGAAACGATGCCTTGCAACTTCAGTTTCCTCAGTGAGGAAACATTCCTCAAAACACATGATTTATAAAATTATTGTTACTAGCAGCTTATCAGGCTGAAAAGAACATATAATTCAGCTATCTCAACTGTCCCCAAAGCTTTGCTTAGCCTACATCCCTTCTCCTGGACTTCCAATGCACAAGACAAGGTGGTTGAGGCCCCGTCCCTGGAGGCATTTAAGACCAGGCTGGATGAGGCTTTGGCCAGCCTGATCTAGTGCAGGGTATCCCTGCCCATGGCAGGGGGGTTGGAACTACATGATCCTTGTGGTCCCTTCCAACCCTGACTGATACTATGATGACCTTGTTTCCTACAAGTAATAACATGACTGTTAAATAACCTCTCATAAATCCAGCTTTTTTTTTTATATTATGGATGGGGATACTTGTTGACATCAATTCATCTAAGTACACACAGCAGTTCAGCAATCTTGCCTGTCAGATATTCTTTGAGGAGTGCCACAAGTAGTACTTCAAGATGTCCTGAGCTTACTCATACTGCTTTACTGATAGGAGACAAATTCAAGCTCCAGCAAAGAGTATTTCAGAAGTTTTTTTCCTTATATTTCAAGTGAAAAATCCTGTTGTTCTTAGTAATGAAACTGTCAGCAGAGACTAAAACTCACAGTCAGAGCTGTGGCAATGTTTGCCTATTTGTTAAGATACTCATAGATGTGTAAGATGGATAAAAGGGAGTGCTGTTTTAGTTTGTTCAGAAAGTTGATCCTCATGGAATCCTGTTAAGAAAAGTTTAAAATGCAGCGACAAGAATGCAACCAAAAGGTGAAAATGAAGAGGCAAAAGAAAAAAAACCCACACATTAATATAACAGCAGTCTGTCTTTTTCTTTCTTTTGTGTTTTTCCTCATAATCCTCTCCTACATAAGGCTGTCAGTACTGCAAATTGCATGATAGGACCACAAGGAAATAACTTTTTGTTTTATATAAAGAGAAAACATTCTAGGAGACCAAAACAAGTTAAAAAGCACAGTGCCTCTAAAAATACCTCCTTATAATTAGGAAATAATAGGAACCAGGTGATTTGTGAATATGACTGCGTGATAAACAGCACACGCACGCCTGCTTGGAAAGCAGGTGGGAATGCAGCTTGTACTGGCATACAGCAGCATGCAGTGACCTGCGGGCCCTTGTAGCCATTGGAAAACCACAGGGGAAATCACAACTACCTGTAACTATTGGTAAGAGCAGCCATGACACCCCTCTTGCAGGGCAAAGCTGTACAGACTTGTTTTGTGAAGCTTGTGCGTGCCACATACCCAAGTACAATGTATGGGAGCATCCCCACTGCTGGCAGGCCCAGAGGCAGCCCTCTGCCTCCGGGCAGATAGTGTGTACAGCACACTTCAGGGACTGTCTGTGCACTCAAAGGAGCTTTGCGGTTTTGCGAGGCAAAGCAGAGAGAGCTGTAGTTCTCTGTCCACAAGCAGACCCAGATGCCCACCCACAGACATCTGTGCTAGATAGTTTCCTTCACAACACATCAAGGAAGTACCAGAATTACCCATATCCAAATCAGTTATCTAGAAATCTGATGTACAAGTATGTAAAAACATCATTCCCATGTTGAATCAGCCAAGTTGGTAAAAAAATAAACAAACCCAAACTTCAAAAGCCCAATATACCCCTTAGAGTGGTGTTACTCAAGCTTTCCTAACAATCAAATAGCCAATGAAATTTTTTTTTTTTTTTTTTTTTTTTTTTTTTGGGGGGGAAATGCTGTATCCATCGATCTGTGCCTACCAGATGGTTCTGCATGCAGCTGGCACATCACTGCTCACCGCTAACTGCAGGGCATCACTGTGTACGCTTTTAGGATTGCTTTGATTTTCACTTCCAACTCCCACTGCTATACAGATCACCTTCGGATGTTTTATGGACCACCTGTGGGCTGTAGACCATTGATTGAATAACACCAATTGCCACAGATGGTCACTTGAAAACTTAGATCCACAGCTGACACAGAATTAGTCCATCTATTAAAGGAGATGAAACAAGGATGCAGGACCAGATTTCATAGCCCTGGAGGTTCAAATATTGATTAACAGTAAACTTATCAGTAGGAATAGCAGAAATAATTCCTCTTGAGAAACAGCCTCCATTACAACTTGTTGTTGGTAGGGATTAATTCATGGGAAGAAAAAAGACAAACTGGCAAAAAAACTCAAAGCACCCACCTGCTGTTTCCCATGCAGCACAGTAGCTGTGGGAGAGCATGTAACACTGAAATCTATCAGTTCTTGCAAGTCCTGTAAACACAACAGACTGATGATTTACCTAGGAAATCCTGCTTCTGGCATTCTGTGGGCTCATACATCCAAAAGTTCCATTAGCATCAAATCTTGCCATCAGCTTCTTGAAGGCAAAAGATTTTCCCTAGTGCTGGGGTCTGTAAGGTTAACAGCTTGCCATGGGCAGGGCTGCCTTTCGAACCAAGCCTGTTTCATGATGCCTGTCTGCATGGTGCCCTGCTGTGACACAGACCATGGCACCACAGTAATATTTTATGAGGCTTTTTTTTTATGAGCCAGCAAAGGCAGGTCCCACTGGCATGAAGAGGTGAGGTAAGAATAGTTTCAGGGGTTTGGAGCAGGGTGAAACCAGCCCAGTGCTGCCTCCTTGGTGGCAGCTTTTGGCACACAGGAAAGGGGAAGACCACGACACGCATATATAACATTTTTCCCAGTGCTCAGCCTACCTGCTTCATAGGCTATACCAAAGTGGGAAAAAAACAGTGTTACATTTAGATGTAAAACAAAACTTCAAATCTCAGGAACACCATCATTACTGTGATTTGGGTGTATGACTCTCTTAGGAAAAGCAACAATTCAAATAAATGGACTGTTTATAGAACTCTCCCATTCAGAGGGATCCCAAAAGCTGTTCAAGGGCAGTTCAGGAAAATGTCACACAACTGTGGTAAAATACGACAGCTTAACAACCTTGTAGACACACACTTTTTTTCCCTACCTCATATATTAATTCTGATCTGAGCCATACCAGTGAAATCTGATGTGCTACATTTTAGACTGACCTTTGGCCAGACTTTTAGACTGGTCTCCACCTTGAGAGAGAGACAAGTGGGAACTGTGGGTAAGAAGAGTGTCTGCTCGTGAAAGCCTAATCAATTCAAAAGACAGCATCAGATGCAGGACTTTATCTTATATTCTCCTGCATGCACACTCTGCACAGCAAATGGCAGCTTAGTTACAGAGTAGCAGAAGGTGGTTCCCATAATGACTCCGATGAACGTGTTTTGCTCTCTCACTTTGTTAGGCAGGTAATCAGATGGGTTCAAAATGAATATGCAAGCAGCAATATCGGCACAATCAGCCCTGAATGGTGAGCAGGCAGACCTGATGCTAACTACCTTTTAAAGGAGACATTTTAAGACATATTGGATACTGTCATTTCTGCCAAAGTCACTCTGATGAACTGAACTGAGGTTAAAATAAATAAATAATAAAAAAAATCAGATTATGAATGCAGAGGGCAAATAACGTAGATGTGAGCAATTTACAACATAACAACCTTCACTGAAAGAAATATAATAATACAATAATAATAATACAATACACCAGGTTGGAAGAGACCTTCAAGATCATCGCGTCCAACCCATCAAACAATCCAACCCACCCAACAACTAGACCATACAGCCAAGCACCCCATCAAGTCTTCTCCTGAACACCTCCAGTGAAGGTGACTCCACCACCTCCACGGGCAGCCGATTCCAATGGGCAATCACTCTCTCCGTGTAGAACTTCTTCCTAACATCCAGCCTAAACCTGCCCTGGCGCAGCCTGAGACTGTGTCCTCTTGTTCTGGTGCTGGATGCCTGGGAGAAGAGGCCAACCTCTGCCTGGCTACAACCTCCCTTCAGGTTGTATAAGCACAGAAATATATAAGCACAGAAAAGAGCACTCCACCTTCAAATCTCATCCATGACATCACAGTATGCTGCCTCCAGTGTCTAAATAAATGAGGACAGGAACACACTTAATTCAAGCTATCCAGCAGCTTGGTGAAGGAATCAAATTGAGATGAAAGGCAGCTAAGTCTGTCATAAATCTCAAAACTGCAATACTTAGAGAAAAAAAAACACACCAAACCCTACAACAAAACAACAGCGTCATTCTCCCTTTTAAACTTTCTTACTAGGATGAGAAAGAACAGGAGCTAGGAGTTAGCACTGTGATACAGAACATGTTTCCTGCTACATGCCTGCCAGGACCTCCTCAAATATTTGAATATACATACACAGTAAAGCAAACATGCATTTTTGGCTAAGAAGCAAGACAGAAATCTGAAGCATGAAGGGGAATGCATTGTCCAGCTTTTCACATTTCCTAGGTTGGCATGAAGTCTGACTCAAGGATAGCTTTTTATCTTCTCCAGAGGCAACAGACTTTTGGCTCTACTCAAATCTGTGTTACCTGGGACTCATTTCTGTGGGAGTATGGAGTCCAAACATTAAATACACATTCTGGGGGAAATGGTGACAGAAACCAAATTACAACAAGGGCCCTTTGTCTCTGTACATGTAGAGATTGAATGTTACCATGATGAGGATACAATACAGCCACAAATGCACCATATGGAAACTCAGCAGCCTGTGATTTGAATGGGATGCTACAGGGTATTTTTCATGTAACAGTTATATTGCATCAGTACCTGCTAGGAACACCTTGGGCCAGAACAGGTCTGCAGTGACATTTCAAAACAATAAAAAATTTTATTCATAGTTTGTGCTGTGAAATGAAAGCAACTGTCAGTGCAGGCAGTTCTAGAATCTCTCCCCTTCACCTCAACCCTGCCCTGAAACTTAGAGAGATTATACACAGATGAAAAACAAACAAAAAACTCCAAACCAAACAAAAAATTATTAAAAAGAGAAAAAAGGTAAAGAAAAAAAGGGTAAAGAAAAAAACCCACAACCTGGAAGTCTAAAAGTTCATTTTACTTTTTGCCTTCCCTACATACTGTATATGTCAACAGTGAAAAATCTTGCTTTGGTTATGTAATAAAAAAGCCCTGCCCAACACATCAATGCCAGAACTGTTAATATCCTGTCACAAAGAAACACAGCAAAATGGCTTTGCTGACATCTCAATCGCACCATGTTGAGCCTGGGAGCTGCTAAAAGCTCCATTTGATTTGGAGGGTGTGTTAAGAGCAACTCTCCAGCATGGGGGCTTATGGCAGGTCCTGGCCCCAGGGAGTTGCCCTCTTTCAGCATGTGGCCTTAAAAGTCCTTTTGCTATTAGAGGGGGGTCAGACCATTGGGAGAAGGAAAAGATGACAATGAGGATTGCTTGGCTCCTTAAAGAGCTACAGTTTAGATCTCTGCTTTCACTAGCATGCAGCTATATTTGGCACATGGACAGCAAACCTACTCATTGTATTTTCTTATTTCTCTTTCCCAAGAGGCAATTTAAATTTTGTTTCAGTTTTCTCTTCAACCAGTCTCTAAAAATTCAGTACATTCTTACTTCAAGCGCAAGAATCCTGCCTGCTTTTGAGAGTCAATGGGAGCCTTTTCCACTAAGTAGGTTTCAGTCTGAGCCAAGGATGACATGACTGCTAGCTTGGTGTAGGGACTGGAGGGCAGGATATATTTTCTTAGCAGCACCGCACTTGTCTCTGAGCATCTCCTCCTTCTTCACATCTGTCTTTCCTGTTAATACATCCTGGTCTTCATAACAAAAGGTAATCAGTCATTCCTGGTTTACCACCTTAGCAAAGTTGCCTGTTTCCAGGCTCAAGATTTCACTTGCAGGCTGAACACTGACTAGCTAGTCTACAGCCTATCATACTGTCAGAAAAAGAAGCCTCCGTTCCACTTATGTTTCTTGTCTTCTTTCCTAACAGCATCTACATTTTCCCTTTTGCAATACCCATCCTTAACAAGAACCTGGAAAACAATATGCCCTGGCACAGTGTCAGAGCTGCTATTGGGAGGAGCAGTGGGGAGAAAAAAATAAAACCACACAAAAACACAAGAAGCACCTGTCAAAATTATCTTCCAACAATGTTATATCTGAGGAAGTTACAGCCACCCTTCCCATTCCTCCACCCCCCCCCCCCAAAAAAAAAAAAAAAAGATAAAAATTAAATAGTTTAACTGCTCTGTACAGTAAGAATTAAAATGAATGACTGCAGTGTGGGGTTGTACTGGGAAATATGCATTCCATTTGTTACTTGCTGAGGGGCTGACCACCATGCTTCAGCAATGCAGCATCTGCCTGGGATCCTGACCATTAGTCAGTCCCCTCCTAGCCACTGGTAATTTCTGTACACAGGAGGGTACGCAGTGCATGGGAAGAGATGATGCAATAATGTGGCAGTATACATACTACTTCATTACTTTCTTGAAGTGGGAAGGTTAGTTGCCTCTAATCTGCCCTGTTACACCGAATGCATACTCTTCTCTCTGCTTAGTTACTTTCCAAACACAGCAACAAATACTCTTAACAGCATCATTAGTCTTGGGTAGATGACTGCCCAGCATAAGCCATATTTATACGGAAGAGGTTGTTTATTATCCTTCTGCTAACAGTAGACATCTTCACAGGTTCTCCAATGAAATCCATGATTTTTACACTGTCAAACTATTTTGCTTTTTTCAAAAATTAAGGAGTATCCATTAAGACAATCCATGTTATCAACTGCTGTTTTCTGGACTGATACAGCATCTCTGAACTGACAGCAGGGTCTTCTCAGGACAATACAACATTTCTGTTAAGACCAAGGAAAAGGAAACAAAGTACCACAGAACTTTTGACTTTTTATGCCTTTAAAAAAAAAAAATCTCTTTTTCTGATTTACCCCTATAAAATTCTAATTTCTTTTCTTGCTTTGCTCAGCAGCACCTCTCAATCTGCTGGTTTTCTGCAATAGAATGGACAGATTTATCTTCAGTTTGAATTATTATCAGTCTGTTTCAGGGTCTAACAGACTGTACCGTGGCAAAGTCTGAGGTATTGTGTCCAGCACAGACCACTCCCAAAGGGCAGCCTGAGTATAGTGAACTCTGTTAAGAAAAGAAAATTTACCAAGTGAATAATAAATTATCTATATCATTTGACCTCATGACCAGAAAATGGTCCCTGTCTTCTTCTATTTTCTCATACAGACGAAGCCCAAGTGTTTGATCCAACCTATAGCTGGGCAGGCTGCCCTTCTTCTTCCCAGCAATGAGCCAAGTGCAATTTCCTCACTCTACTGAGACACTCTTCACATACATATGGGATGTTGCATCTCACATAGCTTCATTCCAGTGATGGAGAATTCATCTTCATCTTTAGTTTATAGAATCAGCTCTGTCTTTGGAGCACCTGGAGGTGAAGCTGTTATTGCTGTTATCATTATCACTGCTACATAAATTAATAATAATGGAAGAAAGAAGCAGCAAAATTAAACCCATAAGTTACCAGTCTAAGATAATGTTGGCACCTAATTCCTGTTTCTGCTCAGCCTCCAGCACTTTATCTTAAAGGCAATCTTACATATAGGTAGTATTTTAAGCTGTATCATAACAAGGATAAATATTTCCCCAGTACCTTGACTAGATTAACCTTAGCCAATAGACTGAAACTGCTCTTTCCACTGCCAGCACTAATCATAGATTTCAGTTGTTCTTCTGCATAAATCTCATGGAAACCTTCATGCTTTACATTAAATGAGAGGGATTAACAATGCAGTGAATGTGTTTGTGTGTGACAATGTTGGGGAACTCTGAGAACCCTCCCTGTATTTAGCTTCATCAAAGAGAATTTAATTTCAATTTAAACACCTAGTTCTGCACACTTGGTACCTCTCTTGTCATAATTTGCCAGACAGATCCAGCAAGATGACACCAGAGAGGTGTTAGTTATTCCATGCAACAGTGACTTTAGATGAATATTGTGCTTCATTATCTTACATTATTTCCCTGTTAAGAAGTTTGATGGCATTTTCATTTGGATTACTAAAGTAATATCCTGCTGAAGATAAATAGGCAGGCTTGGCTTTCTCTACCATTTTATAATGCACTGAAATGTATAGCATGCACTACTTCTTTTGCTATACATTGTCTTCTGCACCACACCTCTGTGCTCCCTCCACTCACTAGAACGCATGTGGCAGCCCTAACAGCAAGATATGTAGTGCTGATTTATACAAAAAGATCAGTGTTTAAGCAGTTATTATGGATCACCCATAGGAAGGCAAACAAATCCAGCAAATTGCCATCCTCTCTTGTACCGTCTCCATTTAAGAAAAGACAACAAAGAATGAGGAGTGGAAATACTCCTAAGCCTTGCATTCTGTGGCAGTAGGTTCAGAAGCCCCACTCACCATCTTAAGAGATGAAAGAATATTAAGATAAGTAGTTAATTTCTGTATGGACCTGCAGCCCAATATTTACCTCAATGAATACTTTTAAAGAAACTGAATCAGAACTATGGCTTAGTGAAGGGAAAAGATTTAAGTGAAAGAAAAATGAGAACTACATTTTTAAATGTCATGTCAATAATTTCAACATAACATCTCTTGAAATAGTTGGATATTTTTCTTTCCCAGAGTGTTCTTTTATCACACTTATTGTAAACTGCCCCTTCTCCTTTTGCTTCTGTAGTTTTCACTAAATTGTAGCCAGGCAAACACTTAAAACTAGAAACCTTAGCAGCCTCTCCAATGCTACCAGTATTTTCCATTGAAATATGGAAAATGAGATGGAAATACTGTTTAAATAAATAAATAAAAAGAAATCAATAGTTGCTTAACAAGCCCTTCTCCTGCAGTGTGAAATCTGGCACAAGGCTCTTTTATTCTTTTTAATCTTCTGATCATTGGTAAATGAAAGAACCCAGGAGCTTGATCCATGAAAGAGCTTGCCTTTAGAACAAGGAATAGAAACACCTAACATTTTTTGAAAATATTAAGATGAAGATATTGTGTTTAAGACTTTTTATTTCCCCCCCTGCAAGGAGTATAAGTAACTACACCTTGAAAAGTAACAGAGAATAGAAGTGTTTTAGACAATGCAACCCACAGAGAGGAAAATTAACCTATTACAAGATTTCCTTCCAAAACGTCTGCATACTGTGAGAGCTGCATAATAAGCTGTGATAGGACGTATGTTCACTGTTCAATCTTCAGCAAAGATGAGCTCATTTTCTGCCAAACAGGAGTGTGAAAATACATGAATTTGTTTGCTAATAAAGATGGATCCCAATATGTCCTCAGGTTCATCTGCATCAACACTGGGGTCTCAAGCACATTTGAACTCCTCAGGTTTCTGCTATATAGCATTAATGAAGACCTGAATCTGGTCCTCATGCTGAGAAAACACAGCATTAAGACAACAGTCATTTAAACTACTACTAAATCAACACATTATGACTAAAAGAGCAATGCAGGCTTCCAGATCTTTTATTGTATGACATTCTTGGAGAGTCTCAGTTTAGCATTCTCAGAGAGTTTGATTTCCTTCTATGTTGATGTTTATGATGGAGAGACTTCTCAGGATATCAGGTAGTGATAGGACTAAGGGGAATGAAATGAAGCTGGAGGTGGGGAGATTCAGGCTGGACATGAGGAGGAAGTTCTTCACCATGAGAGTGGTGAAGCCCTGGAATGGGTTGTCCAGGGAGGTGGTTGAGGCCCTGTCCCTGGAGGTGTTTAAGACCAGACTGCATGAGGCTCTGGCCAGCCTGATCTAGTGTGGGGTGTCCCTGCCCGTGGCAGGGGGTTGGCACGAGATGATCCTTGTGGTCCCTTCCAACCCTGACTGATACTACTATGATACTATGATATGAGTCATTGAGGAATGAAGACAGAGATAGAGACTTTTATTCTTGATTACAGCACAGGTCAAAAATGGACAAAATGCACACATTTTAACCAGTAAATGCATGGTCTCAGGAAGTCAAGTCTCATTTAAGCAGAACATGCCACTACAGTTTTCTAGGGTTATGTCATACATACACATGCTTATTCTGGAAGTCTAACTTGGGTGAAAGTCATGTTTGTTTGAAAAGACATCCTCGCAGACATATTGGGAGCTTAGTAGAAAGAAGACATTTAGAGGAGGTAGTATAGCTGCAGGATACAAATGACATAAGGATGGAGTGAAAAACATTAGTGAAAGTAAGGTCAGAACCCAAAATGGACAATCAGTTAACAATTCATCATCCTCATATTTATATGGATTGAGTTATCCATAACATGACCAGGTGATGTTACCATTTCACACAACAGAAGATAAGGCAGTTAAAAAGATCCATGAGTAGAGAAAACACCTTTGAATACAGTGGGTAACTGTCATAGTGATTTCAACTCTCAGTTTTAGACAATAGAAATGCACATTGCTGGAGTTGGTAGGCAAGGCACCTCACATAGACATGCTTGCTCAAGACTTAAGCAGCACTCAGGATGAAAACTGCCATTAAGGAGCTGCTCTACAACACCGGCCACATTATGCTGAAATTCCCAGTTCTGAAAATAAATTTCCTTAAAAGAAAACAGACCAAAATGAACTATTTTAAATAGGAAGACTTCCTTATAAAGAAGAAGTCACAATTAAAGAGTAAAAATGGAGGATGAGCTCTGTAAATACAGAATACCAGCAGAATGTTTAAAACATAAAATATGATTTAATGTAAGGCATAAAAACTAGGAATAAATGCCTCTTTATACATGGGACAGGAAGAAAGCCTGAGGGAAAAAAAAAGCATGCAAGACAAGCTTGAAGACAACAAGGTTATAGCCACGATGTTAAATTAATTCTTTGCATTAGAGTAGGGTAATTTCAACTCTAAGCCCTTTCTTTTGGGAGAATGGGTGAGACAAAACATTTTAAATTACAGTACTGAATTAACATATAAAATAATCCACTAAGATCTCTTAATACTCTTCCACAAGAAAATTCAATATAAAGTTGCTGAACTGTTAGCTGCTGTGTCTATCTATCCTATCAAGGACATTGACTTCATTACCAGAGAAACAGAAGGTAGCAAATGCAGCCCTTTTATGAAGGGCTTTGAGGCAGGCCTGGGTACTCACATACAAAAACCATCCATAAATAAGTAGAAATTATTTTTTAAAGTCAGAATAAACAAACAGGCACTTCATTATATAATGACTAAAATACATTGTTTTGTTTTGTTTTTTCAGAGGGAAGACAGACCTCACAAATTTATTAGAAGTCTTCAAAGGAACCAGTTTATGCATTGATAATGACGGTATATTTGTAACTCTGCACTTGCACTTTCATCAAGTTTTTGTTGAAAAACATTGAAAAACAAAAAGCAAACCAACCAAGCTGATATACAACAAAAGGGAATGTGCCCTTACAGCTTAATTTATTAGACAAAAAGGAAAGAAAGGTTGGGAGGAAAATTTTCAGTGGACACTAGGGGAGATCTAGTGTAATCAATGATGTTTTTCAACATGGGATGTAGAGAACTGAAACAATGTCATGGCAACATGAAATCTGGTAGCATGTAAAAATAAAGACTGAAAAGCTGCACAAGGATCAGATGATACTGAATGATCAGGCAGTAAAATGAAAAATGAACAGCATCAGCAAATGTAAAATACCAGAGTGTGCAAACAAAATCATCCTCACCACATACACCTCCTCTGAAATAGGTTGCAAACCTACTACCATCATCCAGGAATATTGAAGACTCATAAACTATTGTATGCAAGCATCAGTTCTGGTCTCAAACATGACTAAAAGCCCAAAGAAGTTATTAGGAATTACTAGATATAGTAAAGAACAAGCCAACCAGAAAGCATCCAAATGGCATTGTATATTAAACAGCTATGTGACCATGACTTGAAAACTGTGAAGCTTTGTCTCTCCATCTGACAAAGATACAGTTGGAGTGGAAAAAACACAGCAAGCAGTAGGTAGGTCAAACACCTTTGGAATGTGGAAAGATTGAACAAGATTTTTCAGCCTGAAAAAAATGGTATCTGAAGTCGAATACCACACAGAGCTATAAAATAATGAATGGCAGACATAGCAGGAGACCGGGGAAATATTATTCACGATTCCTAGCACATGAAAGCCAGACAACTAACATCACTTTCAGCGAACTTGTGGAACAAGGAGATTTTTATCAGAGATTTCTGGACATGATTTTTCTAGTCAGATTTTTAGGACGGTTTATATGACACATCAAATCCACTGCTAAATTTTGCTGATCTCTTCCCCAGCTCTCTAAAGAAAAACAAGAAAGTAGAAACTACAAAGCTCATAACACATGTAAACTCTTAGATTAAGATGGGTATATTGAGATTCAGAATTATTCGGTGCTTCAGAGCATTTACTGACAAAGGAGTTGAAAAACCTCTGCTCCTTTTCCCTTAGTGAAAAAAAAAGACAATGAAGATTTCTTATTTGGAGCTGATGACATTGCACAGGAAACCATGCATAAAAACAACCAACTAATTTTATTTCTGGACTATATATTCGTTGGCTTATATTCCAACGACTATACCGAACAGAGGAAATCTGAAAAACAATAAAAGCATAATTTGATTTCAAAGGTTCTATTTGAAAAAGATCTCTGAAAATGTGTTCCTTTCCCTTTTGTTAAAAAAAGAAGGAAGTAGTAAATGGTACTGACACAGGTCATTTTACAGAAAGAAAATTTCCCCATAAATTGAGTAGTGTATTGGGTTGGACTGAGCTGGAGTTAATTCTCCTCACAGCATTTTTCTAGTGCTGTGCTTTTTGCAGCAGTAGTTGATAACACAGCAGTGTTTTGGCTACTGTTGAATACGTATCCAGGCTGTGTCCTTTCAACATTTCCCTGCCCCAAGAGTACATTGAGGGGTGGGCAAGATCTTGGGAGGGGACACGGCTGAGCCAGCTGACTCAGACTGGCCAAAAAGGTATTCCAGACCATATCATGTCAGCTCAGGTATAAGAATGAAGTGAAAGAAGGAAGTGGGGGGGTTGTCCATGGCGTGTGTCCTCCCAAGCTTAACCACCAAGCTTAGAGAGCCCTGCTTCCCGAGACCAACCATCGTCCTGCTGATGGGAAGTAGAGACTAACATCTCGCGCTCTGCTTTTTGCTTCTGCGTGGTCTATCGCTATTTGTTTATTAGCGTTATTAAAACTGCTCCTATCCTATTCCTGGCTTCTGTTACATTTTTTTTCCCCTTCTCCCTCTGTTCATGTAAGAGGGGGAGTGATAGAGTGGCTTTGGTGGGCATCTGGCCTCCAGGCCAGGGCCAAACCACCAAGAGTAGTCAATCCAAGATGGTAGCTGCAAAGTTATTTGGAAATCAAATACAGATTTTTCACCACAAAATTATTGTTTTCCATCTACTCCTTCATATCTGACCATCCTTACAAACCATCACACTCACGAAGCATCAGTAACTACAAGGGCATTCACATTCCTGAATAAAGCCAACTTAGTTTAATGACATTCAAATTTCTCTGAACGTATTCGTTACTTCAGAAGGGTATGTCTGCCTCAAACTGATCCAGAATTAAAGAAATGAGTAACCAAATATTACTTGAATAATTTTACATGGTTTTTGCAAAGAAATTTTGTGTTTTCACTAGTTCTGAAGATTTTAGGGTGCTCCCCAAGGAGTGGCACATGGCTGACAGAAGACCATCCATCTCCCTGTCATGACTTCCCAGGCAGGTGTGTGCAGCTACTGCCCACCACTATGCATCCTTTGCAAACCATTCAAACATATTGCTCATGAAATCTACAATTCTAAACTAGATTGAGGGGAGGATGAAAAATCAAACATGTTAATTACTGTCAATCAATTAAAACAGATTTCTCTTATTTCAAGCAGGGATGTTTGGTTTGGGTGCTTTCTTCACTCAGAAGTAAAATACCTTAGTTATGTGAAACACCCTAAAAACCTCAGTTTTCTTTTGGATAAACTTCATAGTTGTAAATCTAAAAATAAGATTTATAGCCATGCAATTAAAGGGGATTGAGACATGAAAGAGTTAAAGAAAAAAGCCAAGGCAATCGGAAAGTTTAAAACTGTCTCTCAGTCTTTTAATCCCTATGATTCTGTAGGTAATCCCAGGTAATTTTTATTACGTTGCTTTAATTTCCACAACTCTGACTTACACTCACCCAGCCCTTGTGTAAGCAAAGAGTTCTCTGTATTTATTCAAGAAACTGGAAGGGTTTGCAGCATGAACTACTGTTTACTCACTACATTGATGCTACACTTCTTTTCAAATAGCCACTTGGACTCCTGCAAAAGGCTAACAACAATATAAGCAAACCCAGATGGCATTGTTTTGACACATGTAAAATCTTGAATCTGCCATCAGAGGGATGTGAGAAATCTCTAGCTTTCCACCACCCAATTAAACAAACACAGTCTATGCTTTAACACTCAGGCAGATGCTTGTATAACTATCACCAGGGACACATCTTGTGCATTTTAGATCCTCTCCAAAGATCTAGAAATCCTAAAGTTTAGGATTTTTCAAAACAATAAATCTCTAAGAAAGAATACTGGGAGAGAGAAGGCTTCGCAATAAAGGGATATGCACTAAAAACCTGGTTTCTTACCATCTATAATTGCTCAGTTTTGATATACTGTTTCTGTTCTCAAGCAAGAAGTCATTAAACACACATAATATCTAGCTGAAGCACTGGTGGTGCTCACCTCCTCCTCCTGTCTGAATCTAACCATACTAGTAAAACCACCTCTGCTTCCTGGGGCATACCATGTGGGAAGAGGTTGTATAGGGTTGCTTGAATTAGAGAAAGCTATGTTTTGTCTGACTCTGAGGGTAATGTAAACACCTTGTAACTGAAGGACAGAAACTTGGCAGAGTTTGGTTGGATGTGTTAAAATATTGTTATTTTAACCTATCGTATGCCTTGGTTACACACATGCCAGTAGAAAATGACCAGTTGAGATGTGACACATGCCTCCTGATAGAGTATATAACTTTGCTGTATAAGGTAATAAAGGTCTCAGCCTGCTTGCATCTGGTCCTGAAAGCATGCTCAAGGTAAATAGACCAACTATACAACAATACCATGCCTCCTTGGAAAAACAATCTGAACTCCTGAGTCCCTGAATTCTAGCCTGTTTGGGACAGACCCCCATCCAGAAGCATGGCTTGTAGCAGTCTGTGCAAATACACACACATCTTTGCATCCCCGTTCCGGACACTCACAGAAGCACTACAGTTGAAGGACCTGTAACCATTGAGATAATTGTCAATGTATCCTATTGCTCCTTTCTGGCAGAAAATATCATCTGGTCCCACAAGCCATTAATAATATAACACTACAAAGTGATTAGTGTCTGTAATAATATATTTGCTCAATGCATTATGGGAAGAATGTGCTTAATTGAATCATATAAATGGAAAGATTTTTTTTCATTTGTTTGATTTTTTACCCTTTCAAGGATTTATTTTTTTTTTTAGATTTGCTTGTACTTGCAAGTTTTAAGTATTAGATGAAGGAAACAAATTAAACCAGAAAAAAATGAAATAAAGAAACATCGATACTAAAAAATGAATACAATGTTTCTAGCTATTCATTTATCCCAGATGACATGACAGCACACTGATAAGTCTTCCACTAGAATACAGAAACCCCAAACCACAAGTCAGATTGCATTCTGCCAGGAACTTCAAAGGATACAATGGAATAGAATACAATAGAATAAACCAGGTTGGAAGAGACCTTCGAGATCATCACATCCAACCCATCAACCAATCCAACCCACCTAAACAAATAGACCATGGCACCCAGCACCCCATCAAGTCTCCTCCTGAACACCTCCAATGATGGTGACTCCACAACCTCCACGGGCAGCCCATTCCAATGAGCAATCACTCTCTTTGTATAGAATTTCTTCCTAACATCCAGTCTAAACCTGCCCTGGCGCAGCCTGAGACTGTGTCCTCTTATTCTGGTGCTGGTTGCCTGGAAGAAGAGACCAAGATCCACCTGTCTACAACCTCCCTTCAGGTAGTTGTAGAGAGCAATAAGGTCACCCCTGAGCCTCCTCCTCTCCAGGCTAAGCAACCCCAGCTCCCTCAGCCTCTCCTCATAGGGCTTGTGTTCCAAACCCCTCACCAACTTTGTTGCCCTTCTCTGGACACGTTCCAGCAAGTCAACATCCTTCCTAAACTGAGGGGCCCAGAACTAGACACAGTACTCGAGGTGCAGCCTAACCAGTGCAGTCTTTCCCAAACAAAATTCTCACAGCCAACAAGGCAAGAGCATGATTACAGATAATTGATCTTCGAGGTCTCTTCCAACCTTGGTGATACTGTGTGATACTGTGTCTGTGTGAAATTATCATTCCTGTTGGTACAATGCATCAGCAAACCACAGTGGAACTTGCCCAAGTGAGGACAGGAGCCTGAAGTAGGATGTAAAAATCAATCCTTTATCTCAAATCACAACCTCCTTATTTAAATAAAAATCAAAACCATGCTTTTATTAATCTACTTGGTAAGAACAAAACTTATAACTAAACATTTTTGAAGGTTAAAAAGTCTATACAATGTCTCGAATCAGGTTCCTCACCTCCAAAAGCAGGAATGATTGGGCAGTGCAGTACAGACCCACAGAGTTTTCTTCAAATCCCAACCCCAGTGAAATCTAACATCTCTTTATGTCTCTGTATCTGTGGCAATGCTGGAAAACTTTTAATTAATTTAGAATTTGAACACAAGAGTTACAGCAGAAAGTGTATAAAGAAAAAAACAAACTTCTTTACTCTACACTTGAGTTCTGTATTTGGTATTTACACTTCCCTTCCACTTCATCATTAGCAGCAATTGCTTCTAGAGCAATAGTACACAACCTACTTCTGCTGAAGGTACTGATGAGGGTACTTGCAAATAATTGTAGGCATTTTACAGGCTCCACTGAAACCAGAAGGTAAATACTGAAACACCTCTAATATATAAAGGAAGAGATACTGTCTCTATGTAGCCTAATGTCTCACCAATACCTTGGGATTTGAAGTAACACACTACTAGCATTTGAAATTTCTGTTCTTTGATTTTAGGCCTGGTATGAACCTTAACACAAAGCCTCAGTCAGTAGCTGTCATTACTACTTCCAGGCAAAACTATTAGAGCAACAATATCTTGTTTCTCAAATGTGTTACTATCAGTAGCTGACCCACCCTGAACTCATCAGAACATAATTAACATCAGTTCATAACTATAAGCTGATTGTCCCTTTTCAGGCTATTGTAACTCCTTTTTAATTCCTTTCTATGCTTTGCTGCGTTGCCTTATATGTAAGGAGAATAAGAGTCTCTTATCTATTTCAAGAGCTCCTAGAGGGACATACCTTTTTGTATGGCAAACTGTTCTGTATTCTTCTCAATGGCAATGACAAAAAGGGATCTCAAGTCTCATAAGTAACTTTCTGAATCCTTACTTAGAAGGATGTGGATTTAACAGGGCCTGAAACATGGTCCAGACTAAACAAAATCAAAGTACTGATACTGATTTTCAAAAGAAGAGAACACAGAAGTTCCAAAAGCTTAAGGGTTTTTGCTTGTTTGGTGGAGAGTATAGTCGGCATCAAAGTTCCAAGCTGTGAGAAACATACTTATTCTATACTGAGGAACCAAAAAACCTGCTCTACTGACTACATGCAATGCTATTTTAGGTCACTCATAATTCTGCCCATTGGACTCTGTACTGATGTCCAACTACCATTACCAAATGCTGGATGCAAGAAAGCAATTCCATTTGTGATTGCAACAACCACTGGCAAGGCTGTTTAGGCATCTGTTACACCACTGACTTATTTCAGCCATGCTGACTCAGCATTCTCCACCAGGCTATCATAAAAGCACTGTCAGTCCTTGGCCTTCAGTCTGTTCACTGGAAGAGGCTATTACAATCAGCTTGGATTTGCAGAGCAAGAGGGAGTGAGAAGGAGCAAGGGACTCTATTTAGCAATGAGCAGTGGCTAAAACACTGCTATCAATGCATGAAGTTGGCTCACACCAGCAGGTTTATGATGCTCTGGATAACCACATTCCCAGAGTGAACTACAACTGATGAATATGCACACAATGTCATCATCCAAGTACATGATTGAAGGATATTGTTATAATGAGTCTCAGCAGTACACTCTCTCATCACTGAAATTCTGCTCATTTCACAGGGACATATTTTAATTCACACTTGCAGTTTGGTTTGTAGCCACTACAAAGAGTAGGCATTGCATTTGTAGCCACAATTCTCAATCGTGGGGGTGTGGATGAGAATTGAAAATTGGTTTCACTCACACCTAAACTCTTGTGTCTGACACCTCATGATTCAGAACTGTATTTCTTCAGTCACAATCATTATGTTTTGAGTGGGCATACGTGTTAAAGTAACAAGAAATTTTGGAATGATACTGTAGCAAAGTAGATTGCTGTTAAAACAAACAATGCACTCCACAGATAATAAACTCTTGGAGTCTGTAGAAAAGCAGCAATCCTGCTGAAATGTGCTCTAGTGGCAAACAGGTGTATGGAAATGTACTCAAGTAGGCAGAAATGGACAGTAAACACTAAAACAACAACAACAGCTTAGATTTCATAATGCACAGGAAGGTAGACAACTTGCAGGAGTTTTACCACAATGGCTTTACCTTCCATTGTCCCTTGAAATAGCTTGCAAGAAAATGTATCTATTTTTTTGCAGTAACATGACACTTTACACTGAACAACTGAAATAGAAAGATTCCTTCAGGTTATAAATTGGCAGCAAAATTTCCAAGACAGCAGCATGCTCATCTTACCTGTCCCACAAACTTCCTGCTTATGACCCTGGTATCTCCACTTTAAAATCTAGAGTCTAAATTTCTTGCATTTCAGTGCTCAGTGTATACTAAAGTAACTCTGCTTTGTCCTTAATGACTTAACAAATCTGTATAATGCTCAGCAATGAATAAAAATCTCTAATTAGATTTAATATTATTACAGGAAGTTGGGAACTCATACTTCTCTCACAAGTGATCTACACTAACAGCCCATCCTGTGCTGTATAGGTTCTGAGGTATTTGCAGAAATTATATGCCTCCTGTGCCAACAAAATACTTCACATCTGCAGCTCATCTTGGGTCACATAGGAGGAGAGCTAATTCAGCATTTCTGTTCAGAGGCTTCCCAAACAAATGACACTAGATGACTTGTTTGCTTATTGCATCTCTAGTCAAAGTCAAGCCGTTGTGATGCCACCAAAGTGAGGAACAGAGCACATAAATTTCCAGGGTTTAGTGAACTGAAGAAATGTGGCTGTTTCTTCCCAAAGCATCATATTATTCCTGCAAAATTGCATTGTGGAGCTTTTTGGTTTTGTCTTTTTCCTGCAACATTAAAATAAATATCTGCTAACAGTGAGAAAAAGCATTCTTTAACAGATTTTGAATTTATTAGTTTTGGCATTTGTTAGACAGGAAGCAACGTAGAACAAGACTGAAATATTTCAGAACTAGACATTATAGGTCTTCAGCAGAGTAAATGTTATGAGAAAAGTTTATCAGACTGTAGTTTAAGATACCTAGGCTGCTCATCAGCTGGGCACAGTCTCTCCAGTGCCATCTGAGGTGCACTTATCAAGTTCCTTGGTCCATGTGAATACCTTGGCCTTGTCTCAAAATGCTGTACTGACTACTTAGCCATCTTTCTCCAGCTTTTACATCGCACTTTCCATGGCAAAGAAATGACATAAACCGTAAGAAATTTCTAGCATGCTCCAGATCCAGGTTCCTGGACCGAACAACACAGTACACCAGGATCCCAGGCAACCTGTGACAGAACAAGAGGACACAGTCTCAAGCTGCACCAGGGGAGGTTTAGGCAGGATGTTAGGAAGAAATTCTTCACAGAAAGATTCATTGGCCATTGGAATGTGCTGCCCAGGGAGGATGGAGTCACCATCACTGGAAGTGTTCGAAAAGAGACTGGATGAGGCACTTAGTGCCAAGGTTTAGTTGATGAGATGGTGTTGGGTGATAGGTAGAGCTTAATGATCTCGAAGGTCTTTTCCCACCTGGTTAATTCTGTATTCTGTAAAGAACCACATATTGGGTTTTTCCCACCCAATTCAGAGTCCTGGCTGTGTATGTCAAATAGAGGTAATAATACCTTGTCTGTTGGGGTTTTTAATTTATTTTTTTCCCACATATTACAACATTTCTTAAGCAAAAAACATTTCACTTGATAGATGGTTTGGTGCAGGGCAGAGCACTTGCCTGATGTTATCTGAGATCTCGTTATATACTCCTGTAAAAATGCTATAAAATAATAGCAATGTGAAAAAAAATCTCTCTCTCTCTCGCTAGAACAAACCTTACCCAAAGTTCACCAAGGAATTACCACTAATTGCAGGTGTCAGGAAACTTGAGATCACTTAAAAGCACTAAAAATATAAGCAGCTTGTAAAAGGAATTTAAAGTATCAAAGACATTTTGATGCATAGTATCATAGTATCAGTCAGGGTTAGAAGGGACCACAAGGATCATCTAGTTCCAACCACCCTGCCATGGGCAGGGACACCCCACACTGGATCAGGCTGGCCAGAGCCTCATCCAGCCTGGGCTTAAACACCTCCAGGGATGGGGCCTCAACCACCTCCCTGGATAGCCCATTCCAGGGCTTCACCACTCTCATGGTGAAGAACTTCTTCCTCACATCTACCCTGAATCTCCCCACTTCCAGCTTCATTCCATTCCCCCTAGTCCTATCACTACCTGATATCCTGAGAAGTCCCTCCCCAGGCTTCTTGTAGGCCCCCTTCAGATACTGGAAGGCCACAATGAGGTCACCTCGGAGCTTTCTCTTCTCCAGATTGAACAGCCCCAACTCCTTCAGTCTGTCCTCATAGGACGTTCCAGCACATCCATATCCCTCTTGTGCTAGGGGCTCCAGAACTGGATGCAGTACTCCAGATGGGGTCTCAGCAGAGCTGAGTAGAGGGGGAGAATCACCTCCCTTGACGTGCTGGCCACACTTCTCCTGATGCAGCACAGGATCTGACTGGTTTTCCGGACTGCAAGTGCACATTGAGAGCTCATGTTGAGCTTCTCGTCCACACATACACACACAACTCCCCATATCCCACCCTTCCCATCACCTCCAACCCACATCCCGACCAAAACCAAAAAAGATTTAAAAAAAAAAAAAAAACAAAAAACAGAAGAAGAATGTCTACCTTCAGAACACTCTTGGATGTTGCAGAATCTTTTTTATGGAGGGTATTTAGAAGTAGTCTCTCACATGTCACACAAAGTGTAAGAAGAATTACACAAACAGGCTCACTCCAGCGTGTTTCCGAAAAGGCACAGACTGTTTACTTATTTTAACAGAGAGACTTCAACTATTTTTTGATAGGGCTAAAGAAAATAAATATGTTAAGTTCAAATGATATAGATGTGTTTAAATCTGGAGCACCTTTTGGGTTTTTTTGGCAAGATAAATCTGCTGCTTAACTAGCTAGAAACTGAAATTACTGACACAAGTTAGAGTGCCACATTTCAGTGGATTTAAGTGTAATCCAGAGACCATTATTATTCTTCCCTGTAGATGCAATGTACACTTTTGATTGAAGGCAGAATTACTTGCAATTAGCATGCTAAATTTTCCATCACAGATTAATCCTTTCCTCTCCCAACAGACAGAATTTATTTTTGTAAGCAGTCATCCTAGGGAGGATAAGTGAGAGCATCTCTGAGGATTACATTCCCCTTTGGATCTGTTCTCCTAGGCCTTGCCCGCTGATAATGGGCATATTATTCAAATGGTTTATCCAATCCAAAAGACTGTAGAGTTCACAGAGCTTAACAGATAAAACAATGACATTTTACTGTAACCTTTCTCATTTCAAAATGGTCACCTAATTGTTCAGGACCTTTTATCAATGATCAGGCAAGGAAAATCAAGGTGATCCTTGTTGTTGAGGACACTTAAAAGCACCAGATATGGGCCTTTCAACCTAGTTTTGAGTCATGCAAGACTCAAGGACACTACACAACAGGGCTTGTCCATTCCCCATTCCACCTATTTTTGTTGGTTTTTTATTTGGTTGGTTAGTTTGTTGTTTGGGGCTTTTTTTAAAGCATGGGCATACAGATATTTGCATACTTGCACACCAACACATGCACACTCACCATTATTTGTCAAAATAGTAAGACTGCCAAGCAGATACTTAAAAATCTAGGAAATGTTGGTATTCAGTGGCATGGAGACTACTGTGGGCTCCTCTTCTGCTATATTGCATAGTCATTTATTATTTCTGAGGACCCTAGTTTCAATCAGCAGAGGAGAATGTTTCTAGAAAGCACTACTGTTAAATGCAGTTCCTCAGAAAAGCAGGTGCTGCCTCTAACACCCTCATCCCTGCAAAACTTGAGTATCAGCAGCAAATGAGCAAGAGGAGAGGAAGACAGAAGCAAAAGTAAGTTTAATTCATGAGGTCTGGGAGAACACACTTAAATCCCACCTGCACCTCAGAGACAGAAGTAACTACCAATTGTAAGATATCAGTTTTAGGGAGACAGAGTATAGGTAAAATACAATGAAGAGAGTTTTCATAAAATAGAATCATAGAATTGTTAGGGTTGGAAGGGACCTCAAAGATCATCTAGTCCCAACCCCCTGCCATGGGCAGGGACACCTCACAATATCACCTAGGTTGCTCAGAGCCACATCCAGGCCAGCCTTAAAAACCTCCAGGGACTGGGCTTCTACCACCTCTCTGGGCAACCTGTTCCAGTGTCTCACCACCCTCCCTGAGAAGAACTTCTTCCTAACATCCAATCTGAATCTACCCATTTCTATTTTTGCTCCATTTCCCCTATTCCCATCACTACCTGACACCCTAAAATGTCCCTCCCCAGCCTTCTTGTAGGCCCCCTTCAGATACTGGAAGGCCAAAATGAGGTCACCTCAGAGCCTTCTCTTCTCCAGACTGAACAGCCCCAACTCTTTCAGTCTGTACTCGTAGGAGAGGTGCTCCAGCCCTCTGATCAGCCTCATGGCCCTTATCCAGACACATTCCAGCACATCCATGTCCTTCTTGCATTAGGGGTTCCAGAACTGGACACAGTACTCCAGGTGGGGTCTCACCAGTACAGAGTAGAGGGGGAGAATCACTTCCCTTGACTTCTTGGCTATGCTTCTCTTGATGCAGCCCAGGATGTAATTGGCTTTGTGGGCTTCAAGTGCACACTGGTGGCTCATGTTGATTGCTGCTCAGCCTAGATCAGTGCTTATGATTGCCCTGACCCAGATGCAGGACCTTTCACTTGGTCTCACTATCACCGGAATTGGCCCTTCTGATAGACAGAAAGTGATTTTAAATGCAGCTCTTTACCGCCTCAAAGGTAGTAGTTTAACACCTTAATGGCATGGTTAGGGAAGGAATATCTTTTTCTGGCACAAGGCATATTCTTGCTCCCAGTTGTTTTTCCCTTTAAGCAGGTCAAAATCTTGTTTTCAGCCTAGGCAAGGTGGGGAGAAATAAAAATCTGTTTAATATAGCAAGATATAATTGGCTTCAACAGGTAATATATGCAACAGAAGTAAAATGAATGTTGTCTTCAAATGCATATAAACTGCTGAGAGACAGTTGCATTTGTCTTAAACTAAGCTTCCAAATCAATACATGCTTTTTATTTGTGACATAATTTGCCCTCTGAAAAAAAATGTAATAACCCAGCATCCCTTTTGGATGCCATGAAAATAAACAACTACTTGTGAAATAAATATTCTTGTGAAGTGTACTTCAGAATTTCCCATTATGAAATGAATAATTATGGGGTTTTGAGTTAGGTTTAGAAAGTATACAGTGAATAAAACTGCTGCTTATTGGGGAGAAAACAAAATATTGAATAGTTGTTCATTAATTAAAGACTATCTGGTTTCTATGCTGAAAAGGAGTGGAGGATGCTGTGTAAAAAATAGTTCGTGATCAGGTAATTAAAGCCCTTCACACTGCATACACATTAGGGAGTCTAATTAAGTTTGCAATGACATTTTCTATCCTTCAAGTTTCTAACTTCACAGCTTAATAATGTTCTTTTAACATTTGTTCTTCATTTGTGCTAGGGCTCTACGATGTCCCAACAACTCATTTAAACACTATAAATGCATCTACTTTTGATTTCTTTTTTCTTGTGTGTGTGTGTGTGTTAAAGAATTACTGAGTCTTTATACCACAGACATAAAGTGAAAGATGTGGTGCTTTTTTGCCTACAAGGAAATTCAATATCTCATTTTTATCCCAGACACTTTGAGCGCTTAGAATATGCTGCGAGATCTCTATATTCAGCTTCGCTCCGGCTTTGGAGTTAACAGCTAAAGAGCTGTTACAAAAGGAAAGAGTTACAAAAGGAAAAAAAAGGTTGACAGGTGGGATTACCAGAGAAAACATCCATTTCACAGACTTTTCATAAAAATCATTCCTCCCTACAGAGTGCTCTGCTTTTCCTGTGAGTCTGAGCAAGCTTGGTAAGGGCAGGGAAATCTTCAATTCCACTTTCCTTCTTTCTTCCCTCTTTTACAGAACCAGACAGTTTAAAGCAAAGACTATAAATTCATATTTAAATTGCACAGATGTGGGAATCTCCAAGTGTGTGAAAGACTAAGCTCTGCTTACAATCCCAATAGAGAGTGAAGATTTTCTTACTGTGACTTGGAAAACATCAGTTATAGCTATACTTTAAGAAACATGAAGATACAGTCCTCATAGCAGAGGCATTGCTTAGTCTTGTGCTGGTGAATGCTATCACTTACTACTGTACTTAAGATCTTCCCTCTTTGCACGAGCTCTGCATGCCTCCAGACACTCTGACAGAGAACAGGTGCCAGCCGCCAACAATCCCAGACATGCTGCCTTTTCCTGTTCCACATTTGGAGGTGCTGAGGATGCCCAAGGCTGAACTGCTCAGCCGTGAACTCGGTGCTACTGAAAAAATATGGAGCATACCTCTTCTCCATAACCCCCTCCCCTAGGATTAATAGAATGAACCAGCACAGCACAAAGTACAGGTTACACATACATTAACAAAAGCATTGCCTATAAATTACCTCTTCTCTGCAGTGGGCAGTTTACACCACCGCATCTTCTTATCACCAAGATTTTTCTCCATCTAATTCTATTTGCTGTTCCACAGTGACTATCAACAATAACTCATTTAGTTTTAATGACATTAAAAGTAGAGTCTGTCCTTGAGATAGAATCTAATTTTTCTTTATGAAAGCCAACATAAATTCTATCCATGAGGTCTCTGACAGGCTGGTAATAGAGGTGTTGTTAAAGTGAGCTAAAAATACAAACCAGGAAAAAAAAAGAAAAGAAAAAAGTATCTTTCAGAGGAATCATTAGAGAAATTGATGAGGTCTGTTTGCTTTCCTTGCAATCTCTGAGGACAAATTATGTATATAAAGCATAGAGCTAGCACTAAGCCTGTCACACAAAGATACTCATTGGAAAGAAAGGTCAAGATCTGTTCATCTATGCAATACAGATAAAGGTTATTAAGGAGTTCTGCAACAGCCCCTTATTAAAGTTATCTTACATTTCATAGGAAAGTTAGTAAACATGTAGCTATTTTTGTTTCCTCTTTAGCTATCTCCCATGGGGGGAGGGAAGGAATAAAAAAAAAAAAAAAATAGAATCTGGCCCTTAAGTCCTACATCAAAATGCACATAATTAATGGAACCAGACTAATGTTGCCCAGGCAACTAGTTCTGCTGTTTCCTAACTTTCTACTTGACTTTGTAGCCTTGCTATTTATATTTGTACTTAGCAATGTATCTGAAAGTAATTATTAATATCTTTGTGAGATTGTGATATGCACCACTGACTGTTCCCTACCGTGATGAGTGAATTTATCACTCATTAATGACAAAATTAACAGTACAGTCCTGAACTATAAGTGTGGTCTGAATAGAAACAACAATGAAATCCTTAGGGAGACTTTATCTATTTAATACAGGATGAAACATGATTTCACAGATGCAATGATATCAAACTGCTTTCACATTCTCAAGGGATTTTCCCTGGGCTTTTGAGGCCTTTGCAATGTGGCAGAGAATGGGGTGAAAGAACACAATTGCCCTTATAAACTGAGATATAGAGAAATGGTGCTGAAAACAGAGACAGCTTATGATAACAGTCCAGTTGTAGAACTGCTTCATTCAGTGTGGTGCTTATGTCAGAGACTTGCACACTGGCACTTCAATATGGGAAACACCAGACCCTGCTGTCCTGGAGAAGAAACCTCAGTCCTGGGCAAGGACATAACTCAAGCTGATTAAATAGGAATATAAAATTTCCATCCATATGCCAAGCAATGCAAACTTCCACAAGCTTCATAATGGGAAAAAAAGAAAGAAAAAAAAAAAAAAAAAAGAGATAAATAAAATCTGCTGAGTGCAGAGTTTTGTGGGAGAAAGCAAACACCAAATTTGCATATTTCTCAGGAATAGTTACCAGATAATAAAGTCTGAAAGAGATGCACATCCACCCTGTGCCACCTGATGTAATACTTTTTTCCCCCCCTTCTGATAACACATGCTTTCCTAACATGCTGATTTTACTCAGGACTTTTACATGTTTAACTTGCACATGTATCTCAGGAATCCAAGATTACCTTCACAGCTTGTCTTGTGCGGCTTTAACTTAAGGTAGTACCAGGAAGAAAATTCAGGGAAAACCATAAATTAAAAAGAAAAAAATAAATTGCTTTGTTGGAATTTTTAATATATTTTATCAAGAGCATTAACTGCATTCTTAGTTTTGTTTTCTGTGGGAGAAAACAAATTATCCTATTTACATAAAAAGCTGATGAGTCACAGAGTTGGCTCCTGGAGCATATGAAAATCTTGTAGTATGTCAGCGGTGTATTTCACCACCATAAATGTGATGCATGACTTTAGAGTTTGCCACGCACTCCTCTGCCCACAATAAGCAAAGTGCATTCTTGAAGCTGCCAGTCATGATTGCTAACAGACTCTTCTTACAGACATTCCTGCTGGAGTCTGAACCTACAGATACAGGCACTTGTAACTGCAGAACAGATGGGCCTCACAGGCAGCCCCAGTGTCCCAAAACCTTGATTGTGGCACTGGGAAGACTCTTTTGAAGTTACCATGTGCCCCTCCAGGCCAATGCACCTAGATTTCTAGTAGCCAACCCAAACCATTATATGACTCTGTGAAAACCAGATTAGGCTTCATGCATCCATCCAGCTAAACTACATAGATACGGAGTGGTACCTGATGAGTAGAATTCTCCCTTATGAAAGAATGAGCTGTTCTCACATTTGATTTTTGCTTTTGTAAGGCTTCAGGAAAGTCTTTTTCTCTCTTTCTGTGCCCCAGTTTCTCCAAGTTTGTTTCTTCCCTGGGCAGCAACAGTAACAACTACCGAGCTTTACAGCAACAACAACTACATATCTGTTTAAAACAAAGGTATTTGTGTTACTGCAAACTGTTACAGTGTAGATGGGAATTCAGTATGCTTGAAAACAGCAGAATGCTTATGGAAAACATAATGGTACACTGTAAAAAACGAAAGCAAAGTGCATATCAGAGATAGAGTAGCTAATTATTGCCAATAAAGATTCAATGCTCCACCAAGTTTTCATTGCAAAATGTGACTTTCATGAATACAATCTGGAAAAAGCAGATGGAAAAGACCTTAGAAACAAATTTCTAATGGCAGTTGAAAGAACTGTTCTTTCAAGAATCAGTAATTTTGTTTGAGTCTGCACACACCAGCATCTTAATAACCCGGATGAATAGTAACCTTTGGCAGTTTGGGAAAGGTAAGGTGTAATTAATGTAATCCCTCCTTTCTAAAAGGATTTGTTTACCCTCTGTTTTGTCATGGGTACCAAAAGGTCAAATCTGGGCCTGATCCCAAGCATCATTACAAGTTTCTTAATGCCTCCAGGCCACTAAGATCATGAAAGCTAAACCACATTACTGCTGATGTGCATGCTATTTCTGAAGGTATCTGATAGCCTCAGAAAAAGGAAACATCCCTCTTGGACACCTGGCAAGAATGTATTATAAATCCAGATCTATGTGAACCTGCACTACCATTTAGGCAGTTTGTGAAGTCATGCTGCAGTAATCACTTACACAGAATAACATTAATTTGAAAGTTGATGATTAGCCAGCAGTGATGCAGGAAAGTTGAGGGTCACAATTTTGCCCACAAAGCAAAAAACCCCAAGAATATAAATAAATAAATAGCCTCTCCCTTTGTCAAAACCTAAACAAAATAACTCTAAAAGTTTCTAAATAAAAGATTGTTTTAAAAGACAGGTTTTTATACCCCTGGTGAAGCTTGCAATGTTTATTTTCCAAAGTGACTAATAAGGAAGTCTTTGGCATTCCAAATTCATGTTTTGCTAATAGCACTGCAGGGCTACATGTTTAAAATTGACAATAAAGCATATTGATCAATTTAAGAGGCAGCACATAACTTAGCATCCTCCCAGTTAGGTAGCCCTAACATTCTGGCAGCTCTACAAACCTTTCTTCTTCTTCTATTAATTTTAAATGTAAAAAAAAAAAAAAAAAAAAAAAAAAAAAAAGTTTGCAGCCCAGTCCCATAAACCTTACTAAGCAACCATATTGTCTACTTTAAAAAATATAAATAAAGCTTTTTTATCTGATCAAAACATTTAACAGAGTAAAAGTTAATACCAATATGCATTATAATCTTATAAGCATTCATACACAAAATACTACCTTTTGGGACTCTCTGTTTTCACTATCCAAAACTGTATTGTCCAGAGCTTAACTCCCTTCTTCCTCCAAGTCCTACATCTGTGGCTCTGCTTTTGACACTTTGGCCAAGACACTGGTCAGGAACTTCCCAATGGAAATTCAAGGTATGTCTCACTTCTGTGTAAATGTTTTTGATGACGAGAGCAGCTTAAAAATTGGACAACGTTGGCACTAGTTCACAACAGTGACAAAGTCACCAGGAGTCAGAACTGATATTGGAGAAAGCAAAAAATCAAGCCATTACCAAAGCCTGAAGAAAACAAATTTGCAAATTCAGACTCAACTGTGGCACATTAATGCATGAATAGCATTATTCTGTAAGTATTTCCAAAGAATCCTCTGAAGTTTTGCTTGATGTGCAGCAGGTCCACAAGAGCCTCACACATTACTAGACAATTGCAGCACACAAGGACTAGTGAACCTTGCGAACGACCCTAGGGATCACAGAACGAATCTCAAGGTCCAGTATAAAAGACACAAACAAAAGCTTTACCTACAGATTTCTTTTTTGAGAGAAGTGGTGGACCAGAATTTTCATTTGTATCCTTAAGTCAAAGGAAAATGAAAAGGCTCCTCTCTAGATAATGTGACTGTGTCCTCTAGCAAAATTAGGATATAGTGACTTTCAGAGAACTAAGTTTGATGAAACTGAGATTGGGGTTTTTTTCTCTTGTTTTTATTCCTGAAAACTTGAGTTCATGCTGTTTCTTACAAGGCTGGCAAAAAAAAGTATTCCCCTGATACATATCAGATTATATTTTTGTGTCTGCACTACATGAATGTTTATTAGCTAAGTGGCAAAATAAAATCTATGCAAACACTACAGCAACAAATGCATGGAAAATACATCCAGCAAAACTTTTCAAGAGGGACTAAATACAGAAACAGCAAAGTTACACTAAAGGGTGTAAAACCAAACCAAACCAAACATAAACCAAACCACCACCAAAAATCCCCACACACCACATACTCCTCTCCAGATATTAAAAAAATCAAACCCAAAACCAAGAAATTAAAGGTGAAAGAGGGTTCTACAGAGGGAGCTCTGCCAAACAGTTTCTACAGGCAAGGAAGATGACTAATTTCTCTAAATAAACACAGAAACAAATGTGCTGGGAAGCAAACACCTTCGTTGGCATACCCTCTCTCGTGCCTCTCAAATGACACCTCTTTTATCACTTACACTTTTTTTCTAGCTTTCATTTTCATGTATAGTTTAGCTTTACACTGAATGGACAGCCCCAGAAGTGCAGTGCCTTGCCTCACAAAATTCTTTTAATCCTTCTTAAATGACAAACAAATATAAGGAATCTATATATTACATAGTCGGAGCAGATTTGTCGCCTTCCTGTTGCACCTCCTATCTCATCCATATGCAAGCTGATGTTATGCTAGCTCAAGTGTTTTGCTCAGTGTCACTGACCATCTTGCACCTCAGTATGCCAGAGGCCCACCAAATCATTGTCTGCAGCACACTTTTTACAAAAAGGTCATGTCCCACGCTGAATTAGCCTCGAAGAGCACACTGGTTAAGTAGCCTTTGCTCCTCTCCTGCTCCTGAATGTCAGCCCTGCTAATTAGTAAACTCAAGCAAATAAACTCCCACCCCTACCATGCTCTTCTCTGCCATTTCCTGGGAAGTGCAGAGGAATGAGTAGTAGTTGTTGTGTAGATGTTCTATTCACCTCGTTCACAGCTTCCAGGATAAGATGTAAGCAGGTGAAGACGTTTATTATGTTACACAGCTGTAGCAGTTTGGGCTGGGTGCCCTCTGCTGTGTTTATACGAGAGGTGCTTCCTGTGTCCAGAAGTCCAGCCCAGTGGGTGGACACAGGAAACCAGGTATTTCCTACTATAATTCTCTGCACCATCATAAGATCCAGCGCAGGGTCTGGCACTTCCTCTTTCTTCCCTCTCCACCACCCGGTAACTTGGGGGAGATGTCTCCCAGCCTTGGGCCTAGCCAGGCTCAAGACCAGGGGGATGGGCAGTCTCAGATCTGGCCAGCTGAGACTAGCCCAGCAGTGGAGGGTGGGGGAGAAGGACCCCTGGGGGTCTTGGGTGTACCCTTAGGTGGGGATGGGATATCTCTGGTTGTGCTTCTGGGATTTCTTTTGTCACTGTGCTTCTGGCTCTCTGTAAACATTCACTGCTTTCGATTTAAACTTTCCATCACTTTTGCAATCCATTTGTCTGAGTCGTTACTTTTTGCCCGTGGTGGGGAGGGGGTCTGCCTCAACCCATTACAACAGCAAAGTTGTATACTCTATCAGAAGGCACATGTGTCACATCTTCATTGGTTATTTTCTACTGGCATGCTTGTAACCAAGGCATACAATAGGTTAAAATAACAAAACAATATTTTAACACATCCAACCAAATTCTGCCTAATTTCTCTCCTTCAGTTACAAGATGTTTGCATTCTTTTCTGAGTCAAAAACTAAACATAGCCTTCTCTAATTCGAGCAAAGGCAAATCTCCATAGCCTTCCAAAGCTATCCAAAAGCAACCTTTCTCCTACAAGTAGTCATATGAGTGACAGCCTAGATTTGAGATTAAATAAGTGAATAAATAAATAAATGAAGGAAACAAATGACATGGTTTTTGTTCCCTTATGCATATAAAATGTTCTGGTCTACTACCCAGAAAGGAAGTGCCTCTGGAACTCACAAGGGGAAGGAAAATAAAAAAAGGAAAGGGAACCGTTGAAGAAGGGTCTGAGTGCAAAAGCAACTTGCACAAAGTAACTCTGGAGTTTGCAGTGAGCTCTGGAAACCAAGACACTGAAGGACACAGCTGCAGCTCCCACAGCAAGGAGACTGGCAGTGGAAAGCGTTTATGCCACTTAGTAAAACCCAGACACATTTGCCCAGACAACAAGTGACTGAGTGGGTTTAACAAGTAGGATAATAGCCCAGGATGTTTTTTTGATCTGAATACATAATTAAAGGGGATCAAGAAAAGGCTCAGGTTTAGAAGTGGCCTTGAATATCTGCAGCCTAATTAAGATTGATTTTGCCAATCACTGCTCAGAGCATGAGTCTTCTGTTTGCACTTGGTTTCCAGTAAAACATCTCAGCTGCCTAGAGATCAGCATGCAGGCATTACCCACATTAAAAATACGGTGGGTTCAGACCTGGCCTATGACAATTATACACAAATCCTAGGGGTTGCTATCTTTTCGCTGTAGATTACTCACGACAAGTACAATCAATAAGGCTTGTGAGCCTGAGGCTCAGAAGGGCTGTAGCTATTCTTTTTTTGTCTCAGCCTGTATGCCTAATATGATAGGGTGGCAAGGATGCACAGATGAAGCAGTTTGTTATTTATGACAGCATCAATCAATGCATTCTATTACTAAATGAATTAAGTAGCACTGCAATAACTGCTTTTTTTCTGCTGCAACTTTGGTTTTTAAAAATTGCATGGAAGAGTGATATTGATCTGCCTAAGTCTACTGCCATTTCATTACTGATTTTTTTTTTTGTCTGTGATGGAACAGAGTCCCTTCTACCACTGTCACAAAATTTATGTAACCATAGCACTAAATTTAACTACAGACTCACAAAAGGGATAGAGCATATTTACACCTTTAAATTTCAAAACAGTGTTTCTAAACCTCTCATCAAACCATCTGTTTGACCCAGGAGATTCCTAAACTCTTTGACCATTTGGTATGAAGATTCCCCAGTTTCCTACAGCTCACTTTCTCTGCATACTGTAGTGGTGTAATGCACAAAAACTTGGCTAGGCACAGTTGGAGAAGAGAATGAAGCTGTATCTTACAAGCAATAATGAAATGCAATGAATATATACAAAATATACAGTATTTACGATATCATACAAGAATTTTCAGGAAAGAACACAACACAGAAATCCTCCCAAGGAGGATGTCACCTCGGGTTCCCCCAACCTCTCTCCCCCTTCCCTTTCTGTCCAGTTAATTAGACAAAACAGGAGAAAGAGAGGGAAAAGGATATTAAGGGAATTTGTTAGCTCAAAGCTTTGTTAAGAAGTTAGTTTTTCTTATCTTATCAGTTTCAGTCCAGGATCAGCAGCATGCATTCTGGCCAAGAAACAAAAGACAGACTGAGACAGAATGTAAATTCATAAAATTACATCCCACTCGTCTACTAAGGAAATTCTTTTAGAAGATTCTTAATTTTGTTTTCCTCTTTACACCCAAACATTCAGCTAGACAATTTTGCAGCTATCCTTTCATAAGGGCACAGCCTCAACTGTCACACATACCCAGACCTGCAAGTCTGTACACTTCGATACTTTGCGGTTGTGTGACATGAGATCTAACAAAAGTGGATCTACTAAAAAGTTCTCCGGTGCTAGCAGTGCCCTTGGTGTTGTTACAAATGGAAGTGGTCAGAAAAAAGTAACATGACATAAAAAGAAACAGGTGCTTTGGGAACAAAACACCTGTGCTCATTTGGAAATAAGGGATGGGGGTTCAGCTCTGCATCTCATTTGAAGGGAGCCTCACTACGGAGCCATCCTTTGCCCTGTTTGACACTACTGCAAGAAACATTTCATTCTGGCTCACTGGGCCAGAAGATTAGAAAACAACAGGGAACCCAAAGGCAGATCTGGGCCACACATTTTATCATGGGAAAACCACAGGAGATGAGGGATTTGGTATTGATCAGGTGTGCTTTCATCCCTGAAGGAGATCTGTGGCCTAAAAGAATGTCCCAAAGTAGCAGCTATGTCCAGCTCTGGAGCTCCAAACACAAAAAGGATATGTAACTGTTAAAATGGGTCCAGAGGAGAGCCACAAAGACAGCCAGAGGGCTGGAGCACCTCTCCTATGATGACGGGCTGAGAGAGTTGGAGTTTTTCTGCCTAGAGGACAGAAGGCTCCAGAAAGACCTTATTAAAGCTTTCCAGCATTTAAAGGGAATCTACAGGACTGATAGAGATGGCTGAGGAACTTTGTAAAAACATCTGTAGTGACAAGACAAGGTGTAATGGCTCCAAACTAAATGAAGCACGATTTAGAGTAGATATTAAGAAGAAATTTTTCACTATGAGGCTGGAAAAACACTGGAATAAGTTGCCCAGAAAAGTTGTGGAAGCTCCAAGCCCCAAAATGTTCAAAGCCAGGCTGGATGGGGCCCTGAACAACCTGATCTAGTAGGTGTTTGTGACAGTTTAGGCTGTGCCTTTCAGAAAAAATAGCTGCAAAATTCTTTAGCTGAACAGTCCAGTGTAAAAAGGAAAACAAAGATGATTTATAAATGAATTTCATTGGCCCTTTGCAGGGGGTTAAAACTATTTAAGGTCCCTTCCTACCTAAACCATTCTATGATTCTATGGCATGGCTTCATAGTGATGAAAAAAAATGTGTGATTTGAGCAATATGAATGCAGAGATTTCAGCCTTTAGTGATCTATAAAGAATGTGAGAGAATTTCAGCCTATTTGTCAAATATGAATTACAGTGAACCAAATTATGTAACAACCCCCATACAATACTACAAGCTTGGGGCAGTAGCTGGAAAGCTGCCTGGCAGAAAAAGACCTAGGCATGGACAGCCAGATGAGCATGAGCCAGCAGTGTGCTCAGGTGGCCAAGAAGGAAAACAGCATCCTGGCCTCTATCAAAGGAGTGAGGCCAGCAGGAGCAGGGAGGTCATTGTTCCCCTGTACTCAGCACTGGTGAGGCCACACCTCAAATTCTGTGTTCAGTTTGGGGCAAAGCAGTATGGAGTCACCATCCCTGGAGGTGTTTAAAAAACATGTAGACATGGCACTTCAGGACATGATTGTGGTCATGGTAGTGTCACATCAGTGGTTGGACTCTATGATTTTAGAGGTCTTTTCTATGTTTCTATAACCATGTATTTGAGAGATGTGATTGAGCCAGGAAGGTAGTGATAATGAAGCATGTCTAATTAGGGATTTAAGACAAACTGATAAAAGACAGGCCACAGCTCACTGTCTAGGGCTGCTAGATATCTAGGACTGATTGCCTTGCTATTTCATCTAGAGTGTTGTGATTTGCTTATCACAATCCCCGCTGCTGCCCTGACAAAGAAACCCTCTGGGATCATTTGATGCTGCATTAAGTTTTGTGCCTGAATGCAGATGGATCCCTGGAAGGCAGCAAGAGGTTTCTAGTTATTCTGTAGTGCTACAGGAAACAGCAGCAAAATTGGCATACAATGTGACATGCAATTGCATGATAATATACAAGAATTTGGATACATACCTGGACATCCACCAGTTACCCTTTAGTATGCCTTTTTGTTTTCACACTTCAAAGCTAATGGCATTTTCAGTTTTGGGATGGTCTGTTTGGGGAGGGTAGAGGGATTGGGATACAATATTTTCTGGTAGATACAAAGCTATGTAAAATGTGGCCTAGGATAATATGGCTTTAAGTAGAGAGGCCATGAAATCAGCAAGAGTTTTTCTTCAATGACACTACCAGCACACGAGGAACCATGAGGGAAAGGCATCAGTGGGCATGGGACCAAATATGAAACCTGGAGACCCTAAATTCAATATAATTTGACCACTGAGCATCCAGGCTTTATGCAAATAAATGCAGAAAAGGGGTGCTCTGAAGTGTGAAAAGGCTAATTTTCAGATACCCACTAAAAGCATCTTCAAAGAGGAAATGTAGGTATGCTCTTTTGTCTGCTGCTTTTATAAAAACCTGGAAGAATAAACCATCACTGCAATTCATAATAAAGTTAGTGTAGAACCAACTCTGACTTGGTATATGCAGCTAGAGGAAATTTACTTCCTTCCACTTTGCTTTTACAACCAACTGAATGAGATAAGAGCCTGGACTAAGTCCAAGGGACTAAACCAATTATGATAAATAGCTAAATTTGTGAATATGTAGAATCAACTGATCAGTGCATAATTACTTATACTCCCGAGGCTATGGTAAAAATGTGGCAGCAGAACCATCGTTATTTTCATCACAGTAATTATAAATCATCATCCTTGCAGATATGGCTGGATGAATGCCACCTGAAACTCTGCCTTCCCTCTGTGTCTCAGATTTGCTTCTCCACTGTCCTATGAATTTAGTTTATTTTTATACACACACACAACTGCTCTGCATGTTTGCCAATAACTCTTCAAAACTGCCTTAACTATCTGTGAATCTTTAATTTCATAAGATTATTCCTTGCAGATCACCATTCTGTTAACCTTTATAATGATGCATGTGTTGCCACCAGCACACATTTCTCAGGCTGAAAGAGCACGCACATTTTACAAGGCTATAACCAAACAATGTCCATGGATTATAAACATAGATACCATTATAAGCCTTTGAATAGTAAGGCTAAGCACTAACAGCTTACCTCCAGCTTCACAGAGGGAAAAGAAGAAACAAAGTTAAGTGAAGGATAGTAAAAAGCCAAGGTACTATTTCATGGCAATGTGCTGCTGGAGCTTGTTTTAACAAAAAATCAGACTGCACATCTGCATTTTCTTCTAATGACTGTGGTCAGACAGGAAATATAGGCAAGAAAAAAGGCCCTCAAGATGAACAAATAGGCAGAGAAAGAGTTCTCTGGGGAAAATAAAATAATATTAAAAAAAAAAAAAAAAAGAAAGTTCACAGTAAATGAGAAAACTCTGTACGTAACTTTAAAGTTCATCAAGTATATAATTACATAGCCCCTATTCTACAATATGTTATGTTCAATACCTAATTACAGGTGCAAGATGCAATCCATGCATCACTGCAAATTTTATTATAGAGTTATTTGGAATCAACATTTCAGATTTCCCAGTTTCTAAATTGTTATGCTTCATGGCTCATTCTGCAAATGTAAATGCATGAGTTAAGTGCCCATATGTTTGCCAGATCACGGGCTAAAATCCTCATTCAGATGAGTAGTTACTTGTATGTGAATAACCTCACAGATTTTAGAGAGCATTGTTCACATTGTGCAAAGTCAGTTACTACCTGTTTTATGTGGAGGCAACAGAAACTGGTCCTGCTGAAAAGGAGACATTGAGAACATTCAAAACCTCAATAACTATCTTTAGATCATTTTCCACTTGATAATTTCAACAGAGAAATTAAACATCCTTCTGAACTATAAAGGAAAGGAAAGCCTATCTATATTTAAATCTTTGTCATCTTCTTCACAGTATTAACTTAATTTGAGGAAGCAGCCAGAGCAAAGGCAGTGTGATATGTGTCCACTGCGGCTCAGTCTATGAGAGAGATGAGTTGTTAAGGGAAAACTAAACTGAGATAGAAAAAGAAAGAAGTTGTGAAGATTACTTTTTCATTCATGTCGTACACAAAATTCCCTCCTCTTACATGGAAATTAAGCAGCAGTCTCAGAACCTACTAGACATGACCCCCACGGCCATCAGATTTCAAAGACTCAGTTTTTCAGTGAGTAACTGCCTTTGCTCTTCATGCATATTTGTGAGTACTGCAGGCAGAAGGAAGGGAGAGCACATCTGAAAGCTTTCTCCTTACCATAGCACAGTCTTGAAATTTACTGCCAACAAAAAGCTGCTACCTGTAAAGGTGTCAGTCATGAACTACGTGACAGCTATACAAATCATAACTACTTTAAATTCTACAGGGACAGCTTCTGCTTTGGCTGATTGAACTTTGTTATGGTTTGTTGGGTGTAATTTGCTAACACAATGTGCTCTCCACAGAAGTCAGCTGCACACTTCAGCTGTCTGCATTGAAGTAAAGGACTAAAACTTGGGAAAGGAGCTAACTCTGCTTAGACATTACAAAACTGTTCTCAACACCAAAACCAAGAGTTGTTATTTTCCTTCCAGAGAAAATGAACCCCAGAAAGGGCTGCATATATTACTGGACTAGCTCCAAATCTTCATCAGCATTAATCAGATATGGTTTCATGTGCTTCTGATCTTGTAACAAGAAATAAGCTGAAATTAGACTATAATTTAAATATATTAGAGAGTTCTTATAAAGAGCCACTTGTTGGGTGCATGTAAAAGCCTGAATATATGATATGCCTTCCCTCCATCATATTGCCTGCACCACACAGCTTGGTGTCGTCAGCAGACTTGCAGAGGGTGTGCTCAGTCTCAGCATTCATATTGTAAACAGAGATGTTAAACATCACCAGTCCCAGTACAAATCCCTGAGGAACACAACTCATCACTTGTCTCCACTTAGACATCAAGTCATTGACCAGTACTCTTTGAATGTGATCATCAAGCCAATTCTTTATCCACCTTGTGGTCCACCCACCAAATCCATGCCTTCTCAGTTTAGAGACCAGGATATTGTAGGCACTTACATATTTGGGCTCTAGCTTTCCTGACCTGAACTCTGACTATTTGGACAATTTCTCTGTATTCTTCTCAGAATATCTGTCCTTGCTTCTACCCTTTGTAGGTCTCCTTTTTGTGTTGTAAAGTGTCCAGTAACAGCTTTTTTTATCCCTGCAGGCCACCTGGCATTTTTTGTCTGCCTTTCTCTCTGTTGGTACTCCACGGTTTGGAGGAGGCAATCTTCCATTATTAACCATCTTTTTGGGATTATTCCACCTGCCAGGGCTTTATCCCATGGTACTCCTCCTAGGAAATCTCTAAAATAGCCAAAGTCTGCTCCAATTGGAGAAGGAAATTATCGCCAATGTATTCCAGGAACCTCCTGGGTTCCCTGGGCTCTGTTGTTCTGTCCTTCCAACAGATATCAGGGTGGTTGAAATCTCCCCATAAGAACCACAACATGTGAACAACACACCACACCTCTCTGTCTATAGAGAGCCTCATCCTCTCCCTCCCCCTGGTCAGATGGCCTGTAGCAGACCCCCACTACAGTATCATCTGTCTGTGCCCTGCCTTTACATATGACCTACAAGTTCTCAGTCATTTCCTCATCCATCCCAGGTGGAGATCCATAGACTCCAGCTGGTCACTGACAGTTATAGCTGTCTTTGTCTCCCCTGTATGTCTTTACCAGTCCCATGCCTGTCCTTTCTAAAGAGCTTGTAACACTCTAGTCCAACACTCCAGTCATGGAATCCATTGCATCATGTCCCAGTGACGCCAAGAACATCACAGACTTGCACACATGCACGTGTCTCTAGCTCCTCATTTGTCCTCCATGATGCATAGAGGCATTAGGGCCTACATATGGAGAATAACATATTCATTTTTTGAAGGTATCAATAATCTCACTAATTATTCTTTATTTATTTTTGTCTTTTTTAATTAGGCTACATATGTAATGAAATGTAGTAAATATTTTCATTTTTGGCTACATTAGGCATTAGAGAAACACTGTTTACAGACTTGGAATACACTCAGGCTCTGGCAGTCAAAAGAACCAAACATCTGATAACACCCAATTCCTAATGAGAACAAACCTCTTCTATAAGGTAAGAGAAAAAGAAAACAATGTGATGTTTCAGTCAGCCTCTGAAAAATAAATCCATATTATGCTGAAGGTACTTGGGGAGTTAGGAGGGAGAAAAAAACACTACAAAGAGCGTATTCCCAGAAGTGTAAAGATGATATCACTACAGAATTACTGGCTTAGCGCAAAACCAAGAAAATACTACTTATCAGAAAATTACAAAACTGTATGGCTGTTTATTTAGTTATTTGGGGGTTAAAATACTATTATTTATTTTAATATATGACAAGGTCACATCAGTTAAGGATCAAAAAGTAATCTGTCCCTATGTTCATCCAAGAAAGTACTGCAAGGTAGAATTCTAGCCAGCACATTTCTTTATCTTATGGCTCTGGGATCCCTGAAGAGTGACAGCAATAGGATCCTGATCAGACCATCAAAGAGAAATGCAGCAGAACACCCACATAATCAGAGACTTACAGGACATGGAACCTTAATACACTAGGGTCCTCCCTATAGATCATCCAGGCCCTTTCACAATAATAATTTTCTATCTCCCCACCCCTGCAATGTACTATGCAAAGATCCTATTCTGACATTGAAGGAAAGTTTGCGTGAATATAACCCTTTTCCAAGAATCTCAGAAGTGTTTTGTAGGGATGTTGATTCAGTTCTACTATCCAAAGAGATAAAATGAGGATGAGCAAAAATAACAGATCCTTGGTTTCTGTTGATGCTGTCTGAAAAAAGTCTTTTGCTTAGCCAATACTCATACCAACATTTAATATTTTAATAAAATCCTAGCCCTAGAGTAGATCACACTGATTTGTTTATAACTTGCCTTTTGTTCTTATGTGCCATTTCCACTAGTCAGAAGCAACAGGTTTTCATATCTCTGTTCATTAACTTCTCTCTATGGGAAATGTTTAGAAAGAACTCAGAGAAGAACAGATAACAGATAACAGTGTTGCAGCAGTTACTGAAGGACTGAAAACTTCCAGCAGTACTGGTAATCTAGTTACTCATTTGGATTAATGTAATCTAAAACTGAATCAATACAAGTGATATACTTTTTAGGACCAAAACAACCTGCTTTATCTTATAGTACATAATAGTACATTAAGAAATATTTAGCCCCTATTACAAGAGGGATATGGATGTGCTGGAACGTGTCCAGAGAAGGGCCACAAAGCTGATCAGAGGGCTGGAGCACCTCTCCTATCAGGACAGACTGAAGGAGTTGGGGCTGTTCAATCTGGAGAAGAGAAGGCTCCGAGGTGACCTCATTGTGGCCTTCCAGTATCTGAAGGGGGCCTACAAGAAGGCTGGGGAGGGACTTCTCAGGACATCAGGTAGTGATAGGACTAGGGGAAATGGAATGAAGCTGGAAGTGGGGAGATTCAGGGTAGATGTGAGGAAGAAGTTCTTCACCATGAGAGTGGTGAAGCCCTGGAATGAGTTGTCCAGGGAGGTGGTTGAGGCCCCATCCCTGGAAGTGTTTAAGCCCAGGCTGGATGAGGCCCCCATGGCAGGGGGGTTGGAACTAGATGATCCTTGTGGTCCCTTCCAACCCTGACTGATACTATGATACTAAGAATACTCTTGTTAGCCAGTTTCCCAAAAGAAATGGCTGCTGTAGAGCCATCCTCAGTTTTTCCAAAATGTACCAAACAACGGCAAGGAAACTCACTGAGACCTGAGCTCTGGAAGCATATGGATTGGAGCACTATTTGTTCCACGTATTTTTGCAATTTGCAAATACATTTATTTATAGCTTCACATACCAGAAACATAATTTGTAAGCAAAAATAATGACATTTGGACTACTGTTACAAAAGAGTTGCCAGCCAAAATCTTCTGTCTGAGAGAAAATGCCCACTCCTGTCCACAATAATCATTTTTGCAGGCTGCCACTACATTTTACCCTTTCAGTAGATGTCTAGAAGGGAATACAATGGCTTTCCAGGTGTGGCAGACAAACATTCTGCAGGTGGCTGGAAGACTTATGTATTTTAGGGCCTGACTGCACCAACCACAACCACACCAGCCACTCTTTCCACTCCAATCTGTTAGGGCCAATGGTATGGAGTTATCCCTAGCATGAAGCAGTGGAGAGACAAGGTCGTACAGAATGTCTGGGATGAGAAATCAAGGAACATTTCACAGCCTTCCTGTGCTAAATGCTTACAGAAAAGGTAAATTTCAGCCAATATGCAAAAGAGTGAGAGTGGGAGGTCAGTGATGTTGGCACAGACTGCAAATAGCCACCTTTTTTGCAGTTTCCTAGGTCAGGGTGAGCTGCTGCCAAATACCAAGCATGGAGAATTACTGAAGACATTACTGATGGATACCGTGTTAATATCAGCATTAAATTCTCTAGACTCCACCTTAACATCACTTTACAGTTAATCAACTATAAAAGCACACGGTAAGGTCACAGAATACACACTAAATTCAGTTAGCTTAAGGCTAACTTAAGTATCTCAACACTAAAGGGTAATTTGCAATCTAAGTATATCCATTTTATTCAAGCATAAATCCATACAGAGTGCACTTAACAGAAACAGATATACTGACACTCTGAATTATCCTCCCAGTGGGAGATCTACCCTGGCAATATCAAGCAAGACAGATTTCTTGTGACGATGTTCGAGAGGGCAGGTTTGCAGCAAGCTCAGTAAGCTAAACCAGAATTAGAAGAAAATTAGTGATGTCCAAATGACATCTCAGAATCAGACAGTCTTAAATCAGAACAATCCTCAATGCAACAAATGGGTAATGGTTGCCTCTTCAAAGCCTGTAACAACACAGCACTTACAGGGAAAGTGATGAAAATCTCTGAAAAGCCTTGGTTCTCTGCAGCAATACTGGTTCCTTCAGTGCTACCTAAAAGTAACAAGTTGCTTTTTCTTCTTTGCTTCTTAAAACAACGATGCAAAATAAAATAATCCATAGATACTTTGAATCATACTGGTTTGGGGCTGGGAGGGACCCCAAAGATCATCTAGAGGGCATGAGAAAGGGGGAGACAGGAAGGAGAAGGGGAGGGAGAAGGGGATCCTGTGTTCCTGTTGCCACTTTCCAAGACTACGTGGCTTTCCTTTGCGAGGACTTGTGTTAGTGCTTGTGACCGTTGGACCCGCCACTATGTAAAGAAAATGAAATCCTTACTGTTTAACACCTATTTGCCTAGAAATTATTACTGTGCATAGAAGATTAAATATATCTGAACAGGAGAAGAGCAGGAAGCATTATAACAAGACAAGTAGATACTCATTCTCTAATCCAAGCCAAAGTAGGAATTCTCATTGCTACAGGTAGGATTTTGTTCTGGCCTTGCTTGGAGGGCATTAGGACTAGGAGCTGCAAGATGCTGTGGAATAAATTAGCACAACTATAAATCTGACATGAAGATTAATATTCTAACTATGTTCACAATAATTAACTCTCCAAAACAGCTCCACAATCACTACCCAGCTAGAATGGAAATGGGAAAGTTTACAGCACTTCTGTAGATTTATAAGACAGTTAAGACTGACCCTCTGGATTTCATTAGAAAAGCCTCTGGTTCAGCAAAAGCTTGTATGTGCAAGTGAGGTTTTCCTGAGGAAAGGAGATACAAGGGATCTTTATCATCTCTATTAAATACATTTCCTGCTCCCCTAAGAATTACATATTCCTAATGCATCCTCACCTTCCTGTCAACTCTCTGCCCTTGTACAGCCCTCTCACACATGCAAGAAGTGGGACTGACATTGTGGCATTTCTCTGTGGGGAAAACTCTGCCCTGTGTCTTTCATGACCCATGTGTCATGGTCCAACATTAGAGGTGCACTTCTTGTTTTGTAATCCAGCTTTGGGGTTTGGGCTCACAGCCTCTCTTACACCCAAAGCTATCTTCTCCCTTCCATGTATGGTTGACAGCCATTGTGTTAGAGGCTTCACCAACATACAGTGAACTCCAAATTCATGCTTAAAATGTGAAAGTATGTGAACGTGTTTCCACAGAGTATGACATATCACCTTGTTATCTCTGCCATTTTCCCCCTTCTTTGCCTTTTTGACACAGATTCAGTATTCTAATATAAGAGCCTTCTTTGGCACTGTCTTAGCAGTCTCCCTTTATCTCCAATTCCACAATTTCCCTCTTCTCCTTTCAAAACTCGGTCTAAAGAACATCTCTTTTCTCCTTTTGTTGCATACATATGTGCCAACTGCATCCCCTTTGCTTTGTGTTTTCTTGCATAATTGCATATTTTCAGCTTTGCAAAGTATTTTTTTAATATAGATGGCAAAAAGAAAAGCTATCTAAAATGAAATAGCATTGTATCACAGCGCACACTTTTGTCCCAGCAATATACCCAGTTTGGACTGACTCAAGTTGTGGTGTGTATGCAGGTAAAGCAAATTCTGAATTATTCAACACTTAAAAACACTGAAAAATCATTTTACTTGTTACAAGCAATAAGATTTATACTTTCTGTCTCCCAATCAATAGCCAGTGTGTCCACACACAGCTGATTTATCCATACTGAAAATATAATGATAAGTCTAGTTTGCTCTGAACCACAGAGTCCCTTCGTAACAAGATTATTTAAATACAAATGGGGTTGGAAAATTGGTTTTAAATGGCTAATCTGTCTTGTCTTCAATTCCGGCTGCAAAATTTACTAACATCATAAACACAGGCTGAGCGAAAATGTAAGAGGGTTTCTGATTCTCCTCGCGATCTGTCTATGCAGCGCTCATTAACGGTGAAGTTGATGGGCGCTGTATGCATGCCACGAGAGGAGGATAATAAGCCTTGTAATCTCTATAAAGAGAAAGGGATTTTTACTAGCGATATGTCATATATACTGGTGTGCAAATGTCTGTCCTGGCAGGAACCCAACAGAATTTATGTACCTGGGTCTCAGATGCACTAAAGGACACATATGCTGCATGGGTGGACAAAACCTACACCTCGATGGTTGGAAATAACTCTTCAGGAACACCACTTGCAATGTGAAGCATTGTGAAGCAGTTTGTGAAGATGTGATTAGGAAAAGTTTCATCCAGGCAGCGTTGATCAGGAGCTACTGCCTTCTTTGTGTCTCTGCCAACTGTGGTTGATGGGCCATGCCATTTAGCTGGGAAAAGCAATGCCAGTATGTGTACCTCCAAGAGAGCACTGTAGTAGAGCCAGCTGGGGCATCGTCCATACGTTACGCAGATGGGCTGGGAGAAACTGAAGTTCAAATCTGACTTGGGTCGAGTAAGAGATTAAAGTATTCTGACAGATTGACAAAGATAGTGGACAAGAAATTCCAAGACCCTGTTTTCTTTTGCTGGAATGCAGACAAAACAAAGAGAAACCTCAAAATTCTTCCTGGAATCAAATGCTTGCCTTAAACCCCAGGTATTTCTTACAGCCTTCTTTTCAACAATTTAATATATTGTTATTCTGTCAAATGAATCAGCACAAGGGGGCCACCCTCTTCTCCTTGGTGTCAAGCTACAGGACCAAAGGAAATGGTTACAAGCTGTACTAGGGGAGGTTTAGACTGGATATTAGGTAATATTTCTTCACTGAACGGGTTATCAAACATTGGAATGGTCTGCCCAGGGCAATGAAGGAGTCACCATCCATGGAGGTGTTTAAGCAGCATGTGGACCTCTGCTTGGCGACACGTTTTAGTGTTCACCCATCAATGCTTGGTCAAGGGTTAGACTAGATGACCTTCCAACCAGATGTATTCTGTGATAGTTACATTTCCTTCAGAAAACAAATTGTTCAGACTATCTAGGTCCCTCATACTAAAGTACGTAATCTCCAATTTCAATAGCTACAAATAAATAAATTGTCAATAATGAGCAACTCGTGGGAGACATTCAGTAGCATCTATACAACAAAGCTCAAACTTCCAGCTAGTTTTGCTAAAGAGAAGCTGTATAAGTGAACTTGACAGTTCCAATGCATATCAATATCATATATTGATACAACAGATGTCATCTAAGGATTTCCAAGCAATAAGTATTTTGGTTTCACAGCCTCATCTGAGCTATGAGTCACTTCTGAAGCTAGGAAGAGTACGTCTTTCTGAAACAAAAAGCAATACGTAAGTTAACTTCTGACCCTTTTAGCTATACACAAAAAGAAATTAAAAAAAAAAATAATTAAAAGGTATTTTTAAAAAGCTCAAAGTCCTCAGGGACAGAGAGAGCACTAAAATCCTGTCCTAAGGACAGAAAAAAGCTTCAAATTTAAAGCCCATGTGGGAGTTGTATTTCTGACCCGACTGTCTGACATTTCTGAAATGCTGCATGTTCCACAATAACCTAGGCTTTAACCCCACCACTTCCTGTGGATGAGAGGTAACCTGTTAACTTGCCACCTTGCCCTGACATAAGAGACTCCTACTTTGAATCCCGCTTTGACAGACCACCCTGCACCACCCTGAAAAAGGAATGGGATAGAGATTCCTATGTCTGAAACTAAGAATCTTGTGACAGATAGGTACAGCACACACTGTGACAGATTGTGACAATGAAGGCTGTCCTGGGGGTTGCTTTCCTACCTCTGTGAAATAGTCCATTTCACTGTCTACCCTTAAGTCAAGCAGACAATTCTTTCCTATAGGTGTGCAACACAGACCTTCCCTTGCAGCTATTTAACAGTCAGATGCTTAAATCAAGGACCACAGAATCATATAATCATTTTGGCTGGAAGAGATCTTTAAGAGCAAGTCCAACCATGTTGTGCTTGACAATATATAACCCAATGGCATGACTTCCACAGGAAAATATTCAACATACAGCTGGACAGTACAGTGCTATTTTTCTTCTTAGTTAGAAAAAAGCCTAAGGAAAGGATTACTGCCAACAAAATAGGAACACTGCAAAATTTGAAATTATAATTCTACACACGCTTCTGAAAGCCTCTTTGGTTTTCCTCTTTATGCTCTGAATGGCTCTCAAGATCTAATTTAATTCAGTGAAACAAATCCAAAAGTGACAGGAAAAAAGAAACAACTCTCTCTTTAGGTAGAGCAAAAATTCTGCAGAAGGAATTCTTGATCTTCATTAATTCCATGGGCAGGCATACAAAGCTCCTAGGTGTTAATGAGACTTGCCAGTTCAGGTGGACTGCAGAGTCTAATGAAATGTCAAATGAGCCCACTTTGGATTTTCACTATCAGATACTTCCAGCGGCAAAGTTTGGCAAGACATTCTAGCAACCTCTTCCAGCCCTCTGCCTGGGGATGTGGAGCAAACAATTCTTCTGGACTGGAATTCTGTTACTGGCTTAGATGGTCAGTGTCACTTGTAGAAACTAATGTGAGGGGGAAAATACCCAAATCCTCCCCCAGCATTACCTTTTCCATTAAATTCTATTTAATTTTTCCTCAGTTGTGTACAAAAGTATCTTCTGTAGCCCATGGCAATTTCCATTAGAAGAGAGTGCACAAATTACGCTTTAGAAAGCAAGCTTCCATATCTTGAAGCTTTAGAATTTGTGCCAGGGTCTGCTCTGAATCAACTTCATGTCTGATCACTCAGTAATACAAGAGAGTTCAGGTTCTTCATAAATCCTAATTCACTGCTAAATGTCTACCAGGCTTGTCTTTATTCTTGTGTGCAATATTAGGTGCCAGATGGAAACTCACAAATTTGGATCCTTAGGGCATGAAGATTTGCTATGGTAAATTGTACATGTTGCCTTTCCATGTTTCCCTTTAAGAAAAATGTACTAAAGAAAATAAAAGGGCAAGGGTTTCCAAAAAGGAAAGGACTGAAATGTTAGACATGTAATAAAAAATTAATTTGTCTTAATATAAAATTTTAACAGGGCACATAATTTTTTCAGGGAAGGAGGCACTTAATGACATCAAGTCTGTAAAAATATCTCAGTTCTGGATTTCTGAGTCCCCAGGGTAGAAGTCAGGAACCAGATTAAATGATCACTATATTCAGTCCAGAAGAAAATTCCACTTTTTAAGCATTAACAAAAAAAAAGTTAAAAAAAAAAAAAAGTAGAAGTATCTGAAGCAAAGCCAGCTTAATATAACTTTACAAGTGACAGGTAAAGCATAACTACACTTGACAACTTTATGACTATCTTTGGGCCAAAGTTGCCTTTTTAAAAGAAGAATTTCGTTAACTTTCCCTCAGTCAAACCTTGGTAAAACAAAGACAATGCAATGGATTTTAAAACCACAGGTTAACCTCCCTATAAATGCAAGATGCTCAGTAAAGAATTAACCAGCCCTCTCCTCTCTTTGATTCAGCCACAATTCTCTTAATTCATAATCATTATGTTCTGAAAGTAAAAATCTGCCTTTCTTAACACAGCAGTTACCCAAGGTGTTAACTAACAGAAAATGAAAGACAAAACCTGAAATCTACTTGGTCACCCTTAAAATGTTCCCTTATGTTTTCATGAAGAATGGTCTTCATTTACCACCGCACACTGTCATGCTACCAGGGTTATTGATCCTCAGAATTGCAGAATATAACACAGAGAAGATGTCACTATTCATTATCAGTTCACTAACAATTCAAATTCTCCATATGAGAGGAAGACTTGAAATTTCTGTATCCACCTGTGAGGCAACATTGCTAGTGCAAGCAGTCCTGCTGACAGCACCTGGTGTGGCCATGCATTGAACTAGTGACACAAGTGTCAAGCCTGCATTAAAATTTTAGGAAAAGCCTTGAGCACTTTTAGTGTATCTGCTAAATCCTACAATTCATGCTGCAGCTCCAACCTTCTCCAGTCGAGGAGCAATTTACCACCTACATACCACAGCATGAGCTCTCTTGTTCTTGCCAGAAAGTCTCCCTAAGACACAGAGTTAATTTTCCTCTTTCTGAAGAAAGTATATAGGTGATTAACCTCATTTACCCTGGTGTGCCTGAAACCAAGCCAACAAGGCACAGAAACATGCAGGTCATTGTAAGTGACCTGAGCATCTTCATAGTCTGAAAAATCAATGTCATCCTGAGGGTCTAAACTTGTATTACACAGAAAGTTGGTGATACAATCCATTTAGATCAAAACATCCTATAGAGCCACTTGGGTCTGCTCTCTCATCACCTCACTTCTCTGATATGAAACTGAAGCTGTTTCTCCAAATGCCAAAATAAACTTGAACTGGAAATATCTCAGGCCAAAGGCATCCACAATTCAGACCTACCCAGATGGTGTCGTCTTGTCTGTACTGTTTCCAGTTGTGGCCAGTGTCGCTGAACATCAGCATATAGCTGGTTACCCAGTCTGAGCTCCCGTACCTGCCCTGGGTAGCGACCGCTACAATCTCCACTCTGTCTCCTAGATCAACCTGGAGCCACTGCTGCTTGTTTGAGTCCAATGGGGACCAACCACCTGCTCCTGAAAGAAATGGAATAAAGATTATTTACATGAGGACGACAGCACAAGAAGTTGCACTTGTAAAAGAACCATGTTATTTCAGGTCATTGGAAAGGAGTTGTCTTCTCAAACATACAACTGTTTCTTGGTATTTGTGTATTAGGAAATACAGTACATGAGGTGTGTGCTTCCTGAAGGTTTTATCAACTAACCTAAAAGTCATAAGGAATTTTTAATGTCTACAACACTTTAAGGAAATTTATTCTCTGTCAGCTGGACAAGTGGCTGTGAGGTTGGCATAACATAAAAAATACCATATGTGCCCCCGCCACCCCCACACGCTGGTGCAAATCAGGGAATGCTGATTCCCAATTTCTAATTTGCTTTAATGTTTTCTTTTTTGTTATGTCTTGAAAGACAAAACATAAAAAGTTATCTTGATTTGAGCCCTATCAGGTATTTGAAAGAACTATTTAATTACAAGATGTAAATGCACTTCAGATAACAAGTTGCAAAGCTAGAGACTATTTGACTGAACAACTGAAAGGACAGTTTTCACACAGGAGAGGAGCCTCCTCCTTACACAAGATGCTTGATAAGTGAACAAGTGCAACAACAAATACAATTTGCAAAATATCCACTTTCATTGTCTGCTTCTCCAGTCAGGAATGGAGACATCCGAATTCATGATGACGTGGAAGCTGATAGCTTGTAACTCACATTTGTCCTTTAAAAGTAAAGATAGGTGCTAGCTCTTGAATTCTTTAAGAGGTTAAAGAGGTCCATGGTAATGGCAAGCCAATGAAACACAGAACTGCAACCACTGCTTGAAATTTACCACTTCATTCACTACATTAAATGTGAGCTTATGGTTAAAAGCAAATCCTTCTGAACTGGAATATATTATTTTATCTTCCCTTGTTTTCTTTTACTCCCTTAAATCATAGTCTATGTTTGTGGGTTTTTTAAACTTGTTTCTACTTGCACACATTTATATTTTATATACACCCAGTGTTCAGTTCAGCCTTACAAATAAGTGCACAATGCAGCTATGAAGAACACAGAGGCCATTAACAAAGTAACCAAAGCAGCAAATTTTCAGGTTGTCACTGTTTCTGCAACCCATCACCTTGTTTGTTTTGCTGTTATTAAGGAAGTTTAGAAAATGTCACTTGTGTGATCTCATTGCGTTCACTGTAATGCAGAAATACAGAGTAGAGAGTAAAGCATTCACAATTCTTTATGTAAGCTACAAGAATAATTTCAAATATATGTTTTGGGGAAAATGTTAAAAACAAAACAAGCATCACTAAACTCTGGTTATGAATAGCTGGGTTTATTTTAATATTTTAAGCTTATTAACTGATCTATCTCCAAGTTGCTCTATGAAGAGTTTATTGAAGTGAACTGAGCTGAAAGAAAAATAAGTCAATAAATGTTGTTTATATCAAGGAACTCAATTTCAATGACTTTGCCCTTTAAAACATTTCTTGATTTTTCCTAAACTGCATTGTAATTTTCAACCCACAACTGACATGCCTTTGTCTAAGAAGAGGTGTTAGAATTTTCATTATTTCCAACTCATTAAGGTAGGATTTAGGCCTAATTCCTGAAACAGAAGCATGTTTATTCTGCAGCTAGAGCTGAATATTGTCCCTACTGCCCTGGATGACTCAGTTTTCATTCCTCTACAAGAATTCTCCAGGGAAAATAGTATTAAACAAACCAGTGCATACTGCTTGCTAGTGCCATGCTTTATTTTACCTTTTTTAATCGCAGTAGAAGTCTTCGTTGTCCTTATTTTACCTGCCTTAAACAGAATATTTTCTGCTATGACCATGTCATGAAAGACCTAATATTAGGAATTTCATCACTCAATTATTTTCTGACTACTTCATTGTTTTCTTTTAACTCCATAACTACACATGGCTTAAATAAGACTATAGTACTTCCTCTTAAAAATCCTAATATTTCTTCATCCTCCCTGCCCTTTTTTCTTAATTTTAAATGTCAGATAAAACAACATTTGTCTGGCTTTTAAACTGTATAACTGTGTTCAAAGACAGCAAACTGAATATTTCTCCTACATGGAATTGTGACTAATGTAAACAGAAGCCAAAGGAAAACTTCCTTTGGATTGCAATATCTAATATCTGAAATGGACTCAGAACATCAGAGTTGCTGCTTTGATTACAGTTTTAGCTCACGAACTGGCAGGACACAGAAATTCACTTCAAAAGTTCTGTCTTCTGTACAACAAAGCTGTTCCTTTCAACACTCCAAAAAGCTTATTCTAGATGTTTTCACTATAAATTAAAAGAAAGATGGGCATTTTAATCTTTCTTTTATTGCCTTTTTACAACATAAACAGCATCAACTAGACGGAGGGAAATCACTTATAATGAGTAGTTTGTTTGGTGAGTTTTCCATTAAAATTTAAATAAATAAGAGAAAGAATCTTTGATTTCTCTGTTACAGTTTATATATAAGCTTGCTACCACAGATCCAGCTTGCTACCACAGATCCTTTCCAGTAGTTAGCCAAATATCATGACTACTATCTTTTCTATGTAGTTTATGCTCTCTCCCTTCTGCTTCTGGAAGTGGCAGAAAGGTGATATAATTTCCACAAAAGTATTTGGTTTTACTATACACCCCTACTTTCCAGTTTGACCATGGCACAACTGGCTTATTTTTCAAGTCAAACAAACAGTAGATTCTGAACAGACATTTGGGATATCTGTGGTGAGCCTGAGCCCTCAAATTGCAGATTACACCAGATCTCTGAACCACATATCTCTTCACATAAGCACATTTGTCTGTTGGGAACATCACTCTTTGTAGATATAAGCACTGCATGACACAGCAGTAACACCACTCACAGCACCACCTCTCTAGAAGCTGGTCTTGCAAGACATTATCAATTACAAACCATGTCTTTACTGAACTGTAGCTGCTTCATACACCTTTGTCCCTGGGAAAAAACTCCACTGTAGTTCCCTCCCTCAAACCTTTCACCATTAATGTTTCCACAGATGGGCAGTAATTCTACTCATAAGAGCTGTGGTTAAAAACCCTGCAACAGCAAAGCTGCATTGGCTGTGTGACTGAGGGTAGAACTAAAGTTTTCCCACTGGGCTTTCACTTCTGATAATAAAGCAAATATGTAACTTCTGCTTATTTCTGTGGTTATCCCAAATCCCCATCAAATACTGCTGTGAGTGCCAAAAATCAAGATATTCTTTTTCCTCCATATTGGCTCTGTTATACAGAGCAAGTGCACCGACTTCCAGTGCAATCTGTGGCTGCACATTTCTTTTGGGTACATAATTCCTTACAGTGTGTAAACACCCCACTCTATAATTTTCTCAGTAAGTAGCAAAAAAGCTCATCTAAAGTGTAGCAACTATTTTACAGCCATTTGCTCCTCTGCCCACCAGTGATGCTCACTCTAGGGAACATTTGTCAGGGCAGGCCCAAGGCAAGAATGTAGGATGCAAAGGCTCTAACTGGCAACAAAAAGGGCTACTGAAGACACAATATTTACAGGACATTAATTCGTTTGAACAGATGCAAGCATAACCCTGACAATGTTTTCCTGGGCACAAAGAAACTGAAGAGGTCCATGCACCTTTTATTAATAGTGTGGCATAAAAATAAAACAGACAAAATGTGGCTCTGATTTTGCAATTTACATGTCTGAGGGGCATACAGTTACCCTGTTCTGCCCACCAGATTCCTACTGGCATTGGGAGGATTCTGCACATTACACTACATCTTCATTCCTCACTGTTCACACATATCACATCTCTGTGGATCATTTCAAGGGAGAGATTCAACAGTGTGAAGAAAATGCCCTAATGGAGAGACAGTATCACAGAAATCTGATAATGTTGCTCATTCTCCATGACAAATAATGTTAAAAATGTGAAGAGAACAAAGATCTGATGGTTTCTCAGATGGAGATTCATATGACTCCATGAAATATGATGAAACACCTTTTTTCTGCTTTTCTCAGAAGATTTGTGTATTTTGCTATAACTGTTGCAAAAATTGCATTTAAGCCCACTGTTATGCAGCCAGTGCTTAGGATGCCCATATTTGTATGTAGTTTATTAATACAAAGCAAAAGGAATGCTTCTGCTCACCCTACAGTGCCTTAAAAGAAAAAGCTCAACTGGCTTTACAGTGTGTTTGGACTTCATGTTGCAACTAAGTGTTTCTCTGTTGTGGAATTTAATTTTAATGTCTAGATCAAACACTTCCAGGCCATACAACAAATTATTTTTGACATTATATATGTTTTATATTCCTATACATAATTGCTTATATGATTATTCAGGCTGAGAGCTAACAGAGAACAGAAAAAAGATTAGTTGATACAGTTATATTGTAGTGATTTTCTTATTATTTTTCATTATTCATTTACTGTAAACCAAAAAATTGATTAACCCCTCTCAAGAATAAGTAGAATCATGTTTATCAGAATTACATTAACTACTTTACTATTGCCAGTGCAGATGTATCAGCAGTTTAACTAAGCCCTTTCAGCAGTTCATACAAGCTTTAGCCATAGATAGTTTGTGTATTGTTGCTTTAAATGGCACATTGCATTGCTGCAGGCCTTTTTTTTGTTGTTTAAACAGCCTTTTAGTTATTGTTATCTATTACTGAATCAACTTCATGAATTAAAACTTCCCCTTGATGTAAGTCTGGATTGTATTTTATAAATTCATCGTCATCTATTGCATTTATGCTAACCAATATATTTATCCAGCTTTCTAGCTGGAGGCACTGTTACTTGCGACACTGCCTTATCAATTACAAAGCTAAGCCAACTAATCAAAGCACTGTAATATTATTAGAAAGCCATGGCACAGCCCTTGTTATTATTTCTTGTAAAGGTATCTATTGTTTGCACTCAAACGCCATCCCAGGAAAATTCCTTCAGCCACTACCTACTACTGGCCTCTCCTCCAACTCATGATGAAGTAGCCATATGAATTCTGTTGGCACTACATCTGCACATTTCTACAAAAGCCTGTGAAAGAAAATAATTAGGCAAACTATAGAATTTAGACTATAGGCCCCTATGCTGTGCTTAGCTCATCAGTTCTCAGTAAAGACTTAAAAATGTGAAATAAAAGTTGCTGAAACAACTTCTTTGCGTGGGGCTCAGTTTCAATACTCTGTCTTCCTGCTCCCATGATTTGTGCCAATGGCATCCTGGCCTGCATCAATAATAGTGTGGCAAGCAGGAGAAGGGAGGTCATTGTGCCCCTGTACTCTGCTTTGGTTAGCCACACCTTGAGTATTGTGTCCAGGCCCCTCAGTTTAAGAAGGACATTGAGACACTTGAACGTGTCCAGAGAAGGGCAACAAGGCTGGGGAGAGGCCTTGAGCACAAGCCCTATGAGGAGAGGCTGAGGGAGCTGGGATTGTTTAGTCTGGAGAAGAGGAGGCTCAGGGGAGACCTTATTGCCCTCTACAACTACCTGAAGGGTGGTTGTAGACAGGAAGGGGTTGGTCTCTTCTCTCTAGCAACCAGCACCAGAACAAGGGGACACAGTCTCAATCTGCACCAGGGGAAGTTTAGGCTCGAGGTGAGGAGAGAGTTCTTCATGGAGAGAGTCATTCGCCATTGGAATGTGCTGCCCAGGGAGGTGGTGGAGTCACCATCCCTGGAGGTGTTCAAGAGTGGATTGGACATGGCACTTGGTGCCATGGTCTATTCATGAGGTCTGTGGTGACAGGTTGGACTTGATGATCTTTGCGGTCTCTTCCAACCTTGGTGACTCTGTGATTCTGATTCTGTGAACAAAGTGGACCTTACTGATGCAATACTGTGTGTCTAAACATCTAGAATACCTGACCCCCACTGCAAAGCAAAACTACTCTAGCACAGCCGAGTGCCACATTTTCTGCCCTCAAATTACAATCATTGTTAATTTATTTTAGATATTGTATCGCTTTAAAATGCAACATAGGCAGCGCTTGACTTGCAATAATATTGATTTTTAATCTCCCCTTCTTTTCTGCAGATGAAAATAGTCATTAGAGCCATTTGCAAATCATGTAAGCACATCTACCCACTGTCCCAGCTAGCAGCTGGACACAAAGGCAGGCCAAACTTAAATGTCAAAATTAACGTTTATAAATTTATTTATGCTGCACAACTATCATATGACCTTCTACTTGCTGAGGAAATCTGGTTCAAGAGTTTAAATATTATACAGTAACTTCTACCTTAGATTTCTCTAAGGACCTAGCAAATCTTTATCATTAGTGCCAAGCATCTTAGAGTCCTTTACTGTATTTCTATAGATTTAACAAACAGTGTTTGATTAAAACAGACATTTCTGATTAATTAGGAAAATTATCCTTTATTTTCAATTAAAATCTCTTTTCCAGTAGCATACTTTCGTGTTGGTTTTTTTTTTAATGAAAATCATATGCAATGTCATCATAGAGGGCTTTCCTCATTTAGAGGCTCTGGATGAGGGGATTGAGACAGTCATCAGAAAATTTGCAGATGACATCAAGTTGGGAGCAGATGTTGGTCAGTTAGAGGGTGGAAGGGCTCTGCAGAGGGACCTTGACCAACTGGACAGATGGGCAGAGTCCAATGGGATGGCATTCAACAAGTCCAAGTGCCGGGTGTTGCACTTTGGCCACAACAACCCCATGCAGAGCTATAGGCTGGGGTCGGAGTGGCTGGAGAGCTCCCAAACAGAGAGGGACCTGGGGGTGCTGATCGACAGCTGCCTGAACATGTGCCAGCAGTGTGCCCAGGTGGCCAAGAAGGCCAACGGAATAGTATGGCCAGCAGGAGCAGGGAGGTCATTATGCCCCTGTACTCTGCTTTGGTTAGGCCACACCTTGAGTACTGTGTCCAGTTCAGGGCTTCTCAATTTAAGAAGGACATTGAGACACTTGAACGTGTCCAGAGAAGGGCAACAAGGCTGGTGAGAGGCCTTGAGCACAAGCCCTATGAGGAGAGGCTGAGGGAGCTGGGGTTGTTTAGCCTGGAGAAGAGGAGGCTCAGGGGAGACCTCATTGCTCTCTACAACTACCTGAAGGGTGGTTGTAGACAGGAAGGGGTTGGTCTCTTCTCTCTAGCAACCAGCACCAGAACAAGGGGACACAGTCCCAAGCAGCAACAGGGGAAGTTTAGGCTCGAGGTGAGGAGAAAGTTCTTCACCGAGAGAGTCATTCGTCATTGGAATGTGCTGCCCAGGGAGGTGGTGGAGTCACCGTCCCTGGAGGTGTTCAAGAGGGGATTGGATGTGGCACTTGGTGCCATGGTCTAGTCATGAGGTCTGTGGTGACAGGTTGGACTTGATGATCTTTGAGGTCTTTTCCAACCTTAGTGATACTGTGATAATTTGGGAAAAGATGGGAGCCAATGACCAAAATTCACAGCATGATGACAAATGGAATACTAGATACTGCTAGCTTCTCTTTCCTGGTACCATGTTTGGTCATGATTGTTTCACCTGGTGCGTGAAACTTAGCTGGGCCTCAGAAATTCTTCATTGCAAATGTCTGCAAAGTTTTTTTCAGCAATTTTCACTATTTCTGCAGAGTTGTATGATTATTAAATTCCACTGAATACTTAATATTTAGGTCCTACTAGTCTTAGCACCTACTTTGTAGAATAGACCCTCAAGTTCTAAAGAGTATGGGAACTCTTCAAAATCAAAACCATCATCTGAATTTCCTTCAGGATGTTTCTGCAAGGGCAGTGGAGAGCTCCATATGTAAAAGTTTTCTATAATAAAGGAAGGAATTGCTCCTCAAAAGAGCTCACTCAGAAGCATAAATTAATGCCTCTAGTCAACCTGGCTCTGAGTGCACTGTACACAAACAGCATAAAAGGTTACTTTGTGAACGTGATTAAAAAGAATAGTTTAGGCATTTCAACCTTACCATCTCGCCTGTTGAGCTTTGCAAAGCTGGGACTGTGGGTGCTGAAGAGCTCAGAGGAACTGGTAAGGGCTGTTGAAGGTAAGGGAGATACCAATGCATCATCACAATTATCTAAAAAAAGGCAAAAAACAAAACATACAGAGGTCATCACACAAGCAACAAATACACCAACTTGTGCTAACTTGGGGTGGTGTTTGTGTCTACTTAGTAGGCAGAGACTGGAGAAAGAGCACACTTGCACTTGAATTCATATGCAAGCCTGCAATTTACTCTCCAGAATGACAGCCTGGTGGGATGGCAACTGGATGGGAGCTGTTGTTAAGACCTCAAATGCTTGCAAATCTGGCAAATGTTTTCATTTCAGTGAATGAAATTTGATGATCTATTCATCATGGTTCAGTTAAAGAGTGTAATCACTCTTGTTGCAAAAGCCACTGGAAGCAGGTAGTAATGTCCTGGCAGACTTTACAAAACACCCTAAATTTTGTGTTCAGTAAAGTCTCTCCACAGAGCAGATGCATAATGTAGGAATTACAACTTTACACAACTTCATGTGGAAGTGGCACACAGGGATATGTCACCACATGTAAAAGTGTGTTGCGTGCTGCACATAAGTCCTGTGCTGCACTGTAATTCCAAAACCTAAAAGCTCCATCATTTGTTCCCCCAAGCTCAAACACATATACATGGCCAAATTAATTTTATTTAAACATCTTTCCCCCTTACTTTCATTTCTTCATCTGAGGATAGACGGGCTAAGCTAACATTCAAGTTGAATTTTTAAGCTCATTATGTTTGAATAAGGATAAAGTTAGGTAAAATATGTTTGAACATTACAATGCTGTCACATACAGCACCCAACCTGTCAAGGTAAAATATGTCTGAACATTACAATGCTGTCACATACAGCACCCAACCTGTCAAGGTCAGGTTACAAGGGTCTTTGATTAGTCTAGTAGAAGGTGTCACTGCCCATGGCAGGAGTACAACAGGATAATCTTTAAGGTCCCTTCCAAACCAAGCTATTCTATAATTCTATGACACACACTCAAGAACATAGGGTGATGTTTCAGTAGAGAATAGTAATAAAATCCTCTCATTTTTAATTGAATCTCCCATGGAGCAAACAGATCTAATTACTGGCAATGTCCTGCACATTAACAGGATCTCAGGCACCATGGTGTTCTTGCACTAACAGAGTAAACATACGATTTGTGGAGGAGGGAAGGAAGTGATATGTCAATATTCCAGGGCTACAAACGACAAGAAATGTAAGCAATAATTGCTTTTTACTCATGATAGCAGATGTAAACTATTTCAAAACTGAATGATACCTTTTCCATAATGAACCAGATTACATTACAATATTTCTCATCTCTTTCCACAATAATTGTCTAGAATAGCCCAGACACTTTTGTAATAAAAATCCAGTTCTATATGAAAAAAATGTATCAGTGTAACCAATAGCATTCATATCAGTGCATTGACTGAGGAACCTCAACAGGTTAACATAAGCACAAGGTCCTTTCCATCTCTTCAGTTACCATCAACAAGAAGGCCTGACAAGATCTGTGAGTTAGACAAATTAAGCTCAAGTATACCACTGATGCTTTCACCATGAGGATAATTAGCCAAGAAAACAAGTTATGAAGATCCTGAGCAGATTCTCTATTACTTTGAATGTCAAAGACAACTTCTGACAGCAGTGTATAGGGTTTGTGAAGTGTTGTCCCCCCTGGTAAGAGTGGGGCCATAATTTTTTGCTTGCTGGACTTAAAAAATAAAACAAACCCCAAACAATCTGTAAATCAAAGCAAAGCTTTTAAGTTCACTGTCACAAGTGAAATGAACAGTGATTTAAAAGGTTTCAGATGGTAAGTAGGTAAGTACTTCAGTGCACCAAAGTTACCTAAACTTCTATGTTCTATAAACCTCAGTGGAAGTTTCAGGAACCTCTCAAAAGGAGGTTCAAGTTTTAGTGATAGATCTGCATGACTACTCAGCAACATTTAAAACCTGAAACTGGAAATAACCAAATGCAGATATTTCAATTTAAATCGTGTCTAGACCGCTAGCTCTGTTCAGTTCCCTGTGGTAGCTCCTGGACCACGAGAGAACTAAACACATCATCCTGCGATCCCAAGGCTGCCCCTGACAAAGTCACAGTGACAGTCTCTGGGTTCTCCCTGTTCCCTGATGGTATGATTGGATACTTCCAGGACACCAAGTGTCTCAGCACATCAGCAAGTGTAAATAATTTCAGAGTAATGCATTTAAGGTTTTTACTGGGATCTCTGGAGGCTCCAGACCAGAATGAAAATTCTCTTTCAACCACCAGATGCTATGTCTAAATTTCCACACCTTTTGCTTTTGTCCCCAGACACACTTACTTGGATCTTGGCTGTTACAGCATTACAACATAATTTTCATACCAAATTCTGAGATACTTATTTGGTTTTATTCTACAAACAAACAAGAAAAAACCCCAAACAACACTACTGCCAGGAATCCTTCCCTGAATTAATAACTAGTAAAACGTGTCATTTTAAGACTCCAGGATTTAGAACTGCATATAAGCATTTGAAGATAGTTCTGAGAACACTAGCAGCAATCCAATCCAACTTCCAATAGATAAGAGACTAATGACAGACTTCAGAGTGCACACAGGACTTTCCTCCAATTGAAGCTGATTTTTGAATGAGTACTCTAAGATGCAAGGTCTCTTCTGCTCTTCCCTCAGTCAAAACTAACCTTGGAGGTTTCACCTCACAGCCCTGCATGCACAGACCTACAACATAGGACATGGCACAGCTTTTGCATGCTAAATGATATTTCACAGTAAAGTGCTTGGGATGCATTAGACAACTAGCAGACTAGCTCTGATGCATTCCTTGCCAGAGATACTACATATGCAAACTTCTACAGATTTGAGACTGATAGCTCATTGCAAAACTTAGCTGAAATAGACCTTCAAAAAGGTCAGACGTGCACATACAGCAAGGGTCATCCCACAGGCTCTGCTTCCATGAAGAAGGCAGAATTAAAAAAGGCAACAACACACCAAACAAAGCCAACAATCACCAAACAAAACAAAATAATCCAAAACCAAACAAAAAGAGCCCACACCACCTGATACACATTAAATAACTAGGAAAAACTTATCCAAGTCCTAGGAAGTCAGGAAATACAGCTCACATTACTAAAATTGAGTTTGCATAGAAATCAGAGATTCAGCCCAACTTTACTAATTTTTGCTAGTACATATTTAACATCACTGTTGGTATGCATGCCATGATCCAGTTTACAAATTTCTTCAAGCTTGAGATAACATTCAGCAGCAGTAACCAATATAAATTTAAAAGATTTCTGATGAGCAGATAATGAAGATAGTTAGGAAAAACCCACTGCGCTCACACTAATGTTTCTTTCATCCTGTTCTTTGAAAAGGATCAATCCCTGGAACACAGACAGGGTCATTACCTGTCCTGTTACTATTTCCCTTGTCCACTTGAAGAGTTAGTAGGACAAAACACATTGATTTCCACTTGTGAAAACCATACAGAAAGGTCACTAACATTTCCTTAATGAAAGCTTTGATGAAAAAGACACGATCAATGAAAGATCAACCGTCTTTGGGCTCCACAGACTTCATGTACATCAGATTCTGTGCTTTATGCTGCAGCTGCTCTATCAGAGACCACAAGCACTATGAAATACTCAGAAATACTGCAAGACAAGTGTACCCATACAACTGAAGGATGGGTAATGAACAGGACCCAGCAGGTAAACTATTCACAAAAAGCCTACCCCCTTTTTTGCAAATTGGAGAAGAGGAAAAAGAAGGCAAAGTTACAGCCCAGGAGCAGGCTCACAATGGAGTCCAAAAGACAAATTCCGAATTTCATAAGAGACATGCCTCCTGCATCATCCAACAGTAATAAAAGGCCTCCTGTAGGTACTGTTCTTCAAGTACACAGAGACTGGCACATCAAACAGCTCCTGGATGAGACTTTGCTCATACATCTCTGCTGAACCAGAATCAAACTGTGCAATGAGGGCAGGAGTGCTTGCGACCAGCTGTGCAAACCATTGCCTGAACCACAATCCCTGAGCTTCAGAGGTTTCACAGAATCACACAGGCCTTTTCACAGAATCATAGAATGGTAATGGTTGGAAGAGACTTCAGGGGATCATCTAGTCCAATCCCCCTGCTAAAGCAGGTTTGCCTAGAGCAGGTTGCACAGGAACACATCCAAACAGGTTTTGAAACCCTCTAGAGAAGGAGACTTTATAACCCCTGTGAGCAGCCTATTCCAGTGCTGTCATCCTCAAAGCAAAGAAGTTTTTTTCCCTTATATTTATGTGGAACTTCCTGTTTTCTAGTTTGATCCACTGGATCCATCTTTTTGACACCTGCTCAGATCTCTTTTTATTCCTCCCCAGGCTAAAGAGTCTCGGGTCTCTCGGGATCTCCTTGTAAGAGAAAAGCTCCAGCCTCATAATCATCTTTTACAAAGACTTTTTATGAACGTGTGTAGTGATAGGACAAGGTGCAATGGCTTCAAACAAAGAAGCTCGATTTAGATTAGACATTGGGAAGAAATTCTTCACAGTTGAAGCACTGGAACAGGTTGCCCAGAGAATATTTGGAGGCTCCAAGCCTGGAAGTGTTCAAAGACAGGCTGCATGGGGCCCTAAGTAACCTGGTCTAGTAGATGTTCCTGTCCATGGCAGGGGGGTTAGGTTGAAACTAGATGAGTTTTAAGGTCCCTCTCAACCCACCCAAACCATTCTGTGATCCTTATGATCTTGTAGCCTTCTGTTTGAATCTCTTCAGTAGCTCCCTGTCTTGAACTGAGGAGCCCAGTAATGGACACATCACCTCACTAGGGCAGAGTAGAGGGAGAAGAGAACCTCCCTTGACCTACTGGTCACACTCTTCTTAATGCCCCCCAGGGTACAGCATTCTTGGCCACAAGAGCAGACTTCTGGCATATGGTTAACTTCTTGTCCATCAGGATTCCCAGGTCTTTCTCCACAGATCTGCTTTCCAGCAAAACCCTCATTTTGTCCACAGCTTGCTACTTAAATGGAGAGAGTGGAGATTTCAGAGTAAACCTGAAGCCTTGTAGCTTCTTTTCGGAGTTCTTGCTTGGAACTTAAGTGAGATTGTTTTTGTTGCCAAGATATAATTTTATTCATTATTAAAATACCAGCAGAGTTGCAGATGGCACTGAAGTTAAATTGTGTGCGTCATTTTGATTGCAATTGTAAATTGTCTCCATACTGGGATTTGAAGTTGAAAAGTTTCACTGATATTTATGGGCTAGATAAAATTCCTCTTAGCATCACCCACTTAATGGCAGATTTTGTTTTAAATATGTAAACCATGCATTCTGTACCATGCTTCTAACAGTGCTCAGAAGTGATAACTGATGCCTTCCCCTTCATCTCTTTTCCTCCTGCCTTCTGTAGCTGCAGTTCTTCTTTGTAAAGACAAGAAATTGAAATATTTGGACTTACTGTGGACTTCCACCTTTGTAGTCCAATGAAGTGCATGCATATGGGAGAAGGAGAAGCCTCTGGTAGGGGAATACACAAAAGACACAGGAAATGCAGCAACACAGATTTAGAAGAGACTGAGAGATTATTTCCATGCCAAAAATTGCCACACAAAGCATCTCACTGAGACTTCCACATACTACTAAGTTCTTCTGCTACGAAAATCTTAGTAAGTGATGCTTGGCAAGATGAAGACAGGACCCGACCCCTCCCCCCAGCAAAAAAAAAGCCAAACAAACAGCACAAACAACCAACTATTTATAGTAAAAATGAATTTATTTACTTTTTTCCCTTCTCTTGTCCTGGAGAGTGGCTACACTCACATGCACAGCTGTGAACTCCATCTGTTAGCTGAAAGGCATAGCATATTTTTCAAGATGTAAGACACTAGAGTAAATACTTAACACAATGTTTCTCTTTCTTTCCTCACTGTAGTGCAAGTAAACACCAATAGTTAAGCTAATCATGAACTCTTCCTAAATCAATGCAAATTACATGTGTTCTTTCATATGCTTGTAAACCTTGACATAAAAGTATTACTCAGAGCATTTATAGAGCATCCTTTTACAATGCAGTCTGCACATGTAACCCTGTCTCACAATGTCCTGGTTTGAATTAGAACTAATTCAGTTCAGTAATTTTACTTTTCAGCTCAGTCTCTTCCAAGTAACTGCACTTTCCACAATTAAGAGCGTGTTTTCACAGACAGTGTCTGCTTCTAGCAGCGATAATGCTCAATATTTCTAGAATTGCTATGCAGGCCAAGGTCACTTGTAGGTGCAGAGTAAAAGACTGTATCTGTGCAGAAGAGCAGACAGGACAAATGACCCTTAACTGACCAACTAGGCATTCCATTCCATAGACATCATATTCAGTATAAAGCTGAGGGATCATGAAGACTCTGCTTCAGTGGCTGGCATCCAAGGAGAACTCTGTCTGTTCTCCTGCCTTCAATCTACGATTTCCTGAATTCAGCTCCAGAATCCAACTGCTGAATTTGGTCCCCATCTGCCACTGAGTCTGATCTAACACATCCCCAGTACCTGTTACAGTATTAGTGGTGACTGATGAAATTGCTATTAGAGGGGTTGGGTTCATACTGGGTTTGTGTATATTTGTATATACTTAATTGAATTGTTATTCTTTTCATTGAAGTAGTTTTACATTCCTTTTTCCAGTCCATAGATTTTTCTTCCTTCCCTCCTTTCCCCTTTAGAAAGGGAGAGGGGTTAATACAGAGCATCTCATTTAGTGGTTGGCCCAAGCCTAACCCTTGACACACAAAATATGGTCAAGTCCAATTTTTAATAGTTCAAGGAGCTCACAAAAAAACTCACCTCTGATTCAATACTGAGTCTTTTTTGTTTTTCAAAGAAGCATATCTGCAGTGTAACTCCCTCTCACAATGATGAAGCAGGAGTCGAATTTGAAGACTAGAGCAAACATGAGAGATTTGGACTTACTATGACAATATATGAATTTCAAATAGCCATCAATGCAGCTAATAAACTAATATACACAAGCAATACTTGATTCAAGAGGGCCAAAGAACATCAGACACAGCTAATTATTAAAAACAAAACACCAAAAAAATGTTAAGGAAAAATGCGCTTATGTTTAAGGAACAACAGACTCCAGCTCATGATCCATGCCTTTTAGGCCAGTCCCAACGTCTGCATCTACAAAATGAAAGTATCTGTCACATTATCTTACACTACGCACTTCCTATTAGATCACAGACCTTTGCAGGATAGGAATGAGCTGCTGCCAACGAACAAGAAATCAGTCACAGAAATCCATTGAATAAGAGGACAGCCTGAGATTTCAACAGTTATTGAAACGCTTTTTAAATTTCCATATGGAAACAAACAATTAAGAAAAGACTACATTAAAAGTAGTAGTAGCTCAGCTGATCAACATTTATAGTCAAATGAATAAACCTGCAAAAGTGTATCATTGTCCAAAGCTGAGACTTACTCTCAGGTGTAACTGCAGTTGTCAGGGGTTCTTACTACTTTCTATTCAAAGTGTAACACTTCTTGCACTACTTTCCTTTTCCTTCCACATTTATGAGATCCTGCTAATTTATGAGTTCTCTGATCTTTGACTTCAGATCAGAAAGCTACAAAGCTGAGCAGCAGATGGAATAGGTTTTATATCTGAAGTTTACCCTTTTAACACGTATCACACTTCAGTGAACAGACAGTATAAATCTCTTTAATCCACGGTGGGCAATATATTAGGAAATTGCATTTCAGTAGAGGAAAACACAAAGAAGGGATTTTATCAGCACAGGGCATTTTTTATTACATTATGAAAAATGCAAGAACATAGAGGCCCTGTGCTATATGGCCAAAGGGCATGACAAGCATCCTTTTCATCCTAGCCTATGACTCATCACTTGTGCATTTCAAAATAATTGATATATTCCAGAGATCAAGACTGTATTCTGAAGTTTCAAAGTTTTAGCAGCACTCCAAAATGCAAACCTGATGTCCTCCAAAAGTGTAAGACTTTGATACAAGCATGCCCTGTTCTCCAGATATCATCACAGTTTAGGACTCTATCAATTAGACCACAGATTACAAAAAGCATAACAGCATTTGCCTTAAAATATCATAGTATGTACAACTAACACTGAGTTTGCAGGGGCGGGGGAAAACAACCAACCAAACAAAAAACCAACAAAAAGCCCACAACGTTAATGTAGCTGCACCTATCAAAAAGGCTTCCAGGCTCATTATTAGATGAAAAAGCAACCCACAATAATGATCAGAGGCAGGTACCTGGAGAACTGCATCCAGTTCTGGAGACCCTATTACAAGAGGGATATGGACGTGATGGAATGTGTCCAGAGAAGGGTCACAAGGATGATCAGAGGGCTGGAGCACCTCTCCTATGAGGACAGACTGAGATGGGGCTGTTCAGTCTGGAGAAGAGAAGGCTCCAAGGTGACCTAATTGTAGCTTTCCAGTATGTGAAGGGGGCCTACAAGAAGGCTGGGAAGGAGACCTACATGAAACCTGGAGATTCAGGCTGAACATGAGGAAGAAGTTCTTCACCATGAGAGTGGTGAAGCCCTGGAACGGCTTGTCCAGGGAGGTGGTTGTGGCCCCACCCCTAGAGGTGTTTAAGACCTGGCTGGATGAGGCTCTGGCCAGTCTGATCCAGTGTGGGGTGTCCCTGCCCATGGCAGGGGGTTGGAACTAGATGATCTTTGTGGTCCCTTCCAGCCCTGACTGATACTATGATTTACCATCATAAAATTAAAATGCAGTGGAAGCAAGGATGATTTTCCACTGATGTTACTCAGCATTAAGATTGTTCAGGAATTCAGTGGTGAAGCAGTTTTTACAAGCTGTCTAAATACAAGTTTTTTAAAATGGGAATGTAAATACCTGTTACAAGGAAAAGAAGGTTTATTGAAAAAAAACAAACAAACAACCAAACCAAACAAACAAACACCCCACAACAAAAACAAACACAACCAAATGAAACAAAAGTAGGAGAGAAATATAGCAAAGCAAGCTTTTTGCACATCAGCAGCAGCAAACAGGTTACTATGCTGACTGGAACATGTTAACCAGTTCAAGGAAAGACAAGTGCTGTATTTTCAGGGGTGGAGAGAGTTGACCATCTCAGCTAATAATAACATTTGGGAAAAATTTTCTCTCTAGTCCAATTTGGAAATAGAATATCTTCAGCAATCTAGGTGAGCCATGTCTCTTTCTACCACTTGATATCCAGCTCAATGAGACAAAAATACAGTTCTGACTACTTCTCCAGCCTGAATGAGCCTTTCAGAAAGGTATACATCTATGCTGTTCTCCACACTTTGAGTGACCTTCAAACTCAGCATGCTTGCAACAACACTGCTGCAAACTTCAGTGGAGCATCTCCACACCAACTGCTTATCACCATCACACCTATTGCTACAAATAAATAAGCTCAGACCCTTAAATGAAGTCTCACATTACCTTACTTTGCCTTTGAGGAGGTGCACAGGGTTAGTTAGAGAACAAAACAATGAATCTGATTGCCACAGTGAGTTTCCTTCTGAGGGGGTAGATGATCTCCAGAGGTCCCTTCCTTCCCCTGACATCCTGTGATGCTGTGATTCACACTTGACCCTGATTTCCATGAGTTCAGGAATGAATGTTAAAAGGGAAGTAAAGGAGAATAAACGTTTTATAAGTTCTTTTCTCCTCCTGCTTCTCCAGCACATATTCTCAGTTTCTTTGCAGTGTTAAAGTTCCCCCCCAGTTTGGAGCAAGACCCATCAGTGTAATGCTCCATTCTCATTATTTCTCTTTTAAGCCCAAGCCCTGCTTCAGAAGGGTAATGGAGTTGGGCAGCTTTCATCACATGAGAAAATATGAGGCCTCAGCTTTCTCGAACAAGACATTCCTGCTCTGATTTTCCTATTGACCTCTATGGGGAAAGGCTCATTTATACAGTCAGTCATTGCAAAGACTTTCAGACAATGTCATATCTTTGTCTGGTAATTTTGTGCACATCTGAATTTACAGCTGCTATCTCTAAGCAAACAACGTAAGCAGCTAGAAAGCTGTGGAATACTGATGAATTTCACAGACATACCCTGCAAACAATGCACAACAATTTAAAAAGTCATCAATAACCAAGAGGATGTCCCTTGAATTTTCAAATCAAGCAAAATAATCTTTGGTGAATTCATGGATAAGATTGACTAAAGGGGGGGGGGAAGGGGAGAGTACATGACATGGGGCTCACTAAATATTTTGTGTTTGGAAGAGAACCTCTTGAAATCATGTAACATGCCAGCTGACATACTGAAAAGCAATTATAACTCTGAGAGTTTCAGTGCGTCCCATAAGGCTGAGAGAATGTTCAATTTGCAGGTTGAGAGCAGGGATTAAGAGAGATGAAGGTAGTAGCTAGTGCCCATGTACCAGTGCATTTAAATGTAATGTCATTTCAAGCAAAGATAAGTAATCATGTCGTGTCTCAATAACCTCCAACAAAAATGCCTTATTCAGCCCCAAAACCAGCAATTTTTAAGACTTCTCTATGCAAGTCAATGGTTTAGATAAGGGACAGGAGTGAAAAGGGGGGAAAAAAAGTTTAAAATTCCCATTCTTCAGCAAGGTGAATGCAAACTTTAATGCCAGTTTAAAGATGAAAATTCTGCCAGGCATTTCTTAGGGCAGAGTATTCTCTTTGACAGTCACAGTGGCATTTTTAGTGCAAGAGGAGGGAAAACAGATCTCTTGGTTTGAGCACATTATCAAATAAGCAAGAGAGTTTACACACAATTTTTGTTTTCCTAACAATGGATTATTTTTGTGAATCAGTATTGAGATCCTCGTGATACAGTCTTTGCTACAATCTTATGCTACATTAGGCTATCCAAGCTATGCTCTGAACAAAATCCTTGGCCCTGAAAGGTCACAATCCTCAGCCTTCACATCATTACAGTTTTGGCCCATAATTTTAGACTCATTTCTGCATGCCTGTCATTGGATTTTCTTGCAAGTGGAAGGTATGTCCTAACTCTGTGAGAAACTTTCATCTCCCACTGACATTTCCCAGGTTTACTAGATGTTGGTCAACACAGCAAGCAGTCAGAATACTGGGTGGGGCACACCGTGAGGGTAATGGTAATATTGTATCTCCCAGTGATGCCTCAAATACAGTCCTAGAGCTATTAGAAAGGATGAGCTTGTGGTCCAGATATGGAAATAATAAAGATATTTTCAATTACCAGTTCAGCCACAAACCCAGTTCAGGATTTGAGCCTTGCTGAGCTCAGCTTTTCAAATGCATTATTTCCTGCCTTCGTTGGCCAGGACAGGAACAATTTGAGGAAAAGGTGTTTCTCACTCGTGTAGCAAGCAAGGGTGAGAGCTACGTAGCTGCCTGAGAGTAGAGGATTAGCTGAACACTGTGGATGAAAATGCCCTCAGATACTCAGCGCCCAGAGGGACTACCAAAACCTGAACTTTATTTGCATGCAGAAACAGAATCCTTCTCAGTCAGTACTAAAAATGCTTTAGAGAACAGATATGCCCAAAAAGATACATTAAAATGGATATTTACATTATCTATTATTCATAGACTCAGAATACATATTTTCTTCATCTGGACTGATGATGCTTTCAATTCAGTACCCAGGAATATCTGCATGAACCCTGAAATGTCTTTGAGGATCCCCAAAAATGTGACTTTTTTGGCTTACTGGAAATCTTGGAAGGCAGCTAGAGTGGTGGTGTCAAGGCCACACTTGTCAAGGCTGGTTAGTGGCTCACTTTCCAGGCCTCTTCAAAAATCAGCTATAAGTTTTACATGTAATGATACAGACTTGATACAAAGATATCCCCTAATTATCAAGATAATCTGGATCCACCTAATGTTTTATGCACCAATGATTTTTCAAAATAGATGGACCACCAGTAGCTGTCCTGGATTTAATACAGAGTACAGGAAGACTGGTGGGTGGAAGAGAAAAAAGCTCATCACTTATGCAAGTATAGTGCAATAATAAAAGAAAGGGAAAGGGCATAACAGGACTATTCATGACAGGGTTTTGCAAAATTTGTTTTGCAACAAGGTCATAAATATTACTAACAGAATTAAGAAGTAAAATACACTAAGGATACCAGCACAGTATTTCTTTCACATGGGATTAAATAAACCCAGACATTCTTCATTTTAAGAGACACGGTGAGAACATATGGAACTAAAAAACCAAAAAGCAGAAATTCAACAAGATGTCAACTTCAATTTGAAGTATTGATTAATGCATCAGTTTAAAAGCCAGTAGAACTCCAGCAGTCAGCTACTTTTTTATTTTATATAATGAAGCCATTTTTTTCACCTAAGGGAAAAGGTTCACATTCTATCAGTAGTCCTCCTTGTGATGAACTCTGCATATGGAAAATAAATAATGTCTCAATTAAAAACAAACACCTATGTTCCACTGTCCCCTGTCAACACCAGACTATAAAACAGTGCCATCTTTGCAAAGATGCTGTAAGAAGCCTTTGTAGATACAACTGTCAAACATAGAACAATCTGGGTAATAACTTGATAACTTTCTTTTCAGATATGACAAACAGACAATTTCCCCAGGCTCCCTAATTGCTTGTCACTTTGTTTAGACAGATCCTATTCCTTCAATACTGGATGACTAGCTCAAATGCTTTCACATAGAACTATGGCTCAGTTGAGGCATGCATCCTTAAAAACAAGGAAACTGCATATATTAAAGTAATAATCTTTTAAACACAGATGAAAGCTCAGCTGTGTATTTTCTTACTCTTTTTAAACCAAATTCAGATCCTGCTTAGATGTCTGCTGGTTCACATCCCATTTTAATGCACAAATTCCCACAGGTTTTCTCTCTTCAACAAAGCAATTAATAAAGTGTGGCTCAAGCCATTAAAGGTTTGGTTTATGCCCCTCTAAATCCCTTGTGATATATCAGAATTGATATTTATTTTGAGTCTTTTGAAATCTGAATCATTTCTGCAAAGTCCTGCAGCCTTGAAACTAAAATCTAATTACCTGCAAGTGTTCACAGATACAAATATGCATTCAAATTCATTCCCCTATGTAGCAAGCTTTTTAAAGATCAAAGAGCTACTTCTAGCCTTGAGGCTCCTTGTTTGAAAATGCATGTTAACATTTAATGGTGTCACACACCAAAGCCCTGAACACTGATTTGAAAACATACTTGTCAGTGATGGAAGTAGCCTTCCTTGATATTAGAGCTATGCAGTGAGAGCAAGAATCTTCAGAAGATCCATGGACAAGGCCTCCACCTCAAGAAATACAAGGTGGTTATTTGCAGCATCCCAACTTTGTGCATCTGCCTAGTGAAAAGCTGTAAGAAATCTGTTCCCTTCAATTTTGCCCTGGAGGAGTCAACAAGAGTGTGCACTTGCAGCCCAGCAGCCAATCACATCCTAGCTGCATCAAAATAAGCGTGGCCAGAAGACTGAGAGAGGTGATTCTTCTACTTTACTCTGCTTTGGTAATACCCCAGATGGAGTACTATGTCCAGCTCTGGAGTCCTCAACACAGGAAGGACAGTAGGTCCAGAGGAGGGCCACAATGATGATCAAGGGGCTGGAAAACATCTCTCCTACAAGGATAGGCTGAAGGAACTGAGGTTGCCTCCAGAGAGACCTTAATAGTGGCCTTCCAGTACCTGAAGGGTACACCAGAAGGCTGGTGAGGGACTGTTTACAAAGGCCTGTAGGGGTAGGTCAAGGAGCAATAGTTTTAAATTAGAATAGATTTAGATTGGATGTTAGAAACAAGTTATTTGCCATGAGGGTGGTAGAGCACAGGACCAGGTTGCCTGGGGAGGTAGTAGAGGCCTCATCCTTGGAGATACTCAAGGTGGAGTTCACCAAGACTGAGCAATCTGAGCTAGTGGTGGGCATCCCTGCTAACTGCAGGGAAGGGTTGGACTAGATGGCCTTTGGAGGTCCCTTCCAACTCTAAACCATTCTATGATTTTATGCAACTGAAGTGAAGAAAGCTGACATTGTGAGAGAGCCTGAAAAGTCATCTTTTCCAGACCCCCTGCACAAGCCATGTCCCCTATAGCAGATTGCTTGGGACCATACCCATATTTAAATGCTGGTAAGGCTTTTCCCTAACCCTAAGGGGCAGAGAAACAACTGCCACTTTGTAGATATATTGTATCTACCCTTTCTTATAATAGAATATGGCACACAGGAATAAAGAAGCTCTTCCAGTGTCCTATACCCTGAAGAAACTGTATGAAAAGCCACCTTCTGTGTCCTGCTAAGCTGAATGGAAGTCAGAGAGCTTCAGATAAATTAATTCTCCAGGACAGGGGAGGAAAAAAAAAAAAGGTTTCGATTTGCTAATATCAATTTTAATATTATAACCTCAAGATTTTTGTTTATATGATAACATAGAAAATTAGACTAAAATGATGAAGATATGGAACTCATCAAGTGTCTTCAGGGAAGGATTAAAGAGGGCAGATAATTTTCTTAATCTGTATTCTTCATATTTGACCATATATTATTAGAGACCATACAAGATACCCCACTGGGTTTTGCAACTTTTCAAGTTGCTCTTTTCACCAGATTGCTAATAAAGAGAATAATGAGGGAAAGTGGTCAAACCCCTCCCAGAAAACCCAGGAAGCTCCAGAATTACCTGAGCAGACCGTGTCACACACTTATCCCTGGAAGGTTAAGTGAATTTTGATGAAGCCATCAGCTTCAGCCACAAAGGGCTTGAGTCAATGCCAAATGAGGTCAAAGGGATTTTTTTCCGCTTCCATTAGCTTCAGCGGGCTCTGAATAAAACCCAGTGGGCTCATGCACGCTTACTAATTGTAAAGGGAATTAGAATCACAGAGATTCATTCCAACTATGGACACTTGAAACCAGAAATTACATGATCACTTGCATGTCACTGCGTGAACCACTAAACTCATGCCAAAACTGTACCAATGTTGCCCCAGAATTTAGGAATATCACCTCAGGCAATGCAAACCATTACCTGGCACAACAGATTAATTCCTGTCACCTTGAATACCAGAGAGATAATTCCTCATAAAACCAAGTGACTATGCATTCACATCAACCCTCCTTAAGAGCCTCTTTCACTCTCAAAGGTAATCTGCTTTCCACAAAGATTTTGGCAGTTCGTGTTTATTGGTATAAACCAGAAACTGATTCAAAGGCTATGACAGTGTATCTTTTAGGAATACAAATTATCAAGTGAGAAAGGTTTATATGGCCATATATAATCTTATTTTTAAATAAAGATAGGCCAGTTTGCTAACTAAATGTACAGCACAGTGACAGACAAGCTGTTGCCATACACAATTTCACATCGAGCCATTCTTTAAACGTTGGCCACCAATATTATGCTACTTAGCAGTTATTTAGTTTTTAACTGGAGGATATCCATAGCATTTTGTCGTTCCCTTGGCAAATGCTCAAATATGATAGGAGTCACCTTATTTCACTTATATCTCATCTGCACAAGTGTTTTCAGATCGAGTCCACGTCGCTATGACATCCATAGATACTCTCAGCAGACAGTTGCCCTAGCAGGATTATGCACAGTAAAGTCTGTGGGCAGCACACACGAAATTGTGCCAAGCCCAGCTAAATGAACTGCAGCAAATGTAAGCTAGTTTGTTATTTGAAATAATATAGAGTAATCCTGACTACTGCTAGGAACTGTTCAGGGAAGGAGATACATACAGCAAGAGAGCACTTCAGAATGAAGCTTCATATAACATGAAGTATGATTTCCCTTTCTCTGGTAGGGCATGTTACTCTACTTTGCAATCACAGAAATGACACGAGACAGAAATCCTTTGGTATAAGAGGGATCTGAACTGCCCTCTCTAGCTCCCCAAAAGCAAGCAACTGTGCTGCCATTACTCCTTTTTCTCACTCTTATAGAACCACAAGAACAAGACATTTGAAACTCACCACATGAGAAGTACTAGAAATGAGACCACTAAAAGGATGGGGAAACTAAAGGAGAAAATTAAGAATACAGGCATTAGGAGAGCTGAATAGGACAAATACAATGAGAAGAGGAAAAGCCAGAACAGATATAACCTTACACTTCTCAAGAGCTCAGATCTGTTAGTATAGTATTTGAATGAAGGAAAATGGTGTGCTATGAGAATGGTAGAGTAGAAGCTAATTTAGGTACATGTCTAGAGCTTAGGTTGATTAGGTCATTCACAGCCTGAAGCTTTCTGGTCATAATAAAGCCTATTCCAAGCCATCCCTGCTGTGTCTCACTTCTGTTTATTTGACTAGTTCTGTTCAAGGTCCAGATTTGGCAGAGTCTCTATTCCCCCTAATGTGCATTTCATTTCCAACCATCTGCTGAAAACTCAGAGCCTCCTCTCTGAAATTTGAAAGATTTAATGACAATTAACTTCAAAATGCCCTTTATTTTATTAACAGATTGTAGAATCAAGAAAATTCACAGGGAAAAAGTGCATTAAAAAGTATTGCCTTTCCCCATTACTAGACCTGCCTACCAAGAGGTACATACAAGGCACATGGGTAGCTGCAAAGCATCTGGAATTCAGAGATATGACATTAATCCTATAAGAATAATCACAATTTCATATATGTGTGATTTCATATATGTGTGTGTGTGTGTGTATATATATACATATCTCTTTGGTGACATGAATAATAACTTGTGGAGATGAACTAAGCCATACATATCTCATTCAACAGAATCTTAATAGAATAGAATAGAATAGAATAGAATAGAATAGAATAGAATAGAATAGACCAGACCAGACCAGACCAGACAAGGTTGGAAGAGACCTTCAAGATCATTGCGTCCAACCCATCATCCAACACCGCCTAATGAACTAAAACATGCAACCAAGCACCCTATCAAGTCTCCTCCTGTTATTTGTTGTCCCCTACCATTGGCCCAACCTGCCTGCTCCCTGACCCCTTGCCAAATACAGTATACAATAAATATGAGGAGGAAGGTATGTTCTCAGGTAGCTGATCTGAGAAGTCCAAGTTGAATAAGAACTTAATCTGAAAATCTTCATTGCTAAACAATAGATATACAATACAGGACAACTTCTGTACTTTGAACAGTTTTTACATTTAAAAAAAAAACAAAACATTTCCTTGTTTCAGGATATCTATAAATTAATAACATTTCCACATGAGTTAAAAGCACTTTGCTTTTTTTTTTTTTTTTTTTGAAAATGTCTTTTAAGAAAACAAACAAACACAAAACATGATGTCCTTGCACAAACCCTCTCTCAACTTTAGAGCAATTCATGTCCCTGGCAACTTTTAGGAACTTGAGTCATACTGTTAATGTAGCAAAACAAAGCAGATGTAATTATGCCCTGAAAATATATCTAACAACTCTCTGCTAACAACTCTATAGCTCTAACAACATTGCAGATGTCAATTGGATTAGTTCTGCGTTTCCAAACTAAAGGTGGTCAGATATGTCTTGAGAATATCTATCTGCTTAGGAGTTCATGTCCAGTGACTAATATTTCTTCCAAAGGATAAATTATTCTCTTTTGGTATATGCTGAGCCCAGAATATTTTATTTTTCCCTATTGGAAGAGTCGTCAGGTCTTTCTGTCTGCAGGCTTATTCCCAACTTTGCCTTACAGACTAATAGAGAGCGGCATAGATCCAGTCTATGACCACATTTACTTATCACGGAGATTACACCGAGTATTCCATAGATCCAAGCCATTCTTCACAGGACCATCCAGATCTGTGCATCTCAAGTCTGCTCAAAAATAATTTCTCCATTAAAAAAAAAAAAAAAGTCATACAGGCCTGAGCTATAGTTGGAAGTGAGGCAGGAATTCAGAAAACTTGGCACACAAAACCAATCCAGACTATTTTTGGGAACTCTGTTTATTTTGAATCATGTAATCTAGAAATCTTTACAATAATACAATACACCAGGTTGGAAGAGACCTTCAAGATCATCGCGTCCAACCCATCAAACAATCCAACCCACCTAAACAACTAAACCATGGCACCAAGCACCCCATCAAGTCTCCTCCTGAACACCTCCAATGAAGGTGACTCCATCACCTCCACGGGCAGCCGATTCCAATGGGCAATCACTCTCTCTGTATAGAACTTCTTCCTAACATCCAGCCTAAACCTCCCCTGTCGCAGCCTGAGACTGTGTTCTCTTGCTCTGGTGCTGGCTGCCTGGGAGAAGAGACCAACCTCTGCCTGGCTACAACCTCCCTTCAGGTAGTTGTAGAGAGCAATAAGGTGACCCCTCAGTCTCCTCTTCTCCAGGCTACGCAACCCCAGCTCTCTCAGCCTTTCCTCATAGGGCTTGTGTCAACAGGCTGAGGAGAGAAGTCAAAAGGTGAGTTACCTGTGTTCAAACAGGTACTTTTTTTGAGAAGCAAGGCACAAAGTTTTGTACACACTCCAACTTTCCACAAGGAAGCATTTGTGCAGTGTCTCTTACTGAAAGAACAACTTCATTATTCTTGGAAGCATAGAGGGAGAAGGTTGGATTTTAGAGCTAGTGGAAAAGTAATAGCTAATAAGCCAAGCAACTTCAGTGTGAAAATATGACAGGTGGAAAATTAGCTTCTGTTATTTCCATGCCAACCAGAGCATGCTTACTCATTCATAATTAAGCTTTTCACACCTTACATAGTCCAAACAGATTTCTGGCAACATTTACTATCATAATACTTCTCTTAACAGCAGAGACCTCAGTAAGGAAAAGTGCCTTTTGGTCACACAAGTAGTGACTACACGTCTGAGTCCTGCTCTCACATTTTGTATTACTTTTTAAGCACTAGTAATCAGGTTTTGTTTTAAACTTCTTCCTTTAACTAAATAACATTTCATAGCTCAACAAATACATAAAACTTTAGATAATTTGGACAAATGGAAAGGTTTTCTTCTTTTAAAACCATTTTTGTTTTGAAGCCCATTTCATTTCCAGTCTTGCAAATTACTCATTCTTTCCCAAAACATTCAATATTTCTTTACATGAAACCTTAATAATATCTCACTTTAAAAACTCACATGTTGTTACACCTTGATATCAACTTGGCATGTGAAATAAGCTGTACTTACCTCTCTGTAATTCAACAAACTGTCCATTGAGACAACTCCAATCAACAACTAAGATGGGAAAGTATTGCAGTAAACTAGAAGTTTCCAACACCTATTCTAACTTCAATATATCTATCTGCATTCCCTTTCTGGGAGAAGAGAATTGAATCTGTGTATTTAAATCCCACAAACACTGAATTTCCAGTTGAGGACCACATTTTAAACAAATACTTCCACAGTATTTTTTTCCTCATTTTACAAACTTACACTAGACATCTAAATTGTTTCCATGCAGCTCTTCACCAGATCTGTCATTTCTGTGTTTGATGCAAGATTCCATTTCTCATTTCATCATCTGACTCAAACTATGGATTGGAACCTGTTTTAAGCTTCAAACCTGGAACTACTAAGATGCTCCACAAAAAGTTCAGTTTTCTTTAAACATGACTTCTTTCTTTTTGCAAATCTTACCAAGTGATATAATTTGCATTGTTCTTACACATTCTTCAGGACTGAACCATGTTTAAGCCTTACTAAATTATTTTTCTTGTACTTTAAGAGGCTTGCTTCTGTTCTTCATAGCTATTAACATTCATAGTCAACAGTCTTTACCCCTTTTTGCCTTAAACCACTGGGACCCAGTGATCGTTTACGTCACACTGCGCTGAAGATCTTCCTTGTCTAGCCACACCTCAGCAGGCTCCCTGGCAAGAGATAACAGCCTGCAGAGCTGGTGCTACCCAAGTGCGCCATCCTCCTAGAAGATCAGGGAACAGCTGGCTGAACAATGAAAGCTTCTCAGACAAGCCAAAGCCTCCTCAGGACTGAAGAAAGCTGTCACTACTGCTTCTGGATCATTCCTTGATCACCTTTCAAAAGCAGCAGTGGGAGCATCTTGCCTGGCGCTGTACAGCAAGGCCTGTATGCTGCTACTGGGAATCAGCTATCTGGGCCATGGCATAATCCTGTGGACCTCCAGATTTGCCTTTACAATGTGGATTGCAGTTCAGAGTTTGTCTTTAAGATACTGCTGAGACCTCTACCCCCATGACAACATGCTGCAAGTCTCTGTTCATTTGTTGTATCACTCCTTGGTTTTTACTAGAAAATAGACCATCACATAGTATCCCAAGTCTGCTTTTAGAATATTCCTTCATGATTTTGCATGAGCATGCAAAGGAAGAGAATCATGTCTCTGGTTTGCTGAACTAGATGCACCAAATGCTGTGCTGACTTTTTCCACCAAGTTATTTCACTGCTGGCTTCATTTCCTTACTCAAAAGACACAAATACAAATCCCAGAGGTTTCATATTTGGGATTAGTCCCAGCAGTCTATTAGTTGTGGGTGGTACGGAAAGAAACTCCTAACAATGTATCTCACACTGTCTTGCCCCATATCTAGATCTACACACCTCTGAGACTTCAAAGGGACTGTTACATCACCTTGACCTCCAGCCCAATTCAGGCTCTACAACCTTGCATCGCCACTCTTGACAACCAACACAGTATAGCACTGTCAGATAAAGTCCTGGAAAAGTTATCTGAGGTTTGAAGGGCTTAGGACTTTGAGTTTTTAAATCAGGGGGAGGTTGTGGGTTTTTTTTTTAAAACAAGTCTGGGTGCTTTCTTTAAAGAGAAGAGCAAATTACCAAAAAAAGATACAAGAGCTTACAGTATGTTTTTAAATGCATGAAGTCTTTTTCTATGTGCAATCTTGTGCTTCCTTCCTGCACTATGAATTGCTGTAATCCAACCATTATTTCCATCTTGAACATTTGCAGGGTCAGCACTGACTATATCCAGCTCCCCAAAGGCAATTCTGAAAACGTTCCTGCACTTTTCCTGCATAACAACCCTAACAAAGGTGTTATTTAAAGATCCCTCCAAGCCGCTGCATGGCATCACCATGTAAATGAGGGGAAGTAAAGCTGTGCTGACACGATGACAAGGAAAAAAAAACCAAAACAACAAACACTCCCAACACAGGCTTCTGTGCATGATTCAGCTCTTTATATTTTTCATGGGAAGAGCAAGTACACAATCCTATGAACCTCATAACATCTCTGATACAAATCCATATTGGTCTAGATCTCTAAACACTGACACACCTATGTTGCATTGCAGACTCTTCTGACGAATAACGAGGAAAAGGGCACATGAAGAGATGGAGGGTGGTAAAACCAAAGTCAAACAAAAGCCCGTGGTGCTGTTACTGCACAAAGCTGAAAACATCAAGAAACCTCATGAGTTCTCACTTACTAAAGCCGGCAAGGGTTTTTCCTCAGTATCATGCAGCTCTGGAAGGCTACAGCCAAGAATGCAGATTGATTCTATCTGCAAGCATCAAATGGAAGCAAATAAAGAGAGAAACACAATGAAAAATGGAGTCCAGCAGAAGGTTGGGGAGGTGTTGGTCTTTTTAAAAGATGAATGACCTCTGACTTGAGTCTGCCTCTGGAAGTCTGAGGTTCTCTACTTTGACTGCAACATACTAGGGTAGTAATTTTTCAGAATATTATGATATTACCAATCCAGAAAGCACTGGTCCTCTCAAGCCTCACAGACCAGAAAGCAAGCAGTAAATCGAGAAACCACTGTCTGCAAAGTAACCTGCTGCCTTCATAAGTGCTTGCAAGAGGCACACAACTGGTCAGACACGCACAGATGCAGAGCCCAGGGAGCAGAAGTTAAGCAATGGTCTGCCAGCACTCTAGGGGTAGGACTGCAACATGTAGAATGTTATGAGCCACAAAATGGTCAGATAACCACCCCAGAAATGATACAGTGTCACAGTAATGGGTAAATAAAGAGAGTAAACAAAAAATGTTATCTCCTAGTGTCAAGTGCATATATCATCTGTTTTGCTTGAATAGTATTTTTATTCTTCCAGCTCCTGTGAGTTCCTGTGAGGAATATGACTGAGAAAACCTTTTTCTATTTTGTTTTCTTCATCTTCTAAAACCTAATTCCTTCAAGACCTAAAGATTTTAAGGAATAATAATACTACTACATAAAATTGACATTATCTTTCCTGTTTCTTCTTAACTATTTCCAACAGAGGTGTCATGAGTATTCACACTGAAATACCACGGTGTAGGAGAAAGCAGTTTCTAAATTCAAGTACCTTTCTCACAGAGAATTGAAATCAGTTTTGGAGTGTGTTTGTTTTTGCGGGGTTTTTAAGGGCAAAATAGCAGATTGCAGGAACTAATTATTAATCAGACACATCCCCTACTTCTTTTTGCATTTCAAAACGCAGCTCTTCCTCATAATGGTTGTTTTTTTTTCCCCCATGTACCTAACTTCTGGGTTTCTGAACTCATATAAATGCAGTCATCCACTTTCTCTTAGCACAAAATCAATCATCGATCACTCCCAGCAAATTGGAGATAGCCCCAAGTGTTAGGCAAGCCCTGTAAAACTGCCTGGAGAAGCCACACAAGTTTCTACCATACATTTTAAATGAAAACCATTTAAAGAGGTTGAACAACATCACAGCACCTACTTCTACCACCAGCCTCCTCCATCAAGATTTGCTCTGCTATTTCAGCTATTTCAGACATTGCTGTACTGCTAGCAATGAACTATTCAGAATAATTTTATAGCAATGTCTTCCTTTTTACCACCACGGTTCAACACAGCTCAGTACTGGGAAGCAAGTAACAGGTTTTGCTTTATCAGTCTGTATTTTCATGTTGTACATTGAATTAAAGGGTTGGGTTTTTTGAAGGGGAGGGGGAAGTTATTACTAGAAAAATATAGCAGTCCAAAAAGAATTGTCAGAAGTAATAACATACTGCATGGTCAGGCAAACCTCATACAGTTGGGTTTTGGTTGGTTGGTTGGTTGTGTTTCTTTCAAGTTTTCAGATATCAAATAAGCATTCTGGGTGTAATGTAAGGTAATGTTCACCCCTGTCAAGTCTTTCACCCAGTGACCCTATACCTTTGTAACAGTGTGTTGGGGTTGTGTCTGGTGGGGTTTTGGTAGCAGGGCTCCTATAAGAAGCTTCAAGAAGATCCCCCAGACTCCCAAGTTAGACGCACCTCTGGCCAAAGCCAAGCAAAAAACCTCTGTGATAATGCATTTAACAGGGGAAAACCTGCTGGGAAAGGTCTTTTGTTTTGGGAGCTCCTTTGTTTCAGAGAGGAGCAAGACATGACTGAGAACCAGGAAGGTCAGTGACAAAAAAAAAGAGAGAGGGCACATTAGAGCAGCCATTCCCCTTCGGCCTCTGGTGATATTGCATGCTGAGCTTTTTCAGCCCATAGAACTCAACATTGAAGAAGAATCCCCTCTGCAGCCCATGGAGGACCCCATGCTTGAGCAGGGGACCGATCCTTAAGAAGTCCATGAAACCAAGGGAAACTCACTGGAATGATCCCTCAGTAGAAGGATGCAAACCCATATTAATTGAAGTTCATGGAGGCTGGTCTCCTGTGAGACAGATGCTGCACTGCGGCAAAAGAGGACTGTGAGAAGTTTTCCTCAAGGAAGAAGGAGCAGCAGAAGTAACATGAAACAAAATGGGACTGACTGAAACCTCCATTCCCTGCTCCCCTTGTAGCACTGATGTAGAGGAAGTAGCAGAACTGGATCCAAGGAGGAAAGGGTGGGGGCAAGGTGTATTTAAGATCAGGTTGTATTTATCACTGTCCTACGATGATTCAGTCAGTGAATTGGTGGTGGTTTTGTTGAAACCAACTTGATTTTGCTTCCCCAAGTCAATTTTTGCCTATGACCATATTTGGTGAGTGTGCCCTCCCTGCCCTTTGCAAGTATGAATGGAAACATGTGTGAAGCATCAGAAAGGCAAAGAAAACGGGGAGAAAAATGCCTTAATTGATAAGAAAGGACACCAGGTCTAGTAGGAACAGAGGTTCATGGCATAAGCATGGAGCTTGCACTCTGACACCACAGCACCATGGCTCGTCAGCAGAAGACCCTGTATTATCCTAGCAGGTGATGTATGCCCATCCTTTTCTTGCTAACCAAAAAAGGCCAAATCTCCTTCAAAATGAGCTAAAAAAAACCACCAGACAATAGGCAGCAACACAGATGAAGATTTATGGAAGCTGCAGTCAGATACTGAGTCAAAGAATCACCCTGCAAGAGCTGATGACTCATGGAGGCCATAAATGACCTCTCTAGAAACTAGTTAGTCACCACTATCAAGAGGCACTTCTGAGATATGATGAGTTGTCAGCTGACATAAGATGCACTCAACTTGGTGCTTGCAGGAACACAGATTGTAATAGAATTTAATCTAGGACTGCAAAAGTATGAACACTTAAAATCAACTGGCTTAAACACTTTGTAAATAAATATGACCTTCCCTTTTCATAAGATCTCACTTTGCTTTTTATTATGCTCTTTTCCCCACATGTTTGGGGGTGGAAAAGATCTACTGGAAACCCTTTAAGTGTTAGGGAGAACAATTAGCTCCCAGGAGAACAGGCATGAGTCTCAAGACCCTGTATCTTCCTGGAATATAGGCATGCAGTTAGCTCATACATTAAGGACAGATACCAGTTGAGAATGAAGAAGTTTTCCCCACGCAGAAATCAGTACTGTTCCTAAAATAAGGCCCATTTTCATGTGCTTTGTGGCAGTGTCTCAAAACCAGACATCCCTAATTGCTACTTCATTGTGATTATCAATTCATGCAGGGATGATGCATGGCACATAGTAAAACAGAGCACAGCCCTGCCTACAGAAAGCACATCATACTTACAGTAAGATGGGAGAAATTGGTAATAATTGTAGAGGAGATGTCAGGCTCAGTTTTATTGATACTTGCGTTTAGGTAGCCAAGGGAAAACGATGCCTCAGGGAAATGCAAACAAAATACAGATCAGTCAGGTTAATTCCTACAGTGTTTCAAGCAATACTAGAAATAGAAATTATGTAGCTGCTACTATTAGGAAACCCTGAAGGTGTTAAGTCCCAATAAATACAGCCCCTGAGAGATAAAACAAACAAAACAAAACACCACCCAACTCTTTTCCACCACCCAAACTTCCTTCGGTTCCTTAAGGCTGAAAAAGGGGTTTTTTTGTTGATTTTGTTTGTTTACTTGGTTTTTTTGGTTGTTGGTTTGGGGTTCTTGTTGATGAAGGATGTGAATCATTTACAAGGACAAGCTCACCAGACACACGTTCTAAGGAAGAGTCACACATGAATAAGACACATGTACAAACACAGTCACTCAGCAAAAGGTTTTATTATTTTTGGTCCTTACCATTGAGTTCAGCATGACCAGGGAGTCTCCGGCAAGCTTTAGTAGTTATGATCAGATTCCTATATCCTGGAATGCCCTCCTGACTTGCTTTACTAAGAGGCTTCTCAAAAAGTGGGCATTTGTCCCTTACTGCCCTACAGTTAATTCTATCCAAATCTGCATGTGTACTAAGTTTTCTTTCATTAGAAGGTCACCTTATTGCCTTGGGAATATCCAATTTGAAGCTGAAATGTGATGGAAAAAAATTCCAGTCCAACCTAAATTACAAAGGGATGGAGGAAGAGGAGAAATGCCCTCCTAGGAGTGTAAGCTCTGTCTTTCTTTAGCTTTCATACTTCCTTTATGTTACTATTTTTACACAGTTTTAGAAATAGAGATGTTTCAAAGGGCAGTTGCCCTGGTTAATGTTTTTCTGAAAGTCTTTATTCTTCAAATCACATGACGAGGTGATAACCTCAGAAGAATAAGCACTTTTACCATGGTCATGCACTAAAGAGACTATGTTTATGTCAGAAAATTCTTCTACAGGGCTGTGCACAATTTAAGTTTTTGGAGTATCTCTTTTCTCAGTAAAGAGTAAGACATATTGGTCTCAATGTATCTCTAGGGTGAACTCCAGCATGGCTTTTGGTTGTGTACTGCTTAAATTTATTCAAGTATTATTAAGCAAGAGAACAGAAAACCAAATTTCCTCATCAAAGCCAGCTTATTCACCATAAAGGAACAGAGATAACCCTTCATCAAATTCAACCACATAACTTGGTCATCTTCCTTTCACAATCAAAGCTGCCTTTGACTACTGATTTGCCTCTGCCCACCAGGTATTATCTATACATATTAAAAAAACACCTAAAAAATGTCTCTTTGTTATACTGAAAGCTGTCATACATGCAGGAATTTCTTCTCCCAGGCAACCAGCACCAGAACAAGAGGACACAGTCTCCTGATGCACCAGTGGAGGTTCAGACTGGATGTTAGGAAGAAATTCTTCACAGAGAGAGTGATTGCCCATTAGAATGTGCTGCCCAGAGAGGTGGTGGAGTCACCATCATTGGAGGTGTTCAGGAGGAGACTTGATAGGGTGCTTGGTTGCATGGTTTAGTTGATTAGGTGGTGTTGGATGATAGGTTGGACATGATCTGGAAGGTCTCTTCCAACCTAGTTTATTCTATTCTAATTTGTCTTTAACTCCAGTTAGCTTAAAATGTATTTACCCCTACAGATATTTCTGGTAAAAAGTAATATGGAGCTCAATTTTAAAGCTTGCTTTCACTTCAGACAAAGCTGAGCAAAGAGTTAAAAAAAAGAAAATGGCAACATAGCAGTTGATTTAGATTTGCACACTGGGATAGGTTTTTTTAATACATTTTAAAGAGATTTTCATTGCACAAGACAAAAACCTTCTTAGGTCCGAACTGGAATTAAATGTACTTAATCACTGTCAACACAGAAGCGAATATTTCCATAGTGAACACTGAGTGGCGAAGTGGAGCTTCACAGAGATAATGACAGCAATCAAAGCACACATGGGCTACAAGCAGTGAGCTATTGCACTGGAGAGCACTTTCAAGCGACTCATTGCTATAGAGAAGTAAGTTCAGGAACACATTTAGAGCTATTTAAAGGGGCTATAATCAACAGCTAGTGCATTTTTTTTTTTAAATAAACAAAAAGTCAAAGTCCCAGAAGTGCCAGGATGAATTGTTTGCAAGATGCTGGTCCAACCCTCTTGATTCTGGTCTCTCATTACATAGCCCTAGGATGACAGCCCAGGAGCTACAGTGGGGCTCCTTTGTCACTCAGCACACAAGACAAAAATTAAAGCCAAGTGTAATGAAGTCTGTAGGAGGAATGAAAAAACAGTCATTCTCAGGAGTTTTGCTACAGGACCACTTCTCCCTGCTCATGCTGGAAAATGTGTAGTGGGCAGAAAATAGAAAAGAGAGGCAGTTTCAACGCTCATCTTTGCAAAGATCTTGTTGGCTGAAAATGTAGCAAGACAGTTTCTTACTTCCTGTCTGCAGACAGAGACTTAGCGTCAAGCTGAGCCAGCACAGGGGATTGAGAAGGCTGATCTTCATGGATCTGCTGGTTGGCAAAGTATCTCCTCAATTCAGAGCACATAATGGTAGTTCTGCTCTCACACATTCAGTCTCTCACAGAATGCCATGTTGGAAGAGACCCCAAGGATCAGTTGGTCCAATCTTTCTGTGTAACAGCACAGTTTAAAAAAGATGGCCCAGCACCTTGTCAAGCTGAGTCTTAAAAGTCTGAAGCAGAGGAATCCACTACTTCCTTTGGGAGACTACTCCAATGACTGATTGTTCTCATGATGAAAAAATTCCTTCTGGAGACCAACTGGAATCTCCCCAGGAGTAACTTGCACTCCTTGTCTTTTCCATGTAACTCCTTAAAAGATGGGAGTCTTCATCCTCCTGGTAGCCACCCCTATGTACCGGTACATGGTAATAAACCTTCCCTAAGCCTTCTCTCCACTGCTTAGCTCTCAGTGCTGTCACCACTGCAGTAAACAAATCTTAAGTAACTTGATCAACTTTAGCTTGCCAGTATCAATGCTAGTCACAGCAAGATCTAGACTGTAAGGGCTCAGTCCTGAAATCTTTGAAGTGTCTTCACCACCCTGAAGCTCTTCTAAACCAGCTGTTGGGCAAAGTAACCATACAGCAGACCTAAGTACTTAGGGACTTCCCAGGGTGAAGGTGGGATACAGGGCAATGTCAACTCTGATTTGTCCTTATTTTCAGTCTCCTGTGTACAAGACACTAAGTTATTAATTGGTTTAAAGGTTAGATTGGATGAGGGAAAGAATAAGGATATTATTAATTACTGTTATTGATTGCTTTAGTCTTAAACATAGCTTTAGATTCAATAGCTTTCTTTTTAACATCACATTCATTTCTAACAGATGCCACAGAAAACTTTGTCATCAAAACAGCTCAAAGCATGTCTCCTCTAAAAATCACAATAGGAACAACAAGATTGTATTTCCATTTCTCTACCAAGATCTACCTGACCTTGATGAAGATCTAAAAATTAATATTCTATAATATGCATGTCTGCAGGGAGCACAGATGAACACAGTCAATCTGAAGTAAAGTCCCAGCTGCTGAGACCTAAAACTCAAATTTATCAAAGATGAACTAAAGTTCTGTTAATCCTCCAAAAAAAACATGAAGGTTTTAGATAGATTTTAGTGAATGAAAATTGAAGCACTTCTGCCTTCAGATAAATTAGGACAGAAAATCTCCTCAGTTTAGTTGGTCTTATATCATCAGATTCAAAATGGTATTTTAACTTCTATTGTCTCTCACTCCCCAGAGGTCGGCAGAAAGTCGTGTTTCAGAATACGTTTTAACATTTAACTGAGCATTGCAAGCACAAGCACACCTGAAAGTCAACCACTTTTATACTTTCATATTAGCAATTCCATAGTAACTTCACAAACCTAGGACTGATTTAAAGTAATCTTTTAAGTGAGGACTAATAAATATGTATGGCATTCATCATCAAAAACGTCGCTGCACTTTCTTGTAGATTATAATTCATCTCCACGGTGAGAAATGTGACTGGAGGCTTTTAATTCCATCCGTTAAACAATAAATTATGCAAAGGTAAACAAATTAGATGCCTGCAGTTCTGGTCTCAGCTCACAGTATAGAATGAAGGCGCTCTGTCACAGTATTGTACAAGAACTGCATTGTATTTCCATTTTCAACCAGGACGTTGAATCATCCAAACTGGATGAAACTAGAAATGAGGAAGAGTACACCACAAAGTCTATCGTTATTTCTCATGTCTTTAGCCGACTTAACATTTTTAAAAGGAGATTTAAAATAAGATTTTTAATAAGTATGCTGTTGTTCCTCAGAACAGCGTGGATCACGTACAAAGTAGCAATATATTTCCACATCTCCTTCAAAGCCAAGCTGTGTTAGTAGGAATTCAGCCTGACATATATTTCTATCCACATGCCAATTGCTTCAGCCAAAAGACTGATAGGACATATTTAGAAAGGATTTAATTTTATTTCGTGCTTAGCAGGCCAACAAGTATTGAACTATGAACAAGATAGTGATATGTTTGCAGTATTTTATACTAAGTTCAGCACAGCACTGCAAGTTGATTAATGCAATGTTATTGTATCTAATTTCATTAAGGTATAATACCAGTTAAAGAAAGTTAAGATCACTTCTCTACATTCCTAGAGTTGTCAGGAGATTTTCTGACATGATTTCTTGCTTATCAGAAACAATTTCTACAGAGCCTTACTCTTCTACTTCACCAAAGTGAAATCTGACTGTATCATTTAAACTCAGGTCAACTCTTCTGTTCATCTTTCTTATTCATCAGACTGAATTCAGAACTTGGAGAACCAAACCATTCTTTTCCACGCAGTGTGCACTTGCTATTTCAGTATAAATTGGATAAGTAAGGACTAAGGCTGTGACCTCTAGCTTACAGTTACAGAGCTTGAGATATCATCAAGATCCCTTTGCTTTCCAGGTGAACTTGTTAATTTTCCTCTATAAATATGGTTCTTATTAAACACAGCAGAAGTACCTGGTTAGTGACTTCAGCTGGCACTTTTCAAAATTGCCCTTGGGCTTTTGTGTAACAGAGCACAACTATAGCTTTCTATATTGAGATGGTGACATTGTCTATTAGAGTGTTATGGCCCCATGAGAGTTATAGATCATCCTAAAGAGCGCAATATTCTCAATACATTAGAAGTAGAATACATTCAGTGAAATAATTAGGTCTGCTTTGGTTAAGGAACAGTCTAATTGTGAAAAGGAGAAGACACAAAGGTAACTGAATTTTTCTTAACCGACCATAGTCAACACCAGGAAAGTATGAAGGACTTGAGCTCACCTGAAATAGTTCTTGGGTATAAATATATTGACTATGTATGCACAGCTGCACGAAGTATATAGGGGTAAAGTAGGTAGTTATACTTTCTCATTTGTGTATTTATCAGAGTATGCTACTTGTTACACAAGAGATTTATGAATACAATTCACTTACAGTACTAAATACGTATTTCACAGGTCTGTAATTTGAATGCTAGCAGGACTGCCAACTATCAATAGCAAGAACACATATTTACAAGTAGCTATCACTCATTTGAATCTCAACTATAATGCAAGCCCGCACACACTTTGCTCCGGTCTCCATAACTAGAATTAAATTCAGCTTTTATTATGCTATTCTGTAGAACAAAGGCATTTCTGTAACAGCAGAAAAAATGAAAGTACCTAAACTATAAGCATACACCTGCATTCTATTTTATGCAGCTGTTACTGTTCATGTAATACAATAATACAATACAATACACCACCAGGTTGGAAGAGACCTTCAAGATCATTGCGTCCAACCCATCAAACAATCCAACCCACCCAACAACTAGACCATACAGCCAAGCACCCCATCAAGTCTTCTCCTGAACACCTCCAGTGAAGGTGACTCCACCACCTCCACGGGTAGCCGATTCCAATGGGCAATCACTCTCTCCGTGTAGAACTTCTTCCTAACATCCAGCCTAAACCTGCCCTGGCGCAGCCGGAGACTGTGTCCTCTTGTTCTGGTGCTGGATGCCTGGGAGAAGAGGCCAACCTCTGCCTGGCTACAACCTCCCTTCAGGTAGTTGTAGAGAGCAATAAGGTCACCCCTCAGTCTCCTCTTCTCCAGGCTAAGCAACCCCAGCTCCCTCAGCCTTTCCTCATAGGGCTTGTGTTCCAAACCCCTCACCAGCTTTGTTGCCCTTCTCTGGACACGTTCCAGCAAGTCAACATCCTTCCTAAACTGAGGGGCCCAGAACTGGACACAGTACTCAAGGTGTGGCCTAACCAGTGCAGTGTACAGGGGCACAATGACCTCCCTGCTCCTGCTGGCCACACTGTTCCTGATGCAAGCCAGGATGAAAGAACACGAAGCCAGGATGTAGAACACGATGATATACAAATTCCATAGACAACTCACATATCGAGGTTTGTGGTCTTCACATCAAAATGCACAATAGTGCCAGGCTGAGGATGAACACTGAGAAAAACTGCAAGACTAGAATTCAACCTGTCTGATGTTTTACATCAGCAACATTTGATGAGAGCAGCACTGAGGAAAATTGTTCGTAATCAAATCCCAGGTGATACGTGGCGGGGGAATGGCACCAAGTATGTTACCAAGGCACTTCCTCAGCAAAAAGAGGCCATAGGTTCCTCCATCTAAGATAAGACTATGACCCACTAAATTTACATTTCTAGAGCTATGGTAAATTTAAAGCTGGTAGAAGGAAAGAGGTTGGCTGCAGTAAAAAATAATTTCTCTGTATACTTAGAGAAAGAGATAAAAGGTAGTCAGAGCAGGACTACTTTTCCCATGCCAAGCTTGCCCTGCTGATGTTATTTTCACCTTCACCTACATGTTCAGCCTAAAGCTGAAAGACTATGAATGTGAGTGCAAAGATGTCTGAAAATGCATAAACCCCTCAGTTTATTCACAGCTCTTCATAAGAAACAAAAAACCCACACATGCCATGTCCCTATGAAATCTTACTTTAACATCTTATAGCCTGAAACAAAATGCTAAACTGTCCTACAGGCATACTCTTATTTCTAATTGAAATATATGCAACTGTTAGAGTTCGCTGCATTATTAAATGTAACTCTAATACAATTTGCTTTAATGAGAACTGTATAATAACAACAATGAAATATCACATACAATGTTTTAATGAGGATTATGGCATGTTAATTTTAAACTGAACAATAGGGCATGTAATATAATCCATGCCTTGTGTACAGTTCAACAGCTGCTAACGTGTTGGACTGGTTTGTACTTGTGGCTGACATAGAAAAATAATGAGTCAATTACAGAGCTGCCTGTTACACCTATTTATGATGTCAACTACTTTTTCAAACACTGAAATGAAGTCATAAGGGCCTCCTTGAACTTTTTCCTTGATCTTTTATGTTTTTACAATGAGGACAACACTAACACTCCAAGTGTTCCTTCCTTCTGTTTTAACTTGGGAGCAGACAAAACAACCACCCAGTATGGGCTATTTTGACTGGTCTTTATGTAGTGATTTAGTTATTTCTATAGCTAAAGTATAGAATATACTCATATATAGAATAGTATAGAATATAAAAGTCCACTTTGCATCCTACATGTAAAGTTCCACTAAAGTTGTTATTCTTCTACACTAGTGTGCAAGTCTGAAATCAGTTATTCATGGTCATTTCACACAGAATCACGAAATGTTAAGGGTTGGAAGAGACTTCAAAAGATCATCTAAGTCCAACCCTCCTGCCAGAGCAGGATCACCTAGAGTCACACAAGAACATGTTCAGGAGGGTTTTGAATGTCTCCAAAGGAGATTCCACAGCCTACCTTTAATAGATGATGCTCCCAATTATAAAGAAAGGACATAATTTCACATAGTCTGGGGGCAGATTTAGTTTCCAAAGCTAATATTGTAACACATCAAACAGTTCAATCAATGTGCAGAGCTCTACAGTGTAGTCTATGCATGAGACAATGAAAAGCTACTCCAAAGGAAGTGGCTGATACCAGTCATGTTCTCACTAAAACACAGTATTGCTGAACAGACCATGCTGGCACAGGCAGTTCACCAATCTCTATATATTTAGGGAACTTCAAATGAATAAAAAACAAGACAGGCTCTCCTGAGGTGCCACAGATTATAAAAACACCTAGATACTGAAGGCACAGGTAAAATAGGAGTTGTATTCAAAGACAAACATTGGTTTCAGGAAACAAAAGCATCCAACAAGCTACTCAAAACCAAACCACACAAGAACAAAATAAACAAAAAAAGAAATAAAACAAATAAAATAACCACCCCAAAAAAAACACAACAAACAAAAAAAAACCCACACACAAAACAATCAAACAAAACCCACACAAACCTTGCCAAGAACTCCAGAAGAGCCATAGAGAACATACTCATCCTCTCACAGTAGAGTCACACCTTCAGCTAAACTTCACTCTGCAAGGCCCTGGGCATTGTGAGAAGACAAACAGGGCTCTAAACCTTGACAATGTTGATGCTTACTGTTTCCACAACCCGTATGTTCAAATCTGAATGAATCTGGTGTAGCCTGCAGCAAGCCCTTCACTTGAAAAAGACATATTATTTTATTAATAAACCACATACCCCTCACTGGCATTTAGAAGTAAATTAAGGTCTGTTTTATCCTAGGAAGCCCAATGAGTTCTTAAAATCCTTCCCTCTCCTCTGCATTTTCAGATGATTACATGACAAGGAACAGGCTTATGCAAAACAAAAACCTCTTTTCATGCTAGGAGCTTATTTTAGTACAGTTCATGACACATCCTTTTTCATCTGAACAAAACCAAAGCAACAACCATACCAAACCAACCAACCAAAACAAAACAAGCCAAAACCAAACCAAACCAAAACAAAAATACCACACAACCCAACTCAACCAAAAGTAAAAATATAATTTAGAAAGACCAAAAAAAACAATTTAAGAAATGTCTACCTGCACAAACACATAGGAGGAATGATGGATATTTCCCTCCCAGCTTAACTATCAGATGAAATGTGGAAGCTTACATATATTTAATTATTATTCTTTTTGAAAGATAAACTTTTTTTTTACACAGATAAATGCTTAATTATATCCTTTTGGTTTTAGAGCTTTAGAATGTGTAAAACTAGAAGCAGTAAGAAGAAAAACCAGTTCTTCACAGTCCACATAGGTGAGACTCAGGAGAGATTTTTCAATGGTTCTGCCCTTCTTTCCCCAAGAAAATAGAACTTCCCAAGATGGTAGCCACAGATGCCACCCAAACCCAGTCAGTTCATTAAGATTTTTTTCCCAATGCCAGTCTGAAGGACTGATTTTTTTAAATGGAAATATGAAGCTGTAGAGAACTTTCCTTCAGCTTTCAAGCAAAGGAAGTTGAATTAGCAAGAGAGATTTTAAGGTGAGAAATTAGTTTACATCATCAAATTTGTAAAAGCAATAATGAGGCTGGTGAAAAAAACATGCACCATTGTTTCAGAGACTTGATTTTGGTAGCGGGATTTTTTGGTTTGTTTGTTTGTTTATTTTTTTAAAAAGGGGTTTATTGAAAGCTGTGACTTGGAAAGAAAAAAAGCCTTAACTGATAATTTCCATGTCTAAGCAGCAGCTTCCAAACTGTTACCAGTAAAACCTACTCTATTCTTCTCCACCTTCAAAAAAAAAAAAAAAAAAAATCACCAAAATTAGTTACCAAAACTGCTTTCCTTCTCTGTTATTTCAAGAGGTCATAAATTGACACAAGACATCCAACTTCTTACTCTTTCTTCCATACTGCAGGCTGAAAACTATAAGGCAGAGTGAAGAGAGATTTCTACAGAGAATTGCACTGGAAATAGAAAACCGCAGGAGGCTCATCTACCTCAGAGGCACAGAACTACTCAACCTAGCTAAGCAACCTCCCACTGAAAACTCAAAAACCCCTCTCCAAATGCATCTGGGTTGTGGACAGTGGACATGGTTCAGGACGGCTTTTTTTTTCATTCATTCACAGTCCTTCCTACTGCCACTCAAGGTTATTCCTGGTATTCAGAGACATCAGGAAAGACATTCCCAAGTTGACCTATCCTGTAGACCCTCCTCAGCTTCCCCAAGCATACTGTACTGCACTCAAGCACAAATCAATTAACTCAATGGGTGTTTTGAAAGATTTAGGATTAAATGAACAGGCCATAATGTAGCTAAACATGCCAGGAATGAACAATGCAGAACGTGGGTGTCTACAGCTGTCAGGAATTAAAACAAGAGGCTGCATGAATGTTTATTGTTTCAGGATCTGGTTACTACAGAAGAGAAAAGCTAAGCTCCTTGCAAACATGCTTGACTTCTTGTGCAAATACTGAGCAACTGTATTACAGAAGCATAACCGCTACTGATACAGTCAATGTAAGAATACGAATGCCAAATACAGTAGATTTTCTACTGCATAATTCACAAAGCATGTATTTTCTGTTAAAAATATATAAACAGGGGAAAAAAATATTAAATTCAAGGGACTGAGTCCTTGTGGTTTCCTCTCAAACGTACTTTTTGCCCTCAATATTTGCATGCACTGAACTCTACCACAAGAAACTGGCAATGACAATCAACTAAGCTTTCCTTCACCATTTGACTTCCAGCTTCTGGAGCACCTGAACCTACTTTGACAAGAACAGGGAAATACAAAGCAAGCAAAACAGGAACCCTCTTAGCTTTATCCTGCCAGACCTAAAGCTCCAGACCGATTGAACATCACATCTTGACAGGCACCTGCCCTTTGGGAAACAAACTGCAAAGACCCATCACCCAGGACTGGAAGGCAAAGAAGGTGCACAGGCACTTTCCTAAAAAATAACCCACCTTTTTAAAAGAGAAGCATGTGGACAACAACATAAACAACTAAATCACAAACAGAATAACATTAAGTTTTCAGTATGGCGAAAGTTTTCTCAGCACTGCTACAGGACCAAGACAGACCTGTTTTCGTAAAGGTTTAATTTACTTCTGTAAGATATGCAACTTGCCTGTGTAACACTGGCAGAAGTTGTTACTGATATATTAGTAAACCATTCCCACCCTCCACCCTTGACAATTGCCTAATACTTACAATACAGTTCATTTACAGAAATAAATAGAAAAAGAACCTCTCCTTTCTCTACTTTGCTGGTGAGAGGAGGGGGAATAAAAATCTACAACCCAAAACCTTGTGTCTTAACTGTGGAGACTGTCAACAATTTGACCAAAAATTCAAAGTTGTTCAAAAAACAGTTTAAAACATGCACAGTGAGGTAGTGGTTGTTAAAGCTTCTGAGAGAGCTGAGAGAGTTCAAGACATTAAAAAGGAGTGATTTCTCCTCCACAGTAGATGGAGATAGAAACCATTTTTAAGTACATTGCATTTTTCATTTGCTCTAGTGGCATTACTCTGAAAAAGACAACAGCATAACACAAAGGTAGAGGTGATAAAATAATAATGCTTTATGAAGGAAGAGAAGAATTATGAAGGAAGAGATACATGCTCAAATACTTTGATAAATTAGGGAACATTAAAATCTACGATTTAAAATTAACAACAAAGTTAATATTTTCTTTTTGCAAGTCCTGTGTTGCACTCACATTATTTCAAGAGTGCCTTGCAGTGCAAGATCAAGACACCAACTACAACAGTTGAGAATTAATAGAGTAGTGCACTTCAAGTATTTCATAAGTGATTTTTTTCTTTGCATCCACTTTTATTTCGTATGTTGATAACTCTACACTAGAAAGGTGGGGGTTGACTCCATTGTACCCCTTTTCAGACAAAGAAGTGCCTGACTGTATTCTCTGTAGATCTTTTAATGATTGTCCTTAAGCATTCTTGGAATAGGATATTCTCAGTAAGTCAGAGAGAACACAGCTTTACTCTAGTACAATTTGTCCCATACATAAGCTTTGAGATCGAAGGAAATCAAATATGTGAGACACTATTAGCATATATGCAACTCCTTACTATGCCAAGGACCTGGCTTGCTGTATTAACAGACTCTGGAATGAATAAATACAAGTTATATTGTGACCAAAAGAAAAATCACACAACAAAACAAACCACACACATCTTCCACTGTAGCACAAAGAAGGTGATGCAATACATGCTACCTATCTTTTACTTTGGAAGATTAGCTGGTTATTTTCTTGCCTCATTTAGTCCGGATAAGTCTGCGTAAAGAAACAGACATTTTGCTAGGACAAGAACTCGGCTTTGTAAAGGAATAATGGATATGCAGAAAAAGAAGTGGTGTCTCGCAACAACCAAGCACTAAAAGGAAGTTGTTCTTCACCGTGAGACACTAGAACAGGTTGCCGAGGGAAGTGGTAGAAGCCCCGTCCCTGGAGGTTTTTAAGACTGGACTGGATATGGCTCTGAGCAACCTGATCTAGTATGAGGGGTTCCCTGCCCATGGCGGGGAGGGGTTGAAACTAGATGAACCTTGAGGTCCCTTCCAACCCTAACAATTCTATGCTTCTAATTCTATAAAAGAGCTGCAAATTGTTTAAAGGAAAAGGTTCAAGAAGTAATAGATACTTAATTGAGCAGTTGTGTCGGACACAGGAAATGCCACAGACTGATATTTCCCTGCCCACCTGATACAGGGAAATAAAACTAGTTCTTTAAACTTCCCCAGTAAAGGTGGAAGTTCTTGTTTTGATTTTATAATCAAGATCACCCACTGCTTTAATAAACCATGGTTCAGTGCCATCATATATAACTTTCCATCAATTAGCTTGTCTGAATGCTCTGGGGCCAAACTGCAAGAGATCACAGACATGTGCAGACCACGAAGAACTGTGTGACTCAGGCAGAGACTTCTATTACTGAAAGCTTTACCGATACCTCTAAAGAGCACACTTCAGTCCTTCAAAAACATCTTACTTTGGGGCACCAGTTAAAAAGTACTCGAGCAATGAGCAATCCTACCACAGCTAAAGGAGTTACAGCTACCATAAGAATGATTAAGGTGAAAAATAACAGGAGTAAAGGTTTTTCAGTAACTACTTGATTTTCTGTTTACCTAATCAAACAGCTCTAGAAGCCAGGGAGGTGTATTTTCACATTGCCACCACAACATCAGTATGTTCAACTGGTAAATTAGCTAGCCAGCACTATCTCAACAACCACTCAGTTTAGGTTCCCAGTGAAGCAACAGCTACATGAATCAGTTATCACTCTGACTTCTCAGAAGAAAACTAACCTAATTACACTCTGACATTTCAGCTGCAAGAGTAAGAGGAAAGAGGGGGGGGAAAAAAAGTGAAAAAAAAACCACACTCAACTTATTTCATAGATATCACTTCCTTTCCCCTGCACCATTGTTCAATGAGTTTCTACTCAACAAACAAATTCAGATACTACCTTCTCCCCAAACTATTTATCTTTTAATCTTTGTGCCTTCTTTGCCACTAATAAATACTGCAAAAAAATGTGTGCTACTTCACTTTCTCTACCGATACAGCTCACTTACTGTTTTACTAACTCTTATTACAGCTGAGGTTTCCATAATTCATTTCATTTCCATTCCCAGTTACTTTTCCTAATAATAGGTATAAATTCCCCTTTTTTCTTGGGACAGCAAACAGAATATCTTCTTAGTTTCCCCTCATTATTTTTGACACCCATCTTATTCAGTGGCATAAACTCTGCAAGCCCATGATCCTGCTGTTTTTGTTTGCAGCACTATGCATTTGAAGCCTCTTTGGGCTGTGGCACTTGCACTGCAATCACTGAAAAATTCATTTAAGAAAAATCAAAAGGAAAAGTAGACACGTGGGCAAAGAAATACCTGCTGTTTGTCTAAATTGTTACAAACACTCATGGAGTCCCTAGCTCCCATGTAATTAAGGATGGCAGCTTGAACAATTTAAATATTAAAAATGTGTTTTATTATTTAAACATTTCATAGGAGGAACACAGAATCTCTGCAGCAGACAAAATTGAGGTATAGTTAGAATGCCAAGTGCATAGTGGGCTGTCAGAAAGAAATAGGTTTTTCCTGTATTTGGTACAATTTAAATTTACAAACCCTGCAGCACAAAGAGGGCAATTGCCTCACGTTAACCTTAAGCACTGGGTTCTGGAACAAAGCTTTGGTCACAGCTTGTGAACTCTCGGCCTTGCAGCCATCACAAATTCGCTGACAGTGTCTACAGAGATACCATTCAGTTCAAACCCCGATACCACCTCGTAATTTTTTTCCCCCTTATAATATTATTCTACAAAACCCACAAATGTCTCCTCTCCCTCCACACCCCCACCCCCCAACATTCTCAGCTAAGCATTGGCATGGAGACCTGGAAGAAATGCAGAGAAATTGTTTGGGTTTGGGATTTTTTTGTTGTTATTCAGTTTCAGGGGGTGGTTTGAGACAGGAGATGAGAATTAAAATTAGAGGGCAGAATAGACCCAAATGAGCATCTATCCTCGTTGATTCCTCCAGAGATTCATTTGCATACAAACTCCAACTGCCGATTTAACATCAAAGAACAATTTTCAGTGAGTTGACAAAGCTACAATACCAGTACAGTCATCTGTCTTGAAACATGGATGTTACTGAGATTGTGCCTTACTTCTTTGACAGCTGATGTGGTGGCACTGTTCTCAAAATGGCCTTGATCCAGAACAATAAGCACGAAAAGGGGGCAAAGACAAAGGTCGTTCACTCATGCTTTGACTTACATTTCGTTTGTCTCAGCTCTGCACTCTGCTGTGTTCAAGCTCCCATGTACAGCAGTCAGCCACAGAAGCAGAAGACATTTTGGACAGGGACCCAACTAACTTTGGCCCTGCTTTGGCTACCTGCCCTCACTTAAGTGGAACTGTGTCTGTTAGTTGGCCTCTGCAAATTCAGTTCAGGCTCACACCTTTCCTATCATTTAACAAAGGCCAACGTGGCCAAATTACTTAATTTCAAATATACTCTCTCACACCACACAGAAATGTCAGCTTTCCTTTCCTTCTGCAAAGGCTTTTAGAACTCAAAAGTTCTTTTGACCTTTTATTCTTTCACAAATTAAGGCTGGTAGCATATTTGACGCTGAAGACAAGAACATGGTTTTCCCTATTGCTTTCTGAGTATCTGAATGTCTTTATCCAGTCATTATATGCCTATCTTGACTGGTTTTCACATAGATCCCATTAAAAGTTACAGTACTAAGTGTTCCAGCAGGATGTGCTTAATAAGCTATCCACAGTTAGATGAGCTTCAAATCCCTGACAGATCATTTCCATACCCATACTGTTACTTTATGTTGTTATTCAGAGACCAACACTTCGCAGCACCTGTACAAGCTGTGCCTTCACACTCATGTCACACATAAGCAATTCAAAGCAAAATTTCCAGGAACTTGAGAGACTGACTAAATAACTAGCTACTGAAGGATCCTCAGACACTTCCCCACAACAGTTTATGACCAAAATATCTGCCACTTGTGGCAACTTATAGCAATCAGACTTCAGGGTAACAGAGCATTTCCAGGGGTCCACACAACCACAAGAAGAGATAGAAAACATTTCCTAGCCAGTAGCTGCCATCACCTGTTTTTTTTTACTTCTGAAAATTATCATTTCTCCCACCTAGTACCAGCACTCAGGAAAAAAAGAAGTACAACACTGGCCTTGTACAGATTCAGGACTCCTCCTGAAACTCTACTTTAGCAATTTATTCCACTTTCTCACTAGTCCACCAGTCTATACCTTGCTGCTTCCTCTCAACAGGTTCCCCTCAAAAGCTGTTCTCTTCAGCCTTCACCCTGAAATTTATCCCAACCTAGCAAATGAAACCCCTTTGTAGACCTGTGTTGGCTATGCCCAGGTGCAAACAACCACCTAGTTAAAGCTGAGCAGAGGTAATTAGGTCACTCTCGCAATCCTGTCAGTTATGGGTGTGGTGGTTTTAGGCTATGCCTTTAAAATTTAGTTACAGAGTTCAAGCAGAAAAGTAGAAAAGGCCATAAAGGCCTAAAGCATTTCCACTTTTAAATCAAGATGTTTAAGTTTTGCCCCAGTGTTTTGCAAGCATTTCAATTTATCTGTTCAATTTATCAGCTACAGGCTGAGCAGTATGGGGCAGCAACAAATAAGTAAACTCCACTCCATTTTATTCTTCAAGGGGTACTTGGATGTGTTTTCTCATGCAAAGTCTTACCTCACCTTCAAGTTGTGAGCCAAGCATTACATTACAAACTAGACCACTACCACAGGAACAGGCAAAATGGAAACAGGAGCTCTCAGCCACAGCCTGGGGAGTCCCTGAATACTGAGGAACTGAGTGAAGCAGTAGGGAACTCTGAATAAAACTTGCAAGTGGTGTATCTTCCTAAAGCATTGGGCAAAGACAGTATTAACAAGGCTTATTTCTGTGCTCTATGTCACCCCAGCATGCATTATCTGAAAATAAACTCCTGTGCTTTGGACTGCAAGACAGCACTAGAGAGCAGCAGAGTGTACCTACTTTGCAGTGTCCTATCTGCAAGCCATCATCTCAACAATAAGCTTAAACCCTGAGCAGAGAATATCAAACACGTCAAGAAGCTACTGTGCCATAGGAAGAGAACATAGAAATTTGGGTCAGGCAACAACATGAAATGTTCCAGGTGAACATTTTTGCATGGTCTCCATGTCTCTATATACTCAGTGAGATTTTACAACAGTTGTCTTGCCTTCATTTTTCCCCTATCCAATCATAAACCAATTTACTACCCTTCTGTTATTTCTTCATTACCACTTATAAGATTTGAGAAAGGATATTTACCTCTGGATTCAATCCAAAACCACATTTAAGCATACTTGAAACATGAAGGATATAAGTGATCCAATTGCAGGCAATGAGATAGAGCATACATCTCATTTTTCAGAACACCAGCTGTCCAGTAAAGTCCTATCTTTTCCCTGTTCATTTTATGACATTCTAAAGCAAAATGAAAACTTAATTCCTTCTTGAAATTCTAAAATTGTGTTACTCCATTCTAAATAACTATGATGCAAGACCAAGCTTTCTGAGAGGAAACATCAAACTTCAAGAAATTAAGAAATGCCAGCTTATATTCTCCCTTCTATATCAAACTATATCACTTTGAGTTATTGTGAGATTCTTTCTTTGCCCCTGCTCAAAGTTTATCTTTCATGATGCTTCATGGTGGCATTGGAGAGAGACAGTAGTACATCAAGTACATCAAGTAGTACATCAAGACCAAGTTCAGGGTCCTGCATCTGGGTCGAGGCAATCCCAGGCACAAATACAGGCTGGGCAGTGACTGGCTGGAGAGCAGCCCTGAGGAGAGAGACTTGGGGGTGCTGGTGGATGAGAAGCTCAACATGAGCTCTCAATGTGCGCTTGCAGCCCGGAAAGCCAATCAGATCCTGGGCTGCATCAAGAGAAGTGTGGCCAGCAGGTCAAGAGAGGTGATTCTCCCCCTCTACTCAGCTCTGGTGAGACCCCACCTGGAGTACTGCATCCAGTTCTGGAGCCCCTAGCACAAGAGGGATATGGATGTGCTGGAACATGTCCAGAGAAGGGCCACGAGGATGATCAGAGGGCTGGAGCACCTCTCCTATGAGGACAGACTGAGTTGGGGCTGTTCAGTCTGTAGAAGAGGAGGCTCAGAGGTGACCTCATTGTGGCCTTCCAGTACCTGAAGGGGGCCTACAAGAAGGTTGGGGAGGGACTTCCCAGGATATCAGGCAGTGATAGGACTAGGGGGAATGGAATGAAGCTGGAGGTGGGGAGATTCAGGCTAGATGTGAGGAGGAAGTTCTTCACCATGAGAGTGGTGAAGCCATGGAATGCATTATCCAGGGAAGTGGTTGAGGCCCCATCCCTGGAGGTGTTTAAGACCAGGCTGGATGAGGCTCTGGCCGGCCTGATCTAGTGTGGGGTGTCCCTGCCCATGGCAGGGGGGTTGGAACTAGATGATCCTTGTGGTCCCTTCCAACCCTGACTGATACTATGATATTATGATCCTAACTGAGCCAGACACCCTGACCCAAGTATGAGAATAAGCACACTAAGAGCCTTAAAAATCCAATTTTGTGATGCACTAAAGCATGTCCTATTTGAGTATTTAATAGCTGTAAAACATTTTGAACAAAATGCTTAGTGTACCTGCAGAAAGAAAATTACAACGATGAGCTTCTAGGAAACTTCCCATTGAAGAAAACTCTCAGACAAAGACATTTCAGTCTGAAAGTACTTTGAATGTACCCAATATAAATACCAACATGGAATATTAAAAAGTCCATTCAGTTAATCTTAAAATTGTGAGAATGAATGCTTAGATTTTTTAAAAGGTTAGAACATTGTTCATCTTTTGTTTGCACTTTTTCCTGATAAAGTTGAGGATTTTCCATTTCTTCCCTACTGCATTCCTTGCCTTCACTTCCTAATGCAAGCAACCAAGCAGTAGTTTGAAATCTGCACGTGAAGTAAGTCATTCTCAGTTAGCAGACACTTCTGTAGGAATGTCTTGCTCAGATGTGCTTTGTTAAGTTGAGCTACTGATCCTTGTAGTTCTATAGCCTGCTCTGAGTTATACTCCCGAAACACACATGCATCAATATATATGAGGGGAAGAAATTTTCACAGTCGTGCAGTGATGTGTTTTGGTTGTGAAACATGGTATTTGACTATTTATAGAGCAAAATGACCATATTCCAAACATGACTTTGTTCCTTCAGCTTCACTGAAGTCAGTTCATGACTAGCTATACATTTCAGTTTAAGAACACATTATGTGCTTCTCGGTGACACTGACAGATGCTTTCATAATGTGTTAGAATGTGAACCTAATCATCTAGAGAAAATGGAAATTATCATATGGCCTTCAACTCTTGCAAATTACTTTCTTGATAGCACAGAAAATAATCTTCCTGGTCATTTCTCCCTCCCTGTGTAATTCTAAATTTCATGCATTTCCTTATTCCAGATCTGTTTCCTTTCCTCTGTTACTTATTAAAGCATCTCAAAACTGATTTTATGTATGATAGCAAGGTAAGTCAAAAATGGCTCTACTCATACATTTGTCTGTAAGTTCTACCAGCTACAAAGCTGTGTCTACTTCCTCATTAACTTTCTCCATCTTTATCTAACGTAGTATGTTACAGACTAATATTTAACCGTACCATAAGGAGAATGCAAACATCACTGAAATTTTCAAGTGACCATGCCTTTTTGGATCTTAACTGACAAGTCTGATTGCAAGTAGAATAAATTAAAACCATTTTAAACTCACCTCAGTAATCACTGTAAAAAGATGCAACATTGTAGGTCAGGTTGGTATTTTGGTGTTTGGTTTGTTGTTTGTTTTTTTTAAAATTAATTACTTCACTCCAAAAGATATTTTTGCTTAATGGTCTTTTCCATTAAAAATATGGAGGAAATATACCTGTGCTGGACTAATTCTCAGTTGTGATGCCCTCTAAAAGAAAACCAAGAAACTTTGTGCGTAAATACCTTATCAATGCTCTGCAAGAGCGTATCTGAAATCACAAATGTGTCTCTGCTGGATCACTTGTGGCTCTGTTTACAATACAATACAATACAATACAATACAATACAATACAATACAATACAATACACCAGGTTGGAAGAGACCTTCAAGATCATTGTGTCCAACCCATCAACCAATCCAACCCACCTAAACAACTAAACCATGCAACCAAGCACCCCATCAAGTCTCTTCCTGAATACCTCCAATGAAGGTGACTCCACCACCTCCACGGGCAGCCCATTCCAATGGGCAATCACTCTCTCTGTATAGAACTTCTTCCTAACATCCAGCCTAAACCTGCCCTGGCGCAGCCTGAGACTGTGTCCTCTTGTTCTGGTACTGGCTGCCTGGGAGAAGAGACCAGCCTCTGCCTGTCTACAACCTCCCTTCAGGTAGTTGTAGAGAGCAATAAGGTCACCCCTGAGTCTCCTCTTCTCCAGGCTAAGCAACCCCATCTCCCTCAGCCTTTCCTCACAGGGCTTGTGTTCCAAACCCCTCACCAACTTCGTTGCCCACGTTTGTTTCATGGATCAGAATGGTTGCAACTTCAAAAGGGAATTCCAGTACTTATAAGCCACAAAGGTCACTAGCAGTTAGGCAGCAGCAAAAGTTCTGTAAGAAGACGATGTGGCAATTTCAGATGCTGTATTTGGTTCAGAAATTGCACCTTCTTGACTTTGCTTACTGATAAACCTCTGATAAACTGCTTCACATTGATAATTTTAATAGTGTACAGTCATTTACATGGACTCTGTGCAATTATTTTCCTGGTGTGCATTTTGTACTTTTCTGTTTCTAAGAAAAAATATTGGTTAACTACTTATTAAACTTCCAAACTTGTTTGTTTGTTTTTAATAAGTTCTGTCTATTGCTAACTATTCTTAACTTTAACAATAAATCTGAATTACAATATGTATTTTAATTTGATTGCTAGTCTTCATCTGTAACATAAAAGACTCTTCCTGCTAAAAGTGCAATGGAAATTAAAGCTAAGAAATACCCTGGGTTTTTTCCCCCTCAAGACAGTAGGAAATATATATATGACTTGACAGGCAATAATTGCTCTAAATAAATATGGGGGAAAAAAAGTCAGTTGAACTGAGTGGTATTTATATGGACAAGATGTTTATTTTTACATTGAACTATTTGCCATATGCAGTTACATGAAATGGATCCAATTTAAATTCCCTGAATGTAGTCATCCCACACATACATACTGTTGGATGGTGGATTTTCCACCGAGCAAGCCATGAACATAGCAATACCATCTTAATTATGTTGCTATAGGACAAGAAAATATAAAAAGATTAATTTAATCCTTACCATGCAGCTTGAATTTTTGTGTTTCAGGAAAGAGGAAATTAGATTAGAGAAGGAAATTCCCACCCAAGAGGCACTTGTTGCCAATCCTTTGTCTATCTCAACATCAGACATAAAATTGCCTGAAATGTGCATGGCCCTAAAAAAATATAAACTGATGCATGGGACCTAATTATGAGAATCCAGTGCAGCAGGGAACATAGGTCCAAACTGTGCATTACTCTGAAAGAATCTCCCTTGGATTGCTCAAGCCATCAGTGTCTTTGGACATCCCAACAGCACTGCCTCTCTCATGATCTGAACCAATTCTAAACTAGGTAGCAGGAAGCAGGAGCTCGGGGGTCTTAAAAACACAAACATCTAATGGATAATTATCAAAGTGAAAAGATATGTATAGGAATACAGTTTCTCCCATTTTCTGACTGGTTTATATCCTTATGATAATATTGGTAGGATCACCTTGTTGCCTTGTGTTATATTTAAGTCACCAAATTATATAAGCTGCAGAGAAGCACTAAGAAAAGGGAGAAAAAAAAAAAAAAAGGGAAGAAAGGCAGAAGAAAGCAAATAGTTCTGTGTTCTATTGAAGTGGGTTTGCAGTCACACATCTACAGTTGAAATCCAAAAGCAAGTACAGAAGTTCTAGAACGTACTTGTCATTTTACAGTTAGGGCATTATGAGACAAGGGATCTCTCAGGACAATCTGAGGACACCCATTAATTCTCAGAGACGAACAATCCTACAGCATTTGGTTACTGTGGTAATTAGGGTAACTTTTTTTTCTTGTGTGTGATCTCCATGTATTTCTAAATTATATGAGTAGGAGACAATCATTCACACATCAAAAATTTCTACTAGTTTAATTGGAAAAAAATAAAAGTTTTTCCATGCATTTTAGTTACTGCATTCATTTCTTATACTGTAGAAAAATAACAATTTCTAAGTGTCATTGACTGAAGATGTCATTCATCCCCACAACATGTCACCACTTGCCATCTGGATGTTACCTCTCACACACTGAGCAAAAGCATTTGGCAACTTCCCTGTTGTCTACTCCAAAGTATGTCACCTGGTCCAGCTCTAAGCAGCTCAATAAGCTCAGATAGGTTGTCCAAGTGTGGTGAAGGAAAAACTCTTACAACCCCGCAGTGACCAGCACTGGGACTTAAATGAAAAAGAAAGGTGCTGATGTCTCCAGCTGGCTCAGCTGTTTACCTTAGGAATGTCTGTTCAGTACTTTAGATGGTAAAGATGAAATTTAAAAGCTGACAAGGTGTTATGTGTAAGTGATAACTGAGATTCTGTTCCTGGCTCTGCCCCTTCTTTTTCACAAGGGTCAAGGCAATTAATCAATTTTCTCTTGTATAAAAATGGAAATAACTACATTTATTAATTTATCTTAGAGTTATGGAAATGATTAGTTAATATCTGTGTAGTAATGTGAATATGTCAAATGAGCAATAAAGACTAAGTATGCTTCCCACCTCCATCAAGAGGCAGTTCACACCTACCTGTACTGTATGAAATATGTATTTAACATTTTAGAGCTTCCTTCTAAACTCATTCCCATTTATCCAGAGGAACTCAGATGGATGATTGAAAAGACCTTAATGACAGGCATACAAAGTCCCCAAGTACAGGCACTGAAGCAAAACTAGATACATTCAAGCAGGAATGTAAGATTTTAATTACATTTTCTGCTGTCATAATGCATAGTTCATGAGGCAGGAAGAAAATACCCCTTTTTTGGGCTATAATCATGAACTTCATCATGTTGAATAAAGTGTTTTCCTCCTGTATGTCTCATTATTTGACATGGGAAGGTGGTTTGCTTTTTAGTTTGGGGTTTTATCCATGATTTGGTTTGTTTTCTTACACACACAGAGGCAGAAATTCAACTCAAATTCTACATTGTATAAAATATTTGTGAGGGCCACGAAAATAATCAGGAGTTGAAACACCTCTCCTGTGAGGACAGGCTGAGGGAGCTGGGGTAGTTCAGCCTGGAGAAAAGAAGGCTCCAGGGAGACCTAATTGTGACATTCCAGTACCTAAAGGGGACCTACAAGAAGGTCAGAAAGGGACTATATACATAGGCCTGTAGGCCCAGGAAAAGGGGCAATGGTTTTAAATTAGAATAGAATTAGACTGAATGTTAGGAACAAGTTCTTTACCATGAGGGTAGTAGAGCACTCAACAGGTTGCCCAGGGAAGTAGTTGAGGCCCCATCCTTGGAGATATTTAAAGTCAGGCTCAACATGTCTCTGAGCAACCTGACCTAGTGGAGGATGTCCCTGCTGACATCAGGGGGCTTGGATTAGTTGACTTTTTGAGATCTCTCCCAAGCCAAACAATTCTAGGATTCTAACTCGCCTAAGTCAACCTTTGTTTATGTGTCATCATTAAAGGATTCATTTTATATATTTATTAGCTGGTTAGCCATAAATAGAATGTAGTAGCCTTTCATTTAATGGAAGCCTCCTATATATTGCTTCAAAACTTTGAAATTAATTAATGAAGCCTATTACTAAATGCAGTCTAAGTACAATGAATGTAAATGCCATGAAGATTCTACTCATATCTTTTTCCAAAAGTTCATTAGGATGGTAAGAGTTTTAATAGCACTGCACCTCTTTTCACTAAATGAAGAAAATCTCATTGTCCTTGTAATTCTTACTTTCATTACAACAGCAGCATGAGAGATGGATTAGATCTCTAATGAGCCTTTCGAATGAACAGCCCCATGAACTTGCTGAGGCATTGTAGTGGGAAATGTACATTAGTCAGGCTTTGGCCTTTACAAATTAGCAAAAATTCAACATGATTTTTTTTTCCACTCCTCTTTGTTGTGCCATTACATTTTCAAATGCAGGATGCTGAGAAAATGGGAGAAAACAGTCCCAAGAGCAACCGTAGCAAAGCATGTAATCCATAATCATTGGTATCCTCTAGTGTGCCTTTTTGCCTTCATGTTTTAAGACTACTGGATCAAAGATTTTTAATTTGATTATGCTAAAACTATGCATTAAATATCTTCTTGCCTTTGCATTTTATTTATTTCTTCGTAAAAATACATTTCCTCCCCACAAAAGGAAATACTAAGAGCAGGGGTTTATATTGTGAACTTTAGCCCATGTCAGTAGTTTACTTTGGGGCAGAACTTTTAATTTGCACTGGAAATCTGCAGAATTTTTTCTGTGTGATTTCATGTCTGTTGAACTAAGTACAATGCGACAGAGAACATGAGGTGCTGAATGAAGAAATTATGCTTTCTTGACCTTAATAGCAAGCTACTTGAAAGATCAGCCATAAAAGTAACCGTGAAGTCAGAGTTTGTCTTTATATACTGTCACCTTAACAGTCTTAACAACCCAGTGCTTTCCCCCATGGGTGAATTTCACTGAACCACAACACATGCAATGCCTGTGTCTCCTAATTAAAGCCCAAAATCAGACCTAAAAGATCTTTAAAATTCTAATAGTGCTCCAACATTCCTCTAATACTGAGGAAAAGGTATTTAGGGTACCTCTCACTACAACACTTCATTTCTTTATGAATACTCATGTTATACTGTTTAGAGATTTACAAGTGAAAAATAGGTGTGACCAGATATAAAACACAGGGAATGTACCTAGAAATAAAAACTACCATTCTGACAGGCAAAGCCTCTTTGTGCTTCTCTGATCATTCCTCAGTATACAGATGTTCAATACCCATTAGCAACAAAGTTGCTTAAAAGAAAGTTTTTATCTTGAAATAACTTCTGCAGCTAGAAAGAATAAGCTTCCCTTGGTGGAGAAAGCAAACTGACATGGGTTTCCCTGGGGCATGGCTGATGCAGATTTTCATGATATGTGAACTCTTCCACAATGAAACTACCAGGGAGCAGTGTGACAGCCCAGACTGCTACGCCCCTAGCTCTTTTTTTACATTTCTATCCACTCTCAGCTGGTGTCAAATGACAAAGATAGGACTCATCTTCAGATGTTTGGTCCTGAGTACTGAAACGATGTTGCAGCAGCATGAAACAGAGGAATTCGATGCAGAATTGCAACAAACATATGCAAAGACGTAGTCCTGTGAGGCTTTAATGTTCATGCAAGGTCAAAATCTCCATACATGGACTTCATAAAGCTACTCCAACAGGAGGCCACCATGGTGAGATAAGAGGTAGATCTAGTGGTGCGCTTGCCTCTTCTCCCCGAAGTATGCCCACAATTCCATACGGGCTTCCAATCTGAAAAATGTTTTGTCTACAGACAAATTACAACCAAGAACTTTTAAAGTAAAGAAAACTTGGAGACAGTGCCTAACAAATCTCTCCACGTTTCCACAGCATCCTAAATGGACAGGTTATTTCCTTAGGCCTGTTGTCAAGTCTGGCATATAGCTAAATCTTTAGCAACCTCAGTCTTACAAAGACTTTTTCACAGACTTCTCTAGGCTTCTAGAAAGAGCCTGAACTCCTATTGGGGAATTGCTGTGTGTCTGATAACTGCACTTCTAATGCCCTGTGCTATTTGCAGATACATGACTGTGCTTCATCAGCAGGTTCTTCACAGGCTCATCCCCCTCCTTCCCTTTGCTCTAGCCTTGCAGCTGTACTGCGAGAAAGAGCCCATCCCCTTTCTTTCCTCCTCCAAAGTGCTTTCACAACAACAAGCAGCCTTCAACACTGCTGTCAAGCTGCAGTTAACAGATCATGAGAAAATCATCCATACTGCTCCTTCAAGATTCGGAAGTTCATTGTTTTTAGGCAACATGATAGGATTTGGAAAAAGTCCTAACAATTAATATTATTTAAAGGGGCCTCAAAAATGAACAATGAAACGACAAAATTGCTGGCAGCTGCTTCACAATTATTTTCAAGCAGCAAATCTGTATCTGGAGAACCAGTTTTCAATCAGGAAAAAATAAATTTCTATTGGGGAAAGGTTTCAGAAATGTAATTACCACACTATCACTTGCCCTGATAAAGACTTCCCAGGCAATGAGATACAACCTGGCAAGATCATCTCATTTTACCCTGAGCTTGAGACTATGTCTTAATGTGAACCTGCTGGACCAAGTCCAGGCGGCAACAAAGATCATCAGGAAGCTGGAGTCCCTCGCCTATGAAAACAGGCTGAAAGAATTGGCTGAAGAGAAGACTCCAGAGAGACCTCCTGTCAGCCTTCTAGTACCTAAAATGGGCCTACAAGAAATCCAGAGAGAGATTTTTACAAGAGTATGTAGTGATAGGGCAAAGGGTAATGGCTTTAAACTGAAAGAGGGCAGATTTGGATTAGATATTAGGAAGCAAATATTCACTGAGGGTGGTGAGGCACTGGAACAGATTGCCCAGAGAGGCTGTGGATGTCCCTTCCCTGGAAATGATCAAGGCCAGGCTGGATGGGGCTTTGAGCAACCTGGTCTAGCAAAAGGCATTCCTGCCCATGGCAAGGGCTTAGAACTAGAAGATCTTTAAGGTCCTTTTCAACTCAAACCATTCTATGTATAGTTTAATGTCTAAAGAAGATGCTTTATTGAGCTTTCTGAAGAAGAGATTGGTACATTTTAGAACAAAGGCTCTCAATATCAGGAGATTAAGAGTAATGTGAGAGGGAGAGTACAGTGCTGAAGGCAGGCAGTATTTAAAAAGTGCTTATCTTACCAAAACAAAAGGCTTTATCTCATGAACATTGCAATCAAGTCTGCTGGAAACTTCTTTTTAATTTAAAGATAGTTGCAATAATTAAAAGTTAAATCAGTTGAATCTGCTGATGATACTCAATACTATGCTGCAGTCATGCCAGCTGGCTAGAGCAAAGTATCATGGGGCTTGAAGTTCAGATTGTAACATGAGAGGCTTCCAGTTGTGGTTGCTGCTTCTGCTTTCTGTTTTTGGGGTGCTGGTCTTTCTGTTGGGTTGGCTGCTGTGTGCTTAAGTGGGGAAAGCTGTTTTATTGCTGCCTTTTTCTGCTGCCTCTGCTTTTTGCTGTTCTTTTCTCCAAACAGGCTAAAGTAATTGTGCATTGTATTATCTCATCATATTACTCATCTTGACCCAGAGGTTTTTTTGTGTGTTACTTCCCCTTACCATGTGTGTCAGGGGGAGAGGGAGATTGTGAGTGTGGGCTGTGTTAACCCAGGACAGCTGCATTCATATAGAATAGAATAGAATAGAATAGAATAGAATAGAATAGAATAGAATAGAATAGAATAGACCAGACCAGGTTGGAAGAGACTTTAAGATCATCGTGTCCAACCTATCAACTAATCCAATCCACCTAATCAAATAAACCATGCAACCAAGCACCCTATATGATTTTGGTTTTCTAAAAAGGTTCCTTAACCAAAGCATCTAAGTCTTGTTAATGGAACATTTATTCTTAAAGTCTTCTTTCTATAATCACGTGCATTTCTGTGCACAGAGATAGCACAGAGGCTGCTCTGTTCCTATGTACAGAGAGAGCCATGAGGTTCAGTCCTCTCAAGAGAAGAGGAAGGTACCTGACAACAACCACACCAGAGGATAGATCCCCTCCTCAGTATACCTGCTGCTCCTCAGATGACAAACAAGTGCCAAAGAATTCAACATGGCACGAGGTAAAAACATACATCAAATCCCTCTCAAGTCTCCCTCCAAGTCAAACACAGAGGGCCAATCTCTATCACTTTTCCAGGGAAAACCAAAGCCAAGGGTAACTGTACAGGTATCTCAGCTCCGATCAGTCACTGCTGGATGTTTTGTCTGGGTTAATTAACAATGTCAAACGAAACTGATTTGCAGTACTTATAATGCATCACAGTTTCATTAGTAGTATCATCTCTGGGCAAGTTTTTTATCAATCATGTTTCAATTAATTCAGTTCATAGATGTTTAAATATAGGTGTTCCATGAGTTCATGTATTAGTCATGAATGAAGTGCACATTTGTACAGGGGAAGGAAGCATCGCAAGAAAATACTGAACTGTGTTACAAGGTTGGATCAGTACTTGAGATGTATTGAGAGAGCCAGCTTTAAAGGCTACTCTCTTTTTCTGCATTTATTTTTCCTCAGTGGATTGCCTGATAACCTGCAAGTGAACGTTTTTCTAATTGGCTGATCACATACCAATTTTGAATCTGGAGAGGGCTAGACTTCACTTGCTTCATATAGCTCACAGCAAGCAATTTCCTTAGGTATGTGTATTATGAAATGCATGGAAGCCAAGAAAAATCCAGTGTGCCTTTCTGCATCAACACAGTCTCCACACTGCTGACAAAACCAAATAGTTTCTTTTGGCAACAAACCTAAACTGATATCACCTGGAGGATATCCAGGAAAGTGGTATTAGTATCATCAAAGCACCATTCTGATGGAATCATTCTTCAGATCCTAGAAATGCTTCTGAAACTACTGCTCACTTCATTTCTCATTCTTTGTCAATATGGGACCAGGTTAAAAAAAATTAATAAATATCTATTTGTCAAAGGTGAGTGCATTCCTTCTAGGTATCAAGGTAAATGGCAATCTGCTTTCTAAGTCTTCTGCCAGGATTTAGGGTTGGTTTGTGGTTGTGTGTTTTTGAAAGTAGAAGTTATATGAAAGTGTTGCATACATGGGAAAAATATCTGCAGTGTGGGAAAAAAAAAAAAAATCAATAAAATATTTCCCTAGACCTGAAATAGTGTTGTCTGGTATTTACGGCCAGTTTCTGGGAGCAGTGGCCGGTAGACTAACTGTAGCACTCCAGTCCAGTCACATACTTCACAATAATTGTGTTTTCCTTCATGTTATTAACAGTGAATGCTAACACATCTCTTAATATGCTGGTGTTTGAGAAACCTTTAGAAAAGAACAGGTTTTCCTTCAGCACAGATGCTGTGCACACAGACCTCAGTGCACAACCAAAGCCAGACAGATTTAGAAATTGTTTCTCTGTCCAAATGCATGAATCTGACTTACATAGACACAAATATATGGAGAAGTGTAATGTGAGAAGTCTTGCGATGTTTTGGAATAGAATAGAATAGAATAGAATAGAATAGAATAGAATAGAATAGAATAGAATAGAATAGAATAGAATAGAATTACCAAGGTTGGAAGAGACCTTGAAGATCATCGAGTCCAACCTGTAACCATAACCTCACAACTAGACCATGGCACCAAGTGCCACATCCAGTCCCCTCCTGAACGCCTCCAGGGACGGAGACTCAACCACCTCCCGGGCAGCCCATTCCAATGACGAATCACTCCAACATAAAAAAGTGTGAGGGAAGGTGGAAAAAAAAATCCTTTTACAGCCAATACTAGAATTTCTTCCAAACGCACCTTCAATGCCTGTGCCAGCCTCATAATTTGGAGCTTTCCTTTGGCACTCTTCCAGCCCTGTCCCTACTGCCCACCATATTGTAATCCCTTCTGTATTTAATGTGCATCACCTCTAAACACGTTTCCTAAAAATGTTCTCATTTTGATTTTGTTTATTCTAAGGGACCTTTGTGAGTCACAGGGAAGATTTAACCAAACTCCTAAAGCATAATGTCATCTTTAGATCATGCTCATTATAATTCATCAGTACTTCTCTACTTGATAGCTCTGCGGTTGCAGTTTCAATCTTACATTAGTTGGTGGTTTGTTTTTTTTTCTTGAGAGCTCTTTTCAATTTTCCACATTGCTAATAGAGCCTGAGGCAAAGCTAAAAATCATTTGGGCTTCTTGAAAGGATCAATAATTTTTGTGTGCCGTGCATTTTAGAATATGCAGCATCACTGACAGAAACACTGTCCCTGCACTGATAAATATATCAAATAATGTCAGAAGTTTCCACACAACATTAACTAAAATACCTGATAAATTCAGTACATACCTGCATGCAGACTGCAGTGTTAAGTATATCAGACCAAAAAAAAAGGCTTAAAAATTAAGCTACCTGAAGACTGGCATAAGAAGAATTGAATAAATTCTCTGCCAGACACCATCATCTTCTCTGTCCTGACTCACAAGAGACTAGGTAGAGCTAGAAGGTCTAACATTTTCATTACTTTTAGGTTTATACCACCACAAAATCTGATAGGAAAAAAGTTTATTCAGCTTTGTCACCCATCCAAGTAGTCAGTGATATCTGATAAGTGCTTATACATGCTGTACTCAAACAGTTAGCTCAATAAATTATTCATTCAGCACCATGCAGAGCAAATTGTATTTTAGGTGGACAGCATTTTTGTTCACAGTTCACTCACAAAAGAAGTAAGAGATTGCAGAGAAAGAAAGGGAAGAGAATGATCACTAATATAGAGAGCTGTGTTTTCCTCAATTTAAATCTTCTCAAGAAATTGCTTACAGAACACACCGGGGCTGAAAGAGTGCTACTCCTCTGGCATCTCTTTAACCCTTGCCAGGAGCATGTTACTTCACTTAAGATATGCTGAATGGAAATGTGCATTTCTCAGAGAAAGTGAGCAGCATCTATCAGACCATATAGCAAACATGATTTCACATAAAGAAGTCTCTCACATAAATGTATCATAGGGTGATAATACAACGCGTAAGAGAAAGACTGCAACAACAAACACATCTTGCTTCTTTTTTACCCAACTGTGCCCCATTCTTTGCTTCTGCTACTATTTCCAATGTAATTTAGACTGCTTCAACTCAGTGCCCATGATTTCCAACCTTAGTTTTAATTCTCCAGTGCTGTAGTTCTTGAAATCAAATATGAAACTGAGATTTGGGACGTTTGATACAATTCTGCGAGCAGGTCCTCTGTGCAGGCACCAGAAAATAAATAAATGTCAAGTGTTGAAGTGTTAGCATTTTGCATCCACTGAGCAGCTCTTGCCTATGCAGCATTCAGTACAGCAGAGCGTCTTCTGTTGTATTTGCATGTCTGATTTTTACCACAATTAAAAAGACTTTCCCTAAATGAAAATGCTTCACTGAAGAAAGCTGTAATGAAAGTGTCTAAAACTGGTTGAAAGCCTTTACAAGAAATACTAATTTTGACAAAATATTATTTAGAAAGTTCCAAAGGGAGGAAAAAAACAACATTTGAACATTTGAACAACAGAATACTTTTAATAACTGAGTGCTACGTCTCATCCCAAATGGAAATGTCACAAAATCCCGATGATTCAAAAGCTCCCGGTAATCCATATTTCAAGAAAAAAAGTACAATGGGTTATACTGAGTCAGAATCATCTGGATGAGGCTAAAGCAGATACACAAATTAAGCTACCTCAATGTAAATATCTGCTCAAAATGCTTTTTTTTTGTTGTCACCAGTTGGGGAAGATCACTACCCTCTTCTCCCAGCTTTTCTAGCCTGCCATATGACAAATCCCTGCCCCATTGGAGGTTTTCTGCATGCTGGAAGAGAGAGCTGGGCTTCATCTTTTAGGTACAGAAGCATTTCCCCACCTTGATACATGCCTCTGCTTTTCAGTGTCAGGAGAAGACTGAGCAAGTATGGAAGAATTACACAGTGACCCACTCTCTTCTATGGCAAATGATGTACATAGGTGGTACTTATTGGAGGGCTATGAGATATCTTGAGATCCACTTAGCCCACAGTTAATGATGATTCTACTCTCCCTCCCAAGGAAGGCGTTCTAACACTTCATTAATCTGACTGACAGCTCCCTATTGATTTAGATTAAATTTGTGAGGTAAAATATGAGATTAACCTATGCCTCACACTTGAGTGATTTTTCCAGCCTGTGAAGAAAAAAGGCCTCAGCTCACCACTGCAGAAGTCCAAGTAAACAAGTCTTCTGCCCTATGGCTTTTTTCCTCTGGCTGCCTATTTCTTTTGCCTGAGCTATTCCTTTGCAGGAAACCTAAAAAAGTCTTAGGAGACACGCCTTTAATGACTCCCACATTTATTCCTCACTTACTGTGCTGCCGCCCTTTCATCAGATCAGCTTTCTTCCATCATTGTTTCTGATCTCATTATTCAACATTTAGTTGAACTGAACCACATTTACCATTCATTAGGTATTTCTGAGCCAGAAATGATCATATGATCCAGTACTTCCTAGATTTCATTGTAGCTTGTTATGAGCTACGTTCCCATGGTTGAGTGGTATGTTTCAATTTGGCTTTGAATACCATCACTGGGAACAATTTGTATGAATAGCACAAATTGCAAGACATGAAAGATAATGTAGAGCAGCAATAGGAATCTCTATTGCATCACCTGATCAAGCCAGCATGCCAATGATGCTGACAAATCTTCAGTAACTTCGGTGATACAAGCTTGAATCTACTATCTGATAAAAGGGGTTTGAGGGGTATGCTAAATGGCAGAGACCCCTAGCATGATGATAGGCATTACAGAGACAGTAAAATAAAGAGAGGAGGAAAAAAATCTCCTTTGCTTCCCCAAGTTTTTAAATGGTAATTTCCATTTGAATTGAAATTTTCATTTTATGTTAAAAAAAATAGATACAAGTTTTGTAGTCAAAAACAATGATCAAGCCTTTCCTTCCTGCTCCTCTATTTCTCTCCTCCAGAGAGATTTACTTTCTTTTTTAGATTACTCCAGCTCTGAGAAAATTACAAAGATAAGAAATTATAAAAGGGAAGGGAGGGAAAGCAAGGAAATAGAGGAGACAGAAGAGGAAGCCAAACTGTTTGGCACTTTGAATTAATAATAAAACTAAGTAAGAAGCCTCCTTTTTATTAACAAATCAAATTCACTTCTCAGTAACAAAACAAGCTATCAAACTTTTGCATATAAAAATGTTTTGAGACGTGCTCAGCCTTCTTCTCCAGTGGGACTGTGCACTGCAGAAATAATTACTTCTCTGCAGTTCTTTCTCTGCATATATTCCCTCTTTTAATGGCTTTTGGAGTTCATGTCCCTATGAAAGTTTAAAAGGGGATTTAAAACTGTCCTCCTCTGCTTCATATCTCAAATTACCTCTGAGACAGTTCTCAGCAAGGAGTGACATAAATCTACATTTTCTTTTCAAACTATATTTAACATTCATAGGTAAACTTCATCTTTCTCAGTTTTCTACCACTGCTGCAGATATCTTCAGCTGCAGTTACTGGACTCTGAAATCCAGATCCATGCCTAGCGTGACATGTCTTAGACCAACAGCTCCACATGCTCAATGCTAACATTAGATAACCTCCGTCCCTCAGTCTCCAAGACATACTAATGTCTTAATTTGAATTTCATGCTGAACTCAGAAGTTAAATAGCACACAGGCAGAAAATATTCCAGATTTCACATTGATTGGGTTTTTTTACAATTCAGATAACTAACAGTTAAGCTGCCCTGTCATACCTGTTTGGGCAGCTGATATCTCAGAGAAAGTTGTGGAAATCCTGCCACCATGCTGTTTTCTCCTTTTCAGAAATGGAAAGGAAAAAGAACACATCATTAACCAAATACCATGTTACTGTACCATCCCTGGCACGGTCAAATCTGCCAAGACATGTGATAACGAACTTGTGGTGGTTTGAACCACAGAATCATGAATTTACAGCTACGGCATTTACGGCTGTGTGGCGTTACTGCCCTGGAAAAAGGAGAGTCTGTCTCTCTCTGACTTTTCCAGTCCTTGAGTGGGTGGCTGTGTTTTTGCCTTTTACAGGATTTGGACAGGTATTCCTTTCCCTTTCCTTTCTGTTCTCTATATATACTGATGTAATCTGATATCTTTGTAGCAGAGGAATAAAATATTTTGTGTGCATCAAGTGAAAACTCTCCCTCTGCCTTTTGCCCCCTTTCTTATCTCCTGGTAAGGAGAGAGGAGAATGGAGACAGGAGGGGAAATGGGGGGAGTGGGGGACTTTAGCCCTTGCACTAAACCATTACAGAACTGGAGATGAGAAGATCACGTTAGAAATGCTACGCAAAGGCATGTTTGAAAGAAGATTCTTTAATAGAAAAGATTTATGGCAGTAGCTTCAAATAGCAGTTGAGAATTATTTCTCAGTTTCTCTTGTGCCAGTATTTTTCTTGACGACACATAAGCACCCAAACCAATCAAAACTGAAATAACACAAGTGGATTTGTCTTATTGGAAGACAGGAATCTTGTGCAGCTCCCTGTAGAGAATGCAAGGTAATGAGATTAGAGATGAAAAATAAGATACTGAATAAACCCAGAAAAGCAAGCATGAGGCACCCGAGGGTAGTTGTGGCTCATTTCACTTAAGACCTGTGTTTGCAATAAGAATGAACAAAGTAGGCCGTGGGACATTTGAAACCAATAATATGTGTGGATATAGCACATGGAAGGGCTCCAGCACAGTGCCTCCAAAGAGCTGTTTCAGAGCTTTCACTTGTTCTTTGACATACAATGTGTCAATGTGATGGTGTAGGCATGTGTGTGCTGAAGAATATTCATTAAAATCTGCTTTTTTACTTCATATTGTATTTTCTCCTGTAGTAACTACTTTCCCATCATGCAAGAGAAAAATTATGTGGATTTTTGAACGTGCTGGTTCCAACATTTATATTTATCTTAATAGTTAACCTTAATGGCATTCTAGGCAATTGCATATTTATGACCATGCTTCACTATCACAAATCTGATTTATGTATTCATCTTTATAAATATGACACAATATGCTAAATATTTTATCTTACAACTATTCTGCCTTAAATAAATAAATAAATTCTATCATATTTTATAAAAGAATCTGGCTACATCTTAGGAGGACCAAAACCCATATTATCCTATCTTGTGAAAATTTTAATCTTGAATGCTTGTTTGTTGTCATTCCGTTCTCCTCCCACTCCACTCTAAAACAGAGCATACACTGAAATAAAAGCAGTTTACAAAACAAGGTAGATTTTGATTTAACCATTGAAAGATAAAAGGAGTGATAAAAGGAGCAATAAGAATGCCAATTCAATAAACTGGGTACCTTTAATGTTATGTCAAAATAGCCCTTGACAAGTCTTCTGTGGCTTCACTGAGTCAGCATTTTTGAGGGAGAAAAAAACTGTGATTAAAAGCACTGCCAAGCCACTCTCCCAACTTCTGAATACTGTGCATGAAGATCCAGCACAAGCTGGCTTACTAGCTGCAGTATGTAAAGTCCTTATTACCACATAAGATACAGTTACCACAGTTTCAGAAGCCTGTAGACAGCATACACCTTAGCTAGAATAGAATAGAATAGAATAGAATAGAATAGAATAGAATAGAATAGAATAGAATAGAATAGAATAGAATAGAATAGAATAGAAATAGGAATAGGAATAGGAATAGGAATAGGAATAGGAATAGGAATAGGAATAGGAATAGGAATAGGAATAGGAATAGGATAGACCAGGTTGGAAGAGACCTTCAAGATCATTGTGTCCAACCCATCAACCAATCCAACCCACCTAAACAACTAAACCATGCAACCAAGCACCCCATCAAGTCTCTTCCTGAATACCTCCAATGATGGTGACTCCACCACCTCCCTGGGCAGCCGATTCCAATGGGCAACCACTCTCTCTGTATAGAATTTCTTCCTAACATCCAGCCTAAACCTCCCCTGGTGCAGCCTGAGACTGTGTCCTCTTGTTCTGGTGCTGGCTGCCTGGGAGAAGAGACCAACATCAACCTGTCCACAACCTCCCTTTAGGTAGTTGTAGAGAGCAATAAGGTCACCCCTGAGTCTTCTCTTCTCCAGGCTAGGCAACCCCATCTCCCTCAGCCTCTCCTCATAGGGCTTGTGTTCCAAACCCCTCACCAACTTCATTGCCCTTCTCTGGACACGTTCCAGCAAGTCAACATCGTTCCTAAACTGAGGGGCCCAGAACTGATATATTTTATAATAGTATAATCCCATTAATTCATAATTCACTATCTGCTTTTTTTCTTTTTTTTTTCAGATGAGGTGCTAAACGCAACAAGTCCCACAAGGCTCGGGCTCTGCACCATAAAGAGGCAGTAGAAGAGATGTGAAGACTCTCCAATCTCCTGAGAAGCACATTATATTCTACTAGTTCTGTAGAGGTTTCCAATTTTTTTTTTTTTTGAGCATGCACATATGAAAGCTGCTACATAATCTATATATAACTGTTTGATCTGTAGGTGTATATTTGTATATAAATGTTTACATACATATACATAATGTGTGGATAATTACTTCTGTATATTTATATACATATACACAATCACACTTGTGTACAAATATAAAAGCACTCAAAGGAAATGGGAATTAACTTTGAATGCCAGGTTCTATCAGATTCTGGACTTTGCGGCTTTGAAGAAAGGACTTTCCAGAGCCAAATCTGTAATAGATATGGAGGAGAGGTGGCTAGACTGATAAAGCAGACCCTGCTGTCTCTCGGAAACGCTCCTTCAACCTGAATATCAACAAACATGATCTTCAGTTTCAGATAAAATTATATATTGTCCTTCTTCTAACAGGGACTGTGTCTCTTTGTTTGGCAGGCAATGTTTTCTGAAATCAGAAGTATTACTAGTGGTTTTCATTATTATTATATTAAAAGACCCTGTTTCCCTTCTCTTTCTGCCTTATGTAGACTTCCACCATAAACCGACACTTTTAATCTAACCAACCACCTCTAAAGGAAGAAAGACAAGTTTGCATCTATCAGTATGACACAGTGTGGTTGAAAACTGTATTTAATTTTGAGGAAGAAATTACAAGATTTGGACACAGGCTGGACTGTGGAAAGTTGGAGGAGTCTATAGCAGTAAGCCTGAAGGACACATAGAACAGTGATACCGCTCTGAAAAATTATGAGAATTAGAGAGATTATGGGAGGAAAAGCAGGGAGACAGATTAGTCATTGAATCAGAGGGTTGAACAGAATAAGTAAAATGAAGAGAAAAAGAAAAAAGAAAAAGAGGTCAGTGTTTGCAGTATGACTGAAGACAAGCTGAAAGCTAATAAGAATCATAGAATTGTTAGGCTTGGAATGGGCCTCAAGGATTATCTAGTTCCAACCCCCTGCCATGGGCAGGGACACCTCACACTAGATCAGGTTGCTCAGAGCCACATCCAACCTGGTATTAAAAACCTCCAGGGATAGTGCTTCTACCACCTCCCTGGGCAACCTGTTCCAGCATCTCACCACCCTCACTGAGAAGAACTTCTTCCTAACATCCAACCTGAATCTACCCATTTCTGCTTTTTTTCCATTACCCCTAGTCCTGTCATTACCTGACACCCTAAAATGTCCCTCCCCAGCTTTCTTGTAGGCCCCCTGATGATAGCGAAAGGCCACAATAAGGTCTCCTCGGAGCCTACTCTTCTCCAGACTGAACAGCCCCAACTCTCTCAGTCTGTCTCCATAGGAGAGGTGTTCCAGCCCGCTGATCATCCTTGTGGCCCTTCTCTGGACATGCTCGAGCATGTCCAGATCCCTCCTGTAATAGGGGCTCCAGAACTGGACACAGTATTCCAGGTGTGGAGTACACCAGAGTGGAGTAGAGGGGAAGAATCACCTCCCTCAACCTCTTGTTTATGCTCCTCTTGATGCAGCTCAGGATGTGACTGGCTTTCTGGGCTGCAAGTGCACACTGGTGGCTCATGTTAAGCTTCTCATCCACCAGCACCCCGAAGTCCTTTTCTTCAGGGCTGCTAAACAGCAGGAACAGAAATCAGGGCACGTGGCTTACATGAAGGTCCTTCTGCATGTAATCTTACCAGAAATAGCAACAAGCTCTTGAGCAAGAGGGTTAAGAAGATGTAGGGTTAACTAATAATATCCCTTTCTAGGCAACTTCTTTGGTATTCCTGAAAGGACATATGATCAGTACAAAAAGTCCACCTCTCACCCCAAAGGAAACTTTCTATGCATTAATTTTATAATGAAATAGGGAGAGTTTAATCATAGCAGATTCCTCTAGCTCATCGTAGTGTCTTTTACTTGGTGTTACAGAGCATCAGGAGCACACTAGCCATCATTAAATGAAAAATGACAGAAAGTCACAAATCAAATAAATTCTTTGAAAGGATTGAGATGAGTCAAATTAATGATTCATTTAATAACAAAATGATAAATGTCTCAGAATATTGAAGATATCTAATCTTAGAAAATAATGGGAAATAAACACAACTATAACCAAGGAAATAATAAAAGTGGAAATTAATGGATTTCTCCAGAGAACTGTCTGATTCCATCTTCTAATTTTATGGTTTTACTAACTGTAAACAAGTGGGTTTCTATAAAAGCAACAATATCTAAAATACTATCCTGGTCTGTGCAAAGAACATTTAGCTTCAGTTAAAATATCATATGTAGCACATTAATGCACAAACAGAAGTCAGTACAAAAGTCTGGACATGCCTATTCAAGGTCAAACTTTCAAGTGATCCACTTGTAATAGGAAATTATGAACAGAATTCAAGAGAAGCATATTTGGAGGATTTGATGTCTCATTGCTGAGCATTCTTTGTTTGATTTCAGGGTGGAGGATTAACATTTAGATGACAGAATGGAAAAAAGAAGTTAAATTGCCCTAAAGGAAGGAAAAGAGGGAGAATTTATTTTCATTAGCTCTACATATTTTTCAATATTCTCAGATTATTAGGAGTTATAAATACTTTTCTCCCAGTTAAACCATTCTGGCTTCTGATACTGCTTACTGAAACATTTGACTTCAGTGAGAAAACTGACTAGTCTTTTCAGTTCACCATTCCCAATGTGTGCTATCACTTTATTAAACAATAAACTATGAATAAAATCCTCTAGACTCAACAGTTTACTGTAAAACCTAACCTTGTTAGTCTTAATGAAATTCTGTAACCATTTTCTTTTCAAACTACAAAAGCAGATATTTAAATGTTAAACAAAGCATCAGGCACAGAAACATAATTTGACCTGAAAAATGAAGATAATTTCCCCAAAGAATCCTAGAAACAGCACTAGAAGTACTTTCTGACTTGTACTTCCATCAAAACTCACCAACAACCTTAGAAAACTAGTAAGTCGTTTCCAGAAGGCATCTGAGACAAATCCTATGTTGACCTGTATAACAAATATCAGTGCCCTTCTGTATTCAGAAAGCTATTTTCTACTACCTTACTTATTTGACAGGCACTTGATGCTAACTGTATTTCAGTATTTAAAGGATTCAAATTTTAACATAGGTGAAATGATACTACAACACCTAAGCAGCTTCCTGTTGCAGCCTGCCAAAGGACAAAGATGGGAAAGACAAGCAGGAAAGAGCAGCTGTTTCTGATTCTGTTGGCACCACAAGGGGGAAAAATGAAAACAGAAGTTAGTGAAGATGGAAAGATTCAAACTCATGAAGACGATGCTGTTCCTTTCCTGTTTGCCCATCTACCTGCGTGCTCAGCAGCCACCAGATTTCAAGGCTTTGGCAGAGATAAATAGACATGACTTATTATTCTCAATTCCCCTTGAATTTTATTTTAATTAAACCTTTCTTTCTCTCTGTGGAAGTTTAATCAAAAAACAACCCATCAAATTACAGACTTAACATAGGCAGTGTCTTGTGCATTTGCATAGCTGATAACTCTCATTCGTTTTGAACTTCTTGGTCACTTCAGTGAATGAAGTGAGGCTATGTTTATCCATAGCACTTACACTAAGTGTAATAAATCTTATTTATTTGCTAGTATATGTAAGAATAGAATAGAACAGACCTTTGAGATCATCAACATCATCTAATCAATTAAACCATGGCACCAAGTGCCCCATCCAGTGGGGCACCCCCAGTGATGGTGAGTCCACCACCTCCCTGGGCAGCCCATTCCAATGGCCAATCACCCTTTCTGGGAAGAACTTCTTCCTAACATGCAGCCTAAACCTCCCCTGGGGCAGCTTGAGACTGTGTCCTCTTGTTCTGTCACAGGTTGCCTGGGAGAAGAGACCAACCCTCAACTGGCTACAACCTCCATTCAGGTAGTTGTAGAGAGCAATCAGGTCTCCTCTGAGCCTCCTCATCTCCAGGCTAAGCAACCCCAGCTCCCTCAGCCTCTCCTCATAGGGCTTGTGCTTCAGACCCCTCCCCAGCTTTGCTGCCCTTCTCTGGACACGTTCTTTCCTAAACTGAGGGGCCCAGAACTGGACACAGTACTCAAGGTGTGGCCTAACCAGTGCAGTGTACAGGGTCAGAATTACCTCCCTGCTCCTGCTGGCCACACTATTCCTGATACAGGCTGGGATGCCATTGGCCTTCTTGGTCACCTGGGCCTACTATCAACCAGTTCCCCCAGGTCCCTTTCTGCCTGGCCATTCTTCAGCCACCCTGACCCCAGGCTGTAGCACTGCATGGGGTTGTTGTGGCCAGTGTGTAGAACCCAACACTTAGACGTGTTAAATCTCATGCCGTTGGATTTAACACATCTAAGTGCCAGGTTCTATTACAGTTTGTAATCACTTTGACAAAGCTATCATGGAATGGGGTAATTGTACGATTGCATTTGGGTTTTACACATACTAGTTCTAGCTTCAGAATTTCACCTTGGTACTCTGCTTCATACAGAAATACCTTTCATGAAATAAATGGACTTCTTGATTAATGCAGTGCTTTGGAGTATAGTGGATGACTCTCACCTTCTTCATATATTTACATTCAAAGCAGGTTACAGATATGGGAAGGAGGTGGGATTTTCCATCACAGTTATTTCCTAGTTGAGGCAAATCTATATGCATGCATTAGATTGCAAGTATCTAAGAATCACACTTTGCTACCTTCAATATCAGTTTAATAAGTTTCCTGCTTCTTAGTTAAGGGCTATTGCAAAAAACTTTTCATTCCTTGGGGGTTAAAGATTGGCTTACTAGTTCTAGATTAGAACAGTCTGGCTGTTCTCAAACTAGCTATTCCCTCAAAGTCACCAGACTGCCACCAGTCAGTGACATACTTACAAATATGCTGAAGAAGCAGAAGATATATTTAGATTTGTATGTAGTCTTCCGAGCAGAAACTTTGCTGTTATCAGTGGCATGATGAGATCCTCCTACCTGGATGAAGACCTTGTACTTCACATAAATACAGAAAACCCTTTCCTGTTCTGAAGGAGTCCAAATCAATTACCCTTCTCTGTGCATCTTGTGGAAGAAAAGAACAGGCATTTCCAGCTGTGAACTGTTTTTCTCCCTGCCTGAACACTGAATTAAGTGCCTGTCTTGGAATTTACAAAGCTTAGCTTGAACATGACTTTATGGATTTGCCCTAAATTTCCTCTAAGCTAAGATTATAGCTTCCCTTAATGTAAGGAATAAAAGGGAATAGCCCTTCTCTCATGCAGTTCTGGCCATCTCAGGACAGTACTTTATGGTTCTACCTAACCAGCTATTTTTTAACTTAACATGAACGCCTCCCTTTCATCACACAATTTTAGTTTAGCATCAGTGCAGGCATTTTGATGCAAACTTACATGCCCTTGCATGGAGATGCAAGTTATCTCTACCCACATGCCATATAGAAATGACTGGAAGGGCACAGTGCTCACAACATTTTGTTTTCACATTGAAGATTGCAAAACTGTAGATATACACAAAGATCCTGAAAGTTTCTGCACGCAGATCTCTATGGAAGTGAAGGAGAGCCAGCACAATCACAACGCTTTAGAGACTCCATTATTCATTGATGCAGTCAGTACTTTTAAAAGCATGCCAATAGCGTTATTACTGCCTAGCAAAAGGGCCTCTTTCTCTAAAGCAATCAAACACATCGCCTAATGATGCCCAGGAAAACTTTGAAAGAGTCAAGTATCAAACCCAGCCCTTTCAAATCTGAAAATGGCAACTCTCCCCTAGTGCCATTCTTGCATCCTAACACTTAGGGGTTATATGTTAATTTTCATTTGCTACATTTTTCAGTGCAGTGGAAAAACAGATAATTGCACTTGTAATTGTGGTGTTCCCTTGTAAAGGCTGTCAGGTGTTAGAACAGTGACCCCAGTGCCTGTGCTAATTAGATGAAGTTGCAAAAAAATAAGCACTATAAATCAGACGCTACTAAGGTGTCAGGGGGGAAGGCTGAAGAGGGCAGGAGGAAAATTTGTTCTGTTACAGCTCTGAGTCATTGTCTACTTTTAATCAGAGAAAGGCTGTCAAATCAGGACTTCCTTATTTAATTCACACAAGTCACTGATGTCCAGACCCAATGACAGAATTTGTGATGTTTGGATCAAGCCTGTCAGAGCAAGTGTATGCGCTATGAAATGTGATGAGTCATGGTGGTTGATACTTCTTTTCATAAGCTCAAGTGCAAAATTACTTATGATTTACTGAGCAGATCTTTTTCCTTTCTCTTCAGCTGAGATCTCAAGAAAGTAAGCCATTTCCACAGCGTTGTCTGAACTTGCCCAAAGCCAAACACAGCTCCTAAGCAAAAGTGCAGATGAAAAGCACATCTCCATTGCTTGTCTGAAAAGCAGATTGGGCTTTTGCAAAGACTCACTGATGAATGTGGATGTGTGAATGAGTTTATAATGCACACTCATAATACTGCAGGAAACAGATTACTTCAACTTGTGTGCAGCCTCTCTGGAGGAGGCCCCAGGGAATGGTACCAGCTACCAGGTGTAGATTTCGAAAAGAGAAGGCTTTATAACTTTTTCGCAGAGATTGTTTGTTTGGTCTATCAGCTTTTCAGAACATTTAAAATGCTTTTGCTTTTAAAAGAATTATCATGATGTAATACTGTGTGCTATAGAGGCTCATATTCACCTCAAAAGAACAGGAGGACCCAGAAAACAGAAAAAATGTTGGCAAAAAAGGTGAAAAAACTGCACAAAGGTATGTAACTTTAACTTAGCATGCTGTCAATAAGTTGGATATAAGGTTGGCATAGAATGTAACAAAAGAGTAGGGCAATGCACTCACATGTTATACTCAAAAGGAGCAACCATAAGGAAAATGAATAGTTCTTCATACTGACAATCACTTCTTGTATTGCATACATTGCCAGACAGATTTCAAGGAAAATATAGTACACAGGAGAACAGTAACAAGGATTTACACACTGGATGAAATGACTTCTGAAGTAAACATGATTAAAATTCAAGTACAAGTCATTCTCCTCATTTTCAGGAAGTTTAGACCAGGTCCTCAATGAACTGAGTCTGCACGAGCATTCTGTGAATAACTGCCTAAGAATAATGAGAATTAATATTATGTAGAAGATAAGCTCTGCACTTAAGAATCAAAGCTGGGAAAAGGGAATTTGATAATGTATAAATATTTGAATGCTGTGAGCTACATCTGATTGAAATTCATCAAATTTTCATTTTCTTTTCAAAACAAACAGTCTCTGTGAAAAATGCCATAGCTGTTTAATCTTTTGCTTGGGGGTCATTGAAGGAGGTTCTTCCTCTAAAATTAAAATGCAAACTATTTCATAGTATCATAATATCAGTCAGGGTTGGAAGGGACCACAAGGATCAGCTAGTTCCAAACCCCTTGCAATGGGCAGGGACACTCTGCACTAGATCAGGCTGGCCAGAGCCTCTTCCAGCTTGGTCTTAAAACACCTCCAGGGACGGGGCCCCAGCCACCTCCCTGGACATCCCAACAGTATCATAGATTTTGATACAAATTTTAAAAATAATAAAATAACATACACCAACATCTCTGAATTTTGGGGGGAAGGTAGGAAGAAATCCAACAGCACTGTTCCTGTGTGAGGTTTCTCTTCTTCCTTTTCTCTCCTTCCCTGCTTAGTGTCCACATAAGCAGATGCACCAAGATTCGGGCAGCCTATGGGTAAAATGCCCACCTAGTTCATACTGTATTTTTTTTCTCAGAGGTATCCTTGGTAGCTATAGACAAAACATTTTAGCTCCTCTGAAGTACCAGTCTCTGTAGAAGCTGATGCTCCTGCTGACATGAACATCCAGGAGCAGATGGGCAGGTGTCCACTGGGATTATCTGAGTATGCAAAACCTTGCATGTTCCAGATCATGTGCTCTGGATAGAGGAGGTGCATTACCAGCATCTTCACAGAAATGTAGAGACTGTGGAAAGACCACGAACCCTTACAGGTACTAAAAAACCACTGTCATTACTCATAAAGGTAGTTTCCAAAGGACTATTTATGTAGGTGCATTACCAGTGCTTTCAAGGCACGCTTGAGAGGACAAGATCCTGCGAACAGACACTCCCTCTCTATTATGCTTGCTGTTTCTGTTGGGTTTAGCTTACTCTCTGCAGTATGGAGAATGAGTGCTCCTTAGCTCATTACCCTGTGGGGCAGGCATTTCTCATAATCTATTAAATATTTAGACCTTCATATAGCAAGTAACGCTGCTAACTTGTTTGACTTAAATTACACCCCACTGGCAAATCAAATTAGAGAAGATTTGAGTAAATCTACCTTTTAAAACAAAAGCTGATTTTCTCTCTGTTCAGCCATTTGTGGGATTAACTTTTTTAATGGGTTCTTATGTGCACTGTTTTTGTTTTCATGGATACTAGAAAAGGATAAATTATTCATCAGGGAAAAAAAAATCTGCAACATGCATTTTCATAGCATATTTAGTCCCTTTTGTTCTATTCATAAATCAATCCTGATTACTACAAATGAATGTGTTACTCCTAACGGTTCACTGATGACTCACTTGGACCATTAAAGCAGAACTCCTCATTGAGTTCATTAGAAAGCTGTCACTAGTAATGGGAAATTTGGAGAAGATCCTTTGCACCCTCTCCTCCTACAAAGAATAGCCTCCATATCCTGCCCCTTTCCTTACATATGATTTTATAGACACACAGATATTTGCCAGTAAAAAAAAAACAACAACCAACCAAACCGTTCCCTTCTTGCTCCAGTGATAAATTTACATGGAGGGAAGGAAGAAAATGGCCTCATTAATGCTCAGTAGGTTGTTTTTATGACCTACGAGGACAGAGAGCAATGGCTCATAGTATCTACATCAGAAATGGAGACAATTTAGGGCCAAACATATAGAGACATCACGGAATTCATATGGGAATGACTACAACTATGTCACTGGTAGCACAGATCACAAGGTATTTGTCTCTGTTCCTGAACCGCTGACGAGCTGTCAGCAGTGAAGAACCATTGTCATCAAGAAACAATGCCTCACCATTTAGAGCAGAAGTAAATGGAACTTGACAATTCTTATCCAGGCAGCGCAGCATTTATCAACTCCTTATTGCCCAGCTGGGAACAAAGACAGGATTCTACCCATTTGAAAATTATTATTATTATTTACTACTATATTGACAACACAGTGCACTGAATAGTTTTAGATGAAAAATTTATGCTCCAGAATTCCTAAGGGCCAACACTCAATCCTTCTCAATACACACAATAAAACAGAGAATGAAAAACATTTATTTCTTTTCCAGTCCAATTGCTACTGTGCCACAATGGTTAGTACTGAATAGTATTCTGTTTGTTTCATGGGTTGGATCACTGTATTAAAATCTAATTACCAGTGTCAAAGGGGAAGAGCTCCCCAGAATGATACCACAGTTATTTTTTTGCAGTTTCAACTGCTGTGGTTGTTTCTGAGTATCTTTTGCGTATTTCTGGGTACTGGGCTGAAAGGAGTGCAGTGTGGTCCTACTCTTCCTGGGTTTTAGGCTCTTTCATGCCATAAAGGTCACAGATCTCAGACAGTTAAGCTTGGAAGAGTACAGTAACACTAGCCACCGAAACCTTGAATGAGCAACTACAAAGTTAGCTTTTCCTCGTTACTGCTCCTAGGAATCCCTGTAGCAGTCATGTTCATTGAGACTATCCCTTAATCTTAAATTTGTAGTTGTGCTGTCCAGCATATAAACAGTGTTGGCATGTATATGCTAATCACTCTTGTAATGTCTGATGTTCATTTTGACGGGAGGGAGTCACAGAGACTTCCCAGCAAGCCTCCAGCACCTACATCCAACTCATCAGTAAGTCAGCTGCTATGGTAAGGAATATGGACTTCCCTGGCCCAATACAAGTACAGCAACACAATCCTGGATCTGAAACAGCCTCCAGACCTTGAATCACAGCGATGTTGATGGATGCTACTTTAAATTTAGTTAAGTAATCACCACTGATGACATCAGTGGTGGCTGGCAACAGACAAGAGGTAACAGTTACAAAGTTGAACACAGGAAGTTTCATCTAAACGTGAGGAGGAAATTTATTTCTTTGAGGGTGGCAGAGCACTGAAACAGGCTGCCCAGAGAGGTGGTAGAGTCTCTCTCTCCCTCCAGAGTCATTCAAAACCCATCTGGATACCATCCTATGCAACCTGCTTTCAGTGAGCCTGTTCTGGTAGGGGGCTTGAACTAGACAATCTACAGAGGTCCCTTCCAACCACTCTCATTCTGTGATTCTGTGACAGAACAAAGTGTTGAGGTCCTGTTATCCAAAGCCAATTAGACTCAAATGTACTAGCTCAATTAAAACCCCATTTGCACCCTAGTTCACTAGAAACTTTCTCTCATCTACAACACTACCACAGAGGGGTTTGACTCCTCTCTGTGATTTGGCACATGCATAGGATGAGGACAAAAGTTACAGTGCTGTGTTTCTACTGATATAGAAGACGACTAAGGAACTAGTGCCACTTTTGCCATTTGAATAATTTCTTGATACTAAGGTCTTCTATTCAACCAGGAAATAGTCTCCAAATATATGAGTCACCATCACTGGAGGGGTTTAGGAGGAGACTTGATAGGGTGCTTGGTTGCATGGTTTAGTTGATTAGGTGGGATGGATAATAGGTTGGACGTGATGATCTTGAAGGTCTCTTCCAACCGGGTTTATTCTATGCTATTCTATGCTATTGTGACAGATCCATAAACATTTCCATGGATGCTATCACACAAGTTCTCCCCCCACAGCTATTCTATGCTATTCTATGCTGTAATACAGTATCAGAAAACAGCATCACTCACTCAAAATTATTTCCACAGACAACTTCTGCCATAGAAGAAATCATCACAGACATCCACAATCTCCTGTGTGTTTGGTATTATTCAATGTCTATGCAGATTGAGACCTCTGGTGTTGCACTAGGGGCTGAAAGTTTGAACACTGGTTAGGTCTTTATTATGGCAGAGAAGTACATGATAGATTAAAAGCTACCATTGCCTAGAAGACTGTCTCCAAATTTGAGTTCTCCATCTTATTTTCAGTTAAGACATTTTCAGTTGCACATTTAAAGAAACCAAGGCTGCAAGCTTTTAATTTACAGGTTACAAAGTAACAATAGCACTTGAACCAACCAGTACTAAAATACTTATTTAGTATTGTAAATAGGTTCATACAGACTTTCACTGCTGTATTCAGAACCTGTGTTAATAACTTCTGAGCAGAAACTTCTGTACGAAATGGACCAAGTTATCCAAATTCCAGCATGTGTTTGTTAGAATGTAGAGAAAGAGCTAATATCACACAAAGGCAAAACACAGCCAGGAAAAACAGGACTTCCTCTCCTGGTACACAGATCGGGCAACATCTTTCATGACATTTAAAAATGGCTACATGCTTTCTCTTTTTATTAAGTTACTTTATTTTTGGAGAAAATGCTAGCTAAAATCTTAAATAGTTTCTGCATATCTGTTTAGAAGGGCAGCCACATCACCATATTGTGAACAATTGTGGGGTTTTTTAACAGCTTAACAGAGCAGATAATTAAAAATAAATAAATCAGTGTTTTGGCATCTCATTTTCTTACCCCCCCACCCCCAGATTCTATATTGCGCTGTTTTCCTCATTTAAAACACTATCAGTTGCACTGATCCAGTGAACAGATGGTATTATCAACCCACAAGAATCTGCACTGGGCAATTAGAAAATTCAGAGACAAGATTAATACAAGAAAAATTAATTATCAATTATACAAGTCCAGCACTGTGTACAAAAATTTCTTTGTTTTCTGCTGACTCTACATAGACATGCTACTAGGTCTACTGATGCTTCATCCCCAAGAACTGCCTGAAACTTTAAACCTTTATTACATCAGGACTATATTACCGTCTTCTCCTCTTTCTTGGTTTGAGTAGAGGGATTTTAGCTGATGAAAAAAACCCACAGTACTTCACATATTTTAACAACACTTTACTGACAGCAGAAAGAAAATATTCAGGCATTCTAACAGTTCTTTTCTCTTTTGCACCCTTCCTTTCTGCATAGATCCAGAAGAGGTATGTCTAGTGAGAACCACATCATACAGACATGAAGTCAACATTGCCTTTTTATCTGTAATTGCCCTTTTATCTGATGATAACTAGCAGTCTGAAAATGAATGCTGCAGGACCAGAGTATCTTTCCCCCAATTCTGGAAGGGCAAAACCCAGAAGTCATATATAAATAAACAAACAAACAGCACAGCAAGTTACCTGGTGCCCTATACAGACAGCCCACTCCCTTGAACACTTGGTAGGACACTGGAAGCTGATAGGCTAAGAAAAGAAAGCGTGTACAGAGAGCCTCTGTCACGTTCTATGCTGGCAGATGTATTTGCAGTTATGTGTCTCCCCAATTCTGTTTCAGAGCAGGGAGGATACAGTGTCTATCTAAGACAGTAATTCAGGTTTAGAAAGTGACTTGAAACCTGTCACATCTTTAGAAAATGCAGTTGGGGGTCTAAAAATAAATGCCATCCCACACTTGACTGCCTCTCAGTATTCAGCTATCCGTATTCTACTTGCTTCAAATAGCACCAGAGAAAGAGGAGGAAGGGGAGGAAATGGGATGTAATCCACAGATTTAGAAACAACAACATTTATCAGGGTAAATGATCTAACAGGACATGGGACATAATTGCACCACATGGGATCAGCTCAATTGACTCCAAAACACTTAAAGTCAATCTGAGGAAATAGAATAGAATAGAATAGAATAGAATAGAATAGAATAGAATAGAATAGAATAGAATAGAATAGAATAGAATAGACCAGACCAGGTTGGAAGAGACCTTCAAGATCATCGCATCCAACCCATCACCCAACACCATCTAATCAACTAAACCATGGCACTAAGTGCCTCATCCAGTCTCTTCTTAAACACCTCCAGTGAGCTACCTCTAGACTTGCTTGTAATACATTGCCTCAGTTTCCAATTAGTAAAAGAATTATTACAGTGATTAAAAAACATTCACCAGTCTCCTGAACTCACTGAGGTTCTGGCAAGACTCTGCATATGTAGTGTACTGGGACAGCCTCACAAGTGTGTTTTTCTACCCACAATCACCATATTTTCTACTTGAAGTCTATACTTTGTACAAGTGTACTATGCACATGTGAAAACAATTTGCTCTTGCTGTTAATTCATATGAAAAAATCCTGCTACATTTGCACCACATGAAAGAGCAAAACCAGTAAAAAAAAATACATAAATGGCCAAGCAGACAATTTATTTGATACCAAGATTATAATAACCCTGGAGAGATTCCTGTGGGCTGGCAATGCCATCTGCCTGGTGGATGTAGAATCCAAAGATCATTGTAGTCCTTGGAAAGACCATCTTCAAGACTGATTCAAAGCCAAGGAATGCTAGTTGAGTCACACTGATTGAAAGCTAGATAATGTCAGACACACAAGAGAGGCACAGATGAGCAGTGGCTCACTCACAGCCTTTCTCTCAGGAAATCTCATTATTCTGGACCATTTCTTCATTGTTGCATCTGAAGGCACGATAAAGCTAACATTTGTATGTTTTTCCCCCTGTATGGAACAAAAAGGAGGAAATCAGGTCTGAGTACTAGTCTCTTGTACAGAATATTTAAGTACTGGAGCCAGAGGAAATGGAAGAGAAGTGTGTCTGAACTCTTTTACTCCACTTGCAAGCAAATGAGCCACAGCCATAAGGTGATCAATATTCTACCTATTTCAGCAGATCTCTTCAAAACTTAGCATTTCTGACCACACAGATAGAAAGGTCACTATTTAAGAGACCTCTTGCCTTTACCACTACTGACCTTACAGGTCTCATTTGTGCTGTTACAAGTTCCAAATATACCTACTGATCCTGATGGCCTTAAGTATCCAGAGTCACATTTTCTCCTGTAAGTTTTAACTTACACTTCTCTGACTTCTGCACAGTTTCCATCAATTTAGATCACTGCAGAGAAAGATTAAAATCGCATTAAATGCTTTTGTTACCTATGATAAAGTCTCCTTGTCCAATAAAATATATATTTTCTTTGATATTCTTTCAATTTCAAAATAAATACAGACACACACTACCAACCTTTCAACTGAGTTAAAAACAGTCTCCTGTAAGGACACATCTATATCTACTGCAGAGTGGTAGACCATACATTGACTATATATTTCCAGAAGCTAAATAGGAGATCTGATTCTACCAAATATAAAATTTCTGCAGCTTCCACTGACAGTCATGACTGGGTTTAAGTACAAGGTTTGAAAGTGTCATAATCTAGTAAGAAGTGTTAGTGAACTGAGATAATAAATGTTAGTGATTCTGTGGGAAGAAGAGGAGGCTGCATTCAGGAACAGAAATACGTAATGATGTCTGAGAATAACTTTTGCAATTGGAGGTAGAGAGTGATGCTTCTCCAGATGTTTTAATATTCTACATCTTTCTGGCCATGTGAGAAAAGTCAGCCAAGAAAGATGAAGGGGAGGGGCCATCGTGTGTAAAATAGCAACAGGAAACATTTCTTAAGATAAGACACCAAACCAAATGGAGGACCACTAACCAAGCACAGTCCTGACATTGTCTTCTACAGCAGCAGACTAGCCCTGAACTGCTATGTCAAAGTGGTTGGAGACAACAAGTCCATTTCCTCTTTTCATATTTTCACTATTTTCCCTCCCTCCAACTTTAAAAAGGAAAAATAAAAAGGAGAGGAAAAAATATGCGCTCAGTAACTGGAAATCTAGACTTACCAAGGCTACTAATGTTTCCAGATCACAGAATATGCTGCTAAAGGCCAACTAATTTGTTATATCGCAGGCAAGGCTTTGCGTCTCCTTGTCTGTGTGATAAATGTAGAAGTCTCAGTTCCCCCAGATACTGTATGCAACACATGCCCAATGGTGCGTACATGGCTATTTATTAATTTTCCAGTAACTAGTATCCTAAGGTGAAATCCTATTGCCACTCAATTTACCTAATGTAATAAAGTATTGCAAAAAGCTAAGTGGGAGGAATTCTGTATGTTTTATTAGCATTTGGTAATTTTGATCTTTCTAATTATGTTTACTGACCCCTAGCCTCTAGCTGCGTTTCAAAGCAGTTTCTTTGGCAATTCTTTGTTTAATTAAAAACTATTATAAAATAGGAAACTGGAATCAAATCTCTCAGTGGTGGTGAAGATTTTTGACTTAGGGTTTTCACTTTACAGAAAATAGAAAAAAAAAGAGGAGAGTAATTTCTAAGAGTGTCCTAATATAGAAGCAAGAAGAAAAAGGCTAAATCAGATTAATGCCGTGTCATATATTGGGGAGAAACTAAATAAATTGCATCCTTCCTCTCAGAGGTGCAGTCTTTTTCCACGGTAAATACTGTTCCCAGTTATCTTCTTGTTTGCAACATCTGTCAGAAACAAGACTGTTAAAGCCGTTGTAAATATACAAGTGTAGGCATCTGAATCAGAATAATTCAGCCAAACTGTTCAAACCAAGGAAGCACAGAAGCAATGCCTTTTCATTTACACTTTGGCTTTCATACAGAAGGACCTCAGCTCCCAACAGCAGCCTGCACCCAAGCTTTCCACCTGCAGAATTAGTCAATTTCTTTTTGAAAGTTTCCGGGATACCTGGGAGCTCAGTAATCCTTAAAAGTATCCTTATGCAGCTTTTTAAATATACTTCAGGATACTACTTATAGGCACAAAAACTTCAATACTTTTGTCCGTATATATATGCCCTCTCAGCCCAAAACCGAGTAAGGAACACAGCTTCCCTGAGCTCCAGCAAGCAGAGATGATTTATTTAAGTCGATGATGAATTTTCATACTGAATGCAATTATTGAGGTCTGTCTGCACACACAGGTATCTTCACATGCAAATCTAACGAGGTTTCTAGGGAAATGGTAGCTATTACAGATTCACAGGCTCCTTCACCCAGCTCCTGGGAAGGCACTTACAGCTGATTCCATGCTAATTCATTGCTCAATGAATAAGTAAAATCTGTACAGTATAATAAAACCATTGATCATTATGCCTTAAAAAGATTGACTCCTAAATATTTAGCAAGCAGTGTGTATTCAGTGGAAATGTTTATTGGCACTGGGAAATTAAACTGTCACCCGTGAAATAGTAAAACTCATTAATGCAGAGTTTCTTTTTAAGTGTTAGGAATTAACTTTATGACTGCATCAGTAATGGCAAGCTTCAGCCTTAAATCGCCTGCCTTTTAGTATTCGTGAACATTATTAAAACATATTAACCGTAATTTAATTGACTAAAAATTAAAAAAAAAAAAAATATATATGGGGGGGAAAAAAAAAAAAAAAAAAAAAAAAGTTGTCCACCTTCAGCTCGGGAGCTCGTCTGGAGGCATTCTGGGAGCGGACGGTCAGGGAAGGCCGCGCAGACCGGGCCCCTCAGCCGGGGCACCGGGCCGGGCCGGGCCAGCACAGGCAGGACGGGGCGGCCGCCCCGCGCCGCCGGCGGGGCAACACCGCCCTCTAGCGGTCGCCACGGCTCAGCGGCCGCCCAGTACCGCCCGACGGGCCGCGGCAGTGAGGGAGGCCGCGCACCGCAGGGACTCGCTACCTGCGGCACCGGCTGCCTCCTCCCCGACCCGTACTTTCCCTTGTGGGGCAGGTCACAGAGCATCTCCTTCTCCAGGCTCCAGGGGCCATTAGTGCCTAAGACCCACGGCTGTACCGCTTTCTCCGTAGTGTCCGTACAGCTACCGCCTGTGCCTACCCGCCGCGGCACTGCAAAGCCCAGCGGCAAAGAAGGCTACTCCTGCGGGGACAGATCCGAGTGGCACCGCCGGTAGGGTCAACAGCATTACTTAGGAAACTCTGGAGGGGATCTCCCGAGGAAGAGGGAGCGAGCATTGATTTCTCACCCGGAACGTTGTGGGGGTAAGCGGGGGCAGCGAACGCATCCGTGGGAACAGACGGCACCTGCCAGGCCAGGGGAAGATCCCCGGTGCTTCCAGAGCTGCTCCGCCAGGCTGGACCGAGGATGCGCCCGCAAAATCCCATTCCCACGACTCATGCGAGATGGACCGACCCCTTCCAACACGTCAGGCAGAAGCACATGGCCCCAGCCCCGTCCCAGCATGCGGCCCGCACCTGAGACAGGGCGAGCAGCACCGATACTGGCCGCAGAAAAATGCGGCCGACGGAAGGACAGAAAATCGAGAGGGAAGACCAGCGAGCGGCTCTGTTCAGGCGCTAGCGGTTCCCATTCACTTCCATGGCCACACCGGCAGGACGGTGGCGAGTAGTCCCTCCGTATGGCTGCAACTTTGCATTTCTGAGCTCCATTAGCAAACTGGGGCCGGGCTAACTTTCTTAGAGGTCGTGTTGCAATAAGCCACCTTTTCAGGGAGTTTTTTCCTGTCTCTTTCATCCCCTCCGCCCCACTCCCAGGCAACTCCTCGCACTCCCGCTACTCACAGTTTGTTGCAGTTAATCCCACGTGCCAAAAGCTGAAAAGCAGCACAGTGAAGCCTCCCAGGGTTTGGGAATCCATGTTCAGCCCTGGAGGGGGAAACCAGACGCCTGCCTGTTTCTGCTGGTCCCGGTCTCGGAGCGCCTCTCAGCTTCTGTGCACTCCTTCCACATCCGCTCATTTACTCCATTCAGCATCCATGCACCCCGCTTGAAGGGGGAGCCGGAGCCAGGGTCAGCGGAGGGACTGTCCCTTGGAGGAGCCACTCCAATCGCCGGCGGCAGAGCCTGAGCCGAGACAGCTCCCCGGCTGCTGCCGCGGAAATTCACCTTGTGAGCTGCGGCTAGAAAGCAGCAGCCGGGCGCTGTGCACCTCCTTATAGGCGAGAGCCGCGCTGCACTCCACCTCCTCCCAGCCCCTGGAAGTCACTCCTCCTCGCCTTCCAGGGAGGATCCTTATTGCAATCTTCACGCGTTGTTGATAAGCATCAGAGTCACGGAGAAAATCAGATGCCTGGAGGGGAAAAAAAAAAAAACACCTTTTTTTTTTTTTTTTTTTTTTACTCCTTTTGGTACTGCTGTGGCTGAAACATTTTAAAGAGCCCCCGGCTCAGTTGTTTGCTTACAAATACATATGTTTTATACTCCTATGTGAAATATATGTATATCCTGGCATATACAGTGCTGACACAGCCCAAGGAGCCCAGTCTCTCTCCCGAAGCTCAGCCTCGCCCCTGGGAAGAGGAGATGGAACCTTCGTTGCAGCTGATGTTTGATCCGCTCTCCCGTCGCGGCTGGTTCAGAGCCTTCCTGCCTAGCCCTCCTGGAGCGGCTCCGAGGGTCCCTCCCAGCAGGGCTCTCGTTACTGCTCCCCGCCCCAAAAGGAAAGAGGCCCCTGGGGTTGTGGACCAGAGCAGACCTGCACCCAAGGGCTGCAACCCACTCCCAGATGCCGAGGTATCACAGAGTCATCACATTTGACAAAATCGGATTTCACGACTGATTTATTGATGAACTGATTACCCGACCGCTCAGCACCTGAACGGGCCGGGATTATCTGACAGAAGAGGGGTACAGGAAAGCAGAGATTAAAAAGCATCGTGCCTTCCCCTGCGGACTGTGCGCAGACAGCTGGAGCACTCAGAGCTGGCACCTTGCGTCGAGCCTAGCCACCTCCCTGCACGCCTGCACACATGGGAGGCAAACGTCCTCCCAGGAACTCCAGCTTCATCACCGCTGAGATCTAACCTTGTTGCTTTGCTGCGGTGTCACCCCACATCAATAGAGTGCTACATCAAAGTCAGGTCAAAATTGCATTAGTGATTCTGCTGTAATCTGCAAGGAGAGTGCCTTTGGACCATTAAAGTCTTTGTGAGGGGAAAGTCACTGGTCCTCAGCCATAATCCCTCACAATGGCAAGGGATAATCAGAAGATACAGAGTGCTCACCAAAGCCATCTCGACTTGCCAATGGGGGGGGGTGGGTGTGTGTGTGTTAAATTGCTGACATGCTTTAAGCCTCATATTAAAACGTAAGGAGAGTGGAGGAAAGGCATCATGCATAGCTATTAGGCATTCTGTCACAGAGAGGTGTCAGGGGGAAATCTTCGCTTTAAAGGAGCAGTCATCTTGGAAAGCAAAAGTCCATGTTTAAAATAATGACCAAATTATTTCACTTTCTATTGTTACAAGTGACACAAGGTTAAACAGGAAGGATAGCTGCCTGGCACTGAGACTTTCAATCAGTCAATAAAGGATTTAGACAGAGAAAACCAAGACTTAGGAGAAACTCAAAAGCCTAATGAGGTCTCCAAGTCTTTCATTTTTGGCTTTAAATAGATCTGCACACACCAAGGTTTCATCTTTGCTCATGCAAAGACTTGACCCAGTTGCTCTGTTTTTCACTTACATCTGAGCCCAGTGAGATTTCAGAAACCAGGGATGAGACTCAGTTGAAGGCTAACAGAATTGCATGAGGTGTCTGCTTTCCCTTCCAAAGGCCCCAAAGGAGATGTTCAAGTAATCACCTAGGAGATGTTTCTGTAAGGGCACAGACATCATCCACTCTGAGCAGGCTTACTTTGTAGGCAGTGAGCTCTGTTTATTTCCCTCAATGGATAGAAAGAGAGAGGTCTCGCCTTCATGTTTTCTGTTCCTAGCCAGAAACATCTCATTTTCTCCATACAGACCATATACAAGACTCTGGTCCAGAAACTAAGCCCTGTATTGCTTTGCTGCATTAGGCCAGGAGTTGGGAAATCTATGTTATTAACTTGAGTTTTTCAGGTGACTGACTTAAATCAGACTTTAGAAGTGATAGCAGTGTTTCCAGAGCTATTATTTGAGTAAAACTAAGCAGTAGAATATATCAGAAAGTTTAAAGCCAGTGTAGATTTACTCTGGAGACACACAAGTCTTTGATACAGTCAGAACTTTGCAACTATATGTTCTGAAATTAGCAGAGGAATTCAGAAGGAGGTTTAATATGGCTGGGGTTTTTGTTGTTGGTTTTGTGTTTGTTGTTTGGTGGGGGTTTTTTGTGGGTTTTGGGTTTTTATGTGTGTGTGCTCTCCTTTTAAAAAAATAACTGAAACTAAATGGACTGTGTTTCAAATATGTTTAGTGGCTCTTTAAACTATCTGGCACAATGGTACGCCTTTTAACTGACTCGCTCAACTAATTAAGTGGTTTCTTTATTGGAAAGTAAATGCTGAAATGAGCTATGCAGACTAATTAAAAGCCACCAGTAAATATGACCCTAATTTTGCAATGCATCCCAGTGGTTACCTGTATTTGACTGCAGGGTCTTGATTACCCCTCTGGTTTTCAAATCACTTGTGAAACACACCTCTTCCATAAGATCCTTTGTATCATAATTCCCTGGCAGGTGCCTTAAGATTTGTGAATGTTTGGGTGTAGGAGCGCTGCGACTGAGAAGTTATGACCAAAGTGGAGGGCTATGCAGCTGTTTGTTGCAGGAAATTATGTAAATAATGTCATGTTCAAGGGCTTTTTGCCAGCGAGGATTTTATTAGACTAAATTTATTAATCACTATAAAAGCTGCTCAGACAAAAAATGTGGCTTATCCTCAGCCACAGATCTATGTTCCTTGAGTTTGGGGAAAACGTTGTTGATCTAGTTTTAGTATATCTGGACTTTGTTCAAAATTATTGTGATTGTTGCCACTGAAGCACTGCAAGCCTTGGCAATGAGTGAAGGCTTTGTTACACATATTACTCCTTTCTAACTCAGTGATCACTCCTTTTTAATGCACCCCTTCACTGTGTCACATTTTTTCCTCCTCAATAAAAGCAAAGCTGACCTTAACAGTGAAGTCCCTGAGACCTTTCCTTTCAATTCCTGCATCTTTGTCACATTTCATATATCACCTTTTGCCAGTAACTCGATGTTCACTTCCTGTTTGTTAAAGAGAAGGAGCACACACTCTTTCATCTCATACAGAGGACAGGAGGAGAAATAACCTCATGTCTAGCACATGGTCAGAGTCTGCAGTCATAGTGATTCTACGAATGCGCTTATCATTTCAGAGGCATCATAGGTCATCTGAGATTGTAAAGAAAATGCTGCATTGCTCCTCAGTGAGAAAGTTTAACAAGAGCATTTGTCCCCTCCTCCCTGGCAGCAGCTGAGTATCCATGCAAATGTTGCTTAAGACAAGCAGCAGATGACCTGCATGATGGGGAGGGGAAGATGGGCAACATTACACCAATAGCTGTTCCCATCACAATCTTAGTAGCTTTACAGTGCAAGCCATGAATCACTGAAAGCAAGCATTTATGTTGTCAACCCCAGTGTCCTAGCCATGTTTGTTCTGCTGGTCTGGAGCCTTGATATTTGAGCAGAAAGAACCATTTCTGGGAGTTAGGTGACAGAATATAAAGAGGAAAACGAAAGAAGGTCATGAACACATAAAGAAGAGCAGGTAAAGCTGGCTGCCACTAGTAAGAAAAAGTATTAGTTTTTGAGGGAAAAAGGTTTTTTGTTTACATTTTCATATGAGAAGGTAACTTTATCTTCTGACAAAAGAAACTTGTTTTCTTTCCCAGATTCAGTAAAGAACATTAGTACTGTGGTCACCCATGCTGAATTTGTCACTAGGAACTTGAATTCAATCAATCCAGATGTTTGGTTAGTTACAGCTGGAAGTTTTATGCCATGCCCCAAACATATAGCATTTAGGGAAGGAGAATAGTATTATGTATATGAATTTTGAAGAGCACATACTGTCACAAACCTTATTGTACATGGCTCTTGGATCATACACTGCTGTTTCCTGTTGATAACTAGGGTTATTTTTTTCTGAAGAATATTGTGGTTTTTTTAAAAAACAAAACAACCTAAAAATCATGTCAAAAAACCTTAAGGTCACTTGTTTTTTTTTCTTTCCATTTTCCCTTGGAGCTCTCCCTATAAAAAGAAAATAATCATTCATTAAAGAGAATATGTGGGGAGCTTTCATAAAATACACAGACCCCAACCAGGTGAGTGCAACAGCAGGCTGCTCATTATCCTTAGATAGTTCCACAGCATACCTAAGTCCAGAGGATAAGAAAATTTAATGATCTGCTGGGATAATCTGATGGCCAGTAGCATTTTTGAGATGCATGCTGAGATTAGGGTAAAAGAAATCAGATGTCAAGCTGTGCAGTGATTATTAGGAGACAAAAAACTAAAATCACCTCTTCCTCTCCATTGCCTTTCCCTGCATCATTTTACCACTGTCTGCTGGTATTATGGCTTTCATTACGCTACCTTGTCTGCCTATGAAGATGCTTGTGTCAATCACAGCCAGACACAGCTACTGGATTTAAAAGATTAATAATCTGATTAAATAATAGTACAAGTAGCTATGGCTACAAATTACCTAGGGACTTCAACAGGCAGTAAATGGGTCATGGGTCATAGAAGACATTCTCTGTTGGTCTGTTCTCTGTGCTAGTTACCCACCAAACACAGTGATCAGCTCCAGCTGGGCCAGCCACAATTGCCCCTGACTGATACTGTATTTTAACTAAAATGCAGTATAATCCTGTCACATTTCTTGTCTCAGAAGCAGCTGTCAAACAGTGTCCAGAGGTAGGATAGACTTCCAGAGATGCTGGCATAAATGCAAAACCAATTCCTGTCACCTAATCAGCCACAATCTGTCCTGTAGAGAGAACTCATATGCAAACTAAACATTGCAATTTTTTTACCCTGTTTTGAAGCTACACAAATTAGAATAAAGAAACCCCTAAAGGGTCCCTGGACAGTTAGGTGTCACAGGATAGATTGCAGTCCTTGGGGTACAGCTGACTAACTAATGGGAACATACTGTAATAAGGACTGTGAGTCCCAGATGAGGTCAAAGCCCTTACATTATTTAGAAACTTCAAGGCAAACTAAAGTAAAACAAACAAACAAAAACCCAACCCAAAACAAAACAAAAAACAAGGGACAAAAGATGGGGAGGCATTTCAGCAAAACTCCATCTAATAGACATTCCACTTCAGACTACATAGTCAGAAGAGAGACAATGCTATCTGTTTGAATGCCTCTTTCCATACATAAAGAAAGCATCTTTATTTGTCATTCATTAGTGGCTAACAAGTCTCCATTTTGCAGAGACTCAGTCATTCAGTCATGGATTTACAATATTTGTAATGCCACTGATGCAATGACATACAATGAATAGAAACTGGGATAGGTTTTCAGAAGCAATTAGTGATTTTGCATGAACTACTAAGGTACCCCTTAAGGGATAATTTTTCAGAATGACTTGGGCTTTTACCTGCTGAATAGCAGTGCCATGATCTGTCTGTCCAAGCAGGACAGGTGAAAAGAGAAGCATCCAGAATCATTAGTCTCCATTGAACACTTGCACCTCTGTGTGCCACTAATCCATAGTCTCATGCTTGAGAAGAGAAACAATCACCTGGGCCTATATACATAATGAACAACTTGAATGTCTCCTTCATTTTGCAGGGAAAGTTTGCAAGGAGCAGAAGAGAGACCTAATTTCATTAAATAAATCATTCGTGACAAATGGCTCATCCAGTGCTAGCACTCAGAAAATTATTATTAGCAACAGCTGGGCTGGGTATGACAACCTATATTCAGGCATTCTTTTTCCTTTTCTTCCTGTCCTTCACTAGTCTCTGCTATGGATAGAGGTCAGAGAGGAGTGAAAAGAGGAAAATTGTGTGGAAACTAATGCAATCATTAGGTCATTTTTAACCTTGCTGCAATTATAATGTAGAAGGAGCCAACTGGAAATAATGGAAGGTGAGACTGTAATTGATATTTCCCTGAAAAAGAGGAAGAAATGAATATACCTTCTCTCAGAAGCCACCAGAATTTCCATGCTGAATCCCACAGGAATGAGCAGCTCTTGAGCACTCCTGTGTTGCTCACATCTCTAGCATAGGCACAGGAGGTTCAGAGTCTTTGGCCTGTGTTTTTCACAAAAGCCTGCCTTTCTAATACTCGTGCTGTCAGATTCTTGGATATAGACATTGAAGGACATGGAAGAGAAAATGAAATTAATAGAGGTTCTTTAATCACAGTATCACTCAGCTGCTTCTGGACAAAGTCCTTGCTGAGGGCTGGGCTGGAAGTCATTCTGGATTAAACTACAAAAATTCCCATATATATGTTATGTTCTATATATAGACATATGTATATGGGATCTGTTTTAAGGTTAGGCGGGCTCAACAGAGGGATCTGCATAAGCTGGATTGATGGGCTGGCTGAAGCCAGTTGTTTGAGATGTTCAACTAGGTCAAGTGTTGGGTTCTGTGCTTGGGTCACAGCAACCCCTGCAAAGACACAGGTTTGGGGATGACTGGGGAAAGCTGCCCGGCAGAAAAGAACCTGGGGCTATTGGCTGAGAGACCAGCAGTGTGCTCAGGTGGCCAAGAAGGCCAACAGCATTCTCACCTGTGTCAGAAATAGACAGGAATAGGGAGGTGATTTTCCTTCTATGCTCAGCACTGATGACAATACACCTTGCATGCTGTGTTCAGTTTTGGACCCCTCACTACAAGAAAGACATTGAGTGAGTCCAGAGAAGGGAAACAAAGCTGGTAAAGTGTCTAGAGAACAAGTCCTGTGGGGAGCAGCTGGAGGAACTGGAAGTGTTTAGTCTGGAGAAAAATAGGCTCAGGAAAGACCACCTCACTCTCTACAACTACCCAAAAGGAGGTTGTAGCAATGTGGGTGTTGGTCTGTTCTCTCAAGTAGCAAGTGATAGGAAGAGAGGAAATGGCCTCAGGTTGCACCAGGGGAGGTTTAGGTTGGACATTAGGAACAATTTCTTCCCTGAAAGGGTCGTCAAGCCCTAGAATAGGCTGCTAGGGACATGTCTGAAACTTCACCCCTGGAGATTTTTAAAAGACATGTAGATGTGGTCCTAAAAGACATGGTTTAGCGGCAGACTTGGTGGTGTTAGGTTAATGGTTAGACCAGATGATCGTGAAGTTTTATTCAGCCTAAACAATTCTATGATTCTATATATGCATGCATATATACATATGTACATGCAGGCAAATCTACACCCAGAGAAGTAGGTGTAAAATGAAAAATCAAACAAAGTAAACTAACCCCTCACTAGGAGATCCATTTATTTAACACGTAGTGACTAAAAATGTTTATTTCCTCTAGAAAGTGGATGCATTTGCATCAGAACAAAATAATTTCATGCAGACCTACCACTGTCTTTTCAAAGCAAAGTGATTTTAACTCTGAGGAATAGCTGATTACACTGTAATGCGTAGGCCTGAGTTACACTCATCTTACTTGTGACTTGAGCCAGTTTGAGGCATAGGAAGCTTTCACTTTCTGCCAGTCTAGATTGCAGATTACACTGGGGTTATTGAATCCCTGCTACTCAGTAAAGATCTGCTGACAACATGATAATATTAGCATAATGTAGCTATGTGGACGGGTGGATATTCAGGGGTTCTTCTGCAATCAATCCATTTTGCATTAGTTTTTTTTTTTTTTTTAAAAAAGTCATTAGTGATATTGAGCAACCACTACAAAAAAATAAGCCAAAATAAAATATCCCACTTGATGCACATCTTTTCTGACTCTCAGGGGTTTCCTTTTGCTTGTTCTAAGGATGATTATCTGTACTTGGATGATGTTTTGAATTCCAGGCTAGGGGGAAGAAATCAAACTTGCTGTTGAAAGTTTTTATCCTCGGGATTTGTACTAGAGCAAACAAGTCCCTCTAGGTTCCCATGAAGGGGGAAAAATCCCAGTTCTGTTCACTTCTTAGATGTGTGTTGAATCAGCTGAGGTTCAGGCAGGAAATGTGAAACAGAACCACGGAGATTTCATTGAGCTCATGTGAAAGGAGGCCTTCTTGGCTGTGTGCAGGGAGGAAGACAGAGGGGTGAATCAGGCCCTGGAACTCACCAAACCCCTAGACTTTATTATAAACTGTCATCCACACAGTTTTAACATGAAGTGAGTTTAAGGTTGAGACTAGGTTCAGGCTCACTTTCAAAGCTTGAAGAGATGTATCCAAGTTAAAAAAAATAGGTTTAAGCCACAGAGAAAATGTGGTAGGGCCAGGACATTAGCCCAAGCTATCTTTGCTTTCTTAATTGTAATCTGTCTCCTCTATTATCTCTATTTAAGTTTACAGTTCAGTTTCATAATTGTAACAACTCAAGAGGATGATAGTCACCTGCAACAACAGCATAGGTCTCAAATCTTTTCCAAAGAGGCAGCAAAGCATGGCATAAATACCTTACTTGACTTTGTTTCTCTATTTTAGGGGTTAAGATGCTCATTGCAGGCAGATCCAGGCAGCAGAGAATTTCAGCAGTGGCAGGAAGGCCACAGGCACTCAAATGTGCCCTGTAGAAACCTTTAGCATTGTCTAGTATGAAAAAAAAAAAAATCTGGAAATTAGCAGTATGTGTTGACATGTACCCTCTACATGTGTGAGTACCACTTATGTCATTGCACTTATTATAAGCAACTCAGTTCTCATAGTGCAATTATAACAGATGGATAAACAAGATGCAATGTACTGTTCATTTTATGACAACGATCACATAATTCCAGCTTCCCTGCTTTTAACTGTTTGCATGAAACACTGATTAATAAAGCTTCAAAAGTCTGTCAGACAAGGATATATGAATGTGTATGTCATACAAGTGAAGTTATTCCCCAGTATAAATATCCCTAACATTGCAAATCTAGTGAAGCTCTATCAGGGATGAACATAATCAATTTTGTTCATCGCGTTCTCCCTGATAATGGCTGAGAAGTGGCTAAAACCAGCTGTAATCTTTATTCACCACTTTCCTTCTTTTTGTATCTACTTTTGTGTTTAGACCATAATCCTTTTAGAAACAGCCCTTCCCCCCCATTTATATGTAGACCTGATCCTGCTATGAAGTCTCTAGATGCATGCACAATACTACCACAGGGCAACCATTACAGAGACAGTTATAGTAATCTACACACAAGTGTGTAAAAGTCACAACAAGGAAAAGAACTAAGAGTCACAAAGAGCTTAGGAGGACGGAAGGCTAATTTATTTATCACAAAGACATGTTACTGGAGCTTCATTCTGTGGATTATCATTACTAATACATGTATTTGATTAAGTGGATGCAGTTGTCTGCTGACATATTTACTTGAGATGATTGCATTATTGACCTATCTCACCAATACTGATACCGATTCACATCAGTGATTTTAGCAAAACTACAACCTAGTGGTTTCAGCTTTGAAATTTCTGAATCTTTTAATTTAAAGAATAGACCATTTATCAATCATTTTGGTCCTGAATTAGAAAATGTGGGGTTTAAGGATGGAATTATTGGCAGTGTGAGGAGAAAAAAGGGTGCTTAAAAAAAAAGAAGAAAAATATATCTGGCTATATCTAGGTGAATTCCTTCTCTATCATCTCAGTAGTGATTGAAATGAAGGATCGGATCTGTGATGGTGGGCTTATTAGGTGGTATACCAAGGATAGTTTATGCTTCTGGCACCTGAAATTTCCAGAAGTGCTCCTCTCTGAGGATTATTCAGTTCTCAAACCTGTTGAATATACCATCTTGGGAACTGTGATTTTGAAAACTACTTCTTAAACTTTGTGTTAGAGCATCCCACATAGATGTACGCAGACGGACCCCCTATAGAATCGTTCATAGCTCCATCTAACTTTAATGCTGACTCACGTTAGATGGATGTCATATGGTGCTAAAATAAAATGTAGAATCTATATTTTAAAGGGTTTATATCATCTTAAAATAACTGGATAGATTAGGAGTGTTTAGCTCTGGGGATCTTGTGTTAGCTTGTTTCACACTGATACAAAAGAAGGTAACAGAGAATGAAGAGGTCATAAAGGAAATGGATTTTTTTTTAATTCTTTGCTGATCTTCACAGGTGTTTTTCCTTGATTTTTTCCTTCCTCTTTCATAAGCTGTTCTTAAAGTGTATATGATAGGCTATTTACTGGGAACAATCCTGTTAGGAACATAGTGCTGTATACACATATATCTCTCTACATTTCATTGTACAGGAACAGCAACATTTTAAATCAAAAAGTGATTCCTAACCCTATATTTCTTAGAGATCTCACCTTTACTGTGCTGCATAATCTATATCTGTGAGGTTAAACCACGAAGCAAAGGTGAAAAAGATGCTTAAAAATTAAGTTTCGTCTTTTTGACCTCAAGAGGCATAGGGTGAGAGAGCATCATGCAACATCCTCAGTAAGTGCTGAACACAGGATACCTTGTGTGTCAGAAGGATCTGAAAGAGCTTGAACTAAACCCCACTGAAGACATCAAAAATCATTGCTTTAATTTTAATGGGGTTTGGGTTTTGTTTTTTTGTGAGGGGTTTTTTGTTTGTTTTGGTTTGTTTGTTTGTTTGGGTTTGTTTCATTTTGTTTTATTTGTTTGTTTGGGTTTTTTTATGGCTTGTTTAGTCCGCTTCTTTGTCACCCAAGTATGGGGTCCAATTTTCTTACACCAGGATAACAGGCAACAAATATCCCATAATTCCAGAATACTCTGAATGCAAGAAAGATAGCCATCTGGCCACAAGCTCTCTACACTTTGACTCTACAGAATGACTAAATCACATGTTTTCTTTCTCTATTATATACTTTTTCTGAAGATAAACAGTTGTTTATTGGAACAGGAGATTGCATAATCATTGTGAAGTCCTTGAGCTTTCTGCTGGCTGCGGATTTCTCTGTTCAAGTCCAGAGGAGCTATACAATGCAAAAACATATCTGGTAAGTTTTTCATTGACATTACTAGGAAGGTGTAATGACTGTCGGCCTGAAGTCAGCGGGAGGTGCTGTCAAGGAGGGGAAGGGAAAAAAAGCCTTAAAGCCCCCTGCAGACATTCAAGAAGAAATCTTGTACTGTTGAGTAATTACAATTCTCAAAGGAAAAAATAGACTTGGATAAACCTGGAGGCACCTTTATGTTTTTCCTTTTGAAACCTTCCATCCTGACATGATGTTTTGCTGTTCTGTCGTTTCTGTCACCATGCCATGCTGGGATAGTTCTTTTTCAGGAAGGAGGGAGTATTTTTGGTTCTTAGGGACCATACTGTTCAAATATTTAAAATAAACAAAGTCTTTGTTGAGATTTTTTAAAAGCCATTTAATCACCAAACAGATACATTCTTTGTCTGTTGGAAGAGAAGCTGCAATTACCAGCAGAAATTCATTTCAAATGGCACATACGTTCTTCATGTGGGTGGTAAGGTAGGCAGGCATCTCAGTGGCAGGTTATAGTCATGTTTATTATATACTTTGAATGCTACTTTGTCCATGTCAGTATGGTGCTTTTTGCTGAGGTGCACAGGAAGCCTGGAGCAGTAAAGAGCCTTCCTTCCATGCCATTTTCCCACTTGTAAAGAAGTCATGACTGAGACTGTAATTGTGAAAGTATGCAGCCACAGAAATTGCATCCCAGGGAGGTGTAGTGTCTTGCTGCAACTTATTGCTGTCCTTTTGTCTAGACAGAAAATGGCTGAACCTTCCTCTTGTGTTACGCCGTTTTCTCCCCATTCTTTCCTGCATCAATCCTTCTCACTGCTTGCTTTCTCACTCACTTTCTTCCTCACTCACTTTTTTTCTCACCACTCTATCAACAGCATTTTTTCTTAAGTAATTTATGGGTATAACAGGTCATGTGCTATCAAATTATGCCCTTCCTCATGATCTCTTTTACTCTCATAAGGTTCCTAATGTCATCAATCATATGATTTAGTTTTGTGGAGGTTTTTTTGTTGGTTTGGTTTTGTGTGTGGGAGTGTTGTTTGTTTATTTGCTTGCTGTTGTGTTTGTTTTTCTGATTGAAACTGATTTTCCCTTTAACTGCTTCTTTTTTTCTTTCTTTCCAGAACTCTATTATACTTTCTGCACTGTTTCTATCTCTGCTTTCTCTCTTTTCTGTTAGTGTTCCTCAGGCTTAGAGAGCTCCTGTGAGAGCTCTGCTATCTTTAGTTTGGCTTCCTGTTCTCCAGTTTGGGAGAAACACTTCTACTCCTCTATGGATAATTTCCATACTCACTCTTTTTCATTGCTTTACATGTTGTTTTGTTATTGCTATCTTTACAAACCTATCTTCACCTGTCACTGTGTGCCCTTGATTTAAAAAATGGAGGGCAGGCTACGTATCTTGCTGCATGGAGAAAATATTGCTGATAGAAAGCTGCAGGGCTGAAGGCAATGGCTAAAATGCTCAAACTTTTCTATGCAAGATTTCCCTACAACCTCGTCTTCTTGATCGATGGCTGTTTTATGACAGTGAAGCAAGCACAGATTAGATTCATCTGTCCTAGTGCTTTCATATTTCATCCACATACATGTTGAAAAGTATTTGCTATTTGCTGTGAGTATTTGCTATCACTCTTTTGTGTTTGATGAAGTGATTTTTTTTTCCATCTCATAAAGGCTCTTTGGGTGGGACTCAGCTGCTGAAGTTTGGCCATGTACTGTTATTTTAAACATTATAGGTTTCCTGTTTGGCCAGTTATTAAGTTGCCAGAATGGTATGAGGCTTGCACAAGTTGTGTGCCCCATGCAGATGTCTCATACTGCTGTGGAATGCATTACCCTGGTGCACATACCCTACTGCATCTATGTATTAAACAGCTGTGACTAAACAACACAACATCTCTCTTCTTATCTTGCCATCCTAAGCTTCCTCTGGCAGCTTTTCAGGAAGTCATAGGAGTCACATTTGTGCAGAAACCAAATGGAGGAACAAATTACGGCAAATGGGAAACAAACCCATACTACCGAGTAATAATTTCCTAGAGAAAATACCACTGAGTGAAAATGTATGGCCAGGCACAATAATAAAAGAGAAAAATAGGGAAAACAAGTAAAATAGAAATAAAACAAAATAAACCATTAAGAGCAGCCTTATAAGAAAGCCCTGTTAAATTCAGCCATCATAGAGTTTAGACTGGACTGCCACTTCTTCATGATTTTTTTTTAGTTTAACCCTCACCTTGAAAAATACCTTCTCAACACCATGGGTCTTTTGCTAAAACCCTTTTCTTTCCCCCCCATTTTAATCTTTAATGTATTTCCTGAGTTGGTTTGTAGTCTGTTGTGCAGTAACATTTCTGACCACATTAAATTGAGACTGGCATACCTTTGTCTGTTGCAACAGGGGCAAAAGGATTTTTGCAGCACCTTTTTCAAAGATCTGAGAACAACTAATTAACCACTAAGCTAATTAATATGAGGACCTTTTTGCTGGATAAATTAGAATGCAAAATATACCTCTTTTTCCTGGCATATATTTTCCACTTCCTTTATGGACTTTGTATCCCACATGGAAAAGACAAGACAGAATTTTCCACCTATTATTTCTTAAAAACGAACCACCAACAAAATTCTCTGCTATTACAGAGTCTCAAAATGTTAGAGGTAATATTGAAATGTTGACAGGTATCTAACTTCTACTGGGAGGGAATGAGCAATTTAGTTAGGGTGAGCTAATAATGTATTTCCAGTGGTAAGTAACAACTCTCTGTTCTGGATAAAAATGATTATTTTAATAAGGCTTGAAATTGCAGACATGATATGAGCTGTGATAGTACGTAGGATGAACCAGTAACAGAAAACCAAAAAATACTAAATGAAGCTTGAGCAGGGTTCCTCTGAGGGATTATTAAAGATTTTAACAATAGTCTGTTATCCACTGAAATTAGATATATATGACAATGCACAAAACAATTATTTGCAATCTGGAATCTTGGGGGGAGCCACAATAACAATATGCAAAAGCTTTTTTTTTGGTCTTTTCCAATTTTTTCGTGGGGTTGTTTTTGTGGTTTGGGGTCTGGTTTTACTTTTTTTTAATATATATTGTTGTTTAATATTTAAAACGCATTTTCACACTGTTGCTTATTGCCTATTATTGAGTATGATATAGAAGTTAATTCTGCTACTGTTTAATGACCACAGGATATATCTCAGGGTACCACGTTAATAGTGGAGGAAAAATCTAGCTTTTCCAGGGTGCAGACTGGGGCTGCTGTTGATGTCCTTGTTGTATGTTAACAGCAACCATATATTAGAAGGTAACCAGCCCTGGAAGAGGCTCATGGTCTGCTGTAAAGCAATTTCTCTGGTAGGTAGCCCATGGCCCTCCTGGTAGCCAGCTATGTTACTTAAGGCATATCAACTTCTTTGCTTTCTGCCTCTCCTCATCCCTCTCCCCTTGTAAGCCACAAGCTCTTCAGAGAGAAGCTGACAAAATCTGCTACACAAGGCTGTGTTTGGCACAGTGGGACACAGATCTTGGCTGGAATTTTTTGGCAATGCAGTGGAACAGATACTACACTGATAATAAAGGTTTCACACAGAAAGATCAATAGGTACAAGACATTAGTTCTTTAAAGCCTCCTCTCTTTTATGATGAGTAGGGAACAATTCATATACAATCCATCACCCTCGTAAGACTTTTGTGAGAATCAATTACATAATGCTTGCACAGTGCTTTGAAGATGCAAAGGCAGGTCTCTGGCTGTGTTCAAGTTCAAATAGCACAAGGTAGCTTAACGTGACCAAAGCAAAAAAATAATCTACAGGATTTCTTAGCTACTGGAGCAGTTGTGAAGGTTAGTTCCCCATCACACCTAGCCTGTCTGTCAGGATGAGAAGCTTCCTGCCACTCTCTAGACTCACCACTCCTTAGCGATAGACTTCATATAAGCTTTTGGCAGGGAGGAGCCTGAGGATACTCAGTTCCTCTGTAAGCTGTCCTTCATGTTATCTGGATAGAGTAGGATATTAGAGCAAAGCATAAAACAGAGTCCATAGCATATACCCTGCTCTGCATTAGCACAGCGTTCAGCAGTACACTTTACAGAAGGGCTGCAACTGTCAGTGTGCACTGAAGATACAGAATCTCAGAGCCAAACATATCTTGAGCTTTCCTCACTCATTTAGTGTGGCCCAACAGCTAGTGTAGACTTCAAGGCAACCAAGCCTACACTGTATCCCTCCTCATCCACCTTATTTTGTCTTTCATCATTTTTGACGCAAGATCTAACTAATGAGTTTCAGATCCCATGCCTTGAGTATATATAAACTATATTTCATTACCAGAAAATTAACTCCAGATTCAGCATGCATCCATGAGTTACGCCTACACCATTTGAAATTGATGGGGCTAGGATGGATTTCAGTTAGGATGGAGAATGCTGTAGGGAAGAAGTTAGCATTTACTATGCCAAATCCCATTTTGCTGAAGCTTTTTGTGTATGTAGCCTATGTAGTCTCTGTCTCCGTGTCATGCTGCCATTTATCGTACTGTTGAACATAAATGTGAATGAAAACAAACAAAAAAAAAATGCATAAAGCAAAATCATACCAAGAGAATAGATATATAATAAGGAAAACAGAATGGAATGGAATGGAATGGAATGGAATGGAATGGAATGGAATAGAATAGAATAGAATAGAATAGAATAGAATAGAATAGAATAGAATAGAATAGAATAGAATAGAATAGAATTAACCATGTTGGAAAAGACCTTTGAGATCATCAAGTCCAACCCATCACCCAACACCATCTAATCAACTAAACCATGGCACCAAGTGCCTCATCCAGTCTCAAACACCTCCAGTGATGGTGACTCCACCACCTCACTGGGCAGCCCATTCCAATGGTCAATCACCCTTTCTGGGAAGAATTTCTTCCTAACATCCAGCCTAAATCTCTCCTGGTGCAGCTTGAGACTGTGTCCTCTTGTTCTGTCACAGGTTGCCTGGGAGAAGAGACCAACCCCCACCTGGCTACAACCTCCCTTCAGGTAGTTGTAGAGAGCAATAAGGTCTCCTCTGAGCCTTCTCTTCTCCAGGCTAAGCAACCCCAGCTTCCCCAGCCTCTCCTCACAGGGCTTGTGCTCCAGACCCCTCCCCAGCTTTGTTGCCCTTCTCTTGACACGTTCCAGCAAGTCAACAGCCTTCCTAAACTGAGGGGCCCAGGACACAAGGTGTGGCCTAACCAGTGGTGAGTACAGGGGCAGAATGACTCCCCTGCTCCTGCTGGCCACACTATTCCTGATACAGGCCAGCATGCCATTGGCCTTCTTGGCTACCTGGGCACGCTGCTGAGAGACTTTCATAACAATATGCTCTTATCAAGCAAAAAATCTGAAGTTTTTTTTTAAAAAAGAACACAACAGAGCTAAACAACTCATATTCACTTCTGTCCATTTAAGCTTTTTAATGGGTCTAGAAGGACATCTCTCAAGACTTACAGAGAGACATAAAATGAGGCAAATTCATGCCTTTCGGAGAGCTCTTTAAAAAAAAAAAAAAACCACAACTGTAAAGCAAACACATTTGTCAGAAACAGAACAGAGAATATTTCAATCTGCTTTAGAGTAAGTCTCTGGAACAACCTACACAGAAAACAGTACTTGGGACCTTCTGATAGCATTTAGTGCTTTTCTAACAGGAGGGTTTCAATGCTAGAAGTTACTAGTTTGGCATAAGAGTCACTTCACAAAAATCTGTGGCTTGCATTATGCAAAGGACCTTGGACAATTTTATTTTCTAACTTAAATATATATATCCATTAATTTCTCTATGGCAAATCAAAGTTCATCACCAGCATTCACATATTTGTGGTGCAGAGCTGGAAATAGAGATCCTAATGTGTTCTCTGACAGCCTGTGAAGTTATTTTGGCAGACTAGGCAATGGAAGAACTTGTTCTTGCACCATCAGATGATGGGATTCAGTACACAAAAGTGATGGCAATTGTTATAGAAAGCTGTGGTATTTTTTCCAGAAGCAGAAAAGATACTAGGAGAAGTGGAAACCAAGCCCTCAAAACAGTCTGTGTGAGTGCTTTTGATGCTCTGATTTTGTCCACGCATGAAAAAGTGAAGAGCTGTTTCAAAAGCACTTCTTGTCCTCCATTGACTGCCATTAAGAATCACAGTCCTTGCTATCCTGAATAACCCCTGTGCGTGTGTGCTTGTGTGTATACATATATAGATCATAGAATCATAGAATCATAGAATCAGTCAGGGTTGGAAGGGACCACAAGGATCATCTAGTTCCACCCCCTGCCATGGGCAGGGACACCCTACACTAGATCACGCTGGCCAGAGCCTCATCCAGCCTGGTCTTAAACACCTCCAGGGACGGAGCCTCAACCACCTCCCTGGATAACCCATTCCAGGCCTTCACCACTCTCATGGTGAAGAACTTCTTCCTCACATCTAGCCTGAATCTCCCCATTTCCAGCTTCATTCCGTTCCCCCTAGTCCTATCACTACCTGAGATCCTGAGAAGTCCCTCCCCAGCCTTCTTGTAGGCCCCCTTCAGATACTGGAAGGCCACAATGAGGTCACCTCGGAGCCTTCTTATCTCCAGACTGAACAGCCCCAACTCCTTCAGTCTGTCCTCATAGGAGAGGTGCTCCAGCCCTCTGATCATCCTCGTGGCCCTTCTCTGGACACCTTCCAGCACGTCCACATCCCTCCTGTAATAGGGGCTCCAGAACTGGACTCAGTACTCCAGGTGGGGTCTCACCAGAGCTGAGTAGAGGGGGAGAAGCACCTCCCTTGACCTGCTGGTCACACTTCTCCTGATGCAGCCCAGGATCTGATTGGCTTTCCGGGCTGCAAGCGCACATTGAGAGCTCATGTTGAGCTTCTCGTCCACCAGCACCCCCAAGTCTCTCTCCTCAGGGCTGCTCTCCAGCCAGTCCCTGCCCAGCCTGTATTTGTGCCTGGGATTGCCTCAACCCAGATGCAGGACCCTGCACTTGGTCTTGTTGAAGCTCATGAGGTTGGCTTGTGCCCACCTCTCCAGCCTGTCCAGGTCCCTCTGGATGGCATCCCTTCCCTCCAGCGTGTCCACTGCACCACACAGCTTGGTGTCATCAGCAAACTTGCTGAGGGTGCACTCGATGCCACTGTCCATGTCACCCACAAAGATGTTGAACAAGACAGGTCCCAGGACTGATCCCTGAGGGACTCCGCTTGTCACTGGCCTCCACTGGGACATGGACCCATTGACAGCCACTCTTTGGGTGTGGCCATCAAGCCAATTCTTTATCCATCTAGTGGTCCATCCATCAAACCCATGTGTCGCCAGCTTGGAGACCAGGAGGTGGTGCGGGACAGTGTCAAAGGCTTTGCTCAAGTCCAGGTAAACGACATCAGTTGCTCGCCCCTCATCTATTAATGCTGTCACCTGATCATAGAAGCCCACCAGGTTTGTCAGGCAGGATTTGCCCTTGGCAAAGCCATGCTGACTATTCCAAATCACCTCTTCACTGTTCTTCTGAGTCATTAGTGCCTCCAGGAGGATCTGCTCCATGATCTTTCCGGGCACAGAGGTGAGACTGACTGGCCTGTAGTTCCCCGGTTCCTCCTTCTTGCCCTTTTTGAAAATGGGAGTAATGTTTCCCCTTTTCCAGTCTGTGGGGACTTCCCCAGTCTGCCATGACTTCTGGAATATAATAGAGAGGGGCTTGGCAACCTCATCTGCCAGTTCTCTCAGCACCCGTGGGTGTATCCCGTCGGGTCCCATGGACTTGAACACTTTCAGGTTCTTCAGGTGATCACGGACCTGAGCTTCACTTATGATGGGCAGTTCTTCCTCCCCGTCCCTGGCATCGTCTGCCATGACACCAGGAGTGTGGCTGGAGGCCCTTGCAGTGAAGACTGAGGTAAAGAAGTGATTGAGTACCTCAGCCTTTTCCACATCACTAGTGACTAATTCACCACTTTCCTTTCTGAGGGGCCCAACACCTTCCCTAGTCTTCTTCTTGCCATTAACATACCTATAGAAATTCTTAGTGTTCCCTTTAACCCCCTGGCTAGATTCAGTTCAAACTCTGCTTTGGCTTTCCTAACCAGGTCTCTTGCTGCTCGGGCAGCTTCCTTATATACCCCCTGTTCTATCTGTCCTTCCCTCCACTTCCTGTAGAGTTTCTTTTTACGTGATAGTGTGTCCAGCAGCTCCTTGTTCATCCAGGCTGGCCTCCTAGCATTCCTTCCTGCTTTTCTCCTTGTAGGTATACATAGCTCCTGGACACAGAGGAGGTGGTCCTTGAATACTGACCAGCTGTCCTGGGTCCCTCTTCCCTCCAGGGCTTCATCCCACGACACTTTGGCTAGCAGATCCCTGCAGCGATCGAAGTCTGCACGCCTAAAGTCTAGGGTCCTAAGCTTAGAATATGTCCTCCTGATTGCCCTGAGGATATTAAATTCAACTGCTTCATGGTCACTGCAGCCAAGGCCATCTCTGAGCCTCACATTTGTTACCAGCCCTTCCCTGTTGGTGAGAACAAGGTCCAGCGTAGCACCTTTTCTTGTTGGTTCCTCTACCATTTGGAGGAGGAAGTTGTCTTCTATGCAGTCCAGGAACATCCTGGATTGCTGATGCCTTGCTGTGTTGTCCCTCCAACAGATGTCAGGGTGGTTGAAATCCCCCATGAGGACCAGGGCTTGTGACCTGGAAGCCACTTCTATTTGCCTGTGCAGAGCCTCATCTGCTTGGTTCTGCTGGTCAGGTGGCCTGTAGGAGACCCCCACAGTAATATCTCCTTCCCCTGTCTTGCCTTTAATTCTAACCCATAAACTTTCAACCAACTCATCATGCCTCCCCAGGTGGAGTTCTGCTGATTCCAGCTGGTTGTTGACATAGAGGGCAACACCTCCTCCTCTCCTTCCCTGCCTATCCTTCCTAAAAAGCTTATACCCATCTATCCCTACGTTCCAGTCATGGGAGTCGTCCCACCAAGTTTCGGTGATGCCCACTATGTCATGGCGTCCCAGCATCACGGTGGCCCTTAACTCATCCTGTTTGTTGCCCAAGCTGCGTGCATTTGCATAGAAGCACTTCAGCTGGGCTGGCCCTGTCGTCCTCCTGTGCCAACTCCCCTTGGTTTCCACAGGGTGTCCTGGTGTGTCATTTGTGTCTTGCCTCAGGGCAGCAAGCTGAGAGCCCCTACTGGCTCTCCATCCCTCCACCTCAGGTGAGCTGCCCCTCTGCTTGTCACAGGCCAGCAGGAGACCACCAACCCCTCTCCCCTTCAAATCTAGTTTAAAGCCCTGTCTAGATAGCTGCAAGATTTCTCACTGGGGGGATGGAACGAGCAGACACAGCCCTGCTTGCACCAGGTCTTACCTAGACTCTCTTCTTTCTTCAGAGAACCCTTCTCTTTCCTCCTACTTAAAATCTAAACACTTCTAAAGAAGCTGCTTCTTCCCAGAATGAGGCTTTATACACAAGAAAACAGCCAACAAACAAAAACCCCCACCCAAAACTGCACAAAATATTTTTAACAAATAAAAGCAAATGAACATACAAAACACTTCTATGAGTACTTGCACAAGTAGGCATGAGTACAAGAGAGCAAGACACAAGCCCACCTAGGACAGAGTTGTCCTAGGGCTTCTAAACAAGCTTTAATGTTAGGCCTGTCCCATTTGCAGCTAAGTTTCAAGACAGACTTTGCTGTTCTAGATGTCTGTTTAAATTGCATATATGAGTTGTTCCAAAGAAAAAAAAAATCAAACCAGAATGTTTCTCCTCTAAAAATATCATGATTATGATTGCTTTCCATTTGCAAGAAAAGGAAAATTAAAAAAATCAGCCCACAGAGTTTGGAAAGTTTTAAACTGATGATGTTACTATGGACTCTGGAGGATGTTTCACACAGGACAGTTTTCCATTTCAAAATAATTTTCTTTCCCTTGGACTAATTTTATGAAATTTTAGAATGCTCTTTTCAAATGAGTGTGAAAGAAGCAATGCAACATTTTGTGACAGGAAATCCTTTGACAAGTCAATAAAAGATTACAAAGATCTGCCGCAGGTACTGAAGAGGCAACATGAGTGAGGCCAGCATCCGAAAAGGAAAGGATAGCACAAACTAATCCTGTTTAGGGTCATGGGCCTTATGGTGTTTTTCTCCAAGAAAGAAGTCAGTGGCAAGGAAAAACCCAAAGGTTAGAGCAGCACACTGGAGCTTCTGCCTTAATTCCTGACAGGCACAATTTTCAAGAAACCCGAAGACTTCTATGCCCTTCCAGCCAATATAACTGTGTAGATACTGGAGAAATTGCTCTGTCTTGTTAGGGGCCAGTCTCAAAGCTTTTCTCAGTTCAACTATTTGTACAACAGAACTAATGATTACTTGCCTGCTGAACAGAGTCAGGGAGTAGATGGGAGATGCAAATAATTGTGAAGGAATTAGTGTTTCTTTGCAGACAGTCATTCACGTGGGAAAACAGTATTACTGTTCTACCATTTTTAAACAGATTTTTCAAAGGTTGTTTTAATAGATGGAAATACTGGTTTAAAAGTCACAAGACTAGTTTAATAGTACAAAGCCAGCGGACAAAGAAGTTATCCTCTTCTTTTTATAGTAATTGCTTGAGTTTTGGATGCATTTTTGCTCATAGGTATTGTAAAACAAAATGCAAATTTTACAGTGAAGCAACTGGAACAGCCTCCTTTATCAGTGTGTAATTCGCCCTATATCAGGGACATCTAACAACATCCTATTACAGATCACTTATCAGATAGTTCTTGAGTTAACTACTATTGTCTTCTTTTCCATCCACCATAATTTGATGTGAATAGTTTCTGATATTTGCAGGATGGTAATAATCTTCCTACATTTTCATGGAGCCATTCTTTCATTTTTAGAATTCATTTCCTGTTTCTGCTCTTGTTCAGTTTGCATTAACACCTGTATGCAGTGCTGTACAGATTATACTACTTAATGCTTAATCTTTCATTATTCCTTTCACATTGGCCAAGGCTATATTCCAATACATTGAGCTAGACTGACTGGTTTGATAGAGCTGCTGTTGCATTTGCAGTTGCTGCTGGCTTTCTAATGCAGGTGCTGATATACCCAGGATGGCTGAGCACTAAAGCTCCTGCCTTAGCACTGCCTGCCTGCAGTGGGCATTGTCATTGTCTTTAAATTTCCTTTCTCCCAGGCAACCACCAACAGAGCAAGATGACACAGTCTCAAGCTGTGCCAGGGGAGGTTTAGGCAGGATGTTAGGAAGAAATTCTTCACAGAAAGAGTGATTTGCCTTTGGAATGGGCTGCCCAGGGAGGTGGTGGAGTCACCATCACTGGAGGTGTTTGAGACTGGATGAGGCACTTGGTGCCATGGTTTAGTTGATTGGATGGTGTTGGGTGATGGGTTGGACTTGATGATCTTGGAGGCCTTTTCCAGCCTGGTTAATTCTCTTCTCTTCTCTTCTCTTCTCTTCTCTTCTCTTCTCTTCTCTTCTCTTCTTTCTCTTCTCTTCTCTTCTCTTCTCTTCTCTTCTCTTCTCTTCTCTCTCTCTTCTCTTCTCTTCTCTTCTCTTCTCTTCTTCTCTTCTCTTCTCTTCTCTTCTCTTCTCTTCTCTTCTCTTCTCTTCTCTTCTCTTCTCTTCTCTTCTCTTCTCTTCTCTTCTTCTCTTCTCCTTGCAGTTAGCTGTGGCCCTCTTCAGTGCCTGTTCTTAGCTAATGCTACATAGATGTGTGTGAGTACCAGTTTGGGGGACTTATTTCCTACTCCCCTTGTACTTCCCTTTCACTAGCAACATTCACAGCTTTCTGATTTGTTAAACTCTGGGACCACTCTCCGTTGCTGCTCTCTGGGACACCCACCAGCCCAAAGGGGTAGGGATTTTGGGGAATGGTGAGGGCATGTTTCACCCCAAGGCCAGGTAGCCTGAACATCTACTCTCCACCATGAGCAGCTACTGCTTTACTGTTTTTCTGCCCTCCAGTGTACCTTCCACAGAGCAGTCAGCTTCCTGATTTGCTTGGAGAACCTGTCTGCAGACAAAATTTAGCCACACATGGGGATAGCAGGAGGAGGCACAGGCTCCATGGTCATTGGCCAGTCATCATCTGGCTACCAAACTTCTCACAGCAGGTAATCAGGCAGAACAGTTCTGGTCAGGAAACCAAGACCATGAACTTTCTCTGTGTGTTAGGAAAGTAGTTTTGTGCCTGTGTGATCTCTGGTAGCAGTCAATGCAGGCAGATTTCAGCATGTTGATCAGAGCCTTGAGGGTAATAATGCAAACTTATTTCTTATTGTTTCATTTCAGTTCTGATTTTAAGCAGTCTGATTGCCAAGTATATCAGTACTACAAGTTTCTCAGTACATTATAGTGCATATTGTGTCACTTATTATGTCTGAATATGCACCTGTTAAAGACACCTTGAATTTTCCCATACTTGCTTTACCTAGGCATTTAAGTTTTAATCAAATGGCAAAGCACTAATCAGTAATTTTATAATGCTTTTTCACCAACTGACCTAAAACTGAAGTGCTTAATGCATCATTAGTACTCTTCACTACAGCAGGCCTATCCTACAGTGCTAATATTCCCAACTAGAAATACCCAGCACTCTTGTATTAACTGTTGCCGTTCTCCTTCTGAAATACTCGTGAAAAATACTTGAGAATATTTCAGGATCATTCATAAGAAAATAACAGAATGTCTTGTATATGTAAACTTCTTTATTCCTGTCCAGGTACTAATTCAGTACTTAGCTCAGTTCATCCCAAAGTACATGAGCCCATTTCCTAATAAAAAGTGAAGTTTCCCTACAGGAGCAGAGAGCTGTCAGCTATCTTTCTGCTTCCTTTTATTTATTTTTCTACCTTTCCCTTTTGCTAGCTCTTGTCAAATTTCTCTGGAATACTTTTTCTCTCTTTGCTATTCTGCAAGAGCAGAAGAAAAAAGAATTGGGGGGTGAGGGGGGAGCAAAAGGCTTTAAAGTTTGAAAAATAAACACAATTTGGGAGCTGTAGAAGCAACTGTTAGTTGCACAGGCCATAATTTACTAGAATACACATGACTGTAGTCAGCAAAATTAGTATTTGCTTGGGTTTGCATTTCAGGCATCTCACCACTTTTAAAACCAGAATATAACAAAACCAGCAAGGAAAACAAAGAAAAGGGAGGGTTTCTGTCATTTTTATTCTAGCTCACTTATAAATTCCCCTTCTTCAAATCATGTGTGATTCCTTCCATTTTATGATCACTGTCATCATTCTGTGAATGTCAGCAATTGGTCTAGTTACCAACAGCGCAGCCTCATGGAAGCCCGCATTCAGGAGAAGGAATGACTGTGGATATGGAAGGTTTATGAATTAGGTGAAAAACTACAGTTGCTTCTCTTGACTACATTTTATTTCTCTTCCAGTAACATGTCTACCTAACATTAAAAGATCTTGGTGAGAAATACCTCAATTTCAGGGTCCCACTGTAAGGACCATCTGCTCTTCTGCTTAATATTAAGAAAGAAGGATCACATTTTAGGTGCTGGGAAATTCAGAGTTAAAAGAGACAATTCCTTCAGTTTAATTCAAATCCACCATCTAACAAGAAGAAATATACCTGAGGGATTTCTTAGCCTGTTACTTCAGTGAAGTGTACCAAAAAGTGATGCTGAGCATACCTCCTTTCCCCCCAGCATCCCTTCTGCCTGGACCTGCTACTCCATTTGAAGATCTCTGCAAATCCCACCAGCTGTCACCACGATAGGGTAATTATACCTGTACAAACACAGGTCATCTGTGATATTGTCCAGCTGAAATGTCAATGATGTGTCATTACAAAAATGGTTGGTGTAAAACATGTACAACTGAACATGGTCATGTTTGTTTATAGATCTGGAGCGCAAGGGGTAAGGAAACAGAATGAAACAAGTTCATTTCAAAGCACAATCTAACTTAAAAGAGTTTTTGCCCCAAAACAGATAGTTGATATGTTTCCAGTAATGGAAATCCTAATTCTTTAGAGGATCCAAAGGCTTAGCACGAGTCCCGTAAGACACAGATGAGTTTAGATGATCTGGTTTAAGTCTCCGCTCTACCACAAATTCTTATTTAATCTTGGCAAAAGCCTGAGGATAAAATTAAGGCTCTTAATTAAAGGCTGAAGGAAGCTAGGTCCCCTAATTACTGCAATACTTTTGGAAATGTTTAGTCTTTGACCTTCTCTATTGTCAAAACTTGCTTCGAGGTTCTTGCTGATACCATTGCCAGCACAAAGCCATTTGAATCTGTGATGCTCACAAGCAAGAATGCAAATAACTGGGGTCACAGTGGCAAAAAAAGTAAAAAAAACCCCACGAAACAAATACAAGACCCTACAACTTTTTTTTTTTTTGTGTGTGTGTGTGGTTGTGACTAGATTTCTAAACACAATAAATCACAATCTGAGTCTATGAAACATGTGGCCCTTGAACAACTGTCAATACAGCAAATAGTGCTTTTTTTTTCTTTGCTTTCACCTTAAAAATTACTGTACTAAGTGAAAATTAACCTCATTTACCCTCCAAGTCACTGTTCATTATGAGATTACCTATAAATGCTATGCTGCCACAGCAATGTCTGATCAGATAGATATTCCATCAACGTAACTGAGCACAAATAATAAAAATAATGGGATGAAACAAGAACCAAAGATAAATTTTATGATTAAATATTGATGTAGAAAATATTATTTATGTATCCTGTTTTTTTCTACATTTAGTACTTGTAAACAGTGTCCTTCACTCATGAAACATTAATGATCTATTTTTAAACCTCATTTCTGTTCTTAATCTGAGTTATTTTATGACGCTGAGAATTTTTTGGTGCTGAGGATTCAGATTCTTTCTGCCTGTTGAGCTGTACCACTATTGTCACCTCAGGTGCAGCAATTTTTTTTTATAAAGCTATTTTTAGAAGGAAGAAGAGTCTTTGTATCCCTCTGCAGATTAGCCTCGGTTAGAGACTTGAGTCTGTCCATGTTCACAGCCTGCAGAACATCCTCCAGACATTGCTTTGGGTGTTACACACCTGTCAGAATGGTAAATCCTGTGAGCCTTGAAATATGTGATGTACTGATTCAATGCAATCTCAAATGCATGTGATATCAACTATATGAGATCATAAACACCATGAACATCAGGACAGTCTCAGCCAGACTGTGGTCCATTTGACTCAGCACCCAGTGTACAAGCAGGGCTAGTAACAGATAATTTAGAAAGAGTATTTGAAAGGACAAAGGGTACGAGCAAGAGAAGAATAATGTTTTCTCACTACATCTTCCCAGATTTCACCTAATGTGCAGCTTAGAAAAGGATATTGTCTTGGTTTGACAGCCTTTGTGCAGTTTTTTATTCACATATTTCTTGAAATCAGTTTGTGGGATGCACACTGTTCTGCACCACGAGCTCTGCAAACATCCTGCAAAATGCTAATTCCTCTTCTTTGTCTGGAATGTGTCACTTGAACACATAATTGGATACCTCCAAGTTTTGTGTTTTGAAAAGCAGTGAGAAATCTTTCCTCACTGATCTTCCCTGACCTGCCTGTGATCTTTTGTCCAGTGCCTCTTTTTGATACCGGTGTCCTAATAATTTTTGTCACTCCTCAAGCGTAAACCATTTCTTATGTTTGATCATCTTCAGAGCACTTTGGGCATTTTAAATTTTCCTGGGAAAATTTGACTAAAATTTGAGCAGGAATTACTGGCTGTGATTTTTGCACATTTCTCCTTTTCTCTAGCAGTTTTGTTAATATTCTACATAAAATGCTATGGGGAAATTTCACTCTAAAATAACTTTGGAATGACTGATCTTCAGTAAAGGAATCTGGGTTTCTAAAATCTTGTAAAACTTCTATGTTCTCCCTTAAGTTTCATCTTGCCTATGTGCAAAAACAAAACCCCAAACAGCAGTTTAGAGCAGATCTCATCCTGGTGTAAGTCTAATGGCTCCCACAGCTGGTGTGTATCGATGTAGCTCTATCGATTTAGAGTGCTACACTGATTTATATCAGGCAAGAATTTGGACCTCTATGTCCCAGCAGTACCCAGTGATAAACTTTATTTTAAAACAAGTTAGGGAGAGTAATTCTGTTGAACCACATCCTTGCATCAGGTACATGCTCCTAATGAGAAAATTTTAAATGCTGCTGACCTTAGAAAGGCATCGTCTGTGATAACAGCAGCAGATTTCTGTTGTGGCCACAAGATGGCCATATTTCTGAATACACTTTGTCAGGAGTGTTACAGCACAGGAAGTGAATTTACTCCTTTCAGTTGGAGATGGCAGTCACCACTGACAGTGGCATTGTGCTTAAGGCACTCACTGTGTCTCAGCTGCCTGTCTAATATCACTGAACACCAAATGCTGCAGGAGTCAGCAGATGCTGATGTGCTTTAATAGAGGACAGTAGCCTGGAGGTTGCCAGAAGTGTGTGGACTGGATGCGATCTCTGTTACCTCACAGATGATAGATCACACTCTAAATTTGGCTGTGCCAGATTATTTGTTGGTCTAAAGATACCCACCATCAAATCTCTGCCTGTTAGGCATAGCAAAACTGTCCTATGCAATTTGTGGCACTAACAAAAGGATGATGGAGGAACTGACATGGTGTGTCACTAGCTGTCAGAAAAAGAAGTCAAGACATAACGCATATGTGGTTTGTCCTCATGTTTGAAAGCATGGTGTGGCCAAGAAAATGCTGATCTGCCCCACGTTATTAGATCAGCAAATCAATTAACCAATGTGGCAAACCATTCATTGGGCAATCAGTGTGTCCCTATTTATAAAGGGCATCTCTCTGGTAGGTACCACACAGCTAAATGAGCTAAGTGTGGAGGAATGCAGATAACTCTTTTAGGGATTTATTATTATTATTATTATTATTATTATTATTATTTTATTATTATTATTATTATTATTTTAAGTACAATAATGCTTCCATTTTATAATTAGAAACTGCAAATCACTCACTAATCTCTCAGTGATTAATGTCTGAAAGTTGTACTTTATTTAATCTATTTTATCAATTTACATTTTATTAAGAGCTTCAGAAGTTTAAGTATCTGCTTATTTATTTCCATACCTACTGACTCAGGCAATAGAGGAATAGAGGCACAAAGGAGAATTTGGAAATGTAAGGGTCACAAACCACCTAAAAGTGTTTAACTGAATATGTCTTTGTCAGCTGCTACATCCGTCCTTCACAGCTAAACAGAGAGCATCGCTGTCTCTGTTTACCTGCAGGCAACTGGAGCATATGGATAAAACAGTCCTGATTCACCTCACAATGCAGCCACCTAAGGAAATCCCACTTCGACTTCAGTAAGGAGGATGGAGCAAGTAAGAACAGGTTTGCAGTAACAGTCTCTGTTCACAAGAGAAATTGAATGATGAACTTTGAATCCTGGCCTAGTTCCTCAGCTGATTGTCTGTCTTACGAATTTCTCTTTGACCCCAGTTTAAGAGTATATACTTAATCACATCATAACTTCAGGAATGTGATTCAACAGGACTACCTATGAGCTTATATTTATGCATGTTCTCAGGTATTCTGCTAAAACTCCATTCACTCCTTAAATAGACCTTTCAGGTATCATCTTTTCCTTTTATTTCCCAAAGTATATTGCTAAGATAAAAAATAAACAAGAATCCAAGCAGCAGAAGCTGATGTTAACTTGCAAAGCATCTTCCTAATTCTTACTATTCTTTTGTAATTATGACAGAGATCAAGAGATCATCAATAAAATAGATTGTCTTCATTGCTTGCGCCACTCTCAGTAAGATCATAAAGTATGATTTTGGAGAGGTTCTTTGATATAAATGGTTTTATTGATTGAAAAACAATGATTTCAAACTACATATGAGACTTATAGAGATCCCAAACAAGCACTGAAATCACATAATAAGAATATGCTCCTAGGCAGCTACAAAGCTTCATCTTCAGCAGTGCCTGTCAAACAGTTTAATTGGCATCCTTTTCATAGCTATACTATGTAATGCAGGCCCATGACCAGGAAACCCCCAATTTCTCATGTTCCAGGAAAATCTTCAATTGTGTTAATCAGCTCTGCAAATAAAATATTTGCAGGAAGTAACTTCTGTATGTCAGCAGACTAGTATTTTAACACTAGAGAGACTCCTTGTTTAGCTGTAGATGATTGGAGTACACTTTAAAATGCACATACATTACAATTACAGTATTTTAAGAGAAGTAACAAAGCAAATATTAAGGTGGCATACACTTATTATTTCTTCTCTGACATTTAGAATTAGGAAGGAAGAATGAAATTTGTGAGTGTGCATTTGAATTAGATCAAGAGACTGGTGAATATTTTATTATTGTCTGCCAGAAATGCATTCTGAACAGCGTGGGTCTTCCAGAAAAACCTACTTGAACATCAAATACAAACAGTATGTGAAATGGATACACTGTTCTGATATTCCCATGGTGAGATCCCAGATGCATGGAAAATAAATGGTAGAGAGTATTTCATGCTCTCCTGATCATTATGTAGTGTTTTCACAGTCTTCATAAATTTTAGACTTCAGGCAGGACTTTGTGAACACAATATAAATATATGGAACCAAAAGAAGGCACTCATTCCAATTCCATGAAAAAATAAAATAAGAGAAAACAGGTGAAAGACAAAACAAAATCAAATAGAATATCTGACAGTAGGGTAAGTCATGGTCTGAAAATGTACTTGTTATTATTTTTTGTGGGTATCTGAAACACATTTTAACAAAAGAATGGACAGAGGACAGTGAGGCAGCTTTGTGGGTTCTTTGGAAAACTTCTTTCAGACAGCAGAACAGAATGGCAGGAAGACTGTAAGTGATACCTTGAAAATCTTACAAGTGAATAAAATAGGGACCAGGACAAAGTGGGAACAATGAGTTCACCTGTCCTTAACTAATGAAAGATACAATATGGAGGGCAGACTGGAAAGGACCTTACAAGAGGGACAGGTAACTCTCACTTAAAAGTTCGAACTAAACTATTAACTCTTAAGACTGTTACTATGAAAATGATGTAAATTCTGAATCCTCTTCACTGAAAGAAGTCACCGACTAACACAGCAGTTAAATAAATGCTCATTCTGCTGGTCACTGTTAAACATTCCTTACTGACCCTCTGCTACACACTTTGGTTGCATGATCTCTCCTTAATGTGCTTCAAACAGACTCATTAAACCATTAAGGGAAGTAGATTGAATTTATCCCACTCATTTCGCCTGAAGTGGATTAGGGAATGCTAATCCATTCCCTACAGATTTGAGGTTACTAAACCTTCCAACATCACTATAAAATCTGGAAGATCATATTTATGTATGACTACATGAAAAGAATGAATAAATAAAACCCAACCCAAGAAAAACCCTTGGGCCTGACATATCCTTCAATTAAACAAGTGATTTAAGCTTTGACCCAGCCCTATAGCTTGAGATGTCTTACAGCAGCTCATACTAACACACAGGAGTACCTGCAATAGCCTTTACAACACATAGTCCTTACAGACAGGTTTCTAATAGTCCCTGTGGCCTCATTCCTTTCTCTGAGGGACAAACCACATTAGAGAACAGAAAGCTAAAGCATGACTACTTAGACTGTGGCTCCTGGGAGTCCTTTTACCAGTGCTGGGAGCAATGTGGGCAGAAAGACCTGTAAAAGGCAGAATTTCACTAAGTGCAGAGCAAGATCAGGCCAGAACAATAATAGTTTTACAGGAAGCCCACTTCCTACTCAGAATTGCTGGTTCAGCTCTCACTAGCATCTGCAAAGTTATCAGTTAAACTCAGACATGCTTTCACGCTTCTCCATAAGAATCTCCATCATCACCATTACATTTGAAAATATTTTAATACAGACACACAACCCTCTCAGAAGTGGAACGTGTTGGATTGGAAAGGATCTTCAAGAGTCTTCTAGTGCAACCCCCAACCCTCTTCCCATTCAGCAAAGTAATTAAGAAGCTGCAGCAGCTTGCTCCACCATGAACAATCTCAGCATGTCAGAGTTCAGGAAGGACAGATCCTGCTTGACAAACCTGATTTCTTTCTACAACAAGGCGATCTGCTTAGCGGATGAGGGAAAGGCTGTGTACATTGTTTACCTGGACGTCAGTAAAACATTTGGTGCTGTCTCCCACAGCATCCTCCTGGAGAAACTGGCTGCTCTTAGCTTGGATGGATGGAAGCTCTGCTGGGTCTGGCTGGATGGCCAGTCCAAAGAGTGGTGGTAAATCCAGTTGATGGCCAGTCACAAGTGGTGTTTCCCAGGGCTCTGATTTGGGCCCAGTCCTGTTTATCTTTATCAATGATCTGGACAAGGGAATTTAGTGCACCCTCAGTAAATTTGCAGACACCAAATATGGTGGGAGTGTTGACCTGCTTGAGGGTAGAGAAGGGTAGAGAGAAGTTTGGACAGGCTGATGAGCAGAGGTCAAATGTATAAGGTCTAACAAAACCAAGTGCTGGGTCCTGCACTTGGGATACAACCCCATGCAACAATACAGCCTTGGGGAAGAGTGGCTGGAAAACTGACCAGAAGAAAAGGACCTGGCTGTATTGACTGACAGTTGTCTGAACATGAGCCAACAGTGTGCTCAGGTGACCAAGAAGCCAACAGCATCTTGGCTGGTATCAGGAATTGTGTGGCCAGATAGAGTAGGAAAGTGATTGTGCCCCTGTGATCAGCACAGATGAGGCTGCACCTCAAATACTGTGTCCAAGTTTGGACCCCTCACTACAAGAAAGACACTGAGTTGATGGAGCTTGTCCAGGAAAGGACAACAAAACTGGTAAAGGGTCTGGAGTTCAAGAGAAGGGGCTGAAGGAACTGGGGATTGTTTAGTCTGGAGAAAGCTGAGGAGAGGCCTCATTGATCCCTACAACTCTCTGAAAGGAGGTTATAGTGAGGTAGGTGTTAGTCTCTTCTCCCTAGTATCAAGTGAAAGAATGGGAGGAAATGGCCTCAAACTGCATGAGGGAAGGTTTAGATTGGATATTAGGAAAAATGTATTTACTGAAAGAGTGGTTAGGCATTGGAATAGGCTTTCCAGGGAGATGGTGGAGTCATCATCCATGGAGGTATCAAAAAATGTGCAGACATGGCACTTCAGGACATGGTTTAATGACCATGGTAGTGCCATGTTGATGGTTGGACTCTATGAATTTAGAGGTCTTTTCAAACAAAGCAATTCTGTTACTCTATGAAACAGCATTCCTTCATGTTCATGTGTCTTGGGACTAACAAAAGTTCATCCGTTGAGCTTGTGGCCCATTCTTTGCCAGATTTAAAAATTTGAAAGTGAAGCTGTGTTCCTAAGCTGAGAGAACTGAGAGCTCTGAACTGTCCTGTTGTTCAAGAGAAAAAAGGCCATGAGAAGGATGTGTCTTCTGGGGCTGGGCAGAGTGGGGCCAGGAGAATGAGGGGGAATGAAGAATGGCCTTTGACACCTTTGTGAAGAAAAATGGTTTTCCATGGAAAATACCTGACTCCAGTTGTAATATGGTTGCTATTGTTAAACCTACAATTAATCTTACAGTTGCCAAACTGTTGAACAGCAAATGATGCAGAAACAAAATTAGTAAATGACTTGTTGAGCTTGACAGAGAATCCCAAGGATCATCCTTCACAGAGGTCAGATAATCTACTTAGGAGGAGAGACATCATTAGATAACCATCTCCCTCTTTAAAATGAGCACCTGATTATTCAAGTCAGCTTTGAATTGTCTCCTTTGTACAAGTGAGGTGTTATTTAAGATTTGGTTTAGTGATTGTGCTCTGCATTTAAAACCTCCTTTGTGCATAATCTTTTACTCTCTCCTTTTTTTTTTGTGTAGAAGAGATGAAGGAAGTAACTCCTGCCAGCCTTTTTGTTTCTCATTTGGCATATTGCTATAAACTGTACACATGGACCTTCGTAAAAGCTTCTATTCAACATCTTTTATTAAGAATCTTGGTGCATGTGTGTGTGTCTGTATTTAGAATCATCTATGTTTGTATAAAATGGAAGAGACTAACATCCAGGATGAACCTCAGCAGTCTGAGAATACAGCTCTTAAATTGTTAGGCTCTTTAAAGTATTTAGACTAATTCATGAGAAGTTTTGTCTTTGAAACTTCCTGGCTACAGGCATTTGCTTATACAAATCCAGCAAATCCGTTAATAAACCAGAATTCTCCAGCAATCTTTCCATGTTTTTCATGCAGTTTTCCCAAAAGTCTGATATATTGAGATGTTCTGCATTAGAATTGAATGCTGTACTTTACAACTATTATGCTGAGCACATTTATCGATGTGTAGTGCACTTTAGAAATGTGAGTTAGCACTATCTAAGTGCAACGTATTTACTCAGAATTGTAAATATTCGTGGTGCTTCTTATGTCAATAGAAAATAGCAAATTATATTGTGCTCTTGGTTACAGTGATACTGATCTTGGATTATTCCACTGACTGCATAGTGGTGCTCTAGACTTTAATAAGTGTAACAAATACAGAGATATGACCCATGTAAGAAAAGATGGAAATGCATTTAAAAAATAAGTAAAGGCATTGAAGCACAAAGCGTTTCAGGCTCCCTGTTCATTCTGCTCTGAGATCTGACCTAAAGTCAGATGACAGGCATTTTGTAGTCAGACTTGAAACTGAAGCTTAAAGTGTCTGCCCTGGGAGAAACTGCAGGCATGTAGAAATCATTTGTGGATGCTGCATTTCTAAGGACCTGGTGAAGGCTGTTAAAAAGTAATTTCTGTTTGCTAATCCGAGCTCTAAACTTCCCGATAATTACTGCACCAGCGGATACTGAATGAATTAAAATGGTTAATGTCGATATTACAAAAGATGGAAGAGAAGAAAGGAGGGAAATGAGCACAATTTTGTCCAAACTATCCAGACTGTACAAAGTTTTTAGCTAAGGCATGCACTGCCATTGCTATTTGCACTGTTGTGAGAGAGCACACTATTGCTCCTTTTCAGCATTCCTTGCATTTCACCTGGAACTCTGCAGAGACATCATATTTTAGGTACTGGAGAAGTCATATGGTAGGTTAGGAAGTGGCAGATGAATAATGGTGAGTCTGAGGCTCGGTACAGATGTATATAGCTGGAATGCAAAGGTTTGCTGTAAAAGCACTCTGTAATAGCTGTGACTTAGGGTCTTTGAAATCAGATAGCCTGACTATGATTTTAATGGTAAAGGATGGAGATCTCAGGCTTCCTCACAGTACCTGGGAGTTTAGACAGAAGCTGGAAGAGTAGAGTCTGGGCATACACAGCTCACACCTATTCTAAGGGATCTTTGCAGAATTGTAAGATGAAGTTTCTTCTGGTTCCCCTCCTTTTTTTTTCTTTTTTTTTTTTTTTTTTTAGAACAATTTTTTAGTAATGAGATTATCAGAGAGAAAATATTTTTGTTCCTTTTTAATATTGACCAGAGATGACACCCTACCTCATCTTCAAGAAAATCAAGAAAATCACATAATGAGATTTGAATGCCTAGATCCTAGATGGATGTCTTTAGCTTCAACAATGTAAGTAAAGAGAAGAGAAATGTGGCCAGCAGGTCAAGGGAGGTGATTCTCCCACTCTACTCAGCTCTGCTGAGACCCCACATGGAGTACTGCAGCCAGTTCTGGAGCCCCTATTACAAGAGGGATATGGAGGTGCTGGAAAGTGTCCAGAGAAGGGCCACGAGGATGATCAGAGGGCTGGAGCACCTCTCCTATGAGGACAGACTGAAGGAGTTGGGGCTGTTCAGTCTGGAGAAGAGAAGGCTCCGAGGTGACCTCATTGCGGCCTTCCAATATCTGAAGGGGGCCTACAAGAATGCTGGGGAGGGACTTCTCAGGCTATCAGGTAGTGATAGGACTAGGGGGAATGGAATGAAGCTGGAGGTGGGGAGATTCAGGCTGGACATGAGGAGGAAGTTCTTCCCCATGAGAGTGGTGAAGCCCTGGCAAGGGTTGTGCAGGGAGGTGGTTGGGGCCCCATCCCTGGAGGTATTTAAGCCCAGGCTGGATGAGGCTCTGGCCAGCCTGATCTAGTGTGGGGTGTCCCTGCCCATGGCAGGGGGGTTGGAACTAGATGATCCTTGTGGTCCCTTCCAACCGTGACTGATACTATGATACTAAATAAAGATATTGTTTCTGACTCTTACATCTTTGTAATCCAAACTTGCAAAGCACTGTAGTTTCTTGACTCTGAAAAGAAAAAAATAAAGCTGACATTTTAAGAAATTTTAAGAAAAGCTGAAAATTTAAGAAATAGTTTGCAAATCATGAGATTTGTAATAACTTTGTAAATGAGTAACACCATATAGGTACTAATAGAAACTGATGTTGCCTTTTCAATCAGTTCATTCACTGATTTGTGGGGTTTTTTTCATTCTCAAACTCAGAGGTATTGTCTTTCCTTTTACAAACTAGGATTGATATATTGTAAAGGCAGACCAAGGGTAGGAATTTCACAGATGTTTTACAAGTAGTTTATGGACTAGTGCAAAAGCAAAGGTAATACTTCACATAGTTGTAGTTGTTTAATAGCTGACCTACTGCAATAAAGGTAAGATCACAGATCACTCCGCTGAGTGCAGCTCGTGAAGGACTGTAAGGCTATCTATCTCAGACACCTGCTCATTTCATCTTCAAATCTTATCTTAAATATTAACAAACCATGCTCCCCTTCCTTTCAAATCAGATCTTAAGAAAAGGCACATGAATTATGGATTTCCTTCTCAGAGTCTTCTGTGATTTCTTTAATGGTCATGAGACACACTGGACTGATTTCCAGAGTTTCCAGAGTGATGTCCTTTAAATGTTAGGAAGACATATAAAGGTTTTTGTGCTTTGTCACTGCCTGCTGCCTTTCAACCAGTGAAGCTCATGCAAATACATGACCAGTGGGGCACAAGTGCATGCTAAACTTGATGATGGTTTCAGTGATATGGATACAGAGATCTCAATCATTCCGACGCCTTTCATCCTCATTTCTTAAAATATAGAGGCTTAGCAAAATAAAAGCTGGTTATTTGGACCATTCCCCCAAATATTTGCCTACACTTCGTCCATCGTGAACTGGGCAGGGCTGTAGGGGCTTCTAATAAAAAAGGGAGATTCCCTGCATTCACTGGCTGCTCTGCTCACCACCGTATTTCTCTTTCTTCATGACATTATGCTTATACCGGCTAATTCTGTAAGCAGCGCTTTTATCTTGCCCTCAATATCTTTAGGCAGGGAGCCCCAGAGCCTGCTCTGTGGAGCAGTAATTCATCCTCTGCATTTTACATCTGGACAGAATAATTTCTTTGTTCTGGAAGAGTAAATAAGAATGTCAGATTTACCTTCCTCAGGTCATGTCTCTCTATATTGTGATTTTTCTAACTCTGCTCCTCTCTAAACAACATTAAGGTATTTCATTTTCTTCTATCATTATCTGTAATGGACTTTCAGAGCTAAGACAGGTGAGAATAAATATGAGAAGAGATCATTTTTTTTTCCACAGAAACCTGATCACATAACTTTTGTTTTACATAGCTCTCAACTGTTTACTTATTTACTCATGTAGCAGAGGAGCAGAAACAGTTAGCACTGATGAAAACAGATATAGTGAGAGGGTAGCATAGCTAAATAAGTTTGCAGAAGAGATTGGAAAGGAAAAAGTGAAACCACTAAGCAAAGAGCATAATGAAGACTACAGGGCCTAGCATAGGGGAAAAAGCATGACAAATGTAAAGGAAGTGGGCTGAACTCAACCACCTATAGGTGGTAGCACTAGCTGAAATATTTAATTGTCATGTTGCTGGAGAATGTTCACAGTATCACAGTGTCACTAAGGTTGGAAGAGACCTCAAAGACCATCGAGTCCAACCTGTCACCACAGACCTCATGACTAGACCATGGCACCAAGTGCAACGTCCAGTCCCCTCTTGAACGCCTCCAGGGATGGTGACTCCACCACCTCCCTGGGCAATGTTACTAAAGTGATGGTGCAGTATGAATCTACTACCAGGCATTCTTTTGTCAGTTCATTAGCATGTTCTTCCTTGTCTTAGCTTGTCTGCTCTTGAAAAAGCTATTAACATTATATCATCATTAGAGCTCTTCACGGAGTCACAGAATCATAGAATCAATAAGGTTGGAAAAGACCTCAAGATCATCAAGTCCAACCTGTCACCACAGACCTCATGACTACTGAACCATGGCACAAAGTGCTGTGTCCAATCCCCTCTTGAACACCTCCAGGGATGGTGACTCCAACACCTCCCTGGGCAGCCCATTCCAAGAGCTAACAACTCTCTCCGTGAAGAACTTTCTCCTCACCTCCAGCCTAAACTCCCCCTGGTGCAGTTTGAGACTGTGTCCTCTTGTTCTGGTGCTGGTTGCCTGGGAGAAGAGACCAATCCCCTCCTGGCTACAACCACCCTTCAGGTAGTTGTAGAGAGCAATGAGGTCTCCCCTGAGCCTCCTCTTCTCCAGGCTAAACAATCCCAGCTCCCTCAGCCTCTCACAGGGCTTGTGCTCAAGGCCTCTCACCAGCCTCGTTGCCCTTCTCTGGACACGTTCAAGAGTCTCAATGTCCTTCCTAAACTGAGTGGCCCAGAACTGAACACAGTACTCAAGGTGTGGCCTAACCAATGCAGGGTACAGGGACTCAATGACTTCCCTGCTCCTGCTGGCCACACTATTCCTTTTGCTCCTTGTGATCCAATGGCAAATGGAAAATATAGACCATGTAAAAAGCACATAACAAATCATCTTAGTTATTTATAGTAACGATGAGGAAATATTTTTTCCATTGGAATATATATATTATTTCACTTGAAAATAGTTATTTTGTCCACTGAGAAAGCAAATGAAAAAACATATTCACAATAATGCACAACCATATACACCATGTGTTTTAAAGAGCTGAAATGATCAATTAAAATAGTAGAGACACAAATAGCTAGACATGAATCCCATGCATAAAGGGGTGCAGAAGGAATTGAAATTTAAACATGCTGATTCCCTATGTTTTCCTCTAGTGGCTTATCACATCTTTATTAAATCTGGTTTTATGGATGTCTTTTTTGTTTTGTTTTTGGTTTTATTGTTGTTGTTTTGTTTCAGTTTGGGTTTTTGGGGGGGGAGGGTTTTTGTTTTGTTTGCTGGTTGGTTGGGGTTTTTTTGTTTTGGTTTTGTTTTTCAGTCTAGATTATTTATTTTTGCAGTCTACCATGAGGAATGCTGGGGAATTCTGGAGTTCCCTGTGCTTTGGTAAAGTGTATATTTTGCAATCACTAGAGAAGAAGCTGATGTTCTGTAATAACTTCATAATCTCTCTATGACAGTACTTCTGCATTGAATCAGACAGGACAATTTCCCCATAGGACCCCCTACAGCCATTCCACAAGCATATCCTATGTAGTTCTTTGGTTTAATGAACTTATTTAAACAGAAGGGCTTTGGGAACTGACTGACAACTTTGCTGAGGATGAGCAAAGTAAATGAGGACTCACTTTCTGCTCCGTTATGCTGAACTATGTGGTCAAATGGAATTAAAAACTATGCCAAAAGTAAAAAACCAGTTGCCAGTTCCAGCCAGCAGAATGAGTAATGTTTTGCCTGGATATGTCACAGAAGTAGTGAATGATTTGGGGTTTCAAGCTCAGTAGAGTTAATACAGCATTTGGAAGAAGATGATACCACGAGTGTCCTAACTTACTTTGAAGTTACAGCTTTTGAGAGAGCATTTTGCTATCACTTTCGTAACTGTTGTGGCAGAATTGTGCACAAAGGGCTGCTTATTACTGTCATTTAATCTAGATCCTATTAAAATCAAGAGAACATTCAGATATTTCACCATATATTTTCAATTTTTACATGTGTTACATGATCATAAGAAACAGAGCTGGAAGTAACAGACACCAAAGTAGTGTCAGTCACATTGGAAGTAAAACTGGAGAAAATTTCATGTATTTGAAGAATGGTTTAAAAACCTAGGAGTCTTCTCTCAAGAACTAGGCCTGTTTGCTGAGGCTTAAATGAGTATGTTAGGAGATACTACAGTACCATCTGAGGCAGACTAGGAAACAAGGTTTCTATACCCTCTACCTGGATCTCTTACTCCCCTGCTATATACACAGTGACTTTTATCTATGTCTTTTCTTCTCCTGTCACCTATCTATACAGCCAAGTTCGGAACAGCGCCGGGATCAGTGGCCACTTGGGCGGGCTTTCGCGCTTCTCCTCCTCGGGCTGCGGTGGCGGCCGGGTTCGCCACGCTTCCTGAACACACAGCGGCACTCGGGCGGCCCTGTCTTCACGTGCTTGCGGCTCGTGAGGCCAGCGCCTTCGGCGGCGGAATTTGAACAACGGGCAGCGGTTCGCGTGGCTCCGCTCGGCAGCAGCCCCTTCGGAACAGCGCCGGGATCGGCGGCCACTTGGGCGGGCTTTCGCGCTTCTCCTCCTTGGGCTGCGGTGGCGGCCGGGTTCGCCACGCTTCCTGAACGCACAGCGGCACTCGGGCGGCCCTGTCTTCACGTGCTTACGGCTCGTGAGGCCAGCGCCTTCGGCGGCGGAATTTGAACAGCGGACAGCGGTTCGCGGGGCTCCGCTCGGCAGCAGCCCCTTCTCTGGTACTCTCTGGCGCTCTCGCACGCTGCCGCACTTTTTCTAAATTTTTGTCCAGTGGGTGGTGTGTCCAGGGGCAGCCACGGCCGTGGCCAGGGGCAGCATGGTTATAACGCGCAGCAAAATCTCCTTTAAAAAATCAGTGTCGACCCAGACTGAGGTAGAACACAAGCAGGTAGCTGTCCAGGTATCTGGCTGTAGTGAGTGCTGGGGCCTGGCTCTTGAGATGCAGAGTAGTGGGGGCAACTCTTGCATTAGGTGTGAGCAGATTGGCTATCTGCTCGACCTTGTGGCCAGACTAAAGGATGAGGTTGCTAGTCTTAGAGATGTATGGGATTGTAGAAAAGTGATGAGCCACAGGAGGAAAGAGATGAACCCAAGTAAGCAGGCTCCACAGGCTCCCCCAGCAGAGACTGGTTGTTCAAAAAGCAGAGGGGAATGGATACAAGTTCCTCTCAAAGGACACAAATTAAAACCTCCTTGCCTTCCCCCACCTCCCTCACTGCCCTTGGAAAACAGGTATGGGGCGCTGGAGATCGAGGGTGAGGTGATACTGATGCCGGAGGACACACCATCTGGGGTCTTCCCTGAGGCTAAACAGCCTAAGGTTAAACAGCCTAAGGCAACGCAGCCTAAGGCAACGCAGCCTAAGGTTAAACAGCCTTCCCCTGGCATCAGGACTTGCTCCCTAAAAAAGAAAAGGAGGGTAATTGTTATTGGTGATTCCCTCCTGAGGGGAACAGAAGGTCCCATATGTAGGCCGGACCCATCTCATAGGGAAGTTATTAGCCTAGCAGGAGTCCAAGTTGGAGATGTTACCAGAAGGCTGCCCAGTCTGGTACAGCCCTCAGATTATTATCCCTTATTGGTCATGCAGTTAGGGAATGATGATGTTGGTACCAGGCCTCCCAGGGCTATCAAAAATGACCTCAGGGCCCTGGGAGATCTGGTTGAGGGGTCAGGTGCACAAATAATTTTTACATCGATACCGTTAGTTGCAGGAGGGAACACAATAAGGAACAGGTCAGCCGCTGTAGTCAACAAGTGGCTTAGGGGCTGGTGCAGACGAATGAATTTTGGGTTTTTCGATCTTGGGGAACTTTCTACTGCACCAGGTCAGCTGGTAACAGATGGAGTACATCTGTCCCAGAGGAGGGGAAAGGTCATAATACATGAGAATGGCCTGTCCCCCAAAGGTAAAAAGATTCTGGGAAGGGAATTAGCAAGTCTCATTGACAGGGCTTTAAACTAGCTTCGAAGGGGGGAGGGTCGGAAACCAGTGCCCTCAGGCAGGAGTCTGGAGGTGATAAGCTAGACCTTGAGGTGAAACCAGCAGCCCAGCTGCAGTGCATGTACACTAATGCACGAAGCATGGGTAACAAACAAGAGGAGCTGGAAGCCTTGTTGCAGCAAGAAAGTTATGATGTAGTTGCCATCACAGAGACGTGGTGGGACGACTCGCATGACTGGAGCGCTGCAATTGACGGCTACAGGCTCTTCAGGAGAGACAGGCAAGGAAGAAGGGGTGGAGGGGTGGCCCTGTACATCAGGGAGGCACTGGATGCTGTTGAGATGGAGATCAGGGATGATAGGGTTGAGTGCTTGTGGGTGAGAATTAGAGGGAAGACCAACAGGGCAGACATCCTGGTTGGCGTCTGTTATAGACCACCCAACCAGGAGGAGGATGTCGATGAGGCATTCTATAGGCAGCTTAAGGCTGTCTCAAGATCACCTGACCTCATTCTCATGGGTGACTTCAACCTGCCTGATATCTGTTGGGATCTCAACACAGCAGAGAGGAGGCAGTCTAGGAGGTTCTTAGAGTGCATGGAGGACAGCTTCTTATCCCAGGTGCTGCGTGAGCCTACCAGGGGTAAGGCTATGCTTGACCTCTTCTTCACCAACAGGGAAGGGCTGGTGGGTGATGTGGTGGTCGGAGGGTGTTTAGGCACCAGTGACCACGACATAATAGAGTTTTCAGTATGCAGCCAAGCCAAGAGGGGGAGCAAGAAGACCTCCACTCTGGACTTCCGGAGGGCAGACTTCAGGCTACTCAAGGAACTAATTCAGAAGGTTCCTTGGGAATCAGCCCTTAAAAACAAAGGGGTCCAGGAGAGCTGGACCTACTTCAAGGAAGAACTATTGAAGGTGCAAGAACAGGCTGTGCCGGTGTGCCGGAAGATGAGCCGCCGGGGCAGACGGCCAGCCTGGATGGGCAATGAACTTTTAATAGAACTTAGGGAAAAAAAGAGGGTGTATTATCTTTGGAAGAAAGGGGAGGCAACCTACAGAATGTTTAGGGATGTTGCTAGGTTGTGCAGGAAGAAAATTAGGGAGGCAAAAGCCCATTTAGAACTTAGACTGGCCTCTGCTGTGAAGGACAACAAAAAGTCCTTCTATAAATACATCAATAGCAAGAAGAAGGGCAAGGACAACCTCCACTCCTTGGTTGACACGGAGGGGAACGTTGTAACAAAGAATGAGGAAAAGGCAGAGGTACTTAACACCTTCTTTGCCTCAGTCTTCACTAGCAGGGCAGAACGTCTTCCAGACAGCTGGCCTGCAGAGCTGGCAGAAGGAGCCAGAGAGCTGCATAGTTTCCCACTGCTCCAAGAGGAAGTTAGAGATCTACTGAGCCGCTTGGACCCCCACAAGGCCATGGGACCGGATGGGATCCATCCTAGGGTGCTGAGATTGCTGACAGATGAGCTGTCCAAGCCACTTTCCATCATTTTTCAGCAGTCCTGGCTCACTGGAGAGGTCCCAGAAGACTGGAAGCTGGCTAACGTGGTGCCCATCCACAAGAAGGGCCGGTTGGATGAGCCAGGGAATTATAGGCCTGTCAGCCTGACCTCAGTGCCAGGCAAGATTATGGAACGGCTCATCTCGAGTGCGATCACACAGCACTTACAGGATGACCAGGGGCTCAGGCCTAGCCAGCATGGATTTAGGAGGGGCAGGTCCTGCCTGACCAACCTGATCTCCTTCTATGATCAGGTGACCCGCCTGGTGGATGTGGGGAGGCCTGTGGATGTGGTCTACCTGGACCTCAGCAAGGCCTTTGACACCGTTCCCCACAGCAAACTCCTGGCCAAGCTGGCAGCCCGTGGCTTGGACAGGAGCACACTGCATTGGGTTAGGAACTGGCTGGAGGGCCGAGCCCAGAGAGTAATGGTGAATGGCACCACATCCAGCTGGCGGCCTGTCACTAGTGGTGTGCCCCAGGGATCAGTACTGGGCCCCATGCTCTTCAACATCTTTATTGATGATCTGGATGAGGGCATTGAGTCCATCATCAGTAAATTTGCAGATGACACCAAGCTGGGGGCAGCAGTTGATTTACTGGAGGGCAGAGAGGCTTTGCAGAGGGACCTCGACAGGCTGGACAGATGGGCAGAGTCCAATGGCATGAGATTTAACACATCCAAGTGCCGGATTCTGCACATTGGCCACAACAACCCCAGGCAGTGCTACAGGCTGGGGTCAGAGTGGCTGGAGAGTGGCCAGGCAGAGAGGGACCTGGGGGTGCTGGTTGATTGTAGGCTGAACATGAGCCTGCAGTGTGCCCAGGCAGCCAGGAAGGCCAGTGGCATCCTGGCTTGCATCAGGAACAGTGTGGCCAGCAGGAGCAGGGAGGTCATTGTGCCCCTGTACACTGCACTGGTTAGGCCACACCTTGAGTACTGTGTCCAGTTCTGGGCCCCTCAGTTTAGGAAGGATGTTGACTTGCTGGAACGTGTCCAGAGAAGGGCAACAAAGCTGGTGATGGGTTTGGAACACAAGCCCTATGAGGAAAGGCTGAGGGAGCTGGGGTTGCTTAGCCTGGAGAAGAGGAGACTGAGGGGTGACCTTCTTGCTCTCTACAACTACCTGAAGGGAGGTTGTAGCCAGGCAGAGGTTGGCCTCTTCTCCCAGGCAGCCAGCACCAGAACAAGAGGACACAGTCTCCGGCTGCGCCAGGGCAGGTTTAGGCTGGATGTTAGGAAGAAGTTCTACACGGAGAGAGTGATTGCCCATTGGAATCGGCTACCCGTGGAGGTGGTGGAGTCACCTTCACTGGAGGTGTTCAGGAGAAGACTTGATGGGGTGCTTGGCTGTATGGTCTAGTTGTTGGGTGGGTTGGACTGTTTGATGGGTTGGATGCGATGATCTTGGAGGTCTCTTCCAACCTGGTGTATTGTATTATTGTATTGTATTGTATTATTATTGTATTAAGTTCTTTCTTAAGGAATTTCTTTGTACAGTGTTGAGCATATAGAGCCTGACTGCAGTAACCATTGATTCTGTATTATTTTTCAACAACAGTGCTTATGAAGACACGATGATGTTTTCTGATGCAATTATTGCATGACCCTTGGGGAAAGAAAAATCAGTCAGGGAAAATGTTTTCAACCTCCTTCCCCACCATGATGCCTGAAAAAATGGAGCATAAGCTAGGTGCTAGGTCTGAATATCTAGGGCAGAGTTTCAGGTATTATTTTCTGAAGACATTTCCCTAAAAGAAGGAATGGAGCAATTCCACTTAAAATATCACAGCTGCTCTGGATTTGCATCTCTATGAAGGAAAGTGAAGTTTCCCATCCAGATAAACCAAGATTAGTAGGAACCCCCAATATACATATATATTTTTAAACATACACACAGAACCCCCAAAACAACAACACAAGAAAACAGTGAGAAGGATCTAAAGAAATTTAAGCTTCTAAGATCTAAAGAATCTAAAGTTCAAGCTCTGGATAACATCATTGACGTCTGTTAGTTTCCATGGACCCTACCATAGTACTCTGATGAGCGGGGAAGGGAATAGATACCACACATTCCAGTCTCTACACTTACCCCAATCAAAAAAGTAAGCAGGAATAAACCAAATACGTGGGTAAGTATCAGATAATAAGATTGCATCCTGCATATATTGAACCCGCTCTGGCAGGGACCTTTGTGCAGTGTGTATGCCCTGATCAGGTATTACTTGCTCTCACTTCGGAGTTTCTTAGGTGGTGAACATGCATCAGCCCCATTAAAGCACATTTGTGCTCTGAAGATGGAGAGCAATTGATCCTGCTTCCACAATATCTCGCCTGCATATGTAATTACATCAGAAGAACATCTGAAAGAAGCTGCCACATTGCAAAGCAGACCATGTGTGCTGTTTCATACCTGTATGTTGATATCACAGTATCACAGTATCACCAAGGTTGGAAGAGACCTCAAAGATCATCGAGTCCAACCTGTCACCACAGACCTCATGACTAGACCATGGCACCAAGTGCCATGTCCAATCCCCTCTTGAACACCTCCAGGAATCGTGACTCCAACACCTCCCTGGGCAACCCACTCCAATGATGAACGACTCTCTCAGTGAAAAACTTTCTCCTCTCCTCAAGCCTAAACTTCCCCTGGTGCAGTTTGAGACTGTGTCTTCTTGTTCTGGTGCTGGTTGCTAGAGAGAAGAGACCAACCTCTTCCTGGCTACAATCTCCTTTCAGGTAGATGTAGAGAGCAATGAGGTCGCCCCTGAGCCTCCTCTTCTCCAGGCTAAACAATCCCAGCTCCCTCAGCCTCTCCTCACAGGGCTTGTGCTCAAGGCCTCTCACCAGCCTCGTTGCCCTTCTCTGGACACGTTCAAGTGTCTCGATGTCCTTCCTAAACTGAGTGGCCCAGAACTGGACACAGGACTCAAGGTGTGGCCTAACCAATGCAGAGTACAGGGGCACAATGACTTCCCTGCTCCTGCTGACCACACTATTCCTAATGCAGGCCAGGATGCTGTTGGCCTTCTGACCTGCATTAGGAATATGATGATATGCTGAGGACCACCCTGAATATCTATGATATCTATTTTGTTGTGCTCATTTTGCTGTTTTGGGTCAAAAACTGAATTAAAAACAACGGATTAGACAGACACATGGAGGCTGAACTCATCAGCTACTGTTCAACGCAATGGTCTGAATGCAACCTGTTGAAATGTCTTTGGAGTGCTGATTGATGAAGGCTGGAAGGAGAGAGGCAAGGGAAGACTACCTTCAGATTTTCTATTTCTTTTACTTTGTGTTAAGTATTCACACCTGTAGAGAGAACTACAATCCTGAGCTACCACACTATCTAACTTAACCCTTTCTACAACAGTCCATTCATATGCATCTGTTATTTCTTTAATTTACATAAGCCAGAAGAGTTTCCTTTGAAGGTGATTTCCTGAGTCATCTTGAAATTGAGTTGCTTCAGCAGAAATTTATGTTAAAGACCTGGTTAATTCCACTGAGCTAAGGCAGTGTGGGGAGGACAAGTCTCCATGGACTCAGAAGCTGTTTTCACATAAACTTTGACAGATCCATTAGTTTCAGTGGTCATAGGCAGACTAGGACTTGAAACCTACTACTTCTGCATAATCTTGGAAAACACATTACAAGGAAAGGGCATGCTATTTGCAAGCAAGCAGGAAAAACACTGCCAAACAAACATTGTATGTCTGTTCTCAAACAAACAGAAAAAATTCTGCGGCATTTTCCTCTTCACACACCTCAGAAAATTCTGCAGTAGCTTTGTTTGTTTAGGGATTGGTGGGAGAGGTTGTGGAGCAGATCATCTTGGGGGCAATCACAGCATACCTGAAGGATGGCCAAGGAATCAGGTCCAGCCAGTATGGATTTAGGAAGGGCAGATCCTGCCTCTCCAACCTGATCTCCTTCTATGATCAGGTGACCTGCCTGGTGGATGTGGGGAAGGCTGTGGATGTGGTATACCTGCACTTCAGCAAGGCTTTTGATACTGTCCCCCACAGCAAACTCCTGACCAAGCTCTCAGCCCGTGGCTTGGACAGCAGCACTCTGCGCTGGGTTAGGAACTGGGTGGAGGGCCGATCCCAGAGAGTGGTGGTGAATAGTGCCACATCCAGCTGGCAGCCAGTCACTAGTGGTTTCACCCAGGGATCAGTGCTGGGCCCCATCCTGTTTAATATCTTCACTGATGATCTGGATGAGGGGGTTGAGTCAGTCATCAGTACATTGACATATGACACCAAGTTGGGAGCAGATGTTGATCTGTTAGAGGGTGGAAGAGCTCTCCAGAGGGACCTTGGCAAGCTGGACAGATGGGCAGAGTCCAACATGATGGCATTTAACAAGTCCAAGTGCCAGGTGCTGCACTTCGGTCACAACAACCCCAAACCGTGCTACAGGCTGGGGTTGGAGTGGCTGGAGAGCTCCCAAACAGTAAGGGACCTGGGGGTGCTGAATGACAGCCACCTAAACATGAGCCTGCAGTGTGCCCAGGTGGCCAAGAAGGCCAATGGCATCCTGGCCTGCATCAGAAATAGTGTGGCCAGCAGGAGCAGGGAAGTCATTGTGCCCCTGTACTCTGCATAGGTTAGGCCATACCTTGAGTCCTGTGTCCAGTTCTGGGCCCCTCAATTTAAGAAGGACAAACGTGTCCAGAGAAGGGCCATGAGGCTGGTGATAGGCCTTGAGCACAAGCCCTGTGAGGAGAGGCTGAGGGAGCTGGGATTGTTTAGCCTGGAGAAGAGGAGGCTCAGGGAAGACCTCATTGCTCTCTACAACTACCTGAAGGGTGGTTGTAGCCAGGAGGGGATTGGTCTCTTCTCCCAGGCAACCAGCACCAGAACAAGAGGACACAGTCTCAAACTGCACCAGGGGGAGCTTAGGCTGGAGGTGAGGAGAAAGTTCTTCACAGAGAGAGTTGTTAGCTCTTGGAATGGGCTGCCCAGGGAGGTGTTGGAGTCACCATCCCTGGAGGTGTTCAAGAGGGGATTGGACACAGCACTTTGTGCCATGGTTCAGTAGTCATGAGGTCTGTGGTGACAGGTTGGACTTGATGATCTTGAGGTCTTTTCCAACCTTATTGATTCTATGATTCTGTGACTCCGTGAAGAGCTCTAATGATGATATAATGTTAATAGCTTTTTCAAGAGCAGACAAGCTAAGACAAGGAAGAACATGCTAATGAACTGACAAAAGAATGCCTGGTGGTAGATTCATACTGCACCACCACTTTAGTAACATTTTGCTGACAGAGCCTTTAATGATGGAGATGAATTCTGAGATCTTTGGATCTGATCAAGTTTTGATTTTGTTGTCTTTTCTTCACATTGCAGTTCTGGCATTGTCACCATAGTAAATCATTGCTGTGCACTGGTGGAAGGAAGCTAAGCAGGTGACTTTTCACTTGTATATTCTGTTCCAGAAATATGACAAAGGATGTTTCTTTATAAGGACAACAGAATGCACTGTTTATATTAAAAGAAACAATTAAAGGAGTCTGAGGCAAGGAGAAAAGTAGAGCTGAAGTCCTGTTGGTAGCTCTGGGTGATGCAGACCTCAGAATATGACTCTGAACAAGTTTCCATGAACTTCCTTTTTTCTTCCATGGCTGTCAGTTTCTTATACCATTTAGCATGTCAGACCCTGATAAGCTTCTCTGCGTTCCGTGCAATTTGTGAGCCGTGTCTCAGTTCTGCTTCCAATAGCTATCAATTAAAGAAATCCTCCCTCCTAGTGCACTTAAAGACTAGAAGATTTCCAAGCTAGGTGAACTCTTAAAGGAAATACAATGAGATTTGCTAGCTTTGAGCATGAGCCAGATCTTAGAATACATTGAAAATGTTGCAAAGACACTGCCAGTCTCTCACCTGGTGTCTCATTTCAGTTACAGGCCCCTGAAAATATTGTGACAAGATGCTGAAGCATTGCAGGACTAAACCTAGCATACATCTTCTATCCCTCTCAAGGTCTGTCAGGCACAGGAACAGTCAACTTCTTTGTTCACTCTTTCCTTTTTTCTTCAGCAACAGGAAAGACTAATTACATAGATCTAAATTAAAAATTCAAAGTGCTTGCTACAACTTTTAGATTTTGAATAGCATGAAACAAGGTTTCCTTCCTCCAAAGCAATAATGGAAACCAAAGATAGTACATTTGGGCAACTTAATCATCTGACCCAGGGTTCATTCTTCCTGTGAAAAGAGGCAGATCTGCCTTCACTCTTCACCACTATAACAATATTTTTATTTATTCTGGTAGGCTTTTCCACTGTTACATTAAACAAAGTAAAAAACAAACAAACAAACCAAAAAACACTTTCCCAGAGCTGTAGCAATCAATTACTCAACCATTTTCCCCTTGTTTCTTAAACGGTATTGGACTACTTAACTTTTTCCAAAACTCATTGATTCAAAAGCAGGATCACACCTTCAACAGCCAGCTCTGATGTACTGTGGTGACAGCCCATGTAAATTAGGGATTAGGGAGCATAGGAGGGGACAGAAATGCCTCAGCCCGTCTTTGGTATAAAAAAGTTTTATGTACTGCAATGAGCTTTGGTCAGGTACTTAGTTTATCTACTTTTCCACTGTCTTTTCACTGAAGAACATCATCACTTAATGGGGCTCAGTGAGGCCCTTAATTGATCTTAAAGAATAATAGATACCGGAAGATTAATGGTGAGGAAGACTGAAGGGATGCTAGGGCCTACACTACCAAGAAATCACAGAATTTTTGCCCTACACTACCATAATGGACAAAACATTGATGGAATTGTTTCTATAAGTCAGCAACAATAATGAAGGGATATTTTAGGACTTTCAGCTTAAATGATGCTCTGGAGCACCAGAAGCAAGATAGGGTTCCTCTCTTCCTTCTGGTCAAATTTTCATACAAATAATCTCAACTTAAACTGAATGATAGGGTATTTCCTTTTTCTCTGACAAGTGAAAGATGTCAAATCCACTGAAATTCTTTCTTGTGATTTTAATAATAGTATTGTCTCTTTCCTTTTCCTCCTCAGAACCTCAAAGTCTGTTAGGAAATGTTGAGGGTCTGGTAAGATTTTGCACACAAGTTATGGTGAAGGAAAAGAGAAAAGCAATTTTTACATGTGGAGAAAATCTAGTTTTACTACCATTAAAAAGAATTCATAATAAATAGCTTTTAAGTAAAAATAATTTTTCCAATTAGAACAATACAAACAAAATGCTACCACTCATTCATTCATTCATTCATGGTGCCATGGTATAGTTGATTAGATAGTGTTGGATGATAGGTTGGACACAATGATCTCAAAACTCTCTTCCAACCTGGTTTATTGTATTGTATTGTATTGTATTCTATTCTATTCTATTCTATTCTATTCTATTCATTTAAATTTTCTTTTTTCTTTTAAACAAGGTTTATTATCTTGAAGGGTCTAATGCAATCTTTCATCAATGATCAAATCCTGTCTTGCATCAGTCCTTGTTAGCTGAATTATACTGAATTGTGAAATTTTACTTTGATGTAATGCTGCATGATGTGTGACTTGCTGTTCAGTATGGTTGTTAGAAGGACTTATCTGCAAAGCAATTGCTTCATATCACACCTGTAGCACAAGATGATATTTTTTAAAACTTTCTGGTTTCAAAGGAAATCTACTTTGTGTTCCTCATTTCAAAAGGCAGTGCAAGGTTCTCTGAGTGGATGTAAAACTCCTCTGGTGCTTAATGTATGCGTAAGAGACTAACTTCAATTTAGCTGGTTGCATCCCTCATTTCAAGCTCCTGCAGTCTATTAACTCTGAAGTTAAGCTTTCTTAAGAAAGCCAGTGACCTTGCTTTCTCACCCAGAACTTTAGCCATAATTTATTTAGTACTTGGTGCTATATGGTGCTTTGATCCTGTAGGATACGATGTTGTTACTGGATACAGTTTCAACTGGCCTTTATATGGCCCAGAAAATGCTGCATCAAGTACAGATGTTTGAATGCACAACCTGACTATTCCAACTACTGTTTTCATGCTAAACCCATTACTGCTTGGAACCTGACCGGATGTGAAGTCATTCATTTCATTCACATCAGCTTCATGTGGAAACCAACTGCAATTGTAAGCATAGCACAGAAACTGTAATAGCTTACTGAACAAAACACTGCCCTTGACTTTGGCTCAGTATAGGTCAGTTTCTCTCCTTTAAAAATCGGTTTTAAGAAGCTGGAGTACTTGTTCATGTGTCACCATGTATCCTGGCTGAAAACATTCGTAGCAAAAAGTAAAGCAGTGCTAAGGACAAATCATTTCCCTTCTGTGAGTGGCAGCATTGTTAATCTGTGTGATTAATTCTGTGACTATTAAAGAAACTGCAAGGCACTCTCCATTTAGTTAATATCACTAACAAATACACATCTGTCACTCAAATTTCTGTGTACTCAACAATGTTGTTCTTATGATATTAAATATTTACTATTTATTATGATTGTTACTTCAGCTATTTATTGGATTGCAGAAGCCAAAACCATGCCAGGCAGCCTGGGGAGGATGTAGAAAAACAGTTTCAAACCAGCCTGTCTTAAAGTGAAGCACTTAAATAGAACATTAGATATTTTGGCCTCGATTCACAGAAGTCCTTTCCACCATATGTGCAAATCCTACAGGATGGATGTTAGGCACATGCTGTGGTTATTTGCTGGGGACAGAAGGAATTACAAGGAGTTTTGCTGGATCAAGGCTGTGGCCCATAGCTAGAAGCATGCTCCTGCCTTTTGCTGAACAATGGCCTTTACCCTCAGGTAGCACTGAAAGTGGGAGCAAAATATGATGGAGATTCACAATTGTTTTCCTGTGAGAAGATTTCTTGCAGATGGATCTTGATGTTGTGTTCACACATTTATTTCTATTCTCGGTGTGAGTAGTTAGAACTGCCTGATAAAAAGATTCCTGTCTGACCAGTGGTCTGTAATCCGTTCACAGAAGACCCCACCAATCAATTAGCACATTTTGGGGACTTATATCCATTGTATCCCTTGGGACCTGTGATTCTGGTAGCAGAAATTTAGCAGAAAAGAAGGACGCAGCAACCAAACTTATAATAAGAGTAACTTAGAAGAATGCCTCTGATGTAACACATTAATTTCTGACCAAAATGTATGCATTTGGAGGTAGCATTTATGAAACTGCTATTAAATTGTGGATGAGTACTACTGTAGCAAATATTGCTTCTTATCATGTCATTATCTTCCTTTTCTTATGATTCCTACAGAGCTGAATGAAGCCATGATAATAATTGCAGTGAAGTTCAATCTCCATGCCTCAAAAAACAGCAGAGTTTTGACAGGAAGAATGTTTCCCTTCATGATGTAAAATTGTTTCATTTTTCAGGCTCTTTGCCTGGCCTGTAACTTCTTACTCAGGTGGCATTAAGTATAGATTTTAGAGAAACAAACCAGACTGGGTAGAACTAAATGAACACTCATTCAAGTACTTACTGTAACTAATGAGCTTGCAAATTGTTAATGAAGCTGGGAAAGAAATTCCAGGAAACCCACATCTTCTTTTTATTGCATTCTGTTGTTTTCTGCCTGGTGTGACTATTTTCTCTTCTATTTGTATTGCTTGGTTTTATATACATTATAAAATTAAGTCAAATTGTATTCATAAAGCTATTTCTTTCACAGGTTTTGATAAATAACTATATTTCCATAGACTTCACTGAACTGTCTTTAATTGAGACCACTTGTCATGAGAGAATATCAGAGCTCAAGACCAGTGGCTGGTTTTTCTCTCCACAATGTTGCTCCCAGCAAACAATCAGATAGGAGTCTCCTCAGGAACACAGAGTCTTTTTTAACTAGCATTATAACTCACCAGTAAATACAGAAGGTTATAACATCTTAAAATAATTTATGGTACTGTCAGGCCTGAAGAAGAAAAGACTTCTCTTGGGAAGCAGTTTCAGCAGGAACTTCAAAAACTGTATGTTTGATGAATAGCACCACAACTAACAATGTTCAAAGTGCAAGGATCAAGGGAACTTTAAATTAGGAATTTAGACTCCCAGGTCCACATAAAACTATTATGGAGGAAGACGCTATGACCAAGAAAAAGACAAACATTTTATCTGTCAATGAAATCAACAAGAGAAATGTAACCACTGATCTTCTGGGAACTGAGTTTTGACCTGTCTAAATAGAAGGATCTGACTGATAAAAAGTATGGATTTGTATCCTAAAAGAATGATATTTTCTACTCATCTAAATTTTTCGAGAATCCTAAACTTTTTTATATCTCATATTCAGGCTCAGAATTCAACATTTCAGAAAAGAGAAATAAGCCAATACTGATTATAGCTGAGAAAAAAGTAAATATTTGTTATATGATTTTTTTCAATGCTTATCATTTTTATCTTGCTGCATTTGAGCTGATGCTTTAAAACAATAAGTTCCTTCATTTGGAAATATTTTCAAAATTAAATTACTTGGATGGAAAAATCTTGATTTTTTAATGATTTTTTTTTTTTTTTTTAAACCAAGTTGCACTAAAAGTTCCATTGAAGCAGAAAATGACTTAAAGTACTGCTTCATACTAACTGGCATTTTCCAATGAAAAACAATTCATTGAAAGATTCTTGATAAGGTCTATTCCTTGTTATAGGCTATGGCTTTTGGAGAAAATACATTATTGAGGACCAGGAGTCACTTGCCTTAAAAGAATGTCCCACTTACTAATAGATTATCTAAGGATGGATGGATAGATGTGCTTTAAAATCAGTTGCTCTCAAAAATAGGACAGTGCATAAAATGCTAAATTTTGTTAAGGTTCCTTTCAGCTCTTGTGGACATAACCAGTCAGCATTCTGAATTTACACAATATCTGCATTCTGCTACTGTTACCTTGGTTCCTTTTCTAAGGCCATATGCTTTGACAGAGATAAGAAAGAGAGGATTTGCTGTTTGTGAATATTCATTACAATGGTAATGAATGAGATAGCATTGATTAACAAAGAAATTAAGAGCTCTGTTCTTTGCAGAACAAGGTACCCCACTCATCAATCCATATAAGTATTCAACATTAAACAGGTGAGTCATTCTATTGATCTCAAATTCTTATAGTTTAAAACCCATTTAAGTGTTTTATTAACACGTGAAATTTGCAACGGTTCCATTAGTCATCCAAAAGTCTTTTAAAATTAAAGCTATTCAGAAACAGAAAAAAATAGGGTTTTGACAGACTGAACACAGTTTTTCCACACCTTGGTAAGTGCAAATAGTTGCATAAAATATGTTCTGCATGCCCACACCTCCGTGTATCTGTGCATTACCTTCTTTGACAGTGTAATGCTCTCCTTTGAAACATTTTTTTACACTACAGTAGAGTAAACTTCCCAATTTCCCATTTAAGGCTGATCTCAGGGTATTTCTAACAAGGAATCACTGTCTTTAAACAGAAGAAAGAGTACTGCTATAGCATCTCTGCGCTACAAATATCTGGGTATCAGAGAGGAGATTAGTGGTATCTTTCATGTCTAAAGAGGTTTCAGGCCTCATGAACACTCCAGGGAGAGGCCAAACCTGGGCCACAACAATAGCTTCAGTACTGAAATGGCCTAAATGTCACACAAGAACTTAGGATAGAAAATATTGCTTAAAAATAACCACATCCTCTGCTAATCCAAAGCTTTGGGATTCAATTGGTCCTCTGTGTAAATATCCAAATACTCACATAAAACCCATTCCCCTCCTATGCCATCTATGCCACTCTCGTGTATTCTGTAGTGAGTCCTACAGATGTGGAAACCATTGTCTTGCATCTGCTTTGCATAACAACCAGTCACATTAGGACCATTGTACTGATTGCAACAAAAAAACCTTAGAATTTGTGGGTTAGCCTCACTCCTGAAAGTGGACCCAGAAACACATCTGTCTGTCTATCTCCTGGTATTTCTACAAAGCTGATCACTAAGGACAGTCTTCCCAGACATGCCAAGACAAATCACAGTGATGGGAAGTTTGAGTGTTGAGATTGGAGTGAAAATAGTAGCAGTCCTTAGGAGAGAGGTTGCTTAAGATGCACTGCAAAGATGCTCCTCAGTAGCAGCAGATATGTTGCCCATGACCTGACTTTGAAAAAAAAAAAAAAACTACCACCAAAAAAAAAAAAAAAACAAAAAAAGAAAAGAGATCTCTTTAGAAATTAATTTAAGAAAAGCTTCCTACTTGTGCCACACAAGGCTCATTTTTCATTAAGTTGTTAGCTTCCCAGTGTCTGTCTTTAACTGTCTTGCTCTCTCAGCAGTTGAAAACCATCACAGGTGTTTTAAATGTCTACTGAGTCCCATGCTGTTATATGTATGTAAAGCAGCCATGCAATGCTCAAAAAGTAGTCTGGCCTCTTTGGGGTTGCTGCTTGTCAATTATGGCACAACAGATCTCATTTATACTCCAAGTCATATTCTTTTTAAGTTCCTTTCTCATATAGGCAGTTTTAGAATAAATTAACTGCACTGGATAAGCTGTGATCCAAAATGCAATGTCAGGGAGCTTTTCCACCAAAACTACAAGAGCAAACTCATTTTAGTAAGCATTACCCTTATGCGCTCCCTCCAGGATCCTAGCAGGCTTCATCTGAGAGGAGTTTTGCTGATGTGATCCTTTGCCAGCTAGATAATCACCTCTTAAAACCAGGCCTGCAGGCAGGCATCTATGTCAAACAAGCACATTTTATGATCATAAAATATAATCTTCAGAGTATTTCCAGACCCCACATTGTGATTGCAGGCTGTCTGCACTCCCCCATTTTAACTGAGAAGCCCTCTTGTGCTCATGCTTGGACTGTTTCATACAATGAACCTTGGCATTTCCAGATGTGTTTCTCTTCTTTAATGCATTACTGCTTCTACATGTCTGCAGACTGATGCATCTCAAACAAATCTTTAATCTTTGAACATGTCCAGAGAAGGACAATGAGGGTGGTGAGAGGCCTCGAGCACAAGTCCTATGAGGAGAATCTAAGGGAGCTGGGATTGTTTAGCCTGGAGAAGAGGAGGCTCAGGGGAGACATTATTGCTGTCTACAACCACCTGAAGGGTGGGGTTTGGTCACTTCTCCCAGGCAACCAGCACCAGAACAAGAGGACACAATCTCAAGCTGTGCCAGGGGAAGTTGAGGCTCGGGGTGAGGAGAAAGTTCTTCACAGAGAGAGTTGTTAGCTCTTGGAATGGGCTGCCCAGGGAGGTGTTGGAGTTATGATCCCTGGAGGTGTTCAAGAGAGGATTGGACATCACACTTGGTGCCATGGTTTAGTAGTCATGAGGTCTGTGGTGGCAGGTTGGACTTGATGATCTTTGAGGTCTCTTCCAACCTTATTGATTCTATGATTCACTTGTACATAACTTTGACACAGTAAAATTCACAACAGGAATACAAAGCTGCTGTAAGCGTGATGCATTACAAGAGTCTCAGACTTTGCCTGACTCTAGGGAAGTAGCCATCACCTTCAGAAATATTAAACAAAGAGATGGCAAAAAAAAAAAAAAAAAAAAAAAAAAAGAAAAAAGTTGGCCTATTTATTGTGCTTACTTTCTACCTACAATATTCACTGTAGGTCTGTCAGGCCACGTATGGGGAAGGCTGTGGCATATTGCACAAAGTAATATAATATTTCTACAATATTGAAGTCATTGAACCAAGGATGAGGATAAGACATATAAAATGAGGTGGAGAAGGAGAAACAGAGACAGCCTCAACAGCAGGCTGAGCCCTATGAGTTTCTTCTTCCCCTTCCTTCCCTCTCCCATGGCAAGAAGGTCATTTCACCTCCTCTTTTGGAGTGGTTAAATTCACTTCTACAGCTAAGAAGACTGAGTGATTGGTCTATTTTTGAATCCAAAGAGAGTCAGAGTCAATCCCAAATAATCTTAATGTAAATTTTGTACTCTTGTGGTAAGATTGCCTCATTACTCAGGGATTTCAAACTGGAATAGCTTGACTTGTCCCAGGCTAGCTTGTTCAGCTGCCCACAGCCTTAGAAATCAAGACCATAAATCACATTTTTATAAAGATCAAAATAAGGTACGAATGCACATATCTGTTGTCAAATCTTGTAACAGTGGGCTTTGTTAATTTTTTATTTATTTTTATTCTCTATGCAGTTGAATGTGCAAAAGGAAATTATTTATATATCCCTTTTTCCCCTAGTGCCATTTAATAGAGGGCTAGACCTGAGTTAAAAAAATGGGTTGAGCTATTTTTTGTGGATTTGTGTGTTTGTGGTTTTTTCATTATTTTTTTTAAACAGTCAAATATCAGCTGTAGCAACTCCTACAAAAGAAGATACAACTTTAATAATTTATGCAGTCTTTGAGAAAAGAAGAGATTACTGTGGTACATCCTCAACCTAGAAATTACTATTGTTCAGAAGGAATAATAATAATGAAAAAAAGATTAAGCATCCATATCCAGGCTAGAATTGCTATTGTAAATGAGGCTGTAGACTGAGGAATTGATCCTTTTAGACAGAACAGGAGAATCTTTCTGTGAATTATGGAACACCCCTGGAAGTTAACATCTATCTATAGCCCAAAATGTTTTACACTAGCTAAAGAAATGATGTGCTGTGATGTGGGCCTTCCCACATATGTATGTAATCTAGAGTGTGAAATGAAGTGTTCTTATAAAGTAGTTGAAATGTCCCTGACAAATAGTAGACCCCAGGAAATAATTTTGAAACGTCAAGGCTCTCAATGTATGCTTTCGTTGACCATAGGGAATCAGGAGGGAAGCCCCACTGCCACATTCTGCTTACCACCCTTTCATGGCAGTATGCTTTCTGAGATCTATCTTTCACTTTGCTTTGACTTTTAATGGTGGAATAATCATTATTCCCAGATTTTCTCAAGGAAGCCTGAGTTTCTGGGAAATCAGGGAAATTGGTATGATGCCTGCCTTCAAAAAGCTTTGTTTTATGATCCCAGGCTTAGTCTGCTAGAGTTAATGCCTGAAATTCTGGCACAGAAGCACATATACAAGGAAATGACATTTCTGTAGAAACATGGAGAGGCACAGACATTGCTTGCTTTGGACAAGCCTGAAAAGCCACAGCAAGGAGACACTTCTTTTGTATCCATTATACAATGGCATTCAGTGAAGTATTCCCTGGTGACAGGGTGATGTCTCGGGATGCTGAAGATCCAAGTTCAGCTCCCTGGTTCACTGCAAAGGCAGCAGAAAGGAATAATATGCGTCCACATTTCATCTGCTCTAGTTCACAGCTGTGTATGAGCATAAAGGCACCTTCCTTGCTTAGACTAGCAGACAAAATTGGTTGGTTTTAACACAAATTAGTTACCACATCATTGCTTCCATAGTTAGGTACCCCTTCAGAGGCTTATGAGTGTCATGACCTAAACTGAAAAGCAAAAGATGAGCAAAGTATACTCCCATTGAGCTTGCTTAAATGGTGATGTCTACATTATTAAAACCTGCATAAGTCTCTTCACCTTTTGATTTCTTATTGTATCTTCAGACTTGTCTGTAAAGCACTGACCACAATGTTAATGCTAGATAAATCATGGGAAAGAATAATAGTTTCTGACCATTTACACTACATGACTTTTCCCTAACCTGCCCTTTCTGCATACAGTTTTAAAATTTATGCACTTGTGACTGCTGCCTAGCCTTCTCCCACACAGCTAAGCGATTATTCGAATATTGGCTTTTTTTGATGTTAATACCCAACTTTTATTGCTTCATCAATACTGGGCACAGGGTGAAATAGAGCCACTGCAACTTTTTAAGGCTTAGCGATCATAGTCATGAAGGTGATAGACTCAAATTCACCTTGTCTATGAGTTTTGTGCTATTCCTCACGCAAGTGAAATGTTTTGGCCACAAAAGTGAAATACTAAATTCACTAAATGCACATAAAAGACAGGTGCTACAAGTCCTCCTGGTGAGTAAACACCAAGTGGCCTCAAAGCAGTTACAATACAATGAAATTAGATGTGCAGAGTTTCTATTTTGTGAAGAGAAAAAAAAAACACCAACAACCAGCAATATGTTCAGTCTCATTTTGATCCTTCGCAGATTAACTCTCTTCTTTGTATATCACATTCTCAGCTGGGAAAATTTCAGCCCCAAATAAATGAGATGTTGAAATGTTACAAGGAAAGCAATTTGGTCCAGTGTCAGTAACTGTGCATGTGTTTCCTTATCTGGGGATTCAGTTGTCATCTTTTAAAAACAAATGCATAAACTCTGAAGAATATCTTTGTTCCTTTTTGCTCCTTTAGGACTACCAGGGATTGTAGGTAACTAAACCTGTTTGCATGCTTATGTTCTCTGTGTTATTTAAATGAGATTAATTAATGAGAGTGTAAGAGAACATTATTAGATAGTAATTCATGAAGTCAAAGATCAACTACAGCAAAATTCTCTGGTAGAAATTGTGGCCTAAGGTGTTTTAAATTAATATAGTTACCTGGCAGCTCTTGGGGTACAGCAATGTAAGATCAGCTGAGAACCCAAACAAAGGAAGTCTAAGAGCAGTAAATTAAAAGTTTGCAAATTTACTCAGATCAAGCAGTGCTCATCTGTCAAGCACTGATCATTTGTTGCCCTGTGACTGCAAGACCATTTACACAGAATAGTTGAAGAAATAGTCAGAACTGACTGAGGCTTTCCCCTCAGAAAGGGTGGAAAAATCACAGACTCATTTAAATTGTAAAGGACCTCTTGAAATCCTCAGGTTTGATTGTCTTGGTTGGTTAGCCAGGGAGTAGTCACACTCCCACACTATTTAATAAAGTCTGTCACTCAACTGGGAGAATATGGTACAGAAAACAAAGCAAACAGGATGGGGTAGATGAGAAAACATTGAAAACTAATTATGCTTCCTGGTAAATGTTTTCCAAGGAAAATTTTTTATGTGTATTGGGTTTTGATTAAAACTATTTTTGCAGGTTGTATTTGCCTTCTGCATTTCTTAGCTTTAAGAGAGCCAATCAGTCCAAAAGCCTTTCTTTTTACTCTGAGAAATTATATTTGTAAGGTAAATATATAATTAAATTCTGATGAGACATACATGCATATAGATATTTTATAGATATTACTACATAAAAATAGTGTCTACACTTTGCCCATTTTGGGGGTTAAACTATAGCAGTTACTCTGTTACCTAGTTATACCTTCCCAGCAAAGATGGGGAACTGGGAGAAGGGCTATGGGTTGAAATGAAAACAAACAAAATGAAGCAGACTAGTACAATGCCAATATAAAGTAGACAAATGTACACTCAGCCCAGTGAATGCACAGCAGCCACAAAGTCCTCAAAAATAAGGACCAGGACAAAGCCAGTGAAAAAAGTAGAGACAAAAGTAGACAATCCACTCTGGAGTGTCACATTTATGGTATGGGATACACCTGTAAGCCAACTCAGGTCCGCTGTTATGGTTGACTCAAAGCTGCTAAATGTGGTAGTTTTAGGCTATACCTTTAATGATCTGCAGATCATGGCTGGCCTATCATTCTGTCCCAGCAAAACCAGGACAAATAGAACATAATTTCCAGGTAACTATAATTAGGGATTAACCTAGACATAGTTAGAATTTTCTTCACACAGATTCCTGTTGCTCAGGTGTCCCAAATACAGTCACCTTCTGGAAATACAGAAGTCATCAGTCAGTATCAGCATTTGAGCAACATGCCAGGGTGTGTTTAACCCTAACCCAAGAACACGGTGATTCTCCTCTCTTTTGGGTTCTGTGACAGTAGCACAGCTTCTTACAGTGAGGACATATGGCATGGGCAAAAACATCCACCTGTGCACACATCCCAGTCACCTAGAAATCCTGCTAAATACAAAAGAATAGAAGCTTCTGAAAATAACAATTTAAAATGCTATTATAACATAGGAAAGCCTGAAGTGGATTAAATGATCTTTCCCACAGGAAACAAATAGTCAGCTCAAAGATACCAAAGATACCAACAGTGACAAATGCCCATCCTTATTTATAAAAAGATTCTTCTCAACAGGTTTTGATATCCTTATTTATAAGAGGATTCCTCTAGCAGGTTTTGATAAGCAAAAAGGAAGGAGTGGTTTAATTTCCAGAACATCCTCTCAGGCTTTTCTCAATTATGTGAGACTTTGCACAGGCTGCCTCCTAATGAGTGACTCCAGACATGGACATAAACCAGAGCTGTCTCAGCTGGCCATATTTCCTTCCTACCCACATGCAGTATCTATCTGCCTTGAAGGACAGCACTACAATAAGAGACAGAAGCACTACATGGTTAAGGAAGCGACAGCTGAACCATGGAGAATTAGTTTTAAGGTAGAAGAATCTAAGCAACATAATAATCCATCTTTTTCTAATGTTTACAGTGCCAGGGGTTTGTTGATTTGTTCCTGTGCTTATTTTTGTGATACTAAATTTGATTAGAATGAACCTTCCCTCTGGGTGCATTGGCAAACCATAACATAGAGATACACTGAAGCCCATTATAAAGTCAAAATCTATAAATAAATTTAGAGTTACACAAAACAATGCTAGGCATACTGAGCATTTTATTATTCAATATGTCTTTTTGCTGGTGGCATATCTACTTAATTCTGAGAGATCTGTATTTTACTAAGCCTAGCAAGCATTTAATAACTAGCACTTTACAGCAACTTCTGTATAAACAAATATTCAAAGGTGCTTTTCAAAGATTCTAGGTCTTTTCTTCAGTAAACAAATGGAAATGTAAAGCTCTTTGGAAGGTTATGGACATTTTCTAGACGATGAGTGAAAAAGAAACTTGAATCAAAACAGCTCAAATGGAAACCTATGACTGCTTCTAGTGGTACAGAATGGTTTTATATAGACAAATCTATAAACTTCTATGAAGTTTCAATACCTAAATGAGATGTTTGCGATTCTTAATTGAATAAGAGAGCTTTAATTTGCTAAAACTAGGGATTTTCTTTATTTCTTGTACACATCAGCTCAAACCTAATCAAAGTTCTTAATTTTGATGCCTAATGATGGAGGTTCTGAATATCATACATAGCTATTTGGTCTAGCAGGATTCTCAAAAGAAGTGACATTCAGACCTTGCCAGGCAATCTTTGTGTGAAAAGAGAAGCTGTCTACTGAGACCTATCCTCTAGCTAAATCTGTGGACTTGAAAGATTATGTTTCAAAACCACAGCTCTCTGAAGGCTGGCAAGTTAAACGCTCAACAATTTCACTAATTTAAAGAATGTTTTATTGACTTGCAACCAAACCTAACTACTGCCATGAAATGCATTCATTTATACTCTGCATACTCAAAGTTAAATAGCTAATATAATTGGAGAGGTCCAATCTAATATAAGACTTCCTCCAGCACCATATTTTTTAGCTACTCTATGCAAAGTTGAAAGGAAGACACTTTGTATAATCTGGATTCAATGATATTAAAAAGTTGCAGAAATAAAATGAGACATCAAAGGGTTAATTTCAAAGATCATTGTTTTCACGGTTGAACATCCTTAGTTAGGGCCCACTTTTCAACTGGATTGGCAACAGAAACATCATCCTGAAACAATAGAGCATAATAAATGCTCAGTAATTTTTAGAGCATCTTGGCATTTTCTTTAGGTCAGATAGAAAGTCCCAAGTGAAGCACCCAGTAGGCTATTTTCTCCATTGCTGTTATGGGGATGACACTGCCATTTGACTGGAGATCACCAGGAATCAAATGTAATCCTCCACATGCCTTTGAAACATAACTGAGCTGAGCAGGAAATCTCTGTCGATTTTGTAGATGGATTACCCAGGATCCAGTAATTCCATGACAAAAGGAGAGTCCTGACTCCAGCTCAGGGACTGGTGTCAGACTGGCAGCTGAGGTTCTGCCTTGTGAATTTCCCCTTACAAAATACCACAGTCCTTACTCAAGCAGAATTTCTTCTGAAGTAAAAAAAGTAATCATTAACATCAGCTCGGAAGGAACTTTTTTGAACATTTTCATTATGACCAACAGAAGCTACAAATGACTCTATTTATGTCAAAACCTAGTAAATGCTGTTAGGTTTGGAGTAAGATGAGCCAATAGTTTTCTGGGTAGAAGGGCAGCTAAATATCTGAGTGATGCTTGTGTTAATAGTATTCTAAGTGGAAACTGGTTTGAGCTTAGTAAGTTTCACTTTGTGAGCACTTCTAGATGGAAATAGCTGAGCCCTAAAGCTAAATATATAGTTGATTCATAGGTCATGCTAGACTTGCAATTCTTAATTAACTGATTTTGATAATACAGAACAAGTAGCATTATCAACAGACCATCAGCCTCCACAGAGTTGTAAATGCAGCTGCTTTGGATAGTCAACAATTAATACATTAAGATTTATTCAAATTGCAAATACATATTCTGTTTAATAATTCAGTTGATTGCATTTTATTTCTTTTTATAACTTATTAAACCCATCTTGTCTCATTTAATTGTATTCTATACAAATTTTTCAACCTGTAAATAAATTGACATAGCCCTTTTTACTTACACTAACTTAATTTCTTAATAGAGGCAAACAAGACCCCGCTCAGAATGTTACCATATTTTACATGAACATGGTGCATTTGTGTTTCTGTTCTGTATTTAGTGATGCATATTAATCATTAAATTAAACACACCAAGCCAAATGCCATTAGCATACATTCTAGACTCCAGTACTGCTTCAAAGCCACAGATACCCTAGGTATGGTTCTGGAAGCATCATCTGAGAGGCTGAGTGTGGTCTGCTGCATGAAGATTGGAAAACACTATTAAAACAAACACTTATAATTGCAGCTGGATTTTTTATTTCTATTTTTATGTGATACTGTAGTAAATCAAAATCCCTTACGAAAGAAGACAGGAAGGAAAGAGAATTCCTTTATAGCAAAGACCCAATCCATAAAATCAGATAATATCTACCACCCAGTGTATTTTTTTCTGCAACTTTTTGGTTTTCTGGTGCCTCACAAGTCAAAACTGCAACAGCTTTTGGTGCTGCAGTAATTTATATTGATTTACCAAGCTGCAGTTTTCATTGTCATTGCCATCATTGTGTCTGGATTCGTCGAAGGAAATTAAAAAGTCTCAAGAGACTGTAAGATTGCACCAGAGAAGAAAGTTGATAGAGCGGAGCAGTTTTCTGCTTCCGTAAGGATCACTTCATTTTTGTATGTTTAAGAATATCTGAAGGCTAGTTTTGCAGCACAAACTCGACAGAAGTAGCTATGGTACTTGCTCCCCACCAAAGTAATTTGAAAAGCGCTTTCCAACCTACAGAAAGCACTGCTGAATTAAGAATCTGTCCTTTTCCTGAGAAAACAAAATTTAAATGGGCAGTTTCCAGTCTGAGCGTGTCTTTGTGATAGTAATTGAAATCAAAGGTACTTGGCTGCACTTGTGCCAGGGCTGAAGTTGCCTTTTTTTCTTTTTTTTTTTTTTTTTCTTTTTATCCTGAGCCTTGTGATCCTGAGACTGGATTAATGAAAGGAGCTGCCTAGTTATGCTGACAAGCAAAGATAGTTCAGGAGAGAAATAAAATAGAAACCCATACACTGATCCTAAGAGTATTGCCTCCTTGCCTTTGAATAGATTTTGCATTACAGTGGGATGAGCTCTGTTTGTACTTTATTTTGAATATTTGTTTGTTTCAAATAAATATGGTTGGGGAGTTGTGTTGGTTTTGTTTGTTTATGTGTTTGTTTGTTTTGTTGTTTTTGTTTTAATTAATAAAAAAAGAAAGCAGCTGAGACAAACTTTCCAGCTACGTGAACAGGTTGAGCAGCTTATGCAGCCAGTCCTCTCTTCAAAGTGATGTGCTATTGATAATTAACATTCGTTTTTATTTAGACATCTGAATTCTGTTTTCTATTCCTCACGCATCAGTGCAAATCTGTATCATCAGTTGTGAATCAAGAGCAAAAAGCCTCATACCAGTTGTGCCTGAGGCCAGCAAACTTGCTGAGCAAAGTGTATGATGAGTTTAACGGTAGGGTTATCTTAAGGTTCATCTCCACCTCCATCGAGAGTCCTAGATCACTTGTTTTTTCACTGTGAGAGTTATGACAGATGAGAGTCTCTCCTGATGTGCCATAAAAGACTAGAATCTCTCGTGATGTGACAGGCTCCATTGCAAAGCTTTACATACCAGTTATTCCCAGAAAGTGGTCCCCAGCCTGGTTCACAATCCCAGTGAGCATTACCTGCATTGCTGCACCACTAGGCTGAGACCAACTCTCTCTCTCTCCATCATCTAATGATTTTGCAGTCAGTAGTGACAATGTATTCTTCCAGTGTCCAGTGGGAGTTTTGCCATGGACTTGCAATGAACCCAAGATTTTAAATGAAGTTTTTGGATGGTGAGGAGAGGAGGTACCGCTTTGGCTCTCTGTGAAAATGAGGCAGAATGAATGTGATCCTGCATCTCACTCTACCCCCGTCTCATGGAATGAAGTTGCTTCAGACCTGCTCTTGTATATACTGGAGAAAATTTGCAAATCGTGGTAAGGAACTGTTTTGTCTAAAGACCAGGTTGTAAGCACTTGGAGGCTGAGTGTACAGGAGAGCGTGGCAGTAAGTCAGAACATTTTATGGTGGGGGCTCCGCAAGCACTGACCTAACTCCTGACTGCTGTTTAGTACATTTGATAGTTTGATTTATTTAATTTCTAATAGAGTGTGGCTGATAATCTAACACTTGAAAATAGCTTCAAATTGCTATGTATTATTTAAAAAAATAAGGATTTAAGTTAGTGCCTACATGAAATACTAATGTCAGAAGAAAAATAGTCCTGTTTCATGTCTTTGAAGAATCAGGCCTTGTCATCTCAGTACCCATGTTATCATTCTTAAGCATTTTTACTTTATACATCTAATTTTATTTTATCTTAAGCATGTAGAAAATGAGGCCTAAAGGAAGTGCATACTATCCTATTAAGTCAAATCCTTATACTACATTCTACAGCTTAGGTTTTGTCTTGAAAAAAACCCATAACATTTAATGAGCTTTTGTGTAACATTAGATATTATTCATGCAGGTACAATAGGAGAAATGGTTTCTTACATAACTTATAAGGAAAGAGGTTCACTTGTAGGCATGTAATTTCTGAGGAAAACACATTTATTATTCACTGAGTGGTAACCTGAAGGAAAATAGAAAAGGGAAAAAAGCTAGCCTAGAGCTTTTGGGAAATGCTACTCTCATCCTCTTCTCAGAGGAAATTTAAATAAAATTAGAACTAGCATGTTTTCCTACAGCATTTATGAGCATATCAATTATGGGGGGCAAATTATGATCTGTTTTGAGTAATTATCAAAAAACACTTTAATTTGCACAACCATTCACAAAATTCACGGCACTCACACTCAGAGGTACCTCTGGGTAGCTACCTGCCCCCATCCTTGGGTGACTTCACATCACTGATTTGCATATCTCTGCTTACTGAGTCAATTAATCACTTTTTTTGGGGGCTATGTTAATCATTGACCACATCAGATTCTGGAAAATACTCCAGTGCTAATGTAAGAAGGAAGGGCAGAAAAAACTAGCTCTGATTTAAATTGGCTAAGCTGGTCCTGTACCCACTACAAAGCAGTAAATTCTGGTGAGCTGTCTTCACATCTTGTGAGAGCTACAGGTGCTGGGCAGCCCCTGCAGGCAGCACAGTCGGCTCTTAGCATTAAGACAAGGAAGAAGAACACAGTATAATAGAAGCCCCTGACATGAAAATATTGCATTGATTTACAGGCTGTAGTAAATGATGTTTCCATTTTATAGAAGAGATATAAAATATCAAAGGATGCACTAATGCTGAAATGGAAGCCCTACTCAAACAGTGACCACAACTATTGGAAGCATGCACTGATTCCCACAGGCCTTGGATCCATCACAGAGCCTTAGATTCTACCATGGAATATAAATTTCCTTGCTCTCAATATTTTTGTTATTCCTTTATTCCTGTTTTCCCCTAAGATTTAAATGTTTCATCCGAACTGGTTGGAATTTTTCATACTTTGGTATCTCTAAGTCTTCAGAACATTACACCTCTTTGGAGATGCCAATAGGCCTCCCCTTTGACAGAAGTATTGAAAAGAACAGGATCACCATGTGACAGCTGGAAAAGGAGAAGATACATACACCATTGCATTGCACTTCTTTCACTACTTCATTTTATATAAAGATACACAAGGAGGTTACAGATAGTTTTCAAAACCTGTATTTTCTCACCTCCAACATGAAGTCAGCTCATTTCTCAAGAAGAGGGAATCGTGACATTTCTATGCAAACTTAATAACTCACCATCTTAGGCTTATCTTCATTTGCAGATTTCTAAATATTTTCTCGTGGAACTGCAGGCTCCTGTGCTACAAATGCAAGCCACAGTGGCCACATTCTGCCCTTTTCTAGCTACAGACGGTTTGGAAATATTACATGATTTCCTTTGTGCCCTTGATTCCAACTCTCTTAGGCTTTAGTTCAGTAAATGGCTTAGGTCCCACTGAATGAGTATGCTATGTCCCATTAAATAAACATATGAATATGACTTTGATTTAAAATATAACTCCTTAGGCTAAATGTTAGTAAGTACTGATATGTGGTTATGGATTAGGGCCTTAGCCATTAAATCCTTTTAGGCATAACTTGTATTTGTACCACTTTCATACTGCAGTCTGCTCACAGAACAGCAAAAAGCCAACGATGTTATTGGGCATCTCTAACTTTTCCATTTATAACTGGAGTACACTTGGATGCACGTACTTCTCAGATTTCTACTCCAATAAATTAAGGAGAGAATATTTATGCCAAACATCACAGGAAAATTAATTACATTTAGAGGTCCCATTAAGGTCTAAATTATTCCTGCTTGTCTGTGATATCAATGATCTTCATTTAGGTAGTAAATTTAATTCACAATATTTAAACCCATTGTGCTGGCACTTTTAAAAATGAGACAGCTAAATGCAGAAAAAAAAATTATAGATGCCCTGAAAAATGTGCTCATTTATAAAACTGATCTTATTAACCTTGATTAGATACATTACTTACATGGTATGTCCATTGTCTCATACCGAGTTCTTACAAGATTTGTGAAAAAGAGTATGCAGGGGAAAACTTATGAATAGCTCCTGTGAGGAAGACAGCAGTCTATGAATCTAGACCACATTTGTTCCCAGTTTGCAGAGGACTACCCTCATGACAGACATGAGTAGGAATGCTCTCTTATTAGTCCCTTGCTCCAGAACTACTTATTTTTAATTTTAGAAACATGGACATCACTGCATAAATGACTTATTTGTTTTCATTCCTTTTTTTTTTTCTCATGATTCACTTAATGATAGATAGGGGATAATTCAATGTTATTTTTCAGAGTTTAGTGGAAGGGTTTAGGTTTCTATATTTTCCCCCGTGTCCAAATAAAGCATAGATGATAGGACGCTGAATAATTGAGGAACAGAGCAACATTACAATGAAAGAATGGTTGAGTTCTTCCAATAGTATTGCACCAAAAAAAGAATATTTTTCTGCCCTTAAATTCATCTTGCCATGACAATTTAAGTGGAGACTACAGTTTCTGTTTTAAAAAATAAACTGAAAGTGTTTCAAATCCTTTGAACCATCATTGAAATGCCAGAAGGTGGCCTATAATACAAATGTGAAGGTATTTATCCAAGGGATCTCCAATTCACAGCCAGATCGCTCCCACAATGAGCTGTACATGATTTCTTTTTACCTTAGTAGTTGCTTATAGAGAGAGATTTCAATTATATTTAACTTTAGTGATTCATTACCATAGTGGGAGAGAGTTTAATCAGAATATTCAAGTCAAATGCAGATTGCAAACCTACACTCTCCAAAACTGGAGGGTTTTCAAGGACCTCACATTCTGTCAAGCTCACCCACTTAGTTTAATCATGCAAGTAACTAATGGGGTTAGTGTATGAGGAAAATTCAAGCTGAGTGTCTAGAAGGAAAAAAAAACAATAGTCTGGACAGTGGAGATGCACTGAGCCATGAAATTAGCCTCCCTGAGGGGTGTAGAAGAAACAAGAAAATTTTAAAATACCAGAAAGTTGCTGTGAGGCAAGGAGCTAGATGGAGGGATCTGAGATCTCAGACAGGCATCCCCTGTCTGACTCTTGGAGTGATTTAACATGTTACTGTGCCTGTACTCCTGCCAGATAGGATCACCTCCAGAGCAGAATCAGAAGGCAAATGGGAGGTTTATCAACTTCAGTACTCTGACTTGTTTCCTAGGTTGAAAAGCTGATAAAATGGGGTTAAATTCATGGGTCAGGCTGTCAATCAGTCAATGTGATGTGTAGACTCCTTCCGCATTATGTCTTCTGGATAGTGTGGGGAAGGAGAGAGAGGGGCAAGCTCAGAAAAATAACATTTTTAACCTTCCTGGAAATATTTGTCAGAGGACACTTGTCAGAGCTCTGACAGTTTTGGTTTTTTTATTTCCACTTTTGACTTAGAAGTAGAAAAAGAATAGTGAGGTAAAAAATAGGCTGGCACACACATCTCCAGAGATAGAGAAGTAAAAATAGATTTAAATAAGCCAGGGTAAATAATATTGTTAAAGACAACTTCACACAAATTGTCTTCCACCCACTTGTAAGTTGGTCCCCTATATTTAAAGACTTTCCTCCATCTCGGGTGCTCCAGTAATGGCTAGAACAACTATTCTTGGCTCTATTTCCTTCCTTCACAGGCTTTATTAGGCAAGAAAAGCTGCCAAAGAGTGGGAGTTTTATGAAAGCAACCATAAAATGTTATGGGTAATGCTAAACAAATTATGTGTTACTCTACAAAAATGGCCCTTTCTTTGGGTAAAAACCAACATCTGCCTGAGATAGATCAGGGTTACCTCTCTCAAAGCAATGATAAACCAACTATCAAGGGCTGTAGCTGGCAACTGTGGAGGCTGTGGAAAGTCAACATTATTGAAGCTACTTTCCTGACAGTCATTTCTAAGAAGCCAATAGTGATTTGATATCTTGATATCCTAAAGAGCAGCATGCATTTGCACATGTAAATGAAATTCAGTGGCCCACTCTGGGATTCAGGAGATCTGTTTATTGCTTGCTCTTGCTGCATAGTTTCTAGGGCCTGTACTAAGAGATTTTCCTCTTGGTCTATCAAATTCATCACCACTTTTCCACGTGGAAACTACCCGTATTCCCCCTTGCCATGATGAGAGCAATTAATCAGGACCATTATACAGTTACTACAAAAGATGCAGATAACAATATTTGGGCTGTTGGATGTTATGGCTTTTTCCCCCAGGTCATTTGTTTTATGTATGTGATTCTGGTTGTATTGAAAGCAATTTATAAAGCTACAGAAAGTAGTTCAAGGAAGTTCAGCTCTGACAGTCAGCATAAGCCCTTTCTATATACATCTTTCTGTTCTTTTGGACCGTAACTATGATAGTCCTATGGACAGTTCTGGAGTACCTTTCTTCTAAATACAAAGGAATTTTAGAAACTGAAGTGAGACTTTTGCTGTGTTTGAAGTACCTCTGTGCCTAATCATAAGACCTTTCATTTAGCTGGCACCAGAATTTGGAGGTGAAGTGCTTTGATTGTCTCAATTTCTGTTTCTCCATACAATAAAATAAAATAAAATAAAATAAAATTTAAAGCTTCTGGCCTGGCTCACACAAAGAGTATCTGGTTTCTCAGCCCTTTGTAGTCCACACACTAGGCATTTCTCCAAGTATCATATAGAGGTACCCAATTCAGAAAACATGGTTGGGGCACATCTACCACACAGCAGTATGCACAATATGCACCCATCTACAGTATTCTTCAGTTATACCATGCAGCTGAAAAGGAGAAGACCTGAATTTAACTCTTCTTTTTGAGATGCAAATCCACTCTTCCTGAGAGTGCAATAACTACTAATCAACTGCCTAATATGAGTTGGCATTTTCAATTTCTCCTGTAAAAATCTATTCCACATTTCACAAAAGACTGGAGGGAATGGGAGAGAGTGCAGCAGAGCCTGACTCCATGTTTTTGTGATAGGCACTCACCTGGAAACAGAGTAATGTGGGTCTCTATCTTCTCTTAAAGTACTGTTTATGCATTTCATTCCATGACTATTTAATGCAGAAGATATAAAATTAGGAGTCCATGAAGCATTAATTAATTTATAACCATTGTTCACTGGCTTTCCTCCTCTGAGAGTAGAACATTTTGTGCTCTGGAATATGAATGACAAGTGCTGCTTTCCTACCTTCTTTCTGCTTCCAATTTTACCATATGACAAGATCTTTTACCTATGCTTAGATCTTCAGTGGATGGAAGGTTGACCATGAGCCAGCAATGTGCTCTTGTGACGAAGAAGGCCAATGGTATCCTGGTTTGTATTTGAAGGGATGTGGTCAGTAGGTCGAGAGAAGTTCACCTCCCTCTCTACTCTGCCCTGGAGTATTGTGTCTAGTTTTGGGCCCCCTCAGTTCAAGAAGGGCAGGGAACTGCTTGAAAGAGTCAAACACAGAGCCGCGAAAATGATTAAGGGAGTGGAACATATTCCTTACAAGGAGGGACTGAGGGAACTGGGGCTCTTCACGTTGGAGAAGAGGAGACTAAGGGATGACCTCATTAACGTTTATAAACATGTGAAGGGTGCATGCCAAGAGGATGGAGTGGGGCTCTTCTCTGCGATGCCCAATGACAGGACAAGGGATAATAGGCAGAAGCTGAGGCATAGAAAGTTCCATGGAAATGGGAGGAAGAATTTTTTCACTGTGAGGGTGACAGAACATGGGAACAGGCTGCCCATGGGGGTTGTGGAGTCTCCCTCTCTGGAGATATTCAAGACCGGCCTGGATGCATTCCTGTGTGATCTGGTATAGGCAATCCTGCTCTGGCAGCAGAGTGGAACTACATGATCTCTCCAGATTCCTTCTAACCCCTAACATTCTGTGATTCTGTGATCTTCAGAGGCTTCCATAATGACTTGCTTAAGGTTACATTGTAAAAGACACTTGTGGAGAGTAAATAGTGCAATAGCATGGCTGATAAATAAAGGGTGTTTCCAGGGGTAAATTTAGTATATATCTGTGAAGCTATTAAGCCTTAACAAGGAACATCTCTGTGGTACTCCTTCCCTTAAAGGTAACCCTTACCTCTGTTTCAAATTCTAAATGACTGAAATGATACACATTCACAAATCCTGAAAAGCAGGTTTTACCATGAAATTCCAGACCAAATTCATGCTTTATTAGCATGATGTAAAGTGCAGAAATATACATCGTTTGGATAAAACAAACAGCTCAACTTTACAAGCTGTTTTGCTTTTTACTCATGCAATCTATTCTGTGTGATTGTCTTCCCTTTGTGATAATTCTTCCTGGCCATCTATAAGAAATTAAGATAATTTTGATACCTTTACTCACTGGTGTCTGTTCCTTCATCATTAAGAGGGGGTTTAGGAGTGTTATCCTCATGAAATTCATATTTTAAGACACAGACCAAGATTTTAAGCCACCGAATGATTGCTGAGAGTGAGGCACAACATAGAAGTAACCTTTGTAGAAGACGCTGTGGTGCAGTGGCCATGTAAGGAACACAAATCTATTAGTTTGCAAACATGAACACAATTTAGCTTTTAGTGGTATAATCAGGCCCTTAGCTTTTGCATACAGAGGAAGAGAGGGTTACAATAGAAAAATAGCTATCAATTAAGAAGCACATGAGGTATACTAGAAAGCAACGAGGCAGACATTGCCTGACCAAGTCTGCTGAAGGCAACTGATCCACACTGAGTTTCATCACCTACAGGTTCTGCTGCTTGACCCTAATGCAAACATACCAAATATTTCAACCGTTTCAGGATCCAATTTATTATTTTAAACCATTATATTTTTTTCAAAACAGTATTTGAAAGAAGACATTAAAGATTTCTTGCAATAGGCTACAATTCAGGTCTGCCCAAATACTTTTTTTTTTTTTTTTTTTAATCCATGTAAATCAAGCTTATAATACAGGGATGAGAAAGAAGCTTGTATAGAGATATTAGTCTTGGACAAACTGTACTTAAAACCAGGAGCAATAAATACAGTCCATGGGAATCAATGTTGTCTGGAAATCTACCTATTTACCCAGGATCCTAGGTACTTTTTACAGCCCAGGCTGAATGCCACTCTTTCAGCTACTCTATTATTAATATTGTGCTAACATGTGGAAAACTTTCTCAAGTAGAACTTAACAAGCAGTTCTACATTCCTCAGATGTGAGCAGGGATTTGCAATAGTTTTCTTTTCAGAGATGGTTCTGAAATCTAATTAAGACAGCCTGCAAATTCTTTCTCCCACATACACAGTTTGGGTAGGATGCAGCGCTTTGCTTGATCTGAAGGAAAACTTTCCTGTTCTGAATATCCGTTTATTTAAAATCTACAGTTTCAGGAATTTCTAAATATGATGCAATCTCAGAAAAACAAAACCATTTGACATAGAAAACATTACACAAGTCTAAAAAAACCCCCAAAAAACTAAAAGTTTAAAAAAGAAATATGAAGAGAAACATTCATCCTTTTTTCAGTTTTTGTGTGTGGTTTGGTTTTTTTCTCTTGGGCAGAAATAACTCAGCCCAATGCCTAAATTAGCAGCATTTACATTCAGGAATTTGCACATATAATCCATAATGACAAAGGACTGCAGCTGAAACTGTTTCTATTAAGAGAAATTTAAAACACTAAAACCATATCCCTTAAATTATTCTGATTAATATTTTAGATATTCTAAAGAGACTTTGAACCTGCTGCTCATTTAAACTGAGATGGATAAACCCCTCTAGCCAGCTCTGCCAGTGAAATCAGAAGTTAGAAGCCTATATTCCTTTGAGGGTCCTGGGCAAAGTTTCTTAATGCAGGAGTAAAATCAGATTCAGTTTCTTAAAATGTCAAGGTTTTAATAATTCAATAAATGTCATAATTATTTTATATTTTTTTAGGCCTAAGAAATAGTACACCAGACACATCCTGCTTTTTTAGGATTCTTTTACACAGTAACAAGTAAAAACTCAGAATGACACTACACTAAACCATGTACCATAAATTCCCAAATAAGAATAAAAATACCCCAAAAGCCTAAAAAATACATAATACCCAAACAAAGCCATAATATTGCTAGCACAAGGTTCATATAAAGATTTCCTACAGTGAGGCTGAAATGATCTGTTAAATATTCTATTCTAGTGTCTTTTTTTGCCATTATTTTTTTTCAGGTTTTTGCATATTTGTCAGGGCAGAAATTGGGGCATTTTAAGAAAGCCTGCAAACAACATCAACTATGCTTATTCTCTTTGTCCAGCCTTGGCTGCACTAAAAAGAAAACCTACTCCCCACTTTCCCCTCTATTAATTTCTCAGCAGCTATGAGCAAATTTAGAAATACTTTCACAACATATCGTTTACTTGCAGAATTGGCCAAGGTTTATGGGTGAGAATGGAAGCATTAATGAAGCCTTGTGGTTGTTTCTGCAGACAGTCATAATTTGAATAAATGCATCATTTTGTTCCTCAGTAATGAAGGAAATGGCTCATAATGCAACACATGCATTTTCATATGTGTATTAGGGTGTGTGTTTGTGTGATCATATAGGATTTGGGTTATTAGAAGCCATTGACTGATAACAGATCCAAATTCTAATGCAGGCAGTGGTGTTCTGCCTACCTGATTTCCCCTGCATTTTGAATTTGAAATGGCTATTCTCCACTCACTGTCCACACACAGTCACATAATGTCAGCATAAAGTTGTTTTTATGTAGCAAACATGATTTTTTTGCCTGGCTAGCCTGGGTTTTGCCATCACAGAAGAAGAATTTACAACCTCAGTATTCTTTTCATCTTCTTTTGGTTTTTCAACCTGTTGCATACAGAGATTTTAGAAGTGCTACTGAAGTGTTAGGTAAGATTTTTCTTCCTCTGAGCTACTGAGACTTGCCCTTTGTAATGGGTATTTAATTATATATTTATATGTGTGGATATGTCCTTTTAAACAGGTAGAATGTCAATTGAAGTTAAAATTTCTTGGACATTTGTTTGCAAAAAAACCTTCTGTTTAGATGATGAAGCAGTAAAAACTTTATTGCCTCTTCAGTGTCACTCATGAGGCTGAATGTGATTTAACTCTCTGAGTTCTGCAAGCACTTCTGCATTTCTTAGAAAAAGAAGTTCCATTTGGCTCAGTGGATGTAAGGAAGTTTTATTACAAAAGTATTTGAGTGCTGAAAAGGAGGGCTACTCATGGAGAAATTGTAGTGTAGCCATTGAAAAATACCACAATAAGGTATGCTCTGTGAAAGACCACATAAACACTTTCCAGAATACTCATTTGTGGGTCCTAACACAGATTCATCATAGTCATTTTGTGCACAAAGTTTCAAGAACAAATATTAAGACAGTTCAGGACTCTAATACTCTAGAGTCTTTCACCTAACTACTTTTTCCTTCATGTTGGAATCAGATGCTTCAGATGAGGTCTCAGCTCAGAATGTAATCAAGACATTCCCAGATTTGATTATCCTGTGGTCCAAAAAGGATAATGTCAGAAAGAGTTGGGTTACTTGCTTCAGTTTATATAGAAAGTCAGAGTGAAAACTGGAACTAAATGTCCATTTATGTCCAAACCACTCTTACGTTGGTAACTATTGGACAATGCAGCTTTCCACCTGGCACAATCTCCAAGCTGATGCTATGCAGAAATCTGAGTATTTGCTCAATTCAGCATTTCTTCTTGTATTACCTCTTCTCCTCACTACTTGTCATAAAGACTAAGGCATATGGCCATATGGATGCCTTTTGAGATAGTCCCTTCAGATGACACCAGCTGTACATTAAGACAAAAGCCAACAACCTGTGGAAATAACCATGTTGCTTCAAATGATCAGCAAAGACCCTTGGTCCCAAATGTGTCTGATAACTGGAGTCAGATGATGTCAATTACGAAGATACAGACTATAAATAATGAGGCTGAGGCTAGTTATGTATTGCCCTTACCAAGTTTGCATCGATCAGAAGGTAAAAATTTGGAGCTCCTACTTTTCCTTACAGCAGTGTTTTAAGGTAGGATTCCTGAGCTAACTATACTGACGCTTTTCAACTACTAGGTCAGATTATCAGGGTCATAAGGCACTGGAAATATTATGAATCCAAAACAGAAATAAAATCTTATTCACATAGTATTCACATCCTTCAAGGATGTGATTTCTGTAAGATCTCCTAATACAGTGAACATTGTTCCCATGGACACTTTCTATTCTTTCCTTAGTAAGAAATACATCAATCTAGAAACAATTAGAAACAGAACTTGTGATGCTTTCCCCCTGTTCTTTCTGATGATTTTTTTCTTTTTAAATTTAATTCATTGACAGCATTTCTGTGTGAAACATGAAACGCTTTCCCTCATACCTTTTCCCATTGAACATAAATATATTTATATATAATTATATATAAATATATAATGAAATACTAGTTACAAAGGGCAAGTCTCAGTAGCTTAGAGGAAGAAAAATCTTACCTATCACTTCAGTAGCACTTCTAAAATCTCTGTATGCAACAGGTTGAAAACCAAAACAAGATGAAAAGAATACTGAAGTTGTAAATTCTTCTTCTGTGATGGCAAAACCCAGGCTAGCCAGGCAAAAAATCATGTTTGCTACATAAAAACAACTTATTCATTTATAATGAAGAAGAGGAAACAACCATAGGAACAAACAACAACAAAACCAATAAACATGCAAATTCCTAAGTCTGCCTTCCAAATATATTCAATTTTAAAACCTGTTTATCCTTCAGACAAGCTGATGAAACAGGAAAGAAAAAAAAAATAGTGTAATCTCTAGCTTTAAGAAATTGCTTATGGAAAAAGCTTAAGCTGATGAGACTATTGAGTGAACAAGATGATTTCATAATACAATTTATGCCTGTTTGGTAATGACACTAAATATGTATAGTAAAACCCAAGAACAATCATTCAGCAATTCAAGCAAAGTCAAGGCTTATTTATTTATGTTTTTAATGCTGTTTTGCTGGTGCCAGACTTTCCCTCAGAAATTAGGTGGATTGTCTGAAACTGGTCAGAGTCTAAGAAACTCTTACCACTTACATCCTCTTCCAGTGGGTGCTCAATTTGTATCGAGGTTTGCAGGAAAAAAATTCTGAGGTGTTTTCAAAAAAGGAAGCAGTGAACCAAGCTACAGACTGCTTTGTGTCAGAGCTGTGAAAGTACCTTGGCCACTTCATGAGTTACTAGGCAGAAGGTGAGAAAGTGAATATGATCTTTTAGTATGTATTGCAACACCAAAGTTATATCCAAATTGTGCTTTTAAAGGCTACAGTTGAAAGTCAAAGCTTCGTTTTGCCTGTCGAAGGGGGTGGATATGCTTTATGACATAGACATCTCCAAAGGGTAAAGAAAGTTAATTTAAGCACTTTTGAGGTATGGCAAATATTTCAGTAGGAATTCATTCCATCCAAACACAATTGGTTGCATTTGGCAGCCACTTTGGTTGCAATTGTTTGCAGTTGGCAGACAATTTCTGTGGATTGATTAGAGTGAGCTGAGACGTGGTGGGAGATTCTTTTCACTGATGGTAGACATCTAGTTGAAGATGTGATGGTTCATTTTCCCTAATGCCTTTGTCTTTCCATTGACTACAGCAGGAGCAGTTTGACAGGCTGCTCCTGGATGTCTTTCAGGCAGACAAGATGAATTCCCACACACTTTGGCTCAGGCTGGATGTGATACATAATGTTCAGCTGAAGCCAGACCTCACTTCTGTTTTAGTTGTGCCTGCTAAGACTTGCTCTTGTTAGAGAAAGCTTGCTGGAGAAGATGAAGCACAGATAAATAGACTTGAGGGAAGGATGAATCCTGGTATTGTCACATTGCAATGTTTTAGTGTTCACACACTGGCTGTGTAAGTGAAAGCTTCCCTGTGTTACTTGCATCCCTCCTAGCCTTCACAGTGATTTTCAGAAAGGAAATACATACCCCCTGGATTGGTCAATGGCTCCAAAGATTGATGCAAAAGAGAGATTGCTATTGCTGTGGTGTCAGAGAAGCCCCAGGACCACAGCTATACGGTACTTTATAAGTCTGTCACTGAGGTAGGATTACAAAAATGGTACAGAATTTCTTGTTTGGTTTCTGGTCAAAACAAGCTGATACTGGAAGTTGATGGTATAACATACTGGTTATCATCCGATGATGCCACTTAGTAGCTAAGAAAAGTTGTGAGACTGATCCTTAATTATTAAGTATCAATACAGATAATATGGAGGCAGATTACTTCTGACCTCTCCTGTGTATTTCCCCAGACCAGCACTTCAAATTAAATTGTTTAGACTGCATGGAATATATAGAGCTGTATCATTTGAAAGGATAGGTATCTACTTCAATATTTTTCAATACCTTTTCTATTAAAAGATAAGTACAGAGGTCTGTGAGAAAGAATACAAAAGCAGAAAACATGCAGTCCTGTTTTCCAGGCCTTGTTTTATTCACTGAGGTTTTTTCCTGTGGTTTTGGGCAAATCACTTCAATTGCATATCATAGTATCCCTAATTACAAAGTGTAAACCTCACGAAAATAAAAGTTTTCCTGCCTCAAATATCAGTTACTGACCAAACAGTGTGTTGAACTTAAAATGTTAACTATTACCTTGTCACAAATACATCTTAATATTGATTGACCAAAATGGTTGCTTTGCAGCTGTTATAAAAGTTGGGTTTAATAGTTGACCTCATATTTTATTTCTGCTTTTTGCTTCTGTGTAGTCTCTCTCAACACCTGAGATCCATTCAGCTACATTTAAATTACTTCATTTCTGTGTGTGAAAGCAGTTATTCAAAAGGTAGATTATCTTTGAATTTACTGAATAAATACACTTAACATATTGCTGACAAGGCTTGACTCTTGAATTCTGCTTTTTAAGTTTTACATCTTACTGCAGAATTGTAGTCCTTGCAACAATCCAACACACAGAGATTTCTGGGTTTGTTTTGCCAGGCAACGTACTTTAAAAGGGACTTACGCTTCAATCTGCTATTCAGACTACGAACGGCTTAATGGGTTGTTGACAGAGAATGTAGAGCTCAAACAGGATATGATAACACCAGGTGTTTTCTCACTTTATGAAGTTTATATAACTTTGATTTTCATTTCATTCCTGCCTGTCACTTTGCACTTAGCAGCAGTAATGACCTTCATAGTAAAGACTAGAGGAAAAAGAAATTGTAGAAGCAGAACACACATCAGAGATAACAATATACTGCTTCTGATCAAAGGATGGTGCATGCCTGTGACCAATTGCAACATGAGGGACATTCAGATGATGGCTTATACTCCTTTTAGTCCCCAGGCCTACAATGAGGTGTTTTCATTTCTGTAGTTAAGAATCAGCTTTGGTTTAATAACTGAGGATATTAAGTTTGAAGTTTACCTTATGAAATTTCAGAAGATGCTCTTTACAGAAGGAATAGTTACATGGCTGCCCTTGATAGGGACACTCATAGAGAGGTAGATTGCCTTCTTTCGGTAAGTCTGCCAGAGTTCATAGATTCATAGATTTATAGAATCATTGAATGGTTTGGGTTGGAAGGGACTTTAAAGTTCATCAAGTTCCAACTGCCCTGCCATGAGCAGGGACATTCTCCACTAGACCAGGTTGCTCAAGGCCTCGTCCAACCTGGCCTTGAATGCTTCCAGGGAGGAGGCATCTGCAACTTTCCTGGATAACCTGTTCCAGTGTCTTACCACCCTTACTGTAAATAATTTCTTCCTAATGTCTAGTCTAAGTCTATCCTCCTCAAGATTCAATCCATTCCCTCTCATCCTATCACTACATGCCCTTGTAAAAAGTCTCTTCCCAGCTTTCTTGTAAGATCCTTTTAGATACTGAAAAGATGCTGTAAAGTCTCTGTGGAGTCTCGGCCATTGGAATGTGCTGCCCAGGGAGGTGGTGGAGTCACCATCACTGGAAGTATTTAAGAAGAGACTGGATGAGGCACTTGGTGCCATGGTTTAGTTGATTACATGGTGTTGGGTGATAGGTTGGACATTGTGATCTCAAAGGTCTTTTCCAACATAGTTAATTCAATTCAATTCAATTCAATTCAATTCAATTCAATTCAATTCAATTCAATTCAATTCAATTCTATTCTATTCTATTCTATTCTATTCTATTCTATTCTATTCTATTCATTCTCCAGGGTGAAGGGCCCCAACTCTCATAGCCTGTCCCAGTAAGGGAAGTGCTTCAGCCCTCTGATCATCTTTGTGGCCCTCATCTGAACCTGCTCCAGCAGTTTGATGCCTCTCTTATGCTGAGGGCACCAGAACTGGAGACAGCACTCTTAGTGGGGTCTTCTTGCTTTTTGTTTTTCCCCTTTGGTTTTGTGTCACTATTGCTTCATTAGGTCAATTCAGAGGAAAATTCCTAAACAACCATGATTTATCAGAAAAGTTTATTTGGTGATTTGCATCTGCATATACCCTTATGTATTGCAGATTGTTGCCATCCAGCATATTTAGTTCTTGTTCCTTTCCAAAGCGGCCCTGTGAGGGCATAGTGGCTGAAATGCAAAGCTATCCATCCACTCCTAGATTCATGCAGGCTTTAGCCTCAGATGATGCTCCAGGAAAAGTCTTTTAAATCATCTGAAGAAATACCTCACAATTTTATTCTTTTTCCCTGAACGTGATAGAAGATGAGACAAAGGAGCAGAGACAATCTGCCTGTCCACATTTCGATGACATTTGCCCTCTACAACAATTTTTAAAATTTGCAGTAATTTCCCCATGCATTTTCCAGGTTTGTCATAGTAAATCATAATTACCTGAAATTGCCACAAGAGACACTCTAATACCACTAGAAAAATTATCATCTTACCTAGGGAGAGAAAAGTTGTGTAGTACAGAAACAGTTTTTCTTTGCTTGTTTATTTGATTTTCCTGTAAAGATGGGAGAATATTTTCAGAAAGTGATTATGGTTAGGCTTTAAAGTCACGTGAATGCACATATATATACCTGCCATTTTGCATTTATTTACCTCAGGTAGTGATCACCTGAGAATATATCTTGTATCATCATTTTCTGCATTTTGTTTTTCTTTGGAAAGCCAAAGTGACAGATTACAGTCTGTGCAATCAAACCAGAGCCTGTCAGAAAGGCATCTCAGAGAATGACCTGTGAATCTTTGTGTACAACAGGTTAAATATATGGCTGCAGTGTTCTGTTGTGGCCAAAATGGCCAATGGTATCCTGGAGTGCATTAAGAAGAGTGTGGCCAGCAGGTTGTGAGATGTTTTCTTCCCCCTCTACTCTGCTCTAGTGATGTACTCCACCCTCTTCTGGGCTCCCCAGCTCAAGAGAGACAAGGAACTACTGGAGAGAGTCTAGTGAACACCTACAAAGATGATTTTTAGATTAGAGCATTGGTCTTACAAGGAGAGCCTGAGAAACCTGGGGCTGCCTAGCCTGGAAAAGAGAAGACTGATTATCAATGTCTACAGGGCGTGTGCCAAGAGAATGAGGCTGGGCTCTTTCCGGTATGATAGGATAAGGGGCAAGGGGCACAAACTATAACACCTGAAATCCCACATCAACATAAGGAAAAACTTCTTTGAGAATGATGGAGTACTGCAATGGACTGCCCAGAGAGATTGTATAGTCTCTTTCCCCGGAGACTTTTAAAATCTGCCCAGACATGTTCCTGTGAAACCTGATCTAGGCAACCAGCTTTGGCAGGAGGGTTGGACCAGATGATCCCTAGTGGTCCCTTCCAACCCCTACCATTCTGTGAAAATACGATTATGTGAACTGCAGTATTTAGACATTACCTCTGGCATGCAACAAAATGCATCCACTCCCACAAAGAATCAAAGACATTTTTGTCAAAATATTTATCATACTGCTGGGAATTAATGAAATAACAAAAGTTATTAGTCACAGAGAGCTGCAAAGCCACAGCTGAAAATGAGAATTTGATTTAAAAGAATGAACTTAGCTAGTCACTAAGAATGCAGCATCTCAGTCCTGGCCCACTCTTGTGTGCAAGTATACTTGGAATCTAGAAAGTGAGTTCTAAAAAAAGAGTCAAGACACCAAAAGGGCCAGGTGTACTGCCATAGAAGTTGGAGAAAAGCCCTAGCTATCAGTTACAAAACCCACCTGGAATCCTGAGTCTTTGTACTAAAATTCATCCACTTTATGCAAAGTGGGTTTGAATTGGCATTCAGGCCCACATTCACAACTGCTCCCTAAATTCAGAGTTTAGAATCCCTACATTCGTCATTCCTTAGGGTCACCTTGGTTAATGGGGTTCCTCTAGTGACAATACATGGCACAGTGCTGGCCACACTTTGGATCCTCATTAGCATGGCTGTTCTGTTTCCTGCATTGCTCTGTTGGGTTTCGTTGCACCTGGTATGATGTCAACCATTTTAGTACTATCTGGCACTGAGAGGATATAGAGAATTCAAGCCCACACACATGGGTTTATAAACATCTTTGCGGTCACAGACTGCGCTGTGTAGACATCAAGGTTTTTTCTATTACCACTTTTCTCACTACAGTTCAACTAAACCCAACTTCCATTAATAGCCCTGTGAGCAAGCATCACTATCCAGATACATCACCGGTAAGTATGGGTGACGATTTCTCACAGTAGGGAGTTAAATTACAGGCAGCTACTTTTTTTTTTTTTTTTTATAATCCTGCTAGAAGACCTGTGAGAGATTACATTTTCATTCTTGGATCTTAAGGTTATTGCAAAGAGACCCAAGAAAAGAGTGGAAAGGAGCATCTATAAATTATTTGCTTTTAGGGCAGAGTCCTTGCAGCCTGGAAGCAAAATGAAGACAAGGCAAGAAGGAATTCCAGCCTTGCACATTATTTGGAAGATAGATCAACTTGCTGACTTCATTTAAGCAGAAAAAGATGCAAGACAAATGATGAATCCCTTCTTTGCTGGTAAATTCCTCATTTATTATCACTGTCTTAGCCAGTGGGAACCTCTGACTGGGAAAGCACTTCAGCAGTGATGATTACTTCTATCTATCTATCTATCTATCTATCTATCTATCTATCTATCTATCTATCTATCTACCTATTTATATACAGAAATGTATCTTTCCTCTGCTCCACAGAGATGTTCAGAAGCAACTTGCAGTGAAAGAAATTGTGCCCAGAATTTCCACCTACTATTTATCTTCACTTCTACACTTCAAATGGCTTTAGGTAATTGAGATGCAAATATTATTCAAACAAGAAGGTCATGAAATCTCAGACTTTGGAGATTTCAGTTATGCAACCTGTGTTGTCAGAAAGCAACGGTCTTCCTAATGTAAAATCAGCCAAAGTCCTTATGATGAAATTTCCCAGGATTTCATGATATGTTATCAAGTGCTATCAAGTTTCCTTTTATTTGACTTCATCTGGGTGCAAGACTCTCAGAGGCCTCAGGGAGCAGATGTGGTATTTGCAATTTTGTTCTGAACAATCTGGCTGTTTTCAAAATATTCACAGGAAAACACCAGCCACAACACCAGATGTGAATGTAGCAAAGCAGCATCTTGTGTTTACATTTTAATCTCTCCAGCTAGGAAGGCACTGGGAACACAATACAGGCTGCACGCTCTAATAATCTATCATATTTATATGGTGCTATTCACCTCAGTGCTCAGCAAGCCTTTTGTGTAGAGAACCCACCCATTCCAAACACATGTCCCACAGGTCTGTGATACAGCAGCTGTATATTAATTCTAAATAGTAATAACCTTAGTGTAGGCATAAAGGGTAAATGAGACCTGCATCTAACAGCAGCCTCTGAAAGGGCTTAAAGTTGTCAGGTCTCTAGCTGCTTCTGTGTGTGAGATTTTTACAGCTTTTGCACATCTGCAAGACTCCTTGGTTTTATAGTGCGGCTGCAAATACCTTTAAATAATCAAGTCCCAGGAATCCAAATTCAAAGCACAGGGAGTGAAAGCCCAAGCTCATCTTTTGCTGTCAAAGTGGTATTTTTCTGTTCTGTATATCTGAGGGAGCTAAATAATACCAAAGCAAGAAACAAACCCATCTGGCACCGTGGCAACCCATTTAACTCGCTGCAGGCAGCAGCCAGGTAAAGGATCTGAGTCTCAAATTCATGCCAGGTTTGAAGTGTTGCAGAGACACTGCTGTCTATGACAGAAGGTAGAACTGACATTGCACAGAGCTCAAATCTCTCTGTTTCCTAACAGTGGTTTCAGGATAGTGCTTAGTGTCTTCAACATGCACAAATCTAGGAAGTAAAAAGAGAAAACTCAAGTTGCTGTTAATGGGATGTGGTGGATGTGCTAATGAACAAAGGAGCCAGGAAACAAGGCTACATGCCCTGCCAGGAGGTCTCAGTAAGTTACTGCATTTGTCCTTTTATGTTTGTGCAACTAGATGGGAGAAGATTCGGCTTTGTGGATTTATAATTGGCCTGTGGCTAGTAAAGCCAACGGCAGTGCAGTCAAAGATACAGAAAGCCATTTGTTTCTAAAAACCTTCTGGTAGCTGTAATAGAGACCTGGCTGCGACAGCTGCTGCTCTGAAACCCAATTGTACCACCAGGCTGGAAGAGGAGTAAAGCCCTCAGCAAAGGAAAAACTTACGGGGAAGAACAGAGATGTAACTGTGAAGGCAGTATCCCTTCAAAACCAATCTCCTAAATGTTGAGGAGGCCACCAACATCCTCATTTCATTCTGCTCTGCTTCACCTCAGTTCTGAGACCAAATTTTTCCCTTTTAGTGAAGACCTCTAGTGACAAATAGGGGTAAATTGAAAATTCTTCTGATTAAATCAATGAATTCTCACTGTGGCTGTTAGAATAAATGCTCGAGGAGTCATGGGGCACTACGTCATTGAAAACAGGCCGCGTTTACACGGAATTGATTTGAGTCTTGCATTTTATGACTCCCCTGTGAACCTGATGTGGCCAAATTGGCCCTCTCTTAGGACACTTTATCAGGGAGTTATATCTTTTGTCTAATTAACAGGACTCAGCACTAAAAGACATGACTATATAGACAATTTAATGTGCAGACTCCAGTGGCAAATGAACACTTTACAACGCACTGCTACCGGAGTTGGAGGCAGTGGTGGTTTTAAGAAAACCACTCAGGAAAAAAAAAAAAAAGATCCTATCCTGTTTTTCCCTATATCATATCTATGTTTGGAAACTTCCTCCTAAATATTTAATGAAGGCAGAATGGGGTTTGAAAAACAGCTGGAGGACATTGATCTACACACTCCAATTTGTTTATGTATAAAACATGCATAAAGGATTAAACGCTGCTTAACAGTTTGTCTGCTTTCAGCTGCTTTCATGCCTCTGCTTTGCTGTAGCACCAATCCGTGTCAGAAGATACCCTTAGGGGGCTTTTGAATAATAAATAGGTTCCTTTAGAGGACTTCAGGTTTTTTTTAAATCTAATATTAATTGACACACAAAATGGTAATTATACTCACTCTAGAAATAAGCTCTGCCACTCATTCTTCCCTGGTCGATGGCATTTGCCCTGTCTCACAGTAGCTGTAGGAGCATGGGAGACCAGAGCTAAGGTTGGGAGTGACGTCAGACTAAATTAAGTACTCATGCATTTATGTATCAGTATGAAGCAATGCAAATGCATTTATAAGGTATGAATGATTTATCATTAAGTCATTTTGATGCCTTTCTGTTGCATGTGGCTAATATGGTGAACAAGTCAGTTCACTGATTCCAGTTCAGGATCCTGGTTCAGCTGTTATTATGAAGAGACTGTTTTAAAAGCCTGAATTTTAAGTAGTTTTGGTTTTTGTTTTTTTTTTTTTTTTTTAGCCCTCTGAGGTTGGTTCACCTCTATCAGTCTGAATGATCTGCTAAGCAAGAAATATGAATGGCTCTGCTTACAAGCTAAATGCTGAAAATGGTCTCTTCAAAATGATACACTGTGTTTCCTGCTCATCTAATCCTATTTTACACAGAGGCACACAAAATATATTGGAGAGGCTGGTAATTTTAAAAGATAGGCAGCTGTCCATGCTACAGGAGGTCACAAGAACAAGCTGTGTAGTAAGAACCAAATAAGTCACCTGTCACCCAGCTCAGCAGTGGCAAAATTCTAATTCATAAAGGCCTAAAATCCCAAACTTCAGGATTTCTGCAGATATGCTGCTGATAACTGACAGCTCTGTAGCATAGCATGGGGATCAGTTTGTAGATAAGATCAAAACAGTTCTAGCAGAGATGTGAGCTTCAGTCTTGTGTTGGATATGCAAGATTTCTAATCTTCCAATGATGTATCTCTCTCTGGCATTCTTGGTTCACAAAGTGAGCCATGCCAAGCTTCACAATTGAATCCTATAACATAGAAAAGCACCATATGGTCACATTCTTTATTCTCATCCCAACTGTCATCATGAGTACAGGGTCTTTTCAGATCAGTATTTGGCAGTAGGATCGTCGGAATGAAAACTGAGCACTCTGACATCAATAATGGGATATGTTTTGACAACGTAGTTAGTCCAGGCACTTATAATGATCCATTGTAACTCACACGTGCATGCTCCTAGAGAAACTTCCAAGGATTAAAGAGCATAAAGAGTTAAAAATCTATTAATTTAGCATTCTGTGTTACCTTTCTATTGAGGAAAGACAAATGCTCTTCTAACTTATACTGCTGCTAGAAAAAGTCACTGAATACTTCAGGAGAAAGAAACCAGGTCTCTCATGAGATATTCCACAAGTTATAAATTTAAGAGTGGAAAAACCTGCAAAAACCATGGACTGCAAGAAAGATTTGCTAATGAAATCCTCAGAAAATCCCAGCACAGGACAGCATTTGATTAACTCAAGGCTAAACTAACTTAACTGATGGGATGTGCTTTCAAGCACTCCAGTTACTGACACAATGGAAACAAAAGCTTACCACTGATCAAGTGACTGCAATTTACAGTGCAAATCTTGTCTCTCCAATCCTTTTTCTTATTTCCAGTTTCACGATATTTCTGGGCAGTTTAAGGCAAAATTATCTTTATTTTCATCAATTAGCAGTAGAAATGCATGTCCATTGTTGTCCTGGAAGAGGCATTAACAAGCCAGATAAACCTGTTTGGCCACTGCCCTTTCTCCTCCCTCCCCATTGCAGGGTCCAGGTTTGAGGTTGAGGAGCCAATAGGCAGGTGCCTTTGAGGCTGCCTGGAGGGGGTGGAAACTGGACCCCGAGCCTCACGTTTCAGAGGGGCAACTGCACGTATCAGAGGCCATGAAAGAAGGCATGTGCAGCTTTGCCCACCATACAACATTTTGAACTGATTGGTGGGATTTGAATAGCTACTGTGCCATTGGGCGGTTCAGTTTTCAAAAGGGGAATTTATAGGAGAAGATTTCAGAGCCCACATCTTTCTCTTCTCTCACCTACTTCGTGTTCCTGTCTCCAGGGTACTTAACTTCTTTTGTCCTAGCAGCATAGTATTTAGATCTCCACTACAGCAGCGTGTCTCCCTCTTTCTCACTTCCTCTAATTTTGGACACTCCCATTTGGTTTATTCTTGCTCTTTGGATTACAAATATGAACTCAGAGCATCGCTTCATTCAGCAAAGGTTTTGGTAGTTAACGGTGGTTCGTGAGTAACTTACACTAATTTACACGGTTATTTCCAGGGTTTATAGTTTGTTTGCCTGTTGGTTAGCTGTGTTGTGAACCTGAGGAGGTCCATCTCACCACCTGGGGCAGCATTGCTTCTGTTTCACGCTTACAAGAAGTTTCCAGTTTGTTACTCTGTATTCCAAGTTCTGATTTTCCTAGACTGTTACTCCACTGTTTATTACCATCCTATTGTGTGTAATTAACCTATCATCAACTGGGCAGCTGAACCTGGATCAAATTGGCTCAGAAAAATATTTTTTATATTTAATAAATATATTAACATTTTATCATATTTGCGGCTTATCGGTTTGATCAAAAACTATAGCAATCATGCCAACCTCTCTGACCAAAAAGTGAATTTAAGGGACATAAAGAAAAAAATAAAAGGAAATCTAAAACTACAAAGGGATATGAACATTGGATCATTTACTTGGTAAATATAAATTGGCATATTGTCTGCATTATAATTACAAGGGCATATGCAAGAAAGAAGTAGGTTCAATCTATAAATCTTTTAGGAGCTTTATTGGACCTTTCTCCTCCTACCAAATGCCACCTAACAAAGTAAGCAGAGAAGTGAAATTATTTATCCAATGTCAAAAGAAAGTTTGTAGAGGAACTTAGAGCTCAGGTCTTCTCACAGGCACAGTCCATCACCTAGTTACATAAAGGCCTTGCCTACTGAGAATATAGCTCACGGTATTATGCCCGGGTCAGAAAAAGCAGTATTTTGGTTTTCTGCAACACGATTAATTGAAAATGAGTTCTAGTTCCTTTCACATGGGAAGGAGATAACAAGTGTTATTGCTTTCTTATTTATAGGGTGAGATAACATCTGCCTTAATCTTAGTCATAACTAAGCTACAAAGTGATATTTTGGTTGCCAGGGTGCATGCTTCCACACTCTTCCAACCTTCTGTACTGAACTCTTCCAAGATACAAACCCCTGGCTATCCATGTCTGAAGAATTTTCAACCCAGTAGTTCTCTAGCCTTCATCCATGTACATTTTGCATACCTCACCTACACAGTGCTATTGCACACAACCTATTCCTTGACTCCAGCCCTCACTACTCCTGGGCACAGTTCCCATAGGTCTTTTGTTGCACCTGCCAACCTTCAGTAATGCTTAGGTCACCTAGATACCTATGTTTAGGAACTTGAATCTATCCTATGAAAAAAATTCTTAAAGGAATTTAGGATTGTTTCATCAATATTCTCTTTTGAGGAGTATCAGGTGCTTGCACAAAAATCATTGCAAAGCTCACCCTGAGGTCTGTCCCAGACCAAGTTTTCTGCTGTGGTAGGCTTTTGATCTTGCCCTAGGTTCATTTGAAAAACAAAATCATCATCTTTTTTTCTTTCTTTTCAGTGTACTAAATATAGACATATAAACAAAATCCTCAGCTAGATAAAGATAGCAGCACACAGATGGCATAAAAAACAAAGCACTTAGCAAGTTCTGAGACAGGCTGTACCCACATATACTTTGTAGTGCTGCTTGTTGCCAGCTAATGTATTTCTACAAAGGTTAAAATCACACTCAACCTTGTAAGTTATCACACTTTATTAGTGAATAAATATTACAAACAGGCTTCTGTGATTCTTCTATGAAATCTGAGTGGCCTTTTCATCCTAAAATATTTACATTTTATTTTGTGAGCAAGTGATTTCCTTCTTTCAAAACACTTTGATGGGTGCCTCCCCTTCCCGTCATACACATTCACCCAGTGTAAACACTTGTTAGACCCCAGAATGTGGGAACTCAGGTTCCTGAGGTAGATGATGTTTTTCAGTCCGACTCTCTTTTGCCAGATAAATATAATTATCCAGAGTATATTTGGGATTAGGTGAGGGAGAGAGAATTTCTTCTAGGCTTTCTAGAACTGCTGAACAAAGTTCTCCTATTCACTAAGTGAACCAGCTATGCCTTTCTTTCTTTGAGGTAGAGAAAGTTTTTATTCAGAGAAAGGTCTAGCTCTTTAAGTCTGTGGTAAAAAAAAATCCTGACATTTTAATGGCAGTGTTGTTAATTTAAAAATTATATTAACATTGTGAACGTTTAATATTTTAACTTTCCAGATATTATTTAATGGAATTTAAAAGCAAAACTCTCAATATTTATTTTTTTTTTTAAATATCTGTATTACAAGTTTTGTTATTTCCTGCTTATTCTCTTCCTAGCCCATTCTCTGCAGCAAATTGGGAAACATTTCAGTAAAAGAGCAAGGAAAAAAAGTCAGAAAAGGGGACAGGACAACTGAAAACCAAAAAGGGGGAAAAAATGGAAAACTCGAAGTATACTCTGTGTATAGTGTCTTTTCTCGTATAAGACTCAATAAAGAATTAACAAAGGTTGACACAATCAATACCAATGAACAGTTTTATACAAAATAAATATGATATCATTCTATGATGAGTTCTAGTAACAAATTTCAGTAAAGCATTTCACTTGGTACCATGCAACCACTTAGGTAAGAATGATGTATAATCAGCACAATGCCTAATGTAAGTTTCTGGATTTTTATAAGCATCTGTCATTAAATGGTGCAAACCAAAATAATAAAAGATTTGGAGCACTGGCTCAGCCCAGCAGTCCATATAGCCCAACGTCTTCTTCCTAACAGTGGTCAGAAGCAAACAGCCTAGCTCCACACTGGTCTGCAGGACCTTTCAGGACTCACTTTTGGACCAGTGTTTATGATAATTTTTAAACAGTGACTTGTGAGGAAAGATAAATCTGTCACTGACACAATGCAGATAATGCAAAAACTGGAGGATTGATAAATTACTGTTGAAGGAGAATATTAAAAAAAAAAAAAAGAAGAATGAGTTTACTGGAAGATGAACCTTACGGCGAACGATGCAAATAAACCAGCAGTAAATTTAAGAGTAGATTGAGGGGACATGTGTTGGACTCACCATCACTGGTAATTCTAAGGTCCTGATTGGATTTTTCCCCTGAAAGTTGTATTCTCCGACAGACAGGATTGAAATCTGGGTGCCTTGTCAATACTTATAATGCAAGATAAACTCAGCATGTCAATGAGCATGTTTTACGAAATGGATGTAGGCATTTAGAAACCACGTCTAACACTTCTTAAATTATGATATCTTTCTTGAGTGTTCTGATAGTTAGCTGATACCTTGAAGCAGAAGGGAAAGGAGTGAAAAAGAAAAGTAATGGAGACAATGTTGTAAAATGGGAAGAGGGAAGGAAGGGCAGAGAATGGCAAGAAACACGACTTTCCCCCTAAAACCCCAACAGTTTAGTTAGGATTTTGGTTTGTTTTTCTTTTACATGCTCTAAGTAAAGACCATTTACCTTCTCCCCCAACCTTCCCAAATACGTGCACTCACTGCCTTCTTGAGGACTACAGTGCTCCCCATTAATCTCTAGGTTTTGGGAGGCTATCGCTTTATCTTTTTCTTGCTTATTTTCATTGTGGAACTTGGTTATAATGACCACATTGGTATGCCATGAATCACACAGGCAGAGCACAAATCAGTGTAACTGGTACACTTAGTTATAGTGGATGTTACAGAGAACAGAGCTAGTGAAAATACATGAATAATTTCAGAAAAGAACATGGAGAGAAGAGAGGGAGACAGTCACATTTTCCTTCTAGAGACCCTTTTGTTAGTATAGGAGATTGCTGTAACCACCTTTTGTCACACTTGAGATTAAACTATTGTCCTTTTTGCACTTAGCCTAGGGAAGGCTTTTGATGCATAATGGTTAATACTAATACTACTATTATTGCTGCTAATGATAATATTAGTAATGTTGATGCTTAATTATTAAATGGGACTGATTCCAGATAAGATAAGAGAATTCAAATTCAAAATCAAAAATATCCTTGAAGTGGTGCTCAAGAATAAGTACACCTATAGAACCTTTGGATAGCATTGGTGCTACACAAATGAATCGTATTATAAAAGCATTTCAGAACTGATTACCACTGGATGAGAGATGAACTTGAAGAACTACTTTATATTAATATCAGACTTTGTCCTTTCAACAAAATGGTTCTGAACAGCCTCAGTGAAGTTGGTAATATAATCCTCCAGCATAAGGCCACGCTTTATTACTTTGCTGAGTGAGTTGCAGAAAGTATTAGTGAAGAAAAGTATGGTTTTCAAAAGGAAAGATGAGTTGATAAAATAGATAAGTTACTTTCTTTCCTATTTTGTCACCTGCTGGAACAATAGGAGAATTTTTGAACCAAAATTGTTGTCATTTTTACTTTTAGTTTTAAAAAGTGAATTTCAATTTTCTTTTGATGATAAAAAGGAAAACAAACTAATCCCTCTGCATATGGAAGCCCAGCCTAATTTTTCCAAGAATCAGTCAAACACTTTTATTACATTTCTCAAGTCTCTTTTAAAATAATTGATTAGACAATAAATATAAAGAGTACATTAATTATAGTGTGAGAAAAATTTTACTGCAGCCTCCAACTTGACACATTTTTCTTCCACAAAAGCTGCTAAATTGCTATGAAACAATTTGATATTGCTTGTAATAAATCTTTAAACCTAAGCTGTGTAGATATAAAATGACAAATTTAACTGCATTTATATTAAAGCAATTTTCTGCCTATCAGAGAGATGAGAAAATTAATATGTAAACCATTAACTTATAGTCAGAAACAGTGTGCACTGCAACTGAAATGAGGATGTTTTGGATGTTATCACTTACATTTTATTGCTTTCTCAAAAGGAAAAGACTTACCAAAATTTACAATCATTGCATTTAAAGGAGGCTCATTAGAAGAATGTATGCTTTGAGGGAATTCATCCATGAATTATGGGGCAGTCATGTTTACAAATCCTTATTTTTTTTAAAATTTATTTTTATTTTTTGTTCCAGTAGCCTGTGAGCAGCTCAGCGGATTTCCAGTGCAGTCGTCAGCAAACACTGGTACACAGTGTAGTGTTAGTGCTCTGTTGTGACCCTTGCCCTTCACCATAATAAAGCTGCCTTGGAGAAATTAAGCATACTGATTTAGAAGCCTGATTTGTTTGTCTTGTCTGTATTAAAAGCAGGTTTGCTGCTTCTTTGTGCCAACCCTCCCTTAGACTTCATCCCTCCATGCATTCTCATCTGCATTAGCTTTCTCCTCGGTCTCATGCATGCAGCACCACCTTTCATAGGAACTTAACAGGGGGTTGGAACTAGATGATCCTTGTGGTCCCTTCCAACCCTGACTGATACTATGATACCAATACTACTAATGAACCAGAAGCCCCTTGCCCTGAGTATCCACCAGCCTAGACTAGTTCCCAAGGCTGCACCTATAGATCATTATAGCTTTCTCATATTATTACATTGTAAAGATTCAGTCTTTCCTGGCTTTGTTCATTATACCTCTGCCCTCCTTCTTTGTTTTTGGTGGTATTTCAGCATGGTGGCATTTCAGCAGGCACCCAGCTGGGAGATAGGCAGGGTACGCCATCCTTCCCAGAAACCAATTTTAAAGTGGTCCCACGTGTATCAAAGCTGTCTCTAGGCCTACTGCAACTTAATCTAATCAGAAGTCTAGAGCCAGGATGATGTCCCTGAACTCTCCTTATCTCCTCTATGAAGATAACTTCTTATCCTCATGTCCTCTCATTCTACTACCCACTCTGTCAGTGGTGACTCTCTTATCCCCCTTCCGGAAAATCCATCTTACCCTGATCAACTGTTGTCTTATCTGTGCAAACCAGAAAGAAAAATAATCCATTAAAATATTTGAAAACATTTTAAAACATTTGGTATCACAGCCACTGCTCTGCTACAAAGCATAGCCAGAATTAATCTGTCTTCATTGCCTATGGAATAGACAACATTCCACAATATTAAGGGACAGTATGTCACTGAATAGCTTTAAAGGTGTAAAAACAAGTTGTCAGTTTTCTTCCCCAGCTTCCCCAAGGAGGATGTTGCTTCTTTATGGAGGTTATTTTCCCTCAATATAGCACCCAGATATTCTACACAGCAGGTGAATTGTAGACTCATAGAATGATTTGGATTGGAAGAGACCTGTAAAAATCAGCTAATCCCATTTCTCTGCAATGGGCAGGGATATCCTTCAGTAGGTCAGCCTGCTCAAAGCACCATCCAACCCAACTTTGAACAATTTCAGTGATGGAACATCCACAGATTCTCTGGGCAGCCTGTTTCAGTGTCTCACCACCTTCATCATAAAAAGTTTCTTCCTTATATTCAGTCTAAATCTCCCCTTATTCAGTTTAAGACCTTTTTCACTTGTGCTGTCACTGCAGACCCTGATAAAAAGTCTTTCTTCATGTTTCTTATAAACCTCCTTCATATATTGAAAGGCTGCAAGAAGATATAACTCTCTCCTGTCATCCAGCATGGCTATGATTTGAGCTCAGTCTGTACAGGTAAGCCTTTTACAAGAAAAAGACTAGGCTTGATAGCAACAGGTAGGTAGAAGTGTAGCCACTGTTATAGAATAACAGCTCACTGGGTTTTAAGCAACTTCTTGTTTGACAACTGAGTATTTTCGTCTTTCTTACAATAATACATAACTTCTCTCAGTCTGTGAAATCAGACTAAAAAATAGTATTTTAAAGTAAGGAAATGTTGTTTCCTATTCCTTAGTTTGACACCATTTACATAGTGCTTTCTTAGCCAGCAAAATATGCTAAATATGCCACTTATTTTAACAAGGTTTAGTTCTAAACCAGTCAGATGCATCTTATCTTCTCATCGCTTTCATCCCGATTAATGAACTCCACATTTTACATTTACTGATTATAAACCCACTGCACTGTCATAGTGCATGCATTCTTCATTGAAGTGTTTAATAGAAAAAAAACAACATGATGCATCTGGATTTGTCACAAATTTGACCCACTCAATTTCTCATGAAAATCCCCCTCTGCACAAAGGAAAATCAACAAGAGCACAAATATCTGTGAGAAATGTTTCCTATACTACTCAGATGGAGCATTGATTGACCTTGGGGTAAGTGGAATGGGAATTCTAGAAGGATTAAAGGAAGAGTTTTTTGTTTGTTTTGTTTTATTTTGTTTTTCTGGAAGAACTGGGCAGAATAAAATAAATAGAGAAGGAATTTTAAAGTGGCTTCACTGTTCTTCAGGACTTTCAAATACTGAAGCTGTTTTCAAATAAAAGTTATCTTCCGTTGCAACACATGGATGCTGAAAAGCACAAACCAGAAATGTACTTTTATTCTGGTGCTTGGGGGTACATAGGCTTGGACTAGGCCCAGAAAGATGGACATTTCCTGGGATTCAGATGGTTTTCCTGTCCTTGGGACATTCTTTTGATCCCCTGTTTGCAGGTATGCATTACCAGTACCTCTGAGGTTCTTTTGAGTCCATTTCAACAAACTTGAAGTAAAAACAGCAGGATTTTCTATTGTTTTTGTTGTTATTACTACACCTGAGCTAAGTAAATGTTGCATTCTCATTAACTGAATTGAATACATATCACAGAAGTGCAAAATGAGAACACACTAACAGAAGTGGTTTTATACCAGTTGAATGACGTTGCTTGAGTTGGACTACAACTGATAACCCCAGCTCGCTTTCCTCAATTGCTAATGCTAACCATCCTAGAAGCTGTTTCTCTGACTTTCCTATGAGATTCTGCTGTTAGCAAAACAACTCTCTGCAAATCAGATTTTCTTTTTTTTTTTAAAAATTTCTATTTTTTTTACTTAGTTTGAGGCTTTTTTTGACTGAAAAAAGAATCATATAATTTGCTGAAAATTCATTAACTGAAATAATGCATCACAGTTAGTTTGGTTCTTCAGATAGAAGACATATTGTGTCTCAAACATGTTTTGTCAATGTTGAGGTCCTGTCCACAAATGCACAAATATCCTCTTTTATCTGCTGGGGAGTCTTAACTCCCAGAACCCCAGTTGTCATGGCCTTATCAATGTTACCTCAAGAAAGTGAGAAATTACAGCGGCTGGTGGAATAAATCCTCACTACTGGGTAATCACAAAAAAGCATGAATGAGAAAAGAAAGGATCAGTTCCTTAGCAGATCCTTATCAACGGTGTGTCCCTCATTCCCTACAAACTTAATCAGGTCCTATGGCAATATTTTACCTACCTGCAAGTATGATCCCCAAAAGTGGCTGTTCAGCATGTGTGGTAGATGCAAACGATGTCACTATTTACATTGAATTGCAGAATCATGAAGCAAAGCAGAGTAGCTTGACACAGGAGATAGATGAATCATGTGAATATGTTTTCTTCCCCCTGCAAATGAAGGTAGTGAATTCAGCTGCAATACATGGCATCAGGATATTTATTGCTTGCAGGTGTTCAGGAAAATATATGAGAATCCCATGAGGTTCACAGATTTTAGAAGGAATTATTGTGCACCTGGAAATCTGTCCTGCAAAGTGTGGTATTTGTTTCCTGTTATTTGCTGTCCTTTCTTTTCTAGTCACCATGCATTATTCATGGTTGTACTTGTAGGAGAGCCAAATTCTACAGATACTCTTAATCAAGAAGGAACAATTCAGATAGAAAGCCCTCCTTGGGAAAAGATGACTTGTTTGCTTGAGGGGTGCAGTACAGACAGAATTTTCCTTCTTGAGTTTTTCTTTTAAAGCTAAATTTCTGTAACCTACCTCCAGCTAAAACAAAACAAAACAAAACAAAACAAAAACAAACAGGCAAAAAGCAAAAGGAAGGAAAGCAAGGCCAGTAGCTTTCACATCTTTGTCATGCAGAAAATAAAACTTTGTACTAAGTCTATTATGCCAAGCTAACCTTTTTATAAAGACTTCAGGAAGCTCTGTACAATTCCTTTTCCTTGGAAGTTTATGACAAAAATATCAGCCCTTTTATGCAAAGTGAGTGCTTCCCTCTCTTTGTTGAGAAAGTAGAAATAGGGAAAACACTCCAAGGTGAGCCCTTCCACACACTTCAAAGACCCAAATAATTCACCAACACCATGCAGGCCAGTTTGTTAGCACAACACACTGTAGGATAGGTCACAAGGCTTATTGTAAGAACACTTAAAAGGCAAGAGGTGTGGTAAAACCATGACAGAACATAAAACTGGTCCCCCGACACAACTTTTAGTTATTTGAAAAAAGTCACAACAGATCCTCAGGAGTTTGCAAAAGGTACAACTTATCACATGCTTACATTCTGGTTGAGGGAGAAGCATACAATTTGTATAATGTATTTGACATGCATTAATTCCCTTCAGCCTTTCGGAAAAGAGGTGACAACGCTCCTGTAGTTGTTTGGCTAGCTATAATTGAAGCAATTTTGCAAATAGTTAAAAACCAGAAATATTTTCCTGAAAGCAGGACATATGAAAAAAAGTATCTGCAAGTAGGAGGAAGAAAGAATAAGATACTGTCCTATGCATTGCTGAGCCAGTTGACATCATCAAAATACCGAGACTGACAAGTTTTGCTAAGTTGCATTTTCCAACAAAAAAGATTAAACCTCAAAACAGTAATGAAAGATTTCAGGTTTTTCCTGTCTATTTTTCAGTACTATCCTGTACCTCAATGCCAGCTTGTGAAGTGGGATCAAATGTTGAAAATGTTGTGTGAAACTCTGGCATTTTCTTAGTGTTTTTGCAAAATGCATTGATACTTTCTTCAATCAGATTGTTAGTTTGTTGTATTTGACACAGTAGGGGTTTGATAGCAGAGAACAACAGGGATGGCTTCTGTGAGAAGCTCTAAGAAGCTTCCCATATGTCCAACAGAGCCAATGCTAGCCAGGTCCAAGACAGGCCCACCACTGACCAAGACAAAGCCCATCAGTGACAGCGGTATAGCCTCTTTGATCAATATAAGAAAGCGAAAATCAACTTGCTGCATAACAGTATTTGCAGATGGAGAAAGGAGAGAGAATATGTGAGAGAAACAACACTACAGATAGCAAGGTCAGGGAAGGAGGGGGAAGAAGTGCTCCAGGTACCAGAGCAGAGATTCTCTTGCAGCCCATGGAGGTTACTGCTGGAGCAGATATCTGCCTGGAGCAAGTGAATGCCCAAGAGCCCCTGGAGCACACTAGAGCAAGTGAATGCCCAAGAGGCTGTGACCCTGTGGGAAGTCCATGCTGGAGAACGCTCCCTGTGGGACCTGTGGATCTATGCAGAGAGGAGCCTATGCTGTAGCAGGTTTGCTGGCAGTACCCTGTGGGCAATCCAGCTGGAGCAGTCTGTTGCTGAAGGAGAGAAGGGCCCCAGTACACATGCAGATTTGGGAGGAATTCATACTGAAGAAGTTCATGAAGAACTGTCTCCTGTATGAGCAACCCCATGCTGGAGCAAGAGAATAATGTGAGGAGTCATGTACCTGAAGGAGGGAGAAGTGCCAGAGATGATCTTTAATGAACTGAATAGAACATCCACTCCCTGTCCCCTGACTCCACTGTGGGGATGAGGTAGCAAAAATTAGGAGTAAAGTTAAGATCAGGAAGACAGCAGGCATCAGGGAAAGCTGTTATATTTGCTTTTACTTTCTCATTCCCTACTCTGATTTGAGTTTTCCCCAGAACCAAGTCTGGTTTGTCTGTAACAGTAACTGATGAGTTGTCTCTCCTTGTGGTCTCTTGACCCATTATATTTCCACTCCTTTCTCCAGCTGAGGGGGAGATACAGAGCAGCTTTAGTGGACACCCACCAGGGTCAACCCACCACAACTGTTAAAAAATCAGTCAACTGTCTTGAATCATGGTTAAAACTGGACTACAGAGAAGTGAGAAAAATCCCACAAAATTTCTAACATATTTCCTTTTTATAATAGCACAATGCTCATCATTACAAAATAGAGCTCTTTCAATCTTCTTACAGCACAACAGGAACAAGACATCTTGACAACACGGAGACAAATCATTAAGAAAAGAAAATAAAGAACTTTTGAATGCAGGTCTCAGTGAGCTGTGAGGAGCCAAAGACAAAAACCAAATGACATTGCATCAGAGAAGCCAAAGTCCTCTGGTTTCTGTATTTTCATTCCATTTCATATACCATAATATTTTCTTTGGAAGTCTCTGTTGGTAACTCTTGAATACTTGAACACAGGTTGGAAGGGACCTCGAGGATCATCTGGTCCAACCTGTCTTGGTATAAGCACAGTCATAATTTCTCCCCAAACCTCTCTATTCCCATCTGTAGAGATGTTGTTTCCTACTGAAGGGCTTGGGAAAAGCCAATGAAGGATGAAACCAAAGGGCTGTCCACCTCCAATCTCCCAGCGAGGCACTGAAGGAGAGCATGGCTGCCTTCACCGCCTGCCTCCTGCTCAGTTGTGCAGCCAAAAAGCATGAGGTGGGGATGGAGAAGTTGGTGCACGTGAGTGGGGAAAAAAAAACCCATAACCCAAAACTCTTTAAAAAAATTAATAAATTATAAATCCAAAACCTGCATACTTTTGCACAAAGCAATAGTGGTTAATTGCAATTCTGAACCTCTCTATTGCAGCCCATGACAGGCTTGATCTCTTCTGATCCATAAAGGAGATAAGCAGAAACCCTATGAAATTGTCTACAACAATTCTACATGGCTTGGCCTGCTCTTCTATTTCTCTTCAGATCACTTCCATTCCAGGTGTAAAACTTTCTATTTCCCTTTTTCATTAGAGGGGCTGTCTTCAGTGGTCTCACCCATCTGCTCATGGAAGAGGGAGAACACTTGCATTCACTGAAATTTAGCTCCCATTTTTGCACACAATTTCTCAACTCCTATCTCATCTCCAATTTCATAGCTCATGAGAAAAACAACAGCTCCAAGACAACATTTCTGTCACTAGCACAACTAAATGGGTTGGAAGCCTGTTCACAATTTGTTTTTCAGTCTGTTTGGCACAAAAATTTAAGCCCACCCCTATCTGAGAACACGTAGCAAAGTGAGAGCTTTTATTTTAAGTGCTTTACACCTCCGGCAGCAGTGCCTTAGCAGTTCTCGGGAAATAATTATCGAGCGGATGTTTCTTTTTAAAATTTATGCGAGAAAGCATCCTTTAAAACCAGCTCCCAAGTTTTCCTCTTGGAATTCTTTCTTCCTGCTAAAGGACCATCAAGTGCTATTACAAAATTCTCTGCTTCTCTCTGCTCTTATTCGTACAATTTAGACAGGGTGTGGTAACAGCCTAGATAGCTTTGCTCTCCTGTCTGGAGAAACAAGTCTAGGCCTGAAACAACCCTGAAACAAATGTTTGGACCAAGGCAGCCTTGAAACACACTAGAGGAACTAGATTAATTAAGAAATCCACTGCCTTTGAAAAGCTTGCAGTAGAACTCTTGCCTCCACCTCCATCCCAAGACAAAACCCACAATACAACTAGAAGTGTTACAGCATTTAAATGCGTATTTGTTAGCAGCAATAGAATATTTCCTTAGCATGCAGGCTGAAATTAGGATGGTATTATGGCAAGTGCAAATATATACACAACAGAAACAGATTACGCTGAAGATTTTCTGATTTAAATAGATAAGACAAAGTGTGAAAGGTAAACCAGAACCCAGAAGGACAGAGACTCAGAACGCAGGTCAGGAACAGAGCTGCAAACAATCTCAGATGTTTTGGCTCCCAGGCCAGTTATTCTGCTGAATTTTTATTTCTACATTAACCTTTTAGATGGAAAATTATGATGATAATAATAATAATAATGCTTTTCTTGCTCATTGGGGAAAAACCCCACAACCTCACATAATTTTTCATTCCATTTGTTTACATGAGTGTCCTGGTATTTCCATAGCTAAAACCCTCTCCCTGATATACACTTTGTTTCATATGCCTAAGAATTATTTCCTGATAAAATTGTCTAAACTTCCTCATCATTAACTTCTTTAAATTATACTGTCTGAAGATGTTTATGGATTAGCTGTGGAGCACAAACTGCAAACCAAAGTAAAATTGAGTTCCCAACTGACTGAGAGGTAATTAATGATTTAACTGCACGACTGCTAGCAGATCTATAATGGAACTTAAAAGCTAATTGAGAACTGTACAGCCAAAAGAAAGAGGAAAGCACAGAGCAGCCACAACATGCCTTTGATAGTATTTGGTCAGCCTGCTGTCAGAGAAAGTGGAAAAATAACTATCTCTACCCCATATAACAATAAAGATTATACAAAAATATGTCCTAGCTTTGGGAAATTGGCATTTTAAGATCACCTCATTAAGAGGGCAAGTTTCTAGCAGAGCACTAGAATTCCACAACTTCCCCTTCTCTGTGGCCAGTAGCATTAATATGCTCCATTTCTCTCTCTGCTTGTAATGCATCAAAACTCACCACAGCAAACCAGCTACCCAGAAAAGCCAGGAAATGCTTTCTGCTGCCATTTTATAGCACAGTTATCTTAATTAGCCCCAGCTGACTGAGAAAGCCCAGAAATAAGGCAATAGATTGAATGTGCTTTTACCCAGAGGAGCTTTTCTAGATTCGTGGCAGCTGCTCCAGAATCTTTAAGGATCAGCAGCTCTTTTGCCACCTTATGTCTGAGCAAGTGTTTTTCTTCTCACAGTACATGTAAGCATTTAGTATCCTACCACAGCCAAAGAAATGAATAATGATGTTAAGATGTACACACATTTGCTTCACTTCAGCAGTGTGCAATCTGGAAGGAAGGCCATGGATTAGATTTATCAGAGAAGGAGCATGCCTGAATCTCACTGTTGTAGCCCTTAAGTCCTATACTATAAATAGGATAAGTATACAATATATGTATAGAGCATATGCATAGAATGCAGATCCTGCATTTTTAGTGTAATAATTATTACTAAAAGTGCCAAGACCAAGTTGTGTAAAACTTTGCAGTACCAAAGCCCTATGCATTTGTCAGTATGGGACACTCCTTTCAGGAACAAGTCAGGACAGCATATATTTTCTATATCTATTTAGTAGTTTGGACACTACTACACAAAGTATTTCAGAAGGACACGTCAATGTTCCCTTTTGTCATTCAGTTATGTAGTTAAAGGGTCATTCAGATGTGATAGAGATCTGCAGTCACTCCAGTTCTCTCTCTGAAAGGACATGAACTGCATCATCAGCTACTGCCAAGGCAAATACTATAACCTGTACCTCAGAAATTGTTCTAATAGTTAACCTGGGAAATAGAGAATACAGACACACTAACATTTCCTCCAGCAGAAAAAGGATTTCAGCTCGAGTCAATGCACTCTGCATAGTTGCATTACCAAACCTTTCAGTGTCAGTCAATGAACCTCTCTCTAATCATAATTTATGAGCCAGAATGGGTGCAAGTGTCAGTACAAGAAATGGACCACAGACCTAGTTTCTTTTTTGAACGTTCTTGTACCTCAATAAGGCATATGTAGTTGTCTATTCATAAGGCATATGAGAACCATGTCTCAGGACATTTCCTCAGAATCTCCTCTTGGCATGCCTGACATATTTGGTTGAGATTCATCAACAAGTTCCAAAGCTTTGGGGGCAATTACTCATTGCAACTCCCCAACCCCCAAAACTGACAACAAAACTATATGGTCTTTGAACATCTAAGCTAAAACACTGACTGAAAGTCATGCCCTTGCTGAAGTCAAAGGTGATTACATTTTGGTCCTGACAGTGAACCTTACATGTTCTATGAGCCAGCCTATGGAACTGTATATCAAAAAGACAGCTGTTTGTTTTGGTAATAAAATAAAAAGACAATACTAGTAAATCCATCATTTTTCTTCCCCTCCCTGATGAATATATTGTCCACAGTCTCTGCCTCTGAAAGGTTAGCTGTCTCCTAAAGGCAGGAGCTATGAAATCACAGTGTTCAGTTTCCTGCCTTTCTGTTTTACCTAAAATTGTTTAATTTAGAAGAAAAGGATCCCACATTTCCTAAAATAAGCTCTTAGTTGTGTACTCAAACCCCATAGTTACAGGGTAACTACAACAGCTCTCTGATTAGACCCTGCAATTTTCAAGCACCGTCTTTTTTTTGTTATGTGTCACTGCAGCGCCTGACACAATGAAGCAAAAGCTTTCCATGCTCTTAACACTGTATATAAATAAATAATGACTATTAATTAATTATCCAAAGCAGAACAATTTGAAGAATCACAGCAACAGTGTTTTACTTTTTCCCTTGTTTCAATCCATTTTGCAAGCCAGAATTCAAAAGCTGAACAGAATGCAGAAAAATCCTGTGAACAGGCAGATTGGCTGAAGGTACAGGCTGTAAATCCTCTAGAAATGGCCTGTTATCACAGATAAATCCCTCTCTCCAGAGGAAAAGAAAAGAGAGAGAGAGAAAGAAAATTAGAAACTCTCCTGTGTTGATGGTTGTGTTAATTTATTGTGGTTTAATGGTCATTTTGCAATACAAGCAATGATTTCTGCTCAGGATATTCACAGGAGGCAATTTGCCTCCGCCATGTCCCTTATGACCTGAGTTGCTGAAACATTACAAGTTTTTAAAATAAATTAGTTTTTATTTTAATACTGCTTGTTTAAGGCTGAGAAATGATGTTGCTGTTGCACAGGTGGAAGGAGAGCAAAGGAAGAAACAGTCTAGTCAGAAAGATTCCTTTTTTGCACTTTCCCTGTTGGCAGTGTGATTTTCAGATAAAAGAAGAAATCTTGTTTGCACTGTTTGAAGCAAGGCCATTGAAAAGAAGGAGAAATGTTCTGTCAAGAGAAAAAGAAACAATTTCTTTCTCTGCAGACTTCTGAGTCCCTCTAAACAGTGGAGGTTAGATTTATAATCTAACACATATAGATGAATGTAATACCTGTAGAAAATACCAGAGGCGCCTGTGTAAGATGGCAGTTATTAGAAAGAGACTGATATGTCAGGCTGTTCATTAACTGTGTGCTAGCTACTACTAGCTAGCTACTTACAGCCATCTCCTCAATGTGAAGCATGGAGGGATATGGTATGCCTAAATGGCATCTATACAGAGACTACATATAATCAACAGAATTGTGATGATGTTCACAGAGAGCTGGGATCTCAATTCATGAGACATTCAGTTTTATTGTATGTCTTACACATACTTTAGATCACAGTTCTGCGACAGAAATAGTTTTCCCCATCCAAACAACTTGCAATTTACAATCTTTCATGCATCTAAATATGAACATTGTTGTTGTAGGTAATCTTGGAAAGCTGTGTGTAGCACTTGGCCATGCTAGATCTGAGAATTTTATTGAAAATCAGAAGCAAAACACTGGGGGAGACAAAAAAAAAAAAAAAAAAGGACTTTCTTGTGTGCTGTTAATACCTCAGCTCAGTCCTTTTCAATTAAATCAGGCATGTGCATAACTCCTTTGCTAAAGAGAAATAAATACAGACACGTGCCTTGGAACTCTGCTGAATTCAGGCCTGATATAGCATTTCTCCTTTTAAGCAGGCATTGGGAACAATATGTTCCTATGATATTAATATAAACCATCTGCTAGTTTCATAAAGGCTGGCAAATTACCTCATAATTTTTCAACCTGCATTACAAGAAAAGAAGTGGAAAAGAACCCTACCCCCAGTTTTACTGACATGCTGCAATGCTACGAAGGAAAATCTAGATGGCTTCAAAACAACTCTTGCCATGCTCTGAGCACAGGCCTGCTCTTCTGCTTAAATGTACAAATAATCCCAGAATATCAAAACAACTCTGCAGGCATCAACAGTTACAGTCACAACTGTACTCTTGCTGAGCCTGACTGCACATTTGGAAACTAGAGCAGATATTCCTCTTGGTCCTAACAATGACCTGCAGTTTACATTGTCCAAGGAGTGAGCCACTCCCACAACTGCAATAGCCGCAGCAAATCCTGCCTCCTTCCTAGGCAGGTTCTGCTAAATCCCTATATGAAGTGTACTTTATCCATTCAGCCCCCTGCAATAGCACTGTTGGTGGACCTGCAGTGATATGTAGGGATAGGAAACCAGCAAGCTCTACTTTTGGAATCCTTGGACTGAAAATGTAAGAGTCTGTTCAAATAGACACACAGAACAACTTTATCTCAAGGCTAATTAAGTCAGGTGCAGCACTGCACGTGTATGCTGGGTTTAGACTCAAACCTGGCCTAGCTGCTCTGTTTGTCTCTCTAATTCATGTTCCACTGTGACCTTGGTCAAGAAACCCAGGTTGTTTTTAGTTTGTTTTCTTAGTTTTGATGTCAGGTTTTTGCTGTGCTTGCACTTGTAAACAAATCTGAAGTGGTACACAAATGTTGTTCTCCTTCAATATACATGAAATGTCTGGAGTAATGTTTTGAAATTTGATTCTCCAGCACTGGGTGAAACTAGCAAGGAAAGGACTTCTTCATATAGGCTTACATATTATACTGCTATTGGTCTAAACAATCTTGGAAAACAAAAGCTGAAATATAATAGGCAATTGTATTTTAATGATATGTATATATGCTATTTATGAAGAAGATTTTGCATGGGAACACTAGCTGGCATCAAACATCAACTCGGCTTTCAAGGTAAAAAGAAATCATAAGGTAATTTTGACTAACTGCCTGCAAAGTAGAAGTCAAAGGCCATTATGCATTTGCAACTAGGTCCATAGATATTTTGCTGAGCTAGATCTTAAGAAAATATATTCAACTAAGATATTTAGTCCTGATTAAAACATACACAAATCTTCCAAATGCCATACTGGGTCATTCTAATGCTTAATTTCCCTAATGTAAAAATAATGAATAAAAATTGTTAATTTCAGTAGAGCTACAACTGTGCTTTTGGCTCTTGACTCAGATTGGCTTTGTATTTGATAGGAGTAGTTCTGTTTATTTCCATCAGTTTCACCATTGCTTCATTACAAGGGCATGAGGCCAGTGGAACAGTTCGAGAGACAGGGACTTCAATTGTGGCAGTTTTAGGCTGATGTCTAGGACTACTTAGAAAAGCATATAATAAACTTCTTTCATAAGACTTACACAAACCTGCAATAAAGCAAGCAGTAACAATGTTTATGAGTATTTTTATTAGTTTTTGGTTTATTTTCTTCCAGGAGTTGTTTTATATTTGAATCAAAATAATTCATATCGTGGCTCAAGAAGGAACAATATCATGTTGACTGAGAACTGGCTAAAGGGTCATAAACATGAGGCAATAAGATGAGATACTGCATTCAGCAGGAAGAAAGGGACTGGTGTTAAGCCTGCTTTTACTGAAGAGAATTATTAATGGCCTTGAAGAAACAATGAGGATATTAGTTAAAGTCTGTGGATCCAACTGAATTCAGATGTTTTGCAAACACGATTGAGAAAGGGAAAATTATGCAAAGGGAGAGACACAGGTTAGAAAAAGTAGCAGGGATCATTAGAGGTTCCACTTGGACCAAATGCAGGTGATGAGATGAGGGAAAGCAAATGTACACACATATTCAGTAGATGTGATCCCCACAACTAAAATATCGGCACAGATATGATAAAGTGAAATAGAAACAAAAAATATATTGAAACAGGACAATAAGCAACAAAACAGCATAGCAATATGAAAAAGGATGAGGTTGCAAGGCCCTAACTCAGGAAAACATCCAACTTTACTGTAGCTATCAGCAGAGGAGAAAAAATCTGTCTTGGTTCCACAGTTGTTTGGTTTGAATGAACAAGGGCCTGACATGACAGACCAAAGTAACAGAGCTGAGACTTGTTCTGGAATAATATTACTTTTAGATGCTAGAGATACAGTGAATAAACAATCTGGAGGATTTTAAGGGAATATACAAAATGAGACCCTAGCTGCCATTTTTGAAAGAGGTTAAATCACAGAGCTGTCAGTGCTTATTTTTAGGCTCACAGCAGTGTGCAACAGGTATAGCACATTCCTTTAGATAATGCACCATCTCGATTGGCTTACCATTGTGACTAGCAGTTCCTACTAGTAGCTGATTACATAGAAACTAATTCCTTATATATGACTGCAAAGGGGGAAAACTACAAAACACAGAAAGAGTTAGAAATGGAAAAATTCCAAGATCTTGAAACAGTTAAAAGGAATTAATTGCGCAGTACAAGAGGCATTGCCCCGAAGCAAGCAGGTAACTATTGTAAATTCAACTTAGCTTGTGAATTGCTCTGAGGTTTTGATTAAAACCTCACAGGTTCACGCAGGTTCAGCTCAGGGGTCTGGGTCAAAGCTATGGCCCCATGAGGTTAGACACTGAATATCCAAGTAAGAATGTGTGTTTGTACAAACAAAGAAAAATCTATGGAACAGTGACAGGCAATGTTTAATGAACCCTGCAGCTGAGCTACCATTAAGACCAAGCCAGGCCTTTCCTGTAACCCTGCACTGCCCCTTCCCTGTTCACTGCCAGCTCAACTTACCTCCAGTTCTGTTTCTTGAAGTTATGCCATTTTGCACCAAGACAAGATTGCATAGACAGTGAGGTGGTCTCTGCCATACATTACAACATCTTTTACCTTCATCAGCAAGGTGACGCGGGCAGGCTGTCACAACCGGTGCCTTGCACACTGACAGGTGAACTAGCAGAGCAGAACCTGCACTCTTGTGCACCTCTGGCGAGTCACAAGAGATCCACCAGGCTCAAGAGCAATCTACAGTTTGTTACTTGGCACTACTGAAAGCCAGACTGCATCCTGGTTAAAAAAAGTTGAAATTAGGAGACTGGGAAGGGATTGGCAGTGACTGGGGGAAAAAAACTCCCAAACAGGACCCAAAATTAGCCCAAATGGCCCCAAAGTGGACAGAGCCCAAACTGCGGAGAATGGGACCAATGCAGTCAATGGGAGTGCTTCCCACCTAAGTTGCACTGACCAATAAGAGTGCAGCTCGGCTTTCCCGTTCTTTCCCCTCGCAGTGTTGGGGAGGGAGGGAGGGAGACAAATCGGCGGTGGGGGTCACACAATGGCAGCTCCCAGTGCTTCCAGTCCCTACACGGTCCCCTCACAGCCCTTCTCTGTCCTCTTCGAGTCCCTTCCCAGTCCCTCCAAGTGCCTTCCCAGTCCCTCACAATCCATTCCCAGTCCCTTCCCATTCCCATCCCAGTCCTTCCCAGTCCCTCCCAGACCCCTCCCAGGAGTATTTCAAGTATGTAACAAGAACAGTCATAGGTGATGGATCCATTAGACTGGGCAGCACTCTGCCTCCTTCAGGGAGTGGGAGGAGCCTTCATAGCTTGGATCATTTAAAACTACTCTCAACAAAGTGTAGCTAAATATACATGATGAAGCAATCAATATTTAGTTGAAGACATTAAGGCAGCGCAACAAGTGATCTGCGTGGTTTCGTCTTTCTACAGTGTTTATGACTGACTAATTTCTCTAGCTGCTGTGAGGTGGGGACATTTGTTAACCGCTATACAAGACAAAATCCATACATACATGAGGGAAAATAAGAATGAGGAGAATTTCTTTAAAAGGTTAAAAAAAAATGAATAAAACTTGAAGGATTTCATTTTCTCCCACTGCACGTGAAATACCTTAGTTTCATAAATCATAATCAACAACTTAACAGCAAAAATCTATTGTGACTGACCATAAACATGCTGGTAAGAGCAGTACATGAATATGCAAAAAGGAATATGTGTTTGATACCTCTGTTTAGCAGCCAGCAACTCCAAGTGCCAGGAAAATCAGTATGGGAGTTTGTGCCATATTCTTTCTGTGACTTCCTGATGTAAATCTGGAATAACTCCACAGAATTTACTACAAACCCTTTGTATTTAGTGTGGTACAAGTGTTGAATTTGTAAAACTGCTGTGAATGGCTGAAGTTTTCCAGTTTCTCAGCTAAGCACAAACTTGCATTCATCTAAATCCAAGTCATGATAGATTTATAGCTGGAGGACATGAAAATTAGCTTTGAGAGTAATACAAAACAGAAAAAAAAACCACCATTCCAAAGATAAATTTAAGAGTACAGCTTTGTGCTTTGCCCTTCCTGACAGAAAACAATGACTTGCCCGAGATCTTGTGACTGATAACCTGTTCTTGTTTTCCTTTGATGCTTCTGCCCTGAGAAAAAGAGGAAAATTCATATAACACTAGGACTGGATGTAAAGGAAAGGGTGCCATTGGCAGCATTTTTCAGAGGTCTTTTCTGTTAAATACATTCATTGATGATCTGGGAAACAGCTCGATCTATGAGTTGATAAAGGTTTGCTTGTCATGCAGAAATTTCCAGGACAGAAAAGGTGACAGCTGATGGTGGAAAGAGGAGAAAGACCTAATGAAAGTGGCTGATTAAGAAATAAAATGACAGATATGATTCGGTGTAGATAAATGTAAAGTGGTGCATAAATCTTAGCATTACACATAAATAAAAAAGTCTTCAGATGACTGTTAATATTCAGAATCGAGATCTTGGTGTTGTAACAGATACTGATGAAAATATCACTTCACTGCTCAATAGCGATCTAAAAGTACATGTTGGCAAAAGAATAAAATACAGAACATAGCATTGTGTGGACATATAAGAAAATCTCAATTACAGCAGGAAGGTTTTGTTTCTCATCTCCTAAAGAATATAGCAGGCACTATGAAGATATAGAAAGATAATTCAAAAAAGGTCAGAACTGTGTAACAGCCTCCAAATAAGAAACAGCTACATGGACTTGTCAGCCTGAAAAAGAACTACTAAGAAGTTATAGAGGGCTACAAAGTTATCACTGAAGAGGGAAAATATGAATATATTTTCACTGTTTCTGCCAATAAAGAACTAAAGGACATAAACCAAATTCAAAGTACGGAGTTATAAACAAAAAACCAACCCCAGTTGGTTCTTTACTCAGTGCATAGATAAACTGTGATCCTTCTTGCACAGAATTTTGGATGCTACATTTTCTACAGGAGTTTAAGAGATGATTGAACTCTTTCATGGATCTGAAATCTATTGAGTATCAAACACAGCTAGGCTGAACATTCATGGAGAGGAAGAGGCTGTTCTTAAGGAATGTTTGCTCTAGTATTTTATGTCTACATAGTTTTCACTTTTACTAGTCACAGGTGGATCTTTTGTCTGAGCAAATACTTCTGTTCTTATGTTCTAAGGTCATATAAAAATAGTTTTACCCATAGAAGAAAGATGGATTACTGGTGTTTTTCTGGTGTTGTGACATGTGGTAATTTTATTTACTTAATATCCGAGGGAGTATTCTATATCATTGCCCAGCAAAACATTTAAACACACCCTAATTCAAGCCACAGTAACAAGATCTTCTGAGATTTTATTCAGAAAGATATGGACATAGAGGAGACTACACACAGATTACAGTTTTGGATAAGAATGTATGAAGAACATATTTTTTATAGGGGAGTTAAACTACAGCTGTCTAAATAAGAAAAAAATAAAAATAAAAATAAAAATAAAGGGAATTGAGGATGACATAAGTTCGTTTTCAAAAATGAATGTAAGCAAAACCTGTAAGCACTTAATCAACCTCCCTCCACCAAGATATGAGAAAGAACCTTAATTATCTTTAACAGTCTTGGGATCAGACAGATTTGGATAATCCATTTATTGATGACTTCTGCTCTGAATAATACTAGGTTAAAGGTCTCTGAGGAACCTATTAGTCTGCTGGGCTTTTATGGTTGAAGCAACCAATTTCTTTTGTGGGCTGACCCTATGCAAGATGTCCAATCACCCCATTAGACTCAATATTAAGCACTTCCCTGAGACAGGAGATCAGAATCTCATTTAAAACCTTGCCAGCAGGTGGAGGCTTTCCATATAAGCTCAAGTGGGCTGAAACTCAAATCTTTAGGTTTGTAACAAAATACTTTAACTATTCGGTTATCCCTTTTTTTTTTTTTTTTTTTGTCTGCCTGGGGCTTTAGAAGAAAAGAATAAATATAACATTTTAAAGAGATCATAAAATGCACTGAGGTGTGTAGCTGTTACAAGATAATTACATACTCTAGGGGTATAATGAGGGCCATGCACCTTGAAGATACAAGAAATATAGGTACTTCATCTGAGTACATTCCCTGGAGTATATAATTCTATGCTGAATATGGTATAATGGACTCTTAAGTGGACAAAAACAGAAAGGCTAAGTGGTTCTGAGCTAAGTATTGTCCCATCATGACACAGATTGGGCTCTTAATTAGCCAGTTAAATTACTTTCTCTCCTTTTTCATTGGTTTCTGTTAGATGTTGCTTCATCTGCAAGCACAGTTTTCATTTTGCTAAGGCTGATCATAACCACAGAAGACTACAAGAGCTCACAGTAGTCTAATGTAAACCCCTAATTACCTGAACACATTAACAAAAGGAATAAAATCTTACTTTCTCTCAACTTCACTAAAGTAATAAAATCAACACCCCACCAGAAAAAGAAAGAAAAGGGAAAAAAAAGAAAAGGTAAAAGAATAAAAGATGAAATAGACATCTGTAATGTCAGAGACATGTATCCATGGTAATAAACTGAAACTGTCTGTGACAATGTAAAATGTCAGATACCATAATTACTCTTTCTAGATGGGACATCCTGTTTGGAAACGGTTTTAAACCCCTTCATGATTCTTCAAATTCTACAGTCAAATTCTGATCTCACATGTGTCAGCGCACACAATACAGCACCAGTAATCTTACATTACCAGAAAGCAGAAGTAAAAAAGACAGTATCATTCCCATTGCTTCTCCTGCCACCAGCTGTCTCCTGTCATAGAATCAATCAGGTTGGACAAGACCTCAGATATCAGCAAGTCCAACCCATCACCCAACATCTCATGACTAACTAAACCATGGCTCCAAGTGCCAATTCCAATCCTTTCTTGAACACCGACAGGGAGGGTGACTGCCACCTCCCTGGGCAGCCCATTCCAATGGCCAATTACTCTTTCTGTGAAGAACTTTCTCTTCACCTCAAGCCTAAACTTCCACTGGTGCTGCTGCTTGAGACTGTGTCCTCTTGTTCTGTTGCTGGTTGCCTGGGAGAAGAGACCAACCCCCACCTGTCTACAATCTCCTTTCAGGTAGCTGTAGACAGCAATAAGGTCTCCTCTGAGCCTCCTCTTCTCCAGACTAAGCAACCCCAGCTCCCTCAGGCTCTTAGGTCTCCCTGAACTCTCCACTTCTCCAGGCTCAACAACCTCAGTTCCCTCAGCCTGTCTTCATAGCAGAGGTGCTCTAAACCCCTGATCATTTTTGCGGCTCTCTGTCAGGTCTATGCTTTTCCTATGTTAAAGGCTCCAGACCTGGCACAGTACTCCAGGTGAGGTGTCACCAGAGCAGAGTTAAGTGGCAGAATCAACTCTCTGGATATGCTAGCAACACATCTTTTGATGCAGACCAGGGTATGATTTGCTTTCTGGGCTGCAAATAGAAGGGTTTTCTCTGAATAAGGCAGCAGCAGGCATCCTCTGAAATCCATGGGGGATGTAATGCACTGCAACTTGCACCCTGCTGTTGATCAATCTGCTGTTTAAGGATTTCTTGTGCCTGCCTGGCTGTACGTCTGCCTGGTGCTGCCCTGGAGGGAAGGCTTGGCCAGGAAGGAGATGGAGGTGGGACAGCAGCAGGAATCTGCAGCTGCAGAGATGTGGCAAACTTCTCCCCCGTACCCTGCTGCCCTGCAGCAGCATCTGTGCTTGGGAGGTGACCTAGAGATGCCAAGCCTCTCTTCCTCACCATCCAGACTCCTTCTTGCAATTGAGCCTCCCTACCTCACCATCAGCTCAGCTCTGGTCTAATTGAAAGGCATCCCTGCCCATGGTAGGGAGGTTGGATTAGATGATCTCTAAGGTCTCTTCCAGCCTACGCCATTCTGTGATTCTAGGAGTCACACACTGTCTGCTCATGTTCAGCTTCTCATCCATCAGCACCCCCAAGTCCTTTTCCACAGGGATGCTTTTTAATACCTCATACCCCAGTCTATTGAAAGCAAGGATTGCTCTGCCCCAGGTGCAGAAACCTGCACTTGCTCTTGTTGAACCTTATGAGGTTCACCTGGGTCCACCTCTCCAACTTGTCAAAGTCCCTCTGGATGACATCTTGTCCCTCTGGTGTATTGAGACCACAACTCAGCTTGGTGTCATCTGCAAATCTGATGGGGATTTAAGACGTTAAATTTGCCTGAATTATTTATTCATCCTTTCAAGCACTCTGGCATCTATTTTTTTGCTGTCATATTGTTCCTACAGTCTGATTAACTTGGACCTAATATTTGATAAAAGTATTCTATTGGTGGGAGTGTATGCTTTTTATATTACATTTGCTAACACAAATGTATGCACAAGCCAAATTTACCATGCTGCATCATATCCCCCAGATGCAGTGGTAATGTTTTATACAAATTATATTTGCAAAACTCACTGTAAATGCTGGTAGCAAGACTACTTATTTTCATAATGGTGAAAATTCCATGCCCAGGTCAACCCCCAAAACTATAACATCATTGGAGGTGTTTAGGAGGAGACTGGATGGGGCGCTTGGTTGCATGGTTTAGTTGATTAGGTGGTGTTGGATGATAGGTTGGATGCAATGATCTTGAAGGTCTCTTCCAACCTGGTCTATTCTATTCTATTCTATTCTATTCTATTCTATTCTATTCTATTCTATTCTATTCTATTCTATTCTATATTGCAAAAAAAACCCAACCAAACACTCTCTGCTCATGGTAGTTCACAACATATAAATAATAGAAATCTTGGAGCCTGTCTCACCTAACTTCACTTTCATTCTAGGGCTTACTATCCTTTTGTGTGTTCAGCCAATGTATTCATCATATCTAATTTGTATCTCTTTGGGGAATATATGTCTGATTTGTGCCTCTATTTTGACCAACTGAAGAAGGATCCTAAACAACTCGCTCCAACTGTCTATCTGATATGTAACTAGAAGTTAGTAGTTTATCTTGTGATCAAATTCATATGATATTTGACACACATCATCATCTCCTTGGGCTTTTCCAAATATTAAACGTCAATGAAAATGCTCATCTGTGCAACTGCATACAGATTTACATACTCAGAGACCAAACTGAGCTTGCAACGCCACTGTGCACTACAAAACAAATGGACAGAGAAAACAGCATTTCCTAATTGTACTCGGTTAGAAGGGATTATAAATTATGATTTGTTTATTTAATAATTCCACACAAATCAGCATAATTTCAAATAGGACTCCCCAAACAGTCTCCTAAACTTAACCATGTCAATAATCTGACATGAGACTGATGAAGTTCTTCAGAACTTCAGAAGTTCTTCAGAACTTCAGAACCTTTTTCTTTGTTCAAAGATGTAAAAATATGATTTGCTTCTGTAATTTTCTGTCTAATTCTATGTTTGTTTCTGTACTGCATTGCATACAGGATACACTTTATCAGGAGGGAAAATAAGACTCATTGATATCTACAAATGATTTCCTATCATCCTGTAGAAACAATTTCATGTGTTTCACTGCCTGAGGGGGAAATATTAATTTGACTCATAAGGACATGATAATACATGCTATACATTTTTTATGCATTATTGGCAGGTTTGGCCATTTGAAATGGAGAAATCACAGTCCTGTTCCTACTGGAGCTATCTATTAGCAAGTACATCTGCACCTGCAGACACAAAAGGGATTTCTTAGTTCTCAAATTTTAATTTGTCTCTCTCTTTTCTAGGAATTCTCTTCAGCACACTGAGTTATCAATAAATATTCTAGAAGTATACACACCAGAAGCATTCAGGGAACACTCAAAAAAGCTTGACTTTGCTCTCTTTTCATCTGTACTACTTCTCATTCTGTTAAGGGAGGAATTGTTTCATTTTCTACGGAATAAATCCATAAATAAATGGCAGGTTACATTTTTTCATTAAATAGCATAGAAAAGTCCTTCATAACCACACAATTACTTTTGTTATATTGGAAGAAGAGGTCCATAAAACTCTCATAATATAGGAACAGATGTTTTGGTAGCTCCAATGAAACTGGTTTGATACCTGCAATTAAACTGGTTTGATACCTGCAAGTAAAGTGGCCTCCAAACAATTTCTGACTAGTGCTAAGAAAAATAATGTTGCATTTAATGAAAAAAAGAATAATCACTTCAATCCAGGATGATTTAAAAATGGTTTCCTATGTAGTGGCTGAATAAACATGGTATGACATATTTATACAGTAATAAATTTAATTGTGTTTCTCTCTTTCTTCCTGATCTAAGGAAGTAGAAAATATAATATCTCATAATATGATTAATATTGTTCTTAGTGTTCTAATCACAGAAGGCTCATCTAATACAATATTGCATTTGTGTCTACAGATAATTGCCTTCCTTCAGAGAGTGGTCTGAATAATAAGCTGGCGTAATTAAAATAAACTGGCATCATTTCAGAGTGTATTGCAACTGTACAAAAGTAACCAGCAGACACATTTTTGGGGAAGTAAACTTCAATATGACTTATTCACTCACAGATGGCAACGGCATTATGGCATCATACTTTAATTGCTGGCAGTGGAGAATTCTGCAAAAAAATTGCCTGGATATGTGGAGTTTGAAGAATGTGAATGAGGAATGTTAGCTATGAAGTATAAGGCTGCATGGATGCATACATAAAATACCCTTCTCTCCAACACAGAATCATCTGGCCATTAACCTCTCAAAGAGTTGTGCAGCCAAGTGAAAGGCATCTTTTTCTTTAGATAACATGCTCATGCCCTCAGCCAGGGTTACAACTGCATGCAGAACTAACACAGATACATGATTCCTCAACCACTTAAAAAAAAAAAAATCCAGTATAAAAGGTAGGCTTTAGGCTTATGCTTTCTCATATGCAAGAACTACAGGTGGAGTTCTTTCTATTTAATTTTCGCCTCCTAAAACTTATATATCTAGCTGATTGTGAAGTATACAAAGAGTATGACATAAGCCTAATCTAAATTGTGGCATCAAATAGATGGATGAGTCATTTTTGTAAGGTACCAGTATCTTTGTGTTGTCTATAGAATAGAATAGACCAGGTTGGAAGAGACCTGCAACATCATCATCATCCAACCCATCATCCAACACCATCTAATCAACTAAACCATGGCACCAAGCACCCCATCAAGCCTCCTCCAGTGATGGCGACTCCATCACCTCCCCAGGCAGCCCATTCCAACGGGCAATCACTCTCTCTATGAAGAATTTCTTCCTAACTTCCAGTCTAAACCTCCTGTGGTGCAGCTTGAGACTGTGTCCTCTTGTTCTGGTGCTGGGTGCCTGAGAGAAGAGACCAACCTCTGCCTGTCTACAACCTCCCTTCAGGTAGTTGTAGACAGCAATAAGGTCTCCCCTGAGCCTCCTCCTCTCCAGGATAAGCAACCCCAGCTCCCTCAGCCTCTCCTCATAAGGCTTGTGCTCCAAACTCTTCACCACCTTTGTTGCCTTTGTTGCCCTTCTCTGTCCTTCTTCTATAGGTAGAACCTAAAGAAATAGCATAAGCCTCAACTTCAGATTTTTACACAGTTAATGCTGAACACAAGTTTCTGCATCTAGTCACAATACCCAAGATACATTTTCTTTCTAGATGCCATGTAGTGTCATATCTCTATCTATTTGGTCACATTGGTGCTGGGCATCATTTGTAGAAAGGCTGTACTCCAAAACAGATGGTAGCTTGAGGTCCACAAAACTCTTTCATTGTAAGACATTTTCCCTTTTCTGTATAAAATTTTATTATTGTCTGCATCTGCTCCAGTTTTGAAACAACCAACTAAATATATGATCAGAAGCATACAACTTTAATTTATCATTCTTTTGAGTTGATATATAAGCCTAAAAATATTTCCCTTATAGCTACTCTTTCCCAGTTTCTAAATTCAAAGATCATATTGTACTTCTATTTTTTAGTGGAACATGCTGTCAGTATGGAAGGATATAATTCTTGATTGCAGATTTGTTTCTAGGTATCCAGAGAAGGGCAATGAAGTTGGTGAGGGGTTTGGAACACAAGCCCTATGAGGAGAGGCTGAGGGAGCTGGAGCTGCTTAGCCTGGAGAAGAGGAGAGTGAGGGGTGACCTTATTGCTCTCTACAACTACCTGAAGGGAGGTTGTAGCCAGGCAGAGGTTGGTCTCTTCTCCCAGGCAGCCAGTGCCAGAACTCCCAGGCAGCCAGTACCAGAACAAGAGGACACAGTCTCAGGCTGCGCCAGGGCAGGTTTAGGCTGGATGTTAGGAAGAAGTTCTATACAGAGAGAGTGATTGCCCATTGGAATGGGCTGCCCGTGGAGGTGGTGGAGTCACCTTCATTGGAGTGTTCAGGAGGAGACTTGATGGGGTGCTTGGTTGCATGGTTTAGTTGTTTAGGTGGGTTGGATTGGTTGATGGGTTGGACGCGATGATCTTGAAGGTCTCTTCCAACCTGGTTTATTGTATTGTATTCTATCCAGAATGGCTTCCAGTTATGGCAACAAGGTGTGATAGTGAATTTGTATTTATTAAATTGTATTTTTTCTACTCCAATTTTGCCATCACTTGTCATTCTACCACCCTTCATCTCAGGTCCTAGTTTTAGAAGCAGCAATACTGCGCACAACTTACTGACAAAATTGCTGAATAACATGAAGCCTACTGCTGCTTCCAGCAGTGAGACAATTCAATTAGGCAATTCTTAATCATGTGCCCTCTTAACATTATATAGTGCTATTTTTTTTTCAGTACTTAATCAAATTACTCTGAAATGTTTGAATTCTTTTCAATTACTTAACTTCTAAAGTTATCAGAGAAAAGAAATTTTTGGAGAAGATTTATTTTTCATAAAATAACTTTAATATTGATTACATTCCTAGGCCTTCATTGTTTTGTTGTTTTTTTGTTGTTTTTTTTTTTTTTTTTTTAATTGAATACTGCATCAGCTTTCCATTGTTTTGTGCAGGACTGCTGGTAGACTAACAGTCCACAGCTACTCACGTCAGTTACATTCTCTTTCAGGCTTTTGGCTTGTCTCCAGGGATCAAAGCTAATGGCTAGACAAAGATTTTCTCAACAAAATCTGTTGGGATTCCTGAGTGAATTTGTCTGAGCTTGCACTTAAAAAAAAATATATATTTTCCTTGTAGATAAAGTGTGTTCTGTTTAAAAGTTGTTAATTACTACTGGATTTGGATTTGTTTAATTATTTCCACCTGCAAAAAGTACCTCCTTCTTCCACTTACTGAACACAAACACCTATTGAAAACTTTTTTCTTTTAATGTATTGATAATAATTATTTTATTATCTGCAGGTGTAATACTCTTACTCAAGGTTTAATATTTTCCTCTATATGCTAAAATATATCCTCTTTGTGCATCTAGTTCTACCAGCTCCGATGTATTTTCCTGATATCTTTATCTTTCCTTATTAATGTCTTTAATTGCTCCATCAGTTCAAGTAGACAATTTCCTCTTCCTTATCCTCTCTGGGCTAAATTAAAATGTTCTGTTACATGGTTTGTTGAGACTCCTTTCTGAGGTTATCTATCACTGAAATCCTCCTCATTGTTCATCTTTCCAGTATTTGAAATGAAATGCAAAGTTAATGTGGAATTTAAAATATACCCCAGATAATATTTCCATTTAAAATAACACATTTTTGCAGTATTTACAGGAGAAAAATCTGCTATGATCTTAACAGGCAGAGAAGGGGGCATTAGAGCCATGCAGACACTGCAGCAGGCCTCAGTACAGAAGACTTAAGGCATCATTTGGAGCTCATAAGCCCGGCAAATGAACAAAACTCCCCCAGGCTTGCCAGATCCCTCCTAAGAAAATATGCCTGATTCAACACAGGGTCAGAGCCTGAAAACTCAGTGGACAATTTCTAATTAATATCAAGTTTCCCTCCTGAATTATGACATATCATGTAAAATTTCCACATAATATTTCCTAGCATCTTGCTGTTTGATTTTTAACCTGTAAACCCACAGATGGTCAGTAGATTGCATTAATTTCTTGATCAAATATTTTAACCTCCTTTCTGTCTTCACTTGTATCACATTAGCCAAGACCTTTATCTTATAACTCCAATAAAACTTCAGATGTCTGAAGAAGTTGAACTATTTGTTGCTTTAGTTGGTGTTGCCAGATAGTTTTAAACAGCTTCTGCATATAATCCCACAGATTTCTGTGTAATTTAAATGGGTCTATTTCTCTCTGTCTGGAATGGATTTCTGCTTCAAGATGCTCGTTCAGCTGCTCATACTTCACCTTCCATGCTTCAAACATTGCTCTAATTTCTTTTTTGTTCTTTGCACTTGTTTTGAGATGCACCCAAAAAAAGCTTTCCTATGATCTTTTAATTCCTTTTAGTAGTGGTTTGGCAATTCTGCCTACTCACAAGAGTTGTGAAGCCTGCAAATGAAACCAGGAGCAAGAGCACAATCCTATATTGTCATTCTGTGTTACTTTTGAGCTCTGCTGAAAGTTGGGATCACTGCTTACAGAAATCTTCCAAACACTCTTGATTAGCGATGGCAACTCCTTAAGCTAAATTGTCCATCTCGTTGTGATTTTCTCTAGGAATTTTGTCTTCAGCCAGAACAGGTAAGACAAAACAAACCTGCTTCTTTCCAAACCTGCTTCTTTCCAAACCTGCTTCTTTCTAACGTTTAATGCTGGGCATAGATGAAACTTATCTTTTTTGAGCTTATCTCATTCTGTGCCATCAAGAAGCAAGCTTGAAAGGAGAAGTGATAGAAACATTAGATGTTGCTAAAATAAATAATGTGCTTGGAAAATCTAAAGCGCAACACCATTCATTGTTAATGCAAAAGATGTGACGTGTCTTTTCTGTTTCACAATTGACTTCATCCGCTAAAGTTAGTCTTACTTAAATATGAAGGACAGTAGGAAACACAAAATGATTTGATAAATATTAATGCTCACTGCATCTGCTAATGAATTAGAAAGAAAAGAAAATCTTGAGTCATTGTTTTGCTCCTCCGACTTTGCAATGCAGTTGAATGACGTGAGCAGTGGTGTATCAATGAATTAATGTCCATAAAGAAAGCCAAAAAGGAAAAGAGTTTCTGAATTTGTTGTTATTTTTATTGTAACAATTATTTAATAAGCATAGACAAATATGAAAATATTTCTTCAGGAATCAGGTGTATATGTACTGAAAGATCTGCAGCTGCTCAGTGGAATTAATACTCTTCTCAGTATCTCTACAATGGTTTACAGTTATGGTTTCACCAGGTTTCCCGGGCTGATTAATCCCGAGTTTGTATGCAAAAGTGCAGAGGCCTATGTCTGTCTGCTTGCTCCAAGATGCACTTACATTCTTGGATTGCAAGCAGATCCACAAGAAACCTGCCCTAAGTTTGGCAAGACATCTGAAAGGCGAAGATGGATCAACAAGTTCTCATGTTCTCACTTTCACTAGAAACATCTCATTAACTGCTCTGGTGAATGAGAGCAATGATTTTCATTTAAACCACAAGTTACATTCACTTGAGTCTTTAGGAAAAAATATTTAATTAAAAACACAACTGCTGATAAATGCATATGTAATGTACACAACACACAGATGAGAATTACTCAATATAACATGAATTTCTGTGGGAAATGTCAGCAGGAACAATTTTTTAAACCACTTTTTACTCTTTCTGCAGGTTTTGGGGTTTTTTGTTGTTATTGGTTTTGGTTTTGTTTTGTTTTCAGTATCCCCATACATACAGGAAAAATTAGCAACAAAAAAAATATAAAATGTCTGTATAGATAAGTCATTATCAGAAAATACAAAGGAGGACCAATGTTTTCCATGGAGAATTAATTTCATAAAAATTAATTTTTATATTTAAAGAAAAATGTTTAGTCCAGGACTCCTAGTAGCTCTAACTTGGGTGATCTTAATTGTCTTTTTACTTTGGAAATTAATACCCATTATGTGGCTGGTTCTTAGCAGTGTCCAGTTCAGGGAAAAGGAAGATTCCTGTGAGTCACTTTTCCATTCCCATGATCTAGTCTTTAGAGAGTGAAATGTCACCCGCATTTGTGGCAGAGGTTCTCAAACAAACCATTCAGTTGTAAAGGGGATGCACTGCATTGAAGTTTTCACTGGCATCACGTTTTCAGCAGTAAGGAAACAGAAGCCCCAGTGCAGTTACAGTAATTCTGGCTTATTTCTTTATTATAATTTTTGAAACAGTATTCCTTCATTATCACTTTTGAAACAGCTGCAAATATTGCTCAGTGATAGGGCAAGAGTACAGCAGCATTTCTCCCTCTCTGCCTCACAAATATACACATCCTTGTGTTGTCAAGAGATCTATCCCCATATTCTCTTGGGGACTGCAACAGGCAAAGCTAAACTAATCGATGGGCTTTCCTCTGGACATCAAGCCCTGCGAAGGTACCAACGAAAGTATCAAAGAACAACTCCCTATTTCAACCGTTGCAAACTCTGCAGCTTTCACTGAGGCTTTTGAAAGCCTCACATATTTTTATTTTAGTTGGAGCAAGGTTAGTATTCAAGCTCAGAGATTCATCTGGTGGGCCTGACAGCCACCCCTCTAGCCATCCCATAGCATCCTAGCCATAGTATATATATATATATATATATATATGACCAAAGCTCAGTGGTGAAGTGTGAAATGTTTCTTTCCTGTCAAATGAGTGCAGAAGTTGAAAAAAGGTGGCCTAAGAGCAGGAGGCTTGAAGGTTAACCTTATGGATGGTGGGTGGAACCAGTTTTAAAAGTCAGTCCACTTCCAGACTTACACAGCATGATAGTCAGTGGTAGAGTCCTAGAGGGGGTCCTTAAAAGAGCTGGCTGCAGAGAATCACGTGTGATCTAAATGGGACAGAGTAGGAAAATCCAGACATGTTTCAATGATGTCTCTGAGATACTCTAAGAGAAGCTGAGGAAATAGGAATTTTTTTAGATCTTGGAGCAGCAGATACAAAATGTAGTGATGACTCCTGCTAGGATAATTACATAGCTCTAGTGTCACATCTTTCAACAAGCAAAGTAATACAGAAGAACTGGGAAACTTAATTTGCAATATCAGGCCATTGTTACTTTAGGAAGAAAGGGGTGGGGGGATAAATGATGGGGAGATTGTGTTTCAGACATACAGCATGTGCACAAAGGCTACCAGGTTCTGCAGGGAATCCTAAAAATAATTTTCTGCAGTCTAAAAATCTCAGGGGGTTGGTTAGACCTCAGTGACATTTTCATTTCCCTGGTGGGGAAAATGAGATGTCCCCAGCAGCACAGCTTCACACTCTTAATAAGTAATAGGCTTTTAAAAGCACAATGTTATATGATGGCATTTTATGCAGAAATCTAACTCGTAAACTCAGAGAGCAAAGAATGATATAGAGAATTACAAGCTAGATACAGCACACATTAATATATGGCAGCAGTAAAAATCACAAAGGATGGATTGCCCCCTTACACACAGGGGTAAACATGTAAACCTCTGTTGCAGCCAGTAGGGGTAAGGCAGTTTACTGAGGGTGGAAAAAGAGATGTGAATCAAGCTTCAATAGCTCAAAACTTACTGGTTCTTATACACTATTGTTTAATAAAAATGTAAGGAACTATCAACATCTGAACAGCTGTAACACGTTACTCAGTTGTCAGTAATGGCTTAACCTGTCCTTTTTCTCAGTGTAAAGCCATTTCTCCTTACTACATGTTTATCTGCTGGGGATCTAAAAGAGAACTGGGCAAAGGCAGGTAGCAAGCATTGAAAAACACCAAAAGAAAAAGTGCCTGTAAACATTTTAAACAAGAAAGCACTAGTTCACAATCCTAAGCTTAGCTCTGCTTCTCTTCAGACTAATACAGGCATGTGTTATACTGAAAACCAGTATGAGTGTGTGCAATGAAAGCTTTATCTGTATAGTGAATAGTACATTTATGTATAAGCCACTTGTACTGCTTTGAATTGCAAGATACTACCTCAGTTTAGGGCACTGTGAGTTTTTGCATAGCTAAACCCCTAACATATACATAGAGATTTGTGTGTTTATATGCTTCATATGTATCACACAAACATGTATATTTCAAACTCATTTAACTCTGGATCTAACACTGGAAGTCATCTCAACCTGCTTAAAGAAGGGCCAGCTTCACTACTTCCTACCTAATTTATTTAGTGAATCTATAATATTTCTAAATATGAGATTTCATGTATGTATAGATGTATGCATGCAATACAAATGCAATGTACTGCCTCTAAAGGACAGGCTTGACCTGGATCTTTGAAATGCAGCACTGAGAGGACCAAAATGTATAACAGGTCTCTGGAAAGACTGGAGGAAAAACTACGTCAGTGCAGCAGTGGTTGGTCACTGCTTACCTTCACTGGTAAGAAATAAAATGTAACCACCCTACTTCAATATCCCAAAATACCTTTCTTGATGTTTTCACAGTTACAATACAATACAATCCAATACACCAGGTTGGAAGAGACCTTCAAGATCATCGTGTCCAACCTATCAACCAATCCAACCCACCTAAACAACTAAACCATGGCACCGAGCATCCCATCAAGTCTCCTCCTGAACACCTCCAATCATGGTGACTCCACCACCTCCCCGGGCAGTCCATTCCAATGGGCAATCACTCCCTCTGTATAGAACTTCTTCCTAACATCCAGCCTAAACCTCCCCTGGCACAGCCTGAGACTGTGTCCTCTTGTTCTGGTGCTGGCTGCCTGGGAGCAGAGACCAACCTCCACCTGTCCACAGCCTCCCATCAGGTAGTTGTAGAGAGCAATAAGGTTGCCCCTATTAAACATGGAACTTGGAGAAGTTGCTGATTATTCTTAACAATGCAGTGAATACAGAAATTAGTTCATAAGCTTAGTGGACTAGAAGAAGACAAAGCAAGACCTTAACTGAAAAATTTCTTTGCATCAGAATACCCTCTCTGATCCACAGCTCCTCAACTTGTTCAAGTTATTCATCAAAAAGGACTAGCAGAACAGATCACAAAACCCTTCACCGTGGGCCAGTATTATGTTTAAATGAACAACATCCATCTATCTCTGACTGAGAAATCACTAACATTTTTAAAGATATCAACAGTTCTCACCTCTAGAAGTAGCACTCAGAACTGAAGCTTTGATACTGAAGCAAAATAGAAGTTTAAATTCCAGTATTTCTTTCACAGTGCCTATGTGCTATGCTGAGCTGAGCAGACATATGCTATTCCCCAGCACAGTGTCAATCAGATGGTGTTAGTTTCTTTACCTACTAGGTGAATTAGCCTAGGCTTTGGCTTCTTTGTTGAATATTCATATTTTGTTAGGTTCCATTTTAATTTAATGCAGTATCAAAAAAATAACTATGAATACTTTGCTGAATCCCAGCTTCAACTGCTGCTGAAATAATGCATTTCTCTGCAGCCTATGACACAGTTACTGGATATGTGGTAGTGGTCCAGGAAATCCAGGACTCATTTCAGTCTGTAGTAGAACAGAGGCACAAAGCTGGAACTTGAACTGTGTGGAAGTTCAGGTATTTTGCTGTATACTTTCCAAGACTTTCTTCATTTGTCTTCTTCCTTTCTTTGCATTTTTAGTGACACTTTTTTAGGAGCCTTTGCAGAAGGCTGTGTGTTATTTCTTGCTATGTACAGTCATGATTCCAAGGGTATTTTTTGTAAGAGCATTTCACAACCATCCTGTGCTGCCTCTCCTCCAACTTTATACATAATTAGTCTCACTCCTGCACCACTCATTCTTTATGCTATTACATACATACTATACAGACATTTTTGGAGGTTGGCAGGGAACCAGTGCAAAATCCATGTTAAAAAGATTCTTTACGCTTGTTTACTTAATTATTTTAAGGCTTAGTTTTATCTTCAGTCAATTCCACGGTTCACTCCTCTGCCTGGTCCTATACAAAGTTGTGGCACAGCTAAAGAGGAGGATGCTCATGCTTACTGCAGAGGGGGTGGACTACATGACCTTCAGAGGTTCCTTCCAATCCAGAGCATTCTATGACTCTATGTGGGTACAGAAACACAGGGTAGCTAGGGCAGAAACTACCACCTTTAGCACTGCTTTCCAGGGACATGCCCATAAACACATTCCTGGGAGACAACCCCTTCTCTTCTTTGTTTCTGAGGGTTGGTTCTGATACAGAACTGAATGATTAGACTTGTAACTGACTGAGATGAGGAGTCAGGTTAAAATCTGACTTTTGAAGCTTACAAAACAGCAGGAACTGAGGATGTGAATGTGGTTGTAAAGGATGTAAATCAACTGACAGAGTGGTGGTGGGAACCCACTCATCATTCATGGAAGGCAGGTGATCCACAGAGTAGGCAGAGTAGGAATGTTTACCTTGAAGGATTTATGGCCTGCTAAGCTTCAGCATAGGGAAAGCAGAACTACCTCAGGCATCATAGAAAGGGTTTTTATACCATTATTTGTTCTTGTCGCCCAAGGACATCAAAGGAAAGATTGGCAGACAATCAAGAGAGGTTTTTGACAGGCAAATGACAAACGGTGGTTGGAGAGGCCTAATATTGATATTCTTGGCAATAAACTTAAAATAAACCACAAGAGAATGATGGGCTGGATAACTTCAGACCTTCTGGAATGGTCACACACTGTCACTGTAACTTGCTTCACATATAATTAACAAACTTTTTAAATACCATATAGCTATTTTAGAGGTAAAATGAAAGAGGCTCCCAATTTCCTTCTTAAGCCACTGCAAATTCCTCTGTGCTAGAGGACAATGCGTGCCCTGTTTACAATACCAGAAGGCTCAAAGTACCTGCAAGAAAAGAGATGGGAAAATATACACTGAGTGTTTTGCAAAATGATTCATAAATAAATTAATTCTGATTGAATTGTTGTGACTTGAATGTTTAATCCCTCAATCAGTTTTCATTTGTGTAAAATTCTTGACTAAGCTGTGGATAGGAATATGTTCAGTTAGCTGTGGGTTTGAATCTAGGGATGCTGAGATTTTCTCACCTCACACAGACTGTTAAAAAGGTAATTGTGTGTTGCAAGTTTGGATGGATTCATTGCATATATCTGATCAAAATTTCTATTTTACAGCTATTGGTGCCTTACAATTTTTATGCTGGTGTGACAGTGGTGGAAATGCAATGCTTGTAAGGGAGTGATTCCTGAGCTGTGTCACTGCAAGACCTCACTTCATCTCAGAGCCTACTCAATAAATCTTCAAGATTTTTGCAAGCACTAGAAGCCTAGTGGCTTGTTTTCCTTCTTTTAATAGTAACAAATGCATTCTCCCTTGTTACCTACAAAACTGCAACCTAGCAGGCAAATTGGTTTTATCAGATCATCACAAGCATGCCTTCTATTCTTCTGCTGATGTCCTTGGTACAACTGTGTACAGTGAACTTACTTTTCTTTGGCCAAAAAAGTCCCTGAAGTGTTTTAAGTTATAGATGCATGGTATTGCAGCTATCTCATTCAGTTTCAGTGTTGGATTAGGTGCATAAACCAAAGGGCCAGGTTTATAGTCATAGCTAGACTTTAGATACATAACTTGTATATACATGCCCTGGCATGCAGAGATTTGGCTGACCTATGCAGAAGATAAAACACCAGTAATCATTATGCACAGGCCATGCACATGTTTATGCACGTCATATACAAAGAGAGGCTAATAGGAATCTTTGCTCTCAGCAAGCTAAACAAATTCACTTAACAGTGAATCCAAACTTTTAAAACATTCTATTTGTAAATTGCAGGCAAAATGTTATGCTTGGCCCTACAGCTCTCATGCCACTGGACTTCAATTACCAGAACCATTACAATACTCAGCTGAAAAAATTCAGACTGAAGTCCACATCTGGTAACACTTCCTCTAGTAAGAACCTCTTTGCTCACTAAACAGGTTCTCATGTCTCACAACAAGTTCTACCACCTTTGTCTTCTATTCCTTCTCTTTCTAAAATGGTGGTAACAGTAGATACCTGCACACACTTCTTAGGAGAACTGCAATATCTCCTGCCACACAGACCTCAGAGTCCTTAAATAACACACAATAAGTAGCAATCTCTTCTATACACTGCAGACAAGAGTCCTGGGAATACACCAAAAAGTGGGCATATTAAAAGATTCACACAGCTTATAAAGCCAGCATTAAGTGGAGAGGGAAATTAAGTACAAGCAAAGGAGAAAAGATACTGTTAAAGTAAAATTTGAAAAATATTGAGGTTAAATGAAGTGGGAAAATGTTGCTTTAAGTATCACACTTTGTTTAATATGTTCACAAGCACCGTGAATATATTCTCCTTTGGAGCTGTTGTGAAAATATGTGGCTGTGTATGCACAAATACACATCAGTGCATAGAAATATATCTCAAATGTGAATACATGTGCACATGGAAAATGGAAGCAAACTGAAACCCCAACACTAAGCTCTAAAATATCAGAGACATAACATAAAATTAATGGTCTGTGTTCTGAAGCCCTCACCCTGCAAAAGGAGTTTTAACTAAATAAGAACATCATGGTTTCGTGCCAACTGCATAATACCAATACTTGCAATGTAATTTGAAAATCTTGATAGAAGGGCACAGAGAAGGTTAGAGTGTCTTTTGAAAGTAGTTCTGTTACATTTACAGGTAGGAAAATTGAATTCCTTGAAATCTTCTGCACGTTCATTTTTTCAATACCTTCTGACAAAAACGTGTGCAAGTTCACCACATACAAATAAAAGAGGCAGCAGAGGCCACGGTCAGGTCTAAATTGATTACCAGACTAAAATTTCAGGTCACCTACAAGCATCCAAAGCCTGTGAGCAGTGTCTCCTAATCAAATCAATTCAGCTGAGTTTCTAGGGATGAAGCTTGCTTTCTCACCACACTCTTCATTTTTCAAACTTAGCACTATGCTTCAAACTCTGAAGTGAAGGAATTCTGCCCACAGTAACTTTGGAGTAACAATTCTGTTCCTGAGTAGCACCTTTCTGAATTCCAGAACACAGGCTTCCTTCTCTAGTTGTGCCTAAGCACAGCCATCCCCAGGAGAACACGCAGCACATCCGCAAGTAACTTTCTAGAGAGACTTTCCATATCACACATTTCAACAGAATCTGGATATGTCCTAATAGGCTCAAGAAATACGTAACTGGAGGTGAGCAACCTAGGCAGGGACTAGTTGACATGATGGCACAGTGAAAGTACAGCAGACATGAGAAATGCTACTTGATTAATTTTTCATTGTGGACCAGGTGGCTGAAAGCAACACACCACTTCTCACTAGTCCAGATGCTGTGCAACACCTTTGTAACTGAGGGCAGTGAAGAGACACAATATTATGCCTGGATGTCACCTTTCTTATGCTTCTTATTTACATTTGATATTGAGCAGATCCTCTTCCCCTCCCCTCACCATATGACTCCATTTCTCTCTACTATCATTGACAGAACAAGCGAGAAAATAAAGGTTTCACTATGACTCTCTAAGTCACTACTGGATATACTGATTCTTGAGACTCATGGGGCAGTTGGTGCTGCCTCTTCATCAAGGCATCATCTCGTATTACTGTCTAGCCCGATAAGAGGCTCATATTAAAAACTCATTGGTTTAGTGAGCTAGATAAAACATAGCAATCATTTTTACCATATAGCTATTTGGTGCTCCATAAAAGCTGGCTGCAAAAACCTACACTGCTTAGATAACTGGCTATCAGTTTTGACCTTCAAAGTTGAGGTTATAGAGAACTGTATAAATATTAAAATTACAGACGAGGCTGAACTGCAAAGTTCATACTCAGATCTCATATCAAACTTACCCAACACTTCAGTGCATTGGGAATGACTGATTTGGTTTGGGACCATCTCTAATTAAAAAAAATATATGTATCTAATAATCTCACATAATTCCCACTGCTATGTTTTCTATATACCTTGCCCTAGGTCTCTCTCACTTATTTCAGAAACCTGAGTCATACATTTGGGCTTTGGAGAATTGAGAGTTACCGAACAGATAACTCTAGCTCATAATGAATATATAGTATCCTTAGGAGAGTCCATGCACAAGCAAAGAGAGAGAGAGAAAAAAATACAGCTGCAGTGAGAGTCTACACAAAAGCTGGCAGACCAAAAATACAACTAAAGTGAGCAACTCTCTCTCTAGCTAGGAGGCAGAGAAGTGCAACAAAGATGTGCTCATGAATAAGCAGTGGAAGAAAAAAACCAATAAGCTAGAAAGGGGCATCAGAGAGACATAAATGAGGTGACTAATTTGTTCAAGAAGACAGGAGAAAGTGCTACCTATTTCTAGCCGTGTGAATTTTCTGTGGGCCCATGACTTTGGATCTGAGTGCATCTCCCCACTGTTTGAATCAAGAACTGCCTTCCTCATCACTGCTCCACAGCAGGGCTCTGGCTTTTTGTGGGCCTACTATACTATGGTAACACTGGGTAAAACAAACAACAAAACAATTCCAGCATATGTAAGGCAAGTCCAGAGTTATGATCCAAAGCAATAGTACAGAGTAACACCATTTTAGTCAGTGGAAATTAGGGAACTAAACCACCACATAATGTAAAATCCCATGAGCATGAAATCAATTGAGTACATTAGAAACATCATGTCTCACCAGTCTTTGCTGATAATAAATTATCTGCTGCCTGTGAATAGCCAGAGACCAAACTGGGTAACAGAATCCAAAAAAGAAGAATTTCTCCTATCACCTGACAGTTCATCTAGATTTGAGGAAACGATTCAGTAATAAATGGTGCTTTGCAAACAAAATGAAAGTTTCAGTTAAGAGTTTCATCTTCATTTCACACAAGACAGAATATCAAATCAGTCTTAAAATTATAAGATGCACAGTTATGATTACCATAAGGTAGACACTTTCTCCATTAATTTAACAGAATAGATTCAGACCAGGTCAGAATCTTCCCTGGTAATATTTTTTGTTACCTGAAAAGCTGAAAATATTGCAAAAAACATTCTCAATAAGGACGTTTCGGTGTCTTGAGGAAAAAATAGTTTGTGTTTGAGGAGAGCAAATTGGTCACATAATGGATTTATTTTTCTTACAATGTTAAGATTATTTTTTTTTACTTTTACCATTCCACATTGATTTTTTTGTGTAAGCTACCCCCAGAGGATTTCAGTTTTCTAGGAGCAAACAAAAACTTCTTAAATTAAGCATGGGCAGCCTGAAGACACATTAAATTCTTTTTAAAACACTACTTTCCCTTAATTTTTTTTTTAATGAATTTTTCACCCTTAATGCTATGCAGAGAGCCAGTAGTTTGTAGGCAGTTTCTTGGAGGTTGTTTTTTTTTTTCTTCTATTCACAGTGCAGCATGAAAATGATCAAAAATAATTGTAAGAGGGAGGAAATTCGTGATTAGCTTAGTGTAACACAAATTAATGATAGATGAAAGGAGGAGAATGTATGGTGTAAGTATTAGAGGCCATAAAAATAGTAAAAAATAATAATGAAGAAAGACTGAATTTCAGTGGAGGTAATTTGTATAGGCATGCAAGAAGCATTCACTGAAATCAATAAAATGAGGCAACAGAGGTAAAGGACACAGAGGAGAAATGGAAAGCATCCCTAAGTATATGAATATATACCCAGAGGGCTGTAAGATATCTAGCAATGTACATTTAAGTTAGGGCAAAATAAGCAAATGTAGTGAAAAGTGTATTAAAAGGGTAATCAAATATAGAGAAGAGACATATGCAAGGAGTAAAATAACAGATCCAGGAGCAGAAGGTGATTCTAAATGTTCAGGACTTAATAAGATTATTAAAATATGGTAGGAGCATGCTGATTGTTACATATGCATAGTTAGGTAAGAAAGGGGCAACAGGGAAGATGAGGAGGTGAAAAAACATTGATCTGAGTGAGAACAATGATTTCCAGTGTTTCTGGACATCTTATTATTGCTACAGTACTTTTCTTTTTAGCACTATTGATAGCATAAAAGCCAACATTCAATCCCTGCTGGAAGTGATCTCGCTTAGAACAGATGTCAAAAGTGCTCAACTGTTATTTTGTCATTGATAGGAATCAGAATGAAAGAGGAGAGAACATTTTAATTATTCAACAGAAAGTTAGGCAAATGGTATCTGAATTCTCCTGTCAAGTCACAAGTGTTTGGCAGCATTTATATTGAAAATATTATAGTAGAGATTATAACTTAGATAAATGATGGAAGTTTACTGAGCTGAACAGCAGTCTGATTTAGACAGGATACTCATGAACTAAACAAGCAAGTGTGAGGCTGAACACCATGCATGTTCATAAACCTGGCTCTGTGGTGCAGTTTTCATATGTTCCAAAGGTCAGCCTCTCCCAGTTTCACACACAAGGACATGTGAACACTTCTCCTGTATTTTTTTCTCTTATGTGTTCATTCTCACTGTTCCTGATCACCCAGTGTTGTGCTTCACTCCCAAACCACCTTTTAAATCTCATGTTCACATGTCTCACTTCATCATTCCCACAATGGCATCCGAAAAATTTCTTCCTCTGATTGGATCCCAGGCTGTTCATCCATCTGTGTTTATTTCAGTCTTTAAAAAGATGCATGCTATTTAGTCATGACTTTTAGAAGTTGTTCACAGGTTCACAGATTTTCCTCCTTCCTTGCGTTTAAGTCAATGTTTTGGATTCCCTCCCAAGGGAAATTTGACTGCATTGCTTATTTATTTATTTCCTCATATCTCTTTTAAGAAAATAATAAGTAGCTTTGGCTGGTAGGGGTAGAAAATAACCCCTAGTTTTATGACCTATACTAAGGGTTATCTTGTAAACAATATGTATTACATAAAGTCAGAAAGAAGAAGAAAAAGACAGGTAAATGCTTGTAAATAGATATTAACAATGATTTTCAAAGCCAGTTCCAAATGTTTTGATTTCTGCGAGCTCCAGTGTGCAATGCCATGAAGAGGAAAATTAATTGAGGGGAAAGAAATAGATCCAATTGTCACTTTTGGTAATTGACTTCAAACTTCATGAGAAAATAAAAATAAATAAATTTTTAAAAAGCAAAATTATTATGAGGTCACAAAGGTTCAAAATGACAAGTAAGCATACTCACAATCCAGGCTAGTTTGCAGAAAGATTGATACCTCAGGCCCTAGGAGGAGAGGCTGAGGGAGCTGGGATCGTTTAGCCTGGAGAAGAGGAGGCTCAAGGGAGACCTTATTGCTGTCTACAACTACCTGAAGAGTGGTTGTAGCCAGGAGGGGGTTGGTCTCTTCTCCCAGGCAACCAGCACCAGAACAGGAGGACACAGTCTCAAGCTGTGCCAGGGGAAGTTTAGTCTTGAGGTGAGGAGGAAGTTCTTCACTGAGAGAGTTGTTCGCCATTGGAATGGGCTGCTCAGAGAGGTGGTGGAGTCACCATCCCTGGAGGTGTTCAAGAGGGGACTGGACATGGCACTTGGTGCCATGGTTTAGTCATGAGGTCTGTGGTGACAGGTTGGACTTGATGATCTTTGAGGTCTCTTCCAACCTTGGTGATTCTGTGATTATTTTTTTCTGTGAGTCTCACCTTGAAGAAAAAGAATAAAAAAACAACAACCCAAAACCCAAACCTAAACCCAAAACCCACACACCAAAAAGCAACCAAACAACAACAACAACAAAACCAAACCCAAAACCCAACTAAACAACCCCCCCCCATTCAGTTAAATGTAGGATTATAAAAAACATCATGATAAAATCTACTTAGCTTTTCTGCACTGAAGCAGGGTATCTTCTATGCTTATCAAAGCAGAGGATATGAGGAAGATGCAAAATGCAACCTGTTAGATATAACTGACTTAAAAATGTGGATGTGAAATGTCATAAGAAACCACACCATAGCTAAAGGAAAAGAAAATTAGGTTTCAGGATATTTAATTTCTGCAAAGTGTTGTGCATCCAGCTTCTGAATCACACAAAGGAGCATCTATTCCTGCCTTATTGTCCTATTGCAGAAGGACTTACTATGTAGTTCTCATCATGCCATAAACTCTCTTATACAGAAAATTAAGTTTTTTCCCTCTGTTTTTGCTGATGACTATAGTGCTTACATTATTTAATTCATAGTTTTGGAAGAATTTAATATTTTGCTGAAGAGTTCCTTAGAACTTCCTGATTGTATGAAAAGATCAATCACTCATTCTCTGCCAGATCTAGGTAGGCTTTAGGGGAGTGGGGGGAATTAAAATAAAAGACAAAATCAACATCCACTGATTCAATGGCTGGAAAAAAAATATTGATCAGTTGGGTCATTCTCTAAGCTCATTTCATTCTCTGTGTGAAAGAAAACAGCAGCCTTGTAGGAATGAAAGATGCTCTAAAGGTAGCATCTTAATGCATTTACACAAAGGGACATACTTTAAATACTTTAAGCACTTTAAATCCTCATTTTTTAAGCCATCATTTCAATACAGCTTTTGCATGGGCACATAATTGTCGCTTTGTATTGCAGTACCACCTTGAAGCAAGAAATAGAGTTCAGTTGGGCTAGGTGCTGTGCTAACATTAAGCCATAGCTTGGCTTCCCACTGAGGAACTATTAGTCTAAATAGCCAAAACAGGATGAAAAGAGAGAACATAACTGGGAGCTATTTCACAGGGATGGAGCAGATCCACTTAGAGGCTGAAAAACCTGCCCGGAGTAACCGTAGCTGCTTGCTTTCAGACAAGAATACTTTGCATATTTCCCAAGCCAGTGACTATCACCAAAAGAATCCTCCTTTTGCTTCCTTTTCCAGTAACACCTCAAAAGGGGCAGAGTTTTGATCTCTTAGGAGACAATGGCAAGTTAGAATTATAAATACCAGGCTGGGCCATAAAAGTCCCTTTTCTCTTATGTTTCTCAGAAAAAGCAGAGATAGCTTCAGTCCAACTGTGATGCGTCATTTTGTCAGTGTCGCTTGGCACTCCAGAGCAGGCAGCGACTGTGTGACTCAGCACAGAAGCACAGAAGAGCACCTGGCAGTGCATGAAAAAAAGGAAGAATCTGGAGCTAGGGAGACACTTCATTTTAAAATGACCTCAGTTCAAGCTTTTGTCTCTGAACGAACACATTACACCTCTTTCCACAAAAGCAGTCTGACTCCCTCCATCTCCAGGAAAGCACCCCTCTGCGCAGCTGGAGTGCTAATTAGAGCAGTGATTTCAGGTCCTAACTAACCACATTCATGGTGGATCTGGCCCAGGAATGAGACATAATCAAGAGCTAACTAATGCTTTTCAAATGTTAGTCTAAATTAGCAAGACTGAGCCATGAAGCATAGGCAAGAAAAGTCAGGAAATTTCTTTGGGTCATGCAGTTGCTTTAAGAAGAAGTGTTTCTCCTTCAGGAAAATCCTGACCTGCTTGATCATTGTGGCTCTGGACTGTGAAGGGATAAACATGACAGTGAGATCTCCCTGTTTCCAGTGGTGCCTCACAGAGATTTTAATGGCACCAAGGTAAAATATAAGTGCTGAACTGAAACACAAGCTCTGTGGTCATAGTGCGAACACTTTAGAAGTGGAAACACAGGAAGCAACACTTCTTAATAATGTGTGGGAGGAAACTCTTCCTGACAGTAATGGGCTCTCAGCTCTTCCTATTAAAAGCAGAAAGGTCTCTGAAATAAGCATCAAAACACCAAGTTCAGAGAAGGATATCCACTTCACAGGGAGAGGAAAGGAAACAGGCGGAAGCAGAACAAATGTGAAACTCCCTTTCCCTCTCAAGCTCTTTTCTTGCTGATGTTCCCTGCAGCCATTAGTAGGTACAGGAACTTGAAACTGAGCTCTATTTCACATTCTTCTTAGGCAAGATCACTGCTCCTTGACTGACTTTGAGAAAGCATCTTTTAAAACCACAGCTACAGAGAAAAGCCATGACGTGCTCTGCCCATCTTAGCAGGTCATTCAGGAAGAAACTGCAGCTTTTCACATTTTAGCCACTAGTTAGATACCCTGATGCTTTGTGAGTCATGTTGGCAGGTCAAAAGACTATGAGATAATACATTTTGGATGGGTTTCTTGGCTGTTTAGCCCACCCACAACCCTAAATCTCTGTTTATTATTGAAACGTTTATTATTGAAATGGAGGAACACTATCACTCGCAGACTCTGCAAGGGAGAGAGAAAAGTGTCTACCTTGCTGTAGTTCAGCATTGCAATTACAGCAGACATAAGCTCCCATCATTTAGTTTGTAGCAGTATCTATGACAATGCAGCAGCACAGGCTGTGGTGTATAGCAATCCAAGAAGGTACCCAGAATCCCAGTGCTGACTTTCAGAATGTGCAGTTCTTTAATTTTTGTTGCTACCTGCACTTGCTAAATCAGATCTAAAGCAAATATAACTACATGAGCTGCAAACATACCTTGGGAATATGGAACGAGCATACCCTCAGGCTGGAGAACATTGGGAATGAGAACAACCTTTGGTAGCAGTGTTGGCTTCTAAAAATAAGTGCATCACAGCTGACAATAAGCATTTTCACAAAGTATTGCTTTCAGATCCTAGATTGGAACAGCTGGATGCTCACTTTTTTTTTTTTTTTTCAGTTGTAGAGTCAATATTTGGTTTTACAGAAAAAAAAAGCCCTAACCTAAAACTCATCAGCTACTGGAAATCTGACTTTGAAAAGGTTTAATATTGGGGAAAAATGTTTGAAAAGTCATTAATTTCAAAATCATTTTATCCTTCCAGGCAGAGATAGGTGAGATTTAGTCTGAATGTTTTTGTGAACATCTCATCAGATTAAATCTGTGAAATCTTGCAAACTCATTTGTATTTAATTTATTTTTGCTTGCTTGTTTCTTTTTAAGCTTTTCAGTGCTTTATGCTTTTTCTACTGAATCACTTGGAAACACAGAAAAAGGGAGAAAATATCCAAAGTTTTTCAGCCACAGATAATAATGCATTTCCAGCCTGAGGTGAACATTTGGGTCACTTCTAATTTCATCTCAACCAGTCTATCCACCTCTATCAGCAACCCAGAGCAGGATAAACTTTAATAGCCAGTGCACAGTGGAAAGGGAAATGACTAGTGTTGCAAATAAGGATTGTATCACATAAACCCTGGATTTATGGCTAAGAGAGTGGCAGTGTTTCTCTGCATATGTGCTTGCACAGTTGCACTTTTCCTTGCTGGGAGAATTACATCGATAGTCCTTGTATGTTTGGTGGTGGATTGTGGGTTTCCTATTATCTCTCCAGTTTTGCCTGCACTCACAAACCACAATTCAGATTGCAGTGATGATTAGCAATATCCACTTACACGAGAACTAAAGTGCTACCGAGAAACTCAAAATCTGTGTAATGAAGAAAAATATAATTCTTATTGCTACTTGGGTGTTGATTTGTCTCCTTCAGTTCCTTTATATTATTATTTTTTTGAGGAAAAGAATGTTTAACAAGTTAAAATGAGGGGGTGGGGGGTGGGAAATTAACAATTATAAAATCAAAACTGAAATACTTTGCTTACATATAAATATAGCCAAAGGCACACATATATTTCTTAAATATGCAAATATCCTTGGCATGCCTTCATGGTTTGGATGCCTTTATACATTCAGAAATAAAAGAAATTACTTTTTTGTGGCTAGACGTTTTCAATCTGTGGTGAAAACTAAGATGCCTTACATTTTTCTGCAATCTTTTGTTTCTTTGTTCTCAGACCAAATCTACACATAGCAGTACTAAGCAGAGATTTTCAACACTGGTCTCAGAACAAGCCCCAGCACAGATAATGCGTGAAAACCTTGCTCCTGTGTAGAGGCTGATGGTGCAACAAGCCGTGCAGGCTGATCAATCATTTCCATAGGCAAAGAAGTCCTGCTACTACTAAGATGGCTCATCTAGTAGGATAGGAAAGATTTCATCAACGCAGTCAGTAAGAAGCATGGCTGATAGATAAGAGAATTTATGTAAACAATATTCTGTAATTTAAAATCCTCTTTTACTTTTTTTTCCCCAGTGGTGAAAATGTGATAATCTGTTATAGCCCTCCATGTTCCACTTTGCTAGACACCAGACACGTGTTCTGGCACATGTGTAATGTCTACAGAAAAAGGTTTCACCCCAGAGTCCTACATTTCTATTTCAAGCAATGTGCATGTATATACAAGTGTAATTATTACTGTTCATTATTGATCTTATTAAGGGGTAATTTTTCATTAATCAGAATAAACTAAGACTCAGCTTCCTTTCACCAAATTGTACTATTGCTTTCAAGTCCAAGAGATTTTCCTTCACCTGTTCTGTATCCATCCAAGAGACAAAATTTTCTGCCACAGACGCCTTCATTGTAGACGAGTGAGAAAAATCTGGTCCTTGTTTTGTTCAAGTATGGCTGCAGATAGGAAGACACACTACTTTGGGTGAGAGGTGTAGAGAGGGAAAAACAGTTTTCACATTGTGTAGCTGAGTGCTGAAAGAGCACCCAACCCATTTGTTACAGAATAGGACAAGACAGTCAGTGCCTGGATCTGTGACCCCAGCCCTTACTGTGGTTACCAGCTCTACTTCATAGTCATATCGGAAGGATTATCACAGCACTTAAAAACACATACAGCTGTTTTCTTATAGGCTTCCAGCAGATACTGATGGAATTTTTCTTAGTGCCTCCATGTCCATAGCAATACGTGCTTCTTGGAACAAAATAACTATTTTTAGAGGTGCAGTGTGCTCTTATTCATCTCTTAGCAAATCAGTCATGAAAATAATACAGAAAATTATGTTTGACGCTTTGATTATTCATGGATTTTGTAGCATCAGAATGTCAAAGCAAGACAGTGTCCTTTCATTTTGGTAATGTTCTCTGGATTGGTGTCCAAATAATTGTAAAGCATCTGAATTTTCTTTAGGCAGAAAGAAGTCCCTGACAAAATTGACTTCCCTGTGTCAGACCAATGCTGTGATTATGTCTGCTGTCACTTTTTTTCATTGTTTTGAACTTCTGCTTTATATCTTTGAGTCACTGAGAGTCATTGCACAGCTATTTATCTATGTCCAACAACAATACTGCTGCAATGCCACATTTTATTTTTTTTTTCAGTAAGATCGGGATGTTCAAATGGAGCAATGATTGAAACATATCCAGTGAGTCCATTCCCCCTTTATACACATATTTTCTCTGAAATAAAAATATCTGGAAAGGCATACATGGGGTTGCTTTGGGTTGCTGTGGAGGTTTGAGCCTTAACTGGGATTTAAGAGCTCAGACGGGGGCAAGACTGAGAATCCCTCCCCTGTTCCCTGCTCCTTTTTCCCAATAGAGAGAAAAAAAAAAAAGGAAGGAGGCAAATCCACTGAGAAATAATTTGGAGTCAGTTTGGAAGTAGAGAGGAAAAAAAAAATTTCTTTAAACAATATATATATATAAAACAGGAAGGGTTCACAAGGGTAAAGAACAAGGATGAATGGGGGAAAATACATATACAAAACTAGTCCTTTGAAGAGGTGTGGATGTAGCAGGGAGGAGGACCAGGCCTGACCACGTGGTAGAGAAGCTGGAAGCCAGCAGCAACTCTCTCTCATCCCCATGAGGCAGAAGTAAAAAGTGAGAAATGGCTGCAGTGTCTGTCTTTTTATAAGCTTGTTGGTCAGGGTGGGGGAGTGGAACAGACTAACTCAGTTCCCCAGGGGAGAACACCCTCCAGGGAGAGCAAGTTTCTCACAAGCCCTCCCCCCTGCTTTCAGTAACCCATCACAGTTTGAGGTGTTTTCTTTAAATTGCCACAATTTAGGTTAATACTTTGCTTCAAAGACAGGAAATTGCAGTAACAATGTGGCATCACATTTTTTCTGCATCAAATAAATTGGCATCCCATTGTATTAGTTTAAACTATGTGTATACCACTGTGTAGGACTCACGATACTAAACATTTGCTTCAAACTGACATTTTTCAAACATTTTTCTTTTGCAGCTTACATAAGAGAAATCCCAGGTTAATGTAGTAGTGAAGGTCAAGACTTAGAAGTGTGGACTGAAATCCCAGTAAAAAACAGTAAGATTCTTTTGATTTGCATTCATAAGCTATGGATCACTTACAATTTGGATTTCACAGGCTGTTCTTTTGTCCAGAAACATTCTAGTGTAATCCACATCTAGAGGCAAAAATGTCCTTTATGAGCCAATGTAAAGACACCAAATTGATTGCTTGCTGTATTTTTAACAACAGCTTTTGCAATTGCAGCCAGTGGCCTGAACCATAGAGGCCTTTGGTGTCCTAGGTATTCAATAGAACCATAGAAACAGCATATGCTAAAATACTCAGGCTCCAAATAAACAAGGCAGACATAATGACAGGAAGCTTAAAAAGTATTTTCAGGGTTCCTTAACCTCAAGTAATTAATACAAAATAGTGACTCAACGATTTCAGACCCAGAAAATACTTACTATGAAAATGGATCCTTACTTTCTGCTGATGTCTTAAATGATTTTTCAAAGTTTTACTTTAGCTGGTTTGTATAAAATTCACAGTAGAATTTAGCTCCACATGGAAGCTGCAAGCAGAGACCTAAAGCAAACATCTTTGACAGTTTCAAAAAGCTACTGGGCCAGTACTAAAAAATAAATAAATATGAGTCTTGTGTCTCAGAGTGCAGCCAAAAAATTAATTTAAGGAAGGTGCTACTATTTTATAGATTGCATATGTGTGAACTGGAGGTTTTTCAGCCTTAATACTAACACTAACCTAACATTAGCACAGAAACCTTTAAAACTTCTTCCTGTCATAAGTAACACTTGAAAGACTTTGTCATTTAAAACAACTTTTGAAAGATTGTTATTGCCTTAACAACAGTGTCTATTTATTTACACTAGGTTTATTAAACACTGAATTGTATTTAAGATTTTAAAATGTTTTTAAAGAGCACCATGCAGACATATATACATATATCTTTCCCTCTATCTTGAAGTAACAGGCTGCTTTGTTTTAATATAAAGGGCCATGAAAGTGCTAAAAGAACACAGTACAAATAAAGTTGCTATTTGCATTTCTTTGGCCACCATAAGGATTTGGTTTAGAAGATTTTCATGTAAGATATTGACTTGATTATTTCCTGCCCCAAATGCATAATCAGTAAAATGAAAGAGGGTGAAATGTAATCACTGAAGAATTTCATGAGCAAACTGTGAACTGTTTCCTGGTATGGCTCTGTTTTAAGTAGCTTGCTTACTGTCATGGCGACTGACTGAGCACGCCATATTCCCTTTAGAAAAGGGGCTGGTGTGCCATTATTACAATGGATCACATGTAAAAAATGGAGGAATTTTGGAAATAATTATGTGCTAGTCAAATGGAAAAAGTCCACATCGAATATACATGCACACAGAGAGATATATATGTACGCACAAAACATGTTTCTGTCGAAAGTGAAAACCTGAGACTAAAATGAAACCTTTCAAATGATGTTTTGAAATGTTGAAAGCATAGCTATTTCAAAATGAAATATTTGTTCCTCATTTCAGTATTTGTGAAGAAATATTGCCATGACAATTGCTGATATAAACCTTTCTCATCCCATTTTGTGAAGAAAGCATATGTCAAAATATCAACATTTCCTATGGGACGGGGATTGTGAACAGCTCTAATCAGTGTCATTTTCTGTAGATTTTGCTCTGGTGTTTGTATCTGCCTTCAGAACAATTTCTGCTGGTTTTCTATCATTCAGGGGGAACAAAAAGAAAGTATGGAATCATGACTTGAGGAAGGGACTGTGTGAGTTAATATAATCTGTTCTCCTCACTATCGTGCAAGCCTGATACATGTGTTTTTTTACTAAAATTACTCTTTGCAACAATCTGCTTTTTCCCAGACTGGGAAGAGTCATGGTGTATCATCCTAAATTTATACTCGCTCTTTCATCACTAAGGCAGTATTCACCTCATGTAATCTGTTGTTATCTGAAAGTTAAGACACCTAGTTGAAACTAATCTGCTATTTGCTGTCAATAATCACATCAGAGAAAGAGTCGTCAACCTTCCTTTGGTATCAACAGGCACTGACAGAGGAATATTTATTTGTTGCAGAACTGTCAAAAGGACTTAGGTACTTCAAGGGTATAATGATGAGCCCAGATTCAATGTTTTGCTCATTCTTTCTTCACTCATAAGTAGCAGCAGCCTCTGTCAAGAACAGGGGTGTTTGTTTCTGAAACACATCATCTCTTCTGCTGGAGAAGCTCTGTTTCTTCATTGCTGAGAAAAAGAGCTGCAACTGTGTACTTAAGCCAAATATAATTGCTATAAGTTCATTAGTTCAAAAAGGACTCAAAGGAAAGGCCTCGATAAACTAATAAATCCTAGGAAAAGGAGTACCTCTTTTCCTAACAACATGCTTGGATATGGGCCCAAGACTATCTTTGCTGTTTGGGCTAGTAACAAATAAAGCCTCTCATTCTGATTCTTAAAAAATATTTAGGCACCTATGTAGAGAGTCCAAATAGTAATCTACTTAGCTTTCCTAGTCAGTCAGACCTTCCACCAAAGCATTGCACCAGATGCAAGTGACTAGAAATTGGCTTATAAATGTAAATACATCTAAAATATACATATTTATAGACAAGATGTGTATGAATATATAAAAGTATAAAGTAATAACAAATATAAAAATGGTCTTGCCAGCATGGGCTTGTCATGCAGGAGTTCCCAAACCATGAACTATATCTGCTTTCATTTTTTCTCTGTAATGAAATGGAAAAAAATGTAGAAGGTGACAGAGAACAAATAAGCAATAGCATGCAAGACATTGCTAAATTGCCCAGAGTTTACTTCAAATTGTATGACCCATAAAGAATAAGGATTAGTCTGCATACATTTAGATAGCCGAAAGTCAAAATACACCTAAATAATAATAATTTTTAAATCAGCTAAACTAAAATGACAGTTTTCCTAAAACAATTTGTTTTACAAATATGCTTTTTGAACCAACGACCACCACAAGGCTGGTGGTGTCTGATGAGCTGGCAGCGGACACAAGCTCACAGGTGAAAGCAGGGAACGTGTGGAACAGCTTATCTCATGTGTTAGGCAGCTGGATTTCAATACTGCATCCAGCCCTGCTAGCTGCCAGGCTGTGTCACCAGCCATGCTGTGCTGTGTCACAGCATGGTTAGTGGTAGGACAAATGCAACTGGTGTACATAGATGTGTGCCTCAACATTAATGTCTTCCCATGGCACAATATTTGCAGAACTTGCTATTTTCCAATTGAGTTATTTTTATTATTTTCAATGGAAAAACTGGACAGTGGAAATAATACTTGAAAAGATCATAATTAAAATTATATGCTTTTTTTTTACTGCGATGAAATCATGCTAAAGTATCTTGTGATCACTAAGTAACTGCTAAACGTGCTTCTCTGTAGAACAAAGTTGGGCATAGAGCTGTTAGGATGAAGCAGTCATGCTAAATATTGTTAAAGTCAACAAAAATCTACTGGAGCTTGCTCCTTTTCCCACTCGAATCTGTTCTTTCACTTTTGTGAGTTTTGGATCAAGCCCATTATGAAACATTGTCTACTGAAACATCCCTGTTTCACAGAGAAAAGGGCTCACTGATTAAACAGTCATTTTCCACCTCTGAACTGGAACTCATACATTATGGATGTTCTGATTGGAAGTTTTATCATGAAATCCTAGTCATTTTTATATCAATACTAAAACTGCCATTAAACTCAGTAGGGTTAAATTTTCTATCTGGATCTTTCATAGAACTGCAGATCAGATTAGTATGTTAAATCCAACACTTCCCAAAACAGACAGAAAAAATATCAAGAACATGCCCATGTTAGGATATTAAAAGTTAGCATAACTTTGATGCTCAACTCACCTTGGGAACCTTTATTTTGTAGAAACCAAGATAAGGAAAAGATGGTGCCTGTTGAGCCTTAACAGGTTTTCTCCTTTTGTATTGCAAAGTTATTTATATCTTAGTATATATATTATCTGTGAATATCAGTTCCAGGTTTGCAATTCTAAATACAAGAAGCAAGAAAAGATGCTGAAATATCTCCTGTCTTTATGGTGCTGAAACATGAATGAGTGTTTCTGAGGTGTCAAAAGCAACTCAAATAATACACCAGATCCTAATCATCAGAAGTCATCATAGTTATTTTTGTATTGCTCTCTACATCAGGTTGTTTTCATAACAGAGACACTTTACTTTATGCAGGAACAGATGTATTTGTGATTATTTGAACTGAAATATCCAAACATTACAGTAAAGATGCAATTTACAGTTGGCTGACTGTGTCTCCTCTTTAGTATACAATTAGTGAACAATTAGAAACTAATTATATTCTTATTTCATTAAGCTAGGGAAGCAAACAATTAAATTTGGTGTTTTAAAAGAAAATATAAACAAACAAACAAAAAGCATCCTGACTTCACAGAAGGAGCCAAGAACACATCAAAAGGGTGTGCTCTTAAAGAGAGCTTCTCTTAAATTTCAGGCCAAGAATGATAGAGAATAAACACATACATTTGGGGCTGTTCAGTCTGGAGATAAGAAGGCTCCGAGGTGACCTCATTGTGGCCTTCCACTATCTGAAGGGGGCCTACAGGAAGGCTGGGGAGGGACTTCTCAGGATCTCAGGTAGTGATAGGACTAGGGGGAATGGAATGAAGCTGGAGGTGGGGAGATTCAGGCTGGACGTGAGGAGGAAGTTCTTCACCATGAGAGTGGTGAAGCCCTGGAATGGGTTATCCAGGGAGGTGGTTGAGGCCCCGTCCCTGGAGGTGTTTAAGCCCAGGCTGGACGAGGCTCTGGCCAGCCTGATCTAGTGTGGGGTGTCCCTGTCCATGGCAGGGGGTTGGAACTAGATGATCCTTGTGGTCTCTTCCAACCCTGACTGATACTATGATATGATACATCCACCACCATCAAAGTACTTATTCATACAGTATAAGCTGACACGTGGTTGACATATATAGGAATCTAAGCATCACTGAACTGTCTTAAAATATTATTTATTTATTTTTTTCCTTTCAGATTTGGTTAGCGTTTGACTTAGGCCACGAACTATGGAACTTGGTTTCTATCTCAGCATCTCTAACTTGCTTTTTCACTAAGTAAATGGCCAAATGTTGCCTGAATCTTGAAAAACTCATGTTTATGGGGGTTTTGTATTGTAGAAATGCATGATGATTAATTGTAGCATGACAGATTAACCCATTTTTAACAGTTTTGAAATATGTATTTTTTTCATGTTCCCCGGGTTTCCACTCATGCTAATGTTACTAAAATGAAAGAGATAAAAAAGGCAGCTGAGCAAAATCTGGGCATGCCACCTATTAGTATACAGAAGTCTGTTTTGTCTTTTCCTCTTTAGTTTTCTAGTAGTCATTTTGCCCGTATTTCCTCTGATAAAAACCAAGTAGTCTAGGAATCTTCACTCCCAATGTCTAGACATACATATATTGCTTGTGAGGCACAGCAACTGTGGTGATTCCAAATTTCACAGGTTGATCTGCACCATTTCTTTATCAAAAATTAGTGCTTTGTTTTTCATGCATTCTCATAAGTTATAGGTCGTGTAGCTTGAATTTGGAATCCACAGGGTAGAGACAAAGATTGATCTTTCTTACGCAGGTTCATCAATGCCAATTTTCCCTAAGCTATCCACTGATGCAGTTCAGTGCTCTGAAATGTCATCATTCTCACCTCTGTGCCTGGAAAGATCATGGAGCAGATCCTCCTGGAGGCACTAATGACTCAGAAGAACAGTGAAGAGGTGATTGGGAATAGTCAGCATGGCTTTGCCAAGGGCAAATCCTGCCTGACAAACCTGGTGGCCTTCTATGAGCAGGTGACAGCATTAACAGATGAGGGGCGAGCAACTGATGTCGTTTACCTGGACTTGAGCAAAGCCTTCAACACTGTCCCGCACCACCTCCTGTTCTCCAAGCTGGCGACACATGGGTTTGATGGATGGACCACTAGATGGATAAAGAATTGGCTTGATGGCCGCACCCAAAGAGTGGCTGTCAACGGGTCCATGTCCCAGTGGAGGCCAGTGACAAGCGGAGTCCCTCAGGGATCAGTCCTGGGACCTGTCTTGTTCAACATCTTTGTGGGTGACATGGACAGTGGCATCGAATGTACCCTCAGCAAGTTTGCTGATGACACCAACCTGTGTGGTGCAGTGGACACGCTGGAGGGAAGTGATGCCATCCAGAGGGACCTGGACAGGCTGGAGAGGTGGGCACAAGCCAACCTCATGAGCTTCAACAAGACCAAGTGCAGGGTCCTGCATCTGGGTCGAGGCAATCCCAGGCACAAATACAGGCTGGGCAGTGACTGGCTGGAGAGCAGCCCTGAGGAGAGAGACTTGGGGGTGCTGGTGGACGAGAAGCTCAACATGAGCTCTCAATGTGCGCTTGCAGCCCGGAAAGCAAATCAGATCCTGGGCTGCATCAAGAGAAGTGTGACCAGCAGGTCAAGGGAGGTGCTTATCCCCCTCTACTCAGCTCTGGTGAGACCCCACCTGGAGTACTGCATCCAGTTCTGGAGCCCCTATTACAGGAGGGATGTGGACGTGCTGGAGCGTGTCCAGAGAAGGGCCACGAGGATGATCAGAGGGCTGGAGCACCTTTCCTATGAGGACAGACTGAAGGAGTTGGGGCTGTTCAGTCTGGAGATAAGAAGGCTCCGAGGTGACCTCATTGTGGCCTTCCACTATCTGAAGGGGGCCTACAGGAAGGCTGGGGAGGGACTTCTCAGGATCTCAGGTAGTGATAGGACTAGGGGGAATGGAATGAAGCTGGAAATGGGGAGATTCAGGCTAGATGTGAGGAAGAAGTTCTTCACCATGAGAGTGGTGAAGGCCTGGAATGGGTTATCCAGGGAGGTGGTTGAGGCCCCGTCCCTGGAGGTGTTTAAGACCAGGCTGGATGAGGCTCTGGCCAGCGTGATCTAGTGTAGGGTGTCCCTGCCCATGGCAGGGGGGTTGGAACTAGATGATCCTTGTGGTCCCTTCCAACCCTGACTGATTCTATGATTCTATGATTCTATGATCAGTTCCCCCCACCCCTTTTTTTTTTCTTTTGCCTTGTCTTCTTGAAAAAAAAAACACCAAACAAACAAAAAACCCACCCAAAACCCAGTGTTTTGATTAATTCATGGTTTTGCTGCAGTCCAGACTCTTCCATAGTATGCTAAGCAATATATGTCCCAAAATCCTGATTTGTTAAAGGTTGTTTGATCTCTGTGGAGTTACTTATATTTTTAACGTTGAACAGAGGCAAAAGGTACAAAGCTTCTGTAGTTTGCAACATTGTGATAGATCTGCTCCTCTATGATTCAGGATGGTAGAGAAAACGATGTTCAAAAGCAGAATGAGTTGTAAGTTCACTCACTTCATGCTGATTTTTCACAAAGAATCAATCTAAATTTCTTTTATGAATTCAGGCTTACTTCTCCCTTTCACATCCTATGTAATTCTTCAGATACTGTTTCACAGCTTAATATTGACTGATGCTGCTCACTTGCTTCACTTCAGCTTTTGTGAGCATTCACTTTAAAAGCTTTAATTCTATAACTGCGGAAACTTGCTTGCGGATGGGCATCTTGGTATTATCATCTCATGTGAGAGGTGATGCAAGATATTTTAATTCCATTGTCTCCTTCTCATTTATTTATCCCTTACTCTGCTAATATCAGTAGCAAAAGGCTGAATGTTAAATTTCATTATGCCATTTGTGATTTTGTGCGATTTCTATTTAATCTAATCTAACTACAAAATAAGCCATATCTTACCCCCAGTAAGGGGTTATGAAGCACTAAGCAGTTCTCAGATGAAAGGAGACACAGAAATGTAAAAGATGCTGATACAGAACCCCACAGTAAAAGTCACATAATTCTTTAGTACATAGAATGCACATGTCTAGGTGAAGACCTATGTTAGAATTAATCTCAGAATAAGCATCCACTCTCATCTACTTTTCCCATGATAACCAGAGAAGAGAACTAGCATTTGGAATCACAGAAAAATAAATTAATAAGATTAACATCATGAAGAAGGAAAACAAAGATGAGGTCAAATATAAAGGAAAGGAGCAGAAATCATATTAAATCCAAATTCACATGTGCTAAAAATCTTTTCCATGTTCTTGGGGACGGCAGCTGAGAGAAAAGACATCTATCCATCCATGTTTATTCCTAAATGAAAGCTTTGCAAAGATCACATCAAGCAATCCAAGAATCTCCAGGACATAGATTAAATGTTACAAAGGGTAATGATCAAGCAGCTCAGAGAAGAGGACTTTAACATTTAAACTGCACAACCATTCTAGATGCTTCCTCATTTTTAGTGGCTCCATTAACAGTCCTCCCTATACTTGCATTGTACTTCTAGATGTATGTCTAGATCTTCATCTACCTTATATGCATTTCTCAAGATTCTGCAGTGATTAGAACCAGTGTTTTCTGAATTACCATTACGGAGAACCTATAACACCACCAGTCAAGCTAAACTCTTCCAATAAATTCATCACTTATCTACTTTAAAAATGTAATGAGAGGAATACCAGGATAAACATACATGTGTGTAGGTGAGTATTAATATTTGCTTAGTGGTGAATAGTCTATTTGAGTTTGTGCTCAGCACTTATTACTGGATAAACACTGCTAGCCATGATAATGTTTGCTGTCTGGCTTGAAGAGGAAGCACACTAGGGCAAATCTCTGACATAACTGGTGAAATTCACCTGTCTGCAGCTTTGTGCTGAAATGGGATTTTTGCCATTGATTTCACAAGAGAAAGGAATGCTCCACTACCAAGATTTAGTTGCCTCCAGAGGATCTGGTTGTGTTTGCTGTTAAGACTGAATCTTTCCTGTTTCATCTTTGCTGGGCTGTTTCCAGCTCTGTGTAGAGGCTAGTTTTAAGGCCCACCAAAGAAGTATCACAGCACCCCTGCTAGTGGAGGCTGCTGAAGGCATGTTTTGAATTAATGTGCCTCTATCAACAGACCATAAGCCATACCTGACTACTGGCCGTGAAAATCTCAGTAAAATGCCAGGCCACTCTTCCTATTACTGTTTTTCACTTTGTGTCTTACATTCTGAGTTCAGTCTTGCTCAGACTAAATCCTGAAGAGATGACTTCTTATAAAATAACAAAAGAAAGTAAATACTAAACAAAATGAAATCTGGAACTAAATTTCTTCATGTAGGGTAAAAAAAACAAACCAGGCAACCCTTTTTCTTCCTTCTAGAACCTTTATTTATTGCATATTTGAGCAGCTACTATCTTGTGATGAGTCTATCAAATGATAATGTACCTGCTGACTTCATTTATTAACCTCAGAAGGGCCAGGCATGAAGTGTAAATAAAAAAATCACTGTCTCTGAATGACAACAATAATTGCAGCTACAGTTACTTTGAAGGCAGTGGAGTGCTTTGTAGAGTAAATGAGAAACAGGTTTTTCTTCAATAGATAAACATCCTGTTATAGTTCTGAGTGAGCAAAGAGATAGCACAAGCAACACAACTGTTTAGCAAATGCACTGCTTATCATTTGGTTAGTTGAAGGGAAAAGGTAGGAATTATAAACTTAAGTAAAAATATAGGAATGAATATTGAACCCTGATCAAGACTGAGATACATATCCTGACTTATCTCCAGGTCAACACAACACTGAGAATGAATTTTCAAATTCATCCCTGCATTATTCAAATAATAAGTACATGATTCTAGTGCAGCATTATCCTTCTGCCTCCCCAGGGGTATCTTATCTTCAGCATATTCCCACGTGGGTATCTTCCAGCATTTATGACTTTTACATATCATTCTGCTTTGAAGGTTTAAGCTCAATGCAACACAATATTTAACAATGTTCCAGCACGGAAAGAAAAAGGGAAGATGGACAATTCATTACAAAGAAAGCGGCTTTGGGCACAAGATGCAGGGGTCTCATTTTCCTGCATAAAGAAAAGGCTTAGAAGTAAGTTTTGAGAGATTTATTATGAGAACACTGAAAGACTGAAAATGCAGAGCTGGGGCCTTGCTAAAACAGCCAAAAGGAAGTTGTACTACAATGATTAGAGACTAATTCTTGGGTGTCTCTTTTGTTCAGTGAGAGTAAACAGTTCTGTCACTATGCCATGAGATTGAAAGTCAGAAGACAGCAGCTCAGTTCATCACTCTCTCAGGCCAATTCTAGGGACAGACATAGGAAATAGGAGTGAAGGACTCCAGACCTTTCTTTTGATTTTTCCAGATGGGTAAATGAGGTAGTGCATTCTACCAACAGCAGAGAGAGTGTGAGAGGGCAGGGTTCAAAGACTGGCTGTGCTTTCTCTCTGAGTAACTTCTGCAGCCCCAAAGATTAAGGGGAAAATATTATTCTTCCCCCAATATTGATTGTAAGCTTGTAAGACGTCTTTATTTTACCACCATCCTTTTGACTAACGTCAGCTAAATCAGAATGTTCATTTGTGCTTCAACATCTGAAGCAACAAAATGGCAATAGTACTATTTCTTCATTGTGTATCTCAGAAAGAATTTTAGCAGCACAAAGATGCTATTTTGTTATTATACACCTTATGGTAGGAAGAAAGGCTGGAAAAGTTATTTCAGAATATATCTGAAGGCAGAAATTATTATTTTTTTTAACCAGCAGTGGAAAAACAAGAGCAGATTTTAGGGCAGGTGGTAAAGAACCAAATGACAAATTAATAAATCTTCAAATAATAACAAAAGTAACTTCTAAGTGAACTCAGACTATAAAGTTTTTTTGGTAGTGGGTCAAGCTAACATATGGTCGGCTTAGACACTGAGATGACAGACAGAATCTGAACAGAGGCAATCAAAACAAAATCTGTTAAGGAACAGACAGCAAAAATATGATCAGTGGAGGCAGGAAAATTACACTGACAGCTGAGAGAAGCAAGTATGTGATAAGTGATTTGGCTTTTTTTTTTTTCATTATTATTTTTTACAACAGAAGTTCAAGCAATTGTCCCACTTGCCATATTATTTCATAAGCTTTGGGTATCTTAAGAGGTTGATAATAGGAAAGTATTTGAAAAATAAATACCCTGTTTCTGTAGAGAGTGTAACACAAAGCGGAACTGATCCTGTTTCCAGAAAGGTTGTATTGTTGTAGTTGCCTGAAATTATTCTCTCATTCGCACTTCACTTAACAATAGCAGCTGTGACCAACAGGTTGAGAGAGGTTCTTCTCCCCTCTACTCTGTACAGGACACACCTGGAGTGCTGTGCCCAGTTCTGGTCTCTTCAGTTCAAGATGGACACAGAGGTACTGGAGAGAATCCAATGGGAAGCTGCAAAAGTTAATTAGAGGATTGGACCATCTGTCTTATGAGGAGAGCCTGAGAGACTCAGAGATGTTAACCTGAAGAAGACTGAGAGGATCTTATCAATGTTTAGAACTATCTAACAAATAGGTGTTAGGAGGATGCAGCTGGACTCTTTCAGCAGTGCCTAGTGAAAGTACAAGAGGCAATGGGCACAAACTGGAACACAGGAAGTTCCTCCTAAACATAAAGAAAAATTTCTTTAAGAGTGATTGACGGAACACTGAAATGGACTGCCCCAAGAGGTTGTGGAGTCTTTTTCTCTGGATACTTTCAAAATCCACCTGAACACACTGCTGCGCAACCTGCTCTAGGCAAACTTTCTTTAACAGGAGGGCTGGATTATATAGCCTCCAGATGGAGATCTTCCAACCCCTGCCATTCTGTATTTCTGTGATTCACATCTGTATTCCTGGAGATCCATCAGTAAAATACTGAAAGTGCAAGTGCCAACAATGGACAGTGCAACAAGGTGAACAGAACCTTCTGTTGGTAAAAAGGGTTATTGCTTTTCTTTTCTTACAAGGATGCATTAATTTGTTACGACTAAGTGCTTAAGTTAACTAGACTGGTGATGGTGATTCAAAAATTAATACAAAAATTGGCTCAATACACAATAGGAAGGAGGTGCAGCTAATGAAGGCTTTTCTCCCTCAGTGAACAAAGACAAACTTGTTTGCCAGATAAAGCCTTATTAAAAATTAAATTACTAAAACATTTCTCTATTTTGTATTCTGCAAGCAATTTCAAGTTGGATATTTGCATTTCAACTTCAATTCTATTTGTGGTTTTCTATGCTAACGAATAAGGAGTAGGATTCCAGAATGAGAATACTGGACTATTATCTCAGGTTTGAAATGTCAGGATATATATATTTACATTTCCTAAAGAGCATATTAACTAGTGGCTAAAAGATAACGAAGAAATATAATACACGTGAAAGGCGATAGTACTAAATGAATGTAATTTTTAATCCCTCTGAAACACCAGTGGAGAAGATTTTCTGCCTACAGGTATGGAAAACAAATTTGTAAAACAGAACAATGGATGAAAAAACCCATGGAAGCCACACAGATTGCATGAGTTAACTATGTTCAGATTATGATTTGCACTGGAAAGAGGATTATCCCTGCATTGCTATTGTGGATGATACAATCAAGGCAAGAGTTACTTTCCAACCAACTGAAATGAAAACAGCTTAGGCTGGACAGACTGGTTCAAATAAGGTAGAGGTGAAATTAGAAAAAGGGTGATCTGAAAGATGGAAACTCTAAGGTCTATGAAATAGTGTTTTTTCAGATCAATGACTGCAAAGTTATGTTTCTAGCCTGTTACATTATAATATGATCCAAAATCCATTAGAATGTTTTCTTTTTGGAACTACAAGGTTGGGAGACATTTCTGATTTGAAACTTGAAACACACCTCACTTAAATATGTCACTGATAAAGTTTGAGAGCTTTACTGAATCAAAGCCTTTCCTAGCAAAGCACACAAAATTAAAAGATTACCATTCCTCAACTGATCTGCTGTAAGCAAGAATCTACAGGTGAGCTGCCTGCTACAATATAAAATCAAATAGGTTAGCTGAAACTTTCTGTTGTTTATTTTTTCTTTTATCATTTCAGTTTGATCATTTGCAGATATCAAAACATGCACTCAGCGTCTCACCTGAATCAACAAAACTCCCACACTGGTTTGATATCTCTGGAGTTCCAATGGTGGAGGGACAGGCATGAAATTTGTGTTTGTCCTCACAGCACACTGGTAAAGACGTCCACTTCTTTCAGGTGACTGCCTTCTTGGGACTCAGGCAGTCTTTCTGAAGAGGTGAGGCACTGTGCAATTGAATTATTTTGCCATTTGAGAACTGCAAAGTGCCAGCAAATACTGTACTTTCTATTTTATGATTTTTTTTATTTTTTTAGTAAATGAAGTGCATAAAGGAACTAAAGAGATGATATCATTTTCTGTATTTCTATTCCTTCTTTATGACCCCACGAATATTAGGTGAAAATCTCTAAGTTTATCCATAAAGTGCAATGATACAGCACATAGATTCTAATAGGTGGTATTACAGTGAATAGATCTCCCAAAGCAGAGGCTGATGAAAATGGATTTCACTGCATGTGGAGCTGGAAAGATACTTGTCAGCTAAGCATTTCAACAATATTAAATGCATAATAAAAACAAACAGTCATTGTTATTCTTGCTGTAGTCCTGTGTGATCACTAAGGTATCTGGCCTATTTTAAGGAGATAATTTGTCTAGACCACAGACTGCATAGGAAGAGCTGTAGTGATGCTCGACTGACAAATAATTTTAACCCTATGTTCTTTAATGTGAACATTTGACTGAGGAATTTTTCAGTCCAGTGATAGATGTCCATTAAGTGCTGAGTGCATACAAAAAGATACATTATGAAATAATTTTTTATTTTTAAGTCACTTGTATCTCTTTGCTCTCCTTAATTAGTTAGTCAATACCTGTGGCATTGGATTGGTTTTGACAGAGACAGAAATCAATTATATGACTAGAAGAATACTTGATCTCATCTTACTTGCTTGGATTTAGTTTTCAGGTTGGCTAAGACACTCTTTAGAGATAAGGTGGCTTTTATTTTCAGTTCATCCTAGAGATAGCCACAAGCAAATTCAATAATGAAATATGGCAAAGACTTGCTTTCAAATAAATTCAGCAGCAGTAAGGATGCCATAGCTCAGAAATTACCACAGAGAACATTTTGGAGCTATTTGGTTACATTTAACAAAGGAATTTTCAACAGCATTAAAATGCTTGCTGTGCTGATAAACACAATATATTTATGAGTAGTCCAGGGTTTTTAGTTGGAATTAGCAAAGCATGATTAGGTGACCATCAAATAATCTAGCCACTACAGTCCCTCAGAGCATCCTGGGATTTCAGACTGTTGGTGGACTAAGTGAATATAAGATAAATTGCTTCCTAGTAAACTGAAACATGGGACAGTCTGGACTAAATTTCAGTTTGGCTTTTCATTAAGGCTGATTTTGGGGTGGACATGCTCGCTATACTACCCAGATACTTGTGGTTCTGTAATGACTTCTTACAGATCTACCTTTAAGCTTGGACATAGCCAAAAATGTAGCAAGGAAAAAAACATAGCAGCTCAAGTCACTAGATTGTTCCTTTCCACTCTTCAAAGTCCATGCAAGACTTAGGGGCCCTACTAGCAAAGCCTGAGCAGACCAGAGGAGGCTTGAGAGTGCACCTAATCTACATCAAAAAAATATGTACTTTATGCCTTTTTTATTTTTCCTAAGTTCCCCTGCCCTAAAGTAAAAGTATTACAATAGTAAAGCCACAGTGGGTGGTACAGATACATAGTATCCTACAATCGTGGGGACATGGCATGATCATGGTCATCTGGCATGAAGAGGACATCAGAAGATCTCTATTCCAATTTCCTACTTCAAGTGGGAACAGATACAAGATCAAGATGTACTGAGGTGGTTACAAAGTACCTTGATTACACAACCACTGAAGCTAAGCAGGAAGGCACTGAGTTTGCTCTTAACCAAGGCCAAAGGTAAAAAAAGAATGGGAATACCTACAGAATTATAGCTAAGCACTGAGATGAAAAGCAGTTGTTTGATTCACATTAGATATTATTAGGTCTAAGCTACAGGCAGTTGCCTGTCCACAATATAAACATGAAATCATTACTAAAACACCATCTATATTTGGACTCTGAATATGCAAAACTTATTAAGACTTCAGAGAATCAATATTTTAGCAAGGCTTGGAATATAACAGTGTGGGTGGATGGAAAAAATCTGTCTTTGGCAGACCTCTATGTGTGTTTAATAATAGTATACATGTATTCCTACCCTGCTTTCTTAGTAGAGACTTTTGACCCACAGAAGTATGTCTGCCACACAGACATGGAAGAAGGAATTTGGAAGGCAGGCAGGAATTTGGAAGGAAGGAATTCATAAGGAAAGAAAGAAGAAAGAAAGGGAGAAAGAAAGAGAGAAAGAGATAAGGAAGGAAATACTGAGAGAGATGTAAATGGAATATTTTTTAAAAAGTGGAAGTGATTTGCCCCAGTGGATGAGAAAGTCACTAGGCAACGACCCTTTATACACAGCTTGCAAACACAGGCCTATGATTTATTAGGAAGGTTCAATTTATTGCCGTCAGCCTTGAGCACAACAGCTTCAAAGTTTTTTGTTTGACAAACCCATAGTAGATTATGCTTGTTTTCCTTTGGCCATGTCTGTGACCCTGATCCACACAGCTCAGTTCCTGAAATGGCAGCAGCATTAGAAAAATACTCACCACTATAAAATCACAGAGAGGTGATAAGAGTCTTTCTGCACACAAAACAGATATGACGAGTGCTTTTGAATAAGCTACTCTGTTGGAGTGATGGTATTGATTGAGAAAAGAGGGATAATCATACACTGATTTGACTTTTTTTTTGTAAATCAGATATACTTCTGAACTTTCTAAGCAAGAAAATCTAGTATATTATTATTACAACCGTATAAATTTATGCACTGAGGCAGTTGTAGCTAGTATTTTTACCTGTCCCTTCTCAAGTTCTTCTGCTGTGTGACACTTGTGTTCCCTCCTGCATTTCAGGAGAGGGACACCATTTATGTGATCAATTGGTCTTGCCTGCATAGTGTGATACAAATGCATCAGGCTTTATTGTCGTCTTTATTTATTCTTGCATTATGTAGTATAGTAGCAGCAGCAATATTTATCATATTCTTTCACACACGTGGCAGTGCCCAGAGCACCCAAGATTTATCCAGCATAAGAATTTGTCAAAAGCTCCAGAAGTACAAACCAGCGAATAACAGCTACAAGAAACTGTTCTAAAACACTCCTGGTTTTGCACAGGGCCACCAAAGTAATTAATTCATGCTCTTGTCAGTGATTTCCATCTCCTCTTTTCACACTAAAAGGCATCACTTTGGGATTTGTTTCTCTTTTCCAGCATGTTCAGAATAGTAAAAAGAGCTCCAGTAAGCAGAGATGGGAATGCTTACCATGAGAGTGCTGTTCTGAGATGATCATGCAAAATTGGCCAGAGAAGTTGTAACAGGCAACTTCTTCTTTGACATTCCTCAGCTGCATGGAGAAAGTAGACTCCAGGATTTTTCCAGAGTAAGCCTTTAAATGTAAAGAGCTATATATTCAGGTTCAAGGACAGCATCTGAAGATACCTGTGTTTGGAATGTATTCACCCACTGAGAGACATAAAAACCTGAGTGTACTCGTTATTGCTGAACAGCAATTAAAACAGAACCTTGGTTTTGGAATTACTTGTTCAGGTTAATCTAAAATATTTATCAAAGGTATAATAATTTGCTCTGTTTCTTTATGAGGTCCCAAAAGCACAGTCAGATCTATTAGGGACACTCAAGAACACAAGTATATCCCATACTTATCCTTCAGACTACCTGAAGGGAGGTTATAGCCAGGTAGGGGTTGGTCTCTTCTCCCAGACGATGAGCACCAGAACAAGAGGACACACTCTCAAGATGCCCCAGAGGATGTTTAGGCTGGATGTTTGGAAGAAGTTCTTCACAGAAAGAGTGATTTGCCATTGGAAAGGGCTGCCTGGGGAGGTGGTGGAGTCACCATCACTAGAGGTGTTTAGGAAGAGGCTTGATGGGGTGCTTGTTGCCATGGTTTAGTTGATTAGATAGTGTTGGATGATAGGTTGGACTCAGTGATCTCAAAGGTCTCTTCCAACCTGTTTAATTCTATTCTATTCTATTCTATTCTATTCTATTCTATTCTATTCTATTCTATTCTATTCTATTCTATTCTATTCTATTCTATTCTATTCATTCTTATGGAGAAGAACCATATTTAAAAGAGCTACAAAGGCTGGATTTGTAAAAAAAATTTATGTATATCAGGGCTGGGCAGATGCTTAGTACATGTTATGGAAATAATCTCACATATAGAAGACTGCAGTGAAAAAGGATTGGTTGTTTTGGTAGATTCCATGGGCACAACAAACTGTAAAGCAAGACAGGAATATCTGCTCTGCTCCTAGGTGCCTCTTACCAACCCTTTTTGAGTACAAGTATCACATGATATGTACATGAGTAAATTCAGAATTTAGCTGTATCAATCTGGTGGAATATAACTGATATATCAAAAAGTGCTAACCAAATCTCTATTTCATTGTCCAAAGGGCAAAATATGCAACAGGAATATAGCATGGCTGATACCTATGTGAAATAGAAGGCTACTTGCTGCATAGAGTTGCAGCCATCTCTTTTAGTCCTCTCTTTAAGCTGGCTTAAGTTAACTGCTTGATTAAAAGTATCCCTTTTCAAAACATAAAGCTGTATGGCAGTGCTCATAACAAAAGTAGTTTTCATTTGTCAACTGAATAATAACAGGGAACTTTCCAGCATTTAAATAATTCTGATGATTGCCAAATAAGCATTTTTTTACCCCTGGTTATTTTTCCAGTGAACAATATGCCCCTGTACACTGCACTGGTTAGGCCGCACCTTGAGTACTGTGTCCAGTTCTGGGCCCCTCAGTTTAGGAAGGATGTTGACTTGCTGGAACGTGTCCAGAGAAGGGCAACAAAGCTGGTGAGGGGTTTGGAACACAAGCCCTATGAGGAAAGGCTGAGGGAGCTGGGGTTGCTTAGCCTGGAGAAGAGGAGACTGAGGGGTGACCTTATTGCTCTCTACAACTACCTGAAGGGAGGTTGTAGCCAGGCAGAGGTTGGCCTCTTCTCCCAGGCATCCAGCACCAGAACAAGAGGACACAGTCTCAGGCTGCACCAGGGCAGGTTTAGGCTGGATGTTAGGAAGAAGTTCTACACGGAGAGAGTGATTGCCCATTGGAATCGGCTACCCGTGGAGGTGGTGGAGTCACCTTCACAGGAGGTGTTCAGGAGAAGACTTGATGGGGTGCTTGGCTGTATGGTCTAGTTGTTGGGTGGGTTGGATTGTTTGATGGGTTGGACGCGATGATCTTGAAGGTCTCTTCCAACCTGGTGTATTGTATTGTATTGTATTGTATATTACCTTATCCTCCCATACCTGGAAAGCCTCTTGCTAGTGTTAGTACTAGGTATCTTCCTCACAAGCCTTATCCACTGTTTCCCACCTCATGCCTTTTACTATTTCAAGATGCTCTTTCCCACTCTTTCTTCCTTGATGCAGCCTATTTTCTAAGAGTAATTTGAGTGGACTGCAGTAGAAAGAAGATGGCTAGACTGTCAGGTATTGGCTTCATTAAAGAGCTGTCTCATCAAGGAGCTATTTACACATTCTCTCTGCTGCCACATTACCTGTGTTTATTTGAAAGAAGTAGAGTCTCAAAGAAATGCCTCAGCTTATATGACAACTACACTCCAAAGCCCCAATCAGTCAATTGTACATAGAAATCTGCTTTCTTAAAACTTTTTCCTGTGTTTAACTCCTTCTATACCAGTCTTGGAGTTAAGTTGATGTTTTGCAGATGCCTCAGTGCTCTGCATCCTGACACACAAATGTAAAATGCAATCAGCCAGGTCACTGATCTGGGTATGGACTTCTGAACTTGCTTTCTTTAGATGAAGGTCAGGCACTGCAGTTTAATTTTTCACAGGCGATCAGGATGCATTCCCACTCCAGCGGAATGGAGTGCAGGCTCTGCAACAATAACACAGGTTTGTTTTTTTTAAACCTGGACAGTTTCAAACCCTGTGTATAAATCCTATTTCTTTCCCCCATGATTTAGCCTGCAAGTGAGATGTGCCAGCATACTCATAAACAAAGTGGTTACTCTTCCCACCACTATGCTGTGGTGAGATTCTGCCAGTCAAAGAGAAATTTCTGGGCCATTGATTTCGTGTTGATCCTGTTCTATTCACTTTGCTCACAAACTGCAGTTTCACCCCTGAGAATTATTTGAGGCATATTAGCTTTTACCATAAGATTAAACATAGCAATAACTAATAAGATTCAACATAGCAATAACAAATACGAAATGAGTTTTGTTGATTTTTTTGTCATCTTAGTTTTTTGCGGTTGAAAACCAGCATTTTCTAGTCTGTTTTGTAGTCAATATTTGAAGTGTATGAAGTAGCCACAGAAATTTGCAATGAAAATAGCCATTTAAATGAAAAGGTCACCTGTCTCCTTTGCTGTCGCAGCCTGCTTGAGTGACAGGGCTGTTCCCCTTCTGCCTTTTAGTCTGGTACTCACTGATAGGCCTCTGTTTTCAAGGCATGTGTTGAGACAGCCAGCCTTGATTTTGTTGCTTTTCTTTTGGTCCAGTTTTTCCCTGCAAACAATCTTTTTTTTTAGAAGAGAGGTTGGAAGCTGCAAAAAGCTATATTCCAAAGAATGTGAGCTGCAGCTGGGTGAAGGCTGTTTTCTCTGACCCATCAGCCCATTCAGGCATTGTGGTCATACAGCAGAAAGCAAGGATACATCTTAATTTCATGGAATCATAGAACGGTTTGAGTTGAAGAGTACCTTTACAGGTCATCTAATCTAGTCCAAACATCCTGCACTAAGCAAGGATATCTTTAGATCAAGTTTCCTGGAGCCCTGTCCAACCTGACATTAAATGTTTTTAGGTATGTGATGGATTTCTTCTTCCCTCATGAGATGTGGAGGGCCACCTCATCACAGTTTCAAAAAGCTTTTCATGACATAAAAGAAACAGGCTGTTCCTGATGCGGTCTTTACTTTTGGTACATCTGTTCTCTCTATGATAGACTTCTCTCAGGATTGTGTTGACTGGGAAATACGAGCAGTAATATTGCAAATGAATATGACTTGAAGATACACAATTAAAATGTTTGACATTGTGTTTTAAGCCTATATTTTATGCTTATTTCTCTAGTGACTGGATATGTCACATACGCCAGAAGCAGATTTCACTTATAGCACTTTAGGAACTATATCTAACAAATAAAGGTATAAAAGATTAAGATGCAGAGAAGCTACATGTACTTCAGACATAAAAGTTAAGGAACAAAAGACCTTGTAGTTCTTGCTGATAACACTGCATGGGATTTCAGTGATTTGTACTACAGAAAATAAGAAAATGCTCAAACTTGTGCAGTTGCAAAGTTTCCCTATTCAATTCTCCTAAGTCAAGTTTCCTGGACAGCCAGATGCACAGTTCTGAGGCTCATTGAATTTTGTAATTCATGCTGTTACCATGAAAGAAAAGGGATACCTTTAAGTAGCACATTTGCCATCTTCTACCTGTGAAATGGCGCAGTGCCTGTGAAACACCAGGTGCTGGTGAGAAGCCCTTTTACATGGCATAAGCAAAAATGGCATGACTGACTCTGCAGCCTGAACAGCAAAGGGTTACAAAGAAGTTTGCAGCTAGTGACATTTCACGTCAACAAAGGTACTTTGTGGTCTAATAGCACTTTTGTTTACAATAAAAGTCAACAAAATAAATGGAAGAAATCCAGAATGTTCTGGCAACGACCAAAGAAGAACATGTACCCTTGTGGCCGAGGCAACAGGAATGATGACACTTTTCTCTCACACTGAAATAAAATGATGTTTTGAATCACTTGAGCTAGGAGTTTTGTTCTCTGAGAACCGTGCGTTCAATATCACAGCTTCTCTCAAGCATCGAGTCTTCCTCAAGCTAAAAATTCAGCTTCTAATCTGAGAAAAACAGACATTTGGAAACAATTCCCAAAATATACATTATTTTTAATTTGCTTTGAGCTATCAAACAATTTTTGAAGCTGAAGTCGTTTCTTGGATTGATCAGCATCCAGCATTTCAGTACTAGCTCTAGTGATGAAAAGTGCAGCCTAAGCAGTATGCACGGCAATAGAAGGCCGTCTTTATAAATTCTGAGTAGCCAACAAAGGCACTTGTCTAATGGGGAACAATACAATTGATCAGATTTCAAAAGAAAACAATTTCTTATTTATTTATTTATACATAGTCTCACTTGGGTTATGCCATCCCAGTATACTGCATTACTTTTCTCCTCCACTGTACTTTTTTTAAACAGTTGTCAAATTGTAGGCCTTTGTGCACTGCAGATTCATGTTGTTCCAAACTTGTGATCTGTCTGTGGCAGATGTTCAAAAGAGTGAACAAAGCATGTGCTCTAAGAATCAGACCAGCAACATAGGAGGCAGCTAGTTGCAAAGAAGCTACCTGCCTGGTATGAAGTTTCTAAAACTCACCACCAGTTTTAGGCACACTAAATTATAGATCCTGTGAAACACAGCCTCTTCCAAAGAAGGAGCTGTGTCAGACCATGATAAACAAGTCAGATTAAAGTCATTGGCTTTAACACTACCAATCACATTACCGCTTCCAGACATCTTGGCTCAAATCAGTGCTCTGAATATGAATATCTTGTCATACTGCCTGAGAGGATGTGGGAACACCTCCTGTTTTTATTTACAACATATGTTTACTGACCCATTAACATTTTACACTAATTAAATTTCTGCTCAGAAAACTCTTTTGCTTTTTCATGTTTCAAAATGACGTATTGCTGGGCCAGGCATTGACTATCCACATTCTGGTCAAAAATTTTACCAAAGAAAGTTGTATTTTCTGACCTAAAGAGTTAAATATTACTTTTGCAAGTCCATTAGAAACACTTAGATGTTGCAGGTGTCGTGGTTTAACCTGTGAGTGACTAAGAACCACACAGAGACTTCTTCACTCTTCCCCCTTCCTAGTGGGATGGGGAGAGTTGGTTAAAAAGGAGGTAAAGTTCTTGAGTTGAGATATGAACAGTTTAATAATGGAAATAAAATAACAACAACAACAATAATAGATAATAACCTTTTTTTTTTTTTTTTTTAATAAAAGAGAACTAAAACACAAGAAAAGACAAGTGATGCACAATGCAATTGCTCACCACCCAGGGAATGATGTCTGAGCAGTGATTCACCCCTCTTGGCCAGCTCCCACCAGTTTATACACACCATGTCACATTCTATGATGTGGAACATCCCTCTGGCTAGTTTGGGTAGGGTGTCCTGGCCATGCTTCCCCCAGCTTCTTGTGCACCTTATATCTGGCAGATCATGGGAAAACGAAGAATCCCTAACTTAGGATATGCTACTTAGCAACAACTAAAATGTCAGTGTGCTATCATTATTCTCATCCTAAATCCAAACCACAACACTGTACCAGCTACTGGGAAGAAAATTAACTCTATGCCAACTGAAACCAGGACAGTGTATTAGAAGACAAGTACACAAATACAACAGAAGGTTTTTTTGAGATAAGCTTTCCTTTTCTCTTCCATGCCCGCCTTTTCCACTCCACAGGCAAAATGTAGTGAAGCACAAAACTATCAAACTGAGAGTTGAAAAAGTAAAGTTCATTTAGATGTTCTAAATTCTTTCATATATGAAAATATATATTTGTACTTTGTACTATATATACTTGAGTCTTAATTTGTACTATGTGGAGGGAAAAAAGAAAACACAAGAAGACATCTACAAAAAATTTAGAGCAATAAATATCAGGTCTGCGGTTTGATTTATTTTTGAAAAATATTTTCTTATGTTTTAAACAGACTTTTGAAGCATATCACCATTCTGGGCAACAGAAAATGAAAAATAGGGAACAAGTTTTTCTGGCTTTGGAAGTTAAATCTTAGGTTTGTGTTCCCTGCAGTATTAGCACACTTAACTGATGACTAAAACATATGTTATTTTCTCTAATGAATGTTCACTTAGTGATGTAAATCTATGGATTAGGACATTTTACTCAATAGCTGATTCAAACATGGTTCCTTTGATTGCAAAAATGTACCTAGGGGCAGCCAACAGGTTTGGTGTTAGTGAGGACAGAAGAGTTTGGAGTTTTGTCCCCAACATTCAACTGCTGTATTTTGCTGCCATTTTTCAGATTCCACCACAATGTGTAGGGTTCCTGGCAACTGTAATTCAGGCCAGGGTTCAAATGACTCCAGCTCACCTTCGAGACCAAGCAGTCTGAGGAGCTCTATGTCTACCCCTTGTGGTCAGGATTTAGGAGCTGAGTAGCTCTGCGACTGACATGTATAGCTATGTGAAAACTTTCATCTTTATAACAGGTATTTACTGCTGTGCCATAAAATTGCCATACACACCTGAAGAACTCTTTAAAATTCCAGAAATAATTACAATTTGCATCATTTGAAAAGTACCAAGATCCTGCAAAGCCTACAAAGCAGAACTTTAGCTAAATATTTTTTTCAGCTGTCACTGAAATAATATTTTTCTTTCAAAAGTTGAAAAATACAAACCAAAACGCTCTTCCAAGGAGCAAGAAAGTGAAAAGAAATCTCTCATTCACTAAGAAAATTGGCAAAAATCAGAACAAAATTTCTTCCTTTTCCTTTTAAATCCCATGAATATATATACTAGTTGTGCCCTGCACAGCACTGATCAGCCAGCAAAGAAAAGGTAAATGCTGTGGCATTCCAACAAAGCTACTTCTAAAGGATACAATGCAGATGCCAACAAAAGAAATGTAAGCAGGTGTTTGTATGGCTGGTTTGGTTTTGTTTTAGCTATTTAAACTGTAGCATCACTATTCTCAGACCTAAAACAGGATCTCAGGGGACTGTGAAAAAGGGTTATTTCTTGAGTGAGGTCATAATCAGCTGAGCATAGGTGCATAGGTGGTTTCTTTATTCTTTCTCTGAGAGGCACAAGGGAATAATTTATAGGCATGGTGTTATCTTGCCTATAGTGATCCACATTACATCCTTTTGTTTCAAGGCCATGGCCCACAGCATGGCAGAATAGTGATAGGGTAAGTCATTGCTTACATCCTGACACACATTATTCCACACCGTTTTGGAAGGAATCACAAAGATCATCTTCTGAACAGTGGTGAGATCATCCAGAGGAAGCAATATATAGTCATCAATGCACAGTCATTGGAGAAGTCAAGGAGCCAGCTCTGGTGTCTGGCTATTAGGGTAGTTATTCTTATTACTTGCACCAGTTCTTTATCTTGTTCGTTAAAGTCTTAAATTATTAAAAATGAGCAGGGTTTGTGAGTGTGCATCTGGTGCACTGTCCTTGCAGCTGGAAAAAGAACCTTCCATTGGCATGATTAGCCATTGGAAAAATTATGCTTTTTAAAATCTGTCAGTTTGATCTTTCACTTCCTTAACTCCTGTCTACTCTAGTCCCACTATCGCTGATTCCACAGCACTGTCTTTATATCCTTGTTCCCATAGATCATACAAGGTTATCCACAAGCCCCATCCCTACGTCCATAAAGCATGACTTTGCTACTTGAAAGTAGTCTTTTTTGTGGGAAAGAAGGTGCAAAACAACTTAAAACCAGCAAAGCCCTCCCTTATCTGGAGGATACTATACATACAAATAGTCTATTTATATAGAACACTAGCATTTACAAATTTGAAGCTTTATTTTGGCAATTTTAACTCAGCCTTCATTAATTTATAATGTATAGATCTCTGCAGGATGAGATGCCCTGTAAACACAAAGATATGTTGTAAATCTTCTTCACTCCCAGATAAGCAGTTTTCTGAACAAGCTTCAAACCTGACAGCTGACTCCCCTGAGAGCCTTGCTCTCAGTGTGATTTATGCTGTCACAAACTGGCAATAGCCCTGTAAATGGGTGCCATGCTTTAGCAGGCTCATACTCCCACATAATTCTGCTGTGGCAATCTCAAAGAAATGATTTCACCATGAAGGGACTCAAGGCTTTGTAGTTGGGTACAGCCTGTCTTGGATACTGATACAACCTGGGTAAGTCCTATGCCTGAGGTTAGTGGATTTTGTTGGCATTGCTGTAGCTGCACTAATGAGTCACTAGCAGAAAATTCCCATTTGTCAGGGTAATTTGCAGCTGGATCTCTCACAAAAAGAACATTATGTACCGTAAGGCATATAAGGTGTGTCAAGAGAAAGCAGATTGTGGAATCTTGTAGCAAAATTTGCCTCTTGAAGATTAGCCAGTGTGAGGGGAAAATACCAACTGAGATATTCTCTGAAAGGCCAGGAGAGGAGGGTGGATGGTAACACGGGACTCATTTCAGCAACGCTAAAAAATTCCATAGACTGTTTGAAATCGCTTCTCCCTGCCCATTACTGATGCTATGACTGTTCAAACTCAGGAAAGGTGAGGGGTGGAAAAATGTGAACAGACCTGAACTAAAACAAGAGCTTGACAGGAGCCAAACCAAAACAATTTCTTGGACATGAGGTGAAAGACTCTATTTGAAAAACTGTAATAGAGCAAATGTAAATTAACATTTACTAGCAAAAAAAATCTCTCATCAAAATAAACATTTCACCTTAAATGGCCACTTTCAAAAGTATTGCTTAGACTTACAGCTTCTCACCTTCACTACCCCTACCCCTCACCCAAGTGACATATATGTTGAAAACTACCATTTTGGTTCTGCAATGGGTTTATATCAAGCATGTGTTAGTGCAACTTAGGAAGTAGTACTGTAATGAAGAGATTAATATTAAGAGGAGAAATCTAACTAGAGGTACATAGCTCATGCAAACTGATGACACTCCTCTTAGATCAAGACTTGGAATATTCCTCCTTCCAGTCATGGGGTTATTCTCATCAATAAAAAACCTTTTGTAGCACAGTTGTTGTACAAGCTTATTCTCTAGCCAGTTATTCCACAGTAATGTAATTTAACCAAGCAGAAAAAGATGAAAGTTTACCTACAGCACTGGAAACTCAGCTTAATAATGTTGAAATTATTCTGCTTGAACAAATCTGAAATCTCACCAAAGAGACAAGAGGAGGAATAAATTGGTCAAGCGATCAGAGTTACAAGGAGTATCTGTAAGTCTGCACACTGGGAGAAGATTATATTTCTGCTTTTAAACTGTTCGTGCCAGTCACTTACAAAACAATCAAAAGCAAAATTCTCTTCTCTGAAATGGACAGTCAACTAATTAGGCTACACAAAACATAACAATACAGCCAGTTCCTTCTTGGAAAGTGTTTTGTTCTTTTACTGATTAAAAAAAAAAAAAAAAAAAAAAAAAAAAAAAAAAAAAAAGAAAAAGTGAGGAGATTACCATTAACTCAGTATCTGTGAGCTTTGCCAGAAACTGCATGTGATTTATAATTAACCAGCTCTCTGAGAGGGACCTTAAAACATGCAGTAAAACTCCATGAAAGGAAACTTATCACTCATCAAGGATTACTCTTCCCTCAAGACATATGAAGAGAGAACAGGGGCAATTAGGGAATGAGAATTAGTGTGCTGCTTACCAAACAGCATTATTCTGGATATTCTTGAATTGGACACCAGGGAGGAGCTGAACTTTACATGGTCTTCTGGACCTCCAGAGGGCCTGTTAAATTTCACCGTAGTTCAAAAATGGCCAAGAGGGGGAAAAATAAACTTGAGCTGCATGGAATAGAAACCCCAGTGACTTCTGGTGGTTGTTTAATGATGCACTTTGACTTGCTAAAATTATATATTTTTTAAAATATAACCTCTGTGATGATTACAGGGCACACCTAACAATAAAGCCCACTGTGCTTCATGTCAGGTGGTATTCAGTTATTGGTACGAGCCACGAGACATGGCAAAGTCAAAATTTCACAGCAAATAGTGATCTCGGGGCTCAGTCTAGTGTGCTTTTGAGAAGATTCTCCCATTTTCCAAAGCAGGATGAATTAGGAAGACCTGACTGACAAGGTGAATCCAGAGCTGTCTGTCAAGCTGTGAGGACTTTTACTGACATATTTCTTCCTTTAAGCCTAAAGCAACATTTAAAACACAAAGGCCCTGTAGTGACACTGTCAAACTCAATGCATGTGAAACACCTGACCCTAAGGAGACTGTAATTCAGCAGTGCCCAGGGAACAAAATTAGTAAGAAACCTGAACAAACTTCAAATTGATATGTGTTGGGGTATCACTGACAGACATATTCATTTATCACTCTGTTAGGACTCATTCATCCCTCATATATCTAGCAATCTTTAAGGTTCTATTACTCACCAAAGGCCTCTGATTGCAGTCAATTGAATATTCTCAGCAAGTTTGACAGCTTATAGGAAAATCACTCTACTGAAACCACTATTAATACATTTAAATGGCTTAAGAAGGTATGGATACCTCCCAAACAATATTAGTTTTCCACTTTAATGGAAAAATGATGATGTCTGGATCTGTGAAATGTGCTTCATCATATTGGGATAGATGCTTTCATCTCCAGAATCACATCCCTTAGTCCCTGATTTCAATTACCAGTTCTCTCTGTGGTTGCATATGTACTATACAGAGGTCAGCTTTAGATTTCTTATGCGCTTAAGGTTCTGCTGCTGAGCTTGAACTGGACAGTCTTCATCCTAACAGAGTATGAACGAGATGCCTAGATCTCCTCTGGAAATGAAACACATGGCTACCCTGTTAAATGCTGTCCATAACACCCAGAACACATGCTGAACTCTGTACAAAACTTTGTCAGATAAGCATTGGTATTCCCCGTTTCTTTGGCTTCTTTTAAAGCTGTGCACTTATTGAGAATGAGAATTCTAAGACAAGTAAGATATAATGAATTCCTTCCCTCACAAGGATTCAAATTAAAATGCCTTCCTGGCCACAGGAGCAGGCTAATTACCAAGCAACAGGCAGTGCTGAAGCATGATGGTGACATTTCTCCAGCAAGAAAAGCCTCATAGAAGCCGGAAGTATTCATGCATTAGTAAACTAGAAGTATGCTTCAGAGAGATGCAATACTGAGCTCTCAAATGCTCAGAAATTTGCATTCTAATCTCTGCTGGTGTTTGGTAACAAACAGTAACCAGCTAAGACGTATTTTCTTTCTCTCTACTGGACCTAAGATTCTATATTATACTAGAAAAGTATGCATGCAAAATCCAAGGTCAAACAAAAAATTTTATAAGTCATGAGTTGTGACATCAAAGGCATTTCAAGAAACCATATTTCTTCCCCTGACTGTTTGAAATTGCTTTTATTCACCACACTTCATGTGTATGTACATTAACAAGACAGTACCCTCTGTGTAACTGGCCCTCCCCAGAGAGTAAGGGTTGTATCATGTTTTTCATCCCTAATCACTATCTGTTCTCATTAACTCCATCTTTATTGTGCAGTTTATTTCCAAAACATACACATGAAGAAGCTGATTATCTCTGTTTGAAGCTGAGAAAACTGGGGTCAATGTAGACCTCACCGTAGCAGAATGTTTTTGTCTTCCCCATTCTCTACTAGGGCATTGCATCCATGTACAAAGTTGGAGTAGACCTGAAGAAAGTATAAGGCTGTAAGAAGCAACAGCAGTAGGCAATGCAAAATTTTTCAAAGGGAACTCATTCACCCATTTAAAAAAAAAAAAAAAAAAAAAATTGGAAATGCTTCCTACAGCTTATTTCAGACAAATGGACAAACAGAGACACAAGCCAACTAAGTGGACATCCCAGCAAAGAAATCCAATGGAAGAGAAGAGATCCAAGACAACTTTCTTGGTGCCATAGATTTCCACTTTACATCAAAGACTAACCTTTCTTTCACCAAAATAATACATGAAGAGTGAATTTGAATAACTGATCATCTGCTTGAACCACCTCTGCTGTCCCATGAATCTGAGTCCATTCAAACGTTGAAGAACAATGGGAATATCATACAAGTGCATCATCTTCCATTTTAATCATGACATAAGGAGAAACACAAAGTGCTTCTTTCCCTTCTCAGCTAAATCACGGTGTTTAACTGATGCACAGAATTCAAGTGTTTCTGATATAATAGTGCCAAATTATTTTGGGCTTATAAAGTTTCATACTTCCTTGCTGGATGACTGCCTTGACAACTGACCTTCTGTCAGTTCTCAAATTTAAAGACTCATCTTATGTAGCCATGAAGCAGATGGAGATTTTTATATTTTAATTTTTTTTTTTTAAGGTAAAGATGGTTAAAATTACATCATTTGGGAAGTGCAGGAAGCTATTTTTTATTTGTGTGTTATCTCACTTCATTATTACTACTATTATTACTAATACTATTGCTATTACCACACTTTTATTTTACTGTTGCTTCAAAACCCCTACACTGTTCACAGTGTGTGGAAAGCACTTAATCTCTGGCACTTTTCAAAGGTACCTGTGACAAGGAGTCTTACACAGCATAAAACAGATAGGTTCTGCAAGGACAGTTCCTCATAAAGAATTTTATTTGAAACAAATGCTCTGTACTGGAAGCACACACATAAACACACACACAGATCCAGCCTACACATGCCACTTATGCAATTATGTCTCAAAGCAGGAATCTAGCACCTAGAGAGTACGCTAACACTCTGGCAAAATAAGACCTCGCACAAACCCGCACCTTCAGAAGTGCAATTTCTTCCAGGAATATGATGTGTCCCACACACTGCAGACACACCCAGTCACTCTTCTTCACTGCCTAATTCTCTTTTGCACATACCTGAAAGGCACAAGGCAATGTCTTACATACACACAATTTGCTTTCAGTTACAGTATCACAGTATCACCAAGGTTGGAAGAGACCTCAAAGATCATCGAGTCCAACCTGTAACCACAGACCTCATGACTAGACCATGGCACCAAGTGCCACGTCCAATTCCCTCTTGAACACCTCCAGGGATGGTGACTCCACCACCTCCCCGGGCAGCCCTTCCAATCCCAATTACTCTTTCTGTGAAGAACTTTCTCCTCACCTCAAGCCTAAACTTCCCCTGGCACAGCTTGAGACTGTGTCCCCTTGTTCTGGTGCTAGTTGCTAGAGAGAAGAGACCAACCCCTTCCTGGCTGCAACCACCCTTCAGGTAGTTGTAGAGAGCAATGAGGTCGCCCCTGAGCCTCCTCTTCTCCAGGCTAAGCAGCCCCAGCTCCCTCAGCCTCTCCTCATAGGGCTTGTGCTCAAGGCCTCTCACCAGCCTTGTTGCCCTTCTCTGGACACGTTCAAGTGTCTTGATGTCCTTCCTAAACTAAAGGGCCCAGAACTGGACACAGTACTCAAGGTGTGGCCTAACCAATGCAGAGTACAGGGGCATAATGACCTCCCTGCTCCTGCTGGCCACACCATTCCTAATGTAGGCCTGGATGCCATTGGCCTTCTTGGCCACCTGGGCACACTGCTGGCTCATGTTTAGGTGGCTGTCAATCAACACCCCCAGGTCCCTCTCTGTTTGGGAGCTCTCCAGCCACTCCGACCCCAGCCTGTAGCTCTGCATGGGGTTGTTGTTGCCGAAGTGCAGCACCCGGCAATTGGATTTGTTGAATGCCATCCCTTTGGACTCTGCCCATCTGTCCAGCTGGTCGAGGTCCCTCTGCAGAGCCCTTCTGCCCTCTAACTGACCAACATCTGCTCCCAACTTGGTGTCATCTGCAAATTTGCTGATGACTGTCTCAATCCCCTCATCCAGATCATCAATGAAGATGTTAAAGAAGATGGGGCCCAGCACTGATCCCAGTTACTCAGCTCCAGCATTAAGCAACAAGATATCATCTGTATATTCTGCCCTTCTTCATCTGAATGTGTGAAAGCCCTTTGCCTTCACCAGTGACAACATTCTTACACAACTTTCATGCATATTCAAATGTATGTATACCTCTGCAATTTTTAAAGGGGGAGTTATTTGAAAAACATATCCAGTTTGAATAAGTATGTCATTTGGGCTAATTACCTGGGCAAACCTGACATGGGATTTTTCAGTGCTGGTTGCACAGACCTTCATAAATGACATTAAAAAAAAATATTAAGGATTTGAGCACCAGCTGCTGCTTCTCCTCCCAGCTTCTTTTCTTGTTCTCACATAGAATCCCACTATGGTCAAATTAGATGAGGGCTAGACCAAGAGATAACCTTAGGTTTAACAGATTAATCTGAGACTTTGGAAACCTGTATTTTTAATACATGCATATTGAATACATACATATTTAATATGTTATTAGCCTTTGATGCAGTGTGATCTTCACTTCCATTTCTCTAGTTTCCCTCTCACTGTCTCAACTGATGGCTCTGCTGTTCAGTTTACCTGTGGTAGCATCACAGTCAGCCTGGTCTTGTTCCCTCAGCCAAGGTCTGTTTGTGCTGCTGTGACCTTAAGTATTTTATACTCAGTTATTTGTGCACAGTGTTCTTCCTGTTTAAGACTGACAAAACCTGCCTGTCCTGCACTGGGAATGCGAGAGAGGTCTTTGAGGGAGGAGTGATGATACTGTGATGAACCTGGCCCCATCCTCACTGCAGAGTTACTTAGCTAGCATTTATAGTTTGCTGGAGGCATCCATAGATTACTTAAAGCTAAGGCAGGACTAGTAAGTGGAGCTGCACTTCTCAGCTAGCAGCTTGAGGACTGTGCAGGCATTTGTAGAAATGACCTCATGGTGACTTTTGAGGAATGATATAGTATAAAAATACCAGGAGAAAAATAATAATATAGGTTTGATTGGAGTGAAAGAAACGCCTCTGTATTGTGCCTTAACTTCCCAGGTCTCCTTTCTTTCATTCATTGTCCTTAGAATTAAATGACACTCTTTTAAAATTACTAGGTTTGTGAATCATAATGTAAAATGAAGGGGTATGTCAACTTAAAATATACAGTTCTCTGTCAGAGCAATTAATTGGTGAAATTAGCCATTGTTTCATAAACTAAAAGAAAGTAAAATACATGTTTTCAATTGATAAAAATGTCATCAATATCCTTTAATTATTCCTCCAACTAAGTCATTAGTATTTTATTTACTCTTATAAAGGGAGTTTTTTCATAGTATAATATTAGCTTGCCGATATCACCACCTCTGCTTCCCAGGTTGACTCCCTCCCTTTTTGTGCTGAATAAATAGCACTGAAATACAGCAATTAAGAACAAAAGCAGCCCTCAAGCTGTATATGAGTGGTTCCAGATTTACCAGAGCACAAATAAAAGAATAAAAGCAGAATTGGGCCTAACCTTCTAATCAGGCTCAGATTATTTCCTTTTATTTTGCTTGTGATTATTGTAGGACCATAATGAAACTAATCCACACTTTTTAGTCCAATAATAAGAAGGAATCATTACTTTATATTTTCTTAATATTTCTTTAAAATTTAGGACAGTTTCAGAATTTAGTTGCTCTGCATTAGTTCAGATGTACAAAAATTGAAAGAAAACCAATTTAAAGAGAATGCTATGCCACTGAGAACATCCGTGGGCTAAGAACATGCTCTGACTTAATGTCCACAAATTGTCACTCCAAAGTAAATTACCACTGAGCACAGGTCATGTGCAGTCAAGCAACTATAACTCTTCCATTGTGCTAGTCGTGATCTGGTAATATTGACTGACTGAGATAGAGTTCTTTGACCCTTCTCAACCATTGTAAATGGAAATGAGATTTGACCCTGTGAAATTGGAGCTTCATCTTATGCTTTCAAAATTAAAACATCCATATTTAATCCTTCTGTCAAAAATACAGCCAGAGATATGATTGCAAGCTGTAGCCACAGAGGAGTTGCACCTCATAAGATACATGCTCAGAAACTTTAAAAGAAATAAATTAAAAATACTTTAAAATTGAATTAAATTACTTGGAAAGGTAATCTAGAGCAATGCTTGGAGTCTTTAGGAAGTGAAGCTAACAGCATCACATGCACTGAATCTCCATCCATGCTGTTTTAGGAAGCAGAGGTTCCTTTTAAGTGTACCCAGTTCTAAGCATTGAAAAAAAATCTGTTCATTGAAAAAACCTGTTCTTCTGATGTTGCTTGCAGAGACCTTACCTTTATTCCAGGGTCTGTACCTGGCTGCAAGTGCTGTGAACATTCTTGGCAGGCTGGACAGATAGGCAGAGTCCAATGTGATGGCATTTAACAACTCCAAGCGCTGGGTACTGTGCTTTGGTCACAACAACCCCATGCAGTGCTACAGGTTGGGGACATAGTGGTTGGAGACCAGCCTGGCACAAAGGGACCTGGGGGTACTGGTTGACAGCTGGCCACACCTTGAGTACTGTGTCCAGTTCTGGGCCCCTCAATTTAAGAAGGACATTGAGACTCTTGAATGTGTCCAGAGAAGGGTAACGAGGCTGGTGAGAGGTCTCTAGCACAAGCGCTATGAGGAGAGGCTGAGGGAGCTGGGGTTGCTTAGCCTGGAGAAGAGGAGGCTCAGGGAAGACCTTATTGCTCTCTACAGCTACCTGAAGGGAGGTTATAGACAGGTGGGCGTTGGTCTTTTCTCCCAGGCGACCAGGTCCCGAGTAAGAGGACACAGTCTCAAGCTGTGCCAGGGGAAGTTTAGGCTCAAGGAGAGGAGAAAGTTCTTCACAGAAAGAGCAATTGGCCATTGGAAGGGCTGCCCAGAGAGGTGGTGGAGCCACCATCCCTGGAGGTGTTCAAGAGTGGATTGGACATGGCACTTGAAGCCATGGTTTAGTTAGTCATGAGATGTTGGATTATAGGTTGGACTTGATGATCTCTGAGGTCTTGTCCAACTTTATTGATTCTATAATTCTATGATCCTATGGTATTGCAAGAATTGCCAAAAAAAATCACAAAGTGCGAACACACCAAAATAAACAAATAATCTCATACTGCTCAAAGAAATAGTCCTATGATTTATTTTATTATTCACTGCAGCACTTTGTCAAAGGGAAAAGGATTCCTGGTGCCGTTGGTGAAGTCATCTCAATTCTGAATGGGGCAGAGTTCAGTGTCAAGAGATCTGGAGTCAAATCTGATTTTTGATGCAGTTTGTTGTAGCAGCTACTGAATATCCAGGGAATCTTGGATAAGCAATATCTATTTCTCCAATCAAGGTGTAATATTGATTTGCATAGCTAGCAGAAACTATTTTGGACTGTCATGTAATAGAGCTGATTTTTACTTCCAAAGGTCTAAGAATTGTATCTTGGCATCTAAGTTACCAGGCATGCACCTGGGGTCAAGCCATAATAGCAACCAACCCCACATATTAAGCATTTGCTGTGTTCTACTCTTAATGAGAAATGACCCACTTAACACTGGAAAATAAATACATAGATTAAAGAAGTTACTTAAACTATGAATAGCCCTAACAGTTTCAAAATTATGCTTTATGTAATTACTATATATTTAATGGTAATTAAACACTGGTTAAAAAATTTCCTCAGGAATTAATTTACTAATGGTATTTCTAGATATTCCTTTTCCTTTTATATGTTTCATGCCTGTTGTTGAGTAATAATGTTCACTAATTAATTTTGAAGTAAAAGTCCTGACCCTTCAAGCAGTCTAGGAAAGGAATTCCCTTAGCTGATGTGTATTCATTTAAAGCAATTCACAGTAAGACTATAAAATAGTATGTCTTATAGAGGACAAAACACCAGTGCCTTAAACTCCTGAAATTTGAGGATTATCAGTGAGGTTTGAGCATCTAGAGGCATGTCTGCAAGGATTTGGACAGTTGAACATTTTGGTGTGCTGTAAGTGATTTGATGATAAGCCTCTACTCCAGTGTGGCATCTGTGCAGATATCTTTAGGTTGTTGCATTTGCCCACTTAAATGGATTAACTGAAAGATTACAGTGTTTCTCAGTTTAATTTTTCACTTTCTCCCAAGTTTGATGGATGCCATTTCCTCTTTCTTTCCTTCCTATGTTCTGGTAAAATGCATACTTTCATAAAGCCTGGGTGCTGGTCAGTCCAAAGGAATGAATCATAGAATCATAGAATCAATAAGATTGGAAAAGACCTCAGAGATCATCAAGTCCAACCTATAATCCAACACCTCATGACTAACTAAACCATGGCTTCGAGTGCCACGTCCAATCCCCTCTTGGACACCTCCAGGGGCGGTGACTCCACCACTTCCCTGGGCAGTCCGTTCCAATGGCCAATCACTCTTTCTGTGCAGTACTCCAATTGTGTGAATCATCCCACCATGTTTCTGTAATGGCAACTACATCATAGCTTTTCTGGTGAACCAAGACTTCCATTTCCTCTTGTTTGTTACCCACACTGTGTGCGTTGGTGCACATGCACTTCAGCTGGGCTGCTGATTACTCATCTAACTCTAGTTTAAATGTCCCTCTGTCTCCTCTCCAGAGAGACTGGTTTCATCACCCTTCAAATCTAGTTTAAAGCCCTCCCAATGAGCCCTGCCAACTCTAGTGCTAGAGCCCTCTTGCTCTTTATAGATAGATTCACCCCATCTAGGTCCAGCAGATTAGGGGAGGTAAAAGTTGCCCCTTGATCAAAGAACTGAAAATTCCACTGCTGATCTGCTTAGAAACAGAAAAGTAGCAATATTCCCCAAGACCTTATAGTGGACAAATTATATGGACAAATTGCCAAATAGTTGCATTTAGTGCCAGATTATCCAAACAATTTGGTATAAAATTGGAATACAATGGTCACTGAGGAACAAATATATTTCTTCATTTTTCCAAAGGTTATCTGATATTGCCCTAGGCCTCATTCCATCCTTCCATCTGTTTAAAGGTGTTGCAGAACATCCCAACTCCTACTAGGTTTAATTACTTTTCTATCTCACAGATCTCCAGTTACATTTTAATTTTTTTCAGAATTCATAGCAATTTCAAGATGAAGCAAGAGTGAAAAAATGATATTTGCTCATGACCCAGATTGCTCAGTTAAAAAGAAAAACAAAAACCCACAAAAAACTTCTCCTGCTGTTTTTTAATTGGAGCCATCTGCTATTCCATTTCTTGTCTGTAAAGAACAAAAACTGTAAACTCTGATCTAGGTGTCAACTATATGTAGCATGAAAAGTTAGTGTGTGATGTTTGGAATGGGAAGGTGTTAGGAGACATCGCAGATGATTTACTAGGCATCAAAACAGTTATTAGAGACAAGGAAAACTTACACAAATCCTAGAATAATTTTTAACCTTTTTTTTCCCTTCACATCATTGCTGAAAATATTTGTGCAGTTTTCTTTTTTTATCCCTTCTCTAGTCAGTCAAACCCCAAACACTGTAAGCTACCCTTCCTTTTGGTGTTTAGAAACATTCCTGTTAAATTTATTTTTTTTTTTTTTCATTTCTAAGAAAGGAGATTCCACAGTTTCAGCTCTGGGGTATCCTGCCCCAGAGGTGAAGCACCTTCACTGTGATTGGTTTTTCTTTTTCTTCTTCTCATATCCAACCAGAATTTGCCTTGCTGCAGCTTCTGCCCAGCTTCTCTCAAATTCTCATAATTTGAAAACAGTCTGATTCGACTTCCTAATGGGTAATTATATAGAAGAAGAGGACACAAGATCACCCTCTTGACCTTATCCTCTCCAAACTAACGATACACTTCAAGCACATGCAGGCCATCTTGGTGATTCTCCCCTGAAGTCACAGTATCACAGTATCACAAAGGTTGGAAGAGACCTCGAAGATCATCAAGTCCAACCTGTCACCACAGACCCCATGACTAGACCATGGCACCAAGTGCCATGTCTAATCCCCTCTTGAACACCTCCAGGAACGGTGACTCCACCACCTCCCTGGGCAGCCCATTCCAATGTCAAACAACTCTCTCTGTGAAGAACTTTCTCCTCACCTCAAGCCTAAACTTCCCCTGGCGCAGCTTGAGACTGTGTCCCCTTGTTCCGGTGCTGGTTGCTAGAGAGAAGAGTCCCCCCAGGTAGTTAACATCTTTTCTACACTGGGAAGATCCAAACTGGACCTAGCACTCCCTATGTAGTCTCACAAGCACTGAATAGAGGGGGGATCAATCATTCACCTCCACCTGCTGGCTGAGATGTTGTTACCTCAGCATGCAGTTAAAATTACATATCTGAAAGTAAAATGTTGCATACTCTATGGTAATCCCATTAAAAACAGGTAAGAAAATTACCTAGGACCAGAGACTGAAAATATTACATTAACATCTTGACTGTATATAAAATTGGACAACAAAAAGGTGTAAAAATAGGAGAAACTAAAAATGAATTAATTTTCTTCAGAAAACATAATTGCAAGTATATTCCATCTCAGAGCGCAAAGATGTAATCACCTGTGGTGGTTTACAGCTAGTACCTCATTCCTATTTCTGAAATGATATTATTGTTAATTTCCTTTTTTTCATCTCTGTTTCCACTGGAGATGATTATACACTAACACAGAGATCATTGAGAAGGCACAGGGAGAGGGATCATCGTGTAGATCAAGTGAACTAAAATATTAATAGAGAAAAAATGGGTTCTGCATCCATCAATGAGAAACTTTAAAAAATAATATGTTAAATTTTGCTTACATTGCAGAGAGCCACATAGTTACAGATTTGCTGTTTGATGATATCTGTGATCACTAGCATTCTTTATCTTAAGATCTTTTCCTTTCTGGTCACATTAGCAGTGTACACTGTGCATGTGAAACAATCTAGCAAGTATATTCTGTTTCAGAAACCCTTCATAGAAACATCTACCGTAGGCCAGCACAGAGCCAGCACAAGCCTGACAGAATATGTTCTCTGGAGTCACAGAATCACAGAATTGTCAGGGTTGGAAGGGATCTCAAGGATCATCTAGTTCCAACCGCCCCACCATGGGCGGGGACACTTTCCACTAGATCAGACTGCCCAGAGCCACATCCAGCCTGGCTTTGAAACCATCCAGGGGTGGGGCTTCCACCACCTCCCTGGGCAACCTGTTCCAGTGTCTCACCCCACTTATGGTCCTGGATCATAATAATTTAAAATGTACTTTCATCAGTCAAAAAAGAGAAAATGCACTACATTGGTTTTTCTTCGCAGGCATCCTTCCAAACTTCCTATTTTGGGGTATTCCAAATCTGAATTATGTTAAAATATTAACTTTCTGGAAGTTAACCATGGCATGCTCTGAAGTAAGACAATATTGCTTTTGACATACTACTGACACCAGGCAGTTGTTGGGATCTTTTTTTGCCCACAAATGTTAGATGTCTTTGCAATAATGCCTGTTTTTAACACAAACAATGACAAAAAACTAGTCAGTTACAATATTTCTTCTTACCCAGCTGTCTTTGAAATGCTGAATAGAAGAAGTATCTCTTTGTCAGAAGGCCAGACCACTGAAAACAGTAAGTCAGAAGAAGCAATTAAATGGTTTGCACTTAGTGTGATGTAAATTTCTTCTAGCAATTACTGGTTTTAAACACCTAAGTATTTTGAGACAGACTGACATTCATTTTCTAATTACATGTAAAAATATTTATATGGATTATATAGTAGCATTCAGATGTTTAATTCTCTACCCACCCTACCCCTTGCCCTGCATGGAAAAATAAAGAATTCATGACATATGTTGTCCATCATATTCCCTAACTTTAAGTTCAATACAGAATGTCTGTATATGTATGCTAATGAATATCTCCTGAGACTAATCTGTTCAGGTAAAATCAGCTTCAACTGGCTTTAAACACTTGAGTGAAGCAGCTAAGTGTGAAACCTCGATGCCTCAAGGAACCTATATAGTCAATGATGAATGATAGGTACCTCTACATCATGATTCAACTCATTTAAATCACCTTATTTAAAATACACATCTAAAATCAGATAAATTACTTTGAATCATAAAACTCTGCATGTGTAAGAAAGATCAGGAAATAATTCATGAGTAGAAGCTAAAGGGGAAAATCGTTGGTGATGCTTCCTACCCTAAAGCTCTGGCAAGAACATTCATGCTGACTGTCTGCCATAGCTGACTCAGATTCAGGGTTTTTTTATGAATGTGAATACTTTTAATATGAATGTGGCTGAAAAGTTTTACCCACTCCCAACAGATAGCACAGTATGTTGCTGGAATTATTTTAGAACTCAGTAGACAGAAATATATTAATAGCAACACCAAAAATGCTACAGCAAAAAGAAAACAATGAGAGGTAGTCCAGTCTCAAGTGTTACCAAACACAGATTTGTAGCTTCATTTATGGCCTAACTTACTTCTAAATGTCAGTTATATCATTTGCAGACCAGCTCTGGGAAAAGTAGAAAGATCATATCTGGAAACACTATAGCACAAGGAGATTAAGGTTAAGACCTTCAAAATGGTTAGACCATTTTGATCCCTTTTTTCTGGATTCAGTTTATTGGATCCAGTTCCACAATGGAGTCACCTAAAAAAAATAGAATCTTAAAAATGTGTCCTAAATGGCTTTCCATGGTGATAAAGAAAATCTTTTATAACCCCTAATCTGAACCCCAAATCTACTTCCTGCTCACCTACCAAGTAATAATTAAAACATTAGAAAGAGCCATGGACACTTCTATATTTACCTATTCAGCTCAGTATAACTATTGGTGTTCTCTACTGGAAGACTCTTTCCAAAGAGCTCCTAAAACATAGAATGGTAGAATCATAGAATCATTAGACTGGATCATCTAGTCCAGCTGTAATCCTTGCATTGCCAAGACTACCGCTGCAGTCGTACCTCTCCTTTACTCACCTGTCAAAGGGCAATCATCTGCTAATTGTATCTCAGTCTCAATTTGTTAAGATCAGCTGCATAACATGCTCTTCTCTCGTCTTGCCCTTCTTCTCAGCCTTTGAGGGCCATCCTGAAATCTGATTTGATGTTGAGTGTGATCCATTAAGGCTTGTTGATATTTTCTTCCTGGCAGTCCAAATCAAACTCCCCAAAACCTAGCATTACAGTCCTGCGTTATTTCCATGGCTCTGCCTGTAGATCAGCAACAAAGTGATTTCCCCAAAGGGAAATACTGGCTTAAAAGCTAACAATTGCAACAAGAGCTCATTTTGGTTCCATTTCCCCTTATCTTGTAATAATTTGTAGTGTACAAGTGGGTTTTGTGCTTTGTTTCTGTGTCTTCCTGGAAGCTGCCCTAAGAAAACATGTTCTGGTCTCAGCCATGCCATTAAAATCTATATGGCAAGCCCACTATGCATTTTCTTTAATGTGAGACTGAAGACCAAAGCATAATTTTGGGACAAATATCTACATTTTTCTGCTGGGGCTCATAGAAATCTCTCTTCCTTTAGTTCTCCAGCACTGGTCTCTAAAGGCCTGTGGAGCTCCTGGGCCAGTTCTACGGCAGTTGTTACCAACAAATGCAACAATAACTTGTCAAAAATTACTTCCTGTCTTCATTCCTTGGGGCTTTTAGATGAGAAAGGAATGGGGGAAAAGAGGAAATTAAAATTTCCCTAACAAGACTGAGAAAGATACATTTTAAAAGTGTTTATTTACCTAGAAATATGCACAAGCATCTAGCAGGAGTCTTATAAACGGTTGTGGAGCATGCTCCACGCTCCCCGTAGAAACAACTGGGCAAATGAAAAATAAATAAATAAGTCCTCTGGCTATCTATTTGACCTACAGTACACCTAAACGACTTGGATTTTGGCCCATATGAACGACAGCCTTAGTAGGACAAACAATCTTTAGAGATTTGCTGGAAGTCTGAGGTCGCTCTGCTGTGGTCACATACAGTGATGGCTCTTCTGAAAGATCATTTTCCTACAGCTAGTGCCATCAAAATCTGCCTGGAAGCATCAGTATGTACTTCAGTTTTACTGTACTTTTGATCTGCCTGGATCTGCATGATCAGGAAATATAATTTAAATTGGAAATACACTTTCTTCAAGCACCATGGCCAAATCCTTTAAAAGTCCATTGCCTCAGATCATGATTTGCTATTTGAAATGAAGAGGCATGAATAACAAAATAAAGCTTCACTGATAAACTGCTGACTGCAGTTCCCAGAAACACCTTTACCCATGGTTCCCACCTTTTTCTTTTCATTTTCTGATTCCCAAGGTAGAAGATACAAAGAAACTTTTAAACTTTCCTGGTATTTTACTGAGGATATGCCTATGCTGCAGTCTGCAGGGCTGTGTGAATACACTTGAGGTTGCTTTAAATGAGATAGGTTAGATTCTGAGACTCAGTTGTCCTATATACCACAATGCTCAGTATGAGTTGATTTTCTCCATTTCTTATGTTTACAGGGGGATTAATGCTAAGCAACCAAACAGACACTCTTCTGCTGGGGGAACAACAAGGAAGAGAAACGGTGTATTTCATCACAAGTCAAAACCAAAACAAAACAAAAGACAATAGGGACCAGTCAGAGGCATTGTTAGAAAATAACATGTTTTTTGCCATAAAGTGATGACTGGACCTCCTCCACAATAGTCTTTAGGAGGGCAATGAATTGACTGGCATTTTCGATGCCAGCAAAGAAGGCAGAGCAACTAAAGGTTTTGTTTGGTCTTTATCATGTCATTTTTTCTCCTATGTCGTATTTCTGTTTGAATAAGATTACATCAGTGCTTACAAAGCAATTGTTCCTTATGCTGCACTATTGTTTCATTCCTTTATTTTAAAAGAGATACTTCACAGGGAATTTAAAGCCTTTCTATTTGCATTGTAAGCAGGGATCTGTGCAATGTACCGCTGTGGGCTGAATTCTGCACTCAGTCTCTTCCTTCAGTGTCACTTCAGATACCAGCCTGATTATTCTGCTTGTGCTCTCCTTTACAGGATTTGACCCACAGACACTTAAATGAAAATTTACTGTTTTTATGCAGCTCTGGTTTATTAGCACCATAACTGTGAGTAGTATATTGGTGGAAGTTACCACAGCCCTGATACTTCCCAGTAGGAGCTTCATTCAGATGTTATATGAGAAATGGAAGTTTGAAAGGGTGTTTGAATATAATCTGAAACCTTCTTATTTAAACAATGAAAAAATAAAATGAAATAAATATTCAGCCTTGGCTCTTCTACTTTCATAGTTGTTCAAAGACAAGACACCTTCTCTTTAATCCAATACACATTGCTCTGCCAGAGTACAAGATTTTTTTTAAAACAAAGTAGTACTTGAAATACCTTAGGTGTTATTTTCAGTCCTTTGCATTGTAATATGATAATGACAATACATCTCAGATCACACTGTCATCTCTCTGTTAAAATAGCCTTTCTATGTATATGAGGATACTTTTTCTTCATGTAGCCATATGAGTTATTATATTGTTTTTTTTCAGTAAGGACCATAGCTGGTGTCAAGAATTTATAAACAGCATAATAGCAGAGCCCCTGCCTCAGCTCATTTGGTAAGAGCTGAATTTTCACTGATTTGAAGAGACACATCCAACCACAAAAATTAAGGAGAGAGTGCTCCCAGGGTCACTTCTAAGTACCACCATGGTATTTTGATTAGGGCTGAAACTTGGGACCTCATTGTGGGTACAATCCATAGTCATTACACAAGAGAATATGTACTCCAAGATAAAGGATAAAATCTTGACCACATACTCATGACATGTAAGAATTCTTACCGGGCAAAAGAGACTTCTTCTTTAGAATCATAGAATCACAGAATCATAGAATCAGTCAGGGTTGGAAGGGACCACAAGGATCGTCTAGTTCCAACCCCCCTGCCATGGGCAGGGACACCCCACACTAGATCAGGCTGGCCAGAGCCTCGTCCAGCCTGGGCTTAAACACCTCCAGGGACGGGGTGTCAACTACCTCCCTGAACAACCCATTCCATGGCTTCACCACTCTCATGGTGAAGAACTTCCTTCTCACATCCAGCCTGAATCTCCCCACCTCCAGCTTCATTCCATTCCCCCTAGTCCTATCACTACCTGATATCCTGAGAAGTCCCTCCCCAGCCTTCCTGTAGGCCCCCTTCAGATACTGGAAGGCCACTTTGTAAGACTAGAAGTAGCAAGATCTTTTCAGGAACAACTGAGTGCAAACTGCTACTGCTCTTCTTACAGAAGGGAAGACAATGGTAAAAATAGGAATATGAGCACAAATGAGTGGTTTTACTGATTCTGATAGTATCTTTTTGCAATTCAGAAAAGAACATAATAATGAATAATGCCATAATGAAGGCATCTAGAAATAGAAAAGGGATTTAAGCCATCTGCAGTTGAGACTGGCAGCCAGGAACACCTGTATTTCATTTATACATTTGCTCAATCCTGACCCGAAGAGGACTAGCATACTTGTTAGCTACATTACACTGTATTATTTCTTAACAATAAACTGGGGATATCTCTGAAGTCTAAAGGTATACATAAGACTTACATGTTATTAAAAGGTCAATTGTTGCCTCTGAAATCTGAAAGTAAAAAGTCCTGTAGGTGTTCAGAAAATGTACAATATCCCATCAAAGATATTAGCTGCTTGACTTTTGAAAGATATAGAGAAGCTTCATCTGCCAGATATTTCTGTCATAAGGAAAAGTGTCAGCAAATACATACACATCTTCAGTGCTGAATTTTACTACCATAACTGGTCTTTAATGCACTGTAAAAAAATAAGAAATAAATACACAGGGCTGACTGAAATTTTATAGTTCTTTATACATATGCATAGAGAAACATTGTCAGTGAAAAAAATTAAAGTTAACAGCAGTTTCAGGGTTTGTGCTTGCTCCAGAGTCCCCAAGCAAATTTTTGGCAAGTGCATATTTTCTACTATGTAGGTTTTATTCCTTCCTCTATGTCTGCCTGAGGTATCCACACTGACAACAGAATGTTATCTGGATAATTCTACAAAAAGATGTGGAAAACTGAATGAACATAAGGTCACATGAAGAAAGAAAATACACTGGAAAAGTTAGAGGTACTATGTGTTTGTTTTTTTTTCTAGTATTACCTATACACATAATTGATGAAACTTGAAGTGGAAAGATGGTCTCATATTTCAAATGATGGATATGGATTCTGACAACTAAATTCAGGTCTCTTGATTTCCTGGTTAACTTGAAGTTAACTCACTTTACTTAACTGAACAGTATGGTGTTCTCTTCCTTTCAGGTTCATTTACTTAAATGATAAACTTTCCAAGGCAGACATCTTCTCACATTATAGATGTGCACTGCAGAGCCCAGTTCCTTTCATATCTGTATTCCCAAAGTTAACCCTCGTCATTGAGAATATGGATGTTTAGATTCATACAATAGGACTAGAAGGGACCTATGGAAATCCTCTGGTCCAACTACCCTGCTCATAGAGGATCAAATTCAAAGTCAGATCAGGCTGCTGTGGATGTCATCCAGTCAACTTTTGAATTTCCCAGTAGAATTCATAATAATTGTGCATTGATTTTAGCAGGGCTTGGTAGATTTATTGTTTTATTTTGTTTCTTTTTATATATTTTTATTTTACTTTCTGCAATGCATTCTTAAATCATAGCCTTTTGAGGTGATTTCAAAGCCAACTGTAAGTTGATATAGGTGACTGTATTTCTCTCTATTTTTCTTTTCTGTTCTATAAAGTTAATGAAAATTTTATATAAGAAACTGTTTCCACATCCAGAAAGAGTGATCCCAAGTTTCACCCTTATATTACAGTATCACAGTACATTAGAGGTTGGAAGAGACCTCCAGAGATCATTGGGTCCAACCCCCTTGCCAAAGCAGGATCACCTAGGGCAGTCCAGGAATGCCTCCAGGTGGGTTTTGAAAGTCTCCAGAGACTCCACAACCTCCCTGGGCAGCCTGTTCCAGTGCTCTGTCACCTTCACCGTAAAGAAGATTCTCCTCATGTTAAGGTGAAATCTTCTCTGTTCAAGTTTGTACCTGTTGTTTCTTGTCTTATTATTGTGCACCACCAAAAAGAGATTGACCCCCTCCACTTGACACCCACCCCTCAGATATTTATACACATTGATGAGATCCCCTCTCAGTCTTCTGTTCTCAAGACTCAGTCTCTCTTCATAGGGGAGATGCTCAAATCCCCTGATCATCCTAGTGGCTCTTCATTGGACTCTCTCTAGCAGTTCTCTGTCTTTCTTGAACTGGGAAGCCCAAAACTGGACACAGTATTCCAGGTGTGGTATCACCAGGGCAGAGTAGAGGGTTAGAAGAACTTCCCTGGACCTGCTGGACACAGTTTTCTTGATTCACCCCAGGATACCATTGGCTCTCTTGGCCACAAGGGCACATTGTTGTTCCATGGAGGACTTGCTGTCCACCAGCAAATGTTACTCTTGTTTCCCATTTTTCATGCTTTTTAAGTTAATCATGTTAATTTGTAAAAAGTCAATTGATACAAAGGTAATGGGGTTTTGAGAAAGCTGTTAACAGTAATCTGCTTAATTAACAAATCATGTATAAAATCATGCTTGCTATAAACACTACTGTGGAGAGCATGCAGTCTATTAAGATTCATAGGAAGGCAACATGTTCTGCTTTGTCAAAAAGATTTAACTGCTGATGAGCAGATTTTGAATCCTGAAAGCTGTATAAATTCATACTCCCTTACTGTACTTCCATTAAACTTTCCCAGACTGTGGGCTACTTGGGTCCTAATCTGCTATTTCCTCTGATGAATAGAATAGAATAGAATAGAATAGAATAGAATAGAATAGAATAGAATAGAATAGAATAGAATAGAATAGAATAGAATTAACCAGTTGGAAAAGACCTTCGAGATCATCGAGTCCAACCTTTCATCCAACACTATCTAATCAACTAAACCATGGCACCAAGTGCCCCATCCAGTCTCTTCCTAAGCACCTCCAGTGATGGTGACTCCACCACCTCCCTGGACAGCCCATTGCAATGGCAAATCACTCTTTCTATGAAGAACTCCTTCCTAACATCCAGCCTAAACCTCCCCTGGTGCAGCTTAAGACTGTGTCCTCTTGTTCTGTTGGTGGTTGCCTGAGAGAAGACACCAACCCCCACCTGTCTACAACCTCCCTTCAGATCTCCTCTGAGATCTGTGCTGAAGTCCTATATAGTTAAAGGGGATGTATCACATCATATAATGTCCTTCACCACTTGGAAGGTAGTGGTGAATGTCCTGCTTGCAGTAGGGTTAGAATCTGATAGGATTTGTGATAAAAATCAAGCAGTGCAATGTTATTACCATACGAGGAAACGGAAGACAGGGCAGAAGAGAAAAACACAGCACATGATGACCAGCCCTGCTGGTCAAAGAGGATAAGAGAGTGCATCTTCAAGTCATTACAGAAGATGCAAAATAGATACTTTATTGTAGGGAATCATATGTGCATTGATGAACTAGTTATGAAATACACCAGTTTCAAATTGTCTTATTAGGTTACTTCTTACTCTGCTAGGTAAGCATGGCAGATGTGCCTGCAAGTCAGTGAGGTACCAGCCAGGGCAAGGACTGGCCAGAAGCCAGGAACACATTAGAGATTTTTCTATTCACCAGACTGGATCTATTTCCTTTAGAATGATGAAGAGAATGAAGCTGATCTGATTTATTCCAATAAAAAAAAAATCACTTTTTTTTTCTTCATTCTGTTTCATTTTGCATTTGATTTAGTGCAACAATTTATTGTTTTCCTTTATGATATTAGCTGATGATTAGCTTGTGACCACCATAGTAGCTGACAGATCTGCTTTGCCAAGTTCAGAGTCAAACTTCCAAGGTTTCCATCCTCAAGGATTCAGAGACTTCATTATTCAATTATGACCAAAGGCAACAAACAAGATCCTCTTTCACAATTATATGAGAACTACGATGCATTTAGCATGAATAGATCTGAATTAAATCATGCTTTCTGAAGGACACTTTGGAACAAAGACATGGGTCAGGAAAATTATGTATTGATGTAAAATTAGTTTTTTCTTACAAACACAGTTCCTAACTAACCACCTAAAACTTCTTAAGGATGTCTACAAATATGTTTATTTGTTTCATAATAAATAATTTCTATGGTCATATTAGCTGTGATGTTAAATATAAAAATTAACTTTTACACACACACACGAAAATTGGTCTCAGGTCTTTCAGGGTCATTATCTCATCTTAGCAAGCACTCCAAAGTAACTTCATTTAATCTATTTGCACCAGGCAATGGTTCCTAACCATCTATATCAGCAGTAGAAGGCACTTAAGACTACTTGGAATCATTTGCAAAACAAACCAAAAATCTCAAGGTCCCTAGGGAAGGTGTGAAAGCTTCTCTGTATTACATGAACCAACAGCTCTGTCCATTTTCCTCTTCATTTACAATCACCACACAGAGCAGGGAACCAGGATGGGGTTATCTTCACATCACTGCTAAGAAATAAAAAAATTCTGACACTATCTGGACATAATTTATTATAACCTATATAGCACACATCCAAGGTCATTGGCATGTTCCAGCAAAATTTTAGTAAGGACCACCTGGTTCATCAGCTTGGACACCCCTGAATATTGCTACTGCTTCTAAAACTTCAGATTTAACATAGACTAAGGGTGTTTAAAAAGAATTCTGACTGCTTGAGGCGAGTGTATTCAAGACAGCCCTTTTCTCAATTTCCAGTCTTTCTGCACATGCTGTATCAGTCACCATTAGCCTGTTTTCCGTGTCAGTCCCTCTGGTACAGCATACTTGAAGCCAGGAGAGGATGAAGGCAGAGTTCTTGAAATCTGGGACCCTTGCCTAAAAAAAGCATGGATGCAACTGAGCCAAAGTCATAATCTTGGACAAGGATTCACTACACATCTGGTTTCTGCCTGCCAGCCATCTGTTAAGTGGATTGGGTGTTGGCTGGAAAACCCCAGCTATCAAGAGAAAAACAAAGATCTGTGCATTGGGAAAAGACAAGTGGGAAGTGAAAAGGCAATAAAATAGGAGAAAGGTGAATGACAGAAAGTTTAGGAAGAATACACTGACATTTTACCAGGCCTTTTGTAATCAACTCTCATTCTTGAAAACCAATTGAGTGCAAAATTTTCCTCTCAGGGAACAGACAGCCTTGAAAACAAAATACCAAAACCAAAGGCGATGCTGTTCGGAGAAGCAGTGCTGGCTTCTTAACAATACAAATTATAGTCTGTATAGAACTACTTTGCAAAAGTTTCATAGGACAAAATCTAGTTCAAGGTAAAAAATATGGATGAATATGTGCCTATGTGTATATATATGTAAAATATGTATCTATCACTCCAGTTTCACTGAAACTGTACTGAGTTGCACAAGCCAAGGAGCTGGTTTCCTAAGAATAAAGAGATGCAAAGTATAGTCATATTTCAGAGGAAAATGAATATCAATATACAGCTTCTACATGATACTAGTATCATTGATTTTTGGCAGTAGTCCACATGTGAATGAGCTACAGTTTATGCCATAGGAAGTTATGACACTTCTGCTTGTAAGTACTGCTTATTTGTTACCACACTCGGCTCCTGAGTGAAAGGGTTCTTTGGTTGCTAGCTGCTGTGAAACTCAATCACAATGTTCTATGTGCCATGTCACGGTAATTGTTTGGCAAATGATTACAGTGCGTGTGTGTGTGCATGCAAAAGCAACTAAGTCTGTCTAAAACACAGAAAAAATGCAGGAGAAATCCTGTGACTTTTCATTATTCACTGAATGCTACTCATGGAATCTAGGCCAGGAGAAAACACTAAGGTCATCTAAGCTGATTCTCCTGAAAACCCAGTCACAATACCATCCCAGAGTAATTATTACCTGAATTTAATTTCCTGTGAAGAATGACTGAGAGAACTGGGGCTGTTTAGTCTTGAGAAGGCTGAGAGGGGACCTTATTAGTGTCTATAAATATCTGAGGAATGGGTGTCAAGACGCAGGTGACAGTCTCTTTTCAGTGGTGCCCAGAAATGGGACAAGGAACAATAGAGATAAGCTAGAACACAGGAAGTTCCACCTCAACACAATGGGTCACTTCTTTACAGTGAAGGTGATGGATCACTGGAACAGGCTGCCAAGAGACATTGTGGAGTCTCCTCTGGAGACTTTCAAAACCTGTCTGAATGCATTCCTGTGTGGCCTGTCCTAGGTGAACCTTCTCTGGCAGAGGTGTTGGACTCCATGATCTCTGGTCCCTTCTAATCCTTAACATGCTATGATTCTATGACTGATTCCCAGACAACTGGAAACTGGCCAATGTGATGCCCATCCACAAGAAGTGCCAGATGGAGGAACTTGCAAACTACAGGCCTGTCAGCCTGACCTCAGTGCCAGGGAAAATTATGGAGCAAAACATATATGAGGACCTTATCTTTTTATACTTAGACTATGTGTTTGATTTTTTTAATTTATACTCAAGATCCTTTATTTTAGAGCATATTGTATTTGAATTTGCTTCAGTGACTTTTAACCTTTTAAGGAATCATAGTATCATACAATAATAGAATGTTAGAGGTTGGAAGGGACCTCCAGAGATCATCGAGTTCAACACCCCTGCCAAAGCAGGATTACCTAGGGTAGTCCATACAGGAATGCATCCAGGCAGGTTATGAAAGCCTCCAGAGAAGGAGACTCCACAACCTCTCTGGGCAGCCTGCTCCAGTGCTCTGTCACCTTCACTGTAAAGAAGATTCTCCTCATGTTGAGGTGAAACCTTCTGTGTTCAAGTTTGTATCTGTTTTTCCTTGTCTTATTACTGTGCACCACCAACAAGAGATTGGCTCCATCCACTTGATACTCACTCCTCAGATATTTATACACATTGATGAGATTGCCTCTCAGTCTTCTGTTCTCAAGACTAAATAGCCCCAGGCCTCTCAGTCTCTCTTCCTAGGGAGATCCCTGTCTCTCTTGAACCAGGAAGCCTAAAACACAGTATTCCAGGTGTGGTCTCACCAGGGCAGAGTAGATGGGAAGAACCTCCCTAGACCTGCTGGCTCTCTTGGCCACAAGAGCACATTATTGTCCCATGGAGAACTTGCTGTCCATCAGGAGTCCAAGGTCTTTTTCCATGGAGCTGCTTTCCAGCAGGGCAGCCCTTAATCTGTACTGGTGCTTGTTGTTATTCCTCCCCACATGCAGGGCCCTGCACTTGTCTTTATTGAACTTCATGAGGTTTGTCTTCCCCCAGCTCTCCAGCCTGTCCAGATCTCATTGGATGGCTGCACAGCTTGATGGGGTGTTGGCCACTTCCCTATCCCCTCATCCAGTTTTGTATAATCACCAAACTTCTTGGTGGTAGTCTCAATCCAGGTTATTGATAAAGATATTGAACAAAACTGGACCCAGGACTGATCCCTGGGGAACACTGGCCATAAGTTGACTGCGCCACTGATGACAACCCTCTGAACTCTGTTGTCAAGTCACTTTTCAATCCACCCAATGGAACAATTGTCTATGCCACATTTCCTGAGCTTTTCTATGAGGATGTTATGGGAGTCAATGTTAGAAGCCTTACTGAAGTCATCCGCTGCTCTTCCTTCATCTACCCATTTGGTCACAGATTCATACAAGGCTATCAGATTAGTAAAGCAAGATCTGCCCTTGGTAAACCCACATTTGCTACTTCCAGTAGCCATCTTTTAACATGAGGTTAGAGAAGATTTCCAGAATGAGCTGCTTCATCATCTGTCCAGGAATGGAGGTGAGGATGAGTGGTCTGTGGTTCCCTTTTCTGAAGACTGGAATGACATTTGCTTTATTCCAGTTGTCAGGCACCTCTCCTGTTCTCCATGACTTTCCAAAAATGGTAGAGAGAGGCTCATCAACAGTATCAGCCAGCTTTCTCAGCACACATGGACACATCCCATTGGGGCCCATGGATTTGTGTGTTTTCAGTTGGTACAAGTGATCTCTAACCCAGTCCTGACTGACTAGTGGAGTGTTCTCTTCCCTCCAGTTCTACTCTCTTGCTTCCAGAGACCGAGGTTCCTGAGGGCTGGTCTTAGGAGTAAAGACTGAGCCAAAGAAGGCTTTCAGCAACTCTGCCATCTCTGCATCCTCTGTTACCATATCTCCCATACCATTCAGTAGTGGACTGACCTTTCCCCTGTTCTTCCTTTTAATCATTGATGTGTTTGAAAAAGCTCTTCTTGTTTTCTTTCACCTCCCTGGCAAGACTCAGTTCCAAGAGGGCCTTGCCTTTTCTTGTTGCATCTCTGCATTCTCTGGCAATATTTCTATAATCTTCCCAATTGACCAGACCTTTTTTCCCACATACTGTAAACCTCCTTTTTCTTTTTGAGTTTTCCTAAGAGCTCCTTGCTTATCCATGCAGGTACTCTGCCTCCCTTACTTGATTTTTATTTTTTTTTTCCAAAGGGAATATATTTTTCTTGAGCTTGGAGGAGGTAATGTTTTAATATTAACCAACTCTCTTGGGCCCCACTTCCTTCTAGAGCCCTAGCCCACTGAATGCTTCTAAATAGTCTTGAAGAGAGCAAATTTGCCCTTCTCAAAGTCTAGAGCTGAAATTTTACTTATCACCCTCATTCTTGGTCTAGTGATACTAAATTCTAACACGTTATGGTCACAATCATGGAACAATAGACCAAACTGTCACATTAAGTCATACTTCAATCTCAATTTCTGTTCTACAAATCAAAGAACTAATCTCTGCAAGACCATTCCCTGGATTTTTTTGTCTTTCATTCATTCTCCACTCTCCCCAGTATGCAGGGCATACTGGTCACCCTGCAGCAAATCATTTGTTTCCCTGGGTGTTACACGCATATGATGTACCAGGCAGACAGGCATGCAGGAAAATCATACCATGGTCCTCATTTGCTCAGGGTCTGTATCTTTTTTAGATGAGACTTATTCTCCTAGTAAAGTTTCACATATATTCTCTGTGGATCCTTCATTAAGGGATATTTAGTGCTTGATTAATTTGTTAGCAGGATAGAGTTATCTTATGACTATGACTCTGTATTAATGTACCCTAAATAGGCTACACATTAATAAACTTGAATGTGACAGTAAAACTTTAAGAGGCACAGTACCAGCTCAATTCTCCCTCCTTCAGATCAGATGCTGCATAATGACTAAACATGATAGTTTTATGTAAATGATAGAGATGGCAAGATAAGTCTTAAGCAATTTAATATTTTCTTGGTTGTATTTTATTTGGGATAAAGTAACCCTGATTAAACAAGACTTTACAAGTACATCAAGAGTCTGCAATTAACATGGTGTTGGTAAACACTCGGAATCAGAACTTTTTATCTCTCACTCCACAGAAACATGGACAAGTGTTTCTTATATTTCTACCTACAACATCTAGTAGTTAAAATCATGAAGCCTGGTGAATTATAAGCACTTCTGATGTGTTCTCAGATTTTGTGAAGAAGACAAAATAAGGGTAGCATTTCTAAAAATGTTTTAAATGTAGAAGTTTGATAGGCTACGCCACAGAGTCCTCAATAAACCACACCATCAAGCAGAACTGCGGTCAAAGCAGGGCTGGCTCACGAATAACTTTCCAGCAGCAGCTTCAGAATGAAGGGTCAAAACTTGCAAATCAAAAGACAAAAAGAAAAGATGTTCTTAGAAGGTGCATGAAAACCAGATTTATTCCATTAAAAAAAAAAAAAAAAAAAAAAAAAAGCTAACTCACTTTTCTTGGAGAAATGTGTGGGATAAGTTTAGAGGAATGGCTATTTAGGATTACTGGAGGAGGGCTCTTCAATCCTCTTCCAGCAAAAAATCAAAGCCCATTGCCAAACAAGGCTGCACTCAAGTGGATATTGCTGCCCTGCTGCCACTGCATCCTAGTGCTTTTCTAACATCAGATATCATCAGTGATAGTTTGAATCCCAATGTACTTCACATCCAGCCTTTGACTTGTCCTCCATAAGTGTTATAGATCTCCCCACACATCCTTTCCCACTGTTTTTCTGCCAGCTGAACAAATTACTGACCTCACCTCCCTCCAGCTGTGCAGTACAACTTTTCACTCTCCTTACCTCTGCCTGCTGAAGCGCTCACATGAGTTCTCCTAACTTGTCTCAGGCAAAAATAACTAAGGTTAGCAAGGACCTGCTGCTTAAAGTGCTGTGGAAAATTTAGAACATTTTTGCTTAAATGGATGAAGAAGCAATTCTTACAAGCAGCTGAGCTTGCCAGTCACCAAAGACCTTTAGCTTGGATAGAAGTTTTAAGGTGTATTGACACCTAATGAAAATGCCCCAGCTACAAGAAAAATGGGAAGAAAGCAAGGGATAGTAAGTCAATGCAAGGGAGCTGAAAGCAACAAGTCCTGACTATATATCAATTTTCCTTTTTAAACACCTGATTCCTTTCCTCAGAACTCTCTGCTCTGCTAAGGACAGCCTGAATTACCAGGAATGACAGTACATTTGCCCCAGTCAGACTCCTGTTCTCTGAAAATCTAGGTTTATACACAGAAACACTGAAATCATCAACCCAAGGGTGAAGCAAAGGACCAAATCATGACATTTAATTTCACTTACTGGTGTCTTTCTCATGCCTCTTAGTAATCAGCATCTCTCTGCTAGACTTTCTCCAATAGGTCCATATCATTCTTATACTAGGGGCCCTAGAGCTGAATACAATACTCTAGGTGAGGTCTCATCAGAGCACAGAAGCAGAATCACCTCCCTCAACCTTCTGGCCACACTGCTTTTGATGTAGCCCAGGATATGGTTGGATTTCTGAGCTACTATATCAATTTTCTGCCCAGTCTGTATTTGTGCTTTGGATTACCCCGACCCAGGAGCTGGATCTTGCACTTGACCTTATTGAACTTTTTGAGGCTTGCAGTGGCCTATCTTTCAAGGCTGTCAATGTCCCTCTGAGTGGCATCCCTTCCCTCCAGTGTGTAAATAACACTACCTCATCTCCTACAAGTCATACTATTCTGAAGTTGAAATGATGGTGACATGAACCCATTATGTAAAAGACTGACTATAAATCAGAATCACAAAGGTTTTTCAGGAAAAATGAAAGATCCTCTGACATCTTCTTAGCAGAAATAGGCTTTATTGTTGCTTGATGTTTGGATTTCTTGGTTTGCTGTTTTTCTCTGTGTGTGTGTTGGTTTTATTTCTTTGATGGATTTTATTAAAAAAAAAAAAAACAAAAACAAACAAAAAACCACATTATTTTCTTTTTACCAGAGTGAAATCTTTTATCCCTCCTCCTGTTTCTTTTCTACCCCAATGTTCCCTACGAGAGCTAATCCCTCAGCATGACATTGTTAGACAGCATGAAGGTTAAATAAGTCTTCATTTCATTCCACTGAGTTGCTTGGAAGCATTCAGTCTTAATTTTAAAGTTATTTTAATAGCTTTTTTGCTTTGAATTTCTTTGGAACCTACAGCCTATACAAACCATCACCCTAATTGCATAAAGTTATGCAGTGGAAATAGCTACAATGAGTTCCACACAAAATTTTAAAAGCTCTTATTACCTTTGCATATGGTATTTAGCCTTGATGAAATAAAATTAAAAATCTGTGAATATAGAAGTACCACGAAAGGAAAAACACAATTGTTCCTTCTTTGGCTTGAAGCACTGAGTTTTGAGATTCAATTCTTAGTGCTTTTCCAACATTAGAAATCTGGAGTAACTTCATTTGAAATACTTGGATTACTCTGGTGTAAAACCTGAGTATGTGAAAGAGGAATCACAGCTTCTAATATCTTACTGTATAGAGAACCTTAAACATTAATGTATTGGGAAAAATGGTGGCAGGTCTTTATATTTTGTTGTTGTTGTTTTAGTATTCTGTATGGCAAAATACATAAATCAAAAGCTTGCATAGTTTTTATTTCAGCTGCAATATTATTTTCAGTGCTTAAAAGAAGGAATTTTAGTCATTTGGTGTAAATCTGGAGTACAGTATATAACAACATTGAAATTATTAGGCCTTGCAATCAACAGAATCACTCAGGATTTACATTTGTCAAACTGGGCTCACTATGTGCTCAAGCTGTACATCTTTATACAAAGAGCATCTAAACTAACAAGGCATCAGCGCAGCATTACACCCAGACTCCCAAAGTTGCCTCATTAAAGAACATGAACTCTATACTTAGTGAAATGTGTGTAGTGTGTAACAAACTGTAAATTTATCTTAGATTCAGCATGTATCAAGCTAGAGCAATCTTTCCTCTGTTCTATTCTTTCTCAATATGATCGTTTGGCACTGAATGCTCTGGGAGTTTTACCCTTTCTTTTCCACATTTATGCATGCTGAGACCATGTTGCTATCTGCATGCTGATAAATAAAACTCATTTTCAGCCTGGTTTGAAAGCAGTATTTTATGACAAATATTGTATTTTCCAGTTAGCAAAGAATGTAGAATGACTTTGAACGTTTAAACTACTAGATATAGCTGTGGCAATTGTTGAGTCTATACAATAGATTTGCAAGTACCCAAAATGATTCACAGGGACAAGAAGGGGAAAATTTGATGTTGAAACTTAACAGCAATTAGAATATAGAAAACACATCTTTGCAAGCATTATAAAGCTGAATTTGAAGCTCTGACTCAGAGCTTTGCAGTGTATCTAATTTAATAACATCTCAGAATAGCTTGTGTTGTGGTATTAAAAGAACTACATTGAGAATTCATGAATCAATTCTTTCCTCCCATCATGTGACCTTAATATATTCATTTGATACTAATTTCAAGAGGTTATCAACAATCCAAGCATATAAGCCCTGATTGTGGGTCAGGCAAGAAAGGGGCATCAAGCTGCAGCAAACAGAAGCAAGTGAAAAAGAGTAAACAAGATGGATATCCTCCTTTCTCAAGTCAACCTTCCCAGGAGCTCAGGCTTCTGCAGCTATGTCCCAGTGTTAAACAGCTTGCTCTGTAGATGGTCTTGTTCTCTTTTGTGGTCTTTTAAAGTGTCTCAGTCTCCTATGGTAAAGTATCTCTTAATACATATATCTTCTTGTGCAGCATCATGGAGAATCTATTGAACTGTCTGTGTGTCTTTGCATGTTGACCTCAAGAGAAAAGGACCTGACCCTCCTGCAGATCTTAAAACCCTTTAATAGTTTATGAGTAAGTCTATTCCATGTATGATTTTGTCTTTATTTTAATAAAAATATTTGTTGCTTTGTGGAGTCTGTGAAGTGATGTCCACATTTTAGTAAAAGTATTCTTTCTTTGCAGTGTTTTAGTACAATCTGAAGTGTTGTAAGTTATTTAAAAAATACTGAACCTCTGTGGATCATTTAACAGTCTTTAGTCACAACAGCTCATCTCCACCTCCCCTCAAATCAAATACATTTAAAAGCTAATCAGATAACCAAACTAGAAGGAAGCAAGAAACCCTGAAAAACTGCCCATGTCATTTTTAGCCTGTAAGATTACTTGGTATTCATCTCATGGAAAATGGTATCTCAAAGGGAACATAAAGTACTGAAAGGAACTCTGTGCTCAGAAAATTGGGAGCTACCAACATTAATGGATGGCCAGAGATTTTAACAAGTTTGTAAAACAAAAGGACCATTTTTATATAATAAGTAAAGCAAAAGCAACCCACACCCAGTTTCTGCTGCCAAGAGTAAAAGGCCACAGGAGGTTGTTTCTGAGGTGTTATTTATACTTGATTTTTAAATGGTCTGAGGGGACAGAGGGTTAAGCTATCAATTATGTAATTGTAAACGAAGAACCTTTGGGAAGAGAAGCAGAAAATTGTGCACTTAGAGAACAAGCAAGACATTTAGGAGAGGTTCAAGGTTAACTCCTTTCCTCTGCTCTTCTGAATTGTATTAGAGTTCACATCATGGTACAAAGCTCAGGGAACAATTCTGGAGCAGTAGGAAAGCAATTCCTAAAACTGTGATTTTCTGAGAAACTTGAGGGATGCTGTAGGAAATGTAACAAGAGGAAGGAGAGGACAAGTACAGTCTCTATCCTACCGAGATCACATTGTAGTCACTGCACTTTAAGTGCCACAGACTTTCTGTAAGGCTTTTGTAAGGCACTGCTAGAAGTGTGAAAAAAGTGTACAGCTAGTGGGAAAACGGGAAATCTGACATATCTGACATGAAATAGAAACAGAAAATGGTCCATGTGTCTGTGCAAGTGGAATTGGAGAAAGAGAGCGATCGTAAATGCCATTCCCTAAAAGTAAAGTAGTACAATCCAATTGTTCTCAAAAGCTGAGATTCATATGGGAAGCTTTTTCTTTCCTGACTCTTCTGGCTGCTGAAAATACAGTTTTTCTGGATACACAGGAAGGAAGGAGTGAGAGAGACTGTAAACCTCTCTCCTTCCTCTTCCCCATTTTATTTTTTAGGAGCTACTCTAAGACCTAAACCCCATCTTTCCACCTTGAAACCTCATTTATAGGCCTAAGCACCTCAGCCATGCTAGGAAGTAGCAAGGTTGATAGTCTGGGGTTCAGACAACAATCTTGTAGCATGCACGAGTTTGTATGTCAAGATAAAAGGCACATGTTGGATGCATTTTCTTTTGCTTGAAGATGTTCTTACCGTATTTGTTTTTAAACTATAGCACAAGAGTGGCATAGATTATGGAAAGGATGTTCCCGTTCTCCCATATGTTCTGTAAACTGCTTAATATTCTACTGGTTTATGTCTGTGAAAGTATCAGTTCTGCCACGCACAGAAGAAAACGGGAAATACTCTGGGGGAATTAAAGAGCACAAATTCGAAACAAATATACATTTGTCCCTCTAGTTGATTGATTTTATTTTTTTTTCCATGTTGAAGCATCTGTGGAGTAGAGAAGACACACATATTTAATTGAAATCAATGGTCTAGGATTTCAAGCCACATTACCTGATGCAGAACTCAGTCAAGTCAATGGCAGCCTTTCCATTCACTCCAGTGGTCTTTGCATGAAATCCACGCAGCTGAAAGTGATGACCTGCACTTTCAGATGCATGCATTTTTAAAAATGCATTTCTATGCTTTTCCTGCTGTGTCTCTTTATAATGCTGTTAATTCACTATACTATTATGAATATGTAAATATATTAGTACTATGGTATTGTGTAATGTGTAAATGCATTAACACTAAGAACATGGCTGTACATTCTAAGACTCAAATGATGATGTTTCTCATATAAGCAATTATTTTAAAATCAAATTATATAATTAACAAAAAAAATACTGGCTTTATTTTCATCATTCTATAATGTTGTTTGTTTTCTTGAAAAGTTATGTTCCACTGAATGCTTAATAAAATGTAATTCCATTAGTACCACTGTAATTTAATGATGACCTTTATATAAGATATTCTAAGGAAATGCAGCCTCCAAGATATTTAGTATCCCAATCCTCTGAGCATCTAGACCAGAACATGCTATTGCAGACTAATTAGTTTACCCTCCCACAGGGATGATGAATTTCTCAAATGCTGGCAAAAGACAGAGCCTGGATGTATAAAAGTATTCACCCAGTCCCAGGAGAATTGGGAAGCACGCCTAGGTTTTGTAGTTTAGAGAAACCCATAAAATTTCTTTGTTCTCCGTCTTGGATCAGCCTGTGCTGCTACAGGCTATTAAAAAACACGCACAACACAACCCTTTCCTTATACCAAAGGGCTTACAATCTACGTAAAAGAGACCAAAACTGACTTAGAACTAGTCTGAAGCACACTCATAAAAGAGTTTTAGACAGGGATTTAAAGGTAGATAGCATAGGGGTCCTGTGGGAGTCTCCTCTCCCTGCTTGTCCATCTTGCCATATTGCAAAATGTCCATTGTGCTTGACAGAACAGACAAAAATGGCTTATACTAAAATATAGTCTCCTTTTACCACAGAAAATCACATAAAATTTGTAATAGTTCAGCAAAATTTTGCACCTCATAATAACTACTAATTCATTAACAGAGAAGATTAACAATTACTAATTTCAAGAGGTATTAATGAATTATTTCTAATAGAAAGAAGGCCTTTTTCTGAATGAATGGCATCAGTGATATGTCAATTATTTTTTCACTGCCATCCAGGACTGAATCATTGACATCTAAAATTTCCTCACAAAAATGGCAGAGTTGCCTTGTGCTCTAACTTTCTAGAATAGAATGGCTAATAAGTCTGTCCTTATTGTCCATGGAAAGTACACAATACCAAGGCATTTACAGGTACAGCAGGCAAGGTGGCTAAAAGAAATGTAAAATATAATAACTCTTGTAAATAAGAAGGTAGCAACAGAATTAACAGAACTTGGACTTGTTCCATTTATCATTAAAGTTTCATCATCAGATGAGAAGGAATTTCAAAATATCAGACCTAAAATTGATTTAAAAGATAGTGTCTTTTTCAAGTGAGAAACAAACCCTTTGCTGAAAACACAACACTTTTTATTCTGAAGCGTTGCCTCACAGCCATTGTTCTAGAAGTGACTACTCTCTTGACCCTGTCTGTAAAGAAACTTTCCTCTCTACAGAAATGTTCACAATATGCCAAAGAGTTGCATGCTTTTGGTGGAGATCAGGATACTGGATTTCTATGGGAAATACTACATGTAAATCATTTCGAGTTGCACAAAGCAGCGATGTCCTTTAGATTGCAACGAGTCCTCTGACCAGCTGGTGGCATCTTTCTGACGATTTCTCAAATGAAGACTATGATCACCAAATCACAGATGAAAGTCTACGGCTGGGCAATGCTCAGTTTAGTGTAAACACACTGCCACGTGCCGCTAGTACCATACAATTTTGAACAAGCCAAAATGCAAGTCAGACTGCAAGATGCAAAGCTATGGCAACTTTAGGATCATCTTTTAAAGCACCTATAGAATTCTTTTTCCTGCAGTATAACTGCTACATATCACAGGTGCTATTGCCTGGGCTGCTTGTGGTTTTTTGGTTTGGTTTTGTTTTCTTTCATGTATTAATGTAATTACTAAACGTAAATTAGAACTGAATGTTAGTAAATTAGAACTGAATGTCAACAGATCAGGAATCATTGACTTAAGTCTAACTCTCTGTTCTATCAAAATCTCTTTAAGCTATTGTCATTGTGATTAATCAAGGCCAGTGTAGGGATGATCTGAGCAACAAATCTGGCTTTCATAAATGTATTCATTTCTGGTTTAGATAAATCAATGGTTGTTCTTAGATTAGAAAGCATTTTCCTGATTTCTAAATTAGTCTTTCATAAAGAATGAAAAGTATTATGTGTAAGGAACTAACACAGGTGCCAAAAATGTAAATGTTGTGAAGATAAAAGCCAAATTAAAATAGCTGCTAGTTCTTCTAATGGGGCACAAATAGAGCTGTCAATACAATCTTTTGTAATATTCACTCCTCTCCCTCTAAGATTTGCTACATTAAGACAGAAAGGGTAGCACTAAGAGGTAACTTACAGTCATAGTTTTTGGCCCAGAATGATAGATAGCGCACTCAGTCCCATGAAAACACCATATAGTCTCAATGAAGGTTGCCCTCAATTGCTAGTAATGCCTTATTTAACATCTATCACAAAATACAGGTAAAGCACATTCCCCATTTTGGAAGGAGCAATGGCAATGCATCGAAGAACATGACACTTTACAATTTTGTTTGCAGAGACCTTAACCTTAATAAAACCAAAAACTTGCCCATTCCCACAGAAAACAAAAAGCCCAAATGATCTAATGACCAAATCAAACTATATATCTTTAATTACCTCTATGGAATATGACCCAAATCAAACTATATATCTTTATAATTACCTGTATGAAATAGGTGGTGGGATTTTGTTATGTTTTGTCTTGTTTTGCTTTGTTTTGCTTTGTTTTGTTTTCCTCAGAATTTTAAACACAAGGTGAGATTGTTGTTGCTGTTGCTGTTGTTTTGTTTTTCTTTTTGAGACAGAGAAAATTGGAAATTTTCTGGAAATTGAACATTAAGCTCAATCAGGTAATGTCATATAGAGAAACAACCCACGACTGGGCAAATGAAATAAAAAAAACATACTAATTGGAAAACAATCTGAAATTGTTCTTTCCCCACAGAAACAAAGAAAAAAGCCCAGACAAACCAGTGAAAACACAAGGCAAGAGGGCAGGCGGAGTTAACAAAACTGATGGCCAGAGATGTTGCAATTACTTCCATGGAAGCCAAAGTCACTCTATATTGCAAGAAAAACAAGCCCTAATAAGGAAGTTAACAACAAACATTACACCAACAACATTAAGACATGAGAAACATATATGGACTCTGACCTCACTAAGAAACTTGCCCAGATGACAATGCCTGGCCTTGTTTTTGTACCTGCTGCCAGCCAGATAAGGTTTTTTTAAAACCTTATCCTCATTTCACACTTGCAGTTATCCAGTTGCACTAAAAGCCTGTGAGGAATACTTGGAGTTTCCCACAATTTTGCTGCTGTTCACCAGCCATTTTTACAGGATGCTTTTGGAGAAATATATAAACCAAAGCTTTGATTAAGCTCTCGGTCTAAGGTACTGCAGCAATATTTTAACAAGCAGTGTTTTGATTCTTACATAGCAACTGCCTGAGTAAGTCCAGAGGACAAATAATTACTGCCAAAATCCTTTATAATACAATCAATAAAAAAGATCATCACAGGTCTACTTCTAATTATACTAATTGCTTGGTGAGAATGATCAAGGTCAGATGTTCAAACTTACTTTCAATAATTTGAAGTGCTCAAACTATCATATTGTATTTCTGTGTACCTGCTAATAGTATCACTGGTTATTACTTAAGAGCTTGATGCTAAAATATATGTATCCATGTCTCCTTAGGATCTCTGTAGTGCTCCTTCCTTAACATCATGCATGAAATAAAGTGTGTTGCATAAAGTAATATATATTGCTTGTTTTTACCCCAAGGCATGGAAATTCTTATTTCTCCACCATAGAACAAAATGTACTGCAAAGCAAGCTTTTTTTAGGGTCAAAAGTTATGGAGCTTACACAGTGGTCATTGAAAGCTATTCAGGAGTTGTTTTTCTTCTTCTGAAATAAAGCCATTTTCTGTACAGCTGGTTTTATACAAGAACTTTTTGGGTTTTTTTTCCTTTTTAATCAGAACACATTCTCATTAGGTTGCATCACCCTCCTTGATGGAAAAAAAAACCCAAAACATTTTCACCCACAAGCCCACAAGTACAGGACATAGTATAAATTACTGTCTTCTGAGTGCTCAATAAAATTATTATCGTGCCAGTATCAAAGTTCTTTGGAGTTGGCATAGGGGAAAAAAAAACCAAAAAATAAAAACAAAGCAACCAACCAAAAAACCCCAAACAAACCAACAGCTGTTTTCAAAAAGACACTGGCGCTTGATCCAGTGCTGGCCAGTTTTCTAGGACATGGATCAATCTGACTCCTGAAAATCCAGTCAGAAATATAAGCAACACACAGTGATTTCCTGTGTGTAATCTAGGAGGACTCAAACAGAAATTTTGCGTTTCATAAACATCTCTAACTCTCTCAGGTAAATTCTTTGTTGTACATACTTTGTTTGCTTCACTTATTTGCCTAGTTACATTTTACTATGGAAGCTTAGTGATGAAGGTGTTCACAGGAAATATTTGCAGAGGACTGCAAATCAAAATGAAGAAAACCATCCTGCAAGTTCAAACAAACATGCAGGGGGCTGTATTTTTCAGCACATTGTAGGTCACACCACAGGTGAGGAATCTTCTTCATTAACAAATATGTCAAGAGAAAGATATTACAGTCCAACTGGAGTGTGTAAACGCCCTCATGATCCTTGAGAAAAGAACCCTGTTTCCACTGTTTGGAAGAGGACAAATAGACAGTGTGGCTTTATTTTGAATATTTGCACAAGGTAAATAAGTTTGGCTAAGAAAATTCTGTTTATTCTATGCCTTCCCTAAGACCTGACTGAGCACTCTCCCAGTAAAAATTATTTTTGAAGAGTTTTTTGTTGCTGTCTGGATCAGGAAATCAAGAGAATATTAACATCCGAGTCATTGATCAGTCACAGCTGGGCACACTAGGTCCTGTGCTATTTTAGCCAAATGAAAGGCTGAAGTTCCTCACAGAGAAACTTGAAGTAAGCAAAAAAAAAAAGTCTTTAGGTAAGCATGTATGAGTGATGTAGAACTACCACTCCTACAGACCAGAGCAGTAAGGTATAGTGAGACTATTATCAGCATGAAATGAAGCAATCCATTCGGACATTTCCAAGCTCCACTTTTTCCATATAACTTTTTATCCCTATGAAAAATTTTGGTATTTTATTTTTTCCTGACTCAGGACCACGTGTCAAAATATCAATCTTTTGTGAGACAGAAATTCCACTTTATATTAGCTTTCATATCAAGAGTGACATCTCATTTTCTCATTTGAAGCATCTCTATTTTTACATTACACCATTCAGCCTCTGAAGAAAAATAATGTATGTCAGAACATGGAATCTTTCGGGGGACACTACTTCTACTTTATATTCCCCGTTCAGATGTAGTAGTTCAGATTTAAGAGGTTCAGTTGACTTCTTTCCATAAATTCTGCTTTAGCTGGCTAGATTAGAAGGCACAAAGTACCCACTCTTCTGCTGGGAAGGCTCACTGCTCTATGCAGAAGCTAGTAAGTTTAGCCCTGTAAAGACTACTCTTGGAGGTATTCCACCAGGAAAATGTAGTGAAGAACAGCACACAGATCTCAAAATGCTTAAATATCAGTGAGAATCTAACAAAGGTCTTTAAGTTGAATGTTTTGGTGTCTTTCATGGAACACATTCTGATAGGTTTTTTATCCTACTGGGACTCACTGGAGGCATGTTTTAATTTTAACTGTTCAAGTCTGCACTATCAGTTACACTGAGCTGGGGAACAAACTGCTTCAGTGCAAAAGGAAGATCCACTCCCTCCTGAAATTTGCATATTTCAAAGATAAACCTTTCCAGCTCTACAGCAAACAAGAATGGTAAAAGAGGTATATTACAAACTACTCTCCCAAATAAAGGGGAAAAAATAAGGGGGGGGGGGGGGGGGGGAATAAAAGAGAATTCCTTGGTCACACGGAAAATACTCTCAGATCATTATACATTTTATCTTAGCAACACACAGAGAACCTAAATCAGGTAGAGCCAGATTCCTGTGTCTACAGGAGTTTCCCTCTTTCTCAAAAGGCTGTTTAAAATGCAGTAAAGTGTGAAGAGGAAACAGAGGTATGGAGAGAAGTCCTTTGCTTGTGATCTGTCAGCAGGTTCACAGCCAAGCCAAATCTGATAATTCTTATTTCAATGCCCTCTCTGGGGATCTTCCAACTCTTGGATGCAAACTGTTATTAAAGAAGAGTATTAGCTGTTAAAGCAGTGTAATAAAAGACTCCATAAGGTCTTATGGTTCTTGGAAGCTGCAAAGAACAGCTGGGAATAAAAACAGTAGATTTGTGATCAGCAGAAAGAAATAAACTTGCCTTCATATGGATTTATGCCATCAGTTTGAACAATGTGCACTCTCAGATGTCTAATAAGCGACAAGCTCTTGCTACAGACTCTCTTATGGGAGGAAATTAAATGGGTCTCTTGTTCTTACCTGTATTTCTATTTTCACACTGTAGAAAATAATTTCCTTCAGGCCTATGTCCTCCTTTCAAAAATGTGGTTGAAATTGCCCAGTCAGCTCAACATTATGGAGGGAGAGGGACAAAATCAGACATTTAAGCGGTTATACACATATTGTTTCACACAGACTCATGCATACAGCATGATAAAAGAAGCCGTATTTCCTTAGGAAAACAAGCTTAAAATAAATGTAATGCTACTTTTTTGACAGCCATTTGGAGCTTTGGCAGGACAAATTGTTTTATTCAATAGCATTTCATAAAGAAAAATGTAAGTTACAATGTTGCCTCCTGTACTCTATGAGGAAAATTAATTTGACCTCTAGGGCTCCTTGCTATTAATCTCCATCAAGTACCCCTGCCAACATACCTCAAGGGGCCATGAGCCCACAGAAGCACTTATGTCCAAGAGCAGCCCTAGAGATTTCAGCTGTCACAGGTTTAAAGTTTAGCATGCCTAAGAGTTCACTGTCATGGTAAATTCAATCTTTAGGATAATATTGAGAATGTAGGTCTGTGCAATATGCATCATTGAGACATTGTAATACAACTCTCCCAACCTGCTTAGTCTACTCTGAGGCAATTTTGCACCAGAGTTAGAAGTATTTGGGACACTAAAGTTAGGTTAGGATGGATTTACCCCATGTCTGTACCTAAAAAAATGTCTTAATAGTGAGTGCACTTGCTAAAGCACATGTCAAGCTGAGAAATCAAAGCCTAATGACTGAGAACTGAGGCTGGCTTTGAGGCCCTGACTAGTGCCACATAATAAAAGAATAGGAAGACATGTGTAACAGGTCTCTGAGGTACTAGCTAAGAACTGTCAGTTAGGTGGGTGGGCTTCTTCTCAAGTTAATTACACTTCAGAGGTGATGTAAAATCCATAGATTTATAAAGAAAAAACTTTGATAGGATTATTTTCAGATTGATCAAGATCTTCTGAAAGCCGAAGAGGTCAAGCGTGACACAAGAATAAAACTTAGCAGCTGGTTGTTGCAATTACAAATAATGCAAATCAGGCACTTTTGAACTTCTAATTCCTATGATACTAAGTAATAATTTAGTTGTCTGTGGCTATTTAATTGTGTACTTCTTTTGCAAGGATTTCAGCTTCTTTTTTGTTTTTTTTCACAGAAGATCTAATTAGATGAGTAATGTCAAAGTTTTGCTGGCCACTGAAAGAATATTGCAGCAAAACCAATAAGAGGATACTGTTCTTTGCTTACCCTGCCAACTTGGAGTGTAGTGGTGCAGCTGTGGATGTAGATAAGTCAGAGATCTCAGAAACAAAAGGTTGGCAGTGAGCAAAAGAATAGAAGCCTTTCAAGTCCTACTTCAAGGTCACATGGAAGAGGGGATAAGCCTCTTCTTTTTGCCACTTCTCAAGTGACTATATATGGCACCAAAGACGCTCTTTCAAGCTTTGCTTTCATCATTAGCAGGCAATGCCTTCTCTGTAACAGATCCTCAAAGAGTTTGGAAATATAATAACAGCACTCATTTATTGATTGCTTTGATCAGATACTAGATAGGAGGGAAGAAAACCTCAACATACACATCGATAAACAACCTGGAACCTCTAAAGCCATACTGAGAGAGCCAGAGAACTAACAATGAGGCTGAGATGCTCAAAAAAGAAAACCCATGACAGTGAATCAATATAAAGCCTTGTGGCAAAGTTGCTGAAGTAAGAGAAGGAATGTTGTATCTCTGTGAAAAGAATTATGTGTCCTAAAATAAAATTCTGAGACAACTAATAAGGGATCTTTCAGCTACAGGCAGTGGGTGAGACTATTTCCCTCTCTCCAAATTACTATAGATGATGCTTGAAATGACAAGACCTCAGACAAAGGTCAGGTTATACAGGCTGCATCAAGACACTGATATGCTGTGTACTTCTGACATCAAGTAAACATGAGACTAAGTGGCTTCTCCCTTTCTCTGGAGATAAATGACTTGTGCTCTATATGGACAGTAATGGTTCCTGAATGCAGTGGGTATGGACAAGCTCTACAGGGCTCTGAGCTGTTTATGGTGAAGTTGTTCCTGGAGTGCTTATAATACAGATACACTGAAGAGTCATTCAGAAAAACAAATGGGAAGGGGAAAGAACTGGCAGGAGACATGCAACCCTTTATTGAAGATTATTAAGAGAAAATGATAGGAAAAGGCTTTCAACTGAGATGAAAGGAATGCTTGCCGGAAGCTGAAAACAGCCCTGCAACCTCAACAGCATTTGACAGAGACAGGTTGCAACCCAGTCAGAGGGTCTGAAAACTTTAGTGTCTGTTATGGTATATTCTGTGTACAGTTAGCTGTGAGGTAGAGCTACCTATAGACTTTAAAAATCCCATTGATGTATTTTTTTCAAAAGCTGTGTTTCTTCTGCAAGAGTAAATACACAAGATGTCTTCAGAAGGCTAGTCATTCCCTTGATATAACCAATTACAAATTCTTAAAGAGAAAGCTGATAAGTATGCAGATACACGATAACCTCAAGGGATACTTGGTCCTAAAATATAATGCCTAATATCAAAGACAGTGAGCTCAGGGGTCTAAAATGGCCATGAAATTAAACAGAAGTTCTGCAAGTCCTGGACCTATAAAACTGCAACATTTTGGAAGAATGTTACACAAGAATCTTTAATCTTCAGACTTAGAGATACTCTAAACTTATCTTTTTGGTGGAATTGTGAAGCCAAACTCCTAAGTGTGAGACCGTGGGTATCCAAACACTTCCTGAGTGGAAGCCTGGCTGTAAAATATGCACAATAATCCTTGGGATGTTGTCTATGTGTTCACTTTGTTTCTATTAGTTTTAGATGTTTTAGTCCTCAGCAGATGATATGTAAACTCTTATTTCCTAAATGGATCCACATATGCCTGCAGGCTCACATGACATACTGAATAGAATAGCTCTTGTTTCCACTTGTCCATTTTGCTAAAGCAGGATAGGAAAGAAACAAGTAGCATGTAAACAATGGAGCCACCAAAGATTGATTTGACCTAGGATTTGTATCCCACTTTGGCATAAAACTCCCTATCATCATGGCAGGGCTGGCTGACTTTGCAAAGCATCCTGCAGTCTTGGTCTCCTACACACATATCCTGACTTTCTCCAAAGCCAGAGCTTTGGAAATATAAGTTACAACACAGCTGTCCACCTCTAAAAGGAAGCTCTTGGGCACTCCATAATATTTCCTGAGTTAGATCAGTGCCAGACAGACAACAAAGGTCACAAATACCCCACCTTCCACATAGCTTTGAAGGTCCAGTATCCAACCAAAGCTTTTTCTGTGCCTCAAGCACAGACAGTTCAAATTGCATATGAATGCATGAAATTACTTGAGATCACAGTGTGGTTTCCAACTCATGTAGGATACGAACAGAAGCTCTCTTTTCCATCCAGCTGATTAAACAGACAGATAGTGAAAGTGTGAGCTTCATTTCCCTATGAAACGAGGCTAAGAAGAGCCTCCTGTGAAGTGCTGAAGATCAAAAATGCCAAGTTTTACCAGCTCCTGTTGCTAATGAGGAAAACATTCATTACAAATGTTTTCAAGAGTAACAGTATGTTTGCTCCCACAAATAGGCATCACTGACAAGCGCTATTTGTAGATATTTGGTAAATGATTAAAACTCTATTTTTTGTACCATGATAAAAAAAAAAAAAAAAAAAGTGTAGAAGCTGATGAGTCAGCAGGGCAATGATAATTTTTTTGCTAATTATGTACTAAGGTTTATGAAACTAATAACTGTTTTAAGTAACTGTGAGAAGGAGAAAGCTTACATTTAGTGAAGGTAATTGGATTGTATGGGAATTCAAGATAAGAAAAATGTAATTAAAAATAAAAACAAAAACAAATGACCCAGGGTTTGGGGTTTAATCCCTTCAATATCACCTTGAAAAAATAATTAATTTAAATCTCAGTGTAATCATGACTACTAGATTGGAAGAGCTAGGCACACAAGAAGTATATAAAGCAGAAAAGGGGGTTAAGAATTTCAGAGTTCATCTATTAAAGTTGCACTTGTAAAGGTCCAGATTACAGTGAGAGGCCAACAACCATCCCCTAATCCAGGCAGTTACAATTTCCTGTTTCTTCTATCTCTCTTCCTATCTTTCCTCCTTGTGATGGTTACTTTCTTTTTGACCATCCTTACGGAAATAAATTAGCTTTGTTCTTTGCAGTGTTAGGTCTCCATTCCCCTATTGTCACTCAGCTTCAGAGTTGATACCATCTCTCTTCCAACTCCTAATAGATCTTCTGCATTAGCTAGGAAATACTCCGGCATTTTTGCACTGTGTTTTCACCCAAGTTCCAATGTGGAAAGGTCTTTTCTCTTAGTCTCTATGCCATATGTATCTCAGATTAATTTTTGAAATGTTTCTGAGAGGAACACATAGGCTATTGAGTGGTTTTAGATGTGAGTTTGGATGATTAGAGAATGCTCCAGATAAGAGAGGACAAATATACATGCTGTAGGAAAAAGAATGGTCTATTAATTCTTGTTCTGGCTTCAGAGATCCATTGATTCAATGATCCAGAGATCATTACTGGGAGGGTGACTGAGCACTGGCACAGGCTTCCCTGAGTGGTTGTGGAATTTCCATCTTTGGTGATATTAAAAATATGCCTGGACCATACTAAAAATAATGATATTAAAAATATGCCATGGACTGGGTAACCAGCTCTAGATAACTCATCAACGGGGGACCCCAGTAAAATCAGTCTCTGCCATTCCCAGATTTGAAAACTACAGTGCCTTCAGTGCCTGTCTCAGCAGTAGACAGACTGCTGTTGGGAAAGTCTGTCACTAAAAGGGCAAGCCTGAGGTTAAACAGTATTCAATCTGCTGCCTAATTTCAGAGTGCCTTTTACAGGACATACTTGGGGAAATGCAGTTATTACTCTGGTTTTATTTTATTATTCATTTTCCCAGAGAAAACTTCTTCAACAGGATAAAAATAACCTTCCACAATTGTTCTATCCCTTTAGACTTACTGAATAATTGAAGAATGCTTTCCCAGTAGTTAGTAACGAAAGAGGTTTACTCTGAATCTTTCTCCATTATCCAGCCCCAGCACTTTCCTCCATTGTTGAGGTTGCAACAGTGGCCTTGGCTGAGCAGTCTAACCCCTGCTTTCTCTCTGCTCCTTTTCTCTCTTGGGACAAGGAGAGGTGGGAGGGGGGCAGTGGAACAGCTTCCCTGGTTTCTGACCAGGGGAGTTTTTGTGTTGTTTGCTAATTGTAAATATCTGTATCATATTGTAAATACAGCATATTTTGTACATATTCATTGCATTCCATTGTAGAGTGTAGTTCTTGCTTGTAAATACAGCTTCGTTTGCTTCTGAGTTGGTCTGGCAAAGTTAATGCTAGGGAGGAAACTTCAACCCACTACAAACAGAAAGTGAGGGGTGACAGGTACTTTTATATCTCTTCATGAGCAAAATAAGCAAATTCTGCTGCCATCTGGCTGGGAGTAAATCTGCAGTAACTCCACTGGATAAGTGAGAAGACTTTGGATTTACTCAAGAATAACTGAAAGCAAAATGTTCAATTACGTTTTTCATCTGGCATGTTCAAACAAACATGTGACTAATGAGACTGACATGTCTATAAATGTATGACAAAGCATCAACCCATATGGCTTACTTTTTTTACCAGCTCTTCCCTCCTACTCTCTTGATTATTCACCTATGGTACCAACATTAACCTCAAAGCAGTTTTCCTCCTATTATATCTTGGTTCTTTCTGTACCCATGTTAAACAAACTTTACTGAATTTCTTCCCTGCTAAATAGATACTCTTTTTCGTATGAAATCGTTTCCTATAGCAACCATTAGCAGCTTAGGCTTCCAGCCTACAGAAGAAAGAGTCTGTTCGAAGAAAGTTCCGCCTCTATTCCCTGTATGATTTGGCTTCACTTCTCTATTATGGCAAACATCTACCTGGTTACAATCCCAGATCAGGGGCCCCTGCCTCTGCATGCCATTGAAAGACTGAGCCCCGAATTTAACTTTTTTTGAACTACTCCACTCCAGAGAAACCAGAAAAGAAGCTGCATATTCAAACTGCTTTTATTTTCTTCTAATTTCTCTCATGATTGTAATGGCAGTTATATAAGCTCCATCTTGAAAGAGAAGACATTCATGCTAGGATCTGAGGGGCAAAAAATGAGGCGGGGAATATGTTTGGTTTGGGGTTGTTGTTTCTTTGATTTTTTTTTTCTCTCTTCCTCTTCCTTCTTCCTTCTTCGAGCTTTTGTTCCTGCAAATTGGGAAGAGCAGGGGAGCTTTTATAAAAGTGTAGGGACACTAGAGGACACAAGTAATACATTAAAAAGTCAAGCCTCAGGAGTGATGAAGGCTATTTAGGTTTCATTTATCTATGGACTCCTAGCAGCTGGGTTTCTAAAAACAAAAAGCAAATGAATGTCCTGCAGCTTATTTCTCTTCTCAGAAAAGGAAATTAAAGGATCTTAGGTACAGAACTGAAAAATTAGAAGTAAGTATTGCCTCATTTTCTGTTACTAGAACTTTATGGATTCTAGAAATCCTAGGAGGAGTGAGATTTTATGTAACAGGGATAGAAAGCTTAGTCACTGGAAAAATAAGCTACCAGAAGTCCCACGCTGAGAGTTGACACTGAATTGAACCATGTCTGCAATACTTTGAGGGTGAAGGAATAGGGTAAAATGTAAGGCATCCTTTGTTTTGGTGCAGACCTTAAACTGCTATCTCTAGCTAACTGAATGTTAAAAGGAATTGCTGTGTTTGTGCATACTGTAAGATTGCAAAAGAAGAGGCATTAAAACTTGCTTTAATTTAAAAAAAAAAAAAAAAAAAAAAAGCCAAACTGGTGAGGAAAAATCGTAGCCTACAGCAGTGAAATCGTTCCTTCATTGCTCTCCTTGCTTTAAACTCACTCTGAAATCAAACTCCCTTTGCTTTCTAATGCACAACACTAAACCAATTGACAATACTATCATTCCATTTTATTTATTTTTCACTTCTGCTTACAATTATAAAATTCTCATCTTGATTCCTCAAAACAAAGTAAATAAAAAAATAAGTGCAGTAAAACCAAATTAATAGAAAATTAACCTGTGTTTCGGAATTAAAAAATCATGACTTTGCTTAAAGTGCCCTATAGTAAGCTTTATATGAGCTACTGAAATATGAATTACCTGATCTTTTGAAGAAGTTAATTGATTGCAAACCCTTGCAGTTGGCAGTGTTTCTTAAATGATGCCTTCCATTCAGTATCTAGGCATCACAGAGAAGAAACGGCAAGAGAAAGAAGGAGAGAAAGGACCACACTTTTTGAAAGGCAATGAGAAATGAATAAAGCATCTTTGAACAAGAAGAACTCAACCACTAAGGTATCCAAGAGCAGGACTGGAAATGATTGAAGTTTTCAGCAGGCTCTCCTTAAGACTCCATAGGACTGCATGGAACAGACTTCTTCCACTCCTGAATCTCAGATCTCACTTCTACCTAGTGAACTGTCTTTCCCCATGAACTACACTTACTACCTGGGCTAGTCTTTCCATGGATTCAGAATATTATATGTTTAGCAATTCAGGAGTTTCTTCTTTCTCTTTTCCACTGTTCAAATAATCTGACTCACTACATTAAAAACATTCCTCGGATCCCTGGATCCTTGGATCATTATTTATGTTCAATGCAAAACCTAAATGATTATCCCGGTGTTCTCCTGTGAGTGCTATATCTGTGTTGGGACATAACAGTTTCTTCCATTAGATTCTGTGAAAGATGATGGTACTTATTAGAGCATATACAAACTATGCAACTTGCTTGCTAAATTCCTGATGGGTCTTAACAAGGTAAAGACTCTGGTGCTCAGCAAGTAAGATTCAGCTCTTTGCATAGGATTAACCCTCTCATAATGCACAAGAAATCCAACTGTGCATCTATATGACCTCATACACTAATTAAGCTGCTTGTTACTGCACAATAGGGACAAGTAACACTTCATTCTCTGGATACAGCTATTCCTGTATTGCTAAATACAAAACAGTTGACTAAACCAAGACAAGATGCAAAGCAGGATCACAATAGTTTCTGTTGCCATCAAACAAGGATCTGTGAGAGTAGTATGTATGAAATAATGCACATACTACATGAAGTGAGTTTGGATGTGTGGTGAACAGGAAGACTGTTCTAAATAGAAATAGAAATATAAAATGTAGTAGCAACAGACAACACACATGTTAAAAGATATGAAAACACCAATAAAGAAGCCTCAGATGGAGAAAACTCACTTGTGAGAAAGTAATAAAGATGCAAGTGGGGCAACAAGAAAAAAAAATGCTGTTTGTCACCTTCTCAATAGACTGGATCAGTGTTGCAGCAAGATAGGGAGGCTCTTTATAGAGATATGCTGTCAAGTTGATTTTTAGTTTCTGTTTCAAAAAAACCTAAAAAGCAGGCAAAGTCAGAAAATTAGTGCAGAAGGATAAAACTCAGGTGAAGAGAAAACACACGTAGCATTTTCTGCAGCCTCTTGTTTAGGTTGCCTAAGTCTCGGTAGGTGGAGGTTTTTTCTTTATTTTAGGAGTTGGAGTTGGGACTTCCCCATTCCCTCTGCCAGCTTAGTTTGACACCTCGGAAAAAACTCTTTTCTTCCTGTTAACTGTACACCAAAGAGAGACCTGGTGTGCACTACTGTGTCACATAATACTGAAAATATTTTTAAGCTTTTTTTAATTATGATTTCTTGGTGATCAGTGAAAAAGAAAAAACTCCACAGAACTATAGAGACATTTAAGCATGTGTTAAATTCTGGCAGATATTATTAATAAAGGAACATGGTTTTCTTTTAGCTATATTTATCTTGGTTCTAGTGCTTTGTGTGAAAATTCTGCTTGCTCAGTTAAGCTCTATTATACAAATTCCTTGTTGCACGTTATCTTGTTTCACTACTGCAAACAGCTCCTCACGGCTGTAAACTTTGATCTCATAGATTTCAGCAGATATGGTGAAAGTTAAGTATGAATACAGTTGCTCTCACAACAGAATCATATTTCTCATTTCTGCAGGGTGTTGTGTGAAGGCAATCTACCTGAATGTGTTTGATTAGAAGATAACTTAGGGCTACAATACCCAGTGAGGGGGTGAGGGTCAATAAAAAAATCAATTTTTGGAGAGGGTCTTTTTGTTGAAGCTTTGTTTCACTTATGGTTTGATAATTTTGCAGAAAAGCTGATCTCTCAGCTGATCTCAGTTCTGCTTTTCCATTTAGCCATAGCCATACAATGGAAGTATTTGTATGCAGCAAAACAAATAACAAAACCAAGATTTACTTTTCTTTGAGGGGTGGTGTTTCATTTGGTTTGGTATTTGATAATAGAAGTCTCATGGGCTATGACCAACCTGATCTCTTTCATGACCAGATGACCCATGAGGTGGATGTGGGGAAGGCTGTGGATGTAGTCTACCTGGACTTCAGCAAGGCCTTTGATGCCTTCCTATATAGCAAACTCTCGGCCAAGCTGTCAGCTTGTGGCTTGGACAGGAACACTCTGCACTGGGTTGAGAACTGGCTGGATGGCTGAGCCCAGAGAGTGGTGGTGAATAGTGCCACATCCAGCTGGCAGCTAGTCACTAGTGGTGTCCCCTAGGGATCAGTGTTGAGCCCAATCCTGTTTAATGTCTTTATTGATGATCTGGATGAGGAAATAGAGTCCACTATTAGTAAGTTTGTAGATTACACCAATTTAGGGTCAGGAGTCAATCTGTGAGAAGGTAGGAAGGCTCTGAAGAGGGACCTTGACATGCTGGACAGATGGGCAGAGTCCAACAGGATGGCATTTAACAAGTCCAAGTGCCAGGTTCTGCACTTTGGCCACAATGACTCCGTGCAATGCTACAGGTTGGGAACAAAGTGACTGGAGAGCAGCCAGGCATAAAGGGACCTGGGGGTACTTGTTGATAGTAGGCTGAACATGAGCCAGCAGTGTGCCCAGGTGACCAAGAAGGCCAATGGAATCCTGGCCTTCATCAGAAATAGTGTGGCCAGCAGGAGCAGGGAAGTCATTGTGCTCCTGTATTCAGCACTGGTTAGGCCATGCCTTGAGTACTGTGTCCAGTTCTGGGCTCCTCAATTTAAGAAGGTCATTGAGATACTTGAATGTGTTTGTGTCCAGAGAAGGGCAACGAGGCTGGTGAAAGGTCTTGAGCACAAGCTCTATGAGGAGAGGCTGAGGGAGCTGGGGTTGTTTAGACTGGAGAAGAGGCGGCCTGGGGGAGACCTTATTGGTCTCTACAACTTTCTGAAAGTATAATTATTTGCTAGGTTGCTTGTAATCAAGACTAATCATTATCAATTATTTTCTTATACTGTATTTATTGCTAACTAAAACTCATACTATGAATTTTAATAACAGTATCTAGCAATATGTGTTATCTGGTACTCAAAGATTCCTTGTTTTCAGAAAAACATGTATTACCTTGTGCTGGAAAAATAACTATGATGTGCCATCACTTCATAAACTTTCATGGCTATAGTGATGGAAATGACCATTCATAACCCAAAGTAGATACATAATGAACCTCTCATGAAGGTTTTCTAGAAATATATCAAAGTTGAAATATTTAGAATTAAATTAAATTATAGAAGTCTTGACCTGAGGGTTAGGTTAAAAATTAGTAACAAGGAGATACATGAAAAAGCATTATTCAGAGTTATAATAAAAAAATAATCCTAGCCATATTAGTTCTACCTCCCCAACACAGAAGCCCACAAGTTATTTTAAGGAGCTGCTAACATTAAGTTTATTTGATAAACATATTTTTTAGCAAGAAAAATGTTGAAATACACTAGGAAATATAAGATTATGTAAAACAACCTTGAGGATTAACATTATTTACCTAGCAAAGACATGCAGCTCCTTCTCAACTAGAAGGCATTGCAGAATATGTCAGCATGGTCGTCTTTGTCACATTATATCATCATATACAATGAGTGTCCTAAGGGATTGTGAGTAATGTGTCTTTAAAGAGGGAAAAATACTAAAAATTCCAATCTCCTGCTCTTTATTTTTATAGAGGACACTTCACAGTAATGAGGTTCTTCGTGGTTTGGATTTTAAGAGAGTCTCTGCCTTTCACCTATCACAGGGCAAAGAGAAAGGATAGTGAGAGTCCTATCTGCTTTTACTGAAGCCTTCACTCCCAGTTGACAAAGTTGTGAACAGACACCTGATTAATTAGGTTTGAAAAATAAAGACATCTGAAAATAGTGTTCTCTCTTGGATACTGCTGGTGATGGGAACTGTGTTGATGTATGTGCACAAGGTTTAAATCTGGCCTTTTTATTGAGGCCACTACTCCCATTGAAATCCATTCTCTTGATGTTAATGTGATATAAATAAGTGACTCCCTTATGCCAACGACTACTCATCTGGTAGACTGTACAACATTTGGCTCCGTGCCACAAGATTGATTGCTTTTCTGAATGTTGGAGTGCCTCAGAATTAAAGTTGAGTTATGCTATTAATTGATTCAGGATGGCTTTTTTGAAGTAATTATGTTCAAGAAGGGTCTGTCAATACAATTTGCTCTCAGTTGTCACTGCACCATCAAATATAATGCAATTGGGTGCACACAGGACACTAACTGATACGACTACAGCAGTACTTGCCAAAAAAATTACATAGAATACAGAGAAGCTGTATATAATGGTTTCTATTGCAGGGCATGTTATAATAGATGTAGCTCTGCTGTTTATTTATGTATCAAGGTAATGATGATATGTTGATAACATAGCTGCATATTTTGGCACTTTGGGCTCAAATCATTAAGTTGAAGCACTGGGCCAGAAGGCTGTGCAAACACACATTTCCTGACTATCCCCTAGACAGCCTTCTGAAATGTAGTAAATTGTCTTGCTGAGGGAAGAGCGGTCCAGAAAGGTTCATCAGGTGCACAAAAATTAATCGCAAAAGTTATGTTTAGAATGTGGGTATGCACAGATTAGTGACATGCTTGACACAGTTCATCATCTGGTCTTCTGAACAGGAAAACACTCCAGGCTGCTCAAAACATCCTAAAACAAGTTCTGCACAGATCCAAGATCACTTTCAATAAATTATCGTACAAGATGGCTACACACAAACATCTGTCTTCCACTGGCTTCTGTCATTTTCCTGAGGACTGTTTAGGAAATATTTTGATTACTTCATGCTAGCATACAGAGGAGAACTGCACATCTCAGGGTTTTTTCTGTTTTGTTTAGTTACAATCATAGATGGGCAGATATACCACAGGAAATGTTTCTTCAACACAATATTGTATCTCTTCCTCTTGTTGTTAGTCATCTCACTGAATCCAGACTGGTTTGTAAACCTTTCCCCAATTAGTACTCAAAACTACTTCCCACGTCCACTGACTTTCATTTTAAGGTGACATCTTTTTCCAAAAGAACAACTATTTTCCCTTCTATGGTGTCTAAGCAACAGCAAGATAAAAGCCCACTTTCTGATTACACCTTAACGTTATAGAAATGAAGTGCATTCTATTCTTTAAAGTCAGGATAGCCTGTCCAATGTAAGATAAGAATTTTAATATCTATAATTTTCCAGAAAAGTAATTTGTCATTTCTCAGACAAATGTAGACTCCTACTTATGCCTCACCTTGCTACCAAGATCCACCTTGGAGTGAGTGCAGCATTTTAATTTCATTCCCTGTTTTGGCATAAAAAGAATGCAAAGACACCAAGCTAGCTCATACCCCACAGCCTGAAAGTAATTTTCAGCAATCCTATTAAAATTAGTTGGATGAGCTGGATGAGTTAGCACTGGAGAGGTAAGTAACGGTCACAAGTGTGTAATGCAGATCAGTTGCATAGGCGTATTATAAAACATCCACTCATGATTAGGTTAGCTTCTTCTTCACCACCAAAATTGTGTCTGTTCTCCTCTTGTGCAGCAGAAGTGTAAGTTGGCCAGGGATTAAAACCGTTACTTCTGCTACATGCTTACAGAACAGGATTCAAACACCTGTTAATTTGCTGAGGCAGGTGCTTCTGTTCACCTTCTTTAATCACCCCTCTATAGTTTGTATTTCTCAGGTTCTGCAGGGGCACCAAGTTAACTAGTCCTGTTCATATTTCAGAGAAAATGCAATCAATAAATCACCTATATTAGTCTGATGTCCACACACAGGGGGTTTATATTAAGGGTATTTTGAAAGGTTCACTGAATATTACACATTGAAATAAGTGTCTGCTGCCTGGGAGCAATTTCCAAGCTGTCTTCTGGGAACTAGGACACACTTAAAAGGATTTAGTGGTGGAAATCTTTCATTTAGAAAATCCATTTCTGCAATTCACATGTTAAAGAAATAGAAAATGTTTCTTTTCCAACTTCAGCTTTAGTAAGTGCATGTGAATAGCTCCCCACCCCTGAAACAAGGCTAATTTCTGCAGAAGTTCATCCCAGAGATGTATTTCTGAACAGGTGTTTTGCTTCACCGTTCACATCTTGAATGGTGTGCATTCCATCATATCTACCATTTTGCCCTTACACAGTCAAAGAATTTGGTCTTCTCAGCTGGGTGAGCTGCGAAAGAAGAGAGCATCACTTCTTGTTTTAAAACCTTCCACAATACCTGGGCCCTGTGTATGTCTGAAAACAGTAAATGTGTAATGAAATAGCTGGGAAAACAAAGCACAAATTACCACATATATCATGCTCTGCATTTACAGTAGCACAAGCAGCAGCACTTTCAAAGTATTTTCCTAACTGCCCTCCTTCCTGAACATTGTTGCTGTCATTTTTGTCCTTTTCTTGCAGATATCACAAAGTCCTTACATTTGTCAAGCCATCATTTCTCAGAAATGAAGATGATCCAGACAAACCCAGCTCCAGCTACAGGAGGCAAGTGTCCCCTGACACTTGGTTAGGAGGTTTTGACATCTGGCTCATTCCTTAGACAAGGATTTGGGAAATGGGGAAGGAAGAAAAGGTCTATTATTGATTTAGTTTAAAAGACAGCTTCTGTCTCAGGCTTGATTTCCAACACTATAATCTTCATTAAGAGTGTTCACAAGTATTAAGCAAAAGGAGATTTCCCAGATTGAAATCACCAAATGAAAGGCACAAATGCCTGATTTGTCTTGATATCTGATTTTCATAACTAACTCTCCCTTTGTTTCTGTGGAAATTAAACATGATGAAAGAAGTATTGACTGAATACCCAGGACCAATTCCAGCTGTTGAAAAGCTGAGTTTTTCAAATATGCACTCTGTCCAGGTATTTCCTGTGTGATTTCAGGCCGATTTGTGACTTTTCCTAAGACTTCTCTATCTATAAAGTAGGGATTATACTTCCCTGCCCCATATGCAGATGGTGAGATAAATCTTCTAAACACTATAAAGCTTTCTGATGCACAGTACAAAAATCTGGGTTTTTAGACACAGGACATAGTATAGTATTTTACATCTAAAATATTGTCATGTGAAGCTAATGTCTCAGTGGTTTTCTGATCATTATAATTAAAAGCTATTTTTGGTGAGTTTTCTGACATCATACAAATGATGTTCGGATGAGCAACCAAAGCAAGCACTTCCTCAACATCTGAGTGAAAGACCCCAAAGGATGTTTTGGCTGTAGCACCCAATTAGAGAAAAAATACTTTTTTTCCCCATCTTGCTGCTTTTAACCTAGAAACAATGCCACAAAGAAACTACACTTTTCTCTGAATTTATGGAATTTAATGCGAGTCAAGCTTCTAGATGAAGACTAGAACATCTAGACTCAGAGGAGGCCTGCAGTTTGTCAGCACAACATCACTGCAAAAGAGTGTGAGAGAGTAGAGACAAAACTCAACAGCCTCTTAATTGTCTGGCATTTCTCTCTACTCACAGAAATTTCAAATGGAAAGCTACTGGAGCTCTTCCTAGGAAAGACCCAAAACTGAAGTTTACTTAGGATGCCAGCAGGAAGAGACTGCCTGCATGAGTCATGGTTTAGGGTCACAGGGTGCTAACATTTTGAAAAGAGAGGCATGTATTTCCCCAGGTACTCCTACAGTAGCAGCCTCCACTACTAGGAAACAGTTCTGAACAGTTCTGAGTAGTGTGAGAAAGATATGTCCTCAAATATTACAGTATTGACCAAGATCTTAATGCTGACTGGGAACTCTTTTACTGTATGGTTGTTGTACAGTCCAGAGTAAACAGACGTATGTTGGGAAAAGAAACTAATCTAAAGCTGCCAAATAATACAGTAGCAAAACCAGGATTAGACTGTCTCTCTCTTGAGACTTGACCCACTAAATCAGCCCCAAATGGATAACAAATGCAAACCTTTTCTGGTTTGAGCACCGGGATCCAAATAATTTACCTCCACATTTGAATCCATAACCCACCACTCCAGAGTAAAAGGTGGCATACTGGTCACAACAGAGGAAAAGAGTACAACCCAGAATTTGTCTTTATTTGCTCTGCTTCTTACCATATCATTCTGCATGTCAGTTTGTTTGATTAGGTCACTTTGCTCAATGTATTTTGTTTTCCTTTCAAACAGATGGTGTGAGCCTAGGAATGGTTTTAATAAAATTCATTGCATGCTGGTTATATGGCATTTATTTGGCAAATGACACTCCACAGACATACTCTAAGTTTAAGATGATACTGTAATGGTTTAAATCTTCCACCAGCTGCCACAAAATTAGAGCCACATTAATATATACAGAATAATTATGAGTTCTGGTTATTCATCTGGGAACTCAAGGGAAAAATGTACAGGCATTTGGAAGACTTGCAATGGGAAGAGAATGTGAGAGTCTGCCCTAGGATTAGACAATAACAGTATTAGGGTTTGAAAATCTGAAATATATTTTGTCCTTTACTCTCTGAGCTGACGGGCCAATACAGGAGGTCTGTATTTTAATCTTGACAGCCTGAAGGGAACGTTGGCAAGGTGTATATATCTTAGATTAATATTATTCAATGAACTATCGGAAAAAAGGTTTTGAAAATTAAGTTTATGCTGTAGAGGGCACAATACTATGAAGCAATGAAGTGGGAATTTTCTAACACCTGTAGATAAGGCTTTTGTATTGCATGGAGATACAAGACTGGAGGCACAGCTACCCTCCGCTAACCAGGACTGCTCTGCTACTCCACCCCTGTTCAATTAATAGATTCACTTTTAAAATCAATCACAAATACCTGGTCAGTCAGAGACTGGTAATTTTGTAATTAACACATCCTAAATCACACAGGGGGAAAAGAAAAAAAGTGCAGGCCAGAAAATTAAACACAGCACAGAGATCATAGCATAACTGGGGAATGTAGCAAGGGATGTGTAGAATATCATGGGATGTGGAGAGCCCAGACATCTGTTAGGACAGGGAGTACTTGGGAAAGCCAGAGAGTACAGAAGACTCCATGTAAAATCAGAATGATTCAAAGCAAAGACTGCAAGTTCAGGCACCACTCTGGATGTTACACTGAGACTGGCTGCAGAGACATGCAACTGTTTCAATGTGCTATATTAATCTTCCGCTTCACTTCCCTCCATCTCCCAGACATCAGTGCATTTAGCAGGGCTTTGTGCTGGAAGTGAAGGGTGTGAATGCTATGCTACAACAGTTAAAAGCAATCTCAACAAACTTTCCCTGTGGATAACACAGTGCTATTCAGTTATTTTTTACTATTATGGACAATGGGGAAATTATATTTCTTTTGGAATATATGTGATTGACTGTGGTCTGAGATGGGATATCACAGTAGATGGACTACTACTGTGCTCTCTTATGGCAGCTCCTCTCTTCCAGAGTGCATGCGCATTATTTGATAGCTGCAAATGAACATACGAAAACTAAGAGGCTTTTTGAAAATGATGGGTTTTAGCCTGAAATATTACATTAATTACACCACAGAGGTATGAGAAATCATTAGGATGATCACACTGAAATGATGGATAAAGAAACAGTTTTAGGTAGAAGGGACTGAGTAGCCAAGATAATTAGGAGTTTTTCCGCTGAAAAAATTCATGGCAAAAAGGAAAAAGGAAAAAAAAAGTGTTAAATAAAAAGAGGTAACTTTTAATATTATAAGAGAGGCCTTGAAAATAGGGCAGCTAATGGGGATATTCATTCAAAGTGAATAAATCTGCATTAGCATTAGTCTTTCAGATCACTGCTGGATATAAAATGACAGTTTTCAGGTTGTAGAGAAGCTGGTTTATAACTGTCAATCTCTGGAAAAATGGGTCTATGTCAAACCAGATTCAACAGCCAGTAAGCATGCTTAGCTAAATATCTCCTGATATTCATAGCTGAACTAATGGCTATCATTCTGACTGTAACAGGCCACTCTGTAATTTTATTAGATCTTCTTCTGATACCTGACATTTTGAGATTTATTTTGTGGGGCATTGTATATGTTATTACTAATTTCTTTTTGTGTGTGCATGTGTGTGTGTGAAAGGCAGCGTAATAAGCAGCTGCTAGCCAGAAAGCATTTAAGAAGGCCCAGAACTGAAGGCAAGACTAGTCCAGCCAGTCACAATAATAGCTGGATTTTCAGAGCCTTGCAAATTTGCATGCACAGATTTGTGGTCCAAGTTGATATATATTATCAGCACATGGTTCGTGTGTGATTGCTGTGACTGCACAACAGCTAATTGAATAACTGCATTGCTTTACCAGTTGAACTAAGCCTAGTGACTACACCTGCAGACCAGGTAACCAACAATGCAGAGCTATTTGCACATGAAATTGGAGATATTGATACTTCTAGTTTCATATGCTGTCAGACACCAAAAAGTAAAGCTAGGAAAACAATCCTGGTGTCTAGATCCGCTATACATAACATTTCTTCAAAATGCTTCTTGTATCCAGAATTACTCTTAAAAATGTAATACAATTGTAATGAAAAAGTAATGATATGGATGTACACATATATACATGCATATTATGCGCATCAATATACATGTATGCAGAGAAATGTATTTGCAAATATATATATATATATATACACACACATATATATAGTCATGAGTGAATAACTGCTGCCTGGGATCTTAAGGATTTATCTGTATGTGAGCAGCACTATATAACCACAGCAGAGCAGGGAAGGACTTGAGTATTTGATTTGTGGCTGTGTGGAGATTTCTGTGGCTCTAATTGAGCAAACACTGGTTCACTGGGCTTGACATTGCTCTTGTAATGGTATAAAGCTGAAAGAACTCTATCAAGGGCAGATGACCTCTGTGAACATAAACAAGGAGAATTATGTCCTTCATTGAATAAAAAGCATAGAGGAGCACTTCTAAGACATAAGCAAGGAAATTAATGAGGTTTGGATGTTGTTTCATCCTTCCTAAAGGTTGTCATTGTGACTGCAGTGGATACTTGATCTGGGTATAATTTTTAGAAGCTTTTATTTGGGGATTTTTTTTTCTTTATTTGGTCTTACTGTTCTAGCTGCTATATGCTAAGTATTATAACTGGGCAGTAGCTCAGATATATTCTGTTAAAAATCTTAAATTTTTCTCACAATGAAATTGCCCTCTTATCTACCTTTTTGAATAGACCCTGAAAAACAAAATAACTTATTTGGAATGGAAAAGGCAGGATGTAAACTCCCATGTCTTCTGTTCTATAAACAAACATTATCAGCCCTGACTATGGAGGCAAAGGATTTGCCTCCCCTCCACAAGTACCACCTGTTTATACAGAGATGTCTGTCACAAGATGCAATAGAAGTTTTCAGTACTGCAATTGGACCTTATGACAGGATCCAAATAATCTTTCCATTGAAGACCATCCTTTTACTCTGCTAAACATAAAATTGATGCTGCCATTTGTTTCCATTTCTTAAAAGCAGACAAACTGGGGACAGCAGTAGAAGCTTGATTTTTACATTAAATGCATTGTATCATTTACTATTTTTTCCAACTGAGCATTTTTGGACCCACTTTATGCTTACAACTGCAGAAGCCAGTTAAATGAATGTAATCATGATGATTAAACGTAAATGTTGCTCTAGTTATTACTAATGGAATTTGTCTTCCTGCTTTTTTAAACAGGTATTCAATTTGCTGTTCAGTTTTCTATTAGACCATTTTCCCTTCTCCTGGCTTTAATTTGTTTCTTGCTGCACAGAGTAGAAAAGAAAAATGTCTGCTGCCTTGACTCCTACCTTACCTCTAAGCTATATGCTCTTCCATAACCAAATAGGGAAGAAAAATGTCCTTTTAAATTGTTCTGGCATACAGTATCTTACATTCCAAGGCACTCCACAAATCAAAGTGATCATGTTTCACCGACATTGAATTTACATCCCTGGTTTCATCAGAAGACTAATAAGATATTTGTTAGGTCGGTCAGGTTTCAAACTACCTGTCAGAGAAATTCTGATCTGACACGCTCTCAAAACATTCATGACCAACTATTCTGAATCTTCTATAAATAATAAGAAATTATTAATAAATAAAAAAATAATAAAAGGAAATTCTTTTATAAAAAGGTGAAGAGCTTTCAGAGCAAGTTACCTCTCCATAATACAGGTCCAGATAACCTTCCTTATGCTACGATCCCTCATTCCTTACAAGAAAGGAAATTTGTGTAAAGCAATTTTACATCTTCGTACAACAGACATAGGTAGAAGCAAAGCCAGGTTCCTCCAGCCAGAGATAGAGGGTGAACCTATCACTTATCATGCTATACCCTTAGCTTTAGATACCATGAAATATTGATCTCGTGTACTTAAAGCATCTAAAAATAACAGGGGGCAAGCAGTCTTGCCTGGCACCAGAACTGCACACTGAACTTTAAAGGTTCTAAAATGCGATGCTTAACATTTTAGAATCCAACTAGCACCAATTTAAAAGAATGGAAGTCATATTTTAATTCATATTTACTATTTTGGACTCAGCTCCCGGATTAGGCATGTTTGCTCTCCTTTATCCCATCAGTTTCCTGCAGTTTCTCAGCTGAATGCTAACCTGAGTTTTCTGCTTTCAAACCACACTGATAAAGTTGTGACTGAGCAGAAACCAAACTCATGTTGATAATTTTATGCACAATTAGTGCCAATATTTTAGTCTTAGATCCTCAACAGTACTTATTTAGCCACATCCCAGATACAGAGCAGGAATGAAACAAAGCATTTTCTCAATGTCTGGCTAATCTAAAACTGCGGCATAAAAACGTGTCCGTTTTTGCATCCATTCAAACTCATTAAGTACCAGCAAAGTCTGTTCACACTGTTGTGCTGCTTGGTATTCCCAGGAGCCTAAAGGAATCTGTACTTTATATACTATTTGAATAGAATACACTGCTTCCTGTGTTGAATGGTCTTTTATGTTCTTAATTTCATTGCTGGTCTTGTCGCTGAATTCTGCATCTTATGCATATAATATCAAAGTTTCTAGAAGTGTCATCTCAGCAGCACTCGATAGCTTTAAACTCAGGCATGTGAAACAGTTATAATCTGATTATTAAAAATTGCTAAACACTGCTAACATACTAATAATTAACTACAAGCTGTCTGTAGGAGGAACATGGGGTTTTCTACCACTATTAATGAATGCAATCACCAATATGATATAACATGAAGTGCCTCCTTCCTCCTCAAGAAGAGTTCTTGTAAGAACATCAGCCTGATATTTTTAATTAGCAAGGCCAAATTTACTACCAGAATTTTCTTCCCAAGTGTTGATTATACTGGAAGTTTAATGTACCTCACAAAGTTACTCAAGGGCTTTTGACCATCTTGGTAACATCTAGATATGAGTAAAAATAATGAACAAGACAACTATCTGTTGGTTATTAATATTAAATAACATCAATGAAATGAATATTATTTTGATACATAGTAGTGTTCTCTCACTGAGTTGCAGGCCTGAAATAGCTGTAACAAAGTACAGATTCCCACAGAATGCCAGTGGACCTAAATAAGCATTGCTTTGTTATTATACAGCCAGCATTCTCTCTAAAGATGTATAGTAAAACCATACATAATCTAGATTCCTATGTACCTTTCTCTACTAATGACTTTCGTATTTTACAAATGCACCTTCAAAAATCCATCTGCTATGTTTTTGGTTATTTACTTCTTTATTTTATTTTATTTGGGACACTAAGAAGTTCCAGTGGCTATGGTAAATCTCAGAGCAAGCAGCCCTAAGCCCAGGGTATCAGGAATGTCCAGAGAGTCAGGCCACAACAAAGAAATCAGCTTGTGGGTCAGAGCTCTAGATGAGACTCAGTGAGGGTAACAAGGGTCAGACACAGCTTTGTGATGGCAAGGCAGGGCCCGGACATCAGGCCATATGTGAGGAAGTCATGATCAGCAATACCCACAGCCAGGCATAGAAATAGATCCACAGTGCCAGACAAAACCTGAATAGAACCAAGATTAAACAGTTCTTGAGCTCATGGTTGTGTCTGCACGCCCTGGTGAGGCTGGTCAGAGCCATTAAAGTGTATCAGTGCCTTCAGCATTCTGACAGCTTCAGATATTAATTATTTCAAATGTTGTTACACAACTTGCCCACTTGGCATCATTTATTTCATATTACTTGACCAAAGCCCTTTCAGACTTGCATCTAGAAGTCACTCTAATATTGAGATGGCAATGTTCTTTATTTACAGCTGAACCTTCCACTTGCTTATCAACTTATTCAAAGGTAGAAAATTTCCAGTAGACAACCAAACACTCCCAGTAAGCAAGCTAGCCCAGTTTTGCGTTTCTATTTCCAGTTACCTCACAGCTGTTGCAAGATGTAAGTCAAATATCACAGGTAAGATACCCAAGTAACACGATATCAACCTTGTTGTTCTTCTCCCTGTTTGGGGACTACTGGGTGATGGATGAAGGCATGAACCAATGAGATTCCAGAAAGGAGGGAATCAGAAGTCTTCTCAGAAGTCCTTTATTGCTGTATTGTAGAATCCCTAGCATTACAGACTCTCAGAGTCCCCCTTACAGAAGTCCCAGAAGCCCTTAACAGATGAAGCAGCTAATAGAAGTCATAAGCATATACCTTGCAGCATCCCTACACTAAACCCCTGGCTGAATACCTAACCAAAGTAACTATTGCTCAGAGTGGCCGTTTATAGATTCTTTGTCATCAACAGCTTAACCAGTAAAATCCAACCACATATATAAGCTAAAATCTTTTTACAATAAGAGGTGCCAGCATGTCAAGGAGGTGGCTCCTGCATCATGTTCCAATCAAACGGTGCCAACATGAGGTTTTTGTTCTTGGCACACATGGAATGTGATTGTTTTGCTCTACACAGCATGATAAGGAATTGGTCAACTAAGGAATTACGCACTCTGCACACGTCCAGTAGCTGCTCTTGGAATAGTGGCTGCAACAAACCCACCCAGTTAAGCCTAGAGTTTAGCTAAACCTCTATTAGTTTTAATCTGCTAGTTTTAATCTCTCTGTCAGCAAAGGCTATTGAAGTTAATGAGGCAAATTCCACAGACATAGAAGAGCTCTGAATCATGCTGTAAATTATTTACTGCTAAATTATTATAGGCCTCAGTGTGGTTTAGTCATTGCAAGATAATTTGGAGGAACAAATAATATTCCTGATTGATTTAACTATAGTCTGGACCAACACCGGGAGAAATAAACAGCTGGTGCAAGAATCATTTAAGAATCCAAGGCTTCCTCAAGGCTCTGGAACCCTGATTTGTTGGAATAAAATTAGATATCTATGTCTATACCCATGTTTAGCCACAATTCATCATCTACTCCAAAGCAGATACCTTAGAAGCTAATTTGCACAGTGAGAAGCACTAGGGACTAGTAGAACTTCTTTGCAGGATGTCAGCTGTCAGCACTTTGTTGGGCCATACACATCAAGAATGGCCATACACTCAAGCAAGTTAGTGCACTCAAGGTATAAGCCATACATGCACACTTTCTATGTTTTTCCACCCAGTCTCACTTTTCATCTTAGTCATCAAAAACACTTTTGCAGAGAGACATTATTTTTAAGCATAAATGAGGCCCTTTATATAATAAAATGCATAGGAAACAAGATACATAGAGAGAAAAGAGTAATCTCTGTCAGACAGCACTGAAAGCACCAGGGTAATTTTCTGTGTCAAAACTCAAGCTTAGCAGAAAGTACGCCCAGCAAATAACCTCTTATCTCCAACAACAGACTCAGTGCATGGTAAACACCACAGCAATCATGTCAGTCAACCCATATACACTCCTACTACTAGACAGTGCTTTTTCACTACAGAGTGCACTACACTCTCATAGTCTCTTGCTGCAGTGTCTACTGCCACTTTCATCTTCTGGGGGGTGACAATGAATTGCATAGGAGCCAAGGGAAGGAAACAGAGAGAAAAGCTTCCAGGGATGTAATACACTCAGGTTTCCACACTCTCTTATTTCCATTTTATGTGGACTACAGAGTAAGAGTGCAGGACTATGAAACTGCCTAGAGAATTCCTACAAAAGAATGACCTTTTCCACTCTTCACTATCCTGTGATTTATTTACTTCTGTTCACTGACATTTTCTGTCATATTTTAGATAATTTTCACAGTTTCCACCCCCTGCCTTTTGCTCTTTGGTTCTTCAGGTCTTTTACCCTTCAAAGAATATCTCACACTCTTCTCACATCTGGAACTAGCCACAACCCTCAAGCGCAGAAAATGGGCAAACTACAACTTTGATAAGGTACGTAGCTGATATCTTCCAAATTGTGTGAAATATGCATTACAGATGACTATTTATTAATAAATCCAAACTGCAATACATCATATTTTAAAATCATATTAATTTTCTGCAATCCATTAGGATTAGTAATAATAATTATAAAAGCCTATTACGCAAAAGGTTAAAAGTTTTATGAGGAAGTCAGCATGTTTCCTAATCACTAAGAAGGATGTTTCTTGAGATTATTTTATTGACTTACCCTAGCAGAAATAGTAGTCATTGATTTCTTCTCCTAGGTAATATATATTCACCTATGAAAAAGTTAAAAAAAAAAAAAAAAAAATTAAACAAAGCATGTTAGGAAGTGGAAGTATCTATATCTCTGTTTTATGAGTGGCAAACCACACAGATGATGAAATGTTATTCAAGCTATAGACAAAATTCCACTGGTGTTGCAGAACCAGAATTCCACCTGCGAATGTATAAAGATCAAAGGCCACATACCATATGACAGAAAAGAGAACTACATTCTGAGCTGTTGAGTTTTGGACTACTTAAATAATCATAATTCCACAGAATACAGACTGCTGATTTATATGAAACAGTTACTGGTTTGTTATGAGCTAAACAGAACCCATATGTTCCTATAGGGAATGGAAGAATCAATAAATGCCATCCTTGTTTATCCAGATCTGTCTGGTGTTACATTCACAAGAGAAGCCAAAATTTTAATATCTTAATGTCAAAAGCTAAGAGAAGTCACCTCCTAAGTTCTTTCAGAAAGAATGTATTCTTTTAGTTAAATAGATATCAAATGTCATTATATGTGCTGACACTGAGCAGTTAGTGTTAATGATTTGTGAACTCATACGGCATTTGAAGCTTAAAGACAATATTTTGCAAAAATCCTTAGGAAAACGATAGCATAGGTCCAAGTGTACCAATCTGTACCAATGGGTACAGATTACAGAGCTTGATTTTTCTTATTAGTATTAGTTCTGCCCATGGCAGGGGGTGGAACTAGATGATCCTTGTGGTCCCTTCCAACCCTGACTGATTCTATGATCCTATTCTATGACTGTATGTATGATGTTTTGAGACCACAGAGTGATTAGTTTTCTGGGTAATAATTCAAGTATTTTGCATTTAAGTATCTCTGCCCATATGCAGCCACATCTGTGAAAAAGAAATAGCAGGTGTTTCATTTTTATGGTTTCCTTCTGTTTATTTTTGACAAGTCCATTTGTTATTCTAAAATAAAATGATTAATTTCTGAGCCCATTTGATTTGGAATAGAGTGCCCTGTCTGTTTATGATCATTAGTATTCCCATTGCAATAGTCTGGCCATTACATAACCACATACATTTAGCTAGTAAGAATAAAAATGTTCTGTGTACCATTTGACTTGATCCATAACAGGATAAACCTATTAGACCAATATTGTTCCATTTTATTAGTTTTCACACAACCAGTTTTAAATCGAGCATTGTTCAGACTTGTCACATACTAACACCTCTATGCTTACATACTGTAGCTAATAAAACTTTGCAAATGCAGGCAAAAGACTTTCTTTTAGTTTACTATGGAGTGACAAGATGAAGAAAGAAAAGTTTAACCCTAAATGCCACCATGATGAATCTATAGAGACATGTCTGTTTTCCTTATGCTGAGTTTATTACGCAGCTATGAGTGGATAGCGTATATACATTAAAAAATAGTAGAAATGAAGCAAGCAACAAATGGATCACCTCTGAAGCACAGTCCCCCTTCTGACAAGGAAACAACAGTTACTTTTAATTAATACATAAAAGAGATACCTTCCAGGAAAAAACATGATGTTGTAGGAAGAGAAGACTCTGCTTTGTAAAATGACCAATGTCCCTGTGGATCAGTGACTCACAACTCCATTGTCAGTGACCCAATAAAATTTATTCAGTGTTAGGAATCATAGTGTGGATGAGATTTAAATGTTTGGGAAAGAGGCAAAATTGAAAGATCTTACCAGCTTTCTAGTATTTAGATATAATAGGTTCTCATGTACCATTATAAACAATTTTAGATAATTACCTACAACTAGTTGAGCTAAAATGCCTGCAGTGTGCACTTGTAGAGCCATGTGCCTCATCTACAATGGTTTAGATATTAAAATTCCTCCTGTAGTGTCAAAAGGATGTAGAATTATTTTCTCCCTCTGTTAACACAGTGGCCTAATGAATTCTACTGACCCAGAGGTGATTATTTGTAGAGGTGGGTGAAGTTAATTTTGAGTGCATTACCAGTCTTGAACAATTGACAGAACATTGAACTGAGAACAAAAAGTGATTGTTTAAAATACAAAGCCAAGGCTATAAATCCTAGGACTAAGTTATTAAATGGAAAAGACTTGTTTTCAGACCAAAGGAGGTTAGAATCTCAGTAATGACAGGTAGCAGCTAGATGTTCCTTTCATTCCTTTAATGAAAGGAGGAGTTTGTAAACTCCACACTGCTCTCAACAAAGCTTGAACAACACTGAGCTTTAAGAAAGATTTGGCTTTATTGAGGATGACAGATAACAACAGACCATAAAATCCAGTCTCTCCTCTATGAATGAGAAGGTGTGAGAGAGCAGTTGTGAGGGTGCCTGGTTTCCAGCCAGTTACAACACAAAACCAGTGCTAGAGATGCCAAGTACACAGATGTTTTCATCCTCTGCCTTTTGAAGATACTTAAAGATCCTGCTATTAGAGTGAATGTTGGCTACAGTTTCTCTATGCACTTAAGCATGTCTTCATGGAGGTTGTTTGATTTAGTCATTAGTACTGTGATATTCTTGTTGGCTCAGTACCTTTGAAATGGTATAACTTATCAGGGATTGAATATGCAGCTGTCAAAACAGCAAATTTGTCATTTTTTTTGGATGTCATTAAGAGAAAATCCTTATGTTATTTTTGAAGTCAGACCTATAAGTTCTACTTTTTGGTGCCATTTCCTGTGACATCCTTTTAGATCGACCAGGGTTAAAAATAGGATGAGAAATTATGTTTCAAAATAGCTCATGCTCCAATTTTATTAAAGTCCTTTGCTCTATAAACAGCCTTTTAAAACTGAAATATCTCCTAAAATCTTTAAATGAAGGAGGAAAAAAATTACAAAAACAACCTTTCCAAACTTCAAAGAAACAATTGTCTTTTTTTCTTATCAACCTGTGGTTGACCTTTCTTTATTATTTTGGTAAGTGTTGCCAGATAATTTAGTAATTTTCTAGCTAATCTCCATATATTTATCTTCAAATAGCCTGTTATTTCAGAAGACAGTTATGGATTGTCTATAAACTTGCTGCACTTTACCTACAACATCTTGGTATTCATAATATCAGACAACTACTAATGACAAAATTTTCAGCAAATTTTCATACAGAAACATTCCAGCATGTAGAGAATGCTTTATATGCAAACATTTTTGGCAAATTATTGTACCAGTTCAAACAGCAAAAAGCAATTCACCTTCAAAAGGGAAATCTTGCCTTAGAAGTAACAGCTATCTTCTGTGAAACATTTCTCAATGAAGTGATGTCCTCAAATTTTAAAGTACTGTGTACACAAGAAATCAGTAAGAATTTTCCTATTGTTCTTTGTCCAGGGTTAAACTACAGGCTTTCCTTCTTACAAGGGAAAAAGACCATCTTTTATGGCATGTTTCACAGATCTGGTGAGACAGCACTATTTTCAGGGAACAAACTGATTTTCCTTGATATAAAATCTTAGACCCTTCCCTTCCTGTTTCTTCTTTTTTTTTTTTTTTTTTCCTGATAGGGATCATCTCTTTATTAGATGAGAGTCTTGTATAAAGGAGTGAATAAATGGTACTGCACTTGTTTGCTTCTTTCCACAGGAATTGTATGGCACATCATGATTTTGTGGAGAGGAAGGGTGCAATTATGAAAAACAAAATCTTGGCTGTATATACCTAGGTACGGTTCTTCTACCTATTTTGTACTGAGACAAGTCTCAGTACACAGAAGAGTGGCCTTGAGAGAGACAGTGGCCTATGGATGGGACAGGCTTATTTGTAAGATTGAAATTCACAATTACTGTAGGTAGTAAGCAGCCCAACAAAGCTTCTCTCACCAAGTTTTCTCATTAGATATTGATTATTTGTACCTGTTGACATATTAAACTTTCAGTTTTACATTCCAAAACCTCATTAATCACTAATCAGAAATGTTGTATGGGAAACAAAGGCCATAGCAGCACTAGATGATAAGCAGAGAAGTAAAAAGCGGAGAACATGCAGCTAAAACTTGCAGATAGCTGGAGTACACCAGAAATTCAGCACATCAGCAGAGGAGTTCCAAAAAACCACCAGTTTTGTGTCTCTGTCTAAGAAAATGTTGCTGCCAAATATGGGCAAAACTTGTGCCTTATATACAGCTGGATTAAGGTCACTGGGCCTAGGAGTTCACTCAGAAGTAAAAGCCATATAAGTTATATACTTAAATTTGATACGAGCAGAAATCACAACAGCAAAACAGGGTCCAAATGCATTTTCCCCAACATACTCTCTACTTCTGTAACACCTTTCTTATATGTGAAATGGTAATGTGATTTGTAATTAATTCACAAAATACCTCTGTACCATTGTAATATATAGCGGAAAACCAAGTACAGAAATTTAAGCCGAGCACATAGTTTAAAATTGCAACAGAGGCTGCACATGGATTTGGATAAGAAGCTGAGAGAAGAAATGAGATAAACAGAGTAGCAAGAAGGAAAACTGCCCAGCCAAGAATGCAGCCTCTCAAAGATTACCTGTCAATGACTTGTCAAGTCTTCAGCTTGACAATCAGTGATGATCTGGGACCCCGAAGTGCAGCTGCTTAAACAACAGAGGGGAAGACCTCTGTGAAGAGTTTTATTATGAAAATGTTTGTAGAAGCATTTTCAGCTTCTTGCTGCAAAGAGCAAATTTGAATGGTTTCTATGCTGTGGAAATATTACGGGACTTGAAGGTTTCAGTCAGAATCAGGTCTCTCAAACCTGTGCCCTAACAATGATATGATAACTATGGGCAAGCCCAAAGAATGCCAAGATAGGGTGCAAACACCAGTTAACACTTTCTTCTACATGGTAGCTGCTGTCTAGAATACAATCATGAGAAAAAAATGCTAGTTTTGACAATTTCTGTTGACATTTTGATCATTGATGACAGCATTGTTGTTCCTTGTTTAGATTTTGTTTTGCTTTGTTTTGTTTTTGTCAATGCCATTTTAACGAATGAGCTCTGAATATAAAATCTTGAGTTTCTGCAGGTAACACTGAGATAGCAAAGTCTGCATAAACTATTTAGAAGCAAAAACACCAAAAAAATTTAAAATGATACTTTTGTCCCCACATTAGCTTGTTTTGCGAACAGTCTTTTTGTGTGGGGATATATTTTCATGTGGTTGAACACATTCCTTTGATACAGAACACCAGTTCACTACAATACTAGTTCTCTACAACTTTCCTAATAAGCCAATTGCATTTTCCTTTATGCACAAAAACTCAGTGTGAGTTCTACAGGTAATGCAACTGCTCCTTATCGACAGCCTAGCTATTTCAGATGTTACAATAGCAGGCATATAATGCAATGAAGCAAACATTGCTAATTGCTACAGAAATGTATGGTAATGGCACTGAAAATTCTGCTTTGAGCTCCCACTGTGTTTGGCAGAATACGCTGAAAAGAAATAATAACCTTTACGAAGCACACACAAATGAAAACTTAAAAGAAAAGAGTTTTGATCAAGTTTAGCAGATACTGATACTTCTAATTTCAGTTCAGTTCAGTAGCCTTCAGATTGTACCAAGGTTTACTTTACATAAATATTTCTATCTTACAAATGCTGTGGCCTTCCATACAGAGGCTTATCAACGTTAAAGTGGATGGTTTGTGAGCTTTGAAAACAAAACTTATATAGTTAGAAAGGGTCTGTGGGCACAAGGATATCTGCTTTTAAGGATTTTAGAGTATACACTTTGTATTTAAGAGAAGATCATCATAATCTTAAGAACAACAGAAAAAAATCCCCACAGTTGTTCTGTTGGTTGGGTCCTGCAGCAGACCACCTTGAGATTAATTTATTTCAGCTGTTTTAAAGAAGTGAGTTTGGGCTAGATGCAACAATATATTTATTCAAGTGGTTCAGTAGCTACTGTATTGAATCTTACATAATGAGTCAGATGCAGCAAATATTTGGAAGACTTAAATGAATTGAAGTGTCTCTGGGCTTGTGGAACTTGTCCTAATTTAGCAGGAAAAATTAATGCAAACTTGCTTATAACCAGACCCCTCAATATTACCATTCTCCTCTGTAGATACTGTGTGTAAAAGAAATAGGGACTATGTCCCATATTAACACCCACTGCCTATGTGACATCTTTTCTCTGCACCTCTTCACCTCCCTGTTCCCTGGTAGTGCTGGCCTCTGGAAATTTTCATGCTGATCTGCCGTTCCAAGCTTCAGCAGCAGTCCAGATCAATGTGAACAGAAATTTTCAATAATGGTAAGTCAGGCAAAATAAAGACCTGCAAATGATAGCCAGGAGAGGAATTTTTTGGAAGTCTTAAAATTTTTATATTCTATGACTTTCAACAGGAAAGGCAGAGTTTGGAGCACTGCAAGATTTGTTATAATTGCCCAACATAAATATTACCTTAAAATGTCTGACACAGTATAGCGCAGGTTTAATCCAAGACTACTAAAGTCAGTGAAAAGTCTTTAGTTGACTTTCAGTGGTGCTTGGATTATTCTTTTATCAAGGAATGTGTTTTCTTGCTTGTTGTGCAGAGAAAACAGTAGTTTGAAAAGGGTCTGGAGATGGTAAAGAAATACATTCATCTACCTGTCTTAATGTCGAAGAGTATTCATGTATGATAACAGCTTTTGTTCAGTTATATTTAATAACACTTATAAGTTGATTTTGAACTACCACCACATGTCATTCATCTGCTCACAAAGTGTAACAGAGTGGGAAGTGCAGACGTTTTACTTATCCTACTACATACCATGAGCTAACATTGACAAAACTGTCAACTCTCTGGTTTAGTATAGAATGTCCTTAGAGATCAAACCAAATGGTTTAGCAGATAGCTGCAGAATTTCCAATTTTTGTGATCATCACTTCTTCGATTTTTTTTCTTTGGGTTTATTTCATTTAAAAAAATAAATAAATGCACAACACAAACAAAACAAACCCCACCAACCAAACAAAACCCAACAAAACAAAACAAAACCCTACATATGATGGGTTACACTCATCCTGAGAGCAGTAGTGGGGGGAGGGCTTGTGAGAACATTGTCTGCCCTGCAGGGGGTTTTCCCCCTGGGAAACTGAGTTTAGTCTGTTCCACTCCCCCTCCTTGTCCAGCAAGCCTATAAAAAGGAGGACACTGCAGCCATTAGCTCTCTCTTGGCCCCTGCCTTTTGCCTGGATGAGGACTGCTGCTGGTTCCCCTGCTTCTCTGCCCCGTGGTCCTCCCTGCTGCATCCACCTTTGCAAAGGACTGGTTTTGTATTTCGTATTTCTTTTTTCCCATCCATCCTTGTTCCTTACTCTTGTGAACCCTACCTGTTATTGTCACATATAGATATGTTTTAAGGAAAATTCTTTACCGCTCTACTTTCAAGCTGAATCTTTCCTTTCTTTTCCCCTCTACTGGGAAAGAGGAGGGCAGAACAGGGGAGGGATTCTCAGCCTGGCCCCCAGCTCTTAAGTCCTAGTTAAGGCTCGAACCACCACACCACCACAAGACCAAAACAACCTTCTGGCACTCTCTGAGGCATTTTGTTAATTTAATTTTCAAACACAGACCATCAGTTTCTCTTGTCATTATTTTGGAATAGAGTTCATTTCAGCAATACTTTTCCCAGACTGTCTTGAGCTGTTTCTAAATAACACAGCACTGCAAAAGAAGGCACACTTACAAAATGAGAACTGCACGAAACATGAAAATTGCACAACAGAATATTTTCTAGCAATGTTTCTCACTCACTGCTTGTAATAATTAGAATGTACTTTTGCCTCAGGAGAGGAAAAAAAATATTTTGAGGAAAAGTTCCTTGGCTAACCAGTACTTTCTCTACAGTCTTCCCTTTACCAAGAATGAAAAGAGACTGTAAGAGTTTGTTTTTTTTTCCTTAAAAGTGGATGACAGCTGACTTCCTGTTATGACAACTCCATATTCTTATTAGCTAAGGGTGCCCTTGGCAAAAAGATAATAAATCTATACCATGCCTTCATCATTTTCTGTAATACAATTGCTCCACTGAAACCACCTGATCATAAATGCCTAGGTGTACAAAAGGTCAGGTTTAGAAAAAACAAAAAATGGCAATAATGTGGATCTTTGACAGGTGAATGCAGTCATGACTTTGCTAGAATAACCTGAAACCTATTCAACTTAGAGAAAAGGGTAGTAAGGCACCTGCAGAATGCCATCTGAGTCACTGACAGTTACTAGCAGAGTTGCACAGATGTAAAAGACCAAAACCTCATTTACTCTTTAGCAGTTTGCTTTGCCTTCCAGCAGGTTTTTCCACAAAGTATGTAATCTCCAAAGCTTAATAAGACTGAACAATGTAGAAGTATCAGTAAGCTACAGCAAAATTAGGCATGAGAAAAGGCAACTCTACTAACACTCACATGGTGTTGTATAGCATAAGGGCTTGTTACTGATTCTATGCTGAATTGCTCACTACATTACTACAGGTTTGTATTTGAAATCACGTTGGTGGAAGAGTGGAGTAACACAGTGGAGAATCAGGCTGGTATTGCTCATGCGAGACTGATCAGAAATAAAACAGCTATCCTACAGGTCCAGAGCTGGAGTGTCCACTACCTTGATGTGCTGTGTCTTGTCAATGTCTTTTGCTCATATCAGGAGCTTAGATGAATTTCACTTTTCCTGGCATTCTTGTTTTTTGATTGGACTTAAGACAAACACAGTCATTTTCCACAAACACAAGACAGCAAATTGACCAGTTTTCACTTTGAGTAGTCAGAGGGGTTCAGTACATTTGATTGACATCACTGGCCAGTCCACCAACAACTGTTCCAGAGTTTTCAGCAAGAAAATCATCATCAACAACTACTCTTTTTAAAGCTATAGGCACATTTTTGCATGTTCTCAGGGTGTTTCTTTACTTCCTTAGCCATGGGAAAAGAAAGTGTTAACTGGAACAGGAGTTGTAGGACTTAAGTCCTGCACAAGTCAATGGAAATATGACCTCTTGAATGCTACTGGAATTTCAGGTTGCTGATGAGGGGGAAATTCTCAAATGGCTTAAACCAGCAAAACTCCACCCACCCCAAGACAGTTTGATTTATACTCATTGAATTTTTGGCTTAGAGGATTTTGATATGATCTCTAATCTGCTCTCACTCTGTCCAATTTTTCCAGGTGCTCCCAAGTCCTTCCCCTTAAAGATGTTGATATCTCCTATGCTTACATGCCTGCAGTAAAGTGAGCATGAAACCATAAGGAGCTTTGTCTGGTTTACAAAGTGAAGTTCTTTATATCAATCCTGAATTGAAAGAAAAACAGTCAGCCTACAAAGGTTATGACACTTTCAATTTCCCCTAGCTATAGTCTCCTCCTTGAAGTGCCAACTTTACTTTTGTAATTTGGGTGCAGTCTATGGAGAATCTTCCCTCATAATCAAATGCCATTGTTTTCCTTCTGAAGGATAATGTTGCAATTATCATAGAGCACAAACACAATTTCTTTCTTGTGCTCTTCCTTTTTTAAAATTAAAAAAGTCACGTAAATGTCTTTTCCAGAAACACACAAGCAAGACAAACACAGGTAAGGTGCAACGCAGCATTACCCCTGTAAATGTCACCTTATCTCCCCAATTAAATTAAGTGCAAACCCATCTTTTAAATGCTCTATACTCTGTAGTGCTTGCAAGTCACATCTCTATAGACACAAATTCTGTAGGCTAGGATGTCTCAAATACACATGTATAAACTGACACCAGGATATTTTGTAGAGAAAGGATTTTGCATTTCTATAAGATTTTTTTTTCCTTTTTAACCATGGGAGTATCAAGGTACCAAAGGCAGAAATATCAGAGTATGTTTTTTAAAAGCTATTTTACTTAGATAAGTGCAGGAAAGGAGTATACTCCTCCTGAAGATTGTAATATAATGAAGCTTTTTTTTTTTTTCCCCAGAAAATAACTCTTCCCACCAGAAATATTTCTTTTGTGTCTTGTGGCAACTGAAGTTTGCATGTTTCATTCTGAGTAAGTTCTTTTTTGTCCAGCATTCTCTCTTAAGATACTCTCTGTTCTTCATTTCCAGTAAGCTGCAAAATCAGGGTTTTGCAATTGTATACTTTCATCTTGCTGAATAATTCAAATGGTCAAGCAGCAATAAGAGAACAGAAGAATAGAACACAGCAGGAGATTATTGAGCTGTCACTTTAAATCCTAAGAATGACCTGTGTGTACAGGCTTCGGTCTGGACAAATAGTATCCTTATGATGAATATCTCAGAGAATTTATGTAAGACTACTCATACTGATGTTATGAAATAATATAATCATGACTAAAACCTCTGAGATCAAAGACCCTGTTGTGAAAATGAAAAATGTAACAGCTGAGGGAGAAAACACAAGTATTAACAGTCTGAGGTGATTCTTAAACAGTCAATAAACATAGAAAAGTCTTTTCTATATTCATTCTCTAACAGAAGGTTGCATTTGCAGGGTATTGAGGGCTAGAAACTCTGAAGTGCCAGTTAAAACTTTCATAGAAATCACCTCATTCCAGAAGCTAAATAAAAGTAAGTGCTTTATCTTTTATTACAATTCTGATGATAGCTGGCAACAATGAATGCAGTGAGACAAGGAATATGGCAAATTGGAAGCAAGAGGCAGGTCTGAAGTTACAAAGATACTTGTATCATGAGTACCAGTTAGAGCTATTGGTAAGTGGGATGAGTTTTAGAGGGAAATCTCTCGAGTTTTGCTTTCTATCCACATATGAATTCAGAGATTTCTCTGGACTTCGATAACACACATAGAAACAGAAATAGCAGTAGCTTGTATATTCTCTGCTAGAGATTGTCAAGAGATTTTTGTGGGGAATAAAAGGACATCACCTTTGGGTGAAAAAAACCAACAACCAACAACCAACCAAGTCTGCAAAACTCCAGTTCAGAAGTGTCCAGTTTTAAGTGTCTGAAACTAACACTGTTAATTATAATCCACTGCAGCCACATGCTGGTATCACTAACACAGCTGAATTTCCTTGAGTTTCTGGGCTGACTATACTGACAATTTTCTCCAGTAAATATGGAGAATCTCACCAATTTCATTAATTTTTTTCATTATTTTGCATTTTAAAATACAGGTTTATATGATTACCAATTCTTTTAGCAGAACAAGAACTAAATCATTTTGGGGCCCAAATTATCATGAGACTATTTGCTGTGACAATAAATTCTCTATCGATTCTTTAAAACTAGATTTTTAGCTTTCAGTGGAGGGTTTGATTTTTAAGAGTTGAACCTGCTTTGGGGTTTTGTTTCTTTTTTTTTTTTTCCCTCCCTTTTTTTTTTTTGTTGGTTTGTTTTTTTTTCCATGTGATAGATGCTTTAATTTCTTCTCCCTTTTTAATTTAAATTTAATTAAAATCTGGCCTCACTGACTTCCACTTTCAGGTCCTGAGTTGTCTCTGTGTTTACTCTCCAAGTGTTTCCAGTACCTTGAGCACATTAGGAATATTAAGCAGTTAATCAAGTGTAAAAAACATTAATTTGTTCTCTAGAGCCTTTCATCTTTTTTTTTTTTTTTTAATCAGAATAATATCCAACAACTAAGCCCGGAGATTCCACAGCAAGCATTTCATCAACAGCACTGATATTTTGCTGCACCCAGGATTGTGAAATAAATCTCTGCTGACGTGAGTGAATGTTCTTCTGTACAGGAATCATCCCAACCCCAGTGTAATCACTGAGATTCTCCCATACAGGTTTTTAAATAATCTGTAAAACTCTGGTCAAACTTTTTGTCTGTATGTGTGCGTGTTTGTGCACACGTAGAGAACAAGTCAATTCCTTGAGACCACATTAAATTCTCTACCCTGTTCCTAAAAGCTGAATGCAGTTTAGTATGCTATAAGCTGTATAAACACTCTGTAAAACCATCTCTAATTTCTGAAGCCTGTGTGAGAACTGCCATCTGCCCTATTTCTGCAAGTGAACCAACACTCACCCTTTTGTGGGATAGTTTTCTAGAATTTGTTCAACTAAATGGCCAGTGTGAAATTAATTTTAAATGTTGGATCTGATCTAACATCCTGGCACAAAGTTATTAAGAGAAGCAGAGACCTTTCAAAGATTGGACTGTGCTCATGTCCATTTTTATCACAGTCATTGCTGCCATTGCTCCAAAACACACAGTGCTTAGTCCAGAAGCAGCACAACTTTGTGTTTGGAAAATCCATTACTCTGCAACTGTTTTTATTTATCAGCAAGTTTGCAGGTGACACCAAGCTGAGTGGTCACCCAGAGGGACCTGGGCAGGCTGGAGTGGTGGGCCCAAGTTGAACCTCATGAGGTTCAACAAGACCATATGTAGGGTCCTGCACCTGGGTTGGAACAATCCTCATTATCAAGAAAGGCTGGGGGATGAGGTGATAGAATGCAGCCCTGCAGAAGAGGACTTGGGAGTTCTGGTGGATGGGAATCTGGAAATGAGCCAGCAGTGTGCTCTTGCAGCCCAGAAGACAAATCAGATCCTGGGCCGCATCAAAAGAAACGAGGCCAGCAGATGGAGAAAGGTGGTTCTGCCACTTTACTCTTGTAAGACCTCACCTGGAGTATTGCATCTGGACACCTCAACACAGGAAAGACATGGATGTGATGGAGAGAGTTCAGAGGAGGACAATAAAGATGATTGGGGTGCTGGAAAACTTCTCCTGAGAGGACAGGCTGAGGGAGCTGGGGTTGTTCAGCACGGAAAAGAGAAGGCTCTGGGGAGGCCTAATCATGGCCTTCTAGTACCTGAAGGGAAACACAGAATCACAGAATCAAACAGGTTGGAAAAGACCTCAGAGATCATCAAGTCCAACCTATTACCTAATAGCTAAAACCTCATGAAAACTAAACCACGGCTTCAAGTGCCACATCCAATCTTTTTCTGAACACCTCCAGGGATGGTGACTCCACCACTTCCCTGGGCAGCACAATCCAATGGCCAATCACTCTTTCTGTGACGAACTTTCTCCTCACTCCTCCTCACCTCCTCAGCCTCAGCTTCCCCTGGCACAGCTTGAGACTGTGTCCTCTTGCTCTGGTGCTGGCTGCCTGGGAGAAGAGACCAACCCCCTCCTGGCCACAACCACCCTTCAGGTAGTTGTAGAGAGCAATGAGATCTCCCCTGAGCATCCTCTTCTCCAGGCTGAACAACCCCAGCTCTCTCAGCCTCTCCTTGTAGGGCTTGTGCCTCAGACCTCTTACTAGCCTCGTTGCCCTGCTGTGAACACATTCTCTGGAACCTATGAGAAGGTTGGAGAGAGAATGCTTATAAAGGCCTGTAGGGATAGAACAAGGGACAATGTTTTCAAATTAGAGAAGAGTACATTTAGATTGGATGTTAGGAACAAGTTCTTTAGCATGAGTGTGGTGGAATACTGGAACATATTGTCCAGGGAGGTAGTTCAGGCCTCATCCCTAAAAATACTCAAGGTCAGGCTCAGCAGGACTCTGAGAAACCTGATCTAGCGGAGGATGTCCCTGCTCACTGCATAGGGATTGGACTACATGACCTTTGGAGGTCCCATCCAACCATTCTATGATTCTATGAATAAAACTTAATAAACCAAGATAAAGGATTCAGCCACTGGAATTAAAAGAAAATTTGTAAAAATTCTACTGTAGTCTTTTATCCCTTTGTGAACAAGCAACCCAAGATTCTTTCAGTTCACTGATGTATACAAAATACTTCTAGAACCATTTAGAAACGGGTTTAGTTTCTGTTTCTAAATATCGATACTTTTTCTCTTTTCTTGGAAAACTTATATATGTGACCTAGTTTGTATTTGTCCAGTGAAAGTAGGAAAATATTTTTGTTTATTCTTTTTCTCCCCTGAGAAACCTGAGACAAGATCCAGGTAGAAAATTCCCATCTAGAAGCTTATGCTTACTATTAGATCTCAGGTCTGATTGGGAAATTCAATCTATGTCAAGTTAAATACTTGGAACAGCACCTTGCTATACAGTTCTAATGAGGGTTTTGTAATGATTCACTGCATAGGCATTTACAGGTGAATTCAGAGGGACAGCAGCAATAACACAGCTAATTATTTTTCTTTGTGCAGCTAATAATGCAACATCCCATATGAGTAAACATTAACAGATACTCATAGCTTTAAAATTTGCTTTTGAATGGAGGAAGTGAACACTTTGATCCACATAGAAAAGTTATGATGTAAACGAGCCCTGCAGGGTACAAAGTGATTCTGCAAGTCTGCAGAGTTTACTAACTCAAGGTGAAGTAATCCTACTCCAGCTCCATCTCATACAAGTGAGCAGCATGTGAACCAGTTCATGAATCATGTAGCTGCCCAGTCTCTTGGTCTGAGGCATACCATTTGGCTTTAAAACACTGGGCTGTAAAGTGCAGTAAAGCAGGAATCTCTTCCTGAGCAGCTTCAGTGACTGCAGAAGCAGTAGGTCAAAAAGTTAAGTGGAATAGTCTCATCAGATCTGCCAGTATAATTTGTCCTTCATGAATCGGAGCCTGAAGCATACGTATGGAGGAAGATAGGACAAAACGCTACCACAATATAAATTCCTGCCAGCACACACTGCACAAGGACATCTATATGCAGACAAACCCTTAAAAGTATGGAAAAATACAATAACAAATATAAAAAAAATCTGAAATATGTCTGTACCTTCATGAAAAACAGAATTTCATCTTGCATTTGTCAATTTACATAGTACATTTTCTTACACGTACTGCATTTTTTATGTCACGTTATATGCAATATGTTATAATAACATACAGATCAGCTCTTTCCAGACTTCCCTGTTTGCACTCATAAAATAATATAGGCTGGAAGGGAGCCCTGGACTTTGTCTGGTCCTATGCCCTGTTCAAAGTAGAGTTAACCAAGAATCATAAAACAGTTTGGGTAGGAAACAGCCTTTAAGGGTAATCTAGTCTAACTGCCATGCATTACGTAGTGAAAAACTGCAAGTAGAGTCCTCACTCTGAGTTAACATCCAGCTCCTCTTTCTTGTATATATTAAGACTCTCAGAGCATCTCAGTGGCCCTATGATCTCTCTCCCCTCAAAATGGAGTTTTCAAGGTTTGTGAGAACTGACGTGTATTGTTTCTGAGGTGCTGAGACCGCACAGAATTCCAAAAGAAGTGTTTTGTCAAGGTGCACAGCTGAACATAGAAGAAAAGGTTTAAATTCAGAATGTTCAAATTTAGCCATCTGTTTAATATTGTTTCTTAACTGGAATAATCTTATTCAGTGTAATCTTTTTAGCTGAAAATTATACTGTGCAGTACCTGAAACCTGGATGAACCACTGAAGAGAATGTGAACATTATTTTAAACTTATGAATAAATTAAGTGACTGGGCTCAGGTCACACACACAAAGCTTGACAGAGAACAGCAAGATTTTAGCAGTACGTATCATAGTATCATAGTATTAGTCAGGGTTGGAAGGGACCACAAGGATCATTCCAACTCCCTGCCATGGGCAGGGACACCCTGCACTAGATCAGGCTGGCGAGAGCCTCATCCAGCCTGGTCTTAAACACCTCCCTGGATAACCCATTCCAGGGCTTTACCACCTTCATGGTGAAGAACCTCCTCCTCACGTCCAGCCTGAATCTCCCCACCTTCAGCTTCATTCCATTCCTCCTAGTCCTATCACTACGTGATAGCCTAGGATGTCTCTCCCCATCCTTCTTGTAGGCCCCCTTCAGATACTGGAAGGCCACAATGAGGTCACCTCTGAGCCTTCTCTTCTCCAGACTGGACAGCCCCAACTCCTTCAGTCTGTCCTCATAGGAGAGGTGCTCCAGCCCTCTGATCATCCTCATGGCCCTGATGTTTTACTGTCTGCTGTATTATTATGTTTTTGGATTACATGAATAATCTCTGCACTCACTCCTGTTCTCCAACAACACCTTTGAAAACAATGCCTTGTATGTGAGCTATGACAAAGAACATTTTGTGTTCTGTGGCTTTTAAACACAATGTTGCTTTATTTAAAAAATATTCATATGGTCCTATACCATCAAATCAACCACATCAGTTCATCTCTGCCTGTAGGGACACATAGTCTGAATAAGTCTCTAAGGAAGGCTAGAATGTCCTTGATTTACTGTGGAACAAAACCCACTTATTTATTGTACTTTTTCAAGTGTTGATACTGATAACCAGGAAATGAAAATACTTGTGAAGCTGACAGGCTAATTTCATGACAGATCGCTCAGGGGTGACACACAAGAACCTGATTTTGGGCACAACTATTAATGTCCAGAAAGTCATTTAAGGAAAAAAATAAAAAGGTGAAATGAAGTTATCAAAAGATCCTCCAACAGTGAAGATATTAGTGCCAGGTATTTATTACTAGGAGCATAGCAAGTTTACTAATCTTAGTAAATTTGAACAAGCAATACATTAATTCTGTTCATTAGGTACCTCCTGCTGTTACGGTTTGATTATTATTCATAGTCTTGGACACTTTACCTAGGGTTGGGTTATTAAGAGTTTTAAGTACTGCACATAAGCATAATAAAAGTCCAGCCCCAATTCTGCTTTACAGTCTAATAGAAAAATAAAAAGGCCTTGATCTGCAGTTTGGGAATGGGCATAGAGTGTGTCCTCACTACGAACTGAATAAGGACATTATTTTTCACAGACCTGTACCTTAATGCCCTTATACCTTATCTTCTCTTTGGGCTTTTGATTTGACTTGTTTATATACACTCAGGTAATATATAGCAGCAGCAGCCATCACACACGGGAGTATGTCACCAGACAAAACACTGGCAGGTTTGCATTGCTATCTGTACCAAAGGATTCCAAACCACTTCAGAAATCTGCACTTCTCACAGCAGGTCTCTAATAAGTTATGATAGCTCCATCACTTCAGCCTACGTCCATTTTTTGTAACAAACTTCCAGCTGAAAACTTTAGCATTTACAATGAGGCACAAGAGTGCTACTGTACTCTTTGAACAATTGTTCAATACTTCTACGTGTTGGGGTTCCTATTCCAGCAAGAATGCTCCAAAACATTTAGTATCCATAAGACATCAGGTTTAAATGCCCCAGACAAAATGCTGCTGCTCAGAGAACACGCAACAGATGATTGTATGAAAAATACTCAGGCCAGACTAGCATCCCATGGGTTTATATAAGGCAGGTCTGGATCTATCAAACAAAACCAAAAACTACTAAAAAGCTGTATAACTGCAAAAACCAAGATAGTGAACCACAATGCTTTATCAGCCTGCTGAAGGGATATTCATTGATAGATTAAAAAGGTCAGAACCAGAGGAGTGCTGGCTAGTTATCTTACTGTTACTTTCCTATGTTTTAGACACAGAAGTCCTGAGCCAAAGCGACAGTGACTACAAATGAGTCCACAGCACTCACTGCCCCTGAATGGTTTAACGGTGTAAATCCAAAACATCTAATGTGAGAGATGAATCACAAGAAGAATATTTTGGGGGTTTAGGCAGTGAAATCAATCCTTCTAGTCTTTCTTGGCATTTTTTTTTCTTTTTTCCTTTTTCCCTTAAGAAAGATGCAGTTATTCATAAATTTCCTGAATACTTTTATCTGAACTGATAACAAATCTGTCTCATGAGGTTTCAAACACAAATACAAAGATGCAGCAAATTTTCAGGAATCTTCTGATGGTAATATGTGTCACAAGCAATTGCGGCTAGTTGCCTTAGCTATGAATTGACACAGCTGGCCTACAGAGCACTACTCTGATGGAACAAGAGCTGGTCAGTATAGCATCAGATACAAGAAAGCAAAAAATTTAGTGTCTCTCTCCTCTCTCACTAAAAGTCAGATCATTTGTGAAGAAATGGGAGGACAAAAGAGACTATTTACTGAAAGTAAACCGAGTAAGTATGTCTGATGGGAAAGGCTCACTGATGTCTTAGAGGCAGTACTTGTGGAAGAAGTTAAAAAGCACGTTCTAATTTCACCTAAGCCTTTAGGAGGGGAAGAAAAACTTAATATTTCAATTTAGATTAAATCTTACAGCCACTACTAGTACAGATTAAAGCAAAATATAGTTTCATAGCTCTAAAGGTTTAAATTTAATTAGAGGAACTTGTTTCCCTTTACAAGGCAAGTTCTCCAATGAGGCAAGCTCTCACTATTAGCTTTAATATGCTGTGTTTCCTGCTGTGAGGTACTCCTATGCAGTATCATATTTTTAGGATACAAATGTGAAAGGAAGTTCTTATTCTTTCAGGCTTGCATTTGGAATTTGGCTTTTATTGATTTAAGAATGATTGCCATAGGCAAAGTAGTTCAATGAGCAAACCTATTGACTAGGTTTCAGTACACTTGCAAGAGAAAGTTTGATATTAATGAAGTTAATGAAAATTTAAGTCAGATAGTTTTCCTAAAGCGTTCATTAGCATGTTTACATGCTAGAAAGATCTTACTGTCACACACTTTCTATTCACTTCCTGATGTACACAAGGTGAGGATTCAAGATTTTCTTGAGGACATATGAGTTTATCTACCTTCAAGATTTTTTCTTAAGTTATTTTGACAGGACATGCTTTCCACAACATTCTGTTGATGGACCTCAGTAACTGATCTACTATTTTGACTACAATCAATGTTGAGTTAATTTTACAGTGATACTTGATTGTGTGTATCTGCAACTTTTACAAGTGCCATAACCTTGCTCTATCACATTCATTTTTCATATATTCTATATCATAAAAGAAATTTCAAATCTGAACATGCTCTTTTAAGACTAGATTTCAAATTACAAGGGATTTTTATATATATATATATAATGAATGCTTAACAATCGCAGTTACCAACACCACATTTGGTTAAAAATAGGAAAAAAAAATCAATCATATTATATCATGCTGGTTTGTGCTTATATGTATATTATATAACTATTAAACACACCTGAATCTTTCTGCATTACGAACCTATTTTAAAGCTCCACAACATTTTATCCCTTGTATGTTTTTTCTGCTCATTCTCAACTCTGCTGAATACTGTTTCTGCTTTTAAAATTATTAGAATAGAATAGAATAGAATAGAATAGAATAGAATAGAATAGAATAGAATAGAATAGAATTAACCAGGTTGGAAAACACCTTTGAGATCTTTGAGTCCAACCTATCATCCAACACTATCTAATCAACTAAACCATGACACCAAGCACCCCATCCAGTCTCTTCCTAAACACCTCCAGTGATGGTGACTCCACCACCTCCCTGGGCAGCCCATTCCAATGGCAAATCACTCTTTCTATGAAGAACTTCTTCCTAACATCCAGCCAAAACCTCCCCTGGTGTAGCTTAAGACTGTGTCTTCTTGTTCTGTTGGTGATTGCCTGGGGGAGACCAACCCCCACCTGGCTTCAACCTCCCTTCATGTAGTTGTAGACAGCAATAAGGTCTCCTCTGAGCCTCCTCTTCTCTAGGCTGTTGTGTTTTGTTAATGATGTCTGCCTTCAAAAATCAACAATGGGCCTACAGTCCAGTCCAACTGCAGAATCAGTTTTTTTGCCCACAAGACTTCTATTGTTCCCTTTGTTACCTCCCAATTCTCTTTCAGAATTCAACTCTGTTGACACACCAATTTTGTATGCAAATACAACAGTGGTTGGTACTGCCCCCTTTTTTAACTAAATTTACAGTAATTGTATCAACAGCACTACCAAAGCAACTATTAATTTCCAATGTGGTGATTTTTTCATCAAAATGGGTTTGCTAATGATTTTTTATTGTACTAAGTTAAAAATCATCTATAGTTTGTGGAAACTAATGACATTTTATAACTGGCAGTATAAAGCTTCCAAAATTAATTTTATATTCACAATGTTCTTTCCAGTGCACACACTGTTATCAGTTTGGAGGTTAAAAAGGAATCCCTTCACTGGAAATTGGTGGCTTGTACCTTCACGAATACTGCAGCAATTATGTGTACATAAATGCATGTGTTAAGCTGCAGCTAGAAGCTATTAGTAACTTGTAAACAGTTGAGCAAGAAAAGGATGGGCACCAAGAAGGCAGAGAAAGACAAGACACCAGAAAATTCTAGTTTGAAATTATGCTCCTGTCAGGATAACCTTCCAGGAAGCAGGCATTTTTCTGCTACCTGGGGAAATTTATTTCACACTTCCCAAATGTACTCATTTATTAGGATTTTCGCTCTCAGAAAACCAGAAGTTGTCAATTTCTCTCTTGCAAAGGCACATCCTTTACTCCACAATATTCACATTTTCTGCAAAACGTGACTTCCTTCTCCTCAGCAGCACTTACATCTATGTAAATAAGGAAAGGAAAAATTTCTCCCCAAAGACAGAAATATGCAATTGGAAAGGAAAAGGGCCCAAATAAAAGCAATGAAGCCATAATATTAGTGTAAGAGTGGACTGTGAGTATAACTACTGACAACAAAAGAAGGGGCAAATCTTATATGTGCTCCATACTCTTACGGCATTGATTATTTTTTTTTTTATAGTTTAAAAGAAAAGGTTAAAATTCAGTTTCTTGTATTCTGCAATGTCTGTAAGTTCACTGGTAGGATGAAAAAAATTCTGATATCACAGTATCACAGTATCACCACAGATCTGTCACCACAGACCCCATGACTAGACCATGGCACCAAGTGCCACATCCAATCCCCTCTTGAACACCTCCAGGGACAGTGACTCCACCACCTCCCTGGGCAGCCCAATCCAAAGGCGAACGACTCTCTCGGTGAAGAACTTTCTCCTCACCTCGAGCCTAAACTTCCCCGGTGCAGCTTGAGACTGTGTCCCCTTGTTCTGGTGCTGGTTGCTAGAAAGAAGAGGCCAACCCCTTCCTGGCTGCAACCACCTTTCAGGTAGTTGTAGAGAGCAATGAGGTCACCCCTGAGCCTCCTCTTCTCCAAGCTAAACAATCCCAGCTCCCTCAGCCTCTCCTCATAGGGCTTATGCTCAAGGCCTCTCCCCAGCCTTGTTGCCCTCCTCTGGACACATTCAAGTGTCTCGATGTCCTTCCTAAACTGAGTGGCCCAGAACTGGACACAGTAATGCATAACACATATGCATAACTAGGAAATGCCTTTCTCTGCAGATACTGAAGCTGGTTTTACTTGTTTCTTGTTCCTTAAGAAACTAAATAGAATGAAAAGCTATCATCTGTCACTTGAATCATCGTAGGCTGTATTTATAAGCTGGTTCAACAATGGGAAATAGTTCATTAAAATTGTATTACAGATGGCTGACTTTTTTCTTGGTAACAACATCTACATTTATAGTTTAATTTCCTAAGAGAAAAATTATGAAACTTCACATTAGGGTAATAATGAAGGACCATTTAGATATATACTTCAAACATCACTTACAGTTGCTGAAGACCATGGTCAAGTTTGAGTCATTGCTCAGTGCAAGGTGTGGATTTTGTTCAAATTATGTTATTGTGTCATGAAGGGATAGATAAATCTGTCATATAGGTACTTAAACTCTGTCTCCAGAAGTTTTTCTGGAATACCATGGTGTTCTTTTAAAGTATAAATCAATAAAAAACCAGAATGTGTTTAATAACCAAGTGATGTCTTCCCAACAGAACTCCAGTAAGAATGAAGTCATACATCTATTACACATAAATCCTTGTATTTCATAAAACAATTTCTGGCAGTATCCCAGCTACTTTCACACAATTGCTCCCATCCCCTTTATATGATTGATCACTCCTTTAAAATCAGCTTCCTAGCATTCTCTCTGTAATCCTTTCTTGTAAGTTTCTGTTAATGAAACTTAAAAGCCTTTTTCCCCCTTCTCACCTGACTTGACTACGCCACCTCAATTTGTTTATTGTAGCTTAAAGTTGAACTGATGGGCCACATTATTCACAGTATTGTATAAAAACAAACAAACAACAGAAAACCCCACCTAGCTGAATTATAATTAAATACTCTATAACCTGGAAGTCTCCAGAGAAATATAGTCCTCAGTCGATTCTTCCTCTGTCATGTTTTATCAGTCATCAAGTTCTTGTACTTTCCTGGGGGCAGGACAAGACTGAAAATGATTCTACTTTTTTGCAGTCTGGCACAATAGGTCCTTTAGGTTTTACTGGAGTGCAAATAATCACCATGTTATTTGGGTGCTTAAATGTCACAAGGATGTGCTTAATCTAACCAGGTGCAAAGTCAGATGAAAGGAATACTTAATTGGAGAACTCCAGTCTCTGCATAACTGATTGGATTTTTCACCTCAATTAAAATTATTAGCAAGCTCTAGTGCACTTCCCACTTTCATCAGAGAATATTTATTGAGATATAGGTGTACCTACTCTTGTCCAGACTAAGCAGGACTTCTCTTAACTGCTTAGAAACAGCTAAATGTTGAATTTACTGAACAAAGAAGAGTGAGTATCCCTGAGGGAAATTAAGGGGATCTGCCTGGACCGCAGAGAATAGCAGAATTCATCAACCCAATGCACTGCTTACAGTCCAGTGAACTACATAATCTTTGCAGTTCAGGTGACTCCAGCCCAGTGAACAAAATAATCCACTCCAGACTTTATGTGATTTCCAACCAATGAACAACATAACCCAAATTTTTATTAGAAACTATAGCAAGGAGGAAAGGTTTTATGAGTAGTCAGCATGTAAATGTGCTTTCTATAGCCAGAAAGGCAATTTGTACTACAAGACATTAACGAGTTAGTGTTTTAACACAGAGAACCTCTATGGACTTCCATTAGCTCCAAAATAAGAAGGTAAATTTGTCTATTCCACCTGATCACGGGTGATTACCAGCTAGGGATGACTGTTTTGTTACTTCATAGTATGTTCATTCCGCATTTTTCTTATCACCTGAACATTCCCGATGGGATAAAAATTGTCAATTATTTCTGAACAGGAAAAAAAAAAAAGAAGGTGGACTTTGGGTGTTACTTTGGGTTTCTACATTTTTATTTTAAGTGTTTTCATGCATTCTGCATGGTCTTCTGCATTCTTCTTTAACATTAATTTACCAAAACCCCCGAAAAATGTGGAATTAAAGATCACAAAAGCAGTTCTCAGAAACCTCCATTTTTGAGTAATCAGGTTGAATGGTAAGAATGTTTACCTATGAAAACCAAAATGCTACATAGGTCATGTCTGGAGAAGGGAACACTATGAATGTGACTATAAGGATAATCTCTTTCAGAATGGATGAAACATTTGAAAGCACACCCACCAGAGAAATAATTAAAACATCAAGAATGACAGATATGTCAGGTTTTAAGAGCCAGCTTGAAACTGCAAAAAGTCATGAAAACTTGCTTGAAAAAATCCCATACAAAATAGTTGCAGTTTTAATCTCTAAAATTAAGATGGTTATTATTGGGCTATGATCATTATCTATAATTGTTCAGTACTGTCTTGCTTTCACCTGTCGCCCTCCTATACATATGTCTGACCACTATGTGCTATCGATAGTTTCCATCAGGTCTATCTGAATGGAAAGCAACTAAGACACCTGCCAAAACAAGTTTTTATACCCTACAGTGTACTGTATTTGTACAGGTTCACTTTGGATCTGGTTCATTGTTTAATGTTGTTGGTCCTTCCACAATGCTAACTCAGGAAAAGAGCAAGATAACCTTTGAGCAAGCTGATCTGCCTTCTAATGTGGCCCCATGTTAGACAAGATATTGGCCTAGACGACCTCCTAAGACCTTTCATACAAAGTTAAGCTAAAAGAATAAACATTTGTATGAAATTAAGTGAAAGATGTGTTGAATAAGCAAAAGAGTTAACATTTAGAAGATTTCTTCTAAAGTGACAGAAGTAAAAAATCAACTTTGAGTGTGGAAGGTCTGCATTTCCACAGTATTTTTCCTGTATCTTATGTAACTGTTTCCAGTGCATGCCCATCCTAAGGATCATTCTTCCAGCTCATCTAAATATCCCACAGGAATCTCACTGAGATTTCCTAATAACCATTTCTGTATATGGTGCAAAGTCTTAAATATGCTTATGCTGAAATTAGATTTTATCAAAAGAACTTAAAAAAACCTAAAAATTGCATTCCAAAATGAAACTGTTCATTGATAGAATTATTTTACTATATTGCTAATTAAAATAAAATGTTTCATTACTAATTGGCATTTCTAGGGGGAAAACAGGCACACATTTTTGTTGTTAGACCTGCAGTTGGATATTTAATCATGTAGCTTTAGCTGAGAGAACTCCCAAAACAATGGGAGCCATTGTGTGTTCTTGTTTTCCACTTCTTTCTCATTATTTTGATAATTAACAATTTTCTATATTAAGAATAAAAAACAAAACCAAGCCAAAATCAAACCAATAAATCCTCCCATAAATAGTTACTTTGAATCAAAACATGCATCAAGATACCAAGTATTCCCCTAAGGTGCTTTTTCTTTTATTCCTAATCAGTTTGAGTTGCTAGATATTACTCAAAATGTGTTCTTAAAAGCATGTGTTTGTGTTTATTAAATATATTACTTGTTAGCACACTTGGACTGAAACTTTTTCACAGGTTGCAGAGCTCCAGCTGTGACAAGGACCATATTATATGTGTACGTTAGTATAACATGGCTAAGAAGATTTTCCTGCCTGCTAACCATATACCTCTGGAAAATTACTTCTGCTTAACCTGTAGATTAATTAAAGATTTTTGAATTAAAGATGACAAGGAAGTGCAAAATGCTGCCATAGTATCAGCCAGCTTGTTTTATTCCTTTGTGACCTTCTGTCATATTAATTGGCAACAAGAAATCTACTCAGTCACCCATGTATTTGACCGTTAGTAAAAGGAGAGTGAAAACAGCTACCCAGTATCTTCAAAACAAGGATATTTGGTGGACAGATTGTCTGGCCGCTGCAGTATGATCCCCATCCAACTCCAAAAATGTTTGCAAGGAATAATATAACTGCCAAAGGTGTTCAAGAGCAATCAGCTAGTTTAAAATGCTACAGAATTTAGTTTCCTGGCAAATGCTCTAACAAGCTTTGCTACAAAATGTCAACATTTGGATTCACAGCATCCCAGGATACCTGTTAGTTGCAGTTCTGCTGAAGCTCTGAAGGTTTAACTATCTGAACAGTGAAAAATTAGTGAAAGATGGAAATACAACTGCATTGGAGTCTAACTTCTCTTGAAAACAATGTGCCAGGAATAGGCAAGAATTCTTCTAGCTGAAACAAATATGCTAGAACTAAAGTTATTTCTGAGCTCCCAAAATAAGTATTATTGCATGAGTTATAAGTGGTAAGCTTTATCCACTGAACTGGACATGCCATAGTGTTAAAACACCCCAGCTTTTTCTGCTTTAGCTGTAGGAGAATCTGTTGTAGAGGTATATTTGAAGATAAGAAGTAAAGAGAGAGGTGGTCAGTCTCTTCTAATTTTTTAAAATAATATGTTAGTTATATTTCCAAAGTGTCTACTTGCTATGGAAGGTTGAAATCCATTTTCATAAATTACAAGAAAACAGTATTTCCAATATTCATTTGATGCCTTTATAAACCTACCTTTTGGCCTAAGCCATAGCATTAGACCAGAGTTTTAACAAGCAGCAGATTAAGAGCTTTGGCTATCATTAGAAATCTTCCAAAACCCTGATTTTCAAAGGTATTTAGGCATCTCAATATCCTGACTGACTTATGTTTAAGGATTTATACTGTCTTTAAAATAGAAAATGTGCACAACAGTTACAAGTACTAGAGTGTTTGGGTAAACCAAACCAGACAGGTACTCCACAAACAAAGTAGCTAGAGCATTCAGCTACAGGAATATTCTGCAAATAAATGTTTATGGTAGGAAACAAAAATGGCCCTAGGCCATGAATAGCCCAGGGCTATAGAAAATCCTGGTCTTGGGCTTGTCGTGGTCTGAGCTGGCTGCCTAAACAGCAGTGCAGACCAGCAGATTTTGTCTAAAGATTTTTTGTAAAACCAGGGTTTTGAATTGGCTGAATGACAACACAGAACATGCACACTGGAAAGGACTAGCTAGAAAATTTTGCTGGCTTTGGTTTGCTTTGGTTTGCTTTGGTGTGCTTTGCTTTGCTTTGCTTTGCTTTGCTTTGCTTTGCTTTGCTTTGCTTTGCTTTGCTTTGCTTTGCTGTGCTTTGCTTTACTTTGGTGCCTTGGCATTCTTTCCCTGCCTCCATTGTGTCTTGCTAGAAGCCATTTGCTCTCACACTGCCCAGATGTGGAAGCACCAAGCCTCTCCTTCAGCATTGAAACACGGTAGAACATTTTAGTACATGACAGCAGCATGCAGACAAGTTGGGGAAATAGAGAAGGTTTGAATCTTAGGAACCGTTAGAGTTTGAGTCAATTAGATGAGAAGTTTTGTCTTCATCCCAAAGGTTATTTGAACTACAAATTGATAAATTTGTTGCAAATTGATACAAATTGAGATTCCTGTTTTCCCCTTTTCTTTTCTTTCTTTTCTTTCTTTCTTTCTTTCTTTCTTTCTTTCTTTCTTTCTTTCTTTCTTTCTTTCTTTCTTTCTTTCTTTCTTTCTTTCTTTCTTTCTTTCTTTCTTTCTTTCTTTCTTTCTTTCTTTCTCTTTCTTTCTCTCTTTCTCTCTTTCTCTCCTTCTCTCTTTCTCTCCTTCTCTCTTTCTCTCCTTCTTTCTTTCTCTCCTTCTTTCTTTCTCTCCTTCTTTCTTTCTCTTTCTTTCTTTCTCTCTTTCTTTCTTTCTCTCTTTCTTTCTTTCTCTCTTTCTCTCTTTCTTTCTTTCTTTCTTTCTTTCTTTCTTTCTTTCTTTCTTTCTTTCTTTCTTTCTTTCTTTCTTTCTTTCTTTCTTTCTTTCTTTCTCTCTTTCTCTCTTTTTCTCTCTTTCTTTTTCTTTCTTAATTTCAGAAAGAAAAAAAAAATGAACCAAATAGTAGAATTGCTTGGACATTTTCCAGTGAAACAGTTTGCCATTGGGAAATGTTGATAAGTTAATAGCTTTCTCTACAGTGTTTTAATACATGCTTGTAGAAAATGTCTAGAGAATTTGTGAACAAAACATTTAAACTTTCAGAGACAGGGACATCAAGAGAAATAGCATGCATTTTGTCATTTCATAACAAGATACTTTGAGAAGGGCAGTGAAACATTTTCCCAGTATTCCCATTTTTCCAGTGAAAAATCATCTTTATTTTTCATTTACCCTCTATTTATTTTTGCTGCTAAGACACAGCACAATTAAAATGTTACAAACCAGGAAATCTCCTGCAGATCAGGAATTTGGGTACTTTAGAAAATATCATGCACATCAGTTTTGTATTATCTGCTTCTAATAAAGTGTAGTTGATTGTCATACTCCTGAAAGTATCTGCAATGTGATGTAACTCAGGATGGAGAATGTATTCTTTATCCATTTATCTGCAGAAACAGACTAAGGAATAAAATACAGTAAGTTCTTTTGCTTCCTATTTTACATGGTAAGACCAGCTGTCTGGTAAGAGGCAGCAGTAAGAAGGAAATTATGTGTCTCAACTGTTTAAGTAATAACTTCCACTCCAACTGAAACAATGGGACTATTATTTTGATGGCACTGCAGAGTACCAGCATAAGCCATAAAACTTTTAAAATTACTACCACTATCAGCCCTCTTATCCAGCATTATAATGTCTCTAAAAGGTTAGCATAGAAATACTATTTTTGTTAGGTATAGCCATTGAATATTTTGATGATGAGCAGAGGTTATGAGAATCTGAGGTATACAGTTCTTCTTCTAGATGACTCAGCTAACTACAACATAAGGATGTGTGAGGTTATAACATTGAGAGACACGTCCTAAACAAGAGCAAAGTCCAGTTCTATTGAAGAATAAAATTTTCTCATTTGTTTGGCATATTAAAAACAGAAATACCTTTAAGTTATATTTTTGTATGGATGGATTTTTCTCACATGAAGTACACATCCAAATCCCACCATTTTATCAAGATGACATTTATTCATTGCAGTCATTTTTGTATGAAAGCCAGTGTAATCCATATGAGACCTCTTCTGTCACTCTGAAGAGCTTGCTGCTCTTAGCATCTCTGAACTACCACACCAAATTCTGAACAATGTCAAAAAAGATGACAAGTGGGCTTTGTCAGGATAACAGAGATGATGCACTGTAAAGTAGATAATTAAAACTAGAGTCTGGACTGACAAATACACAATGATCCATTTTCTACTGGTCCAAGAGTTCATTTGTTATTTAAGATCTAAATTCTTATATGGCTGGAAAGCAGCCCTGAGGAGAGAGACTTGGGGTGCCGGTGGACGAGAAGCTCAACATGAGCTCTCAATGTGCACTTGCAGCCCGGAAAGCCAATCAGATCCTGGGCTGCATCAGGAGAAGTGTGGCCAGCAAGTCAAGGGAGGTGATTCTCCCCCTCTACTCAGCTCTGGTGAGACCCCACCTGGAGTACTGTGTCCAGTTCTGGAGCCCCTGTTACAAGAGGGATATAGAGGTGCTGGAACATGTCCAGAGAAGGGCCACGAAGATGATCAGAGGGCTGGAGCACCTCTCCTATGTGGACAGACTGAAAGAGTTGGGGCTGTTCAGTCTGGAGAAGAGAAGACTCTGAGGCGACCTCATTGTGGCCTTCCAGTGTCTGAAGGGGGCCTACAAGAAGGTTGGGGAGGGACTTCTCAGGATCTCAGGTAGTGATAGGACTAGGGAAAATGGAATGAAGCTGGAGGTGGGGAGATTCAGACTGGACATGAGGAAGTCCTTCACCATGAGAGTGGTGAAGCCCTGGAATGGGTTGTCCGGGGAGGTGGTTGAGGCCCCATCCCTGGAGATGTTTAAGACCAGGTTGGATGAGGCTCTGGCCAGCCTGATCTAGTGTGAGGTGTCCCTGCCCATGGCAGGGGGGTTGGAACTAGGTGATCCTTGTGGTCCCTTCCAACCCTGACTGATTCTATATGTCCAGTATATTTTATGAGAGGGGACATTGCATGTATAGTTCACAGAGTGTATGCCACATGCCAAACAATCAGGTACTCTAAATGGGCGTAATTCCATTGATGTCCTCAGAAGTGTGATGCTTTGCATCAGTTCAGACCTGGCCACCTGTCTCAGTTGAAGCGCATAAGCATCAATTTTCTAGAGTATTTTTGTTGTCATTTCTGCAGTGGAAGCCCACTTAATTACAAGAGATCATTACAGTAGACCTTAGGGCTTTTATAAACCATCTTGGAAGATGGTTATAGGCATACCAAAAAAGTGGATCATAAAGAATTAATTTTGCATAGTGTTTATTTTATGCTGCTCTCTAAACTAATAAACCTGCTTCCTTTCCATAAAAAAAAAAAAAAAGCTTATCTACATCTTGCATTCTTTTCCTCTGCTTAGCCATATCCAGAGAACATACCATAATTAGTCTAGCTCTCTGTTTATATTGTTCATTTAATTACAGTTTCCTTATATTATCTGCTGTAATTCTAACAGACTCAGGTTTTACTACACATACTTCGAGAAATCAGACTAGTAGGAAAACAGTCTTATTTTCATACACACAGCAACAGTCTTTGGGGACAAGTACAGAAACAGAAGTAAGGAGCTTGAGGTCTGTTCCCAGTCATCCCATACTTTTTTCTTTCTCAACTCTCTCTTATTCATTTGAAAATGTAAGCAATAATGTTAAGATGGTGAATTGGAGAAACGTAGTGAAAAGAGCATTCTTTAAGCACAGCTTAAATTAATGTCACATATTTAGGCTGACTACATTAAAAAATGTTTTTAAGCAGTCAAAAATAATCTATATTAGTGAGTGTTTTAAAAAAACTATGTAAAGGACTCAAAGTGGTTTTTTTTTCCTTTATGGACTTATTTAGAAATGCAGGTACATTGCTGACTCACTTGGCAGAAAGAACAAATGGGCCCTATTAGCTTCAACTCAGGAATATACAAGGAATATATAAAAATTCTTGTCACAAGAGGAAAAGAAAAAAATAACAATAGCAGATGCTTCAGGTTTTTGTTTCTGCTATGCAGTGGATTGAAGAGTGAGTAGGGAGGGAAACAAAAAGACATATTCAGCTACTCCAATCCAGTTACAATTAAAATCATTGAAGAAAGATCAAACCAAATCAATTTTTTATTGCATATTCTGGGATCTTTAGCCAATAAGTAGTTTTCTGTGTTGTGAAGGAAAATAATTAAAATCATATGTATTGTACATTTATATAGACGTGTAGCAATTTAGATGGGTAGATAGGTTTGTACGCAGATAGATAGGTAGGTAGGTAGGTAGGGTAGGTACGTAGGTAGGTAGGTAGAGATAGATAGATAGAGAGAGAGAGAGAGAGAGAGAGAGAGAGAGAGAGAGAGAATGAGATACATAGATATACTAGAGTCTCAGAAAACCCTACATCCCAGATGAAGGAGAATTGAAGGAAGCTGAAGATGATCACTTATGCTTTTCAAGTCCAAACTAATATTAGCAGTGGTGCTCTTTCATTCCCAACAGAGACAGATTTAGCTCAGAGACTCAGTTAACACTGTTTACCATTCTACAACTATATTCATTCTGTCATTCATAAAAGCACATCTACAAATCAGCTTACTCTGCTTCCATATTAGCATTGATAACCAGCTATCCAATGAATGTTCACACTGGCTTAATCTGGTAAACCTCAAAATTAATAGGTACGGAAGGTGTGATAAGAAAAAAACAAAAGAGGGATGAACATGTTGAGATCTATCAATTAAAAATGAAATACTATTTCAGATGTATGAAATCTTTCTATATAGATCTCCAAAGTAAATATTAACATGGTGTTTTAAATGGAGCACTTCATTATATTTCACCTATTCTATTCCCAATGCTCTATTCTCTTAGCATGATTCAACCACCATACACATCAATTTTAGCAAGCCATAAAAAGTAATTTTTTTACTTCAGATTCTGTGATAAATTTATCATCCAAAAATTACATGTCAATCTAGTTTCATGGCTATATTATCCTTCTGTCTGAAAACTTAATGAACTAATTAAATTCTGAATTAATTGAAATCACAATAAGCCCCAGACACTAGATTCTAATCTGGACAAACATCCCTTGAAAGCAAATAGAATTAATGTGTGTCTCATGCTTTGGAAATGTTTGCTAAAAGCAGAACCCTTACTATTTTAGGCAGATAATCTTGCCTCTAACATAGGTGCTATTTGCTGTTAGTGTTTCTCCTTTGCACCTTAATGTATAGCAGCCTTAATACACCCAAGTGATATACCTTTATTAAAAAATCAATTAAATTGTATGAAACTGAATGTTTAATATCATAAAAAGTTATGCAGTTCTTTTGCACCATTAGGTTGCTTGCAGAGTAGGAATGTGGAAGCTGGCATGATCTTTTTATAGCAGCAGTAGTGTAGGAAGTAAATGAGGAGGATATGCCCAAAGGATGTCTGGACAAGAAAAAGCATTGAATGTAAAGACACATATGTACTCCATTTTGTTTCCCTGTGAAGTTTCTAAAGGAGAGTTCCCCACCTGCTCACCATCTAGGTGTCACCAATAGCCTGAATTGCAGTAGGCAATAGCCTATGCAAAAGCTAGCCATAGAGCTAAAGCAGATCTTATATTGCAAAGAACTTTGTGAGGGTGACCAACCACTGGAATGGGCTGCCCAGAAAAGTTGTGGGGTTTCCTTCTCTGGTGAATTTCAAAACCCACCTGGATGCATCCCTGAGCAACCTGTACTAGGTGAGCCTGTTTTGGCAGGAGGGTTAGACTAGATGGTCTCCAAAGGTCCCTTCCAGCCTCTACTATTCTGTGATTCTGTGACTGTTAGATCCAGATATGACCTTTACCATTCTGTGATTCTGTGACTGCCTGTTAGATCTGCATATGAACATCAGCTGGGGATGATTTTCACCTCCCAGTCCCTTTCGTTTGCTGTTCTTCCATGTCAATTAACAGCTTTTACTATTGAGGATTATATACGTCCTGTGGCTCTTGCCAGCAGGACATCTTCTCATTGCTGCCTCCTGGCTACATTTAAATGTTAATGACTAATTCTATAGCTAATACATGCAGTTGATTTTATCTTAATGTCTACCAGTTTTAAATGTCACTGCTTAGATTTGTCTGAAATGAATTTTGCTAAACCACCTCCTGTTAATTATCTTTTACCATTTATAGTTCTACCTGATAGTCTTCGTTGTCAACTGGGCTGCTAACAGGCATTTCAGTTTTCTGCTTTAGATGGGAGGTAGAACAGTCAAGCCCTCAAAACACAGCAGAACCTAATCTTCTCTGATGTGGAAAAAGTGTTTAGAAAGATGTAACAAAGAGAAAACAAATAAACTCTAGATTCCAATGCAATGAAGTTTATGCAATGAAGTGGTGAATCCTTTGTGTAAGGGATTTGTTGTTTGTCCCTGAAGCCAAATAACAACTTTTTGTTTTGGTTTTTTTTTGTGTTCTTTTTTTTTCATTTGGTTTGGTTTGTTTCTCCCTCCCTCCCCCCCACCAGGAAAACAATGACCCACAGGCAATCATCAGTTTTATGCATAGAGAGTAAACAGGAAGTTCAACATCAATTCATTTGTCATAACTGTGACATCAATAGTTTTGAGGAAAAATGAAACCATATATTTCTAATTTTAGAATAGTGATTATGGAGTTTTTCTGTAAAGACAGTTCTGTGCACTGAACTACAAGCAGGTTTAGACAGAAGAAGGTTGTTGTTAAAAGGAAAAGAATAATTTGGAGATTGTCTGTTTCCATTACTTTCTAGCTTTTATTATCGCCCCTATACCCCAAAATATTTCAGTATTCTGGTAGATGAAAGTCTGGTTCTCAAGTGGAAAGTTATTTCAGGGGACAGCATCCTACCTTCATAATAGGAAAACAGCAGATTAAAAACACTGAAATGCATAGCTCTTGCATGACTTGAGTACAATGAGGTGAAGACTAAAAGTAGTCATGAAGGAGTCAATAACTAATTCCAAAACTGTGGTTAAACAGCCATAGGTAAGGTTAACATAGATCCCAGATCATCCAGTCTGTCCTAATTAAGACTTAAAAGAGCTGATGTCAGGGTGTTTGGTGGTGGACATAACCATAGTATATATAGTTATCTCCATGTTGTATCATTTAGATGGTTTGAATAAATCCTTTATCCACATTATTTCACAAAAAGTCTCTGGATTTCCAGTTACATCTGGAGTATGGGCTGAGACATCCTCAGAACACAGACTACTCTTTTACACAGTGGGAAATCTTGGTCTTAAGAGTTGGTTCAGATTTGTATTTGACAAGGACAGGATAGAGAAATCTCAGTATCTGGCTTAAGCATGATCATACTGAAAGTGAAGACAGGTTCCAAGAAAAGCACATTGAGTCAAGAGTGAGTGGGGGTGGGACAAAATTTTGGACTTTTAGGCAGAAAATTCTGCTTTGGAAAGAGTTATAACAGCACCCTATTGTCCTCACTGAATTCACCAATATCCTTCTAAATAGCTTCCTGTGTCTTGTTACTGTGTCTGAAAATTATAACTGTACTTCACCATATCACAGAGGAATTACACAATGCTCATATATCATGGGTCCTATGACCCATATATATGTTCTTAAGAGATTTTCTGCAGAAAGGTATTCACACAAATGAAACCTCCACATTTTTAGAGTGGGATATTACATTATGATTGAAATGCTACTTGCTAAGCAACATTAACTCCTGCTAGAATGCTCCTACAACTCAGTCAAGTTTCTTAAGTTTTACTCAATATTTAAATTTATCTCCATTAATTTTCAAAACTAATGAGAAATTAACTATTCCAGTGTAAACACAACTTTTCTGTGATATGCAGTCAAGCCTCAAGATCAATCTCAGGCTGCGCCAGGGCAGGTTTAGGCTGGATGTTAGGAGAAAGTTCTATACAGAGAGAATGATTGCCCATTGGAATCGGCTACCCGTGGAGGTGGTGGAGTCACCTTCATTAGAGGTGTTCAGGAGGAGACTTGATGGGGTGCTTGGTGACATGGTTTAGTTGTTTAGGTGGGTTGGATTGGTTGATCGGTTGGACGCGATGATCTTGAAGGTCTCTTTCAACCTGGTGTATTGTATTGTATTGTATTGTATTGTAATACCTATATATATATGCCAGAAAGATTTTCAATGTTTGAAACAGAAGGCTTGGGTACCCATTCTGAGTACATGTTCACTACAAGGCAGTTGAAGATGGAAAACCGAATCTTTTTAAACAGTTGATGTCAGAAAGCTGGCACAGTTGTTGTAAAATCCAGCAAAATCTAGTCTTGAATTAGAGCTCATTGACAAAATTACATTCTTTTCTATGTCACAGTTAATAATAAATTACCATATTTTGAAAATCCAATCCTTCCTTGTCAAACATGAAGTTGTTTAGGTTGTGATATATGAAGTCAAGCCATGTTGCCTAATTCTTCCTACTCCTTTTCAGTTTCTAAGACTGTATTACATAGGAGAGAAATTTAAATAATTTTTGCAGCAAAAGCTATGTGGATCTCTGGCCTTGAAAGTTTCCTACTTCTGTTTACCTGTGCAATAGGTTCTTCAAATCTGTAAAATATTAAAAATTTTGAAAGTACTACAGTTTGTCCTTTTCAGTTCTGAAAAGCCAAGTTGATAGTGCTCTGTGCCTGTCATGATAAAACAATTAAGAACCCCTAACTCTGGTAAAGCTCCTTCTCCATGATCCTTAAACAAACAGAAAATATAATAAATAAATAAATAAATAAATAAATAAAAGGGACAATAAAGACCCTATCCAGCTTGAAATTGTAGTATCATTAAACCTTAGAATCTTCAGGATTATCTTGCACATGCTACTTTTCCTTGGTTCACATGATGAATATATCTGCATAATACTAGCCTACACAGAGGGCTGGAATAGGTGATTTTCTGAATTCTTTTGCTGACTTAACCACTAGTCATTCCAAATCATAGAATCAGAAAGGACTGCTCCTATGGTTTTGACTCAGCTGGCAGCTGAGTTCTAACCCAGTTGCTCTCACAAAACTCCTACACACCCCACTCTTGGTGGCATGGGAAGAAGGATCAGAAGAAAAAGAACAAATAAAATCCCTGTTGGTTGTGATAAGGCTTGTTTAATGAAATAATACCAAAAAATAAAGTTAACGGGTTTCACAGGAAGTGCAAGTCAGCAAGCTGAAAAGGGGAAATACCCTTATGCCCTTTTGCAGAAGAATGAGAAAACACTGGAAACAGGAAACATCACAGGTCAGAGTATGAACTCCAAGTCTTATTATGCTTTGCCCAGGGCAGCCCTTTTCTTATATAGTGAGCATGGTATCAAGTAACCATGAGCTGGTTCAGGTGGCTGACTTGATTGGTATTCTCCTCCAGCTGAAACCTGGACAACTGCTCATGGACCTTCATGAAACTTTGAGCTCTAGCAGGATAGGCTAAAACTGGCTCTTTCAGTCCTTTCAGGAATTTGAAAGAGCATCTTCCATCAACAGGTCATAAGTTTAGTCAAAGAAAAGGTAAAAAGCTCATTAAGACCTATTTAATGGCCCATCTGTAGGCCGAGTATTTAGAGATGTGAAAAAGATCCTTTTTACCTTTGAAAATGAAGTTTGAATGTGGAATAATGCCTCATGAACTCAGAAGTACAATTCAGCAAAAATTAGAAGGTGTGAAGGACTGACAGCCTAAAAGGAGAGTATTCTATTTCATAGATTTAGACCATCAATTGCAACAGACAGAACCAGGGGCTGAAGTGTTAAAGAATCATAGAATTGTTTTGGTTGGAAAAGACCTCTAGGATCATAGAGTCGAACCATTGACGTAACACCATCTTGGCCATTAAGCCACATCCTGAAGTGTCTTGTGTGTATGTTTCTTGAACTCAGAGATTCCACTTCAAACACTGGAAGTGTCTAGGCCTCCAGTGTAACTATCAGTGTAACTACTACAAACAGCAGCCTAAACAATGGCTGTAATGCTTCAGTTGCAATACAGTTAACAGTGTGTATATCCAGTGATAACTCACCAGGATAGTGATGGTACACTGCAATAATTTTTAATTCAGAAACTTTCATATCTAATCCAGGGGAGGTCTCTGAATTCAGTAACTCTCTTCCAAGAGACCCTATAGGGAAATTACTAAGTGCTAGAGCCTTTCATCATCCTGAACTCCAAGCAAGACAATAGAATAATTTTCCCAAACTTTCATTTTTTTGTCTGAGGCTAACCTGACTCCAGGGTCAATTCTTTCCTTAGATAACCTCAAATATGGAAGAACATTACTTACCTAAGCCTTTGTTTTTATTAAAGATTCTTTTTTAGTTTAAATCACTGCTAATTACATTAGACCAGGGACTAGCAAGTTTCATAAGTCTGACTAATAGAATAGAATAGAGTAGAGTAGAGTAGAGTTAGATTAGAGTAGAGTAGATTAGAGTAGAGTAGAGTAGAGTAGAATAGAATAGAATAGAATAGAATAGAATAGAATAGAATAGAATAGAATAGAATAGACCAGGTTAGAAGAGACCTTCAAGATCATCGCGTCCAACCTATCAACCAATCCAACCCACCTAAACAACTAAACCATGCAGCCAAGCACCCCATCAAGTCTCCTCCTGAACACCTCCAATGATGGTGACTCCACCACCTCCACGGGCAGCCCATTCCAATGGGCAATCACTCTCTATAGAACTTCTTCCAGCCTAAACCTCCCCTGGCACAGCCTGAGACTGTGTCCTCTTGTTCTGGTGCTGGCTGCCTGGGAGAAGAGACCAACATCCGTTAAGTCGGAGCAAGGTAAATAAAATTTTAAAAAGAGCAAAAAGCTTGATGTTTAATATTTTTTCTGAAGGCTTACATATGCAACTCACCAAATCAATTTGCAGATTCCTTACATTTAACAGAACCATGGAATCACAGAAATAACCATGGAAAGCACCTTGTTTCATGTACTTGTCCTCAGATCAAATTCCTTTAAATCAAACACATGTCAGTATGTGCTAAGTGAAGTTTTAAGAATTTCACAAGCTGTCTTTCCACTTTGTTCCAATAAACTTTGAGAAAAGCATAGAGATCATTAAAATTCTATCTTGTACTTTGCAGCCTAATATTGTCTCTGCATTTTCAAATTTGAACTGAAACAGTGTAGTGGTATGAACCATGTGCCTGTTATGGGATTTGGACAGGATCTCAACGGTCTCTTCCAACCTGGTTAATTCTATTGTTTTTCTATTGTTTCTATTCCTTTCCCTTTGTCTTTTGTTCTTTATATATACTGATGTAACCTGGTATCTTTGTAGCAGAGGAGTAAATATTGTGTGTAAATCAATTGAAAACTCTCCTTCTGTCTTGTTTTTTTCCCCTCTCTTTCTTATCTCCTGGTAAGAAGACAGGAGAGAGAAGATGGGGGGGGGGGGGAGGGGGTTGGAGTGGAGGGGGAGTTTAGCCCTTGCACTAAACCATTAATCATAGACATACCCTCAGGTCGATGAAGATGTTTGAATATTAATAACAATACAAACCTAACACTTCAATGAATGCAAGATGATTCCATACCATTTTAATGTGAAATTATTCCCTGTGTTTGAAAAAACAAGAATCAGAGGTAGTGATTGTTTGGTTCCTGAAGATATTGGTGTTAGAACTCCAGATTTATAAAGCTGCATATGTTTGAAACTTCAAAGTAACTAATCGTGTATTGAAGGTGGTTGTATGATGTTGGAAATGGTAGCTCATTCATTTTCTCTTTTTGGTACCACTTGAGCAAATCAGTTAGAAAACCCAAAGAATAGTGTTGTTCTGTGGTATGAACAAAGACTATGGAATCTTCAAATAATTGTCTTCCAGCTGTAAGTCAGAATTATTTTTTTCCCCTCAAGGATAAGTGATAGTATCCTAATTAAAGACTTGTTATACTTTCTGGGGAACAATACAATCTACATGAGTGGAAAAGTTTTCCATGATGCCAGTAAGTGAGATGATAATACGCTATGTTAGGATACTGGGCATAAATTTCTGACTATTGTAAACAGAACAAATGTCCTGGTAGGTTGCTCTTGGAGAACAGAAAGAAAGAGGAAAGAATAAACTACCAATACTCACGATCAGATTTGGGTTTCCACTTAGGATGATAGTTGTCAACCAGTGTTTCTATGCTTAATGTAATAAAATGAATTTAATTTTCATCTGACATAGTAAAAAAATTTAAGATGTACAGGACAAAACAATCTTCCATCTGATGGCAACAGAAAATGAATTAAACCTGACCCTATGTTTGTTGATGAAAATGATTCTCTTGTTACCAGAAGTAAAACCACAACATTGAGTGAGGAAGCTTGCCTGCTGGAAATAAATATCTTTTTTGTGTGGTCATGACTGCCTGAGATAGCAAAGAGATTTGACACTATTTCTTTTCCTTGGCTAGAGTTGCTGATGAACTGCATTTAATCATTCATAAGGAGGTTCTGATCTTTAGTTATTTGGAACAGTTTGATTCCTTCATATTTGGCAGTTTTCTGACATCCCCCAAATTGTTCCAATAATAACAGAGACAACAACAGTATTGTTTAGAAATCTCTCCCCACTCTATGTGAATGGAGTTACATATCTGCTGTAAGTAGCAGAATAATGGAACAGCAAATTGTTTTGTAGAGGGAGCTGAAATTAGATTGTGCCATGATGCCAGAAGAGACAAAAAGAGACAGATGAATTCTGGAAGGAGGAGAAATTGTTATACCCATGAGAACTGCTGGTTCTTGTTCCCTAGCCCAAGGATGTACAAGTTTTTCCCATTTTGGGAAGAGGCAAAAGAGACAGATCAATTCTAAAACCAGAACAAATCACATTTATTCTATAAAGAGAGAGGAAGGATGCAGTTTTTTCCACCAACTGACTAAAGGAACTAAACTGCAATTTTACAGCTGTATATTTGCTGATTAAATCAGCAAATGCCACTGAAAATTCAAGCCTGCAGAAGTCATTCTAGGGACATCTGCTGCCACGAGTAACCCCTCCTCCCTGTATATTTCATCAGGCTTTGACCTAAAGGAATACAAATTCTTTCCCAGCAGTGCAAGGAAGGCCTGCAACTTGAACAGTGTTGCAAAAATACGTGAAGATAAAGGCAATACAAGATTGGAAACAGGACCCATGGGATAGCTTACTTTACTCAGCATCCTGTTCATGATCACAGCCAAAATCAATGTTGTTTAAAAAGACACCCAAAAGGCCAGGTACAGGAATATATTTCCCAGGTATGAAGGAAAAAGTTCTGTCAAAAATCAGATTACTGACACGTGTAAGAAATAATAACATCGGGTCCTTTACTTCTGAGGAGAACACCAATACAGAGGTACAGGAGAAATTAATGGAAATCATCATAAAGCAAAAGAGAATACAAGCCATGAAATAACATCTTTGGTGATGCTGAATGTATTCCACACACTTCTTTGTAGAAAATTACTTTCTACCAGCTTAACCAGTCATCACGACAGCATTAGATGCCACTGATTGTTGAGGCTCATGTTGCAGTACAGTCAGAGAAAGACATAAGGGGATGAAACACTTCATTTCACTTCAGGTGTTTACATTTTTATATGTTTACATTATGCTGCGTGAAATGCAAAAATCCTTCTCTTATTAATTTCCAGGCTCCCATACATAAAACAGAGATAAAAAAATCTTGTAAAGCAGAAATTTAGGTTCTTGAAACATTTTTGCAGAGGCTATAGTGTAAGATCTGCAAAAACATCTTCCATATTTCTTAAGTACACCACTTAGTATATTTTTGTTTAGGCTGTTAAAATGCATGTATTGGAAATTCTTGAGGATTGTCTTCTGGTGTAAATCAGAATAACTCTAGAAAATGTAAAGTAACTGAATTGTATTGATTCAACTCAGTACATTTGGGATTATCAAATAAATGAAAAGGGGAAAAACTAATCTCGCCCTTCCACAGTGTAGCTTTCTTTTTGTTTGTTTGGGGTTTTTTCCTTTGTTTTTGTTTTGGGGTTTTTTTTTAATTAAGATGCTAATATTATTGTGAAAATAAAGGGTGGGAAGAAAAATAGGCCAAAGTGAGAAGAGCTTTGATATATTAAAGAGGCATCTTTTAAAGTTTAGAGACAATAAGAGGTGGGCAGAGAGAGCTTGAGAAATAGGACAAATACTCTCAGCTGTGATCTGGACATCCTTCTGTAAGTAAAAGTTTGGAAGAGTAGACTGCGGCAGTTTAGGCTGGGTGCCTCCTGTTACTGCCACATCAATTACACCTCCGGTGTCCTGAGTGTCCAGCCTAGTAGGTGAACACAGGAAACTGTATTTCATACCCATAATATCTTGTGCCCTATAAATCCACCTCCAAAGTCATTCTCTTCCTCTTTCTTCCTTCTCTGCTTTCATGGGAGATGCTCCCCATAGGGTAACGCTGGGGGAATATCTCACAGTCTCTTTGGCCTGGCTAGGCCTAATGCCAGGAGAAGGGGGTGGGACAGTCTCAGACCTGGCCAGCCTGAGACCAGCCTAGCAGTGGTGGAGGGTGGGGAAGAAAAAGCCCTGGGGGTTTTGGGTATACCCTTAGGTGGGGAGAAGGGAAGTGTTGGGAGGCCTTTGGGCATGCTATAGGGGATTCTGTATGCTTTGGGACTTCTTTTGTCACTGCTTAAAGTTTCTGTTAAACACTTACTGCTTTTCCATTTAAACTTTCCATCACTTCTGCAATCCATTTGTGTGTCATTCTTTCGCCCCTCTCAGGGGCAAGAGAGGATCTGCCTGGCCTCAAACCAGGTCATAGATGCATCTTTCAAGATTAACCTTAAAGAGTATTAAGATGTTATCACAATCACAGAATGTTAGGGGCTGGAAGGGACTTTGAAAGATCATCTAGTCTAACCCCTTTACCATACCAAGATCACCTATACCAGAGGGAGACTCCACAGCCCCCAGACAGTAATATCTCAAAGGGATAATCCCAGCAAAATTCATCAAAAGAAGAGGGAGCTATAGACGCTTCTTGCAGAGCATACATAAAATGCCATATTTTGTCAGATGTACACAATTCCTCATTGCATGTGGCACTGGGAATCTAAACCACACATCAAGACATGAAAAGCTAGAGTATGTCAATAAGACATTACATAATAGCCTTGATGAATTAATATTGATCCAAACTAGGACCCTCAGGTCACCACTCTATGTCACTCTTCTGCATATGTAAAGTCAAGGCCTACATCTCATACAAGGGAAGTTCAACATCCATCGCAATGGAGATATCCCAACTTATCTTAGATGGAATCAAGCCAATATTTAATACAACAAAGTGACCCAAAATGGTTACTAGATGCTAAATATCCTGGATTTCATTGCTTTATCTTCACTTCAGGCTTAAATTCCATAGAAAAGTCTGTTTTGTCCGACGCATTATCCTTGCAAGGAACTATTTTCCATGTGTGATCATTAGAACCTATCCAGCTCACATTACAGGTCACAAGAGGTCACTCCTTCCTGGCAGTGACTGTCCAAAGCCCATCTTATGAGATAAGGACTAAAGCACAGAAGAAGGGCAATGTAGGACAATTCTGCTGTTATAAAAATATTACCGGTCTCTTCATCATTACTATAGGAGTGAAAATGACTAATGAATCATCTGACACTGCAAAAATAATTAAAATAGAATTCATTGCAGTTACTGAAACTGGAATTTGGCCAGCATATTATGGTTAATATTGCTACCTGTGGTGAAAAGTGGAGGATTTGTAATGGTCATGGAATATCTGTGGCCACAGTTCATCTCTTCTACTTCCTGCCACGTCAAGTCCTCACTACATAACAAAGAGATCTTAGCTTCCCAGTACCACCACAAGACTTCATTATAGCCTGAAAAATTAATTCTTGTGGCATTACACAGTTCTTTTACACATAACCTTCCAGACTCTATAACTAGATGGATAATGAGTTGTGTCAAAGAGATGTACCAACATAGAGGATTGCAACTGTCAGGAGTAAAGCACACAACTCTGCTGCTTCACCCTATACATCAGACCCAGAAACCTGCTGAGACACTTCCTGTATGAAAACAAATACTTTTGTCAAATACTACAAACTAGACATGTAATCTTCTTTGGACATGTCCTCAGGGGGCCATATAATCCAAGCTGTTGTGATTCAGCAGGAAGCTGTCCAGTGTTTCAAGGTTTCATGGAAGCTGTTTTTCTGTTCACAGAGCTTCCTGTCTTTCAGATGGTAGAATTCAGATATGACTTCTTATGGATAAAGGAGTATGTTAATAAGGCAAAGTTTCATAGAAGGGGACCAAGTTAAAATAAAATCCTTTTCTTCACAGAAGTACCAATGCTGGCATATTTCCCTGCTTCCTGTGTAGGGTTGTTTTACAAGGACAAACTATTCATATTATTACAGAATCTGTGAAAATGGATGTGAAAGCCAGTTAAAACATGGAATGTTCAAGTCTCTCAGAGGATCCTTCAGTATTTTTGAGATTTTAGGAGGACTTTATCTGCAGGAAATATGGCTGGAGGTCTTTAATTGAGATAAGATGGTCAACTCACCTTTACAATGACTTAGAGCTCTAGTTGAAGGGAAGAGAATAATAGAAGGGATGATCTTTAGTACAAAAAGGAAAAAATATTTTTAAATCATCTACTAAGCAATTTAAAAAAATTATTTTTATTTTTGGGAAAAGAAAGCTGTCTACATTATATATATATATTTATTTATATATATATATATATATAAACATACACACAGCTTCTCAATATAATTTCTTTTGATCTGGAGTGTCTCTTACCATATTTGTAGAGCACTTAAGGCAACAAAGACCTCATTTTAGTTAGAGTCTACTACTGAAATGCAAATAAAAGGCAGTAAGATGTCTCAGGAGAAGAACAATAAAATAGTATGAAAAATACGGCCAAATAGACTGCCTTAAAAGAAAGAAATTAATATTCCAAGAAATTGCTTTTCAATATAACTTCTGATGTAATTATTTATAAAAGATAAAATATTTTTTTACTATTTAAGTATGCTTTAAATTCAAATTTTAAGTTAATCCAATGTTGAGTCACTGTAACTAATGGTTTTGCCATGTTTATTTAGAGGTAAAAAAAGTCTATACTCTCATATAAACTATTCCTTCTACATCACTTTTCCCAGCTGTTTTGCTCTTCCAGATCCTTCACCTCTGTTTCAAAGGCAGCACAAATCCCTTTATCTGTGTAGCCATAGTTGCTAAAAATCTAATCTAGCTCTCATCCTATCTTATGTTAATTGCTATAAGCAACCCTACTGTATAACTCTGTTGTGTGCAAGTCATGAAACAGCATACAGATAAACCCATCTTTGAGCACATTGAAGATGTTTGTTAAAAAGCAGTGGTTTTCTTTTCTTTAGTTTAAAACACGACAAAATCCATTTTTAAAACTTCACATCTTAAAGTGATTTTGAAGCTCGGAACTTTTTAAAGTGATGTGCAAATGGCTGAATGATATCACATTGGCAATCAGTTGCTCACTCTTACAAGCTCCATTTTACCATGCTGCTTCAAAAGCATGGTATAATCAACAAGTAAGCCTTTAAAATGCAAATTAAACAAAGTGCACCTTTAGATTGAAATGAGAAGAGATTCCTTCTTTTCACACACCAAGACCAGAAAGGCCTATTTGATCACAGTCACTTTGAAAGTAGGACTGGGTAATTGGGGGATTTCAGAGGTCATTTTACCCCAAAGCCCCAGTACTGAACCTGTTATCTTTAATTTCTAAGACTTGTGGTTATTTAATGTAACTAAAATGCCGTTCACACAGAACAAATTAGTGTTGCAAGTTGTGTGGAATTATTCCCGTCTGACACATGCTTCTTGCTTCAGAGAACGTGGTAATCAAAAATCAACACTAACAGCAGAAAGCCTCCCTTGTTATGAAAAATGTGTGAGTGAAAAATCTTTGTTGTCCTCTCTGGAGAGAAAGCAGAAAGCCTAGCCAAGCCATCTTAAAATGCATATAATACTGATACTTTTGCTGGGGGAAAAGCAGGTAATTTTGTCCCCTTACAGTGGGACCTGGACAGGCTGGGTCAATGGGCTGAGGCCAGAATGAAGTTCAACAAGGCCAAGTGCAGGGTCCTGCACTTTGGCCATAATAACCCATGCAGCACTATAGACTGGGGATAAGTGATTAGAGAGCAGCCTGGCTGAGAAGGACCTGGGAGTATTTGTTAACAAGCAGCTGAACATGAGCCACCAGTGTGCCCAGGTGGCATGGAAGGCCAATGGCATCTTGGCCTACACAAGGAATAGTGTGGTCAGCAGGACTAGAGATGTAATTCTGCCCCTGGACTCAGCACTGGTGAGGCCTCACCTCAAGTACTGTGTGCGGTTCTGGACTCCTCACTTCAGGAAGGATGTTGAGGTGCTGGTGTGGGTCCAGAGGAGAGCAATGAGACTGGTGAGGGGGCTGAAGGGAAAGTCATATGAGGAAAGGCTGAGGGAGCTGGGATTGTTCAGCCTGGAGAAGAGAAGACTTAGAGGGTACCTTATCACTCTCTACAACTACCTAAAAGTAAGTTGTAATCAGGTGTAGGTCAGGCTCTTCTCCCAGGCAACTAGTGACCAGACAAGAGGGCATGGTATGAAGGGGAGGTTTAGGTTAGATATTAGGAAGCACTTCTTCACAGAAAGGGTGATTAAGCACAAGAATGGACTGCCCAGGGAGGTGGTGGAGTCACCATCACTGGAGGTCTCTAAGAAAAGTTTGGATGTGGCAGTTGGTGGCATGGTTTAGCTGATGTCGTGGTGCTAGGTCATAGGCTGGACTTGATGATCTCAGGAGGCTTTTCCAGCCTCAGTAATTTTGTGATTCTGTACTAACCATCATTGTGGTCAATGGCTGGGGAAAAGAAGTGCATGAAGTTTCTAAGGCTGAAAGGACTACCATGCCCATACAAGAAAATACTTCTTTTCCTCATCACAAGAATGTAGGTGACAAAATATTTCCTTCATTACCTGAAACGAACAATATATAAAAAAATCTCTTCTTGCTTCAAAGGCATGAATAATTGCAAGCTGGAAACTTCTACTCCCAGAACAGTGCTTCAAGGAGTAAAAGGACGAAATTGAATGTCACTCCAGTCATCAAAAAGGGAAAGAAGAACCTGGGTAACTATAGAGCAGTGAACCTCACCTCCATCCCTGGAAAGGTGATGGAGTGACTTATTCTTGGTGCCATCTCTAGCCATACCAAGGATAAGAAGGCCACTGGGAGGAGTCAACATGGTTTTACCAAGGGAAAATCAAGTCTAACCAGCCTGATAGCCTTTTATTAGGACATAAACATGTGGGTAGAGGACAGTAGTGCAGTGAATATGGTTCACCTTGATCTCAGGAAAGCATGTGACAGTATCCCACTGCATCCCTGATGCTAAACTGAGGAAGTGTAGTCTGGGCAATTGGGTAGTGTGGTGGAAGGTGAACTGGTTGAAGGAAAGAAGAGAGTTGTGGTCAATGGGACAGAGTCTAGTTATAGGCCTGTATCCAGTGGAGACCCTCAGGGGTCAGTTCTGGAACCAGTACTATTCAATATATTCATCAACAATCTGGATGAGGGAACAGAGTGCACTGTAGGCAAGTTTGCTGATGACACAAAACTCGGAGGAGTGACTGATACACCTGAAGGCTGTGCTGCCATTCAGAAAGACCTGGACAGAGTGGAGAACTGAGTGGGGAGAAATTTAATGAAATACAACAAGGGCAAGTTTAGAGTGTTGCAGGGCTGATGTGTTGCAGAGCAGCTCTGGGGAAAAGGAGTTTGGAGTCCTGGTGGACAACAGGATGACCATGAGCCAGCAGTGTGCCCTTGTACTTAAGAAGGCAAATGGCACTCTCGGATATATTAGAAGGTGTGTAGTTAGTAAGCAGAGAGAGGTTCTCCTCCTGCTGTACTCTGCCCTGGTGAGACTGCATCTGGAATATTGTGCCCATTTCTGGGCCCCCAGTTCAAGAAGGACAAGTAACTGCTTAAAATAATCCAGTGCAGAGACACAAAGATGATTAAGGGAGTGGAACATCTCCCTTATGAGCAAAGGCTGAGGTAGCTGGGTCTCTTTAGCTTGGGGAAGAGGAGACTGAAGGTGACATAGGGTGAGTGTCAGAAGGAAGGAGCCAGGGTCCTCTCCCCTCTCCCAAAGGAGCAATAGGTACAAGCTGGAGTGGAGGGGGTTGCATGTAAACATAAGGAAAAACTTCTTCACTTTGAGAGTGACAGAGGACTGGAACAGGCTGCGCAGAGATGTTGTGGAGTCTCCTTCCTGAAGACATCCAAAACACACCTGGATGTGTTTCTGTATGACCTACTCTGGGTGATCCTGCTCTATCAGGGTGTTGGACTAGATTTTTTTAGGTCCCTTCCAACCCCTAACAGTCTGTGATGCTGTGATTGTTGTTTCAAGGTTTACCTTGCATAGCTTCAACTTTCTGTTGCCAGGTCTGGTTATTCCTTGTGATTAAGATTGAATTCCTACTTCACCTTCTGCTACCAGAAGTCTTGCTATAGTTTGAATATATGTCCCAGGTAATTAAAATTGCCCCAAACTGTCTCTTTGCCAGCCTGAATGTATTTTCCAGACTAATTTCCCTCTCATTATTTTAATTCTTTTCAGTGATATTTTGCATGGGCTTTCCCCAAGAGCAAGTACCAGGACTGAATACTGTACTGAGAGAGGATTTAGAAAGAAAGCTTCTACTTTAAGGATTGGTGTTTTGTATCACAGAACAAGTAACACTGCTGGGATGCCTCAAAAACAAAGGCAGAAAGAATTTTTCTCCAAATTCTGTTGGAACATTTAGGTTATCTTCACACTATATATTAATAGATCACAGCTTAACTTGCCTTTCCACTCAGAGATGGAAATCTAACCCCAGGTTACAGAGTTACAGTGGAAATCTTTCATTCTAGGCTACCTAACTCTTAAATTCTTTATTTCCAATATCCTATGGTGGCAGCTGTGCTACAGTCTTGTGATTACTGAGCTGAAGGTAAGTGAAATTATATTAGAAGCAAGTGCAAGTGGAGGTTTAATGGAGCATACAGACAAATTCAGTTGAATTAAAGAGTCTGGTATTTTGGCTGGGTGAAAATTAGGATGGAAATATGAATAAGTCTGGAAGTTCAGTATTACAAATGATCAACAGTTTTCATAGGAAGAGGGCTGAAGCTCTGCTAGCTCAAGAAGTGAGTTAACTGAGTGTCATCATTCCCTCAGAAAGTGCTTAGCAATACTCTCCAACCATCAGAAAAATCGTGTTCTCTATGCTCACCAGAATATGGCAAACCAGACAGAGCTGCCACAAAGATATGCAGCTACCCAGGCCATAGGCTGCAAGGAGTGCCAGAGCCCTTCACTGGCAATGGGTGACAGTAGTGAGAACTACTGTGTGCGCTGTGATTGGGTGGATGACCTGCTCAGCCTGGTAGCAAAGGTGTGAGAGGAAGTTTAAAGACTATGATTCTATGATTCTATGATTCTAAAGAGCATCAGGGAGACTGAGCAAGAGCTAGACTGGTGGAACCAACCTCTGCTCTCCCTGAAAGAGAAACAGAAGCACCCACCAGAAAATACCCAAGATTAAGGGGACACTGTATCATTCCCCACCAGGCTGAAGGCAGCAGCCTAAATGAATGAAGAGGGGCCAGGCCCCACTCAGGGCCACAGACAAATACCCTCTGTGTCCACCTCAACCCTCCTGGGTGCCTCTGTATGACAGGTATGAGGCTCTTGTTGAGGGCAGTTAATGGAGGATGTGGATGACAATCCATTTAAACCACAGGTGCCTCCCAGGTCAGAAAGGGCTATCCTCACATATCAGAACCACATTCACAATGAAAAAGAGAAAGGTTATAGTTGTATGTGACTCCCTTCTCAGAGAAACAAAGAGTCAAAGGGAAGTCTCATGCCATTACTACCCATTACTAATCTTATATGTAGGTGGAGAGGAAATTTCAACCCATAATCCAAGTATAATCAAAAGAGACTTCAAAGCCTTGGGATGTTTAGTAAGGGAGTCTGGGGCACAGGTTATTTTTTCCTTCCTTCTTCCAGTTGCAGGCAGTGACACTGAGAGTAACAGATGGATTATTAATATTGTTAATACTCTGTGGCTGGTGTCACCATCATAATTTTGAAATTTTCAACAATGGGATTATTACAGCAGGGTCTCTTCTGACCTCCTTTAGTAATGTGGTGTGGGCAGGTACAGCTTCTTAGAGAGAACACTCATACAGAGATACTAAAAGGTGCCTACTAGCATTAAAGTTTCTACTTGATACTCTGCCTATTTGAAGCAATTGCACAAGTGTTAATAGCTCTTTGGAAGCAACAACACTTGGGAGGTTAAAAAGTTGCCAGCTGACTTGTAGGCTATTCTTTATCACATTATATGAGTGAAAAAAAGAACCCAGGGGATTACAGACAGGAAGTATAAATGCATGTGTTCCACTGGATGATCAATAGATCTAGTGATCCTGTTTCTTCATTCTAGACTACACTACACAGACTACAATGAATAAATAAAACAGTGAAGTGAGTTGAATGTTTCAGCTTACTGGAAGAGAGACTCTATGCATGTGTATGTGTTTCTGCACACACATCTGAGAATCTTATACTGTTTCTGGTAATGACTGAAAAATGTATAGACTCAAAAATGTTTGCTTTCAGTATCAACCTGAAATCATGCAAAATATGATGCCTTAAAAATGTGAAATTTTCATTTCCATGAAGTGGATTAATTTTACCTGTTCATACTGCTGAACAGCCTCTGATGGACAGAAAACAAGGCCTGGCTGTTTAGTGCTGTTAAAAATCCCAGGACAACTCATGATATTCCTAAGGTCTATTGGAGGGGGGCAATCTCTTTTCAGTGCACAACAATAAGACAAGAAACAACCAGTACAAGCTTGAACATAAAAGATTTCACATCAACAGAAACTTCTTCACAGTGAGGGTGACAGCACTGGAACAGGATGCCCAGAGAGGTTGTGGAGCCTTCTTCTCTGGACACATTCAAAACCCACCTGGATTCCTTCCTGTGAGGAGTGCCCTAGGTGATCCTGCTTTGGCAGGGCGGTTGGACTCAATGATCTCTGGAGGTCCCTTCCAACCTCTAATGTACTGTGACACCGTGTGAAACTGTGATACCTCAGGGGTGGATTTGAAATCCAAAGTCAGACTTTCTCCTTATCCCAACATGGTGATTATCAGCATTTCCTTCATTTTGAAGTGCGACAGAATACTTGGGTTTCTTTTGTATAGCACTTTTAGGTGCAAACACATCTGCCCAAATGCTTGGATGAAGCTTTCCTATAATTTGGAATCTCCAACAGAAAAATAGCTTGAGACATACAAGACACGTATATTCCATATCATTGTGATGTAGCCATGTTTTGTAAAGTATCCTTAGCCCTATCATGATACATAAAATACTCAACCTTGTTGGAAGGAAAAAGAGATAAATAAACTACATTATATAAAAGTCATCATGAAATGATTTTTAAAATATAGGTTTTATCCTGCCAGATACATTTTTTACAATGATGGTGGTAAAACACTGGAAGTGGTTGCCCAGAGAAGTGGTAGAAGCCTCATTCCTGGAAACATTCAAGGTCAGGTTGGAGGGAGCTCTGAGCAACTGGATCTAATAGTTGTTCCTGCTCATTGCAGGGGGGTTGGACTAGATGGCCTTCAAAGGTGCCTTGCAACCCATACTATTCTATGATTCTATGATTTTGTGTATATTAGAGACTGACTCTTTATAACTTTTTATCCTTGCTGCCCACCTATCCCCATTTCACCATCACTCTCTTGTTAAAACACAATCAGAGGCTGAAGCAGAATAAAAGTGACATTACAGGATGCAAGCTGTAACTATCCAGAAATTCCAGATTTTGGTTGGGTGGTTTGTTTTGGTGTGCTCAAAACAGTTTGAGGGGATGCAAACCGAACTGATTTCCTCAACAGCAACAACTATGAGGCTCTGATGGACAGAATCATGAAGAGACGTCTTTGTTTTATTTGATGGAAAATTATTCAAGCTGAATTTAAGTAGGAATGGGCACTGCTGTGTCTCTGCAGAAAGGCCTCCAGATTTGCTGAGGCTCAAGGATAGCATGCATTTTTTAATTTGCTGCTGATCAGCTTGCTTCACAAGAAAGCAAATGGTCATAAATCAGTGCTCAGCTTTAGAAAGTGCAAGGAGCTTACATGTGTTGTCTGTAATTCTAGAAGATAAATTGGAGAGAGAAAATGGGAAGGACTCACAGAGTGCTTTTTATTAAAAAAAAAAAAAAAAAAGAAAAAAAAAAAAGGAATACCCACCTTGGGTATGAGACACTGGAATCTGTCAAGAGAAAAGGTCTAATAGTTTACAGACTAGAAACGTTGGCATATTAAATATTTCTTTTCCTGTACTTGAGAGAGAAAAAGAACCATATTACAACAGTTAAAAAGCTGTACTAAGTTTAACATGTCACAGAAATATCCACATTCCTTTGCCAACTACAATTGCAAATGATAGTCATTTGAGGGCTGCACTAATGTTTCACAAGAGCTCTGGAAAGCAGAAAACACTTGAGTACAATGAAATTTGATGACAGCCCTGATTCATCCTCAACAGACCTTATTGAGTACTTCTGGTTGGAGTTATCACAGAACTTCTCCTGCTGGGTAACCCTCTATCTACAGAGTCCTGCAAGCACCACTCTATTGCAGTTTACTTGTTGGCAAGTAAAGAGTTACAGACCACAGGTGCAGAACCTTGAGAATATGGGGAAAGTATTAAGAATGTCTCCAACCAGTCATCTCTGGAACTAAGCATCTTAAATTCTCATGCAAATACTTCACTGAACAGTTACACCACTTCAAGGATGTCCCTGTCCATAGTAATTCTGTATGAATTCCCACAAACTAGGTCTAGACAAGCTGGTAACACTGCTTGTCTTTGCATGGCACTATGTAGATGGTGATTTCTACTTCAGGTGTAGTAAGTGCACATTCTAGTCCTCCAAATTCAGTTCCTTGAATGTTGGTCAAGAGGGTGTCTGCCACAGGAATACAGCAGTAAGATGTGATCAAATTGCTTTAAAAACCTTTTATTCTTTCTGCATCTGCTTTGAACAGCTTAATTGTGATTTCTTGTTAATCAATAGAAGACAGACCAGCATTCTTTGAAAACAGCACAGGAATAACATTATTGTTACTTTTATCCCTTAAAATATGGGGAGATTTCAAATATTGCCACAGTGTCATCCTTTCATTTGAGAAAAATGCAGAGGAAAAGAAGACATTTCTGTGACCTTACTTTGATGTGATGATGAAAACATTGTCAAGACAAAGCTGAAATGGTACAGAAGCCTTTGAAGAAGAGGAAAAGCAAGAGTTTGTGAAAGGGAATTCTCTGGTCCTTATCTCTGCAGTCAGGGAGAAAAAGGATAACCAAAAGAGTAGGAAAGACCTCAGGTTTTTCCTGGGCAAAACTGGCTACAGATGCTGGTACAGGATTTATAGTTAGGGAAAGCATTTGTGCTACACTCAGGATGAGCTTGAAAAAGCAGCTGTTTTTCATTTGACAGACATAATTATCAACTCCAAATAGAATAACTTTTCCACTTTCACTAACTGATCATTTTGACAACTTTGAGATAGCACAGGTCAAAAAATACAGTAGCATTATGGAGAAAAACAGAAGCTCCAAACATGTATATGAACAGAACTTCTTATAAGCATTAATCTGGCATAATGTTTTAATCATATGGCATCGCTATTGAACTTGAGGCTAGTGTGCAACTTTGAGGTTTGGAACATCTGTCATACTAAGTGATCTCCCTGACCTTATGCATGGCATATTCAAGTACTATACACTCCTCAGACAGCTTTCTGCATCACACAATGTTTCCCTGAAGCCAGAGGGCTCAAGGCATTAAAGGCTCCATGCAATTCTAACAAATGCATTTAGCAACTTCCCGGAACTACAGAATAAGGCTATATATTTTAAAGTGTTCAGAGACTAGTGATGTAGTTTGCTTTATGTGAACACCATACATAGCACAGTAAAATTTTTATTAGATCTCTAGGTAATACTGAAATACTCATATTTATATTACTCATGATAATGTTTCATACTAAGCTATGAATACTTAGCATGCACAATGAACTTCTAAAGGACTATTTAATCTTAACACCTTCCTGTAAAACAAAACAAACCAAAAAGAAATGCACACAAGAACAAATTTTGACCAACTGTGTGCTTTAGCTAGGAAAACACTTTAGCATCTGCTTTATACCGTCTCTGGGGAGTCCTTCTATGCTTAAAATTAAGCAGTTTCTTAAATGCTTTGCTGGATTAGCTCCCTAGAGCTAAAACACGAGATTCTACAGTTTGTCACAATATTCCTGATTTAATGAGTCCCTGTGCTTTTGTCAATTGGCATCTGAACATTAATGTTTTTCCAGTATAGGTGTTGCTTGAGTGAATATGGGTAATAAAAGTCTGTAGCATTGCACAAAAAATACTTGATTCTGTCCTTCCATTTGTCATGAAGATGTATTTTCTGAACCCAATTAATAATGCAAGCTAATTGTTAAGAAGCAGCTGCTGCAGCATTCTTGAAGAGCTTCTGAACAGTGTTAGAAGGAATTGTAATTCCCAGGCCTTGAAAAAACTATGCATATCTGTACATTCTTTTCTTCTGTGGTCATTATTTTAATGAACAGGTTTATCTAACACATCTCAGGAAAGGTAGGTATTAACAGACCAAATTACTGCAATATCCATAACTAATCAAGAGCTGTGAAGTGGATCAGCAGGGAGTCTAACTCATTGCCTAGGATTGATCTATACAGAATTTGTATGTGAGAATGAAATAATCTAATTCCTACCAAATACCAAAGTGATGGGACAATTCCATATTTGGAATAAATCAATGTTGGCTTGGATGAAAGCACCATCTTAATCTAGGAGTCTGCCCCATGGAATTTGGCTCAAGTGCTCTCTAGGGCAGTGGATTCAGCAGGGAGACATCAAGCACAGACACCACAACACTCAAGGCTGTGGTACTTAGGGCACACAACAAAGTACTGCACTTCCCAGCAAAGAGTATCTTTGTCATTTAGAGGCATAGATGCACCCCCTCCTACCAAGCTGCAGTAGTTAAATACAAAAAGAACTTTCCTGCTTTTCACCTCTGCTCCTTACATTTGAGCCAAGATACAGCATTTGTTTTGGATAGAGTTAGTTTTCTTCATAATACCTATTATGTGGCTGTGTTTTGGTTTTGTGATGATAATGGTGTCGATATCCATCATTATTTTCAATATTGCTGAGCAGCACTTACAGCATCATGGCTTTTTCTGTCTCTCACACTGCCCCACCAGCAAGGACACCAGGCATATACAAGTTGGAAGGGAACATAATTAACCTCAATTGACCACAGGGATGTTCCATACTGTAAGGAAGAAGGAGGAAAGGGAGACATTCACAGTTACAGCATTTGTCTTCCTATGTGTGATGGAGCCCTGTTTCCCAGAGATGGCTGTCAATGGGAAGCAGAGAATTAATTCCTTGTTTTGTTTTGCTTGCATGCATGGCTTTTGCTTTACTTATTAAACCAATGAGGTTTTTCACCTTTGCTTTTCTAATACTCTCTCCTATGATACTCAGGGGGAAGCAAGCAGCAATATGAGGCTGGGGTTAAACCATGACAGACACCAACTTGTAGGTTCTGAACAGTAGAGAGGTGGTCCATGAGTTCTGATTTAACAAAAAGTAGATTTTTTAAAATGTACATAATTAACACACATAATTGTGCATACATGATTAACACTAACAGACACATGTTTAGATGAGGTAATTAGGTCATAGGAAGTTATACCTCAATATGTCAGTATTTCTTTCCCTAAGTCAAAATACCTTTGCTGTCCCATATATTCACTGCTTTCATAGAATTTGTCCATGCAGTTCCACAGTCCATCTTCAATAACTTCAGAGGTTAAGTAGGTTTCCTACTTAATTCTAAAGCCATAAAGATATCAAAACCAATCCCTTCCTGCTGACCAGCTTTACTGCATAAATTTTAGGCCCAGCCTCTTCCATTAATTAGACTGCTTCTGAGAATAAAACAGTAAAATAAGCACATTTTCCAGCAATGTGGAATGAAAACATACCTACATAAAAGCTCCTAAACTTTTTATTTTAACTATTCCTGACTGCTTCTAATTAAAGCTAATTACCCAATATCTCTATTATTGCATTTTATGCTGCTCTAGAAGATATGATCAGAGTTAATTTCTCAGGTCATCACAGTACAGATAGAAATGACCATATTTCTCTGATCTCTGGAGAGTATCTCCTCTTATCTTCCCAGGGGCGGCATATATCTGGCTTTTTGTTATGAGTTACACAGTACCTTCAAGTGCACGACTAAGTCAAGATAGAGAAGAATGTAATCCAGCATCAGTTCACAACATCAGTATGTTTGAAACTATGGAACTGCCAAGTGAAAGTCTGAACATATATACGTAGATATAAGCATATAAAATGTATAGAATCATAAATTTAGAATTCTCAGGGTTATATACTAAAAAAAGATTGGGACACGGAGGGATTGCTTGCTTTTCCAACATACAATCTACATTAGCAAGTACAGAGGTACAAGACATAAACAAGGATAGATATGTAATAGGATTATTTCTAATTATTTATTAAATAAATGTGATTGACTATCAAGCTTTAATTCAACTGACAGGATTTATTTATCCATTTCTATTAAAAAACGCTTCTTTTCTCAGGCAGTTTTAAGGATTACTCTCTCTTTTTTGCAATAATCTGACTAGATGTCATGAAACATGATAGAAAAATGTTATCCTGCCTTCAAAGGTCTTAAACATAAAAAAGGAATAAAAGAGGTCAGAAAATGATTTATGCATATGAATACAACTACAGTTACTTACCAGGTCTGCACTTCTATAAATATTTCATTAATGCAATTTCTACTGAAATCTGTCAAATTTCACTGAGTTTACAGTGTCACTCATTAGAAAGCCTAGGTTTGGGCATTTTGGTTTATTAGTTTTGTCTCATTGGTTAAATTTCATCCACTCTCTGGGAATTTTTTGAAGAACCAATAGAGATTTTCTTAAGAAAAAATATTTCTGAGAGCAGAAAGCTGCAACTTGAGGAGGGAACTGGGTGTGTTGGTTGACCATTGACTGAATATGAGTCAGCAGTCTGCTCAGGTGACCAAGAAGGCCAATGACATCCTGGCTTGCATTAGAAACACTGTAGCCATCAGCAATAGGGAGCTGATCATCCCCCCATACTCAGTGCCAGTGAGGCCATATCTTGCGTGGACCCCTCACTACAGGAGGGACATTGAGGTGCTGGAGCTTGTTCAGAGAAGGGTACAAAGCTTGTGAAGGGCCTGGAGCACACGACCTATATGGAGTGTCAGATGGACCTGGGGTGGCTCAGTCTGGAGAAGGGGAGGCTGTGAGGAGACCTCATTGCTTTCTACAACTACTTGAAGGGTGGTTGCAGCAAAGAGGGGACCAGCCCCTTCTCCTTGGTGGCAAACAACAGGACTAAAGGAAATGGTTTCAAGCTATGCCAGGGGAGGCTAGATATTAGGAAATAATTCTTTACAGAGAGGGTTATCAAACACTGGAATGCTGTGCCCAGGGCAGTGGTGGAGCCACAGTCCCTGGAGGTGTTTAAGCAGTATGCAGATCTGGTGCTTAGGGACATGGTTTAGTATCGACCATTCAGTGCTGGGTTGAGGGGTGGACTGGATGATCTTTGAGCTCTCTTCCAACTAGATGTTTTCTGTGATTCTGTGAAATAATTACTGGTTAACATACATCAAGTGTCAAAAGTAGATTTAGAATCCATATTCGTAACACGATGTGGGCTCTGATCTCCTGAATTTCTTCAGAAAAATGTAACTACAATGGTAGGAATAAAAACACAAAAGCTCTTTCCATTCCATTACTGATAAAATACACATGGTTACTCTTGATAACAAGAGTATAAAGAGATAAAGCATTGCTGAAAAGAGTGGATTAGCTCCTGGGACACACATGAACAGCAAAGTGTTATGAAACTATATTTGGAACTGAAAAATACACCACAGAGTCTGATTGTAAGATTCAATTATTGATGGCAGGTTCATTAGAGGGCTAAACAAAATGAGAAATTCTTGAAGGAAATGTGTAGTCTCTTTTAGGATAAAACAGTAACAGAAATCATTGCATGTTTGGCCTGGACATCATCATTAACAATAAGCAGAATTTTCTCACAGGAGTTTCAGTACAATTTTAGTATTAATGGCAAAGTATTAAATGTTTCTGAAGAGTTAATAGGTAATTAATAGATAGCAATTATCACAAACCGTATTAGCAATACCTTTCATAGGATGACAGCGCCTTAGAAAACACATTTAATTGTCTATATTTTCAACACAAACGATTCTCAAACTGTATGAAGTCTAGCAACCGACAAAGTATATGCCAAAGCTGGGCTGCTGGTATTTTTAAACCATGTTTTAATAGATACTGCAATTTTAGCCTTAAAAAAAATAATCTCAGAAACATATTTCAAACACTTGAATTTTCCCCATTGGTAAGAGGAGGAAAAAGAGAGATAAGGGAAGTTAGAACCACTTTTTACACCACTTCTTTGTTTCCAGTGACAAAAAAGTATGATGAGAAAAAGTTCTATTTTTATATAGAACTGCAGGGATAGTCATGTTTTACTGGGATGTTCAAAGACACTAAAAAAAAAAAAGTCTTTCACAATTATTGAAGTCTCCTTGACTTTTTTTTTCCCCCACACAACTACTTTTTCTCCCAGCCAATCAACCAACTTGCTAATAAAATATGGAGAAACACACCCTAACTAGAAAAAAGTGAGACCAGGTGGTGTTTCAAGGGAAACTGGAGATAAGTTTGCAAATGCCTCTAATTGCACCTTAGGGCTTATAAAACTACACATCAGGGAACTATGTACAAACCTCAAAGAAAAACTATTTTTCCCCCTCAGAAAACTACTTTACCATGCCCTATGGGGGACACATGCACCCTACTTAATTCATTTTCTTGTCACGTTCAATGTAAGAAAACCCTCTAGAAGCCTGCTCTTGTTTTAAGGTAAGACTCATAAGGCTTAAATATACTTAAGAAATTGTCTCTGCCTAACCTGTACTGAGGGGTAAACTGCAACTGTTGTTCTATTACCTGATGATCCCTCCTCAGCAGAGAAGTGGAATCAGGGAGAGTCAAGGGGGCCCAAGGATTGAAAGAGAGGTTTGGAGTGAGGAGGAGGCCAGCCTCTTCTCCTTGATGACAAGCAACAGGACTAGAGAAAAAGATGACAAGCTGCATCAAGAAAGTTTAGGCTGGGTATTAAGAATTACTGAAAGGTCTGGAATGGTCTGTCCAGGGCAGCGGTGGAGCCACTGCCCCTAGGAATGTTCAAGCAGTGTGTGGACCTGGCACTTATGGACATGGGTTAGTGTTGACCCTTCAGTGCTGGGTAGAGGGTTGGACTGGATGATCTTTGAGGTCTTTTCCAACCAGATATATTCTGTGATTCTGTGAAATAAAAACAGATTTATTGAAACAACAAAATTGATGCTAATATAAAAAATATACAAAGTTATTCTCAGCCCAGCAAATATATTGTGGTCACAGTAAATGGGAAAATAGTCCTTGGGAAGACAGAAGAAGGAGAAGTCAAGAAGGAGCCCAAATAGGAAGCTCGCTGTCCTTATTAAACTTCCCCCTTTACACTAAGCATGATGTTCATGGAATGGAATGCACCTGTAGCCAACTCAGCCAGCTGCTCTGGCTGACTCAAAACTCCTAATGATCTGCCACCTATGGTAAGCCTGTAATTCTATCACAACAAAACCAAGACAGTAAGTCCTAGGAGGCTGCATTTTCCTTGAACTGTATCTTCCATTAATTCCTAAACTCTCAGACCTATGCCTAAATGGTCAGAGTGTAGTCCCAACCATAACATGTTTGCAGGTATACATCTCAAGGAAGTCAAAAGAAATAAAAGCCCCACTGTAGGGCAGTGACCAGGGAAGCCTCAAGGGAACATTTGTGATTAATACTGTTACAAATACAGTCATGTTTGAATGGGTATGGCTGGGGGCACAGTCTGTTTAGAGCCCCAGTGTAAATGAGGTGTGGCTGGAAATCCAGATCATGGATATATCTGATTGATGGAATTTTTCCCTCATAGCCTGGGGGATGGTCATTTAGAGATCGGGAGTCTTTTCTGACTGAAATGAAAACAACTTTAAACACATTTGAAGCTGACAGACAAGAAGCAGCAGGGACTACACACATAAACAGAATTTTCTCTATAAAGAATAAAGTAATAAAAGAACATTATTATAACATGTTATAAAACCTCAGAAGAATACACATGCAATCCAACAGCTGTGGCAGAAGGAACAATAGTTATCAAGGCTAGTAAGAGCAACGATTTGACAAAGAAAGCCTCTGTCACAAAAATGAGGGGAATGCCTGCTTCTTGCCAGGCTGTGGCAGGTATTGTAAAGGTGCTAGTTTAACAAAGGGGTAAAGTAATAAACTGCACACAATGTGACAGGCTTGGAAGACCACAAAGCCACATTTATATGTTTGAGTTTATTATCCTTGAAGGCTCACAGAGGGAAGGTAATTTTGCTTCAGCTTTCTTATAATGAAGCACACCATTCAGGCTTGCTTCTCAAATTTTCCAGAGAAAATGTATTATTGAATGCAATTAGTGAGCACACACCATTTCGAAAATTTAGGATAAAACTAGGTGCAAAAATATGTCACACAGTCACCTCTGCTTCCCAGAAATATAAGCCTTCATTTCATAGACATAATTTTTCTGCTTTGTCCTCGTAAGAATACACTTTTACTTCTTTCATTCTGTGAAGACTGTTCCAGCTCTGCTAGCTGGTGTAGGTGTGACTGAAGTCAAAAACTCCCGTTGCAATCTACTTGATCATTGAATGACAACCAGTCATACAAGGATCATGTGCTCCTCTATGCTCTATACAAAATCTGAAAAGACACACAAAATCATTAGGAAAAGCAGGTCTTAGTGTTGTTTCAGGTCCAAGAACAGCTACAAATTATATGATATCTCCAAACCTGATGGTATAATGACTCAGAAAAGCTTTAAATTGATAACTAAAACCTGTAAGCCAGTCTTGGGAAAAAAGTTTTGCTACTCCACATGAACTGTCTTCACTTCGAAGTACACAGAGTCACATATGTTGGTGTGAATGCATATTGTAAGCATCAGATGAAAAACACTAGTAGTAATTACTTGAACAGTAAAAACAAGCAATAATGTAGATATTTCCTTTTTTCTACAAACCTTTTCTGGGGAAAAGATATGGAAGTGGCTAAGTGCCTTTTCTTTGTCAGGTAGCAGTCTGGATGTCCTAAGCCCTTTTTATGTTGTGTGCTTTGACACCTTGCCTTTTATGCGATTTGTGATAGGGTGACCCTGATCCTAAATGGCTACTTAACCATTAATGTTGTTCAATAAATACAGAGGCTCATACCCATCTAATTAGTTTTCTAACTGAGAAAATGACTATTTGAGTATGAGAGACAAAAAATTTACTGTCCTCTGAACCTGGTAACTGCCTTGAGTACACTTTATGGTGTATAGCTGTAGGTTTAGGAATGTACAGTGGATACTTTTTGCATTAAAAGTCAAAAGGCTTTTGTACTTTGTCTTTAACATACCTTTCAGAATTCCTGCAAATCTCCAATCTTGGCTGTCAGCCACTAACAACCACAAACTACTTTGCTTCTGTATAATGTATTCTGTTGATTCCAACTACCAGTTTTGACATGACATCAGTTTCCTTCTTCAGGCCTGATAAATATGGAACATAACTTGGACCAGACATTTTCCCTCTTGTTCAGGGAAAAAGTAGTTGAGGCACAGAGAAGAGCTGTTTGCCAGCCAAAGATGACTCCTTTCCAATCATCACCCATAGTGAATATTTTGCCAGTGGCCTAATTTTTCCTGAATGTATGCCAGTGTCAAGCAGCACTACTGCAAGTTTAAAATGGTTTAGTGTTACGAATGGTTTATATCAACAGCACAAAACCAAGCAAGTGATAGGACATAGCAAGGTGTATTACAAGCCTCCTTTTCTACTGCTTCCCACAGTATGGCAAGGCATGCTGCAAAGAAGTTAGTAGCAGGTCCTCCCCAGAGACTACCTCTCTAAGAAAATACTTGACATCTACAAATTCTGCATTCATTAAATGCATAGTGCATATAAAATTTTCTGGTGGATATTATTATCCCTGTCTTGGCATCTCTTCATGTCATTTCAATTGCTCAGACATATTTTCAAGTCAGAGATGCGAACTAAATAGTTATTGTACTCACAGCATACTTTGAACTCCACCCTCTGATACAACACAAAATGAGGAAGAGCTGATACAAATCTGCTGAAAACAAGAACAAAACAAAAACCACAAACAAACAAGCAAACAAACAGACAAAAAGAAAACCCAGACCCCCTCTTGGAAGGTTTGTGCATAAATGAAGAGCAAGAGATGCTTTCTGCAGTAAAGCATTTCATGCTTCCATCAGTAATCCACAGAGTAGGTGGAAACATATTGTGACTATTCTGGAAATAAAGTGAAAAATAAAATCAGTGTTGAAGGTTTTCTCCTACAATTATGTATTGTATTTATTCATCTTCAGCATCTGACTTCACTTTTCAGATTGAAGGTCACTAGGTGTACCTACAGCTGAACTGTCAAAGGTGATGACAATTTTTACTCTATAGAAAATCTGTCATCAAAAATTTTTACCCAAAATTGGAAGTCTGAATGTCCCAAGTTTCACATGATCTCACACTACCTCTGAAATTTTATAGTTCTACATCTAGAAATGGATTATTAAACAATATTTTTCTAAGTTTAATTACATCTGTAACTAGCAAACATCCAACTGAACTCAGTAATAATACCACAATATCAGAACAGTGAGATAAGGATTAGGTTTTTAACCTTGGTATGTGAGACTTCAGTGAAGCATAAATCTTTACAAGGCACTTCATGCTGCTTTTAAAGTGCTGCATAGACACCTACACTCCTGAGCAATACCAAAATCAACTGTAGGAGCTTGTATGATCGATACAGAGGCATGGCACTTATTTAATGTACAGGAAATTGTCTAATCCCAGGAGAACTCAATTACTTGTCCTGTGATTAGCATAGGTCATTACCTGAGAATTTTATTTTCCCACTTCACTGAAACTAACTGCATTGAAACATCTTTCTAACAGAAGAAATTTAGATGGGGATCCATTCTACCAGTATGCTCTATATATATGAACTCTTTCAAAAGATCCTATAAACTTTAGAACTGCAAACAAAGATCAAACTACAGTGTAACAATAATTTCAGATGGCCTTCCATTTTGTAGACAGGCTTTACCCAGAGATTAGTCTGGTCTATAGAAATTTAGCCTGTACTGCACTGCAGAGAAAAGAAGGAAAAATCACTTTGATTAGTAAAAACATGAATGTTTAACACTTCTTTTAGATCTGTAAAAGACCATTTGAGAACTGTAAGAGGGATATGTCTGAGCTAAGGTTATAGGCTAAGGAAGACAGAAGAGCTTTAGAATAGAATAGAATAGAATAGAATAGAATAGAATAGAATAGAATAGAATAGAATAGAATAGATCAGGTTGGAAAAGACCTTCGAGAACATCGAGTCCAACCTATCACCCAACACTATCTAATCAACTAAACTACGGCACCAAGCACCCCACCCAGTCTCTTCTTAAACACCTTCAGTAATGGTGACTCCACCACCTCCCTGGGCAGCACATTCCAATGGACAATCACTTTTTCTGGGAAGAATTTATGGTTTCCTTTACAACTGCTGCATGAGCACAAGGACTATGAAAACCTCTCAGTTGCTGATTTTCCTCTTAAAAGCAGAGAAAAGGCATGGCAAGACCACTGAATGATGTCATCATAGCTAAAAAGCAGGCCAAGTCTAATCAATTAAAATTTGGACTTCAAAATTAAAGCAGAAGCAGTCTTTTGAAATAGAAACTTATTGCAAGTGGGAAGTTTCATTTTGTAAAATCATCACTGAAATCTGATGATACTGAATGCCAGATCAGGAAATGAAGCAGAGATTTATCCAATTAAAAAGATCAAAAATAGTAACTCTTGTGAATATTGAAAACTGGTTAAGAGGGTTTAGGCAACATGAGCATAGCAGACCCCACATACAGGGGAGTCTTTAATCCATCTCACCAGCCTTGTGGGCAAGAGTCATGTTTGACAAAGTGGTCCATGTTGAGACACACCATCTATAAGGAATATCAGATACCATCTATAAGGAATATCAGACTCCAAGGTGTGGTGGGTTGAAGTTTCCCCCAGCATTAACTCACAATATTATACAGATATTTACAATTAGCAAATAACATGGAAACCCCCCTGGCCCCCAAAAGAGAGAGCAGGGAAGGTGCTCCACTGGCCCTCCAAACCTCCACCCCTGTACCAGAGGAAAAGAGGAGTTGAGAGGAAAGAATATTAGTTCTTATCTTCAAGGCCAGCCAGAAGTGTTATGATCTCACAAGCAAAGCAGCAAAGCCAGAGAAAAGAAAAGGAATGGGAATGGATGTGAAATGTGAAAGATTGTTATGGTACAGCTGCTCCTATCCCACATTTTGTCTAATGCATTTGTTTAGAATAATCTTTTGTTTTCCTTTTTACACCAAATAGTGATTTATTTATATTTTTCTACTTTTCTGCTCAAAATCTGCAGCTAAATTTTAAAGGCATAGCCTAAAACTGCCACACAAAGAGATGTCAGGCTTCATAAAGCTGGTAATGTCAATGTATATCTGAAGCACTAGCTAATATTTCACAAATCCAAGGAGTGTGCACAGAAATAATCACTAGCAATGACAAGCTTTAGGAAAGCACCTGGGAATACTGTCAATGAAAATGAGCACACTAGAAGCAGTCTTTTCTAAAAGAGTTTTCACCAAACTGTTTTTTGCATTTCGATTGTGTTTGCTTCCTTTCTCTTTTTAAGATCTGTTTGGGGAATTATGTGGCATTCAACCAATAGATGTGGGGTTTTTTTTTCATTAGAGATAATAATTTAAGATGTCCATGGAACCTGGTCTGTGCATGAAATCTTTAATCACCCCATTACTCCCCAGAAAACACAGGTATTAATAATTCATCTTTCATCATGTTTATGAATAGGACAACCTTCTTTTCATTCACATCATTCTGTGCTTCTTGACCAAACCTGAGAGGGAACACAGGAGTGAACTTTGCTTCTGCAAAGACGTAATTATCACTAATGATATAAGGAGCAATTTCATAACTTCTTGATATTTCAGGGATGATATTTCCTGGCCCTAGAGTGGGTTTACATCACTATAAAGATGGTTTTGAAATTTTGCTGGTCTGTATGCAATACAGAATTCCCACCAATTCTTAAATTCTCCATACAGACATCAATTTTCTTTTGGCAAAGAGTAACACTTTAGGACATATTTGAGCTAACACAATGATGTAAAGGAACTTGACCAGGAGCCTGAATTTTAGCTCAGATTCTAAGGTAGGTGCAAATTAAGCCAATATAATTTCTTGGGGTTTTTTTGACATTCACATATCTGGAAAGACATATCATACTCTGTTTTTCTAGTATCCAGGGCCTTGGATCCTTGTGTATTTTTAATGTTTTTTAGCATCATCTAAATTATATGTGAAGCCTTGCAGTTATCAGTAATTTCCCCTTGGATGTTGACTTGCTGGAACGTGTCCAGAGAAGGGCAACAAAGCTGGTGAGGGGTTTGGAACACAAGCCCTATGAGGAAAGGCTGAGGGAGCTGGGGTTGCTTAGCCTGGAGAAGAGGAGACTCAGGGGTGACCTTATTGCTCTTTACAACTACCTGAAGGGAGGTTGTAGCCAGGCAGAGGTTGGCCTCTTCTCCCAGGCATCCAGCACCAGAACAAGAGGACACAGTCTCAGGCTGCGCCAGGGCAGGTTTAGGCTGGATGTTAGGAAGAAGTTCTACACGGAGAGAGTGATTGGCCATTGGAATCGGCTGCCCATGGAGGTGGTGGAGTCACCTTCACTGGAGGTGTTCAGGAGAAGACTTGATGGGGTGCTTGGCTGTATGGTCTAGTTGTTGGGTGGGTTGGATTGTTTGATGGGTTGGACGCGATGATCTTGAAGGTCTCTTCCAACCTGGTGTATTGTATTGTATTGTATTGTATTATTATTCTTTCAAGGCAAACTTAACTAGACAAAGAATTTTGCACCAGAAATAAACTTGGCCCACTCTAAAGTTAAGAAGCTGGAAATGGGCAGCTTCATTTCACAGTATCACAGTATCGCCAAGGTTGGAAGAGACCTCAAAGATCATCAAGTCCAACCTGTCACCACAGACCTCATGACTAGACCATGGCACCAAGCGCCACGTCCAATCCCCTCTTGAACACATCCAGGGACGGTGACTCCACCACCTCCCTGGGCAGCCCATTACCAATGATGAATGACTCTCTCAGTGAAGAAGTTTGCAAGTGAATTAATGGTATGCCTTATGCACAATAAAATGTATGGAGCCATACAGTCTGATTAACTGATTTTTACTTATCCTGTAGTTTTTCTAATTTCCTTGCTTCTTCATATTCACTAATAAGATGCCTGTGAGTTTTGCTAACAAATTAGACTTCAACTGTACAGTAACTCTTATGTTTTTCTTTAGTTTGTTCTACTGGATACATTGTTTGCTTGAAATAAATCCCTTCACAAATGAATGAATATTAGTCCTAAGCCTGTACTTATGAATGAAAGTTTATTTGTGATATCAAATCATATAACAGAAAACCCCTTTGATATCATTACAGAATATTTTACAGTGCTAAAACAAGGATGCAATGTCATCTAACACTGAATATTATGCTAGCGTATGAGAAAAAAGAATGCTATTTAATTTTGAATAGGAGTCTTGCGTTATGGCAAGATTTTTCCTTAAGGAAAATAGACTTCATTAAAATGTGCATGTACTTTCTCTTTTACATCATACACTTTTCAGATTAATGTCTTTCTAGTATAACACCTCATATTACAAGTTGGCTCATTTATGATACATGAGATTTGCTGTACCCTGACCATTTATTTTTCTCTGGCAAAAAAAAAAAAAAAATCTTCAATTAATTATTTTAATCTCATTTGTCTGTGTTTCAGCTACCAAACATCATTTTGCATTTTTACCAAGAAAGTGGGCAGAATCAGAACTACCGCCTCCATAGGTGTAAGACTCTTTACCCTGTGCAAGTTTTAATTTGGCCACTGGATTGCCCCACTTCTCAGTAAGTCATATATTGCAGATAGGTTTCTCAGTGAAAGAAACCAAACCAAAACCAACCAAACAACAAAAAAATCACTCAAAAAATTCTACCACAGGCATTTTTAAGATTAAATTTTCCACTAACAAAGAACTTACTCTGTTTCCATATGCATAGTCCTACCTAGATGTGAAGGAAGAGATAAGTTGGAACAAGCAAGCTACATTAAAGACAAAAAGCCGTTGCATAATAATCCATTAAACTGTGTTTTTTTTTTCAGCAGCAGCAGCCAGTAGTAGTTACATCACTGAATTCTATTACTCTCAAGTGAAAGGTTAGGGAGAAATCTAAACTGTTTTTTTTAACCCGCCTGCCCTTGTTGGAAAGTGTGGCCTCATCATTCAGGGCAAGGTTACCAGGCACAACTTCTTTGGATCATCAGTTGCCTACTCTTATTAATGTGCTTTGAATCATTGAATTTTTCAGACACCAGATGCAGTATGACCATTTATGGTAGAATTTGTTCTGACAAGATCAGAATAGACCTTGATTCACCTCCTTTATTGGAAGTATGAGACACTGTAGGTCACCACTGCCAAGACTGTTCTTTTATTAAAGGAAAAGACTTCTCATTCATTTTCTGGCCTGTCACTGAGAAGTCTCATCTTTATTACACAGTGGCTTTTGAACTACAGTTTGATTTCAGTCCCTTTTTTCTTCTGTTCAGGAATAAAACCTTTTTTTGTTTTTCTTTTTTCTGTTTTACACTACCAAGCCCATCATACTGAGCAGTCTCCTTATGGCTAAAGTCCTGTAAAACGTGCAACACAGAGTAATAAGACATCCCTTTTTTAAAAGCAATCATCAATGCATCACAGAGGCCTCAAGAAACTATCATTCAAAAGAAAAAAATAAATCACACTTCTAATTGTATAGGGAGCCGCAGTGAAATCAACAAGCTAGCACATAAATTATTTAAATTATTTATATATATATATATATATATATATATAGCAATCCCCAGCTATTGATGTTCTGAAGGAACACAGACAATAGTCAATGTCCACACAAAGGTCTGCAGTGCACCTAGAAGATTTTTAGAGGTATCTCCTGAAATATTCATAGAATTAGTATAGCTATAGTTGTGACTTGGTATCTGTTCTTGACATTCTCATTAGACCCTGTATACAGAACAGTGAGGCAATAAAACAACTCCTGCAGTACTCAGATTTTTAATCCATTCTGTACTCGACAGCCAATGAAACTGGATTGACATATTACTAGAGGAGATCTTTTCATTTGTTACTTTTAGTCCTCAGTGACCTCTACAATAAAAAAATGGATGGCACTTTTTTAACAGTCAATATAAAAGGAGTTTGTTGTGCTTCATAGAAATTTCCCCCAGAGAACAAATCTTTTATCCTATTATTTACTATTTTTCTATTTATTGAAATGATTTAAAGTTAGAAAGATTTCTAATGTGGTAGAGGCTGGAATTCAGAGGTGAAAGCCTCTCCATCACTTGGAAACAGTTCTGAGCTATCAGCCAACTAGCACCTATACGCTCAAATGCACTGCAGTTCTGATGGATGGATAGTGTAATGCTCCTATGGTACCCTGCTGATCGATTTATCACACCAACTATTTCTCCACCATGATCCCCTTAAGGAAAAGAAGAAAACAGGGAGGGTAGACCTAGGGACATAAAAAGAAGTAAAACAAAAATAATCTCCATCAAGCTAGTAGCAATTTCCCAGTGGCACCAGCAACTGACAGGGCCTTGTACCATAAGTTGATGAAACTTGCAGTAAGTGGTATGTCATCTGTGAACTCCACTAGTTAAAACTGCAGGGCAGTTGGTGTCAGAATGACAGAGGACGAGAACAGACTTTGAAACTTCATTTCACTTATATGAATTTTGTTACTAAAAGACGCAAAATATGTCCCATTTCGACATATGGCATAGTAGTATGCCATTATTGTTTTTGTTACTGTTTGAGCAACTCTCTTTTTATGATCTCAGATCTCCCGGCAAAGACAAAAAAACCTACTGTGGTGGTGAGAGAAAGTTTAGTTCTCCCCCACAAAAGAAACCATGGCTAACTCAGTCAGAGAAGCAAAAATGGATAAGCTATATTTACAAGCAGGATGAAGTGCAGATGATTATATACACAATATACAGTATTTATAATATATAAAAAAATATGCAGCAAAGAATGTAACACAGAAAACCTTTCCCTCCTCCAAGGAGAAGGGTCCCCCAAAATAACCCCTTCTCTCCCTTCCTCTTTTTTTTTTTTTTTTTTCCAAAAAGGATTAAATAGAGAAAAGGTGATTATTAAGGAAGAAATTCTGTTAGCTCAAAGCGTATGCAAGCATTAGTTTCTTATCTGGTTAGTTGAAGATCAGCACCTGCCAGCATGGACAGAAGACATCTGTTCAGAGAGACTGAAACAGACTGACCGACCTGACTGAGATTCAAACTGAACTAAAGCTAAAATTTAAAGTTTCATTCTACCAATCTACCAGTGAAATTCATTTAGAATTGTTTTCATTATTACACCAAAACATTCAGCCAGAGTGTTCCAGTAACTGTCCCTTTCTTAAAGGCATAGCCTGAAACTGTCACACCTACTAATACATGGGGTTTAATCTCTTGATATACTGTTTGTTTAAAACTTCCAATACTGTTCTTTAATTAAAACAAATGCAAAAACATAACAAAACAAAACAAACCATGAAACAAAACAAACACAACACAGCAACAACAGCAACAAAAAACCAAAACCCACCAAACCCCACAAAAAAACCAAGAAGATAAAAAAAGTGCTGCCATCAAAAAAGAAAGATTTTGCTGCATTGTTAGTTGATGATGACAATATCAATAGTGACATTTGAAGTTTAAAAGTCCTTGGAACTGGTTCAGTGTATTAGCATATTTAGAAAAATCCTGGCATATCAGTTTCACATAAGACCATGACTTTACTTTGCAATGTGACATACTTAAATCACTGGTCACTTGAACTGAATGAATGAATAAATGAATTGTAATGCAAATAGCAAGAGCAGAGTTTGGGCAGTAGTTCAATGTGACAAAGTATTCTGGAGAACTTTAACAAGATCTTCAGCTACTGGTAAGTGAACTGATTTTGAGTCAATGGTAAACTCCCTCATTTGGAAAAATCAAGCACAGAACTACAAATTAGGCCACCCTGGACAGGGGAAGAAAGGAAGTCTGCATAATAGTTTTTACTTCTCAAAGTAATCCTCAGTAGAAAGACTTCAGAAATTAAGTCTTGGATAACAGAATGGCTGTTTCCTTTCTCTCCCATCCCTAGTTATCACAAAAAGAAAAAAATCTCCATTATGTGGTTGCTTGATTTCTGCAGTAGGCAGTAGGTCTATATATCATGTTATATTTTTCATTAAAATGTTATTGAAATAGTCATTCCTCTTCTGTTTACAGTGGCTGAAAGACAGAGACTTTATCAAATGCAATAAATATTTGAAATGTGCTTAAAATTAAATTTGATACTGAGGGGAGGGAGGAGATGGGAATTATTCCTCTCCCTCCCCAAATCAAGAAAGAAATAAAGAAAATAATCAAATATATTTATAGACTACTTTCCTAAGACTTTTTGAGGCAGGAAGGGGAGAGTATTCAGAGGAAATATATTTGCCCAATTATTTTATTGGTTCTCAGACACCAAATAATGGCCTCTGTTGAAGACAGAAGCTGTGTTTGGTGCATCATTGAAAATCTGTAGATGATACCAAGTTGAGTGGTGCAGCTGACAAGTCTGAAGGATGGGATGTCATCCAGAAGGACTTGGACAGGCTGGAGAGGAGATTTGAGGAGAATCCCATGAGATTTAATGAGGTAAAGTGCAAGGTCCTCCACCTAGGTCAGAGCAATTTTAGATACAGGCTGGGGAGGATGAAATTGAGAGCAGTCCTGCTGAAAAGGACTTGGGGTACTATTAAATCGCATCACAATCCTGGGCCAGGAGATTGAAAAAGATGATTCTATCACTTCATCTAGCTTTGGAGCCCTCAACACAGGAAGGACATGGACCTGATGGAGCAGTTCCAGGGGAGGGCCACAAAAATGATCATGGAGGCTGGAACACCTCTTCTATGATGACAGGCTGAGGCAGATAGGGATGTTCAACACAGAGAAGTGAAGGCTTCAGGGAGATCTAATAGTAGCCTTCCAGTACCTGAAGATGACCTTGAAGGCTGGAGAGGGAGTGTTTATAAAGGCCTGCAGTGATAGGATGAGGGGCAATGGTTTTAAATTAGAAAAGATTATATTTAGGTGGAATATTGGAACAGGTTGTGCAGGGGGTATTTGAGGCCCCATCCCTGGAGATATTCAAGGTCAGGCTTGACAAGGCTCTGGGCAACCTGATCTAGTGGAGGATGTCCCTGCTCACCGCAGGGGGATTAGATTACATGACCTCTGGAGGTCCCTCCCAAAACCAAACCATTCTATGATTCTATGATCTCAAGGTTTTCAAGACGAGCATGAAACCATAGCTGAGCTGATCTTTACAATCATTCCCCTTCAAGCAGGATTCTGGGCTACAGACCTCCACATGTACCATCTAACCAATATTTCTGTATAAAATTCCATGAATATCCTTATGTTTCTACATTGTCTTCTTGCTTTTGGGTTACAGGATCCTTATAAACACACAACACAATATTTATTTTCTTGCTTTATGGAAGGGAGAAAACAAAAGAACCCCCAGATCCTGCAACCCAATGTGTTGCTTTCTTACTACAGTTGTCTTAATTGAGCAGTTGTCTCTTTACTGAATACTGCACATACTGGAGTTTTTTCTAGGAGAAAGACACTTTTTCTGATGGTATTTGCTTTCATTCTTTCAGAATAATCACTTTGTTTAATGCCTTACACTGAACATGGTTTTAACAGTTATTTGCCTAGAGGTGATGAAAGAATGGGGGCTGGTTATTTTTTTTTTCCTTTCTGATCCCTTAACACAGGGGGAAAATGGTAGTATTTGCTATAAGGATTTATTTTAGACAAAGACTTTCACAAAGACAAAAATATGAAATCCACAGCCCCTTTAGACACTTCACTTTCTCAAGTAATTGAATCTTTTGCTCTTCAAGAGCAGCCTATTACAAAGCAAATTGGTGCTTTGTTTCTCTTTAACAATCTCTCTTCTCCTCTGATATCATAATCTTGCCAGTCAGTTAGTTGAAGCACGTTGTTCCATTTGCTTGAATAAACTACTGTAAAAAGTACTCAATGACCTACATGAACATAATGTTCAATTTACTCCCTAGGACTGAATGACAAAAGAAAGGTGACTTTTAATGATTCTAAAAGCATCGAATGAGATCAATAAACCATCAAAGATTTGATCCCAGGAGACCTCTTAGCAGCTCTCTTTGCTCATAGTCTCCTTTCAGAGAAGATTGTATGTGAAAATCAAGCTAGCTGTCTGTTAATGGATTTTAAAGCTCTTTCCTATGCATTAAGTAAAGTATAATTATCACCTGCATTCTTTGAGCTTTCAAGAATGTTACTTGTGTGTCTGCTATATTCTTGTTTTGATGAAAACTACAACCTTTTATCCTCAAAAACTTTGTTTTTTTAAAAAAACACAATTCTCTAAGTAGGCACTTGATTTAGGAAGAAAATTAGGGTTTTTTGCAGAAAAAAATGTGGCAAATAAATAAATTAAAAGCTAAATACTGCAGATACAGAGCTTGATTCAGTTCTGTAGGTGTCCTTTTGTGGCAATCTGACTCCTCTGTTTCTCCTGCAGAGAGACAGAAGGATCTCTAGGCAGCCCCTGGCTGAACACATCATGGGAATGGTACCCTTACAAAATAGTATTTTGCTGGGGTAAAAAAAAATATTATATTGATCTGTTCAACAGTGACCAAAATGAACTTGTTTTAACAATAAATTAGGTTTACTAGATGTTCTTATTTGTATCACTGAGTCTCATTAACAACCACCTGATCAATACAACAGCAAAGAACGACTCTTAATAGTCTGCATTATGGTAAATTACATGGCTTTGTTCTTTTCCTTCTGCTTGGGTGAGGGGAGTAGAGAGAATTTCAGGGGTTTGGCAGATTAGCATTTTTCAAATCAAAATTTCTAACATGTAGTTCACCATATTTCCCTGAGTACAAGCTTTGTTCTGTGCAGATTAATACTGCTTTCTGGTACTTGTATAAAATCTGCTCTTAATTGAAGCAGCTTTTTATTTTAATTCAAAGATATGATCATGGGGACTGCAACACAAATGTGTCCCAGTGTTGTGCTACCACATTAGAGACAGAGAAAGAAAGCAATCTGAACAAAAGTGTAATTGTTCTATTTCTCAAACTGAGTTCTATACAGAAGACGCATTTTGTAAAGTACAATGCAACTCATCTGACATGCTATCTCTGACAGAGAGGAGCCTGATACATCAAGAAATAATCACATATACCATTAAATTGTTCAATAGGGAATTTACATTTATATAACTGTCCTTTCACACTTGGCTAGAAGATGGATTTTGGTGTGCTAGAGTAAGCTAATGAACACATTTTAAGAATATAACCTTATCTCCTTTAAAATAACTCTCAACATTTACTTGAATATTACAGTTACAAAGGTGTAAATTTGAGGGACCAAAGGAACCTGCTCTCTGTCTGTAAGTTAAATACAGATGTGAAGTAGCTGGCTGGAGTATGGCTACCTCATTTGACAGGCAGTTCTGAATTTCAAGGTATTTTCTTAATTTTACTTCCCTCTTCATTATTTCTCACAGAACAATGAGCCCAGCACTGTCTGTCTCTCCCTTCATTTTCTCAGCAGAAAAAGAAAAAAATATAAAGAAAAGCAAAGCTATCTTCTTAATTTAATAAATTCAGACTACCTTCTTTGAGCCTGAGGCCAGCAGTAGGAAGCAAGAGCAATGAGAACCATCTTCCTTGTGCTCTGTAAGTATTATGTACATATGCAATATGCATACAGGGACTCAGAAATATTTCTTATTAAGGGAAAGTGCTACAAATCCTGTTCAGACAAATTGAATACTTGGGTATGTTATTGAAGATCTCATAATTTTACTTGGAAGATTATATGCAATTTCTCATGCAGTTCACCATGTGTTTCCTTAGAATAATTCCATTACTGAAATGAAGCCACTTCCCCAGAAGCATTGGTGACTTTTAGTCTAAACTATTGTACTTGGAACAAGGCCACAGAAATTGTTTTAGCAGTATTTAGAATTACAGCAAGTTGCTGAAATATATTCTATTTTCACACTGAAGCCCAAGCCCTGCTTTCTATTATGCAATAGAGGAGAGGTTTTTTTCTTTTTCTCCCACACTTTTGACTAACCTGCTTATTATTATCCAAACTTAAAATGGCATTTATCATTGTGCAATGATCATTTGGTAAAAGAAATTGCAAACTAACATTTTCCATCAAATTTTCTCATTTGTCATTTGGTGCTAAATTTTCAACAAAAATATGATTTAAAAAATAGAAAAAATTCTTCCCTTTTTTAATAGTAATATTTACTAAAAATACAGTAAAATAAAAATCACTTCCTGATTTATGCAAGCCAAAATAATTGGATAAAACTGAAAATGTTCTCCCAGCTCAGAATCATAGAATGTTTTGGGTTGGAAGGCACTTTTAGAGGTCTAGTCCAACCTCCCTGCAGTGAGCAGGGACATCGTCTGCTACATCAGGTTTCTCGGAGGTCCATCCAATCTGACCTTAAATGTTTCCAGGGATGGAACATCTATCATCTCAGAGCAACATGTTCCAGTTTCAGCAACAACACTAAAATATTTCTTCCTTACCTCTAGTCTAAATCTACCTTTCTTTTAGTTTAAAAACATTACCTGTTGTCCTGTTGCAAAAGGCCCTGCAAAAAAACAAAAGTCCCCATCTTTCTTACCCCTTTAAGTATTCAAAGGCTGCAATAAGGTCTCCCTGGAGCCTTCTTTTGTTCAGGTTGAACAATCCCAAATTCAACCTTAACTTCTATGCAGTCAGATAAGAACAAATTTTATTCCATATCCAACTGCAGTCCTGAAGTCAGTTTTTGACTCCTTAACCTCTTGTCTTCAGTGAAAATCAATAAAGGTATGTTGTGGTTTAGACCCATTCAGTAACTGAGCCCCACACAGCCACTCACTCACTGCCCCTCAACTTCTTGCTCCCCACAATTCCGCCAGTGGGGTGGAAAGCAAAATCAGAATTAAAAAAGTCCATAGGCTGAGATAAAAAGAGCTTAATAGAATAACACAAAGAAGAAACAAGAAAAATAATAATACTAATGAAGAAATGAGCAGAATGAGTGATACAAAATGCAGCATGCTCACAGGGATGCCTAGCCCTGTTCCTGCCACACTCTAAGCCCACACATATGCTCAGGACAGCCTTTCCCTTACAGAGTGGGCATGGCATCAGTATATCGCACGTCCTGTTGTCTGGTTCCATCCTGGGTGTGGCCCCTTCTAGGTCTTGGGAGAAATAACATTCTAGACAAATCCAGGACAAGGAAATTATTTTAACATCTGAAAATTCCAAATTATATAGAAGGTTCATAGCTCATAATAATTGGTTTTACATGATGATAGAATAGTTTTTAAATGAATACTGTTACTAATAAGAATTTTCCACCGAAATTTGAGTGCACAGATGTCTGATTCTTTCCCTGTTTTATGTTCCCCTGCACCTTAGGTGGATATTGTCAGAAGAATATAATAAAAACATACTTAGTTTGTATGTATACTCTGTAGGTTATGGACAATAATTTTCCATCCTTTTTGGTCCCAAACAAAATGAGACAGCATCTTATGAACTATTCCCAACAAAGGAGTTGTAAAAAATATGAATACAGGAAAACTAACAAGTTTAAAATCAGAGGAATCACTGAGAGAAGTTTAAATCATAACTCTTATCTAGGATCCTTATTAGAATAAACAAAAAACAGTAAGTTCCAAATAAACATAAAAAGAGGCATTCTCTGTTTATGACAGTAAATATCTGCAGGCATGAGAGCTGGCTGAACTGATTTAACAATAATCACATTAGTTGCTTAAGCCAGAGAGGAATCCAGGTCTCCCAATTACTAGCTCACTTAACTCTATGGCAGTATAACTTTCCAGTCAAAATATTGATTAAAACTGAAAATAAAAAGTAGTAATATTGACCAAACAAATTAAACAGTGCACATTCTGGCACTAAACACAATTTATTATTTTCTGTGTCTTGAAAAACAGCTATTGATTGTCAACATCTGGCTACAAAGATACTTCCTGTCAACCCAGTTTTATTAAGGACAGTGATATCAACTGACTAAAATAAAACAAATAAAAGCAACTATTTTTTTGTATAAAACCAGAACATTAAAACTATATTATGAATCATTGTAAGGCAATAGAAATAAGTGTCTTTTGTAAGCCATTTTGCATAACTTCTGCCTCATTTTCCGCTCATCAAAAGATTTGGAGACTTGATGGGGTGCTTGGTGCCATGGTTTAGTTGTTTAGGTGGGCTGGATTGGTTGATAGGTTGGACGTGATGATCTTGAAGGTCTCTTCCAACCTGGTCTATTCTATTCTATTCTATTCTATTCTATTCTATTCTATTCTATTCTATTCTATTCTATTCTATCCTTAGATATATTTATATGTGAGATACATAGGAGATTATTTTCTTCCAGCAGGGAAGGAAAACTTCAAGAAATCAGACACATTCAAACTAATGAAGAGAACAACACTGGGACTAATCCCATGTGGTCAGTTGTTATAGGCTTAAATTTATTTAAACTGTTGTTTTGCTGTTTGTTGGTTGTTTGTTTTTTTTCTTAAACTTATGGCATCATTCTTTCCTTGTTTCAGACACTGCCAAAACAACCAGTGTTGGAAGCACAACTTCATATGGGTCCTTTTGCCTCTCAATGCTCAAGCTTTTACGCTCTTGCTATTTCTATCTCCCAAGACAGGGGGAAAAAAAAATCCGTATTTTTTTTTAATTTTTTTTAGAAGTGCAGTAAATTGGTAGTGCTTTGTTTCCTTTAGGACTAAGAGATAAAGCTTTAGTATTATTTTCTATAATTTTTATAAACCTGTTTCTCTGGCTATATTCCCTATTAAAGCTTAATAAGATCATTCCATTCATAGACTATAACAGGAGAGAAAAGGTGCAAAACTACCACAAATTATTTATGAACACACAGGGACTGCATCTTCTCAGAGATGCCTGCCATGTCACACCTGAAGAAAGGCAAAAACCAGCCTGAACCTACAAGTAAAAATTTCACCTGTAAATTTAGTTTTCCCCTGGTTAAGATGAGAAAAAAATTACACTGGTTAATTATACATGGACTGGAAAAAAGACTTTGTATGGAATACACCTATGAGATCTATCTATAGAACACATTAGAGTTTGCTGTGATCCAAAACCTTAACAAATACATATTGTATCTCTGCGTTCTGCTGAACAACCACAATCAGTGCCAGCAAACAACTTAGCTGAAAAGGAATTTGACAAAACATTTTTGTCATTTTAAAACAGTTCCCAGAAAACAACTTATTCCACTGAACTACCTTTAGTCAATGAAATTCCCCTGCAATAAAAATACAGTCAGAAAACAGCTTTTTGATGTTACTTTGGTCATCCATGTGCCCTCTGCACTTGTGGCTGCAAGGTTTATAAGCCAATACTCCAGGCTAAGTGCTGGAGTCTATACCACTTAATATAGTAGGGCAACTGACGAGATTCGAGCCTTAATCTCTTGGCTGCTTAACTGTAACTTCACTCTCTGATATTGTTTTTGGGCTCCTCTGCTATTTCTGCACCTCTTCTCTGAGGGAAACTAGATTAAAGACAACTGAATGAGCCAATTAAGACCATCTCAGCAGTGTATTCTTATGTAGCAAAACAATCATAGCCTTAGCTCTCTAAAGTAGCCAGTCTAGTTTATCATCTTATATCTATTACTGTGACAACTGAAAAAGTCAACAAAAGGTAAAATAGATCTTATTAATCTGAAATAAACAAAAAAAATTCCTCTTCAGCTCATTGAAAAACTCTATTGGCTACATCCATAATACTAAATGAAGTGGGCTAGGGCACAATTCACTGACCGAGGGCAAACTGATGACAATGTTAATTTTATACAGCTATTCTTTTTCCTCTCTGCCCCTACCAGACAGTCTCATTCTTACAGTCTGAGGCACAGGCTATACCCTGAACTGTATTCAGACTTTATGCCCGTAGGGATTTCACTCTAATAAAGTCACAGTAGTTAAAGTAAACTTTATCCGATTTCTGAGAGGCAGAGTAACCATCTTCTGCTATGTGCATTAGATCTTCTTAATGTCTTTACTCTATCCAAAAATTTAAGCATATGTTTAATTGTGCTAAAAAAGTTTTTTAATTTCCTAAATTAAAGAACATATTCAAACATTATGCTGAGCCACAGCCTAAATCCCTAAGGACTTTAACATTTTTTTCACCCCGAAATTGCTCCTTTCCCAGCAATCACAGCTGAGGTTGCAGCTGTCAACATGGACACTCAGCTGCCTGCCACTGGCAGTGGAGACTTCTCAGCTCTGAATCACTATCCAAACGACCATCAGAACTGTAATGGTTTGGGCTTATTGTCATTGCAGACAATCATTGTGTTCATGTACATGTATATGTATGCATCTATGTCTGGGATCTTGCTTGTTTGATGGATTTCTAGCCTGTATTAGTTCAGCTGTGCATTTGTGAGTAACATTTTATTTACCTTTTTGATATTATATAAAAATACTGGTTCCTTAGGCCAAACCTAGTATCTGCTTAAAGCAATGTAAAACTATTAATTAATTTACATAGATTTATCCTGTTAACTATGCAGATGTCTAGGCTATTTTGATCTTATTTTCTATATAAGACAGTAAATTCTGGATTTTATGTTTTGTCCCATTTCTCATGAAATCACATTTTAGAAAATGATTTTTTAAATTGCTGTTCCAGTTATTCAGTGAATTTTGAGAATTAGATTAAAGTTAACCAATTGTGTTATTATCAGTTACTCCTCCTGACTACAGTGCTGTTTGCAATGTATAACAAAATGAATATTCATTCCAATCTTGCCAGCCAGCTGGTGGAAGTGCTAAATACCATTATTCCAGAGAAGATGGAGCACCCAATTAATCCAGATATTCAGACAGCTTTGGGCTGGTGGAGGCTAATTTGTCTTTTAGTAGTAAAAAAGCAAAAACATGTCAGCAACAAGCGTGCCAGTTGTTCAAAAATTTTGCAAGTCACACTTTATTGGAAGGGATGACCATATAATTTGAAACAAACTCCTTTCTGTAATTACAAACATAATATGTTTAAAGAGAGCTCTATTTAAAGTGCATTTACCCAAAGTACTAGAGACCTAGTAGGATGACTTCATAGTTTTATCTATAGCATTCCTCATTCTAGTATTCATGCAAATGACCCTGCATGGAAATCTTATTGCTTGATACTATGATTATTCCCTGCATGTGAACAACACTCTCTTGTGAACAGTCTTGGGCTACTTAGGTTTCTCTATTTCCTTCTTCCCCTATTTTGCTCTTCTCACTTTTCTCTTGTTAGTATCATATTCCAATCTTAGAAATATTGATTGCCTTAGAAAGAATGAAAATGCCCCTGGCATCAGTCAACTTGAGGGTTCATACTGAAGATAGGAAGGTCTCCTACACATATAGGAATCTAGGGCCAAGCACCATAATACTCAAGTTCCATTCAAGTCTGAAAAACTGCACAGAAATATTGTAATGTGCTGCATTAACTATTATCTAGTTAATACTGTCCCTGCTTATTACACAAGGGTTGGACTAGATGACCTTTAAAGGTCCCTTCCAATTCAAAACATTCTATGATTCTATGGAAAGTTTGGAGAACACACACAAATGACAAAATAATACAATACAATGCAATACACCAGGTTGGAAGAGACCTTCAAGATCATGGTGTCCAACCTATCATCCAACACCACCTAATCAACTAAACCATGCAACCCAACACCCCATCAAGTCTCCTCCTGAACACCTCCAATGAAGGTGACTCCACCACCTCCCCAGGCAGCCCATTCCAATGGGCAATCACTCTCTCTGTATAGAACTTCTTCCTAACAGCCAGCCTAAACCTGCCCTGGCACAGCTTGAGACTGTGTCCTCTTGTTCTGGTACTGGCTGCCTGGGAGAAGAGATCAACCTCTGCCTGGCTACAACCTCCCTTCAGGTAGTCGTAGAGAGCAATAAGGCCACCCCTGAGTCTTCTCTTCTCCAGGCTAAGCAACCCCAGCTCCCTCAGCCTTTCCTCATAGGGCTTGTGTTCCAAACCCCTCACCAACTTCGTTGCCCTTCTCTGGACACGCTCCAGCAAGACAACATCCTTCCTAAACTGAGGGGCCCAGAATGCACTATGATTGTTGGATAGGGTGGATTATACACACTGCACACACTTTTTCTGCACTTATAAATTCCCATGGTAAGCAATTGTGGACCACAGTCACAGGACACTGAATTAGCCAGACCTCTGATTTGACTAGGTATGAATCTTCTTATACATGGTATAAATTTTCACTAAAGCTACATGAGAAGCCATACGAGATTGTGCTATTAGATGTTGTGAATGTCATTATTATAACACAAGGTGAAAGAAATGAAGTTGTGTCTCAATGGCTAACTCTGTTGTTACACAATCCTAACACAAATTCAGAAATGTTCTTTCTCTCTCATACCAGGTGACTTAATAAATAAATTGTGCACTATCATCATAACTATCTGTTGGTTTTGCTGTTATAAAATGGGCGCTCTAATTTCTCTTCATAAAAACAAGCATGGCACCTCATGCACTTTGAAGAAAGAAATGTAATATGATGTAGTCTTGTGCCTTTCTTCAGGTATATGGATTTAAAATGAAATGTGAGCTCTCAGTCAGCTCAGAGTTTATCTGTTTCAGTTATGAAGGCCATTCTGCTCAGTGAACAACAGGGCACATTTGGTATGCAAAAGTACCCAAACTCTTTTATCTTGGATTAGTGAAGATGCAGCAACCACCCCTGACCTTTGTATAACTATGGAAGAAGTCTCTGCTGTTCTTCAGTCTTATCATCTAACAGCAGGTGTCACATGAAACAGAATGAAAACTCCATATATATTCAAGCTGTTTCTGATAGTTGACAGTCAGGGTAAAAAATTACTTGAAATTTTGCTCACATTTAAGATAATGTTTTAAAATACTAAATTGATTTAGAACAGAATTTCACTTGGGTTGCAGAGCTAATAACAAAGTTCTTATATTTTCTTCAACAGATGTTGATTTTTTTTTGTTTCCTAGTGGTACTGACAACTCTCATATCTTCCTTAGGACTTTCAATCCCTCTTTGATGTGTCATTCACTCATACCAGATAAAGCAGACACAAGTGACAAGACATTCTCTCTATATTTTGATTTTCTTTTCAGTTCCAAGACACCATAATCTAAAGGCACAATTAAACTTATGCTAGTATTGCCCACTTCTTGTCTATCTGGAAAATACAAGAAGTGTATGACACTCCAGTTTGTTAGCATCCAAAAGGTACATGGGCTGAGAAAGGGATAAGACAGCTTCCTTGTACTGGGACACACATGGGTACCACCTAGCTATAATAAGGTTCCACTTATTACTAATAGATCTTAATTTATAATCCCACAAAACATGATTGGCAAATATGTTCTCATCTAATTGGGGAAGATAATGGTGTGTCAGAGATGCAGAAACAACTCTGAGTAAATGCATGGAGCCTCTAGCAAAGATAATAACACCTCACTGTTACACAATTACTTTACATTTCCATATATTCAAAAGCTTAATCTTTTTAACGTGTTCTTCTCTACAGTGAAATCTGCTGCTTTCAGGTGATCATGTATAAGAGGAAAAGAATTAATGTCTTCCTTCTGTTTTCACCAAGAGACATAATAGCACATCATATGTGAAGAAAATTGTTTTCATAGAATGGCTTAGGCTGGAAGGGACCTCAGAGATCACCCACTCCAACCTCCCTGTCATGGGCAGGGATGCCTCTCACCTAGGTTTGGTTGCCCAAAGCCTTATCCAATCTGGCTTTAAACACTCCAGGGAGGGGGCATCCACAACCACTCTGGTTCTTTGTACTGAGGAGCTTCTTCCTAAGATGCAGTCTAAACCTGCTTTCCCGCAGCTTAAAACCATTCTCCCTAGTCATGCTGTTAGACACCCTTTTGAAAAGTCTCTCTTTAGCTTTCCTTTAAGCTCCCTTCAAGTATTGGAAGGCAGCCATAAGGTCACCCTGGAGTCTTCTCTTCTCTAGGCTGAACAACCCCAGCTCTCTCAGTTTATCCTCACAGCAGAGGAGCTCTGGCTTTTAGATCATCCTTGTGGCCCTCCTCTGGACTCATTATCACAGTTCTATGTCCTTCTTATGATGAGGACACCATATCTGCATGCAGTTGTTGAGGTGGAGTCTTACAGGAGCAGAGTAAAGTGGAAGAATCACCTCTCTTGGCCTGCTGGCCACACTGCTCAATGCAACCCGGGGTATGATTTGCCTTCTGGGCTGCATGAGCACAGTGCCAGCTCATGTTGAACTTCTCATCAATCCACACCTCCAAGTCCTTCGTCAAGGCTACTCTCAAACTACTCTATACCCAGCCTGTATTTGTGCCTGGGGCTGGCCCAACCTACATGCAGGAACTTGCACTTTGATTTCTTGAAACTCATGCAGTTTGCACCGGTCCACTTCTCAAGCCTGTCAAGATCCTCCTGGTTGGCATCCCTTCCCTCAAGTGAGTCCACTGCATCACATAGCTTGGTGTCATGAGCAAACTTGCTGAGAATGAGCTCAATGCAACTGTCCGTGTCACTGACAAAAGTGTTAAAGAGAAGGGGACCCAAGACAGGCTCCTGAGGAACTCAGCTTGTTTTTCTTAATAGTATAGGCTTAGAATTCAAAGATTTGAAAGCTTGTGATGGTGTGTACCTGTGCTATGACCTGTATCTTATTATTTTAATTATTTCTTTTCAATAACTAGAACTTCGGAACATGCTTCGGCCAGATCCAGGAAAAACCTCAAGCAGATATCTCTGTCCTTCTAGGTGCTAAAATGCAAATATTTGATGAAGTAATCAAAATTTATGCAGATTGAAGGATAGAAACAAGCACTACAACATCTTACATAATTTTAAGCACCTTTCAGACCAGGCCTTTGGCCTTTCTAGTTGTCACAGGCTTATGTATCCAGCCTGAAGTAAATCGCTTCATTAGCAGAACATCTCTGAAATAAAGTGAGGAAAGAGCCCTCAATATACTCCATCTTGCTATTTTTGCATGAAAAACAGAATGGTCTTCTACTGCACTGTCTTCTGAGGCTCATTGCAAGGTGAGGAAATGCAGGTCTCAAAGTAAGAATACAATACAATACACCAGGTTGGAAGAGACCTTCAAGATCATCGCGTCCAACCCATCAAACAATCCAACCCACCCAACAACTAGACCATACAGCCAAGCACCCCATCAAGTCTTCTCCTGAACACCTCCAGTGAAGGTGACTCCACCACCTCCACTGGTAGCCCATTCCAATGGCCAATCACTCTCTCCGTGTAGAACTTCTTCCTAACATCCAGCCTAAACCTGCCCTGGCGCAGCCTGAGACTGAGAAAAACAGGTACACATCACATCTGGGGGGATTAAACTTAAGCTTCCTACATGCTATTCTATACCTGTTTCTTATCTCTATAGTCATAAGATTTGTCAGGGAAGTGAGACCCATGTCCCTAAGTGAACTCCATGCAGCCCTTTGTGCTTTACAGGGCTATACTCACTTCATTAAAATTTAAATGGTAACTGGAATGCATAAGGCAAAGTAGAGACTTGACTGCTGCATAGACAATGTTAAAGTCCCAGGCCATCATGATTGTATTCAGGAACTAGTATGATATGAATAGGCTTTAGTTCAAGACTTCTTGAAAAGTGAAGTAGGAACCAAATTTCCAACCAACCAAATTTCCAGCCAGGTTGACTGAGAAGACTATAGCTTGATTTTTCATAACAAGTATGCACAAATCAGTGATCTGGATGAGGGGATAGGGTGTACCCTTAGTAAGGTTTCAGACGACACTCAGCTGGGAGGGAGTGTTGATCTGCTCTGCAGAGGGACCTGCACAGGCTAAGTGCCAAGTCCTGCACTTTGGACACAGCAACTGAGGCAACACTACAGGCTTTGGGAAGAATGGCAGGAAAGCTGCCCTGTAAAGAAATGCCCTGGGCATTTGATCAACGGGCAGCTTAACGCAAGCCAGCAGTGTGCCCCGGTGGCCAAGAAGACCAAAAGCATCCTGGAAAAGACCAAAAGTATCAGGAATAGTGTGACAAGCAAGACCTGAGAAGTGATTGTCCCCCTGTGCTTGGCAATGGTGAGACCACACCTTGAGTATTGTGTTCAGTTTTGGTGCCTTTACGACAAGAGAGATACCAAGGCTCTGGATCAGGTCCAAAGAAGGGCAACAAAGCTGGTGAAGGGTCCGGCAAATAGGTCTTATCCTCATAAGGGATGTCCTCCTAAGTGGCTGAGGGAACTGGGGTTGTTTAGTCTGGAGAAAAGGAGGCTGAGGGGAGACTGTCTTTCTTTCTACAACTACTTGAAAGAGGTTGTAGTGAGATGAGAGTCAGTCTCTTCTCCCTAGTAATAAGTGAAAGCATGAGAGGAAATGGCCTCAGGTTGCACCAGGGGAGGTTTAGATTCGATATTAGAAGAAACTTCTTTGCTGAAAGAGTTATTAAGCACTGGAATATGCTCCCCAGGGAGGTGGCTGAATCACCATCTCCCAAGGTATTTCAAAGATTCACAGATGTGATGCTAAGCAACATCGTTTAGCATCAGACTTGGAAGAGTTAGGTAATAGGTTGACTTGATTCTGTTATTCTATGTATAATTTCGTATACTTGGCATTGGTACCAGCTTTGTTGCTTCATTTAAAAATGTTTTCATTTTAACACATTGGTCTTCTCTCCTGTTCCAAATTACCCTTCTCTGCTAAGGAGAGGTCATTGGGTGATAGAATAATTTTAGTCCAGATATGGGCTAAAGGTAGACACTGTCAAACTCCTCTGAAGTTTAAATAAGACTAAGTATTGCAGATTACATCTACATAAAATATCAAAGCTGTGAAGTCAGAAGAAAAATAGAAAAAGAAATAATGAGAAGCAGAACTAAATGACTGAGAGAGTTTTATGACTGAATATGTGGAAACATAAAAGATGCCACTACATAAATTCAAAGAACGTGTTGTACAGCTATTACTTCTGAAAGCTTTTTGCTGCCGCTCCAAACAATGGCATTTCCCTTGTACTTGGTCAACTCTTGACCAGAAAATAAGCAAGCTTATTGAAGACAAAATTCTTGCAGGAGAGGCAGCAGAGAGAATCCCATTTTTTTGGTGCTCATGAACATGACCATAGGTTTGGCAGTGGAAGACCGAATAGAAATCAGCTACATCAGTTTGATTCCTTTTCCTTCTATTCTCACCAAATCCTACTTCATAAGCAGAGCAGATGAAAAATCCAAACTGACAACCCTATCTGATAGTGTGGAATGTGGTTAACTGTAAAAAGAGGGGGAAATAAGCTGTTTGTGATTTAGGCACGTTCAAAATGATTAATATCTTTTTCTTTCAATTTCTAATCTCTACAGTCAAAATATGCTTCCCTGAATAAGTATTTTCAAGAGAGCTTTGATAGCCCTGAAACAGTTCAAGCTGGTATACAGCTCTACAGGCTGGTAGATAATATCATGCTTCCAGTCTTTCTGTATCAGAAGGTATGAAATACAGTACATGTGCTAGACTTATGTTTTTCTTCTATCCACAAGAATAGTCACTTTAACTCATAAATATTTTAGGACATTCTTACTAATATGAACACTCTAGCAGAAAAATAGGCTTCCTACCTTCTGATTGTTGTTTTGTTTTTAATTTGAGTACTAAAACTGTGAAATATTCCTTCAAAAGCTGTTTCCTTAAGTGACTCTCTTCAAAACCTTGATCTCATTTCTATTAATCTCTCATAGCATTCACATTAATTGTGAATTATCCAGTGACTTCCCAACTTTCCACCAAAACATCCATTCTCTGTTACATAACTTCTTTAAGCTCTTCCCTTTTTCGTGCCTCTGTTTTCAGTAATTTACCATCACTACCCTACTACTGTAGGGATCCCACTGAATTGTATAAAAGGGGTGAATACTCTAGTCAAGGAAACCAACAGGGACTGTTACAGTAAATGTAAATGACAAAGGTAAAATACCAGGTCTTTAAGGTGTCTGCATAGCTATAAATTAATGGTATTATGCATCTGCCTATACTAGGCTCTCTCACAGTGTAAAGAATAATTTAGACTGGCACAACCTAATAAAAAATAACTTTAGATCAAAGTTCATAAAAATCCCATCAGTTCTCTCCTTTCACAAACACTTTTGCTCCAAAATGAGGGGGCCATGCTGAAATAAGCACAAACTGAAAAAGCATTGGAATGCCAATTGGTCAGAAGCAGCAGCAAATACAAGTTTTAAATATTCATGCAGCCATTTAATGGACAACACCAATGCTGCAAATCTCAGTGCCACTATGTCTTTTTCAGTGCAAATTAGTCAATCTAAAAATGTGCAAAGTGTACCTGAACTACTGGAAAAGTCATTACCTTATTGTTTGTTTAGATAATATGTTAATTCTAGACTCTGCTGTTTCAATATGATGTCACTTCTCTATGGATCAACTGGACAAAAACACAATGCTTTGACCTAATACCTAATATACAGGAAATTCATCCATAGGGAAAACAGCAGTATATGAGTGGAAATAAAGGAAGCAACAAGACATGTTTACAAGGAAAATGATCCATATGAACTCCAAGTCCAACTATTTTTCATTACTACCTAATCTAAGGTTGGGCTTGAATTATTCCCAGGTGTCACATACTCAGAGCACAAATTCAATAATTATTTTCTTCTGTCTGCCATATATTTTTTTTTAAAGGGCAAATCCTATCTCTCCTCTAGAAAAAAGTCTACCTACTACAACATTTTGTACCAAATCTTGTAGGGTGAAACAAGCCCAGTGAGTAACGGGATAGAGCATCAGCCCATAACCAACCTTATAGGAAAATGCCATGTAGCCTATGAATCTCTTGGTGCAGAGAAATAAGGAGATATTTTTTACAATACTTTTTGTGTCTGCATTACAATCAAAGAAATACTTTTAATCTGGGGTTTGGGTTTCTTTTGTTTGTAATAAATCATCTCTGCAGTTAACAAAGTCCATTCATTCAGACAGGAGGCAAAAAAGGAGGAACAGACGCAAAGAGAAACAAATAAGAATAAAGAGGGCAAGTTCAAGCATGGTATAATAAGCTGGAAACTGAAGGGGGGGGTGAAGTATACCAATGTCTTGGAAGGATCTCTAATCAAGTAAGAAGAAATGTGGAGAACAAAACTGTTAGCACTGGTTCAAATATGAAACAGAACCACACAATAAACATATAAAGCATATAAAGCTCTGGTTTGAAAATGTGCCACAGTAGGATAAGAAGCAAAAAGCAAACTAGGTCAAATAGCAGTTTCAGAACATGTGACACTAAGCCCATAATTTTAGGAAGATGGCTGACTGCAGTATTTATCTGCACAGTCCTACACATGTATTGGAACTATGGGGTGCTTTGGGCACATATCTGAAGACAAATGTGTCCTACTGAGACTTCAACACCTCCTACAGTGAGAACAGTACCAGCCTGGAAGGACTAACTTGAAGCTTCAGCTTTAGCTTTTCATAAAGATATGGTTAACAATAGTCTTTTTCTTTCTTTCCCCCACCCTTTTTTAAAAAGCAAGTAATTTTTTACTGCAGAAACAATTATGCCAAAGATGGGTACCAAGAGAAAGAGGTGTGGTACTGATATTAGCTTACTATTGTACAATGTACGTTTTCAATAAACTCATTGATAGTAAGAAGGTATCCACATATTAGTCCAGACAAACATAGGCTAATCTCCAAGGGTTGCCTATGAATAACTTTGGGAAAAGTTCTGCTTTGACTAGCATTTGGGTTTGTGTCCAAGTTTCTTAATGACTTCTTAGACTCTCTCATTAAAAACAGAGACATTCCTTCAACGTCTACCACAAGGATCACAACTGTCTGTCACATAACAGAAACGGGTCTTTCAAGCAAAGGTCAAGTTAAAGTAGAGAGGAAGCATCTAGGGATGCTTCTCAGAGTGATTACAGCAAAAAAACCCAAACCCAAAGTTAATAAAACTAGACACAAAACTTAGTAATACCAGTGGATGTGCTCTCTGGGTTAATTTGACAAAACATTTGTTACCTTTGACAGGTATAAAAAGTTTTACTAGTTTCAAGACCACAGATGAAATGCTTTTTGCCTTTTTTTTTTTTTTAATTGTCACATTGCAGCAGAATTATCAGTTGATTTATCTGGATACCTTTTATAGAATAATTTTGTGGTAATTAGGATTTAGTCAGAAAGTACACCATTTGGTTATCCATTTCCAGGACAACTATGCAGATTTAAACTGTACTGGTATTTGCTGAGCCACACCTACAAAGAGGAACACTGTCTAAAGAATGCATTGTGATGGAACAGCTATCCACAACTCTTCAGGTGTTTTGTTAAAGTATCCCCAAGAAACCCAGATGAAGAGACATATCTGAATGATTGGGAAAAAAACAGGCAGTAGTCACTATTTCTCCACTGCCACTCCTACTGGTTCATTTATCCTAGTCATTTTTTCCTCATTTTATTTTTCAGTGGAATCTTGTCACTGTGTCCTTGTATGCGGTATAATTTATGACCTCAGTGTATGTTATACATCGTTTTTTTGTATCAGCTATACAAAGATGCAATTTGTTACAGCCTGTTAGCATTTTATCTTAGTGCTCACTTGGCTTACATACCAGCATCCTCTCTTCAACTGTTATGCCCATCATTCAATCATTAGCTTGTGCAAGCGGTTGCACTCTGTAATTATCAAACTATTCACAGTGAGACACAATCCAAGGTGGGATTTCTTTACCCTTGTTTAACACATAGGGAAAACAAAAAATGCGGGATCAGTAGAAGATAGACATTTTGTTTCTGAAATTTTACTTATATTTCTTACAATAGTGTGAGGGAAAGTGGTTTCAGACCACTGAACAGCAGGTCTCATGTGTGACACAGAAAAATCAACACTCTGCCTGAAATTCAGAGCTCCATTTTCCATATTAATCTGTCTCTTCTGCTTCTGTTCCCTTCCACTATTTTTACCATGCTTGCATAGAGAAGCAGTAATCAACTCCTAAAAAGCCACTCTGAAGTACAGACAAAACTGAACTTCTCTCCTGTTTTTTAGGGAAGCGCTGAGTTTGCTCTTCACTTAGACAAAAATGCATGGCTTCAATACTAGCTTTAACTTCCAGGTTTAAAGGACAGTAAAGAAGATTAAAAACAGAATAACTGAGAATACTCTGTAAACTTCCTATTAAGCAGAACACAAAATGGCTGCAAATATCTATATTTGAAATCAGGCTTAAGCAATGCAACTATTCCATGTGCATCAGGAAAAAAATACTTCATTGTCTTACTGTGTGAACACTTTGTAAAGGACTCGGGTACCCAGAGGCAAGTTTCAACAGAGTTCAGGGATGACCTTCAACACACCAAACTCTAACCTTATAAAAGTATATTTTATGAGCTAATTCTTTTAGCTTTTGTTATCATTTACATGGAAAAGCAGACACTTCATTATCTCAACCCACAGGGTTTTGCATTTTTCTCCTGACTTTCCTTCCCATCCCACGAGGATGCACTGGAGGTTGTCCATGAAAGCTGCTGCATGGGGCTTATCTCCAACTGGAGTTCTGGAGTGCCAAACTCTCTCACCTGTGGCTACAAAAGGACAGATGTCTACCTTTGTTAATGGTTGTCTTCCAGACAGACACAGTTAGTTGAGATGATTCCTGTCCTGTATATAAACCTGGAATGTACCCACATTCCTGAAATTTCCATACTTGCCCAAGGCCCCAAGTGTGTGTCTTACAGAACTGACAATATCTGTAATCAGTTCAAAAGCAGCTCTGAACATAGTACAAAAATGAAGCACTCATTACCAGGGCAAGTGTGAAATAGTTTAGGCTTCTATACATAACAGGGGTTCCATTCCATGACCCCTACAGCTGAGTTTTAACCGGGTTTGTGTTAAATGCAGAAGCAGTCTTGAGAACATGACCCCCATCTTCCTCATTTCTTAACAGCAAGTCTAAACTGTACTGCACTTGATGTCACTCTGGTGACAAAAATAGCTTGTTATTCCTTCCCCATGCAGAAGTTCAACCATGACTATTTTTTTAGGAAAAAAATAAGGCCAGACAGAGCAACTAAAATCTCTGTGGATTGTTTTAGCCTCAAGGGATCTATGTGACAGAAACTGGTTCACTCATAGCTAAAAACACTTCACTCATGGTTGCTGCCTGAGCAAAACGATAGTGTGGTGCTAATCTACCTGCCTGAGGGCATGTGTTACAATCTCTGTGCAGCTGGATCTAATTGGGCAGTCTGATACTGATAGTCTCAGAAGAGATACTGCAGAATTAATTATATATGGGGACAGTGCTTTCCTTCCACTGTCTCAAGTGTTCCCTGTGTGATGAGACTGATCTTCTCCAGTAAAGTAGTCTATGGCAAAGTTGGTGCTCTTGTTCTAAGGGATCTCTGTATTGTTGGACACAATACAGTGTGCATTTTGCTTTTATTCTCTGCAAATAGCTTTGTTGACATTCTGAACTCTAAATTTCTTTCCTTCACTTACAGTTTTTCGCACCAATAGATCCTCTTTGCTTTAATATTAATATCCAAATTATTAGCTGATGGCGTAAGAAGTCTTTACTCATAAAAAAAATTTGCATCCACGTTACCTCTACTATAAGATAAGAATAAAAGCTAAAGACACATAGATGATTTTTTTGTGCTTGATGCAGTGGCAATTGGAATGAACAAGACCATTCTTTGGAGATGGGTAAACCAAGCACAAATTTTAGTGCTACTCAGCTAGCTGAAGACTGATTGTATTACATTATAGGCCCTACTACAGACTACTTACCTGAGATGCACATAGAATGTCAGATTTCTGAGAAAGGATAGAAGGGCCTGGGATCTATAGTCTAATAAGTCAGTTTTGGTGTAAAGTTTGGCAGCTAGTTATCAGACTCTCTAAATGCCACTAAGGACTAAGGCATGAAGTTTTCTAAGGAATATTATAGACAGTTCTAGGATCTACCAGGAAAAAAGAAAGGGTATTCCCACACATGCTCTAAACTGCAGGAGTGTCCAACCCCATGCCCTTGAATTCACACAGATAATTTAAGTTGAACACAGCCTTTCCCCAGAATGGCCCTTATCTGCTAAAATGATCACGCATCTGTGGATTTGCAGTGCACCACAGAGCTAGTTGAATCTATGATCCACTGAAGTTTTTCCAAAGTGTTCTCCAATGAATCATATCTTGACAGTCCCTTCACTTTTCAGTTATAACTGAAAGACCTCAGGGTCTGAATTTGTTCTCACATGCATCAGTATACTGACATAATTTCACTGGACTTATGTCACATTTATAGTATGTCACCTTACATCATTCTGCTGCAGAGTAAATAGCAGTACACACGAGTATTAATCAGAACAGGGCACTGCAGTCTTGACTAGAATTGCTCAATTACACAAACCCAAGAAAATAGTACTGGCAGCTGAGACTTGTTTAAATAAGTGCAGGGGTTGCCCTTTCTGTAAAGAAAGGAGCTGTGAAACTCTTAATTCTGACTGAAAGCTGAAATACCTTTGTTTCAATGCTTTGCTGCTTTTATCACCATAGAACATAAAGCCAAGAGAAAGTAAGGGATGATTAAACACCCACTAGTGGAAATACATGGATACAAAATATTTCTCACTTAGGATCTTAGCTGTCAGGACTTTTACTAGGCAAAGGTGGCTTGCAACAGCATACACCTGTCAACAGTTACAGAAGTTAAAGAAGTTTATCTGCGTCCTTCTGTAGAAAATAACTCAGACACAGAAATGCAGATACCCTCAGTCAACAAATATGATAGCACTGAACAATTCAGAAACAAAAATGATAGCCATAAAACTCCTTGTTTACATTTGCAGAAATATATGTTTTCTATAACAGCCTTGAGTTTGGGAGGCTGCAATGTTATATACCATCAGAGACAAGTGTGCACCTCTCTCTGGATTTCTTGAGGCACACAATGGATCACTTATGAGAGAATAAAGAAGCAGCAAATAAAGAAAGAAAAAAGGTAGAGTGGAGGAGAATAAGCCAAAGTACAGTTAAATCAGGTTTTCTGAGTATCAGATTGAGAGACTTTTAAAGAACATAGCAGTGAATTTGTTGTCAAGATTAATATATTCTAATATCCCATACTGATTGTATAGAATGGCTCAAATTACTGAATTTTCCCATCCTTCATTTGACACACCTACTTAAAAAAAAAAAAAAAAAAAAAAAAAAAGAAAGAAAAAGAAAGTCAGGTTGGTTTAATTCATTGTTTGGTTGCTCTGAAATCCTCAGATAAAGCCTGCTGAATATAATTGTTCTTATAAACATCAATAACTTGCACAGCTGGAGCAATTTCCTTCCGTGAAAAAGAAGAGTGATTATAAAGCATTGCCAGTCATTGAAGAAGACTGAATGCTGTGGAGCAAAAACTTAAAATTTTCTTCTGTAGAAAAGTAAACATTGATAATGTTGACAAGATGGGAAGAAAACCTTCATGTGGTAAGAGGAGAACCCGGAGTTCTGTTCTGGGTTACAGCTGAGTGTTGTTTCAGGAATGTTATGTTTTACAGATAGTTTTGCCTTTCCATCATAAATATGGATTGCTGTCTATCTATATCATAGAACAAGAGAAGACTTGGGAACAAGAGAGGACTTGGGAACAAGAGAAGCCTTAGGAGCAAGGATAACTATTCAGATTCACACTCCCTCTGTGCAAGTGGTTTGCTGCATAATGCTTCACTGTGCGTTCTTTTATGTGAAAAGACAATATGTAGCATTTCTGTCGTGTAAAACACAAACAAATGTATTACTGCTGCATATGTGGCACTCTTGGACTTGTACTTGGGCCATCTCAAAATTAGATCTAGTTTTTCTACAGCACCATCCTACAAAGTGGCAACTTCCTTTGTGTTTCAAGTACTGAGTGATTACTTTGGAGGATGCAACCAATGCACTTTTTAATACTTTGTTTCTTGTCAGATCAAACCAGTCCTTACATTAACAACCTCACTATTTCATAAATACTTCTTTGAAGTTTGAAATATTGCCATGTTAATTTATTTTCCTTTTTCCCACTATTTGGACTTCTAACAGAGTAGAAGTCTGCACAACTGTTCCCATCAAAGCCAATTTGGAATTAATCTTTCACGTAGGAGATTATGTCACAGTATCAAATGTTCTAGTCACTAACATAGTGCATCTGCTAAATTCCCATCATCCCATACAACTCTACTTCTGCTTTATAAAAAGCACTGACATTTTTGCCTGTCAATATTTTCTCATTGCTTGTGATATAGTTGTTCTTAAAACACACGGTGAATCCTTTCTCTCTATATATACACCACAATTATGCAGGAATGTAAATTAGATTTAACACATATACTTGCTATGATAATGTATATGGGTGGGTTTTTTATTATTATTAGATTGGAACAAATCCTTTCTTCAGTTTTTCTTTTGCCCCAGCAAATACCCACACATTTTTAAGTAAATAAACTAATGGTCTAGTATCTGCATCATTAGATTCCTCTCTGACCAAACTTTTCAGTATCTTTCTGGCTTTCACTCTACAGCTAACTTTAAAGCATTCTAATGTGTGTTACCAATGGGTATGCAGTCTTCCATTCTTTATGTCAATTTAAGTCAGTTAAGGCTACCAAGTTTATATAAAGAAAGTGAATCATCATTTTTAATTTCCATATAGTGCTTATTCTACCTTCTAATTTAACCAAAGTAGCAATAAGGATTGCATTTACCTCATGAAAATGTAGACAGTGTAGGTATATAGTTATGTCTGATGTCATCACCTTGGGTATCCTTCCTAGCCAACAGAAGCACATTCAAGAATGAGTAATCTGAACTACAGGACATGTCAAAATTGTGCATTAAAGTCCCATGCAAAGAGATAGAAGCAAAAGCACAGTACTGTGTTCATAAGCAGAGTGATGTACAAGAGTGCTGCAAAGTGCTTCCTCTTAAAATCAGAAAGAACTTACATAGAACAGTTCTCAAAGTGGTGTGTTTGGTGGTTCCCACTTTCATTATTCGACATACAGAGAAAAAAATAAATACATAAAATAGTTTGATAAAGTGAAAATGCCTTTCCAGAAGTACATAAAATGATAAACTGTTAAGTTTACAGAACTATATTCATTTAAGTTTTATGATGATGGATGTATTTCATTAGTATTACTACTGCTATTATTAATAATGGTTACTGGGTATAATGACTTTTATATAGAGGAGAAATGTTGGTGATGTGGAATGAAAAAGGTTGCAAAAGGTCTTTTCAATCCCTGAATGTTTTTCATTCATTTTTACACATTGGTGAAACATGTTTAGGGAGGAATTAGTCATTGTGTGCTGAGGGGAAGCACCTGCACAGCACATTTTTGCTGAAGTTCTGCCCTTGCTATAAAAAAAGCATCACACTGTTTCACTGCCTGAAGAAAGGGTGAGCCTAAGAAGGAAACCTCAATATTTTTCTGATAATAATTCCCTTATGAAAGAAATCAATTATTTCTGTAGCAAAATATGTTGCAAAACCAGAAGCCTGGGATGCTTAAGTATGCTAACATTCCATTTACCTGATGGCAAACATCAGACATCAAAAGTCATCTGCCCTATCTCATTGTTCACTTAAAGCAGTTACTATCATTAGCTGTTTCCCCCCTGTAGTAAGCTTTGTTCCAAATGCTGTTGATAAAAGTTTTAAAGACTCATCTGAAGCATTCTCATTTCACTAGAGTTTTTTTGAGTTTTCAGATCTTCTTAGATAAGGAGAGGAAAAATCGTCTGCCTATGTAAAAAGGTCAAGTTCTCTGTAAGAGTGAAAATTCCTGAGAGGGTGTTTTAAGCTCTTGCCTTCTTGCTGCAGTTCCCTGAAGGTGCACCTAATATTCAGATTTTTTTCAAATTCAATGCAAGTGTTTTCTGATCATTCACTTCTCCTTTCCAGAGGGTAGTACCAATTTGACAGGAAAAATCATGATCTGTGTTTATATAGTCTAATAGGAACTGTCAAAATAGTCACTAGCCAATCAGTCATCTGTCTCTCATTTTCAAAAACGTTTTATAACACTTTGTGGACTTGTACAAGTTCCAGACAGATATGACAAAAAATAGACTTGATTTAGACTGTCGTGTATTAACAATGAAAGCCTTCAAGGACTTCTTTGCCTCATTATGTAACAGAAGTAAAAGAGCAGGGCAGGGAGAAGACTAGACATGAATAGACAATTTTTTATTTTTTTTTTTAGTCCTTAATATGTCATGAAACATAAGTCTTCTTAATCTCTACCTAATGTAATACTCTGAACAGCTCATACAGCTCACTAGCCCAGAAGTGCTAAACAGTTTTGAAGTACAATATTGCTCTGCTGTATTGCTGACCTCTCTGATCTTTCAGGGATTGTTTAAAAATTTCTCTGCCATTCATTGCCTAAAAGACTGCTACATTTCTAAGATAGACAACTTGCATGTGGTTTGCAGCAAGAAGCAACATCTGTTATCCTTTGCATATGTTGGACATGACAGGCTTTGTATCCGGAGGATTTGAGATACGCTCCTTGTGTTACCCGATGCCACAGGAATAGTGAGGTGGTCTTGTGAACATGCTGTGTGCACAGTCAGTATTTCCAGATGCCCAAAGCCTTGGTTCAGAAGAATTTCAGAACACTGAATGAAGAGAGTGCTTCCCAGCAGTTCGAATGTTATTGAGGAAAGAAAAAAATCAGATATATTTTTATTTGAATGGTGCAGAATATTTTAACTGTCCAAATTCTTTATTTCTCTTCATGACAGATGTGAATATTCCTTGCCTGGTCCAGCAAGTGGGGGAAATGCAACAAAAAAATGTTACCAGAAAATAATGATCAATATAACTCAAAGAGTCCTGATAGATGATTCTGTCAGTAAAACTTCTGTTATGCAAAACTTCAGCAAATCACCACACAGACCTAAATAAGGAATAAGTTTTACAACCACTCCATGGAAAAATCTAGCAGAATTTTTCCTGTGCACAAAGAGACCTTAACTTTGAAGCAGAATAACCTTTTGTGTACATTGACAAAGGAAAATTTTAAGGAGTCACTTGGAGAGAAGGAACTGCACTAGACTAAGGCGGTAAAATACTTTTGAACACAATAAATACAGACTCTATAAACCAAGCACATCATCACATCTCCTTTTCCAAACTTTACATGTGTCTGTGCAAGCAGGCAGAAGTAATCTTTACAATGGATGATCAGAGGATGATCAGAAGGCTGGAGCACCTCTCCTATGAGGACAGTCTGAAGGAGTTGGATCTGTTCAGTCTGGAGAAGAGAAGGCTCCGAGGTGACCTCATTGTGGCCTTCCAGTATCTGAAGGGGGCCTACAAGAAGGCTGGGGAGGGACTTCTCAGGATATCAGGTAGTGATAAGACACTAGTGCGGAGATTCAGGCTGGACATGAGGAAGTTCTTCACCATGAGAGTGGTGAAGCCCTGGAATGGGTTGTCCAGGGAGGTGGTTGGGGCCCCATCCCTGGAGGTGTTTAAGACCAAGATGGATGAGGCTCTTGCCAGCCTGATCTAAGTGGGGTGTCCCTGCCCATGGCAGAGGGGTTGGAACTAGATGATCCTTGTGGTCCTTTCCAACCCTGACTGATACTATGATACTATGATACTATGAATTAGAGAGAACTATCTACTTACTATCATCAACAGAATATCCTAGAGTACCTAATTCATGGACTGTTGAAAAGAATCAGGCCAGATTGAAACAGTCCAGTTGCAAGATGATCAATGAAAGACCAAAGATTTTTCATACCCGCACACCCCCCCAAAAAAAAAAAAAAAAAAAAAAAAAAAAAAAGAGAAAAGGAAAATCAAAATGAAAAGAATGTGTGTTCTTTACTAAATCACCCTGATGTGCCAGTTGCTTCTATTATACACTGTGCTGATTTCAGCTGGGACGGAGTCAGTTGTCTTCATAGCAGCTAGTATGGGGCTACGGTTTGTGTTTCTGCTGGAAACAGTGTTATAAAGTTGAGGGAAGAAGAAGGAAGAGGGAGCATGTTTGTCTTCCCAAGTAACTGTTATGTGTGAAGGAGCCTTGCTTTCTAGAGATGGCTGAACATCTGCCTGCTGAAGGGAAGTGGTAGAGGTCAAAACTCCTATCCTTATTAATGCTTTGGTAAGGTTGTCAGCAAAAACCTGAGTCCTGTACAAATGTAATTTACCTTTGTCCTTTCTCCATAATAGAACTTTTTGCTAACTTATGCTGTTATTCTTTCAGTGTTTAGGATTCTTTTCAGGATAAGTCCTTTAGAAAACGCATATTTCATGAATTTATAGTATCTCAGCCCATCCATCCAAACTCAAGAAATTAGCATTAGCTTCCCACACTGAGAGCTGGGCACCTCCATGGTACAACATGGTCCAAAATTCTTTTTGGAACTACTTGATTCAGTTGCTTGCAAAAAGCATCCCTGTGAGCTAATGTGTGTACTTCAGACTCGTAAGTTTATGAAGGAAAAATCTTTGTCACAGAGTTTATCTGTGTTGGCCACAATTTTGCACATAAGAGGGTTTGGTTTTGTTTGTGTCAGTTAGCCCATGCCTTAAAAAGAGGTATTCAAGAGGGGGTTGGACGTGGCACTTGGTGCCATGGTCTAGTAGCCATGAGGTCTTGGATGACAGGCTGGACTTTATGATCTTTGAGGTCTTTTCCAACCTTGTTGATTCTATGATTCTATGAACATGTCAGGAAATACGTCACCTGTGGTTTATTCATTGACTTTTCCCTCTTCTACTGCATAGTTCTACACAACAGATGAACATTTAATTGCACCTTCTTGCACATAAATGGCATTTCTTTCAACGTTTTAGACAGACAATAATGACTGTGAAGGAATGTTTCACTTTTGCTGTTGAAGAGATAGAAGTAAGGACATGAACAGTATGAGAAAGAATTCTATCGTAACATTACAATCTGAAATGATCCTGAATAAAAAATCAGTAATCAAATACTACAAATGCTACCTAAAGTATGAAATGGAGGAAAACAAAGCAAAACAAAACAACACAACAAACCCCACCACCCCCAAAAAAAACCCAACCAACCTAAAAACACAAACCAAAAAAAGACCCAAACCACCCACCCAAACAAAACAAACAACAAAAAAATGTGCGGGGTGGAGAATGCATTGTAAACTAACTTATTCAGGGAAAGAGGACTAGTTTTGTTCTGATTTATCAGGTTGCTGTGGGAATCAATTGTGTAACAGCCATAATAAAGAGTCTGATATAGGCCTGAATGCACACCAGAAGTAACACTATTATTACTTTCTAGACAGAAAATAATGGACAATCCAATTTTATGATTTGTCCATCAAAACTTCTGTAGCCAGAATTCTGTAATTTTATGCTCTGTTTCTGTCTAGCAAATGTAAAATCCTTTAGAAATGTTTCAATGCTGAAAGGCTTAGACAATCATGGAAGTGTTTAGACACAGTTGATCCTTTCAGCCTTGTTTTAAAACCTAAGTCAAATACAGATACTGGCAAGAACATAAACTGGCCTGACTGCTGCTGACCTTTTTTTCCACTCTTGAAATAAGTCAGAAAGCAATGTTGTTGTTGGGTTTTTGTTTGTTTGTTTGTTTGTTTGTTCTTTAATGGATAACCTGTCAAAATTGTATCCTCCAGTTTTGGCACAAAGCTACAAATTTAAAAGTACCAAAGGCTACAGGTTAGTATCATTGGCTTTTACTTTGGAAGAAACACTACTTGAGTTTGAGCTAGGAAGTTTAGGTGACTGAATCCTCCTCTCAGAGCAATGTAATTGCACTGAGCTCCTTGGAACCAAAGGGTCTGATATCTTATAGTTGCTTTTAACTCAAAAGTTGATAATTTTCGCAGCAGTACTTGTTTATTATGCTGAATTTAGAGGGCAGATTGCATCATGTGTTTGACAGTTTTTGCATGGCTTAAAACATTTTGAAGTGCAAGGAGCTTTTGCAAAATATAAGGAGTTATTTTGTGTGTTGGGTTTGGTTTGGTTTGGTGCTTTGTTTTGTGTTTTCCTTTTTCCTTAAAACAGTGTGATAGAGGTCAAAATGCAGAACCACAGAACAGAAGTGAATGAGTAGTGGGACATTTGACATAACCTAAGGCTATTCTTCCTTATGATATTGCCTTTCCTACAACCTTGCTTCAGCAGCTTATAAAGGAGCAGTGCTTGTTGCAAACTAAGGATGAAATGGTACACACATTCTTTAATGGATTTGAAAATATATTCATGCCACAGAGGAACCAGTGGTATTTGTTAGAGAGCTATGGAAACTGGAATTGACTGAAGATATTCTTTGAGAAACCAATGTTCCAGCCTGGTTTCAAACCAAGCTATTAAGTAGTGAGGCCTCAGTATGGAATTATATTTAACAACAAGTGTAATTGGGACAGAAAATATGTCTCATTATGGTTAAATGAAAGTCAGCTTGCTTAACGTAAGGAAGAAGAATAAACATGATTAAAAGAATAAACATGAAGCTGTTACAGCAGCAAATAATTTGTTTGTGAACACTAGGGAATCAGTCAAGAAATCAACTTAAATTTTCTGTCATGACAATCTTTATCTAATACTAAAGGGGAGAATGTCAATAAAGTGTTGCACCAGCATATCATAGAAACATAAAATGGTTTGGGTTGGGAGGGACCTTAAAGATCATCTACCAGGGACACCTCCTACTAGACCAGATTGCTTAAGGCCCCATCCAACCTGACTTTGAGCACTTCCAGTGAGGGGACAAATACACTTTCTCTGAGTAAGCTGTTTCAGTGCCTCACAACCCTCACGGGAAAGAATTTAATCTAATCTAAATCTAGCTTATTCTGGCTTGAAATCATTATCCCTTGAAGGATTCAGGTATTGCAACTCCTCTAAGGGACATTTAAGAAAATTGGCATAGCTAATAGCTTTTACTATTTGCAAAGTCTAATAATGTATCTCCCAAAATAGGCAGAAGATTGTGGTACCTCCTTACAATGACATTATAAACAAACGTTCAGCAAGACATAATGAGAAAGTAATGAGATGGGACTGAACAGGGAAGATAGGAAAGGTGAAATATTAACATTATGTATGACTACCCAATAAAAGCTCCTACATGGGTTGATGGGCTGTAAAGAGTATTTTCAGGGGAGGAGTTAAATGCCTATATTTCTGCATCCTATTTAGTGTAAATAACCAGCTGGCATTTTGCTGGATTTTAGTCATTCTTGTTATTTATAAGCTACAGCTGAAATGATGCCCAAAACATTGTTGGTGTGTTTGTGGGTTTTTCTTCTTCTTTTCATCCTTCAATATTTTAGATGATACAATTAGTTTTTTTACAGTTGGATTTTCACTTTATATTTTATTCATAGTAAATGCATATCCATAAATATACATGCATGCACACACAGAAGGAGAAAATCCTTTTACCAAGACATTAATGACTTCTGTTTGCAAAAGATAATTTTGCTAGAACCTGGTACCTTCTCAAATCTTAGCAGGTGGACCATAATAGTTGAATGTTAAACTTGTTATTGTATAAAATTTCTATTACCATCAATGAACAAAAAGGTTTTAGAGGCACAAAACTGGTTAGGTTGATAAGTGTATGGTTAGCTGTAATACGATTCCATTAAATCTTACTGTATTGTTTCTATATTGACGCCATTCCATTAACTTTCACTGCATGTGCACCCTTTGTTGGAGGAATGATGACAGTATATATCATCCTGGGAAGGGAAGCACATGCTTTTTTGATGACAAACCATGAAAAGAAGCAACCCTAGCCTTTATTGCCAGAAATGGGAGAAGAAGGATTTGTATTGTGCTCCCCAGTCCCCAAAACTACTAATGAGGAAGCTTAAAAGGCAGAAAATCTCTCTTGCTAATTGCAATCTTAGTAATAAGCCATGCATCACAGTAAGGGTATTTTTCTCCTCCCACCAACCTAATTATGAAAAGTTCAAGAAATCATCTGAATGTGCAAAATTCACAACAGAAATAAGAGAAGCAACTCAGAGCTATAGAAATGCAATAACATATTCCTCCTGGCTAGGGCAGTCATGTTTTACTTCCACGAAATGGAGCTTCAACTTCCAGAGCCACTGACATCACATAAAAAGCATTTTTCAGCCCCGCCTTAATATTTAGGTTAACTACTCTTGATTCTGCCAAACTTGTTAATCATGCTTGCATTTTTAGCCCTGGAATTATTTATATCAATTTTACACTTATCGTTTGTGCAGGCAAAACTTTGAAGCTCCAATTTTACTCTTGGATATCTCCTAGCTTAATCAGTGTACAGGGTAAAGCAAATGTAAACCACATTCACTTAGCACTGTCAGTGCCACAATTAACCTGGAGATGGATTCCCAAATCTGTATCATCACTACAAGTGGTAAATGAGGACTGAAGGAATAGTAGCTAACTTAATGCCAGTTCTGGGAAGCTTGGAATGCTAATTGAAAAATTCTTAGGCTGCCCCAGGATGAAGAAAAAGTAAAACACTTTCCTGCCAAAAGTAAAAGGAAGGGGGAGAAAGGCTTTTCTATTTAATCATATGACTTTTGACACAAAATAGAAGACTTGTTCGTTTAATGTAAAAATACCTATATGAAGGAATATTTAGAAGTTGCTATTTTAGTTCATTTTCATGTTTTGAAATAAAACCTTCTCATTTATTTTGAAATTGAAAAGTTTTAACATGTTTCAGAAATATATATAAAGAATGAATTTGAAAATCACTCTTCAGTCAGCCCATAACAACCTGCATTTTGGTTAGTTAACTATTCAGCTGAAAACTTTGCCAACTAGACCTCCTGTCTGACAAACCAATCCAGCTAAGAACCAAAGAGACACATTTCACAACACACTAGCCCTAACAGAAATCTTTGTTAAAGTACATAACTTAATGGAAAACACATTCAGATTGCTATCTTGCTGAGATACACACTTGAGAAATAGTGGAAAGCACATGTAGACAGACTCCTCTGAAATAACTAGACAAAATGTTTAATACTCAGAAGTACTTCTCTGCAAAACACTCCTTTTCCTCAGCAGAGCACTGGAATGGGCTGCCCAGAGAGGTTGTGGAGTCTCCTTCTCTGAAGACTTTCAAAACCCACATGGATGTGCTCCTGCGCAGCCTGCCCTAGGTGATCCTGCTTTGGCAGGGGGGCTGAGGGTTGGACTTCATCTCTAGAAATCCCTTCCAACCCCTAGCTTTCTGTGATTCTGTGATTGTGTGAAATTCAAACACAGTTGTGTTTTAGTTTCATGTTTAGGAGGATCTGGTTTATTTTTCCTGGGAGAAGGGGGTAGCAAGCTAAATAAGTTTTAAAAAGTGCATCTCCCACTAGATTCTTATATTAAAAAATAGAACAGGTTTTATAATTTTGCAGAATCAGCTCCCCTCAAATAATCTCTTTTGTCTACTTGGAGAGTTTGCTCAGGTAAAATTGGAGAACTTAACGTGTTTGTCTGAGACTTCCAGATGACTGTAGGCCTGGGAATTCTGGACAAAGCCTTCATGTGAATAGCAACCCACAGACCCACTGCATATTTTCCATTGTAGATTTATTTTTTTCTTTTATGACCTCTTCCAGCAGAGGTTAACATTTGCAAACACTTCAGTCTTTCAAAACAGTGTTTGTTGCACACATTAATCACTTCATAAACAAAGCTGCCTGTGGCTTTCTGTATTTGAGGAACAAGAATAAGAGTACAGGAAGCAGAAAATATCCCAAAATGCAAACTGCTGTTTTCTCTTTCCTCTCTTCTCCCACCTTTCTTTATTAGAAGCAAACACATTTAGAGTCAAGATAGTATTACAGAAGTGTGAGTGAAAAAGCTCTGTATTTTCACACTTCAGTGCAAAAAACCCAACTACCTGTTTACAAATAATACTGCTGGGGCCATAGAAGTTTGACAATAAAGGCACATACAAAGCGACAAGAAAATCTAGAGTTCACAATTTCAGCTCTGCTGGAAACTCAGAGTGAGTCTTCCATGCCTTGTAGGGTGCCAGCTACCAAACCCTGAGAAATTCTACAGCAGCTTTATTCAAACGTAAATTCAGCTTCACATTTGAAATCAACCAGGCTGAGGAAAAAATTCTTAGAACATTCACTCTCAGTGTAGACAAGGAGCCTAGCTGTGACACAACCCAGGCTTGAAGAGGAACGAACAAATAATCACTCAGTAGAGTGCTAAGATTAAGCTCTTCAGAGATAGACTTATTTAACCAAGACACAGTGCTACATTGATATGTCTCTATTGCTTCAGGAACCCAAATTAGTATCTCTGTGTGATGCTGTTTCATCCAAGATATATCAGCTTATTTGGAACTACCTCAGGGATCTCTGATCTGCTTTGCTGTGATGCTTTGCCTCATACAAATGTACCTCAGAAACTGGTTTACAGAAGAATATTGTGTTGGAAAAATCAGATGTGACAGGGGCAAAAGCTAAGGTGTTCATTTACCTCATGGGGTCTCCTGGATGACTGCCTGCATCCCATGTCTACAGACTGCTCATTTTCCTGTATGTATTGTGAGGTTTCCCATGCTTTTAGATCCCAGTGACTTGTAGGTGGCCTTAGCTGCTGCTGATTCCTGGAGGATTATTGATCTCTCAGTTGTAGGTTTGAGAAATGCAAGGCTTCTTTCAGCCTTTGGAAATTCAGACTGACTCTGCATCAGCTGATTTGCTCTGCCAGAGAGATAACTCTCTATAACAGATAATAGCCACCTAAGCCGCCATGCTTCCCAGATTATTGATTTTCATATAAGTTCAGCACTCAGTGCCTGATCCTGCTGCAAAACTAGGGGTTAGGAAGGACAGAGAATAATCTCCCAAAATTATTTTTAAAGTACATTTCTCTTCCTCATTGTAGTTTTCACATTCGTATTTTGTCCTTGATTTAGGTGCCACATTGGTTTTGAATATTTAGGATTCTGTTTTGTTCTGGTTTTTTGTTTTTTTTTTTTTTCAAAAGTTTGGCATTTTCATTTAAAGGAGCCAGTATAAACCCTCTTCTTTCTTCTACATTTTCTGCACCACTTTCTCCCCATTTCATGTCATCAGATCAGACTTTTTTGAGCTAAAGTATCCTCCTGGGCTGAGTCAGAGACAATAAGACTCACACTTCCCTACAGTGAGGGCAAAAGAGGCATAACATCTTCAGAACAATTGTGTTTCTCTCTCAGCGCTGTATTTTTCTCTCAGTATTGATTATAGAAGTGTAAAGAACCATTACAAGCCAGGGTACATTCTTCCCTACGTATAAAACCCTTGGATAGCTTTCAGCATATTTTAATTTATCAGCTTCATGAAGGAACAGAGAATATGCAAAGGTGTGCATTGTTATTAGAACTTCTGGTCAGTATTGGCATTGCACCTTGAGTTAATTCTGCATCTTTGCAAGTACCTTCTTATTTGTAAAGACGAAGAAACTTAGGATCCATCATCAAAACATTTAAAAACGGTCTGACCATAGCTATAAAACAGGAGAAGTGGAATGGAAAGGACTTATTCTGAAGTGATCAAGCCACCTTGAGAGATAAGGTAATTGAAATGCTTCAAAAATTGCACAGCAATGATTTTACTTTATTTTATTACAGAACAAGTGTTTAGGTCAAATTGTCATAAATATTTACTTCCCTAAAATCTACAGATGTGGACACAGAAGCTTACCACATACTTCTGAAGTTTTACATGTTTCTTTCACAGGCTGCTTCCTATAGTCTCAAGGTGGTATTAGTTATCTACCTAGAGCAGACAGGAGTGGCAGTAGAAAGACTCCTCAAAACTGGTAAAAGCAAAAAAATTTCACTGAGATACTAACCCCAGATTGAGCAGAGAGCCTGGCTTAGCAAAGCTGTTGTTGCTGGCAATTTACTGATGTTCAACCCTCTAAGACAAAATGCCTGAAAAGAGGCAGTGAAATCAAACAAACCCCAAAACACCACCAACAAAATTCCACACAAACAAAAGAACAAAAAAAAAAGCTCCCCATTTCTGCCATTTCTGAAGCATTCTGAACTCATACTCTGGCACACAAACAAAAACAGGCTCTATTTTACACTTGGCTAGAAGCAGTGGCTTTAAAAATGCTATGTGTTCAGACCAAGAATGGGGTTTTTTGGAAGAAAAGATTGACTGATAAGAAATATATTTCATTGTGTTACTTTAGGAAATCAAGAGATCTTTGCATCAAAAAACATTCTGGTGCTCAAAAATGTACATGCAATAATTTCATTAGTTTGCTGTATTTGAGAACACTGATATATGGTCATGCTTACACAGACCAAACATTTTCCTCCAGTTTTGGCATATAACATTGATAGGATTTTTTTAAGTTTACTAATGTAAGCAATGCAGAAACATTCACATAAATACATGGATCACTCAATCCTATGACAGAAACTATTTTTGTCAGGAGACTACTTCCCTATGCTTATACCTACTGCATCCTTTTTACAACTGTCACTGATTAAGAAAGTAATTTAAATTTCTATATCCAATTGTTTTATCTCTGCAGCTCTATGGAAATGTTGCTATAACACTGGAAACCATGACAACCAATTCTGGTTTCTGATTTCATTACAAGGTTATACTTTACCAAGGTTCATGAACCTTTCATACAAGATGGAGTTAATCAACAATTTCACAACAAAATCTTTTAAAAATACATGGTTTTATAGAAAAATGCTTCTTCATTTTGAAGAAATCAACATGACATTATTACTCAAGTCATACTGATGTGATTTTACAGCTCATGCCCAATAGTCCTACTATTTTTGACAAAAAGCCAAACAGGAAAACCTTCAGATACAAAATACCCTAAAGAATTAAATAGTGGAATTCTGGCCTTCATACCTATGAGTATCTAAATACAGGTGACGTTTGTCACAAATATAGTGCTCTGAGTGGGCACTCTTTACAAATTCACTGGTATTAATATGCATTTCCAACTTCCTCTAAGTCACCAGCACTTGGAAGTGGAAAAGACTGAAGTTTCTGCCATTCTTTACTCATTGCTAAGTCTTCATAAAATTTTGATAGTACCACCTGCTGGGAAAGCGCATTAAACATCAAGCTGTTACCTGGGCCAGTATCACTTTCCTTTTCATTGTGATTTTGAGAATGGAATGTCCTAACAATTCACTATTTAGGACTGTTAATCCTGACAATTTAAAAGTTCCTTGAAGCTAAGAACACATCCAAAACTGAGACAGAATTTAAAGTATCATATTAGCTGAGTTATGCAATTCATCTCTCATTATGTTGGTATTTGTGATTGCAGTCTTTCACTTCTGAATTACATCCTTCTGTCTGAATGAGAAGAAGCCTTTAAAAAGTGATCTGGAAGAGGTGACTTCCATAAGTTCCGAGTCTGAGACACAGAACAAGTCTCAGAAGAGACAGGTTTTCCAAATTCACTGCTAAATTCTGACTACCACAATTTACTGTATCAATTATCCCAGTGCTTTAGCAGCCAAAAAAAAAAATTAAAGAATTGTTATTAGACTGAGAAGATCCAAATCCCAGCATAAGCTTTCTAATAACTTTGATTGCATTCTGACAATCTGCTCTCCTGGTGTCCTTTGCAACCGGTGGTTACTAGAAGCAAAATCTGAGAGTAGATGACGAATTGGTCTTGATCAGTCATGACTGATGCAACCCCTCTTTATATTTGGCATGGAAGAAGCTGCAGTTACCAAGAAATTTCTAATGTTCCCAGACTAAGACAAACTTTTTCAGTGACAATCACAAAGTGTTATTTTCAACCTTAATTTTCAGAACAAAGTGTTTGCTCTGAAAATAATATTGAAGACTGCAAGATTGATGAATACATAAATATTTGCATTCTGACATTCAATTTGAGAAAATGCCAAAAAGATTTAGTCAGAACAGAATTATTTTTTTTAATCTCAGTGCAGAATTTTTAAAAGCTTTATCTCTGTTGCTCAATGATGGATATGTTTTACCAGCTCTCATCTCTGAATGTTTCTTCCTTTCCTATTCTTCCTGCTTTGATCTTACTAATTTCTACTCTTCATAAACTTTTCTTTCAGCACTGAAGATTGCTGCTTCTCTTTTCTAAAACCACTTTCTAATTAACTTTCAACTAATAGCAGTTTTACAGCTGTCATTTGCTTCATCAGGAGAATGCTGATGAACCTATGCTCTAGTGCTTGGGAGTTAGAGTATACATCTTTGCCAAACACTGGATGAGTGGTCTTGGGAAGTAGATTAAGATCAACTCACTGAAAATAGTCCATTAATTTGGCTCACCAATTTGAGATATGTCACATTTCATTTTAAGACTTACCAGTGTGAGTGGATGCATATCTCCAATAGAACTCATTGGGGAATGCATGTGTTCAGTAACTTCATCAGTTGTTATTATTATAATACATTTCTATTGTTTGCTTCTTGTTGAAACAATGAGCAGCTGCCGCCTGTGAACTGATACAGGCTCTATGCTTAAATCAACATATGTCATTGTCAAACTACTATATACAATACAGCACAACATAGTGCAAAGGTAGCTTGTAAGTATTCCTGAGTAGCCTCAGCTCCTGAATGAACCACAGGCAATTGCCAGATATATTTTTAGTATCATAGATTTGGTTCGCATATCTGTGTCTCACGGAAAGACAGAGGAAGAAAATAAGTTTCTTGTATGTATTTCACTTACTCTTGCTTAGGATAGAGCCATACACCTCATCCTTTGCCACTGACTTCCAAGTAAATCTGGCTTGTTTGTTGTCTGTGATCTTGATATGTCAGCAAAGAATTTCTCCCACAGGCCTCAACCACTTCATGCCCTAGAAAGACAAACATTATAGATAAATTCATTAGTACCTTCAGAGAAATACAAACAGTAGGGTGAAAGGTGGAGAGATTCAGGCTAGATGTGAGGAGGAAGTTCTTCACCATGAGAGTGGTGAAGCCCTGGAATTGGTTATCCAGGGAGGTGGTTGGGACCCCGTCCCTGGAGGTGTTTAAGACCAGGCTGGATGAGGCTCTGGCCAGCCTGATCTAGTGTGGGGTGTCCCTGCCCATGGCAGGGGGTTGGTACTAGATGATCCTTGTGGTCCCTTCCAACCCTGACTGATACTATGATACTATGATACTATACTATGATGCTATGATCTACTATAACCAACGTTTTACTACTGACTTTAGACATTCTCTCAAAATCTTTATAGCCTTTATCTTTACAGGTTAAGGATTTGGCTTGTGCACCAGAAACCAGAAATACAAACAAGAAGGGGTGAGAATGAACATGATACTGTCCCTCAGATACATTTGGCCAGGAAGGCAAGTACTGTGTTGCATATCTTGAAAGACTCTTAGAAATAACTTTGAGATGTGCACCTGCTTTTTTCTTGCTCTCCATAATGGATGTATACATGTTTAAAAGCAACACAATAGTCTTGCACTTAAAAATAAGCCTGTGCTTTAATTATTTGTTCAGAGAGTAGTTCCAAAAAGCCCATTCTATTTTCAGTCATGCTGAAATTCAAAGGTGTATTTATCATAAACTATTAATTGTGATGACTTCAATCCTACTTTGGAATATCAATAGGGACAGCTTCTAATTACCAGGCCTGTTTGGGGCTGATCTACTGCCCAACATTTTACCTTAAACTTCTTTCCTCTCTAGCTTTACCTCATTGATTCTGGTCTTTCCATCTCCTACGGCTTTATAATTCTATCCTTTATTTTTATGGTTACCTTGAAGGTGTTTATAGACTGTAGAAGGTATTTATGGACTTTGATCATGTCCCCCCTGAGGCTGCTCTTCTTCTGGTCATATATTAGTTTAGTTGTCTGAATGTTATCTCATATATCTCATTTTCTTATCTATGAACCATTTTTGTTGACCTTCTTTGTATTTTCTCCTGACTGTTATTTGGGCTTCTATACTGTAAGCAGCATAATACAGAATTCATAATGTATCATAATTCATGGTGTTTTTTCCTCCACTTGCTATGTGGAGCAAAATAATTACTGCATAAACCCTAGACATTGTTTTCTCTAGAAAACTACTGGCTGAGAGTTTGATTTTGCAAAGCATAGTTTTAAGCAGGCCAGGCTCAGCTCTGGAATCAAGTTTAGTCAAATCATAATAGCACTTTGTGGGACTGAAATCTTCCCTTCTTTCTGTATTTTCTGTGACCAAGTGATTTTATTTCTGTATCTTGCATTTAGAATTCTGAGCGGTTTTCATCTGGCTCCTCACAATGTTGTATTTCAAAAGCAAGGAGGAATACAAAGAAAGAGTTTCAGTTTGAACTCACACCTTTTAAATACATGTGTAAAGCACTGGCTTTTATGTTCACTAGCCTGCTGCCCTGTATTATCAATATTAATGGCTGCTTTGCTTTTAATTTCAACAAAAAATAAGGCAGGCTCTGAGGTTGGGTGATATACCCTGGGTAACACAGGACTCCTTTGTGCTAATGACAACTGAAGTAGGACTTCTTTTACTGTCCTTATTTCCGTTAGATCTTTGCCTGCCTTGTCAGTACCCTTTTCAATAACACACAACTACTGTCATTGCCTTTATATAATGGGACTAACTATGAATGCTTTCCTCACTACTTTCTTACACAGAGTGTGCTTGTATAGACTGCTTTTATTCCATTAACCTTTCATACAGTTTCCCAGCCTCACATAGGATTACAGTCTAAAAATCTCACATCTCCCGCAAAAAATGTTATCCCTTGAATAAACCTGTTAATTTAATGAAGTAAAGCACTCTCCAGCTAGACTGAAAAAAACACCAAATTAGTATTCCATATTATTTTCAATATTCTGATCAATCACACTTGGCATAAATCTTTTTACATTTCAAGCACATTTTATTGTTGCTGCAGATACTAAAAGGTATTTTATTGTTTTCAAGAACAAAGTAATACTAGTGCTATGACAACTTAGGTGTACAAAATGATTACATAGTGAAGAGCACCATTTAGATTTAAATGCTTTACATAAATAATCCAATTATGCAATTAAACAAAGCCTAGTTAACTAGGGCTAAAACACATGCAATCAAATGGTGCACTTATTAGGTAGTATTTTAGTATGTCATCTCTCTCGCGAGCATAATTAGTTTGCAAAATGAATCTGTATGTAAATAAGTGAAGTTCTTGTAGTTGAGGATAAACAAAATTCAGAGATGAGCCATCATAAATTCAATCATAAAAATTTGTCATTTATAGAGTATAACAGGTTTGAAAGGGACCATTTCCAGAACAGAATCTAAGGAGATACTCAGTTTTTCTCTACCCTGTCTCCTTGTGTGCCATGTTTAGAATGACATATTGAAGATACTTACAAATCTGCTTTGATATAATTTGCAAGTAATCCCTCTTGGTTTTCTACCACTATATATTTGTGCTAGTAAATTCTGATGTTTGATGGAGAGCCTAACTCAGATTTATCTGGCACATCTTCTATACTGAAATAGTTGCATTTTCTTTGGGACTTAGGGATCAGTCAGAAACTTAATATGAAGAAACTGAGGAAAGGACTACCCCTACATATTTTCAATTTGCACTATGGAAGACACAAGCCAGTGAAATAAATTACCAAAGCCCTTAGATATTTCCTGTCTTGCAATCTACAGTCAGAAGACAGGTCACAAGGAATCACAACCTCACAGGACTGGTGATCCTAGTTTTGTTTGGGGTTAGGGTTTGGGGGTTTTTCATTAGTTTTCATTTTTATGGCTGCTTTTCTTACTTTTCATTAATCCACTTCATATAAATGTCTTGCTGGTTTATCCATCACTAACAATGTAAAAAGCCCACAACACCCACTCAGGCAACTTCTGGAAAAATTCAAGTGCTTGTCTAGAGCCAGATAGAAGCTTTTATGAGATTAAGCCTCCTACTGCTCTTTTGTACCCTACCTCTTCCACAGAAGTGCCTAAGTTCACTCCTGCCTATGTTTTTAATCAAATTCATGATCTTTAATTTCAGGTGGTTGATTTTTGTTGGGGTTTTTTGTTTGTTTGTTTCTTGTAATAATAAAGCATTTAAAATAAATACTAGCTAGGAAAGCAAACCTGCTTTAGGTCATTAATATTACTATCTGCTCAGCAGTGGGTCAGCAAGGTTGTTTCAGGCTTGGAAAAGCCTAAAAATCACTCCAAAATAAAAACCACCAAGCCTAACTTGGGACAGACTGCCCATGCTGCCCTCAGCCCGGGGGCTTGGTATGCACACTTTTGAGAGCTATTCAGGAACGAAACCTGTGAGGTAAGTCCCCTGACAGGCCAAATGCATGACCTCTGCCTGGCGCACCGATCAGTGTTACTCAGACAACTCCAGACACTCGCACAAACCTCTCTGTACGCTGGTGTCCAGCCCTGCTGTGACAGGATGGGCCAATGGACTGGGTTCAACTGGCAGGGTGGGCTGCTGCATGGAACCTGCGCCATACGCGGCCCTGAACCGGCCGACTCTGGGGCTGTGGGGCCGGTGGCGCAGTCTGTCGCATGCCAACGCGCTCGCGCATCGGGGTAGCGCACGCGTCGGTGGGCGCCCTCTGAGGGGGCTGCATCCCCTCTGGAAGGGCTGCCGCCCGCCCAGGAGCCCGGAACAGCGCCGAGCAGCTGGCAGAAAACCCTGCTTCTTGTCCCCGTCGCCTCGCCAGAGGGCAGGGGAGAGGCTGAGCGTAACCTGCCAGAGACAGCAAGAAGAGTCGAGGTAGGTTAGGGAGAAAGGATGGACCGAGGGACCGGAGCGCCTGGGAAGGCAGGACAGGTGCTTTCCGGAGCATGTGTTCAGTTGGTAGTGGGTTTTTTCCTCTGAATACCCGCAAGGATAATTAAAAGTTCATTTAGAAAGCAGAAGGAGCCTTGAATCCAGGAATCTGTGGTGGCGCCGTGCTTGCATAGAGGCAGGAGGCGGAGCTCATGGGGACCCGAGAGGACTCTCGCGTGGGAGGGAGATGGGGAGGAGCAGGGATGGGTCCTGCTCTGTGACCTGCCCCATTCCCCTTCCAGGGGCTGCGAAGGCTGTAACATGTCGCTGTGGGGTACCTGGAGCGTTGTTCTCCCGGGCATCTGAGGCTTGGGGTCTTTTGGGTGAAATTGATGAAATGCAGGAAACCTGAAGCCATGACCTCAGTGAGGGGCTGTTGCCATAGTATGGAAGGACTGTCCTGCACAAGGGAAAGGGTATTTGGAAGCAGGTGTGGAAGGGATATGGTGCACAATTGCCCAATCTTGCTGTTTCAGCAAAGACGAGGCTCCCTTGGAAACATCCAAAATGTGGAATTTGTAATGGTTGGGTATTCAGTCTTCTCTAATACTCTTGGTGGTGTGCTGGGATGAGTCTTAAAGTTTGTAGTAAGGGTTCAGCGCAGAGGGAAGGGTAATGCATATATTTTCAACCTGATGTAATCATCTTGGTTTGCACAGAGTCTCAGTGTGCATTTTGAAATGGCAGAAAATAAATTTTTTCAGACACATGTTCAGTTTGTGAATAATGGTAAGACATTATGAAGAATGAAGATATATGTTCTGAATATCAGTCAAGCATCTTTAGCAAAATGACATTCTAACCATCCGGGCATCACGTGGTTTGCTTCATTGCTATTAGGCCATTCAGCTAATGAATCTGAATATAATGATCTGAGATGCTTTCTACTTAGTTGCCTCAGTTGGAACCTCCGGTGCCTTTGAGATGCATGTTACTTTTTGCAACTTTGTTTAAAGTAGGCAGAAATTCCCCACTAAGGATTGAAAATACAACACCTGGGAAATGAATAAGCACACATTCATTTCGGGTAAACTTTAAACCCAGTAGACATCAACACCTGGAGCAAGGCTAAGAAGGTCTAAAGACACTAATTATTGTAGTCATGCAATTAAATAATGGGGACCTGACAGTATGACTGATAAACAGTTAGAAAATTAATGAGCAGGAGGCATGTCTTCCATCAAAGGGCTGCCAAACGTCTGCACAAGACATTACAGAAGACACTGGCATTATGTGCAGATGGAAATGGAATTTAAAGATTTGTGGCATGAACTGAGCACATGATGTTGCTAGTGACTGGAGCTTGTGTTTCTATTGTATATGGATGAAGTAATTAATCACTTTACACAATGGGAGATTATAATTAATAAAGGAATGCATGGTATAATGTATAAGCCAGGGGAAACATAACTTGAATCCTTTGAATTCAAGATGATAGACAGCTGGAGTGCTTTTTTGATCACTTCCAGGATTTTTTTGTTCACCATGCAACATTGTGGTTATTATCTGTACAGTTACTCAAGTTTTGAGTTGCCTCAAGGTTTGCTATGATCCAGGATGAAAGAAAACTTTTTTTTTTTTTTTTTTTTTAAGAGGTAAGATTATAGAAACAGTTTGGAGCAGTGATTGCTATATCCAGATCCAAGTTAGCAGCAGTCACCAGTGCCTAGTAACAGATGCAGAAGCAGCAACTAGTATGAACAATTACAATTATCATTCATTTGCATGCAGAACATTGGAATAACTTCCTGAAGAGAATCTTTTATGTACTTCATGTACTTTGTTACTTACTGACATCCCTGGAGACATTAGACAAACTTCAGCAGAGAAAGTAAGAGACACTGCTATCTTTACTAGTCCAGTGGTATGGAACCTGATGTAAGTGAATTTCAACTTCACATCTGACCTCAGCTTGTCTTCAAAGCATTGGAACTACCATCAGCACACAAACCTGTGTGTTAATGTGGTCTATCAGCAGTCAGATGCTTCAGAAGAATGTTTCACAGGCTGCTGGTTTATGCAGATGCTACATAATCTTCTTCCGAGCCTTTTTCTAAGCCTTAATGGTGGGAGGTGATAGAGGCCTTAAAGACTTTCCGTGTTCTGGAGAGCCATGGACCCCAAAATGCATCTAGCTCCTTATTTTTGAAAGAGGTATCTATGCTGCAAAAATGCCTGGTGTTTCCTTTGGGGGAGAGGTGATCTCTTGCTCTAGGGCAGACTGAAATTTCTCCACATGATGGCAGATACTATTGTGTATTCTCCCACAGAAACTGACAATATTTAATGAATCAAAGCTTCAAAGAGTTAATTTAGCCTGTGCCCCGCTGTGTGGCACCATTATGGGTGTACAGTAAGAAGCTGAGTGAGGGAGTATGGGCTTATAGAGTAGGCCCTCAGTTTCTTGTTGAAAGGCATATGGTAAAAAATAATACCAAAAAGGACTGGGATTTTCCCAGATAAGTAGGGGTTTGGTACTGGAGTCTCCATGACCAGTAATGAGCTTTGATGATTTCAAGAGACCTGAGATCGACTCCTATGTATGCTGTCCTAATAAGACTTTTTCATACAGTCTTCTTCCTGTGCAAAGCGACAGTTTGAGCTCTTGATTTTATTTGACAGACATTTGTAAGTGATTATCTGAATGGCCTGCTTTCAGGCTGGTGAAAATTTTTCATAGCCTGTTCTAGAGCTCTCATTACTTCCCTAAATATCTTAAAGAGCAAATATTTCTTTGGGGAGCATTAACACCATTAGCAACTGCTTTTGCTTTTCCACTTTGCAGGAATTAATAACCTTCAAATGCATAGACTTCCAAAACTGTCAGAACATGAGCAAAGGGAAGAGAACATTAAATCTATTCAATTACAGACCTGAGATATCACAGGAAACACAAGTTTGTCCCTTGGACTAAACAAGAAGGTTGATGGGATTAGTAAAGCCAACACCGTTCATGTGAATCATTTGTGTACTGTATGGTTCTACAGAACATTACCCCTCTAATAGCTGCACAGAGTTTATTAGCACATAGGGCAGTAATATGCACAGTATCCTTATTTATTGGGGGGTTGTTTCGTTATGCTTCTGCTTCCAAACGAATCAAATCAATTAAAGCACAACTCAGCAAACCTTGCTATTTTTTCAATGAGGTTTTTGTACTTAATATTAATTCTGAAACCAGTAGTGCTGGAATTGCATCTCACTGTCCCTGTATGCTGTATCTAGCACAATAGAGTCCTCCTACTAGTAGAGATGTCAAAGTACTGCAAGAACACTTAAAATAAACCAAACACAACTGTTATGCAGTGCATGTCTGCTCTTTCTGCTCGTGGATGTGTCTCCTGCTATGTGTTCACTAGCAAAACCAAACATCACACTAAGAGCCAACAAACACAAAACATCTCCTTATAAATATATCTTAGCTGTAGAAATTTAAAACATATAAAGGCAAGCATTGTGCCACCTGAATTATACAAAATTTTCCTTTAGGAAAAACAAATAAATGTCCTGTATAAAAATTAGAACGGCCTCTCATGCAAGAAATAACGAATTTCCAGGACAAACTCTGCTCTAGAAAGCTGGAGCAAAAATGGTCAACATCAAATTATAACAAGCTCTTGACCTTCCCTGGCCCTGTATGCATTTTCATGAAATGATGTAATTCATTATTCCTACTGATGTGTGCAGAGCATTGGGCAGCTTACTTTGTATTCATTTATTCAGTCCTGAGTAATCTGTGTTTAATAGAGTGCTAGAGTGTGTCAGAATGAACAATTAAACCTGATTGCTGTAGAAGACAACTTGCCATTATTGCCAACATTAGTTCTATGTGCTTTATTTTTTCAATATAGAAGGTGTGTTGCAAGTTCAGTATATAATTCCCATATTAAAACTGTACACTTTTTAAATTTAGAATGGAAATACCTCTCATACACTTGGGACTACAGTACTTTGCAGTGAGCTCTCTTTTGATTGATGATGCAGTCTCTAATTTTTTGTCAAGTCTGTTCTGCAAGGATAAGCAGGCTGGCAAGACTGATCCGAGCACTAGGAGAGGAGTGGGATGGAGAGATCCTGTCAGCAAGGTGTAAAATTTGGGAAGAACATATTCTGCAGTGTAGAAATTGAGTGGTTTTTGCTGACTTCACAAGGCAATAAAAATGGCAGCCTGCTTCAAGTGTAGTACATTTGATAAACCCCTCTAGCTGGTGGGCAAAGATAAAGCATCCAGGAGCATTTTAAGTGAGTGGGGCAGAATGCATAAAGGGAGTCCCAGGGAGTGAGGAAGCCATGGAAGAAGCAGTACAGTGATAATTATGAAAGAGCAGGGTAGTGCATGATTTTGGATATCTTTTCCTAGATGAAATTGGAATTGCTGCAGTTGGACCCACAAAGTCCTAGAAGACTGAAATCTTTAGTTCAGTTATGGGAACCTTGTGCCTTTGTAAGGGGGTGGTGTGGTCCAGATTCCATGTAAGTTGGTTGTGCATGCAGATGACTTTGTAGGTTTGTGTTACTGTCTGGTGAGATTCATTCTCCATGCCTTCTTCACTTTGATAGTTAGAGTGAAGCTATGTGTCCCCATCTGTGCCACCCTCACAACAGCTATGTTAGGAGGCTTGGCTGGTTTGGATGAGTTTTGCTGGTTTATAGTTGCTGGCAATCCTGAGCCAGCAGAATGTCATTGTACCCAAAGTTGTGCACTATCCTCATCCAACCTCAACAGGTGCAACCATGGTGCTCAACATGTGCCAATGAAGAAAATCCTTCAAGACCTTCCATAGTGTTGCACCACCAGACAGGAGAATGGCAGTAAGAGCTGAATTGCATGTGTTTGGGTCCAGCCTCCCACAAAGGCACTCAGCATCCTTTGTCCTCTCTAGTAAATGGGGCAGTGGCTTTTGAAAAATGTGCAGTGTCCCATCTTTCATTTTTCTTAGCATAAGCTGCTAAAATGGGTCATATTGGGTAGTGCCCTGTTGCATGAATGAAAGTGAATATGTGCTGGCAGGCCAGATCACCTAAAGACCAGACATTAGACATTTCTCAAGTAATGATCAGTCATGCACTGTAACTACCATGCCCCATAGATTATCATGAACTAATAATGTTGCACTGCAAAGCAGGTTGGGGAGGTGGGGGTGAGTAAAGAATAGTGACAGCAAAACATTTTAATATTGAAGGCACCAAAGGCTGAGCTGTTTGCCAGCAGTTTTGCTGCCCTGGCATGTTCAGAAGGAAAGAAAAGATATTTTGTGTCAAGAACCAGGTGGCTGGAGGAAGTCCTAAGAGAGCCCTGTGATCCTGTGTCATCAGCCGTGCCTGTGTTTGCTCTTTGATGCAATGAAGCCTTATGAAGTAGCAGCAGGAGCGATGTCTGGTGTTTATGTTCTTATGCATGTAGGCAGCTATGAATTTTTAAGACTGCAGAATGAAATTCATTTTGCAATAATGAAGATTTTATCTGAAGTAACAAGGAACACCAACTCAGTGTTTCAATTCAGAGGGCTGACACAGATAAAGCAAGCCTGCAAGCAGCAAAACAGATAAACATGAGGAGGTCAAACCTGTTCTGTTAACAGGGGAGATACAAAGTTGTGAGAAAGGAAGTGAAAAAGTGCAAAGTGCTTACCAGAACAGTGCATAACATCTCATGCATAGAAAACCATAGAAAGAAAGAAAGGTACAAAAACCAGCATCAGAGAAGTTACAAGGTACATCCTACATGGTTGAGCAAACCAGGTACACTATCGCAGAGGATTAGAAGCAGTGTGCTGGATAACATAATAGCCCTTCCACAGTGGCACCACCTGCCATGTCTGGTTATTTATTTCATTGTTGGTTCTTGCAATGTCTTTCATATATCAGAGTCCTTCAGAATCCAGTATCTTCTCTCAGTGGAAAGTACTGCTTGTTGAATGACATTATTGTACCAATTAGTACAGATTATGTTTTACAACTGATAGCAGTCAAACCACAAGTGTTTCTTTCCTAAGATAAAGATGATTCCTCCATCCATTCCAAAACGCATGTTTGAATCCCTAGCAGCCCATTGACTATGGTGATGGCTGTAGTTATAAGCAGATTGCTTTCAAAGTAAATAGTGACTCAGTGTCTCCTATATTGTCCAGAAAAGACAAATTTATAATCAGCATGCTGCATGCTGCAAACTAAAACCACAAGAGTTGTTAAGGGTTGTATAAGATGCTCATTGGATGTTTCCAGCAGATTAGCAACAGTTGTTTAGAGCAGGTGTTTGTTAATCGTGACATATTCAGAGCTGCTCACTGTGTTTGAAATGGCCCTTAAATGGCCATCTCACACCAGTGAGATGAGAAGACATAGTGCACTGATCTATGAAATAAAGCAGGGAGGGAGGATGACTGTGCCCCAAGACCTCTTCACCTCTATTTGTTGCTACTGTAGTCAAGGCAGCCTTTTTTCATATGCTCCAAATCTTTGATTCTATATTTAATCCTTCTTTATGCTTTATTGTTTCTTTTTATTCTTTTTTTTTTTTTTTTTTTTAATGTGCTATGTTGCTTTTAAGGAAGCTTGTAAAATAATTTTGAACCAAAAGGTAAGTTACATGGATTGCAGATGTTGAAGAAGCTCTATGTGCATTGATTTGTTCTTTTCAAAAGGTAAATAATGCTACATTATGAGTAAATATTTCCTCATGCACATCCAACGCATGTAGAAGCACAATTCAGAGTAAAAGGAACTTTAGACCTCTGCAGTACATAGATCACAAGATGTCAGAAATGCTGTGTAGCTGAAAGGATGCCGAGACAGTTACTAGCAGGTTCTTTAGCTGATGGCAAACCAGAAAGGGATGGTGATGTGCTCAGCTCCTACTGCAGCACGTGGCTGCCAGGGCAGGTGCTGCTGGCTAATTTGCTCCATTGGCTGCTCCAGGGTGGCCAAAAGCTCAAGCCTGGGGAGAACAAGGGGCATCTGCTAGGTCCCAGCCCTGCAGACAGCAATAGGAGAGTAGCCCAGGTCAGCACTGGCCTGAGAGTGCCTCTGGAAAATGCAGGATGCAAGAGTGTGAAGGCAAGGATCTTAGCAATGCAAAGGCTGAGGAACAGTGACACCAAAAATCACAGGATAATTGCAGTTTAACTCACAAATTAAAACCCATTTCAACAGATGCCTGAGAAAGCTTGAGCTTGCAAAGGAAGAAATCCCTTTCCTTTTGTCTTTTTCTATTCTGAATACTTTGATATGATTCCTCCTGAACTGTATCTTCAGACAAATTTTCCTTTTAAAAATAAATAAAAGGGAGGGGGAAAAACCCAATATTAAATGTCTAGAATTGAATATTTATTCAGTCCCCAATTTTTTTCCCATTTGTTTACTTTGTTGGCTGACAAACAAAGAAATCCATTTTTCACGCAGCTCTAGTACAATATTAATCATCATGAGTACAAACAGCAGAGCCTAAGCCCATGTGTATTCATGCTGTGTTATGCTGCTTCATGCTTCTGCATACTGAGTAGTACCTACTCCAGAAGTAAAGCAAACGAGGCTGTGTGTGATTGAACCTGTGAATAAGGCTGGCAGTTTCAGGTCAGTTAGCTACTCTTGGGATCTCAGATATTAACATTGTTATTTTGGCCTAAAGAGATAATAACAGCAGTTCTCTTTTAAGTACATAAATTTTACTCTTTCCTTTTTTCTTTTTTTTTCATCTCACAGGTTTTTGAACATGACTTCACGTAACTGAGGACTCATTGCAAGGTAAAAGAAGAGATGCAGATTATGGCGAGGCAATACACATGCTCTGTTGTGCAGGTACAGAAAGGTTTTGCAGTTCAGAGGGTTCTTGGAAGCATGCAAAGCAAGGAGAAAGGTGTATTGCCCTTTCACTGTTAGGCTTCATTCTAATTGCTAGAAAAGCTTTTCAACACAGTGTTTAACAAGAACACTTCAGGGGGAAAAAAAAAACACTACAGAATAGCTTTGCAGCTGCAAGATCTGCTCTTCTACAAACACAGACCACTCCAAGCACTAAACCAACTACTAAAAAGTTAGTAGAATTTGAAAAGTCCTTGATTTCCTAGCTACAACTAAAAACATCAGTATTATCACCAGTCTTCTCAATCCAATTCTCATACTGAATCAAAAACACAGAGTATTCTAAGTACTGAGAAGATAACAAAAAGAAACGTCTCTGTCTCAGCTGAAAACTCAGACAAGTTTGTTGCTTTATCCTGGAAATACCAAGAGGTTGGGTCAGGGTCAGTGAAGAAAAATCTGTTGCCAAATAAGTGGCACCAACTTACTACCTCGTTTCTGCAGGCCATATTGAAATTTGGCATAGCTCTCATTACTGAAAGCATAATCTAAGATCCAGGCCCTGCTTGCTTTTCACCTGTATGAAGCTTCTTTTCAAGGTATTTTTACACCAATGCAAGAATAATGGAAACTGTTCATACAGGTCCTCTGGTGATCATACCATTACGTTTCAGAACAGTAAGAGAAGGGCTTCTTAAGACATATCCGATGCTTTGTTAAGATAAATGCTTGCAATTGTGGGCAGTGATATATAAACTGATGAATAAGTGGATAACTCTCAGAAGAATGGATGAGAGCCACACATCCATCAGAAAGGTAAGAGTGATGTGGCCACATAGAAAGTTGCCACCTGTTCTGTGGTAACTGCCAAGTGTCTGCACTTCTTGGGAGTAGCTAATCCAGAGAAAATTGGTCCGCAATGAAAGAAGCTTAAAATAAATCCTGCTTAGATTTTATGTCTGAATAAAACATGCTTGCAAAGCATCAAAGAAATTCTGCACCTTTCTGGGTGGATGCATTATTTTGTTGACTTTAAATGGGCCTAGATAAGTAGGAAATTTATGACAAATTCACTCAAGCAAAACTCTTCAGCTTTTCAAATGAGACTATTCACAGCTGCAGATGAAACCAAGCAGAGTTGAAGGTAAGGAATACATATGTTATGGTTGAGAGTCCACCTTTAAATCTGGGGGAAACTGGAGTAATGAAAAAAACTGGTATTTTGCCACATTAAAAATAAAATAAAATAAAAGGAGGAATTGACTGGACTTTAGAGGACAAAGAACAGTCATTTCAGAAGGTGAAACAAAATAGTACTTAAGCACACTGCAGTAACAAACTTTTCCAGTAACAAACTTTTCATAAAATTGAGTCTCCTTTAGATCAGAGTGGTAACAATAATACCCTTGTTGTAAAAGGGCAAAGGTGTTAGTTACTGTGACATCTCAGAGATACATTAGTGTAGCTGTTTAGGGTTAGGGATATGTCCACCACAGCTAGTACATGGAAACTGGTGCTAAGAATAGATTAACCCTAAGAGAAGGCTTTCTGCTCACTAAATGTGAAACATTTCTGCTTATGTTATTTCTGTCTCTTCTAATAATTCAGAGGATTTGAGGCTCTGCCTTGGGCGACGGGATATGCATAAGGTCCACCAGCTGATAAGCAATCTCAAGAGGTATTATGCCTAAGGCTGTGGTTCGATGATACAGTAAATTCAGTTCGCGATCTCCTAACGTTGCTTTAAAAATGTCACAGCTATGTGAACTGGTATCAACCCCACTGCTTGCTCAAGTTTGTGTAAAAATACTCGGATAGGTGAACTTGTTGCGTCAGAATTCACACTGCATTGGATTCTGCCTGCCTGCAGCACTCTAATTGCTAGAGCAGGAGCAAAATCCCAAAGGCAGCTAAGGATCCAGTTTCACATTACAGCAGCCTCATAGTACCAAGAGGCTGCTGCTAAAAGAATAGATCTCCTTCATTTCCTCTCAGCTCTCACTCTCACTGCCAGGCATGACATCAGTGTAGGACCACTATTTCCAGCACGAAGGAGAGTGGAGGGGAATGCGCAGGACAAGGGGGCAGAGCAGTAAAGCATATTCTGGCAACAATCTACCATAGCATCAGTGAAACTGTAATGTGCAACCACACCCCTAAACTCAGCAGAGAGGCAATAATACACGTATGCTTGATGCAGATTCAAAATCCTTTGCTGATGGATGCAGGATGTTCAGTATTGAATACTGCAGAGCCACAACAAAGGCACCTCTGCGAGTCAAAATTCTTCCAGTGCACCCTGCTTGCTGCTGGCAGGGAGTCTTCCTCACTGCCTCGTCTAGCAAGTAATTACTACCGTGACTCTGCACTTTGTTCATTTCACTGGTAGCAGTAACTACCACTGCCTTTACAAGCAAACTTATGCTGGAGAAAAAGTAAGTGAGCACCACTGTGTAAGTCACAGTTTGCTTCAAACACTCACCTAAGGTGCTTCAGAAAGACTGTATTAAAAACATAAAATTTTTAGCTCCCTAGTCTACGTGTTATAGCACTACCCAGAAGCTGTTTTTTTTTTTACCTTTGTTTAGCAATTACAATAATTCTTTGGCATCAGATTGCTCAAGCCTCTTCAGTTCCTCCTTTCAGAGGAATTTACTGGTTTCTGAAGTCGTGCCATTTGTTCACAAATGTCATCCTGGTCTCTCGAATGCAGTTGTCAAGAGACAAAAACAAGTAAACAAACCAGACTTCCTCCAGGATTTCCTGCCCTCCTGCCCCTGTACCCTCCTTCCTTACCACACACCCGCACACACCACCCCCCCGGGCTTTTTCCCCTTGCCCCACCTTTCTTGACATTTATAAAATGTTATACAACTTTCTGCCATGAAAAGTATAAAATACATTTGCAGTATAGTTGCTTTGGTGATTACAAAAGCATTGTTGCAGTAGCGATAAAGCAATAGACTTGTAAATCTCCTCTCTATACTTGGTGGTGTTCATTAAATTTAGTGGAGTGGCAGTTACCACTCTGAAAATATGGTATTTTCAAGGGAATATGCAACACATACTGTTTCCAACCCTGTTTCTTATGGCAAGTCAGTCAGTTGTCACACTAAATCTTAAGTAGAGATTGATGAGGATTGTTGGAAATATTGTACTTGTCACAGAGCTACTGGGTCACTCAGTCTTATTTTTCAGCAAGGGCACTTATTAGACAGTATGAGTTGCAGTCCCTACATCAGTGATTATTTTGACCAGTATGCAGTCTCTAAGCTCCTTCACACATACTGTGAAGGTTCAGGCATCCCGCCTAAGGTTAATCAACTACCAAGTGATTTTAGCATCTGTTACTGTGATATGACATCAGCACTTTGCCTGTATCCTTCACACTGGATATTATTCACTGCTGCTCACTAGCAGCAAAAGTTTTGCAAGGAAGATTTCTAAGCAGCAGATTGACTTGGTGCTTCATATTCAGTGTTTATTTCCATCAAAAGTACTGTATTTGACTCCTCATTAGAAGATGGACCATTCCGAACTACAAAGAAGAAAGATAATATCAAATGTACTGTGATGAAGAAGCAAACCAAAAACCCAACCAACCAAACCAAAAAAACACACACACACACACACAAAAAATCAGGAATGTTTCTACATCTGTGAAGATAGATGCACATTATTATATATTTGAGATAGTATGTATTACACATTCATATTAGTATGACTTACACATTAATATTAATATGTAACTTGTACAGGAATTGCCTATTTGACTCCTGCCAAGAACTAAGGAGTTGATAATGGTAGAGCTAAGAGTTTATTGTTCTAAGATAGTGAATTAAAGGACCAAACATTAGTTCAAGACACTGGAATTTATTCAATTTCATTCTTCCAAAGGAGCTAGAGGTTCACAGGGAAAGATGCTGCTCTAGACCTCAGTCTGAAAAGCCAGTTGTGGTTGCACAAGGGGAACATGGCTTTGCTTTACTTAACCACCGGGTCAAAAGCCAGCTCCAACCACTAAGCCAGAAGGCTGTGCAGCATATGACTATTTTAAGCATTGAGATGAGGTAGTGCTGCCTTCCCTGTCCATGGGTTCATATAGACTCCTCTGCATTCTAGGTAGCATATGCTTGCAACTGCCTGCAAAAGGCAATGTAAAATGACCATTATAGCCAGTGAGTACTGGGTTCCACTGATATACATGAGAATTCTGGAGTGTTTTCTTCATTGTGCAACATTACTCCATGAGTAACATCTCCAAGAAGAATTCAAGCTTCTCTCAAGTGTAAGTGTATGCAGAAGGTGTGTAGAATCTCTCAAAATCAGCAAGGACCTTTGAAACTACAGGAAGAAGTGGAAGCTTTAGTTGGTAACATTGCAACCAACTGGGCATTTTAACAGGATCACAGGATATCAGGCTTTGGAAAGGACACAAAGAGATCATTGAGTCCAACCCTATGTTCTGTACCTTCAGTTTCACTTATTTTCTTGGTTCCATGGAGACCTGTAGTACTTGTTTCTGGGTTTTGTATTAATACATCAATTTTATTTTTAATTTGGTTTCAGAGTGACTCTTAAAGCAAATACCAGCAATAAAAATTAATTAAAAGGAAAAAAAAATGCATCACTTGAAAAAAAGTGACAGTGTAGTACACCAATGTTTCAAATAAAGGTTCAAAAGTAGATACAATTTTAAAGTAATTACATTTTAAAACCCTACGAGGAAATCCCTTTCCCCTTCCCCAAATTAACATTTAGCAAAGTTGTCTCCTTAGTGAAATTTCAGTCACCAAATGCATGGCTATTTAAGGGAACATGCTTTCAATCTGTGTCTGTGGAGGAGTGCGTTGGGAGGGTATCATTCAGATAAATAGGACGAGCCAAATCTTGAGATTAGTAAAGCGGCATTGTTAATTGTCAAGATGATGCTGAATAGATGGAGGCATTTAGTTGTTGTGTTTGTACTCCATTGAATCATTGTCTCTTTGTGTTGTTTTTAATTTGCTTTCTACTGTATCTCATGAAACTTACATTACTGCCATTAAGGTGAATTTTTTGAAGCTGCATCTGTTCATTGGTTTGCTGATTCCCTCTCTTGAAATTAGATTGATGTAGTGTTATATATTCATTCCAATCTAATGACTTTTCCAGAGCCCCAGAGTAAAGAAAATGGGTTTCATTAATTTCCCTAATAGCATCACTGAAAGACGTGTAATGTGCGAAGTTAAAACTTCTTTTGTTTTTAATCTCTTAATGATCTCTCTTCCCTTTGTTCAGACTATCCTTAGTTTTCGAAAAATAGAGAGGAATGAAAATGTCTCTTGGTGGATTTGTCAGGGAAGCAAGACTTCAACCGTATTGGTGGAAATGTTTCATGGCACCTTTATGTTCTCTACTGATGTTTATTCTGCTATTCAGTCCATTTATTGCTCCATAAATTGCAATGTGTATGGTTACTTTTATTTTTTTTCCCATCCCAAAGAAAATGAAGACCAAGTTGCTCAGCTGCATCCTATTTGGCATCCTGGATTTGTGACTCGTCTCTGGATAAAAGTCTGGAAGTACCACTACAATCACAAGGATTATTTTTGTTGTAGTGAAAGCAAGATCTTCACATGTCTCATTTCTCCTGACCTAACTTCACAGATGGTGAACCCAATTATTTGACACATAAAGTTTTTACAAAATGTTCTATTTGCTGGAAAGGAGTTCTTATTGCTACAGTTATGCTCTGACTTGGATAGCATGAAAAGGGATAAATGCCTTCAGAACTGGCTATCTGATCCTATGTGTGAACTAACACCAGAGATGAGACTTTTCCTGGCCTAGTTGAAGGATGAGGAATGAACAGTATTTGTTTTGAGGTGGCCCTAGTCTTAATTAACACAGGAGTGAATTCTGTTGAAAAGTGAGGTTGTAAATTAATTATAGGCTTTGTCAGTGTCAGGGACAATAGTATATGACCATTTTCCATGCCTTTTTTTTCTTTTTATCTTTCTTTCTTTCTTTCTCACAGAAGGACAGAATGGTTTGGGTTGGAAGGGACCTTTCAAAGTCATCTAGTCCAACCTCCCTGCAGTCTGCAGGGACATCTCTAATTAGAGCAGGTTGCTCAGAGCCCCAGACAACCTGACCTAGAGTGGTTGCACAGGTGGGGCATCTACTACTTCATTGAGCGACCTGGGCCATTGTCTCACCACCCTCAGCATAAAAAGTTTTGTCCTGTCTAGTCTAAGTCTCCCTCTTTCAGTTTAAAACCATCACTGCTTGTCCTGTCACCTCTTATGAGATATTTCTGATGATTTTGGCTTTATAATTATTTCCAAAATGATCTGAAAATTTTCTCTCTCATCAGTTGCACTTACTTCAATGTATGTGTTCAACTGACCTAATTTGCTAGCAAAGAATTTCCTGATTATATTCTACTAATTTACAAATTCCAAAATTTAACACAACTTTTCAAATGCCACTTAGGCAATCCTTTTCAGTGAAAATTAACCGGTTTGGGAGAGTGGTAAGCACCAATTGACCTACTTTTCCTATTATTTACTAGATAAATTATGTACTGCATAAGCTTCCTTGACGTGTTCTCCGGTCATCTCCTGCATGTTCCAAATCTGACAGAAGATTCAGCTCATTAGTGCACTGCCTGTGCTTGTGTAGGAAGAATATCATCCTATTTTAGCATGATGTGTCTGACATTTTCTTTCAAATTGTATAATACAGCAAGAAAAACTAATCTTGAACTTGCTCTGCTCACCAAATGTAATGGAAAATTGTAATTATACCATTCTGAATCCATATCTATTGTGAATTTTGTTAGAAGTCCCACAAGCCTGCATTATACACTAATGAATATCACAGTTATGACCTAAAGGAAATCAAGTTTTGAAAGGTTTCTCAACATAAAGACATATAGAAACTCAGTTCTGAGTAGCTTGGTTCATACTCATGGAAAGTTGACAGTGGCAGGTAAATCTTGTGGTATGAGGTAATCAATCCATTCCTTCAACTTATCTGGTTATATCATATTGTGATTTGTGATGATCCAAGCGATGAAGTTTTATATATATATATTTCTCTCTAACAGGTTTGACCAAGTTCCTTGCTGCCATATGACTTTATGTGTTCAAATACTTCATAGTTATTTATTCCTATATCCATAAGGATAAATGTCATAACATCCACTTTTAGAAGGTACAAGATGTAAGAGGCATACTGAAGAGCAAAGATGGATTTAAAGGGATGTGAACAAACTAGTCTTTGAGAGACAGTTTTGGACCAGGGGCAAAATGTTCCTGCTTAACAATAGCACAAGGTGTCCAACACCTGTACAAGTCTGTTTGTTCCTTCATGAAAAGTATTTCCTAATGGCCTGCAGAAGCAGTAATTGATGTTTTGTCTTTCTGCAGAGAAAGGAGCCCATACTAGCTATGTTATCAAGGTACAGCAAGAGAAGGAACTTGAACAGGAGCTTCTTCATTCTCCTGCTTCATGAGAATTAACTGCCCTATGAAGCTAAGAAGCATACTGACTTCTTAGGTGTTGTAATTTTACACAAATGTGATGCTAAAATTACAACTGTGCCAAATATTTCTCATGGGAAATTCAAATAAGTACTGTCTGGTATATGCCTGGGTTTTATGTGTCTGTCCTTATTGCCTTTATTCACTTATTTACCATCAAGCAGATAAACAGATTTACAGGTCATATCATCAGCATCTTGCTATTGCCTGCAATGTAAAAGTGGCATAATTACTTAAAATTATTCTACCACAGTCCAAGCCTTCTTAAAATAAAATTTAAAAAAGGCTAAATTAAAAGCTCAATATTTTTTCTTCTATTTTTTTTTTCTTATAATGAAGACACTTGAATGTATGTAATACTATTTACTTACCATTCTGTATCATCCCAGATAGTGCTCCCTCTCACATCTGAAGGAACAAAATTCTGAAGTTCTAATCTTTTCTGTGCATTAGCTTTATTTACTACATACACAGGTTAATGTACATAGATCTTGTTAGAATACACTATAATCCCCTGTGCTACAGTTACTGAATTAAGCAGTCACTGCAGTGTTTATGATGCCTCTCACTTCTAGCAACACAAATGACTCAGAACTGCAATATCCAATCACTGCTTTGAGCATGGATTGGATTCTCAGGGTTTGAGGTATTTGTCCTTGGATATCTAATTTGTGTCAGAACTTCATTACAAAGTACCAAATCTCTTTTCATTCCATACTTGAACACTTCTTTCATCCCCCAAGATTTTGTGTCTACCTCCGTTAGAACTAGAGTAACAAAAATTACTGAGAGGAACAGGGTAGCATTGTCTTCACCTAAGTCATGCTTTTACCATAATATTTGAAGTCTTTCTGAAAGCAAAAAGTAAGAATGTGGGTATAGTTGTACTTCTATCCTCTCTTTGATCTTTCCAAATGATCTGAAATCAGAAGGTGCCTGCATCTCTTTTCCTTGCCTTTGAGGATGGAATCTGAGGGGGATTTTGGCATCAGTGTAGAGCAGTTTGTCACTGTGTTTCTTAATTCTAGCTTCTTCTTCTCTCTTTCAGAATGAAACCAACTGCCATGAATAGCTATCTTAAAACAAAAGCATTCTAAGAATTTGAATAAAACATTAGAAGGTATTTAAAATTGCAAGAAGCCTTCAATCATATTCAGTTTCACATGAATGTATTCTTTATTAGAAGCTAAGTTTGATGACTTTCCTCTTAAGTAGCAGGGTGCGAAACAAAGCATTTCTCAGTTGTTTGTTTCTGGCAGCTGTTGGTGAAAAACAAGGAGTATGCAAAAGTTTTTCATTTTGAGTATATTTGACCACAATTGGACTGGCTTCAACAGAGGTCACCTTTATGAAAGGATAGGTACTTGGGGTTTCATTTTCTGCTTCCAGCCAGGGCCAACACATTTACAATCAGTCATTACAGAACTGCACCAATCTTTGCTGAAACAGAGCAAAGGAAAATTGCCATGAACATTGGCTCACTGCTAATCTTTGTCATTGATCACATCAGCTGATAGTGCTACAAATACTGGGCTGCAGGTTTAACATCTCAAGAAAGGATTCCCAGCAGAGATGTGTCAACTTTATCAGCCCTAATTTAGATAGTAGCTAAACCATCTGTACTTGATTTATGTAGACACAGAAGAATAAAAATCAGTTAGCAGCAGTTTACTTGCATCCGATTTCTCAGCTGCATTGGCTGAATTGAGTGACTGCAGACTTACAAGCAGGAAGAGAATTTCTTCTATGAACCCAGATTCATGTGCACTGTAGTTTAATCTCAGGCCCATAGTACTTAGGTTCACAAGGAGATTACTAGAATGAATAGCATCCATTGGATTATAAAACAAGATAGAAAACTTAAATGATCTGAAATACATTTTATGTGAGACTTTCATTTTTCAATAAACTTTCAGAAAACAGTCTTTCTGTTAGAGGAAGGAATATATTACTGCAGTGCAGGAGGTTTCAATAACTTCAACCATTCACAAAGGGTTATTGAGACATTTATGACTGAGGAAAACGTTCCCCGTCAAAATTAACTGAGCTATGCTTTCCAAGATGCTAGTCCAAACAATTGCTTGAAGGTTCAGAAAACTTGGTTGGGAAGTGCTGTGCTTTAACAGGGTCTCAGTGACTCTCAGTTATGTACTGTTAGGTGAAATGATTGGTGCTGGACCTGATGCAAATAATTGTGTGATCACCTCTCCTTCCTATATTGTGTTTCTGTTCCTCTTCTCCATAAATCCCATCATATCTTTGGTTTTTGACACCCTCATCCTTTACAGACCTACTCTGATAAAAAAGACTGGACTCAATGTTCACCTCTTATATGGTTTTGAACATTGTCAGATATCAACTCAGAGGGGATGTAGACATTTCAGTCCTTGTGCTCTGGATTTTGTATGGATTTTCTTCATTATCCTGTCACTGCCTGATGTAAAATAATGCTGATCTTCAGAGCAGAGCCAAAAGCCAGTGCACTTTACCAGTTACAAACGTTTCTGGCATAGGAACTCTTGAGCACAAGCTAGAAGGCTTTTCGTTCTTTTTTTTTTTTTTTCCACAGGGCTTGTATGTTTTGTAGCTGGTCTGTACTATGAATCCAATATAGATGGCAGCACCCCATAAAGCATTCTTGATTCATGATCATTAATTGCTGCAGAAGGGGCAGAAATTGAGTCAGTTCCCCTTGGCTAGCTTCCAACAGCCCATCTCAGCACCTGGGCTTTCAGGGATGCCAGGAACTACTGGGTTGAAGAAGAGTTTGGCACCCAAAGGATCTCTCCACCTGGGCCTAATGGCATTCCTAGTAAAATAAACTTGAGATAAGGATAGACATGCACTGCAGACAAGTGCCTTAACTGAAAGCCCATCCATCTTTGAACATATTTATTTCCTTTTGAAATGATTTGATGCAAAGATGTTCAGCACTCTGCCCTTTTCCCATATTTTGTGTATGAGTTCAGGTCTTCTCACCGCTGTATGCCACTCTTCAGGCAATAAAGTTTAAATACTTCAGCACATGTAGGTGCCAAATTAATTAGAATCTTCTGCTATATTTACAAGCTGCAGTCTCTCAAAGAAGTTCCTGTTTGTGCCTCAAATTTCTATTCTTAGGTGTTACCTGTGGAAGAAAAGTTTAACATGATGTACTTCAACTAATTTATTGCTTATTTAATTGCTTGGCTTAGATTACAAAGGGCCATAAGCTCAATTACTTTAAGGACATTTGAACTTGTTCAGATGCACTTAATGGTATAGTTTGCACTGCTTAAATGTAATTAGTCTAGGTTTGAGTCACTTGTGCAACATGTATAGGTAGGGTCTTGAGCTCTGCAAAGACATGACATTAGAAAGGTAAATGGCATTATCTCTGTTTTTTTGAGGACTCAATCAATACACAGGATATGCTTGAAGTCCTTGTTTGTTTTGTGAAGAATGCCTAGAGAACATTGTGTATTTTACCAGAGTAGGAAGAGAAAAGAGGAAAAGTCTTAAAATTAATCATTTGAAAAGCAGTCAGTCTGTATGTTGAGCTAACAGTTAACAAAGCTTAAATGAGCCCAAACCACTCTGTTGAATGACAGTGCAAAGCAGCTCAATGGATTTTGGCAGCACAAAGGTGACTGCTGAGACAGTATACACATTCCACTGTGAAACAGACACTGCAAATTAAAAATCTGAGCCTACTTCTGTAGAAATTAATGGGAATTTTGTCACTGACTTCAAAGGGAGCAAGGTCAGAAATCCAATTTCTTGCTATGTTGACTCTACTGTCATTAGTGGCAAAGGGTGAAGGAGGAGGGCAAAGCAATGACTTTTTACTTGGATCTTACCAGCTTTGCTTTTCCCTAAAGAATTTTATTTTAATTTTTCAAATTTGATTTACCTCTGAGACATACCTTGAAATGATAAGTACATGTCATCATAGATTGCTACCTTTCTAGGTGGAGACTGAATTAGCCTGACATCTCATAATTTTTTTTTCTTCCTTTGCTTTCTTTTTAAATAGCTATTTATAGTCAGTGACAGCTAGAAGAGAAATGTAGAACAGGACATCAAATGCCCAGTCTGTTTACTTAACCATCACATGTTCACTCATTGTAGAGAAATGATGGGCACCTTATCTCTGTGTTTGCCTAGCTACAGTTGGATTGTGGGACACTGATATAAAAGGAATCTTTGAAAACAGGTATTTTCTTTTTCTTCTTATGAATATATGACCTTACATCAAGACCAAGTAGAAAGTCAGGGAAGAAACAAGCAAACAAAAAAAAAAAAAAAAAAGATGAGAAGAATCTTCTGGCTGGGTTAGAAACAGCATCTCATAATTAATTTAGCTTCTTGTTCCATTCAGTTGTAGTGAGAACCCAGACACCTAGTTTGTATACGTTGGGGGCATTTCAGGTCACCAGTGTGGCTTTGTCTTTCATATCATAGCCAAGAAAAAGTCTGTAAATATATGTCATAGGCTTGCAGAATGACACTTGACATGTAATTCATTCTTACATGGTACTGTTTTAGAGACTATGTATTTTCCTCATTTAATTGCTTGACTTTTTCACTGCTATTGGACTTTAACAGTGAAACAAATCCAAGTATGTGCCTCCTGTGGCACTTCTCTGTTTAAATCATTTGCCCATTACTTTCTTGAACAATCAGAAACCTTTCTTGGCCAAACACATACTTAACAGCTTGTCCTTTTCTTATACAATACAATACAATAAACCAGGTTGAAAGAGACCTTCAAGATCATTGCGTCAACCCATCAACCAATCCAACCCACCTAAACAACTAAACCATGGCACCAAGCACCCCATTAAGACTCCTCCTGAACACCTCCAATGAAGGTGACTCCACCACCTCCACGGGTAGCCGATTCCAATGGGCAATCACTCTCTCTGTATAGAACTTCTTCCTAACATCCAGCCTAAACCTGCCCTGGCGCAGCCTGAGACTGCAGTAGGGGTAGATCGCGGTAGGGGTGAGATTTATCCCACGGAGGAGGAATCACAGTACCGCCATCTTACAAGACATGGTCAGAAAGTCACAATTACAAGGAAAAAAGGACAACCTTGCCAGAAAAAAATGAAATCCTGTGTTTTTTGCAGCATAACAGAATGGTTTGCAGTTGAAGAGACCTTTAAAAGTTATCTATTCTAACTCTGTATCATAGGTAGAGACATCTTTCTCTAGATCAGGTTGCTCGAAGTCCTGTCCAACTTGTCCTGAAACTATTCTAGGTTGGGGCATCCACAGCTTCTCTGGACAGCCTATTGCAGAATCTCACCATCTTGTATATAGTAAAAAGTTTCTTCCTTATATCTAAACTAAATCTACCCTCTTTTCATTTAAAAACATTATCTCTTGTCATATCATTGTAGGCCTTCATAAAACATCTGTATGTTTCCTACAAGCACCCTTTAAGTATTGAAACATCGCAATAAGGTCTCCCTGAAGCTGTCTTCTTCAGATTAACCCACCCCAGTGTCAGTGCCTTTAGTGATTGCTTTTTCCTGAGGCTGGCCACCGGCTTTCTGAATCTGTGCTTTCCCTCCCTCCTCCTCCTTCACCCAAGAAAATTTTGTGGAAAGAAGGTTATTCCTATTTTTTCTGACAACATTGTCATCTACTTACTAGCTCTATCCTTTGCTATGCTGCCCTACATGGAATTAAAATTGTTCAGATTAATTTTTCTGCCTTACTTAAGAAAATGTAAATCACAGAATCAAACTCTATAGTTTTCATATTAAAGATTCAGCTTATAAAGGATGCAGCCTTATTAGAAGAAAAAAAAAAAAGAGAAAAAAGATACATTTTAGATGTTACTTCAACTTTCTACTCATCAGATTGTTTATTCTCTCTCTTCTGCCTTGTGGATTTAATAATTCTAAATGTTGGAACTCTCTGGAGCATGGACAATATGATACCAAATTTATGCCTGGCATGATCTAACACAAAATTTTGACTGTCCAAAGAAAATGACAGCTTACTCTTTTTTAATGAGGGAATGAAACATTAAATAGTGACAGAGTACCAGCTTGAGGAATGAAAAATTACATGCAAACAGTTACCAAAACCAGCACTTTTCAACAGGTTCAGAAATATCCTGTGAAGTGTGACGCACTTGAGTGCTTTCTGGAATAACATCTCATGTTTCATGAGGCACTGGAAAGCACAGCCACCTGCTTTTGAAACTCTGTATGGAAGAGAGGATCAATGCTTTTGATGAAAATTCCCCCTTCTGGGACTGCAAACTGTGGTGTGTGATTAAAAATAATTCACCTGAGTTTCACACAGAAAGGAAAAGCTTGCAAGGGAATGTAACTGCCTTTGGCACAGACCCTGGCTGCTTTCACCTAAACACAGACCTTTAATGGCAACTGTTCTACTTCATCACACACATGCCCTTTTTCTCAGTGAAAGAACTTCTATCATTCCCTTGGGCCGATTCAGACCCAGAGCATTTGCCCCAAATGCTGCACTCACAAGGTCTAGTGACAAGCTATGCAGCAGTGCCTAAACTCTAGTAAAATGTTTGCAGAACATGTGTCTCAACCAAATCTATTTATTCTGAAATATGTTTTTAAAGCCAACAGGTTTTATGGAGAGTACAGTTCTGATGAAACTTTTTGAGGAGAGGAAACCTAAAATCATCTGAATATAAAATCTGCCCATTTTTAACTGAAAATCGAATTTTCAATCTAATACTCCCTGGGGAATGCACTGACAAGTGGACAGAGAACTGCAAAAAACAATTTAGGAGTTTCAAAGATGTCACAAAATGAAACCTTTTACCTCTAGCTAGTCCAGTCCTTCCTGTAGCATTGATTTCATCTTGGCCTTGGGGTTTTTTTTTCTGTCAGTTTACATGGGCTTGGATTTAACAATTCTGACCTGTAATATATTTGAAAGATCATTAATGCACCAAATCCAGCCATTATATAGGTTCTTCTTATTTACCTTTTCCAGCTTTTAGTGTGATACATGTAGACTATCACTCTTAAATCTTTTGAATTTTAAATCTAAATTCTTCATAGACTTTTTAGGGACATTTCCTAAGTGGATTCCAGAAACACAGGACTCTGTGTATCACAAGGTGAAAATAAGTGCTTTGGAGGAAATTATTTTTTTTCCCTTAAAATCACTTTGTGATTGAGGTCTTTTCCAATTATTTTCAAGATACAGACCAAGGAAGGAATCAAAATAACAAGGGTGACACAGAGCATTTGGAGAGCATGGCAAATCAGTGTTTAAAAAAAGGTGAAAACAAAAAAAGATTGAAGAAAGAAATCTCTGGAAATTATTTTTTTACCTCCCTCCAAAAATTCTGTTTACCTTTTGAGATGGCATGTTTGCTACCACAATTGAGAACAGACAGTGTCCTGAAGAATGGAACTTCATTGCTGGAAGTAGGAAAGTCTGTGGCAAACAGGTAAGTGAATGCATCTCATATATTTAAACAGGCCACTAGCCTCTAAAGCCTCGCTCAGTCCCAGTGTGTAAATCTTCAAAAGCAGGAAAAGAAATCTCTTACTTCAGTGGTTTTACATCTCCCTATTGAAGCCTGAGTAATTTTTTTTTCATCACTGAATAGATTATTTCTCATGTTATGGGCTTTTCCAGTTAGATGATGTTGTCCTGTGAAGAAACAGTTTTGCATCCTTATGTTCATAAACACCTGGACCTGTCTGTAATGTCTTTGCTTTCCAATTTAAGAGACCACAGCTGCCACCGGAGAGCATGACATGGGTAATATTCTTGTCAGTCAATATACTGTCAATCAAATCCTCATTTCATTACTTTGGCTTTGTACTTTTGGCAGGAGACATTAATCTTCCTTACAATCAAATTTTATGGCACCTAAGGTTATGCTTTCTTTTTTTTTTTTTGATTCCATGGTCCTCCTTATGCAAAACCTCTCAAGTGAAGCCAACACAGTAACTGGCACATATCTCTCAAACTCAGAATGGTACTTTTTGGTAAATGCAAGCTGAAAGTTCTCATCAGCTTCGCTGTTCACTGATGCTTAAAATGAAAGAATTGCATAGGATGATTGCTCTCCTCTATTGCTCTTCAATTTTATTCTGTTTCACATTTCACACTTACAGATTGTGTCCTTACTTTTCTTTCCTGAAAGGGAAAATCCTCTCATTTCTCTCAATATTGAAAACTCCTTCTTCAGCATTTGAATAGACCAGTACACAGAGAGGTTGATTCTTAAGGTCTTGGAAGCATTGTGTTATTTAGTGCAATCAAGTGCATCCTGAAAATAGTATGAAATATGTTACTCATTTCTAAATTGGAGAGAGCAGTAATTACTAGAGCCTAGTAAGTTTTTCAGAAATAGACAAATGCCCGCCTCATCTCCTCTGGCTAGTTTAGACATTTGTTTCCTCTTCCTCAGAAATGTGGTATTTAACTTCTATCCTTATATTATACACAATGATGAACACATTTCTGGTACCTGAGTCCTAGAGTGTGACTGGAATATTATCTCTTAATGAACATGTTGAAAAGGACCGGGTCCTGCATCTACGTAGTCTGCATGAAAACTTTGCAAGAGAAGAGTTTCCTGGAGGTGAACCTCATCACAGCATGGTCTTTTACCTGAACCAAAACAACTACTTCACATGCACATCTACTGCTGTTGCTTTACCATCAGGAGCTATGACAGCATAGCTCCTCAGCATTTCCCAGTGGTATTGCCTGGCCAAACACCCCATCAGAAAAGGCACATGTTGAGGACATCTGCTGGTTTTCTACCCTCTTACACCTCATCATGATGCGATAATGAGGCCTGTTATGAAGGATATCTGGCCACTAGTTCAAGTCAAGACCTTGGATCTTTAGATAGAGACCAGAAATGTAAGCATAAAGAAACCTCACAAACTCATTATTTATCCTAGAAGCATCTATGGTCTGTAGCAACCTTTAGATCTCATGGGATGTTTCTGTACTTAGAGTCATAGGATGGTAGGGGCTGGAAGGGACCTCTGAAGATTGTCCAGTTCATCCCCACTGCTAATGCAGGGACACCTACATCAGGTTGCACAGGAACACATCCAGGTGGGATTTAGTCTGCAGAGAAAGAGAATCCACAGCTTCTCTGGGAAGGCTGGTCTAGGTTGGGTCTCGCAGTCTCCTTGTAACAGAAATGCTCTAGTTCCCTAACCTTCATAGCCCTCTGTTGGACTCTCGAGAACTTCTTTCACCCTGGCTGACCCTAAGGCTAACCCTAATGGCTTAACCCTAGCCCTAATGGCCTAATCACAAACCTAACCCTAATGGCCTAAGCTTGATTCTCACCTTAACCCTAACTCTTTTTAAAGTACTCCAAGCTACCATTTGCCTTCTTGGCCACAAGGGTACTTGGGTGGCTCGTGGTGAATTTCTTGTTCACCAGTCCTCCCAGGTTCATCTCCACAGAGCTACTTTTCAGCAGGTCAACCTCTAACCTGTACTGGAAGGTTCTTCTTTTCATTTGTCTCCTTCTACTCTACCCTTAATTCTGTCTATATGATTCCTTGGTTGCCTGAAGGCTATCCAGGAAGGCTCAATGTATGCCATAGGCTGCCAACTGTATTTGGGAGTAAGGTTGCTGCATACACTGAAAAGCTCCATTCCTGTAACACATTTGCTATCTATCACATTTCTCAAAGTGGACCTGAGGCAGGCTTTGTGACTGGCCGTGCTGTGGATCATAGAGACTCTGTATGGTACAACAATGGTTTACCATTTACTTCATAAAATAGAAACTCATTAACCAAGAGACAGGCTAATCACAGTCAATAATAAATAACTGTGTCAAACAAAAATGGCATCCATATCATGCAAATAATGCAAATCCAAAGATAATAGGATCATCAAACTTCTTACCAACAGGAAAACTGCTTTTGCTCTTCTGCTATATGATAGATTTCTTCTCTGCAGTATATACTACTATGATATCAATTTCAACCCTTATATCTTCAAGGCCCCTTGTGTGGGAGGGAAGGGGCATATAGAAAAATATGCTGTCTTCAAACTGAAAATTTTGGTACTGTCATCCAGTCAAATGGACTGTAAAGGACTCTAATTATTGTGCTGATGACCTTGCACTATTCACTTTTCTTCTCTGAAGGTTTGCCTGCCCAAAAAATAAGTAGAAAGATCCTTACTTAACTAAGCTCTTCAGATGAACATCACTGAATAAGAAACATTTATCACAATTAAATTAAAATATTGCATCAGAGAGAGACCCCAGCCAGATAGCATCCCACAGACTTCTTCTCCTTTTTTGGCAGAAATGAAGAGATACCATGAAAAGGTGTCTTCTCCACAGCAGACATCAAAAGAAAACAATGTTTGGAGTTTTAAAATTTCAAAAAGATTATTACAATTAATGTTTATGCATTCAGTATAGTGTAATTTCCATCTGATCAGAAAGAAACAATCAAAGTGCTCTTAACTTTTAGTCTTCTTTCCCACATTTTTCTTGTTGGTTTCATCTCCAAAATGGTCATAACATTTTGGAACCCTGAGCACTTGCGTGTTTGAAAATAAAACTAACATTGCACAGTGTAAATTATTCAGAACTAAAAAACGTAGGGTCCATTTACTCTTGACTGTCTGTGAGCAGCTCAGCATAAGTGATCATGATTGGCTTGATGTTTTATTTTGTCATTCTATTTACAATCCCTCATCACATGCAATTGTGTAGTGAAAAGTCTACAGCAATTTGACACAGCCATGTCTGGGGAAATGGTTTGATAAAACAGGACTAAACGAATCACAATTTAAAGTGCTGGGACAACTGACTTAATCAACATAATTACTTTGTTCCCCTTAAAATGCTATGTATTTTTTAGATCTTATCTTCTCCATACAATTTTGAATTCAAACATTTTTTAAAATATTACTAAATTGCAGAATATCAAAATATTTAATTTTGGCAATGTCAACATGAATTTTTATTTTTAAACAAAACTATTTAAACATGTTTTGACTCAGACTTTTGGCCACACTTCAGCATTAATTCACAAAAACCTTGGACAACTGAAGCTCAGGTGTTTTTTTTCAAGGAACAGTCCTAGTCACAAATACAAATGTCCTGCTGTGATTTTGCCAGTGCTTCTTATATCAATCTTGTCTGCAATAAAGTAGTGCATGAGGGTAAAAAGCAACTGAACCAGTATTTTGCTCTCTACAAAGCTTCATTTTGAAAGTATTACATGGCATAATCCAAGTACTGTCTGGTGGTGTGACAGACTACAGCTGTGATTTCTGTCGCTGTGATTTCTCTTTCAGCTGTCTCTTCTCATATCTTGTTCATTCATGGCTTGGACAGGTGCACTCTGTGCTGGGTGAAGAAATGGCTGGATGGCCAAGCCTAGAGAGTGGTAGTGAATGTTGCCATTTCCAGCTGGCAGCCAGTCACTAGTGGTATCGCCCAGGGATCAGTGTTGGGTCCAATACTGTTTAATATCTTTACAGATAATCTGGATGAGGAGATAGAGTCCACCATTAGTAAGTTTGTAGATGACACCAAGTTGGGGGCAGGTGTTGATCTATTAGAAGATAGGAGCTCTCTGCAGAGGTACCTTGATAGACTGGACAGATGGGCAGAGTCCAACAGGGCGGCATTTAACATGTCCAAGTGCCAGGTTCTGCACTTTGGCCACAACAACCCCATGCAGAGCTACAGGCTGGGGTCGGAGTGGCTGGAGAGCATCCAGGCAGAAAGGGACCTGGTTGACAGCCGGCTGAACATGAGCCACCAGTGTGCCCAGGTGGCCAAGAAGGTCAATGGCATCCTGGCCTGCATCAGAAATAGTGTGGCCAGAAGGAGCAGGAAGTCATTGTGCCCCTGTACTCAGCACTGGTTAGGCTATGCTTTGAGTACTGTGTCCAGTGCTGGGCACCTCAATTTAAGAAGGATATTGAGACACTTGAACGTGTCCAGAGAAGGGCAATGAGGCTGGTGAGAGGTCTCAAGCACAAGCCCTATGAGGAGAGGCTGAGGAAGATGGGGTTTAGCATGGAGAAGAGGAGGCTCAGGGGAGACCTTATTGCTCTCTACAACTACTTGAAAGGAGGTTGTAGACAGGTGGGGGTTGGTCTCCTCTCCCAAGCAACCAGTAACAGAACAAGAAGATGCAGTCTCAAGCTGTGCCGGGGAAGTTTAGGCTTGAAGTGAGGAGAACGTTCTTCACGGAGAGTAATTGTCCATTGGAATGTGCTGCCCAGGGAGGTAGTGGAGACCCTGTCCCTGGAGATGTTCAAAAAAGGACTGGATGTGGCACTTGGGAGCCATGGTTTAGTTGTTATGAGGTGTTAGGTATTAGGTAATAGCTTGGACTTGATGATCTCTGAGGTCTTTTCGAACCTGGCTGATTCTGTGATTCTGCAGTATCTTTCTTTTTTCCTTCTTATTCTATACCTACCTTTCCTTCTTATTCTATACCTACAAGGAGAAAAGCAGGAAGGAATGCTAGGAGGCCTGCCTGGATGAACAAGGAGCTGCTGGACACACTATCACTTTGAAAAAGAAACTCTACAGGAAGTGGAGGGAAGGACAGATAGAACAGGGGCAGTGAATATAAAAAATATACAATATTTACAATAAGCTGCCCGAGCAGCAAGAGGCCTGGTTAGGAAAGCCAAAAAGCAGAGTTTGAACTGAATCTAGCCAGGGGGGTTAAAGGGAACACCAGCTAAGAATTTCTATAAAGATGTTAATGGCCCAAATGAAATTGAATTAGACATTGTTTTCAGGAGTGTTCAAAAGTGTCTTTTCTTAAAGGCACAGCCTAAACCGGTCAGAAAGGAAGAAGAAGACTGGTGAATTAATCACAAGTGATGTGGAAAAGGCTGAGGTACTCAATCACTTCTTTACCTCAGTCTTCACTGCAAGAGATTCCAGCCACACTCCTGGTGTCATGGCAGACGATGCCAGGGACGGGGAGGAAGAACTGCCCATCATAAGTGAAGCTCAGGTTCGTGATCACCTGAAGAACCTGAAAGTGTTCAAGTCCATGGGACCCGACGGGATACACCCACGGGTGCTGAGAGAACTGGCAGATGAGGTTGCCAAGCCCCTCTCTATTATATTCCAGAAGTCATGTCAGACTGGGGAAGTTCCCCACAGACTGGAAAAGGGGAAACATTATTCCCATTTTCAAAAAGGGCAAGAAGGAGGAACCGGGGAACTACAGGCCAGTCAGTCTCACCTCTGTGCCTGGAAAGATCATGGAGCAGATCCTCCTGGAGGCACTAATGACTCAGAAGAACAGTGAAGAGGTGATTGGGAGTAGTCAGCATGGCTTTGCCAAGGGCAAATCCTGCCTGACAAACCTGGTGGGCTTCTATGAGCAGGTGACAGCATTAATAGATGAGGGGCGAGCAACTGATGTTGTTTACCTGGACTTGAGCAAAGCCTTCAACACTGTCCCGCACCACCTCCTGGTCTCCAAGCTGGCGACACATGGGTTTGATGGATGGACCACTAGATGGATAAAGAATTGGCTTGATGGCCGCACCCAAAGAGTGGCTGTCAACGGGTCCATGTCCCAGTGGAGGCCAGTGACAAGCGGAGTCCCTCAGGGATCAGTCCTGGGACCTGTCTTGTTCAACATCTTTGTGGGTGACATGGACAGTGGCATCGAGTGCACCCTCAGCAAGTTTGCTGATGACACCAAGCTGTGTGGTGCAGTGGACACCCTGGAGGGAAGGGATGCCATCCAGAGGGACCTGGACAGGCTGGAGAGGTGGGCACAAGCCAACCTCATGAGCTTCAACAAGACCAAGTGCAGAGTCCTGCATCTGGGTCGAGGCAATCCCAGGCACAAATACAGGCTGGGCAGTGACTGGCTGGAGAGCAGCCCTGAGGAGAGAGACTTGGGGGTGCTGGTGGACGAGAAGCTCAACATGAGCTCTCAATGTGCGCTTGCAGCCCGGAAAGCCAATCAGATCCTGGGCTGCATCAGGAGAAGTGTGACCAGCAGGTCAAGGGAGGTGCTTCTCCCCCTCTACTCAGCTCTGGTGAGACCCCACCTGGAGTACTGCGTCCAGTTCTGGAGCCCCTATTACAGGAGGGATGTGGACGTGCTGGAGCGTGTCCAGAGAAGGGCCACGAGGATGATCAGAGGGCTGGAGCACCTCTCCTATGAGGACAGACTGAAGGAGTTGGGGCTGTTCAGTCTGGAGAAGAGAAGGCTCCGAGGTGACCTCATTGTGGCCTTCCACTATCTGAAGGGGGCCTACAGGAAGGCTGGGGAGGGACTTCTCAGGATCTCAGGTAGTGATAGGACTAGGGGGAACGGAATGAAGCTGGAAATGGGGAGATTCAGGCTAGATGTGAGGAAGAAGTTCTTCACCATGAGAGTGGTGAAGCCCTGGAATGGGTTATCCAGGGAGGTGGTTGAGGCCCCGTCCATGGAGGTGTTTAAGACCAGGCTGGACGAGGCTCTGACAAGCGTGATCTAGTGTAGGGTGTCCCTGCCCATGGCAGGGGGTTTGGAACTAGATGATTCTTGTGGTCCCTTCCAACCCTGACTGATTCTATGATTCTATGATTCTATGATTCTATACCCAAACATTGTCCTCCTTTTCAATGGAAAAAAAAAACCAACAAAAATAGTGCTTCTTCTTCCCCCATCCGTGTGCAGTAATGAACTATCAAATATGGGACTGAATATGTGAAATACCATGTAAGACTGAAACATCATCACCTTGATTAAATTATCATTAGATTTCAATTATGTGGGACAAGTTACAGGCATCATTTTTCCAGACTGAAACCTGTATTTCATTACTGCAGTTCATCTTCTTTTACATAGAATTTCTTTTTTTTAGTTTTAAGGACTTTACAATATTTCTCTCTGTGTTTGCACACTCCTCTAAATGAATGTCACTGTATAAAAATATTTTGCTTCTCACAGTCATGTCAAAAAGAACCACTGATGTCTTACCATCATGTCAGACTCCCAGTGTTTATGGAGAATCTTCTACTGTGCAACAGTCTTCCTGGTCCTTATGTGCCAAGCAATTCCTGTTGGTTGCTATATCCTAAGGGCAGAAAGAAATGCAGACATTTTATCAATATATCCCATCAGGTTGGCAGAGCACAGCAGGCAGATTCCAAAATTAACCTTTAAAGAAGAAGTGAGACATCATAGCTCTTCTCTAGTATATTTAATTCCGACACTGTCCAGAAAGATTTGCTGCTTCTCTTATTGCATTCTTGTCATTGATATTACCATAATATCCTACACATTTTACTCCCACCTGATGCTTTACATATTATTTTCCCTGTCTGACCCTAGGGATATACATGCTTCTGCTTTTCATCTTGGGCGTTCAATCAGATTTCTTTTTTGTATTCACATCTCAGCGTGGATAAAAACGCATTCCTTGCAAAATGCATTCTTTGACTGGGAGAAGAAAACCACCTTTTATTTTGTTAAATCTCCTACTAAGATCAATATGACTGCTGAATTTCATCCACATTCCACATACATACCAGGGAAGAAGACAAAATATCAGTCCTTGCAAGAACCTCCTTCTAGAAGCCTTTCTCCCAAGTGTTCTCCCGCCAAAACTTTTTTCCTTCAGGCAACTGTGAGATAAGAGAGTCTATTGCAGACAACCACTGTACTGAATTATAGGAAACTGTTAGACATAATTATCCAAGTTGTGCCCTAACACTAGTATTCAAATAACAAGTCATAAGTTATTCTTTCTAATGCATGCTATGTATTTCTCAGTTACCCACTGAAATTGCATTTACAATGCCACTGGCGTAAACATTTACCATCAAACAAAGACAAATGCATAGGCTGTTTTATGGACTTATTTGTGAATTGTTGAGTCTATGTTAAGGTCCACCAATAAGCTTGGGGTATGACAGGCAATGAACACACAATCACAAAAAAAAAGAACAACAAAACGCCAAACCAACCAAAAACCAACGCAGCTAGAGAATAATACATTTCTCTTCACAGGGTTGGAATGAATTCCAAACAGAATTAATCGTAAATTTTCCATTAACTTGAAGGAAGCTGGAAAAGATCAGTGCATAGTCTTTGCAATATTACACTTGCTTTTAACAAAATAATGAAAATAATTGAATCTTGAAGTATCAATAAGGCAAGATGTGCTGTGGATTAAATTCAGACTCAAATTAAGTTTCATGCACTGGTATTATGTCGCTGCTATGTCTTGGTACACTAAAAACATGTTAATAGGTTTCTGAGAAGCTGTAATGGAGTCCTGATTCTGCCAGAGATATCAGGTGGATCCAGATGGACTTTAGTCTTATAATAAGCCTTCCCAAGAAGATCAAACCCAGGTGCTCCTGCTACCACAGTGGGAAGGAGAGGTGTGGAGGCTGCTGCCAGTGAAAGTAGTTCTCCCTAATACATCACAGTGACATCTAGCATTTATAGGGCCTATACTGTTTTACTTCTCTGTCTCGGTCACAGTGAGAGAGGACAGGCAAAGTATTGCAAATATATTGTCATATCTGCCAAGAGAAGGATTTTCCTATTTCTGCACAGTGATACTGGGAAAGATGCTCATAAAGTCTATGAGGAGATAGAAGATTTTGTGATATTTCAGACCCTCAAAAATGAAACATGATTCCCACATGGAATTTTGGAAGAGTGATGTATGGGATTTTCCTTGCCAAAGGAAAGCCCACCATTTTGACTCTGGTGTAGTTTAAAGGTTTCTAAGGAGAATGGTGGTTAAGGTGTTTAGACTCCTAGGTTGAGCTTCTGGTGCTACCCCATATTTCATCCTTCTGTCACATTAAGCATTTAATCTCTTACTGCTTGGATTCTTGTTCTGTAGAGAAGGCTTTACTACAGTCCTTTGCCTCACAAGCCATGGTTAGTGTGACATCGGTTAGTGTGACATCAGAAGAAAGCTTACGTGTCCTGATCTGGTTGTGATATAGCCCCCAGTGCAGAAGTGGAGAAATGAGAAAGTAGCATCAATAATGCATCCACTTTAATGTTTGCTTATGACATTTTCTGCCCTCTATTCTCAATCCAGGTATCTGTCTTGAAAATTCAATATTCCTCTATCCTATCCTAATTTCTGATCTGACATTGCTCAGTATTGAGTTTTACCTTCTCATCAGACTCCAGAGGCAGCAATAGTGCAATCCATTCTGCATTAGGGGAAGACATCAAGCATTTAGACATTGACTTTTACCAGCATGGCAGAATCACATTACAGAAGAGTTTTCATCATGAGAAGTAACATCATTGGTTGAGTAGAACAACAAACTGTGTGCCTACTGTGTGTCAGTCTGGAGCCAGGATCTAAACCAAGGTCATCTATGCACAAGCCAAACTCTACACAGTATTTTCACACAGGAATGGGTTTGAATGAGAGCTCATGGCCTGTTCAGTCATGCACAGATGTAGCCTGGGATACTTCATTGGCACGAGAAAGATGTTGTAGGTTTCAAGCCAATCTTCAATAAGAAGCACGGCAAGCCAGTTTCATTTTTCCTGTCAAGTTGCTCCAAAACCTCATTGAATCATTATGCTAGCAAAGTCAGATCAAGATTTTTTTCCACTTGGACATTTTTCTGTGTCTACAAAAAGTTTTATGTGTCTGTCATGTTTCAAATTTAATTTCTAAGAACTTATCTTAAGAGTTTCATTCTTAAGCTTCAGGCCTGCAGTGTACACACCATACATGGATAAGGTTAATGTGTTAAAGTTGAAAGTCACAGCCTATCTTGCCTTACACTTTCAGAAATTGCTGTTGACTGAATCATTGCATTGCCTGCCTGCCAGCACTATGATTCCTCCACTCCTTACTGAAGCCAAAGAAGTAGAAGGTCTTCAACACTGTAGTCCAGGCCACTCTGGATGATCTTTGAGGTCTCTTCCAACCTTAGTGATACTGTGATACTGTGATATCTGTATCATTATTTCAGAGCTGAACTCACACAGTTACCCTTTACTTTTCACAGCTTTAGGTTATGTTTTAATTCCACCATCAGTAAGTTCCCTGCTATAAATGGCATTTCTTTATGCCCCTTTGCAACACAACCTTTACAATGTATCATCCCTGAAGTAAATGAACAGTTATGTATGTTTTGTATATGACATCTTTGCAAATGAATGCTGCTGCTGGACAGTTCAGACTAAGCTTCTAGCCAGGAAAGTCTACATTTAATAACAGGGGGAGAAGCATTGTTTAACAGAGTTGTTAGATTGAGGTATTAGATCAAGTATTTTATGCATACTAATATTATGAAAAGGCTTTTTGAATACTATTTTAAAACTCTAAAAATGTAGATGGTAGCTTCTAAAGAGGGTTAGCAAACTGTCAAAATGTGACTCCTAGCATTCATTGTGGGCTATTGTTGAGGACAGATACTTAGGCAAGAAGGTCCCTTATTCTGAACCAATTTCTCCACTTTAAAGATTCATTTTAATCATGTATTTTGCTGCTTATGCATATATTTGTGCATGACTAAAATCAATCTTATGGCTAGCTTGGTGATTATAATTTTTTATCAAGAATAATAAAAGCTGCATATTGCCACAGAAAACATGTCCCTTTTATCTCATTTCTCCATATTGTACTCAAGCATTTTGTGATACTAATTCTCCCAGTTGTGAGCACTACTAAGATCTAGCATCAGCCCATATGTCATGCAGGAAGCCTCAGAGACTGATAGAATAGTTATGTGTCATTCTTAAATTTCCATGGATACCATATCCTGAGGTGTGCAGCAGGACCATCTGATATTTACAGCTGGTTGCTTAACCTTTGAATCTAGGCATCATGCTGGTACCAAATAGAAAGGCAATGATTACCAGAATTAGAAAAAATAATGGGAATTTATTAATGAAACATCTTTCCCCTTAAGCTGTACTGTAGCAAGAAATAATCACAATGATAATGAACACTGTTATTATTGGACCACATTATGAACACCAGTGATTTTGCTTTTACTGTCAGGGGAATGGTTCATTAACCACAAAGAACACTTCACATTAGGGATTCATTTTATCTGACCAATTTAGACATTGTTTAAGTAATTTTTAATTAAAATTGGGATTCTGCATTTTTGGAATGGTGTAGTAGCTCAAAGGCATTATAAGCACAACTGCTACAATCAAGTTGTTAGCAAATGTTTTTGTTCCAAATAAGGGTTGGACAGTGGTCAAGTGGTCAGTCTGCTAAGCAGCCATTCTGGCTTACCCTGCAGTTTTAGTTCCAGTGTCTAGGGGGATGGGTGAGAAGAGGAGGAGAAGAACAAAACCTTTTCATAACATAGAAGATTTTTTTATTTGGCAAAAGGTAAATAAAGGAAATTCTCTGGAAAGTGAGTTATAGACAGAGAAGAAAGCTTTTCACTTGTAACCTTAATATCAAAAATTGATTTCTTTGGATCAAAACAGCTGTATGTCACATTATTTGTTGTGGTAAATACCCTTCTGGGGATGAAATTGGAGCTGGGAAAAAAGTTTTGTTTATACTGTTCACGTTATTTCATCCCATTGTGGGATATTGTGGGATAGTACAAAATTAATGAAAATTACCTTTTTTCTGGAGAGGAGCTCTAGCCTCCCAAGCACCAGGCAAGAAAAGTGTCATTGTGGTATCTTAAAGAGGATTCAGATTAATTGCCCAGTCAGTGTAAATATCATATAATTTTGTGGACTTTTACATCTCAACACCTGCTGAGGATGTCACAACTGATATGTGGAGTTCACACCACTTTAAACCTTAGTTAAAATGAGAACCAAGCACATTCCATGACTGTAGGTACTTTGTCTTGTAAATAAACCAAACTGCTCTGCCATCATTATGAAATGCTAATTCATTTAGATCAGACATAAGTGAATTTTCTGTGAGTGTTTGCACTGCTTTCACTTACTTGACAATGAAAATGGGCTCAGAGACAGATGCAGTCAGGGAACCTCACTGAGCTGTGGTCGACATCTCGTGGTGGCAACACTAGTGGGATATAGGCTGTATCTGCACAAACTGAGCATTCTGGTGCAAGCAATGCTGCCAAACTATGTCATTACAAACTGCAAAAAAACTTTCTGTGTAGATAGAATCAGACATTCAGGCTCTAGTGTGAGTGGAGAGTAGAACGATGACCACTGTAATATTAAAAAAAATAGGCATCAGAAAGGCACTTCAATGTATCTAAATATATCATCCTTCCAAACAGTGCTGAAGCACATGCTTCAGGAACTGGGGGCTTCAAATTAAACATATGCTTTGATTTTCAGTCCTGAAGAGGAATGGGTTTTTAAACACAGGTATTTGAGAGAAGGATTCATGTTATGGCAAACTTGCCCGTCTAATTAGCCAGACAAAACTGTTGAGATCATCAGCTGCAAAGCTGATTTACACCAAAGGTATCCAACTCATTTTCTTACTCTGGAGATTAATTGTGATCAATCTCTTCCAAATGTGTGAAATAATGAAATGAAACATATTCTTCATGCCTAAACAGATGGTTTCTCCATTCTCTAACGGAATATTGTTGAAGAACAACAATAGACAGCAATGGTTCAAATACACTTGTTAAGAAGTAATAACAAACAGGTAAAACAATACCACAGGGATTCCACTAGGTCAGTTTCACTTTGATTTTCTCATTTTAATTCACATACTTTCTTCACACTATTCTCCTTGCTTTCTTTGCTAAGGTGATTGAGACGTTTTGAATAGTCTAATAAATCCTGAAGTCATACTTTTGTGGCAATTTGTTTCACATTTGTATTCCTCCACAGGAAACAGTTGTCTTGTAAATGGGAGAGAAGACAAAACAAAACAAAACCAACAACAAAAAAGGGGTAGGGGTACAGGTGGGTGTGTGGGGGACATGTATTTAAAATGCCTTTCCTTTCAGTGAAGATGAGAGGCATAGCCTGTGACACTGTTCCACTCAGCCTTGCTGCACTCAAAGACTAGTGACTTGGATAAAGGAACAGAGAAGTAAGTGCTCATCCTATATGAATACATTACCATCTAGCTTCAGTTTTGATGTCACAAGAAGTTTATACACACACAAGTTAAACAGGATTTGTCCTTCCCTGAAGATGTTTAGTGGAATAGATAGATCCAAATATGACCTCTCTGAGGCGTTCTATAGACCTAGTCAGCCTTCCCATTTATTCTGACATTACAGTTGCTCCAGGCTATTTGTCCTTTTTCTCTAGGACTCTAAAGTTATTCCTGGTGGTAGGCCTTCAAACAACACATCTCTCAGCTCCTGATCATATAAGCCCATAATGTCTTTCCTGCTAATAGTTTTTCCAGAGTGTCCTGTTTTTCTTACCATGTTCTATCCAGTGTCCATCAAATGCTCACTATTTGCATTACTCCGTTAGTGCCCTTGGAGTTCATACTCAGGTCTCCACTTGTCTTTATGGAGAGCTGCCTCTAATTCACGTTTTGTCTTCATTGCAGGGAGCAGACCCTGCTTCTGCCATTAAAAAGAGAGCTCTTCTGTCTAAAATAAAACATATGACAAGCTTCCAAAACTGGCAGATAAAAATGGCATGAAAAAATAAAGTGTCCATGCTTAAAAACAGGGGTAATACAACGAGTTGCATAACATGGCAAATAGTTACATATAGCAAATAGTTTATAGTAAATAGTTACAGATAATTATATGATGCTGACTGATATATGTAAAGCAAACCAGAAATTGTAAAGTCGTGGTCAGGAGCCTAGAACAGAGGAGAGAGTAGCATGACATGGAGAAAGACAATCCGGAAGTCAGAAGAATAAAATCTTCCACTGGAGCATGGTGAAAAGGTGGCAAAGAAGAAAACAAGGTGGTGTGAAAATAGAATCAGATGTTCTGATTTCTTCAAAGTCTTTTGTGGTGATTTTCAAAATGGTATCACAAATGCAAATCAGATGTGGGCATCTAATTCAATTTATCTTCTTTGAAAGTTCCCAGAATGCAAATTTGCTCAAATTAAGAACCAGAAAAAGAGGTGGTGGGGGCTGGAAGAAGAAACACAAAAGCTTAAAAAGATTGATACTTCTTTTCACTCATTTTCTGTATGATGAATTGAATTTCTGTTAGAAACTAGGCACTTTTGCAGATGCTTATTTAATGCCATGCAGGGAAGAGGGAGTAGATGTGGGCAAGAGAGGTGAGTCATACCTTGCTCAAGAGGGAACCTGCTGTGATGTTCATAATGAACTGAATTAAGTTCAGAAATATGAAAGTTTCTTTTTCTCTTCTTCCTACACCTTTTCTTTTCTCTGGTCTGACAGACACCCAAATTCATGACAGCTTCTTAATACTCATTTGTATCATTGATAATTAGGCCTGAAAATAAATCTAATCCTGCAAGATGATAAATTTTTCCTCATTTTTACATAAATACAGTAAAATTTTAGTTGTTTGTAGCAGAGACAAGAACTTCTCTCTGCACTGAACTGGAAACTTGGCCACCTCTTCCAGCTGTGGTCCAGACTGGCTGTGGCATATGTTGTAACAGTTTCCGGAGTTAAAGATGTGAAGGCAGTTATCTGGCTGTTTCTGTACTGGAATATCAATTTCTGATGATCTGAATATAAACCAGACTGTTTGGGAGTTCAAATCAGAGGTGTATGAAACACCAGAATTCTCTGTCACTATAACACTGGAAGTTGTATGAAGACCTTGCCATCTGCTGTGTAGAAAATAGGAGATTTTGATATTCAAAGGAAAAATGCTCTGGCAATTTTATGGAAGATGTGTGATTTCCCCACACACACATACACCTTGTTGCATTATTATGATTTCTAAGCACATTCAAATGTCATTTGTAAGGTTCAAACGGAAGTTATTTAAAGAGGGGTGAGACATGGTTGGTGACAGAAATTGCAGTCCTTTCTCTTTGGAGACCCTTCCAGGAGGCCCTTGTGAATATAAACCATCATTGTAATGGAAAATAAAAGCTGCAGTCTGGGGTGTTTTATGGGGCACCATCAGACCTTAAGTTTCACTTTCTCCCTTATTTATTTATTTTCTGTGTGAGCCAGTTGTCCATGCAGAACATGACAGTTAATTATGCCTCTCTGTTTCCCCCTGACAAACAAAGCACAAGTAATGCCATCAGGGCTTAAACTGTTTGCTTTTGGTTTACAAGGAATTAGAGCATGTGTGCAGTAAATTTTCCCATAAAGGTCTTCCCTGAAGCTATAGACTGGGGAAATAATATTAACAGCTGACACTGTGGATGCAGAGCTCACTTCAATAACCTTTAAATAAATGTCCAATATGTTTTCCTCTCCAGATAGGCTTTGCTCAAGGTGTATCTACACAGGCTTCAGAAGCTGATGTGAGTGCACGCTACTTCTTGTACTTTACCAGCTAAACACCTCAACATCCACAGCAAGTCTGACAGCCTCAGCTCCAGGTCAGAATCTGCTTATACCTTGCCTGGCCCTGAGTGCAAGCAAGACAGTGCACACATTGCATCAGGACTGTGAATTCTGTTCTGAATTCATGATGTTTCATTGATGGTGTTCTCCCCACAACTCTATCACTTTCTTGTCTTGGCTGAATTGCCTCTTGTTCATATGCTCATTTCTAGTTTGTAAAAAGACCTGTTATGTTCAGAAGGACCAAGTCTCTGTGAGAAGACTGAGAAGTCACAGATAGGACAGATTATTAATCTGTCTGCAGCTGTTAGGTACCATTGACCAGAGGAAGTGCCACAGATCAGTCTGATGGCATCAAGCAGTATCATATATAAATTCCCATTAAATCAGGCCAATAGAAAGTTCCTTCCCTATGATGGTTGTTTTGAAGCAAGTCTTCCCCAGTCCATTTATGCAAGGGTCAGGCTGTCTGAGACATAGGATATGACTGCTGATTCAGATCTCTTGACAGAATTAACCACAGAAGAACCATATGAAAGTAGCAGGATAGGGGAAGATTGCTAATGTTTTAGGTTTTCTGTGGAAAACCAAGAATCAATGCCTAAAAATATTGCATGTACTTTACAATACAATACAATACACCAGGTTGAAAGAGACCTTCACAATCACCGCGTCCAACCCATCAATCAATCCAACCCACCTAAACAACTAAACCATGGCACCAAGCACCCCATCAAGTCTCCTCCTGAACACCTCCAATGAAGGTGACTCCACCACCTCCACAGGCAGCCCATTCCAATGGGCAATCACTCCCTCTGTATAGAACTTCTTCCTAACATCCAGCCTAAACCTGCCCTGGCACAGCTTGAGACTGTGTCCTCTTGTTCTGGTACTGGCTACCTGGGAGAAGAGACCAACCTCTGCCTGGCTACAACCTCCCTTCAGGTAGTTGTAGAGAGCAATGAGGTCACCCCTTAGTCTCCTCTTCTCCAGGCTAAGCAACCCCAGCTCTCTCAGCCTCTCTTCATAGGGCTTGTGTTCCAAACCCCTCACCAACTTTGTTGCCCTTCTCTGGACACGTTCCAGCAAGTCAACATCTTTCCTAAACTGAGGAGCCCAGAACTGGACACAGGACTCGAGGTGGAGCGCAGTGTACAGGGGCAGAATGACCTCCCTGCTCCTGCTGGCCACACTGTTCCTGATACAGGCCAGGATCTTAGCTGCCTGGGCACAGTGCAGGCTCATGTTTGGCCTCCCATCAACCCGTACCCCCAGGTCCCTCTCTGCCTACTTTATTAAAGAAAAATCCACAAATACACAAGTACAGAATCTAGCTCTAGAAACTCATCATCCATAGATTATGGAGCCTGGGAAAACACTGCCATGCCAAAATACTATTGAATGCTTGCCATTTTCTAGCACACACTGGCTATGTAATTATGTACACTGGAGGAATTTTTTCATGCATGTTTTCAAAATAAAGAGTAGTCCTTAGCTTCAGGCTATTGTCTGTAGCTATTTTAAAAACGTGAAACAATTGAAAAAAGAAAAAAAAATCCAGAGCACATTTGTTTAAGGTGCAGAGAGGCTGGAAAACCCAGCAACAGATTGAAAGGAAAAGACACTGCAGGTGTAATATTTAATGGAGTGTTAATTGTGCAGTGGCTAAAAATAAATAGGCAGCCCAGAGGTTGGTTTTGGGTGAGTGGTTGATTGCAAGTGCTAAGCTCTACAATTAGCACTAAAAACGATGACCTCATTTTTCTGTGCCACAGTTTGTATTAGGAGTTAGATGGACTTCACTGTTCAAACTCCTTTCATCACCTACTGAGGAGAATAAGAAGCCACAGGCTGTGGTTTCTGGTAGTCTACCTTCCAGTATTTAGGAATACGAACTACTCTGTAATCTCAAACCCTCGTATCTTATATTCAATGTTAACTGAACTTCTGTTTAATGACAAACTGAATTATTTCAAGCAGAAGGGTAAGACCACTTTAATTAATTAATTAGCATTTCATTGTTAACATTAGTCCTAATGACAATCTATAGGCAGGAAGGTCTTTCTAGTGTTAGAGAGGAGCTTTGACAATGTGTGTTAACACTTGAACTATGAGACTCGCACCTGAGTATAATCATACAGCATAGTTTGTGTCAAATTATATTTCAGGTTTAGAGCTGAACCAACTATACCAAATAGGCCCTTCTTCTTTATGCTTGTAAAATATTAATCATCTACAATGTTCATTAATCTCATTTATTCAAAGGATGTTTTTTGCAAGTGCTGCAGATCTATGGATTGTTCAAAAGTTCCATTTTGTGACTGTTTTTCTGAATGTCTTCTGTTCTAATTCTTTATTTATAGTTTGTGGCTAGCTGCCTAAAATAATAAGATAATGTTGGTGTTACATGGCCATCTGCAAACCACACCAGGACTTGACAAGGTGACTTTTTGGAAATTCCCATTGCACACACATCTGCAGTTGGATTTGCATAGATGTTCTTGACTCCTTGTATATTATACTGTGGTGAACAAAATTTCATTGCCCTGGTTATTTTGACAGAGCAAATAAAAAGGTATAGAAACTACAGTTAGAGGAACCATAAAACTGGATGCATTAGGTAAACCAGTAAGTACCATCAAAGCAAATCCTTTAGCTTCATTTAGAGCAATGCCTCTGTATCTACTGTTTTTGCCAGATTTCTGCCACGATTTTGTCTTTTGAAGAATCTAGCCTTATTGTTTACATTGCTGTTGTTGCAACAGTATAATGCAACACTATAATGCAACCACTGCCTGTATTTCTAAAAGAAGGCATTTGTATGCATTTGTGTTTTCATCCAGGAAGAAGTGCAGGATTACCTATATCAGATCCATAACAAACCTACAAGAGATTTGTGCTGTATCCTTTTGTTGCTGTAAGAATGCATTTCTACTTGCCTGTTCTTCTGTTTTCTCATCTGCTAAAGCATCATGATGTTAATACTGACTATCACCTGTGAAACATCATCCTGTAAGCACAAAAGAGTAAGTACTTACAACTGTTTGCACTTGAACTGGCCTGTTCCTTCCCCACAAATTAAGTGAAGCTGATAAAATAGAATGGAATGGCCATCTACTGAAAACACAGCCCGCTGAAAAGGTCAGAAGCTTAACAGCAGATTTCTGTAATTTACAGGCGGCATAAGACATTAAAAGACACTGCCTCATTCGTGTAACAAAGATTGTGTCAAGAAAATAAAATAGTACAATATTTATCTATTCTCATGAGAACATTCATCAAAAGATGATGAAGGGCTTTGAAAATCATTCATCTAGCACTAAGAAGACTTTCTATCTGTACAATTCAACACAGAAGTGGTGAGTTCTTGCATTTTTGAAAGCAGAGGAACAACACACATCTAAAATCCTAAAGGATTAAAATGAACAGAGTGTTTCTTTATTAGGAGTCACAGAGGCATAGGATCCCACTGAATAAAGCATTGGAGAAACCTAATGCCTTCAAACTATCTGTTTTGGGGGGTGTCTCAGGTTAGGGTCATACCCAGTGGGTAGGAAGTGATGTGTCCATTCAGGCTAGACACCTCACAAGTGTGACTTGCCTCCTGTGTTAGTGCCTGCCTTAGCCACAATTGAACCACAGTGTGGTCCACCCTATCACAGCACCCAGAAATCTTGGTTTGCTCTGGAAGGATGCCAAGGGACAGGGCAGGCTCACAACTGTTCATTTGTCTTTTGCTGGATGCCCAGTGTCAGTCACTTCCTTGAACCCTTCCAAGAAGCTGTACCTTAGCATGACAGATGGTGTTTTCAGCACAGCCGCTGCTGCTGGTTTTCATTAAGAGGTCCTCATGGAGTGTTAAGCCAACCTCTGAACGAGGTAACAAGGCCTCTTAATGAGACGGCAGCTTGGGAAGGCAAGGTGTCTTTGTTCTCTGGCAATAACTACACTACCTCAGAAGGGTGAGAAACCCCCTGCCTTTAAATACACTGACCTGTGCTCATTTGTGTTTGCCATGTAAATCCCTTACCAAAAGCCTCCTGCTGCTGATGTCTCTGACCCTTCCAGCCCTTTTCAGGTACTTCCCATCAGACAAATTGCAAACCTTACTGAAGGGATGGCTGGGCATTTTTTCAGGTTCAGAGACCAAAACATATTCTGCTTGCCTGTGTGAGCATGTTGCTCATATTGTGGCAGCACAACACTTCTAGCAATCATGTGAGTGACTCCCTCACTATCTGTGCTTGGCCCAAGGGATAATAATAAGTCTTCTGAAAGAAATCTGACCACTATCAAACTTTGTTGCTATACAAAACTATTTGGGAAACTGTGTGTAAGTAACTGCCCATGTACCAGTCATGTGGAATACTGAGTGTTGGAATATTGAGAGAATTCAAGAGTGTGGCAAAGCACACATTGCTTATTTGCTTAAATCTTTCTTTTAACTTCAATTTTGAGAGCTCCCATCAGTTATCAGAATTTTATAAGCTTTATTCTGACTTGCTTTTACACTTAAGAAATTGGCTATGACTCTACCAGGCAGACTCAGACCTGCTATAAGATGGCAGAGAATTGCTTAGATCTGGGAGAGCGGTTCAATTCTTTCAGTAACTTCCTTCACTGCTTCCTTCAGGATGTACAAAGATAATTCAGACACTTCACAACTTCAGAGTCAATATTTTCCCCAACAGCCTTCCAATTTGTTTATTGATTAATTCTAATGTCAGTAAAGTTCATATCATCAAACCAGGTTTATTAACCCTTCTCTATGGAAACCTCTATGCCTTTCAAAATGCATTTAGATAGTTTTGCATGGTCAGATATGTTATTTCAGATGTGGGGTTTTTTTTTCTGAGTTTATATAAATTTTGCCCCAATCTACAATAACTTTTTTAATTGGTAATGCATAGTGCATAAAGCAAAAGTTATTTGATTCATGAAAAAGACAATCTAATAATGAATTTTTAATTGCTTCTGTTGTTTATATCTCAAAATACTATCTATTAATCATTTGTGAGCTATTAATACCAAATTTATAGCTTTTAAAACACAGAGCTGAAAAACCAAGAAGGCATTTGAAAAGAATGCTAATTATGTTGGAAAATGCTTATTATGTTGGGTAAGTTCCAAACCCAAGACATCAGTATGGCATATATATAAAATAGGTATTCTTTTGACCAATGCATATGTATATAACAATAAAAAAATATTAATAATTCTATATTTAAGTATGTTAGCTATTTTTATACAAACTAGTTAGAAATATATCTGTATGAACTTGTCAAAAGAATACCTATTCTTTCGTTGTAGCTGCTGTATGTATTCAACACCATACCTGTATATATACATATATATGTCTGTGTATGTGTGTTTCCAGACTCCTAAGGTTAAAGAATTTAGTTTAATCTTTCAGGTTATAATACAATCAAAAATATGTTGACAAATTTGAATGTGCTGACAAACTCAAATGTAAACATGCTTTTCACCAAAATATTTTGATAATGTAGAGAAACCCTGGGATTTTTAATTTAAAAAATAACAACAACAAAAAAAAACCTTTCTTTTATGTGCAGGTTATTTTAACATTTCTGAGGGCTTTAACCCCATTTCTGAGTGAAAAACTTGTGATTTTGGTGTTCCTCATCAAAAGGATTTTTTTTTCCCCCTAAAATGTTCCAATAGGATGGAATAAGAATTTAAAGTTTAGTTGAATGGCTCTTGGTTTAACTGTTTTGACCAAAGGTTTTGTATCTTACTGTTTCCACAAATAATCCACACTCTACAATGCAATAGGTTTCCCTTTAGGATTTTAAACCTGCCCACATCTCTTAACCATAACATTCTTCCCATAGTTTCTCAAAGAGGATAATGAAAGATTAATATTACAAGTGGGAGTCAAAACTGCAGTTGTATAACTTGCTCTTTGTCAGCCTGTAAGATATATAAACTAACAAGTAGCAATAAAATTAAGTCTTGTTGTTGATGGGAAGTATCTGCTACCAACATATACTCACTGATAGTTTTCCAGGCAGAGGTTGGTCTCTTCTCCCAGGCAGCCAGTACCAGAACAAGAGGACACAGTCTCAGGCTGTGCCAGGGGAGGTTTAGGCTGGATGTTAGGAAGAAGTTCTATACAGAGAGAGTGATTGCCCATTGGAATGGGCTGCCTGTGGAGGTGGTGGAGTCACCTTCATTGGAGGTGTTCAGGAGGAGACTTGATGGGTTGCTTGGCTGCATGGTTTAGTTGTTGGGTGGGTTGGATTGGTTGATGGGTTGGACGCGATGATCTTGCAGGTCTCTTCCAACCTGGTGTATTGTATTGTATTGTATTGTATTGTATTGTATTGTATTGTATTGTATTGTACTGTATTGCATTGTATTGTAATCATGCATTTTATAATCTCCACAAGATTATAAAGATTATGTCCATTTCATAAGAGATATTTATGTTCTATTTCTATTAACATTTCTAAAGGGAAGATAATCACAGATACAAATTACTAATGGTCTGTAAGATGCCACAAGTTGGTTCACACAATGGTTGGAATACTTAAAAGGCAAAACGCTTGCGTGTTTTTGTATCCATAAACAAGGAAACAAAGAAGGTGGGACAAAAATGAAAAACAGGTGGTAGCTGCTGCACAAGGTGATTAGTAGGATTTATTCTGCTCCCCTTTTATTTTGTTCTGCTAAAACTTGCAGACTCTGTCATTAATTTCAAAACCAAAAAAGTGATATAAATGATAACAGACAGGAAAAGGCTGAAAGATACAAAGACTTTAGCTATGTACACTTTTCAAAGACTCCCCTTTAAAATGTATAAAAAGACATCAAACTAAAGCTACACATATAACTTTAAAAGCCTGAAACCTAATATCGTTTGAAATTAAACAGTGGAAGTCCATTTCCATCTAAGATTTAAACCTACACTGCTAAATTCACTGTACGCCTTGCCCTCAAATTAAAGCAAGGAGTTACATCCTATATTAAGTGTGTTTTAGAATATAACTTCAATTTCAGATTGCTTTTATCTATCCCAGTATGAATAACATTTATTTCTTATTCCAAGACCTAAATTAGACATATCATATGAATAAGAGACAATAAAGTTTAGCTGTAGCAGTTAATAATATCTTTTACCAAATTTTTTATCCTCAAATCAAGTTAGTACTTAATCCTTTGAAGCAAAGCTAGTTGAAGGACATGTAAATAAATTGTGGGACATGAATTATCATCTTTTTTTCAAGAATTTCTTTCTGGTAATCCTGATTTAGGAACTGGAATGTGATTCACAAGTAATGTTCAAAATGTGTTCATTCTTAATGAGGTTTATCTCATAACATGACATTATTTTTTCTTCCAGATGATCAATAGGAATCTCCACTGACTTAGGTTTTTCTTTGCAAAACATCCTTAACTGTCAGTCTAGTTTCCAGTGTATGAACAGAAATTGACTAGTCCAATCACATTGGAAAGCTGTTATTATTTACACTTGAAAGTGGAGACATAAAGGCTGAAAGTATTGATGGTTTGCACATTTTCAGAAGAATGTGGTGCTTGATACTCACTACCATGATGGTCAGCTTAGCTGACATAAAAGGGCTTTTGTCATTATAAAATAAATTTGAAACAGCATGTATACAATACAATACAATACAATACAATACAATACAATACAATACAATAAACCAGGTTGGAAGAGACCTTCAAGATCATCGCCTCCAACCCATCAAACAACTAGATCATGTCACCAAGCACCCCATCAAGTCTCCTCCTGAACACCTCCAATGACGGTGACCCCACCACCTCCCCAGGCAGCTCATTCCAATGGGCAATCACTCTCTCTGTATAGAACTTCCTCCTAACATCCAGTCTAAACCTGCCCTGGTGCAGCTTGAGACTGTGTCCTCTTGTTCTGGTACTGGCTGCCTGGGAGAAGAGACCAACCATCTCCTGGCAGCAATCTCCCTTCAGGTAGTTGTAGAGATCAATAAGGTCACCCCTGAGTCTCCTCTTCTCCAGGCTAAGCAACCCCAGCACCCTCAGCCTCTCCTCAGAGTGCTTGGACCACTAGATGGATAAAGAATTGGCTTGATGGCCGCACCCAAAGAGTGGCTGTCAACGGGTCCATGTCCCAGTGGAGGCCAGTGACAAGCGGAGTCCCTCAGGGATCAGTCCTGGGACCTGTCTTGTTCAACATCTTGTGGCATCGAGTGCACCCTCAGCAAGTTTGCTGATGACACCAAGCTGTGTGGTGCAGTGGACACGCTGGAGGGAAGGGATGCCATCCAGAGGGACCTGGACAGGCTGGAGAGGTGGGCACAAGCTAACCTCATGAGCTTCAACAAGACCAAGTGCAGGGTCCTGCATCTGGGTCGAGGCAATCCCAGGCACAAATACAGGCTGGGCAGTGACTGGCTGGAGAACAGCCCTGAGGAGAGAGACTTGGGGGTGCTGGTGGATGAGAAGCTCAACATGAGCTCTCAATGTGCGCTTGCAGCCCGGAAAGCCAATCAGATCCTGGGCTGCATCAGGAGAAGTGTGACCAGCAGGTCAAGGGAGGTGCTTCTCCCCCTCTACTCGGCTCTGGTGAGACCCCACCTGGAGTACTGCGTCCAGTTCTGGAGCCCCTATTACAGGAGGGATGTGGACGTGCTGGAGCGTGTCCAGAGAAGGGCCACGAGGATGATCAGAGGGCTGGAGCACCTCTCCTATGAGGACAGATTGAAGGAGTTGGGGCTGTTCAGTCTGGAGAAGAGAAGGCTCCGAGGTGACCTCATTGTGGCCTTCCAGTATCTGAAGGGGGCCTACAGGAAGGCTGGGGAGGGACTTCTCAGGATCTCAGGTAGTGATAGGACTAGGGGGAATGGAATGAAGCTGGAAATGGGGAGATTCAGGCTAGATGTGAGGAAGAAGTTCTTCACCATGAGAGTGGTGAAGCCCTGGAATGGGTTATCCAGGGAGGTGGTTGAGGCCCCGTCCCTGGAGGTGTTTAAGACCAGGCTGGACGAGGCTCTGGCCAGCGTGATCTAGTGTAGGGTGTCCCTGCCCATGGCAGGGGGTTGGAACTAGATGATCCTTGTGGTCCCTTCCAACCCTGACTGATTCTATGATTCTATGATTCTATGATTCTTGTGTTCCAAACCCCTCACCAACTTCGTTGCCCTTCTCTGGACACGTTCCAGCAAGACAACATCCTTCCTAAACTGAGGGGCCCAGAACTGGACACAGTACTCGAGGTGCGGCCTAACCAGTGCAGTGTACAGGGGCAGAATGACCTCCCTGCTCCTGCTGGCCATACTATTCCTAATGCAGGCCAGGATGCGGTTGGCCCTCTTGGCTGCCTGGGCACACTGCAGGCTCATGTTCAGCCTCCCATCAACCAGCACCCCCAGGTCCCTCTCTGCCTGGCCACTCTCCAGCCACTCTGACCCCAGCCTGTAGCACTGCCTGGGGTTGTTGTGGCCAATGTGCAGAACCCGGCACTTGGATGTGTTCAATCTCATGCCATTGGACTCTGCCCATCTGTCCAGCCTGTCGAGGTCCCTCTGCAAAGCCTCTCTGCCCTCCAGCAGATCAACTCCTGCCCCCAGCTTGGTGTCATCTGCAAATTTACTGATGATGGACTGGATGCCCTCATCCAGATCATCAATAAAGGTGTTGAAGAGCATTGGGCCCAGCATTGATCCCTGGGGCACACCACTAGTGACAGGCCGCCAGCTGGATGTGGTGCCATTCACCATTACTCTCTGGGCTCGGCCCTCCAGCCAGTTCCTAACCCAACGCAGTGTGCTCCTGTCCAAGCCACGGGCTGCCAGCTTGGCCAGGAGTTTGCTGTGGGGAACGGTGTCAAAGGCCTTGCTGAGGTCCAGGTAGACCACATCCACAGGCCTCCCCACATCCACCAGGCGGGTCACCTGATCATAGAAGGAGATCAGGTTGGTCAGGCGGGACCTGCCCCTCCTTTCTTTCATCCTTATATTTCTTTTATCCTTATTGATATTTCTTACTTTGTTATTCCCTACCCTATGAAATTATGAGAGTTACATTAAATTGGGAAACATCTGGTTCCGAGCCCGCACGTGTGTAAATCTGCTGCCTAATTGATCGTGACCATATCACATCTTTTCCAGTATGATTTGTCTACATGAGGTTATAACAGCTGCTTAAAGGGTATTAATGTGTTAGCAAACTTGATTTACATCCTATTTGTTTGTGTAGCAGTAGGACCAATAAAGGCAATTGTCTTTTTAGCATTGTCATATACATATGTTTGGGTGAAGTGATTTGTCAGATTTCGTACCAGGAGCTAAGGATGCATAAATACTGTCAGGTGAAATAATTCTGATGGAGTGTTTATTCATCCAAAAGGGGACTTGAGTGAAGAATACTGGGGGTGAGACAACAAAAGCTTAAAAGAAAAAGAAATAAAAAACCTTATCTAGTTCATTCTCAAAGTATATTTTTGAGAGTAGTAACGTATCTGCAAATGCATTTTAAAATATTTTCCCATATTTCTCATATCTGAAATTTGCTTTATCTTTCCTTTTCCAGTCCTTTTTTTGACCCACCAAACCTAGCCAAATGTAGTGATGTGCACAGCATCCACAGAAGGCGACTCCTTAGCACTGGTGCTTCCACACTGCAGACGGGATGTGGCAGAGGGGTCCTCAAAAATGCTCCATCCCCTACCTTGGCTCTTAGAAGTGCGACTGCCATCCCAAACAATGTACAGCAGCAGATAGAGAACAGAGGTATGTACAGGGTCAAGTCCCCATTTTATGCTCATCTTAAATATTCCCTACTCTATGAAGCTTGCACTTTTGGTTCATATAAGTAGCTCCTTACTTTGATACCTTCTTATCCTTCTGCTTCCCAAACATAGCTATACAGCAACAGCCAGCAAGATCAAGGCTGAAAAAGATTGTACAGCTGTCACTCTTTAAAACTGCAAAATAGTAAGGGGTATGGGAACCCCTCTGCAGATACTGGTTTGTCACATTTTATTAGCTCTGATTCCTAGAGGGAAAACCATGTTAAAAAACCATAGACTGGATTTTACTCTCTACCATAATAACACTCCAAGTACAAAAGGTCATTTGGAGATTGGTTTCTTTTCTTTTATATCAAGAAACAGCTATGCTTGAATTTAGTTTCTCAGAAAACAGCTAACTTGGGCATAAGTGTGCATCTGTCATAGAAAACTGCAAGCATGACCAGAGCCGCTCTGGACTTGGACATGTCTTTACTGCAAAGAAATGATAGTTCTCTTTTTCATGAGCAGAGATAAGCTGAGTGCTCCGGCACAGCTTGGTGGCTCCTCACACCATTTTTCAGAGTGTTAAAAAAACACTAGAAAACATGTTCATAATTGAATGAAAACTAAGTCCAGAAATACTTTTTAAACATTCACAAACCTTTTCTTCCTGAGTGTAGTCTCTGTTGACCAGCTGCATAACCACCACAAACCACCCTCTGACCACTAGTTCAACTGTAAATTAGACCCATAGCCTATACAGTCAAAGTCCTTGCCACTGAAAGGGTAACTACTAGTGTCATCTCCCCTTTGTGAGGCTTAGAAGACTGGCCTATTGAATCCTGATAAATGAGTTTTAGCTAAAAGGCTTCATTATTGTTTGAAAATAACTTGCAAGACAAGCAGGCTTTCTGGGAAAAAAGTAATAGATATGTAATTATAATGCAAGTTAATCCTCTCCTTATCACACAAAATAAAGTGCTTTTGTGAAACACTGTATCCGTGCTCTGATGGCTGTTGTGTTTACTGGATGGAAACCCCAAATCTCCTGGAGAAAAAGCTCAAGATACATAATCAATAACCTTGCAAGGCATTCAGGCTACATATTCTCTAAGGAGCTGCATTAATCAAACACATCCATGTCTCTTTTAGGATAAATCCCTGTTGTCAGCTACACTAGAACAGTATTTTCAGCTCTTGTTCTCATAATGTTAGTCCTACATGACAGTTCTGTGTCATCTGACAACCCTAATCCATCTCAAGGTTAGAATCTATTTTGTATTTCAAATCTCCCAAATCTCTGACCATTTAGTTTAAGTAGGATTAACATAAGCACCATAAACCACAGAGAAGCAACGAAAGCCAAGATTATGCTTTGATCTGCTCCAGTAGACATTTGCTAAACTCCAGCTACACAAGCAGCAGGGCAGAGCAGAACAGGAAAGCACAAGCCTCCCAGCAAAGCATTCTGAAGGCTGTGCATTGGTAGAAGATTACCAGATGCACTGCATGCTTCAAGAAAATATTTTACTGAGAAAATTAGCAGAATACCAGAACTGTTCCTGTGAATGAAGCAGAAGCAGATTTTGCTTCACCACAATCATAAGTTAACTGTCTAGGCTAAAATCACTCAGGAAATGTTCCTCATTATACAGGAATTTAAAGTTATTCCTGGCCCTATACATTCACTATTATGCATTTGAATGAAAGTATTTGTCTACTTGTAAGCGGGAAGATTACCTTTAGTGATTTTTATTACCAAACTCACCTGACAAACTCATGTAAATGGTGTCTGCATCCCAAAACCAAAGCCAAAGCCTGCATCAGAGATTTTAAGGTTACTGATGAAATTGCTCAAATTCATATTCCAATTCGTGGACCTAGCATTCATTTTACAGGATAACTTTTGTGGTTCTCTGCTCATATGAGTATAGTGCAAAAGGAGCTTTGTCCACTGATAACTCAAAACAGTAGATTGTCTTTTTACCCTGTTTTGGCAAGACAAATCTAAAGAGAAAAAAGATCATAAATTATTATATTAGATTTAAAATAAATTATTATATTATTATATAAATTATTATATTAGATTTTTTAAAAAATTCTCAGTTGTAGCTTTGTATATTCAGTCACATTTTAACAACAATTCACTATTCACATGTTTTTTCTGCAATAATCTGATTTTTGAACAAAAGCTGTCCAGCAAAGAAGGAATGCCAGCATTAATCTCACACTTAAAACCAGTGTGAAGATTGTACATATTCTGCACATTGGCCACAGCAACCCCATGCAGTGCTACAGGCTGGGGTCAGAGTGGCTGGAGAGCGGCCAGGCAGAGAAGGACCTGGGGGTGCTGGTTGATGGGAGGCTGAACATGAGCCTGCAGTGTGCCCAGGCAGCCAGGAAGGCCAATGGCATCCTGGCCTGCATCAGGAACAGTGTGGCCAGCAGGAGCAGGGAGGTCATTCTGCCCCTGTACACTGCACTGCTTAGGCCGCACCTTGAGTACTGTGTCCAGTTCTGGTCCCCTCAGTTTAGGAAGGATGTTGGCTTGCTGGAATGTGTCCAGAGAAGGGCAACAAGGTTGGTGAGGGGTTTGGAACACAAGCCCTCTGAGGAGAGGCTGAGGGAGCTGGGGTTGCTTAGCCTGAAGAAGAGGAGACTGAGGGGTGACCTTATTGCTCTCTACAACTACCTGAAGGGAGGTTGTAGCCAGGCAGAGGTTGGTCTCTTCTCCCAGGCAGCCAGTACCAGAACAAGAAGACACAGTCTCAAGCTGCGCCAGGGTAGGTTTAGACTGGACATTAGGAGGAAGTTCTGTACAGAGGGAGTGATTGCCCATTGGAATGGGCTGCCTGGGGAGGTGGTGGAATCGCCATCATTGGAGGTGTTCAGGAGGAGACTTGATGGGGTGCTTGGTGACATGATCTAGTTGTTTGATGGGTTGGATGCAATGATCTTGAAGGTCTCTTCCAATCTTGTTTATTGTATTGTATTGAATACAAGCTTTTGCCAAGCAACTTACAGGACCCTGTCTTGTTGCCTGATGCCAGAACAGCAAACATTCTGAAAAAATATGGGTTTGTTTTTTACAGCTTCAGAATAATGATGCCATATTTCTTACTCCCTGAGCTAACTAATATGCTTCACATTTTTGTTCTGGGGTTTTTGTTGGGTTTTTTTGGTTGGTTGATTGGTTGGAGTTTTTTGGTAGTTTAATTTCTAAGGCAATAGTGTTGATTTTTCTGTCTTTTCAGCTCAAATAATAGTAATGAGAGAAAAGAAACATTTTAAAAATAAATACAGATTCATTTTAAAAAATAGAAATTAAAAACAAAGGAGAAGAATCTTCAGCCTTACATTGCTTCTGGTACGTTTTGAGGAGGATAGTAAAGTACAGCACTGGCACAAACAATGGAGTGACACATTCAGATGGGTATAAGGACAAAAGTAGAAGGTATAGAGAAACTGCAAACTCTGATTTTTTATTGGTTTTTTTTTATTTTAAGTTGGCATCAAAAGGAACTTCAGTATGCTGTCTCCCAAATAGGCATGGTTCAGCATTACTGAGCTTAAGTGGCTGAACTTGAGGCAGCTCCGTGCATCACTCTGGCTTTGGCGCACAAAAGCTCCTTGTAAAAGACAAGCCAGTCCCTTCCGTGACCCACAGAACAGTGTCAGGTCTAGCTGCAGAAGACCTTGCAGATACAGTAGGAATGGAGTTCCTTGGAATTATTCAGCAAACCCACTGGATTGCAGTGATTCATGACTGAACTGCTGGCTTCTGTCCTAAGGCAATATAGGGAGGCAGAAGATGCTTTCCCATCTGTGCTGTTAATGAACAGTGGGAGTGTTCAATGCATCTCTGAAGGGACATTAAAGCCTTGGCAGTTCCTTGCACTTGTGCAGGGAGTGGGTCTCAAGGCATCTAACTGAATTCTTCTGGCAACCAGTTCCCATCTGTCCCTGTTCTAATATGATGGATCACTTGCAGCCAGGTCACCTGGCAAGGTCTTATTTGGGAATGTGAGGGGGCAGCAAAGATGCATCATTCTTGAGTGCTTCCTGAAACAGCTATTGATACATGATTGCCAACAGACTAGGAACTACCCGAATTAGAATTAGCTGCATTCCCTTCCCTATTGAGTGTGCAGCAAACTGCAGCTCATGGGGTAGCAATCCTGCCTTTTTCTGGCATTCCCAGTTGTCCCAGTGTGCTGCCTAGCTGCAGAGAGCCACACTGAAAGTTGCCCTAGAAGCCAATGCTCCCCTGTTATGAAACTGGATCTGGCTGCTCCATCCAGGGACTCAGTACTCTCCAACTGGTAACCAGTTGGGTGAAATTATCATCCTAACCTTAATAAGACTTTTCAGTATTTTCAATATTGTAATTCCATTGGAATGTTTATAAAAAGGACAAGGTAGGAAACTTTGAGGGATTATGGCATTCTGCACTACAATAAAAAGAGATTATTTTCCTTAATAAAAAAGGGCTTTTCCAAGTCTTGCAACTCCAAAGCACTCAGCTCTCCTTTCAGTACCAAAAATCTGCTTCTGTTTGTTTGGGGTTTTTTTAACCATATGTAGTAAAATGCTCAACTAAGTCTCCCTTTGTCTTTTCCTCTCCAAAAATTCTAGTACTTTATCCCACAATATTATGTCATAGGAAAATTGCCTTTGCTCTACAGATCTTTTGAAGGAATTAAGGGAAAAGAAGAGGTTATATCACCTTTGGAAAGTGGGGAGGTAACTCGAGATATGCTTAAGGATGTTTTTAGATCATGTAGGAGAAAAATTAGAGAGGCAATAGCCTAGTTAGAACTTAAATTGCACAATAAAAAGCATTTTTATAAATATATTAATGGTACATAGGGGCAAGCAGAACCTCCACTCTTTTTTGGACTTGGAGGGGAATATTGTAACTAAAGATGAGGAAAAGATAGAGGTACTAAATACCTTCTTTGCCTCAATTTCCAACAGTAAGACAGGAAGGCTTCAGGATAACTGGATTCCTGGGAGTCAGGGAGCAGTCCAGTTCTGGAGCCCCTATTACAAGAGGGATATGGAGGTACTGGAACGTGTCCAGAGAAGGGCCACGAGGATGATCAGAGGGCTGGAGCACCTCTCCTATGAGGACACACTGAAGGAGTTGGGGCTGTTCAGTCTGGAGAAGAGAAGGCTCCAAGGTGACCTCATTGTGGCTTTCCAGTATCTGAAGGGGGCCTACAAGAAGGCTGGGGAGGGACTTCTCAGGCTATCAGGTAGTGATAGGACTAGGGGGAATGGAATGAAGCTGGAGTTGGGGAGATTCAGGCTAGACGTGAGGAAGAAGTTCTTCACCATGAGAGTGGTGAAGCCCTGGAATGGGTTGTCCAGGGAGGTGGTTGAGGCCCCGTCCCTGGAGGTGTTTAAGACCAGGCTGGACGAGGCTCTGGCCAGCCTGATCTAGTGTGGGGTGTCCCTGCCCATGGCAGGGGTTGGAACTAGATGATCCTTGTGGTCCCTTCCAACCCTGACTGATACTATGAACAAGGCTGGTGAGTGGTCTCAAGCACAAGCCCTATGAGGAGAGGGTGAGGAAGGTGGGGTTGTTTAGCCTGGAGAAGAGGAGGCTCAGGGGAGACCTTATTGCTCTCTACAACTACCTGAAAGGAGTTTGTAGACAGGTGGGGTTTGGTCTCTTCTTCCAAGCAACCAGTGGCAGAACAAGAGGACACAGTCTCAAGCTGCACCAGTGGAAGTTTAGGCTTGAGGTGAGGAGAAAGTTCTTCACAAAAAGAGTAATTGGCCATTGGAATGGGCTGCCCAGGAAGGTGGTGGAGTCCGTGTCCCTGGAGGTGTTCAAAAAAGGATTGGATGTGGCACTTGGAGCCATGGTTTGGTTAGTCAGGAGGTGTTAGATATTAGGTAATAGGTTGGACTTGATGATCTCTGAGGTCTTTTCCAAACTCGTTGATTCTGTGATTCTTAGCTGACTTCTATGGGTAACAGATATAACTCAGCTATGGTTTAATTTAGAAACTCATGTGCATTACAACAGCAACTCCTTCTCCTATTGCCATGTCAAAACCAAACAATGCAATTTTTAGGTCTTTTCAGGAAAACAAAGTCTGAGTGTAATTTGGGTCTATCAAATATTTCCTTCACCCAACAGCTGTCTTTAAACAAACCTTTTTCACACCCAGGATGAATCTGAGCATTTTAAAGGTGAAGATGCATCTGTTGAACTGTTATTTTGCTTTCTGCATGCTAGGAATTCAACCATGGGGTTTGCAACATCAGTAAAAAAAGGATTGTGGCCACCAGGTTACTGCTTTTCTCACACTTTCTTACTGGATAATTTCTCTCCATATAACTAATGTAATACTTAGTGGAAGAAAAAGAGAGAGAACGATGGTATTCATGTCATTTTACATGTTAATGTGATTTGGGGGTAGATCAAGCAAGAAGCTGCTATTCAATAAATTTTACTTAATAAAAGTCAAGATAATATAACTCCAACCTCTTTTCTCATTTACTTTGGTATAAAGCTAGACTACTAAGGTGATCATAAAGGTCTTTTCCAGCCTAAATGACTCTATGCCAAAATAGTACTTCATGTCATGGTGAGCAGGATGCATCACATAGATTATTATCTGGAGGAACAGAGATAATTCACCAAAAAAAAAAAAAAAAAATAGCCAGGAAGAAAATTTCCTGTGCCCATTTTCACAGCAGATTGCTGGTCTGCTGACCCTCCAGGAGCCTCATTTCTTAGCTGGGATTCAGATTTACTAAAAGTTAGGCAGTGTTAATATCCCTGAATATTCTGTAAGCTCTGTATATGCAGCCTTCAAGTTATAATCGATTTTTCTTTCCTTCATTTTTTTTTTACTGCTCTGCTGAAACTATAGAAGCTCCAACCTGGAGTGCATCCAATAGCCATTGCTCCTCACAGATAATAAAAACTGACCCATGGCCAACAGGAAAATGGAATTCATTGACAAAGGAATTTTTTCTGTTGGGCTTCGATAAACCCATTTTCTTCTCCCTTTCAGGCCAGTGAGAATGGGGCTACAAAAATATCCACTGCTTGGATCAAGCACCGCTGTCATGGTACCTCATGTCGACAATAGCTCTCTCCATTTCACATAGCAAAAATCTTCCCACATTCACTTTCAAAGCCTATCCTTGATGTTCCTTTATTCTTTTTTATTCACATGAATAATCTATGAAGCTATTGATGCCCTGCACTTACAAGCGTCCATTAATGCTGACCTTGACATCCAACATATATTTTCTTCCTTTCTTGGGAGAAGTTACTCAGGTTAATCTAGTATCGTATGCACTCTTTCAAAACTTTTAAATCTCTTCCCAAGTTCTACCTATTCTGTATACACAGCCCACATAACTCTAACTAAGGATCTGTTTTGCTGCGACTCTCATAATAGTTTCACCATCAAATTCCAGATATTGCCTGACACTTTTATATATATAAAGGGCACACAGCACTTTTTTTCCTTGCATGTAAAATGTTTTTTAAAAGGTCCTGGACCACAAGTTGGGCACATTTGATACTTTCCTTATCTTTCTTTGATGCTTGAAGGAAGCTATGGGAATTTAAGAAAATTAAACAAGATCTTACTTTGCTTGGCAAGTCAACAGCTTTCTATTTAAAGTGGTGTACTGGAGAATCTATGTCTCTATTCTCCTAGAGGTTAATCCAGTCAGACTGGAAACAATCCAAAAGTACTCTGAAGTCAGCAGCAAGTCTCTCCTTGACTTGTCTAAAAGAAAACTTTCCCCCAGAGAGAGAGAGAGAGAAGAAACACATATTAGAATGCTTCACATTTCCTCACTCTGAACTAGCTGGGCTAGAGATACAGAGAGGACAGACAAAACCCATTAAGTACATTGAGGAAGATTCATGGTGTCTCGATTCTTTCCACCCATTATTATGCTGGCAGTTTCAAAAAGGTGTCAATTTTCTGTGCCAAAATATGGAACTAAACCTACAAATCCTCTTTTGGATTCATAAGAGAAACTACTTATTTGTGATTCATGATGAAAATATACCTTATGTACGAATATAAAAGTATCCAGTTTTGTGTTGCATAGAGAATAGCCTTATAAATAACTCTTATATTGAATTGCTTATAGTTCTCAAAATTTGTATGCAGGATAAGTCCAGGATTTGAAGTGTGTTTATTATTTAAAGGCTTGTTTTGATATATCAAGGTCTCTCCCATTCCTCCTGATCATCCTTTCCTTTGAAGGTTCACTACCTGATTGAAATGAGAATTTCCATCCACTGCATCAAACAAGCAGTGATCTCTCCTGAAAGATTCTGTGTGTAATGGTACCATGTGTGATGTGACAAGGGAAGGAAGGAGAAAATTTTTTCACCAACCTCCCTACTCATCTCATTTTGTACATTAACATTGAATTTATTGTATTTCAAATGGTAGAATTAACCCAGCCTTGGTGTTTTGCTAGTAAATACAATTCAAGCCCAGGTCGTAAATGGTCTGTATAGTAAGGACAGAACGAGAATCCCAGAGGGGATAACAATGTACCCAGTAAGGTCAAATACCAACTCACTAGAGTTCTTCACTGTGCAAACTTTGGGGAGGTCACCATCTTAGCTGCTACTCTGGGACCACAAAGTTTTCTAGAATTCAGGTAAACCTCTTTGAGAAATGGACAAATGCTATTATGGTCAGTTTTATACTTTGCAATTATTTCACATTACAGCTACAAAACAAATCCAAAGTTCACAACCATCTTTCTAAAAAGAAGGTGCTAGTTTTCTCTTCTGCCACATAAAAGCATAGCAACACATGGATGCACATGCATTCTTTGTATATATACGTTCAGCAGCCGTGAGGGCCAAGCTGGACTAGTGTGCCCATTGTTCGTTGTCATCCCCACCTCAGTTCATGGAAGAAATGGAGAAATTGCAGAGGATCCAGCAGACAGCAGCCATGAGAGTTGGATATACACCATGATGTGATCTACACCATAATGTGATCTACACAGAGATGCTGGTGGTGCAGGGCTTGATTAGGCTGAGAGGTATGTGCTTGAAATCTGTTACTGTTTGAAGGGTGGTTGCAAGGGCAATGGAGACAAGTGGTGTTATTTAAAACTAGGCAGTGTAGCAAGAGATGATGGCCAGACTGTGGATGGCAAGCTTCAGGCTGGGTGTTAGGAAAAAACACTTCCCCTGGAAAACCAATATATTTCTGGAATAGGGTGTCTGGATAGACTGTGAAATCTGTCTTTGGAAGTTTCCAAAACTCTGAGTGGGCAAAACAGTGACTCAGTGTTAGCAGTAGTACCACTTCATGGAAGCTGGTCTAGGTGGTGTCCAAGCAAGCATCTGATAAAGCTTCTAGCCCTGGGGAGCTGTTTTTGGTTAAAAGAACAGAAAATAAACAAACAAGCAAATAAAACTCAGGAAAATGTTAGTCATGTTTTTTAACATACTTCAGGAATGTACTGGAATGTGGTGCTGATGAAAAGAAGACAGAAAAGAAAACTGCAGTCTTTCTGCTGAGCGTCAAACTTAGATGCTTCAGCATGCATGCATAGAGGTAATGGCTGCTAATAACACAGAACAAATTAAATACATCTTTATTATGGGCAAGTGTCAGCATTTGTGCCTAATAATCCTGTTTGCTTGCTAGATATGTGGATCAAATCGTACACAAACTAGATTTGAAGGCTCTGTTTTAACTTTCAGTTAATAAATGAACACACATTCAGAGACATTTGAATAGAATTAACCAGGTTGGAAAAGACCTTTGAGATCATCAAGTCCAACCTATCATCCAACACTATCTAATCAAGTAAACCATGGCACCAAACACCCCATCCAGTCTCATCCTGAACACCTCCAGTGATGATGACTCTGCAACCTCCCTGGGCAGCCCATTCCAATGGCCAATCATTCTTTCAATGAAGAACGTCTTCCTAACATCCAGCCTAAACCTCCCCTGGCACAGCTTGAGACTGTGTCCTCTTGTTCTGGTGCTGGTTGCCTGGGAGAAGAGACCAACCCCCACCTGGCTGCAACCTCCCTTCAGGTAGTTGTAGAGAGCAATAATGTCTCCTCTGAACCTCCTCTCCTCCAGGCTAAGCAACCCCAGCTCCCTCAGCCTCTTCTCATAGAGCTTGTGCTCCAAACCCCTCACCTGCTTTGTTGCCCTTCTCCAGACACATTCCAGCAAGTCAACATCTTTCCTAAGCTGAGGGGAATTTGGTTTCTGCTCAAAGGCTGCAAAATGGTTTCAGATGGTGTTTCAGATTATTCTGTATATGAAGATCCAATTGATTTATCTTCACTGGTGAAGAATGAGGTTGATCATCACAATAGTCTACGTAGCCAAAACCAGTGGATTTCTGACTTCACCGTATTGCATTATTCGGAATTGGGTCATGCAGTATTGTTCTGGTTTTGTTGATAGCTTTTGATGACATCAATGTTGTGACCCAGAAGATTTTGTGCTGTACAACTGAGCATTTAGCTTGCACATAACCTTGTATCATCTGGTTCATTGGTCTACTTCTCAAATATTCAGCACATTTTATTTGCAGTGGACAGGAGATGTACATCAAATGCCTGACTCAAGATTGCTGAGTCTGTGGAAGTACTGCTTTTGATGCAGAATATTTGACAAAGCCTTTCATATAAAAATTCAATCACTTTTATAATATCACATGATGTTTACTTTATTGTTATCCCTAAATCTATCATGAAGCATTTTTATATAAACAACATTAGAAAATGTTAGTAGGTCAGCACAGCGATGAAAGGTTTTGACGTCTGAATTCAGGAAAGATCTCTGCCACTGAAATATACTGAAATGAGCAAACAATAATCTCTCTCCTCTGATGTTTTTGCCACTAACTTCATAGTGATTCCGCATGAGAAAAAAAAAAAGTCATCATGCATTGTGATTTCCGGTTTCAGAGCTAAATACTGTTATGATTATTCCTTAAAACTGCATGCTTTGGTGCTGTGTAAGCACTGGTGGGCTTCAAGTAAAATCACATCCTGCCTTACTTCAACCATACCTACTATAAGATGCCATCTCTGCTCCAGAGATATTGTAATTACACAAGACAAGCAAGTCGTAGGAGGGAAATTGTAGGGAGTATGAGAGGGTCTCATCATTGTCGAAATGGGTCATAAAGCTGGCCATGTCCTTATTCACCAAACTACATTTCACCCATTGTGTAAAAATATCTATCCAAGAAGTACAAGACAAATTACTTAGAAAGTTGCATCCAAAAAGTAAAAGGACAAGTCACAAGGAGGCAAGGGGACGAGGACATCACTCAGGTTAACAATACCTTAAAGGGTAATCATTAATAGAAAGTAAATCATTAACTGCAGTTTCACACTCTGTGGTGTTCTTAAAACAATGTACTGTTCTTTACTTCTTTCATCTAACCTGGTATATTACTTCTTTCTTTGTTTTATGACACCAGACATTAAGAAAATTGCCCACCAAGGATCTGATTTATTGCCTAGGATTCTGCTTGCATGAAAAAACAACACCAAAGTAGTATTTGACAGGTACATATCAATTCAACTCCTAAGGGGTGCATTTTGAGTTGGTTGTGTGTGGAATTAGGCATGCAGTTACTTACAACATTTATTTAAACATCTGAGCATTTAGTAGTTCTCCTTCGGAAATTAAGTTGCAAGCAGACTGACTGTATGCCAGTACATTACAAGGACAACCTGGGTACCCTGACTCACCTAGCACCCTACAATTGCAATCTACAGTAGCCCAAAGTGTTTCCACTAAATTTAATTTTTATCTTGGCTCTACTGGTTCCAAGCCACTGACAAAAAAAGTTTCAGATTGCCTAGGGCTAGTCCAACCAGCATCAGTTCTTGATCAAAAGAATGATACCTACCTGTTCCTTTGCATGTCATCTTCAAAGCATATGCAGAAGATCATCTAGAAAAAAAGCTTGCAGAAGAAAAGCTTGCTTGTTATGAAGGCAAAGATACACAACTCAGAGGATTTAGTATTCTACTGACCATAAGACTTCTTTTCCATTTTGGCATAATGGATACAAATACATTTAATTCGGAAGTCAGCTGCCAGGACAAGCTAACTGACTTAAAACTGTTGTCATGCCTGCCCACTAGTTGGCAGAAACAGAAAAAAATATTTACAAAAAGATGAATAATTATTTCATAGTTAAGAGTTACAGCTGATTGGAAATTTCCCAGGAAAACAAAGGTGCAATGAAATACAAGTTTGTTGTTACCATCTGCTCCTCAAATTCTAATACTTTATGAACTAAGTCCTGAAATACCCCCGTTAAGCAGATAGATGTTTGTCAGTCTGTTTCATAGAGGAATATTTTTGTGCTTTCCATTTGCATAACCATGAATTTAATGCTGTGGAAGCACCTCTGGGACAGACTTTTAGGTGGCCAATTCCCACATAGTGTCTGGCACTCAAGCTTCTAAATTGCTCTTCAGCAGCACAGGAAACAGCTGCTTTGTAGGTCAGACTTTTAAAATAATCTTTGAACACTGGTTGCCAGAGACGCATGCTGACACAAGTGATATACCCACAGAATAAAAAGAAGTGGAAACTCCTAAGAATGCCAGCTGAGAAATCTGACTATTATATATTTCAACATGTGAGAAAAATAGCTCTTTCTTCATTACAGAAGTGGCTGAGCGATGAATGAAGCATGTGTTCACACAGAGAATACCAGCGTGAAAGATTATGGAATAATGCACCATGGATAATTTACAAGAAGTAATGCATACGAATAGATAGCATCAAATTAAGGCAGATCTAATACCAGAGACCCAGCCCTCTAGCCCCATGTGACACTGCTTAAGTTACTAAAACTGTTTGTGTCATTTCTCCCTCTCTCTTCTTTTGTCTGCCTTTTCTATCTAGACACTAAGCTTGTTAAAGCACAGCTGTATCTTTTGTCCGCACACAATGCGTGGAACAATAACAGCCCTATGCTCAAATGGAACTTTTAAGCAGTGACATAATATAACTAATTAATGGTAATGAGATCAATGGAGCACTGTACATGCTGGTTTTTAAAGATATCTATGTTGGGACGGAGCTTTGAGATACTTCATGCACACAGTGAATCATACACCATCCTTCCAGCTTAATTGCTACCACATAGACTAAGGAGGAAAAGCCTGCATACCTAGTGGGTAGGGAGTATGGCTTCTCCAGCATTGAAACACATTGGGAAAATCCTACCAGCATCAATGACTAGACAAATAAACACCTTGTGGGTGGAATATATTGATGGCAGAAGCTTCTTTTTGTGCTCTATTTTGGTACAGTATTTCTTCATACGGTAATAAACACATCATATTAGCAATAATTTTTGGTGGTAATATTAGCAATAATTCTTGTGATAATATTGACATATTAATGATGTTAACTACTTTTCCAGTTCAGTATAGATTGGGAAAACTATGATTTTATCATCTGATTTCTTCAAACTGGGGAAAAAGTCAACCCTTTTCTGGGGAAAAGTATTATTTTGTCTGAGCTAAATTACACATGTATTCATACATGGCTTTACTAGGTCTTCAGTGCAGTGATCCAGAAATAAACTTGGCTAATTTTCTGCAGAGATCTTCCTTGCAGCAGGTTAAGGGGATTGAATGGCTCAAATCTCAGCTGTTTTTTCCAGTTTGATGCATGAATGGTGCCACATCCATCTGGAGGCCAATCACTAGTGGTGTCCCCCAGGGATCAGTTCTGGGCCCCATCCTGTTCAGTATTGTATTATTGATGATCTGGATGAGGGGATTGAGTCAGTCATCAGTAAATTTGCAGATGACACCAAGCTGGGAACAGATATTGATTGGTTAAAGGGTGGAAGGGCTCTCCAGAGGGACCTTGACAGGCTGGACAGATGGGCAGAGTCCAACATGATGACATTCAACACGTCCAAGGGCCGGGTGCTGCACTTTGGGTTAGGCCACAACAACCCCATACCGTGCTACAGGCTGGGGTCAGAGTGGCTGGAGAGCAGCCAAACAGAAAGGGACATAGGGGAGGGGAACGTACTGATTGACAGCTGGCTGAACATGAGCCAGCAGTGTGCCCAGGTGACCAAGAAGGCCAATGGCATCCTGGCCTGCATCAAGAATAGTGTGGCCAGCAGGAGCAGGGAAGTCATTGTGCCCCTATAGTCAGCACTGGTTAGGCCACACCTTGAGGACTGTGTCCAGTTCTGGGCCCCTCAATTTAACATCTTTATTGAAGGATGAGGGCATTGAGTCCATCATCAGAGACACCAAGCTGGGGGCAGCAGTGAAGGGCAGAGAGGCTTTGTCCAGAGTCCAATGGCATGAGATTTAACACATCCAAGTGCTGGTGACAGGCTGGGGTCAGGTTTGGAGCACCTGGGGGTACTGGTTGATTGTAGGCTGAACATGAGCCTGCAGTAGGCAGCCAAGAAGGCTAATGGCATCCTGGCTTGCATCAGGAACAGTGCTGAGGGAGCTGTTGTTTTTAGCCTGGAGAGAGAAGGGTGAAGGGTTTGGAACACAAGCCCTATGAGGAAAGGCTGAGGGAGCTGGGGTTGCTTAGAGAAGAGGAGACAACATCCAGCACCAGAACAAGAGGACACAGTCTCCAGGCTGCGCCAGGGCAGGTTTAGGCTGGATTGGAAGAAGTTCACAAGAGAGTGATTGCCCATTGGAATCGAGGAGGTGGCACCTTCACAGAGGTGTTCAGGAGAAGACTTGATGGGGTGCTTGGCTGTATGGTCTAGTTGTTGGGTGGGTTGGATTGTTTGATGGGTTGGACGCGATGATCTTGAAGGTCTCTTCCAACCTGGTGTATTGTATTGATTGTATTGTATTGTATTGTATTGTATAACTACCTGAAGGGAGATTGCTGCCAGGAGATTGGTCTCTTCTCCCAGGAAACCAGCACCAGAACAAGACACAGCCTCAAGATGCACCAGGGGAAGTTTAGGCTCGAGGTGAGGAGAAAGTTCTTCACTGAGAGAGTTGTTAGCCATTGGAATGTGCTGCCCGGGGAGGTGTTGGAGTCACCATCCCTGGAGGTGTTCAAGAGGGGATTGGACATGGCACTTGGTGCCATGGTTTAGTAGTCATGAGGCATTGGGTGACAGGTTGGACTTGAGGATCTTTGAGGTCTCTTCCAACCTTATTGATTCTGTGATTCTATATTATTAACTAGGGCAAAGCAGGGAATAATCACAGATAATGGTTCAGGCACCAGAGGGCACAGAAAGGTGCACAGAGGGAAAGGAATTAGTATATTTTGAGTAGGGAACCATTCATCTTTCACGTGGTCTCTTTTTCAGAAGAAGTGGATTGCGATTTTGCGCTTTAGTTGGGTGAATTCCAGCAATGCTGACTCTGGAAACAGCAACAAAATGTGACTTCTTGTCATTGCTCCACTATTTAGGGTCTGGGGTCTTGTATTTTTTAAACAAGAAACCAAATTCAGCATACCCAGTACTGCTCACTTCAGTGCCACAACTGTGACAGTTTCCTGTGCAGGTGCAAACTCACTAACCCAGGCACAAAACAGGTTGGAAATGCTGCAACCCATCAAACAATCCAACCCAACAACTAGACCATACAGCCAAGCACCCCATTTCTGCTTTAAGTAAAGAAGTCATAGATGAACATAGCTCCCCCTGGCGCACTTGGACTAACTTTATTTAATGTGGGCTTCATGAAGAAAAGGATGACTAAGGGAGCATATTTTCCTTGACCCAGTTTCATCCATGGGGTTGTAAGCTTTCTTTCATCCATATTTGCATTAATGGTAACAGAAGAAACTGCAATGTTTGAGTGTGTGGAAAAAATGTTGCCAATTTTTTTACTATTAAGGGTGGGGGTTTTTTTCCACTTTTCATGGGCAGCTATTATCTGTGTTCCATTTAGAATAGGAATATCACAGACTTTTCTCTTAGCTCTTTTATCTTTACTCATTACTTAATATGAGTGTGTTTGGAAGTGGTAGAAGATTTTCTTTTCTTTCTGAAAGAAGTTATTGTCCTTATTCTATTTGCCACTTCCTCTTGACCAGCCTTCACATTCCCACAACAGATATATGGTGATAAAACTCTACGTGCAGCCTTTTGATCTTTGCTTCATTATCTATTTGAGCAGCAGTCACCACTGAATTTCTTCTGAACTGGCACTACAGGTCATTTTCTATTGGAAGAAGACTGCTAATTTAATAAGATTCCAGTAAAAAAGTGTCCTTTAGTCTTTCTAACTTATGTAGTTTTTAAAGACTACCACCTTCTCAGAAGTGATGCTTAGTAAAAAAATAATAATTTTGAGAAGTATTTTTAAGATTAATCCTGTCAAGAATCTCAGGCTCAAACACACTCAATATATTAAAATGTATGAAAATGTCTTTGTAAACCTCACCCTGTTCTTTCTTTCCAAACTAGCCTGTCCTATTTACCTTTGAGTCTCAAGTTTCTTTTTATTGTAGTGGAAAACAATATTTCCTTCCATACTGCTTTCATCAAACTGGAAGCTAGAGTAGATAAAAAGCTCAGTTTCAGCCATTGCCTGATCACATCTATGAAGAAGTTAGCCAATTTCAATTCTTTAGAGACTCCAGACTTATTGGAGTTTTTGACTCATACCTGTTTATAACATTCTTTATCAGTTTGGAAAAAGAGGAAAATAATATAATGCTCCAATCTTGTTTCTGCAATGGAAAACCTCACTTGTAAGAGAATTTGTGACAACCTGATTCTGCAGTGTAACCAGTTTTGTGTGAAGCAGCATTGTTTGGAGAGAGATTTTTCTTTATACCAAGTGATGCAGACGCTAAGACAGACACCAGCCTTGGAGAAGACAAGCTTGTGAAAAGTTGGTTTTGAATGATGTAACCTCTGCTGAGGTTCAGAGATCTGAACACATAAAACTTGGGTTTTTTTTCAGTTCCAGTCACATTGAATAGACTTATTTAATTTTTCTCTAATTGCTAGATGACTCCATTACTCACATAAATAATGTGTGTGGACCAAGCACTCAAGAATTAATTTCTGAAAAATCGTACCAGATATGGTCTTTTTGCCAATATTTTTTTTTTTTTAATGTAAATCAAATTCACTTAAAGATCTCTACAGGAAAAAAATAAAACAGTAATGTCTTTTTTGCTGGATTAATGACAAATTGACTAATGCGTTCTACCCACTTCATGCCATTTCAGTGACATTGAATAGCTTTAAATATGGTTTTAATGGCATTATTGAAATGCTGTTGAACAACCAGTGTGTTGAACAACACATCCATCCTTTCAAGCATAATGGATTGTATAGGCTCATTTCATGTTTCTTATACCCAAATGAGATTAACACAGAGTTTTGTTTAAATGTAAGATGTACATAAGTTTCAGCTCTGTAGCCATTAGCCAGAAAAAGCTGCTTTCCTGTTTTCTGTTCATGTAAGTACTAGAGGAACAGCCCAGAAGGAATCATAAATCATAAATAAATGCATTTTTGTGCACTTCAGAATTCTGCTGATCCACAGTTGCTGGCCACTGCTTCACATGAAAGCAATGAAATAACTTAGTATTGTAGAGGGATGATGGGATGGACATTCTTCTATGAGATACATTACCTGTGATCCATGTCTGTGTGCAAATTATCACAAGTTACTGTGAAGTGAAGTAGGACATCACTGAATTTACCTACTTTTTTCAAAGTCCACAACACAACCTGATTCATACTGAAGTCTCATCTGTAGGGCTGCTTGAGAATATTTATATATATTAAGCATACACCTTTGATGCTAACTGGATGTGGCACTTGGTGCCATGGTCTAGTCATGAGGTCTGTGGTTACAGGTTGGACTCGATGATCTTCGAGGTCTCTTCCAACCTTAGTAATACTGTGATACTGCTTTGCAATGAGTTGATATAAAATGCAAACAACTTTTTTGCAACCACCAGTTAGTGTACAATTAGCAGCCTTTTCAAATACCTTTTCATGAGTTTATTAATGAGTTCATTAAAAATGTTGAGTCCAATGTATTTAATATTTTTTCCCAGCTTTTCTGCAATAAAGCACCTTAGCGTGAGTAGGGAGAGAATGACAAGCTGAAATGCTTTGCATCCCAATCTGCCATTTAAATTATGCGGGAATTACTAGAAATGAGTTTCTGGTACTTTAACAGAGCTAAAGTGTTTCATAAGCCATGTCAACACAAGGGATTTGGTGATCGCTTCAGAATAATCATAACACTGCTGCTCCTTCTGTGTCTTTAAAAGACCGTTCAGCTTGCTTTCTCTAGTTCAAGCAGTTTGAAAAGCCCAAATTCTCTCTAGCAGTGAAGAATGCTCAACTGCCTGCAAAACTGAGAGGTGTTTTTGCATTGCTCATCGACTCCTTTATCTAGCTCAGCGGAAACACTGCCACTAAACACAGGCTTGAAGGGAGTGAAAGACACAATTTTGGAGTAAAAAGGTAATTTTTAAAAAAATCCATGTACCTCAAATCTTTTTCCCGTATTTTTGGAGGGTAGCTGGGACTGATCTTGGAATAAATCACTAAACCGATCTGTTCTCTGTAAGTATCATATACAAAGTGATGATATCTCATCCTAATACCCTACAAGCTTTACTCACTGTTTCACATTATATCTGTCTGCAGAAGAAACATGCCTGAAGTCCTCATAAGTTATCCATTATCTGTTTATCTAGCAAAAAAACCCCAACAATTTGTGGGATAATTGCCTTCCCAACTCAGCATCCACATTTTTTAATTGATTTACTTGCATATTTTCCATATATTACTGGCAAATTATGAAACAATCTGAAATTATGGCTCTGACAAAAATTCTTTTATCAGGTTAAAAGAAACATCTGTAATTACAGTGGTGGAACTCTGACAAGCTGATGATTCTGAAACTTGGTTAGAACTGATCAGTGATCAGCTATATGCAAGACATTATTATTAAAGTTATTCTTCTGAGGGTTATAGCCCGAGCTCGAAATATATGCCAAAGCCACTTGTCTCTGTAACACTTCACAACTACAATTAAAATCTCTTCAGATACTGATTTTCTGAAATCTCCCTGAAATCTAAGAACATTCATATATAAACTCTTACATTAAAACTTGCTCTTATCTTTGACATGAGTATTTCCAAATCTCCTTGGTCTTTGGACATGTTGAGCTCTGGACAGAAGACTTCATAGTTCTGATTTATGTTTGTATGTTGTAAGAGTCATGCTGTGGGATCTTGACAAATCACTAAGTTTCGATATCTGTGCTGCTGACTTTCTTTAATGGAGAATGTGTTCAGGAAAATGGTTCTGGAGTTTGGTGACTAATCTTTCTCACAAAAGATAGGGTGCAGCCTTCAAGCCTCTTGAATACTATTGAAGAAGTGACAATGATTCCCAGGCTTCATGAAGCAAACTTACCCACAGTTCGCTGGAACAACCCTTGGGAAATCTCTCATTCTCAAGGCTCAGGATAGGCAGCTATGCTATTCATGCATGGCTACCCTAGAATGAGATTGAACAGCGTTAGCATTAAGGGTTTGGAACATTGCTATATGATCTGGGCATCAATCATTATTCTTGAAACTACCTGTCATGTGTATCAAACCGGGATTTTGATAGCTTTGAATGTGCCTGCTAGTGTTGGCTCACCAGGCTGGTAATCTACTGTCTTCTGCTGTGTTATGCTTTCCAGGTTTCCTGATGAAATTTGGAGCTGAAACTGCAATATGATGATGACACTGAAATACAGAACATGATAAACCCTGACCATGTATCTTGCTAAAACAAAAAACTCATGCTCCTAAATTGATAGGGTTTTCCAGTAGAATACATTAGCTATACTAGAAGGAATACAGTCAGCTGAGTGAGTTAAAATAACTCCATAAAGGGAGCGGAGTAAAACGTGGCAGTTTCAGTGATCTTCTGCTGGTCAGGCACATACATCCTTCTGCTTTAAGACTGCCCTCCCACACTGAGTTTTCATTGAACACAAATGCCTCCCAGCCAGAGGAAAAAAAAAAAAAAGGTAAATGAACAAGTGGCAACATTTAACAGTAGGTGGCGTCCCTGTAATTCAGTACTAAATCAATGCCCCCACTCCAGGGGACAGAGCACTGTTGTGCTCCTAATCACATGGCTGAAATCTAAACCACCTCTTGACCACTTGTACTCACAAAGATTGATTTTTTTTTTAGTGTTCTTTTTTTCTCCTGACTGAAAATTCTTTGCCAAATTACCATGCACATCATGTTATTAACACAGAATTACAAAACACTCTGCACGGTTTCAAACTCTAAAAACATAGAAATGTAGAAAAAAGGCCAAGAAATGCTCTGAGAAGCTGTTCATCTCACCTCACTGCCTCCAGATAGGATAAGCTGTACCTAGAGTGAAACAAATAACTTTTGACCATGAGTTACGTAAGCAAGAAGGATTGCTTACAATTAAATACTATTAAATTGTTGCCATATTGTATTCTGGCTATAGCTACCTGCACTATCAGGGAGAATTATTCCATTAAAAAGAGAATGAACCTCAAGTAATGTAAATCAACACACCCCCACTGATCTTAAGAAATCTCAGCACTGGCTGAGAAATTCATAATTTATAATTCAAAGTATGTAGGCCTAGGTAATCATCTAGATGGAAAGCACTATTTTAATATAAATCCCTGTGAATCTATTCTCTATTATTTGGCAGATACTGAATTAAGTTCGAACAGAAAAGCATGTTTGACAAAAGAAAGGCAGATGAGAGTCTGTGAGTAGAGGAAAGCAGACTGGTGGAAAAGGAGGGAACAATGGCTTTTATTAAAATTGCATTACACAGTGAATATTGGTTAAAACCAGCATGGCTATTCATAGAATCATAGAATGCTTTAGGTTGGAAGGGACCTTTAAAGGTCATTCAAAACCCCTACAGTGAGTTGGGACATCTTCAATTAGATCAGGTTGCTCAGAGCACCATTCATGCTGACATTGAATGTTTCCAGCACCGGGGTTTTAACTACCTCTCTGGGCAACCCGTGCCAGTCTTTCACTACCCTCATAGCAAAAAATATCTTCCTTGTCTCTAGTCTAAATTGACCTTTTTTTAGTTTAAAACTGTTACCTGTTGTCTTGTTGCAGTAGGCCCTCCTATAAAGATTTACCTCATCTTTCTTATTTGTAAGCCTCCTTTAAGCACTGGAAGGCTGCAGTAAGGTCTCATTGGAGCCTTCTCTTCTCTAGGCTGAACAACCCCAATTCTCTGAACCTTTCTTCATAGGAAAGGTTTTCCAACCCTCTGATTATTTTCATGGTCCTGCCCCAATGGATCCATGTCACAGAAATCACAGAAACATTGAGGTTGGAAAAGACCCTCAGGATCACCAAGTCCAACCGATAACCCTGCTGTACAAAGTTCACCCCTAAACCATAGTGCCAAAGCACCACGTCTTAACAACCTTTAAACACATCCAGGGTCGGTGACTCAACCACCTCCCTGGGCAGCACATTCCAGTGCCTGACCACTCTTTCTGTGAATTTTTTTTCCTAATGTCCAGTTTGAAAATCCCAGAGCACCTGGGCTCTGTTGGAGTCTTCCTCCCACCCCAGGTGTGGCCACTTCACCCTCCCTGCCCACTCCCCTTTTTAACCCCCCCAGGAAAGGCAGAAGCCCTAAGGTGAGCCCATCTGGGCTGAAGGATTCTCCTCCTCTCATCACCGGTGAGTCCCCATGGTGCATACTGGGGGGAGGGTCCAAAGGCCGGGGGGCCTCGTGGCCCCCGGTTGGGTGGGAAGAGGGTTCATGGTTACTCCAACGTTATCCATCAATACTGACTGGGCCTCCTTATTGGGGCTGAGCTCCTCTATGTGGTATCTTGGCTGGTTGAGGGTCTTGCCACCGGTTCTGGGATGGGTGTAAAAATGGTGGTGGTGGAGCAGAAGCTGTTCAGGCTGTCTACCACTTAGCTGCTGAGAGAATACAGAATTAACCATGTCTTTGATGTGCTGAGACTTCTGAGCCGGACACAATACTCCTTAAGTATTATCAATTTTCTGATAATAGCAAGGTCATTGAGAAGTATTTCTAGTAAAAATATAGGGAACTGCAAAGTATTTCATGGCTGCCTTTAGGAAGAATATCTACCACAACACCAAAGCTATGTGCCAGGAGCAGAGACCCTATTTCACTGGCATTTCATATAGTGCAATATCCTCTGGTGGCTTTAGCAAAAGCTATAGTTGTTGCTATTTCCAGGTTAGAGGACGGAGGAGGACTAAAGGGACATCTCTTCTTGTGTATGCAAGCAACAGGACACAGCTGGAAGCTCAAGCTGCAACCAGCACAAACTTCTTGACACATGGAAAATCACTCTGTGAAGTGACAGCATCTGAGCGAAGTCAGCAGGGCAGCTGCAAACTTCAAGCACACCTCAGGCTGTTTCAGCTTGCATGGGAACAAATGGTTCACACACACAAAAAAACCCCAGAAAAACACACCAACACCCTTTGCTGCCTCTTTCTCCTCTTTTAGGAGCTGTACAGAAAAGATCTGAATGGGAGCTTCCAAATGGCATTTACACAAAGAGATTTTTGATTCTTCACTGAACATTAACCCTAGCATAAGGATGCTTTTGTCCCATCTTGTGCGTTGTTTGCCCTCCATTTCTAGAAGTGGCATCCAAGGATCCAGTCTAGAATGCCTGATTATTTCAAAGAAATTCCATCCTGTGATCCAAAGGCTATGAGATTAATCACTTCAATGTCCATAACTGGATAAATGTTAGAGTTTTAAATTAGAAATAAGAGTTGCCGTAGGACCTGGCAGACCAACAAAAGGCACTGAAAAATAGTTGTATGTTTCTGATTATATTAATTCAGAGTTCTTCTGAAAGACCTATAATTAAATGTTCTTACAACTGAGTACATTCTCTCTTTAACTTTTTTTCATCTGCATTTTTTATGCTCAGTTTCAGCATTGCCTGGGCTAATCCATTTCTCTTACTGCCTCTAATACTTAAGCAACATGCATTGCATTTGAAAAGTCCCTCTCAACTGAGAGGAGAATAAAACCTCTTTCAGGGTCTGCATTGCACTCTTCTTTGCAGTAAGAACTGGAAGGCAGGCCTCTGAACAATATCTTTTAGAAAGCTTCCATTCTCATTTTGCCGTTAATCTTCTGGATTTGGTGAAGTGACAGTTTCATGTGTTTCATTGCTATAGTAACAGTAACAGAGAAGCCTTCCTAATTTAAAGGACTTTAGAGATGCTGAAGGAGATGGTTACGTGGAAGGTGAAATTGTAAATCGATAAGAGAGAATGAATCTCTCCTTGAAATCTGAGGAATCTCTTATAATTTTATGGATTCTGAAACATACTTTGTTTTTCTTACTTTGTAGTGGTCTGATAGTCCATGCTAGAAGTCCAGGCTTTTGTCCTGGGCCCTTTCATAGTCACAGAATATATCTGGTTGGAAGAGATCATGCAGCCTTTGCTTTGAAATCTTAAGATCATAAGAAGAGTAGTGAAAGTTTTGTTATCTACCTCTTACAAATGAGGAACTGAGGAGCAGACATATTTAAACTAAACATTGATCTCCTGAGTCACTTTCTTCACAAAACTATAATTATACTGAATAAAGTGTGGGGAAAAAGATCACATTTATGCAAGTAAAACTCCTCTTCAACTTGTAAGTTGGTGGGGTGGGGTTTTTTTTGTGAACTTTAAGAGCACATAGCTTATGAAGAGTACTCTCACTGCTTCTCATAACTTGCTGATAACAATTCATTCAATACTGCTCAGAGGAACAAAAAGTAGAGGTACAGCTCTCCTCTACCGTTGAAGGGCTCTTATATGTAATTGATCTGAACTCGCTCATTTAGATGTTGTGTAACATCCCCTCAGTTATACACAGACTTCAAAATACTTTATCATCCTTATGTGATACAAACACAATGCTTCCTACTACTGGGTGTTTTTCCTGTTCATTATTCATACTATTAAAATCGCCAACTATAAAAAATCAGTAGTTTTCTAGACTTTCAAGAATTTACTTCTCCAAAGAATGATTCTTTCAACTTGTCTTAGTATGAGGTGAATCTTTTTCATAATTTCATTTCCTTCTTCACTATTAAATCAGCTTAGTTGCCTACACTGGGACAGGTGTGTCTGAGCAGCTATCTGAAGGCTGAAATTGGTAAGTCATGTCTATTCCCTCCAGTGGCTCTGCTTGAAGCATTAGAATTACATATGTCTTGTTCTAATGAACAAGTTCTGATTTCTTCCCTTCATACTCAAACTTCATGCATTGCCAAATGACCACTTAGAGTGAAACAGTATCTTTCTTTAAAGACAGAAAAAACCTTTGGTTTCCAACCCAGAGAATTTTTGATAAAAACCAAGGATGTGTATAACTTCCTCTGCAAAGTTTGGGGGTTTTGGACATTACATGATTTCTTTCTCTCTTGTTTTGTTATCTGCCTATCTATTTGTTGTTTATTTGCAAGTGATTTGTGGATATCCACAGCTGCAAAAGTATTTTAAAAGTTAAAAATGGGCACACCTAAAGAATTGTGAAATCTTGGTGGCAAAATGAGGTATGTTCAAGATTTATCATTTTGCAAAAGCCTTAGTGCTTGTAAACCAATATCAAGATATTTTTAATGTTCAAAACATCAACACAAACATAATATTGGTTACACTAGACAAACAGCAACTTACTGAGCAGAAAAATTAATTTCACTCTTCCCATATTACAGTGGGAGAATGAAGATATAGTGAATCAATAGAATATTCTGAGTGAGGAGAATCTTCCTATTTGGGTTTAGGTGTAGAATTTTTCAAATAAGAGAACAACTTTGCAATTAAGCTGAAAATTAATGGGGTCAGGATAATAAGTTTATCTTACTCGGTTTCCATTTCTCAATATAATGCACAATGCCTTCAGCAAATAAGTAGAGTGGTATTTATCCTAAATACAACTCAAGTTTATCATGACAACAGGGCGTTTTTTTTCCCTTTATATCCTTTCCAGCTAGCTTCATGGTGATGAAGATGAATCAGCTCGTAATATCAGTGCCAAAGGATTTGCCTTACATCTGTTTTATTGACAAATATTTTTCTTACAGGACAGAACAATGGGCGAAATCAATTCGCACACATGACAATCCTTCATATTATGACACAAGGATGGGTACCAGCCATTAATCTCACCTTGTGACAGCCAGGGACTATGCAAAATGATTTCGGAGAAGAAAACAAAATGCCAGTGGGACTGTAGAAAGAAGGTCAAGTTCATCTCAAATGAAGAACAAAGCAGACAAAAGTATCACAGTATCGCTAAGGTTGGAAGAGACCTCGAAGATCGAGTCCAACCTGAAAGACTGGATGCTATCTCACTTGTGTGAGATGGTTTGAAATTGTTGCAGTTAATTAGACAATTCCAATCCAGAATCCATAGCAATGCAGTTATGACACTGTAACTGAGTTAAAATGTTCTGTCTCAGTTAAATACATGCACTGAAGGTAAGTCTATTCCAATTTAGAAGGGTGGTGCTAAATTCATTACAGGTTACAGATATTTCCTTCTTATTTCTTTTCTTCATCACAAGCTCACTTTTTGTTCAGTATTAACTTCATGTTTGTGCAGTGGACTGATTAAACACCCCAGGGATAGACACAGGAATGGATCTTCAATTTGATGTTGAAAACAGGCTTGGCAGAGAATCTTGAAGTTTGGGAACCAAAAAGTGATTTTTGCCTGGCTTTGCCTTTATCAATGATGTTACCAACCCTTGGTACAGCCATATAAACACATCCTTCACTTGGAGAAGTAAATGACTTATATCTTGTTGAGGACTAGACTAATACACAATAAATGAAGGCCATCATAAGCACCTAGGAAATTCACAGAAATTCACTGCATATGAGGAGCTGAAGTAGGTTCTGTACCTTCACATTCATGATCCTCTACATGAAGAGGTTTTTACATTTGAATGTTAGAAAGCTATTCCATATTAGGATACACTCTGGTGTCTGAAAGGACACAGTCTAGATGGTGGATACAGGAGTTCTTTTCACTTTGTGGTGAAACCATAGCTCCAACTCTGTGTGACTAGAATCATGGAAGTTCCATGTTGGTGTGAGAAATAAGATGTTCTATTTATGTCTAATACTATGTCACAGTCACATCTTTGATTTGTAGCTCATGGTTTCTTTAAAGAAAGATTAATCTTCATTAAAAAATTAGTTTATTACATAGCTAAATGTGTAAGTGCTATTGCCTAAGAAAGTAAAATTTAACAAAGGAAAAAAACAGGATAGAAATGTTAATTTGGCTAAGAGAAATACAACAGACTTTTCATTTTCTCACTTTTCTACTAAGTCACTCAAATATGTAAAGGTAAAAGCAAGTCCTACTGCACTTTCATACCAACAAAAAATGAAGTTTGACCCTACATTCCTTCCCTCAGAAGTGACAGACTTTAATCAAGATTAGTCAGCCAAAGGAAATCCACTCTTTCCTCAAAATAGAGAGCCTGAATCAAATATCTGGCTAGTAAACTAAACACATCTGAAGTAGAACATAACAGTAATGACTCTCCCCTGACAGCCAAAACTGAACCAATGAAACCGTCTCTTCCCTGTCCTCACCTGGATGCAAGTTTTCCTTGAAACTGTGTTATCTGAACCACTGGCCATGCTTCTTTTGATGCTGCCCGAGACAAAGTTGGCTTTCTGATATGCAAATCACATATTGCTAGCTCTGGTTGAACTTCTTGTTAACCAACACTCCCATGTCCTTCTTCGTTGATGGTCTCCTCTTGGGCATTGATCTGTTGATCACAACTCCTTGAGTGTGACCATCCAACCAATTCTTTCTCTATGTGGCAGTTTAGGCTGTGCCTTTAAGAAAAGGATAGCTGCAGAATTCTCTAGCCGAATGTTTGGGTGTAAAAAGGAAAACAAAGATTAATTCTAAGCAAATATCACTGGTCAGATGTGAGATGTACCACAGCAAATATCTCTCACATTGTTTTCCCTCACTCCAGCTTCAGTCTGTTCTGACTTTTTGTTTCTTGGCCAGAGTGAATGCAACTGACCCTAGACTGAAACTGATAAGAGAAACTAACTTTCTTAACAACTGCTTTGAGATAATGAATTTCCCTTAATATCCTTTTCTCTCTTTTTATCCTTTTTTGCCTAATTAACTACTAGGAGAAAGTGAAAAAGAGGGAAAGAGGTTTGGGGGAACCTGAGGTGGGATCCTCCTGTAAGGGAGGCTCTGTTTTGTGTTCTTTACTGTAAATTCTTGTATGATATTGTAAATACTGTATATTTTGTATATATTCATTGTATTTCATTATTGCTTGTGAAATACAGCCTTCATTCGCTTCTCCAACTGGGTTAGCTGTGCTTTATTGTTGGTGCATGTGGGCTAACGCATCACACTGCTACACTCTACCAAGTGGTTGATCAAGTTCACATTTCTCCATTTTACAGACAAGGTTCCAGTCCAGAATAGGAGCTAATGCTTTGCAGAAGCCTGTGTAGATGACATCAGCTGCAGATAACACTAAACTGGGTGAGAGTATTCAACTGCTTGAGGGTTGGAGGGCTCTGCAAAGAGGTCTGGACAGGTTGAATTGATGAGCTGAGGTTGATTGTGTGAGGTTTAACAAGGCTGATTGGTGGGTCCTGTATTTGGATTGCAACAATCCCACATAATGCTACAGACTTGGGACAGAGGGGTGGGAAATTTGCCCAGCAGAAAAGGAACTGGGCATGCTGGTTGACAGCTGGCTGAACGTGAGCCAGCAATATGCTCAGGTAGTCAAGAAGGCAAACAGCATCCTGGGCTGTATCAGGAATTGTGTGACCAGTAGGAGAATGATTTTTCCCTCTGTTCCCAGCACTGTTTAGGGTGCACCTCAAATACTATGTTCAGTTTTGGGCCCCTCACTACAAGAAAGATGCTGAGGTGTTGGAGTGTATCCAAAGAGCATCAAAGCTGGTGAAGGGTCTAGAGAAAAAGTCTTCTGAAGAGTGGCTGAGGGAACTGGGATTGTGTAGTCTGGAGAAAAGGAGGCTGAGAGGAGACCTCATTAAAGTGGGGAGCTTAGATGGGATATTAGGAAAAACATCTTTACTGAAAGAGTGGTCAGGTCACCATCCCTGGGGTTGTTCAAGAGATGTGTAGATGTAGCACTTCAGGACATGGTTCAATGTCTATGATGGTGTGAAGGGTTGGAGTCAATGATCTTAGAGGTCTTTTCTAACCAAAACAATTCTGTGATTCTATGTTTGTCAAGCACAATTTACCCTTAGTGAAGCCTTGTTGGCTGCCATAAATCACCCCCTTGTTTTCCAGGGGGCTCTGTTCCTCAGTCTTGCTGGGCACAAAGGTGAGACTGATAGGCCTGTAGTTCCTCAGATCGTCCTTTTTTCCCTTTTTAAAAATGGGGCATTTGTTTCCCCTCTTCCAGTCAGTGGGAACTTCAATGAACTGCTCTGACTTTTCAAATATGATGGATAATGGCTTATCAGCTTCATCCATCATCTCCCTCAAGACCCAGGAATGCATTTCATCAGCTCTCATGGACTTGTGCACTTCCAGGTTCCTTACATAGTCTCCAACATGATCTTGGCCTGCAGTGGGTGGTTCTTCATTCTCCCAGTCCCTGCCTTTGCCGTCTATGACTCAGTGTCTGACTACATGTCATTTTTAAAAGACAAGTTGAAACTTCATAATTTACTGAAATTTTCCTCAAAATTTTTGATCTTTACCAGCAAAGTTTTAATGCTATTCATTTCAGCCTGTTTTGTTATTTTTTCACGTGCCAGGTGTTAATTTCTCACACCTTTAAAAGTGTGGGGGAAAGCATATATGTATATGTTCTAAATTCTCGAATTACAGCTTAAACAATCCAACTATCAATTAGAACATTAACTGCCAAAATGGCAGGACTACATATAGGTATCCAGTGCCTTGAAACAGTACCTATCAGTAATTAATGGCATTTCTAAGTAAGTCTCTTCCACAGTTTGAAGTGTAGTGGCTCTTTATAAACTCAAAGGATTTTCCATTGGTAGGCTGATGTCCTTTAGATAGTCTCTGATGGTTTATTGTGTGAATTCTAAAAATAAGGTACTGAACGTCTTTTATGTTTTGTTTTTTTGCCTTAATAAATGGAGCAAATTAAATACTAATGAAAAAGCAAATAACATAACCCCTACTACCCCATACAGAGTTTCTGAGCAAACTGTGATTTATTCCTTTGTTTCTCACCATTCACCACCAACACTCACGCTGTAAGGGTCCAGTCCTTCAGAGGTGTAAATCAGCAAAGCTCCAGTGGCTTCAGTGCAGTTATGCAAATTTACAGCATGATCTGTTCCCTTGTTTTATATTTCTCTGAATGTATGAAGCACACAGGAATGCTGGCAACACTTTGTCATGAATTCATTATTCATCATTTATCTCCACTGAACTGTCTTTTTCATCTATTAGTCTTTAAATATTCTAAGTCTTTCCTTATCTGCCCACACAAATTTTCCTGCTGTTTACCTTTCCTCTCACATCAGCAACTACTTCTGTCATCTTGTTATCCATACTCTAATTTTCCAGCCCAAATCTTTACTGGTATTACAAGTGTTCCAGATGCTTAACACAAAAGAATCAAATTAATTTTCTTATTAACAGAATACTGGATTTTTGTAAGCTTAATTAGTCTGCCCTATTAATATACCATTGCTCTAGCATCCACGTCCTTCTGTTAAACAAAGGCTATGTCACTGCTAAGAAATGTCAAGCCAGTGAGAAATGTAATCTCGCTAGTCTAGTACTTCGCTTTTGATAGTGACCAACGTGTTCTGTTTTGTTTTTTTCAGAGAAAAGTATCACACCTCCAAAGCAGACAAGTCTGTGTCCAGCAGCAGAGTCTTTTCTGCCTGGATAGTGCTTTTTATCTTTTTTGCACTCCATTAACTGGAGATAAAACTGTAATATTTGTGCAGAACCCGCAGTCCATTTCCATGAGCTGTGTCAGCCTTAAGGTGCCAGTGATAGAATGTGTGAAGTCCAGCCTAGAAAACACCTTCCAGGCAGAGCAGATGAGGCCTAGAATACATGATGCAGAGGGCTGCACCCAGAAACCCATTTGGAGATAGGTGCTCAGGCATACTGGGGTATCAAAATCTGGTAAAAAAGCTGCTGTGAGCAAATGGGCCAGCACTGTTTGCAGCTCATAATTACTGAAAAGCAGCTTGCTAGGAGAAAGTCAGCTCAAGAGAGACAGAAGTTGCAGCTGGGATTCTGCCTCTTTCTGAAAGTACCAAAACTTTGGAACTTTGCCTTCCCTTCATCTAGAATGGACTGTCTGGGTCAGCAATAGCTGATCCACCTTTCAGTCTGTCACATAAAAAAATATATAAAGTGATTGCAACACTTCCTCTTATTAGTCTTTAGTGACACCTTGTTGTTCACTCCTCACAGTGTGGGCCCATTGAGAGGAATTCGATGGTACCAGAACAATAACGATCTCTGTTTTGTTGCTTCATGCAAACAGCAACCTTCTTGCAGCATACTCCGGTACAACAGTTACCCTGTCAGCTGCATTGTGGTGTTCTTCACATTCCTCTGCAACTTGACCCAGACTCAGTGGTTATGTCCAAGGACATTAGTCTAAGACACTTTTCAAAGTATATTTCCAGTGATCTGTTGCAGCTGGATTGTTTTTGTTAGTTTCTCTCCTAGCTATCAGGGCTCCCTGGTATCCCAGATGACAGACTCACTTTTTAAATTGTGAGAGTCACATTTTCTGGCCTAGAAACAATCATCTCCCTGAAATAGGAAAAATTTCATCACTATAGTACTTCCATTTTTGTGCAAGAAATAGTTCCAATAAAGTGAGGAATTTTTTATCCTTATTTTTTTTAAATATGAAGGAGCTCCATACTTCCCATTGTTATGAGTATTGTTGTTAAGCTTTGAAGCAGCTGGACTCATATGCAAATATTTGCTTACCCTCTCCATTCTGCTTTCTACTGTAAATACAATACCTTTTTGTTTTTTTCATGTGGGAGTGCCAGCATAAGCATGTACTATCTAAGAGCATAAAGCTTAGCAGAATAACAATTATTGGCATGTCTTCCTGAGGAATAAGCTTCCCTCCATGCTTTTCTAAGAAGTATAAAGAAAATATAGCCCTTCCTCTTCCTCCATTAAGACAGAGCAGCCTCTCCAGTTAATGTTAACTTCATGATGAAACACTTCATTAAAGGCAGAGAAGAGTAGGAAGACCTAGCTTTCTTAGTCTCCATGATATGGTAACTGGTTGTGTTTCAAAGTGATCTAGCTGACCCAAAGGCAAATTGTCAGATGCACAGTACAGACGACTGAAGAACAAGAGTTTAGACATCTTAAGATCAAGACATGGCCATTTGGCATTATGCTCTGCAGTGCTCACATGTGGGGTGTCTGTCCCTCAAGCAGTGTACAATATTTCTATACATCTATATTATCTAATATGGTGACAAAGACTTCACATGGCGAGGAATTAGGGCTTCCTAGTAAAAAGGAAAATTGCCAGTTCACTCATTTGTATAAGTAATCACCTGGTTGTCACAGGCAAAACTACCTCAGCTGGGTGGATTTTACTTTAACTTGCTACTTTAACCAACTCATGCTAGCATTTAAATATCAGGTTTGGTATCATGGAGGAAACAAAGTCCATCAATTAAATGCTTTGGGAATCACCTTCCCTGCCTCAGCATGTCCATTTATCCCCAGAGAAATAACTTCAATAGGAAGATCAGATAATTCCTCCACCTTAAACAGCCAAAAGCTGAGGGAAACCACATTGCCATCCCTGGGTGATGAAGCCCAGCCATGGCAATCCCCTGTGATGGAGCCCAGCCCAGCCCAGCCCACAAAATGTGCAAGTCTGAATACCTACAACACTAAAGGAACGTGCATGAGTGGTAAAGGTATCACCAGAAACACTTGGATGGCGTAGGTGGCCAGCTAAATGTAGCTGTGAGGTAGGTGCTGTGCGCAATCTTTTGCAGTTTTGTATGGAAGAAAAGTTTTTATTATCTAAGCAAGGCTTTTGTGGATAGCAGTTTTAAATTTAGATGTCTAAGTTTTACCTCCGTTCCACTTGGAAAGTTATGATCCTAAGGGCTGGTAGAACAAACTGTGATATTAAATTGCAGCTTGAAACTACAATGAGCTTTGCAAATAGATTCACTTCCCTTCTCCCCCCCCCCCCGGCCAGAGTAATAAGGCTGCAGTTTTAGCACACACATGAACGTTGTAATATAACACTTTTTTAAGAGTTTCTAATGAGACTGAGAGTTAAATTCATTAGCACTTATTCATTGGCAAAGAAAAATAAACAAAGACAATATACCTTTAGTCCATTCAGTCTCAATTTCTCCTCTGTCTGCCACTCATGCAGCACTAAGGGGATGATCTGTTGCCTACTACAGTCAATGACAAAACTCTCAATTGATTTTGAATGGAGCAAAACTGGGTCCATAAGTTCCTAGAGATTTCTTCTGCCCTGGTGAACAGATAAAGTGCACTTCAACTGAAGTGCCGTCAGCACACAAGACACTGTTCAAACACTAACTGTTAAGCTTGTTAACACATGTTACCCTTTTGAGTGACAGCAACCAGCCATCCCCTGTGAACGTTAGCCAATTTAAAATGATGGTATGAACAGAGTGCTTCTGAGTCCTGGGAAGCCATTTTGTCCTCTTCACTGAGTCATTTCTTCTTAATTATTTGCCTAGGTTAAAATCTCCATCTGGCTATTCACTGAGAGAAGAATAAGTATCTGTCCCCCCACTACTCCAACCAAAGCACTTATGCATGCATACAGTTATAAGGAATTTCCAGGAGGACTATTCACATCATGCTAAAAAACAGCTATATAGGTAAGATGTGGATGGTGGCCTAGATTCACACACGCTGGAAATACTGTTGCTAAAATGCATTTTTAATAATAGGAATGTTTCATCTTAGAGCACACAGGCAATACCAAAAGGAAAGCACTAGAAAATCCTGAGATTGTACCCCCACTTCTTGTGATGGAATTTTATTATGGTCAAAGTACTTTAAAGGAACTAGACAATTTTTTTTTTTTCACTAAAATGGAATATTCTCTCTCTCCTCTCTCTCTCTTTTTTTTTTTTTTTTTTTTTTTTTCCCTCCATGATGATTATATTAGGCAGAGTAATCTAAACTTATGCATGGAGTGTGTATTGAGTAGCATAACCAAGTAAATTTTAGTGCTTGAAATCTAAACCTTGTAAGACTTGGCAATAGGAGAAGTACATATTGGATGGGTAAGAGCACCAGGGACTTCAGCAGAAATTCCAGGAAAACCTAGAGCTTAGCACTGGGGAAAAGGGTGTGGCACAAATAATGTGGAATGCCCTTAGAAATCTCTCATGGTACTTCTGAAAACAAGCAACACGTGTTTTTATTGCCATGAAATGGCATGATAGCCCCAGTGTCCAGGAGCATATCTACAGGCAGGGTCACCCTGCACAAGTCAAATGCCAGCAACAGAACAACTTAGTGAAATCTCCCTTGTAGAACAGGGTCTGTCTGCACATCAGAGAAACTTGAAAAGTCCTGTATAACCTGCTTTTAGATATTCCAGGCAGTTTCCAGGACAGCTTCACATGTGGAGAGCACAATGAGCTTTAATAAGGAAGACAGCTGAAGTAGTCATCATGTAGCAGCTCAAGCACAAAGACTAGGAAACAGGACTGCTGTCTCCCTGCTCAGCAGTGGAAATAAGGTCCATTCTTTGCCTTGTTAGTCAGTCTATAAACAATCACAGCAGCTGGCAAAACATAAGCTGGAGGAAAGGGTGCCTGTGCAATAATGATTGAGAGGACAAAGATTACACTAAGATAAATTCTGCACTGAATCAATGTTGGCACTGTTCATCTGTGCCAGAGGAGGGAAGAGAAGAATTTGAGAATCAGCCGCTGTATAGCATCCAGAGGAACCAGTACTCAAAACCAAGAGTGAATCAATATCAGCACACATCCTTATGAAAGAACACAGATTCATATTTTTATTGTCAGGGAAATTCCTTGGATGGATAAACCTGTGGAATTGGAAGTGCTACTGAGAAAAATGTGAGCTGTGAAAGACAAGATAGAATCATAAATTAAACAAGAGATTCTAGAAATAAATGTGCCCTCAGAACTGCCACTATGACTAATTTAGCATTATAAGTACATAATGCAAAGCCTGTCTTTATTAGATCACGAAGCTTGGCATCATAAACCAGCAGGAATTTTAGATGTGATATAAAAAAACAGAGGGCATGCAATGAATTTGAAAAGCTAGGGTACAGTACAGGGCTGATCTGTAGCAGAGGTACTGGCAACAGCTGAAGTTGGCAGAAATAAACATTTGATGCTTCTCAGCAGTTGTGAACAGCAGCAGGTGAAGCAGGAAGGAGGAGCAGGCTTTTAAACAACACCTGAGATAGGCCACACTGGGCTCTACTGCAGGTATCTCTGTGCTCTGCGCTGTTTCCCATGGCACTGCTTCTGCATGCAAGTCCATATTCTCTCTGGTCCCCTCAAGTTTTGCTGACAGTGCTTTGGAGGACACCACAGTGGAGCACTGAACTCACCTGAGCCTTCCCAGAAAACTTGAAGACTATGAAGTTAGGGGTTCCTTGTCTGTTTGGCTGTTGAACAGGTTGACTACAAAAGCAACATATTTACCCTGTTCTTCCTTAGACACTGTAGCAGAAAGAAAAATCGAATGAAACATAAAAATATCATGGGGTTGGGTTTTTTGTTTGCTCATTTTCTGTGGGTCTCTCTTTTTACCTTAACATTTATAGAATAACTGACACAATCAAATACCATATCAGCTATCAAGCCCACACAGCAGTTACACACATTAAAGCACAGATATACAGAACACACTTCGCAGCAAAATCTCAAGAGTTGTCTAGGTTTTTTAATCTCTCTCCTCATCATGTGGTACTGGGCAAAACTCAACAAATGCAACCTGAGATCTTTATCTGAGCTGCTTGTGTCAGCAACACTTGCTAGAAATCAATGTACATTTTCTGGTCAGTCTTGCTCTCTGATGTACTAGCGATGCTTTAAAAGTCTTTAGAGGTTTAGGGGGATAGCTTGAGGGTTTGGGCATTTGTTTGGTTATTTTCTTTTTCTTCTTTTGTTTTTGGTTTTGTTTTTTGTTTTTTTTTGTGGGTTTTTTTTACTAAGCTATGGAGTGAGGAAAAAATGGCAAAGAGGAGTCATAATGATACTCTCCAACAAGCATTATGGTTTCCTTGCAGGCTGGTTTTAAGTCAATTGCCATTAAACAGCAATTCTGTAGCAGTGTCCCTCAAGCAATACTTTAGTGACAAAAAGCACTGGAAAGCACAAAGACTACAGAATTAACACAGCTGTTTATCTATGGATATGCTTTGTCTGCTAGCAACTGGTTATTTTTTTTATGGGCAGAGAGATCAAAGCTTCTGCTAGCTTGTTTGGTTTATCTCTGAAGCCACTTTTAGCTGCACTCCCCTATGGAATTCAAATTCGAATTCTCCGGATACTCACCTTCCAGCATAGTGATCTCCACTTCCAGTTCACTGTCCCCAGCTCCTCTGTCAAGGTTTTCAACAGGATGGTTCTATAGATACTAATTATCCGAGAGAAGCTTGCAGTACTGGAAGTCTCAACTCTGGACTGTCCTTATGTCTCCTGCTAACATATAGCTGACTAACATATTGCTGGTTCTAAAGTGGCTGATGAAACAGCTGCTATAACAGTAATCACCATTCATTTTTTAAAGTGACAGCTCAAGACTTTATGTACTGGCATTGTCATATTAAAACAACACATTTTTCCTGGCTTTGATTAATAATTAACTTCCAGGTTTTGTTTAATGAGTTCCATGAGCCTTACCACTGGCAATACTGTACCTCGACTTTTCAGATGCATACAAACAGCCGAATCTGTGGTGCTGTCTGTGATAATCACACGTCAGTATGAGCTGCACCCCTGGCCTCAGATCTCCAAAAGAGATTTCAGTCGTTATATGCTTCCTGACTTGTAGTCTAATTTCTTCCCAGGTAGCTCATAGGGGAGAGAAACTGCATCTCTCTGGGAAGTGGTGAGTACCACCTGCTGCAAGCAGGAGTGAAAGGATTCCAGAAAGCTATTTCATTTGCAGTGGCATTTCACAAAATCGCCAAGGTTGGAAGAGACCTCAAAGGTCATCAAGTCCAACCTGTCACCACAGACCTCATGACTAGACCATGGCACCAAGTGCCACATCCAAGCCCCTCTTGAACACCTCCAGGGGTGGTGACTCCACCACCTCCCTGGGCAGCCCATTCCAATGGCGAACGACTCTCTCAGTGATGAACTTTCTCCTCACCTCCAGCCTAAACTTCCCCTGGCGCAGCTTGAGGCTGTATCCTCTTGTTCTGGTGATGGTTGCTAAAGGGAAGAGACCAACCCCTTCCTGGCTACAACCACCTTTCAGGTAGTTGTAGAGAGCAATGAGGTCACCCCTGAGTCTCCTCTTCTCTAGGCTAAACAATCCCAGCTCCCTCAGCCTCTCCTCATAGGGCTTGTGCTCAAGGCCTCTCACCAGCCTTGTTGCCCTTCTCTGGACATGTTCCAGAGTCTCAATGTCCTTCTTAAACTGAGGGGCCCAGAACTGGACACAGTACTCAAGGTGTGGCCTAACCAAAGCAGAGTACAGGGGCACAATGACCTCCCTGCTCCTGCTGGCTGCATTATTCTTAATGCAGGCCAGGATGCTGTTGGCCTTCTTGGCTGCCTGGGCACACTGCTGGCTCATGTTTAGGCATCTGTCAATCAGCACCCCCAGGTCCCTTTCTGTTTGGCAGCTCTTCAGCCACTCTGACCCCAGCCTGTAGCTCTGCATGGGGTTGTTGTGGCCAAAGTGCAGCACCCGGCACTTGGGTTTGTTGAATGCCATCATGTTGGACTCTGCCCATCTGACCAGTTGGTCGATGTCTCTCTGCAGAGCCCTTCTGTCCTCTAACTGATCAACATCTGCTCCCAACGTGGTGTCATCTGCAAATTTGCTGATGACTGACTCAATCCCCTCATCCAGATCATCGATGAAGATAATACAATACAATAATAATACAATAATACAATACACCAGGTTGGAAGAGACCTCCAAGATCATCGCGTCCAACCCATCAAACAGTCCAAGCCACCCAACAACTAGACCATACAGCCAAGCACCCCATCAAGTCTTCTCCTGAACACCTCCAGTGAAGGTGACTCCACCACCTCCACGGGTAGCCGATTCCAATGGCCAATCACTCTCTCCGTGTAGAACTTCTTCCTAACATCCAGCCTAAACCTGCCCTGGCGCAGCCTGAGACTGTGTCCTCTTGTTCTGGTGCTGGCTGCCTGGGAGAAGAGGCCAACCTCTGCCTGGCTACAACCTCCCTTCAGGTAGTTGTAGAGAGCAATAAGGTCACCCCTCAGTCTCCTGCTCTCCAGGCTAAGCAACCCCAGCTCCCTCAGCCTTTCCTCATAGGGCTTGTGTTCCAAACCCCTCACCAGCTTTGTTGCCCTTCTCTGGACACGTTCCAGCAAGTCAACATCCTTCCTAAACTGAGGGGCCCAGAACTGGACACAGTACTCAAGGTGTGGCCTAACCAGTGCAGTGTACAGGGGCAGAATGACCTGCCTGCTCCTGCTGGCCACACTGTTCCTGATGCAAGCCAGGATGCCATTGGCCTTCTTGGCTGCCTGGGCACACTGCAGGCTCATGTTCAGCCTACAATCAACAAGTACCCCCAGGTCCCTCTCTGCCTGGCCACTCTCCAGCCACTCTGACCCCAGATGATCTGATTTCTACTAAATGAAGCAGTCTCTCTCCAATACTGAAAGTTCATGGCACTCTGACCCTAGTGCTGAGCCTGAGTGATTACTGTAGCCATTAGATAATGTGTGCAGAAGCAGTAAAATGGTGTGGAAATGAAGGTTTCCCAAACTTGTTTTGTCCTAGGGACATGGACTCCCTAGTCTCTGGGTGCACACCATGGCAGTAACTTGACAAGGACATCAGCTGCAACCGAAAACAATGGTTAACATGCATTCAGCAGGCTCTCAACTTACAAAACAAACACACAAACAATAACAAAACAAAAATAATAAAAAAACCCCACAAGGATAAAAAACCCAAACACACACAAACTCATCCAATTCTATAGAACTGTAGTAGTTTGGCCCTGGCCTGCAGGCCAGATGCCCACCAATGCCACTCTATCACTGCCACTCTTAAGTGCACAGTGGAAAAAATATAACAAAAGCCGGTAATAGGAAAGGAGCAATTTTAATTACAAAAATAAACAAACAGCAATAGACTGCGCAGAAGCAAAAAGCAGAGAGAGAGAGATGTTAGTGTCTACTTCACATCAGCAAGACAATGGTCAGTCTTGGGAAGCAGGGCTCTCTAAGCTTGGTGGTTGCTTGGGAGGATAGACACCATGGATTAATCCCTCACTTCCTCATCTCACTTCATTCTTATATCTGAGCTGACATCATATGGTCTGGAATACCTCTTTGGCCAGTCTGAGTCAGCTGGCTCAGCCATGTCCCCTCCCAAGATCTTGCCCACCCCTCAATGTACACTTGGGGCAGGGAAATGTTGACAGGACACAGCCTGGATACTTATTCAACAGTAGCCAATCCACCCCTTATTCCATACCATTTGCATCATGCTCAGGTTCTACACATTGCAATACATTTCACCATCACATTTGAGTCTCACACTAAAAAAAAAAAACAACTACCAAAAAATCCTTTCTTGCTTGCACTCACAACCTGATCTACATACTTAAACTATCTCAATATCCAACACATAGAGGATTATATCAATGTCTCAGTCCTCTATTAGAAAAATGTTCTTCTGCTCCTCCAGATATTACTTGGGAGTGTTCAGGACAGGAGAAGCAGGGTATTCTGTTCTTGGACACCAACTCCAGCTGGTTTCAGCCACTGTGCCGCTCTTGATCTTTGCAAGCCTTTGTCAGTCTGGATCCTTCTTATTTCATTACTTTCTGCAACATGCAGCTCACCTTACTCACATGCTAAATTATTTTTCCCCCAGTGTTAGATCTCTTTGAGGCACACACTGGGTCTGTTCATAATTTCTCATTACCCACCAAGTACATCCAGGCCCCTGAGCAAAGACAATCCCACGAACAGGTTTGCCTTTCCCCACGGGACGAGCAACCCACACTGCCTTTCCTAGCCACTTTCCCATGTGTACCACCGGGACTTTATCTCCCCACACAGTGTGTGAGGGTTCTGTTTGGGCAGAATCAGGATGGTTAGCAGATCCTCAGGAATGAACCAGCCAAGTGGCTTCTGCTAAACTGGCATCACAAAATACTTTCCACTAGCATTAAAAATCATCTCTTTTTCCTCCTCCAACACCACCTCATGACCACCCAAAATTTGTTTTCACTGTTAAGAGCAATTGAATGTGATGACTTCTGAAAATGTTCAGGCACAGGCCCTTCTAAACAGGCAACACTCTGCATGCCTTTTTGCTAGGCAATCTCAGCTAACTATTCAGTATGAATGCTAATTATTTAAGCCTTTTGGCACTACTACACAGAAACAAGATACAGGGATCACTCTCCTCTCCTTGGCAATATTCTGGTCTCTGGATGGAAAACAAATGCTGTTTAACAGTGCTCAACACACCACACCTCCACATATAGCAAGGCTGGGATGTGAAAGGTGTCAGGCAAAATGTAGCAGATTTGCAAAAAGGGTGGTTGTCAACACCTCCATTCACAGCAAAAGGGCTCAGTCATTGGTGTTTGCCATGTGGTTTTTGCATTTACATTCTTACACAGCCTGGTACATGGAGAGCCTCCACGGCTCCCTGTCTGCCTTTGTGAGGACAACACATTCTTGAAGCCTGTAAAGGTGTTTTTCACAGCTTGGTCCAGGTGAATAGTGTCACTTACTTTAAAATCCTGTTTTCTGATGCTGGGGTAAATAGGAATTGTGTTCCCCATGCCATCTGCAGTGCAGGCCTGCTAGGGCCTCAGGTGCATTGGTCTCTTTCAGTTCAGTTGACAGAGGTAAGGATCTTCCACTGATAAAAGCTGTTGTGATGTAGGATAGAAGCAAGGACGTGCCCTGTTTCCTCTGGAATATAATTGTAAGCAAAGAATGGAATGGAATGGAATGGAATGGAATGGAATGGAATGGAATGGAATGGAATAGAATAGAATGGAATAGAATAGAATAGAATAGAATAGAATAGAATAGAATAGAATAGAATAGAATAGAATAGAATAGAATAGAATAGACCAGGTTGGAAGAGACCTTCATGATCATCGCGTTCAACCCATCATCCAACACCATCTAATCAACTAAACCATGGCACCAAGCACTCCATCAAGTCTCCTCCTAACCACCTCCAGTGATGGCAACTCCACCACCAAAGGCTTTGTGATGGCTCTCATCTGTGCTACACCACAGCTGTGTAGCAGCTGTCTGCACAGCATCTCTTTGAGACTGGCTGAGCAGACTGCCCGTGGAACTGCTTACTCATTCCAGATTTCCTGAGTGACTTCTAGACTGTGTGCAACCCCAATTAGTATCTCCAGGCCCAAACCTGGCTCCTAAGAATCTTGTCTACTTGTTGGTGAGGATGCCCATCCTGCTGGCCTCATTGCCCTGCTCAGCTTCTGACTTCCCTTCCTTTGTAGATCTTGCTTCTCCCTGACAGGATCTGCCACCATATTTACTCTAGGAGGTAACAGAGCACAGCACAATACCTTCCTTGCACAGGAACCCAGATTATAGATAGATAGATAGATAGATAGATAGATAGATAGATAGATAGATAGATAGATAGATTACATATCTAGTGCATGCAACTGGAGACAGGACTGGTGAATCATCAAATTGTTCATGCATCCCAAAGTATGGGTGTAGATGTGTCTTGGCAAAGGTACAAGCCATGAGACAAAAATAAGGGCCATATTACTTTATAAACTTAATGTTATTTTCTAATAGAGGGTTGTTTTTTTTTTTTGAAAGCAGCATGACAAACTTAAAATATTCAGCAGTGGGGTAGGCCAAAAATATTGGGCAAGCACTGACTTGCTGTTTCAGCTGCACCCATTTAATAGTCTTGAAGTGCAGAGACATATATGTTTCTTGGTGATCCTTTGTCTTTCCTCCATTTGAGTAGGACTTTTCATCTAGAAGCAGAAGCTTACATCAGACATTTAAGCACTGCCCATCATTTGCTGATTAGCTGCTTAGGGGCATAGAATACATTAGAACTGAAAAACACTTTCTGTGAAAGGAGCCAACAATCCTTTACAAAGTTGAGCATTCATAGCATTAGGTTGGCTCCCTTCTGGGCTGAATTTCAGCTGACGATCTAAATTATTTAAAAGAAATAATTTTGTGGATGGTGCCATGACATTGATGCTTCAATCAAGTGGCATTGATGCTTCAATTTGCTAGTAGATATACTGGACTCAGAGGCTAGAAATATGTCACTCCTTTGGAGTTCTAGCCAAAACCTAACAGAATCTTTTGTAACAGTAGGCATTTTAAGGTATCCATGAATTAAACATTCAGCAGGCATTAATGGATCAATGTCATCTTAATCACCAATTTATCAGTAATTAGAAATTAAAATATGCAAAATAAATGGCATACAATAGAAGTGTAATCGGTCATTCAGTGTAAAAAATCATGTTAGAAATGTAGATTAAATACTCCTCCTTGGGTTTTTTTTTTTTTTAGTTTTCCCATGACTAATCAGATATTCCAGGTTTCATTACCATTTTGCAATATGTATTCACATTATCTGTGACATAGACATCTTTAATATCAATAACATATCATTGCATTTGTCATAGAATGATGGGACATGATCACTTGACGTGTAACACCTGAACATGATTCCACTTCTGCTGTCTTCTCTTTGCAGAACACTTACCATTATTAATAATGTATGGCATTAGATTTTTGAGGTTGCCTAGCAAATGTCACAGCCAATGCTCTGCTCAGTAAAGAATCCTTTGTGAGCCAAGCACCAGCCCCACGTAGAGACAAGAAACTGACTTAAAGGTACGTATGTTAAAATAAAGTCCCTCACCATCTCACACTGATAATTGTGTCAAAACACACCACCACCCACGCTAGTGGGAAATTTTACTTTGTGGGGACACACACATTTCCTAATTCCTCACTACCACCACACTAAACAGAAAATTTATTCTAGGTATTACTCCTGCATGTAAGCACCACATCTACCCATTCTCTAGAATTTTCAGCACAGGCCCTGCCTCTTCTCCCTGACTTGCCAATATTAATTTTATATTTAGATCATTCTCCTCTTTTTCCTCTGGAACCTGTGAATACTTCTTTGCTTTATTCAATTCACCTGGAAAGTTCTTTCCAAGACTTGCACATCGGGGAAGACAAAGTTCTGTAACATTTCTCTGAAATCTCTTAAAACTCCATCACTGCTTCCCAAATTTCCCTGAAATAATTCCACTCAAGCAGCAAAACTAAAAGCATCTATTCTGCTCTGTCACTTCTTCCAAGCAGAAAATAAACTGCAAGCAGATTTCCTATCCACAAACATCATATTTCCAAGGTAGCGTAAGGAGTGTTTTTAAGAACATCATCTCATTCTGCAGCAAAAACTTCACATCAGTCTGTTGCTCGAGGCTAAGGTGTAGCTCTTATTAGCTAATGTGTTTTGCTCAGTGTGGCAGTTTAGGCTGGCTGTCTCCTGTTCCTCCCACACAAACTATACCTCCAGTGTCCCGAGGGTCCAGCCCAGTAGGTGGACACAGGAAATAGCATATTTCACACCCATAATATCCTGCACCCTATAAATCTATCTTCTTCTTCTTCCCTCTCTGCTCTTGTGGGAGATGTTCCCTATTGGTTAACAGTGGGGGAATATCTCAAGGTCTCTCAGGACTGTCTGGACCTAATGCCAGGAGGAGAAGGGGCAGGGGTGGTCTTTGACCTGGCCAGATGAGACTAGCCTAGCAGTGGGGGTGGGGGTGGGAAGAAAGAGCCCTGGGGGTCTTGGGTATACCCTCAGGTGGGGAAAGGGAAGTGTTGGGAGGCTTTTGGGTATTCTGTAAGAGGACCCTGTATGCTTTGGGTTTCTTTTGTCACTATGCTTGTAGCTTTCTGTAAAACACTAAGTGCTTTTCCATTTAAACTTTCCATCACTTCTGCAATCCATTTGTGTGAGTGTCATTCTTTTGCCCCTTTCAGGGGCAAGAGAGGATCTGCCTGGCCTCAGACGAGGACACTCAGCTTTCCAGTTGTGATCTGATTGAAGATCTCTCTGGGATTCTTAAAGACTCTTATGAACCTGACAGTAGTATGACCATCTGCAGAGGCACCTCTACAGAAATGCAATGCAGTAAAATGCAGTGCCTTTACATCACTATCTGCATTTCTCTTGTTTTCTTCTCATTCATCCTATGTATTTTCTCAAAGTGGCTGCTGTAGACATAATTAGGCATCCATGCGCTGCAAAGACAATAACTTAATTAATAAATTATGCCATTCATGGGGTTATATCCCACACCTGATACCTTTCTGATTGTGCAGAAAAGTTCCAACCCCATAATAACATCCATTCAAGCTTAATTATTCTTAAGCATGTAAACAGTCCTACTTTAATCAATCTGATTATTCATGTGTTTTTAATTAACTACGTAAGTGACTGCAAGACATGGTTCTTTGCATGTAAATCCTTCTCTCCACCTGGAAAAACAGTGGAAATAATATAGTTGCTCAGCATCACAACTGTTTAAACTGTAAGCTATTAGGTCAGGCAGCCAAGAGGGCCAATGGCATCCTGGCTTGCATCAGGAACAGTGTGGCCAGCAGGAGCAGGCAGGTCATTCTGCCCCTGTACACTGCACTGCTTAGGCCACACCTTGAGTACTGTGTCCAGTTCTGGGCCCCTCAGTTTAGGAAGGATGTTGACTTGCTGGAACGTGTCCAGAGAAGGGCAACAAAGTTGGTGAGAGGTTTGGAACACAAGCCCTATGAGGAGAGGCTGAAGGAGCTGAGATTGCTTAGCCTGGAGAGCAAGAGACTCAGGGGTGACCTTATTGCTCTCTACAACTACCTGAAGAGAGGTTGTAGCCAGGCAGAGGTTGGTCTCTTCTCCCAGGTAGCCAGTACCAGAACAAGAGGACACAGTCTCAAGCTGTGCCAGGGCAGGTTTAGGCTGGATGTTAGGAAGAAGTTCTATACAGAGGGAGTGATTGCCCATTGGAATGGGCTGCCTGTGGAGGTGGTGGAGTCACCTTCACTGGAGGTGTTCAGGAGGAGACTTGATGGGGTGCTTGGTGCCATGGTTTAGTTGTTTAGGTGGGTTGGATTGATTGATGGGTTGGACGCGGTGATCATGAAGGTCTCTTTCAACCTGGTTTATTCTATTGTATTGTATTCTATTGTATATAGAGAAAAACATTATGTCAGCCACACAGATCCACAGAGAGTACTATCATGACACAAGATCTGTTCCTTTTTGTTTGTTTGTTTTGTTTTGTTGTTTTGTTATTAAACATCCCATCCTCACTTTATTGTGTCTTACAATAATTTTGATATAAGAAACAAGGCTTTTTCAATTTATTTATTCATTTATGTTTGGGTTTTGGATGGGGTATTTTTGTGTCTTTAAGGAGTTGTTCTTTGCTGTTGCTAACAATCTGTGGCATCGTAGTGAAGATCTTCCTGCTCTGTGATTCAGTGGGTTCAATATCATTTGAAAAATATAATGCAATGGTTCGAAACAAAAGTGCTTCTGTGTGTAGCATCGCAGATCAAAAGAAATATTATCAAGTTAAAGGAAGTACAATGAAAGTTGGTTAGAATTATCATAAAAATTCATCTATGAAAAAGAGTGGAAGACACTGAGCTTGTCTATCTTAAGGAGATTAGTTAGGCAGGCTACAAAAAAACCCACATATACACTTATCAATGAAGCACTGGAAACTTCTGTCCTTAAGTATAAAACAAAAAGGTCAACTATTTAAATTCAAAGGAAGCAACTGGAAAAGGCAGAGACATTTTATGAAAGGAAGACAGTTTGTTGTGTCAGGAAAAAGTTCAACACCCTTAATAAATGGGTAAACAGTGAATAGAATAGAATAGAATAGAATAGAATAGAATAGAATAGAATAGAATAGACCAGACCAGACCAGACCAGACCAGACCAGACCAGGTTGGAAGAGACCTTCAAGATCATCGTGTCCAACCCATCATCCAACACCACCTAATCAACTAAACCATGCAACCAAGCACCCTATCAAGTCCCCTCCTAAACACCTCCAATGGTGATGACTCCACCACCTGCACTTGTTAGGCCACACCTTGAGTACTGTGTCCAGTTCTGGGCCCCTCAGTTTAGGAAAGATATTGACTTGCTGGAACGTGTCCAGAGCAGGGCAACAAAGTTGGTGAGGGGTTTGGACCACAAGCCCTATGAAGAGAGGCTGAGGGAGCTGGGGTTGCTTAGCCTGGAGAAGAGGAGGCTCAGGGGAGACCTTATTGCTGTCTATAACTACCTGAGGGGAGGTTGTAGACAGGTGGGGGTTGGTCTCTTCTCCCAGACAACCAGCACCAGAACAAGAGGACACAGTCTCAAGCTGTACCAGGGGAGGGAAATTCATTGCTACAGGTTTTCACTAGTACCAAGCATAGCTGTGAGGAAGAATCAGGCATTTACTGTGATAAAAATATCCAGAGATAATGAAAAAAAAAAAATGGTCACCTCATATTTCAGGGTTAAATCAATTGAAGGCTTCAAACTGTTCTTTCATGCCCCTCCTTTGCAACACACAGGGCTGCCCACTGTCTGCCCAGGATCTGGTTCGAAGTTCCTAGCTGTCATTATGTTGCAGGTATTCTTATCACACATTCCCTCCAAACCACTATCAGCACAGAAAACGTTTGAGGAACGAAAATCTTTTCATTTTGTTGCTGAGAGAAAATAGAAGTTAAATGAAGAAAACCCTCAGGTGAATAGACCATCTTCATTTGTTCTGTATTACAGGTTGTTCCACATCAGCTTTTAGGGGGTTTTCAGCAAAACTTAGGGAGAAAAGAGCATATTACATATATTAAAAAAATTGAAAACAACAAAAAAAGAGGAAGCTAATAAATAAATTGCAAGTATTACTTTACCCCTCTGACTCTTACATCTATCCTGCACTGAAGTGCTGTACTTAAAAGTTCTCACTAAGATTTCAGTTACCACCATCACCTGAGGTGATTCACAATCCAGTGCTCTCAAATTTGCAGTCACATTCCAAATAACTTTCAGCATTCTTCCTGCAAACATTAGCAAAGCAGTTCAGATATTTTGCATTATTTTGTATATGTCAAGTGCTCACATCATTCAGTTTCTATCTCAAGCTATTTTGATAGGCCTTCTGTTACTCCTTCCCAATGGTACAGGATATTTATGGGCACATCAGCATAATAGTATCATTATTGTTCGTTGTGCAAGTGAGAAATAAGAGCAGTGATTGAAAAAAAGAGCAATTAACAGAATTATTTATTTATAATTTGCATTTATTCTATTTTAACCAATAAAAAATCAGGAAAAAACCCCTCAGTGATGAAATAATGTATCCTTCTGAGCAACATCATATGGGTGGAATTACACATATACAGAACGTTGACACACTGCTCTAAGGCCTACTGTGTAAAAGTTAAAAGGTGATGTGACTTAAGATGCTGATTTATAAATTTCTGCTAGCAATTGTAACATAAAAACGTATGTCATTGGTACATTAGAGTTTGCCTCTGCTGATGAAGATAGACAAAAGTGGAGGATGAGTGAAATTGTTACCACAGATTTGCAGGGGAAGGCTTCAGTGATGGTTCTGCATATGCTAGCCTGCACTAACACCTGACCTGTGACCAGCCTCTCTGAAGGTCATGTTAACAGGAGAACACAGACAGCATGTTCACCAGAGGGGCCTTGCATAGCTCTATGCAAGTGGAAGAGCCAATTATAAAATTGGAGTAATTTCTACTGTTCAATAGCAGATAACCTATACTGAGGGTCACACCCAGCCTGAAACTGGGGTCAGCTAAAGTAGAAGAGAGAAGGATGACACACTGGCCCTAACAGAATTAATTCATACAAACCTAGAGAAATTCAGCCAAAAATATGTTGAATCTAAAGAAGAGAAATAAAAGGCCCCAAATTCCTATGCCCATAATATCTGAAAAGAATAAAATAGATCTTACTCTAAGAGCAATGAGAACTAAAAGTCATCCAAACCTTCTAGAGACTGAAATAGTTGAAATTGAGTTAGTTTGTTGTATGAGCAATGGTTTAAATAATGGAATAGCTGGAGTTTCCTGCTACTTGCTTAATACACCCTCATTACCTAAAGAATGGCCTCGCACATGTTCTAACTAATGTTCTGCAGTTGTCTTTGGTTGAAACAGGGTATGTGCTTTGTAGAGACTGCTTTGCTTTAAAAAAACAACATGTTAAGGAAAAAAAATTATTCTTTTGTTCTGTCATTACCTTTTGCTGGCCTATGTATATGCAACTAACATAAACCAGTAAAATGATGGAGAACACTATGACGATCACAGGGCTATACTTAGAGTAGATGGTAGAAAGAAATTCTTTACAGTGAGTGTGGTGAGACACTAGGACAGGTTGCCCAGGGAAGTTATGGATGCCCCCTTCCCCACCTGGAAGTGTACAAAGCAAGGTTGGACATTGCTTTGTGCAACCTGGAACTAGATGATCTTTAAGATCTCTTCCAACCCAAACCATTCCATGATTGGGTGATTCTATGATTAATATAGCCCAGAGAGGTAGAAACTGAAGCATTTTGGAACACTTTCGATCCTAACTAAAAACAAGCAGTGTAGCACTGAAATTTACTCCAGGTTCTTCAGTTAATCATCATTTGATACTACTGTATCACAACTATTTTGGCGTCTTCCTCTCAGATCAGGCTGTAGTGTGTTTAAAAAAGACTAAGACATGCTTAATGGAAAACTTACACCATTTCTTTGCAGTAACCAGAAGAGTGACAGTAATAATAATTAATACCTCTGTGCTTCACAAATAGTGAAATCAGATGCACAGTCTGTCAAGAGTCTGTGTATGTAATTTTTCCATTAAAAATCCTGCAGATAGAGCATTGATAATTGTGCCTGTGGTGAATCCCAATGAGGCACATTTGCCTGACATTGTTGAAGGGGCAAAATGAATATATGGATTTTAAATTTTTATGATTACATTCTTACTGAAGTGTGGGGGCCTGAAGTTTCATGACTGTTTTAATGCAATTGGCTCCACTTAGGAGAGATGACATGTTGAAATGTGATGTGCTGAATGTTTCCCGAGTAATTGGAATTCAGTCAACAACACTGGGCATTGTCACAGGTTTTAAATAAAAAGGCTTATCTTCCTCTTTTGTATTATGGGATATGATGCATCATATTATACAACATCATGATCCTAGGTGACAGTCTCTCAAACAGAAATCAGAAAAGTTTACTTCACTGTGCATACTCCTCCTTAATTTGGATCACACAGACACATTAGTGTGTACACATGTGTAGTCAGCACTTCCCAATTCCCTTGTTCTCGTAAACGGTCACATTCATTCCTGATACAACTGTGACAATTTGCACAGTATTTCAGTCCCCTTAGGGGCGAATTTCAGCCACTGTTGGTGCCATTATGGTCACTGTTTGTGCCATTATCCTCACTGTTTGTGCAGTTATCCTCACTGTTTGTGCAGTTATCCTCACTGTTTGTGCATCCTTCCCCAGAGCTGTTGGAGGGAGAAGGCACAAGGAATGAAGAAGGGACACTGTGAAAAAGCTTACAGCATAACTTAAGAGTGCTGCAAAATCAGCTCAGGGGGTTGTCATGGGAAACAGGCTGGCACTTACTGATTATTTCACTAAATGGCTTTCTTTCATGTTAGAACAGGGAAACAACTATGGCTGAGTTATCTGGCTGGGAAGAAAGATTCTGCTGCTATTGAAACTTTAAGTTATGTCTCAAACAATATTCAAATCAAACTAGAGCAGATACTGAAAACTGAATGCAATTTTTTATATTCTCCGCTTTATTGTTCTTCTATAGATCAGAAGGTGTACTGAATCTTCTTATGGAAAATGTTGACCTGAGTTTTCCTACAGCAGGTGACAGCTATCTTTCTGAATATTTGTTTGCACTCCAAATTTGATGAGCCAGAATGGGGTCCCATAGGTCTGAGAATGGGGTAAACTATATATTTCTGACATCCTACAAGAGGCATTTACGTGAATATTTTTCTTTACTTGGACTATTGAAGGGGCAAGACACAATTTAAGCTTAAAACATCAGAAATAGGCTCTAAGCGCACCACTGTTCCCTACCTCATACATGTTGAGACATACCTTTGAGTAAAATACATTAGGTGAAAAACTAAGTTCTTCAGTAAGGTTTCTTTTGCCTTAGAAGGACACTGACTCCAACTATAAATTTTGTCCTGCAAGCAGAGTAAAGTATCAGTAAGGCTCCACAACTCGGCATGGTGGGACTCTGTCTGTTTTAATTTCTGTGCTCCAGTGTAGATGAAGAATTATCCATAAAGTTCACCTTAGAGTCTCCTAGCCACTTTTTAACCTGTAGTTAAAAAACAACAAGTTGCTATCAGCTGAAAGTGATTTGATGGCTTGGTTAGTGAGGCTGGATTTGGAGGCAAATACCTGTCTAAAACCTTCCAAGAGAGGAGTTCTGAAACATCTCCCAGACTGAGAGGACTATAATAATCCAAACATCCTTAAGGACTCTGTTTCATATATCTCTTGAGCACTAGTTGCCTGTGCAGCTATGCAAGGAGACATCTTTTCTGTGAGAGAATATAATGCACATTGCAAGATGCTTGGTTTGTATTAGCCATCAGAGCTCAAGTGCAGCCAGCACAGGTATCTACTTCATCTTGACTGAAGGTCTGAGTCCTGGGCATCTGGTACTGTAGGAAATAATTTCCTTTGTAAATCATATTTTAAAACCAGATTGTGCTCTTGTCTGTGTAATTGAAAGTTAAATAAGCAGAGAGATATTTCTATCTGAAACCAGTATCTTACAAGAACAATCCGTAACCTGCTAAGGCATCCAGTAACATGACAAGGGGAATGAAAAGTTTCTGCCTCTGTTTGTGATACTTCCTGGCAGACAGATGCAAAAAACCACCAGTTTTCACCCACTCACACCTCATATCTTTCTCCCTCCCCCAAGCTTATTTTTAATACCTCAGAAGTTATTAGGTGGTTATGCCAACTTTCTCTCTCCACCTTCACTTCTCTCTATCACTATGAAAAGACTGGGGAAAAAGATATGGCAGGGATTATTTGGGCAGGATGCTGGGGTAAACAAAGATTTTTTTTCCCATTTCCTTGAGCATATGTTGCTAATCTTTTATGTTATGAGATTAATCTGTGTGTGAAACAGAAAACCTACTGACTGAGACTTTCCTGGAACATATGCTTTACATACAAAGTACCAAAAAGAGGCACCATGAAAAGTGAAGGAAGTCTGGTGCCCTTCCTGAAGGATTAAGGTAGAATCCATAGTGTTCCTGAATTATTGGTCCAAGCAGTTCACATACCCTGAATCATCTATATGTGAGGAATGTATACTTAACATAGTCATAAGATTGCTCAGCAGAGCTTCAGTTGTTTTGTTGGAGCTAAGTATAAACCTCAGTCTCCTGCATGTGATTATTGCTATAGAATTTAGTGACACTATATAGGGTTACAGTGTTTAGTATAATAATTCTGATGCCCCCTATCTACACTTTGACCACTGAAATGGGCTTTGGAAATCTGATTGTCAGCTCTCTCATACACCCACTGTATGATTCCAATCAAACCAAGCAAGGACTCTGTCCCTTAGTTTCCTTGCATACCAGTATAATATAAGAATTCTTTCTCTACTTGTGTATTTAGACTCAAAAGAGTGGGTTTTGTTCATTTAGTTGTTTTGCTTCATTTTGATTTTCTAGAAAGGAATAGAGGTTGCCATGTATCTAAACAGTATGTCAGTCCTGGCTGGACTGATGTCACTCCATTCAAAATAATAATAACAAAGCAAGTATGAAGGTTTGTCTTTGTAAGGCATGTGTTCCCTGGGATGCAGTATGTATCAGAGCTTCAGTTTGGTTATCTAGTGAGATATCTACTCTTACACATAAATTAGGCAGTAGAAGACCAGCCAGAAGACCAACCACCTCCAGAGACAGCTCTCTGTGCTCCTATGTTTCATTGCAAGCAACATCAACTCAGACTAAGTTCCCACTGCTTTTGAAACTCTTACCTTTAGGCAAACAACACTGAAGACACCATGGGAAGAATTCACTCTTGTCTCTCCAATGTTAACCATGTCATGCTGCCACAAAGCAGGTGGGACAAATTAGACATTCAGCCCAGACACAGCCCATGTACACAAGATGTAATACAAAAGATTCATAGAATCATGGAATCACAGAATGCACTGGATTGGGAAGGATCCCTAGAGATCATCTAGTTCAGTCCTCTGCAGTAAGCAAGGACATCCCCAAGTAGATCAGGTTACTCAGAGCCACATCAACCCTAACATTCAGTGTCTCCAGGGATAGGGCCTCCACCAGCTTCCTGGGCAACCTGTTCCAGTGTTCCACCATTCTCATAGTAAAGAACTTCTTCCTAATGTTCAATCTACATCTACCCTTCTCTAGTTTAAAATCATTGTCTCTTGTCCTACTACTACATGCCTTTTTAAATAGTCCCTTCCCAGCTTTCTTGTAGGCTCACTTCCTTCAGATACTGGAAGGCTGCTATAAGGTCCCACCACAGCCTTCTCCTCTCCATGCTGAACGGCCCCAACTCTCACAACTTGTCCTTGTAAAACAGGGTTTCCAGCTCTCTGATCATTTTTGCAGCCCCCTCTGGATCTTGATTATGACATTAGATTCAGGGCAAAGCAAAACATTTCCCTGAATTATGCCAAGTGATCTGGTCCAGTGCTTCACCCAAGCATTCCTGAAGACAGAGAGCAGATGACAGATCTCTGCAGGAGCTAGAAGAGCTGAAACCACAAAGGCCATATTGCATCACCTGCACTGTCAGAGGGTCTAGGCTGGTAGTGAATACATACCCTTTTGAAGATAATACAATTATTTTTGCTTGTGTTGCAGCAGCACCTTAAAAATGGTCATGCAGACTTATACTCTATGGAAGCTGTAAAATCTGACTCTAGAAATCACTTCAAGTGTATTTAAAAGCATATCAGCACAAAAATTGACTTTTTAAAAACCAGCAGGCTGCTGTAGGGTACAGCAATCTGGAAAAGTACTGCTCAGTATTACTTAATATGGTTCTCTTTCCATGCTTCTTCCAGAGAATTACAGTGCCGATCTGTAAACCACTATGAAAATAAAGTGCCTTAACAAGAGAAAATTAGTTAAGGAAAATGTAGCTTTCAAGTGCAGGAGCAGGTAGAGTACTTTCAAATCAAAAGTTCAATTTAATCTGAAAGGAAAACAAATCCATCAATGTCTATTTAATTTGCACTAAAGCCTAGAGGGGCACGCAATTGGGTTTCAGCTGTGCCTCTCTCTATATGTGTATTTATATATTCTCTCCATATATATTAATAAATATATGCTCTTTATATATGCTCTTTAAGTCTTAAGCTCTCATTTTCTCAGCATAAGCTTTGCACTTGGCTGTCTAATTTAATTTTCCTTTCACACATCTGTTCGTGTCTAAAAAATTGTTGAAAACTTCTAGCAGACCTTTAGTTACTGAGTTTTGTTTGGGATTTTCTTTTATTTGGAGCTTTTATGTCTCAAAATCCAGAATATTTTTTGCTTCACTTGACTTTGACATTTTAGTGACAGCGATGGTCCCTCACTGAGATTGTTCAAATAGAGCATGGTCAACTTCACCACGGCAGAACACGTAGAAACATATTGCCATAACCTACATTAGACATTGTCATTACCATAACAGCTGAATGATGTCTTGGGATAGTAGACTAACTGAGATAAGCCGAAAGAAAATATAAATACAGAAAATCTAGGGTTAGACTTTGCTGTTACTGTTCAGTGTGCTTCTCAATGGACTTCTATATAGGCTGGGGTCAGAGTGGCTGGAGAGTTGCCAAACAGAAAGGGACCTAGGGGTACTGGTTGACAGCCAGCTGAGCATGAGCCAGCAGTGTGCCCAGGCAGCCAAGAAGGCCAATGACATCCTGACCTGCATCAGAAATAGTGTGGACAGCAGGAGCAGGGAAGTCATTGTGCCCCTGTACTCAGCACTGGTTAGGCCACACCTTGAATACTGTGTCCAGTTCTGGGCCCCTCAGTTTAGGAAGGACATTGAGACTCTTGAACATGTCCAGAGAAGGGCAACGAGGTTGGTGAGAGGCCTCAAGCACAAGCCCTACAAGGAGAGGCTGAGGGAGCTGGGGTTGTTTAGCCTGGAGAAGAGGAGGCTCAGGGAGACCTTCTTGCTGTCTACAACTACCTGAAGGGAGGTCGTAGCCAGAAGGGGGTTGGTCTCTTCTTCCAGGCAATCAGCACCAGAACAAGAGGACACAGTCTCAAGCTGCACCAGGAGAAGTTTAGGCTTGAGGTGAGGAGAAAGTTCTTCACTGAGAGAGTTGATAGCCTTTGGAATGTGCTGCCCATGTGATGTGTAGTCACTGTCCCTGGAGGTGTTCAAGAGGGGATTGGACGTGGCACTTGGTGCCATGATTTATTAGTCATGAGGTCTGTGGTGACAGGTTGGACTTGATGATCTTTGAGGTCTTTTCCAACCTTATTGATTCTATGAAAGTAAAAAGCCAAAGGAGCATATCATTGGCATTCTCAGGGAAAACCTGACTCCACCTCGAGAGTGTAGAAGATGTTTTCTAAGTGGGGTTATTTTCCTTCTATCACTTCCATCTGTTGAAATATGCAGATTGGAACTTTTTCTTGGTTGTAAACTGGGATTTATTTAATTTTATATTGTTTATATTGATCATATTGTGAGGTTTCTTTATGGACAGGATGTCCTGTCGAGCTATGTGCATGTAAGAGTTTCCATTCCCCTTATAGTATTGGCTCTTTACACATCAATTAGTTACTATGCGTTGGCGTTCCCTGGAGTCCCAGGAGTAAAGTAAACATTCTGTAGAGACAAAAATGATGCTATGAAGAAAAGAAAACTTGAGAACAGATCCTACCTCTTCTCTTAGAGAATTACCTTAACCAAAACTTTCCTGTATTGTTTAAAAAAAGAAAAAAACGTTTCTATTCTGCCCTTTTATCTTTATGTTCTTTTACTTCTTCCTATAAAAGTAAATAACCAGCCAAATACTGAGAATTTTTTTAGAGAGGAGAAAAACTGGACAAGTTAAAACCACCCAAAGTATACCACTGAGAGTGTGAAAGACTTGGAACTTTTTTACACACTGAAGTTGATTCAGAGCTATGAATTCCTCATGTTCACATCTTTCCAAAACTCTAAGGGGCAACTTTGCAGGAAACTAATATTGGTAAGAAACCCCACAGGCCTTTTCTGTCCTTTCTGCTGCAATGTGATATTACACTTGTTTCTTTTCATCTCCAGCAGTTTCACTCAGCTAATCCATTACTGCACAAGAAACTGTAGAAACTAGCAAAACTTGTGAGCTCCTGGATGCTTCACAACAGTTTACTTACCATTCTTGCAATGCTTTTCTTTCAGTCTGAAAGTCAAACATGAGGAAATGTTTGTAGTGGACATGTTTTGTATGTACCATGTATTTTCAACAGGTCTTCTCACCTCAGATTTCTGCTTCATAGATACCTATAGTTATATCACACAGGACTATGTATCCTAGGTTTCCCCTTCCTTTCTCATGTTCCTTTGGCTCAGAAATCCCATTAAAAGCTATGCATGCTCACAAAAACCCTGCTGTCAGTAAACCACTGACATTTCTCATCCTACCTATCAAATTTGACAGCCATCATGCTATACTACAGAGAAGACCACATGAGAACCAACTGGCAATGCAGCAGGCTCAACTCATGCCTTACTCTGGAAGACTGCAATTATTGTAAAATTGTCCAGATGTCATGCAGGAGTCAGCTAGAGGCCTGATGTTTAGTTAGATTATTTCAACTGTTGTTTGACTCTAATGGTATACACCAGAGGAGAGTTAATTCAGAAGATGTAATGCTATCGAACATTCAGGTGAAGTCCCACAAGCCATATAAAATTCCAAGCACCCAAAAGAGCCTAATTTTTCACATGCCTAATATTTTAAAGTCAAAGCAAGCAAGGAGAGGAATGGGTTTGCTTTTTCTACTCAGATCAACACATTTGGGTAGTTCTTTACAGAGCGAAAAAGAAAGAGCAACATTCTTAGTACTTCAGAAATGACTGGAAAGTCAGCTTTATGCAATTTGTGTCCTTGAGGCAGATGCTTGATGAATTTCCTGTCAATTTCTGCTTCTTGGCAAATTTTCAGCCACTGAATGAGTTTCAGCTACTCATATAGAGTGTAGTGATGAAACTTTGTGTGGGTGTACATACTCTGTAAGTCAGCTACAGAACTGTAAAGGTCCAAGTCAAGCTTGAGAAACACTTAACAGTACAGAAACATTACAGGTGGGGATTTGATTACATGTTGTCTTTTTGTGACATGTTGTCTCCTCTGTCAAAGAGTAACAGTCAATGACTTGATGTCTAAGTGGAGTGAAGTGACGAGCAATGTTCCTCAGGCATTGGTACTGGGAGTGGTGCTGTTTAACATCTTTGTTAGAGACGTGGACAATGGGATCGAGTGCACCCTCAGCAAGTATGCCAATGACACCAAGCTGTGTGGTGTAGTCAACATGCTGGAGGGAAAGGATGCCATCCAGAAAGGCTTTGACTGGCTTGAGAGTTGGGCTAATGCCAACCTCATGAAGTCTAAAAGGGCCAAGTTCATGGTCTTGCTCATGCATTGAGACAATCTAAAATGTAAATACAGGCTGGGTGGGGAATGGATAGAGAGCAGTCCTGAGGAGAAGGACTTGGGAGTACTGGTTGACTAGCTCAACATGACCCAGCAGCCTAGAAAGCCAATTGTGTACCGAGCTGCATCTAACGAATCATGACCAGCAAGCTGAATGAGGTGATTCTCATGAGACTGGACCTGGAGAATTGTATCCAGCTCTGAAGCCCCCAACGTAAGAAGAACATGGAACTGACAGATTTGGTTCAGAGGAGGGCTGCAATCATGGTCATAGGGCTGGAGCACCTCTCCCATGAAGACAGGCTGAGAGAGCTGGGGTTGTTCAGCATGGAGAAGAAAAGGCTCTGGGAAGACCTTACAGTAGCTTTGCAGTACTTGAAGGGGGCCTACAGGACAGCTGGAGATGGATTTTTTACAAAGACATGTAGTGATAGGATGAAGGGTAATGACTTCAAACTGGAAGAAGCTAGATTTAGATTAGACAATGGGAAGAAATTTTTCACTGTGAGGGTGGTAAGGCACTGGAACAGGTTTCCCAGAGAAGTTGTGGAGGCTCCAACCCTGGAAATGTTCAAAGTCAGTTGAAGTGGGCCTTGAGCAACCTGATCTATCAGTGTCCCAGAACATGGCAGAGGATTGGAACTAGGTGATCTTAATGGTCCCTTCCAACCCAATCCCTTCTATGCTTCTATGATTTTATATGCCCAAAGATAGTCTCAGCAAGTGGAAAAATAAGTGAATGGTAATTTTGCCCTTTTGGTTGCTCATTTGCTCATGGGTAGCTAGAAACCACATTCTTCTTCTGTAGATGTCAGCACAATTCAGCAGCTTTCCCATGGCAAATAATAACACAATGGTCTTACACAAATGTAAAGAAGCAAGAATTCAGCTCAAAGACTCACATATCTTGTCCACATATCTACAGACTGGGTGAACTCTTATCTCACATTTGAGCAGCTAAGAGGCTTGACAATTAACATGCAAACACTGTGGGTGAATTAATTTTTTGACTTCTTGACCCCTTGACTGAAGCAACCTAAATGAGAGCTTGTATTTAATCATAGAGGAGCTCCCTAAGGAGACCGTGTAACCTCTGATACTCTTCATGCCAGCACACTAATTATATGTCCCTTTCACCAATGAACAAACAGAATGCTTCATTCATATTGTTAGGCTTTCACAGATCTTCCCCATGGGGTAGAAATTCTTTAAAACAACTCCTGTCCTTCATGCATCTAATTGTAGTCTAACAGCTTGCAGAATTGCTTTACATGGACTGATCTTGTCATGTATTATCCAGCCTACCATAGTAGAGCCTCCCACAAGCTTTCATAGTGGTACATCAGGCTGTCCACAAAATCTTAGTATAGCAAACATGACATAAGGAAAAAACTAATAGAAAAAGAAAGAGTAGGATGATTTCGTATTTTTTCTGGGACTCTTGAGATTAGGCTTTCAATAAGCTTGGATGGAAAAAATTCAGGAAGATGGTAAAATGAAGTAAAAAGCCTTTTGTGATTTAAAGAAAATATTTCATGGTGAAATATTTTTAAACAATGCCAAATTTCATTCAGAAATCATATGACTAGAAAACAAAATTCATTAGGGTAAGGCTAAAAGTGCAAAATGCCCCAAAGTAGTGAAATATCATATTGGAAAAATAGCCTGGAGGAAAGTGATTCCAGATTGTCCCAAAACACAAATTGACTTTGTTTCTACTTAATAATAAACAAAACAAAAAAACCACCCACCCAACCAACCAAACCCTCAAAAAAACCCCAACACATTTTCTATGTATCTCTGCTCCATACCGTGGTCATCTCAGACTGGATTAAACTGATTCAGCGTGGCCGATTTTGGAGAGAATTGCTTAAGCACATGCTGGAACAGAGTGAAGTTCTTAGCCTTCATATCTTAGGCTGTCATGAATGCTTTCAATCATACCTAAGTGATTCACTAAATTCCTAAATTTATTTACACTACAGTTTTAAGAGCTTGATTCTCATTTCTGAAGCACATTTCAAAGCTTTGAACAGTCAGTGAGATGAAACAGCCTCTTGCCAGGGGATCTGACAATGACTCACAGGTGACCAGCTGAGTCTGAAGTCTCATACCAAGTTATCTTCTTTGACAGTCTTTACAAAGCAAATGATTCAGTATCAAAAAAAAATAAAATCCCCAAATAAACAGTAGTCAAGGAAGTTTCATGAAACAGAACATAACTGTAGGCACTGTTTTTACACGGAGGATACACACATTGTACAGTTCTAATAGCTTAGATGAAACCTTGAAATGTCTGTGCTAACTCTATTGGTTGGACACCGATGAAGCTAAGCATCCAAGGTGCCTGGTGGTTTTCTGTTAAAAGATGCAATTGCTATCAGTACACCTAGTGTGCCCATCTCCCAGTAGCTTAATTAATGCTCTTTGGATACTGAAAAAAACCCAAACACCTGAGTGCTGCTTATATAGTTAGCAGTCAAAATCAGGCTGGTTGAAAATATTCTTATTATATCTTTTTGTACCCTTTTATTTTGTTTTGTCTCTTTAAAAGAGGATGTTTCTCTGTTTGTTTGGGTTTGGTTTGTTGTTCTGTTGGTGGTGGTGGTTTGGGGTTTTCTTAATTATTATGAGAAATGAAATTTAGATACACTGCCAAGCTGCCTCGTGGGAATTGCAAATTGATATTTCACACTTTTAACTTCCTCTCTGGGGCAGATTTCCTGCTGCCATTTTTTTTGTATTTTTTTCTGTTTTATATAGAAGACTCAACTTCTGTAAAATACCTATGAATATTGGCTCCAGCAGAGATAATTTTATGTCCAGATTGCTTTCTTTCTGAAGCACCTGCTTTTGGCTTCATCCGCATATATTTGCTCATGCTGCCCACCATGCACTATTTTACAGTGAAAAGTTTTCTGTTTGTATTTAATGTGCTTAAGCATTTATGGATATTGTATCATAGTAGTATCATAGTATCAGTCAGGGTTGGAAGGGACCACAAGGATCATCTAGTTCCAACCCCTGCCATGGGCAGGGACACCCTGCATTAGATCAGGCTGGCCAGAGCCTCGTCCAGCCTGGTCTTAAACACCTCCAGGGACGGGGCCTCAATCACCTCCCTGGACAACCCATTCCAGGGCTTCACCACTCTCATGGTAAAGAACCTCTTCCTCACATCCAGTCTGAATCTCCTCACCTCCAGCTTCCTTCCATTCCCCCTAGTCCTATCACTACCTGATACCCTGAGAAGTCCCTCCCCAGCCTTCCTGTAGGCCCCCTTCAGATATTGGAAGGTCACAATTAGGTCAATTGTGTTGTCTGATTGACAAAGAAGACAAGCAGATTTAAAGTCTGCTTAGAGTGAATTTCACAGATTTACCTACCAAGAAGGACTGAATTAAAAAAGAAGAAAGAAAATAGCCACCTGTCCAATCTCCTCTTTCTCTCACACATACAATAAAAAGATACAAGTAATTGGTAGAAATATCTCATGTAGTTTTACTATATTAAATACAACCTTTAGACATAATCATTTTAAGGTAACATTTATGCTAGAAAACACAGTTAAAGAAAACATCCATAATGAATTAAAAATGTTATTTAGATTAATACCATGTTTCTTGCAGCATGCAGAAAACCCGACCAAAATGCAGAAAGAAAACAGGAATGCTGCAATACTGCTTCTTGACTGATTCAGCAATTTGTCTTGGATCTCTTTGCTCTTTGAGTTGTGTTTAATCAGAGACAGAATTATGTTCATATCTTTCTGAGACTGTGCAGTCTCTGACTCAAACTGAATTTTTCTGTATTAACATTTGCTAACATTCTGCCAGCTGAATCTTAGATAATTGACTCAGTCTTGTGCAAATCCTCTGAAATTTGCAGAGAGCCTCTATGAGGCTTAACATTATTCTAAGAATGAACGCATGCTTCTTCCAACCTTCTCAGTCAATACTGTTTCCATCAATATTCAAAATACAGGGAACACATGGAGAGTGGGGACCACATACACATGTTAATTTTTAGTCCCTTTTTACTCAGATTTATGCATAGATCCTGAATACAGGTCAACATCTGACATACAGAAAACTCAAGAATACAGTCAGTTAAAATTTCAATGGTAGATCATTCCCTCTTGGTTTTGCTGTCTTCCTTTTAAAGGTTAAAGGGAGTGAAAGACTTCTTTTGAAAAGCAGGGGGAAGGTATAGGGATTTGGGATTTATTTGATTTTTACATTGTTCATTTAGTCAGTATTTATAAATGTCACTTCTGACTATTGGCATTTTCTTCCCTCAAGCTGCTGCAAATAAATTTCAATTGTTTAAGGTGCCATTCAGTTTAATGAGAGGGAAAAAAATCCCCCACACAATTAAACATAAGCATTTGTCTTTTGGATACAAAATGAAATACCTTGTCCTCTTGGTACACAGGGATATTCATAATGAAAATAATCCAGATGACCATTTTCTATGAGCCCAAGAGTAACCTTTGCTGCCTTTGGACAGAGCTGCCCAAAGAATTACTTTGGCAACTGAGCACAGCAGAGAATGAAGGATGATTCCAGATAATAATAGGAAAATCACCTAGTGAAGAAAAACACAAGAAAGCACCCTGAGTCTTGTCTAAACATTTTTTTTTCCTCTTTCCTTCTGTTACAGATTTATACTTTCAGCCCTGATTTCTGGAGACTGTACAGACAAGACCAGCTCTATGCAGTTTGTCTTCTTCATCAGCATAACAACCCACTCCATCCAAATTCTCTTCAAAGTAAGCAACAGCAAAACAGCAGCCTTTTTTTAACCCTCCACCCCACCAGCAAAGCTTTCCCACATTCATACCTTATTTCCAGTGTTAGGGCTTCACCTAATCAGTGTTTTGCAGTTTCCCTCATCTTCTGGCCATAGTTCCCTAAACCCCCTGTACTGAGCACATCGGGGATTTCCTTGGCTATCCTTCAGTGCTTGTGTCTTTACTTAGACACAAATCTCCATTTCTCCAATTTGTATGTCACCTACATAGGCAAGGGGAGTCTTGTATAGCCAGGAAACCTGAAAACCACTGCCTGGGGTAGTTGTTCAACCACCTGCTCACTCATCTGTCACAAAGCAATTCACTGCAGAACTGAAGGGAAGAGATAAACCAGAAGGTAAACACTTTGACGCTGGTTTTATCCACACATTCCCTTCTATTGCACTGCTCTGCTAGGTAATCCACACCTTGGTGACTGTGCCGATATCATATTAAGTCACTGTCAGAGGTGAACCCAGGAATTCCATCACCCAAGTTCTCTGATTAAGCCATACGCCAGTCAGTAGAAATCCTGCTATTAATGCATGATGCTATAGTCTGTGGCCAGGACATAATCATATACAAATTTATGCAGAACACCCTATTGCCTTTGAGTAAAAAAAAAGTTAATTTATACTCCACCAACCTTTTGGTTATTCACGTGTGTGCATCCAGTTGCTTCAGGCTCCAGGTAAATGATACAGTCTAGACTTCAGGTAGTTCATTAGATCAATATTCTATCTCATTACATGGAAAGAATTTGCAGCATTCTCCAAAGCCCAATTTCATTTCTTTCACCTCTCGAATTAAACACTACCTTAAAGGTTTAGTTGATGGATGACTCCGTTTTATCTGATGATAGTCTTCAAGGCACATGTGGCAGTATATCTTATCCTATTAGTAAAGATCATTAGCTGCAGCATAATTACCTCTCTATGACACATAATAGTTTCATCTATTACTATCGTTCCTGTCCTGTAATTCAATTCCATGATTATGGTTTAACAAATCAAGGGGCACGGCAAACAGTATATTTTAGCCATCATTTAAGTCAGGTTGCTGACAAGATACATAGGGTGGTGCTGCAAGACATTTTACCTCTTGGCTCTTTCTAATTTACAGAAAATGTCTCCATTTTCTCCCATTTCTTAACATAGAAAAATAATAAATCAGATAAAAATTATCTAGATCATACCTTCACTGCATTCAGTGTCTCTTGTTTCTTTAGGAGGGTAGCTATAATTTGCTAGGGGCTTTCCAATCATTGAGGATAGCCCAGGATTATGAAACAATGATACTGTAAGAGAGTTGCCTAGTTAAGATTTGCCTAGAAGACATCTATTCCACAAGAATTGAAGCTTAGAGGAGAAAACTCAAAACCCTTCCAATCAATGTACCATAAGGAGAGAGGAGACAAAGCTAAGAGTAGTGCTTTTGTCTTTGGTCAAATATGTAGCAAGAAATATATATACATGCTGAAAAACAGCTTTCTACACTGATTAAAAATATATATATGGAATATTCACTCTATTATACATGCCCACAGAAGCGGTGAGACAAAGATCCATTCACCTCTATAACTTAATACATATTTCACCTGAAAGAGTGTTTCCCTGTAATTCTGAGGGGAAAATTTGGGCCATTTCTCCCAAGCCATCAACTTTTCTCATTCTTTAGGAAGCAGACCATTAAACCATTTCACTCTCTCTTAGCCATTCATTTCATTGAACTATTATTCTTGGTTCCAAAAGCTGTAATGGATGCTTTATCTCTTCTCCAGTGACCATTCACCAGAAAATATGACACGTAATTAAGAACACTGGGGGGAAAAGAGAGAGAAGAATTATTCCCTTCATGAGGATAATTTTAAATTAGTATAAATTAATATGATTTAATACCAATTACCAGAGAGACATTAATTCTAATATACCTAAGTAAACCCTGGTAGGAAAAGTGACCAATGATTACTGGTTATCCGTACTGCTACCCAAAACTGAGTCATGTTTTTGCTTGGGGAGTGAAGTGGCAATAGCCAAACAGGTGGGCAGCTTTGTGACAACAGTTGAAAGCTTTTGAAGTCATTGAGGAATAGCTATTGAATTATGTCCTGAGTTAGGTATGAATTATTGTTCCTTGCTGAGTCTGATATTGACAGGAATTGCCACTTCCCTCCTAGCTGCATTCATCTTTCCCTCTTATATTAATGCTTTGGAAAGGTCCAGGTAAAAGGAATGGGAATTTTGTGAGAATCATTCTTAGATATATGATTGAATTATTTATAAAATAGTTTTCCTGGCCTTTGGAAAGATAAGGCAATTAGTAATATCAGGTTTACTAGTGATTGTTTTTATTTCAATACCATACAGGCTTATTTGCAAGTACATTTGACAGAGAATGATTAGATTTACCAAAAGTGTCACAGAACTTGGGCATGGTTCCTACCACCTCATTTCCTTAGCTGCTGAGGAGCCTGGTCTTACTGATGGAGAGCACTCCAACGTGTAAACAGTATGCAGGTAGTGAATGCAAAATTTCCCATGTCCTGATTTCTGAGCAACACATTTTGTAAGCATCCTCAGAAATTCAGATTCTGGTTTCTTTGCAAACCTGGGAATTCCAGGGCTTTCATCATCTTTAATTCTAAAATAAGCTTCCAGAAACCCATGTTCCAAGTGGGAGTTCAAGGCAGAATACTATTTATAGCTGGAAATCTGTTGTCTTTTACAAATACCTGACACTCACTAGGACTTTTTGTCTCAAGAGACCTGAAAAATTTTTGGAAATGTCAATTATCTCCACAAAGAAGAAGGGTCCTTTCTGTCTGAGACTGTGCTGCCTTAATCCCCTTTAGGGCTCTCAGCAGGATTCCTATATCTCTACCCAAGAACCTCAGACAGTACAAATATTTTCTGATATATAATTATTCTGTGCATGTACAATAAGTCTTTTCCTTTGGGGTTACATCAGGCTTCCTGTGCTTGAGTAGCTCCAGGTGCTACAGTAAATCTGGATATGCTCGTTCTAATAAATGGTAACAGAAAATAGATCCTGAAGGCCAGGCAATTCCAGATGCTAGTCAGTTTCCCACATTCAAGGATGGATAACTTCAACCCTATTATAAATGGACTATTGCAATAATTCCACCGAAGTTGCACTGTAAGATGGAGTGAATTGAAGAAAGGGAAACGTTGTTTTAGAAGAGAGAATGGCATAGTTTTTTACCAAAATGATCAATTGTGTGATGCAGCTTCAAATTAACAAGTAACCAATATCAGATAATAAAAAGGAAGTTATTATCTCTGTTCAGTAAGTGTAAGCTAGTCTTAGTAATCTTGCTGAAAAGACACTCTCATTGATAGTTTTGAATACTCAAATATTGAGCAATCAAATACCTTCTGTGAGCTGACTATGGACAGACTGTTGCCTCAGTCAGGATAGCAGAATTTCCAGATGCAGAAGCTGGAAAACACCTGGGCTCTCTCTAGTTTAGACATTGTTTGAAAGAGAAAGGCCTGTGTTGGGTTTTTTTCTGACTTCAGGGCAGGAGCAAGAGGAACCAATACATCTTGCTAAGTTTAGCAAAGGTCATTGGGTGGTGGAGCTTGTGAATGAGTATACATTGCAGTTTGCTGTCTATGTAAATCTTTTTATTATCTGATTCAAGGCTATAATGCAATTCTATAGCTTAGCTGATGGGATTTTTCTGAAGGTAGAATCCTAGAAGTTTCATATGGCTCTGACTCTTTGTGAGAGTGTAAGTGCCTATTGGTAGGGATAATTTCTAGTTCACTTTATCTGCCTTCTTATTTTGGGAGCAGTATTAGGCAGTGCTGATACTGAAAAAGGAAAAGAACTTACAGACACACTTTCTCTCTAATGAAAGAGAACAGAAGATGTGGGCATTCCTATGACCTCTGCTGGAAATTCATTATCACTACTGTTCTTGTTTCTCTGTTCTCACTTCTCTCTGTCTTCATCTCCTAGGGTCCTTGAGCAGGTACTAGATATGAAGGGAAAAAAGACAGTGTTCTCTTGGTGTTACCTTAGAGTGTTGATAATTACCACCAGCTCAAACGTGAAATGCTCTTAAAAGCACAGAAAAATGAAATTATAAGGACATGAAATTATAATGTTTGAGTTTAGCTGTGGGAGAGGAGATGAAACTGTAGGACCAGTGAAACAACAGCTCTAGGCCAGCTCGAAGCATCAGTAAGTTCTATGGGTCCTGAAGCACTGACCTTAATGTCTTATGTCAGGGGAAGCACTCCTTAGAAGAGGTGATTGAACATGTCTGTCAAATTGTTTCTACTTGTTTAGCCCCCTCTGATTTGTAACTTAGAGGAGTTGATGGGTTGTAGGCACAAACTGTACCTCTGTGCTGAAAAAAACTCAAGGTATAACTGATTTATATTGCTTGGAGGAGTTTTTACTCCTACTAGAACTAAATGAGAAGACATTTTACCCACAACCCTCTATGCAGAAACTGACCTGAGCAAATTAATGTCTGCTGAAAGTAGCACAGACTTGTTGCTCTCATTGCAGGGAGCTAATTTTTTTGCAGTGTTTGGTAATCCAGAAAATTTTCTCCCACTGCATTTCTGCAAGCTACCTTTGAAGGGTCTTCCTGATGTAGTATTTGTTGTATTTTGTGGCATGCCTCAGTCTCAGAGATCACGTTTGAATGAGCTTATGCTGTAGTTGAGAGTCAAGCTTTGTTTGGCAGCTCTTGCTTGAGACACAGTCTCAAACGGCGCCAGGGGAAGTTCAGACTCGAGGTGAGGAGAAAGTTCTTCACAGAGTTGTTAGACATTGGAATGTGCTGCGCAGGGAGATGGTGGAGTCACCATCCCTGGAGGTGTTCAAGAGGGGATTGGATGTTGCACTTGGAGCCATAGTTTAGTAGTGATGAGGTCTTGGGTGACAGGTTGGACTTAGTGATCTTTGAGGTCTTTTCCAACCTTATTGATTCTATGATTCTATTCTATGATTCTATTATATTTCACCTAATTAATTTTTGTTAAGGATGGTAAAAACCAAAACCCTCCAACACACCCTTTATAAATCATCCCAGCTAACACACTAGTAGCAAAAATGCAACACCTATTACTGGGAATTCAAAACAGCCAACACAAAGTCAGATATGAACCTGTGGGGAAGGTATACATTGATTAGAGTTTTTGAGAAGTTATAAATTACAGGAAAGCAAGAGGAGCATCTTTAAAGGTTTGACAACAAAGAAAAGCAAGATGATTGAATACAGAAATACTGAGCCGAATAGAGTAGAATAGAATAGAATAGAATAGAATAGAATAGAATAGAATAGAATAGAATAGAATAGAAATAGAATAGAATAGAATAGAATTACCAAGGTTGGAAGAGACCTTGAAGATCATCGAGTCCAACCTGTAAATCACAAATAGCGTGTTCCTTGGAGAACAAGGACAATGAAAACTTTACTAGCTTTGAATAAGGGGGGCAGGAAAGGGGGAACTGAGGCAGGGTAGAGACAAAAATATCTTGGTGGCTTAGAAACACAGGCAAAGAAGGAAGACAAAACCCTTGACGATATAAAGCCCTTAATGCAGCATACAAGACAAATAATGAGTCATTATCATTAGTGAGTATTTAGCTCATATAGGCTGACAGTTAATACCACTATGTAACTTTATTAAGGTGCTCTCTGCAGCACTTCACCATCTGCACCTTCTCTAAAAATTAAAATATAAATTTAATTTTAAACCCCTGAATTGGAGGGTTGAATAAAACCATCTGTCTATGAGATCCATGGATGTGTTTGCAATAGATTCCATTTTAACATCCTACTATTGTCACATTTATCAGCTTTGCAAGCCTGCAGAACCAAGGGATTATAATGTACTACGCAATAAAAATGTAAGAGAATTTGCAAGGTGTGAAAAGGCTGCAGATGGAGGTATGAAATGATAGAGTTGTAGAGGTGTTTTGTAAGTAGCATGATGACCCACCTTGGCTGGAAGCCTCAATTCTCAGAGGCCCAGAGAGCATAGCTAGTTGAGAGACGATGCAAAAGGAGGAACTCTGCGTAGAGGAGGAACTCTGGGAACATATTAGAGGAGTATTGGAAATGCTCTGACTGTATAAGCTGGACCCAAGGATAGATTTGTACATATCCCCATCCAGCAATTGCTGCTTTGCCTATTACACCTCTTTGTGAATATTGATATTATTTGCCTTGTTTTATAAAAAGATATCTTCCAGTCTTCCAAAGACATTACCATTTAGCCACCTTCCCTTACTTGATTAGTGGAAGTAATGGTATACCGGGCTCTCCTTGGAGGAGCATCTAAATAATCAGCTGCAGAGAAATGTATTGCTCTGTGCGTACTCCAAGCTCATCGGGAATCACCCAGAAGTGGTGATTTCTGTGTGTAGCAAGACACATTTGTAATAAGCCTTAACTAATAAGATGCAATGAACTTCCATGGCCTCACCCTGCACCTTTTTTTTACAGGATACAGCCAAGAAAAGAAAATCAAATTTGGAAGAATCTTTGCATTCATGTATTCTTCAGACTTTGTGCTCGTATCATCTCTGTATTAACATTCACACAGAATCACAGAATCACCAAGGTTGGAAGACACCTCAAAGATCATCAAGTCCAACCTGTCACCACAGACCTCATGACTAGACCATGGCACCAAGTGCCACATCCAAGCCCCTCTTGAACACCTCCAGGGGTGGTGACTCCACCACCTCCCTGGGCAGCCCATTCCAATGGCGAACGACTCTCTCAGTGAAGAACTTTCTCCCCACCTTGAGCCTGAACTTCCCCTGGCGCAGCTTGAGACTGTGTCCCCTTGTTCTGGTGCTGGTTGCTTGAGAGAAGAGACCAACCCCCTCCTGGCTACGACCTCCCTTCAGGTAGTTGTAGACAGCAATCAGGTCTCCCCTGAGCCTCCTCTTCTCCAGGCTAAGCAACCCCAGCTCCCTCAGCCTCTCCTCATAGGGCTTGTGCTCAAGGCCTCTCCCCAGCCTCGTTGCCCTTCTCTGGACACTTTCAAGTGTCTCAATGTCCTTCTTAAGCTTCCACATAAAATCCAGTTAAAAGTTTTTGTGTGTATTGCAAGAGCAAAACAGGTGTCTTTTTTTTTTTTTACTGCAGGTTAACCTGAAAAAAAAAATCACCAGAATACTCTTAATCAGTCAAGAGTATGCTTCTCCCTTCTTCCTTTGGATGAAGCATCTCACGAATAGGAAGTCCGTGCTAACTCAGACCTGTCGTCCAGTTAGTTCAGGATAAAGGCAGCAATCAGTAATGAACTTTCAAAAAGCAGTTGAATGTCATCCTGCAGTGAGCTGACATGGGATAGTTATTCTATGAAAATTTTTGGCCTTAACTTAACTTAATTGTGGAAGTTTGTTGCCCTTCTAGAACTGATCTCAGCTTTAGCTATAAATTGGATATAACAAATGAAGCATAATATATAATGGGAATATTAATAAAAAAGAAATCATGTGCATTTCTTTACCCTTCCCATTTATTCCTTTGAGAGTCTTGATTCATATACATTTTTTGCTGTTTCCTGTATCCTTTCAATTTAAGACTCATCTTTATTCCCAAAAGACAAAATTAATTAACCAAAAATCAAGAAGAAAAAAAGTCAACCCCTTTTGTTTCTGCTTGCTTTCCACATTAGAGGGTGGAGTTCTACCTCATCTCCCTATTAATCTTTTATTTATTCAAATAGTTTTTTTATGAAATTAATTCAGAAACCATTCAAAAGACTATGTTAACACCTTGGGGGAAAACAGACATTTGTTTAATATACAAATGTACTGCTACAGTGTGTCTGAATTAACACAACTATTACTTTGAGGGACTATTTGAGGAAAATGAACTCTGTGGCTCCCTTCCAGCTTAATTTTTTGCTACTATTAACATGATCCAGCAATTAAAAAGTGGCAAAAATGTCGAAGAATCATGATAGAGATTAGCTTTTTGAATGTTGTGTTCTACATTTACTAATTTTTTTTTAACTAAATATGTTTGGGGGGTGGGTATATGAAATTGGCACATTAACAAGTTTCACATCGCTTTCCACTGCAAGATGTTCTTTTTAAGTGTTTGAAATTGTATTGCAAGAAAAGTTGGGGGGGGGGGGGAAGTAAATACAGACTAATAGTATGAATCATCCAAGAATTCATTTAAGAATGGAATATGAAACCAGCATCTTCACTGTACCTTAACAACTTAATGACCATTATCATCTGCTTATTATTGCTTTCACAATCTCTGTACATCTGTCTTGGGTTTTGAAAGATCTCAGAATGTTTGTGTGTCTGCTGGTTTCTTATATTTCTGTGGTGTAAGAAAACTTAAGTGAGATACATAAATTAGACCAAGAATTTTTACAATTATCCTCCAAGCTGACAATGAGCCATTCTCTATCATTAACTGCCCTGAGTAATTAACAAGTGATCATGACGTCGCTCAACAATACATGTTGCTCAACACCAAATGTTTCCATTCTGTTAAAATCTGAAATAACTTTGGAAAACTGTTTTTAATTGCATTGTAAAGGTTTAAAGCTTATAAAACCCCAAACAAACAAACAAACAAACCAACCCACCAACTTTGTGTGTGTGTGTGTGTGTGTGTGTGTGTGTTTCCCTAGGTACTCTATATTATAAAATTTGTTCCATCAGGAGCGCAGTTTTTTTGCCTCATATGACCCCTGTCCTATCTCTGGAGTCTGGCATATTACTGCAAGGACCACATAAAGCTCTCCATTAAAGCACGCATCCCATAAGTCAGGCTGAACCAGAAAGTGAATATCTGATCTGAATTCCAACCCTTCCAAGGCATCTTCAGCCCTGGACACCTTCATATTTGAGCTTGATCAGAACCATAAAGAGGCAAATTGCTTTGGAAGATATCTTAAGAAAACATATTCTCTGTATCTGCTCTTGAAACCAGAGAAACTACATGTAAATTATTCCTGACAGATCTGTATTTACCTCCTCAAAAGGGCCTAGATCTGAGGACTTCCTAAACCACCTTCCCAAACCAACCTAAACTTCTGCTTCCTTCTCATCAAAAGTGTCCTCCTGCAACCTAACTTGGATGCTTCCTGCTTTGACTGAAGCTGTATTTGGACTCAGTGCAGGTACTTCAACCCATTTTGAATTTCACTGAAAGCCAGAAAATGTAAATAAACATGTCACCTGATATTGATCCTTCCCCATAATATTAGTTTCCGTTGCTTGTTTCAGCACTTAAGGAGTAAAACAGCAACAGGGGAGCTAGTGCAAAAAACAGGAGCCCATCTCTCTGTATGTAGCATGACCCTGTAGTGGAAACTACTGAGATAAGGTAGACTTTAGGGTAAGACAAAAGTGATTCACTCTTCTATACACTGCTGATCCTTCCAAGCATTCTCCCAGGAATGTGTAAGGTTGTAGTACTAAAAGACACCAGAATGTTTTTCAGAAGAAAGTCCTGAAGCATTTTATTTTTATATTATTTTATATTTAAAGTGTTTTATATTTTATATTTATAGCTAATTGTGCACTACAGGTCAGAGGTTTGGGTGTGGGGGTGTCCTCTAGAAAACAGCAGAGCATGCAGCTTTCTTTCATCTTGTCAAGCAGGCAGTCCATAGGAGAGATACTGACAGAGTACAAGGCAAGTGACTGTTTGTCTTGCATCTATCCTTCCTTCTTGAAACAAATGAACTATTTTGTTCTCCAGTGTAGAACAGATAAATACCAGGGTAACTGTAAGAAGAGTTGTATTCGTCTGGTCTCCACACAGTGTGAGAAATGGAAAAGAACTGGTAATTACCTGCCTCATAATTCTGAACATGATGAACCAGGAAGAACATTCTAAAAGATTGCCTCCCATGAAGTGATCTATTCTTTGATTCTTCTTTTCCATCCATTGCACAATACCTTAACACGTCCTCATCTAGTACACTCTTCAGTACATGTAGCGGCTTGGAAGTCCTTATCTGTTCATACATTCTTCTGTAAATTCAATTTGCACATTAGGTTAAAGATCTTTATTTGAGTAGAAATATGCACCATGATTCCAAATCAGGAGAGTTCATAGTATCATAGTATCAATCAGGGTTGGAAGGGACCACAAGGTTCATCTAGTTCTAAGCCCCCTGCCATGGGCAGGGACACCCCACACTAGATCAGGCTGGCCAGAGCCTCATCCAGCCTGGTCTTAAATACCTCCAGGGATGGGGCCCCAACCACCTCCCTGGACAACCCATTCCAGGTCTTCACCACTCTCATGGTGAAGAACCTCCTCCTCACATCCAGCCTGAATCTCCCCACCTCCAGCTTCATTCCATTCCCCCTAGTCCTATCACTACCTGATAGCCTGAGAAGTCCCTCCCCAGCCTTCTTGTAGGCCAGTTTAGCAGCCTGTTTTTAATCCCCTCCATCCCAGTTCAGCTATTATCCTCACTGGTGTCAAATGCTAGCTCCTGCAGTATCTGCAGAATGCAAACCTGGTCATGTGCATTCAAAGAATATTTCACGTGTTCCTTCATCTCCGTTTCATTCATGTAGGTTGGAACGTTGTATAAGTCATACAGAGCTCCTGGCTATTAAATGCAAAAGATAATGAATCCATAGATTTTTCATGGTGCTGGAGAAGACACGGGAAACTTACACATTTTATTTGGTTAGAGTCTCTCACAGAAAGAATACACTTCAGAAACTTGGGTTATGGGTTTAAATGATAAGAGGCCAGGTAGTGTTGCAATACAGCAGTGGCTGACAACAGATCAAGTCCTGGGTCACCAGTAATATTTCTGCTTGACCCAAGGCAATTAATTTTATCTCTCTACAACTTTACCTTCTGCATTAAAAGATGAGTACTTTCCCCCTTATCTCTGTTGCCTTTTTAAGCAATAAAATCTGAGGCAAACAAATTGCATTTGTCTGCACGGGTCCTTGCCCAGTTCAGAAGCTTGAACACAAAAACCAGGTCCAAACTCTCTCAAACATCTTACTGCAAATTTTTATACAAATGGTAAAACTGGTAAATGTCTGTATCACTCTTATTACAGACCTGTCAAACAGCCATATTACATCATCATATCTGCAATATAACTGCAGAAAGTCTCAGTGGAAGTGTTTACTCTCCACATAAACGATGCTGTGAATTCGATTTTGGAGTACTTATATTCTAATGCTGCAACTTCAAACCATGTAAAGATTAGACGTGAAAAGGTGAGAAGGCTTACAGAACTGTGCTCTCTAAAAGCTCATGAAAATATGAAAAGAAGCATCAGGGATAGAAATAAGAGAAGAACTGTCTTACTAAAATGACCTCATTAAAAAAGCTAGTTACATGTTTGCTAAACTCCTGCTGAGATGACATTAAACAAAAGATCCTTTACAACTGGAAGATATAAAAGGATACAAAAATGGCAATTCCACGTGCCCTTTTCAACATCATCTGAAACAAATATAATATATTCCTTTGTGAATACTGGGCTTTGTGCTATTAATTTCACCGACTGTTTCATACTTGACCGTTTTTCACCTTGATAATGTAATTATAATGGTACAAGATCTTCCACCTAGATGCCAAGATGCAATTTAACTGTCTCCATATTTTGTAGTCAAATTGTACCTTGTATTTGACTCAAGTATTGTATAGATGTTCATAGTTATCCCATGGGAAGTCTCACGAATATATTTGCTAGGATTGCATTGTCCCTGGCCTGATAGTAAAGGAGAGGTAAGAAAGCATGACTTCATTGCTGGTACAATCTAAACAGACTGCAAAAATTAAAACCATGTGTATTGTTAGTACAAATCCTTAAAACAATGTCAGTTTCTATCACTAGAACATTTATTCCCTTGTGCTTTTCTTGACTGCAGGTATATGTTTGTACATGTTTCCCAGCAGAATGCAGTAGATTGGTACAATGCCTGGGGTCAGTAATAATGGACTGAGCTTGTCAGGATGCAGTCCTTCTTTGGCCACAGCAGCTGTTTTGGGATTTTGTGCTTCTTTATATTGACCACCACATACTTCTAGCCTTAACAGATGGGGCCCAAAGCACCTCCCTGGACAACCCATTCCAGGTCTTCACCACTCTCATGGTGAAGAACCTCCTCCTCACGTCCAGCCTGAATCTCCCCACCTCCAGCTTCATTCCATTCCCTCTAGTTCTGTCACTACCTGATAACCTGAGAAGTCCCTCCCCAGCCTTCTTGTAGGCCAGTTTAGCAGCCTGTTTTTAATCCCGTTTTAATCCAGTTCAGCTATTATCCTCACTGGTGTCAAATGCTAGCTCCTGCAGAATCTGCAGAATGCAAACCTGGTCATGTGCATTGAAAGAATATTTCACATGTTCCTTCATCTCAGTTTCATTCATGTAGGTTGGAACGTTGTATAAGTCATACAGAGCTCCTGGCTATTAAATGCAAAAGATAATGAATCCATAGATTTTTCATGGTGCTTGAGAAGACACAGGAAACTTACACATTTTGCAGAAAGAATACACATCAGAAACTTGGGTTATGGGTTTAAACTCCCCTCTCCCACCCCAACAAATCCCCAAACAAAACAAAACAAATATTTGGAAAGAAGGAAATTAAAGTCAGTGGAAATATGCCAGAGATCAGACAGAAGGTGATACTTTTGTCTATATATTCCTATATGCCACATTTTTACATTAAGAGTTTCATTCTGCCATACGAGAAAAGGGCAAATTTTCCACTCAGGACGAAAGAGAGCAAATAGTTCAGCTGAGTAAGGGCAATTCACAGGACCTTAGAGTTTGTGGAATGCAAAGCTAAAACTGTGGTTCATCTTTTGTTATTAGAGCTAGACAGAAACTTTTGGAAGAAAACTTGATGTTGAAAAACAGTGATTCACAAATGTTGAAAAACAATGATTCACCAAAAATCACTTCCTTTATATCAGCTTTGTATAATTCTGTGGGGTATTTATTCTTGTTAGGAATAATTTTTCACATCCTACAAAGAGCAGAAGCTTATCCTAAAGAAACAGCACTTTAGTGATTTAAAGCAGGGCTCTGATCACTGGTTTGATAATACTGGAATCTGTTTCTCTTACACTCTGCCCAAAATAATATTGTACTATTCATACACCTTCAAACATGTACAGCTAAAAAAATTGCTTTTGTTTGTTTGTTGGGTTTTTTAAATAGCAAACAATCTAGCTGATGTACATACATGTAGCAATGAAAACCCATTTACACTTCAATCCACCCTCTCTGATTTACTTACATAATTTCTCGCACTTGTCTCACACAATTGAATGTATATGTGGAAATTACCAGATGTAGTATTAGTATTCTAAATTTAATGTTACTATTGAGGAATCCATACATCTAGCCTTCAGTTTTGCTGAACTGTGTTTATAGAGAATATAAGCAAGGAAAACAGAAGTCAAAATTGGTCCCTAGGCAGAGACATCGTCACTCCACTTTAGAGTGGCCTCCACTTTTCATTTGAAAATGGCTATTTTGATCGGAAACTTTAACTGTGATGTTGGCATTTACTAATGTCTCAGGAATAAAACAGTCAAATACTAGAATTTCCACGGACAATAATGCAGTCAGTATTTTCACAAACATAGAATCTTTTGAGTATCCAAGCCTAATCCATTCTGGTATACACTATAGTTACATTCCAGACAATAGAACATTTTTTTTCACTGCTGAACTCTTGATCTCCTGTCCTTATTGTGTTTCCTTTTATAAATAATTTTATGGTCAAATACCCAGCTGAAATTTAAATAAAATGAAATCATGACTTCTTTTCACCATTAGCCCAAGATAACATAATAGCATTATGACAGGTGAAGGTTAACATTTCTAGTGGAAACTTTCATTTAAACCATCTCAAAGGAAAATGGCATGCATAATTGCTTTGCACCAACAGAGGAAATAACTCCCATTAATCCAGTAGTGAAGGTCATAGAAACATTGCATAGGCTTGGAACAACCACAGAATGAAGGCAGAAGAGAGCCACGGGGTCACTTAATTCATGCACCCCTAACTACTAGCACAGCCTCAGATAACCATGTACCTAATAAAGACAGAATGCTTTCAGTTGTAATCCACTAGAAAACGGGAAACAGAAGAAATAAAAGTGAGGAGAGTCTTTGTTAAGAGTTAGAAATGTCTTGAAATATATTTTGAAAAAATAACCCCCCCAAAATATTATGGATAATTTGGATATGGTCCTCCCCTAGACAAGAGCATTCTCCACTCTAGTAAAACAGCATGTAAAAGCCTGATGCAGGGAGAATCAGGACTTCTATTTTTAATTATTTTTCATTGTTGCTATTATTAACATGCTCTTGTTCCACAGAGAAATACCAGGAGACCGTGTATTCTCATGGTACTTCTGGCCCAGTTTCTCAAGCCCAAGAGAATCTGTTAGTTTGGAATTCAGTGATGAGATGAACCAAATCAGAACTCCATTGTTACCCCTTAGTGTAATAGTATAGATGTTGCAGTTACCTCGAGCAATGCTTTCAGGACAAGATGTAAGCAGACCTTTATTACGTTATACAGCAAAGCTATATAGTCTATCAGAAGGCACGTGTGTCACATCTCAATTGGTCATTTTCTACTGGCATATGTGTAATTAAGGCATGCAATAGGTCAAAATAACAAAGCAATATTTTAACACATCCAGCCAGATTCTGCCCAGCTTCTCTCCTTCAGTTCCAAAGTGCTTACATTACTCTCAGAGTCAAAGACAAAACATAGCTTTCTCTAACTCGAGCAAAGGCAAACCTTCCCTATAGTCTTCTAAAGCTATCCAAAAACAACCCTTCTCCTACACCTTACTTTGCCATTAGAGGTAAAGAACATGACTTTGCACACTATGGGCTTTCTTAGTGCTTCTTGCCAGGAGGTTTCCTTTCGTTTTAGGACTCTTTAATTGATGTGACACTCCCAAACCAAAAGATTTCTACAAAAAAATCAAAACGGTGCTGAGTTGGAATGCATAGAAGGTATGCAGTATTACAGGAGGATTAATACACCTCCACTCATCTGTATTTTTCAAACATTCCTCTAGGTCAGGAAATTGATCAGAGATGTCCTAGCTTCATCTACATTACAGAATACACTCGGGTGACACACCGTGTCATTTGAGAAATAGTAGCAATTATGGGAAGCATCAGTTGCTGCTTCTTGAAGATGTGCTAAAACTATGGACTGTGTTCCAAAACTGCCTCATAAGGTGCTACACAGGGAAGGAACAAATCTTATCATATAAACACACTGTTTTCCAGATAATTAACTTGGGACTTCATTACAAACTGGCTGCTGTCTACTCCTCACCTCCTCCACACCCTTTCTCCCGTTCCCTTGCATCCACCTTCCACCTTCTCGTTTCCTCATTCACTTCCTCAGCTTTTGTGAGAATTACTCCATGATAGAAAAATCTTTCTGCTTTTGTGCCGTTTGCTAGGCATTATTCCCTTCATCTGCTTTCTCGTATTTGCCCATTAAAAAAATAATAATAATTTTAAAAGGGCTATTACTGTCTTTGTCCAGCAGAAGCTGCTGCTCCTTGTTCTTGCTATTATCACTGGCTGCAACATTTTTTACAGAAGACTACAAAACTCTCCACAAATGCATTGCTTATAAATGCGTTCCATGGATGGTTTGTTCGCTATATACTTTGAAGCCATATAATCAAACTAGTCATGCAAAAGTACATTGGAGTCACCACATGTCATCTGATCACCAGGAAGTACTGCGGTGGATGTTTTTGGTCTGCTCCATTGAAAAGTAAAATGCACAGGATTAATTCACTCTTGCTTTGCAGTTGTAGTTTCTGTGGCTTTACTGACAAGAGGTAGCCTAGGAAGCCATTGTAGTACTGTCATTTTTCCCAGAAAGCAACTCCTGTAAACATCTTCCCATGACCTCTTTGCCATACATCCCACCATGTCATTCCCAGTATAGTTTTAGTCTCATTAATATAATGCAGAATCATAGAATCATAGACTGGTCTGAGTTGGAAGGGACCTCCAAAGTCATCTAGTCCAATGCCCTCTGCAGTAAGCATAGGCATCCTCAACTAGATCAGGTTGCCCAGAGCCCTGTCAAGCCTCACCTGACAGAAAGCAGATAGGTATAGGAAATTCACAACCTTTATTAAGTATGCCAAGCCACAAACAGTATTGTGTGAAGGTCAATACCGTGTAAATACATCCTCCAGTACTTTTTAATATGTTGGGGCCATGGAAATTGTAAATGCTATGTAAGCAATGATGATTGATTTAATTATGTTCAAAGTTTTTTGTTTGTTTGTTTTCAGTTATTAAGAAATGCTGAAGTCTCTCAAAGCAAATATACAGAACTTCTAAGGGAGAGAAAAACTGGGGAAAGCAACAGCTGAACTGTTCACTTCATTTGTTTCAGTGTTAAGAAAATCAGGCAAAATAACAGGCCAGGATGACATGTGGTGTATGGGATTCAGCTGAGCATCTGGCCATTCATACTTAAAACACTGATAAAATATTATGCTCAGAGCTGCATCTGTGATAACTAAAAATATCTGAATCACATCTCCATCACCACAATAATTTATTATGCAAAAAATCAATAATTATTTGGGGGTTTCTTCAATATGGTTGGTTCAACACAGAGGAAACACATCTCAGTTATAGTGATGTTGTGGGAAATACTTATTTTTGCTAGATGTTGACGCATTAATATGAATATCACATTTCAGCATGTTGTAGGCACTGTAAAAGATGACAGAAAACATCCTCCAAACAAAACTATACTGATGATGCAGCCCTCAGACTGCCTGGGTGTCTTTTTACTCTTTTGATAAGTGGTGAGATAATCTGAGGTAGAATGCCTTCAGTTGTATTTACCCTGAGCTTCCCTTAAGCATGGCCATTTTAAGTAGAAAATCAAAATCACAAAGGACTCATCTGAAGTTTTCCAAAAAGTCTGCTTTCAGGAGCTGGACTTTGTAAAATTAGAACTGGATTCTGTCTCAGCAGACCAAAATGCTCATCAGCATTCATCAGTTTACTGAGGACTGTGTGTTGAAACTCAATTTCTCCCATTCTAAGGATAAACAAATTGTGATACAAAGACTCCCACTGATGTGTGCATAATGCAGCCATAAGACATGGAGTTAGAAATTTTAATGATTGTGCTTCAGCTCTGGTCGTGCACATTGCAATATTTGACATCTCTGCTCATGCTGTCTGTGGGCCAGGCTATTTGCAGCTAACGTTTTCTCTGTCAGACTAAAAATCTTGGTTTGTTTCAGTGTCAGCTTTGTCTGCAAAGCAAACAAAAAGAGAGAGTTGTATTTCAGGGGTTACACTGGACAGCTCATATACTGAGTTTTTGTAACCAGACATATAATAAAATGAGGAATAGCTTTCAGACATATCATAAGTTTGCCTGTGTTTCTGGTATTTCCACCAGAACAAGGTTTCAGACCCATTATTGGTTCTATAGTTGCCAGTGAGACACAAAGGTTGCTATGAGTATATTTTTTCATCTCCCTACACAGTAGAGGTGACAGATCTTCCAAACCCTGTTCCACCTACCAGTTCCTGTAAAATCAGGATTATAACTTAGTCAGTGGTATTCGATTATGCCAAAAAGATGGAGACAGAATGACTTTGGGATGAGGCCTGACAAGTTTATGAATACAGTTATAGTATATAATGTTGCTACTGGAGTGGTTTCCTCTTACTCTCTTTACTCTCAAGTGAACCAAACTATTGCTTTCCTGCACTAGATGAAAATGGTCTTTTACAGTGGGGTGAAGAAATGGGAAGTCATATGTCATTATTTCCATAAGGCTTTTGATTATGACTCTCTAGCCGTGTAAGAAAACATGTTCTGAAATAAGCTACAGTAGGATTCCCACAACTTTCCTGAACAGATTGGTTTTCAGTTGACATTTTCAAAGACCAGTAATCAGTTGTTTAGTACTAAGATGAAAGGATGTAGCAGATGAAGCTATTCAGTAGCATTTCTTGATTCTCAGATTGATCGATATTTTGTTTAATTACAGATCTAGCAAAAAAAAATGCCATTCTGATTGGGTCTACAAGGACACTCAAAAACAAGGTTATATTCAAAATTACCTGAAATATGCAATGTGCATTTCCAGAGAGAAACACACTAAATATTTTATGCCTTTTGGGAGAGTCAACTAAAGTTATATAAAGTGTGGAAAGACTAGACCATAGCCTTCTTGAAAGGAAAGGGGAAAAGCCAAACAGGGATCATATAGCTGTACAAATGGGAGTGGTCTGTGTGAAGGAATTTGTCCAACATACCTTAGATGGAATATCAAAAAAGTAATGAATATTGCTGTGTTTTGATTATAGACATAGAGTAAGTGGAGAGAGGCCAAAGGAGAACAGTGAGAAGACTAAAATGGTCTAGAAAATATTTTCTCTAAGGAGCGCTTTGGAGGAATTTTAATCTAGACAGGACAACCAAAGAAGATATTATATCTTACTCTTAAATATATACAAAGTTGTTGCAAAGATCACAAGAACAGTCCATTTGCCAGATCCAATTTTGGAATTGTAGGTCTTCTTCTCTAAAACTTTTTGTTTAGCATGACCCTATCTGCCCCGTCATTTTAACAAAGACAAAAGTGATGACCAGTTCACACGGTTTTGGGACAGCTCCACTGCCATGCAGATCTTTAGATGCCTACATTATTACACACATTGTTAGTAATAAAGTCGGATTTCACTGTATCATTTAGATTAATCATAGTAAAGCTGTGTTATAGAGTAAAGCATCTATATTTATGCTGTATTTAACTTCCTATTAATAATAGATTCAGGTGAAATAGTTTTGTTATTAATATTGATCACTGCTCCAATTGAAAGCCCAGATGTCAAGGTTTCCTTTAGCATGCTCAGTTATATTTAATAGTCCTGTTGATGAGTGAGAGCCTAATGAAGGCTAACAGATGGTCTATTTAATATTGCTGTAGGATTTGAAGCACTTGCCAAAACAGATACACAAAAGGATTTGACAGCCCTGTAGCTGAAAACCTTTAATTACAGCTACTTCAGCAACTAGGGATTTCTGTGAGGTGAACATAACAGTGCGGCTTTAGGATAGGTCAGCATGTTGGAGAAATGTTTCATGGATACAGAGAGTGAGTGCTGGCAGAACTATTTGCTGAACATTAATAAACTGAACTTAGTGTAGACAGCTTAGAAAGAGAAGCCTAGACAGAGGCAAGGAAAAAAACCAATTGTGTCTTCTCTGCCTCTAAGAAGTTTGCCCTTTGTCTAGAATACCAACTCCTGAAGACTGTCATCATCTGCTGGGCAGGAAGGTGGAGAGAAAGCACACAGCTGAAGTGAAGCCTTAATTATATCTGAGTTATAGCTGGGACTTCTCCTTAAAATGATGTGAACATCAGTCCAGTTACTACTCTTAGGGAGAGCAAATTCTGAGCTGGTGGCTAAAATTTGTGGAAGTTGTAAAGCTCTGTCATTGAAGGAGAGTACAAATTTAAACAGGTTCAAAAAAAAAAAAATGCACATAAACCACAGAAATTTATAATTTTTTTAAATTCTTTTGATTTGTTAATCTGAATTTGAGAGGAATTAAGGAGCTCTCAGAGACTTTTCCTTGGCTCTACATGAGACTCTCCCTGGCTTTCTGGCGTAAATTTACACCACTTCCAAAATGAAATAAGGCATAGTTAGCAGATGCCCTCTGATTTATCTGAATTGATTTCTAGGCAATTGCTTAGGAATTGAATCAATTCCTTCAGAGATAATAGGCATTTTTACTGCCCTTACTGCCTCTGATAGATCTGTCTGTAACTAGAAGTATCATTTCTAGGCGGGGCTAAGCTGTGGAATTGTTTTATATAATTTCAGATATCTGATCAGTACTTATGATGTAGGGGGAAAAAATTGTGGATATGTGTGGAGAGAGAGATGTAAGCAGATTGTGAGACTCTCTAACTACAGAAAGATTGTTTCCCCCTCCCCAACATGCTATGTGCTAGACCAAATCACAGAGACCATCCCTGTATGCAGGAACATATATTTTCACGGTGAAAATGGAAACAAGCAAAAAGAAGCAGGAAGTGAGACTCCCTAAGCGAACCTGCAAACCAAGTTAGAACAACAGACTAGGAAAGCCTATGCAAATTTCCATTCATGCAGGGAAGTAGTGCCAAGTGACTGATAGAACGTTTTGCCAGTCCCCACAACACTGACGCCCACAGATTTTGTGCTCCAGTGTGGTGAGAAAATCTACAAACTTTTTGCAGTTCACAAAACACACAAACAATTTCCAGGGGTATGTGTGGAAATGTCCAGAGAAGACAATTCCTTTTTTCTCCACCTCCAGCTGGGGTTGGTCCTTTTTCCACCTGTTGCCCTGTCTGTTGGCAGATTGTGAATTATCTTGTGTAAAACCAGCTGCTTCATATTATTCCAAATAATGCTGAAGCCTCATGCAAGAATCTACATTTTTTTTACTTCATCCAAACAGAAACTGAAAATGAATAGACACCAAACACCGGTCTGAATGGGAGAGTGCACTGCCCACAGCCTCACAAGGAAGTGAAGCCAACATAAAGAAACAGGGTAGATTTTACTGTGATCTTCATCCAGCAAATGTTGAAGTAAATGGAAGGATTCCTATTGGATTCAACAGACCTCAGGAGGAAAAATACTTCCCTAATGGGCATAAAAGTGGAATGCAACAGCAGCACAACGTCCTAGAATGGGATACAGTCAGGATAATAGTAACACAGGATGCCAAATTTGAAGGTAATTGGAAGAGAATCATTAATTACAAGAGCTGTAAAATCAGACAACTCTTTCATCATTGTATGCAGTTAAGCCTGATAAGCAATGGCTAGATGGTGGAGATGTTTTGAAGCTAAATATATTTTTAATGGGGTGTGTATCTTCTTTGATGTAGACATTTTCATTAAATTTTCATCTGTTTAATTATTATTTACTTTGTACAGAACTTTGGGATTTACTAAGATGAAAGAGGCTATTGTTTGTTTATTGTTTCGTGAGTCACAAAGCCAGGGCTGATTCTTGAACCAGTCTATCAGTTTTAACATAAGACCTCAAGCCATTCTAATATAGACAATATTCTTGGGAAAAAAAAATCAGCTTTGATGAAAATGCATATACACAAAGGATATTCCATAATTAGAGGAGGTACAAAGCATTGAATGTACTAGTAAAGTAAATTAAACACTAATTATTATTGGATTCGGCTCTGCCATTGAATTGCCCAAGTGAAAGCATCTCCTCCAGAAAGAAGTGCCAAATTCACCCCTACTGATGTTACAGATGTTTTTTTTCAACTACCTTTCTGATTCTGTTTGAAATAAAAATGCAAAACATTCCCTTATTGCAGGCAGCAATGTGAAAAACTCATTAGCTGATATAATCTTTATAGGTAGTTTTCTTTGTGTGGTTACATGACAATTCCTCACTTTCCACATTTCTAGGCTGTGCTAATCATTTCACACTCTCTTTTCTCAGGAGGCAGAAGACCTTTCTGCAATGTGTAGCTGACATATGGTTAGTGTCTAGTCCTTTGCTATCATTCAGGTGATGGAGAGCTTTGGAAACCTCTTGACTTCATATCAATCTCGACGTGCTCCATCAGGAATTCTGCAGATGACTGTGGTTCAGCTTTCTTAACATTTGCAGAAAGTTTATCACTCATTGCCACTTTTCTCCTTACCTTTCAGTGTTAACAAGTTTCCATATGCTGTTTCCATATGCCATGTGCCTTTCATAAAATCTCAGGCAGTTACTTCCCAAAAATCTCAGAAACCTTTCTGGTAGTTTTTCTGAACAGCATTCTCATCCAAAACATGGTGACAAAGTGAAAGGTATCCCTTCCACTAGCTTTGATGCACTTTGGAAGGGTCTCTAATGGAGTCCAGTTTTGAAGATTTTAGAATAAATAAGATTTTAGAATAGTTTCTGCCTGAGTCACTCAGTTTTCCTTCATCCATTCTTCAACTGATGTTAGCACGAGTTTCATGTTCTTCCATCTTTCAGACCTCGGCAGTTCTAAGCATGCTCATGACAGCCAATTCAAATTTGGTGTCAATTTATTGAAATTCCCTTAGACTGACATCAGTATGATCAACATGTCTTATAGATCCAGAACAAAACCTAAATGCTGGTTCCATAGTGCAGATGTTTAAATGTCTTCAGAGACAGAAGCCATGTTTCTTGAATCTAGTACCTTAGTCTGTCCTCCTGTAGTCTGATTTTCCATAGCTGTATCTGAATTACAGCTAAGGAACTCCCATCCTTCACAGAGAGAGCTAATCATCACTTTCTTTTCTCTCTTTTCATAAAGGCTTTCTTTTGCTTCCTGAAGCCTCCCTTTTCAGAGACTGAGATGCTTTTTAAAACTGGTCACAGATCAGTTTCTCTGCACCTTTGGCTGAGGGAAAACACCTTTGTTTCTCCTAAGCATTTTTCCTTGTAGCTGAGAGTGGTGAGGTGATGGCTGGACAAAGGGGCTGCTCAGAAATCCCACAGAATAACATTTATTACTGCTCACCTTGGATAGCACTGAAACACTAATTTTCCAGAACTGCACTAACATGAGCAGTCTGAGCCCATCCACACGAGCAGAAGCACCTCATTTATTACTTATTTAGATAATTATCACTGCAGTGCAGTAGAAGTGATAACACCGTAATGAGTGGTTTAACTTCAGTGCAGTTCATGAGAAGACGGAATGTGAACAAATAAGGGTTTGGCTTCACCCTACTTGATTGTGCAAGCTGAAGAGATTGAAGTTTCTTCACTGTGAAGCACAGGTGCTGAAAGTGCCTTCCTGTCAGCTATGTGTGATACCAGCCTCTTGCTGCTCTGCTTACTCCTGTCCGATAGAGACAGTAGTCTGGACTGTGCAACGTTTGCCAGAGAGGTGGAAGAAGCTGGTGCTGCAGCTGCAGCTCTTTAGGAAGCCCTGATTTGAAATACCTTATTCCGTGACTTGCTCTCAACAGGTAGACATCCAGTCATCCTCAGGTACATTTCTCTTTACATATTAGGAAATAAAGTATGCATAAGAGCAGAGATGAATGAGTCCTCTCTAGAAACAGAGGTATAACTACACTATTTCATACCAGAGATACCAGCTAGACATCCTCACCTGTGTGGAGATAGTTTAGGTGTCTGTAGCTATGTCTACATCAACAGAGCTGAAACATAGTGGGTAGTTTGTCCTGCAGATATGTTTTCCACACTCGACTCATTCTGGGAGTTTTATTTTACAGTAGCTCTAATCTTGTCCTTTCTGCTGATTTCTCAGTAGCAGCTGGACCATCTTAGGTCCTTTTCTGAGGTTCATCTTCCAACATAAGGGGTCATCTCTCATTTCATTTCATCCATATCATATACTACAAGAGCACTCCACAGTGTGAGCTGAAGCGTAGCAAGTGGGAGCAGTCAAGACATTTACTTTAAAAACTTCTTCATGATCTGAGCTAAAACACTACTGTTGATGCAATATCTAAGACAGAGGTAATGATTTACAGTTCTACTTGCAAAGCACTATATTGAAAACAGGAGGTTAAGTTGTGCTTCCTTTAGTGCTCACTCACTATTTCTTCTGTAACTGGTAAAGCTTGAGGTGCAGTGCATTCACATGGAGTTTGTCTGTATGTCTTCATTAGAAGCACTAGGCAAAGGGAAAAATTGTCTCCAGATCTTACTGGAAAAGCTTTAATGAGGACATTTGCTAGTATTTCTAATTCAGTTCTACACAGCAAACCTTGCTTGTGATGCTCAGGTGTTTGGGCCTCTTATATTGCTTATAGACTTATATAAATAAGTAGACACATGAATTATACAAATTAAGTAACTTCCTCCTTGTTATTTCATTACAAATAGGCAAGGAAACTGTCAGTATTTGTTTTACTTTAAAAGCATGCATTGGATTCTTATGCATTCCAAGTCAAATTTGGAAGAAAATGTGAGAGAAAATGACAGGGCATACATATAGACCAAAACCATTTATGTTTGAAACATGGAAAATTTGCATCTTTCAGGTTCTTGAAGCATTGAGGAGGAGGAGATAAGAAGACCAGGGCAATTCCTTGTAGGGAGGAAATAGTTGCATGAAGGATTAGGAAAATAATTGTAGTAAAGAACAGACAAAATAGAATTAAATTTCAGGGGGAAAAAAAGTCTTTAACTGTCAACAGTTTATGGAGCACTTCCCACAGTCACAGTCAAATGTATTAGTTGTTAAATTGTTTACACATTATGAACAATTTAAATTGCTTATAAATTAAAGCTACTTATAAAGTGATTGCTGCACTTTTAGTTTTAAATATATTTATAGCATTTAACCAACACTGTAACCTCACATAGGCTGTGCATTGCTACATAGTTACTGTCTATATCTACTAAAACCTGCACTAAATTTCCAAGAGTCATTAAAGCAGAGAGAGATACACACACACACACACAAACTTTAAAGCCTTGTTAGCACAAAATATATTGAAAGTCTTATATGGAAAGGAAATTCACTCATAAACCAGCCAATGTCAGTCACTTGGTAACCTACTTAATGGTAAAATAAAAAATATTAATAATAAGTTTAAAATTCTTGTTTCCAGAAAATGTTTACCTTGTAATTTACACCTCTGAAAAACCACTCTAATATCTTTCTAAAATGTATTCAGAAGCTTCCAAACCAAAGGCTGCAAACTGGCCTAACTTGCACAGGTAATGTGATAAATGGGGGGGCATCAGGATCTGCTTGCTCAGCACTGTCCTGATGCTGAGCTGTGTAGGAGCTCATGTGGGTCACTGCCACATCAGCAGTAAGATGCAAAAGCCAAGAACTGAGTGGCGGAGAAGCTGCTCTCTACACCTTAGGAGGATTCTGATGGTTGCAAGAGATCTCCAGCCATGTTGTTTGCTGTGGTGGATGCTTTGTTTTGCTTGCTTCTTCCAAAGCCCTCAAGTTTTATATAGTGGACAATAAGAAACAGATACTTAGGGATGTTGCTGTTAGGACGCCGTCCCTGGAGGTGTTCAAGAGGGATTGAATGTGGCACTTGAAGCCATGGTTTAGTTAGTCAGGAGGTGTTGGCTGACAGGTTGGACTTGATGATCTCTGAGGTCTTTTCCAACCTTATTGATTGTATGATTCTATGATTCTAATCCTTATTTTTACCTTCTTTTAAATCTCACATTTTCTTGATAAAGCTGAAACTTTATGAAGTGTGGATTTAAAGTAACAATTATCAAGGACTGCATATTGGCACTTTAACTTTTTTTTTTTTCTTCATTTAAAAATAAAAATCTCTTTGTTATTCTTCATTCGTTCTGCTGTTGCACTTAGTTGTTAATGCTGTGGCAATAAATTCTATTTAAAATGTAGGCCGGTTAAGTGTACTTCTAAATATGTGGTGATATGCAAAGGAAGACAGATATTTCAGGAAGGTATTAGTTCAGTTGCAAAAGTTTTAGCCAGACTAATTCCTACTACCTGCACAGTCCTGCTCCAGACTCTTTTCTAAGGATGTAGCCCCTGCACATTCCTCTTTGGAATGAACAGTTATTTTTATCCCAATCATTCCTCTGTCAGTAGGAGGAGAAGACTAAGAGCAAACTTTCACCTGAATTATTCCTTAGTCTCTCCAGGGAACTCCAATGACAAGGTGGTTGTGGGAGTCACCTTCATTGGAGGTGTTCAGGAAGAGGCCTGATGGGATGCTTGGTTACATGGTTTAGTTGTTTAGGTGGGTTGGATTGGTTGATGGGTTGGACGCGATGATCTTGAAGGTCTCTTTCAACCTGGTGTATTGTATTGTATTATTATTATTATTACCTAAACAAAAGAAAGCAAGTAAATAAGGCCAAACTGGAAGTGAAAGGTTTGCTTCCTTGCTCCTATTCAAACCTGTTTCAGGATTGTGGAAAGCATGAATTTATTAAGAGAGAAAGTAAGATGTGGCCCACCACCTTATTTTGTCTGATATTTGTGCCATTTTTTTTGTTGACCATTTCTCATACCATCCAGGTTTGTGACACATGGTTAATCTCAACCCTATTACTGACAGACAAGCACACATACACACAGGGACATGCCCACACTCTATTTGACAAATTTATCTAGCTCTCTAATAGGCAAATTCAGAAATGTTCTTATAAAAAGCTGACATCACTAATCTCATGGCAGAGTAACACTTTCTCCAGGCTCAAGAGAGGCACAGGGGAGAAGAGAGCTGTTACACATGCACTGACCAAGTGCTCCAGTTTCTCTGACATCCATACCCTAAAGTGAAATCCTTTCTCTGTTCTTCATATTGTTTTTGGAAAATGGGAGGTGTCTAGATTAATTTACTTTTTCTTCAAAGCAGCAACCCCTTCAGTAAAACCTCTAATTAAGATGTTTTTTTAAAGTGGAAACCTAGAAGTCTCAGTTGTGCACCAGGGGAAGTTTAGGCTCGAGGTGAGGAGAAAGTTCTTCACCGAGAGAGTGATTCGTCATTGGAATGGGCTGCCCGGGGAGGTGGTTGAGTCTCCATCCCTGGAGGCGTTCAGGAGGGGACTGGATGTGGCACTTGGTGCCATGGTCTAGTTGTGAGGTTGTGGTTACAGGTTGGACTCGATGATCTTCAAGGTCTCTTCCAACCTTGGTAATTCTATTCTATTCTATTCTATTCTATTCTATTCTATTCTATTCTATTCTATTCTATTCTATTCTATTCTATTCTATTCTATTCTATTCAAATAAATAGGAGCACCTCCATTTACTTTCCCCAATGCTGCTAGCAGCAGAGGCTGCATCTTGATATTCCTGGGCTATATAATCCTTGGCTTATCCAAAGAATACATTAGGGGCCAGCAGAGATACAAAGCCCTTTGTGATCTCTTTAGCTCTCCAAACACTTATTTCTCAACACCAGGGTCAGATCCAAACCCCCACTAAACCAGAAGGTATATTATTCATTAGTATAATGACTTTTGAATCGGACAGAAATAGAGATTGTGTGGAGGTTCATGTTGTCTGAGATTTCCAATATGATTGCCATTAAAATGTCAATATTTAGCTCCAATCACTAAGAAACTGCATCTGACCTGCCATATGTCACCGACAATGTTAGAATAAAAATATATCTGAATTGGAAGTTTCACAACTGCTCTCTGCATTGGTTTAATTGGTTAAACTCAATGTAAAAGCTACATCATCCATTGCATCAGTGTGGCATTTTGTTTCATGTTAATGATAATGCCTTAAAAAAAAATTTTAAGCAGTTCAGCTTTCACTCTTATGGAAATAAAGGAAGAAAATATTCCGGGGCACAATGCAGAAGAGATACATGACTTTTTTAACAGGGTTCAACTAACTTTTGATGACCTTTAAAAATTAGAGAGATTTTAGGGCTAAAAAATGCTCATAATAAAAGACTTTAAAAGCTCAATCTGCTCATCAAAAAAGATCAATAGTTGCTTAATTGCAATGCAGTAGTGCCTTCATGGAGACAGAATATCATGTAGTAAAGGACTCAGTCTATCATGGCAAAGCACAACAATTACCATTGTCTTCACGTTACACCAGGTAAAATCTGCACAGAAATAAGGCTTCTGTCTATTTTCTTCTTCTTCTTTTTCTTTTTTTTGAAAAAGTAAAATGTGCTGGTTGTGTTCCACATTTTAACAGCTTCAAATAGGACTTACGTGATGGTCACTGTTGTGGTCACGTACACGTTACCAGTCTCATCGACAGGCCAACTGGGAAAAGAGAGCAAAAAGGAAGAAAAGTTGGTGTTCTTATGCAGAATGCTGAAAATCCTTAAAATTTCTGTTTTCTGGAATTTCTTCTAATTATCTCACAATTCCAGCAAAGAAAACAAAGCAAAATAGAGAACAGAGGGGAAAATAAAGTCCTAATGTGAATCAGCTGAGGATCCAGGCAACAACTATAGGCAAAAGCTGGGGGAGGTATCACAGTATCACAGTATCGCCAAGGTTGGAAGAGACCTCAAAGATCATCGAGTCCAACCTGTCACCACAGACCTCATGGCTAGACCATGGCACCAAGTGCCATGTCCAGTCCCCTCTTGAACACCTCCAGGGACGGTGGCTCCACCACATCCCTGGGCAGCCCATTCCAATGACAAATGACTCTCTCAGTGAAGAACTTCCTCCTCACCTCGAGCCTACACTTCCCTTGGTGCAGCTTGAGACTGTGTCCTCTCGTTCGGGTGCTGGCTGCTAGAGAGAAGAGACCAACCCCTTCCTGGCTACAACCACCTTTCAGGTAGTTTTGTTTTGTTTAATTCAGAAAGATATATTTCATGGGGCTGAGTAAAATCTCTAATCAAGTGACCCTTTAAAGTATAGATTACTTTGTAGAGAAAAAGCTTGTTCATTGTCTCTTTGATATTGTTCTTTATTTAGTCCGATTCCATTGGGTCACCACATTGTGACTTTACATTGCCAGTAAAACTGAAAGTATGCTACTATTAAACATTAATTTGGATACATTTGTTCTGTTAACTCTGTAGCTGTTATGTGATGTATTTGTAAAAACTATTTTTTAAAAGACATGCTCTTATTTGTTTTTCTCTTGCTTCAGTAATAGTGCCAACTGTACTTTCCACTTCACGTGTATTCAGGTCTCTTCCAATTTTCCACTTCCTTGCCTTTAATCCCAGTGTTACAAATGGAATCCCTTGCTACACTAATATCTCTTACTCACTGGCACAGAAGAGATCAATATTTCAAAATGCTATATGTTTTATAGATCAACTGCCTTGTGCATAAGAATCCAATGATACCTCAACCATTACACAGTATTTGCAAGTTACACAAGCCAAGGATTTTGAAGCCTCTCTGCACACCATAACAGATCTAAAACATTTGTAGTCATCTGTGAAAACTTTTAGTATTTGTATAAAACTTGACTAAGTTACTCAAATCCTTGATCTTCTTTCATCATAAACCATTCTCTGTGGCCTATAAGCATGGCAGAGACTCTAATAATGTGAATGTTTTGTCCTTCATAGGAGTGCAAAAATCTTAGGAAACTTTTAGTAGGGTTTCACAACAGTGGCTGAGTATTCACAGTCATGCTACCAAAGCTGAAGTCAATGGCTGAAGGAGACACAGCTGGCATGTGTTTAACCACTGAGGTTAATTTTGCCAACCCTTCAGAACCCTTCAGACTCATTCATCTGCAGGTACAGGTTCAGAACTAGTCAAAGGATGAGCCACTGTGCCCACACATACCTTGCATGAAACGCAGGGCATTTTTAATTTCAGGGCATGCTTACTAATGATGCTTGAGTTCCAACTCAATTCTCTGAGCCAAGCAACAGTTTTAAAGGTGAAATCATGTGTTTGTGGAACCATTTTGATTTTGCCAGATTTGTGACTTAGTTCAGTGTCAAAATTGGAGCTCCAGACCAGGCTCCTTGGAAGTGATGTTTTGCCCTGCTCTTTGAGAAGTATTCCTGAGGTTTATTCCATACTATCTCTCAGCTCCTGGTTTGTGCACCTGCTGAATTACTTCAGGTTTAACAACTCCATGACATGCAGAGATCAAAGCCCACCATGAAGACTGTCCCAAACTGTTGTCTCTCTTCCTTTTCCCAGTACATTGGGGTGTTAGGTATCAACTCCAACAGGAAAAAAGACATAATTAAAAACAGATAAATCTCTTCCACCAAGTGAAATGTCCTTAGTCTGTCTATGTCTACTCCAAGCATGCTGGACACTGAAGATGGTGACAAGACAGAGATGAAGGGAGAAAAACTTTCTTGTTAAAGAGCACTTCTTTCTTTGTTTTTCCTATATGTGTGAAAGTTTTGCCAGTATGTGTGAAGTTCAGTGCAAAATTACATTTGTACTGTTTTTCTAATGGAGAAAGGATTAAAGACCAAGCATATGATACATACATTAGACATGCTGCTTAATGTATCACTGACATTCCAAGTAAAGAACGGAATAGGATAGGATAGGATAGGATAGGATAGGATAGGATAGGATAGGATAGGATAGGATAGGATAGGATAGGATAGGATAGGATAGGATAGGATAGGACAGAAACTCCACCTGAGTACTGTATTTATCTCTGGGGTCCCCAGCATAAGATATATATGGACATGCTCAACGAGGACACAAGGATTTTGACCCTTTCTAAGTAAATTTAAGCAAAAGAAATGGGAAAGTGGTGAAAACCAAGTTAGGAGTGAAACTTGGGGTAGTATCTTTTACTCTGCAGAAATGTTTCTTTACATGTCTAGCATTGTATCTTTGTGGTGGTGTTTCCATGAAAATTAAATAGCAGCCTGAGGCCTTGGAGAGATCTCTGAGCTAGTAGTCTGGATTTTAATAATGCTGCTGTAGTTCTTCACTGTAGTGTTGCAAATTTGTATGATGAGTAGTGTTTCCCTGAGGAAATGGTCATGGTAGTAGTACTTGAGGGAAGCTCTGTAATGGCTATTAAAATGTTGTTATTATTAGTTTTTAATAACAAGTTGGACAAAGGCCTTGCCAGTGAGGGTCTGTTGTGAACCATAAATCATCCTCTAGCCTTTAAACCCATATGTAATGAGTACAGTGAGAGTACAGCTGGGGGCACAGATTTTAGCATGTCTAGATAAAGTTGTTTGGATTCAGCATGGCACATCTTTGTAAAGCTCTCTTCTTTTGCTGAAGCACAGGGATATGCAAGAAGAGGACTTTGATCTGGCAGTAACATCCTTCTATCCAGAAAAAAAATTCTGTTTATAGGGAATAGGAGTTGAAGCAAGAGATAAAAGCACTAAAGACGGTTTACTTTGGTAAACAAATTTGATACGGATTTTCCCCACAAACAAGCTGAGTAGTTTTAAATATTTCTATCCTTTCTTATTTTCACTCAAAATTTTGTCCTGGTGGGTATTTTTATTTATTTATCTTAATGGCTGACTGGCCTAAGGATAACTGCAAATAGTACATAATAATAGTAATTCCGAAGCTCTTTTGCTGTATGTTGTTTGTGTAGGGAAGGACATTTCATTTCATACATCATTTACAACTCCCTGCTATAATTCTAGGTGGTCAGAAAGCTTTTAAAATTTAATGAGCAAAAATTTCATGCTTTTGCAACATCCAAAATTGGGATATACCACTTAGTTACATGCAGGAGATTTTCTCTTGACATTGGTTTCATTTTCTCTCCACTACACCAATAAGAATTCATCTACTCTGAAGTTAATTAAGCTGAATAGGAAAAGTGAATCATCTGCAATGTGCTAATCCATTTGTGTATATATTTTTCCTCTAAGATGCTCCCAGCTACTGTATTTCATAAACAAATTGCATGCAGAAGTTTCAATTTTCTTACCTCTTTACAGAATGCTCTTTTAAAGGAGCTCTGAAATATCTCTATATCCTAAAGGAATAATTTTTAATCCCACTGAAGAATGATGCCCTTTTCTATGTGATGCTTTGCCAGGCAGTGTTGCCCTCTAAGCACATTAATGCTAGCTTATTACACTGGTACAAATAAGTTAGTTCATCCTGAAGGGCTTTGTGTCCATATGCAATGTCTTTTGTAATAATTTAGCATGTTTGAACATAGTAATTAAATTTATTTGAAATGAACAGTTATTAATTTTAAATTGGTAGGTTCACATCAAAACCCTTTGGTCTGTTTCCCTAACTAAACAGGTGTCAGAAATGGACTGAGAAAGTTATGTGTCAGTGAAGTGTCAGTTCCTCAAGCCTGACACTTTTGTTTCAGAACATCACAGACATCAGACAAACGTTTATGGACTACATCTTGGAACTTCCAGAGTCAGAAACTGTGAACTAGAAATCACATGGATACTCACATGGCCACCCAACAAATCTGAAGTCATGCGCAAGCACAAGGAGATAGTGGCCAGAAATATGTGGCCTCTGTTTTTATAAAATAATTATTAGGGTGAAAAAAAAAAAAAAAAAAAAATAAAAACCAACAGGGAAGAGGGTCCTCTATGACTGCTGATAGGGACATAGCCTGGCAGGGATTTCAGCACCCTGCCCTATTGCTAGCCTGACAAGTGTCCCTTGAAAACCATCTCTCTTTTCCCAATCTGTTGAAAAGAGTTAATGCTGACCTCCCTGACAGAGCTCTTGGAAATCAGTCAATGAGTAATACTGCAGAAGAGGCTTGTATTCTCATTCATGACTGAGAAATCACTTGGTTTTCAGAGTTTTAAAAGATCTACTGAGAAAGGAATCAATCATCCTGGATTTGAACCAAGGAATCCAGCTTGTCTTGCAGTCACAGCCATGTGGTGAATGAAGCCCTTCAGCATGGTGGAATGAATTGCAAGGGATGCCCTCTATCATGCAGTTCCCATTTTTGAGTTTGCAGCAGCAGGGAGAGGAGGAGGGAAGCAAGCTGCTTCCATGCTGCTTTTCTTTTAATGACACACAACATCTGCCACAATATCCCCGCTCAGTGACAAGGATTCTTTATGTTTAAAGTGCAAACAAAATGCCCTGCCTGACAAAGAGTGGCAAGCAATCCAGTGAGAAGTTCAGTTGTTGTCATTGTCTGTAACTAGAAAAGTGTCTGACTGTGCCCTTGACTACTGTCCTCTCTGCTCTGAAAAAATGCTGAGGAATTGGCACATACTCCCAAAAGTTCCTTGCAGGCATTATTCCCAGCCTTGCCACAAAACGCCAGGATGCCTCTATGCTCAGACCATCTGTGCTCTTGAGGATGCAGTCAGCTTTTCACCTCTGCTGTGGATAAACCAAATATTTTTATATTAATTGAGGTAATCAATTATAATTTTCATCTGAATGCAAATTATCCCTCAATTTTCTGCCTAGCAATAGCAATATATTTGAAATCATATACATTGGTCAGAACTAAGATATATGAAAAGCAGAAAGAGGTCACCTGCTTTTGAGTTCTAAAAACACAGAGTCACAGTGGAAATGACAAACTTTTAGCATAGACACAGTGTTGATTTTCAAATGTGATTTCTTCCCAATGAGAAGTTCCTGTAAAATAAAGCTAAAAAATTATTCTACATAATTTGAAGTATTAATTTCAACTGTAATTTAAAAAGATATCACTCTAAATTATGTGTATTTTCCAAATATACATAACCTTTGATTAAAACTTTAGAATATGGGCTTTTAAAACTTTTCAAAAGTGAAAGAAAATATATAGGAGAATCCTCCGTTAAATGCTAAATATTTAGTGTTAGCAACATCAAAATTAAATAATTAAATAATCTTGTCCAGACTGTATAAAACAAAACATTTTGAACTTATGCAAATATTATAAGAAGAAAATAGCATAGTTTTGTCAAAGTGACATGTTTCAATGCGCCAATTAGCTTTTTGAGAACAACTTAAAGCTTCTTATTTTAGATAGTTTACAGTTCTGGATTACAGTGCAACTATACTGGATGGGATTTCATTGTCCATCACAAGAGCAGAGCCCTTTACTTGTTTATTAGCTGGAAACTACATTAGCTCTAATTCATTAATCTTCACCCATATGCGCTATTGTTCATAGAAGCAGCTTCACTGCCTCCAAAAAGTGGCCTTGCAGTCTGCTCCTGGGTTCAGAGATGGAACTCCTCATCGCTTGCTGTATTTGACCTTGCAGCTTCTGCTCTTGGCTTTGTTTGGAGCTTGTGCAGCAGCAGAGGCAGAGCACTGAGTGGATTGAGAAACCTTTAGATGAAGTAATAGTCCTTCAGAAATCTTGCTAGATGACCATGCATGCCCGCAGTCCTGACGTGACTGATTTATCTTGCTCTCAGAATAGTTTCTACTGTCTCTGCTCCAGCTGAGTTGAATGAGAGGTGATTAAAAAACAGACATTTGGGGTTTTCTCTTTGTTTGATTTCCTAAGCAAATAGCAAATTCGCCAAAGAAATGCATGTTGAAAAAAAGGTGTGACCACTTGAGTGCATTTCACTGGATGTAGGACAACAGCAATGGCATTGAGGAAGATCCAGGTGATAAGTGGTGACACTTTCAAAATCAAATACATTATCTTTTCATTCCAAACCACCTAGCTTTCTTTTGGTGTCTTATTCTGCTTTTAAAAGGTTCATTTTTCCTAAATGGATTCTTTGCTTTCTTGGTTTTCCTTAAATTTTTACTTAGCAGCTGCCCCAAAATTAAAACAAACAAGCAAAAACTGAAACAAACCCAAACCAGACCACTGAAACAAAACCAAAGAAACAAAGAAAACTAACAAAAAAATAAGACAGGGAAAGCATAAGAAAGTATTTTACTTATTCCAAAATGACACACAAATTTTTATTACAATAACATTCTGTTAGATGATATCTTTTGGTTCTCTTTCAAACACAATTTTGTTATTTTCACACCTCTTTGGATATTGCTTTACTTTCTCCCCAACTCCTTTGCAGTGGAGGGCAGCCAGCCACAGGGACACAAGCCCTTTAGTATTGCTGGTGATTGTTTGGTGGAAGAAAAGAGAATCTGATCCAGCTTTAATACTTCCATTCTGTTAAAGACTTAGCACAAGCCACTAAGAACATCACAGAGGCAATAGAGTATATGGACCCCTACGCATTTTGTGAAGAATATTTGTTGCTTTTCTTCTGAAAGATTAACATTTGAAATGATGTGGTTTGTTTATTCTAATGTCCTTCAGGCAGTATCTGTTCCTTATAGGCAATTTAAAATTCTTTCACACTCCAGAAATACCATAGGCAGTAACAAGTCAGATAAGTCATTCTTAAAGTTATTAGTTGATGATGATGATAGCTTCAGTTCATCTGAAAAGTATTGCTCATAAAATTACTATATCATAAGCAAACGGCACCTTTTACTGATTTGTTTATCCTTGCAACACTTTCAGCTTGGATAATACTTTTTTTTTTATTGTTATTAATCTTGCTATTATTTATTTCCCTTCATCAGTTCCATAAAATATCTCATCAAATATTCCTTATACTTGCCAGCATTAAGAGAATTACTATCTTCCAATGCAATTGAAGTTGCATCTTTTTAGTATTGTTACAAAGTAGGAAAGGAAGTAAAATAAAGTTGGCAATGCCCAGTTTGAATGCATTTGGGTATTTCCCATAGCCCAAGAGATGAACAGATTAAAAACCCAACAATTATCACCATACAACAGAACTAGTTTAGACTTGGGAAAAGTCACAGAGAACATTGTAAGTTAACTCAGGGGGAAAACACCATTACACACTCGATCAAAAGGATCTTCAGAAGAACTTCAATGACTGCACTCCTGGGGAGCACTGGTAGTGCTGATACATCATGTAGCTCATATTATACCCTGCCTGAACATCCAAGCTGAGATCCTTCAGATTGATTTTAGTCCAGAAATTAGCCAGCTGTGGACTGTGTGATGATACACTTGTTAAGTAATCTTGCTGCTTGGTTGGATTTGTTAGACTGGACAAAGTGCAGCTGCCAAAATTGCTGCAGATTCTGTGCACTAGGGCAGTAGTAGCCCATCCCTGAACATATGGACACAGTGAGGAGGACTGACGCAGCTCTGCACAGCTTAGCCTCTTCTGACCCTTGTTGATCCCCCCAGCATAAGACAGGTTTTCCTTCCTTTCATCATTTAACTGTGGTAAGAAGGTGAAATCTTCAACTCTCACACATGCAGAAGAGTTCTTGGGTCAAGTCACCAACCCAGAGCCAGAGCCTATGTCTTCTTTTGTCAGGAGGAAGAACAACAGCACTGCTGAACACTAAAATTTAGGAGCTGGAATATTACAAATAAGTGATGTTTAAAAGAGCGAGGAGCCTAGGAACACAAGCCCTATGAGGAGAGGCTGAGGGAGCTGGGATTGCTTAGCCTGGAGAAGAGGAGACTGAGGGGTGACCTTATTGCTCTCTACAACTACCTGAAGGGAGGTTGTAGACAGGCAGAGGTTGGTCTCTTCTCCCAGGCAACCAGCACCAGAACAAGAGGACACAGTCTCAGGCTGCGCCAGGGAAGGTTTAGACTGGATGTTAGGAAGAAGTTCTATACAGAGAGAGTGATTGCTCATTGGAATTGGCTGCCCGGGAGGTGGTGGAGTCACCATCCCTGGAGGTGTTCAGGAGGAGACTTGATGGGGTGCTTGGTGCCATGGTTTAGTTGTTTAGGTGGGTTGGATTAGTTGATGGGTTGGACACGATGATCTTGAAGGTCTCTTCCAACCTGGTCTATTCTATTCTATTCTATTCTATTCTATTCTATTCTATTCTATTCTATTCTATTCTATTCTATTCTGAATCCTCTAATTTAACACATTCCCAACAGCTGAGTGCAAAGCAAAAGGCTCTTCCTGCTCAATTATAGGAGCACAGACTTTTTTCTGACCAAAAAAAAAAATCTTGGGTAAATTCCCAGAATCTTCCTTCTTGTCCTGTTCAAGAACCAGCTCTCTTCTTCCCAGAGCTCCCCAGAAGCTGTGTGTGATAACTTGAGCCACTGAGCTAAGAGACAACACATCCCTTGCACTGCTGGCTGCCTTTGCACCTCTCAGGCCGGGAGAATGCATGATTGGCAGTTCACTACTGCTTCAGGCTTGAGGGCTTTAGGCATATTCACACGACCCTGCCACTTAGCAATGTGCTCAAGGTCAGCTGAACCATCACAAATGATCAAATGAGTTCTTTTAAGATCTTTTATCGATTTTCAAGCTAACTCGTTTTACCTTAGATTTGTGGTAGGCTTAAGCGTGCACATCCACTCAGTTATGGACAGTTACTACAGCTGAGCCATCATCCTATGTACGCCTACATCCATTCAGACTTAAAGGCTTGTCATCACTCATTCAGTGGCTGTTTCTGCAAGTGGGAGACTGGGCTGTAGCAGCCTTTCCCCTTACTATAGTTCAGCATAGAAATGTAAGACATAAACTACATTTTGGGATATGGATCAATACACATTACTGTACGGCCTGTCTCCATCCCCAAAGAAGTAAAAGGCTCAGCACAGTCAAGCAAATATAAATTCTCCAGTGCTGCATCTGGTGATAGCAAATGCACTGGAATGAGGAGTAGAGGGCAGGACAGCTGTTGTGGTTCTCTATCACTTTTTGCACAGATATCACAGAGAAAAAACTTTCCTGGCTCCAGGGACTCTCCTTATAAATGCCAGCCTAAAACACCACTTGCAGTGTGCTCAGAAACTGTCATAAGAGCAGTAAGTGCAAGCTGTGCATTGTCTGTAAGCTGTGGGGACCTGTTTTACTTTACTCTTTATCTTTTCTATTGCTCTCCAGACTTCTTGTATCCTAGGTTTCTCAGGACTGAGTCGGTTTTACTGGCCAGTAACTAGTATAGCCTTGCTGGGACACTTTTGGCACAAGAAGTATTCAAATAAATACCATGACATAAAAACAAATAGTTTCAATTAAATAAAAGCAAGAACTGAGTGGCTGTGCAAAAGGGAGTTTCAGAAGCTTCCAAGGATAGGATGTTACTGAAATCCTTCTGTATCTGTTCCTAAAGCAGCTCTGCTTTGCAAACAAACCAGGACCACATCAGGTTTTTAAATATGCAGAAATTTAAGTATCTGTCGTGCCTGGCACCTTTAATTAATTTGATGGCTTGGAAATATCACTTTCTAGTGATGATGGAACTATTGAATGAGGACTGCACTAGCCCAGGGAGAAAAACAGATTTTCCATAGATAGTAGTGGCCAGCAGAAGTGAGTATAAGTATATTAAGAAAAGAAATCCAAAACTCCTGAGTCCTTGCAACTCCATTTAGATCTCAGGATTTAAAGGAAAATTGCACTGTTCCAATGTCTGGCAAGCAACAAGTTTGGATGGTAAGAGTAATTTGTGCATAAACTGTGAAATATGATTGGATATAATCTCCTTCCCTTCCACCTGATGTATGCTCTACATATTCCACAAACCTGACAGCTTTAGCTAATTTATTGCCAAACAGAAAGTCTGTTAAAGAGAAACTGAGGCAAGCAGGGGTGACATGATTTGTGAAGAACTTGAAGCAAACCATAAAGGAACAGAAGGCAGTTTCTGTGGCCTCAGAGTCCCTTCAATTTCTGTCTGTGATGTATTCCTCTAGTGTGGATGCTTATAATAAGTAATCAATGCAAATTCAGCAGATTTATGGGTTGGGAGGAAGACTTTGACTTCCCTGTCCTCTACCGTTGTCCACACCCTTATCATAGTACCAATTGCCATGTATGATTTGCTCTTTCTCTGAAGTTTAGTTCAAGTTTCTTTCTCTTATTCTTCCAAGATCTGACACAATACTCCTCATTATGATCCCTGCTTCCCTCTCAAAGTCCTTGAAGCAAATTGCCTCTCAGAAGGCTTCTTTAACCTATTTTAAATGACAAGGAAATTTCAACACTAAAATTCAGCCAAAGCTTTCAATGCAGACAGTGCAGTAAAAGCCAGGACTGCAAATCTCTTTCACCAAGCTGCTTTGAGAATTCAAAGAGGGGGAAAAAAAATGTGTGAAAGCAGCCCAGACTAGAACTGTAATGGGAAATCAATGCAAATGTACACCACAAAAAGGTTGGCTAACACAGACCTCATCAGCTCAGTGCCACTTATGCTAGAGCTGCACTCAAGTCTCAAAAAGTCTTTCTTCTAGAGCTTTAACACAAAAGGTGGCACTATCAAAAATTCCACTCATCATGGCAACAGCAGTCAGGTTGTTGAAGCCTAGTTCTTCCCTGCTGTCATATAAACTCTTTAGACTCCGTTGCTGCAAATACCTCACTTCCTTGGCACTGCATAAATAGAGTCCCTCTGTACTCATGTCTACCCACTTCAAATCCCCAGTAAAATTGAAGGTTTCATGACAAACATTACTGGGCATGAGAATGGAAAGGTGTGCTAGTAAAGCAAATTGTGAGTGACTTTTGTTCCAGCCTGGAAGGTTTTTAATTCAAAATCCTAGTGCTTTTATTTGAGAAAGCAAAAAATCTTGATGCTAGGAATTATCAAAGGTAATAGATGTCATTATATCCTTTCTAGAGCCCATGTAATTTACTGGAGTTCATAGGCTGAGTAACCAGGTGCAGAACTGCAGCTGATACAAACAGGCCAACTATAAGGCTTCTACCTGAAAAACAAAAAGCAACAACATTATTTGCCCTGGGTTTTTTTTCTTTTCTTTTTTTTTTTTTCTTTTTTTTTTTCCCTAAATATACCTGGATGCAGTTGAGATAATATTTTTAGTTTCTTGTGATCACAGCCATATGCCACTCAGTATCCCTGCATCTGGAAAAAACATGTTTATTGTGCATTTTATCTCCTCTTTATGGATCTACTGCCTATTCTGAAAATCCACAGAGCACTTCCACACTCACAGGTCATTCTATCTCACCGTGGCTTTCACAGGGAATTGCGTGCCCCAGAAGCTACATGGTTGAACCTAAAGCCTCCTGCATGTACTGAACCGCACTGCCTGTGTGGAGCTGAGTTGGAGGGACTAACTCTCAGACAGGACACACAGCTCATGTGGATTGTGAAGTGGAAGGGTTGGACCCGCATGCCACTGCTCACAAACCCCCTCTGTCACTTGTCACTTTATTACAACATAGGTCTTGTCTGAAGCTGTGAGAAAACATCAGTCAAGTGCAGCATGATGGTAAGACATGGAGGTTAGACGCCACAGTATACCTCTAGGTATTGGGACTGAAACAAGAGTGTTAGACCTTTCCCACTTTGATGCACACAGTAACTGAATGGATCCACCTAGGACACCTGTGAGACTCAGCATGGGCTGTTACAGGACTTTGGTTGCTAATCCATCACCTCAACAACTGGATTTCTGACTCCTAAACCACCCCAATATGCCAAGTGGAGATGCAATTACAGGCCTGTGTTAGCCTGGATATCACCATCACTGGAGGGGTTTAAGAAGAGACTGGATGGGGTGCTTGATGCCATAGTTTGGTTGATTAGTGTTGGGTGATATGTTGGACTCAATGATATCAAAGGTCTTTTCCAACCTGGTTAATTCTATTCTACTTCTCTTCTCTTCTCTTCTCTTCTCTTCTCTTCTCTTCTCTTCTCTTCTCTTCTCTTCTCTTCTCTTCTCTTCTCTTCTCTTCTCTTCTCTCTTCTCTTCTCTTCTCTTCTCTTCTCTTCTATTTATTCTATTCTATTCTCAATATTGGTTATTAAAAAATGCATGAAAATTCAACTCTGAAATCAAACCAAGCAGGGGAAAAAAATACCCTCTGGTTGCCAGCTATACATTTGTACGTTGGCTCACTCTGCTCTGGAGTGTTTATTAGCAGAGGTGCATCTCACCTCTTCCCAATACCTGTTAAACCACGACTTTCCTACTGATTCATCTTCTTTTCCTACCATCCTAAAAACATCTAATCACTTCTCTTATAGTCATTTTGGCTTCACACTTTGAGTCTCTTTCTCAAAGAGCTACATAATTTGCCTACTACTGCTCATGCAACAGTGATTGAGACCACTGTTTACTGCTCTTCTTCTCTCAGGCCACTTGTGTGGAAAAATACCTCCTCCAACAACTGTTCTTTCCTCCAGTAAGTATATTTTTACAATTTTATGTAATAATAATAATAATAAGAAAAAATCTTATTAGTGTGTACAGACATCTCAGACAGCAGCTTCCCAACATAACTGAGAGGCATTGTAGAATGAATTAGCAGCTGAGAAGATAATTGGACATGAGAACGAAACCATTTCAGGTGAACAGAGCAAGATAGTGCCTAAACTAAGTGGCTTTATGTCCTTTTCAAAAAGCAGGCTTCAGCTTTACCATTTTGTAACTGATATGGTTTAGAATGGTAAACACTAAATTCAGGAAAACATTTACTCAGTTTCCTTATTAATAGATAAGATAATTATGTTAATTGTAAGTTGCCAGAAGTCCTCTGATGGTTTTGCCTCTAGGTGACTGACATTTTGCTACCTCATTGCTGTTTCTTTCTGCAACTCCTTCATCAGAGTACATGACATTTAGAAAATGCAGTGAAACACACAAAGCTGGTTTTCAGCAACGTTATGTTTGAACTCCCGGCCTTGTATTAATTTTACTCTTTGTGATTAAGTAAATACCTCTTTATGAGAGAAAAATTAACTAAAACCACTTTTTTGTGTGGTTATTCAGTTAAAATACTCTGCTTCTGCTCATTTAAACTTGAAAGGAAATACATTCCAGGCAGAGTTCTGACTGAGCTGAAAATATTATAAATTAGGCTGTTATAATGGCTCCAATTGGGTGTTTTAAATAGATTAAACAGGGGAATACAAAGTGGGTATTTTGTTAGATGAAGATGGTGTCACCCATCTGCCCAAGGTCATTGGATAAAAAGTGTAGGCTTTAAAAAATACTATTGTTTTTCTGATATATAGAATTTTTCAAGACTGGACAGCTGCTAAACTCACTGATTATATACAGGTTACCATCAGGAGAATAGGCATCCCACTTGCAAGGCATAAGGTCCAAATATTCAGCACAACATTTTGCCTTTTGCTCTCATTCCTTCCACAATGTAAGAGGACTATTGTGGGACTGTGCATGGTCAAATGGTACTAACAAGGATTTCTGAGTAAAAGTTGCCTCTGGATCAGATTCACTGGTTATGCTGGTGCTTCTCTTCCTACAGACACCCTGTGGTGGTTTGGCCCTGGCCTGGAGGCAAGATTCCCACCAAAGCCACTCTATCACTCCCCTCTCTTAAGCAAACAGGGGGTGAAGGGAAAAAAAATATAACAGAGACCAGGAATAGGATAGGAGCAATTTTAATAACACTAATAAGCAAATAGCAATAGACCACACAGAAGCAAAAAGCAGAGAGAAAGATGTTAGTCTCTACTTCCCATCAGCAGGACGATGGTCAGCCTTGGCAAGTAGGGCTCTCTAAGCTTGGTGGTTACTTGGGAGGACAGATGCCATGGAGGAATCCCCCCACTTCCTTCTTTCACTTCATTCTTATACCTGAGCTGACGTCATATGGTCTGGAATACCTCTTTGGCCAGTCTGATTCAGCTGGCTCAGACGTGTCCCCTCCCAAGATATTGTCCACCCCTCAATGTACTCTTGGGGCAGGGAAATGTTGAAAGGACACAGCCTGGATACTTATTCAACAGTAGCCAAAACACTGCTGTGTTATCAACTACTGCTGCAAAAACCACAGAAAGACACTGTGAGGAGAATTAACTCCAGCTCAGACCAACTCAGTACACACCCATGTGATTAAAAATAGCCCACCAGTGTGTTCAGAAGCTCATGAGGGGTCGTAAAGACCCTGCAAACATAAAATGACAATTTTGAAGATAGTGTCAGGTAATGCAGATTGGTTTCCCTTTTTCTTACAAGATTTTTTGATTTTATTTTTGCTTAACTTACTTGCTTAGTGAACAAACAACTCATGTACCTTTGAAATACATTTTTACCTTAATTGCATCCTGTTGCCTGGAGATTTTTAGCTGCTTACTTTTGCAGTCCTAGAGAACGCATTTTTATCCTTGCATTTCTCCCAGGGTTTAGCCATTTAAAACTTGCAAAGATTTGACAGTAGCCCAGCTGTAGCCATTTTAAATCCTGTTACCTCTCAAGTTTTTACCATTATGAACTCCAGCTGTAAAGTTTTCCATCTGCTGTATTCTCACAGACCTGGTATTTGGAGATGTGGAGGAGCTCCAGAAAAACTCAAAATACTGATTTTGACAATACCTTTTTTTCCTGATGAATAGAGTCTAAGCTGACTTGATATATATGTGATGCTTTGTCCACTTATGAAATATGAATTTGTGCATACATTAATGCTAATATTTCTCTTCTTGAAAATAAATGAGCCTTCTGCTGACTGAGTGGAATTTCATCCAAGCAGCACAAATAAGGTCAAAGACAATCTCTTCTTAATTAAAGAGAGCACATAATATTGATTTAATAAAATTTTAACATTATTTAATGACAGCTAGATATTATGTTCAGAGAAGAAAGACTGACATTCTATTGTAATCAATACGTATTTAATTAAAATCAATGCTCTTCATGAACTATTATACAGAGCCTTACTAACATCTGCCAGGTGCTGCACTTTGGCCACAACAACCCCGTGCAGAACTACAGGCTGGGGTCGGAGTGGCTGAAGAGCTGCCAAACAAAAAGGGACCTGGGCGTGCTGATTGACAGCTGCCTAAACATGAGCCAACAGTGTGCCCAGGTGGCCAAGAAGGCAAATGGCCTCCTGGCCTGTATCAGGAATAGTGTGGCGAGCAGGAGCAGGGAAGTTATTGTACCCCTGTACTCTGCATTGGTTAGGCCACACCTTGAGTACTGCGTCCAGTTCTGGGCCCCTCAGTTTAAGAAGGACATCGAGACACTTGAACGTGTCCAGAGAAGGGCAACGAGGCTGGGGAGAGGTTTGGAGCACAAGCCCTATGAGGAGAGGCTGAGGGAGCTGGGATTGTTTAGCCTGGAGAAGAGGAGGCTCAGGGGAGACCTCATTGCTCTCTACAACTACCTGAAGGGGGATTGTAGCCAGGAGGGAGTTGGTCTCTTCTCTCAGGCAACCAGCACCAGAACAAGAGGACACAGTCTCAAGCTGTGCCAGGGGAAGTTTAGGCTTGAGGTGGGGAGAAAGTTTTTCACTGAGAGAGTGATTCACCATTGGAAGGGGCTGCCCAGGAACGCGTTGGAGTCACTGTCCCTGGAGGTGTTCAAGAGGGGCTTGGATGTGGCACTTGGTGCCATGGTCTAGTCATGAGGTCTGTGGTGACAGGTTGGACTTGATGACCTTTGAGGTCTCTTCTAACCTTGGTGATACTGTGATACTGTGATCTAATCTGCCACATTGCAGGAATGGAGAGTTTATCATCTAAAGGTAAGACTTTTTTAACAGAAGAATTGCTACACGTGTAATTCACAAGTTTTCATTTTTCTTAGTGGCCAATGAATGTGATTTGTATCATTAAAGGTGGTGATTTCAGGTAGTCAAGAGGACTGAGGACCTGGAGAGAACCAAACACTGTTTCAATTATTTGCCTTCTAGCTTTAAATTCAGCTCTTCTCGGACCTGTGTGTAGCAGGAGAAAGTTCCACCCAGAGCAGCTCACAGTCCCTGTGCAAGCACACTGTGACATATTCCCCCTGACAAAGAGCTGACCCTGTGGCTGACACCTTTTCAGTGTCAATGTGTGCCCAAAGACCTGTTATAGCAATCCTCTCTGAAAACTAAGGCTTCAGTACACAAACTAGGAACACAGACATGCTTGCACTCCTGCCATTTTTTCTGTCAAATAAATCAATAGCTGCATGGTTTTTTCCCTCCCCAGTGCCTAGAACACAGAGATATTTCACCACCTAGTTCAGCTACTAATAGACTCTGCATTAGCTCAAGTGATGTGGTCTGTTTTTTTTAAAATAAGAAGAGATAAAATCATCACACCTGCAACTGTTACAGGATTTACCTGTCACTTATCACAGTCTAGGCCATATCAATATCAGCGCTTCCTTAGCAGGTCCCAAAATTACCCCAGTGCTTTGGTAAAAGGGGAGGTGAGATGGCTTTACTTATTTATTGCTTGCTTTAACCTACCTCATTATTATTTTAAAGACCATTTCTTATCCAAAAGGCAATTGGCAAATGACCCAAATGCATTTTTTCTGATTGATTGTATTTCTTTTGTGTATCTATATTCAGAAAACAAAAGGAGTGTGAGCTGGCAGTCTTGTCAACCAGTTGTGCTGGTATGGGCTGGGATAGTATTACTTTTCTTCACAACTGCTAGTATGAGGCTGTGTTTTAGACTTGTGCTGGAAACAGCACTGATAATACAGAGATATTTTAGTTATTATAAAGGTGGGTAAAAGAGGAGAGGAGAGGAGAGGAGAGGGAGAGGAGAGGAGAGGAGAGGAGGAGAGGAGAGGAGAGGAGAGGAGAGGAGGAGAGGAGAGGAGAGGAGAGGAGAGGAGAGGAGAGGAGAGGAGAGGAGAGGAGAGGAGAGGAGAGGAGAGGAGAGGAGAGGAGAGGAGAGGAGAGGAGAGGAGAGGAGAGGAGAGGGGAGAGGAGAGGAGGGGGGGGAGGGGAGAGGAGGGGGAGGGGAGGGGGGGGGGGGAGGGGAGGGGGGAGGGGAGGGGAGGGGAGGGGAGGGAGGGGAGGGGAGGGGAGGGGGGGAGGGGAGGGGAGGGGGAGGGAGGGAGGGGGGAGGGGAGGGGAGGGAGGGGAGGGGAGGGGGAGGGGAGGGAGGGGAGGGGAGGGAGAGGAGAGAGGAGAGGGAGAGGGGGAGAGGAGGGGAGGGGAGGGGGAGAGGAGAGGGAGAGGAGAGGAGAGGAGAGGAGAGGAGAGGAGAGGAGAGGAGAGGAGAGGAGAGGGAGAGGAGAGGAGAGGAGAGGAGAGGAGAGGAGAGGAGAGGAGAGGAGAGGAGAGGAGAGGAGAGGAGAGGGAGAGGAGAGGAGAGGAGAGGAGAGGAGAGGAGAGGAGAGGAGAGGAGAGGAGAGGAGAGGGAGAGGAGAGGAGAGGAGAGGAGAGGGAGAGAGGAGAGGAGAGGAGAGGAGAGGAGAGAGAGGAGAGGAGAGGAGAGGAGAGGAGAGGGAGGAGAGGAGAGGAGAGGAGAGGAGAGGGAGAGGAGAGGAGAGGAGAGGAGAGGAGAGGAGAGGAGAGGAGAGGAGAGGAGAGGAGAGGAGAGGGGAGAGGAGAGGAGAGGAGGGAGGAGAGAGGAGAGGAGAGGAGAGGAGAGGAGAGGGAGAGGAGAGGAGAGGAGGAGGAGAGGAGAGGAGAGGAGAGGAGAGGGAGAGGAGAGGAGAGGAGAGGAGAGGGAGAGGAGAGGAGAGGAGAGGAGAGGAGAGGAGAGGAGAGGAGAGGAGAGGAGAGGAGAGGAGAGGAGAGGAGATTCAAAGTTATGGCATTTGTTTTTAACATGTAACCTTTATGCATGATGGGACCTTGCTCTCTTGGAGGTGGCTGAGCATCTGCCTGCCAATGGGATGTTAATTAATTCCTTGGGTTTCCCTGCTTGTGTATGTGGCTTTTGCCTTACTTACTAAACTGTCTTTATCTCAAACCACAAGTTTCCTTACTTTTACTTTTCTGATTCTCTCCCCCACCCCACCAGAGGGGGACTGAGCAAGCAGCTGTGTGGGGCTTAGTTGCTAGCTGGGGTTAAACCACAGCAGTGCTTTAAGTGTTTTGCTTTAACCTTCCCATTCTGTTCTCTTTATCTGCCTGTGCACAGCATGGAGTGAGGAGTGTTGTAGCTTTGAGAGATCTCTAAAGGCATTATTTAACATCAGATACATTATGCATACAGTAGCACCAAGCTCTCTTTTCTGGTCATAGACAGCGAGACAAAGATTTCTTCCACTCTTCTATTGTGTATCACCATAGTCGTGGCAGAATTGGTAGCATCAGAAGTTGACCATCAGTCACTGTTCCTTACCTTCCATATCTTCAGTGAAGCTCTTAAGGAGAACAGGAGACAGGGTGATGTGTTGTAGTGGAAAACCATTTTGGGGATGGTTGTGGTCAAGGTTTAAGTGAATGGACAGAAATTTTATTGTCCATAATGACAAAATGTATTATGTGAATCTCTGGTAGACACTTTGATTCTCTTCATTTCAGGTGGATTTTGTTTGAACATTTGGGTGCACCCAGAGAGGGTGGATGGAAACCTGCTGCCATAAGGAGAGTTCTGCAGAAAAAGCATTTCTCACAGCTCTAGTTGAATCTATGGACACAATACCACTTGATTTACAGACTGTGCTCCAGTTTTAAAAAAGTTTATATTTATCAGCTCATGACTCACCTTGAAGGCTTACTTCTAATTACCTGACAGAGAAATAAGCTCTGTTGGTGTGTGCCTGCCACAATCACAAAAACCACTGAGAATTGATTTGAGTCTCCCTACCTCCACCAAGGAGCATTTAATAGTACAGAGTTTTCTGAACAGGGCTGTATAGAATGATGGAGTAAAATATTAAGTAAGGAATAACAGAAAGGTTTTTCAATTATCAACTGATATTTATGACAAAAATTCAAAAGAAACTAATACCAGCAGTAAATTATAGCAAGAATGGTGTCCTAGCTTACCTTTCAAAGAGTAAACAGAAAACTGAACAAAACCAAAAGACAATAAAACCAAAAAAAAAAAAAGCAACCAAGCAAACTGCAACAAAAACAAACAAACAAATAAATAACAACAGAAAAGTCATTGCTCTGTGAAGCCTGCCACACATATGCATTTTATGCCTCATTTGGCTACAACCTTTCACACTGACAAGGGCAGGAGAAATCAGGATTGGACTTGGAACCTAAGATAACGTCCATTGTCTCTCCTGGTGTGACTCAACAAAGATAAAATCACTTGCTGCTTGCCCAGACAATAGCTGATGTGCAGAGCCACTGGAAGGACTCTTGGAAGGTGCAAAGATAACATTGCTCACGGGACTGCAGCTGGCCTACAACAATGGCCCAAGGGCCCAGCATTCACACCTTCAGGACAAGATCATTTCCAGCCATCAGATACCCCAGGGAGGGAGGATGGTGAGACAATGGACTCACCACCTGTTTCCTGATGTGTAATGAGTGTGTGGGTAGGTAGATGGAGAAGGAGGAGGTGGAGGCCTCCTTCCCCCTCCATCCAGACCCTGTCCAAACTCACCTGAGTACACAGAAAGATTTCCTGGGGAACGATACCTGTATACTTACCTAAAGATGATTTCCCGGACCGATTTCCCAGGGAACAATACCTGGACACTTACCTAAAGATGATTTCCCAGAATGATATCCTGGGGAACAACAGCTGGACACTTGCCTAAGGACTTAAAAACTGTATAAAAGACTGGAGCAACTACTGGCTTGAGAGAAGAAAACTGGAGAAGAAAAATGCAGAAGAAAGAAGACGGCACCACACGCTGGAAAGATCACAGGGCAACACAACGGATCTTGGACTCTGAAAACCTTCTCTCCGTGCCCTAAGTTCCGCCTGCTGCAGCTCATGGAGCTGAAGAAGCTGCTTAGAGGACCTCATCCCTTCCACAGACAAAGCCTCAGCACCCCTTCCTCTACAGACCCAACATCTCCTGCAGCACCTTTCCTCCACAGACTCAAACTGTTTTGCGGGGGGTGAGGGGTGTGGTAATATAATTCCTTTCCTCTTTTCCTCTCTTCTCTATTTTCTCTCTGTCTCCTGATCCATCCACTTTATTTATGTAATAAATAGTCTAGCTGTTGATATTTTGGCCTCGTTTGTGCCTCTCATTTCACAACACGGGAATATTCATAAGAACTGAGTCTCTTTCCCTCTCCGGACCAAGACACACACATATGCATTTTATGCCTCATTTGGCTACAACCTTTCACACTGACAAGGACAGGAGAAATCAGGATTGGACTTGGAACCTAAGATAATGTCCATTTAAGATTTCCACCATAAAATGCTGCAGTGTATGGCTGTATTGTATGGCTCCTCAGTATTTGTTACATCTACCTATACATATGTCTTATAAAGAACCTATTTACTCTTTAGAACAAGCATTTACTGATTCTAGTCTGGCTTTTAGCTGACATCCTATTATACATATCTGGCTTTCTAACCAAGTATTTTTTCATTCACTCTAAAGCAAAGTGAAGAAAACCAAATTTAAGCACAATAGAAACAGAACACTGGAAAAAACCAAATGTTTTTTGGTACAAATTTGTTTTCCAGAAGGAATCTCAGCAAGTGTAGCCCAGCATACTATTTATTATACAAGAGTTAGGAAATGAGTAACAGAAGAAAGCCTTTAACCTAATTATGGTTTTCTTATTATTTTATTGGCACTATCAAATTTTCATGGCTGAGCCAGCACAACTGCTGTAGCCTTGCCTGCTGTCATTAGTCAATGTTATCTTTTATTTATATCAAATTATAAATGTATGTGTGGCTCTCTGCAAACAAACAAGAGATACAGCCCGTGCTTCTTGGCTAAATTTTATCAGTGCTATATTTTATGCAAAGCTCAGATGGCACTTTCTTCAAGGTCCTCCCACTGCTGAGATCTCCTCCAACCCACATAGCTAGCCATAAATTTGTATCTGTAAGAAACAATAAATTGCTCACCCTCAATTGCTGAGCTTTATCCCCTAGCTACCTATTCATTGAGAAGCTAGTCAAGTTTTCTGCAGGTAGACTTTGCAAGCATATAAGGCAACCCTTGCATGCTTTTGTACTAAGAGTGAAACCCATAAAGTTGGCCTCCTTTGTCATGTTCTTTTGGATCAAGGCATACCTTCCTCTTGTTTACAAGCTGACTTCAAGGCACAACACCACAGGGCACCTCGGTGGTAAGTTGTCAGCTGTCCTGTTCAGTCACAAAGTAGGACTTAATAGGCACTGCTGGTCACTGGAGTTAGGCCTCCAGAAAGACTTTGATGGGTGTGGTTGGAAGAGACCTCAAAGATCATCAAGTCCAACCTGTCACCACAGACCTTATGACTAAACCATGGCACCAAGTGCAACATCCAAACCCCTCTTAAACACCTCCAGGGATGGTGACTCCACCACCTCCCTGGGCAGCCCATTCCAATGGCTAACAACTTTCTCGGTGAAGAACTTTCTCCTCACCTCGAGCCCAAACTTCTCCTGGTGCAGCTTGAGACTGTGTCCTCCCTTTGCTCCCATTGTGCATATCACAATTGTGCCATTCAGATCTTGCATCTTCTTGGGGAAGAGTCCTTACAACATTGCTAAATGTCTGCATTAGTGAATGCCCAGAGCCATATGCATCCTTGCAAAGCTGAGCTCTTGCCACCATGGCCATTGTAAACACAAGACATGCTTTTGCCTGACTCACCTATAAGGCCCTGACAGATGTTTCCATCTGCCTCCAGCACAATCTGAAGCAACAGGGAAAAAAAAAAAAAAAAAAGGAGGTGATTTCCTCTTTTATCCAAACATCAGCCAATATGTGGAAGAGTAGTGAGCTATTCTATACTAGCCAGTTAGAAGAGGATATGCCAGGAAAGCTATATTGCTGTCTCTAACCCAAGTGCCCTAAACATCATCTTGCTCAATCAATCTATCTCTTTCTCCAGGTCAATAAATAGAGAGCTACTTCACACAACAAGAATGATTAAAAGTACCTCTATGAGCCCCGAGGAACATATTCTAGAAGTCATATCATCAGTATCTGTACTCAGCTGGAGCTTGTACAGCCAGCATCATCTAGGATTTCTGACTAAGCTAAAGCAGGATATGATAAGGGATGGGAAGAGACATTTTATGTGATGGGATATGATTTACTGAACCATCATTTATGGTTGTTTTGCTTAGCAACACACCCCTGGAGGGCTCCATATATTACTTTTTATAAAAATACTGGGTTTACTATATACCCAGAAACCCAGGATTTATGGTGGAGCATGTGAAATGGTAGAAATAAAAAATAAAAGCACTTTCTTTAATGTTGGCTTTTGGGGGGAACAAAAGGGCTAAACTCAGTATAACATGAACATAACACTTGGTACATGACAGACAACAAATGTTTGTGAAAAATGTGCACACTGCTATAAGTTAAAATGCACTGCAGAGTTTTAGAATTAATTAACATCCTTTACTGTTCATTATTTTCTGATTTTTTCACAGAATTCCAAAAGGAATTCTAGCCATAGAATTACTTTTAACACTACAGATAGAATGTCCTGTTTGAACATGAGCTTGCAGTGCGCCCAGGCAGCCAAGAAGGCCGATGGCATCCTGGCCTGTATCAGGAATAGTGTGGCCAGCAGGAGCAGGGAGGTCATTCTACCCCTGTACACTGCACTGCTTAGGCCACACCTTGAGTACTGTGTCCAGTTCTGGTCCCCTCAGTTTAGGAAGGATGTTGACTTGCTGGAACGTGTCCAGAGAAGGGCAACAAAGCTGGTGAGGGGTTTGGAATACAAGCCCTATGAGGAGAGGCTGAGGGAGCTGGGGTTGCTTAGCCTGGAGAAGAGGAGGCTCGCGGCAGAACTTATTGCTCTCTACAACTACCTGAAGGGAGGTTGTAGACAGGCAGGGGCTGGTCTCTTCTCCCAGGCAACCAGTACCAGAACAAGAGGACACAGTCTCAAGCAGCACCAGGGGAGTTTTAGACTGGATGTTAGGAAGAAATTCTTCATAGAGGGAGTGATTGACCATTGGAATGGGCTGCCCAGGGAGGTGGTGGAGTCGCCATCATTGGAGGTGTTTAGAAAGAGACTTGATGGGGTGCTTGATGACATGGTTTAGTTGATTAGATGGTGTTGGATGATAGGTTACATGCGATGATCTTGAAGGTCTCTTCCAATGTGGTCTATTGTGTTCTATTCTATTCTATTCTATTCTATTCTATTCTATTCTATTCTATTCTATTCTATTCTATTTTGTCATCTTTGTCTTCCTCTAAAGCCATTGAAGGGAAGGAGAGACTGTTCCATAACTGGATAAGAGATTTGGAGCTTAAAGAAAAATATTATAAAACTCTAGCATGTGCTTGTTAACATTTGAAAAAAATTTGCATAACAAGCTTAGAGGAATGGAATAAATATGGATTAACCAGCCATTAACTAATCAAAATCTTTTAAACATCCATTATTCATAATAGGCTGTCCAGCCTTTTCAACAGAGAAAGGTCTTTTATTCTGTCTTATTCTTAAGACTTTACTAAACTGTAGACACAGTTGGTATTAACTTAAGGCACAATTTGCATGATGGTGAAAACTTAAAGTACTCCTGAGAACTGACTGACCTCAGTCAATTTTAACTGAATAGGAGGGCATTCACACACCAAATCCTGTGGTTCACAGCTCACTTTCCTTTCAATGAGAGACAGGCACCTAAGTAGCATTTTGCAGGTTTAAATCTACCTGCTTTGTGATCTTGAAGTAAAAAGTCATTATTGCTTTAGCACCCAGGCCCTGACTAATAGAAGAATTTAAGCAGATCTTTATTTCAGTTTGCAATGATGAGACAGTTTTTGCCTGAAGAAAGAATTTATTGGTTTTTTATTGGTGTTATTTCTTTCCTATGAGTGCCCCCAAACTTATCTCTGCTACCTTTCACCCTAGTTGCTCCTTTGGGGAGGAAAAAAAAAAAAAAGCCACAAACAGCTACAGAAACTTACATTTTATTCTGCTTTTTCTCATATGATACATAACATATTTGTGGGAATGCATTCTTGTTTGGTTTTGGGTTTGTTTCTTTAATAATAGAAAGTACAGCCTACAATTGGATACACCCCAGACTTTGAACATGGTCACTTGAGTAATCTTAATTATATTGATGCCCCTTCACAGCTTCCACTGTTACACACATATAGTCTGTCAAGCCCAGGTGAAAGGTCAAAGGGAGTGTTTTGACTTGGGAAATCTTGCACATAAAAAAATGTATTTCCCTCTTTTTCTTCAATATGAAAGATAATTTAACAGCTGTTCAGTAATATAAGGTAATGGATTGCAAACATTCCAAAAGCCAATTATTAATCTGATATTGAAAAGTTTCTTCCATTCCTTGTAAATATGCTGCAAGATCAGCTCTGGATAATTGCACTTTCTGTGAGGATTCTATGCTAGCTATGGTTTAAAAGTCATTCTTTAACACAATACTGCAGCAATGTCATGAATCACAGAATCACCGAATCACCAAGGTTGGAAGAGACCTCAAAGATCATCAAGTCCAACCTGTCACCACAGACCTCATGATAAAACCATGGCACCAAGTGCCACATCCAAGCCCCTCTTGAACACCTCCAGGGGTGGTGACTGCACCACCTCCCTGGGCAGCCCATTCCAATGGCTAATGATTCTCTTAGTGAAGAACTTTCTCCTCATCTCAAGACTAAACTTCCTCTGATGCAGCTTGAGACTGTGTCCTCTTGTTCTGGTGCTGGTTGCCTAGGAGAAGAGACCAACCCCTCCCTGGCTGCAACCACTCTTCAGGCAGTTGTAGAGAGCAATGAGGTCTCCCCTGAGCCTCCTCTTTTCTAGGCTAAACAATCCCAGGTCCCTCAGCCTCTCCTCATAGGGCTTGTGCTCGAGAACTCTCCCCAGCCTCATTACCCTTCTCTGGACATGTTCAAGTGTCTCAATGTCCTTCTTAAACTGAGGGGCCAAGCATGAGGGACTAAGCATGAGGATACAAGCATATGAGAACATTTAACACATGTTAACTGTCTGCATGAGTTAAAAGAAAAATCATGGAGTTGTATTTAACAAATGTGGTGCTGGCAAAGGACTCCTATTTTCAGTATTTAGGGGTCCTATGCAGCTGCCACAGTTTAGGCCCAGCCAGCAGCTGAGTCCTGCTCTGCCACCGACACACTCTGCCTGTCTTTCCTCTGCCATGGCAGGATGAGATTATAGAAAGGAAAATTGGGGGAAAATGTAAAACCTCTGAGGTTAAGATAAGGAGAGTTTAAGGAAACAATAACAATTTTGAAAAGAAATAGTAATTAAGTGATGTATAAAGTGAGTGATACAAAACGTGAAGCTCTCAACCGAAAGCTACTGCAATTGCCCAAGTTGAGGTGAGAGGATAGAATAGAATAGAATAGAATAGAATAGAATAGAATAGAATAGAATACAATACAATACAATACAATACAATACAATACAATACAATACAATACAATACAATACACCAGGTTGGAAGAGACCTTCAAGATCATCACATCCAACCCATCAACCAATCCAACCCACCTAAACAACTAAACCATGGCACCAAGCACCCCATCAAGTCTCCTCCTGAACACCTCCAATGAAGGTGACTCCACCACCTCCACGGGTAGCTGATTCCAATGGGCAATCACTCTCTCTGTATAGAACTTCTTCCTAACATCCAGCCTAAACCTGCCCTGGCACAGCCTGAAACTGTGTCCTCTTGTTCTGGTACTGGCTGCCTGGGAGAAGAGACCAACCTCTGCCTGGCTACAACCTCCCTTCAGGTAGTTGTAGAGAGCAATAAGGTCACCCCTGAGTATGGTATCAAATATCCCACTGTGTGGTTCAGCTGGCTATCTTGGGTGTGGCCGCTTCCAACTTGTTGTGGGAAAATTAACTCTGTCTTAGACAAACCCAGGGCAGAACTCTATTCAGTTTAATAAAACAAGACGTGATAGGCACTGCAACACACACAAAAAAAAGGTATACTGACATTCAACCCTATTTCTTACTGTCAAAAATTAATTTGCATATCAGCCAGATGATATGCCATCATTCCACAAACACTTTAGTCTCATAGAAATCAGTGGCAATTCTCAGAAGGGTTATAATGCTTTTGTTGCTTGATCTGACACACATTTCCCTTCACGTCCCCACTTTCTCTTTGCCACATTGCTAACTTTGGTTCCAAAAAATACCATGGCAACAAACGTATTAAAGTGGTTTTCGTATTCATCATTGTCCCACTCTGATCCTCTGTGTGTCTATACAACTGCTATCATCAGTGAAAATAAAGGGGCAAAGGTGAGATGGGGCCATCATTTCTGGCAGCATTACAAATATAGAATAGAATAGAATAGAATAGAATAGAATAGAATAGAATAGAATAGAATAGAATAGAATAGAATAGAATAGAATTACCAAGGTTGCTAGAATGATTGTGAAAATATGACATACATATCAGTGTAAAAAAAGTTTCCTTGATAAAACCATTTGCCTAGAAAGTATTATACTTCTCAAAGGTTATAGATGTTATTTTCTAGTGTATGACAACTGAATAGTTCACTTGTTTTCCAACATTTCTATTTTTAAAGTATTTGAAACTTGATATGTAGGGAAAGCTTTATTGTCTAAATATTTAGTACTTGTTGACAGAGTATGAAACAGATTATGACCATAATTTCCAATATATGGTAAACAGAAATAGAAAGGACACAGTTGCTCATTAAGATCCCTCCCAAACTCTCCCAGATATTTCAACATGTTAATTCCTTTCTCACATTTTTCCATAGTTCTGGTTTGTAAATATGCTAAAAATCTACACTGTTTTTATTCCTTGGTTTTACTGGTGGATGAAGGACCGTGAACGTGATACCTGGTGAGGATTCTCTTTTCCTTTTCTCCGAGTTTGGTATAGACTGAATGTCATGGGCTAATGTGAGACAATGAACAGTGTAGGTACATTGTTCCTCTCACCAAGCTTCAGAAAAACTGGTGCTGTGTTAGTGATGAGGCTACTGACAGCTGTCTTTTAGAATCCTAGAATCATTTTGGTTGGAAAAGGCCTTTAAGATCATTATGCACAACCATTATCAAAATCTACAAAATCTGGTGCTAAACCATGTCCCTTAGCACCACATCTAAGTGCCTTTTAAACACCTCACCAGAGAGCCTATTCCAATGTCTGATAAGCCTTTCAGTGAAGAAGTTTCTTCTAATATCCAATCTAAACCTTCCCTGGTGTAACTTGAGGCCATTTACTCGCATTTTGTGACTCGCTACTAGGAGAACCCTAAACAACCCCAGCTCCCTCAGCCACTGCTCATAAGACCTGTTCTCCAGATCCTTTACAACCTTTGATGCCCTTCTCTGGACCCAGTTCCAGACCTCAACATCATTCTTGTAGTGACGGTCCCAAAACTGAGCTCTGTACCAAGGCATGGCCTGACCAGGGCTGTGTCACAGTGGAAAATGCCACACAGAGCAGTACCATCTCTGGTGGTTTTGACTGAAAAACCTACTTAGAACCAGAGGGGAATTTTTTTTTCAGTCCAGAGTTTACTGAAATCTAATAAGACTATGGCAAATATAAAAATAGAATAGAATAGAATTAAACAGGTTGGAAAAGACCTTTGACATCATCGAGTCCAACCTATCATCCAACACTATCTAATCAACTAAGTCAGCTAAGGGACAATACTAGAATAAAAGACCCAAGACTTCTGCTCCTCAAATGCCTACCTGTGACACTGTAGAGGCTTTTGCAATGCAAACAGAAAGTTCTGGTTTTCTCCTGCAGGAGACAATGGTCCACCTGCATAATGCATGCTACTGAAAGACATTACACAATCTGGGGAGTGAAGTAAATAAGTAATAAAAAAATGTTGCATTACTTTCTGATGTATAACTGCCTGCAATATAATTCATCCCTCAAGCAAAATGAAACATTCACCTACAACAGCTATGTGGTTACTATGAATAATTGAAATGACCACCAAATCTGTAGCTCAAACCCATCTTAACGTTTTCAGAGAGGAAAGGAGAGACTTAAGTGCTTGTATTGTAGAAAACAATGGCATTCACTGTTCTGGTTCTGTACAGAGGTAAATTCAGACAATTATCAGCTAGCCTATATTATAGGAGATACATATTTTTTTAACCAGTTGTTATTCCACAGGCATTAATATTAATGTAAAGACAGTCTCTAAAAGGCAGAGACCTGGACAAACAAAACTAGTAAAGCCAGGTCAAACAGAATAGCCCTTGTGCTCTGGGTTGACACAGCAGGTGCTACCTCATGAACAAGACTCTTTATCAAAACATCACTCCTCTGAGGAATCCAAGAAGCCTCCTTCAAAGACCAGTTCTGGCATATTTCAAAAAAATCACTGCTGAGAAACTATCCCAACAAGTGGAGATTTATCCTATACTATAAAAAGTAATAAGCATGGCTGTTATGTTGTATTTGTCTTGATTTGAAAGGAAATCCTCTCCTTCTTGTCAACTTTGACACATTTTACAGTACTTATTTACATTATTTGTTCCATTAATAGCTAGGTCTTGTGATCTTTATAATTAACACATCACATTGATCACAGCCAGCAAAGCCTCTCTTCTCCCCTCTGTCATATCGCCAGCTTTTGTTCTGGTAGAGCAAAGGGTGAAAATGTGTGAGAGAGAACATCAACATCCCCTTTTCTGGGGGATGTGGATACCACATGAGCACATGGCTGGCCAGCTCCATGGCCCTGGACTTACAAGGGGATGGCCAGTCTAGCTACAGAGAGGTACAGAACCACGTGGATACAGGAGCTGGGCAGGTAACCTGTGCATCTATCTGTGGAAAATGTGTCAACCTGACACATGACCACTATTGGAAGGTCAGCTTGTAATGGAAGTGAAACACCCGAAGAAAGAATCTGGGGAGCTCTATTACTTGAAACTGTTTCAGTACCCTCCTTTCCTCCTGTTTCTCTGAGGTATATTTCCAGTGATTACACTAACAAATGTGACTTGTGAGTCAAGGTGATTGGTCATGCCTAGCACCTACTTCACTACACTTGCTTTTGGTAGAAGCAGAAGGTAGTCAAGGATCTGTTGCTGGCACATTTGCAATGTCCAGAAGCTGTTTTCTGCAAAAAGAATTATTTTCTAACTATTTGAGACTAGCTTCTTATCCCTTCTGCTGTTTGAGCAGTGAAGAAGGCAGTATGCCAATAAGCAATACGGCCATATGGTTTGCCTTACCCTGGAAATGTCAGCCAGTAGAACTTTGAGGATACTCATGCCTACTGTTTAAGCATTTGTTGTGGTTGTGGTGTTAGGAAGGTACGAACCTCATTGTCTGCGTGCTTGTAACCAGCCATGACCAAGCTGACTGATAGGGACTCCAGTAACCTGTACTGTCTGACAACTGTTAGTATTCTCTTCTGACACCTCTGCATAACAACATTGCATTGTATCCTTTTTTCTGATGCACAGGGTGGTGGTGGTGGTGAAATCAGAAAAAAAGTCCTAGTCAAGAAATAACAGGGCTTTCCTTACAGGTTTGCAGTTTTGAGCCCATCTAGGATAAGATGGAATGCAGAACTTAGTTTAACTCTTTAAGGAAGAGTGTGTCTTCCCACTGCACAACTATGTAGTGCAATGGGATCATATGACTAGCAGGAGATTGCTTTCTTCTGCTCTGTCCTGGGAGTAACCCATTCCCAGAAAGTGAGGAAGAACAGGTTTTTGCATTCATGATAGATAAGCATTAAATTATATTGGAGACTTTAAAGTATTTGAGCTCATTCAACTTAAGGTCCTGACTTTGGATCTCTCTAGTTCCACTGAATCCCATCTGTGTTCACATAGCAACTGGGATCCACCAAGGCACAGGATCCATTAAGGAGAGAGCCTGGCTTCATTCATGTAGAAACATAAACGGTTAGGAAAATTTCTGCATATCAAAGATACCCTAAAATAGGAAAGCATTAATTGCCAGAAGTTAAAGTGCCTTTAATATTTATCATACAGTTAATATGCCTCTTCAGAAAAATCCTTTGAGGGAAATAATAAAGGTCAATAAAGACCTGATGAATCCTGAATGGAGAAGTACTTATTTTTCTGTCTATGCATCTCCTAGGGATGACAGCAAATCTGCAGGCATACATTAGCAATGGCCCAGGGTATTCTCTGGAATTAAGGAAAGGGGAAGATATTTTCAAACACAAAAGCAAAGATTGGGCACTGCCACAATGTTAATTACCAGGCAATGCATTAAGCCACACATCTGCCTTTCCAGAAACACCATGTTCACAGAAAGAAAAAAATTAGTAACATACTATTTATCAAAATAATGTGCATAAAATTCACCCAGACCATGCCATCTTTAAGAAAATATCATCCATCTACTGCAGAAAAATAATTACCCAACTCTTTTAAACTGTGTCAATACTAAGCTGAATTTATTTATTGAGAGCACATTTAATTATGAAAAAGGGCACGAAAAGAAGACAAAACCATAGGGAAATTATCAAACTGTTAATAAAAAGTTTGGATGCACTGTATAATTCCAACTCCTCCAGGAGCCAAATATTCTCTGCTTCTTTTACATATAGAAAGATGCCCTCGATTTGAAACCTGTTTGTCATAAATGGCATTGAAATTACAGCTGATGCAAAAACTCAGTATCAGTACCATGAAGTAAGCAGGGGATATGGATAAATAATATTTGTCTGAGAACTATAATTATTAGATTCCCTATGGACCCTATACTAATGTTTCCTAGAGCTCACTAAGTGCTTATTAGTACCCCTGTATAATGAAAGTTGTCACCTGCACTATGAAGCTCTTCTTATCATTTATAATTAGAACTCACATACAGCCTGTTCAGGACTTTATTTTGTACAACATTGCTAAGTCACCCTTGTATAATACCACACTGACTGTGCAAGACCCATGTTACTGTAGGATTTCTTGCATGATTTTTTCTTCCATGAAATTAAGTCCTTCAGACATGAGCATTTGCTTCCTCCACTGGTGCACACTTACCCAAATATATCGATATTGCTGTCAGACTCTTCCAGCTTCCTCTCACTTATATAATTTCCAGAAATAAACTCTTCAGACATTTTAATGGTAGATTCCAGTTAAGCTTCACAGGGATCTGATAGAGTTCGGTATCTTCAGCTGGCAGCTTGAATGAGAATATGTATGTGCCACTAGGCTGCTTGTCCCCTCTCTAGGCTTGACTAGAAACAGAAGGGTCTGCAACTTGAAAGTCATTTTTACTAAGTTTATTATTGACTAGAGTGGTTCCACTAGGCATCCATCTGGATCCTGAATGCTTCCCAACACCACCCACTTCTATTTTACAATCTGAAGTTAAATGTTAAATTAAATAAGCTGAAGCTTGGTGAAAGAAATTCCATCTCATTCCTTGAGGCTTTTCAGTGCAGTCTATGCAGTCCCTATATTCAAATATATCCAATGTAAACAAATTTTCTCATTCATGCATTATGACTGTGGTGTCATACATTTATTTGGAAAAAAAAAAAAAAAAAAAAAAAAAGCCGTCTAAAAGTTTCAGGAAAGTTTCTTCTGAACCTTGTCATAACTGAGGTAACATCAATATATCAGTAGTAAGCAGAAGCGTTGGCCAATTTCTTTAATGTGCCCATTTCTGGAGAAGCTGAGTGTTGCTTATTATTCTTATTACATAAATCCTTTGTGCTTGATATGTCTCGATAGAATAGACTCTTAACTAAAAGCAGTATCACCAAAAGAACTGACTGAAGTTGGTAAGTCATCAAAATGACAAGAAATGCATACTTAGAATCATAGAATCAGTCAGGATTGGAAGGGACCACAAGGATCATCTAGTTCCAATCCCCCTGCCATGGGCAGGGACACCTCACACTAGATCAGGCTGGCCAGAGCCTCATGCAGCCTGCTCTTAAACACCTCCAGGGATGGGGCCCCAACCACCTCCCTGGACAACCCATTCCAGGGCTTCACCACTCTCATGGTAAAGAACCTCCTCCTCACGTCCAGCCTGAATCTCCCCACCTCCAGCTTCATTCCATTCCCCCTAGTCCTATCACTACCTGATATCCTAAGAAGTCCCTCCCCAGCCTTCTTGTAGGCCCCCTTCAGATACTGGAAGGCCACAATATGGTCACCTCGGAGCCTTCTCTTCTCCAGACTGAACAGCCACAACTCTTTCAGTCTGTCCTGATAGGAGAGGTGCTCCAGCCCTCTGATCATCCTATTGTTTTATTGTCAGCTACATGATTGAAAAAAAAAGAGAGAGTTGTTAAATACTTTTAAAATTCACTGCAGATACAAAATGAAAATAAAGTGATTTGTTTGCAGGGAATGTTTGACACCAAAGTAGAAGTTAATCTTTCAAATCTCTGGCTTTCAATGGCCTTTTGAAACCTATCCTTCAGTCACTGATTTAGATTTTCAATTCTTGATGTTTTGTCAAAAATTTATGTGCTTCATGTGCTTTACCTCCTACTTCACATATACTATCTTTTATTGAAAACACTCAGCTTAGATTAGGAAGAATCAACAGATGATTATCTGCCCATTTAATCTAATCATTTGGCAAGGAGAAATTCTAGCTTCTTGGCAGCAGTTATTTATACAGAAGAAAACTGCCGATAAAGAACAGCCAGCCCTTACAGTGGGAGCATCTGAAATATCTGTAACAAGTCTTGATATAAAAGAGTAAGGGTTTGGATGTTGGCTTTATTTATTAAAGTACCCCCTTTTTGAGCAAATAATCTTGAAGAGTATTGTTTAAGTCAGTGTATTAATTAAATTCTACCTAAAAATCTCATATTCTAAATGTCATGATTTATTTATTTTGGTTGTAAGATTTGTTGTAGCAACTCAATACAGTTGGATGCCTTTCCTTCTCATTTCATCACAACAACGTTCTTATATCCTTCCTTCAGTACATAAGCCTGTAAAGTAACCCCTGTTGATTTAAAGTCAATGGCAAACCCATGGTTTTTCATACAAAAAATTGCTTCTTTAAGAAAAGCAAAATGATAAATGGCTTTGTTTAGAGTATTTGTTCTATGCAAATAAAACATTTTAATGTAAAAGTGAATTCAATAGAGTTCTGTTAAGGTTTCACGAGGCTTTGGTAATTCACAGACATAGTAACCAACCAGACTTGACAATGCTGTGGGCATGCCTGGTTACCATGTCCTCTCATTGACAAGACACCTAGCTATTCTTTAAAGTACAAAATAAGTAGTAGTCATCTCAAATAACTTGAAATGAAGCAAATGCTTCATGATCAAGGAGGACTGTAATGAAAAATAGAAGGAAGAAAGCTATGTGAAGATATGGAAAGGCTTAAAAAGAACAGTTATTGAAATACAGCATTGCAAAGCCACATGAGAGGAGCAGGGGAAGAAAGATGACATCTGATGAAGCTGCTGAGAATACAAATATATTCCTTTTTTGCAGTGTGCAAAAAAAAAGAAAAAGATGGCTGGGAAAAGAGAGGCCCAGCTTACCTTCAGGCAGAAGTATAAGGACAACCTTTGATCTTCTGAAAACTTCTTTCAAATAGACCAGGAGTTGAAAAGTTGAAAAGTACAGGAAGCAGAAAAAGAACATAAAAGCAACAGCTGCATTCTCCTGCAACAATGGAGCCATGCAAGTTGTGAAAGAGAAAGCAGGAGAAGGAAAGAGAGAAAGAAAGACAAAAATCTCATTTTCTAGGCAGAAAGGAAAGCTTATCAGCCCAGCTGGCAAAGTCCTGATAGATCACAGTGGAATGGGTAAATCCCCCCATCTTCAAAATAAAATATCATAGTATCATAGGATCAGTCAGGGTTGGAAGGGACCACAAGGATCATCTAGTTCCAACCCCCCTGCCATGGGCAGGGACACCCCACACTAGATCAGGCTGGCCAGAGCCTCATCCAGCCACCTTAAACACCTCCAGGGACAGAATGGCCTAACTGAAAGAACAAATCCATGTGAGGAAAGGTACAAGATAAATTAATATACTTATAACTTGCTCATTTATGTACCTCTGAAACAGTGTATGTTTGCGTAATGAAAGGCAAAACCACAGTGTCTGTCAGTCAGCTTGCAGCTCCAAGTTGTAAACGTCCTCCTTCAAGATGTTTGAAGTTTCGATAGACAGGATTTGTCAAGAAAAATTACACAGAAGATTGGAAGCACAGGAGTGAGTCACACTGACATTTTAAGGAATTTGAAAAAAAGAGCAGTGGAAAGCTACAAAACTCTCTGTCCATGTAGATTTGTTTATGCCCTACAAATAAACTGTAAGATCTCTTCTCATTCTTCCAATACTTTCATCATTAACATTAGATTTCATAACTCTCCATAGAGTTTTGTTTTATCGCCATAGCCACAGCAGCATTTTAATAGTTTGCAGCTGGTAAATAATTAAAATTGCAGAGTGGCCATACATAGTCACTAGTACCTATCAACCAAAACCACAGTTTAACTGAAAAACAGATAGAAGGATGGAAATAATTTGCAACATACAATATATATTTTCATTAAATATTTTATATATATTTCTGCATTCAGTGTTTAGCGACCTCCATAGAAATAACCAGTATTGGGTGGTTAAAATTGTATAAGATTTAATATAAAATATAGGACTAAACTGAAGAAGATGTAAAGAATTTATATCGAGTTCACTTTCTAATTAAGGGGATACAAATTGGATTGCATTGATCCAATTAGTAGTGTTTTTCTCTAATCCTTCTCAATTGTTTTTATGATGCTGTGATGATTGCCATTAGCTAAACTGCCTTCTATGGGAAGGGAGATTTCACTTCCTATCTGACTGAAAGAGAATGAAACATTAATAGCATGGATGTATCCCTTTGAGCACAGATCGCTTCTTTCTGTTTGATCAGAAAGTGGCAGAAACATTTCAGTGAATCCCTGTTTGCACTCGTACAAGCTAGCGAGAGACTGAAGACTAAAAAGACCTGAGAAAGCTGTCTTTTTCCAAGACAGAGCCAAGCAAGCACTAATTTGAGAAAATGTCATAAAACATTTTCAAAGCTGACCTTAAAGCCTTCTGAAGTTTTGATTCCTAATCTTTGATATATTTTCAGGGAAAATGCTTTCCAGATGATCTCTCCACAGAATTTTGGGAAATCAGAGAATTAAAATACTTGAGATAAACTCCACAGCAAAGAAGTAGCCTAAATCTTTGTGACCTTCTTGAAGATCTTAGCCGCACTCCCTCTTTGCACTCTAAAACCTGCCTAGCCATGTTACCTTGATGTCTTTCCTCATTTATAATATCATAGTATCATAGAATCAGTCAGGGTTGGAAGGGACCTCAAGGATCATCTAGTTCCAACACCCCTGCCATGGGCAGGGACACCCCACACTAGATCAGGCTGACCAGAGCCTCATCCAGCCTGGTCTTAAATATCTCCAGGAATGGGGCCCCAGCCACCTCCCTGGACAACCCATTCCAGGCTTTCACCACTCTCATGGTGAAGAACTTCCTCCTCACATCCAGCCTGAATCTCCCCACCTCCAGCTTCATTCCATTCCCCCTAGTCCTATCACCACCTGATGTCCTGAGATGTCCCTCCCCAGCCTTCTTGTAGGCCCCCTTCAGATACTGGAAGGCCACAATTAGGTCACCTCTGAGCCTTCTGCTCTCCAGACTGAACAGCCCCAACTCTTTCAGTCTGTCCTGATAGGAGAGGTGCTCCAGCCCTCTGATCATCCTCGTGGCCCTTCTCTGGACACATTAATACAATGCCAGCCATTTCAACATAATGTTGACAATCTCTCCTCAGCAGACCAGCACCTACAGATAATTCCACAGTTCCTTTAAAAGAGGAAAATCCTCTGTAGTTAAGTAATGGTAATCTGCCACATGCTCAGAAGGGGCAAGATTTGAACTATCTTGACTTACAATAACGGGACAGGAGATTTAATAGATTTGAAATCTTCAATGAAAAGCATTTTTTTCCCATTTAACTTCCACAGTGAGACGTATATTCTCCTGTTAGCCCTACTCTGACAATTCACCATTATTTAAAATACAGCCAAGATGTTAAACACCACCTGGAGTCAAATATTTGCGGCACATCTCAAGGCAGAAGGCTGTGGTTAGTCATAGGAAGTGAACATTTTCATTTAATGATGATTCATAATTTCAGATCTTTACAGAGAGAGGCTACAGAATCCTGGAATCAAAGTTAATTTTGGTACATTCAGAGTTTTTCAGATTTTCTATTGTTAAGATAAATGTTTCCTGTAATATGTATCCTTTGTTTAAAAACTGCACACACACAACAAAATTACTCCTAATGATAATAAGCTTGTAGCTATGGTATAGTGAATTTTTGCCTTGAAAGAAGGAAAGCTTTGAGGTCTAAATCCTTTTTGAAATTGAAAACTTCTGAAGTGATTATAATTCTGATCAAAGGAACATAGAGGGGAAAAAAAGCAAAATTAGGAAATCATAGGTGAGGTTCAGCCTACCTTCACAGATCCAGGGTTTGGGGGTTGAGATCATTAGTCTTAAGTAAAAACAGTCTCCATCTGGAACAAGATCTATCTGTTATCTGAGGAAAGTGGAATCAAGAATCAAGAATTAAATGTTAAATTGATGGAAGTCACATCAGTAGCAGCACAAAGAGTTTGCTTAGACCTGTAGCAAGATTTATCTCATGGTAGTTATCAGATTAATTGCATTTATTCCTGAGGAATTTGAAAACCAAGATACTTCACTCTAAATATGAGCCTGTTACCATGGGCTTAAGTGTATCTCATAATTTTTATCATTACCATAAGAAACCATATGTCTTTCAAAAGTGGATTATATAAATTGAAACAATAGATTACTGGAAAGAAGAAGAAAAAAAGTAAAATGAAAAAAAAAAAAATTAAAAGTAACATGACAATTTGTATTTAAAATTAAAGAAATGTATACATAAAGGTGCCTAAATGAAAAATCTGAATTTCAGTAGATTCAGTAGAGCATACAGGAAAACTCAGAATTTGAGACAACCCCAGATGAGAGAGCTAGAAAGTAATAGTTATCAGGAAATCAACACATGCACTGTCTGCTGAGATGTGATAAGGAGGCATCAAGTACATCAGTGAACAATTTGAGACACTTGAATAGAAAAAGAACAGGGACATACCTAGAGATGTTCCATGCAGAATGAGAGAACTTGCTGAATATTTGGAGACAAGAATGAATATGTAAAGTCAAGCATTGCTAAAGGAATATTCTAACAGTATATAAAAGACATTCTAATCATCACATCTAATTGCAAAGATGAATAAAGCTCTAAAATGGCTCAAATGTCTTAGGTATAAAGAAGAATAATTAACAATCAAATTGAAAGCTGCTATCTTGACAGATGATGTATATTAAGACAATGAAAATGCAGACCATCATTTCAATGCTAAAGAGAATTTCAGATTATTTTAAGCATGCCATTCTTATTGTGAAACTTTAAGTGATTTTAAACTGAAATTGGTTTAACAACATTTTCTTTAAAGTTAGAACTTGCCTTGTGTGTCTTTTTCTATCTTCAGCTCAGCTCCTGCCTGAATTTAAGGAATGAACTTTCAGAAGTAACTCTGTCTAAGTTTAGTTACTGAAACCAGGATGTCCTCAATCACAACTCTTCCTTGTTTAAAATTAGTCAGTTTGTGTTTTGTGCAAGATCTTGTAAGAAGTCTGCAGTTAATGCTCTTGCTGGCAGCAGTGGAATCGGAGGCAAGTCTACAGTACAGTAATCAGAGAGTATGTCTAAATGAACAAGTAATTTAACATAAGAGGGATTCAAGGGGTTCACTTCAAACCATACCATTGCTCCAAAAGGAAATTATTAATCTAGATATGATATCTTTGGATCAGTCAAGATTTACAGTAAGCTACAGCAGGTTATAATGATGAAACTCATGGAAGGCTCTTTAGCCTTCAAACACATTTACTTTGATGATTTAGTCTCCTGAGCAACTCAAGGCATGGAATTCACGGTTATCTTTGCTCTGTATCCATATGTAACATATTCTATGGTGTGGGGTTTTTTTTGTTTGGTGTTGGGTTTTTTGGTTGGCTGGTTGTTTTTTTTATATATATAATTTATTTTATTATGTCACATATGGAGAATACACTAATTCTGCTGGTGATGGATTCCAACAATTGCTCATCAACATCACTGTGGAAAATGTGCACTTCAGTTTTTATCCTGAATCTTTTCCCTTTTCAACTCAATGCCCTTCTCTGACCAATTCAAGATTCCTCTACTTTCATCAGCTTACTTACAGGCTGCAACCAAGTTACCTCTGAACTTTTTCTTTGATAAATGCAAATTGAATTATTTGTTTTAATTAGCTGGACAAGGAGGGAGGCTGAGACACTTAAATTTATCATTTACAGCAATAGTCAAGAAGGATGCCAGTCTCACTCATGCAGGTTCTGGCTGAATGTACCAAGGCTATGCAGAGCTTAAGAACTGTGTAATAAAAAACACTGGTGTGTCTGTCTTCAAAATATGGAAAGAAATCCGAATTACAGCTAGGCAGCTATCACAGTGCCCAAATTAAATTCCTCTAAAACAAACTACTCTAAGAAAAGGAGCATTAGCATCAGGATGAGGTGTCCTGTAGGCAGAACGCTGAGACAAAATGACCAGACAAAATAATGATTGAGCATCATGAAATTTTTAATAAGGCTTGCAGGTCTGCTCAGGAAAGCAGACAATGGAGAGAAAAAAATGCAAGCAGAAGTTGCTCACTTATCATTAACACAGAATGTCACAGTTTTTTGTCCTGCAAGCAAAGTACCGCTACAGTTTAGGAGGAAGGCCAGTCATGGCTAGTGAAATGGCACCAGAGCACACTGGGTTAAGCAACATGGGATGGAAACTTTCAGCTGAAAAACAATTGTGGAATTGACAGACAACTCAAACCAGAGACATTAGATATACTCTATTGACTACATGAAAGGTTTTCACTTTGCAGGTCAACTGAGATCACTCAACTCAAGGAGCAATAAATAGTTCCTTCTGAAAGCTGGAAAAAACTGTAATCAATACCTCTTCTATTAAAGACTTTAAAAAAAAAAAATGTCCAGAGGAGGGCTATTTCTGTTCTCTCACGTGCCATCATAATTACAAGGCATCAAAAAAGCACCACGGCTCCAAGGCTCAATAGGCAACTTCAGGTAAGCACAATAAATGGTAGCAAAACTCTCTGTTCGCAATCAGCAGACTTCTGAGTGTTGCTGGATGAGTTGTTCATTGTTCTAGGGTAATAACTACCTACCGAATGATTGCAGGATAAAGCTGACAAAATATACTACCCTTTAGACAGAATAAAATGTGCAAGAATGCATTAAGGATAGCATAAAAAAGCAAGTCTTTTGGTGTTGCACAGACTATCTGTCATGGAAATCACTAGGACTCTGATGCAAAGTTGACAGCTGCAATGTAAGAAACAAATAGAATAGACGCAAGTAGCTTCTCATTTCTTAAAAGATGGCCTTGTGGCCACAGACACGCTCTGCATCACTAGTCACGATACTTGATTACATTCCACTTGCAACCATCTTGTTGACACGTTGCTCCTGCGCTTCTCTATGGCTAAAGCAGTTTCCTGAAGCAGTGAAATCCCTGGGATGTCTCTGCCTGGCTTGAAGAGGGCAGGCTAATGAACTTAACCACACACCACTGCTTAGAAGAGAGGAGTAGAGACACGTGCAAAGACTGCACACAAACCCAGAGTTATTACTTTTGTGGGTGCACAGATTCAAAATGCCTCCCAGTTTTGTGTGGTTCTGTAACACTACTGCTGACAGTGGTACCAGGGAATTCCCTTCTATAATTTTATGCTTATGCTGTTTGTTCAAAATGTAACTGTTTAACTTGCTCTTTGCATAGCCCAGGAGTTACTGGGTCCTAAGCATCATGAATAGTGCCTGTTGTCTCAGTAGGCTGTCCTTTCTTGAGATGATATGTTTAATAGCAATCAGTCCAATTCCTGTATATTTTTATATGCTTCAGAAGCCTCTTGTCTACAGCATTATGGATATTTTTTATTAGCTATTTCTTCACATCTATTTCTTATTATATTTCTTCTCCTTGTATACAATTTCAGAAGTACTTACCTGTCTGTGCAAATGGTTGCTATCACTAAGCATATGCTAAGGATGCGCAGGAAAAGGTGGTCCTCTCAGCTGTTTGATTGCTACGTATCTTAGGCTTGATCATTTACTGGATATCAGCATCACCCCTAATGCTATACAGAACCCAAGTTTCTTCGTGAAGGTGCTCCAAAGATTCACTGGGCCCATTATTTATCTCCTGTTGTCTTTGATGATTAATCTGTATCAAATTAGTAAGCGTAAATTACATTGCGGAAGCAATAATGAATACATTCTACACCAGAGACCCAATGCAACAGAGAGCATTGAGGATTGCAAAGCAGAATGCTGACACTGGCCTGGGTCTCAAATTTGAAATGCACTAATCTTCCCATGTGGAATACACTTTTTACAGAGGTGTTTTACAACATGGGCACCCACACCTATTACAAAAGATGATGAACGTATTGTGAGCCAAAAAATCCCTCACACGCATCCCAAATTATGACTATTTCATTTCCGATTCCAATGCTGTCTTCTTCAAGCCTTAAGACTAGAGTGAAACAAATTTGGAATTGTCTTGGTAGACTGTCCTTTCTTGTGATGATATGTTTAATAGCAATTAGTCCAATTCTTCTATGTTCTTATATGCTTCAGAAGCCTCCTATCTGCAGCATTGTGGGTATTTTTTATTAGCTATTCCTTCCCATCTATTTCTTATTAGATTTCTTCTGCTTGTATACAGTTTGCTTTATTTGTTTTATTTATGTGTGCCCTAATATAGGTTAAATTCTGCTTTTTCTCTTTGCCATATAAACAGAAAACAACTCTGAAACTTAGATTGATACTGACCTCTCTGAGAGAAAAATGTGACCATTTCTGTGTAATTTAACTTCATTTAATTGTTCCGTAGCTGTAGTATGAGCACACTAAGAATGGATTTTCTATACTGCCTTGTTATCTAAGCCTATAGGTAGCATTTGCCAATTTCTTCTTAAGATGTAGACAGAATTTAAGAAATTAAGTTTAATTGGGTTCACTAGGTAGTGGACAACCCATTCCCTTGGGCATTTGCAAATCCTTGGAGGCTCTTTGCTGTGTTTTTGACCAGTGAAGACACTGAAATACTGAAAATCTACCACTCTTGCCCTAGATTCTTTCTCTGTAAGCAAAATAGAAGGACTGCTCTGGTTCAGTCTGTGTGCTGGATATTTTCCCACTGAACAAAAAAAAAAAAAACAGTCTCAGAGCAAAGATGTGTTTCTCATTTGATCAGCCAACAGGGTTTATCTCTTCTTGTGGCAGGGAAGCTCAGCCTACAGTAATACACCTCTAAGGGGAGCCTTTAAAACAATGCTTATTCACCTCCCTGATTATGAGCAGGACAAAATCCTTCAATTCCCCAGCAGCCTTTGTGACATGAATTTTAGTATCAGAAAGTGGAAAATGGACTTAGGTTCTACGTATGGAAATTAATTAAAGGCCTCTTATATCCCAGTTTTCCTCCTGAGGCTGAAAGGCAAGGGGCTGTTGTCCCCAGGAGCTACTTCCCTACAGAGCAGGATCTCTTTACATTTTACTTCTGCAGACATCTTTCTTTGTGACTTTCAATGCTCTGCAGTTATTAAAGGTTCTTAAAGGTTCCTTCCTCTGTTCCCACATCTTAAGAAGGTTTTTATTTCCTTATTGTGGTAGGATTTCAATTTTATCAGCTTTGACTTTATTCCTGCAGTAACTTTTAAAGAGTTATAACTAGGTTGTGTTTCCCCAGCTTCTGTAGTCCTATACCACAAAAGAAGTTATATAAATGAGGTACATTATTATTATATATTACCACAAGAACCAACGTTATAATTAGGTACTGTATCCACTTTGTAATCACTATGGCTTTAATTTCCAATTAAAAGCATCAAAGTCTGAAGTGTGTGACCCTGCTATTGAACAATTCCCTTTCATTTTCCTTGACAATAAATTTTCAAAGCTAAATGGGGGGAAGGGAGGAAGAGTGTTTTATTCTAAAGCTTCTACATAATTGTAGCAATTATAGGAAGGAGCCTTTCATGTGCTTGGTCAGCTTTTTCTGCTGTCACGTTTAGCTGTTGGTTAGAAGAGTCTCTGAAAGTTATAATGCATTCAGTGCACCTGAGTCTGTCCCACCATTATAAATACCAGCTAGACAGACTAATGATTGCAGAGCTTAGTAGAAAAGGTTAGTAATATATATGGAGGATGTTAGTACAGCTAACATAAAAGGACTTTAGAAATCTACTTCAGCAAATTGCTGTGTGAAATTTTACCTGTTTCTTGCTCTCTCTTGTTACTAGTGGTATTAAAGCAGGACCTAAATTCCACAGTGAAGATTCAGGCTGCATTGCATTAGATAGTCACTAAACACAAAAGGAATCCTGGTCCTATAGAGTTTTGCTGGCATCTGCACCACAGAGCAGAGAAACTACTCAAGTGAGACAGGCTCTTCTGCTGTAAACTACTTCCTCGCTGTGGCAGTTTGAGGCTGGTTGCCTTTAAGAGGGCCACAGATTGAGACCTCCAGTGTCCAGCCTAGTGGGTGTACACAAAAAATGATGTATCCTGCATCCCTATAAATCTGGCTGCAAAGTTATTCTCTTTTTTCCCTCTCTTCTCCCATGGGAGGCACCTCTCTCCTCTTCTGGTATTTTTACGGTGCAATTATGACCTAGGCATAGGGGAGGGTGCAGTGTGGCCTCAGGAGACAGAAATGAGGAGGGGCAGTTTGGGTCTGGCCAGCCTGAATGAGCCTAGCAAGGGGCGGGGGGGGGGAGGGTGTGTTAGGCTTATGGTAAACCCCAGGTTGGGGAGAAAAGGGAGTTTTGTGTAAAGCTTTGGCTTAATGAGCTTGTGTGTTAAGCCTAGGCTGTGGATTTCTTTGTATTTTATATGCTTTGCCATGGAAATAAGAAGATAAGAGAGGTGCCTCCCACAGGAAAAGAGCAGAAATAGAAGTTTCAGTCTTCTCTCCTCCTTGGAGATAGCTGCAGCTGAATGGAAAAAGATTATATGACTAGAAAAACTGTAGCCATCAGCTGGGAACTGTGAACTGGTCAGCAAAGCAGAGAAGTAGACTGATCAGTTATAATGGCTGAGTAAATTCTGGAGTTGCCCATCTTGATGCTCCCAGTGTTTTCAGAGTACAAAGAGGGTTTTGTTGTCATTAACCTTTTGTTCTGAAATGTATTTTTGAATTAATTAAATTTAGATGTCAAAATGTTACACATTATGAAACCATTTCCACTCTTCTGAGTTTGGTTGCATGTTCCTTTGACTAATCTGTTTATTGATTTTTTAAGATTCTGATTTTTCAGTGTCTTTTAGAATAGAATAGAATAGAATAGAATAGAATAGAATAGAATAGAATAGAATAGAATAGAATAGAATAGAATTACCAAGGTTGGAAGAGACCTTGAAGATCATCGAGTCCAACCTGTAACCATAACCTCACAACTAGACCATGGCACCAAGTGCCACATCCAGTCCCCTCCTGAACGCCTCCAGGGACGGAGACTCAACCACCTCCCGGGCAGCCCATTCCAATGACGAATCACTCTCTCGGTGAAGAACTTTCTCCTCACCTCCAGCCTAAACTTCCCCTGTTGCAGCTTGAGACTGTGTCCCCTTGTTCTGGTGCTGGTTGCTAGGGAGAAGAGGCCAACCCCTTCCTGGCTACAACCACCCTTCAGGTAGTTGTAGAGAGCAATGAGGTCTCCCCTGAGCCTCCTCTTCTCCAGGCTAAACAGCCCCAGCTCCCTCAGCCTCTCCTCATAGGGCTTATGCTCAAGGCCTCTCACCAGCCTTGTTGCCCTTCTCTGGACACGTTCAAGTGTCTCGATGTCCTTCTTAAACTGAGGGGCCCAGAACTGGACACAGTACTCAAGGTGCGGCCTAACCAAAGCAGAGTACAGGGGCACAATGACCTCCCTGCTCCTGCTGGCCATACTATTCCTAATGCAGGCCAGGATGCGGTTGGCCCTCTTGGCTGCCTGGGCACACTGCTGGCTCATGTTCAGCTTCCCATCAACCATCACCCCCAGGTCCCTCTCTGCCTGGCCGCTCTCCAGCCACTCTGACCCCAGCCTGTAGCACTGCCTGGGGTTGCTGTGGCCAATGTGCAGAACCCGGCACTTGGATGTGTTCAATCTCATGCCATTGGACTCTGCCCATCTGTCCAGCCTGTCGAGGTCTCTCTGCAAAGCCTCTCTGCCCTCCAGCAGATCAACTCCTGCCCCCAGCTTGGTGTCATCTGCAAATTTACTGATGATGGACTCAATGCCCTCATCCAGATCATCAATAAAGATGTTGAAGAGCATGGGGCCCAGCACTGATCCTTGGGGCACACCACTAGTGACAGGCCGCCAGCTGGATGTGGCACCATTCACCACCACTCTCTGGGCTCGGCCCTCCAGCCAGTTCCTAACCCAACGCAGTGTGCTCCTGTCCAAGCCATGGGCTGCCAGCTTGGCCAGGAGTTTGCTGTGGGGGACTGTGTCAAAGGCCTTGCTGAGGTCCAGGTAGACCACATCCACAGGCCTCCCCACGTCCACCAGGCGGGTCACCTGATCATAGAAGGAGATCAGGCTGGTCAGGCAGGACCTGCCCCTCCTAAATCCATGCTGGCTAGGCCTGAGCCCCTGGCCATCCTGTAAGTGCTGTGTGATCGCACTCGAGATGACCCGCTCCATAATCTTGCCTGGCACTGAGGTCAGGCTGACAGGCCTATAATTCCCTGGCTCTTCCAACTGGCCCTTCTTATGGATGGGCACCACGTTGGCCAGCTTCCAGTCTTCTGGGACCTCTCCAGTGAGCCAGGACTGCTGAAAAATGATGGAGAGCGGCCTGGACAGCTCATCCGCCAGCTCCCTCAGCACCCTAGGATGGATCCCATCCGGTCCCATGGACTTGTGGGGGTCCAAGCGGCTGAGAAGATCTCTAACTATCCCATCCTGGAACAGGGGAAAACTATGCTGCTCCCTGGCTCCTTCTGCCAGCTCTGCAGGCCAGCTGTCTGGAAGACGTTCTGTCCTGCTAGTAAAAATTGAGGCAAAGAAGGTGTTAAGCACCTCTGCCTTTTCCTCATCCTTTGTTACAATATTCCCCTCCATGCCCACCAAGGAGTGGAGCTTCTCCTTGCCCTTCCTCTTGCTATTAATATATTTATAGAAGGACTTTTTGTTGTCCTTCACAGCAGAGGCCAGTCTGAGCTCCAAATGTGCTTTTGCCTCCCTAATTTTCTTCCTACAAGACCTAGCAACATCCCTAAACATTCCATGGGTTGCCTCCCCTTTTTTCCAAAGATAATACACCCTCTTTTTTTCCCTTAGTTCCTTTAGAAGTTCATTACCCAACCAGGCTGGCCGTCTGCCCCGGCGGCTCATCTTCCGGCACACCGGCACAGCCTGTTCCTGAGCCTTCAAGAGTTCTTTCTTGAAGTAGGTCCAGCTCTCCTGAACCCCTTTGTTTTTAAGGGCTGTTTCCCAAGGAACCTTCTGAGTTAGTTCCTTGAGTAGCCTGAAGTCCGCCCTCCGGAAGTCCAGAGTGGAGGTCTTCTTGTTCCCCCTCTTGGCTTGGCTGAATACTGAAAACTCAATTATCCTGTGGTCACTGGTGCCTAAACACCCTCCGACCACCACATCACCCACCAGCCCTTCCCTGTTGGTGAAGAGGAGGTCAAGCATAGCCTTACCCCTGGTAGGCTCACGCAGCACCTGGGATAAGAAGCTGTCCTCCATGCACTCTAAGAACCTCCTAGACTGCCTCCTCTCTGCTATGTTGTGATCCCAGCAGATATCAGGCAGGTTGAAGTCTCCCACGAGAACAAGGTTAGGCGATCTTGAGACAGCCTTAAGCTGCCTATAGAATGCTTCATCAAGATCATCCTCCTGGTTGGGTGATCTATAACAGACTCCAACCAGCATGTCTGCTCTGCTCTACCTTTTGAGGTAGAGGGGTTTTTTAACTCTGTATGGTCTCACAGGAGAAGAAAATCATTGCTGCCTAATTCTACTTACAGTTTTTCTTTGCTTAAAGACAACATTTTACAAGCAAAATTGAAACAAGTTTATTTCCTATCCTACCCTGGTAATTTTACGTATACAGGATATTGTTCAACTACTAGAAAACTCTATGATTACCATGAAAGAAGCAGGTAATATTTTGAGGTCAGACATGCAATTTGAAGTTTGATAGCCCAGATTATTCTGTCCTATCAATTGTAATATTCTTAAGAATAGAATAGAATAGAATAGAATAGAATAGAATAGAATAGAATAGAATAGAATAGAATAGACCAGACCAGGTTGGAAAAGACCTTTGAGATCATCGCATCCAACCTATCATCCAACACTATCTAATCAACTAAACCATGGCACCAAGTGCCCCATCCAGTCTCTTCCTAAACACCTCCAGTGATGGTAACTCCACCACCTCCACGGGCAGCCCATTCCAATGGCAAATCACTCTTTCTATGAAGAACTTCTTCCTAACATCCTGCTTAAACTTCCCCTGGTGCAGTTTGAGATTGTGTCCTCTTGTTCTGTAGGTGGTCGCCTGGGAGAAGAGACTAACCCCCACCTGGCTACAACCTCCCTTCAGGTAGTTGTAGGGTTTTACCTACTAATATTTTTAGCTGTATATCTAGTTGTCCAGGTGGAGCTAAGAGCGAAAGTCTTGCATGTCATGTGTGCTACCTACCATATGCACTGTGCCTTATGGATATTAACTTCACCCACCATAAATCTTCACTTCTATTTCTCTTTTTATCTCATTCATTTTCCTCCATCTTATTATAACCTCCAACGGACTTTTCCTTCATGAGTTCTGTCACCCTCTGGTATTATGGTCTATTTCCCTGACCTTTCGTAGTAACTTCCATCATATCTTTTTTCCTTCATAAAATTTTCCCTGTCACTGACACTTTCTGTTGGACTGGCCTCAGAAATCTTCATCTGGGGGTGGGGAGAAAGATGGTTGAAGAGAGAGAGAGGAAAAAGGATACAAAAAGTTGGACAGAGATTGGGGGGAAGGAAGAAGTGTGGAAAGGAAACAAATAAAAAGGAAATTCATGTTCCAAAAACGCTCTTTATCCATTTTCTCCATTTTCCATCAGCTTTCTTTCTGAGTGAGAATCCTTCAGTTATGTAGTCTGCATCCCACATGAATTCCTCATTAATTATCCCCTCTCTTGGCTGTTTACATTTTTCATTTTATTTCAAATAGACACACTTATCTGAAGGGTCTTCCAACTACGGCAATTCTTTACACAGCCTTTGCTTTCTGTCACTTCAGACCCATGCAAAAGGAGTCCTCTGTACAGGGCACTGTAAAATGTTTTGTGGGCCACGTGGGCTGTTTGGGTATAGGGTTGTTCGAGTATAGGGAAAACTACCTTGACCCTGTTTTTGAAAAACACATGGAGGAGTTTTATGGCTCTGATTTCCATGCTGTTACTGTAATCAGTGGTATAATGATTAGTGGTGGTGCACTGCTATATAGATATATTTCTAAAGACAGCATGTACATTAAAGAACTTTTACTGTCCCATAGCATCTCCCATTATCAAAAAAACAGAGAACAATTTAATGACAAAGGAAGTAAAATGCAAGTGATCGCTACAGACTTTCTCAGCTATACAGAAAACACCCATAGACCTTCTCATACAGTAAAGGTATTGCTTTGGTGTCTTTCACAGTATCACAGTATCACTAAGGTTGGAAGGGACCTCGAAGATCATCGAGTCCAACCTGTCACCACAGACCCCATGACTACTATGTGTCATATCATCCATACTTCTGACACCTCACCAAAGCACAGCATGGTGTATTGGGACCAGAATGGAAACAGTAGTGAATTATTCTCATACCCACTACAGTCTCATTCAAAATCTGATTCAGAAGAGACCATTTAAAATCCATATAGAGGGTCCAGGGTTTCCTTAAGAAGTCTCAAAGCTCTCAAATCTGCTTCATTCTGCTAATAAATCAATTAAATCTTGAGTAAATTAACATTTTATTCTCCTTCCTCATTATGTGTTACAACCTATACTGCTCAAAGAGCTTTTTACCACTAATGTTTTTTACCTTTAGTAGTGTTCTGGGCTTGATCCAGATGTCTTCATAACTTACCCTTTCTCATACAGAGAGACACTTACTTTCCTATACCCAAGTACTAAATCCTTACATTATGATTTAAGTGGGCATTTACTGGATTCAAAGTATCCAGGAATGTACAACTTCTGAAATGAGCCATGACATTGACTAGAATTATAGACTAGGTCTGTGCTGCAACATACAGCTGTAGAGTCTCCTGAATTTAGGCAGTTTCTCTATGTTGAATGTCTCTTCCTAAGAATTTCAGAAGTACGTACCTGTCTGTGCAAATGGTTGCTATCACTAAGCATATGCTAAGGATGCGCAGGAAAAGGTGGTCCTCTCAGCTGTTTGATTGCTACGTATCTTAGGCTTGATCATTTACTGGATATCAGCATCACCCCTAATGCTATACAGAACCCAAGTTTCTTCGTGAAGGTGCTCCAAAGATTCACTGGGCCCATTATTTATCTCCTGTTGTCTTTGATGATTAATCTGTATCAAATTAGTAAGCGTAAATTACATTGCGGAAGCAATAATGAATACATTCTACACCAGAGACCCAATGCAACAGAGAGCATTGAGGATTGCAAAGCAGAATGCTGACACTGGCCTGGGTCTCAAAGTCGAAATGCACTAATCTTCCCATGTGGAATACACTTTTTACAGAGGTGTTTTACAATGTGGGCACCCACACCTATTACAAAAGATGATGAACGTATTGTGAGCCAAAAAAATCCCTCACACGCATCCCAAATTATGACTATTTCATTTCCGATTCCAATGCTGTCTTCTTCAAGCCTTAAGACTAGAGTGAAACAAATTTGGAATTGGTCTTCTGCTTTCAATGCTTCCCTTTCCCTCTCTTTAATTTACATTACAGCTCCTCTGATTTTCCCCTGCTCAGCAGACCTTGTCTGGGCTGTTTCTCTATAATTAGAAAGGCTGGTGGAGTAAAAGACTTGGTCCTGCAGCTCCTCAACTGAACAAAATGTGCGTTTGCTGAAATGTAGACACATCCTCTTGGCTCAGATCCATATGAATTGCAGTGTGTATGATTGAGGTGAGGGGGTTTCATGAAATTTCTACTGACTAATGAAATAGGTGTATTATTTTCCTCTCTTCTCCTGCGGTACATCCTCCTATCAGAGTATTTCAAAATCTTTCCCAAAGTTTTCCCATCAGTATTACTCCCATCACTCCACAAATTGTCTATTTCCTTCTCAATCTACAACCCATTTTTTATTATTCCTCTGATAATCAACACAGGTTATGATCAGCATTTTTCAATATCCACTTATGTCCCTTCAGCTTTTAATATTGCAATATGAGATTGGGGTCAATGGCATGGGACACTGTAAATTCACAGTAGGGGACTATCTAGCTCCAAACTATTTCAGATCAGACTAAGGGAAGTAATTTTAGAAAGTCAACCACACAACCAAGGTCACAGTCAAAAAAATGGGAACTGAAAACTCAATTTTGAAATCCCAAGATAAAATCATGATCAATTTTCACTAATTTAGTGCGGTGATTTTAGAACTCTGCTCTTATTGGTGATCTCCTGGAGCCAGCTGCTATCAAATCTCACCATTTTATTGTTAGTTATAAGATGTTTTTTATGTGCTCTCTTAGAAGCCCTTGCCTTCTGAGAATGGTGATGATCTTCAATAATATCAACAGACTTTTAAAAAAAATCATAATAGAAGGTACAACACAGCAACCCCATGCAGTGCTACAGGCTGGGGTCAGAGTGGCTGGAGAGCAGCCAGGTAGGGAGGGACCCTGGGGGTACTGGTTGATGGTAGGCTGAACATGAGCCTGCAGTGTGCCCAGGCAGCCAAGAGGGCCAATGGCATCCTGGCCTGCATCAGGAACAGTGTGGCCAGCAGGAGCAGGGAGGTCATTCTGCCCCTGTACACTGCACTGGTTAGGCCGCACCTTGAGTACTGTGTCCAGTTCTGGGCCCCTCAGTTTAGGAAGGATGTTGACTTGCTGGAATGTGTCCACAGAAGGGCAACAAGGTTAGTGAGGGGTTTGGAGCACAAGCCCTATGAGGAGAGGCTGAGGGAGCTGGGGTTGCTTAGCCTGGAGAGGAGGAGACTCAGGGGTGACCTTATTGCTCTCTACAACTACCTGAAGGGAGGTTGTAGCCAGGCAGAGGTTGGTCTCTTCTCCCAGGCAGCCAGTACCAGAACAAGAGGACACAGTCTCAGGCTGTGCCAGGGGAGGTTTAGGCTGGATGTTAGGAAGAAGTTCTATACAGAGAGAGTGATTGCCCATTGGAATCGGCTGCCTGGGGAGGTGGTGGAGTCACCTTCATTGGAGGTGTTCAGGAGGAGGCTTGATGGGGTGTTTGGTGCCATGGTTTAGTTGTTTAGGTGGGTTGGATTGGTTTATGGGTTGGATGTGATGATCTTGAAGGTCTCTTCCAACCTGCTTTATTCTATTGTATTGTATTCTATTGTATTCTATTACCTCTGATGGAAATCAGATGTTTAAAAAGGAATTTTAAGAAATACAGCAATGAATGAAAATAAAACAAACATTTAATCTCAAAGTTCCCTGTATTATTATTTCATAGTAATTTCAAAGTCTGAGGTCTCTTTTCAAGTGTTTAGGCTGTTAATATTGGAGCATCTTTCAAAAGCTTTGATAGCCAAGACAAACTGATCATAAATCAACAAAACCAAGCTGTTACAACCCCCAGAGATTATAGTATAAGATAGATTGTAACAAGAAAAATCACATGAAATAAGGTTCCCACATGGTGCTGGTGTAGTTCCACTGGAATGTTGTGCAAAGTTTTCAGAGCATTGTGTCAAGAAATGTGTGGAGAAAGTTTAAGGGATGCTTAAAGAAACCAGAAAGAGGGAATTGATAGGTCTCTAATAAACTGAAAGGTTTATGATAAGAATATTGCTTTTTTCATACCCATAGTCTGTGGGATGAGTGCGATCATCTCACAGGAGGGATTGATTAAAGAGGAACTTAAAAATGCAGCCAGTTTTAGATTAAATATTGAATAAACTAACATTAGAAAGATTAGTGAAATCCTTGACTAGATTGTCCAGAGAATCTGTGGAGGACTTTTAGAGCAAATAGAGATACATCAACAGTGATCTGAATAGAATTGTCCTACCTTGAAAAATGAGGAAAGATTGCATGAATTCTAATTCTGTATTTTTCCTAGAGTATTGTGTTATTCTATGCTTCAAACCAATTAAAGAACATTAAAAGAAGTCAATTGAGAGAATTTTCAAGAAACCATGGGCTTGTCTGAGTGGGGAGGAGAAGAATGCTTCCTGTGCTCCAAGAAGGGCTGGACAGAGCATCATTGATGGCTGTATGGTATGATCAGAACATGAGTAACTCACGGGAGGATGTTAGCAGCATCCTTCATTCTGCATTCCCCAGTACAGATCTAACAGATTTGTCCAGTTCTCTTTCTTAACTTTCTTTCAAACCTTCTGTTTTAAGTCCTATCTCTTTATTCATTATTCACTCTTCCCTTTGAAATACTTTGAAACACTCTATATCCTGAAAAGATGCTGTTCACTCTCTTGGTGTGTCGATCAGGAGGCCAAAGAAAAGGAAAAAACCTTGGGTTTAGACATGTCCCGCTCTCCTTGACTTTAATTGGAATTGTACATGCATTTGAAATGAAGCTGTCTTGTTTAAACAGCAGAAGTGTGTGCAGCTGTTTGTTTGCTAAGCAAAGAATCTGGAACTGAGAAGGTGTCTGACTGCATGTCCTCTGCAAGTTTATTGTAGGAGCAGATTTAAAAACTAGGCACCAGCACCCGTCATGTATGTCATCAGGTTGCATGGACCTGGGCACCTTCAGCTCCCTTAAATGGCATAATTCACTTAAACTAATAGTACTGATGTGTTCTGTTGAAGCTAAAGCAGGACTGTACATTTTTTAAAAACAAATATAGACCTTATGGAGTAGCACATCTTGAGAAAAACAACTGCTCTTTAAAAAAAGCAGTTACATTGATCTGAAAATCACATCCTTGTCCTTTTCTAAAGAAGCCAGTAGACAGCAAGAATCACTGCTAGGGGTAAAGGAGCTGTAAAATCAACTTTCTCCTGACAGTTTTGATCTAGCATAATGGTGCTTTGCTTTCTCTGTTGCAAACTTCCAGCTCTGAGAAAGAAAAGTTGCTGATCCATTAATTTGATGCTGGGTAGGTCACATAAATTACTGAAGCCCTGTTTGTCCCTCACAAGCTTAAAGGAAATAGTGGTCTGCATGTCACATATGGGTTATCCTTCTCAGAAGCTATTTATCTCATGCATAGTCTCATAAATGTATGACATGACTCTGTGTAAGCATGGATACAGTGATCTTGTCCTTAATGTCCTTTGTGTTGTGCTGCAGGCACATGTCAGTAGTGCTGTTACCAAACTGGTGAATGAAACTCTCAGACTGGGCACCTTCTAGTGACTCTTGTCTGAGGCTGCAAATATTCACAGCATCACAGTATCACATAGGTTGGAAGAGACCTCAAAGATCATCGAGTCTAACCTCTCACTACAGACCTCATGACTAGACCATGGCACCAAGTGCCACGTCCAATCCACTCTTGAACACCTCCAGGGATGGTGACTCCACCACCTCCCTGGGCAGCACATTCCAATGGCGAACGACTCTCTCAGTGAAGAACTTCCTCCTCCCCTCGAGCCTAAACTTCCCCTGGTGCAGCTTGAGACTGTATCTTCTTGTTCTGGTGCTGGTTGCTAGAGAGAAGAGACCAACCCCTTCCTGGCTATAACCACCTTTCAGGTAGTTGTAGAGAGCAATGAGGTCTCCCCTGAGCCTCCTCTTCTCCAGGCTAAACAACCCCAGCTCCCTCAGCCTCTCCTCATAGGGCTTGTGCTCAAGGCCTCTCACCAGCCTTGTTGCCCTTCTCTGGACACATTCAAGTGTCTCGATGTCCTTCTTAAACTGAGGGGCCCAGAACTGGATGCAGTAACTAACTTCTAACTTGCCAACCAGATTTGGTCTTGCACAAAGGCCAAGAGAGTTTGTGGGTTCCCTGTTGCACTTGCCTGAGGATGAGAGATCAAACCTCTGCTCCGCTGCATGACTCACAACAATCAACAGGGCTGGGCTTAACACCATTCTTCATGGAGTAGTTTTATATTTTAAAAATTATTAGTGAATGGAACAGATATTTACTCAGATATTAGCAATTCTGGAAGATATTAATGCTGTAAATAACTTTTTAAAGCAGTGAATCTGGATATTTTCAATGTTAGGTAACAGCTCATTGATATTTTCTTTAGGTTACTGTTTTTGATTTAAACAACCCATCTACACCAATACTACAATAGCTGCTTGAGTGTTCTCCTTGTATCTAGTCCATTATATTTGGGTGCAAACACCTCTGATGAGGATGTAAATCAATGATGCCATTTTCACACACAATGCCCTAAAACCCTGATATCTTGATAGTGACTAATAAATAAAAGTTATCACCTGTAAGTCATCCTGTATGCCCATCAACCACACTGAGAAACATTTTTTGACAGAAATCATTTCTAAGTGTAAGTTTCAGTTATGGGTGTGGCATTTCCATTTATTCCATCAGTGTGTTTTAAAAAAAGAAAGGCACTGTGAAATCAAGCTTAACAATATAATTAGAGGATGCATTTTTTTAAGCCAAGATTCTGAGAATGCTTGAAAGCTAAAGTAAATGAGTCTATAAAGATTACAAACTGGCAGTAGAACATCTTAATATGAGATTTCAAAAGTTAAATATAATTTATTTGAAATACTGCTCTGTTTTCCCTATTCTTGTTCTTCCTGTCCTAGATGGTATAACTAAGATTATCTAAATAACAAAAATGAGCCTGTTCTATAAATTGTCTACATTATATAGATATGCATAGAGATTAAAACATCAGTACATCCTTGGTAGTGTTCTGCTCCAAAAGGACTCTGCTCTGTTCTGCACTGTTCTATTTTTAAATACCAATAGATGTCCTCTTGTCCTCATTTCTTCTGCATCTGAACACCTTTAACATGTTTATTAAATATTCTCTTATCTGAAACCTATTTGCTTTCTAATCTTTGTCCAAGGATATATAAGCATGCACTGAAATGTTATCTGGCAATTATTTGAGCTTATTCCATTATGTTACATTAAGATAGTTATTTTCAACAGAATGGATGATCAAAGAATGTTACTTCGCAGGATATTAAAGGGTCTAGTGAATAAGTCACACAAGAAGAGTCTGAGGGAACTGTCATTATTTAACCTGGATAAAATGAGGCTCAAGGAAGACATTATCATTCTCTACAACTACCTGAAAGGAGGTTGTTGCGATGTGGGTTTTGATATCTTTTCTCAAGGAACAAGTGACAGAACAAGAGGAAACTGCCTCAAGTTGTGACAGGGTAGGTTTATGTTGGATATTAGGAAAAACTTCCTCAATGAAAGGGTTATCAAGTTCTAGAACAGGCTAGTAAGGGAAGTGGTCATCTTACCATCCCTGGAGATATTTAAAACACATGTAGATGTGCTGCTTAGGGGCATGATCTAGTGGTGAACGTGATGGTGTTGTATTAATAATTGGATTTGATAATCTTATAGGGTTTTTTCCAGTCTAAACAATTCTATGATTCGAAGACAGTTCTAATTCTTGTTTCCATCTTACAATACAATACAATACAATACAATACAATACACCATGTTGAAAGAGACCTTCAAGATCATCGCTTCCAACCCATCAACCAATCCAACCCACCTAAACAACTACACCATGCATCTTACAACTGCAAGCTTCACAAATGCATTCTCAAGCTGAGTGGAGAACATTTTTTTTTTTTTTTTTTTTTTTTTTTTTTTTTTAGGGAAAAGGTATAATTTAGAATAAAATTAACTTCTATTTTCCTCTTCTATCAGCAGAGGGGAAAGTTTTGACTGCCACACAGCAAAAGAGGGACGCATGACTGTAATACTATCAGAAGATAAAATACCTTTTGTGAAGATGTGAAACATATTTGCTGAGATTTAGAATGACACTGACACAGTCTCTTTGTCTGCCTGAGGTCTGGTCAGAGTCTCTAGGCTCTGGACTGGAGCACACTCTGTACCTGTGTGATTACACCACTCTCAGGCTGAGGAAAAGTATCACACCTGGATGTTAATTCCAAAGTTTATAACATTTCAATTACCTTCACTACTCAAATTATTTTCCTGCTTTTTTATGGATCTCTTGATCTTATTCAGCCAAAGCCTGAAATTGTCAACCTGTTTAAATTAACAGCAGCTTTATCAGCCCATTATTTCCAACATCTGTCTAGTAATGCAGAGTAATAACTATTAGGTAATAACATCAGTTTCTGATCAGAAAAGCAAATATTGTACTAGCAATAAGCTTTATTCACACTGCAGCAAAGATGCAAAACACAAGAGATTTGGGAAGGACCCTGCAGTAACCAAAATAAACAAGCCAAAGAAAATAGTAAAACCATGGATGGGTTTAAAATAAAACTCAAACAAAACAAATAGAAAATTTCTGTTTCCAAGTTTTCCAAAGCACATAATCAGCTTCTACCACAGAATCCTAAGCAGTGACCAACTCAATGGGAATTAATCTGACTGCTTTCGGAGAACATTAAATTTCATCAGAAATAGGAATTCAGATTCAGTCCTCTCTTAATCATTCAGCATGGGTTCACTGCACTTTGATTTTGCTCTCTTCTTCCACTTCTGACTTGCCACACTGAAGGCATTTTCAAGTGAAAGCTGTTTTGTAGAAGGCGCATCAAGCCTGAAAGGTTTTCCAGATCCCTGCAACATCAAACTGTTGACCCTGTTAAATGGATTTCTGAGGAATGAAGTCTTCTTATTTCTCATCCTGGACCTAGTAGGAATTACACCATTTTAAAACAAAGTTTTCTCTGGTTAGTACTGATGCTAGAAATAAAAGCAGTTTAAAATTCATGAGGGGCATCTGACTATTTTCTATTTCTAGCTGAGGATTGAATTTTTCACTCTTCAGTCACGCTCAGAACACCAAGAAATGCTGCTGAAATGAATCATTTACTCCAACAGTGGTTGCAACTGAAAGCTCCCCTAAACAACAGTAATTCATTGCACCAGATCCACAAATCCAGTGCTTTTCATGGTCAGAGGACACAATAAGAAACAAAAGGGAACTGTAACTGAGAGACAGGAGAATATTAGGCGCTGGAAAGAAACATGGCAAAAGAAGTCCACAGGCAAGATGCTTCTGCAAAGGATCAAGTGTCCTTGGGTGGGCCTCCTTGAACAGAGAGCCATAAGGTGCTGAAAACATGAGTGTCCCAAGCATTTTTCAGAACTGCAAAGACTGACAAGGCCATTTTGACTGGACTGCATCTATTGTTCAGCTCACAGGGAAGCTTTCTAGCACTTGGAGTTCTTCTGGATGGAGGTGGTTTGGTGGTTTATTTAGAAGAAATTGATGCAGTCAAAGGCCCAATAAATGTAGTAGGAATAACACTAGTTCTGATAAATCCGGCTGTTAAGCCAAAGGTTTGCTCTGCGTGACTGACCTGAGATCATTAGCTATGTTGTATAGTTGAGCATATGGTACAGCATTTGAACATCTTTCTATCTCCGCTATGCATTTAATAGCTTCCTCCTGAACTCTTTTACCTCTGTTATTTGATATCTTCCTTCTGATTTTTTTTTTCCTCCTCCTGAATTATTTTTCCTCCTCCTGAATTCTTTTTCCTCTGGTTTCAGTTTTGATGTTTTGGGGTTCTTTCCACATTGCACTTCTCTCATGTTGGTTGAACACATCCAAGAATCTTGTCCTGTTTCTCCTCTTTAGAGTTGGCAAGTTCAATTTGAGCTCCTCAGGTTTGAAGCTTCTATTAGGGTTGCTAGGATCCAAAAAGTACAGAAAGCTTTGAAATCCTGATTGGAAAAACACAGGTAAAGAGGGGACTTTGGCCACCTTTAGGCTTCAGGTTTGAACCTACTGGTAGTATCCAAGTAAGCCCATAAAAGGCTAGTCAGAAAGTTCAAAACTCAGATATTGCCATTTATTTCTTAAACTGAAGAAAGCATTTCACCTACATGAAGAAGGAGAGTGAGGGAAAAACAGGAAACTAGTTAAAATGCAATAAGGAAGAGTAGCTACGCATAGCTATCTTCTTGAATACCTTCTCCCTGGAAAAACATTGATAAAAATGTTCATGCTCAAATATAGACTCTCTTGAAAGTCCTCAGATAAGTGATTGATTTATCATTTTTTTTTAATGTGGAAAAGAGATATAAAAAGAAATAATATTATATTTAAAGCCTGATCCCACACCTGCACCTTTCTGTAGTGGGAGTGAGTCAGAGTAACTATTTTAAATTCAAGTGTCAGTTGAAAAGGTTTGGAAAGAGGTGGTAAAATAAATAGTAACAAGTGTGTGGGACCAGATGCTACCCATGCAAGATCTCTTAAAGGAAATCAAATTAAAAAATCTGTAGTATGTTGCCTTATGTTTAAATCAGCTATAGTACAAGTGGAATGTCAGAAAACGTGTGACCTACATTTCAGAAAGACATTTAAGGTGTATATAAAAGCTACATCCCAGTAAATCAGATTGGCTTATAGAGCAAAGTTGAAACCCCACAAAGAGCAGAGGTTGTAGATGTGTGAATAAATGTGATAAAATGAGAATGAATCAAATGACAAATGGATGTCATGCTTCAGGAGTGCTTGCTTGTTTGTCACAGTATCACAGTATCACATAGGTTGGAAGAGACCTCGAAGATCATCGAGTCCAACCTGTCACCACAGACCTCACGACTAGACCATAGCACCAAGTGCCATGTCCAATCCCCTCTTGAACACCTCCAGGGACAGTGACTCCACCACCTCCCTGGGCAGCCCATTCCAATGGCGAACAACTCTCTCGGTGAAGAACTTTCTCCTCACCTCCAGCCTAAACTCCCCCTGGTGCAGCTTGAGACAGTGTCCCCTTGTTCTGGTGCTGGTTGCTAGGGAGAAGAGGCCAACCCCTTCCTGGCTACAACCACCTTTCAGGTAATTGTAGAGAGCAATGAGGTCACCCTGGAGCCTCCTCTTCTCCAGGCTAAACAATCCCAGCTCCCTCAGCCTCTCCTCATAGGGCTTGTGCTCAAGGCCTCTCACCAGCCTTGTTGCCCTTCTCTGGACACGTTCAAGTGTCTTGATGTCCTTCTTAAACTGAGGGGCCCAGAACTGGACACAGTACTCAAGGTGTGGCCTAACCAAAGCAGAGTACAGGGGCACAATGACCTCCCTGCTCCTGCTGGCCACACTAGTCCTAATGCAGGCCAGGATGCAGTTGGCCTTCTTGGCCGCCTGGGCACACTGCTGGCTCATGTTTAGATGGCTGTCGATCAGCACCCCCAGGTCCCTGTTTTGGAGCTCTCCAGCCACTCCGACTCCAGCCTGTCTGACCCCCGTCTGTCACCAAAAAAGGCATGGATGAGCATGGTCCAGCAGCTAAAATGGCACATCTGAATGTCAAAAAACCTTTGACATGAAGAAAACAAGCTGGTTGGAAAAAGAAGCTGCTGTGGAATGCAAAAGCATGTCACACTGTGAGTTAATAGCTGTGCAAGGGGATAGAAGCAAAGGCTAGAGTTAAGCAAAGAGTCCTCGAAGGAATTCTAGGTTCCCAAGTGATTTGGACTGTTCTGCATACCCATGATTGATATGGAATGGAAGTGCATAGTGAGGGATAATGTTTTCCAATGTGAAAATATTTCTTTGTGAACTGTTGCAGAAGGATTGCACAAGACTGTGTGACTGGCTACTGAAATATCAGACAAAATGAAATATTAATATATGTAAATCAAAGCACTTGAAAAAAGCAGTAATACACAGAAATGGATAAGTGCTAAATTAGCTCCAAAAAGGACCCTGAAATCACTGGAGACACTGCTATGAAAATATGTGCTCATTGCTTAGGCATCAAATCAGAAAAGTATTACTGATTATGAGGACAGTAATAGAGGGTGCCTTTACTTGAAAGAATTTTAAGAGCAATTCTCATCACCTCATCTCAATAAAAATATAACAGAATTAAAAGCAATTCAGAGAAGAGGGATCATGATTAGAGACATGAAGCAGTATCTATATAGAAGTTAGACAACAAAATTAGGAGCCCCTGTCCTAAGTAAAAATGACTGAGAGAGCAATGCCATAAAGACTTATAAAAACATGGAATGCAATAGAGCTATTGACCAGGGAAATAGCTATATTTTATTTCTCATGCAACAGGAGCTAGTAGACACCTAATGAAATGAGATTTAGATTAGATATTAGGAAGATATTCCTTACTGTAAGGGTGGCAGGGTTGCTCAGAGAAGCTGTGGATGCTCCCTCCCTAGAAGTGTTCAAGGTCAGACTGGATGGGTTTTTGTGCAAGGGGTCTAGTGGAAGGTGTGTCCCTGCCCATGGCATGGGGTTTGGATCTTTAATGTCCCTTCCATCCTAAACCATCCTATGATTCTATGAAATAATCACACAATTAAAACAAGTGATTAAACCATGGATGAAGTTTGGACATCAATTCAAAGAGACATTGCAGTACAAGAGTTAATGGAGAGCTGTTAAATATGAGAAATGTTTTGATCAAGATGCCCCTAAAGGTGCAAATTGTTAGAGATTCATAGTAGTAGAAGAGGTAGGATGAATCTATGCACCTTTTGTTCAGATGGAACTTCCTGTTTCAGTGGATATGCACTACCCCTTGACCGATCCCTGGGCTCCACTGAAAAGGGTTTGGCCCCTGTGATGGCCAATCCTGAAAGTGGGATGGGGGAGGGCTTGTGAGAGCCTTGCTCTCCCCCAGAGGGGGTTTTCCCCCTGGGAAACTGGGTTAGTCTGTCCCACTCCCCCTCCCTGTCCAGCAAGCCTATAATAAGGAAGACACTGCAGCCATTTGCTCTTGTACTTCTGCCTTGTCGGGACAAAAGAGAGTTGCTGATGGCTTCCTGGTTCCATGTGGTCAGGCCTGGTCCTCCTCCTCCCTGCCACATCCATGCCTCTTCAAAGGACTTCAAAGGACTGGTTTTGTATACATATTTTTCCCCATCCATTCTTGTTTCTTACCCTTGTGAACCATTCCTGTTATTTTTACATGTATATATATACACACACACACACACATGCACATATATATATATATATTGTTTAAAGAAAATTTCTACCTCTCTACTTCCAAACCAACTCCAAATTATTCCTTGGTAGATTTGCTCCTTCCCTTTCTCTCTTTGCTCTCCCTTTTTCTCTCGATCAGGAGAGAGGAGAGGGGAGCAGGAGAGGGATTCTCAGCCTTGCCCCCATCTGAGCTCTTAAATCCCAGTTAAGGCTCAAACCACCACAGCCCCATTCTTTTGACAACCGCCATTGAGATGTTGATCAGCACTTAGTAAGATCTGCAATATGATGTTCACTCATTTGTAATTGTATATCCAGCATATCCCCATAGTTTAACCTCCAAAGCATCCATTTCCTTCTGCACTATTCTATGAGAATTTCTATGGTAACCTTTACTGGAGTTCATCCACCTCAAAAAATGTTTGCATTGCCTATGGAAAAGAAGTTTCCTCTTGGTCATATCAGTTATTTGCCTTACCATAGCACAGTGGGACATTGCAGAGACAACAAGTAGGAGAAAGAACTGAAATGCAGGTGGTGGCTATGTCAACACTGCTGCCATATGTGTTTGTCAATCTACAGCCTTGGTACACATCATATAATTAAGGAGATAAAATGTGACCCTGAACTATCCACCTGCATTCTGCTGTGCATGCACAGTCATTGAATATGGAGAAAAACTGGGCTCCCCTTAATTTCTCTCTGAATCTCTTATCTTACAAGACACCAACAGTTCCCATCAGTACAAGCTGACAAAGCTAATGTGTTTTGCATCATGATCTGCTCCTTTAATAAAGATTCTGGTCTCCCTGGGCTTACCTCAGTAGTTCTGCATTACACGTAATCTCCTTAATCAGAGAACAAAAACTAGGTTAAAAGAATGCTAAGTCAAGCTCATAACCACAGGGAGATTCACAGTGCCTGCTACAGCCTTTGCTAATGAAGCGTAGCAGGTCACATCAGACCTCTGGGTTTTGCCTGCGCTAGACAAATCCCATGCAACCCTATGAGGTGCTTTGCTCCTTCAGGACCCTTGCAACTGCAAGAGTGCTCAGATCCTCACAACTGCTAATCTCCTTCAAGGACTAGAATATGACTGTGAATTTCACTGCTTTCATTACCCACTTTAACCAAACTAACATAGTTTTAATTAATTCTTTATGTAGTTTGTATTACCTTGGGGTTTTTTTTCATTATTTAGGGATTTTTCAATTACAGCTAGATAAAATATTTGAAACACAGTATTAATACAGAAAAGTCTGCAAAATATGGTAACCATCTCTAACAAACTTGGTTTGCATGGAAATACTCCCACGGCCATACCTTTCTTTCCTGCAAATGTCTAAGTTACTACACATGCCAGTAACATAAAGTTTTCAGGAGTGTCATTGGCTCTGTGTGTGGCACAATCTGTTTTACCAGACTCTCAAAGTGCAGCATCATACGTTCTGTGGCTACTATTGTTATCTGGAAGAAAATACTTCATGATTTGGGAATTATCTTTTTTATTAACGCAACAAAAAATAAACAATATCATTTGATGGTATATTCCCATGGACACTTCTCAGTTTTAACTAGAAAGTAAGTTTTATCCAAGAAGAGCTCTCTTTCCTAATGGAAGATTAATTTTATTAGTTTACTCCCCATGCCCATTTTCTCCTTTACAGACCTTAGTCCCCTATCAAACCATAGTTCCCACTAGGCATCATAGACAGCGAGTCCATACTGGGAAACTTCTCAGAGGAAGACCACCATATGTAATCCCACATATTAATTATTACAGTGGGGAAAATTTCCCTGGGAAATAGAGAGATATTGGGGGAAAATCCTCACTAAAACATAATATTGGTTCCATTACATTTAAACAACAGGGATGCAACTGAAATGAAACCCAAAAGAATTAAATTTACTCATTCCTGTTCATTCTTGGTTGACACAAGTGGAAAATTAACCTGCTGTGATGACTACACTGAATAGATATCACTTGCCTACATTACATCTAAATGTACATTCCATTTTCCATTCTTTGGAATAGCCATAAGACCATAGAATCACAGAATCAGAGAATGGTCCAGGCCAGAAGGGAACTCCAAAGGTCATCCAGTCCAACCTCCCCACAGTCAGCAGGAACATCCCCAACTAGATCAGGCTGCCCAGATCCTCATGAAGCTTCACCTTGAATATCTCCAGAGAAGAGGCCTCAACCAACACCCTGGGCAACCTGTTCCAGTGTTCCCCTACCCTCATAGTGAAGAATTTCTTCTTGATATCCAATCTAAATCTGCCCTTCTCTAGTTTGAAGTCATTGCTCCTCCTCCTGTCACCACAGGTACTGGAAGGCTGGGTAGTACTATTTTTACATGCAGAGCATTTTACTCACACTTGTTTGCTAGACACATTTAGTACAGTAACATAAATTAATCATCTTGAAGTGGGTTTTTGTTTTGTTTTGGTTGGTTGGTGGCTTTTGTTTTGGGAGCCTACTCTTTTCCAGGCTGAACAACCCCAGCTCCCTCACCCTGTCCTCATAGCAGAGGTGGTCCAACCCCCTGATCATTTTCATGGCCCTCCTCTGGACCCACACCATCAGGTCCATGTCCTTTGTATATTGAGGACTCCAGACATGGATGCAGTACTCCAGGTGAGGTCTCACCAGAGCAACACTCTGCTGGCAGCATTACTTTTGATGCAGCCCAGGATGTGATTTGCCTTCTGTGCTGCAAGCACACACTGCCTGCTCGTGTCCAGCTTCTCATCCATCATCACCCCATCACCATCTCACAAGCCTCCTGATCTCTTACAATCCTTGTAGTCTAGGGGGTCTAGCCATGCGGGGAGTCGCAAGAGATGTGTGTTCGTTTATCTCAGCAGCATTTTTAGCAATGACCTGCAAGCTCTAAATCTTTTATTCCTAGCATTGGGAATAAAGGACTTAATCCGGAACACAGACTAAACTCACCTTCTTGTAACTCCAATACCATGTCTTTTGTAGGCACCCTCAACAGACTCATACATCTCCATCTCCATGAAATATAATCATCTTTTATTTACTTTCAATGCTGTAGAGATGATTATGTTTATGATTATCCCTTTACAACCCTCAAATGTTTGCCAAATGCTGGTGAATCCTGAGTGTTATCATGAACTTTTATATCCATCTTGGCATTCCTTTATAGGAATGATGTTACTACATTCAGCATAGGCATAGAGATACATATAGGTGTAGGTGTATAGATGCAGCTACAAATAGAGATCGCATGAGGGTGAATATTCATCCTAGCTGAAATGCACCTGTTATAATTTCTGAAAGCCAAAGCATTCAAGAAACTCATATATTGACAAGTCAATAAAATTTGACATAGACACAGTTCAATATTCTTCATGTTTGGTTGGGTCTAGATGAAATTCTGAAGGATTCTCAGCTTTATGTATCACAGTCTTAGAAAGTTTCTGTTACATGAAGTCCTTTATCAACTGCTGAACTGTAGAAATAATGTAGGATTGCTCTCCAAAATTCAGAGAGGAAAACGTATTTAAACAAGTAAAGCTGTTGCAAGTCCCAAAGACAGACTATTTTAAAGCAGCAGGTTATGAGGAAACATTAAAAGGCAGAATCAAATTTAACAACTGAGAATCATTTTTATGATAGCCATAGCTTGCTATGAAACCTATTCTACACACTCACTTAAATCACAATGGGTTTTGTGGTAATTCTCAGCTGTGCTAAGAATATCTTTACAATGATATGAAAAGGAAGTAATAAATAGACAATAGTTCTACTTTAGACATGTACCATGAAAAATGTCTTGAATGATTTATAATGTATATTCAAATCAGGATGTGAAGAGGAAGTTTCTAAGACTAAGGCCACCAAGAGGCAAGCAGTTAATAGATATTTTCAGAGAGTTTCAGAAAAGCATGTAGTTTACTGCAAACTTTTTGCAGGACACTTATGACCGCTTTGGTGATTTTTCCTAGCAGCACTGTTGGATCTGAGGGGAAAAGTGATGGACTGGAAACCAGGAAATCTGTATTATCTTTCTAGATTTACATACAGAGCAGTGTTTCTGTTGTATAAAGTTTTAAGTCTCAGACTGATATTTCTGCTCGTCTGCCACATGATCTCAGAAACAAGTAAATGCCATGAGTGTGTTCATGTCTGATACTAGATTTCCCTAAGACCTAAAGATACATATGGCATGTTCAGGAACATATACTCAGCAAATATAAATTGCAGCTTATGGATTGCATATGCTTTTGGGACTCAGTTTCTGTCCCCCTCATTTTTCCAAACAATTCATGCAGATAAGCAGTTCCACTGAGTTCAACAGGGATTATTCCTTTCCTCATCCTTGCTTGAAAATACCTGAACCTAGGCTTGTAGGTAGCTCTAATTTTATGATGGCATTTTTATTTGAATTTATTTTATTCAATAATATTTTTTTCTGCCACTTACTTTCTTTACTGATATGATGGCAATGAAAACAACAACAACAAAAAAAGATGGGGAGGAAGAATTCAAATTTTTTAACCAGTTTTTAATAGAATGTGCAGAATAATGAAAATATTTCCTATTTCTGATTTGCACTAAAAAAAAAAAAAAAAAAAAAAAAAAAAAAAATAAATCATAGTGTCATAGTATCAGTCAGGGTTGGAAGGGACCACAAGGATCATCTAGTTCCAACCCCCTGCCACGGGCAGGGACACCCCACACTAGATCAGGCTGGCCAGAGCCTCATCCAGCCTGGTCTTAAACACCTCCAGGGATGGGGCCTCAACCACCTCCCTGGATAACCCATTCCAGGGCTTCACCACTCTCATGGTGAAGAACTTCTTCCTCACGTCCAGCCTGAATCTCCCCACCTTCAGCTTCATTCCATTCCCCCTAGTCCTATCACTACCTGATAGCCTGAGAAGTCCCTCCCCAGCCTTCCTGTAGGCCCCCTTCAGATACTGGAAGGCCACAATGAGGTCACTTCAGAGCCTTCTCTTCTCCAGACTGAACAGCCCCAACTCCTTCAGTCTGTCCTTGTAGGAGAGGTGCTCCAGCCCTCTGATCATCCTCGTGGCCCTTCTCTGGACACGTTCCAGCACGTCCAGAGGAGGGTTTTTTTCAGTAAAAAACAGATGGTCTGACATGTGAAGTACAAATTGGAAGGCTACATACGATGATTATTATTATCATTATGATAGCACTGTTGACATTTCAAAGCCTGTAAAGAGTCTGATAACCAGTGGTTATGATTTTTCTGCTGATTTACATATAGGAACTCAGGAATCTGTGCAACATTTGGCTGTATTTTACTCCTGTGGAAAAAAAAAAGAAAAGTAAAATTACATGGCCATGTGCTATATTGTTCAGCATTTTCTCTAAAGGGCCAAACCCAATGATTTATCACTTTTTCGCCCCTGCAATATCATCTGTCCAAAATATATAGTCAGATTATTTCAATTTTTTTCACCTTCTCAGAGGTTTGTATTGCTCTGCACCAGTATTATTAGAACATCCTATTTTCTACCTCCTCCAGCCCTTGTGCTCTGTGCAGCTTATACTGTTTGCAATTGATTTCCCGCTGATAATTCCATACAACCCAGTAGGCTGCCAGGCATGCTGAACTGTAGATGCCTGATGAACTTCAGCTGCTCTGTCAGGCTCAAGTAGCTTGCAGACCATAGAATTCTTTGTCCAGAGGGAATTAGAATAAAATAAAAAATAAAATAAAAAGAAGTACAATAAACTTTATCTAGTCTCTTTACTTTGTTAGTGTCTTGCTGTGAATCACTCCCCAACTCCTTTTTTCCCTTCATATTCAAAAGAATCAGCCAAGAAAACCTTCCTAATTTTCCTGCAATTAGTCCTGTTCACATTAATTCAGAAGCTGAGAAATAAAATAGAGATTTAAAGGAAGGCAAAGAATGTTAATGTTAATACTGAAGAGATTAACAAGTCCCTTGGTGGAAAAAAGTGGCTCAAGAAATATTGCAGTTGCTTGCCCTTCTTATACTGTATTCTCCAGACATCTTGACTAATTCATTTCATATTCTCTCTTCTCATTTGTGTCACAGGGACAGTTGTATCCACTTTTTCCCACTGTTTGTCTCCTAGAGAAGCGATATGATAAGAATTACAAGGGTTATGGGGTTGAAAAACAAGATTTTGTCATTAACTTTATTCAGTCCATAAGGAAATACCAACATTTTTTAATAAGAATTTTTTTCTTGAAACTATAACATTTCAGGGTGAGGTGTTCTTCCAAAAATCTCTAATTTTCATGGGAAACAAATACCAGGTTTAAGAATTAAAATTCATCTTAGTGTAAATTTTATTATACAGAATAGGAAAAAAATTGAAAATATATCTGGAAAAAATATATAAAATATATCTAGAAAATATATATTTAAAATATATGGGGGGAAGTCTCTTTGCCACAAAAGATTATTTTAGTTGGAAAAAAAACTTGTGTTTTTACAAAGACAGACCATGGAGAGGGGGAAAGTTCAGCCTATCAAAATTATTAACACAGTGAGCTTGTTAAATTAGTAGGTGATAGGAGGACTGAGAAGAATGATATGACTTAAATCTGAAAAATTATCAGTAAAAGCAAACTCAGCCAATATTCAATTACTAATATGAAATGAAATCTTAAACAGGCATAAAGTTAAGCACATGCTTATCAGCTTTGCTAAACTGTGATGAGTCCAAGCTCAAATGACAGCAAATATTTTTCTTCATTTTTTGTGCACAGAATGAGAGACAACTGAAGGTAGCTGGTGGCTTGATTAGTATTTGAAATAATGGTCTATTAAAATGTAAATTAAATAAATGCTACTGCCTGGAAAATAAATGAGTTTTTAGCAAATGTCATCAGACCTGGATTCCACTTTCAGCTTCTCAGAGCTCTCATCAACTGGATTCCAGCCCAGATGAAGTAAGCAGAAGAGCACAGGACCTTAATGAGAATAAATGGGAATTAGTTTAGCACTCTCACACAGCTAAATTATGCAAAGATTAGTTACCTGTTTGAAGCAGTCTATCCAAGAATTTAGCCAGCAATGAGTGGGCAGACAGAATTCCATTTTAACCAAACATGTATTTGCCATGAAATTTTTAGAGAACAATTTCCATTGCATTAGGATTCTTATGATGCTTCAAAATTATTCTTCTTCCATGGAAATCTCCCAGATGCTAACCTATGCAAGACAACATGGGACTAGTCTTAGTGCATGAGTGACAGACTCTCTTTCCCTTTTATCTTTGCAGTTAGATATCCACTGCTTTTCTGAGCGGAGCTCTGTGTGCAGCTCTGAAAAGACTGAAAAGGGGGAACTTCTCAGTCCTGGAAAGTTCAAAGCATTATTGGAGATATGTGCTGGGCACTGTGCTCTGGGCAGACTTGTAGGAGGAACCTTCCTACAGTTGTATTTAGGATAGGGAAGATGTGGACAGAGCTTCAATGGGCTGGCAAGAAGTAGCAAAATCGTCATACTTGCACTTAAAAAGAACAAACCCCACCATGCCAGCAGCGCCAAGAAGTCACAGAAAACTGAGGCCTTCCTGCCCTCTCAAGGGGGCTGCAGCACTGTCTGGACAGGCACTAGACAATGCAATGTTTTAGCAAGTGCTCCGTAATAAGGTTGTGAGAAATCAATAGATGTCCATCACGTCCTATAAACTCATTCCATTCAAACACCACCCAAAATGTATGTGTAAAGGTGGCACTGGGAAACATAATGAAAATGCAGGCCATAGTCCTGGGAAATGGAGTCCAGTGTGTGGGGTGGATTGCAGACCTCCACTGACATTCCATTTTTGTGTGTATATGTGCAATTTCTTTTACTATCAACTTGTGCCCAAGCCATCATGTATAAGCTTTTATGAGTCTGATGAAAGAACTGTCAATTCACCTCTTGGTTCAGGTATAGCCCTTAATTCAAGTGCAATCTTCTGCAAAGACCAGTGTCCTACACTTTTAACTTGCAGCAAATATGAAGAGAAAAATAGCTTTCCAGAATCCTATGATCTCTATGTCTCCCTTTGGGAAAACATATCTCTTAATAACTGTAACCATTTTTGATAACTAACATAAACTGGTTTTCTGTTAATAGTGCATCTTCTAGCAAGATTAAAACATGAGGTAATACAAAGATTCTTCTGAGTTATTGAAATAAAACATAAGCACATGGCAAAGCTCTTTATATTACTAAATTTCAGCCCTTGGTGCACATTAGGGAAAATAGTTTCTTGCTTGCTTTGAGTGAACTTAATGCAGTGGGAACATGGGTGAGAGAGCAAGCCTCTACTCTAAACCACTGTGTTTCACCCTCAACAGCATGGAAGTGCCTGCTGTCAGAATGCTAAGTAATGATTATTTTTTTTTTTTACAGAGAAAAGAAAAAGCACAGAGTGCAATACACTATTATTCTTACTCTTCCTGAAAAAATATCACAGAATTTGAACTGTCCAGATGCTAGAGTGCAGTCATGGGACATGGGAGTTGGTCATTTTTTCTTCTCACAATACCACAGGCCTCTTGGGTGACCTTTGGAAAAATCTTTCTATGAATAACATTTTACAAATTATTGTAATACTTGATAGCATCTACACCCTGAACTTTAGAGAGCTAATTTCAATATCCCAGAATGGCACCATCAGGACCAGAGGTGGCTGTCTTTACACTGTTTTGTAGGAAAGTTCTGTCTTTGAGCTTTTAAATGGCATCTAAGGTAGATCCCTATCAAAACTGAAGATAAATGGTGTGAAGATTCCCTTCAGGATTAAGAAAATCTGTAAAAGAACTTAGGTTTGTCTGTTACTAAAACTAAGTAATCAGAGCAGCCCTGAGGAGAGAGACTTGGGGGTGCTGGTGGACGAGAAGCTCAACATGAGCTCTCAATGTGCACTTGCAGCCCGGAAAGCAAATCAGATCCTGGGCTGCATCAGGAGAAGTGTGACCAGCAGGTCAAGGGAGGTGCTTCTTCCCCTCTACTCAGCTCTGGTGAGACCCCACCTGGAGTACTGCGTTCAGTTCTGGAGCCCCTATTACAGGAGGGATGTGGACGTGCTGGAACATGTCCAGAGAAGGGCCAGGAGGATGATCAGAGGGCTGGAGCACTTCTCCTACAAGGACAGACTGAAGGAGTTGGGGCTGTTCAGTCTGGAGAAGAGAAGGCTCTGAAGTGACCTCATTGTGGCCTTCCAGTATCTGAAGGGGGCCTACAGGAAGGCTGGGGAGGGACTTCTCAGGATCTCAGGTAGTGATAGGACTAGGGGGAACGGAATGAAGCTGGAGATGGGGAGATTCAGGCTGGATGTGAGGATGAAGTTCTTCACCATGAGAGTGGTGAAGCCCTGGAATGGGTTATCCAGGGGGCGGTTGAGGCCCCATCCCTGGAGGTGTTTAAGACCAGGTTGGACGAGGCTCTGGCCATCCTGATCTAGTGTGGGGTGGCCCTGCCCGTGGCAGGGGTTGAACTAGATGAACCTTGTGGTCCCTTCCAACCCTGACTGATACTATGATTCTATGATTCTATGATTCTATAACATACTGTCTACACAAAAGGCTAAAGATTCAGGTGTGTAAGAAAAGTACTTTAAAGTTTTCATTTTACAGAACCAGGTAACCTCCCGGTTGCATTTGCCAGCGATGTACAACTTTGCAGGCAAGTTGTCCTCAACCTAAAATCTCACCAGGAGAATCCAGTGACTTCCTTTTGAAGTCCTCCCTGAAATGCAAATAAAAATAATAAATAAATTTTTAAAAGTATTACAAAGGATGAACACAAGATTGGTATAATAAAAATCAAACCAGCATTAGTGAGCTTGATCCAAAGCAGATCAAACTGGTCAAAGAAATATATGGCTTTGGCTGGTGCCATCTAATAGAAATAGGGTTTTTTGTTGGAAAAGTACATAAGTGTAGAGCCAAAGGAAAGCAATAAACCATTATTTCACCCCATGTGTACAGGTGAGTTTAATTTCTTAATATTTTTTTGTTTTCAAAGCAGGCAGATTGCCTATCATATAAATTTGTTGTACAACAACATTTTATTTTCTCCACCAGAATCTATGGATAGACATCAAAGCACCACAGTCCTTCATCCCTCACGCTTCTACCCGGCCAGCACTACCACCAGCTGACTGCCTGGAACTGCAGGGCACAGTGCTGGACTTGCCAAAGCTTTGTATAAATGTTCTTTCCCTCAGCTTTAAAAAGGGGATGAGGTGGGAGTTAGTGCAAGCACAGCGTGCATCTCAGAGACTTTGCACGAAACTCAACGAGCCTAACATGGGGAAGGCCTTCCCCAGAGGTTCTCCTCAAATTCATTGGTTGGTCAGTATGAACAAAATGAGCTAATGCTAATGGTTCTCCTGTTGTTGTCTCCTGTCTTCCTTGAGGAGGGGGAGGAATAATCAATATCTAATAATCTAATCACTGATAAAAATCAGTACTTTAACAGGTACATTACTGTGATCACGGACAGAAAACCACTGTTCCTTGCAAGAAGAATCATGGATGGATGAAAACTTTATTTTTGCCAATAATAATCTAGTGAGTTTAACGTGCCAGCTATAGTTTCTGACACTTGAATCCAACAAGAGGTGAAACTAATCTCTGTGGCAAGGACTTGCCTTTGTTCTTTGCCTTTGGACACATTCACACAATAGAACTATGAACCATGACTCTGATTTCTAAGCACTATACAAAAATAGCTGTTATCTGATTAGACAGTAAAGACTAAGCTCATGTCCTTAACATGAATCTGATTTTGCTCAGTTTTCACAATACATTCACAATCTGAATGAGCAAGAAAAGCATACCTGGCAGAAAAGAGATGATGACCCCACTACCTTGAAAATATCATTTGAATTCTAAAAGCACAAAGGAAGAGAAATTAGGCCTGTTTTTTATCTTTACCTGAGCTTGATTAGGTCATAGAAAGTTCAGGTAATACTCATGCCTCACAGCCACAATCATCACAGCAGTAGAGAAGCTAACAGAACAGGGAAAAAATGAATAGAAATTAAAACTTTTTAACGAATATTCCAGCTGTCTGATTGCAAAGAAATGGTTCAAAATAAAAACTATCTGGAAGTATATCTACACATTTTGTTCTGATTAGCATCCAAATAATGTAAGGCAGCAGCACAGCCAGTCAAAACCATTACCTGGGAGCCCTCCTCTGACTTAAGATGTTTTGAGAGGAAAGGTTTAATTTAAAAACCATGATGACCGTGCATTTAAATATTTTAAGTTGCAATTATCGTGCATAATTCTGCATAAACAGTCTTCCCTGTCTTATTTCTTTCTGAACTGAATAGGGGTTTTTGTTTGCTGTTCTTTTAGTTTAAGTTAATGTCATTGCAAAGTAAGGTGGTACAAATGGACCAAAGAGTATTTACTGGCAAATGGCTGGTATTTGCCACCCTTGGCAAAAATTACTACTGATAAACATTGAGGTGGGGAGTGAAGGTCAGAAAGGCTAGAAATGGTTAACCAAAGACATTCTGGAGTGATCTCATTTCCAGAAGTGATTCACCATCCTGGAATCTGTGTTTTTTAAAGACTCCCAAGCTGATGGGTCAGAATTAAGGCACCCAAAACCATTAGCTATTTTCAGTATTGTCATTATATCTTCAAGCCCAAATTTCCCAGTAGCCTGTTGAACTACAGGGTGTATCATTATAACACTTCATAGCCTGTGCAGAACCTTTTAATCTACACAAGCAGATGAGGATATTTGTCCTATTGGAGAGGCCACAGATGCCTATTGTATAGATTAGGTCCACCAGCTGAAAATTCAGTCTAGACAAAGAACAAAAGAAAACAGGACTCAAAGCTCTAGTAAGCTGTCAGCTGCAGGAAAGAGGCAATGAACACTTGTCTTAGAAAATCACACAGAGAACCAGACATCACTGTGTTAGATAGTAAGATAAGTTTTCCTAACAGCTTTCCAAAAAGGCTTTGCATTTATATCTGGTTTTGATGCCTCAGAATCTGGTATCTTTCTTGACTATAAATACATTTTCACTATAAATATACTTATATTCCCTTGTAAAATGTTTTGAAATCTTCTGATGAAAAGCACTAAATATGTAGTCTTCTATTTCTGGAGAAGCCTAAGGTGAGATAATACTCTATGCATTGAGATTTCATGGTTCTGTAGAGTGGATTGGCCTCACATCAAAGAGATGTTTGCACATTTTAAAAAGTCTGTCAATTCCACAGCTGCTGATCAAGGAAAACTAAAACTAGTAAATGAGCTAGTAGCAATTGCAGCTGGGGAAAGACAACAGCAAAAGTGCAACAAAGCAATGACATCGATTCCAAGCTCGAGCATGGGTTCTTTCTTCCTGAGAAATTCAACACCCAAAATGTCTTCACACTATTCTTGATTTAGCTAATCCAATTGTAGACAAAAGTGGCACTAGATGAGTCAAGCACACCATCTGTACTCACACTCTGAATCAGGAAGTGGCAAACTCACAGAAGTTTGCTTGGTTATTTCATTTCCATAGTTAAAGCAAAAAGCAAATTTCCCACTTAGCTTTTAGACCACTTAGAGTTGAACATATCCAAGGGTTACAGGATTTGCTGGGAAAGTATGCTTCTGAGATTAAATAAAAATTATCTGAGAATTCAAACTTTAACCCATGCTAAGTTAATGGAAAAGGCTAGCAGAGACATGTTGAAAGTACTGTTATGGACATTGTGTGCTGCAGTTGCTTTCTTCCAGCCACTGAAATGTGTATGCTTAGATTTGGCCAAATATTGCTAGGGAATATACATTCAGTGCAAGCCAACAAAATCTCATAGAGCAGTTATTCCTTGGCTATGATTACTCAGAAGGTGTCAACAAATTGAAAAAAGTAAGCTTCATTCTCTGGCAGATCAAGAGAACCCTAATTCTAGCTGGATTGCCATAAAAGCACAATGATGTGGTCTGTAAAAGGCCAGACAGGAGGCCTTTTGGTGTGTTTGTAACTGCTGAATGGTGTGTTTGACAACAGATGACTGAAGCACTGAGCATTCCTGAATTGTTTTTGAGATTATATTGTAAGTATAATTAACAATGAATAATGCAACCTTCTTCAACTGCTGAACTTGTTTCTTCTATTCCTTAGCTTGGTCACAATTCTCTTTCCCCACAAATGACTCACTCTATGTCTGTGCTAGGAAAGACTAACTACCTGAAGTTAAACAAGAAATTCTGTGTTTCATTAAAGCATTGTACTCTTATCCATACCTTAGCCTATGAATAAATGCCTCCAGAAGAGATGTATCTAATTAGGATGCACCATTTTCATAGGAAGTCATCTGATCTCCATTGTCCATTTAATGCATTATTCCACTAATGTAATTCTTAGTCAAAATTCTGAAAAATCTTTTTTCAGGGAGTGGATGGAAGGGAAAGAAATACAACCATGGTCAAGGTAAAATGAAGTGACTAATGATCTGAGAAAAAAAGAAATAGCTGTAGACAAAAAGTGTATGGACTATCATCTAATGGACTAAAGATTGCAATTTAAGTCTCTCAATAATTACTGTGTTTGGAACGAGAATGCACAGAGTTGGATAATCCTTTCAGAATAATTATAATATTTCTTCCAGAATTTGCATCCAGTAATTTACTAGTCTGAAGCTTGCTCTTGTAAACACTTGGCTTACACAGCAGATGCTGTAGGGAGCAGATACAAACCAGAAGAGACACTGGTGTCTGTAGAACACCATGTGTATATTAACTGTCAAAGATATTAAGACAAGAAGACAAAAAAGGGACCAACATGACTAAGTCACCTCTGCCTACTGATTACAATGGAACTGTGAAGTCCGAATTTGACTTGAAGGTATTTACTTCAGCATTAATAATTGCTAAATTACTAAATATGCTTTTCTCCAAACTTGAAGTACTTACCACTGCCTTGGGGGAAAAATATTCTGACAAGATTTTCTCTTTCACTGACACCAAGACAATCAGAGAGATGTTAAAACAGTCTCTTCCAACCTTGGTCATACTGTGATACTGCGATACTGTAAGGGGGCCTACAAGAAGGATGGGGAGGGACTTCTCAGGATCTCAGGCAGTGATAGGACTAGGGGGAACGGAATGAAGCTGGAGGTGGGGAGATTCAGGCTGGATGTGAGGAGGAGATTCTTCACCATGAGAGTGGTGAAGCCCTGGAATGGATTGTCCAGGGAGGCGGTTGGAGCCCTGTCCCTGGAGGTGTTTAAGACCAGGCTGGATGAGGCTCTGGCCAGCCTGATCTAGTGTGGGGTGTCCCTGCCCGTGGCAGGGGTTGGAACTAGATGATCCTTGTGGCCCCTTCAAACCCTGACTGATACTATGATACTATGATATACATCACATGGCCTTCCTCTCTATTGAGTTTTAGATATCATAAGATAACATTTAGAAAAGACATTAAAAGAAACTAATACTCAGATCTGGGAGGCACAGCAGAGACCATCACTTCAATAGAGCTGTTCCTGATTGACACCACAGTCAGTAAAGGGCAAGTCTGCCACTATTTATATAGACAAAGTCTCTTCACAAGACCTGGATTGGACTTGGGAATAAAGTATGTTCAATATTTTATTATTTAGCTCATATGGCTTCTGACACTCTGGAAAGGAGATGGAAATTTTCTGGACAAGCATCATCTCTATATTTTTTTTAACTGTTATCATTGATCGTAACCATAGTGTGGCTTTACTGCCCACTACAGAAGCTTATGAGAATATGATAGCTTCACTGGCACTGTGAAAAGAACAGTTTCATAAGAACTGTAATTCTGCTTGTCCCATTTAAGCAATTCCTTTTGTAAGTGTCCTCGTGTAACAAACTAGATAGGGAAATGGCTAAAAGCTATCCAAGTTTACTGCAATTGCAGGAATTCTTCACATTCATTGGGCAAATGGATGTGGCATCACATATCATGGGAGCACAAAAAGATAAGATTAAAGATAGCCCCTAAAAATGTCAGCAAAAAAGGTGAGCAACAGAATAATTTTTAATGAGATATTAGCAACATAAGGACCAATACTGCATGAATGACACGTAAGTAGCCAAAGCAAATCATAAAGCTAAAAACTGGAAAAAGAAAGGGCCACACTGCGAGCACTAGAACTATTTGAGACAGGTTTCCCATGTACCAATGTCCTGTGCCACTGTCTAGTGTAGTCACCTGCTTCTGCCACTTTTTTGGCACCTCCAAAACCATCTCCTGAGCCATCTCACTGTCCCTGCGGCTGCTCCTAAGTACTGCTGTTTCCATCCCCATACACACATAGTCATTTGATGTTAGTTATATAGTGATCCCATCTTTCTTTTGTGGGTGTGATGATATAAATGTTGAGCATATTTCTGAGGTATTTGGTGTCTACTGGTGTGTTAGCAAGCAGACACAGCTTGATGAACTTGCACTGCAGCCAATCCCTCAACATCAGTGAGAAGGCAGAGCTCTCCTAATCTGCCCATGACCAATTTTCATGAGTTGCACAATTTTCAACATCTGCATAATAATGCTAAGAAAGCCTGATATAAGGCATTGATATTCAGGTCTAAACTATATATGCAGTCCATTCTTATATTTTCATTTCAGCCTATCACCAACACAAGAACATAAACACAGGCAATTGAAATAAATACAGGGAACAAAAGTCCCCCTACTTTCAGAGGTTTCAATGAAAGCATTGGAGTTGGATCCCCATTGCCTTTCCATGGATGTGGGCATGACAGGCAATTTTGTTCTATAATAGTCTACAACTAATTTAGAGAAAAGACAGACTTTTGAGATGCTTCTCTGTGCTATCTTGTCCTGTCTTCAAGGAGCAGTAAGTAGATTCTTTCTTCAGGAAAGTGTCGGGGTTTTATTAAGTTCATAAACAAAAACCTTAGTGAATATCAATGTTTCACCTGTAACTTTCCTCTTTACTCTCCTTGTGTTGCTTATTTTTCATGAAAGGCTTGTCAAGATGAGAAGCTATCACAGAAACATTTCAAAATTTCCTCGACAATTGACTCATTCATAATCTAATTGTGCTGGCAGGCAAGAAACTCCTGAAGTCCCTCGATATGCCATGACAGTTTTTACACAGATCTTGACAATATTTGCCAAGCAGTTTTCACAGCCTTGAAGTTTCTGTCAAGTGAATAGAGGGAGGAATGAGAAACCCAGGGATTTTGACCACAGGAAATGCAACTCAATAATTTTTCTTCCTCCAAGGTGAAATGCTAGCCTAAAACTGACACATGAAAGACATACAAGGAGAGATACTTGCTCTTCTGAGAATGTCTTCTTCTCAGAGCTTAACTAAGGTCATCCTGGGTTCAGGTGTACACTGAAATTAAGCCCTTTTAAGTTATTATTCCTGTCATAGGTGGGGAAAAAAAAAAAGGGGGGTTGGGTTTATCCTATATCAGTAGAAAGGTCTAGTTGTATTCTTCTCTATAGCACGTACTAATGGTAATACAAACAGGAGTTGCTCTTTTGCTCTCCTCAATGGAACACTGATGCCTACTAAAAGAAGAGCAAAACTTTATGCATATAATGCCTGCATGATCTGATGGTTGTATACTGTTCGTGCCTTAAGCATCTGACCTGAAATTTTATCCTCATTGCTTAGTGTTTTAGGTCAAAATACAGAACCAAAGAGTTACTGCTAAAAACCAGAGTATGAGAAAGAATTAATTCGCACTGTGTTTTTTTCCTTCTGAAGCTTTCTTGAAAGCTCTTTGTGAGTTTGAGACACTTAAAAGGGGAAAAAAAAACCAACATGCATCTATTTGCCACTTTGTAGCACTGAATGCTACAATCAAAAGAAATGTCATCTGTCTTCTATCTCACATCAGAGCAGGTAAATTTACATGTCCACTTGGTTGCTATGTTAATCTTCAGCATATTTAACAATAAAGGATGCTGTTTGCAACCTTTCTGTGGTACTAATCTAGACAGGGTCTGAGCAAAAAGGTGAGGTTAAATGCCGGAATTAGGTAAAATTGCTTCCCTAGGTTGTCTCTCTCTGCCCAAACCCTGTTCATGCTGCTTCAAATCTCACAGTCTCACTCACAGATGCCCATACCGTCCTTCCAGGAACATTTCCTTTTGCTAGCATTTACACTTCCTAGGAAGCAGAGGAATGGCTCAAGAGAAGGCCTTGGAAGTGCATTGTGCTATCAAATACGCTTCACAAATGACTTGCAGTTTAAATGATTTAATGATGCAGGGTTGCTGTTTCATTGGCTGGACAGATTTGGTCAAACGCCTTAACAGCACTCACAAGCATTACTACTAGTTGTGAGTGGCTATTCAATTCCACATTCATAGCCCTTCTTATTCAAGTTGCTGTGTGACTGTCAGAAGAAAACAGATTGCTGTTCATTTTAATCAGTTAGATCACAGTTTTATTGAACATGCCTGTTTGATGTGATTGCATCTTGTGCAACTGAGCGAAATGAGACAAAAAGAGCAATTTTATATCACGTAGATAATAACAGATGCACCCTTCAGAATTCATTATAGAAATCTGTTTTGCAGCCGTATGTTCCACTTCATCTGAAATTCTTTTGTTCTCATCAGCCTCTTCCTGTGTGAAAATACCGCTTTGCATTTTGCAGGCATTGACTAATGGAATCTAATATTACTTTGTCCATATCCTTGGATCCCCTGATAAATGCTGAAAACTAAGAAGCTTGATTTTCCATAATCTATTAAAATAACCTCCATGTAGTCACCTGTTTGTAAAGCACCAGGTATATTTACCCTCTGTGTTACTATATACCCTTTAAATATCTCTCTCTAATAACTGGGGGTAAAAAAAAAAAAAAAAAAAAAAAAAAAAAGCTTTTAGCAGTAAATACTTTTTTAAATAATTTTTTTCCCTGGATCATTCTTCTGCCTCAGTCTAAGCCTTCAGGGTGAGCATGGCTCTATGAAACCTCAGCTCAGCCTTGGTGTCATTTTAGTTTCAGGTGTCTTCGAATCTGTAGCCATTCAGATTCCCTTAGGACCCACATGTATGTGTATGAATCAGAATTGTGCTCCTTCTTTTTCCTCATAACCTTTTTTTAAACATCTACGTGACTGTGCTGACTAATATGTGTTTTATTGGCTTGATCCTTAGCTGATGTATATTCTACCGGCTGCACAGATTTTAATGGAGTTGTGCCAAATTACATTACTCCAATGGTTTGGCTCAAATCCTATCCCCTTTGACATCATTGGCAAAGCTCCCGTCATCTTCAGAAAAGCAATTATTTCAATGTATATGCTAGGCATATAGAGATCTTCCTCAGCGGGAGGTCACTCATTCAGGCGAGTAGTATGGTGCCTTAGAGTCATCGCATTCATCCTGTGAGGTCTGCTGGAGGTCAGCACTAAAACCTGCATTTGTTGACTAGATAAAAAAGGAATAAAGGAAAGGTTGGATAAATATGAATTAGCTTTGACAAAAATCGTTCAAAAATGTTTCAGTGTAAGTTTGAGAAGTGACTCGGAGAATTTCCTTGCTTTTCCTTGTCTCCCTTATAAAGTCACTGGCTTCCTTAAATATCTCCCTTTAGCTTTTCTGTAATTAGAAACTGTTATTTTCCCTGGGTCAACCCTGGAGGCATACACACCTTATAAAGCTGTTAGGCTGAGCACTGGGAACCAGTCATATGTCTGTATCCGCTACTCACAGCCTGTGAGGAGTATCTTAACTTCTATTCAAAGGCACCTTGAAACCCCTCAACAATTTTTTCATTTTCTTTCAGCCATTCCACCTGTTCTTGGAGCCCATGTTTGTTTCCCATATCCCTGTGTCTACAGCAGTCACAATATCAGAACCCTACAGAGTTTTATTTCTCATCTCTCTATGACACTTGCACAAGGTTTCCACATTCATAAATCTAGTTGCTGGCACAGGGCCTAGTGCCTATAATCATCATCACCTACCCATACTTCTGAGTGTATTGTGAGTGAATGTCCTCTCTGCACAAACCTTTCTCTGTCTCCCAAAAGACTTCCTCTTTCCTGCTTCACTGTAAAAACTCAAGCCCACCTTCAACTCACAGTACATCAAAGGATTGATTCTGCAGCCCAGAGTTTGCCCAATTCCTTTAGATTATCTCACAGCATAGACTGCTGGAGAAAACAATTAGATAACTAAATTATCTTCTGTTCATTTTTCAACCCGTCTAAATATCTGGTGTATGACCTTAGGCCTCCAAACTCTATCACATCTGTCTACATTTATTTAGACTAAATTTATGAAGAGGAGGCAGTAGTATAGGTTTAAATAGTATCTTGCATAATCAGACCCTGATATGAGAAGAATTTTGAGATCAGAGAAGTAGTTTCATTCACTTAAAAAAATTATGGGATCCTTTCTATTTTCTTGGTTTAGTTTGACTTGGCATTTTATTGTTGGCAGGAATTTTTTATCACTGGAGGTTTTTTCTACTTCATAGAAACACTCAGAACACCAGAACAAGAGGACACAGTCTCAGGATGGACCAGGGGAGGTTTAGGCTGGATGTTAGGAAGAAGTTCTATACAGAGAGAGTGATTGCCCATTGGAATGGGCTGCCCGGGGAGGTGGTGGAGTCACCTTCATTGGAGGTGTTCAGGAGGAGACTTGATGGGGTGCTTGGTGCCATGGTTTAGTTGTTTAGGTGGGTTGGATTGGCTGATAGGTTGGACGCGATGATCTTGAAGGTCTCTTCCAACCTGGTCTTTTCTTTTCTTTTCTTTTCTTTTCTTTTCTTTTCTTTTCTTTTCTTTTCTTTTCTTTTTTTTTCTTTTCTTTTCTTTTCTTTTCTTTTCTTTTCTTTTCTTTTCTTTTCTTTTCTTTTCTTTTTTTCTTTTCTTTTCTTTTCTTTTCTTTTCTTTTCTTTTCTTTTCTTTTCTTTTCTTTTCTTTTCTTTTCTAACATATGGTTTTTATTTGTTTGAAATTTCTACTTTCCTCAGTCTGGACAGCAAATCAAAAAATCAATCATTCAGGCAATACTAGCTAGCTCTTCTAAATTCCATTGAAATGCCAATAATAATAATAATAATAGATTTCTAGTCCTATTTCAGCAGAGGACATCACATACTTAAGCTACTGCCTTGTTAGAGTAGGGCTATGCTAGATGATAAAGGAACTCTCTCACGCATGTTTGGAGAGAGCAAGGGGATTTCTGTTTCTTGTAAAGCTGGAGGAGTCTGATAACAAAGACAATTTTTAATCTGAAGGCTAGACTTTCATCGCATTCAACTTTTGTATCTTCAGAGACAGATATTGAGGCTCTGAAATGTCAGGAAAACCTTCCAGTGGAAAAAAAAGGTGTAAATTACACTTGTGTTAACAGTGAAGGGACAGATACAAAATCCATATAAAAATGTTATTAACTATATTGCAGGCCTAATGTAACATCAATGCCATTGAAAACACACGGACATAAAAGCCTAATATGGACATTACCAGCCAAGGCTGAAATAAAGGCAGGAATGTTATCATTGACAGTATGGATATAAACATATCAGTCTTATATTAGTAGTGTAAATAAAAGGTTGTTAATTTAACAATGGTCATATATATATATATATTTAAATGTCAGTGCTTGCACATTGCCAGCCTTTGTATCAGCATTTATATGGGATCTCAAAAAGCAACCATATACTTCCTGCTGTCAGGAAATGGTGCAAACATGACCATAAACATGATTCTTCTGCATAGATTGGATCTGTGCATACACAAATTGCATCAGTAATTTGTAAGTGTCAGTATAAACAGAAATAGCTTGACCACGCATCAAATGCACCAAGTAATGAAAAACAGTCTGGAAGTCTGCAGGTGTGTGATGTTAGAGCACAGAAGGCCAAATAATTTTTATTTGTAAGTGATATTCCTCATGCTCAGGACTCAAAGTTCTCAAGGAGTGTATATTAAAGACCAAGACATGTACATTATGATTTTCCCAAGTATCCCCTGGACCTATTTTTTTTCTTATGAAGGCCTGATACTAACAGAGTCAGTGGGAGCTCTTGAGAAGAGATTTGTTATTTCCATGGTGCCAAGTATTCATTCTGCAACATATTTCTGTGAGTCTTTGCTTTTAATCAAGTCCACTTATCAGAGACACTGGCATATGGAAGCATCTAACATTTGAGGAATTGAGAGACTGAGAGTCCAAAGACACCTAGATACATAATCTGCATGGCATCATCTTTCTCATCCTCAAAAAAGTTCAGGTTTGTTTTTAAAACCATGTCAAAAGCTGAATTGTCTTCCCATGCTGTCTCACATAAAGTTCTGTAAAAAGGATGGGAGAAAACTACATATGGACTAAAAATTTTGACTTCTATGCCTCATTCTTATAAGTAATTATGCAATGCTTCAGAGGTCATTACTACAAACGATGCCACTGGCAGACAACTTGACTCTTAGACCCTCTTCTGGAATTTCTCTCCATTAAATCTACCCAGCTGGTTTTTCATACCAAATGAACAGGAGTCAAAAATGCTTGTAGCCCTGCCTGGGCACTGCTGCCAATTCCTATTTTGAAAAAATCTTCACTTACCTACTACAGAACAGCACCTTATTGCTCTGTGCAGATAATTAAATAATTTAATATCATACCCATAACTGAGGTATTAATGTTGCTTTAAGGATCGTGGTGTTTCCTGCCGAGAAACCATCTGTTGAATGAAATATGTGAGCCTAAAATGAGGTTAAAAAGGGGAGCCTTTAGATGGGAGTGTTAATCAATGTTGATCATGACAGCTGTAGGTGTTCAATTTCCAACAACTAGAAACGTATTCTCATACCCTCTTGGTTTTGGTTGGGAGATTTTTGGTTGATTTGTTTTGTTTTGGGTTTTTTTTGTTGTTACTTTTTCAAGAGTGAAGAGCACCATAGAACTGTTTGATCAGAATAAATAGAGAAGAGTAAATTAAGGAGACAGAATAGCATGTCTGACAGTGTGTTAAATGAGACAATGGTGGATACTGAGAGAAGTGAATTTACAGCAACTTCTGCTGCTCATCCATGAGAACAATCAGAAATTGTTGTGTTGGTTTGATCTTTTAAACCTAATTTTACAATTCCTAGTTTTGTCTACTATATTAGAGAGAGATGTGCATTTGGACATCTGGAGTGGTTCTGAAATCTTGTTTCCACTCCAGCCTCCCATAGTGTCATTAGACAGCATCCTCTTCTTTGAAAAAACAGAATCTATGTGTATCTTAATGCATTCTTGTAAAGGCATACCCAGACAACAAGAGCCCAGAACCTCAGACATCAAAGTGTATTAGAATAGCATGACTATAACTTTTGACTGATCCTACAGGCAAAGCATGTTCAGAAAGCTCATAACGATGCAGGAGAACTATAGTCATTTGCCTGTCCCCTTGAATTGATGGCACTGTAGCAAAAATATGGGATTCAGATTCCAAGCTGGTAAATTGCTTTGAGTATCCCACCATAATTAAATCAAGATTATTTATTCTGGGCTCCTGAGATTATTTCTGGCTCTATTCTTTATGATTTTTCTGAACCTTCCTTTCAATATTTCTATTATACAAGTAGCAATATTGATCTTGTGGATAATGTGCTTTGAGATCTTTGGAAGAAATGCACTACAAAAGAATGATGGTTTATTGCTCTTGAAACTCTGAAAAGACATTCAGCAACATATGTTCAGCTGAGATCTCACATACAACTTCTCTTGTATTTGTGTCACCCAGTAATGTTTACAAATGAATAAAAAAAGAATTCCTTTTAGATGCCTCCTCCAAAGAAATTTTAATTCTTTCAGCGGAGGTAAAATCTTCTAAGCATCCTTGACCTATTCATTCCCTTTAGTATTTCTAAGAAGAGGAATACAACAAGATAAAGCAGTTGAAAAAAATCCTGTCTTGTACAGGAAGCTGAAACAGTGGGTTTTCACCTCCAGTGACAAGAAGTAAGCTTTTCTTTCATTCCCTTTTTTTTTTGCAATCAGCCTGCTCCAGTACCAGTAAGATCAAATGGTGTTACTATGATATGCTTTCACAGTCGGAACACAAGCCCCATGAGGAAAGGCTGAGGGAGCTGGGGTTGCTTAGCCTGGAGAAGAGGAGACTCAGGGGTGACCTTATTGCTGTCTACAACTACCTGAAGGAAGGTTGTAGACAGGCAGAGGTTGGTCTCTTCTCCCAGGCAGCCAGTACCAGAACAAGAGGACACAGTCTCAGGATGGACCAGGGGAGGTTTAGGCTGGATGTTAGGAAGAAGTTCTATACAGAGAGAGTGATTGCCCATTGGAATGGGCTACCCGTGGAGGTGGTGGAGTCACCTTCATTGGAGGTGTTCAGGAGGAGACTTGATGGGTTGCTTGGTGCTATGGTCTAGTTGTTTAGGTGGGTTGGATTGGTTTATGGGTTGGATGTGATGATCTTGAAGGTCTCTTTCAACCTGGTTTATTGTATCGTATTGTATTGTATTGAAGCTTCTTAGTGTGATACAGTTTTTTGATTGAACTGAAATAACCAGCAGAGGGAAAATGGTAATAAACACATGAGAAATAAAACCTTGGGAATATTCACAAGGCCCACTGAACCTGAGAACTGTAAAGTGTACAGATGAAAGAGAAACTACTTACCATCTTGTATAGTCCTAATACTGACCCTTCCCTGGTACTGCAAAAATAGATACTCATGCTGTCTCATGCAAGTGATTTCAAAAAATGGCTATGTGAACAGAGCAAAAGAGGACTGAGGGAGTTCCATTTGGTGTTATTGATGCATCATCTGCACAGTTATCACACAAGAGGATGGGATATAGTTGCTGCATTTTCTTTTTCAAAGCTTTTCCCACTCTTCTGGTCAACGCTGAAGCTACAGCCAGTCCTGAGAGGGGTTTGGTATGTGTGATTCATGCATTTTCCGTGAGTGAAACTGATAGGAAAGAATTCCATACAGACATTTTGTTCACAGCAAAACTCTCCTACTTGAGGCAGGACCTTATCCTACGTGTGGTGTCAGTGGCAAAAAGGAATTACAGACAGCAATAAACAGTGAGCAAAACCGAAAAGAGATATTCACAACACATAGCTGTAGCCATCTAAAACCAACATAATCACCTTCTGCAGCCAAATAATAGAGCAGGACATCCAAAACTTAAAAATATTCCTCTTGTAGTTCTTACAAAACACATTTTACAAAGTTAAGTGAGTAAATAAACTGATCTGCCATGAACAACAAAAATGGCCCAGGGCTTTAGACCTTATTAGCTTAGATTCAAGCCAAAGTGATGAATTCCATTCTAAACTGATTCTGCAAAGACTCCTAATGAGGTTGTAGCAGGAGGCATTCTGAACATAATGGATAACTTTTGGAAAAAAATCAACAATAAAGGAGAGGGAACTGCCATTATTTGAACATTTTTGTAAGTAAATGGAAAAGATTCAGGGTGTGGAAGAAGACTATGAGGATGTTTCTACTCAAACCAGAAAATGTATCATTACTTGCATTTTCCTTTCTTTATGAAAGAAAAAAATGAAATAAAGCATAGTATGATAGCAAATGAAGTTTGGTGGCAAAGTTCTGCAAGTTCTATGCTTGGTCAAATTACAAGGCCTTGTCAAGGTACCACTCATTCCTTTCACAAGTGAAGCATTCAGACATAAAAATGTAAATCATCTCCATATTGCAGGACCTAAAACAAGATCATGCAACCTCTGAAACATTGATGACTCAGTTCTACCAAATTTTCCATCAGCTTCAATATCACTATCATCAGAATACCAGCAATCCTGACTGTTCATGACCATGGATGGAATTGATAGTCCTATATCTGGCAGTCCATTTGATGACTAGGACCAAAGCTAGAGTCCTCCGACACCCTGTAAATCTGGCAATAGGTTTGAGATTAAGAGCCTTTATAGAGTAAAATGCACTCTTAACACATCTCTGTAAAGGATTGCTTTTGTTCTCCTGAGAGGTGATCTCCAATTCCATAGGGATATTCTCTCTTCTCTTCATCATGGAGAGGTGAAGAGGAAGCATCACTGCTTAAGGCTATTTGCCTCTTTTGGAATAAATTCATGGTTGTTGCATCTTAGGTTCAGCCAAATGAGATGTGATCAGTGAAACTGTAAAAGTACAGGAATTTATTAATCTCATTTGTGTTGAGAGTTCAAGGAGATAATCTCCTGAATCTTTGGTTTCTAACCATTCTGTGAGTCTTCTAATCAAACTTCAGGGCAACTGCTGGAAAGTACCCAAAAACTATCAAATGCTTCAGGCTTTATACATTAGTATAAGTTATCAGCCAAGGTGGTGTCAGCATTTAAGTACCAACTCATAGGCTTAATTAAAGCAAGTGAGGAGGCTCAGAGGAGACCTTATTGATGTCTACAACTACCTGAAAGGAGGTTGTAGGAGGTGGGGGTGGGTCTCTTCTCCCAGGCAACCAGCACCAGAACAAGAGGACACAGTCTCAAGCTGCACCAGGGGAGGTTTAGGCTGGAAGAAGTTCTTCATAGAAAGAGTAATTGGCCATTGGAATGTGCTGCCCAGGGAGGTGGTGGAGTCACCATCACTGGAGTTGTTTAGGAAGAGAATGGATGGGGCGCTTGGTGCCATGGTTTAGTTGATTAGATGGTGTTGGATGATAGGTTGGACTCGAGGATCTCAAAGGTCTTTTCCAATCTGGTTAATTCTATTCTATTCTATTCTATTCTATTCTATTCTATTCTATTCTATTCTATTCTATTCTATTCTATTCTAACAAAGGTTTTGCAAGAGTCTGAAAGTTTAGTGAGGATCAATGCCCCAGCTAGAGTTAAGACTTCAATGAAGATGTATCTAATAAGTTGCTATCCTCCAGATCTAAATGAATCCTATGAAAAATGTACATGAATAATAGGATCTGATGATGTCTGAAGTAGCTCCAGGAAACCTTAACACAAGTGTAATCATTAAGGTTCCTTCTGCCTGAATTCCTTTCCTTCCCTTGTCCTAGTCCCTGAAAAGCCATGTGAAGAAAAGGCAGAATGATACGACGCTGTGAAGAAAACAGGAAAAGCACCTAAGATCAGTTGTTTCTTCATGAGCAGTGAGAAAAGGTATTAAGGACGGCAGGGAGCAGTTCCAAATAGAAAATAACATAGTAGGAGTATAATGAACACCACATATTTTATAATCTGGATGTTTTTTCATCTAAAACAGTGTGGATGGTAAAAGATATTTATGAAGGGTAGATGATATTTAATGCCTTAATATAACTGCACTGTTAAACCACTGATAGCCAAGAATTTTACCTTTATATTTTTTGTTCTTTCACTCAGCTACAAACTAATTTAGGAGTGAATGAAGCCTGTTAGTGTTTGAAAGACATAGAGTAGCATATAGATTAAATTGCAAGGTAAAGGTAATAAGTAGAAATGGAAGAACACGGTTATGTTTACATTGCAGGACCTTGCAGTATGTCTCTGCTCCCAAATCAGGATGGGAAATACAGCCATAACTAGACTACTAGAGCTGCATGCAGACATAGGTACTTTTCTGATCCAACATTATTTCACAGCATAGGAGCAGAAGACATAAAGCAACCAAGGCAGCAGAAGTCTAGGCACAGTCTTAATGAACAGAGTAGTTGATACCTAAATCATTATGGCATAACCAATCTGATATGGACAGCCCTTGAAGATGGTGATGGAAGAAATTCCCAAAGAGGGAAATCTCCCCCCTCCCTCCCACTATAAGCACAGGTGAAAGACAAGGCTAAGGTGAGTGTTCGGCTCAGTAGTTTACCTCATCAAGGTCTTCAGCAGGCATAAGTTTAGATGGATATAAATCAGGAGAAGCTCTACCCAGTCACCACCATGTTCCTGAATTTTGTGGTATTATATTTTATTGCATCTATTCTCCTTGCTTTAATAGAAAATCCTCAAACTATATTACTCCCATTCACAATGTAGTTCAGTAGCAACAGGGTTGTTTGGGTTTTTCTTTTAACTGCAAAAATGGCAATGATATGAGAGATCTGGAAATGTATTTACAATTTACCATTGTAAATGTACCCAAATGTATTTACCATTCTTCCATCTCCTTGGATTATACAATACAAACAATGATTTGCACTGATTTGGGGTCAGACATATGAATAAGTTATGGCATGTAGTCTGTCTTCTAGCCTGCAATTCCCCTCTCTTGTCCCTGTTTCACTTAAAAAATGAGTATCTGAATTCATACTGATTTTCTGAATGTCAGAATTTGGAGGAAGATGGACAACACAAACACATTGACTCACCATGAGATTGTTCAGAGTAACCACACAACCAGCACGTTTTTTGGTATGTGACTATTCACCTGTATTTTGAGACTTTATTAAGTGAGGGCTGTAAAGTGCTTAGCAATCTCTGGATGGAAGGTAGTTTATACCACACTAAGCTACAGCATAAATAAGAATAAAGTACAGGTATAAGCCATATCTTGAGAATGGTCATCAAAGAGGAAAAATCAGGGGATTGATTTTTATGTTTATAAAAGTCAGTGGGGATCTCTGCTCTAAAATCAGTGGTATGTGCAATGAGCTCATGTGGATAGATGGGGAAGTTAATGTGCAGATAGATGTGGATTTACAGCCCACAAGGTATTCTGCAATAACTTACCGTGAGGGTTTTCTTATCCTACACTGAGAATGCCTTTGTGTACAGTAGTCTATTAACCAGTTTGTGTGTGTTCTCTGTGAGGTAGGTTTCTTACACAAGCTGACACACCAATTTCTACACATTACCTTTTCTGTAACGATAAATCCTGTAACAACATCTACGTTACACTTAGGTCTCTTTATATTCACCAAACTTGTAGTCAGGCTGGCAGTACAAGCATATGAAAACCAATTCACCTCTCCAGTAAACTAGAATGCTTCCCTAGAAGCCAAGGCAGGTCCAGGAATTCAGGTGTGCAGCAAATTCGACCTGGTTAACATGGTATGGTGGTTGTAGCACCACACAGTGTCTCTGAGAACTCTGCAGTTTTCTGGGGAAGAGGTCTTCATGATGTGCAATTTTAGGAAACCACAGCAGTACTTCTGTACGTGACAGCTGTCATGAGCAGCACAAGTCGTCAGCATAGGAGGGTTCCAGCTACTCTCCAGGATCAAAAGCAAAGCAGCCACAAGATGTAATCCTTTGCTCTAAGCTATATGAGCCCCAGGAAATTTCACACTGATTATCTTCCAGGAGGAGTTTTCCTTAGGGCAAAAGAGTTCGTGCATAGCTATGCTAAGTCAGCTGCTACTGGACATTTGCCTGGAGGGGTCTGCAGGGCAGCCTCAGTTATGCAAGTGTAATCAGACTGAGTTCTCCATTGGCAGGTGCAGTACTCCAATGCATTGTGCTAGCCTCTGGAGGTCAGTATATAAAATATCACTCAGAGCAGTTCAAATCCAAGAGAGAAAAAGAAATCTCCTATTCCTATTATTGAAAATAATTATTTATTTTATAATAATAATGATAATAATAATAATAATAATAATAATAATAATAATAATAATTTTTTTTTAAATAATACTGACAGGCAAAAGTGCCAGGCTAGTGGAGACACACTGTCTGCACAGCAGCTTCTCCTGGTAATGGATCTTAAAAACTGCAGCAGCGATCTGTTATTCTTACAAGACACAACAAAGCTCCCAACAGGCAGAGAACAGCAGAATTAATGGATTGGAAAGTGAGAGTCTAATGTACGAGCTTTCAAAAGTCTCCCAAGACTATCAGCCTCATTGTGCATATCCCATAAGCTACTGCTATTGGGGTTTGGGTGTACGTGATACTATCAGCAGAAAACAGCACAAAGGTCAATATAGCTGCAAACTATCTCAGAGCATCTGGGTAATATTTCTATGGAAATCCTTTAACTCCAAGAGAAACAAATATTATTTACAAAACAAAAGACTTAAAAAATACCCAAGTAAGCAGAAGTCGGCTCAGTTCAACTACTTTACAGTTAAATCATTTTTTATTGAATTCAAGTTTCATGGATCATTAGAGAGCCAGAGGCAGAATTCCAAGAACTGCTTTGGCCAAATGAGTCTTCAGTAAATTGTTTTCTTAAGGATTCTGTGCCTTCTTTTTTGGATGCAATAGGCTGTTGCTAGAGTGTGTTTTCTTCATCTTTTTTAACATGAATATAAATATGCCATTACTATAGAAAAGGTACAAACACCTGCACTTAATTTTCTTATGGCCAGATTCAGCACTTTTCATTTTTACACAGCAAAAACATACTGAAGTTAATAGCTTTAAACTCTCTGGTTTCACCGGCTTATGCTGCTTTGGATCCTTCAAGAAACTATGGTTATAAATCAGTGTAACCATTACTCTCAATGCCTTAACTGATTTTGGAGAACAAGAGAGGGAGTTTACTCTGTCAAAAACTCTACAGCTCATACAAATTTGCCTCCAAAGGAAAAATATTTCTTAAAAAAAAAAAAATGCTATCACTTTAACGAGCAAATGAAGAGTTAATCAAAAGCTAGAACTTTCCATACCAGACAATAAATATTTGACATCGAGTTCATCAAAATCCCATCATGGCTAGGGCATGCCAGTATCTTCAGCCAGCAGTACAGAAGGGACTGATAGGACTGGCAGTATGTTCAGCCACCCATGACTGCTTAGCTCAGAAGCCTGGACACTTTTTTATAACTGGGTACTCTGGAGGGTAATGTGTGATGCACAGTCAGGGTGAGCTCTGAGTCCATGCTTCAGATTTACAGACATCTTAATTGTTCTGCTGTTAAGTCTAACACATCCCCAAACAGCCTGTCCCTGCATCATTCACACTGAGAAAAAGAAAAGGAAAAAAAGAGTGTCAGTCTAGGCAGAAAGCTCCCTCGTTAAAGGAAAATTGCCTCCCTAGGAAGTTACCTTTAGTAGTTGTCTAGGAAGGTCTTACTTTCTAATGTCCACACACAGACCAAAATAAAAATTATCTTTTGCTTTGGTGCAGTGAAGTTTTTAGCACCAGCTTGCTAAATGGATGGACGGATGTTTGAGTGGTTTAGAAAATGTAACAAGCAGCACAGCAAGAGACACAGCAGTTTGTGTTACAGTTCATCTACTGTTAATCCAGTCATTTGGTCTGAAAAGCAAATCTATCTTTGTAGCTCTGATTGTTGTGCAGCTAGAGTTGGCAAAAAATATTCTTGTAAACAAGCCCAACAAAGAAGATTTGAAAATGTAGAAAATGTCAGCAGAGTCACTTCCAGCCAGGGAAATAGAAGAGAGCCATTACTGAATCAAACATTCATTTTCTTCCCGGTGAATGGCCAGTGTTGTGTACTTGATGTAAATCACCAGCTACCCATGGAGATTCCTGTGAGCTGCCTCTCCTGAAGTCCTTTGGTGGCACCTGCTTCCATGGGAGAGAAGGGAGGTTTGCCCACATTGGCACACTGTGTTTCATGGTCTCTTCTCAGCAGTCCATGTGTTGAATTCCTGGCTCTGCAAGTCTGAGAGTGGCTCAGGCCACGTGGCCAACACCTGCTACTTCTTGTAGGTCATCCTCCCAGTATTTCACAACATTTTGGTCTCCTTCTTCCCTCCTTTAAGACCCAGTCCTTGGCTCCACACCCAACCACAGGGCAGCAAATTTCAGAAAGCAAAAGCAGGCAAAAATTTAAGACAAATCTTTGGTTTTATTTCTGTCTCTAACGTAGCCATTAATCAAGTCTCAAACTAGCAACAAATTGCTAGAGATGGTAAAGATGAATTTCAATGGAGAGATTAAAGCAGTGCTTAGCACTGTTTCTGGAGGGATTGGCTTAAGAGGGCATCACAAAGACTCCTCCACTCATGAATAGTAAGGAAAGTTGCTCCTTACAGTTTAAGGTTACATTTGAGACCTAGGGACCCAGGACAAGTAGTGGGAGCATCTTGCAGACTGTGCCTATGTGCAGAGCAAGGATGAGACAAGCAAGGGGCAAGCAGAGTCCCACCAGTGGCATGACATTGTCTAGGGTTTTTCCTTGGTTGGAATTTAATCTCAGAAACAGAAGGCTAGGTCCCTTAACAGGCCATCATGAAATGTCTCTGCAGTGCTACTGTTTTGGCAGCCATAAGGCCACAGGAGATAAACAGAGAGCAGGCAACAGAGGTCTGGGATAGCTGAGACTGGCACCAGCTGAGACAGCCACTGAGATGCCTGCTCTATCTCATCTGACAGAAGAACACAGCTGTGCAGTTGTGCATCCAGGATTACTGAGCATTGACCATGGCCAGAGGGCATCAGTCCAGCAGGGTTTCATACGAAGAGCACTGCTCAAACTCAGTCCTCCCTCCACTAGAGTCTTCCACTGTTGAGTGCAGAAGAGTTCAAGAATTATGGATCTTTAAGAGTTGTCATGTAAAATTTCAGCCTTTTTAAGTAGTTCACAGCTGTCAGTGTCAACTGTGTGATTTGGGATTTTAATTTCCAGAGGACTTGGACAAAACCCCTAAGAACTCTCTGTGGAGATGTTCATCCCAGGAGTCACAATTCTTTTGCATCTTGCACTGTGGAAATCTCGCTGAAACTGCTTAACTACAGAAGGCTGATTACTACATATCTTCAATTTCTGACAAATCACAAGATGTTAAAATTGGGACTCAGTGTGATAATGATGACTCTGCCCACTTAGTTCACTATAGGCTTCAAGTACTGTAGTTATTCTCTCAACATTAAAAGAAAAGTGGCTTTCTCTCCTGCTATTTCCCAGAAGGCAGAGGAATGAAACCTAACCAGCTTGAAACCATTCAGGCTAAAATGCAAAATGATGATTTTGGCAGGGAGTGGGTATGTACAGTGGATAAAGTGCAGGAAATTAAAAGGCAAGGGCAGAAATATACATTAACTGAAAGCCACAGTAGAGACCATTGCTATCCAGCATGTTTAGAAAAATTACATAGATTTAAAAATTAAAGACAATATTCTTTTTATTTTTTTATTTCATGCATTTTTATATGTATGTGCAGTGAATGTGTGTGTATGTGAATTATGAGTACTAATGAAGGGGGCAGATAAATTACTGTTGTCAGCTGAATGAAGAAAAAAAAAAAAAAAAGCATTTTAAATACAGTCAGAGCATATAATTAATCAGAACTACTCTGATTAATAATTATTGTTATTGTAGCTATTATTAATAAATGTTAGCACTAGACTTCAATGGCTGAGCTACTAAGAATTCAGATTAACTGAAATGCATCTAATTTCCCTGCATGTAGCTATAGCCATTTTTATTAACCAATAATTCTTCTGTAATGCTGCTGGTTAACATCGCTCTCTTGCTACACATAATATACATAGTCCCTGTTCTACTTAGAAATACTGAAGGACCATGAATCTGTTCTTGCTTCTGCCCCAGGCTCTTTGTTGACTTCAGAGAAGTTATTTCTCTCCACCTCTCTCCTTGTCTAGACACAGTGTAACAAGCCCTCCTGTATTCATAGGGGCAGAAAGGAACAGCCCTTATTGCTGGCTGTGGTGGAAGGAGAAAGTGTTGCATGGGAAACCTCTCAGAAAGCAGTTCTGGTGTATTGGATTACATGAACAGACTCAATGGAGGCAATGGACTCAAATCTAGGGGTGGACATTATTTAAGTACTTTTCTGGGATGCTTCAGCCTATTGAAAGGATGCTCAAAAAAAAAGTTAACTAGTGTTTCAAAGGGAGAGAGAATAAACTTTATTTAGGAGGTGGGAGATGTGTCCATTACAGCCTGCTTACCAGATTGCACTATGACAGAAGAGCTGTCCCAGCCTGAGGATTGTTATCTTCTTACCAGGCTGCAAAGGTCCCTTGACCTGTTGTGAGAATGAAGCAGAGATTTCAGCTTTGATACCTCTACCCTGGGATAAAGGGTAGAGTTAATGGCAGCATGACACATTTTTATTGGTTTTCCCACTTCTTTTCTGTTCACACTACCAGCCTAACCGTATCTTGAACTCATAGTAACTGCACCGTAGTGCCAGAATCCACAACAGGGTGTATATGGGCTTTCTTGCCTGAGTACAGCCCAAGGATTGGTCAAATTTGAGCGTGGCCTTCATAAGGTATAAGGATAATAGATCAGCCTAGGCCTGAGAGTAAGAGATGTAGACAGGCTTCCTGAGTTTCAGCTTTGCTCTAGCCAATCCCATAAGCATAAAGTTCTACAGAGGCCTGGGCTCTGTATTGATTTACAACTTTGAACACAGAAATTGCTCTCACTGCCAGTGATTTATCCAAGGAAAGGCTTTAGACTCTCAAAGATGCATTAATTATAGGTTGCAATTTATTTCTTTTTGTAAGTAAATAACAAATGAAAAAAGTTATCCCTGTTAAAATCTACCTCCACTGCTGAGTAATCAATAAGTAAGATAATTGAAAAGGTATGTTCAGAGGGCCAGTTATTCTTGGTGTTCTGATTCAGCATGGAGTGCACATTATCTTGGCCAGAGATAGCATTTTCCTATATGCTATAGCAAAATCAACTGAAGTGTGAAGTGAGACAAGACCGAATCTATCACCTTTCTCTGAAACTTTACCAAAGTTGTTTCCATCCTCAGAGAGCAAAATGATCTTTATTTAAAAGGAAACATTTCTAGATCAGAATCACCTTTGTTTCAAATTACTTCTGCTTTCCCATGTTCTTAAGCTGCATATGAGGAACCAAAATGGACTTGTATTTCTTCATTATCCAAATGAAAAACTATATTATTTCATAGCTATCTATGGATAGTGATGTGCTGCTTTTTTTTCTACATTCAGATAAGTGCAAATGGCTAAAGTTAAAATGGAGATATGTTAATTTTACCTTTACGCTAACATCCTTCTGCAAGATTTAAAATCATCTTGCTTTCTGTCCCCATCAGTTTGTTTTTCAGAATTTATTTCAGCTTGGTTTTGCTATGGTTTTGGTATGGAACATAAACCTTCCTCTAAACTGAAAATCAGTTAAGCAGACTTTGACCTATTTGTGCTTAAAGGTCTTACTTCATGTTTATCCTAAGGAGCCTTCCACCTGCTTGAGTCAAACACGTTTGCTCCTAGTGATGTTAAAATTTGTGATACCAAAAAGACAATGAAATCCAAACACCCTTCTCTGTCTCTACGTGTCACCAAAACAGATGTTTGTCTGCTGTCAGTGAAGTCAAACAAGCAAAGCCTAGCTGCTTCCCACAGAAGGAGCCTATAGCTGTTACAGGCAATTCAATTTAGAAGCTCCATTAACGTCTCATCTAATTTGTTCTTGAATGTGTGTGGGAATGACCATATCCCATGGAAGTAAGTCCATCTACTCGATTCTTTCTTCAAAGAACATTATTCCTATTCTTCATTGCAAGCTCTGATCTAATTTCCTCCACTTGATCTAATTTCCTTTTGCATGTAGATGATCGTTTGGAGAAAATACATATTTTCAGATATAAAGAAGAGATTAAATACTATAACAACTGTTCCTAATGTATGCAATTCACTGTAAAGTATGTTATTACTTATTTTGGATTCCATCCTTTTACTACAATGGCCTATTGAGTTGTAAAGTGTTAAAATCAGGAGCTAATGATGTATTTTGAACTATATTCTTCTGGATGAAGAATTGCTTTAACAGATAATACAAGACACAACGTTGAAGTTATGCTAAGACCTGTAAGATTCCATAATTACTTCTGAACTGCCTTTTAAAAAGTATATTAAAATTATAAATGCTTGGCTTCTGAAAACACATGTGAGATTTCATTTGTCTCATTCCCACACCAAATTTCATACCCTTTTCTTTGGTTTCTACTTCATAGGAAGATAAATAGCTGAAAGAGAAAGCAAATCTCAGACTTAGCGGTTCTTCGTATGCTGCTGAAATGTGTTTTTTCTTCAACAGTGGAAATCTAACAGCTATTTATCTTTGAAGTCTATCCTATTATTTATACAGTATTTATCAGGTCTTCACTTTATCTTGAAATAGAAGGATGTTAAATTCTTTGCAGCGCTTGGAGTATTTAAAAGAAAATTATTACAAAGGCAACTTAACTGCATAACAAAATTCAGGCTAATAAACTAAGTCTTCTGATCCTTTTTTTTTTTTCCATTTCAAGCCTCTTTCAGCTCAGACTTCATTTCCTAAAAAACACAGATGTAATAATCATCCATTTCATCATATCATCTATTTTGGGGTTAGTTCTATTGCTTTAGATAAAGCAAAAGGGGGAGCCACAGGCAAGTTATTCAGTTTCTCTCTCTAGAAAATTGAATCTGGTACCTTCGCTCAGAGTTCTGCATCTATCACTCCTCTGCTTGTATTTCCCACTGTGCAGTTATTCAATGGCTGCCCATTTAGTGGAGGCTTAGCAGCTTCTGAAACAGCCTGAAACAAACAAACAAAACCAGAAACAACAAAAAAAATTTAAACACACACCCCCCACAATTAGTACAAGGTCATGCTTTTATCTCTGTTGCACTCTGAGCCCCAGCCTCATAACAAATATCTTCCAAACCACTAGAAATGCCATGCATGAGTCTTAGCAGATCACACTATTTAATCTACATAATAGACTCTCATCTTCTGTGTTGGGATATCATTTTTCACCCGCCCCACCTACAAGTATGTATATATCATGGCTGCTCTCTCCATCCATGTAACCCAACCCAAACCTACTGCCTGAGCACACATGATGAGTCAAGGCTCTAGCTGTGACAAATCTTGTGGAAGAAAATCCACAGTGCCAGACCACAAGTGGAAGCCTTAGGCTGGTAGAATAGGGTAAAACAAGAGGGAAAGAACCTTGCATTTCTGTGTGTAAGTGCAAACTGACATCAGGTGGACCAGTCTAGCTAATTTATGACAGATGATGTTTTGTGCAGAGACACCTACAACAAAGGTTGCGATTACCCAAGCAAACCATGTTGCCTCTTCTCATGTAGCAATATTAGCTGACATGGAACTCTACTAGTTCTTTTTGTCTGGTAGGGGGCTTTTATTTTTAAAAAGTTAAAAATAAGTTTAAAAAAAATTAAAAGGCAGCAAAAAAAATAATGAGATTTGGCCTAGATTTTTGCAGATGTTTTTCATCCCACTGTAAAAGAATTTACAAGCACAAGAGAGAGATAAGAGGGTCCAAATCACCTTACCTATAGTAAACCATGTGTTAATCAGAAAAAGGAAATAGAGGCCAACATAGCTTCTATAGCTATCATCTAAACCTTATTACAGTGCTACAATACCACCTGGAGCAACTTATTTATTTCAGGCCTACAGCCAGGGCTGACACTAGGGAACTAATCAAGGACTTCTATACCTAGCTGCCTATCGGTACAGTAATATCTCTAAATACGATAACACTCAACCCAGGTGGGAGTGAAGTGTGGGATATCATGTGTTATGCACTGACCAATAATTATATACACAGGATTATTGCCAGTATATAGCTCTCTGTTCTAGTTTACCCAGAGTTACTGTAAAAGAGTAAGCAGAATTTAGGAGATCTTACCACCCTGGATCCTCTCTGTTTTGCATTTCTACAGTATTTTTTGTTCAAGGAACTCAAAGTGTACCATGTTTAACTAATTCAACCTTACAGTGCCCCTGAGATGCAGGTAAACAAGTTTGTGTACATTTTACAGGTAGAGAAACAAAACCTAATATTTTTCCCAGAGAAACTACTTACAGCCCTTTGCAAGTAAATCTGACTGAGAAAGTGATAGAAGATGGAACCTACAGCAAGAGCCCCACCAGATACATTTCAGCATTCGTAATTTACACCAGCTGTGGGCATAAATCTTCCAAATCCTTATCACTAATTGTCAAAAGCCCTGCAATAACCTCTTCCTAACAAGCAAAAAAAGTGGAAGGTCTAACAAACTGCTTTGTATGCCTGCATTAGAAGAAAGTCTTGGCAGAATCAGGCTATTTCTGTAGACTCATCGTTTGGGGCCAAACGGTCAGAGAAGCAGCTACGTTCTCAATTTTTCCCATTGTCGAAAGCAAATGCATGGCAGTGTGCTTGAGTTTCCCCCAAATCACTGAATTTGTCTTTTATATTGTGCAGCTGAGATAAGGCATGATGTATTCTACTGCAGAAGCAAGTGAGGTATTGGCATTTTTTTCCTTATTCTGCTCCAAATAGCTGATCTATGGCACAAACATTGATGTCACAAGAATGAAAGGAACATGTGCTGTTGCTTTACCCTTCGAATGTACTCTGCCTACAGAGGTTAAAGGAGCCAAAAGAAAAAGACAAGCAGAGAACTAGTCTAGGTAATGAAAGATCCTGATAAATATAATAATAATAATTTTTTTTTTAAAGTATCTTTTGAATGTGTTCCATCTGGTTTTCTAAGATAATATAACCTCCTCTTCCATAGCACTGAGGGCTCTGACAGTTGGAAAGATACTATTAAAACAGAGCAAAACTGCAAGGCCTATTTCCTGCAGTAACAAAAAGAAACACAAGTTTCACCTTTTCTGACTACTTGGGGACTTCAGCATGTGTTATTTTGGGGGATTCTTTGCAACATATCACTGTGTTGGAAAGAAAATTGAGAGCCCGTCATTTTCATCACAACTACATAATTTTACTGGAGGCAAATGGAGAACCAGGATGTAAAACAGTGCAACAGCTTCCTTGTGTATCAGTGTCTAACCTGACAAACTCTTAGTGACTTGTGAAACTTTAAAACTGACAGTTTAGGAAAGTTATCTCTACCAGGCACAGTATACTGGGGGAAATCTGTGAGAACATTTCATTTTAAGAGCCAGGATGGACTACTAAGGCTGCTATTGAAAGTGAACAGGTATACGGCTATGTTTTAATTTTATTACTTTCTTTTTGCTTATCACTATCCTATTTTAACCTGACCAGGTAGAGCAGGAGAGGCGCAGGAAGCTGAACAGGTTAGTACTGTCAAGCTGTCATCAGATGACCTTCAAAGTATCTTACTGGTTTTCAGTATACAGTGCTACACTGGGAAGAAGAAAAATGCTTTTGCCTTCTCTTCATCAAGTGTGTTTCATGCTTCCTTTTAAATGGAGAACCTGGACAGACTGATGTATTTATCTCCACTTTGAGATATTATCTCCCATTTTTTCTGGACCTAGATAAGATTTGGATAATATTTAATATGGCATAAGGGGCTGGTGATTTGTGAAGGGTTAAATCCTCTCCGAAGACTTAGGTAAGATATGACTATATAAACACCTCATGTTTGTTGAAGTGAAGCATTATTCCACAACTTCTCAAAGTCATGGGTGATTTTCTACACTGTCAATCCAAGCCAGGCTTTAATATGATAAAGAGCTCTGAAACTGCACTCCTATGACAGGTTGAACACACTACCAAGAACCATTTTGAGCCACTTCTCCTGTCTCATAAACAGCTGGAATTTGGCATACCTGAGTGGATGGAGACATTTCTGAACTGGATTTAATGACCTCATAATACATTTGCAATAGATGAAGCTTAGCAGTTAATCATGATTGAATTTGGCACCTGAAACAAAATTCTCACCTCAGTTTTGTGTTACAGTTGCAGCAGTATCTTCTACAAATAATTTGGAAGCATTTCTGATCTTATCTCAAAGGAGTATTGGCAATATAAAATAATTGCTTTGGAATAAATGAATTTACAAATAGCCTGTGCTGTATTTGGATAGTTCAGGTTCACCATTCCTATCGGTGTTTTTCTGAGAAGTTCAGCTATAAGCTTTCCAGGTGGCCTTTCTCCCAGTATATTTCATGGATTTTAATTGCATCAGAGAGATCAAACTGTACTAATTGCGTTTGGTTTAGGTTGGGCTGGGGGATTTTGTTATTTTTAGGAGAGGATCCTTTTGTTGCTCAAATTCTTTCAGACCTGTAGTCTGATTGATACCCAGGACTTTGTGGCCTATTTCATCAGTGAAGTTCAGTGCTTGCATTGACACTGTTGTCCCACCAGTTCAAACTCCCTGCTCAGGATCATTTACTGAGTCTCCTGGGCAGGCTTTGGGCTGCACAAAGTAATTCTCGGCAGCTGGACCATTGCATCAATTTGGCATCCACTGCAAAGGGCAGAGGATACAGAGGGCTGGTGGTATCCTGTGCTGCTTATTCTTTTGGACTGAGAGTCACTGGTACTTCTAGGTAATTCAGCATTTCTAAATGCATTTATTTTTGCCAAAAGATTTAAGAATATTTGTTCAAATGCTATTATTTTTTCATAACATCAGTGTTAAATTCAAATCATAACCATGACAACAACCACATGCAACATTATAGGCTTGGAAAAGTGGCCAGAGAGCTGCTCAGCAGAGAAAGACCTGGGCGTGTTGATTGATGGCCAGCTGAATATGAGCCAGCAGTGTGCTCAGGTGGCCAAGAAAACCAATAGCATCCTGGCTTGCATCAGGGATAATGTGGCCAGCAGATCTAGGAATGTGATTATCCCTATCTAGTTAGCATTGGTGACACCACACTTTGAACACTGTGTTCAGTTTTGAGCCTCTCACCACTAGAAGGACACTGAGGCACTGGAGCATGTCCAAAGAACAACCAAGACAGTGAAGGATCTTGAACACAAGTCCCACAAGGAATGGCTGTGGGAACTGATGTTGCTTAGCCTTCAGAACAGAAGGCTGAGGGGAGACCGTTTCACCCTCTACAACTACCTCAAAGAAAGTTGCAGCAAAGTGGGGGGCAGACTCTTCTTTCATCCAACAAGTGACAGGACAAGAAGAAATAGCCTCTAGCTGTGCCAAGGGAATTTCAGGCTGACTACTAGGAAAAATTTCTTCACAGAAAGGGTTATCAAGCATTGCAACAGGCTGCCCAGGGAGGTGGTGGAGTCACCATGCCTGAAGATATTTCAAAGACACATGGAGGTGGCACTTAGGGACATGGTTTAGTGATAGTGGTTTAGCAGTAGTCATGGTATTGTGAGCTCAAGTGAGCAGTTGGGCATGATGCTCTCAAAGACCTCTTCCAACTTGGACAGTTCTATCATTCTATGATTCTAGGTATTCATACTTTCTGAGACGTGGCCTCATAATTGCTTTACCTGATATTAAACCTGTCAGATTAGCAGACCCTTCATAACCACGTGCAGCTGTCTATCTTCAACTTTAGAAGCAATAGTTTATCCTTAGTGCTATGACAACCTCCACTAATACAAACTCTAAGATTCACAGCCTGACAAAAACTTCATAAATGTTCGAATCATCTTCTGAATATTGCAGATGCAAAATGCAATACAATACAATAAACCAGGTTGGACGAGACCTTCAAGATCATCACATCCAACCCATAAACCAATCCAACCCACCTAAACAACTAGACCATAGCACCAAGCACCCCATCAAGTCTCCTCCTGAACACCTCCAATGAAGGTGACTCCACCACCTCCACGGGCAGCCCATTCCAATGGGCAATCACTCTCTCTGTATAGAACTTCTTCCTAACATCCAGCCTAAACCTGCCCTGGCGCAGCCTGAGACTGTGTCCTCTTGTTCTGGTACTGGCTGCCTGGGAGAAGAGACCAACCTCTGCCTGTCTACAACCTCCCTTCAGGTAGTTGTAGACAGCAATAAGGTCACCCCTGAGTCTCCTCTTCTCCAGGCTAAGCAACCCCAGCTCCCTCAGCCTCTCTTCATAGGGCTTGTGTTCCAAACCCCTCACCAACTTCGTTGCCCTTCTCTGGACACATTCCAGCAAGTCAACATCCTTCCTAAACTGAGGGGCCCGGAACTGGACACAGGACTCAAGGTGCGGCCTAACCAGTGCAGTGTACAGGGGCAGAATGACCTCCCTACTCCTGCTGGCCACACTGTTCCTGATACAGGCCAGGATGCCATTGGCCCTCTTGGCTGCCTGGGCACACTGCAGGCTCATGTTCAGCCTACCATCAACCAGTACCCCCAGGTCCCTCTCCCCCTGGCTGCTCTCCAGCCACTCTGACCCCAGCCTGTAGCACTGCATGCAAATCTTTGTCTTTTTTGGGAAAGTCTATGTCATTTATCATCATCATTTACCACTTTCCATAAATTTGTTCAAAACTATCCTTTGCAACTTTAAGGCTTATGATTGCCAATTTTTTGGCTCCTCTACAACCATTTTGCAATATTAGGATCATATCTGCAAAGAGACCTCCTCACCTGAGCATGTTGTCCGCTTATGCACTATAATGTTGCACATCTTGGGGAAGAGCATTTACATTATTGTCATTGTAATTTTAGCATCTCTTTCTTTCATTGTCTGAAAATGAAGTATACCCCCAAAATAGTTTGTGACATTCTGAAAAATGTCAACTATTTCATGATGGCATTTAAAAATCTTTCTCTGTTTCAAGCAGGGAAAGAAAGAGCAAAACCCACAAAGATTAGTTGAGGGATAGAAAAACCTTCACAGTAAAAAAAAACCCACAAAAAACAAAAGGCACCAAAAAATATAAAAAAATAAATAAGCCCAAACCCTGGGTACCTGAGAGACTTTTATGTTAACAGGGAAATAGAGAAATATGTAAAAGAAACTCATAGTGGAAGTGGAAAAGAGAGAAATTCACATAGGAGAAAGGTACAATTTTAACAGTAAGACCAACTAACTTTTATAAGGACCAAGGCATTTACTTCTTACTATCTTGGCATCAGGCCTGTATGTCTTGCTGGTTGGTTTGCTTGTTTTGGTACCCTGATCTAGTGTAAGGTGTCCCTGCCCATGGCAGGGGGTTGGAACTAGATGATCCTTGTGGTCCCTTCCAACCCTGACTGATACTATGATACTAATTGTGCCTCAATTGTCTGTGATAGATCCACCCAAATTTGCTTAATATCTATGAACAGATGACAATTTGTCTTGCTTTCCTTTTAGGGAATGTATATGATGCAAGCCAAGTACCTAAACTTGGAACAAGCTGTAGAATGTAGTGAATGTGGTGAATGGAAAGCTTCTTGACTGATTGATGGCAGCTTGGTGTATTTATTCAACTTGCTTTAAAAATATGTGTTTGTGTTATAAATATACTTACATGTATGTGTGTGTATATATGTATCTACACACATATATATGTGTGATGAGTAACAAAATCCAGTTAAAGAACATTATTAAATGAAAAATCAGGTACTCATAAGTAGCATATTTCAATACAAAGCTTGCCTGTTCAGAAATATTATTCTCTTGTTATCCATCCAGATTGGAAAGATGGAATTCCAAGTTGTATAAGAGTATACCCGGGTGATCTTGGGTAAGAGACCAAAAAGGGAATTCAGGTGCCTTAAACAGCCACTGAGTGACATTTGCAATGCCCAAGTGGATGTGGCACATCTACATAAGGCTATCACATGTGATGCGAGACTTAAGAGAGCCCCATTACTGTGATGCGGCTGCTGGAGGCCTGGCAAGAATAACTTAAAATGCCAAATGAAATTAGGCACCTCTTTCTATATCACTCTTCTTTCAAATGTGTTTTGGCACCACACTGGTAAAGTTCTGACCTCTACCAACAATTTTCTCACCAGAATTCACAGTAGTGTGTTACCACTCAGCTACAATAGTGTTTTAGGGCACACTGACCACTTTATCACAGTATCACCGTATCACAGTATCACCAAGGTTGGAAGAGACCTCAAAGATCATTGAGTCCAGCCTCTCACCACAGACCTCATGACTAGATCATGGCACCAAGTGCCACGTCCAATCCCCTCTTGAACACCTCCAGGGATGGTGACTCCGCCACCTCCCTGGGCAGCCCATTCCAATGACGAATGACTCTCTCAGTGAAGAACTTTCTCCTCACCTCGAGCCTTTATACACATGAATTCCTTCAAGTCCTTTACTCTTTTTTTAATCTCTCTCTCTTTTTTTTTTCCCCTTCAAGATGACCTGTCAAATATCTTGTTGACATATATAGAGAGAAAAAAATAAGGTTTTGATCTGGTGACTGAACTTTGATCTGGTGACTCAATTTCTTGTGAGAAAATATAGCAGAGGTCAAAGGCTTACTTCAGCGCTTGACGTTGCCTTACCATACGTGGTCAGGTCTTGTTTAAATCAACAAAGGAAGGAGGGGAAAAAGAAAAAATTCTTAATTTCAAAAGGCAGACTGATACCTAAAGATGTTTTTTTTCATGTTCATATTGCCAAAGTGCGCACAAAATAATGGGTGTAAGTCGTTTACATTTAAATTCCTTTAAAAGCAAGATTACATTTTTATTTATTTACCATGGCATAGATAATGAATGATTCTTTTCCCAGTGTTATATCTATGATGCTCACCTAACTGTAATAGTCTCAGAGCAGCCCTTCCTCATGAATCACCCTGGAAGAAGAAAACATAATATCTGCTGTTTGGCTCCTGAAACGCAGCTGCAGCCTTCCAGAGAATCCAAGCTAGCAATTTCAATTGAGAGAGAAGATCTAGCTAAGAAGTGTTATTTTAGAAAGGGCTAAATGAATAAAGGATGATTATCTGTTGCCCTTGTAACTGAGAACATCCAGAGAAAAGAAAAAAGCAAGCAGAAAACGCTAAGTGGATAATTATAGTTCACGCCGAAAGAAGTGTATCAAGCTGCAAACGGTAAATGAGAGATCTTGAGGAAGACATGCGCGCAGGAAGTTGCACTGAGGGCAGCAACACTGTCAGGCAAAAGCGGCACTTAACTTTCAGTGAATGTCTGGGCACTTCTCAAATCCAGACAATTCATGCTGGATGTAGATGTGTTCTCATGTATTTCTGCTACATCTAAAGCCAGCTGGAGGCCTGACTGGTTTCTCTTGTACATCATGAGGTTTTGGTGAAACCAATGGATTGAACATAATGTGAGGGGGAGATACATTAAGAAGGATCTTTGAAAGTGAAAGGGTCAGATGTGAACAGAGCAAGAGGAAGCCCAGCCAAAACCCCGTTTTCTGTCTATAAGCAGACTATAAAATGCCAGCAGTCATTACAATGCAGAATTCTTCTAGGAAATAAGTATGAGCTATTTCAGAAGGGTTGTATGCCAAGAGGAGTGACCCAAGGATCAGTTTGTCCTTTATACAGAGTGAAAAGCAGCTCCCTATTCAAGGGAAATCTTTAAAAAAGGAGGATGGACCCATGCCTCATAGCAGCCAATCACACAAACAATGGATTTGGTTTATGCCAATTTAGAAGAGTAATGTTTGGACTCCAAAGCAGCACTATCTTCATCATTCTTCACTTTGTGTCTCTCTCCTTTTAGTTATTATTTTTTTCCACAGAAGGCTATAATTTGCTGTTGTGCTTATTCTCATTAAATTCAGCCCTGCTGGATTCTGTATGTTACTTTTCTCTTTGAACACTGGGTTTAGCACAGGTCTTTGCTGGAACTATTGGCTTGAATCTAGTTTTATTGATGTAATTACATGGGTAATTCTCATTGGATGCAAGGTATTTTCTTAAAGTATAATAGGCCTGTTATCCCAGAAGAAAACTCTTATGAGAACATTTCCCTAGTCTGAAAAGAGCTCATCAGTTTTAAAGACAGGAAATTATCACTTATGTCTCCCTACAAGAGAAGACATTGGGTTTATAGCTAAAAATGCCTTAGAACTCAAAGCAAGCTGCCTTCACCAAGACAAGCTGTATGAATACCTTTGGCCCTAGTTCAACAGAGGACTGAAGCAAGTTATATATTCAAAGAAACTCAGTACCTTCTCTGAGCTGATGAGTACAGCCCAGTGTTTGCCTTTTGTATGGCTGAATGAGAGCAGACTGTCTCCAAAAACATAATCTTGCTTGTGGTGCTGCATACTTCTGAAAAGTCTGAAGACTGTGTAAAGGCTACAAGGGAAAAATATCTTAGATGTGATGTTATCCATTTGATTCATGGATGAAATAACGAATACAGGGATAATATGCAGTAAGGATTGAATACAGATTTGATTTGATTTGATTTTTCACCTACAGTATATCTCTTGGGTCATTTCTGAAGTTTCTGGATTCCATTATAATTGTCTTCATTGAAATATATTTTTTGTTCTCAGGCCTAGCCTAATGAATTATCCAAATCCTTCTGAATATGTTTGCTCTACTCCTTATTATTCATATTTTGTTGCCATTTATTATCTTTTGCAGTGGAAACCTAGCTTTCAAATCCCTTCTCTAAATCACTCATAAGAATAAGCCCATCATTTTTGTAGCAAATCAAGCATATCTCAGGACTAATGGTCAATATAATTTACCGTACGCTGTACTTTGTTCCTCTGTTTGCTAAGTTTTGGACCTATACATTCAGTAATGTTTTGCTTTTCTTACCCTGTAGATTTGTAGCAAACCTGAAGCTGAGAGACGGTGAGACAATGGCACACTTCATCAAGAATGGTCTGAGATCAAAATCTGCCACTGGAGGGCAAAAGCCTATATCAGATTTTTATAGCCAGGGTGTATTTGTCATGAAAGTTAGTTTAGATACCATGTAACCATTTCTGAAAATATGCCTGCCAATCTGATTTGTCTTGCTATTTTCTCAGGCTTGGAAAGACATGAATGACTGATCATAGCAGGGAAAACCAAAGGCCAAAAGCACCAGGCCATCTGCTTTGTGGGATGTTTTGTTGCTTGAGCTGTTTGCCTTGCTAGATCACAGCAAAGGACCAGTCCACCCATTTCACCTCCTTCTAGCAGGTACCTATTGCTGGAGGAAATAGGAGGACTAAAAGTGGCTTATAGAGGATTGAGCTACAAGAGGCTAAGGGATCAAGTCACCAGTAAAAAGACACTGCTCCCTTCCTACTCCTGCTGCCCCATCAGCTTTTGTACTGCCTTGCCATGGTATGAAGTGGGAACTTCAGAACATTCTTTTGAAGGATTTTTTGATGGAGAAAGGAGATAATGTGGGTGAAAGGGAAAACTATTCTCTTTGTGCCTGTGCATTGTGGTTGATAGCAGAACATAGGTGGCACAGAAAGCAGTGTGTCCAAAAGGCAGCCTGGCACAGTGCATGGGCAATGCTCTCTCATATTTTACAGGTTTGCTTTTCTTCCAGCCTATGTTTGCTCTTTCCAGCACAAACTACTAGCTTCTTGCAGGCTGCACACCCACTTTTCAGCCTTCACTTTGCTCATTAGGGAGGTTGTAGCCAGGCAGAGGTTGGTCTCTTCTCCCAGGCAGCCAGTACCAGAACAAGAGGACACAGTCTCAGGCTGTGCCACGGCAGGTTTAGGCTGGATGTTAGGAAGATGTTCTATACAGAGAGAGTGATTGCCCATTGGAATCGGCTACCCGTGGAGGTGGTGGAGTCACCATCCCTGGAGGTGTTCAGGAGGAGACGTGATGGGGTGCTTGGTGCCATGGTTTAGTTGTTGGGTGGGTTGGATTGGTTGATGGGTTGGACGCGATGATCTTGAAGGTCTCTTCCAACCTGGTGTATTGTATTATTGTATTATTGTATTATTGTATAAGAAAATGTTTGAAACTCCTCAGCCCCTTTCCAGTCTGAAAATGAATTTAAAAGATGATCTGATTGTAAAGTGCTGGGATAGAAATCTGCAGATGAAAACTCAATATTTTGCTCAGTTACACTTTCTCTGTGTGACTTTAATTCACTTAACATATGCTCTGCCTCATTTCTCTGCATGGAGAACTCTATCTGTAAAATAGGCGCAGAGCTTAAAAAGATTGAGTGAAAATGAAGAAGTGACAGAGATAGTCACTGTGCATCAGTTTGATGCCCAAGAGACCACTGCAGTGTCAAAGTCACTAGCTAGTCAGGCTGGTTTGCAGAAATGCTCTCAGGGTGAGACTTAAGGCTGGTACAGTAACACACCTTAGGGAAAAAATGGGGGAACCTCAGGTATTTCTTGATGTGGACAAACCTGCAGTACAGATGTGTGCTGACTCAGCCATCTGCCTACATCTGCTATTACAACATCCAGACAAGGCTGGAAGAGAAATCAAAGAATCTCTCCTGAAAGGATCACGGATTTCAACCAAGACACATAAGAATCACAACCTGAATTCGCAGCTGCTACCAACACTATGAATGCGTGAAGCTGGGTCTCAAGAGTACCCTAAGCTTGAAGCATCTCCAAGGGCCAGGCTTTCCATATCTGTTGAGCAGAATCAAGCAGCTTGGAGAGTTTGTGACATAAACTTTGCCATCAAATAGCCTCTTGGTGCCTGTCTATCAAAGCCAGAATCAGACAAGACACACCAGCTACTTTCTGTGGCAATAAAATACCCCTCTACTCCTCATAAAATGCCGTTCTCTTGCCACTCTAAATACTATTTCGGTTTGCTTCTTGCTTCAAGGTCTGTCCTGTTTCAGAGATGTTACACAAAGAACTTGCTGAATGAATTGCCAATTAAAACTAAGAGAAGTCAAAAACAGTCCTTGGTGCCATTTCACAAGCTTCACACTGGCAAAATGCAGCTCTCACTTTTAGTCACTGCCTTTCCCAGAAGTCTATCTTAAATATTAGCTCTCAGCTACAGCCTACCTGATTTGTGTCTGAAGTGTTTGCAGCAAGGACACCTCAGAAAATGGTAGTAAATGAGCTACAAATAGAGGTCATAGAAAAATTCACAAGCAAAACATGTCTAGGCATGCTCTAGAAGAAAATTAAATAATCTTCTATTGTTTTCATCTTTTAATTTGAAGTTAGGCTTTGCGCTAGGGAAGTGGGGGCTGGAGTGAGTTGAACGAGAAGCCTTTTCCAAAGAAATGTATTATTTTTAACTTTTTTAATTAATACAGCCTGAGTGATCACAGCCATGTAGCTATTTCAGTAACTCATGTTGTAGCTGCCTAATTCTGTACTTCATCAAACATAACTATATACAAGTATAGTTGATGAAATTTATTCTGTGTTCCTGCTCCCACTATATGTGATATAGAAGATAACATCACACGAAATCTGTAATGAGATTTGTCTCCGTTATTCTTCAGGGTAGTCATCACATTTGTTGAACCTTTTCTCTCCTGGTATATCTTTTTGTTACTGTAATTTATTACAATTTTATATCATTCTTTTGTTTTGCGAATGTTTCATCAAAGAGCCTCTCTGTGTGTTCTCCTTTTCTCCATATAAAAATGCCTGAGTGATAGTTATGTATTTGTCCTCATTTTGTTCTTCACTCCTGCTCTAAATCTTCCTTTCTTTGTATTACTGTATTCCAGTTGTTTGCAAGAAGCTGCAGTCAAGTTAATAACAGATATTAAACACTAAATATTCTCTTTTTAACAAAATTAAGTCACTTGATAGGATATCATCCAAAACAGAAAACAAGGCTAGGTGCCAAAACATAACTGAAAAATAAGGAGAGTTCAATAACTTCTTTCTCGTGCTCCTACAAATTTCCCAACTATCCTCAGAGGCTTGGGAGCATTGCAAGGTCAAGTCTGACTATGTATGCAGTGTGTGCTGAGCGTAAGTTCTACATGATTCATGTTCATCACTTAGCTTTTCAAATCATAAGCCTACAAGTTCTCAACTAAAATTTGGCAGGCTTTCTGCTTCCAAAATTCAAAGGATTTTTTTTTCTTTGCAAGTGTTGCCATTTACTAATGTAAGAGTGCATGTGATATTTTGTCCTTTTTTTGAGGTGTTAATGGTGAAAAAGTAACAGCCAAACTCTCTAACATGCAGGGGTGTTTTGTGTTGGTATTCAGGAGTGTTAAAGGTGAACATTTTAGAATCATTACATGCTCTTGAAAAAAAAAAGTGGCCTTTGCACATTCATAACAAATTTAACAAAAAACTAAAGCATCACCCACACTGGACTTCTACAACCCAGCTTTTGAATAAAAGCATTGTTAATGAAGATCAGTGAGTGGATAAGAGGAGGCAATATGTGCTCTTGGAGAAAACATGAAAAAGAAAAGCAGGCTAGATTTTAAAATAAATAAATTAAAACTAAAGAAAACAAGGAAAGGATAAAAGAAGTCTCCTGAAACATATATTACAGTTCTTGTTTCAGCAGGCAAACATGATTGTTAGAGAGCAGGTCTAATTTCCTGTCTTGGAAGGCTCTGGTTTCACAAGGATAACGCGTGCTCAGGTCACTGCTATTGAGGCTGCCACTGAACGTAACAGGAAGTTGGAAAGCAAATACCACAGAGACAATGATCACAGCCTTTCACCTTCATCTGCACTTTAATTTCCCTACCAGTGTCACTTTTGCTTGATACTGTGATCCAATAACAACAGCATGACTGAAGGTGAATTAACTTCACTTGGCTCTAGTTGAACTACAGGCATTGCAAGGGTGAAAGGAGTCTGACAGCCAGGATGTCACTACCAAACCATCTGATCCAGACCCCTCTGATCATTAACCTCTACTCTGTCCCCATATCATCAGATGTCACAAAGTGCTTCAGCCTTCCAGGTTCCCCAGAAGCACTGTTAATATCATAAACATCAGTACACTGAGCCATCAGACTGACAGCAGTTTCCCAGCAGAAAAGGAAACCTAATGTATGTTGACATATGATAGGCACAGGAGCTGTGGTGCAGCCCTTTGAGGATAGCACATGCCATTTTCCCCTTTTCAGAACTGTTGAGACAATGGGTTATCCTCTCCCAGAATGGACAAGTTTAAGCCAAATGCTGTCAGGCCCCCTTATTATTAAAATGCTTGACAGGGCTGAGCTTTACTTGATCCTTTTTTGGCTTTTTTGTCCAAAGAGAAATGGCTGGTTTGGATTTTCTCCAGTTGCTGGGGTTTTTTTTGCACTCCACATTGCAGAAAGCTGGTCTAAATATACAAGAGGTACCAGTCCATGAATGAAATACCAGGAACAGAGAGACATGTAGCTGAGACCTTGTAGAATTCCTGGGCATTTTTTTCTTTCTTCTTAACCAAGCAGTAAACCTCAGAAAAGAAATCAAATTCTGTGTGGGCATCCTCAGATCAGACATTCAATATTCATGCTAAAGGAGGAATCTGCTGATGGGTTTTGGAGGGTGACATTTTTATTTTTTTTTTACTTATTTGTTCTGACTTACTCCAGTTAATTAGGTCTACCAAAGAAAAAAGTTAACTTGTTTGCCTGTAGAAGCCTTGTCCTCTATTCTACAACGATTTTCATCATGTCCCTACCTCTCAGTCTGGAACTTAGGAAAGAGACGCAGTTCTTTTTGAACATTTCCATGAGTGAAATTAAGGCACAAACGGGGCCATGTATCAAGATGAGACTATTTACCAAAGAGAGAGAGTGTAAACAGAACAGAGACAAGAAAAGGGAGAGAGAGGGAAAGGGAAAATGGAGAAAGAGAGAACAGGAGAGATAGTTACCACCCTATGGTAAAGAAAGAAAAGGGAGAGAATGGAGAAAGAGAGAGCAGGAGAAATAGTTACCACCCCTAGTCTTTCAAAGGGGAGTTGTCCTGGGCTGCTGCTTCCAGCCTGTGATGTCCCTGGTGATGTTCCCACCCAGTAAACTGATACAGCTCAGGGCTTTCATACTGTTTGTAATAGGTCCACCTGGCCCGCACCCTAGTCACATAACAATGTATATGTGACTGCCAGGTGTGCTATCTCCGTGGGCAGAGCTGACACATCAGGCGGGCCCTTCACAATGATCTTATCTTTGTTGCACATTCCAGGGGCTGTTTCCCTGGGCAGCTGCTGTCTTGTCAGGCAAGCCATCCAGGGTGTGTTTATCGTTGTCGAGATATTCCTCAGTTCTTAATGTAATCACCACCATCACAAGGTGATTTGCATGTTCAAGAGAAGACTCTCTCACTCTATTACTCTTTGTTTCAAGCTGTTCTCCTGAGATGGTGGAACCAAGTTAACCTGACAGGCAGTAAAATATTTGCAGACACCAAGCCAGTCATGTCCTGGAATAGTTATCACCAAGAACAATTTTAGAGGCAAGTGGATGCTTAAAAATAACCCTTTTATATACACGTAAAAAACTATATGTATTTTTTTATAGGAGTTGACATTATCACAGTTGGAAACTTTATTATTCCTGAACTACAGTTTAAGTCTGAAGCAGAGCCAAAGTGAAAGACTGAGTGCCAAAGTGCTGTTAAATACTAGGATGACATGGAAAAAAACTTAACTAAATTTCTCAAGGCAAATATGGCACGTGTCATTAGATAAGATTGCTGCTTTCTCTTTCCTTTGCTGAAAATACCAAAATGAAAGCTGAGATGAGAAACTGAAAACAATTTCTTTTCATTAAAAAAAAATTAATTCATTTGTGCTGTTATTATTTACCATCAAAACAGGAGAAGACTTGGCAAAAATTACTAATTGCTCTTAGTATAGTCCTCAGAAATCTTCTTGTAAGAATGACTTCTAAAGCATCAGAAAACTCCTTGGTAGGGTAACTGTTGGGGTAATCCTATCCAGTTAGGCTAGGTAGTCAAGGAAATGGAGGAAAAAGTGTGGTCTTGGTAGCTGGGGTTATAAAAAAAACAACAAAATTTAGAACTCTGCTTGATGGCATTTTTCTGTTGAAGGACTCCAGCACAGGTCTTGTCTCACCTTCTGGACAAGAAAATAAACCAGCAAGTTTTGCACCATTATTCCTCCTGCTGGATAAATGCAGCAAGTGCTTCCAGACACACTGAATTGACATCTTCATGCTTCTCTCTCATGCAGAGTCAAACAGCATGAGATTTAACACTTCCAAGTGCTAGGTTCTGCACATTGGCCACAATAATCCCATGCAGCATTACAGGCTGGGGTCAGAGTGGCTGGAGAGCGGCCAGGCAGAAAGGGAACTGGGAGTTGATAGTAGGCTGAACATGAGCCTGCAGGGTGCCCAGGTGGCCAAGAAGGCCAATGGCATCCTGGTCTGTATCAGGAACAGTGTGGCCAGCAGAGGCAGGGAAGGCATTGTGCCCCTTGTACTCAGCACAGGTTAGGCCACAGCTTGAGTACTGTGTCCAGTTCTGGGCCCTTCAATTTAAGAAGGATGTTGAGATTCTTGAACGTGTCCATAGAAGGGCAACAAAACTGGGGAGGGGTTTGGAGCACAAGCCCTGTGAGGAGAGGCTGAGGGAGCTGGGGTTGCTTAGCCTGGAGAAGAGGAGGCTCAGAGTTTACTGCTCTCTACAACTACCTGAAGGGAGGTTGTAGCCAGGAGGGGGTTGGTCTCTTCTCCCAGGCAACCAGCACCAGAACAAGAGGACACAGTCTCAAGCTGCACCAGGGGAGGTTTAGGCTGGAAGAAGTTCTTCATAGAAAGAGTAATTGGCCATTGGAATGTGCTGCCCAGGGAGGTGGTGGAGTCACCATCACTGGAGTTGTTTAGGAAGAGAATGGATGGGGCGCTTGGTACCATGGTTTAGTTGATTAGATGGTGTTGGATGATAGGTTGGACTCGAGGATCTCAAAGGTCTTTTCCAACCTGGTTAATTCTATTTTATTCAATTCTATTCAATTTAATTCTATTCTAGTCTAGTCTAGTCTAGTCTACCTCTCACCAGCCTTGTAGCCCTTCTCTGGACACGTTCAAGAGTCTCAATGATCTTCAAGATGGGAGCATCACCTGTGGAGGAGCTGATGATTTTTAATTTTTTAAAACAAGAAGCACCCTGGAGGTGTCTTTAATATGAAGCTCTATTAAAAAAAAAAAAAATTAAAATCCAGAAAGAATGTGTGATCTCAGCAAAGTCATTCACACTTTTAACTCCCTTGGGGAAAAAAAACATAAAATAAAAACAGGAAGGAAGAAGCAAGTTCCAGGTACAGAAACTCAGCCAGGAGTCAGCATAAGGACTTTGTAGGACTAGAGCCGGAATCCTTGGATATTAACACCCTGCTGATTTAATGTTCAGTCAATTGGTCTAATAAGCAATGACCTTCAAATAGTTTCTTAGTTTTTCTCATGGGCAAATTGCATAATTCCCTACCTCCCTTGCCTCTCTGTAAGGTGTTTCTCTTGCAACACTATTCAAGTTGGAAAAATGCTTGTAAACTGGGACTCGGAGATTTATTCTGACCTTGCTTAGCCCTGGTTCCTCCAGACACAGCTAAATTCCTAAGGCTGCTCTTAACTATCAAGAGCACTCTTATTTAAAACCTCATTTGTAGGAGGAAATGCTATTCCTCCAAATTCAATGAATGTGTGCACACTTTCTGTATTCCTCAGTCTTCTACTCAACCTAAGAATGCAAGCCTGGAAGGAAGAACCCAAGTGATTTTAAAAAGCATCTTGGGCAGTGGGGAGAGGCACGTCTCTTTTGTCACATAGCAGCTTACAATCTATCACAAGTGGCTAAGCTCAGAGCCTTAAAAGCCACAAAATGCCGGCATGTTTTGAGGCATCTGGGTTTAAGGCCCAGAAGCTGTTCTTCACTTATGAATTGAGATACTAATACCATCCCACTTCAGCAGAGTGATGTGGGATGATATCAACCCACCAGTAGCAAGAAGCAGTTCATCCCTGCCCACAGGTGTGAAACCAGCTGCTGGCAGAAAGCCACTGCCATGAAAGACTGCAGCTGAAGCAATGGGTGCAGTGTTAAAAAAAGAGATTGACAGACTGTGGGGTTTTTGTGTGGGAGGGCAGGAGGGGCAGAAGTAGTTGGGGAAATATGAGAGAGCTTTTTTACTTTCTATCTGTACCAGATTTCCAGGCTAAAATTCAGAACAGGGTCTACAGAAAAGGAAAAAAAGAGTCAAGGAGTAGAGTATAGAATAGAATAGAATAGAATAGAATAGAATAGAATAGAATAGAATAGAATAGAATAGAATAGAATAGAATAGAATAGAATAGAATAGAATAGAATAGAAAAGAAACAGAAACAAAGTTGGAAGAGACCTTCAAGATCATCGCGTCCAACCCATCATCCAACACCATCTAATCAACTAAACCATGCAACCAAGCACCCTATCAAGTCTCCTCCTAAGTAGGGGTTTGAGTGGAGGGAGGCTCTATGGTAAGTATGCAGTTCTGGAGCTTAAATAAAAAAAACTGAATGTTTTTGCTGTCTCTGTTATCTCCCCCTCCCCCCCTCTCTTTTTTTTTTTGTCACAGCAGAAGATGCCAGGCTTGATTATACTTTCACCACAAACAACTCTCCTAGATACAGGTAGAGCTCCCTAACAGATAATTTGACTTTCGAAACTATTTTCCTCTTAGTTTATGTGGGGAAGTTATTTCCTGGCCCTTAATGGAATTAACTCTGCCCATCTTGAATTTTCTTATAGTCGTCTCAGAAAGAATTATATTCTCTTTTCATTTAAAAAAAATAAGAGGAATGTTTAAAGCTCTCTTAAAGAGCCTCTATGGGATTTTCAAGCGTTCACAGCCAGAATGGAACATCTCTCACTTTAAAAGCTGCTATATGTAGCTTTACCTTCATCCCCTTATGCTCCTAGACTGAGCAAATGGTCACTGTGTAGCTTCGAGGTGATAAAAAACACAGGCATATAATTAAGTTAGTGGCCATGAAACTGTTCTACAATAGGAGGAATTCTTCCCATTCCTCTGAAGAATAAGGCCCTCTGAAATCCTGGCTACTGATTCTGATCTTCTTTTGCTAGCCATGGCCATAGGTTCCTTGTCTCAGTTACAGCTAATTGAAACCTTATCTGAAAGCCTCAGCTTTACTCTTATCCTTCAGAAAGAAGTGAAATGACATGATAGCAGCCAGAATGCTGACACTTGAGTATCCCACTTACAGCTTCAGAGTGGTAGGAAATGAAAAAGGAAATGGGGGAAAAAAACCCAACCAAACAAAGAGAAAAAAACAAACCCCAACCCTCTGTTTTTTTAATAATAATAATAATAATAATAATAATAATAATAATAATAATAATAATAATAATAATAATAATGTAATATAATATAATAATAATATTGTTGTTAAAAAAACAGAGGGTTGGGGTTTGGTAAACAGGAAAAACAGTAAAATTCCATGTTAATCAGTACATTCCTCTTGAAAAAGCAAGCTTGATATTTTGCCAGCTAATCATAGAATCAGTCAGGGTTGGAAGGGACCACAATGATCATCTAGTTCCACCCCCTGCCATGGGCAGGGACACCTCACACTAATCGGTGCTGTTCAGTAGCAACATCCTAGCAAATGCCTTTGTTTCAGCACAGTACCTTTTCAGAAGCATCAGTTTTGTGGAAATCTACCAATCTAAAAAGCATTTCCATGTTGGAAAAGTTTCATTTCTTTTGCAGGAGAGCTGAAAATGAAAATCTGGGGACTGATCACCGAACAAGGAGGAGGCAGCAGCTTTTCCCTTTCCTACTCCTGAGATGTATCTGGTAGAGACAGGTTCTGTCTGAAGCTCAGGAAGTCAGACCTAAGACTCTCATGTCTGACAGGAGGGGTGTGGGGTGGTGGTGTGTGTTTATTTATGGGCTTCTGTCAAAACAGCTGTGAAGCACTTTCTTAATATTTTTTTCCTCTTGCATGGAACAAATTGGCATGCTTTCATGTGAAGTGTTCTTCCTCATCAAGCCCCTGGGAAAAAAAAAAAATGGAGTATATCTGTAACTGAGCCATTTCCTGTGGCAATCTGGTCTGGAGGTAAATGAGTGACCTCTTGTGCTCATTAAAATCCTGGAATTAGCAGGATTGTGTGGATCTTGTCTGCCTGGTTCCAGTTTAACATTAACATTGCCTTAAAAGTGTGCTCAGCTACAGGTCAAAATTCCCTTTTGATGAATTAGAAAAGAATTATTAGGGCAATGATGTATATGCAAAGATGTAAAACATCAGCCCTGGATATCTGTAGAAATGTCATATTATATTAAGGAGCTGAGATACTGTTATCCCAAATTTCAAAGTAATTTCAGGTAATATAACTACATTTTGTCTCACTGGGTCGTTTTACAACCTGGTGCCCTTGGGTAAATCTCAATAATGACTTGTCAGAATTGGATCCTGCACAAGAGTGTGCAGACACCCACACTCCTCTTCCTTTTGCGCTCAAATCACACTGAATATCTCAGATGTTCGATATGCCTTTGACTTCTGATATCATAAAAAGGAAATGATCTATGAATGTTGCACTTTTTCTGTGTGCTAGTTTCAGTTTCAATAATCATGGAACTGCTCCACCTCAGGACCCAGTATCTTTTTTAAGCACATTCTGTGGCATTAGCACTCATCACGCACTAAGGGGAAAAAAATATATCACCAGTTGCGATATTCCCTTCTAATCTTAGTGTTTATCTGGTTAGAGTATTTTAAGGGACAGGAAGGATTTTGGTAATTTGAAAGCTTGAAGGTGTACAAATTGCTCTTTCCATTATCTTGAGTAATTTCCTTCATTTTTCCAATTCCAAATTATAGGTTCTGTTTTAGAAAGAGTTATCAATATATAGCCCTTGTCGTGATACATAGCTGCAATAACAAACTGCTACTTGATTTTACTAAGCTTGATAATTGTTATCTGTGATGAATCATTTGTAAGGCAAGGATACAATAAGTATTGTATTTAGGTTACACATAGTCATCAATTCCCAGGAGCAAACAGCATAAACAAATACATAAATCTAGAGATATCAAATGTGATGCCACTTCCCTGGGCAGTCTTTTCTAGTGCCGCACAATTCTTACAGTGAAGAAATGTTTCCTAAACCTCCACTGGAACAACTTGAGGACATTTCCTCTTGCTTCTCCTATCACTTGTTACTTAGGAAAAGACACTAACCCCCCCACCTTGCTGCAACAGCTTTTCAAGTAGTTGTAGAGAGCAATAAGGTGCCATTGCAGCCTCCTTCTCTGCATGCTAAACAACCCCAGCTGCTTCATCTGCTTCTCTAGACCCTGCACCAGTTTCAGTGCTCTTCTCCGGGCATGCTACAGCACTTCAATGTCCTTTTTGGAGTGAGTGGCCCAAAAATGAACATAGTGTTCAAGGTGCAGCCTCATCAGTGCAGAGTACACGGGAATGATCACTTCCCTAAGAGAGGAAGCTCACTTTTTTCCTGCTGTAAAAGTGTACTCCAGTCAGTGCTGGGATAAAAGCAAGTAAAAGTACCTCCGTGCCTCAAACATATTTTTGTGGTCTTCATTCATGTTGAACCATAGGACTTTACCTCCTGTGCTAAAGTAAGAGTCACCATGCCCTGCTTTTTTTAAGTGCACAAAAAAGGTAATCTGCAGCTACAGCTCCTATATGTTTCACTATTAACTGCTTCATGTACCTGCTAAGAAAATGATTGTGGGCTTGAACAAAGACAGTGCTCCCTAGCAGCATATACTGAAAAAAACCACAACTTTTTTTTTTTTTTTTTTATTTTTTTTTCCTCAGTCATGCATTCAATCCTTCATTTTCTGGGAAAGATATTGATGTCAGTTTTTTCACTTCCAAGAAACTGTGGTTATTCAGTGATCTGAAATGATGATCCTTGTGGTCCCTTCCAACCCTGACTGAAATGGGGCTTTAAGCTGCCTGATTGTGTCATCGGGGGATTTTTATTGCTGTCACTTACCAGGAACAGTGGATCAGTTGCCATGTACCTCCATTAGCACTTTGCTGAAAAGGAAGTTCTGCTTGGTGAAGAAAAAGGTTTTGCATGGACAGTGCTTTTCTTGATGGCATTACACAGCCTGTGAGCATTGGAAAGCTGGAATAAAACCCAAGCTCCACGCTCAGAGTCCATTCAGCTCTGATAACGTGGCTGCTGCACCTTTAGTGCAACAGGGGGTTAAGCTGCTCATAGACTGTGCTAGGAGTAAAAGATGGAACCCTGGCTATTCTCCAGCCCAGAGTGTAGATGTGGCCATGAACCACAGCCTGCCTCTTCCAACTAGGTGAGGTGCAAATCTCAGCATGGAAGACTACAAACAAAACCCTATTGCAGACCCATTCCGCAGAAGCACTTCATGGTGTCTCTACAGTTCTGTCCTGGGTTTGGCTAGGATAAAGTTTATTTTCTTCACAGGAAGTTGGGAGGGGCCACAGCCAGCATGTCCAGCTGAGCCAGCCAATGGGGTGTTCAATGCCATTAACCTCATAAGAGGAGGGAAGTTAATGGGCAGGCACAGTGGTTTTTTTTTCTTTGACTTGAAAAGGTGTGTGATGCCAAGCTTTTAAAATGTGCATTCCAGCTAGTTTAAGCAAATAAAGCATTTTTTTTATCATTCATATTCACAGAATAAACTTGCCAGTTAGCTCCCTGAAATATTTGTTGCTATTACACTTATGCATAATTTATTGCTAAATTTGTTTACATGTGCTGTGTTTGAAAATGAAGCAGCATGAGAGCAAAGAACATTATAGTTTGCCTGTTCTAGAAAAGAACAGTGTGAGGAGGCTGTTTTATTTCTGCTATATTAAAAGGGATTAAGTTAAATACAGGGACTCGAGTGCCTTTACAGACTTACATAATAAATATAATGTTTATCAATCCTCCTACCTAAATATTGGTCATTATCTCTCACATTAAGGACAAGTCTGTGCCCATTTACTCCATAGGAAGGAGTCTGTAGGTGGAAGGAATAGCTTCTAAAAAGTTTGTGCCTTTTTTCTCCCACAACTTCCTTCTTGTGCTGATAGACTAAAATACCAGACATACAGAAATTCCACTCATGGTTTCTTCTTAAGGACTGCTGGGTTGCAAGACATTCTAAAGGAGGTGGAGTTATACGTCGATATGTGCAAGTTGTCAAGGTTTTGGGTGTCCTTGGAGTCAGCAGAGAGGATGGCTGTTGAACACTGGACACTGGAGAAGCCCAGGACAGCCATGCCCTGCACACTCCATCCTAGGCTACCTCCATGTAGCTCCCTTGTGGCACCAAGCAGGTGCTCAGCTGTAGCGCTGTCAGCATAGCTCTAGTATCAGCAAGCAAACAACTTTCAGCAGCAGACTCTGCGGTGCCTGGTTTCGCAGCACAGTATGGCTCTGCCAGCTAGTCCAACCATCTCAGTGAAAGAGGACCCAACAGGGACACTGCACATTTGGCTCCAAATTTCCCTAGAAAAAGGAAATGTTTCAATTAACATCTGATTTCATTACTATGTAGCTACTGTAACCAAATAACATAAAACTCTACTGACAGGTTCAGCATTGCAATGGCTGAGAGGAGGTAGTGCTTAGAGAAGCATCTTAAATCTTTCTGTAACCTGAGCATGGATGGAAATCATTGCCTCTGCTATGTGGTGTTCACGTGCACACCTGTGGACCACAGAAGGCATTGATGAGGGTGTGGTCAGAGTACTCAAGGAAAATTTTGTCTTTCACCGAGCTCAGTAAGTGTGTCTTACAGATGATGGAAATCAACTCACAAAGAAACAAGTCCCTAGAAACAAATTTTCCCCTTCAAAAGCTACAGACTAGCACACACTGCCTCTTGCACAGATGAGCTTAAAGAAATAAGCATCGAGCAAGGAGCTGGGAGATCCTGGCATAATCCTGTTTCTGATGCCGATGGCCAAAAAGCACAATTTTTCCCATCTGTTTTCCCATCAGTGAAGTGAAGGCCCTACATTTCTCTGAAGAGTGCTGAACTGTTTAATTAGGTAGTGTTAGGACAGTGTTTTGACCATCTAAACACCGTATAAATGCTAAATGCCTAATTCATCACGCCCTGTGCTGCAGTGATGAGGCAACAGGGTATCGCTTCGATCTCATGTGCAGGCATCCAGCCCAAACTGCTGTACTGACATGCCTGGATGAGTATTCAAGCCCAGTTAGTCAATCCCTGAAACACATCCCACTTCTCTGGTGTGTTGATCCTCCTGCCCATCTGTCTGCATGGCCCTATGCCCTCTTGAAGCATCCTGTGGCCATGTTAGGATCTCACAAGTGCCACCAGGAGGGAGAGGTGTATAGGACAGCCAACAGTGCTTTTCCTTTAAGAAGATTACTGCATAAAGTGAAATAACCATTCTGTCATGTGTTGGCCATGGTGGACAGTCTTTTGCAACCTAAGTGGCAGTTTTCAGCAGCAATATGTTCAGAAAGTTATGTCTTCTCTACAAATTGGGAGCAGTAATGAATTGTGTGCAAGGACTCTTTTTTTATTAGTCACAAAACATGCACTGTTGGGGCCCACTTTGCCATTTTTCTCGTCTCAATTTTTTAACACAGAACCAGGACAGCCTTTTCAATTGCATTATTGTGATACTGTGAACAGCAATTGGTGCCTAAATAGGAGAGAATAGGGTATCAGATGAACCACCTCAGAGCTCTTTTGACTGAAAGGATTTCAGGGATTGTCAAACAAAATTAAATGCACCAAGATTCAGATTTATTGTGCAATGCAGCTTCTGCACAAGAAAATAATCCACATAGGTACAGTGTGGATTTCCATCTTCCCTCATAAATTGGGGGACATCATGGTCTGGAAGATGCTGCTGCCCTTGAGCTTTACAGGTAATCTGTATCTCGAACAGCAGGTACAGTTCTTGAATCTGTGCCCAAGTACAAGGCAGCCAGGGGCCATTGTCGGGGTAGTGGTAGAGTGGAAGAAAAACACAGATGAAATAAACCAAGACATGGAGCCAAATACTTGCTTTCTCTGCAGTCCTTAATCCAGAGCTGACTCCAGAGAGCAGAGATGCCATCATGCACCAGTCGGATGTTTCTGGCCTGGCTGTTGTTTGTTTTCATATTCCTCCTTCCCCTGGCTCCAGGCAAGGCCAAAAGAAGAGCGCCCAGAAGCGGAAAGGGAAGGTGGCCAGTCAGACCAACCGAGCTGGATGAAGGACGCACTGAAGACCAGCAGAAATTACTCCAGATAATTTGTGAGATTTTTTTTTTTCCTCTGATCAAAATACCAGAGATGCTCAAACTGAGAAAATGTTCATCATTCCTCTGCAACTAAAAAGAATAACTAACACTAAAACAAGACTGCCAGCTGAAGATGACACTGCTTAGATAATTCCCTTATGCCACCCCCAAGCTTCAGCAATTGTTTTATGAGTTTGGAGAATCCTCAAGGGTGTGATGCACGCAAATAAAATAACTTTTTTATTTCTTTATTCTTCCAAAAAAAGGGAGCACTCGTACATCTATTGTTTTTGCCAAGAAAAACTGGAAAAATGTGAGGCAAAATATTTTAACAAGTAGTAGGACACAAACAAGACAACTGTGATTTTTGGAACAGTTTCCAGACGTTCAAGACACACATATGGCTCCTGCAGCCAGAGTACTGTGTACCATCAGCCTATGTCAGTGCAAAAAAGGAAACACTGTCCTCTTGAACTTGCTCTGTTTTCCTGTGTCTGGGGCTAAACAAGAGCAACACAAGGCCTAATAATATTTCTGGAGCCTGAAACAGTTTTAGCCTAATTATCTGTTGAGAAAAGCAATAAAATGCAACCCAGTGGTTTAAAATAGATAAACGTTTCACTGGTGCAAAAGCATTATAGTGTCTGGCCATAAATTTTTGTACCAGTCTAAGCTGTTTAACTGGCAAAATATATACTATAAAGCATGAACTTGAGCACTTACGTTTTATATTCGCTCAGCTTAATCTCAGGTGATATTAATCACTAATTAATACTTTTGGGGGGTTTTGTTCATGCAGAAAGAATCACTACTCTAATTACCACTTGTTTGATAATGTGCCTTTATCTTTATTTTAATGGGCCTGCCAGTTTATTTAGATGCAAACATCTAAGGATTTTTACATCCCCAAGAGCAATTGCTCTCTTAAATACTTTCAGTGATACAGTTGCTTTAAAGCAATAAGCAGTGCAAAAAGAGCTAGCATGAAATTGCATTATATCTCCAGAGCTTTGTAGTTATATAAGAACTCTTGGCATATTCTGTTAATTAATGGAATATGTTTACTGTGGGTTTTTGAAGTTATTAATTGTTTTTATTAGTTTAAAATTCTTTAACTGTCATGTCTGTGTACTATTTCTATTAATTCAATACAGAGGAGTGTGGTATTTTATTAATTCCTATCCTAGCTAAGGGATGAGCAAAATACAAGAGGAAGGAGATTCATTCAGTTAGATGACACCTCACATGCCAACGCTGCATGAATGTATTTATAAATATATGTTTGTGTATGCATATATATATTAGCAGCACCCAAAAAGCATGAGAACAAATTAACATTTTATGCCACAGATTTGCTACACTAAATCTAGCAATTTTCTAGTGTAGCCTTATTTTTGTAATACTAATCTTTCTAACCCACATTAACTTGAAAGTGTCCTTATAATGTGGAACATAACACTATCCAGAAATGTTCAAATATAAAAGGAAAAAAACACCTACTTTTGCTTTCTGAACTGGACTGAGGAAACACAGTTAGATAAAGTTTCTTCTTGTATTTGAAGGACTAGGAGATGACACTCTTTTTTACTCCCTATGATTTCAGTTTCCATGATTACTGACAAAGACTTAATTGCTGAATCTTTCTAGATGCCTAAAAAACATCAGTAATGGATACATAAAAATTATTAATGTGAAAGACCTATCATATTTAGTCATTTTACCTTCCCCTTTTTCAGTATGGGCAAAGCAGGTGCAAAAATACTTTGCTTCAGAAAGTTATCTGAAAATTAATTCATTAACATTCATTAGGCACTCGAAATGAAAACCAAGAATGGAGTGCAAAGAATTATTATTTTCTTTCTTTACATTCCTCCTGCTAAATTGGATTAATCAGATTAGAAAGGGTAATAAAATATTAGAGCTTGTTCTTATCTCTTTGCTCCCTCCCATCAGTTATAAATGAGTACACTGGAATGCTACTTGCTGTTGCAAGGCAACAACAATACTTGGGGCACTCTGAGCTATGTTCTCATTTTGAGGCAGAAAATGGTTATGGAGTGATCACTGAGCTCGACTGCTGGGCAACAAAAGAGGGGGAGCAACTGTGAATCAGAGGCATTTCCCTTTTTTCTGCCTTTGTCTTTTTTTTTTTTCTTTGTCTTTTTTTTTTTTTTTTTGTTTCTGTGAAAGACAAAGTGGCTGGGAATTTTGTAATTCCCTGATAATCACCAAACCTTTTTTCCCCTCAGCCCCACAGTTGGCAAGTAAAACCTACATCTGCCAACTTGCCTCACCTTTTGCGATGCAGAGGAGTAGGCAGCACCATTTGCCCAGCTTTAGTATGGCTGCTGGGCAGTGCTGTTCTGGCAACCTGCAGTATTTCCTTTCATCTCGAGAGGTGGCATCATTTTTTCTGATCTGCTGTGAAACGAGTGTAGTCCTGCTTCTCAGCTCTCCTTTCAGGTGCAGAAAAGAATGACACCACAGTCAGAAATGAACCTCATCTTTAAGAACACATGAAGAGAGCAGGGTCTTATGTGAGATTTGAATATCATTTTTATGATTTGACTCATCTCTGCTCAGAAGAGCCCACTCACAGCAGTGAGAGCTTTCTCTCTACACTGGCTTTTGTTCCTATGTGGTTGTCTTTTATCAGCTGTCCAAAGAAATTTCCATTCAGCTTTAGTGTTTTGTGAAGAAGCTTTTTAATAATTTTTTTGTCATTAAAATGTGGGGAAACAAGTGAAACACTTTAGATGGGTTTTAATTGTAGTTTTCTTCATTTCTGTCAAAAAATGAGTACAGAAGAGTATCATTCTTTTCCTACCAGCTGTTTTCAGCAAGCCCTTTAACTGGTGAGAGAACAGAGGCATGTGAAGGCATACAAAGAACTCTTAAAAAGCTAGATGCACTTCCAGGAGCTTGGAAACTCAGACAGACTTCACTGGGGACCCACAGGGCTGAAGCTTACAGTACAGTACCCAGAGGCAGCAAATAAGCTGCATTAATCTAGAGAACAAAATAAAGCTGCACAACCAAGTGTATCTTAGATCATGGTACGTTTAGAGCTATGATTTTTAATTCCAATATCATATAAATTTTGGGGGTTTTAGTCTTACCTTGAGGCCTACAGTTTTGCCAGCATTTCCCTAACAGCTTTCTTTACCCATTTCATATATGTAGGAAGGTAAAGTAGCTGAAATTTCTATTCTTTCATTCTCCCTCCATGCATATTTCCTCGAGGGACTTTTCCTAATGTTGGTGTTCCTGTCTCCAGTAACATAACTCAGAACAGAGCTGCCACTATTCTGTCTTCTGGGCTCTCCACATCTGTGCTGCTGCCTCCATTTCTCTGTCCTGTGCTCTCTCTTTGTCTTTCCATCACATGCCCCTCATGAAATAGAAACTCTGTCAATCAAAGGCCTTCACAGAGAGCTGGCAGGCTGCTTCCTGAGCATTGCTGACTTTCACTAAGCACATGGGTCTTGCACTTGGAGCTGCAAACCTGCTCCTGCAGAAGTTCATAACTTCTATATTTTACAAATGCTCTTCTCTCTTCCCTCTCCTTTTAACATCTCACAGCAGGCACAAAGATATATGAGATGGTCAGCAGGACAACTGAGTTCATGTAAGTAAAAAGAAACGAGTAACAACTCAAGTCTTCCCCTATCTGGGATCAAATCACTTTGAAGCATTACTCACTTTTACTGTGGGATTTTTTTCATCTTCATATACTCTCCATGGTTCCCAGAGCCCTAGTTTGTTCTAAGAGTCATTGAAGTCAGGCTTGTACTTTGGCCTAAACTGGGATCCAAAAGTCTTGAAGTAAGCATTCTGAGTAAGAGCTGTAAGTTCAGTCAGCCAGGCTGAAATGAGATGAACAGAACTGATCATTTTCTTGGGGAAGATAAACAAATTTTCTACCATTGACAAGCCATACATTATATTCATTTTCACAGCATCTTCCAAACACATTTGTAAAGTAAAAGGAAAAAAAAAAACAACAACAAAACAAACAAACAAAAAAAACCATATTCCTCTTATTCAGTAAAAGAAAAAAAAAAAGGAGGAAATATAAGAGGTTAAACTAAATTTGTATTTATCATTTGGGAAGTGACAATTTCATCTTCTAAGAAACATTTTTCCTACAACTTTAAAGGACAGAATGTTCAAAGTTATTAGGAAAATACTTATTTCAAGGATATTTCAGTTAAGGACTCAACCAAATATTTGACATTTTAGTGATAAAGAATGTTGCTGCTATAACACTTTGCTCATCCAGAATGAAGCAGATCATCTGTAGAAAATATCAGAGTTAATAGCTTGACCAATAGATTCCTAAGGCAAAAAGACTGTCACAGTCATTAAAATTCACAGTGCACATTAAAAGCTGGAGAAATTTATGTCATGATTGTTTTCTATTAAGCCTATACATACTGGCTTATTTAGAACCATATTTTAAAATAAAATCCCTCAATTGTATTTGAAGTTCTGCCAAAGAATAGAAGTTCTTTTAATATAAAGACTTCCAGTAATGAAGAGTTCAAAAGGCAAATTGTACTCTTGTCTCACTTCTGGTTCAAGAAACTCACAAGTTTATAGAAAAAATATCAAGCCTTAGTTTTCAGCTACTACCTCCTGGTGCAATTTAGCTTCAAAACTCCTTTCTACCCCCAGAGGTAAGGGAGGTTTTGGTCTATTAAGATCATCCCTATGTACAACACACATTCCATCTTTGGCATGGTTTCTTCCCTTGTGTCTTACGTGCTGGGAGGGCAGAGACTCAAGATGTTGTTGATGTCTTACACATCAATGATACTGCTTCCTTACTCTGATTCAGGGGTCCCCAGTTCTCTGGAGGCTGTTGATCTCAAACTGTCATCTGCCTTGTTCCTTGATCAAATAATTGTATTAAGACCGTCTCACATATTTTGATATATCTCTTCTGGATGCAGAAAAAGCATGCTACTGAGTTCAAGTCACTCTTGCTTCAGGGAGGGAGGCCTTCAGGAAAAAATGTCAGCATGAATGAAAAAGTGGAACCAAATTAATATTAATCACACAGAATCACAGAATGGTAGGGGTTGGAAGGGACCTCTGAAGATCATCTAATCAACCTCCCTGAAAAAGCAGCATCACCTAGAGCAGGTTGCACTGGGTCATATTCAAAGTGGGTTTTGAATGCCTCCAGAGACAGAGAGTATACAACCCTTCTGGGCAAGCTGTTCTACTTCTCTGCCACCTTCGAGGTGAAGTATTTTCCCCTTATGTTTATGTAGAACCTCCTATGTTTCAGATTGTGCCCATTGCCCCTTGTCCTGTCACCGGGCACCACTGAGAACCCTGGTTTCAGCTTCCCAACACTCTCCTTTTAGATATTTATAAGCATAATTTATAGTCCTTCATAATCTCCTATGTCTTCGTATCTCCTCCTTTATGTGTGTGGACTTTTCTTCTGTTTTTTTGGGTTTTGGTTTTGCATTTGTTTGTTTGTTTTTAAACCATTTCTAATTCTAAAGAAAACAGCTTTGGGACTAAGGGTGGGATCACTGTCTCCTGTTAACACTTGCATTGTGCCCTCTAGAAATTGAGCCTTGGAAATTGCAGAGGGTGATTTTTTTTTCCTTGTCTGTGTAACGTGTTGCATTCTGTTAGAGAAACAAAGGACACACATTCACTTTTTTCTGCACTATAGAGTCAGAACACCACCGTTCATTGTGATGAGAATCAGCAGCAGCAGTCTACTGACAATTCTCCTCCTCCAAATTCATATTCATTTGCTAGGTCTAATTAAAGACCCGTGGTACAAAGAAGCTTAGAGCTGCTTTACATTCAAGTTCCTCTGCTTTTGACTGATAGTACACCTTTTGTGTGCAACATTTTAGGTTTGTGTAGAAATGACTTACAATGACAGATTGCTTTTGTACTTGCTGGCTACTGTCCATTTAATTTTCATTATTCTTTTCATTGTATAGTTCAGAGAAAGTTTGGTAAAGGTTTGTAATGTACCAGGTTTACAGTGAGAGTTGAGTGCTCTGGGGATAGATGGGGGAAAAATGGTGTTTTCCATCAGAATATCACACAGTAGCTTCCATGGAACTGCAGAGCCTGCATCAGTGAGAATACTGTAAAAATAGTATAATGCTTGCTTGCTTTACAATTCTCTTTCTTCTCTTTCTTTTCCTCTCTAAAACAACTACATATTGTGCAGGAACTTGGAAACTGGGCTTGACAATCACACCTGAAAATCATCTCAGGTTCTTTCCAGGTCAGCAATGTTCTGCAGATTGAGTTAACAGTCTTGTGAGGACATTTCTGTCTTGATTACTATGAAAAATTGATTGTGGTCAAGGCAGCCTAGAAATTGGTGGCTGTCTTACCGTTCTGCAGTGTCAGCAAGTGTCAGAACTAGAACTGACCAAAGTGCTGCTGATGTTTTACAGATACAACTCCTGTCTCAAAAAGAGGTTTGGTTCTCTTGGGACTACATCTTGAAAAGCAGGGCAGTGGCAAAGGGATTCCAAACATATTGCTTAAGAAGATTTTCCTTTTATTTAATCACTTATTGGGTGAGCCTCACCTTGAGCAGCTAGAATCTAACTCAGATATCAAGGGAGAATAGAGATTTTTCAAGTCTTTGCAAGAAAAACCATGTCTCTTTGTAAACTTGAGAAGCTGTTATCATGCACTGCATTCAAATCCACTTCCCTAATACTGGGTAGCCAATAAGAAACTGCAGGAATCAGAAAAGACTGATGAAATGATTTTGTGTTTTTAGGAAAAAAGTGGGTTGTCAGGGAGAGAGAATGTGTTTACATTTCTGATGCCCCAGTTTTCAGCCTGGCATCTCAGTTTAAGCTCTGTGTGAATTTGTGTTGAGACACAAGACTGCAAGGTGTAAGTTCTTCCTGCTGGATTTCTCACAATACTATCAGGCCCCATCATGGAGTAGGGCAATAAATTCTTTCACCTGGATTTCAAGATGCTCAGGAATATTTGTTTGCATGTTAAACTCCTTGTAGAATGTCCACATTGTCTGCTCAGCCACAACACAAAGCCAAAGATTAGGTTCATAGAACTTCTTTTCATGTGTCTGCAGTCTTGCAGAAAAAGAAGGGGGGAAATGTTATTATTTTTCAAAAACAAACCAAAACAAAATATGTTGCACTATTGTGGTCATCATAATGATAAAAATAGACCTTTGTCTGTAAGGAAAATATAGAGGTGACACCTGACCATAAAATCATACACATTACACCTCTTTCTAGGGATAGCCATTAACCACAAGTGCATGACAACAGCCCCAGTAAAATATTAATACAATGGGGGAATGTTATTAGTCTATGTGTTATACCCAGATATCTACTGAGAACAAGAGTACATAATACCATATCTTTGTCCATAATACTTGTCTGGAACTTTGCATTGAGTCATAAGAAAAGAGTGTGGTCTTGGCATTGGAAAGCAGAAGAAATGTGTGCTTTATCAAGCATTAGGTGTTGCCTCTTCTTAGGAAAAGTCTGGCCAGCAGTAGAGAAGGGATTGTGCCTCTGTACTCGGCACTGATGAAGCCACACCTCAAAAACTGCATTCAGTTTTGGGGACCTCACTACAAGAAAGATATTGAGGTACTGGAGGGTGTCCAGAGAAGCACAACAAAGCTGATGAAGGGTTTAGCGTACAAGTCTTATGAGGAGAGGTTGAGGGAAGTGGGATCTTTTAGTGTGGAGAAGAAGAGACTGAGAGGATACTGCATTGGTCTCTACAAATCCCTGAAAGGAGGTTGTAGTGAGGTTGAGTTTTGTCTCTTCTCCCTTGTAACAGGTGAGAGGACAAGAGGAAATGGCCCAAAAGTATGCCAGAGAGGTTTAGCTTGGATATTAAAAAAAATAAAAAAAAAAAAAAAAAAAAAAAAAAAAAAGGGAAAAAAAAAAAAAAAAAAAAAAAAAAAAAAAAAAAAAAAGAAGAAGAAGCCTTTACAGAAAGAGAGGTCAGGTGTTGGAACAGGCTACCCAGGGAGGTGGTTGAGTCACTATCCCTGGAGATGTTGACGAAACATGCGAACATGACATTTTGGGGTGTGGTTTAATAGCCATGGTGGTGATAGGTTTACTGTTGGACTTGATGATCTTAAATGTCTTTTCCAATGAATGTAATTCTATGATTACATAATTCTGTGACATACAGAGAAAGAAGGGAGGTTGGAGGTGGCAACACAGCCTTGGACCCTTCTGTCTGTGAACTCCAGAAAACTTAAGGCAGTGGCAGAGATGTTCAAAATGCACCATATCACTTCAGCTGGCCAGGGATCTTGTTGAAGGTTTCAAATGTAGTCAAAATAAATGTATCCCAAATCTGTTTGAATGTTAAATAAAGACAGGTTTTAAAAAAAAAAATATTAAAAGAAAAGCAAAGGTTGCTTTTGAAAGCAAGAAAACACAACCAAAGAAGTGCAATGAACTTAAAAACTGCTTTTACCAATAAAGAGGGAAAAGCCTCAGGGTGCATTTAGCTCATGATGATGCTAGAAGCAGCACGTCATCTACAACAATGGAGACACATGTGAGTAAAAACGTTGGAGAGGAGAATCAGGCCCTACAATTTAGGCAGAAGGAACACAGAAGTGCAAGGAGAGGACTTCTGCAAGTTAAGGTCTTCTACCTTCAAAACACACATCTCTCAAACAATTGTCCAATTGCTTTATATCCCCTTGAGAAGGAAGGAAGGTTGTCTGTTCGGATTTCAGGAATTAAATACAATACAAATTATATTTACTTTGACAGGCTGAAAGTTACAAGCATCGAGGGTTCTGCCTCTGAGCTCTGTTTTTGCAAATCTTGACAGTTTTCAAGGTTCAAACAAGCATTGACAGAGAACTGAAGTGGAAGCCATGAAATCTCACACTAGTGTGAATGGCCAACTAGCTAAATTTCAGTCAGCTCTATCAACCATTTCTTCAGCTCCCAGTAAGAAAGGTACTGGTAGATGGTAGGCTGAACATGACCCTGCAGTGTGCCTAGACAGCCAAGAAGGCCAATGGCATCGTGGCCTGCATCAGGAACAGTGTGGCCAGCAGGAGCAGGGAGGTCATTCTGCCCCTGTACACTGCACTTGTTAGGCCACACCTTGAGTACTGTGTCCAGTTCTGGGCCCCTCAGTTTAGGAAGGATGTTGACTTGCTGGAATGTGTCCACAGAAGGGCAACAAAGTTGGTGAGGGGTTTGGAACACAAGCCCCATGAGGAAAGGCTGAGGGAGCTGGGGTTGCTTAGCCTGTAGAAGAGGAGACTGAGGGGTGACCTTATTGCTCTCTACAACTACCTGAAGGGAGGTTGTAGACAGGCAGAGGTTGGTCTCTTCTCCCAGGCAGCCAGTATCAGAACAAGAGGACACAGTTTCAGGCTGCGCCAGGGCAGGTTTAGGCTGGATGTTAGGAAGAAGTTCTATACAGAGAGAGTGATTGCCCATTGGAATCGGCTGCCCAGGGAGGTGGTGGAGTCACCATCATTGGAGGTGTTCAGGAGGAGACCTGATGGGGTGCTTGGTGCCATGGTTTAGTTGTTTAGGTGGGTTGGATTGGTTGATGGGTTGGACGCAATGATCATGAAGGTCTCTTTCAACCTGGTGTATTGTATTGTATTGTATTGTATTGTATTGTATTGTATTGTATTGTATTGAATCATAGAGGAATAGCATTTCACTAGAAGTATTTTTATTTTCATAATGATAGTTTTGGCTTCCATAGATGCCTCTCAGCTTCCTCGCTTTAATCAGCGCTGAGTTCGTAAGGAAGTATTAGGAATGCATATGTGTAAGGCTGTCCACAAATTGATTTTTTCTTGTCAATTTCACTTTCATCAAGATGAAAACAAAGCACCCCTTGAAATATATACATTTAAAATAAAACAATGTGACTTATATACACCGTGTTAGTGTTTTGCACTGTGACAATTTTCACCATGTCTTAAGTTCTCTTCTACAATACGTCATGCCTGAGCTGTTTCAACAGCACACCATTTACAAGCAAAAGAAAATACCAATGGAAAGGTACATTAGAAATTCTTCATATGCTTTAGCTTAAAACACTGGAAAAAAGAGTCAAATCCCAATTTTTTTTTTCCTACAGGGAATGCTATATGTCTGTCTTTCTGGTCCAGGGAAACAAAGCTCAGAGTTCATACTCTTGTTTCACTTTGTCACTAGAATCTGGCTTTTCTTCCAAGCATTTGAAGATAAAGCCTTTATATCCATGTGGTAAAGATTTTCCTGGTTTGTGACTATTTTTTAAGTTATTTTTTTTGGTAGTATTACAGTATTTCTTCTGCCTCAGCACCTAATAAAAACTTTGCAATGTTCTTTCTACAGGAAGCCCATCAAAATAGCATGATAAATAGGATATTCTATTAAGTGGTAAAGGATCTTAGTTCAAATTCCTTCTCTGCATGATTCAGACTTATGGCTAGAAACTTGGGATTTTTATCTCTAAAGCAGTACCTGTTAGCTTGCAGGCTGCTTTAAATACCCTGCTTTTTCTGAGTGAAACAAAAGCAGTGTTTCTCAAGGAAAACCTTAGGTAACTGTACCCACATGATCAGTCTAAATGTGCAAGTCTGTTGTTCTACTGAATGACATAAATACCCAGGTTGGACTTGATCCTTTCTTCACATGGTTATCAGACAAGATCTATGTAGAAACTTCAGTGCCTGTTTTCCTGCATGTTTCCCTTTACTGCAGCACAGAGTAACTTTTAATCCAGATATTGAAAAGTACTATCAAAGGGATTAAGCATCTAAATAATTCTTTTTGATTAATGTTCAGCATGAGCCTATATCACCTTCATACTTTGGCATGTCCATGCTCTCCTTATTGTCCTGTGATTTTAGACACTAGCAGAGAAGAAAAAGTAGTTTCTTGCCCCTCTTCCTCTTTCTTAATCACTTGCTTTCTGTAATTGGGCAGGATGAAAGTCACAGGTGTGCTTGTTTCCACAGTCAGGCTGTCTGCATAGATTCTATTAAGAGCAAAAAGCCCAAGGGTAGGGTCCACCTGATCGCTGCAGTTCAGCTGCTTTTGCATTCCTGTTTTCCTGAACCATTCATCCATTATTTTAATCTACTGGAAGTAAACTACTTCAGTCAAGTTAATTATAACAGTTCCACTAACCTGTGGAGCAAGTTAGACAAACATGAAAGAAAAGAACATGCAGTCAAGATGAAAAAGGGACCAAGAGATGAGCTTGTCTTTAGTTTGTCAGTCATGTGCTTTGATTTGCCATTCTTCTGAAAGATATTAAGTTTTCTAGGCAGCTGTGCTCTCATGTTCTGACAGTCCTGCCAATTCTACTAACTCAGTGATGCCTGTTTGAAAATTTGGTCACCAAGTTAAGCAGATGTGAGCATCCACAGCTTTTTGTAGAAAGATTGAGGCTTGTAAGTTTCAGATAGGCACATTCAATCATATTAATTAATGGAGCCTTGAACATGTATACATGCATGGGTGTGCATGCAAACCCACACACACGCACACACACGCACACACACATGTTTAATCACTTCAAAGGCAATAAAACTACAAATGCAAGGATGGTCCTTACCCAGAGTACAGGAGGGAAAAAAGACACACATCTTATGGGGAAAGAAAAGCAAAACTCAGTCTTGTTTGTGGGGTTTTTGGTAAGAGTGTAACACTGTGGTATTTGCAAAACACAAAATGTACCAGAACCCACTAACTTGTTACTTGTGTTAAGGTAATGATAGCCACACTAAAAGGACACTTTTATTTCAATACCTAGCTTGGTGCCACAGCTGAGTGCAGGCAACAGCCCAACTGATATGTTTTCATGAACTGAATCAAAGAAATTCTGTGGGTATGTGACAAAAGCATAACTTTTATATCAATTATCAAAACTGGCCTTGTCAGCACTTGGGCTGTCAACAATAAACCTGTCAACATAAAAGCATCATCAAGCCCCAGTCACAGTTAGCAGGAGTAAACAGAGGTAGCAGGTACTGCCTTGTCTCCTGGGGTCTTATCATAGTTGTATCAAAAATTCTGATGAAGTGACACAGGCTGTTGTCTTAGATTCACCATATTAGATCTTTCCCTTACTGCTTAGGCAATTTTAAGGCCACAAATTCAGGGCTGTTCTGCTCCCATAAGAACAGGACAATGACACAGTGAATCCAGTCTCATATGGGAACAAATCTTTTGTCATCCAAAAGGCATTAAAAGCAAAGGGTGATAAAGAAAGATAGTGATGGCAAAAGTCTCCAGGCAGGCACAAAGAGCATGGACTGGAAACCCACTGAGGTGATCAAACTGAGGAAGGCTATCTGAGAGCTTAATCTGTCCACAGAGTAGATAATAGTTTGTAAAACTAGCACACTAGGCTAACTTTGTATTCAAGGAAAATATGGTCAACATGTTTAATGAAGTTTAAAGTAAATTTATCCATAGATGTTTGATAAATAAAATTCCCACTTGCCTCAGCTGATTGTGATTGCTCTTGTCTGTGCAGAGACAAAGGGGATCTTTAAAAATTACTAGCTCCACTATAAGCACATACTCCTGGTCAGAGGGAACCCACCTGTAGCGTTTTGTCGGTATTATGAAATGCACAAAATACACCTTTCCATCTCCTTTTGCAGGAGGCTCATCTACTCCATGTTTTGACAGGCCATATCCATTCAGATACAGCAGGCATCTAAGCATCTGCTGTGCTAGTACCTGAAAGATTTAAGCTGTAATTATGATTAAATGTGGTACATTTGCAGCAGGGATGATTCGAGGCCCTCGATGCTGAAACATACCCACACTGTATTATATCACTCACCCAGCTTATTTTGTGAGCACAACACTTATTTACTCATAGAGCTACAAGGAATAGTCTAGATATCCTCCTAGATAAATGCTTCTTGGTGAAAGAGATCTGATATATATTTGGTAAGAGGGAAGGAAAGATTATTTGTGGTTTTGCTGGCTGGAATGCAGTGATCTCTTCCTTTGCAGCAGAGAAAGTAAGTGTGGCTCATCCTGCAAATTCTGTTTCAGATTTGTGATAAAATTCAAACTCTTGCAAAAAATGTGCACAAAACTAAAGGAATGAAAGGTTTAATAAACACAGTGGTCTAAAGGAAATAGCATAGCAATGTTTAATTAATAGCTGTTATGCTTCAGGGTCAACACATTTCCCTTTTTTTCCTTTGCTGTGAGAAGATAGCACTTTCTTACCATAACTTTCTCCAGCCTCTTATATCAGTAAACAGCAGCAGAAAAATGTATCTGCTGAAAGAAAGCTCAGAATTATGCAAAGAATTATAAACTTCTCAGAAGGTGTTTACAAATGCACTCAGTGAAACCGAATTTTAATGAATTGTGCCACATAATCTTGCAGTTAATGAGCTGTAAAAGCTTTTGTCAATTACAGTGACTAGAAACTAAGCCTTTTGGATTCCAGATCAATAATGGGACTTTTCTGCACATTCTTGGTTTTTAAATGAAAATTAGGGTCATAATGCAAATAAAAGATGTCTTTGTTGTATTAGACATCTCCAAAAAAAATTCCTCATTGTTATAACAGAGCTGCCCATAGTATTATTATTTATAAAATCATCTCTCAGCTGCGTTAAAAGAAACAAGTCTTCCAAGATCAAATGTCACCAGTGTTGGAAAAGTCCAGTGGCAATATCAGAAGAAACTAATGACTTCAATAATAACTAGGGAGTTTTTTCAGGAGTTAAATTATTGTGCATGACCTCCTAGAAAACAAAAATTATCCTGCTTTGCCTTTGCTATCCACCATAATTAGCCCTCTATTAGACAGTCAGCACCTTAATACTCCCTGAAAGACTGGTTCATTCTCTTGTGTCTTATTTTAAGCAAAGGGTCTGAACAAGTGGGGTCACGGTTCCTGCCTAGGGGCATAACATCGTAACACATCAGAACTGCTGTAGTTCCTAGGGACAGTTAAGTATTGTGAGCAAAAGTTCCTGTGACTCTCTAGCCAGCTAGGAAAATATTCTTTTTTAAAAAAAAACCCAAAAAAACAATTAAACAAAAACCCCACATGTTTTAATGTCCTCAAAATCTAAAGGAGACAGGACCAGTATTTATCAAAGAAAAATATGGAAGACCATTTTCTTGCCTGTAATCTCCAATTTATTATGTGACTTTTTCCCAGTATGATCCTACTTTTCCCTTCTCTAAGGATATTTTTCTCTTACTCTTGTCTCAGTGTGGAGGATCCATTAACAGAGGAACCACATAAAAAGTAATTTCAAGGGAAAGCCTTATAAAATGTGAAAAATTAAAGCTGTGCTCAGATCCCATTAAGAAAAGAAATTGCCTTCAGGCATCCACTAAATATGTGAAATCCATTTCTGCTGAAGGGCTTCAGAGTTTATTCCTCTCTTACAAATGCAATTTCACAGCACAAGTTGAACGTTTAAACAAAGCAAATCAGGATCTTTTCGCAGTTAGCACCTCTTTTCCTTGATTGCGACCAGGTCACCAAGAGCAAATTTACGTGAGAATCCAAGATTATATAAATCTCAACCAAGAGACTTTGAGGGCATTTCTGCTTGGTAAGATTGTAAACCAGGAAATGCACTCAGTATGGAGGGTTTACTGGTGTTATTATTAGCATTTATTTTGTTCAGTTTTACATAGGAAGCTAGAGAAGGCTGTGGGCTTAATGTCTTCTTTTCTTAAGAGTTTCAACTCCCCTGATGACCTAGCTTCTTCTGACCTTCTGGTTCTGGCACCCCACATATTTCAGTACACTACCCCGATTCATCTTCAGCTCCACAACTTCTCACACAAGACTCATTGAGCAGAAAGAAAACCAAAAGACTGAGCAGCCACCAAGGAGTATGTCTTGTCCCTGCTGAAATCCATCACTGTCATCTGTTTATTTCCCCATGTCGAGGTGTATCTGCTGGGCAATTGTGGAGACCCTAGCCTAGCTCAGAGGGGCAGAGGAGTAAGCAGTCCTCACACCTCGCTGACGGAGAGAAGGTCTTCATCCAGGCAGCAATGCACTGTTTATTTAGGCTCCTTGGCTGAAATATCCTCAGGAGAAACCCATCTTTTTCTGATAGTTATGGAACTACATGCTTCATGCCAGTGTCTGGATGTAAATCCTTACAATGCACACCAATGAACCAGACTCTTTTAAACAAACACAAAACAATATGGTAATGATCCCATGATGTCTTCAGATCATCTGTATTACTCCATTTTTTACCATTATTCATGGTATCACCAAGGTTGGAAGAGACCTCAAAGATCATAAAGTCCAACCTGTCACCACAGACCTCATGACTAGACCATGGCACTAAGTGCCACGTCCACTCCCCTCTTGAACCCCTCCAGGGATGATGACTCCACCACCTCCCTGGGCAGCCCATTCCATAAAACCCTTTATGTTTTGGAGCAGGAGAGCAAGTGAGAAATCACAATCTCCTCTTCCAGAAATGAGATCCCACTCTCTATTGAGGAAATGGATTTTCACAGTATCACAGTATCGCTAAGGTTGGAAGAGACCTTGAAGATCATTGAGTCCCCTCCTCAGTTGCAGACAGCTTACTATTCAGTATCTTAGCTTCATCTCCTTGCCCCAAGTACATTTGCATGCCCATTGACTCTGGCTCCTTCAAGCTAATAGAGCTGGCAACTGGCAGAGCTGTTTTCATCATCCTGCATAACGAAAGATACCTCCAGTGCTGCAAAGGACTTCAGCGGTGGGAAGTAACAAGCTGCTCTGCTGCAGAAGTCATAAGTGGGAATTTCACCATACAAAATACTCAGAGAGGAGGAAGTGCTTTTTCCCTGTACAGTTTTCTTGCTTAGTCATGATTTCATGGTAACACCTGAAGAGGAAAAATAGCATCTCTCAAGGTTGTTGGGGAGACTGTACTAAACAATGTAACAAGCAAAATGACTGTAAGTCTGATGAAAATTCAAAAGCTTTCTAATCCAACTAAGATATACGAGAGAGGTCCCTACCCTATGGCATATTTATTATTGGTTGCTATTTCTCAAATGGAAATATATGGTAATATTTAAGCCCATTGGCATGAAGCCTGTCCCTCAGGAGTTATATGCCAACCCCCAAGAACTTATCACAATGGAAACTGATGAATTGTTCCAGAGTCTAGATCTTGGGTGTTGCCTCATACCAACCTGCTTCCAATGCAAACACTCAAAAGAGAAGCTTCATTTCACCCTTAAAGGGAAGGGATTTTATTTTTTTTTTTTTTTTTGGGGGGGGGGACAAACCAATATAGATATAATTGTGTCATAATAGTATTGTTTTCTAAAAAGCTCACAAAATAGGTCAGAGTGAAAATTGCTAATGCAATACCACCAAGTCAAAGTAATGAGTGTCAATGAATTATCTTTTCTCCTGATAACTCCTTTGCAATATATTGCTTGGCTAGTATTGTTGCTGTTCACAGCTTCTGAGCAGTTAGAATGTGGTTCTTTGTATGCAATTTTTCCATTTCCTTCTTGCTGAAACCACTGGACCTTGTCTGATGTGCCTCAGTTTCTGAATTGTGCCTGTGTTACTTAGGTATGGATATTCCCTAATACGCAGGAAAATGAACAAATACCTGTAGGTTTTAACTGCCTGCTGAACATTTACTTTCCACTTGAGCTGTTTCTCAGTCCATTCACTCTTCTATTTAATAGAAAATGCCAGTAATTGTTATGTATATTTTTATTATGAGAAAAATGTTAAGGTTTCAATAATACATTCCAAAATTACTACAGATTTATATCCCCATTACTGACTGCTTGATCAATTATTTTTTTTTTTTCACCAAGATGAGTAAATACACTCATTGGATATTTTGTGTAAAATTACTTCTTTGACGTTAATGGAAGGTACATTTTAATTAAGGCAAAGTAAAATATATCTCTAAGAGACCCACGTTTTGACATCAGTTACAGGTGAGCAATCCTATCAAAGGATATTGAATTCCTCTCATGCTATAGAGTAGAAGTTCATCCCCTGTAATTACACTTCAGAAATTATGTTTGTTGAGAAATCTAAAATGGGAGCAGGCACAACACTTGAAACTTCAGTTTCAGTAGAGGAGTTGGGTGCTCTGGTGTTTAAGGTAGTACCCCAGGATTTCCACCTTTAAGTCTGTTCCCCCATGGTTTTCCATTGTGTAACCTTCAATGAATCATTTAACACCAGGCTCTTCAGCATGTTGCAGAATTTAACACCTGCTGTTTTCAGGGGAATTTAAAATTTGAAGACATTGCCTCTCTGTGCCTCAGTTGCCCTGCTATAAATAAGGAGAGCTACAGAGGTGAGGGCCTTGTCTGCTCAGGTAATGCAGTCACAAAGCTTATACACACAGTACCAGAGTTCTGTTGACATTTTACTGAAATGCATATAAATATGAAGTATTCAATATTTTGCACAACTTAGGACTTTGATGATTTTCTGAAATATTATTTCTTCTTTGCTTTCTATTCCATCTTTCAATGAAAAGTCAGCTAAGAACAGGAAAATATCTTACTTTTTGACCAAATGGATTAATTTCTCTCTTCTTCTGTGAAGATTAAAATGGTTGAGATGGGCTGTTACTTGTAGCCCTTTACCCAGAAAGATTGCCTGTTAAGTGTTCAGTAGTAACAATCACTCCTCTTCAAGGCCTTAAGTATTCTTTTTCCAGCATCCTTCTGCCTTCACTAACCCATCCTTTTATTTCTCATGCTTTTTATAGCTGTGATATCATCTCTCTTTCGCATCTTTGCCTCTCCTCCCTCTCTCACTGCCGAACTCTATCAGCTTTTGTGTTAGATATGGTAACAAGGAATTTGGACTAGAATAGGTGCTAAGATTGCAAGCAAATTAAGCTGGCTACAACTTTTGCTGTTAGCCTGAAGTATATACCACACAGGAAGGTTTCAGTAATTTCTAACACAGTAGAGAATAAAAATGTGCTGGAATAGTGTCTCTTGCAGACTCAGAACAGCTTCCTCTCTTTCATAACTGCCCTTGCTGTGCTGCCATCCCCACCCACACCCCTATTCCCTGCCTTTCACCTCCTTGTTGATCTCCTCTCCACTACAAATCCTCTCTGCTACATGAGCATCTCTCTCGCAGCCTTTCTCAGCCAACATTATGCACAGTGGACTGCCCCTGTCATCCCCTCCTACTCAGTAAAACTGCACTACTCTCCTCTTGGCAGCCTTCACTGTCGGGTTTAGTTGCCTTGCCAATAAAGCAGGCTATCTTCAAACTGAATCCTTCCTGGTATCATTGCCTTTAAGGATAATAATTAGAAGCCTGCATTTCACAGGCAAAATGAGCAAAATTAAAGGAACAAATCTTTGGCCAGCCTGATGTATGAGACAGTGTTGCTGTGCTTTCATTGCATGGAAAACAGAATAGCTCCTCTTTTCTCATTAGCCACCACTTAAATTAATAATAGCAATAATAGTCACAGTAATAAAATAGCTACGTGTGTTAGATTGAATCTGTGACATAAACCCACTGTTGTAATGACAGACTGGGTGCCTTCCTGGCCCACAGAACAGACAGAAGGCAGGAAAATGCTTGAGCTGTGAAGACACTATTCCTCAATTTACTCCTTTCCTGTCTTCTTGGGACATGTAGTTTTCAGCCCTAGTGAGAAAGTTCCCTGCACACTCTTTCCACTCTTAATTTTGTGGCAAAGAGCCCTTAAGTTTGTCTTTCAGATACCACCATGAAAACAAAACGAAATCAAACCTGTGGCTGCTCAAGGTCAACTGCATTTGCAATTCTGAAAGTCAGCTTGCTCACACACACACAAAAATAGATTGGCATGAGCAATTTATCATCCATATTATACAGAGAGGCATCTTGTGGAGGGAATTTGAGCACGTAAAAGGAAACAAAATCAGAATGGTAATCCTTCAAAGCTGATGCAGAACGAAATGGAAGAATATTTGAATCCCTCTGTGCTTGAAACCCCACGTACCAATGGGTTACAGCTAAACATTAATTGATGAAAGTCTGGGAGAAACATATGCAATTGCAAAGTCATTTGCTGAGAAGATGGTTGATACCCCTTAAGCACTTTGTAAACAGCATTGATTACTTATTTTACTGTTTAAATTACCTTTAATTGTTCTCACATGCAACAACTTTGCAAAGACTGCATCATCATATTTGTTTGTACTGGTAAGCATCCATCAGTTGAATAGGGACAATGCAGAAGAAAGAAAAGCAAAACGGTCTCACTTCTGCTTTCATCTCATCTTTTCTAGCCTGCTTGCTGAAAAAAAAAACTTTTCCCTGTTTTCCTTCATAACTCCTAATATTACTTGTCTCAATATTACCAAGTTGATTATGATTATTATTCTTTATGAGATGGAAATTGTCTTAGTCTGGGTGAGTATTCTGATGCCTTTAAACATACCCTCTAATTTTCACAGTTTTACTGTTTTACAAGTATCTGTGCAGTTGCTGAAATTCAAATGTATGATGCTGCACCCACAAATAGCAAGGTTTTTCAAAGCCTGTTAGTAAAACTGTGAAGAAAGAAAATAAATGGAATGAACATTCTTCCCAAGATGAGAAATGAAAAAAATAACAGAAAACATCATCCAGTAATTTCATTGCAACTTTGCCCCAGAAAAATAATTCCAGGTCTCTGAAAAACCAAGATTAACTGAATATACCATGTCCATTGAAGTGAGGTTGGCTTTGCAAAGGATTTCTAGATGCTACTGTGCTTCAGTGAGAATAAATTTCCAAACACAGAAGTCAGTCAGGTTTTTATTGTGCTTTATTTTTTGTTGTGAAAAGATCTGAAAGTAGCCAGTAACTAGAGGGGGAAAAAATTACTCTCCAGCTATGCTGCTGCCATATGTAGGGCCATGGAAGATGTCTGCATTTTTGGGGGTGTTATTCATTATTTTTCTTTATTTAAAACTTGTCTTCGACACTTTGTCACTTTGAAACTTATGGCCATGCACACAACTTAAACAACCACACTGTCCTTCTCGTTTGCTGGACTCCAGCTTTAAAGCTGTTTGTCTTCCTTCCTTTTGAGGAGATTATGGCCTCCCTGCCTTCTTTCTCTAAACACTGTGCTTCACTATCTTCTTGCCCTGCACCATATTTTAGGACGATCATATTGCCTGAAACAAATGAAACTACCATTCTGTAACACACTTATCAGACATAGTAGAACAATCTAGATCACATTCAAATAGAGTTTCTTGTCCATCTTTTTCCAATGTCTCAGAATCACAGAATCACCAAGGTTGGAAGAGACCTCAAAGATCATCAAGAATGAAAAATAAACACTACAACAAACAAAAATTACCTTTATGCCCCAGATCCCAGGAGGCTCCCAGTACTCCTTTCTCACATGAAGAACTTCTTGTGCTTGTCCTTGTGGATCTTTGACCTGACAGAATCAAGGCTGGATATTCAGAGACATTCAGGAAAGTATGATAACTTTACCTTACATGGCTGTTTTGTCATTCCCTTTCCTCTGCAACATGAAGCTTCTACTCTCTATGCTCAAACTGTTTCCCCACTTACTCTTTCCTATCTAGTCCTTCATTGCCTCCCAAAACGTCATTTTCATCTTCCATCCAGCCACTAATGTTAGTGTTCAATATTTACTTGTTCAATGATCAAACCAGTACTTTGTGCTTTCTCTCACCATGTCTCAAGCTCTGAGGGAGTGCTCTGAAAATATCCCTAAACCCTGTGCTGGTTCTCCTTCAGTTCTCACCTTTTGCATAAAACATCAAAAAAAAAAAAAAAAAAAAAAAAAAAGGAAAAAAAAAGAAAAGAAGAGAGTTTGCAAAGAACAGCATGAAAGCACCTGAATAGCCTACTTCAGTCCTGGTTGATTGTTCCTTGCTACTGTAATGATTACTATAGCACACAATAATTAAACTTTATAAACAGTCTTTCAATTAAAAAGAGAGGCGTGGGGCTTGACTCTCTTCCCATGAAAGTCACTGGTTTGCCTGTTCTCTGGATTAGTAACCGCAATTCATGGGCTTTTCAGAGAGAAAATTCCTTCTCCTCTAACTTTAAGGAATAGATGCTACTCTCAGTCTTCACTTAAATGCACAAAGACAACATTTTCATTCAGCCATATCTTACCAGAAGCATTAGCTGCACACAGAGTTAATTTATGGCACTTGTTGGGGCTTTTTTTAACATATAAGTATAGATGAACATGAAAAATGAGTGACATGTTGGAGAAACATGGAGAGAAAAAATTATGTATGGGAAAATATAACTGATTGTCAAGAATCTATCAGTGCAATTTCAGCATCAGATAATAATTCAATTATTTTCATAACAGAGAAAGAGTAGGATGTAATCCATCTTATTCTGTTTTGTGTAGCCAAGCCACAAAGATTTTCCACTTCCTTTTTTGTGTGTGCACATATTTGTGCTCTCTAACATGCTTATGGTTTCTACAGAGTTTGAAAGTGGCTTGATTTGGAAGAGTCTTCTAACGGCTATGTTTGGGGTCCATTTCTACCACCTTCACATGATTGGGGGATGAAGGTGTTGGGAGCTGAAATGTGCTGAAAGCATAACTTGAAACTGGCCAATGGCTGTTCCTTCAAATCCCTATTTTACAGCTGCAGAAAGGAGGAATAGAGAGATGCTGAAAGCTTCAGGATCAGAGGGAAAGTCGGTGGAAAAGGTACTCTTCTGTCTAGACACTCTGAATCCCACTCCATTGCATTATAATTCTTGTTATTTAGTAGGTTGAAGTGAACTGCTTTTGGGAATGCCTCCAAGCACCGTCACAAGCTATACTGATACTGACCCTCACTCTGCCCTGTCCTGTGTTTTGCTGTCAGTAACTATGGGAAACATTTTGCCCATTGCTTAAAGGCAGCATCTCAAATATTTCCTCATTTTCCCTCATTCCACTTTTTGCCAAGGTGGATTTCTTTAAGATTCCTGTGGGTATTAGCTGGTATTAGTTACAGTGCTGACTTGAGGGGTGGAATAGAAAGAGAGAAAGAACACATGCATGCATGCATATAGCAAAACTGAATTGATTTCAGATGGAAATCTCCTGAAGGCACAATCTCTTGCTAAGTTATCTTATAAATCAGCATCTGTTACAGTTACAGATGTCTGAATTTTGTGCTTTATTGGTAGCATTAATTCTAAAAAAAAAGGAGTTGGAGTCCTGTTCTGCCTCACTGTCCCCAAGAGCATTCAAACTTTGACAGCATTTATGGGATATGCTTACCAAAGGCAGCTACCTGCAAATGCTCTTAGCAAATTTTAACAGATAATACTGGACACCAAATGGCAAGCTTGATTTTTCAACTATTGAAAAATAGATAAGCAAATTAAAATCTTCTGGAAAATAACTTAGTTTAAATGCAAACAACATTTGGGGAGGTGGTTCTGTTAGTTGATTGGTTTGGTTTTGGTTTGGTCAGGGAAAATGTTTTTCTCTGAGGTGAGTTTTACTGCCTTTGCAAACATAAAGTCTATGATATTCCAATATATTTCTTAGCATCTAATTTATGGTGGATTGTTCTAACAGATACACATTTACAATTTGGCACTTTCTGAGATAGTACCTTAAAAATTACAAACTCATTTTGAAAATGCATAAAAGTTTGCATAGTGTCCTTCATAAATAGATTCAAGTTTGGAAAGGCAAAGGTGTCAAAAAAGTAAAGCAATGTGAAATGTCATGGAATGTCTTGAGTCGTAAGGGACCTTAAGGATCATGTAGTTCCACCCTCACCCCCTTGCCATGGGCAGAGACACCTCCTACTAGACCAGGTTGCTCAAAGCCTCACGCAGCCTGGCCAGTGAAATATGGTCACTCAAGTCCTAAACCCAAATACCACAGGGAAAGGTTTAGGGCACTCATACTTGGCAGTAGCTGCAAATGTTAAGACATCCATCTGTACAAGAAGCCACCTGCTGCGCCCACAGACTGCCTACCCCAACACTAGTGGAGTCTCAGCTCTTTTCTCATCACCGCCCCCCCAGTCTTCCCAAGCAAGAGGGACTGGCTTTCTGCCAGGGATGTGCTCATCAGTGCTGAACTGATGGATGTCTTCTTTCTGGCTTTGCTACCAGACAGCTGCTGATTTTAAAACAGTTAGTGCTTTGCTTCCTGCCTCAGTTTCTCTGACTAATATGGGAGTAATAAAGTTAATTACCCTAATAGCTCATTTCCTGATTATTTGCCTTGAAATCTTCAGGCAGCTACAGAGCAGCTAATTCAATTCAATACTAAAAATTAGCCAGAGGTACACTGGGCAGTGTGGCCAAACAAAAACTATGCTCAAAGAAATCCCAGTCCTCCTAATTTTGGGACTTTGATAAGGTCTTTGCTCTCAAAGGCTCAAATAAATAAATAAGTGAGGCTAAGGAATTCATTTGAAATATTAATTAAAATGCAAATTAAATCCAGATTGCATGGGCTTTAAAATGTGCTCTCTGAAGTTTCATGAATATAAAGCATGTGACAAGCTACTGTTTTAAATGATCTGCACAAACACACATTGTTGGAAAACTGCTTGACTTGGAAATAACCTTACCAGCAACAGGAACTGCAAGTAACGAGAGAAAATCTTTAGCAGCAACAGCTTTCATTACTGACAATGCTGTTTGCCAGGTTTAGCACCATGGTGGGAGGGAAGGCAATTAGATGTGCATGTGTATCCCCTGGCCCACTACCACTCCTGCCCATCTGTGGAGGTGGCCAGCTGCCGGCTTGCAAGGTGCAGGGCTGCAGTGTGCCAAAGTGAAATGGCTCAGTGAAAGCTGGCATTGCAGAACCACCACCAGCCAAGGAGGCTGGACATTCCACCTCCCTGGCACCACCACTGCAGCATGGGCAACAATGCCAGCCATGCTGTGGCATTATAGATTTCTTCTGATCTCAGGTAACTGAATGTAGAAAAACCTTAATTCTTCCCTTTACCAATGCAAAGATATTCTGAATAAGGTACTTTCCTTCTGAATTAGCCAGCCTCGTTTAAAATATGTCCTGGCATTAACAAGTGGGTTGTATTTTTGGTCTGCTAAGTCTCTTTATGTACCACAATTCAGTGCTGAAGAAGAAATGTTGCCAGAAAAGAAAAAGACAAAAGAAGGGCACCACCTTAAACAGAGACTAGCCCAGGCATCTGGAAACACTCTCTTCTACATTATTTTAAATGATGCTGACAACATATTACAATCTCTGGTTAATTTGTTGTTAAATTCTCCCCACTCACAAAAAGAAGCTTTGCCTCTACTGGGAAAAGGTCTGCTTTGCTTCTGTCCAGTAGGCTTTTCATAGTTTGATTGGACAACTGCTTCTGAGCCTCTGCAAAGCCCTATAATCCTGTTAACCATCCCTGGCAATGGGCCATGGGATGGACAGGTCTCTGCTGAAACAGGCCAGGTGACACCACTAAGCAGCATGATCTCAATGTGCTTTATGAGGAAGATAAATTACATTCATGATACATTATGAAGATAGACTCTAAATACTTCACCACATCTGCAAATACCAGACTGTCTGGAAGGAAACTTGCACAGCAAGAGCATCATGAAAGAACCCATAAGGAAGAGAAAGATCCCACCTTAAGAGCTTCAGTAAAACCACAGTAAATAATCCATAGGTCCACATGCTGAATGACAAAGCCAATAAGAAATATCAAACACCTGCATGTCCACTGAGCCACTTCTATCCTACTTGCCAGTCATGTGCATGTGGAACTGCCAAAAGCTGAATTGAGGTTCCAAGGCTCTGGTACTTCCTAATTTCTAAATGCAGGACTCTGGAATGAAGGGAAAAAAATTAACAATAATTTCAGTTTGAAGTGTGGCAATTAATGTATTAAGTATATACTACCCTAGGTACAAGTGTAATACAGTTTATTTTCTGTACCTGGAAAAGTTTATCTTCCTGCATTTTGTGAACCACTTCAAAAATCCATGCCCTGGGCTGTATCTTCATGCCACCACCAAGTACTGAGTCAGTTTTAAACTCCCAGTGAGTGATCCAGTGCAGCTTCATGGTGCAACGCAGTGACATGCAGAAACACTACCAGACATTTAAAAATGCAGCCTAACTTTGAGCTACACCAAGGCAAATTAATGCTGTTGAAAACTCTGACTCAGTGGGCAACAAATTTAGATATGATGCTCTTGCCTTTAATTTCTGAGCAGACTTGGTTAACACAAAGTCAGGTATCTTGTCATAAAAGTGTCCTTTCTTTGCGGAGCCATCAGCCTTTAAAGTATTTTTTTTCACTTAATTGAAAATAAAATTTCCCCAGAGTGCTGGAGTCTGCTCTTAATGCATATGCACAACTCTAATTAATGTTAATTATTTGCATTTACCAAGGGAAGAAGCATATTCCTTCAGGTGCTACTTGGAATATGTTACTTTAGCCCTTCATGTGACTCCCAAGTAGTACACTCAATGGGAAAGATGCAGCTGTCTCGAAAATCAAGTGTCTAGTGCCTGAGGGTAATCCAGATCAGGTGTAGGACAGGATGTACTGCACCATGAATAGCACAGACAGGCTTTCTGCACTGCACAAACTCTGATTCACAGAGCTTGCAAAACACAGCAGCACAGAGATCTCTGCTAGTTCATTTCCCCTCTGCACATTTGGGCAGAGAAGTCATTTCATCAGATGCTTATATGATGCCTAGCCAAATGGGCCTTGGGCCTCAGTACCACACTGCATCAGCACAAATTATAAACATGCACGGGCCAGGCTGGGACCACATAGCAGGTTAGTGCTAGATCCAGAAACAGACCCCAGATCTCTAGAGGTCTTAGCTCAAGTTTTATCTGCTGAGCTACACTTCATTTTGTGGCACGACTGAAGTCTCTGAGGGATGTTTCCCCCAGAGCACCACTGAAATAATAAGGCAGGACAGATTTATCCCAGTTGAGGAATCTGGTCCATACTCTTTCATCGTAAATAAACTGCAAAACCTAGACATTTTCCCTGCTCATCCCAACACATGCAAGTTCATCCAAATTCATCAACATCGCCAGCATCTTTCTAGATGGTTACCCTTTAACTAGGGCTTTATTGGATAATTGTAACTCAATTTGCAGCAGCTGTGTGACCCTGATTCACTTTTGGAGCAGAGTAAGCTGTGGGAGGAAGAGCCAAGTGGGAGTCCACCTGCCAGGCAGCCAGTGCAGTTATAGAGGACCATTCTGAATGTGGAAAATCTGTCAGGTGGCAAAGATGTGCTGTTTATTTTTCCTAATGACAAAATTAGCACATTGATAAGAATCAAACAGAGCTGTGTGCAATGGGGGTTTATTTAATTAACAAATGTCCTTTTGCAGGTATGAGCAGGATGCAGGCACTGTGCTCATCCGTGCAAGCTGTTGCTCATGTCCCTGGGAAGCTCATATGCAAACTGCCTTCAGCTTCCTTTGGCTGAGTTTGTTCTGGGAAGGAGGTGGTTTATACTTGCCTTTTTTCAATCACATATTCTGTTTCTGCAGCATATTATATTCGTGCTCACTTCCAAGAACACAGATCACATCTAATAGAATAAATTGCTTTGAAAGATGCAATGGAAAAGGCTTTCTTCTAATATGAGCCCACAATGCTGCGAATTCCCCCTCCTGCTACTTCTAACTGTAGTACATCTTCATATCTCACAAATGCCTGATTGGAACTGGCTTTTTTCTTATTAGCAGTTATCTATGGGTTTAATATTTACTAGACGGAAACATGCTACTTCTTGACTACCTTTATGTAATACAGAGGCTTCACAGATGTGATCAAAATTTTTGCTAGCATCCAGCTCTATGGACCCTGCAGGTAGCAGAAGTTAATGGAGTCCTAAGTTTGGGTATGGACAGTCTGAATAGCATTACCCTTCTGGATGTCTCTGCTGCAACCCATACTGATAGCTGAATTATTCATCCATATATGTTTCTGAGTTATCAAGCAATCCTATCACAAGAGAAAAGTTGTCTGTACTTCCAATGCTTTTTGTTCATTGAGGGCCAAATCCTGAAAACACTCTACTAGACTTTTGCAGCATTACTCCTGCTGTTACACAATCACTGCTTTCTTTCTAGGAGCTTTCTAAAGATTCAGAGTGGAGAGTCTCTAGACTAAAGTAGCTTTTCTGATGCAGATTATCTCAGCATAATGGTACATTACAGCATTTGGTACATCTACGAATAATCCATGTGCAATGTCAGTAGTGGTGATACAGCTCTTCTGCGGGTTTACCTTATGCAGTGAAGAAATTGGTGCAGCTGCTCTAAGAGTTGCATCAGCCTGCCTGTGCTACTCTTCTAAGAGGGACATTGGTCAGCAGAAATGTAACAGAAAAGATTTTTCTGATGCATACTGCCCTTCAGTAAGAAAGTAGGTGAAGAATGGAGTAGATAATATATTAAAAAGTCAGTTCAAACAGCAGCAGGTGTTTTCAATTTACTCCTGCTCAAGTGATATCCAAACATCATATCAAACTTTCTTTCAACAGAGGCACAAATTTCTCACTCCAAGTTTCCATTTAAAATGACTAGATGAGCAAAGTTCAAGATATGTCATTCTTCCCTAGAGAGAAGTTCTAACCACGAACTTGCCAGATTTGCCACCCAACTTTTCTGACAGTCTGGAATATTTAAGTGTTATGGTTTTGATCATTTTTTTCATAAGCTGCAGAAATGAAGTAGAAACCCTTGTTTTTCAAACATTATGGCTGATTTGGAAATAGTTTTAGATTTCCTATTCTTCAGCTTTGAAGTTTACTCCTTCTGTTTTTTTCTACTTATTAAATTATTTTTATCAGTACTCAAATCTGCTCTAAGCAAGTCCAGCCAGCCATAATCAGCCCTCAAGAGTCTGCAAGGCAGTGAGTGCCTTGTAAACAGTGACTAACAACACAGTAGAAAGTAAACATTTTAACAATTCTTCAGTAAAGGTAGCTGTGTAATCTGGGTTTAAATTTCTCTAATTATCTTGGCTAATTTGGGGTAGAAGAAATTAAATGTATGCTAGACATATACTAGCACAGGAAGAGGGATGTTCATCTCACGGGCTCTAGGGGTGTTTGAAAAGCCTTGTGGGATTTCAGGAGACTAGCGTGGCAGTCATGATTGGGATAGGAGCAGCTTGTCACATAAATACTGGAAAAAATTTATGAATCAGTAGTGTAGAGTCATTAAACACTTTCATGACACTGGACAGAGACACAGTCAATGAGTTGAGTTAGTAGAAGTGTGACAGGCAGGCAGAGAAGGATGTGAATAGATTAACACAGCAACCAAGAAATACATATTCTTCATTGCAACTATTCATTAGAGGGATAAAAGACCTACAGGTGAAAGGCCAGGAAAAAAGGGTTTCTAGTTATCCAGGTAGGTGAATGTGACAGGATTGCACTGGTGAAGTCTAGAGAGGGATTTTGAAAAGTCTGGATAGGAGATTAAAAGATAGGACTTTAAAGGTGAAAACCTTTATCATGTAGAACCACAGAAACTTGGCAGTCAGTATTTGTGACAACAAAAAAGGGCACCATGATGTTACTAAGGACAAGTCCTGCCTGAGCAATCTAGTGGCTTTCTACAATGGAGGCATCAGTGGACAAGAGAAGGGCAATGGGAGTGGCTGGAGAGCAGCCAGGCAGAAAGGGAGACTTGCATTTGATTGGTGGACTGTTCAGTGGATAAGGAATTGCCCAAACGATCACACCCAGAGGGTAGCGGTCAATGGCTGAATGTCCAGATGGAGATGGGTGACAAGTGATGTCCCTCAGGGGTCTGTACTGAGAGCAGTGCAGTTTAATGTCTTCATCAGTTATATAGACAGTGAGATCAAGAACACCCATGGCAAGTTTGCACATGACACCGTGCTGAATGGTGCAGTCGATATGCCAGATGTACAGAATGCTAAACAGAGGGACCTGGGTAAGCTCATGAAGCGGGCACAGGTGAGCCTCAGGAGGTTCAACAAGGCCAAGTACAAGGTCCTGCACCTGGGTCAGGACAATATTCATTATCAGTACAGGTTGGGGGATGATGTCATAGAAAGCAGCCTGGCTGAAAAGGATTTGGCATTACTGGCAGGCAAAACCTGGGCATGAGCCAACAATGCACTCAGAGCCCAGAAGGCCAATCACATCCTGGGCTAAATCAAAAGAAGAGTGGCCAACAGATCAAGGGAGGTGATTCTGCCACTTTGCTCTTGCAAGACCTCACCTGGAGCATTGCATCTAGCTCTGGAGCCCTCAACACAAGGAGGACATGGACCTGATGGAGAGGGTCCAGAGGAGGTCCACAAAGAGTGACATTAGAGTATCTGAAGGGGGCCTACAAGAAAGCTGGGAAGGGACTATTTACAAAGATGTGCAGCACTAGGACATGGGCTAATGGTTTTAAGCTAGAGAAGGGTAGATGCAGATTGGACACTAGGAAGAATTTCTTTACTGAGGATGGTGGAACCCTGTGGTAGTATGTCCAAAACCCCTCCCTGCCCCGCAAAGATGGGATGGGAGGAAACAGAGAAGCTGGGATGAAGGGACACAGGGAGATAACTCTCCCTCCCAGACCTATGGATCTGTGAATTCACATGCAGACCTATGGATCTGTGAATTCACATGGGCCCTTCCCACAAGCCACTTACTTGCCTGGCATGGGCCCCATGCTGGGGAGAGTCTGGGCATGTTTAGGCAGAGAACTGATGGTGATCAGTTTCTGGCATTTTGTTTGAGCTTTGGACATGCTTTATGGTAATGTGTGATGAAAACTTGGCTGGTTTGACAAAACAGGTGAGCTGCAGAGCACGCGCTCTTCTCTCTTGGGTCTTTGCCCCCACACTAGTGGATTGTGAGGAACAGAAGCAGTTCAGGAGGATTTTCTGACAAAACAGACATAAAGAGAAATCCCCACAACTGGTACACAGCATTGTGAGTAGTTGATATATTCCTGAAGTCTCTGGGAACTTCCTTCCTTTTGTCAGTGGGGAATATTACTGCTTTTGGATTTATCTTTTCCAAATACTTTCCTCAAAGTATGTGCAGCCATTCCCATTGTGAGGATAAGTATCAACCACATACCACACATCTTATAGCCTTTATAATCTTTGTATCAAGTTATGTGGGAGGTGGAGTCAAATTAATAAATAATTACTATATGCTTTTATTAATTTCTTGCCTTATTATATCTTTATTTGTAACAAACCTCAGAAGCTGTTTAGCCCCCATCCCTGGAGATATTCAAGGTCAGGCTGGATGGGGCTCTGAGCAGCCTGATCTAGTTGGGGATGTTCCTGCTTGTTGTTGGACTAGATGACCTTTAAAGGTCCCTTCCAATCCAGTTCATTTTATGACTGTGTGAACAAAATACTGAAGTCCAGAAACAGGTTAAATTTGACCAAGAAATGACATGAACACAGGGCAGACATGGAGCTGAATGGAGAGTAGAAGCCCAGAAATGGGTGATGTAGCTGAGAACAACAGAAATTTAATTCTCAAAATGAGTAGTGAAGTACCTCTTTAAAAACATCTAAAGACAAAGAAGGGGAGCACTAAAGACGGAGTCAGTAGTAGAGAACAGGAGAAGGACATGGAAGAAAAAATGTTAAAAATGATAATGTAATTAGGGATCTTGTTATAATAAGTACCAAAATTATTCTCCTCTGCCTTTGGAGGTGAAGGAAATGTCGCTGAAGCTGGAGAGAGCTACTTTTTCTTTCATGTAGCATTTTAAAAACCACCTGCAATAGGTAATATGTCCATTATCAAAACCCAAGCTTGGAGCAAAGGAACAGGGAAGGAGAAGGAAAGAAGAGAACTGGGTATTTAGCCAATTGTGTTATTCCAATGGTTGTGGAATAGACTATAATAAAAGCCTGAAATTACACATGCACACATACACGTGTATAACTTTTAATGCAAAGCACTGAAAATAGTAAATGCTCCTACAGCTGGATATCATGGGCTTTGTTTAAGGCGTAATCTCTATTGCTTTTGAGTTTATGAAGCAAAAAGAGCTGTTGAAATTGAGTGAAAGCTGCAGACAGAGTCTTTAATCAATCTCCAAAGCTGTTTATTGTGAGTATAGTATAAAGCAATAGAGATTAATGTCAGTTTCTATAAATCTCAGCAAAATGCATCTTTTCTTTCACTGCCAGAAGTGTAAATATCTTCCTTCCTTTTTTCTCAGATTTTTCTGTAACATGCTAGCTGCTGAGGTCCTTCAGGGGAAGAAACACAAGCACAGTCTTTTATGCTTTTAAAACAAGTAAATTCAAAAATAACTTCTGTATTTTCTTTACAGAATTGGAAACTGCTGGAAGTTTAGGCACCTAATTCTTCCTACTGAGCAGCTTTGAAAATTTCAACCCATCTATATAAGAGAACTACCAATTAACTGCAGCTACCACTGTGGGGAGGAACCAGGCACACAGTGGGCAGCAAATAGTCTTTCCAGCACATGTGCCACAGGTTCCACACAGTGAATCCAATAGACATATTATCATTTCCTTCCCTTGTTATAGTAGCAGCTGGGGATCTCTTATGACCACCTTGTCCTTTTATTGGGATAGAAAGGGAAACAGTAAAGTATGCAAGTGACAAAAGCAATTATTAAGAAAATAATGGGGCATATTCAAAAAATATCTCTACACATGTGGCTCTGATCCTATTTTGCATTAATTTATGGCCTTATACTGTAAGAAATTGATCTACAGCAGAGAGAAGAGCAAGCCAAGGGACAGCTTGTGTTGCAAATCCAAGATGCCAAAGAGGAAACACTAAACAAATTGGAAAATCATTGCCATATAAGAGTCTCAACATGACATCTGTGCTTTTATACCACTCCCACGAGTCCCACTCTCTGTTGCTCAAACACCACTATCAATGGCTCTCAAGAAAATTGCAATAGCTGCCCTTTTATTCCTGTCCTGATCCTTGTGAGCTGCAATGCGTGTTATGCAGCACCACAAAATTCCTAACTTGAGAGTGATCCTGCCTTTGTAATTGGGTGGTCAAACCTTGATGTTCTAAACATGGAGAGATGTTCCCTTCTCCAGGAAGAAAGTCACAGTGTCTAACCTATGCCACTCTTCTGACTAACTCTCTGAAGGAATCTTTACATACAGTGATTGTTCAGGGAGTTAATGGAAACTGGTATATTGAGCCAGGCACTTAAATTGTCTAATGCAGTTAAAGGCAAATGTGAATGCACAGTAGAGGGCACACAGTTCAGTCTTAAGAGGAGAAGATCCAAGTAGAAGAAAAGCTGATTCATCAAAAAAGTAGAGACCAGAGTGAGTCAAAATACTGTACCATGATAGACAGTAATGAGCTTTCAGAGAAACAGTGTCTCACCAGGAGTGTCCATGTACCAGCTTAAACTTTGCAAAAGGCCATGGTAAGTTGAAGCAGCATAAAAATCCTGAGACCTTGGCAACATTAAAAGAAAAATCATACTGAAATTTGTCTCACAAGATGCTTCCTGAAAAATTCACAAACTTCCCTTTGCTGAACAAAAAGTTTTATCTAGCCTGAGAGTAAGAAACACATATTTGGATGTTCATCTTGTTCCCTGAGCTCAAAGGAAGAATAGTGACATGAGATTCAATCATCATGTTTAGAGGAGGTTCCTACAAATCCCCCACTGATTTATCTGAATCAATTTTTTGTTATCATTCCTGTTACATAGTTGAGGTCTTTGAATGGAATGCTCCTTGGAATTCAGTACCAAGATAAATATTATATGGATTAAAATCCCATTTTAGGACAACTTGAAATTAAGGCATAAAGCTTTACTGTGTCCTACACTAAACTGAAAATCAAGTACTAGAATATTTTGAGTGGAGTAAGAGATCTTTGCCTACTGACTTTTGTTCAAAACTTTCAAGGAAAAACTACTTTAATTCCAAAAGCATTTAATAAATGCTAAACTACTGGCTCCATTTTAGTTAATTAAACTTAAGGAACATGGAAGTGGATAAAAGTTCATTAAATAGGTACAGGCGGACAGTGAATTGGAATACTAATTGAGCTTTTATGTGCAACAAAAGAGATACAAATGGAAATGCACTGTTATTCTAGTGAATGCCTCACATAAAAGGCCCCAGTGGAGCAGAGAATGCATGAAGGAAATTGGATTGTAAAATCTCTGAGATAAAGATCAGTTCTATGAAACACGATGCCCCATTGCCTGCTTTTCTATTTTGAGAAGATTCTTTTAATAATGCCAACAAATGATGCAGTAACTGCTGTAGATGTGTTTGAAAGGTTCCCAGTCAGATTCAGAAACGAAGCAGTTCGATTCAGGGCTTACAAAATTGAAGGGGATGTGATGGCACTGTCATTTATTTAGTGCTGTGTTTGAGTATCACCGACTTAAACAATGTGAAAACCACAGATTGGAAAGAGCCACATATTCCAATGATGTTCTTAAACTTTTGAAGTGAAAATCCTTTCCCCAGTTCAGTTTGTGGCATAAGCCTGAAATGCATGTGAAATATTTACTCTTAGAGGAGAAGAAAAGGGAAAAGGCTGAAATGAATATACAAATACTTGTTTCTGAAGGCTGGAGGACATGACCAAACCCATGTACTTCTCCCTGGTTTTTTTCCTTCCAGTAACAGTAACTGACCATGTGTTGGAGGAGCTGCTTTACTCTCCAAGCCAGCTTCAGAGATGCTCCTTGGGACTGCAGCTGATTTTCACTAGCAGTAACAGCGGCGCTAACACACTTTTTTGAAGCACCAAGAGGAAAGTGTGGGTACAATATTTCCCACACCATTTGGAAACCAGCTTATCTAGAAGCCTTGAGAACCATTGAAGAAAATTATGGTATGGCAAGGGAAATGCTAAGAATCTACACAAAGAATGGCTGAAGACATTGAATCTGGACTTGTCCTCTCTGTCCAGGCACTACAGGTTTTATGCATATAAATTTCCATTAAAAGGTCCATCAATCTCTTTGTTTTTTTCAGCTATTTTATAATTTTGACTGTACAGAACCATCTCCAGACTGCCCAATTCCACCTACATCCCTGTGTCTTCAGTAGTGTCTAGCCAGAAGGAACCATTGGTCACAGCATCTCTGGTGGGATTTCAGATGTTACGGAAATGTTCTTGAATGTAGAGATCATGCTGCCCTTGAGTGGATTCATCAGGGAAGGGCAGGGAGTACTAATTATTGAAGGTTTTAAGAAGCAGCTGGTAGAAACATCATAGGCATAGTTCATGGCTTTGGGAGAGGGAGGAACTAGATGACCTTAAAGGTGCTTTCCAGTCATATGAAATTATCATTATACAGTCACAGTGCATTCTGCCAAAATAGCCTCAGGGTACCTGAAATTACAGCCAAAATTGAAATCAGATGTAAACATGAACTCTGTCAAGTCCAATTTAAAGTACATGTAGATTTGCTCTACAAAAAAAAAAAAAAAAAAAAAAAAAAAAAAAAAAAAAAGGCAGACAAATTATTATACCTAATTATTTGGGAGTTTCTATAGATTATTCTTAGCCTTTCATGGCATCAAAGAGTCATCAAAAATTTAACTGGTGTTGATCCAAAAATAAAAAATGCTTCTTTTGGGAAACATGTTTCAGCTATGTACCAACATGGTAGAAATGCAGGGAGATTGTCATGATCATAGATAGGGCAAGACACATGAGATCTCATCTGCACATTTGAAGTGAAAACCTGACCTAGGCTGTGCATTGACTCATGAGCCTCTCGTGGAAACAAGACTGCCCCAGTCTTCAACCTCTGCTAGTCAGAGATAATAGGCTCAAGACGGATCCAAACAAAATGCTGACATTTCCAGGTCTCACTAATTAGTATGGTTTATCCACAAAGATAAACTCATGTGGGTTTTTTTGGCTGGTCCTATCCAGTAATTCCACCTTAGTGCAATGCATTGATCTTTCCATCTGCTCCGGGTAGTGGTACTTCCCTGAGTGAAATTAATTTACCTGTTATAACAGTCTACAGAAAGGATAAAGGGCAGAAAGGAAATATACACCAGTACACTCTAGTGCTGTTAATTTCCACTACTTGTTAAAAGCCAGCTACTACAGATACAACCTCAATTGATATGTGAAGGTTATTTGATTTCTTCATGTTCTGCTGATGGTTTACCATCTGTTGTCCTGATAACAATGCTGAAGGGAGTATTCACGCTACTAAAATGACCCCTGGTAGCACATGCCTCCCCAGGTGTTTTCTCATAATTGATCTTTCCTCCTACATCCTCTTTCTCACACCATCTCTAAATTAGGGTTCTTCCATTTACCTTCATACTCCTGAAGTCTTTTTAACTGTATTTATTGTCACCTCACTGTCAGTCATATAATCTCTAGCTGTGATCTTATCAGCTCTCTGGGGAAAGTATTCTTACAGTTGCCTACTGAAGAGTTTCTCCCCTCTTTTCTCTGAAGCAGTCACCGTTATAGGCAGGACACAGGATTAGGTGAACCACTGCTTTGATCCAGCAGGCAATTCCCTCTTGAAGCAATTGAAGTTGGATTTGGGCAGTGATTAAATAAGGCACCACTAGAGAAATTCCAAGGTGTTTCAGGAAGCCTTATTTGATACAGAACGGGATTCTTTCTCAATCTGCAGTGCACCAGCAAATTCACATTACTGTGCTGCTTCAAAAGCTCTGCAGCTATAAAAGGAAGATTCTCATACCCCTGCCAACAACAGACATGCTGCCTTACTGTATTGTTGTTTTCAAGGCTTACAGTGCGTTTGGGGCACAATGCCCCGAATGTCACATGTCGCCACATAGCCTGATGCTGTCTTTGCTGCTGCCACCACAGTTTCTCTCTGTGGTATAGGTGGTTTTCCCATGCTGCTTTTTAATGGAAAATTTTTCATTATCTCAGATCATTTGAGGACTAAAAGGCACACCTAGAGCTCTGGATTAGAAAGCATTTCTCCATTTCCAAGTCTCTCACATAACTGCAGAGTCATTTCCCTTTGCATTTATAGTGCGGTTTGTGCAGCTCCCTCCTGTCCCTTGCCTGAGGTCACTGCTTCTCCAGTCACTCAGGCTTCACTGAGCTTCCTGCATGTCTCTCTGCTCAGTTAGCCCAAAGGAATTTGAGGGGGATCCCCAAAAGTGTAGGGTGGTGTGGGTTGTTCTGTGGCAAGTCCATGTTAAATAAATAAACAAACAAACAAATAAATAAATGTGCTCATCAAAACGACAGAATAAATGGCTAAAAGTTACAGCTAGCAGTCCAGAATTTTTATCTTATAAAGTCTTTTACTAGGTTCAGTGGAAGCACACTAAAACCAAGGAAAATGATCCTCTATTTTTGTTTAGGTAAAAACAAGACAAAAAAAATATATATAGTCTTTGAGGAATTAGTTGGTTTTTTTACAGAAACTGATTGTAGGGAATGGGAAGATTGGTTTCAGTAATTAACTCACATTTCACCCAGATTAGCAAAATGATGGATTCTTTCTTTTCATTTACACATCATTTGCCCTGAGCTTCCAGAGAAGCTTTTCAAATAACCTTCTATAATCCAGTGCTGAGAAAGGTTCTGTACAGGGTTCTGCACATATCACACTTCTTAGGAGGTGCAGGGAGCTTCCTGATCTGCTGCAGGCAGCAATGCCTGGATTCAGTTCTAAAAGGCCAGAGAAATTTATGGTTAATTGTTATTTTTCAGGATTTTTTTCTCTATCAGAGAAATGTGACTGCTATGATAATGAAGTGAGCTATGATAATCTCCCATCTCTTACTTTTGCCCTTCTTTTGACCATGTGGTGACACTACCACTGCTGAGGATTTTGGAAAGAAGTCAAGTAACTAATGAGTGCACCAGGCTACTCCTTTAGAGGATTCTGCATCTGAGCTGGGAGTTATAGTTATTAACTCCTCTGGCAGCCCATCATTTAATTTACCTGCTACTGACCCCTTTTGTGCATCCAGAGGATAATCCAGCCCACAAGAGCCCTGCTATAGATGGTGTGCAGGGGATCGTTGTCCTATTCCAAATTTATCTAATATAATCACTTCATTGTCTGCCTGTAAGAGCTCTCTCCCATCAAAAAGCTTTGGAACAATGTAGAGACATTAGAGATTAGAATTTATCAGTCTTGAAGTTCATAAATTTAATGAAAATCATGATTCTCCAAAGGAACTTAATCTTCATTTATTCTGTCAGTGGAAGTGTCAAGAATTATTTTGTGTATTCATTAACCCATTGACTACTGCTGCTTATTCTATATTCAGCTCTTCAGGAAAAGAAGGATGCCTCGTGTGCATTTATGTACAGTGCTTTCTCTTAGCTGCTTCTGTATTGGAGACACCAAATGACAGTCAGTGGTTGTAAAGGGAGAATGGAATGTGGTTTCCCTATGATTTTTCCGACTGTATCTCATGTGTTTAATTAAATTCACTGGACAGCCAACAGCAGAGTCAATTCTAAAAACCTTAGTGATCCAGGGCCTTTCATGAGCACAGCAGTGCAGCTCACACAGAGACATTTCTAACCAAGAATGGTAATAATGGAAAATAGGTGTCTGAAAGTTGCATCTTCAGATGTCATAGGTAATAGCTTGTATATATATGCACACACACAGAGATCCATCCACACACACTCATATAAGCAATCCCGAGACACTAAGTAATTTCTCCATCTCCATGCGATCACTCTACATTGTTTCATTTTCACTGCAGAGTGGCCTAAAGGCTTCTGCCCTGCAACTGGGGAGATCTGAGTTATAACCATAGACCCACTGAGTCAGGTCATTGGCTGGACTCAGGCCCAGTCATACCATTACTCTCTGCATTGGCTTCCCAGTGGATACATCAAATTTCTTTTCAAAACACTTCAAAATTTCATTATGAAGATTTCTGCCTAACTGCAAGGGGTCAGTCTTATTATTTGTTTCTGCTAGCCCACATATAGAAGGAGAATTTGACTTTGTTTATTGCCAAAAGTTCAGCACCTCTAGCAAGCACATTTCTTATTGGTACAGTAAGGTTGTAGTCATCCCTAATGAAACCTGCCAGATAAGAAGAGAGAGTTTGCAGCTAAGCAGCCCTAGCGTCAGACCATGCACAGTTAAGATATAGGGAACCTATAGGGAAATAAAGATACTCATGCTCAGGCCCTCTGTGCCCCTAATGATACATTCCCAAGACAGTTCTCTGTATTTCTATTCCACCACACACTTAATTAGAAGACTGTATTGCACAAAGCAAATCTTTCCCCCTTATTTTTTCCAACTGATAAAACCTTCTCATGAAATCTGTGTTCCTTTGGACATATTGAAAAGAAAATCCATAAACAAAAGGAGGAAAAAAAAATATGCAGGAGATGTGGAGAAGAATTGTAAGATCTTTGTAGTTTCTTCCAGAAGTGTTGTATTTGACATGATGGGGATTTTTCAAAAGAGAAAAGAAATCCACACAGCAAAGTGACTGTGTGATGGTTGCTCAGATCCATTCTGGAGCTAATAGGAGTCAATGGATTCCTACTCATTGATTTCAAGAATCTTTAATGCACAACTTTAATCTCCACTTACCTTTCTCAGCTCACAAGGCTTTTTTCCAAGCACTGATATGAATAATGCAATGCAAAACTTGTCTTTGACCTTCCTTTGCCTAGTACTTAGTTGCCACCCAACAATAATCCTTCATCTGGTGTCATGAAAAGCAACCGCGTTTAGATTCCACTATCAGGACAACCCGCAGTTTTGGGGAGAAAACAGAGTATCTGGTGGAATATCACAGCCAGAGTCATCTAGGTTTTAATAATTCACCGTACAGATCCACTGCCAGCTGTGACAGTGACGCTGCTGCAAGCTCCTGCATACAAGCAACGCATAGTGTGACACGCTGCTCAGGCTCAGGCATGACTTCAAGCAGCAGCAAGGGGTTGTTCTGCTTCTTGACAATGTGAAATGGGCCTGTTCTTTGCAGCATGAGCAGAGCTGGAAGAGCATGAAAGAAAGGCAGCCTGTCTTCTCTCTAGGAAAGCACATCAAGGGAAGCAGCACCATGTGACAAGATATGACAAATGGCCTCTTTCGTTATCTCACTACCATTCTCAGTTAAGTATCCTCTCACAGGACTGATCTTTCATATTAAAACCACAAGCAGAAAATAAGAAAAAGCTGAAAATTACTGACAGTCTTTTAAAATTACGTTGAGTTGCCAATCAATAGAGAAACTCCTTTTTCTGTAGATTTTGACTGAAATAGGAAAGAGGAATGTTTCTGGGAGGGCCACTCACTGTACTGGGTCACTTAAGAATAACTGGGGTACTTTTGGAATTTAGCTTTTGCCTCAGGGATTGACCCCAAAAGCACTCTTGTTGGCAAACAGTACATGGTTGACTGCACTTTTTCTTGCCTTCTCTCTCTCTCTCCATACTTATATGGCCAAAAGCCCACAGCAATCTCCTCTAAAATTCTGCCTAGAGCAAATTTTAAATGCAGGCACAAAGCCATAGGCTCTTTGCACTCTTAAGGCTCTCAGCTTCAGCATCCTTTTTCTAAATTGTTTTGTCCTAGAAGCAAGAAGTGAAAACAGCCAACAATTTCAGCCACTTCACATGCAGACTAACCACATGCTTCTCCCCATGCCTTTTATTGAAAATATTACCTCTGCTCAATGAATGGTTAAAGTAAACTGCATAATCCATGCCAGCAGACCTCTTGAGATCAGAATCACTAACAAAAACATCTATGAACTTATTTTTCAGGGACAGACACAGAAATGGCTGGTAAATTCATAGTTCCAGGAGGCAGTTGAATAGGTGTCCAAGGGACTTATCAATCCCTTCAGGATTGGGGGAGTCCAAAGAGCATCCCAAAGATGAGCACTTTCTGACTCTGTTTCATTCACCCCTGGTTGATGTTGCTGCTAGTGTTTGGGCAGGGATGTTGCATCTAATGGTGGTATAGACATGAGTAAACATCCAATGAAAGTTTTATCCCCTGGGCCATAATCTTGAAAATACTATGAAATACTATGCAGGACACCAAAACTGTCAAAGGTGTCCTGATTAATGCTGCACCATGTTGTATAATTGGACATGTCAACAGATAAAGTGACAGTATGTATGGTCAAGAAGTCATAGCATGACAGATTTGGGGTGAGAGAGACAGGGGGAGTGTCAGACCAAAAGCATTTTTTGGCATCCTAAGGAGCTTCCTGTGGCAGCTTGGCACCCCAATTTCTAGTACACTTTGGGACTGACTGTTTTCTGCTAAAGTATCTGCAAAAGGGCTCTGCCAGTGCAAAGCCATTTAAGACTGAGGATTTGCTGGCTAGGGGAGTAGAAAATTGTCTTGCTGAAAAGACAATATGGTCTGGAGAAAGGGTTGCACAGCTTTCTGTTACTTGGAGTTTTTCTTTAGTTCTAAGTGAGATTGAGCGCGTCAAACACACCTGGCTTCAGAACTACAGGTGCACTATGTACTGTGACGTTGGCTTTGTGCAAAAAGTGTAGATCCAAGAAGCAAAAAGAGACAGAGTTTTTCACTGCAGCCCCTGTCCAAGGCTCAAGTGATGAGCCCACCATGACCTCAAAACTGTAATTGATTTTACTTGTTTGAGAACAGTTATCTGGGATTGGGGATGGAAATTGCAGTCTATGCCCAGTCTTTAAAGCATTCCTTATACCCAAACACAATCATTTTAGTATTTCCATGACATAATTACTCTTCCCTGAGGACTTTTCCAAACTTCAGAGAATGCCTGGAGAAAATCACAACTGTGCTGTAGTCTAAGTTTTGCTGACAGCTCAGATCCTGGAAGGATGCATTAATAACATTGGAAGAGGATGTCATCAATATCTCAGTTCACATGTCCTTACAATGTCTCCCAAAATCTGTCACAGATACTGCACTGAATCTTACAATGTTCACCTGCTAAAGGTTGTGAGGGCTGAGCAGCAGCATTGCATGAGTCAAAAAGGGGAAAATGAAAATAAAATCGAGTTGATCTTAACCTGGAAGTGTGCAATGGAGCAGAGATAACTTACATTGGGAGAAAAGCCAAGTCTTAAAAATTACTCCACATGCCTAGGCCCACCATTTTTCACACCAGCAACAAATAAGAGGCTTGGTGGCAGCTTTGTGAGTTCATCTTTTCTAGCAGACATGCAGCCAAACGATGCTCATCTATAAGAAACAATTTAGGGATAATGTAATCATCCGACTGTTGTGACTTACTACAGATCTCATTGACCCAAAGGTCACTGTAATTTCTCAAGCACAGATTACCTGGTGCTATTCTATGATTCTATGATTCTATGATTACATGGCTGGAAAATTATATATATATATATATATATATATATATATATATATATATATGTGTGTGTTTATTCATTTATTTATTTATTTGTGCACATATACATAAATATAAAGCCCTTCCTTAGTGTAACAGTAAACTATAGTGATCCAGTCAGGCATCACTGCTTCAGCATAGGCAGTCTGACTTCATACAAACACATTAAATTACAGCTTATAGAAGTCCCCCAAAAAATCCTATGACCATTTAAAATGAGTCAAGAGCTCTGTGTACACTATTCTCCTTCCTGCAAGAAAAACTTTTGCTCTATAAAAGCAGTTCATTGTTCAATATCCATTGTGTTTTCTTCATTAATTCCAAAGTTTGCCTCATTCCATCTTTCCACCAAAGGGGAAGAATATATTGAGCTGTCAATGATGTTATCTATAAAAAGATGCTGCAGGTTTCATATATTGAATCTAAGCTTTACAAATAGTCAAGTAATAGGAAAGGCTTTTGTAATAAAACACAGGTAAAAATGAGCTTGTGAAAATCAAAGGGAACAGAGAAGTCTAAATTGTTTATGTAATCAGTTATACTCCCCTGAGCTGATGATTTGTCTCTTGTATTTTCCAGAGCTGGTAAATTTGAAAACAGCTGCAGCAAAATAGTACCTCAGTTGCTTCAAAGATACTATTGTCTAGTTCTTGCCCATGCAAAGGAAAGCTGAAGTGTGCATACATGTACACATGCACACTCTCTTTGATCTAAAATTTGGTCTTGGTTAAAACTGATGTAGGAACTGTCCAACATGGTATTTATTTATTTATTTAATGTCAGATTGAGGTTTGCAGGAAAAATTTGGGCTCAGTCATTTCATTTCATCCCGAGGCATTTAATAGGGGCCGACCTGGTATGATTGCAGATAGGATTAAAGTGAAAAGAGATTTGAATGATTTTCATGATAATTTCAACTGAACAAGTTTGAGTGAGTGGGAGACCTCTGACACTGGGAGCAGGGTAGGACAGGATAGGTTCCACAAGAGATTGGAGTAATCTTGACAGACTAGAAAATGTTTCTTTATAGAGGCACTGCTGAAAACAATTGAGATGATAAAAAGGATTAAGATTATCAGAAGGCCTGAAATGTGGTCAAAAAGACATTTGAGGCTTTGGGAATAGGTATTTCTACATTTAAAAAAGGAAAAAAAAAAAGACTGAATTTAGGAAAATAAACCACTTGAAAAAAAAATGAGGTGGCCACAGGACATTGAAGCAGCATGGTGGTGAGACTGATGAGGGGCTTTGCCAATAATGGTCATTGAGTAAAATAATTCCCATAGTGAGATGACAGAGAGTCATAAGAGGAATTGAGGAAAACTTGAATGGAGATGCTTAACACAGTGGTAATGGGGAACCTAATAAAATAGTTCAATGACTAATATATAGGTGATTTTTGAGTCTGTGACACTTCTGATAACTTCAGATTACATAATAAATTTCCATAATATATTAAATTTTAAAAGCCACAAGACAGTCAGGAACACAGTATCACTTAAGTCAATGCAACATGTGTTCTTATTGTCAGCTTCCCAAATTCCCTCCCAGTTGTCTTCAACTCTTGGAAGAAATGTTGGGGCACACCATAAACAATACAAACTAAGAAAATTGTATTTCAGGTCTGTCTGCCCAACTGTATGGAAGATCAATACCAAAAAAAAACACATGAGGTTGCCTTTACTCATATGCTCCATGTATTTATTTCACTCCCACCAGCATTCTTGTCTTCCCTCTAATTCTCTCTTTTCTCTTAAATTTAATTCTCTCTGCAACAGTTCAGCTCTAGATGATACAGATTTTTGTTTGCTTTTTTGTTTAGTGAATAATCATCCAAAACCTCTAGAGCATATCTCATTTTGATCTAATGTGAAATGTTAAAAGCTGTTCACCAGCAAATTAGCTCCTGCCAAATTATGTGCGCACCAGATTGTACAAGTCAAATAAAATTAGACAAGTTTGGTTCCCACTTTGGTGTAACTAGCTTAGAAACTGGCCCTGGCACACAAGGTCAACTGGCTGTCTGGCTTAATAGTGCAAAGCTCGTACTGTAATTATAGCAGTCATTTTGCACTCATTTGTGCAAAACACATACTTCCAAGATGTTTACCTGCTTTTTCAGGGCTAAAGTATGCCATGAAATTCTTCTTACCCTATCTTATCAAATCATTATAGCATGTCTTACATAGCTGTATTTTATGCTTATGGCACAGAGCTTTTCAGGAGTACTTGAAGTATTTAGCAGCTAAACATCACTGTAGTTTGTGATGGAGTTTCAATGGGAGTGAAAATACCCCAGAGCTCTCCTGCTTCCCCAAGCAAAATTTTATTTGCAGCATCCAGTTTATTTGCACACTGGGTAGTTAAAGCAAGACCTTGTAAAGAATTGGAGGGTTCAGACATTGCCTGGTAAAGCAAATGTATTTGCTGCTTTGGTAACAAATTATTTTTTATTCTTATAGTTTGGCAACACCAAAGTCTCAAGTTTCTCTGTCTCACAAACACAGTCCTTGTTCATGGGAACTCAGCAGGACTCAACTGGTTTATCATTGAAGAATGAAACCCTACCTCTGCTGAAGCCAAAGGCCGTTTTGCATTTGGCTCCATGCAACCCATACAAATTAAAGGGTTGGAGAAATACAATGGGATAAGTTAGAAATGGGAGTTTCCTCAGTTTGAGAAGCAGCTTTCCTGTTTATCACCACTCGCTCCAGACCAGAAACCTTCCACAGTGGAAAGAGGAACCCAGAGAGAATAAAATGCGAGAGAAAGGTGAGCAGAACGCTGAAGCATTTTGTTATCAGTAATGCCAAACAGCCCATCAATTCACCTTTCTTGCTACCATTACACAAGTGTGAGCAATTATTAGCCTGATCTGATGTCAATGAGCTTGGTGGAAGCTTTTGGCTCTGATGGGCTTAGGGTCAAGTCTGCAGTATATGCTGCCATCAGCCCGGGTAGTAATACATGCATTTCTTTAATTTATTCAGGTTTTGTAGAACAAGTGAGTGCCACTAATCAGCCAAGGTGATTTCACAAGGACAGAGCAAATTTGTATGATGCACATTTCCAAAGAAACCACATATTATCTAAAAGAAATAAAATTATTCCTGTTAGCTTGAGTTGCTTCAGACTAAATTGTCAAAATATGCCTAAAGTGACAAAGTTACTCATAAAGTATGATTATTTTTTTCATTGGGAAAAAGAAAAAGAGTGGCATCTAAGCTTTGGGGTTATATTCCCCAGAAAAAAATCATTTTGATTTGTAAAATTACAGAGGAAAGTTTCAGGATAGAAGCAGCTCCATTTAAGACACACCTGAACATTTTAGTTTAAAAGAATTAACTTATGAGAAATAAATAAAATAAAATTTAAAAAGTTCAGTTTAACTAAATTTTTATGTGGAGTTTTTGCTGCTTTTTGTCTTGGTTCAGTTTGTTGCTTTTTTCACTTTGTCCAGAGGTTCATAACTTTGACTGTTTGGATCCTAGGAAAAAATGCTGGCTTCAGGATATACCTTTAAGACTACAAGATCTGTCAGTGAATAATTCAGCCTCTCTAAGGTGGAATGCAAAGCAGAATAGCAAGGAAGATAGATAGTGATCAATCAATATTATAAATCACCACTAAAATCCACAGACAGCATAAAGGTAGAGTAACAGAAGCCCTTTTATATGGAATTCATGTCAAAGCAGTACTGCTCTGGCACTCTGGGGTTCAATTATATCTATAGTGGTTCTATATAGGATTAGTCTCTCATTTCTGGGAGGATGAAGAGACAGGGAGAAGAGAAGGCAAATGTCACCCAGAACTGCAAAACCTTGGATGAAAAATGTAGGTGTGGGCACTCTTTCTAGAACTTTAAAGTGACTTTAATTCAAATGAAACAACCCAATAAATAATACCTTGCAGCTGACTTTGAAATGGTCACACCAGTGTTACTGAATTCTACAGCTGCAAACTTTCATTCCCATCATAAACGACATGCTATAATTATATTTTTTATAAGGTTCCCTATGCATGTTGATTTATTTTTTAATTTCTCTTTCATTAATAGCTCTTTTTCTTCCTTGGGAAGATAAAGTCATCTGAAAAATGCCCACTGGCTTTTTCAGTGACCCTTTTTTTGGCATGATAATGCCAATAATAAAAACTAATTTCCTCCTCTGATTTCCTCATCTCTACAAAGCAAAGATTCCTTCTACCCTTGCTTGCAAGCTATTGGAAATACAAAGGCCACCAAATAATTGTTCTGAAACACATTCATGTACCCTCTATAAGAGTTTACTTTTTACTCCAACAATCACAAATAGCAAATAAGTCATGGGTGGTTTGGGTTCCCCCCATCACAGCAAGTCACTTCTATAATTGATTGCCAGTTTACTTTTGCTATCCAACCAGTTCAGTAAAGCACAAACATTCATCTCCTGGAATAAATGTTTGCAGCCTGTCTGTACTAGCATTTACAAATGCATTATCTAAGCAGAGTTAATTCCAGTCATCTTTTAACAAAATTAAATCTAGTCTAGAGAAGAGCTCTGTTATTTCTGCACCCAGTGTATCTGCTTTTGGATTGTTTAGATGGGTTATTTGTTACTGACAGTATTGGATTGCTGACTCTCACTTCAGGGCTTCCCTGTCGTTGGCAGTAGGGTAGATAAGAGAAGTAGTAGGGTAGATAAGGGAAGAAGCAGGAAACCGTCAGCAAAGAAATGAAGAAAAACCAAGTAAACCATGATAGTGGCCAAGCTGCAGTTTCCAGTAGATACAGGAAATGGTCTTCATGCTTTTGGTACCAGGTTCCAAGGCTGTAGAGGTTTGAGGGATGTAGTAATATCAGGCAGATCTTATGTACTAATTTTTGAATTTTGATCATTGTGATTATAGGGGGTGGGAAAAAATGGAGATATGTGCTTTAAAGTCTAAATGCATTCACCACTGTAAAAGAGAAAACATGTCTAGGAATGAGCAAGGATGATGCAGTGAGTGGTGGGAGAGGTGCTTAGCCAGGCTGGTACTTTACTTGAAGATGTTTACAATCTCTTAAAGCAGAATTTGCCCCCCTTCACTAAAATGCCTCCAGATGGACCCAGGGCTGCTTTGGTAAAGGCATAAATGGTTTGTGATGCTGAGGGTCCCACTGACAAATTGCCAGGAGGCTGAGTCACACTTAATTTGCATATAAATTGCAACCATTTTTATCAAATATAAATGCACACAATCGTAATAGAGCATTTGCTTATTCTTCCTTCTCCTTTGAGAGATGAATACAAATTGCTTGCTTTGAAGTTTAATATTAAATAGCTGCACTACCTCACCATTTCAAAAAGTGGAGAAGGGGGAGAAAAAGTTGGTAGTGGAATCTGGTTTAGGACCTTGGCAAACCAGGTCTGGCCAAGCAAAGGCTTAGTGGTTAACCACATAACTGTTTCATACCTTCAGGTAAAGCAAACATGAACAAATTCAAGCTGAGAGACCTGCAAGGTTGATTCCATCACTGTCAAATGTTCAGGAAAAAACCCAAAGCTTCATTCTACCTAATATTTGTACTTTAATCTGATTGCTCCAATAATTAGGGTTCCTGCACTTCTGGACTGAAAGGTTGAAGCTCTTTTCCAGAAAATATTCTAGTAGTGGGGATGTTTGCTCTGATTACATTGCAAGATTTGTAGTCACAATTGTAGGTAATGGGTTAAACACATTGATTAAGACACTTAAGATGGTGTCAGCTTCAGAAAAAAGGTGACTTGTCCTGACCTCTTCCTGTCGTTCCTGCACTTGCTGAGTGGGGTTTGCACAGCACTGGGGCATTAATGCCTAACACTTTTACCCCTGTTCAGAATTTATTTCATTTATAATGTAAACATTGTGTCTATTAGTAGCCAGATTAAATAGTCTTTGAGGTTTAGTCTGTGACATGGGTTAAGAATATTGCTATTAATTTCTAATAATGCATAATTCTAATAATTCCTTCCTATAAAGTGCAGAGGGCTGTGACAAAACAGAAGGAAAGCCAGACGATGCAAGGTCAGCAGCAATAAAACTACCATTATAAGGCCTGAGGGAAGGATCCTAACAAGCAGCACTCAGTATTGTACAAAGAAAGCCAGCGAAAAGGCAGTACAGCTAGAAGGTAAGGAGAGTGACGCTGTAATCATGAGCCTAGGACAGAAAAAGTTTTCCTTTGTGCATTGAAAGCCCTGGAATTATCTAATGTGCACTGACTGCAGCAGTTTCATTGTGTGTGATGGGGAAACTTGTAAGACCTCATGTGTGCACCTCCTCAGACGGTGACTGGGCAGCCAGGGCTTCCCTTTTGGTTCTCTGTTTTCTTTCCATTTTGGGGAAGCTCTTTCTCTCTTTTTCCTTTAGCTTACAGCTAATATTTTCTTCTCTTCTGTTGTCTATATACATGGTTTCTTTTTCTTCACAGACAATGCTGTGAACACACCAAGGACTGAATTTGGCTCTGAGCAGTGCATCCTAGCAATCTCTTCCAAATTACACAGTGGATGAAACTGCAGCGAAATTACTACCAGAACAGTATACAAAGGATGAACCTGTGTGTCCAAAGCCCTGGTGAAACCTGGTGATCTACTGGATCACCTTTTGCCATCCTCCTCCTACAAAACAGTGATCAAAAAGAGAAGAAAGTCAGGTTCCATGGTCTAAGCATAATCCCCCCTCATTGTCACATCCAACACTGGCAACACAGTGAAATCAAGCATTCATAGACAATTGTACAGCTTGAGGGGAAGATGCTGCCAACATAGAGCACCAACTGCAGACTTCTTTGCCAGCTCCTAAATACCTAAGGATACTAACAGCACAGAAACTATCTGTCTTCTTTTCCAGGGCACTGAATCAGTGGTCACAGTTGGGATTTTGGTGAAAGGAACATTTGTTTTCTGGATAACATAAAATTGAAAATCTGTCTTGGAGAACATTCTTTGAAGGTTGCTTTGTAGCCTTTAGTTTATTCCTTGCTTATTGTGGAGCAATTTACATCAAAACTAGTAGCTGAAGATGGATCTTGCTGTGATTTACATGCTTTCTGGCAGTGCCACAGAGCTTTAGTGTATAAATTAGAATAAAGTCAGGTTTTTCAAGCTCCTGCCTGAGAATCAGTATCACAGAAGACTCATAGGCAAAAAGAAGTGAGACAAAAACACCAGGCAGGCAGAAAGTTTACTGCTCTCTTCCCTTCAAAACTGTGTGATTCAATATGCTCTGAACAGTGTCACTTGTTACACATTTACACATTGAATAGTCTTGGCTTTCATTACCACTGTAGCTAGCATAATTAAATGAGGGTGTTCTACACCTCAAGGAATAGTGATCAATATGTGCAACAATGGTCAACAGTCTGACTTTCCATCATTACAGAGATGCTCCCTAACAAGTTTAGGAATTTATGTTTAAAAATTGCAAGATGTTGCTACATGAACAGTACATTAGTGCTAGAGGAAGGAAAGAAAATGTTGTTTACTGCAGAAAGGTCATTCCCTCAAAAAGGGTCTTCTGTCATACTTCTGTCCTAGGACAATTTGTTACATGCAATTTGTATAGTGCTAAATTTATGTCAATGTCTGGAGAGATTATTGGGGGGCAGGGGGGATTAAAACCCAGAGGCAAAAACATTAATTATACAAAATGTCTAAATAGAGAATTAAACTAGGAGCCTTATCAAGAGACAAAATAAATCTTTAACTACAAATATGTTAAACTATGTGTGTCAAGAACTTGAATGTCCGCAGTAGGCAGAAGGCAGCACTTTCAACTCCAGAAATCCCTGAGAAGGACTCTTTACTAAGCCTGTGTTTCTCTTCCTGTCTGGTCTCTGTGGTAAGGCTGACCTGTCCACCCTGAGCTGGTTGCTGACACATGTGAGAGGAAAGGAGAGAATCTTGCATTGATGCCAAACATCACCAGCTACAGTGGCACTTGAGTCCTCAGGCAGAGCTGCTGAGGTTAATTACACATTTTACTCACAGCTGTAAAGCCTCCAGGCAAGGACAAACATAGATCTCCATAAGCCGTGTGGTGTGACAGGAGCTAGCAGCGAGAGATCTTTTGCAACCCCGTGCTCTCCACACTGGGGATGACCCTCCCTCTACCATGCCTTCACTTCATCAGACCTTTGGGGACCGCTTGGCTGAAGGCATCTCCGCAGAGAGGTTGTAAGGGTCCTCTGCTGTGGCTGGCATCCTTCTCGGGTAGCTTTTCTCCATGGAGCAAATAAAACATCAACTTCCTTACATTTTACCTTTTCACCCTTTGATACATCAGTGTGAGGTGAGACACCACTGAGTTTCCTACTCCAGGGACTGAGTCGGGTGAAATCGATAGATACTCGCTGGTTGTAGGCATCACATACACACACACACACACACACACACAGAGAGATGCTGTTTTCCTTCCTGGGGAATAAGAAATTCTACTCTATCTTGTTCAAACTAAACAATGTCCCAGGCGCTAATCCCATTTCTTAATGACACAGATGTAACCTCATTTCACTTTACCATTTGGGGATTTCTAAAAGTAACATTTTTTCATATTATTCTTAGCTGAGTGTAAGGAGGGAGGGGGAATAAGCCTTTCTTTCTTATTGTCCTTCTGTGAAAAAAATTCTTAATCCCAAAAGAATAGGAGAATCTCTTTTTCTCCTTGGTCATAATGCATGAATATTTAAAGTAGACTGGAAGATACCCTTCAAGCTTCAGCAAGAAAGTTCACTCCAATCACTGATATTTTTAATGGCATCATTGGTATCAACAATTAATAAGCTATATATTTTTTAATCTTTACAAATCCATGAACAATTCAAAAAAGTGACTAATGTTTGATCAATAAGAATTTGGTGTACTCATAATTCTTGTTTTATTTCTGATGGATTAAGTTCTGACTGCTCTTTTAAAGTTTACAGAATCTAATTATTTTAAGTGAATATTCTTCATGTGATATTATATTTCAGATGGAACTCTTCAGCACCCTTGTTTTCTGACACAGCTCAATCTCAACCTAGCTACAGCTGTTAAGGATAATGACAAATGTTTCTATAAATTCATTAATATCAAAAAGAGGGTTAGGGAAAACCTCCATCCTTTATTGGATGCAGAGGGAAACACAGTGACTAAAGATGAGAAGCCTGAGGTGCTCAATGCCTACTTTGCCTCAGTCTTTAGCACGGAACCAGCATCTCCCTGGACACCCAGCCTCATGAATTAGGAGTCAGGGAAGGGAATCAGAATGAGGTCATCACAATAAATGAGGAAGTGGTCAGTGACTTGCTACGCCACTTAGACGTACACAAGGCTATGGGGCTGGATGGGCTACAGCCAAGGGTGCTGAGGGAGTTGGCAGATGTGCTCACCAAGCCTCTATCCATTATTTACCTGAAGTCCTGGCTAACTGGGGAGGTCCCAATGGACTGGAGGGCATTAAATGTAGCACCCATCCACAAGAAAGGAAGAAAAGAGGATCAGGGAAACTATAGACCTGTTGGTCTGACCTCGGTACCAGGGAAGGTCGCAGAGCAGTTCAAGCACCATTACACGCCATGTAGAGGACAACCAGGGAATCAGGCCCAGTCAGCATGGGTTTGTGAAGGGCAGGTCCTGCCTGACCAACCTGATCTCCTTCTATGACAAGATGATCCAACTACTGGATGATGGAAAGGCTCTGGACATTGTCTACCTAGACTTTCAAAAGCCTTTGACATTGTCTCCCACAGAATTCTCACGGACAAACTGGCTGCTCATGGCTTCAACTGGCTGGACAGACAGGCCTAAAGAGTGGTAGTCAGTGGAGTTAAATCCAGCTGGTGGCTGGTCATAAGGGATGTTCCTCAGCGCTCAGTGTTGGGACCACACCTGTTGAACATCTTTATTGATGACCTTGACGAAGACATAGAGTGTGTCATCAGTAAGTTGGCAGATGACACCAAGTTACGTGTCAGTGTTGATCTGCACCAGGGTAGGCAGGCTCTACAGAGGGACTTGGATAGATTGGATCCATGGGCCAACATCAACAGGATGAGCTTCAACAAGGCCAAATGCTAGGTCCTGCCTTTGGGTTACAACAACCCCAAGCAATGCTACAGGCTTGGGGAAATGTGGCTGGAAAGCTATCTGGAAGAAAAGGACCTGGGAGTTCTAATCGACAAGTAGCTGAATATGAGCAAGCAGTATGCCCAGGTGGCCAAGAAAGCAAATGGCATCCTGGCTTGTATTAGAAATGCTGCGCCCAGCAGGAACAGATAGGTGGTTGTCCCCTTGTATTCAGCTCTGGTGAGGCCACAGCTCAAGTATTGTGTACAGTTTTGGGCACCTCAATACAAGAGAGATGTAGAGGTGCTGCAGCAAGTGCAGAGGAGGGCAATGAACCTGGAGAAGAGCCTGGAGAATAAATCTTACGAAGACTGGCTGAAGGAGCTGGGGCTGTTTGGTTTGAAAAAGAGGAGGCTGACGGGAGACCTCATTGCTCTCTACAACTACCTGAAAAGGCACTGTGGAGACACTAATGCTGATCTTTTCTCCCAAGTAATTAATGATAGAACAAGAGGGAACAGCCTCAAGCTGCGACTGGGTAGGTTTAGACTGGAAATTAGGAAAAAAATTTTCATGGGAAGAGTGGTCAGGCATGGAATGTGCTGCCCAGGGAGGTGGTTGAGTCACCAACCCCAGATGTGTTTAAAGGTGGTTTGGATGTGTTGCGGGGGGATACGGTTTAGGGGAGAACCTTGTAGGGTTATAGGTTGTATTTGATGATCCTGAGGATCTTTTCCAACCTGAATATTTCTGTGATTCTGTGACTATTAAAATACATCCCTAGTAAATGATTAAATGTGAGAGATTGAAATTAGTAAATGTTCTAGTGCAAAGATGGCACATTTTCCCTCACAGGCATGTAATAATAAATGCTGTTTGATCCGTTAAGCAAGCAGCATGTAGAAATAAAACCTTCACAGTCTAATACAAAACTTGCTGCAGTCAATAGAAACAGATCCATTAACATAAAAGATTATAGATAATAATTTCTTTACCGAATGCAGCATGTGTATTACTAGAATGGTTAGGGACAAAGGAAATCTATTGCTATCAATATGACAGTGATTCAGCCATCTCCTTTGAAATTCTTGCAAGATATATTACCTCTGTGTGTGTGGGTATTATGAGACCAAAGGGTTCTCAAAAACTCAGGGTATGTAAAGTTGGATTTCTCTCCTCCCTGTCATGGCAAAATATGAGGGTACTCCCATGTGATGTAACAAGGGCATGCATTTGCTTACCTGCCATTTAGAAAAAGTCACAAATGGCAGTTCTGACTCCAGGAAATAATATGCAAAAACTTCCTTTGGATGGAAGAAAAACCTGTTTTTCCACCATGAACATGCTATACTACACAGCAGGCCGCAGTCACACCATCTAACTTTCACATACAAGTGACGGATCACGGTTCCTTCTGTTGCTAATGAAGAGAAGCAGAAAGCTAACTTGTCTGTGCTGAGTCCAATGACTACATAGCAAATAAGCCTGAAGTTAAACGGTGTGAATATCACATACACATCCATCCAGATCACTCTAAGCTTGCTTCAGCACACTACAGAAAGGTTCTCAAAAGCTCTCTGCAGTATAAAGGCACCATATTTTGAAAATATAGCTAAACACTTTTTAGTGGTGTAGCTTTTTTAGATACAACTCCAAATACCTTGTTTGGTTACTTTACTTTTTGTTGCTTCTTAATATAAACCGTTTGACCATGGCTATGGGTTGCTTGCTAGTTTACAAACCTCCGCTCCTCTTCAGCCACAGGTATGAGCAGCAGCTTCTTGTCTTTGCCCAGCTTCTGTTCCCATCAAAATCCTCAAGTTTAATTTGGCTTATTGTAGTGAGATTCTGTTGGCTTCCTAAGCAAATTTCTCAGCACCTTGTGCTTGGCTCAGTGTATTAAGATGTAAAACAGGGAGGGGGGAAAGAAAAAGTGAACTTTGTTTCCCTTGAAAAACAAGATTTAAAGAACTTTTTAACAAAAGCAGAGGAAAATTCCATTAATGGACTTAGACTGCATTAAACCTGCTGTAAAATACCATAGTGGTTATTATATTACTCCTGCCACCTTTATGGAATAGTAACAAAAATACCCCAAACCAAAAGACTTCTTAAAATCTATTTTTAATATTGCTTGAGTTAACATTTTGAGTGGTTTATGGGATTTCTATCTGTTTTCCTTTCTTTCTTTTTAGTCTATTTTTTCTATTAACATTTTTTTATGATAGGAGCCACAGTTTCCATTTAAGGTGATGTCCAGATAGGTAAGAGATTTTTTAATCAACTATCCCATGACATATTGAAGCAGAAAAATGTTAGAAATCAGTTCAGTGACATTGATATTAGTAGCAGCAGAGGCTTAAGCAGCATGATCCTTGAGGTCCCTTCCAACCCTAACAATTCTATAATTCAGCAATAACACTAGCCGAAAGATCACACTTTGCATACATCAGGTACCACAGCAATAAAAAGAACCATTAAGCAACTCAAAAAAAAAAGATGATTCTGGGGTCTTTTTAACAATGACCTGGAAGGAGCTGGTCACCAGCTGAAAGTTTATGATTGGGAGAAGCCACTGTTGCTGTGAAACCAACATGCCGTGCACTCACATCCAGTACAAAATAAACAAAGCCTTTCTTTTAACTCAAAGCCAGGCTAATTCAGTAGATACACTTAGGGAGATGATTGCTTGGATTGTCTCTCAATGCTCCATTCAACTTTTAATAGCAGGTATAAAAATTTTATCTGGTTTTCTACTTTACTCTTTTGAAATATTAACTATTGATAAATTATTAAACTAAATATAAAGTGTTACAAATGTACATACATTTCATAAAGAGCTCTGCTCAAGTGGGCTACATAATGGGATTGCTTCTGCCACACAAACAGGCCAGAAATCAACTCCTCTTTTCTTTTCTGTTTTTTTGGGATTGTTTTGTTGGGGTTTTTTTTGCCATGTCTGTTTGCCCTGGTATTTCCAAGGTAACTATACATCTGTGTGGTGAGATAAAATACAACAAATCCTTCCTGGAAATGTTATTTCTGCCTTCTCTCAACTGCTTGCACTCCCCACTGTCTCTTCCTCTCCTTTTTCCCCATTCATAAAGCCCATGCAATCCCATATGGGCTTTCTATAAAACTTCACTGAATGTGCTTACTGGAAATTAAAACTGCTGATCTTGCAGATGGATCAGAGCACAAGCATGCCTGTTTGCTCTCTTTAATTTCAGAGGCTCTCAAACTCCATAAGACACTGCTCCTTCTTGGTCTGAAGCTAGAGATTTTAACAAGATATTTATGCTCAATGCATAATGAAGAAGCCAATATTTCTTACTTATCCAGAGGTTTTGAAATGTTTCTGTTGCCTGAAAAATCTATTTCAGATTGGAAAATTACAGCTTTCCCATATCTCAATATTAGTATTTTAGTGCAGTAACCAGGGTCGAGTTAGGCTTACCCTCACCAAAGGCTGATGCTGCACACTTCAGAGCATCTCTGTGTAGTACTATGTCTTCAATGGTATTTAGATTAAAGTCACCATGAGAAGTAATTTCTTAAGTACATTAAGAATTGAGGTCTGTGCTGAATTAGGTGGAATTTACTTTGAAAGAAATCCTTTGTAGTACTAATTTTGTCAAATTTGCTCTCGAATTGACCTTGAAAAATATTTTTTAAAAAAGTCTAAAATGAGCAGCCAATTTTATTGGAAAACTGCAGCATCCTTCAGAAGTTTCTGTTTTCCATTAAGAGAAAGGGGGGGAAAAAAAAGAAAGAAAAAATGAGGGAACGGGAAATTGTCTGGTTTTCTCAAAATACTCCTAGTAAGGGACCCCAAGAAGTCTCCTCTCCTATTCTAAAGCAGTTTCAGTACATTTTTTACTTTAAACCAGCCTATATCAAATCAATCTCTTCTTAAAAGATGCTAGTGATAAAGACTAAGAAAATTCCCCTACTTGTTTCTACTATAATCAATTTTTGTCCCTTGAGGTCTACCTGATGACCATGTGCAGGGAGGTCATTCTGCCCCTGTACACTGCACCGGTTAGGCCACACCTTGAGTACTGTGTCCAGTTCCGGGCCCCTCAGTTTAGGAAGGATGTTGACTTGCTGGAACGTGTCCAGAGAAGGGCAACAAAGTTGGTGAGGGTTTGGAACACAAGCCCTATGAGGAGAGGCTGAGGGAGCTGGGGTTGCTTAGCCTGGAGAAGAGGAGACTGAGGGGTGACCTTATTGCTCTCTACAACTACCTGAAGGGAGGTTGTAGACAGGCAGAGTTTGGTCTCTTCTCCCAGGCAGCCAGCACCAGAACAAGAGGACACAGTCTCAAGCTGTCCCAGGGCAGGTTTAGGCTGGATGTTAGGAAGAAGTTCTATACAGAGAGAGTGATTGCCCATTGGAATGGGCTGCCCAGGGAGGTGGTAGAGTCACCATCATTGGAGGTGTTCAGGAGGAGGCTTGATGGGGTGCTTTGTGCCATGTTCTAGTTGTTTAGGTGGGTTGGATTGGTTAATAGGTTGGACACGATGACCTTGAAGGTCTCTTCCAACCTCGTTTATTGTATTATTGTATTATTATTGTCATCTAGACACTTCATAGTTTATACACATATATAGAAAAAAATTACATGAAATAACAGTGACTGTTCTTGTGCCTCCATCTTCACTCTCTTTTCCTTTTGACTGACTAAACCAGGTTGAGTCCCCATAGCTCATATCTTTAAAAACTCTGTTCATTTTCTATTCACTTTGCTGGCTTCCCTTTAATTGATGCATATATTTGAGGAGGGAGGTGACACCACATTACTAGTTCCATGTGGCTTCCAGGGTAAGCTGCATCCCACAGTGGGTCCAGTCCCACTTGAGAGTCTAATCCATGAAAGAAGAGAAGGAATATGATAGGTCTGAATTGCAACACCTGAGCACTGGCAAAGTAAAATATTGATCTTTCATTACTTGGGAGATGTTGATCCATTGTTCCCTGAAATGCCAACATTCTTACTGTAAAGAGGAGGGAAAATCCCAGTTTCTACTCACCACAATCATAATAAATCATGGGGGGGGAAAACAGAAAGAGTGAATATTATGCCAGCTCTTTAAAAGATCTGTATGCACCAGGGAGCAAAACTTGCAGCTCACTCAGATACTATTCATATTATGGACTTCAAAGAGACACTGTGCAAGCCATTTGAAGAAGAGTCTGAGCGTCACAGTGGGTATTATTTGGCCTTACATAATTCCAGTAGTTTTAGTACTATAAAGAAAAATGTCAAATCTGGCCCTGAGTATTTGAAACATGGTGAATTACCCCGGATATTAGCTGTATTAAGTTACCATGAAAATGTAAGCCTTAGCAAAAGTAATTAGCACTCATAACATTGTTTTACATTGGCAATGCACCTTACGGATAAGAGAAAACAGTGGCATTAAAGTTCTGCACACTGTGCTTTATCAGACTGCTGGATTGTAGCCCTTCAGGTTAAAGGGTTCAGAATAATAGAAGGAAATCCAGCTGCAATTTGCTACAGTGGTTTTGCTCTAATATCACATCCTTGCAGGGTTAGCTGCTTCCTCTAGTTGCTAGACTACCTATATATTTGTGATTTCTCGTTGCCATCAGATCATTTGCATTTGTTTGCTTGGTTTCATTAAGTATGGAAAAAAAGCAGGAAGACAGATCTAGATACCTTTTCCTCTTCTCAAAACTGCATTTCTTACTCTTAGCCTATAGATAGAAGGATGCTTGCACCTAGTCATAAGGTGTTGGGTGTTAGGTTGGACTTGATGATCTCTGCGGTCTTTTCCAGCCTTATTGATTCTATGATTCTGTGTTCTACCAACCTTTTGCATAGATTTTTTTTTTTTTCTCCTACCTCTCTCTACTAAGAAATTAAGAGGCAGAGCTGCTGCCCATTACTACAGCTTGCCCTAGATCACCTGGTTGTTGGGTGGGTTGGATTGGTTGACGGGTTGGACACGATGATCTTGAAGGTCTCTTCCAAACTGGTGTATTGTATTATTACCCTGTTTTGTGGGGCAAAACATATAGATTGAAAACTTGGTTATAATGACAAAAAGGCTCCTGTATAACTGTGATTGCTGAGCCAATTACACCAATGTACAACTGGGCAGGAAACAGGCTGATGAACACCCAAAGTCAGATCTGAATTATCATAGCACAACCTTTGGAAATATGATTTACCCTTTCTGCTTTGCAACATTGCAAAACTCCTTCTTGAGTCAATACCTGTCTTTACTTTTCCACCTCAGCTGAACTCCCTGAAAGAAAAACTAAACTCCAAGGTTGCTCAGAGCTCAGGACTTTCCCTCAGAGGAGGATATTGAATAATAACTGCATCAGCCAAAATAATCTAGGGCCTTTTACTATTTAAAGAAAAACAAAATTAGAAGTTAGTTCATTGATTAGCCATATAACATATCACGTTTTCTGAAGCATGTGAGATTAAATGAAAGCTTGTTATCTGTAATGTTCTGGCAACTTAAAAATAAACCTTTCACGAGTGCTCTTTATATACTCCATATATATACATACATATATATATATACATATACATATATATATATATATATATTTCATGCTTCATTTCTCTGGAAGCGGGACAATTTTATCAACTGTTTACACAAAGGAAAGAATTTTCTTATTGATACATAGGTATCCTGGGAGGCTTCTTCCTAGAAGTGAAACATCTTACTGTATCAGGGAAAAGAATGGACATTCATTGGGCGAGAAAATCTCTAGTATCCAGAAAATCCTCTGAGAAGGATTTTTAAAAACATGAAAGTCTTGAAAGGGATATAAACCCACATGCCTCAGGCTTTAATGCAGCCTCTAACTAGCAGAGGTTAAAGCTACTTTTGTGAGAAGCCTCCTCCATAATTAACTACTGTGGGGTTTTCTGCACTGCGTTTGCAGGTTGTATCACACAGAGGCAGAATTTATGAATAATCTGGCATTACAGTCTCCTCTAACAATACCAGTTTGGCAGTAGAAATTGGCACCCTTTATACGGGAAGATGTATATTTTAATTAGGATGTCAACATTAATTCTAATATGCTTAAAATAATCATGATGGTTTGATAATCTTTTAATGCTTTCCGCTAAATTTACTTGCTAAGGTGCAATACCTGAGGTAATCCATCTGACTTCTGGAACAGGACAGAAGTTAGACCCAGATCTGTCTCAGTATTAGCATTCAAAATAGGCAGGTTCTCATATAAAGGAGTGTCGGGAGGGGACCATGGCAGAGTGCCTGTTGAGTCAGAGGTCATGCGTTGGGATTTTTCCCTGCATTACAGCCCTTGTCTGACATCCCTGGATATGCTTTTTTTCCATCACCATGAGATGCTATGTTAAAGTAATGCATTGTAAGCAAGGAAAATATGTTACCATACAGAAATCTCTCAGAAAATCATGGGAGGTAAGGCGTTCCATTCAGACCAATCTCTCTGATGGAAAAAGATGCTTGGAATTAGCAGAGATTGTCTAGCTCCATGGATAATTTATCAGTGCCACCAGCTGATCTCTAGAAAAGGCTTACAAATAACAAAAGACATCTAATCCATTTAAAAAAAAAAAAAAGGAAAAAAAAAAAAGATTGAAAATGTGTTTCAGAAGCTCATTGGTGCTTCTCATATTAAAAAGCTTACCCTGGTGCATTCCATCTATGGCTTTAGACTATTCTTCACATCGTTTGCATAAAGAAGCTTACAGCTCTCCCCAGACAGAGAGCAGATTACAAATGTTCATAAGTCAATAGCCTTTGCATTTTAAAGTATTTGCTTATTAAAGGCTACTTTAGGAAGTTCAGAATCAAAACCTTGCTATTCCTGTTTGACAAGAAACCCTAGCAGTTTCCTAATGCTCGGTATAAAAACGATGCCTTATGTTTCTTCAACAGCTTCCCTCCTAGGATCTCCAGGTGCTTTGAATAATTAACATAACTTTAATATGTATCCCTGCAAACATCCCTCAGCAACACAGAACTCTTGCACATTCTTGCAAGAGGAGGTCATGAAGCTGGCATCCAAAGGCAATCGATTCAGTGGTTAGTTTTCTACTCGTGAGAGGGGTTTTGATAGATTATTGCTAGGTTTGATACATTATTTCATATTGTTAGGGCTGAAAGACCTTCCATGGGCACTTTGGCTGACCTTCACAACAGCAAAGGATTGTGCCCAGTGAATATCTAAGCTTGTAATCCCATGGATATGGCTTCAAGATTCAGCCTCTCTACATATATTTGCATGCAGATGTTGTTATGCCTTTGCTTAGATCTCAAAGGAGGAAAAGGCAATGTGATCATACTGTCTGCACATCCTATAGTTCTATGATTCTATGATTAAGCCAAAAGCATTCAAGCAACCCAGGCTTCAATGCCCTCCCAGGCCTCCCATACTTACTTCCTACCCCCCACCCCAGTATAGGCCGAATGGCTCCCCAGCAATACTAGCTTTGCCAAGACCAAGCCAGGCAGCAAACCTCCCCCACATTCCAAGAGATAGAAGATGGTGGATTTTTTTAATTTGATTTCTTTTTCCAGATTCCTCCCTAAATATTAAGATCAAGGAAAAGAAGAAATGGAAGTGCCAAATTGTTGTGAGTGCTTTGTTGCAATGTAAATTCTAAATGTATTCTCAATGTAAATTCTAAATGTATTCTCAAGCTCTCCTACAAACTCTTTGGTCGACTCAGAATATTTTTACCAGTTCATGGTTTCATTTGCAGGGGACATGATTTTCTACCACAAGAGTTAAATCAATACCATCTTATAAATTTTATTAGTGTAAAAGTTCTTTGTACCTAGCTAGTATATTGCCCTTCCTGGAGTGACATAAGATCTATTATGACAGGCAACCCTAACACAGATATACATGGCTCTACTCTTATGGTGCTGTGCTATTTTTATTACATTAGAATCTTGAAAGCAACTTCATTGTTGTGCTATAAAAAGCTCTTCTAATGTTATTTAATACTTGTGCTTCAGATCTTTCCCTCTTTTCTCCTGCTTAGAGTGAAGATGACACTAATTTTGTTCCACCCACTGCATGTCTTACTTGTCTAAATATATAATTTCTTTAGGTCAGAGTCTTTTATTTGAAGTGAGAATGTGTGTATATAGACATATTCTGTTCTAAGCATTCTGGGTGCAATGATAACTGCTTCGGGAAAAGCTGGTGAAGGGATGTGCTGGCCTTTGCCTCATTTAACATCTTTAAAGCTGTTTGGAAGTAAAGAGTAAATATGCACTCTGGATTAATCAGGGGTCATGGGCTTGATGTAACATTTACTGAGTGAAACTTGAATGCCTGAGAAATACTCAAACTGTAGATAACTGTCATGGAAAGTGGTGTACAATTTAGATCTTACAGAATTCAGACTGTTTGGCAATATTGTAACACTAGAAGAATTAATGGTAGGAAAATTCTTAACCATAGTCTAGCTATATCTAGATAGACATAGGAGCAAACAGATATGAATATAGATATAGATTAGATATAGATATAGATTGTATAGATAGAAGAGGGGAGAAACGTCTAAGTGTTAAAGTCCAAAAGCTGCAACAAAAATCTGAGTTTCAGACTTTCTGTCTGTGGCACAAATAGCCACCACACTGAACCCAGCAGGGCATCCTCCAGATGTTATGTCAGTTTGAAACTGCAACAAGAAAAGTCAGCTAATACACATAGGCTGCTGTTCTGCCTCAGCTTTCTAACACCAGCATAAGTGACTTCACAGCACTTGCATAGCTGAGAATACAAAAGGGGAATGAGACTCTTGACTGGATCAGTGATTTGGTTCATCTGCTTTGGAGGATTGTTAATTATTATCCTCTTAACTGAGCCACTCTCATGTGCATCTTATCAGTCCAGGTAAGTAGACAGGCTGTTGAGAGAAGAAACTGTCTTTGCTTCTCACTTTGACCTTTATATGGCAATTTCTCATTTAAAAAATTTAGACTTACTTTTTCTGTATTTATCCTATTTAATAGTTGATTGCATAGCACCTAATCTCTTGATGTTGGTCTAATCCATCCATGACATGTATTCTTTTCATTGTTGCCAACACTGGATTGTCTTTATTTACCACAGTCATCCTCACTATGTCTTCTTAGAAAGCCACATCAATAAAGCATCCATTCTGATTCACTGTGTCTCAAGACAACATTAAGCATCTTGTTTTGACTGTGTGTTTTTTAGCTAGTTTGAGCCCTCCCACAAATTAAAATCAGAGAAGAACTAACACTAATTGTTTGTTGTCCCACAGGGGAGCAGCATGAGCTCTTAGCTGCATTAGGATGGGCTTTCAGTGGTGACAGGCAACTTCCACCTACTCTGAACATTTCTCTTGATGCTGTTCTCACCATTCCAGGCTCTGTTCTCCACAGCAGTGAGGAGCAGGTTGGCCATGGACAATGATGCAGGACTCACCCCACGGCCTGCTGCCCTGATGAGCCTACAGAAACAATATTACCTGTGGTAATAAAGCACAGGGACTGTGTGGCCATCAGAGAATGGGTCTATGTTGTCTTCAGTGGTCTTCAGCCAGTTCCTAACTGGTCCTCAGCTCACTTTGATGATTCCAAATTTCTCCTGAATTTGTCTTTGCAACTCAGAAAGGCCGGAAGGAACATCCAGGTGAATCATTAGAGTCCATGTGCCAATTTACCTACCCTGGTCCTGTCACCCAAAATCCAGGTTGAGGGACTGCAAAGGGAAAGCAGGGTGGGAGGATGCTGGGTTGGAGTTTTCTTATCTTGGCTGAGAATTCTTCTGATTTTGTCAGGGACATCAGTTTCCACATTTAGGCCTGAGCCAGGAGCTCTTTTACAAAGTCTTAGTTTAAGAAGAAAGGAAATATATGTATAAACTCTACAAGAAAAATTACACCCATCAAAGCTTTCATAAAGACACGTATACTCACATACGAATCTGAAGACATATAAAATTACAGCCTAAGCCATTTTCCAAAGTTCTCTTTAATTGGCACAAGGTGTTGAATTATGCAGAGCAGATCTCAACAGAGATACTTTTTTTAGTATAAAGTTAATTACTTTATCTGGGTTTGCATGAGGAAGCACAATACTTTTTGCACTGATTCTTTTGTATCAGAGACAGCTACTATCCATGTTACTCTGTTCATGTAATAAAAATCAAATTGCATCAATTCCTTAACAAAGCACAACAGAGGCTTCCCTTAATAGAATCCTTATTAGAGAATCAGATACAGTTGTCTCCAAAGAAAGGATTTTTAAAGGTACTGGGATTTCTCTGTAGTTTATTAGATTAAGCAACACTGGAATTAGATGCTGGGAGATGTCAGCATAAAACAGAGTAAGAACTGGCGGATGGAAACAGTAGCAATTAGGATACCCTCTTCTGCAGACAGGATTTAATAGAATTTTTTTATTTTATGAGCCAGGCTGAAGGTGAGAGGGGCAGAAACACTGCCAGTGAATGTTTTGACTCTTCCATTGTTGTCTGCACAGAGTTCCTACTTCACACTGGAGTTTCACTCCCAGGCAAGGCCAGATTTACAACCCAAAACTTGTTCAATTCCGCAGCCATTCCTGAAGCAGCAGCATGGGAAACACAGGGAAAAAAGGGACTCAGCGGACTCTGTTATGACAGGATACGACTTAACTTCCTTCCTGTGTCCCAAAACTGCAAACATCTCAAGAGGTTCATTCTGAACTTTAGAAGGTGTAAGGAAGCAAGTGAATTTTGGATGCCTTTGTTTTTGCTGAGAACAGTTTGCATAGACTTATTCGTAGCCCGAAATGGTATTCAGTTTGCGCCTTGAAGCATGAGGATTGATAGCCCTTGTCATTTGCTCCCAGCTAGTACAACAGCCGTTATCTTAGCAAAGCACACCCCATTGCCATCGGACTCCTCTGGAGAACAATTAGCGGAGCTCAGCAGCTGAAATAATGCCAGCAGGGCAGTGGCAGTGCAGCTGCAGTCGGTCTGCATGAAAAAAATGGACCCTGTGTACATCTCAGAGTGGCTGTCCACAGGACCCCAAGCCATGGCTGGTGACTTTGGTGACGTCAGGAGACTGGCAAGGTGTTTAGAGGCAGCTGTCAGTGCAGGCCAACCACTGCAAACGCTTCATGGTGACTTGAGGACTTCAGCGATTTAGGTCTTGGAAATCCCAATCTGTGATATTTTTAATTATTAGTGCCAGACCCCTCAGGCACCACCACTTAGGGTATTCTTGGCCACTGCCTCTAATTTATCAGACCATAGAGGCCATGCAGACTCCACTGTACACTCCAAGCTTGTGTCCAAGCTGATGATGACTGTAAAATGCCAGGCATCACCATGTTACTCAGGGTTATCCTCCCTGCTGCAACATCCTCTCACTCCAGCTCTCCAGAGCTGCTGAACTGAGGAAAGTGAAATCACTTCTAAAACATATCCTGCCTCTTTGGAGTCATTTTCTCTCCTGGCATGCTGCTATGTAAAAGAATTTCATAGACCAGGATTTCAAAAGGCAACCAGTTTCCCCTCCCCACTTCCTTTCTGGCTGCAATGCTTTAGAATTGAGTGGGCAGCACCTGAAATACAGAGGAGATTCAAGATCCAACAAGACAGCTGTGTGAGGGTTTCAAGATTTGGAGGGGGAAGTGATAGCCAAATTAAAGGAGCAGGAGCAAAGGTACTGTTTGAGAAAGTTGGGAGCTTGTCCCAAGGTTCTGTATGTCTGGATCAGAGTGCACCACAGAGAAAGGTGCATTTCCCCTTTCTTCCTTGTCTTCATTCCCTAGACAGCCTGTTACTCTTCTTGGGGGTTTACAAAAAGTGAGACAAAAGCCACCATTGGTACCTGTCTGTGCTAAGCTTGCTAATTCTGATGCTGAAGTTCACAACTGCATCAACTAGCTGACTCCAGAAAATGTAGGTGGAATGCAGTTCAGAAGCACTTTCCAGATTGGTTCCCTCTTATATGAGGGAACCAAGCTTAAGCAAGCTGTGACCCTCACATCCTGCTACCATCAGCAGCCATAGATGGGACCTTCCAGAGTAGTGAGGGCTGAGTCACATTGTGAATGATCCTAATTTCTGAAACTGTTCTGGATGCAGCTCTCTCTAAGTGCAGTAGAAACCTCTGCTGACTGCTGCTATCTTAGACCTCCAGCAAAAAAATTATATCAACAAGTGCAAAGATACAGGTCTAACCACCCATCCCAACCATAAAGCATCTGCTTAAAATTAAACATTTGCCTTTATGACATGCTACTTTTTGAGTAAAAAGCTACCTGCCATAATTTCAACAAGCATTAGCTGCTAAACACAACTGTATTATAAAGCACACTCTAAAATGGCCCACAAGACATGATATTTGCACGGCCCCAGTATCAACCCCTTTGCAGTTTGCACTGCTGAGACAGTGCATTTGTTCCTGGACTCTGAATTTTTGTTTCCCACCTACCTCAGGCAAGTGCCAGGAAAAACTGCAAAGCACTCACTGCCAGCCTGCAGAGGCATTTGAAGACAGGAGGCAAGTTTAAGTGAAGTTTGGAATCCCATGGGGTGAACTTTTCCTGACAGTCAAAGCAAAGATATTGAGCACTATCATTCTCTGCTGTGCATATCTTTGCCTGACCTTATCCTGGATGCATCTCCTTTGACTTACTTTTTAAAGCACCTAATAGATTTTCTTTAGCTTGAGGCAGAGCAAACCTCTGCTGGATTGAACTAATGTAGAAGTATTAGAAAAGATTGGTGCTGGGAATTTTTTTTTTCCTCTTCCCCTTGCTGCACAATAGGAAGAATATGTATGACCTAAATCTGCCAAGCACCTTCAAAGGGAAGGAAGAAACGCATGTGGAAAAGCATTAGAAACCCACCCAGCTCCCCTTTAATTATGATGAGAAAGCCAACATTCCCAAATGAATAGAAAATAAATAGAATAAGTATTAAATGATTATAGTTTCCCTCACAATTTCTTTTCGTCTATTCACCAGAAGATAGTTTTACAACACAAATAAATCTTTTCAGATGTAAACAAGTCTTCAGCACATACTACTGGAGTTGCCGGTGGAGCTGTGGGCTGCTGGATGGAGAGGGAATCGGCGATCTCCAGCACCCTCTGCAGCATCCTCGCCAAAAGACAGGCTCGGAGTTCGCATCCCAAGGCAAGGGGCACAAATCCAGATGTGGTTATAAATATTTCTGGTATTTAAAACAGGAAAATGCACTTAATGCAGAATTTAATACTACCAATTTCTTGCTGTTTCTTGGTTTCATCCCTATCCAGAAGGAAAACTTTTTTTTTTAAATCACAAATCTTTGTAGGGCAGGAAATGCAGTGCCCATCAGAGCCTATATTCTGGGTGCAGAAAGACTATCACATTGCATTCCACCAGACTGACTCCATTCCAGCCTTCAGCCCTGGCTGGCTCTTTAGGAGGACCCAAAAATACTGTTGGAATGGAATGGAATGGAATGGAATGGAATGGAATGGAATGGAATGGAATGGAATAGAATAGAATAGAATAGAATAGAATAGAATAGAATAGAATAGAATAGAATAGACCAGACCAGACCAGACCAGACCAGGTTGGAAGAGACCTTCAAGATCATCGTGTCCAACCTATCATCCAACACCACCTAATCAACTAAACCATGCAACCAAGCACCCTATCAAGTCTCCTCCTGAACACCTCCAGTGATGGTGACTCCACCACCTCCTCAGGCAGCCCATTCCAATGGGTAATCACTCTCTCTGTATAGAACTTCCCCCTAACCTCCAGCCTAAACCTCCCCTGGTGCAGCTTGTGACTGTGTCCTCTTGTTCTGGTGCTGGTTGACTGGGAGAAGAGACCAACCTCTGCCTGTCTACAACCTCCCTTCAGGTAGTTGTAGACAGCAATAAGGTCACCCCTGAGCCTCCTCTTCTCCAGGCTAAGCAACCCCAGCTCCCTCAGCCTCTCCTCAGAGGGCTTGTGTTCCAAACCCCTCACCAACTTTGTTGCCCTTCTCTGGACCTGTTCCAGCAAGTCAACATCTTTCCTAAACTGAGGGGCCCGGAACTGGACACAGTACTCAAGGTGCAACCTAACCAGTGCAGTGTACAGGGGCAGAATGACCTCCTTGCTCCTGCTGGCCACACTGTTCCTGATGCAGGCCAGGATGCCATTGGCCCTCCTGGCCGCCTGGGCACACTGCACTGTTATGCTTTAAAGTGTAAGTATATTTTTGAATGTAGTTTAACTTCCCAATTCAGTCCTTGGCTTGTTAACCAAATGGCTTAACATTTCATCTCCAGTGATCCAGACATAAGAACTATGTCCCTTTATAATTTACTAAAACAACCCAAAGTTCCCACAGTCAGCCACGCAGCACCAGGTACCCTGTGTAGGAGAACAGCTGTGTGGGGACTATTTCTGGTGCAAAAATGTGCTAACCCCACCAAGGGTGCAAAGACAAACTGCTTTGTATCAGCCAGGCTCTCTCTCACCCTAATGTTCAACAGAAAGATTCTCCCCAGTTTGTTTTTTCCCCCTTTAGGAGCAAAACTACCTGGTTGCAGAGCTGCTGGCTACCAATGACCCCTTTATTTTGCTGAAGTGCAAACATGAACTTTGATGTATTTGCCTCAGAATCAGGATGGTCTGAGCTTGTTGTTGTTTTTTGGGTTTTTTTCCAAGAAAATCCACAAATAGTTCTCTTCTTTGCCAGACTGCTTCCCAGGAAGGTTTTGAGCAGAGCTAATTTGGCTCATCCCCTCAGGCCTCCCTGGTGACAATTATGCAACCAGACCACTCCCACGTGCAGCATTTCATGCTGCTCAGGCAGGCATATGGGAAGAGTACTGTTTATATCATATTGATATCCTTCTGAGCATTCCTCTGCTTCTGTGACCCCATCCTGGTGCCCCACAGAGTCCAACCCCTCCCTCCCACCCCTTATGTTATGTGCCTAATGTGACTTTTCTCCTCTGCCCTGTCCTCTTGTCAAGTCACCCTCCTGCAGAGCAGCTGCTGTTAGAGCAGATGTAAAATGGTTCAGTAACACTCACTAATATTAGTTTTGACACTAGCACAGAGAGGAAATAAATTCTTTTCTAGGGGAGAAACACAAATTACTTAATGCAGCAGATCAGAGCAGCATCCGTGACAATGCTTGAAGAGAGCTGGTTTAATATCTCCCTGAATATAACACACACAAAGCAGAATAACTCTTCCCTATCAGCAGCCAGAGTAAAGGCTGCCCCAACTTGCCCTGAACAACCTGTGGTGGTTTTCCTCCATCCTTGCAGAACTCTGGTTATTAATCTAGAATCTGCTTATCAGTTCATAAAAAGATTGCCTCTGAGAGCCTTATCTGGGAGAAGACTTACTTCACAGGCTGGACTTATCCATGGCTGTTACAGCAGGTTCTAGTAACAGTGGAGAGGTGGCCAGGGCATCTTGAGATGGGATGGCTGCTTGCTGGAGTTTAAGCAGGTGCAGGTCACAGGACATGAAGTGGTATGGCAAGCAGCGCTCCTCCATTTATGCCTTTGTCAAAAGGCATACAACAGTCTGGTTGATTATGGGGTAGAGGAAAGGGTTTTGCAGTGGATAGTGAAGCTCAGTGGAGTATCATTAGCCATCTCCTAGGTCAAAAAATAAGAGTTTCTCAGGGCTACATGCCTTGCTTGTCAGCCAAATCCTCCTGTGCTCTGTGTCGTGAGGCCTTCAGCTCTGAAACCTGCTTTGCCAACACCTCTGGCTGCAGTCCAGACTAAAGAGAGATGCAGGGCCAGAGCTGTTGCACAGAGTTCAGGGAAGCTGAACTCCTTCTGCCTTCAGGAGTGTCCCAACCTCTGCTTCTCCAGCACGTCTCCTCCCTGGAGAAACGGATTTACTCTGCCCTGAATGACTTCTCGGAGGAAGTAGTTTGGCCGATGATTTATAGCAGCCTGTGCTACAGGGGAATCATGTCTCATGCAAGTGCTGCATGTGGTAAGCCAGGTTTTCTGTGTGTACCAGCCCTGGGAGGTGATTTTTACCTCCCTCTGAAATCTCAGTTACAAAAGGGATCTGACACGAATGGGCTGACCTAATATGCAAATGATTATGTTCCTGACCTGGAAACTCCTCTCATTTCTCCTTTGTTCTGTTTTGGGGATGAAAGCACTGAAAACATTTCAGCAAAGTCAGTACCAGCTACCCTGGTGGGAAATACCTTCAAAGGGTCCCTTTTGCTAGTGCTGCAAGGCTGAACACAGCTCACAAAATGAAGAAATTTGGCTGAATTCAGGAGCTGTACCCAGTGACACCACCAGTAACTGGCCCATTGCCCCTCTGACTAGCTCTAATGGAAATCTTTGCTGGTTGGGGGAGTACTGATCTGTTAATCACTGGAGCATTCACTGGCCTTGATTATTAGCTGATTCTGTGGACAATTTCAGCTCAGGTTATGGATCAACGCTACATGTGCACGTAGAGTATTATATTTGGACAGAAAGAAAATAATTAATTCAGCACAAAGAAGCAAGAAACTAAACTGTTTAGATAACCTTGGGCTTTTTCTGCTAAGAAAAAAATCAATACAGTTAGAAGCTCAGACACTACCTAGATTGCCAGAAAGTCAGACTGCAAAGCCATAGAGCCTAAAGTAAACTACCAAAGCCAGTTTAGTTTCCATTTTATGCTTGCATTAACTTTCTTAAAATTTCATTTATTTTCATTTTTAATAATTCTAAGTATTTCTGGGAGGTTTGCTCCTATTTCTTAAGGTACTTTTGCCTGTAACATTCACAGTATCACAGTATCACCAAGGTTGGAAAAGATCTCAAAGATCATCGAGTCCAACCTGTCACCCAAGACCTCATGACTAGACCATAGCACCAAATGCCACGTCCAATCCCCTCTTAAACACCTCCAGGGACAGTGACTCCACCACCTCCCTGGGCAGCACATTCCAATGACAAATGACTCTCTCTGTGAAGAACTTCCTCCTCACCTTGAGCCTAAACTTCCCCTGGTGCAGCTTGAGACTGTGTCCTCTTGTTCTGGTGCTGGTTGCTAGAGAGAAGAGACCAACCCCTTCCTGGCTACAACCACCTTTCAGGTAGTTGTAGAGAGCAATGAGGTCGCCCCTGAGTCTCCTCTTCTCCAGGCTAAACACCCCCAGCTCCCTCAGCCTCTCCTCACAGGGCTTGTGCTCAAGGCCTCTCACCAGCCTTGTTGCCCTTCTCTGGACATGTTCAAGTGTCTCAATGTCCTTCTTAAACTGAGGGGCCCAGAACTGGACACAGTACTCAAGGTGTGGCCTAACCAAAGCAGAGTACAGGGGCACAATGACTTCTCTGCTCCTGCTGGCCACACTATTCCTAATGCAGGCCAGGATGCCATTGGCCTTTTTGGCCACCTGGGCACACTGCTGGCTCATGTTTAGGCGGCTGTCAACCAGTACCCCCAGGTCCCTCTCTGTCTGGGAGCTCTCGAGCCACTCCAACCCCAGCCTGTAGCTCTGCATGGGGTTGTTGTGGCCCAAGTGCAGCACCTGGCACTTGGACTTGTTGAATGCCATCCCATTGGACTCTGCCCATCTGTCCAGCCTGTAAAGGTCCCTCTGCAGAGCCCTTCTGCCCTCTAACTGACTAACACCTGCTCTCAACTTGGTGTCATCTGCAAATTTGCGGATGACTGTCTCAATCCCCTCATCCAGATCATCAATGAAGATATTAAAGAGGATGGGGCCCAGCACTGATCCCTGGGGACGCCACTAGTGACTGGCCTCCAGCTGGATGTGGCACCATTCACCACCACTCTCTGGGCTCAGCCCTCCAGCCAGTTCCTAACCCAGCAGAGAGTGCTGCGGTCCAAGCCACGAGCTGACAGCTTAGCCAGCAGTTTGCTGTGGGGGATGGTGTCAAAGGCCTTGCTGAAGTCCAGGTAGACCACATCCACAGGCTTCCCCACATCCACCAGGCGGGTCACCTGATCATAGAAGGAGATCAGGTTGGAGTGGCAGGACCTGCCCTTCCTAAATCCATGTTGGCTGGACCTGAGCCCTTGGCCATCCTTCAGGTGCGCAGTTATTGCTGCCAGGATAATCTGCTCCATCATTTTCCCTGGCACTGAGGTCAGGCTGACTGACCTGTAGTTCCCGGGTTCCTCCATCCGACCCTTCTTGTGGATGGGGATCACATTGGGGATCATATTATTTTATACAGAATTATAGTCCCCTGTATCTTGAACCCTACAGCCCCAAGAGTTCCCATTTCTTTCGTGATAATTGCTGGCTTCCAGAAAAGACTGTGTCAACTTGCATGTTTCCAGTGTGGGTAGTTTATTCTCTGCACTCCATTCACACATTTGATGTCCTTATCCCGACAGCCAACATGGGTGCTAATTAGCAGCTACACTTCTCCTGGCAGGTTGTGTGAGCACCCATCAAGTAGCACCTGACATGAATTTAATTTGCAGTCAGACTGACTGCTTTGTTATTTGCATTTCAATAACACCCCAGCACACAGAGAGAGCAATCCCAGCAGTGTGGGAAATGTAGTTAGGTGTGAGGGCATTAAATGACCTCAATGACCCTGACCAGCCTCACCTGAGATCTAAATCCACACCCTTCATTCAGGCCCAAGGGCTCTACTTAAGCTCAGGCCACAAATTTCACCTTTTCCTTAAGGTGTTGTGTGGATATATCTGTTTGAGCCCTGCTGCAGAGCTTGTTTTGTACATAGGCTTTACCCTATGCTGCAGATACCTTGACTTCAGCCCTTTTTCATGACTGGACCTTGGACCATGCTGCAATCTTGTATCTGCCTCCTTTTGTTCTTGTGTGGATTCCTTGGATGGCCCCTGGACCTGATTTATCACCTTGCTTTGTCTGGGAATGTTGATGGGTCCTGTTGCTCCTGTGGTTTTCCTCAGATATCTGCTTGTTTTCCGTTGTGGAGCAGCCCTGCCTTTGCTGCTACTCCCTGGTATCAAGACAGAGTGGAGGAAGGGATGACTATATTAACACAGAACACTGGAGGAGCTACCGTTAAGGATTGATGGAGCAAGGACAAAAGCCCATCCTTATGTGCCTGCAGCGAGGAAGAAATCTGCTCATCAGTGTTCATTCCACAGCATGGACAAGAGGAAATTAAAAGACTTCCTGTGATTTCCTCATACCTCAGGTGAGCATCCAAGGAGAACAATGGGTACTCTTATTCACCTCTTACTCCAGCAGCCAACAGGGTTTCTACCAGGACAGGTATCCAGGGACAGATATGGGCTATACTTGCTGTGAATCCATCTTTGATTCTTGCCTAATGATACAGGGGCTACAGCTCCTTTCACAGGGGAGTTCCAAGCAAGCGCTCTAAAGCATGCGACCATGAGGGCCATCTCTGGGTATATCCGGAGTCACTCTTGGAGTTGCTAGTGTGTTAACAGCAGTTTGGAGTTGATTTCTCCTTCTGCCTGGCCTGAGAAGCAAGGCACGTTTTTCTGGCTTCTCTACAGTTATTTCTACCTGGTATAAGGCTACACCACATTCCCTTTAGCAATGCAACTTGGCTCTTAAGTGTATGATGACATTCAGAAATTATTCTGATTAAAGGAGAAGGAACAAGACCACAATGAAGAGTTCTCTTTAAGTAACAAGGTATTCTGATCTTTGGAGGCAGCTTGTTTCCTGTGTGCTTTAAAACTTACGCTGCAGAGAAATTATGCCACTTGCTGGAAAATTTGTTTGCTTGCTTTGTTTAGTTGGTTGGTTTGTTTGTTTTTTCAAAGTGACTAAAGACAGACGTACTCACCAAAAGAATTATTTGCACACACTGAAGAATCAGGAAATGGCAAAATCACCTCCCTTTCATACTTTCTATGTCAAGGAGATATCTATTCTTTATATGTCAAACAGCTACCTAGCCTTGCAGCATATTAGAGACTGTAGCAGACTGTATGCTTCAGACATGAGGAGAGCCAGCTGGGCTGCCCAATGAGATAGTGACTTTCTTCAGTGCTGTTGAGCCATCTACATCCCTCAGCATGAATAGCGTGTTTGTGGAAGTCAAATGAGAGACCTCTTAACAAAGTTCAGAGGAGGGAGTTCAAATCCCACACGGGAATTTCTCATGCTTGTCCTGTGTGCTGCCATCCTGGAAGCCTACACAGAGCTGCATCAGCTCAGGTGGAAAGACTCTGTGGAACAACTTTGTATGTTGCAGGGAGTAAATCTTTAGGAGATTTTTACTGAGCAGAAAACCTTAGGTTTCCCCATGGAGATTAGGGATGTGCATACTGAAGTGTTGGTTGACAATATAATCTATAAAACTCTCATCTTAAGAAGTTAAAGAATGAAGCAATGCTAAAGAGTGGGAGATTAATTGCTCCTCCTTCCCTTTCCTCCCATTTATGTGCTGGATCATTAGGTCTCAGGAAGGTTTTAATTCTGCTTCTGCCATGTATACATGAAAAAAATTGGCAGGAGTTTCACATGGCTGATGACTAGGTCATGTTAAGATCTGTATCACAATCTACATTTGTTAGTCCAAAACAGCAAAGCAACAATGCACCCTTTTAGGAGAGGGGGATATTAATCAAGTTAGGCTTTTATGGGGGATTGTCTTGTCAGCTGTACACACAGCTCTTGCCTCCCTCCACAAGAACTACCTGTATAAGCAAGAGACAAAGAAAACCAGTGTCCCTGAGCATCCCTCTCAGTTGAGTCATCACAGCTTTATGTCCTGGACTGCTTCCTTCAAGGAGGATTTCCATCACAGAAGCTTTAGAGTGAGAATTTCAAAATGAATTAATCAGCTGAGCTGATTAGTGCTGAAATAATGCGTCTCCAATGGAAAGCCCCTGAGACTGGCTTGGATTGGATTTGTTCCTGTTTCAGCCTGATTTGTGCCTGAAGTTACTTGCTGTGAAACTGTTAGGAACTGGACATCTGCATCCAGAGCAACAGGCTGTGACTCACCCTCAGTCATATTGGCACCATACTAATTTAGAAAGGCTTAGGAATCTGTAATCTTCATAGAATGCTTCTAGTGTGCAATCTAGGAATCATTAACCATGTAGATAATAAGAAACTGTAACTATGGGCTTGAGAAAGAAGAGGTTAAAAAGAGCAGTAGCTGGTCTATTTTGCCAACTGTATCAGACAGTACAGAGTATAGGGAGCACGCTTGAAGTTCAGCTAAAGGCCATGGGATGGACACTCCAAACAACCCCTAGGAGACCCCCACAGTCTATAATGAGCATGGATGCAGGGTATTTACATAGGTACCAAATTCCATGAACTGATATGAATATGTTAGCCACTTAGGAAAAAAATTATGATTGTGTGTGAGATGTTAGCATTTATTCTCTGCATTTTATTGGGTTTGGCACTCTTGGGTGGAGCTATCCCATATGTGTTTGGTGCTGAAACAAAGAAATGCCTGCTTCCTAACACCTCCTTGGTCTTGGAGTTTTCTTGGCATATTTGGTAACAACATATTAAACAGATGTTGGTTTTAATTCTTTTTTTTAGTGGAAAATGCTCTGGAGAAGCAGGGGTTGGTGGTTGTTGTTGAGAAGAGAATGGGTGTTGGCTGGTCTTTTGGGGTTAATAGTGAAATTCTTGAATGCTGGTGCTTCAAGTGATGCTAATCTGTGCAGAGCACAGGGACAACAATATGGGATTTAGGTGATCAGATCAACTGAGCTAAAAATCAAGAAGGGGGTGGAAAGGGATTTGGCTTAAATATTTTTATCTCAGTTCAAACTTAAAGAACATAAACTTTCAAGTAGGAAACTAAAAGAGAAATCAATTAAAGGCTTTTTCTTCTCCAGTGTGCTTAAAAAGGGGGGGGGGGGGGGGGGAAAGCCTTCTTATTTTACTGCTTCTGTTTTTTGTATTATTGATAAACAACATTAGAACTAGCTCAGAACTTAAAAATCTTTAAAAGTAGTTTGTAAGGACCGTGACAGTCTTTTGCAAAAATACAAAAATTAATCAATCTGGCTCACACACACACACACACAGTTTACCAAATCAGGTACCACAACTCAGGAAAATTCCTTTGCAGATCAGACTAACAAGAAGTACTATTTCACTGCTATTACCAAGGTTATTCTCCTGCAAACTGCTTCCAGCGGGGGAGGTGCAGTGAATTTTACACACTCCACCTTCTTTCTATGAAAAGTGCTGTTGAAGTGTATTGCAAGTTACTAAATTCACAAAACAGATTCACCCTGGAGTTACGGTGTTTTATGCTAACTTTTGGCTTAGACTGAACTTTTATAGTTAGGGAAGAAACTCCTGCATATAGGGTCTTTAATAGAAAACTTGGCTGACATATAGGGTGAGGAGGAGCAATGGTATAATATAATTTGTAGCCTATTCAGCTTGGATTTACACTTCATCGGAGTACAGTATCAGGAGCGGTGTTACATTTACAGTCCTTCCTTTTTTGTTTGCTGTGTAAAAACTGCACATTATATAGTCCTGAAACAGAACTACTCTTTTCTTAATGGGAGAACAAGGATAGCTTGTGTTTCCCAAAAGTGTTTTTACAAGCACAGCCTTTGCAACAGCAACAACTCGGATACTCCCAAGCCCATTCAAAGCCAGCAACACTGAAAATAAATCTTCTGATTTTAACCTGTTAGAGACTAGAAGCATAGGGAAATCAAAGGCTGAGCTCTCTTGAGACAGAGGCCGAGCTATGGGAGCTCCAAAAGATACTGGGGAAAGTCTATTTTAAAGCCTGGAGGCAGGGCATTTACCAGGAATGGGAATAAGGTCAGAAAGGTTGGAAAGGGACCCTGGAAGACTCTGCTCCAATGCTCTGCTCAAAGTAGGCCCAGCAGAAGGGGTAAAGTCACTTTATTTGCTTCTGTTAGTTCTGCTCAACCAGAAGAATATGGCAGTACAGTACTTTTCCTGTCCCCAAATAACCAGTTCAGTGACAGCTATGTCACCCTAATATCACCTAAAGAGAAACTTTCTCCCTGGATCACATTTACATGGATCATTAATGATGTTTAATACTTCTCCTGTCCCCTTGCAATCCCTCATCCCCTTTGTTTAACAGCAGCACAGAAGTCACTTTAAGGCATTTAATAATTATAAAAAACACCTTGTTATGAAACCCTGTGTGGTATGCATGAACTTCTTTGGGGGTAAACTGATTTACATTACTCTCTATCCAGTCTGACAGCTTGTCCAGTGAAAGATTGCTGAGATCAGAAAGGGGTTTTTTCTTGCTGTACTTTTCCAGAGTCTAATCTGGAGAGGGAGGATTCAGAAAGCTCCCAGGCATTACTGGAAATCAAGTAATGGTTTCAGGAATGTCTTCCAGTAATTTTCCAGAAACTAATTATGTGAGATTACTGACTAGGAGAAAACATGTATGCTTTTATGCTGTTGCTGCTGCTGTCTATCTTGAAGTCTGCACCACATTTTTGTGGGGGTATAGATCCCTTCCAGGCTTTTTTTTGCCATCTGCCGTCTTCTGACACTGAGGAGAGGACAATATTGGTAATATTAGCAAAGAAATTCATTCCAGGCTGAGACTGAAGTTTTCTACTGATTTGGTTTGTGCTCATTATTGCAGTATAATTAACTACTTAGTTGCTGGCATTGTGTGCCACCAGCAGGAAACCAATAATGTTTAAATTTCTTAAATACATTTGACTAATTATATCCTGGCTGCAAGGAATGCTGTGAACTACTGATGAACCCTGGCTAATTAGTAATGTTTGTAATTTCATGCTTTTGGGCAGAGTCAGTGGTGTTTCCTAATGGTGCTCCTGGCCTTGAAGATGCTGGATAATCCATGTACTGAAAAGAGCACTGATGTTGGTGTCTGCTGGAGGAGGTTTATGAATGGAAGCACTGAAGGGATGAGTGTAGTCTGTGCCAAGAAAAAGAACCTGAAAATATACTACTGTTAATGTGCTGTTATGTGCCAGTGTGTACCAGAAGGCATGTACTGGGTGTCATTTGGCTGCATGCAAGGATCAACGTGGCTATTCAGGAGGGATTCAATTGGCCATGTCCTTGCTGTATTGCCAGGGAGATTTGACTGTGAAGCTTGCAAGTTCTGTTCAGCTAAACCCTCAAAACATCAAAGTTTTCTGATTTGCAAAAGAAAGCCCAGACTGGTCTTTATAAGCCCCTGAATTACAGCTTTCTGGTCTTGCAAAGTATTTCACAGCAACAACTTATGTGGCATTTTGGCATGTCTGAATTGTATAGATTATGTATAGGCATGTTTCCAAAGATATTTCTTAGAATTTTCTGAGTTCCCTAAGCACTAATTGCAGGGAAGGCAAGAATCAAGAGGGTATATAATAAAAGCTTCTCCTGGTTCTGTGTAATCAGCTGGTCATAAAATAAATATTAGAAGGAATCTCTTTATCTGTGACACTGTCTAGGAAGCTGGATGCTAAAGGACAGACCAGAAGCCCTGGGCTTCCTTGTCAGTGCCTCTTATTTTGAAGCTTTCCTTTCCCATGAGTATGTTGCTTCCAACCTGACTTATTACCATGTTCTTTGTGTATGCACAGTTAGTCACTCCATGATAATCTTGGAGGCATTGAGTAGCTATCTGCATGGAAATAAGAGGTAGGGTGAGTGATTATGAAATTTGTGGAGGACAGAATGACAGGATGAATCTCATAGGCAGGATTTTATTTTTTCCTCCTCCCAGAGTACTGGGGAACTCAGAACTTCCAATTAGGGCAGAGGTTCTTTGTGTTTTCATGCATCCATCTTTCATTGGCCTTGCATCAATCATTCACTGGCTTGTGCAAATAGCTTCTCCCAAACAATATTTTTCCCATCAAAATGGACAATATCATCAGCAAACCTCTTAGAATATCCCATTATTGCCAGATCATGGCATTTGTGCATTTCCTGGATGACATGGCAAAATAGGTCCTGTGTTCCCTGCTCTAATGAGGCTGGAAAGCTAAGGTAAAGCCAGGCAGGGAATGGGGCTGTGTCCTAGGAAGTCTTTTTCTTCTTTTTGTCTTTTTTTTCTGCAGCCTGTGCAGGAAGGAACAGAGGGAATGACAAACAGGGAGCACTTTTTTACTACCTTTTGACTTTAGTCCAGTCAGGTTCAACATAGCTGATGTTGGCAGTGGCTAGAGCAATGTCAAGGTCATTCTCAATAGACAGTCAATCAACAGATAGTGATGGGAGTGAGCCCTTACAGATGTGGGTATATCACAGTCTTATTTTCATCTGAAAATCTTTCAAACCCTCCTGTTTGCTCCTGTAGAAGTCTGGGAGATTCACTACAGTGGAGAGGAGTTCCTGAGCCTTTGGTAATGAAGTTGTCATTGTCAGACTTCTAATTAACTAGCACAACTTGACTACCTCTTCCTTCAGAAAAGTTTTAATCCATAGGCTACACTTTGAGCAGCTACTTGTTTTCTGAAAATGTTATTGAAACTTCTTTGTGCATAGTCCCTGGGATAACACATGGAACTGTGTCTAGGTCATCCCAGATGGAAAAAGGCTTATCTGAGGAGAAGCCGTGTAGCACTGAGGAGATGCCTGGTAAAAAACTATGACCTATCCAACAGCTTCTGGAAAGGTTTGACCGCCTTTGGGAAACTGCAATATGTTGGCTGATCTGAGTACTTGAAGACTAGACCTATACAGGAAGTACATCATGGGTACAATAAACAGTAAATACCTGTGAATTCGGCTTACCCATGTCTGGTTTGAACAAAATACAGTGTTTACTTGCTTCTTGGTGAAAAGAATGTGATTCTTGTAATGGAAGCAAATCTCAAATAAGGAGATCAGTGAGGTTTTTATTCCTAATAATGTAGCGATTGTTATTTTCTGTGATGGCAAATAATTTCTGCAGGAGCAGTGTGCTAATTTGATCCAGGTCTTTTTAAAAGTGCATGGATAGATTAAAACTACAAATTCACATCATGAGGTCCCAGATTTTCTTCTCAATTTACAATAGCTCCTGCATGTGTATATTGAATATTTTGTCTTGTCTCATGTTTCTTCAGTTCCCTGCTCTTAGAGTAGATAGGCTTTGAAATCAGTTGATGAAATGTAGTTTAGTTTATGGTTCATAAAGGGTTCTGAGAAACCATTTTGTATAGAAAGTGTGATATAAATATAGGCAGCATATTTATTCCCTTTTCTTAGCTTCAAAATTATACTATTAGGCTGGCAAACCTGTCATATGTAACTTAGCTTGCTGAAGCCCTACCTGCCAAAAGGCACTTAAGCAGATACTTAAAATTAAGCAAGTGATTTAATCCTGTCTTATGCAGTTCTTAAACGTAGGCATAAGTTTCACTGAAGTCAGGGAAAGCCCATTAAAGTTAAGTATATGATAAGCACTTTGTTAAATCAAGGCCTAACTCTACTTAGTTTCGTATCCACTCCTCATTCTGAAAAACAAGTATGTTAAAGGAGGCAGTGACATCTCAACTTCTGCCCTGATTAAATGTTAAAAAATCATGAATCCTAAAGCAATTGCATTGCCATCATACTTCTTTCCTTTTATGATTAATCTAGAGTTTGATATGGCTTTCTATAGGATTAATATCTTAAGAGCAAGGTAATAGGTAGTATGACATTTAATCTATTTGATTAAAATCCATACTAAAAATGTCCCATAAATAAAAGAAACAATTGAGGCAATCATAAATTATCTTCATTGTTGCAAAGTGATGGATTTAGTGGATACAGAGGGTAAAATCTCATGAGCTCATTAAAAGCTGTAAGAGTTTTTTTCCTTTCACAGACATAAGAGACGTGGTGGCCTACGGCAGGTTTTCTCACATTGGTTTCATTTAATCAGCTGGGGGGAATAAAAAAGCTCAGCAGAAGATTATATAAATATATGTGCCCATTTAATTTTCTACTAGAAATGACCAGATCCAAATAGGGATCTCTTGCTTTAAAGTTTTATCTTTGGTGCCTCCTCTAAGTTCAGCATTATGTGCCTAATGAAGGAGAATTCGCCCCCCCAGTTAATAGCCAGGATGAAATTGTTTCAGGATCTGAGTCGTCTTGTCTCTGCCATTGACCTCCAGTGTGACCTTGGGTAAGTCCCAGAAGGTCTAATTTTCAACAGCTCAGCATCAGCCATCAAAGTCATCTCAATGTATCAGACACAACCACAGTGCCAAATTAAGGCTTGGATGCAGTCCAGCGGACTGAGTGGACTCTTCTGAGTATTTACCCAAAAGCATCATTAAGGAGATGTTTATCTGACACCCTGAAAATCTGCATGCAGGGGTAGATCCCGAACCTTTTAAGGCTTCATTGTGTCCCTGAGATGCACCTAGAGGATGCACTTCTTGCTTTGCAAAAAATAATAAACATTTTTTCCTAACCAGAAGGGCTTCACTTAGCATAATAAGGAACCATTTTTCCTATTCATTTAGAAAACCCCTTTTTACTACAGGCATTATCTTTTTTCTTTCTGTCTTTCTGTTCAATTCTAGCAGGTTGAGTTTAGTTCAGTGATAGAAGGGCACTGAAGTGGACAAGACTTTCATCCAAGATACTGGGAGTTTCAGGAGCTCTCATTAGCACTTTCCTGCTTTCTGAAGTCTGTGCTGTCCCTTTGACTCCTCACGATTCCATGAAAACCACCCTCCAACAAGGAGAACACAGATGCACAGGCTGCACTTTGGACTCTCGCACTGTAGCTATGCTCAGCTGTATGGTCCCCAAGGTTGGGAATGGACAAGAGGCTGCTATGCTGTCTGACAGCACTTAAAAAAAGAAGAAAAGCTCATTCATGTGATTAGGGATTCAAACAAAAGGCTTTCTGTAAAGATGCGTTTTTAATTTAAAAGGCTGCTAGCAGACAAGCCCCCCATGGTGCAGGTTGTAGGATCTTGTAAGAGTTTAGAGAGATTAAACTCATGTAAATTTCTTGAGAAGCATCTGCACAACCCACAAGGTGGTTTTGCTGCAAGTTTCACCAGAGCAAATGCTGCGTTTTAGTGTTAAACCTTGTTAAAGTAGCCTCGAAAATGACAGGGCAGGCAGTGTCAGGAGCACCAGGTTTCCTGCTTGGGAAATGTGGTGGGGAAGCCTTATTTGTAGGTGGCATGGGTGTTCTGCAAGTATGAGTCACATGTGATTTTTTTGCTGTAGGTCTTTGCCATTAGTAGAGGGTACAGAGCTCTTACTTCAGCCAAAAAAAAGAAATAACTCACCATACACTGAGCAAGAAATGTCTTCCATTACTAAATTCAGGCGATGGCTACAGTCTGTGTCTTACATTTTGCAGTTTTGCAACAGTGGCCAAGGTCTGTGTCAGAAACACCTGCTGAGGGAGATCTAATAATGCTTTGGGTGGATTAATAGGCAATGCATCACAAGGGGGCCAAAAACAGAGGAAAATCACATCTTAGCTTCCCTATGCTTTATTTCTTTGTTTCTTTCTTTTGTCTGCCATCATATTGTAATTGATTTATCACAGACTGGGCTTGTGCAATCCCCAATTACTGAAAAAGCCTCACAGCAAACCTCTTGGTGTTGATTCTTCATACAACCTTACCGTAAGTCAGAGTCAGGCCAGAGGTGGGGATGGGGAAGTGTTTTGCATTGTGTAATGTTAATCTGTTTTACAAATTGAAGCAATGTGTATAACACAGATGAAGCAATCTATGTAACAGAGGATATCTATTTTATTAGCACCTTCACTCTGATTACTTGCAGCATGATTTTAAAAGTCCTAACTTTTAGGGTTATTTGACATGCTCCGGGGTATCTGAGTATCTGAGGGTACCATGTGGGCCTGGCAGACATGACATAGGGCTACTCAAGCCCTTTAGAAATGGCACATGGAGACCAGATGGGTGAAGTTTAGACATGTTTTGGTGTTTGAATCCCATTTCCACTGCCTAAAGAAAGAGCTCAAGACACCTGGTACACAACTAGACACTTGCATGTAGACACAAAATGTCTCAATCTACAAAGCTGAACCATCCCCCCTCAGCAGTAAAACCCATCAGTCCCACCTGCACCATTACAAATACCTTGCAGAGCTTATTGTAGACACTGACCTCCTTGAGACCACTAATATTCCCAGATAAGCTGTGAAACTGATCATGCAGGAAAAAATAATTCATTGAAATGTGGGAAGAAAAATCTTGATTTTTGAAATGTTTAATTGTTTTGGTTTACTATGAGAGCTACCTCAAAACACAAATTTAGAAGTTTCCATACAGGAAATCTTTTAGGTTTTTACACACACAAAAAAAAAACCCAAACCATGGTAGTATGTTTCACTAAGACCGAATTTGATTTAAAACTGTTTTCCATAGGGGAGGGAAACAGCTGCTGTTGTTCAGGCTGATTGTGCTCTAGGTAAGAATTAGTACAATTAGGGGAATCTGATGGCTACCAGGACAATTTCAGAAGTCTGAGACCTGACCTGAGGAATTATTAATTTGCACTATCCTTTGACAAAATAGAGAGACCAGGTACAAGAGGTCAATTGACCAACATTTCCACAGTGTAGAGATGGGTAGGCTTAGCTGCGCAGAACAAATGAAGGCATTTCTTTTAGCAGGCATTCAGCCTCATCATTGTTGAAGCCAGGGGAATTCTCCCAATGATTTCAATGTGTTCTGATTTATAAGGAAACTATCCACACCAGGTAGCTAAGTGGAGTTTCTTGCTTCAAATCAGAGTAAAATGTGTCTGACTGCTATAATATTTGTTTTGAAGGTAATAGTTTAGAATGGAGTGAGCTGGAACAAGAACAATTTTGATGTAATTAAGCCTTGATACTTTGGGTTTTGTTAGCTTTTTTGTATTTGTTCTAGTTACTTTTCTACAAATAGACCACTTCACCATTTGTTGGTAATCATGATTTGTGGCTGTGAATAAGTCCATACAGCAAATGCAGTATGACTTTTCCATTACTGACGTTCAGCTCTCCCCTTGTACCTTTTGCATCTCATGACATACTTCCAGTTTTATGCCTGCATGCACTTTTAACAGGGTTTGTGTGGACAAGTATTTACAGGAGCTTCCTTGCTTATCCTCACTCTGTACTTCTCTTGAGCAACAGGCTCAATAGCTGCTGAAAGTATCAGAATTCCCTAACATCAGCCGCAAGTGAAAATTCTCAGCATCACATAGGTCTTGGTCACCTTTTTTCTGATGTTTTGCTCATATAGCTTATTTCATCCATGGAAACTGCCATAGCCACAAGGACTATGACTAGGGTCACCTTGAAAGGGAGAGCTAGAACTTTAGCCTGTGGAGTTTGTATTGGTATTTAGGGTTGACTTAGAGATTTTTCTCTGTGGGGTTTAAGGGGTGATTGTTTTGTGTGTGTGTGTGTGTGTGCGTGTGTGTGTGTGTTGGTTTTTTCCTCTCTCCCTTAAGCATTACATAAGTGCATCTCCACTTCATGGGCTGAGTTGAATCTGCTAATGATATTCAATACTATGCTGCCATCATGCCAGCTTCAAAATTAAGGTGCTGGTTGGAGCAAAATATCACGGGGCTTAAGCTCCATGATACTAAGTTCAAATTGTAACATGAGAGGCTGCATGTTCAGGGGTGGGGGGAGGTTGCTGGCTTCTGCTGCAGCTTCTGCATTTTGCTGAGATTTTCTGCAAATAGGCTAAGGTAATTTTGTTTTGTATTATTTCCAGTAAAACTCTGTATCTCAGAGTTTTTTGTGATACTTTCCCTCTATTCTGTGGGGGGGAGAGGGGAATTTGTGAAGACTTTCAGGTTTAGTTGACTTGTTCAAAGGCTAAATCTGCATATTTATTTACCTTTTATTCTAAAAAGACTTCAATGTAGTTGTAGCAGATATAGAAAATGGATGTAAACCAAATCAGAACAGGTTGTTTGACATCAGCAGTGTCCTGCTTGAGCTGGAGGCTTGAAGTATGGGTGAAAGCTTCAAATATACTGCAACACACATCAGGCCCCAACTGAGTAGAACTGAGAATTCAAAAGAGTGATTGAGGTAGAGAGAAAAGATTTACTGGATATATTTCAGCACACCAGGACACAGGACTTCATGGCAATCTAGGATTGACCAAATCAGCATACACAGTCTTGAGGACAAACATGGTATTTCTGTTGTGTATTTGCAAATACCCTGTGGCAGTAAGCTCCAGTCACAGCCACAGGATTATTTATTTTTTTTAGGGTTGACAATAAATACTGATAATACATGTCATTTAGGCTATAATACATGTCATTAGGCCACATCTTGAGTACTGTGTCCAGTTCTGGGCCCCTCAGTTTAGGAAAGATGTTAAGTTGCTGGAATGTGTCCAGAGAAGGGCAACAAAGCTGCAGAGGGGTTTAGAGCACAAGCCCTATGAGGAGGGGCTGAGGGAGCTGGGGTAGCTTAGCCTGGAGAAGAGGAGGCTCAAGGTAGACCTTATTGCTCTCTACAACTACCTGAAGGGAGGTTGTAGCCAAGTGGGGACTGATCTCTTCTCCCAGGCAACCAACACCAGAAGAAGGGGACACAGTCTCAAGCTGTGCCAGGGGAGGTTTAGACTGGATGTTAGGAAGAAATTCTTCATAGAGAGAGTGATTGCCCATTGGAATGGGCTGCCTGGGGAGGTGGTGGAGTCACCATCATTGGAGGTGTTTAGGAGACTGGATGGGGTGCTTGGTGCCATGGTTTAGTTGATTAGGTGGTGTTGGATGATGGGTTGGATGCGATGATCTTTAAGGTCTCTTCCAACCTGGTTTATTCTATTCTTTTTTTTTCTGTCAAGTTGAGAATTAATGGTAGTGGACTCTTGGTCTATGAGAGGACATCATCTGACTGCCTCAGTCGTTCACACCTTCACAATGAGCCTCAGTTTTCAGTGCTCCTGACCCCACTTTCTTTAAGCTACCAGGTTTGTATGATAAATAGGTTTGAGGAGATCTCTTCATTGCTGTGGATCCCATGAGCAAAAGTAGGGCTAAATATATGAAATAAATTATTTATTCTGAGTTATTTACTCAGCTATACTTATTTGTTCTCATTTACTTCTTTTTTTACTTAAACTAGATCATTCATCTTCTCTTTCCGAAAAGATACTTCAAATGTTTTTTTAATCACTTTGCACATATCAAATGCTGTTAGATTCTATCATGCTGCTGTTTGCAAATCCTACAAATAGTATTGTATACATTGAAGTGAAAAAAAGAACCTCACTAGCTTTAACTACATTAATCATAGGCAATAACATTAATGAAGTCTACTTTAGCATCACTGTCAAATTCAGGTCTAATTCATCTCATTATTAACTTTTGTGGAATTACAGTCCTCTTCAAATTTATCCCCCAGTACTATCAAATTTCATTTGAGGTCAACCTTTTCCCATGAATTTTTGAAATATAAATTTAAAAAAAAAAAAAAAATAATGTGGATGCATTTTGAATGTTTTTGAGTCTCCCTGCAAAAGGGCCTAAGAATCAGAAAAGGAGAAGGAATGGAATTTGTAAAGGAAACTGAACATCTGCTTTTGTGCTTTGGCTGATATACTCCAGCCTCCACTTGGTAGAGGTGTCATCCGAGTACTGATGGCCCACATCCCAAACAGGGCTTAGTCACCAGGGATTCAAGTCTGACATAAAGATGTTGACTTGGAGATTTAAACACCCTTCCAACACATGGTCTTAGTCATCTCCGATGCACATAGACTTTACCTTACTGTTTCCTTGTATCTTGGATATATGTATGGACTGGATTTCCACATTTGGGGGACTGAAGGAGGGTGCTATTAGACTAATGTATTTATAGACTGCACTAAGACAGATACTATTATGCAGGCCTGGCATAATAGTTAATGTTATGTGGAGCTACAGAAAGATGAAAAGTTCTTAATGAAAAATTTAGTTCATTTTTTCACCCCAGTGTTGGCAGAAGTGTAGCTGTATAACATTTCTACCTGTCCTGCTTGCACATACATCACATTTCTTCAGCATTTTAAAATTTAAAATAAGACCTTTATTGCTACATTCTTTCCAATTTTTTATTTTTCCCTTTTCCTACCTATTCTGGGTTTTGGCAAGAATTAGAATTGTCAGTATCTAAAATACCTTGAAAAAGATGTCTCCCAATAAATCTTTGCAGCTGAAAATGAGAATAAGTAGTGCTATAAAAGAGTCAGTTTTGCAGCTAGACTTGTAAAGTATCTACTCACATTAATACATATCAACCATCAATATGAGGTACCCAAATCTTCCCCAAGCAAGACAGCTTCTCCTTAGAGGTTTTACCATTCCCCCAGTGTAAAAACAAATCAGTTCCTTATTCAAAGGAGATGATCCTAGATATGTCCTGTATTTCAGTTCCCACTGTTAAAATGTAAAGCACTAAATGTCTGTTGGGCTTGAAGTCAATTAGTTTGAATTTTAAGAACAAAAACTTGAAGTATCTCCAGTGTGGCATCCCTTCAGTCAGACAGCCTTAAAGCCTTTCCCTGCTCCTCAGACTTTGCAGAGTAAGACATTTTTGTTCTTACATAATTAACTGGCAGTAAGATTCAGGAAAAGGCAGTGAGGAAACACTTTTAGAGCTTTGAGTAGTAACTTGTCTGAGCCTTTACATCAGTTCCCTTTAGGCTGTTCTGTGGCTAACTTCCCAGATTTATTCTGGTGACAAATGCTGGATATTAGCTTAATGGGTCATAGTCACTGACTGGACCATAAATACAGAAATCCCACCACCAAAGCTTTAAAAAACCTAGAGGTATTCAAGAGGGGGCTGAACTTCAGCACACCAATATGGCATAAGGTGTAACTCTTGGCCTTCCCTTGCAGTAAGATCAGAAAAAGCTGTTTCTGTATTTTCCCTATGATGAAAGGAAGAGTTGTTTTTCCTTCAAGAAATTCAGATGTTTTAATCTCTGACACCAAACTGGTCTGAAGGGGGCCTACAAGAAGGCTGGGGAGGGACATCTCAGGACATTAGGTAGTGATAGGACTAGGGGGAATGGAATGAAGCTGGAGGTGGGGAGATTCAGACTGGATGTGAGGAGGAAGTTCTTCACCATGAGAGTGGTGAAGCCCTGAAATGGGTTGTCCAAGGAGGTGGTTGAGGTCCTGTCCCTGGAGGTGTTTAAGACCAGGCTGGATGAGGCTCTGGCTGGCCTGATCTAGTGTGGGGTGTCCCTGCCCATGGCAGAGGGGTTGGAACTAGATGATCCTTGTGGCCCCTTCCAACCCTGACTGATACTATGAAACTCTTTTTGGAATGGAAGGGGAAGCAGGGCTGAGAAGCTATCAATGCAAGTCACTGTGGAATGACCTGGAATTGGTTTAGAATCATCATCAGTTTTTCCAGGTGTCAGTGACATTTCCCATGGCAGTCTGCTGCACTGACCTGAATTTCTAAGGGAAGAGGCTACAAATGAGAGCAACTTCATTATTGCAATGCTTTATTGAAGTCTTTGAGGGCTAACTAAGAAGATATTTGCGCTGACCTTTACAGCACTGGCCCGAGGCTCAAAACAACTTGGTAATATTCATTGCTAGTAAAGCTCTACAGAGATCCTTCACACTGCAGCAGGTGGGAGGAAAGCAGATTGTTACAGCAATGTCCTGAAAGGTTTCCATGTACAATGCATCAGAGATGTGCACCAGTAATGGGGGCCTATTTTCAGACCTACTTGTACACCATGCTCCTGCTCTGCTTAGGTGCCCACTTGCTGTGTGCTGAAACAGTGACATCTGCTTAGTTAAACTTTAATGACTGATATTGCAGGTCTTTGCCACATCTTGCTTAGTCTCCAGGACTTGGATGGACAATTTTATGTCAGGAAACAGAAACATGAAGATAGTGACTGGGGGCATCTGGTCCCCAGAGATCAACTTCAAAGTGTGCAAGGGTAGGAGAGGGTCACACATAGAGATATCAGAGTGAAGTGTGACTAATTACAGGTAAATACATATGAAGCAAGTCCTGAAATTCTGAAGGTATTTTAATGTAAGATTAGATATTTTTTTGCTGTCTGTCTCAACAGTTCTCCTAGCAGGCCTCCTGCTGAGCTGATGTAGAAAATGTCTGCTGCATCAGAGAGGGTGGTCCCTTCTAAACCATCAACATAGTGACCTTGTATTGCGAAATACAAGGAAATTGGAAATTCCTGAAGGTGTCACCAAATTATTATCCCTTCTTGGGTTGTCTCTGACAGGTTCTTTTTTATTAGTAGTAGTATTCCTCCTCTGAAATTTCTATGCCACTAAATCTTCCCAAAAGTGATGGTCAGCGTAGTCTGAAGAATGTGGTATTTTCTTTGGTATTCAGAGCACAGAAGTCCCAGTACCAATATTAATTTTCATTTTATCCCAGGAAGTCTGTCCTGGGAAAAGCACAGGGCGGGGAGAGAGAAGAAATCTTTGCCACGTAGATGGAAAGGAAATGCACTGAGATGAATCTGTGTGGTCCTTGAAGTCCTGCTGCTGCAGATGTGAAAGTGGAAAACGCACTTGCTCTTTCTATCAATGGGGCCAAACTAAATCCTAGCAGTCTCTGAATGTGGAAATCAAATTAGATTGGCCTCTCACTTGGCAAGGGATCAGTTTTCCACCACTGCTTTTACCTTCTAAATAAAGATCTCACATGCTTGTCCTTGAGGGATCTCCACTCCAAATCACAACTGCCTGAAGAGCATGTACTTTGGACAGCATTTCCATATTAGAAGCTGTTTTGAAGGTTACAGACATAAGAAAATCACATGAGTGGTTTCTGGAAGCAAATTCCTTCTAGCTTCCTTCCATTTGTATTTTGCTTTCTCTTATAACCAAACACAACCTCAAAGATAAGTTCTTCCATCTTCTCTTTACACATGTGATAAAATGAACTTTTGAGCCACAGATGCTCCAACTGTCTCTTGTCTCTAGAGTAGGAGCTTTAACATAAACTGTTAACATAAACATAAACTTACATTGTATCAGATACCTGCATTTGAGTTTTAGCTTCAGGAAAGCATGACTCTCTTGACAAAACAATTTCTAGGAATAAGTCCCCACAGTGGCATGTATCAGAAAGGACAAACCAAAACATCAGCAAGTTTGCAGATGACACCAAGTTAGGAGCAGATGTTGGTCAGTTAGAGGACAGAAGGGCTCTGCAGAGGGACCTCAATTGGCTGGACAGATGGGCGGAGTCCAATGGGATGGAATTCAACAAGTCCAAGTGCCGGGTGCTGCACTTTGGCCACAACAACCCCATGCAGAGCTACAGGCTGGGGTCGGAGTGGCTGGAGAGCTGCCAAACAGAGAGGGACCTGGGGGTGCTGATAGACAGCCGCCTGAACATGAGCCAGCAGTGTGCCCAGGTGGCTAAGAAGGCCAACCGCATCCTGGCCTGCATTAGGAATGGTGTGGCCAGCAGGAGCAGGGAGGTCACTGTGCCCCTGTACTCTGCTTTGGTTAGGCTGCACCTTGAGTACTGTGTCCAGTTCTGGGCCCCTCAGTTTAAGAAGGACATTGAGACACTTGAACATGTCCAGAGAAGGGCAACAAGGCTGGGGAGAGGCCTTGAGCACAAGCCTGATGAGGAGAGGCTGAGGCAGCTGGGGTTCTTTAGCCTGGAGAAGAGGAGGCTCAGGGGTGACCTCATTGCTCTCTACAACTACCTGAAAGGTGGTTGTAGCCAGGAAGGGGTTGGCCTCTTCTCCCTAGCAACCAGCACCAGAACAAGGGGACACAGTCTCAAGCTGCAACAGGGGAAGTTTAGGCTTGAGGTGAGGAGAAAGTTCTTCACCGAGAGAGTCATTCGCCATTGGAATGGGCTGCCTGGGGAGGTGGTTGAGTCGCTGTCCCTGGAGGCGTTCAAGAGGGGACTGGATGTGGCACTTGGTGCCATGGTCTAGTCGTGAGGTTTGTGGTTATGGGTTGGACTCGATGATCTTTGAGGTCTCTTCCAACCTTGGTAATACTGTGATACTGTGAAAATGTGTATATTTTTACCACATCCATTGAAATAGTGTCCTTACAGCTTTCTGTGGAGGGGGGGGAAGGAAAAATCAAAACCCAGCCAAAATCTCACACAGAAGCTCTTACTGCTTTTTTGCAAGGCCACGATGATCCAAAAAGCCATATCTGACAACCAGTGTAAGACTTTTTGCAACAGAGAAGTGGAAGTTTCTGTTGCTCAGCAATGAACCTCCAGTCACATAGCTAGTCTTCACTGTTGCTAGCACCAGTAGTTTTCACCCTGTATAAAACATGTAAAAAGAAGCATGCTATCCATTACTGTAACTTTATTTAAAGCTACCCTGGCTGCCAAAAATGATAGGATGTTGTGCTGTTTCAAAATATGAGCCAGTCACATTAGCTTTTATACAGGTTCAGCTTTGCAGAACTGGAGTAGTTTCAGATGAATTTTTGTCTCTTTAATAAAAAGAAAACCCAAGTGTGACATGAGAGGCTAAAGAACTTAAAATGACTTCATTGTACTATGGATGGAGCAAATTTCAGGTTCGGGATGAAGGTCCACTTGCAATAAAGATTGAAAAAAGACTTGTCATCTGCGCAGAAAAACTTCCTGGATGACAAAGTTTAGTCCCCTGCTAATACCTGCATTACATAATCCCTGTTACATTTTTTAATAAAAATTTAAAATAAAGGGATTTATTTTAAAGGGGGTTTTATTTAAAAAGGAAAACAATAAAATAATGAAGATTGAGGCTTAGTAGAAAAGGAAAAAGGTATTGAAAGCTTTTCAGTTCTAGTACAGACAGGCAGATAAGCCTTGAAACAAGAAACATAATGCTTCTGTGATCTTCTCTGTGAAAGCAAGGTCACCAAAGAATTTAAGGAGGGCAAGGTGAGAGGATAAGTTACGTGCCCAGCAGAAGCAGATAGGAGCTTTTGCTCCCTTTTATATTAAATAGAGAGAAATACAAGAGGTACTACAGGAAATACCGTCTGTAGTGATAAAGCACCCTGTAAACCTTGTAATTCTGTGCCTCGTGTGAAATGTGCTAGAATTGTAGCAGAAGTACGTGCCAGATTCGATGGACACTTAGCCAAGGAAAGGTGCAAGCACAGGGATGAAAGATTTTCCATCCTTTCCTGATAGCACAAGTATCAAACACACTTAAAGGTTATTGGGAGTAACAAGTCTTGTTTCCCAGGGAGAGAGAATGAATCACCATGACTCTTCACATATGGAAGTGGTCACAAAGCAGTGAGTTAGGTAAATGCACAGGCTTCAAGATTAACAGCAACCACAGAGCTGACTTCCCTGCCATCACAGAGCCAGCTGCAGAAATTGCATGCTGTTCCTACCTGATCTTTCAGTAAATCTGCAGAGACGTGCAAGGAAGACTATGATCTGAAAAATGATGCACCTGTCAAACAGCAGGTCTTGTCACTGTGGGAGTGTGGGCTTCGTGGTTTGATATGCTTTGATAGTGCACCAGGACCAAAAATAGTATTGGCTTTTCCTGGAGGCTAGGACAGCTTCTGAACTCACAAGGTGTAGTCATTGGAGTTGCGGGTTCCTTCAGAATTTGCCTCAACCTCCTGTATCTGTTTGATTATATTGAAATGATCAAGAAGCCATTAATTTTGACTCTCCCAGCTCCATTCCCTGCTGGAAGCTTAGCCCTCGCAAAACTTAAAGTATGATGGAGGAGAAGAAACACTTCATTATATGTTTAGAAGCTCCAGGAATTACTCTAGGCAGAACAAACAATCTTGAATTTTACTTGGCTTTAAATATTTCACCTTGATCATCTTTTAACAATCCTTAGCTTGCTAACAATTAGCCGGCTAGGCCTCCTTTGTGTTTATCTTGTCTACAAAAGGTCAGGGATATTTAGGGTGATTCGGTCACCTTAAGGTTGCTGAGAAGGCAGGTGTGTTGCTGCCTTATGCTCAGAAGTGAATCTGGTTGGTGACAGATGTCTTTGCTCTCTACAAGGTTTAAAAAAAAAAAAAAAATTACTAAAAGCAAAAGCACTTCAAGATTTTCTGGCTGAATGTCCTATATCTCTTGCTAGCTATTTTCCAATCATTAGCTTGAAGAGGCATTGGCTTTTATCTTTCCATAATACCCTCCCTTCTTCCCTCTTTCAGTCTGTCTGACTACCTATCAACAGCATTATTGTCATTCAAAATGCTGGTTGTCATTTGAACCTCCCTGCCTCAAGCACCAACCAACCGTCATTTGGGTGGCAAGTTCCCTCCCAGGTCGGAGGTTCAATAAGAGACAGATCACATCAGTTTCCTAAAATTTGCCCTTATGAAAGTGAGGACAAAATTGCTACTTTTTATTTCAGTCCTACTTTTAATTCCAGAACATTTCTGTTGGTTACTTATGATACGCACTATATAGCAGCCAGTGCTCCCCACCTCTCTGACAGGCTCAGTGGTATTCTTCCTTTCCCAGTTAGGAAGATTGAATTTCTTTCTGGTTTTCACTAGCTTTATTCCCTCAGCAGCCAGATAAACTCTGCAGCCTAAGCTGGGGAAGTCAGCGGTTTTCCCTGCCTTGGCTCCTAAGAGAAGGCTGCAGCCGCACTCGCGGGTGCGTTGTGCCATCACGCGGTGCTGCTGCCACACTGCCACCCCCTCCGCATCCCTGAGACCCGTGCTGAACCCAGCCCTGCCAAACGGTTAATAAACCACAAATGCAGCCTTAAAGCTTGTCTTCACCCCTGTGAACTGATGCAGACTGCAAAGCTTCCTATAGACAAATGCATTAAAAGCTCTTACAGAGAAATTAATGAGCAGCTAGGAAATAAGTGCGGAGATCTGCAGATCTGCCTAAGGGAGGGCTCATGCTTCTCTGACAATCAGAGGCAGCAGTAACCTTAAATGTGGGGTTTCACTTTTCTTCTGCGGAGCTGTTGTTTTCATTTTTATCTGGGAGAGACACAAGGAAATAGTATTGGTTTTTAAGCAAGCAGCCATTGTCTGGTCCATTGACAGTTTGGGGGATGTAGGGTAATACTTTGTACAGTTACCCCTTCTGCTCTGGCTCCTGGCTTGTGCTAAGTTCTGGAAAACTACCTAGTTCTTCTGACTCTGTAAGTGATGGTTATGTTAGTGAAGTTAAAGGTTGCACACAGTAGGTGTTTAATTGCTTTCTAACATATTTTCTAAATTCCATTATTTTCCAGGAGACTCTACCAGGGAAAAATTGTCTCGTAGACGTGAACTTGCACAGTTCATCCTGGTTTTATGTAGAACTAAAGTTTGCAAGAATTTAAGTATCTCTGCCTTTCTTTCCCTGCGTTTGAATTCATGTGACACAGTAGAAGTTTCAAACACCTGAAATTCTCATACATTTTGCAAAATTGAGATCGGGGAGACTCTGTTAGTGCTTTTAACCAGAATAAAGAGTGGAGCATAAACTGACCCTTGATTAGACATCAAAATACGTGCTTGTGAGGGCAGCTGGAAAACATAAATTCACAGAATCACTCCTTTTGTTGTGCTTCTTACAAAATGATGTTATTCTTCCCTATACAAGCAAAGATAAAGCAAGAGAAAATGCAGATAAAGCAACAGAAACCACAGGATGGTTCTCATGCTAGTCCAATTTCCGAATTTGAGTCATTTTTATAAAGCCAGGGTAGTATCCTCAAACTGTTAGAATGGCATCTGGCCTGCCTTTTCAGTCCAGAGGATTCTCTTATTTCTGTTTTGGAGTTTATTATAGAAAGAAAGCATAGGCCCTAAAAGCTTACAATTCATTATTTGTTCCTCAAGAATATTTATATTCTTGTAAACATACAGATAAAGATCTCTTCCAGAAAATTAATTTGTTCCATAAAATTATTTCATATAAGGTCCAATACAGGTATCCTTGTTCCTAATGCAGAGTAGTCTTCTGAGTCATGACAGTCAAGTCAGCAAAACAGTTTTAGAACAAAATTGCCATTGCCTGTAGGTAGTAGGGAAATCTTGAAATCGGTTCAGTAAAAATTGCATCTAAATGAAAAGTGTGAACAAAACCATGTACCACAAACAGAGGGGATGTATTACCAGAAGACTGGAAAGTGTGCCAGCTGTATCAAATCATTCCTATATTAAGGAATAAAGATTAATCAAAAACTAAGACTTTATTCAAATCTTTTGATCCACAGGTTTGAGTCATGGTGTAACAGGAAGAATATGTCTGTACCATATGCAAGCCAAAATAAGTTATTCCCATATAGCCATACCTGTTCCTATTGGTTCATATCACCTCTTCCTTACCTACACTAATAGTTTTCATCAAGTTTTTCTTACCGTCTCTGTTCTCTGGCAATTTTTTTCCTCAAGTAATGAGGGCTAAGGCTTCCATGCCACTTAGCAATTCAGTCAAATCCATCTTACTGCTTTTTTCTTTTGGTTTTATTTCATCTTCTCAATTTCATCTGCCTCTGAATCCCTGAAACAATGCAGTTTAGCTTGAAGACTTCTTTCATATTATTAATACAATGGCTACTAGATTAATCTCTGATTAATATTCATGTCCTTCTCTCTCACCTCCAAGTGACAACCCCTGAAAAGTGGCCTCCTTTGATATTTATTCACTAGCAGCTGAAGGTCACTTTCTGAGAAACTCATTTTCTTCCCCAAAAGTCAAAAGTTTCTGGATGGATTGATTATCCAGTCCTCCTCATTTATAGCTGCTTGTTTTAAGTTTGAGGGGTTTGGTGTTTTGTTTTGTTGGGTTTTTTTAATTGAAGGAGATTTAGAAATATTTGCTGGAGTTCAGTGTTTGTTATTCAAACAGTGTGTGCCAATGTGTCTTGACAAGGCAGCTGTGCTCTGAAAATGATGACATTTCTACCCCCTTGGGCAGGAAAAGGAAGCTGCTGTCCAGGCTCCAAAGATCTCTAGTGACATTAAAAGAGATTTTCATGAAGTGGAAGGTAAACACCATTAAAAGCTGTAATTTTTGCTCTTAAGAAATAATGCATATTTAACACGGTGTCTTTGAACTCATGCCACCTAAGTAGAAAAACAAACAGCTTTTTTGAGAATTTGAGGATTATTTTACATGAGAATTTAATTTGTTTAAATGGAAATGAATATGGATGAGGATATTTGAATAGGTTCTGTGTGTTTGTCAGTCACAATTGCCAAGCAGGGACTAATCTTGGTGATTAGTAAGGGTAGTGATAAAAATATGCTTGTACCAAGTATGCCTCCTGATTGGCAGTTTATCGCTCTTAGAGGACCAGATGTCAAAAGCCATATGTTAATATTCAGCACAGAATAATCCTCTGGTTTGTGCTTTAAAACACATCATCATCATTGGTGCTGTGCAGTGATCAAATGACAGCGCTGAAAGACAAGAGCTCTTTCAGGCAAAAGGAGCATTTGCTGCAGCAACTGGCAGAGAGGGAGTGGTGGCTTTTGGGGCTACTCCAGACTCTGCTGACCATTCCCAGCATGTTATGACAACAATCAGGGAAGGAGAGATGCAATATTTTACCTAAACTGCACTTCATACTTATTTAAACCAGGAATTATTTTCTCTTTATAAAACACCTGGGACGGTGTGGCTCTGCCTCATTACTGGAGGTGCAGAAGTGGAGTCACTAAATCTGAATTTAAAAGTGCATAAAACCTGCCAAACAAACAAACAAAACCCCGCAGCTCTCCATGCCTTAGAAATTCTTGTGTTTATATAGGATTCCAGCCTGTGATTTTACTGAGCTAGGGAAGTTTGCATTTTACTGAAAAGATGAGGTTTGAATACAGAATTAAGGGGGGGGAGGGGGCGGAATCTCTTTTAACTGGTTGTTGATTGTAAGGAGGTTATTAATATTCAATAGGTGGAACTATTAATGAAAATATTAATAACTTTAATAAAAAGAAAATATTAATGAAACCTCTTTACCGGTTCAAAATACTCAGTTGTGGACCGGATACCTCACCAGCAGGAACATGGAACAATTTAAATAATATGAGCAAAAATCCAGGAACAACAAACAGCAATTTAAACTGTAAAGAAAAAAGAGAATATCGGCAACATCCCAGAGATTGCCCACAAGGGGGGGGGTGTGAACTCTAGAATTCCCTGGGGCCACAGACCTTTAACAGATGCTTATAAAAATCAGGTTTCATAATTTTTCACTGATCCTGGTACCCCGTGTGGGCATTTAAACTGAACCAAAATGGCATCAGCCACGTGAGAGCTGCAGGAACACAGTTTCACTTTCTGTTGGCTTCTGCAGCCTGTTGCTGCAGCACATACAGGGCTTATCTCCGAAGGCTTTGTAGCTGAAAGCTTCATAGAAAAGGGGTTGCTGCCGAGGCTTGCAGGGCCTGTCGGCTTTCTAGCTTTGCCTATTTGGAGAGGTTCTTCAGCTGCAATCTTTGCAGCGGTGCTCATTGCTTCTTCCAATAAAACAAAACTGTCCCGGGGTCTCAGCTCCTCCTGGAGTTCATCTCTTAGCCCAGCAAGACATCCGTTCCACTCCTGGGCTTTATAATGCTTTTCAGTGAGGGGTCTTGCAGTCTTTCTCAGCAAACTGAAGCACAGCTCAGATTCCAAGCAAGGCTTGTGACTTCTCCCAGAGTTTGGACGATTGCAAGACAAGGCACTGGCTCTTTGGGCTGGTATTTATAGATTTCCCAAGACAATGATGGCCAGTGACAATAAAGATAAAAACCTGACACTTTAACCTATAGAATGCGTTTTCTCCAAATGTGGCCAAAGGCACACACCTGGCCCACTTGGACCTCAAGACATGTTCAGACAAGCCTGGGCAACGTGGGCAATTTCCTGAAAAACAGCCCTGCTGGCTCCTGCCTCATTGTCTGACGCAGGCCATTTTTGAGGCTTCTGTCCCTTCAGGACACTGGTGCCTTTAAAGGTAGTAGCACAAACAGTAGGGGCCGGGGGGTGGGTTGTGGAGAGGGAAAAATACATCCTTGAACCATTTAACTTCCTCAGAGGCAAAACCAATCTTCTGCCTTAGCTTAAACTTTCCAGCTCCTGAAATCAAAGTGACACTAGGTTTGACTAAAGGCAGTAGTAGGGTCATTTTATTTTGGTATCATTTTCCATATGCGAAGTATATAAATCATAATTACTGGTAACGTTAGCCATAATACTAAGCAAATAAGCACCAAACACATCAGCACTTACTTTCCACCTGAGAAGACTAAAGGGTGGTTTCCCTTCCTACAAGACAGGCTGTGGCAGTCTAGAGAATATACATGATTTCCAGTATCCACACACTGCCAGCAATAAACAAACCCACCAAGTTGTTATTAAAGGCATTGATGTTCTGCAGCATGCTGCTTGTAGCATCCTGTCATGGTAGGACCAAATGGGCCCAGCAAAAACCCAGACAGGTCCTGGAATGTTTAGAAATGGTCCCGCTCTCCCCTCTCCCTCCTGCAGGAGTCAGGGTAATGCAGGAAAAGAGACAATCCCCAACATGTCTGGGTAAACAAGCCTCTTTCTGGGGTAAGAGCACATGTACTGGCCACTGCTTCTCCCAGACCAAGCCTATGTTTCTGCCTTTTATTGCCACAGCCTGGCAGAATCCTTTTTCATTGGGTAACTGTTTGCTGACCTCAGTTGCCCTATTGGCCCAATTGAATCTTGGGAAAGATGTATATACAGGCTGATTTCTAGTAGCTTTGCCTTGCCTGCTTGGACCTGCCTTGTTTTAACTGGTCTTGCCTCAAGCTGCTCTGCCTTTAGTTGCCTTGCCTCGAGTTGCCTGGTCCAAAACCTGGGATAGAAACCACAAGCCCTACTCACTGCAAGCCGAGAAGCCACAAGCCTTAGGATCCAAGCCTCACTTCCCCTTGTAAATAGAATTTTGCCATGCCTCAGTTTACCCAGGAAAGCCAAGAGCCCTTTGCAAAAAATGTATCATATCACTCACTGTCCTGCTGAAGCCAGATCAGCCCCAAGACTGTGTTGACACCCAAAAAGCCTCAACATTTAATACAGCAGCAGCAACACTCCCCTGTTTGTGGTAGAACTCTTCATGAGTAATAAATTCATTGCCTCATTGACTTAACAGCTCTTGTCGTGTTTCCCTCCCTCCTCCCCTCCCATATCTGAGCACCATTCTGTGCCAGGGAATTCTCTCTTTCCCTGTTATTCCTCCCCGTTTGCTTAAATTGATAAAAATTGTTATATTGCCTAAATACTGTGTATTCCCACTGTAAATATATATTCCAGTTGCACATCAAACTTAGTTGACATGTTTTGGCAATGTGTCATATTAATAAAAATTAATATTTTTATTAATATTAACATTAGCCATATTAATTTAATAAATTCATAACAGTCCTTAGGACTGTTCAGAATCTTCAAGTCCTTATTTGATAGTTTCTGAAGAAACAAAAAACAACAAATGTTTTCTCTTGCAAAGATCAGTGGGGCTGAGCTGCATTCAGAGTGGCTGTTCTTAAAGGTTGTTATTCTAATTTTACATCTCATTCTCTTGTACAGAAACAAAGATAAGCACAATTTTGTGCTTGTGTAATTTCATCTTCAGTTGAGTCTATAGCTATAGCAGAAATGGGAAGCATCTCTTTGATTTGTCTTCATTTCAGACTGTCTTTTGAAGTAAGCCATTGGAATGGGCTGCCCAGGGAGGTGGTGGAGTCACCGTCCCTGGAGGGGTTCAAGAGGGGATTGGACGTGGCACTTGGTGCCATGGTTTAGTAGTTATGAGGTCTGTGGTGACGAGTTGGACTTGATGATCTTTGAGGTCTCTTCCAACCTTGGTGATACTGTGATAAAAGCATTACACAAAAGATCACACAAGTTCTTTAAGAAAAGTATTTGGGTTCCTGTGTTGGAAAAAGGTTGAATTTCAAGCTTTTGGAGAACTGGTCCAGGGTACATTTAAACTGCAAGAGAAGATAGATAGGAATAGACATGCTTTTATACAGGTGTAATACATTTGGCACAGTCTTGCCCTTCATAATAGGGTTCTGCTCTAGTTTTTGGCTGGAACCAAACTAATATTTCTTCTTAGTAGCTGGAATAGTGCTGTGTTTTGGATTAAGTATGGGAATTTATATGAGTAGAATGCTGATAATATACTGATGTTTTCAGTCATTGAAGGAAATAAGGACTTTTCAGCTGCCCAGGCCTTGCTAGTACACAAGAAGCTGGAGAGAGCATGCCTAGTCCAATGGTATGAGATTCAACATATTTAAGCACCGGGTTCTACACAATGGCCACAGTGCAGTGCTACAGGCTGGGGTCGGAGTTGCTGGAGAGCACACAGGCAGAAAGGGACCTGGGGGTACTGGTTGGTAGTAGGCTGAACATGAGCCAGCAGTGTGCTCAGGTGACCAAGAAGGCCAGTGGCATCTTGGCCTGTATCAGGAATAGTGTGGCCAGCAGGAGCAGGGAGGTCATTGTTCCCCTGTACACTGCACTGGTTAGGCCACACCTTGAGTCCTGTGTCCAGTTCTGGGCCCCTCAGTTTAGGAAAGATGTTGACTTGCTGGAATGTGCCTAGAGAAGGGCAACAAAGCTGGTGAGACGTTTGGAGCACAAGCCCTATGATGAGAGGCTGAGGGAGCTTGGGTTGCTTAGCCTGGAGAGGAGGCGGCTCAGGGGAGACCTTATTGCTGTCTACAACTACCTGAAGGGAGGTTGTAGCCAGGCGGGAGTTGGTCTCTTCTCCCAGGCAACCAGCACCAGAACAAGAGGACACAGTCTCAAGCTGTGCCAGGGGAGGTTTAGGCTGGATGTTAGGAAGAAGATCTTCATAGAAAGAGAGATTGGCCATTGGAATGGGCTGCCCAGTGAGGTGGTGGAGTCACCGTCATTGGAGGTGTTTAGGAAGAGACTTGATGGGGTGCTTGGTGCCGTGATTTAGTTGATTAGATGGTGTTGAATGATAGGTTGGACTCGATGATCTCAAAGGTCTCTTCCAACCTGGTTAATTCCACTCCATTCTATTCTAGATGGACCTAAACAGACCAATGGAATATTCCATCCTGTACATCATACCCTGTGTATATATGATAGTTGACCTACAAATCTTCTTACCTCAACCCCTCCAATTTGCTCCACCATCCTCCAGAGGCAGAAAAGGTGTATGAGAGAATGGCTGCATGGTATTAGGCAGCCAGATGCATTCATACTATGACACTGTCTCATTCTGAAGGAATAACTGATAATATGCTCTGGGTAAGGAGATATTAATCCAGTTCTTATGCTATTCCGTTCTTTCGCTTTCTTTTTCGAAGCAGTAATACAGCAAGGTCATGTGTTTCTCCATGACATTCTTCTCTTTGACATCCTTTTATTAGATTCTTTTCATGAGTTGTGTAATCCCACACTAATTAGAGGGCTTTATAGACCATCACATCTCCATTAGCTTCACCTTGTGTTACTCTTGGAGGATGTCATACACAGGAGGACTTAGCAAGAAGGAGCTCAGTGGGGAAAAACAAACTCTAGGAAGCAAACGATCCTCTCTATCTGTAGGAGACAGCAGTGTTTGAGGACTTTTATGTCTTATATGATCACAGTCCTCAATACATGCAATTTTTTTTTTTGTCTTAGTAATGTTTTTCCCTTTTATTTTTTGGTTTTGTTGGGAGATGATGTAGGCAGAATATGTTGGAAGGCCATGGGCTGCAAAGGATGCTGTTGGAGAAAGAGGTATTAATCACTGCAGCAGTGCTTTCTGAAGTTGTGATGGCTGAGAGAACAATAGGAGGCTTGTAGTGCAATCTGCACAAAAATGGGTGTCCTTTTTCATAGTAAGATAAATAAAAGTTGCAGACCATGCTATCAGCAAATGTACAGAGCCACACACAAAGGTACTTTACAGACCTCTGAACTGGGGCTGGGTTGGAGCCTGCCAGCTGGGAAATGCAGGAAGAGTTGGTATGCAAACCTTGTGCCAGACTATTGATGTGCCCTGTAACACCTTAGCTTTAACATGCGTCTTGAGAGCTTGTTTAATATTTCACTAAAAGCTTTGAAAATGTGAAACTTCAGTTAAATAAAAAAGGAAAGATTTGCCTACTGTCTTGGACACGTGAGCAAAACATGCTCTGAATTGGTGTGGTGCATTTGTAGGAACTGATCTTGTGCTGCTTGAGTTTTCCCAGTGCTGTTTGGTCTGGTAGTTCTATTAACTTGTATTAAATTCAGTAATTGATTTAGCTCTGGCTGTAATATTGACTTGTTGAGTAAAGTTTCACAGTCCTAATTTTTAAGGATAGTATTTAGAGCTGACTGAAAAGACTAATGAAACTACAGTGGTTTGGTTATGGACAACCAAACTTTTTAACAGGATGTAGGCTAGAAAGGGGGTGTGTGTTTGCTTGTTTATGAAGTAGAATCTCTTGTATTTTGTTCTTTTGTTTAACAAGGGGGAAAAATCAGCCAGGTTGAAACTCTGTAACGTTTTCTCTGTGGTATGAACAAGAAATGCTGAAGCCTTCGCCTACATATTACAACTAGTCCCTTAATAAAATTATTTATGCTTAGGATGGGCACAAACTTTTCTTATGTACTTTGGTCAGGTGAGCAAAATCAATTCCTTAAAAGGTCCAGAGCATTCTGTCTCAGAAAAGCCTCACCCCTGTAAGTGGCTTGCAAAGTCACTTAAGATCTGTGAATCATAAGTGTCTAAGCCCTTTAAATATCAAAATATTTATGAGAATCTAGGTAAAAATCATAAACTGTCAAGATCTAAATTGTTGATGGACCTCTGAATTACCAAACTATTAGGATAGATCAAACTATGTGGGGGAAAAAAAGTAGGAATATAGGAACCATAGCTACACTCAGAGGTAATTAGAGATATTAATTTCTGGCTTCTGAAAATTACTTGACTTTAGACTTCAGGATGAATGGTCCCTTTCATTTGTTGCAACCCCATATACTGCACCATTAATACTAACATAATGGATACATTTCATCTTTTCAGGACTTACTCTAGGAGGTCATCTAATTTTAAGGCTTTTGCTGACTCTAAATATAATAATTCTGGGAAGAAAAATCTTTCAGGTTTGGGCCACTGAATCTTACCAAGTAATATAGATGCAGCAAGTCACAGCCCTGTAAGCCCTTAGTTTGTAGTTCTTTTGAAGAACAATTTTCATGTCTGAGACACCTTGCTTGCAGGCATATTTGGTCAAGGGAGAAAGGGGTTCTCAGAGGGGTTATTCACAGTCCCTTTGTTAAAGTGACTTAGAATGACCCTGAAGTGTCTAAGAGTTCCTACACTTTCTTTATCCTAGCTCCATTCCCAGCTAAACCCAGACCCTACTTAACGATCATAACAAGGCTGACTTGAGTTACTCTGGGGAACCTAAGGAGACTATTTTCTCAATGAGAGCTGGGGAATGCCTGTTATCTGGAAGAGGCTCTGTCTAGAATACCATGTCCACATGGTCCAGAGATACATTGGGCAGTTCTTAGTTGCCTGGCCTTCTGACTGTATGAAACGGCAATGAGTGAAGACAAATTACTCTGGGCAGGGGAATGCTGAGCTTTGTGTGTTTTCATAATGTGGCTCTTGCTACTGAAAGCAGAAGCCTGGTGTCCTGAGGGATGACTACCCGACCAAAACTGAGAGATTGTCTGGATATTGTTGAACTAGCTTTCTGAATGAGCAGTTCTGAAAAAATCATCATAGGCTGAATAGGACACATTCTCCCCATTTTCCTGACACCTTGATTTTTTTATTGTAAGGCATGATTTCCCGATCCTGACATAATTCTTTGCAGGGTCTTTTCAGAGGCAGCTGTCATCTTGATCTACTTTGTGCTTTCTCCCAGTTGCAGGGGAGAAGCAGATGGAAGCTTTGGGCTGCTTTCCTTTTTGGCTATAGTATGTTAAGAAAATAATTCCTTCTTTAGCCAAGGGTGGCTTCTAGCCAGGCCAAGGACATTTGTTTGCACCATATGTGACCCAGGTGCTAGGCTTTAAGAAACGCCCAACAGCAAAATGTATGAGTACAGAGAGTTCATTGTCTAGTCTGTGGGAAAGGTGTAGTGAGATGCTCAGCTGCATGTAGGAGCTCATGTAAGAAGAGATGGTGGAGAGCTGACTACTGTGGGTGTCTCTTCAGCATTTATTTCTCACCTCATCTGCAGAGAGCCTTGGAAAACCTAGGCAGCACTTCAGTCCCTCTCTTCTTCTGTGTGTTTAAATCTAAATGTGCCAGAAACCCTAATCCTTTCTAATCTTCTTATTTTGTATGTTATCAGTTATCCTCATAGTCCATGGATTCTAATTGTAATAGCGTTTTGTTTTGTGGACAAAGGAGGAGATAGCTTATTGATTGGCACATTCACTTTTATTTCCCCAAAGTGTTATTTGGGGCAATATTTCCACAAATATAGGTCTTTGAGGGCTAAAGAAAAGTTAGCAACATAGAAACATCACTAGAGCTCAGCTGATTAATTTGTGCTAAAATATCCCTTCCCTAAGGGGACTCTGGAAATAGGAAAAAACTCCTGCAGGATGTTGCAAATCATTACATTTGCAGCTTTAATTTGGAACTGCAAGTACTTTTCTCCACCTCTTCAGCCCTGAAAAACTCTAAGACAGTTCCTGAGGCTTTTGGAGAGTCTGAATTGATCCCAGATTCAGAGTAGTCTTGAAATCCTTTACAGGTCCTCTTGCCAGCTGCTCTTCCCGAAGTGGCTGGAGTGACCATCTGTCATTTTTAAGCCTACAAACATCAATATCCAGGATGAAAATGATCAGGAGAAGGCTGCGAACTCCTCCCAGTTGTATCTGTTGGTTGAATGAAAAATGACCTTTCCTTATGTCTGAACTGTAGACAGTTGCCATCAGTGTGTGTTGGCTCCCTGATATCGTGGCTCTTCTGCCTCTCGACTGTCCCAAGTGTGCTTCCTGAATCTTCCCCCCTAGTAAAGTAAGAGTTTAACTGAGCTGACCAGGGATTAATTTTTTTATGCTTACTGATGCCACAGGATTTTTCTAGCTCTGTCTATGCTGCTTCCATTCTGCTTGCACTGATAAGTGCTTGAAATTGAAGTACTCACACATTAGGTGGTGCTAAACTCTAATAAATGCAGGCAACGTGATTACTGGAGCTGTCACCCATCACACTTGCTGCACTCAGCAGGTCTCAGAACTGATCTTCATTCTGTGAATACTGCCCTCCAGCACCAATAGCCAGTTCAAAGGTTTTCCATCAAATAATTATAGACAAAAAGTTTCCTGACTACTTATGTTTTTTCTAAAACGATAGCCAAAGTTAGCAAACTTAGGAACCTGAATTTAATGTTTTGGGACCTTCCCACTTTTAGAGCTTCTCCCAAGGTGGGAATAGTTTGAGTACTTAGGGTAGGAGATTATCATCTCCAGTCTGACAGAGCTTAAAATCTCACTTGCCTGTTCCCAGGAAAGATGGTCCTTTTGGCTACTTCACTTACTAAACAGTCACTGGCTGCAGCGAGAATTGACCTTAAACTCAAGTGCCTGTCAGATGTCCTAAATCAGGTATAAGGCTGAGTGGGTCAGTCTCACACATGACTCCTACAATTTCCAGACTAAAAAAGCAATTAGGACCTTCAGGTGACTGCTTTAGTCACTACATGGATGAGAATGTATGTTTGGATCCTAGTTGAAAGCTTGGAATGGGTAGAGGGTGAAACCCTATTTAATGATTAGGTATATGAAGTTGTCGTTGTAAGGGATCCTAGTTTAAAAAGCTGCCACTGAGAAAAGTTTGTGTCTGCCATTCACGAAAGTGCTCTGTCCTGGTTATCAGAGAAAATTCAGGATTAAGCAGGGACAGATAACATTTGGGAGCTGCCTTGCACTTCCGTGTCACTTCTACTGCTCTTGTAAGCTTTGAAAGGAATCTAAAGGTAACAGTCATGTCCAAGACTGTCTGGATCAAAACTTCTCTTCTTGTTTTAAACTTCTCACAGACTGTTTTTTTAATAAATCACCATTCTGTGTATAACAGGTGCCTAGGAAGCTTGACTTAGGGTTACCTGCCTAGCTACGTCTCTGTTGCATTTGAGAGGCAAGATAACAGTGAACCTTCAGTTGGATACCTGGTAGTGCCAGAGATTTTGCTGCAGAGCACAAGAGGAAGATAGTCTTCCCTGCACATTGCTAAGCACAATTTTTGCATGCTCTGCACACACATCCAAGCTGCCTGAAAGGTAGTGGGATGCGGTGAAGGCTGGCGTGCAATGCACTGTACTTGCATCTACCTATCAGAATTTGCTGTTAAAACATTTAAGAATCACATGAAGATTCCTTTGAGTTTACTATATAGGCAAAGCTTTTTGTTATGAGATTAGGACCTCGCAGGATAATCTTGAACAGCATTAGAAATGAAGGCATATAAAATAGTTAAAGAGATGCTTTGAAACGAGCTGCCAGATAATGAAAAATCAGACAAAAATAAGACCCATAACACAGCTTTTTGTTTCTTAAGGCAAGCTACCTCTCTTAGACTCCTTTTCCTCTCTGAGAACAAAAGGCAGAATCAATAAGCGAGTCAATGAAACTACTGGAAATCACTTTGAAGTTTGGGATGAAAGAGAATTTTCCTTTCTCTTTGAATTGCAGCTTCCTTAGCACAAAACATGGCTGGTTCACTTACACCTCAGCAAATCCAATGCGTCTAAGCTTCCATCTGCCCAGCCCTCCTGAGCAATGACTCTACTGAGTTCAATTTGCTGTAGTCTGTACTGCAGACATTGCTTTTCAAAGTAGGAGCTGAATCAAGTGTTTCACCTTTAAAAATTCTATGTTATCTGAGGGGGTGGAAAATGTTTGTTTGGGTTTTTGGTTGGTTTTTTTTTTCCAAACAGTCCTAAGCTCTTTGGCCTTTTTGCTTTTAATTTGTGTCCATGGGTCAAGAAAGCTGCAATAGCACTATAGCCATTAGCAGTCAACTAAGTGTTACATGGCATGTAAAACAGTACTGGATGGGCCCAAACAGTTAATGAACTATTGGTTAGAAACTGGTTGGGGGAGGAAATGCCTGACTTCTAAATATCAGCAACTCTGAGTGCTGTGAGCCATCAGTTTTAGCTTTTAAGTATATAACAGGGTGAAGATGGCTCTTTTTCTAGCTCATACATGGAAGACAGTGCTGCTTTGATACAGGCAGTCAGGAAATGTTTCCTCACTGCGTGGTTCCTACTTCACAGATGCAGTTTCTCTTTGGCAGTTTCAGAACTGTTCAGAGGCACAGTTACCCTTGTGTACGTTTATACAGTGCTGTGAAATCTTAATCTTGCAGTGGGCAGTACTTCTCACCCTTTGCTGAGATGGCTTTCTCAGAACCCAAGCACCTGCCCCCTTTGACTTCCATAGCTTTTTATTAAATAAATTCTGGCCCCTTCTTAGCAGAAGGGTGCAGTGCATCCAGCAGATGCTCCACTGAAGGACATCAGAACTGCATAATACTGGCAGTGTATTTAGTGGCAATTCTGAGGGTTGAAAGCCTACTTGTCCTGTGCTTGTGAACACATAAATAATTGAATTTCTGTCAGACCATGCTCTTACTTGTAGTTGCATCATTGTTTGAGAGACATCTCTGAAAAAATGTCATTTGCAACCTAATTTTAACAAGCTGGGCAGAGTTTGCAAACATGATAATAGCCTTGGCTATTATCTGTGGAGAAGAACCTTTGATTTAGACTGAAATTGTTATTCTCTGCCTCTTATGCTATCTCATCTCTATGGCAGCAGGACAGGTTACAGAAAAGTTTGTCACAGCTGGCAGTGAAAACAGATGATGCAGTAATGGAGCCAAAAAACAGGGATAAGAAAATAGGTGATATATACCTCTTAAAATACTTTGGTCTGTTATTTTTAAAGTGTCAGGCACTGGGGTATTGTTTCAGCTTCCTGGTATTTAATATGGATGGCAGATTTTTTGTTTAGAGTAACTAAATTACTCAGCATTCTTCTAGAAAATCACTTTACCAGTTACCAGCAAAAATAAATCATCTCTTCCCCCAAATAATGCAGGTTCCAAGGTTCCTTCATGGTCCCATTGCCAGAAGGTGCTGAAAAAATCTTTTCCCAGATAACTGCATAGTAATCCTCACCACTCAAAATGCGATGTAAAAGCCAGTGCTATGTCTTATAATGTCACACTAAACAAACTGGAATATTAAGCTGGCCAGAGCACTGAGCCAGCATGAAGAAACAAGGCTTGGAGCATGCAGGAACAAGGATTACAGTGATTACACTGCCTATCAAAGGGATCATGTTTTGTCGTTTATTCTGTAAGAACTTGATCAGGATCTTAGCATGTTTGTCTGGAGGTCAGTGTGTGTGTGTGTACGCTTGTGTGGCCATTTTGCTGTTTGATCTTGCCCCATGCAACTCCAGTGACCACTACGACAGAGATATCGCTTGCAGGGCTCCGGCTGAGCAGGGAAGCTGCGTTCTACCAAGAGCCTGTAGCAAGCTGCCTGGGGCAGGAGGTGCTGTTATGTGACTCTCCACTTAGCGTCCTCACTTGCTTGCAATTTAGATCTGCTTGGAAAAAAAAAAAAAAAAAAAAAAAAAAAAAAGGGAGCTCGTTTCTGAAAGGACAGAGGCTGAAAAGAAAGAGAACCAAAGTATCTGTACGTTTCTGTAAGGAATTATGGTGCAAAATTAACCCCTGTCTAGGTTCTAACAGCATCTTGGGGTTGGCAGAATCGCTCCTGATGCCTGTCAGGTTTGAATTGTTTCAGGATATGAACCATGCTTTGTAGACTTTGTAATCCACATTCAGGTGCTTGGTTCACACAATATCTACTGATGAGTTACTGGACAGACTGTATTAGTCTCATTTCAGGTCCTGATTCTGTAAAACATCAGTGGATGCTTCATGCTGACGGCATCCTTCATGCTGAAGGATGTTTACTTATAACTAAATGGTCAGTTGGGAAGCCTCATTGGGATCTCTTTTATTGGATTAGAGGAAAGCTACCTGTCTGGGTTTTATTAACTGACCCTGTTAAGATAGTAATAACATATCTACCATTAAACTTCATTTAGGTCATTAATAATCCTAGTCCCTAGGTGTCTAAAACTGGAAAGATTAAGGTCTGTGTCCACTAGATCATGCATTGTGATTGCCTGCGTGTCACAGGCCCATTTTAATACTATGTGGAATTACAGAGAAATCTCCTCACACTTCCATTTTGTCCAGTTTCTCAAATCTAAAATGAGTCTCTTTATAATGTAAATTATGTTAATAAATGTGTAAAATTAGTGATTTGGTAACTTGGCAACTAAACTATTACTCAGCTTGAAGAAATGTCTTTGCAGCATATGCAAACAAGGACTGCAAAAATTTTCACCAGTTTGGACAGAAAAGGGCTGATCCATCTTGGGGGACCAGCCTAGGACTTCAGCACACTGTTTGTTAAATCTTTCTTTTCTGTCTTTGGGACTGTGGAGTCCTGAAATCTTTACTTCTAGAGCTGGAAGACAAAAACCTATTTGAAAACTGAAGTCTTTTATGAAGGAACAACATCGTATTTCAGATTATATTAATTTTACCAAGTTCCCCTATTTTAAGGTCAAAAACTGTGGGTTTTTTCATGTTTTATACAAAGACATCTTGTTTCCACACAAAAGCAGAACTGGGAGAAAATCCAGCCCTTCCAGCAGGGATTTGTTCCAGTGAAGAACACAGACTTTAGACTGCTTTAGCCTTATTTCTTTTGGGAAATTTTTGTACACTAAGTTTGTAGCAAGTTGTTCAAGTAGCCTTGTAGGGTAAACTCCAGAGAAAAATTTCCTGTTAGTGGGAAGTATTTGAACACATGAGTTCATGAGTGGGACTTCCATCTAGTAATTCCACCAACAGTTTAGTAGTGTAATAAAAGGATTGCCTGCTTCAGTTCCTATTCTTGTTTTCCAAGTGCAGTACTCATCAGTCCAAAGTCTTTTAACTATTTTCTAGGGCTTTTAACCTTTGTCCAGTTGAGCATTAACTTCTACAATTGTACCTGTCAATATTTTAAGTCTTTAAAACCATGTTAATCTGATCTTTCTCCTTTGCTATATAATTCCTGAGTACTTTTCTTCACCCAGCCAAATCTCTAACCTGGTCTTTTTTCTTATGAATTGTTAAGATCCATCTCATGGCTGTTGGGAGACAGTTAACGCAGATGCAAGATCAGGACCAGAGTTAAGAATTAGGAACATTTATTTCTTCAGGGTGTAGTCTGAGACCCACTAGAAGGCTGAGGCTGTCAAGGTGTGAAATATCTGGTGTCTCTAACTAGGTGAATCTCTGACAGCAGGGCTTGTTATTCACAGTACCAGCAATAGCACTTATAAGTGGGACATTTTTCTGTGTAGCATAAATCACATTGCATTTCTTCATGAACGGGAAAACCTGCTGAGAGAACTGATTCTATTTGGGTGAGTTGTACTGAAGGAATATTGCTGTTTTAGAAATAACTGTTATTGGGTTTGATTTGATGTGGAATGCAATAAAACCTAAGTCAAATTATACAGGGTTACTGCAATTATTTTGAAAGCTCAGTGTGGAAAAATTTGTAACCACCCATGTGCTCACATCAGGGATCACTTCAATTTTACCCTCATGAACAATTGTTCATTCGTTGCTGATTGCAACAATCTTTTAATCAAGAAAACAGCTTGGACATTTTACTCCAGCTGGTAACAGGGCTTGGGGGAAATTGTGAGGTTAATTTTACAAGCTGAATTTGAGAACTGAATTTCTTCAAAGTAATGATACCTGCCAAACAGAAAGAAGTAGCTTTAAAGCTTCTTTAAAGGGAAAGACTATGTCAAATTCAGCCTTTAAGGAGTGTTGCAAATACGCTCTGTTCCTAGAAGCAGCAAAGGAAGGCCTGTATCACAGGCAGCCTATACGGCAGTTTTTTGCCATTGTTCTTTATGTGGCATCAGCGGGCAGGAGCTCTGGTTCGCTTCACCAGCAACAAATTATAAATCACTAAGTGAATGAGCCAGCACACAACAAAACAGCTGGAAGCAAACATCCCCCCTTCCATTCTTCTCTCTGCTCAAATTAGCTCATGCAGTGCTTGCTTACTGTTTGGTATCCAAACCCAGTATCTTACTGAGTACCTTAAATGATGCTGCTATTTGACAACAAAAAGGTAGAAAGATGCTTCAGGTGGCTTCCAAAACAGGTATAGAGAAAGGGGTAAGGTAAGTCTTTTCTGGGTTCTCAAAATCCAATATCCCTTGCAGTTTACTCTTTTTTGCACTTCTCATTATTTTCCTACTCCTAATGTGAAAGAGGGGATAAAGACAGACAGAAGGATCTCTTTAGATGTTGTCATTCCTCCTGGAAAATGTTAGGCTTGAAAGTGTTAGAGGTATCTGATAAAAGCATGAGTATTCTTGATGAATCTGTGTTGAGGGTGGTCCTGCCGAAACACAGACAAGCACCCACAGTTTTTTGAAATAAACCAGTACATCTGGAAGAAAGAAACCCCACTTTTTTGATCACTTTGATCAACTCCAGGACTATAACAAATCCTTCAGGTTATGATTATAGTCTGATGGTGTTTCATGTCATCACTTTTAGGTAGCGTCCATCCAGTTACGAATGGCACAAGCAATAGCACTTGCATTGCAGAGTTGCCTTGAAGAAGTACCCATTTGGCCATCACCAGTGCAAAGGAGCATTCAGCTTCAGATTGCATAGCTCACTCTCTCTTGCTGTGCTGGCCTTCCTGCTCTGGTTCTGCTGTTTATCAGTTTCAAGTTGTTCACAAGTTGTTCAGTAACCAAGTTTGGGAACACGTGCATGGGATGCCCAAGCTGTGAGAACCTAGTCTCCATTCAGACTTGTGCAAATAGGCAGGTATGGAACAAGACCAGAGTCCTGTCAAGCCACACAAATATCTGCTTTGCACTTAGGAGATATGAATAAACAGTCTATACTGAAATGGGACACACTGCTTTTGTAAGTGTTTTTGTAACCTAGTAAGCAGAGGGGAAACTGTATCAAAGATTTATTTTCTGACAGTGAAGTGACACTGCTAAATTACATAGGAGCTTTTTTGTCAGCATAAAAGGATGTGTCCTAGATGCTTTAGCTTTTCCAGGCACAGGTGGAGTGATTCCAGATATCAAAGATACAGCTGAGAGGCTTCCCTCCTCCCTGTCCCAGTAAACTCTTGGTGTCTTACTTAGGAACCTGGCATAGCTGCAGAATTCAGGCTGGAGTCTGCATATTTTCCTTATCTTTTTAGTGGCATGAAACTGGCAAATAAATCTATAGAAGCTCTCAGCACAAAAATGAAACCAAAATATTTAATCCCCATGGAAACAGTTTATCATGGATGGACAATTTCCCCCAGATCAGATTATGAGCTTCCAAGAACACATCTTGGAAATGGTGATTTTGCATCAAAGCTCATAAAGCGAGTGGAGGAGGAGAGAGGAGATTTTGAGGAGGAGGACAAAGCTGATTGCTAGTGTTCACCCAGCCTGTGCAATTTCAGCCTCTGAGATCTAACTCTTGTGGCTTTAGTATACATGTGAGCACTTCCACACTTTTTGAACACTCCAGGGAGAAGTGCCATTGTTAGGTATTTAATGTGAAAGCAAAGAGGATCACCTTTATTCCTTTCAAATCTAAATCCCTTGTTAGTTTAATTTCTTAAGGGGTGCACACAATCAGATGTTTTTCCCCCAAGATAACTAAGAATCAGTTGTTGGGGTTTTTTTTTTCTTTATTCCCAAAGAAAGGACTGCAAGTTACAAAGGAATGCTTACTTCTATTTGTAGTTTTTTCCTGATCACTGAGGTGTACATCACAGTATGACTAAGGCTGGAAGAGACCTCGAAGATCATCGAATCCAACCTGTAACCACAGACTTCATGACTAGACCATGGCACCAAGTGCCACGTCCAGTCCCCTCTTGAACACCTCCAGGGACGGTGACTCCACCACCTCCCTGGGCAGCCCATTCCAATGGCGAATGACTCCCTCGGTGAAGAACTTTCTCCTCACCTCGAGCCTAAACTTCCCCTGTTGCAGCTTGAGACTGTGTCCCCTTGTTCTGGTGCTGGTAGCTAGGGAGAAGAGGCCAACCCCTTCCTGGCTACAACCACCTTTCAGGTAGTTGTAGAGAGCAATGAGATCACCCCTGAGCCTCCTCTTCCCCAGGCTAAGCAACTCCAGCTCCCTCAGCCTCTCATCATAGGGCTTGTGTCAGCTCCCTAAATTGCTTCATTCTGTGTATGAGTTTGCCCCCTTCCAAGTTTTTTATTTTGTCTGCTATGTCACTTTCTGCTTTCCTCAGAATTATTTGCTTTTAATGGCAACATTTTACAACTATACACTGGCAAACCTTCACACATTAAGGACATCTTCTCTTAAGCCTTAGACTTCCCAGTCCTGTAGTTGGTTCTTTTCTTGTAAGCAGTGATGCAATGCACTTAATTGTTTATGCCATCCTCCAGTAGCAGAAGAAAGAAAACCTCTCATGAATGCACAGAACACACCTGACAATCCACAACTTGAACTAGATCTGCATGCCTCTGTGACTCAGAATTTATTTGCTTTCTGCAAGTGACTGAATTTTCCTCATACTCTGTTTTGGTATTTCATCAAATATCTCAAGTCATGACGCTTAGAATTCTGTTTCCTATGGCTTATCTCCTTAGGAAATGATTCTCAGGATCTTATGTAACTGCTTATGATCTTTGCACAGCTGAGGGAGAATGGATAGGTCCTATCTAGTAGTCTGCTTCAGTGTGTTTTGTTTGTATTTTTAGTCTTTCTGGTTTGGATGTTGGTTGAGCTCTGAGTAAAAACTGAAGTTACCCGACATCTGTTTTTTAAATGAACTGGCAGCTTCTGTTTTCTACAGGGGCATGTCTGATATGGAATACTGAAAATTTTGGTGAAACACTCCCAACACAAAAGAGACCTGAGATTGAATTAGCATGCAATCTGAATTGTTGGAGCATGCTGAAGCATCCCTTTAGATCAAATTAACTTCTTATCAATGCAACAAACTCCCATGTGCTCAAACCTTTTGGGTTATTCCTTGGAATACTCCTTGGAACCCCAACTGTTGCAGAATTCAAAAGAATGGCAATATGCTGAGAGTTAGGTGAAGCCTCAACACTGTAAGCAGCTTTACATTTATCCATGCAACTATATGCAAGCAGAGATTCTTAGACTATTAGAAGCCTTCATTGTGAAACTTCCACTGAAGTCCTGTGACCCTCAGGTTTACTTCTTGCAAAGATGTATTTGTAAAAATGTATGGCTTGCCATAAACACCACCCTCTCTGGTGAGCAAGGGGATGGGGAGAGAAGGGCTGAGTCCTTCTCCACTCAGGCAAGATGTCATTGATTTCTTTCTGAAAAGAAATAGTTCACTTCTAATAGAATTTGGCAGTAAGCAGAAAAAAAGTATGTAGCAGAATCCACACAGCATCCACGTAAGGTCTTCACGTGGTGCATGAGTGCTGGGTGTGCAATCCATCTTCAGGCTGATCATTAGTCTGTCTTTGAAACTGTTTCAAGCTCAGCTTCCCTTTAGGAAGTGCAGAAAAAGGAGCAAACTTGTATCAACTGTAATGGTGATTTTAGTGCCTCTCCATTTCAAGACAGACATCTTTTTGAGTAAAGAGTGTAAGTTAGTGACCTGATCGATTCACTGAGTTGCAAGTAGGTTGCTTCTTCCTAAAATTTTCTGTTCGACAATTTTCCATCAACTACCTGTAAAACAGTGGGACAAAGAGCCTTTGTTTTCCCATTTTCCTTATGTGAAACGAGGCAACAGTTCCTCTGAGGCTTGATTTGCTAATGTCTGCAAAGCTCCTGGTAGTTTCCGCTTGAGGATTTGAAAGAGCTACATTTCTGTCTAGTGTAAACTGTCCTGACTTCAGCAAATATTTGAACTCAATTAATATCTCCATCTTAAGCTAGTAGCTCCTAATTAATCCTATTAAATCCTTTCCAGACCCAGATCAATACCTGAAATGCACTCTGGCTTGTAATTAATCTGATGAGCCATTGCTATCCATGTTTACAAATCACTTCAATTTTTTCTTTAGAGTTTTGGTTTTGCTTGTTAAATTAAACTGGTTTGGCAGACGCAGGGTCATGATCTCTGTTTCTCAGTAGCTTTTTCACACCCTTTTAAAATATCCTGTACTGAGTGCACTCAGTAATTCAATGATCCTGGCCTGGTAAAGAGAGTTGGATACCAGGGTCTTAAAGACCCTGCAAAAGGGCAAGTCTGGCAGTCTGATGGCTCTTGTGGGTAAGGCATTGAACAGACCAGTCTGAGAGATGCTGAATTTGTCAGAGAGTAAACATGCAATGAAGCATGTGGACCTACACGAGTTAGAGGAGCATCATATCACTAGTGCTAGCTTCTACCTCATGCAGTCATGTGTCCTCATCAGTCCGTGGTCTGTTTCAGACCCTCCTTGAGGGTAGGCTCTACCTCTTGGTGAGGGAAGTTTTCTGACACCTGTCATAGATGACAGCAAGACTTAGAAGTAAGCTGTAAGAACACAAGGAACAAATGGAACAATATAATGACTCAGTTTTATTGTCATTGACCAACAATCTCATAGTTTACATACGTGAGAGTGCAGAAGGCAGTAATTCACACACAAAGTTGTGTCTGAGTTCAAAACCACAGCTGGCTGGTCCAGTGTGGGCAACAACATCTAATCTGAACAGGAGGCTGGATGTGCTAGTTTGGATGCAGAGATTGGCCGAGCCCAGAGAGTAATGGTGAATGGCACCACATCCAGCTGGCGGCCTGTCACTAGTGGTGTGCCCCAGGGATCAGTACTGGGCCCCATGCTCTTCAACATCTTTATTGATGATCTGGATGAGGGCATTGAGTCCATCATCAGTAAATTTGCAGATGACACCAAGCTGGGGGCAGCAGTTGATTTGCTGGAGGGCAGAGAGGCTTTGCAGAGGGACCTCGACAGGCTGGACAGATGGGCAGAGTCCAATGGCATGAGATTTAACACATCCAAGTGCCGGATTCTGCACATTGGCCACAACAACCCCAGGCAGTGCTACAGGCTGGGGTCAGAGTGGCTGGAGAGTGGCCAGGCAGAGAGGGACCTGGGGGTACTGGTTGATTATAGGCTGAACATGAGCCTGCAGTGTGCCCAGGCAGCCAAGAAGGCTAATGGCATCCTGGCTTGCATCAGGAACAGTGTGGCCAGCAGGAGCAGGGAGGTCATTGTGCCCCTGTACACTGCACTGGTTAGGCCGCACCTTGAGTACTGTGTCCAGTTCTGGGCCCCTCAGTTTAGGAAGGATGTTGACTTGCTGGAACGTGTCCAGAGAAGGGCAACAAAGCTGGTGAGGGGTTTGGAACACAAGCCCTATGAGGAAAGGCTGAGGGAGCTGGGGTTGCTTAGCCTGGAGAAGAGGAGACTGAGGGGTGACCTTATTGCTCTCTACAACTACCTGAAGGGAGGTTGTAGCCAGGCAGAGGTTGGCCTCTTCTCCCAGGCATCCAGCACCAGAACAAGAGGACACAGTCTCAGGCTGCGCCAGGGCAGGTTTAGGCTGGATGTTAGGAAGAAGTTCTACACGGAGAGAGTGATTGCCCATTGGAATCGGCTGCCCGTGGAGGTGGTGGAGTCACCTTCACAGGAGGTGTTCAGGAGAAGACTTGATGGGGTGCTTGGCTGTATGGTCTAGTTGTTGGGTGGGTTGGATTGTTTGATGGGTTGGACGCGATGATCTTGAAGGTCTCTTCCAACCTGGTGTATTGTATTGTATTGTATTGTATTGTATTGTTTAAGAACATCTTCCTTATCCTGGAGGGCATTTGCGTGCCTCACTGTTCCTCTTGCATAGAGAGGAAGGCCTGACCATCCATTCCAAAGCTAGTGCCCTTTTATAGCAGAATTTTAGCCTGTGTCTGGTTACACAAATTGAATATTCACAAGTCCGTGGGCTCTGATGAGATGCACCCAAGAGTGTTGAGAGAACTGGCTGATGCTGTTGCTCTACCACTCTCCATCACTTTGCAAAATCATGGCAAACAGGAGAGGTGCCTGAGGACTGGAGAAAAGTCTATGTCACTCCAGTCTTCAAAAGGGCAAGAAAGAGGCTCCAGGAAACTACAGACCAGTGAGTCTCACCTCCATCCCTGGAAAAATGATGGAGCAGCTCATTCTGGAGGTCATCTCTAGGCACTTGCAAGAGAAGATGATCAGGAGTAGTCAGCATGGATTTACCAAGGAGATATCATGCCTGATTAATCTGGTAGCATTCTATGATGCCATAACTGAATGGGTAGCTGCAGGGAGAGCAGTGGATGTAGTCTACCTTGACCTTAGTAAGGCTTTTGAGACTGTCTCCCATAACATCCTTGTGAGTAAGCTCAGGAAGTGTAAGATAGAAGAACAGACAGTGAGATGGATTAGGAACTGGTTACAAAATAGAGTCTAAGGAGTAGTGGTCAATGGTGCCAAGTCCAGCTGGAGAGCTGTAACTAGTGGAGTCCCCCAGGGATCAGTGCTGGTTCTGGTCCTGTTCAACATCTTCATCAGTGACGATGATGAGGGGACAGAGTGTCTGCTCAGCAAGTTTGCTGATGATACCAAACTGGGAGGCTTGGCTGATACACTTGAAGGCTGTGTAGCCATTCAGCGAGACCTGGACAGACTGAAGAGTTGGGCAGAGAGGAACCTAATGAGGTTCAACAGGGATAAGTACAGAGTCCTTCATCTGGGAAGGAATAATGAACTGCACCAGTACCAGTTAGGAGGTGATCTGCTGGAGAGCAGCCCTGTGGAGAAGGACCTGGAGGTCCTGGTGGATAACAAGTTATCTATGGGACAGCAGTGTGCTCTTGTGGCCAAAAGAGCCAATGAGATCCTGGGGTGCATTAAGAGGAGTGTGTCCATCAGACTGAGGGAGGTTCTCCTCCTCCTCTACTCTGCCTGGGTGAGACCTCACCTGGAATATTGTGTCCAGTTTGGGGCTCCCCAGTTCAAGATCTACTCAATAGAGTCCAACGGAGGGCTACAAGAATGATTAAGGGACTGGATCATGTGCTCTATGAGGAGAGGCTGAGAGACCTGAGGCTTTTTAGTCTGCAAAAGAGAAGACTGGGAGAGGATTTAATAATGTTTATAAGTACCTGAGGGCTGGGTGTCAAGAGGGGAAGGGACAGGTTCTTCTCAGTTGCACCCTGTGATAGGGCAAGGGGTAATGGATGTAAATTACAGCACAGGAGGTTCCACCTCTACATGAGAAGGAACTTCTCCACTGTGAGGATGACAGAGCAGTGTAACAGGCTCCCCAGAGAGGTTGTGGAGTCTTCTTCTCTGGAGTCTTTCAAGACCCATCTGGATGCATTCCTGTGTGACCTATGATAGATTCTATGGTCTTGCTCTGGCAGGGGGCTGGACTTGATGATCTCCTGAGGTCCCTTCCAACCCCTAACATCCTGCGTTCCTGTGAACCAATGCAAAATGTCCCTTTTCATGACAAGTAAATGACCTGCTAAGTGCAAGCTACAAAAATTCAGGTCATGTTTTCTGTTTCATTAATAAGCTGCCTGACAAAGCCTTTGCCTGCTGGGGCTCTCTGTTGGGGAATGGGAGTTAGAAAACCCTTAAGGATTTCTCACTGTCATTATGAGATAGAAAAGCAAACAGGCTTCTAAAAGAAAGAAGGCTCCCAAAAGACAGGCTGCCTTTGTGTCCTGATCCCATGAGCAACCAGAGGAGCAGGGAAGTAATGCCATTTGCACGCACAGTCCCAGTAGTGTGGGGTTCAAAAGCTTTTATGTTTCACTAATAGCTGGGCCTGTCACAAAAGTCGATAGAAAGGTTTGCCTTGATTGCAACAGGCAGTGGACCAAAAAATGTTATTCAGACACAGAAATGTTTGTGAAGTTGGTAAGAGAGAGAAGAGCAGTGTGAATTGGAAAGAATACAGGAGAGAGACTCTCTGAAATGCTTTTTTACCAAAAAAACCCCAAACAGAGAAACACTTAGGTTGGAGAAGACGCTTAAGATCATTAAGGGCAACTGTTAACCTATCAATGCCAAATCCACCATTAAACTATGTCCCTAAGTGCCATATTTGTAGGTCTTTTAAATATCACCAGGGATAGTGACACAACCACTTCCCTGGGCATCCTGGTCCAATGCTTTAACTTTACCTTTACCTTTCTTTCAGTGAAGAAATTTTCATAATGTTCACCCTAAACCTTCCATGGCACAACCTGAGACCTTTTCCTCTTTTTGTATTGCTTGTTACTTGGGAGAAGAGACTGACATCCGTCTTGCTACCTTTTGTGTAATTGTAGAGAGCGGCACGGTCTCCCACTCAGCCTCCTTTTCTTCAAGCTAAACAACCCTAGTTCCCTCAACCACTCCCCACAAGGCTTGTTCTCTAGAATCTTCACCAGTTTCACTGGCTACCACAGCTTTTTGGGCCAGTAGCTTCAAGTATTTACTGGAGGTGATTGTTCTTTCCACATAAAACTGTCTCAGAAATCTCCCTGCAGGGGATATCCAAGGTGGTTTTATAGCATGCATTGTTTCTAGGTGTAACTACAGGGCTTTCCCATAAAGGATATAGGGAGGATGGACCTCCATTTACATGCTTCACTAAGGCTGGACTAATGTAAAACTGGATTCTGGAACCAAAGCCTTTTCCCTGTGTGGGGAGTTTGGGTTTGAAATAATTTGAAAAAATTAGCTATTGCTCTTGGCAATGTTGAAGAGGATGCATCTGTATTCTCTAGGCTTGCAGGGTGGTAAATAAAGTGCTGGTAGTGAGGTCATGCTGCCCTGCCTATGGCTGACATTTGGCATTCCAACTTGAGGTCAGCTCCCATTGCCCTGCCCTGTACTTGTTCCTCAGTTACGAGCTGATAAAGCGAGTTTCACATGGAGAACATGGGGGAAGAGATATAGCAGAAAGATCTGAAATGTAACCTGACAGGTCAGTACTATCCAGAGGGTTATAAATATTTCCTTGAGCCAATGGGTGTTTCCAGGTTTGGCATCTTCTTGTCCTGCTGAGTCACTTCTTATGGGAAGTGGGCTTTAGGGATCAGACTGCTTTGTGGCCTCCTCTGTGTTTTCACTACCATGTACCTTGCTCTCTACAGTACTTTTGCCCAAAATGCTAATGTTTTGAAGCAGCACTATCAGCCTCATTCCATGGATACTCAGCTTGCAATGAATGCATTGATTCATAGCTTATTTTTAAAGCCAGAAGGAATTGCTATGCTGATCTGCTCTGACCTCGAGCATGCAGTAGGCACGGGAGTATTTATAGCTCTGTTTACAGCATTCTACTCTGTATACAAGCCAATAAAACCATGTAAAGAGCAGGGTCCCTGCCCTGGTGTAAGTCTGACAGCCACTACAAGCTCAACTGCTTTATTAAGGTATTTCCTTCAGCAGATGGCAGGGCAGACTAGCCCTGCTGATTCCAGAGCATGTCGGCAGGGTCGCACATGCACAGGGCTTGCTGCACATATATCTGAAGCCTGTCTGCAGCAGAAGCAGAAATAAGTCCAGGTGCAAGGTCAGATATCCAGGAAATCCTGGGTATGTGCTTTGTAGTTTCTTAGCCCCTATGCTGAGTCTGTCTTGTATCTTCTCTTGGAGTATCATCTCTCCTCTATTCATATTGAAGCAGTCTGGAAGATGGGTAAGGTCACTGGATAAGGTGGTTGAAATGAGCCTAGGGAATAATAACTTGTAGAGAGGTGCTGGAGAAAAGCAGGACAGAGCCACAAGCAACTGCAGCTGCTACAGCTTTCCTAATAAAATATTTCTTGGTATGCATTCCCTGCTCTGTATAGGGAGTTACAGGCTAAGATACAGGGTGCTCAGGGCACTATGGTGCTTCATATCAGACATGGTGATGAACTGAACTCAAGCACTCCAAGAAGATAAGCTCTTGTATGCATGGAACAATGCTAGAAGTTACCTTGCTTTCCACTCACCAGGTCCTGCCTTCATAACTCCTCCTACGAGAGGCTGAGGGAGCTGGGATTCTTTAGCCTGGAGAAGAGGAGGCTCAGGGGAGACATTGCTCTCTACAACTACCTGAAAGGTGGTTGTAAGCCAGGAAGGGGTTGGTCTCTTCTCTCTAGCAACCAGCACCAGAACAAGAGGACACAGTCTCAAGCTGTGCCAGGGGAAGTTTAGGCTCGAGGTGAGGAGGAAGTTCTTCACAGAGAGAGTCGTTCGCCATTGGAATGGGCTGCCCAGGGAGGTGGTGGAGTCACCGTCCCTGGAGGTGTTCAAGAGGGGATTGGACATGGCACTTGGTGCCATGGTCTAGTCATGAGGTCTGTGGTTGGACTCGATGATCTTTGAGGTCTCTTCCAACCTTGGTGATACTGTGATACTGTGACTCACAGAATGCAGCCATTAGGGTCCCCTTTTATTTCTCCTGTGCTCAATTCTGTTGCCTTAGCCATTGATGTGTGGTGAATGTCCAGCCAGAAACCTGAGCATACATTACCTAAACACATTACCTAGAAAGATGAACTACTCTTGGTTCCTGTTCAGTGTCACATTTATTCAGGTTAGTGCCTCATTAGAGCATTTGGACTGCCAGCATGACACTAGAAGGCCTTATCACTTTCTTTCCATTAAAATAGAATTTGCAATATTTCTTGGAATAAAATTTTAATAGCTAAATTTTGTTATTGTCCTCATTGACATATGTCCCATCAGGTTTGAATTTCCCTGAGGGCCTGCCTTTATCACTAGACTGTGTTTGTGAGTGAACATGTAACTGACTGTAACATTGTACATCCCTCGGATGAAATTCCTAAGAGGGAAAGTAATTGCCCTTTTACATGCAGAAATGGTAAACTTAGGGCTAATGCTTTGATAGTTAAGAGAATCAGTTATCAATATTTCTGCATGGAGGCAGCAGAGCCACTAAGGCCCTTCAACTGTGAATCTTACAATCTTGCTCTTGGGCAAAGTATATACAGTCATCTCTAATCTGCTCCCATCTCTTCTCAAGCAGTGTGAACAAAATGCCTGGAAATGTCGTCATCAGGCTTCAGCTGGCACTATCTCTCCTTCTGCCTGGGTCATTGATCTCCTCATCTCCCCTGCCTTAAAACTCACATCATATATTAATTTGCAGCTCTCTAGTATTGAAGCAGCAGCACTGTACCTTTCTTGCTTGACACCAGCAGTTTTCTGAAGTGTCCTTTACTGCTGCTCTTACAAAGATCTCCTGAATGTGTCTCAAGTGGCCTCCCTGCCTGCTACATAACAGCATGTGCTCTGCAAGCTTTTGTTTCATCACAAGAGAACTTAGCGCTGTTCTGCTTTCAGAAATTGAGTAAGATTCATCCTCCTTCCTATAATGACTCAGTGTGCTGGAGAAATGACTCCTGTCTTGTACAAGCAGCTACCACAGAGCTGTCAGAGCTGTGCCAGTCTCTGCTAGCCACCAGTTGCCCTCTGGAGAGCCCCTTTGCCAGCAAGGAGCTGGGGCTGCTCCACACTCTGGTCTTAGATTGCTAAATATAGAGTCCGTTGATAAATAACATAAATGCATGAAGGGCACAAGAACTACCAGTTGTTACAGAGTTTACTTAGATAATGCACCCTTTTTCTCTGCTCTTTTTCCCCATGTCCACGTGGCCTTTCAACATCATCCTTTGAATTTTGAGTAGATATCTCTGCATACCAAGTTCATACTTAGTTGTCATTGCAAGCGTGTCCAGGATCAGGCCTTCAATTCACCCCAGAGAAATGATTCTGTAAGAGATAAAGTCTTGCCTGGCTACTCACAGATGCTGTGGTCTCTCTCTGCTTGTACTGGTTGAAGTTTATTCCCAGCCCTGGTCTGCTACCATAGATTAATCACCAGGTGCCACTCAGATCTGTTTGCTGAGACCTGTTTGCTGAGCTGAAGCCAGCTTGGGCAACAAAGCCACAAACTTTTGCCTACTGTTGGTTTGCATAGCTATTCCCAAGGGTTTGATCTGGCCAGCAGAAACTTTCCTTATGTTTTAATAAGACTAATAAAGTCCCACCTTCCCTCAACACTTGTAAACTCTGACATGGAAATCAATGCAAGATGGTGAGGCCTCAAATTTGAAACCCTTATTGGTAAATTAATGGTGATCTTGATGGGAATAATTCCATTCAAAGGAAGTGTGAGACTCAAATGAGTCGGTTTCCTTAGGGAATTGTGTCCTTTTATAAAGCTCTTATGATCTTTCTAGAAACCACATGGGCAGTCTCTTTATTTCACAGCCAAATTCCTCATCCTAGGCCTAGAATATGTCCAGAGAAATATTTCTAGAAAATTCTCTGTTATGACTAACCTGGAGGGGGAAGTGTTCTATGCATCTTTCCTGAAACAAAGAGTGTCAGGCTGATCTCTTGTACTAGCAGAGGGGGAAAAAATCTCTTGAAACTGATGTTCACAGTCTGTGCTCAGGGTGAGTCACATGAAAGGCAATTTGAGATAAGCACAGATCCTGCAAGAAAACTACCGATTTTAATCTCTGTACCCCTGCTTACAGGGCCTTCGCTGTAGAAATAAAAGTGCTGTGCTTACTCGTGATATCTCCTTGTTAAAAGATGCAGCACCACCAGCTGCCCTGAGCTTTCTCTCTATGCCCTCACTGTATGTTTTCTTGGGGAGATTTTTTTATTTATGACCTGTTTATAGAGAGTGCTCCATGGTCAGCCTGTCCCAGCTCTCTTGTAGCTGTTACAGCCACGCTATAACCTGTCTTCAGCCACGCTGGCTCTGCAGCAGACTGAACATGTAGTTGCATGTGAATATCACTAGATGTCCTCTACTGCTAAATAGATTGAATATAGCCTGTGCTAAGCACCACACAGAAGTTCTGTGAAATTAATCTCAGATGTTTAAGTAATTTGTGGGCTTTTTATATCTTCATTGTTTCTAGCCCATAGATGCACAACAATATTTTTCATCCATAGTCTGAGGGGGTGATCTGATACCTCTGACTGGACTTAAACCTATTGTATTGATTTTGTGAGATTTAGAGGCATCTAGCACCTCAACTTTTTCCTTTGCAGCTCATTTGAGACTGAGCTATTATGCAGGGGTCAGGCTTTGGTCTCCTTGTGCTCTTCTCCAAATTCTACACCAAAGATCAAGCCTGTGGTGTCTCCCCTGCAGCAAGATCTCATCAGGATGATACATTCGTGCATCTCTGGAGGTTGCAGTCTGGTACGGCTCCCTGCTCCAGCACAGCCCATCTGCCCTCCAGGCAGTGACGCCAGCAGCGTCCTGGGTTAGTTCATGGGAGGGACACCATGTGCCAGCCTCTGCCTCCTCTGCAGTAAACCCTTATCCCAGAATATATGGCACTGGCAGGAACTTCCACAGACAAAAATCTTACCCATTGCCCTATTCCTGAAGAGAAAATGTTGCACTTTTTTTGTGTAAACAGCCCCTGCCTTGCTGCCGTGCTGTGCAAGCCCCTGTGCTAGCAGCTGCCCACTGCAGAGCTCGGCTTGCATGCAACATGCCAGAGGCAGCAAGGGAAGTACCAAAAGGCAGCTGCCAGCAAAACAAGCCAAGAGGCTCATGCTGCATTAACCCACTCAGCTTTAATATGGGATAATAAACAGTCACATTCATCTAGCCCTAATACTGAAATATGCTATACAAATAATGTGTCCTCTTATTTAGAGACAGTTTGCTTGGAGTATAGTCTGACCTGAGCAGCTCAGAAACTGTACGGTCACTTTAATCTGTTAAGTGAAGCTGAAACAGACTGGAAATTTCATGTGCTTAAAGCTGTAGGGAGGGAAATGTTGGCTGAAATTTTAAGGCACTTTTTTCTTTTAGCTTTGTATTGAGTTCCACAGTTTGAAGCGTTGCCCGTCCTGCACTCGCATTACCCTGGGGAGGGCTGGTAAAGTGGGGGTTCTTTGTGACATCGCCCCTGCTGTCAAACTGAACGTAATGTTTTGTTTGAGGGCTCCTTGGGGTGACTCAACAGGATACAAAAAGGTACTTAAATAGGACTTGTATTCTGTAAGTGCTCAACCACAGCAGCAATTCCCCTTTAGCAATGTTGTCAACTAATATGTACCACAAGAAACGTAATGATGCTCAAGATACTGGCTGGAATTGAAAGGATTTCTTGGCTTTCCTCCTTACTTTCTTATGGGCAGGAAGGCTGCTGAGAACTGAGGAATGCTCTGGAGACCCAATGTGCAGGAGTCAGGCCATGAGCTTTTCTTCACAAACGTTACAGACTTTGGTATAAAAAGCATCAGAGGTTTTCAGGATTGGGTGTCTGAATATTTGGCTTGGCTTTGAAATACAGTTTTCTCCGAAGAAGCAGAAACATGACTGCTCTGACCCTCTTTAAGATGTCTAAGTACAAAGCTGTAAGGTTAAAGATCTAAACCTGAAATCTTTGTCCTACCAGTCCCAGGCCAGCTGTCCCCCCAGCATTCAGTGACCACATTTCCACACCTTTGAGTGTATATTAACAATTTGCTGTGTTTTGACACTCACTGAGTACTGCTTACCAGCAGCTTTTCCACTGTCACCCTTGCTTGTGGCAAGACCTACTGATAGCAAAAAAAATATTCCTCACAGCCACCTTCATTGCTGTATTGCATAAAGCTGCTAACAAAGTCCACTTTCAGGAATCTAAGGAGACTGTTTTGTCCCAGAAGGAGAATTTGCAGCCAATAAAGGAGCTGAATTTTGTAGCAAATTCTGTTACCTCAGTCCTGCAGTTAGGCTGGGAAAGCCTATGGGGCTTTTCCTACATACATTTCCCATACCTTAAGACAGAGGGGGTTAGAGAAGAATTTGCAGGGTGATCCAGCACATACATCACAGCCAGGTGTGCTGTGGTTGCTTGCTATGGGTCTGCTCCCTCTCACCTCCTCCATGCTGCTGGACCAATGACTTTGAGACAGTCTGGTATGTTGTTTGTAAATGGCAGTGTGCTCCTCTGCCACTTATGTGGTAAAGACAGAATGGAGGCTTTATCTTGTTTTTTTTGCAGGCCCCAGTGAAGTGACAGGATGCCTCGGGTAGATATTTTCAGGGAATACTGGGGCATACGTAATGCTGATTTGTCACAGGAGGGGAGCTGGGGCTGTTCACTTGCCTGTAAGAACCAATTTGAGTCATATGCATCTGTTTTGCAAATGAGAGCAGGGATGGCCATGAACCAGCAAGGAAAACTAGCAGGTGCCTAAATGGTGCCTCAATGTTGCCCCTTGAGAGGCTCTGGGTGCTTGGCACTTGCCTGTGCACCCTGCAGGATTGTGTCCAAGATGCTCCCATGGTACGACTGAGGGCTGCGGTGGGTTGAAAATTCCCCCTTACATGAAATTTGCCAGACCAGCTCAGTTGGAAGCAAATGAAAAGCTGTATTTACAAGCAAAACTACACTCTACAGTGGAATGCAATTAATATGTACAAAATATACTGTATTTACAATATTTACAGGTATTTACAATTAATAAACAGCACGAGGAACACACACACCCCCTTGGCCAAGGGGAAGCTTCTAGCTTCTCCCTCCCTGCCTCCCTCTTACCCCCCTATACAAAAGGGACAAGAAGCAGAGAAGTTAATACCTGTCACAACACAAACAGTGCAGCCAAGGTCAAGCAGAAGCACGCTAGTATCTCCCAGCCCGAGGAAGCAAGGAGAGATTGTTTTGGGGCAACTAGTTAAGTTCCTTATCTCTCCAATGGGATTATTTAGAACCATCATTGTTTTCCTTTTTATGCCCAATAGTGATTTATTTACATTTTACTACTTTTTGTCAAAGATCTGTGAAAAAAAATTTAAACACATCTCTACTGATACAGATCATTCTCACCTAGCTACTGCCAGTATCTTCTGTGAGAGCACTGTGTGCCAAGTGTATGCACAGAGTAGGACTTCTGCTCCTGTCAACTGCAAGGGGAAGGTGTGGGGTGACAAAGGAGATTGCAGGTGAGGGAAGAAGCACGGCTTTGGCTTTGCCTCCCAGTGCCAAGGGCGCAAAGAAGAGGTGGGAAAAGTAATCACTGCTCAGCTAGGATGAACCATGGAGCCTTAAATACGAATTGTGCTCCCGCAAAGAAGCGGTGGTACTCTCCCCCTCTTCCACATCGCTCCGTGGAAGCTGCACAGACCCCTTTGGCCCGGAGGCTCGCTCCACTCCCTTTTAATCACAAGTTCCCCGAGGTCTGATGTGTCGGGAGGGACAAGGCGAGGCACCGTCCGCCCGCCTGAGCGGCTTAAGGTGCCGCCGTCCGCTCCGGCGGTCCACCTTAACGCGGCGGCGGGCTGCGGCTGCGGACGGTCCCATTGCCGCGCCGGGGGTCGGTGGGCCCTGGGTCCCCCGGGAGCCGTGCCGCCGCCCCGCGCCCGCCGGATAGCGGCAGAAAAATGAGTCGAAAGTGATAAATACGTCGCCGTTACCGAGTCCCGGGTGATGGTTGGTCCCGGCCGCCGCTGAACAACCCACGCCGGCGGCGCACGGCCCGGCCCCCGCCGGCGGGGCCGGGCTATTTATAGCAGTCGCCGCGGCGATATAAGGGATGGTAGGGTGCGTGCTCCCTGCCGTGGCTGCCGGGCTGGGAGCGGGTGGGGGCTAGCGGCCGGCGGTGCTGCCCGGCCGCGGGCAGCTCTGGGCGGGCGCTGAGGGTGCGGTCCCGGCCCCGGCAGCCCGGGTGAGCGTGACTTGGAGGATGGGGGCTTGGAGTTGGGTGGTGCTTTGAGCAAGGAGGCAAAACCCAAGCAGCAAACCCAATAATCGCAGTTTGTTTCGCTTTTTCCCCAGCGAAGCAGAAGGGTGCAGCACAGCGCCGGGAGGAGCTAGGGCGCTTCACTGCCTGGGAATCTGGCGGGAGGGTGGACTGCCGTGACACCCTATAGTAACCGTGGCAGGGCTTTCCCGGCTCCTCTTCCCCCAGTAATTCCTGCTGAAATGCGGTGCCCCACTCTGGCATGAGCCCCACCCACCCCCATCAGGAGGAGCGCTGCCCAGGCACCGCCACTTTCCCTGGCCGGAGGTCGGTGTTGGAAAGAAAGAGCTGTCGCCGCGAAGCCGCCGCTCTCAGCAACGTCAGCCGCCGGGCTCGGGACGGTACGGTCGCTCTGTGCCGCGGATCTCACTGCGCGACGGCGGTCGGGGGTTTCGGTGTCTTGGGGGTTTCTTTCTGTCTCTGTCGAACGCTTGGGAAATGGAGTAATAGAGAGCAATGATTGGACCTCTGTGGGTTTCATCTCTTCTCCTGGGCGCGTGATGGGGCGGGTCGGGGGGTCACCTAGAATTATGCTATGTGATGAAAAGTATTTCTAAAGGGATTACTGGATTTTTGTTGTGCCTGCGTTTTTTTCCACCCACCAGATTCAGAGCCACGCCAATCTTTTACTTTCCCACCTCTTGCGTGTTCTGTGTATTGCAAGATTTCTTATCTTGCATTAAAACTGCTCCTGGACCGCTGGATACTTTGTGAAAGCTTCCAGATTCATGTAATAGAGTTATTGATTAGTCCTTTAGAAGAAAGATATCGATACTATCTTTAATTACAAAGAAACAAGGAGAGGAGGAGGTACTTTCTTTTCTGATTTTTTTTTTTTTTTTCTGCTTTAAGAAAACTAACTGGACCACAGCTGAAGGACAAGGATTTTTCAGCTCGGGTGCTTGGGATTTGTGGGGATTAGAAAGAAAACTCGCTAACTTTTTAAATCTTGTTTTTTAAGTGGTTCAAGAGCCCAAGAAATAGTGGTTATAAATCCCTGCTTCCCAGAGAGAAAAGCAAAGGCATTCTGGCTGCAAGTTGATCAAGTTGACAGACTTTGGATGGACCAGTTTCAGCATCCTGCTCTTGGTTGCACTAGTAACAATTCCTGTCAAGGAACATAGACTTTACACTGTGGCAGTTTGGAGTAGAGTCTGTGGTGTTGTAAGAAGAGCAAAGTGCACAGTGGAATCCTGACACTGTGAGTTTTTTCCCCGGCACAGGTAGCTGCAGCCCCTCTGCATCCCACTAGTTGGCACTTCACAGTGTTTGCTGCCTAGTGTTATGAAAGTGTGAAAAATCTAAGCCGCTAACTCCTTAGGTAGCTTAAACAACCTAAGTTTGAATTTTGGTGGCAAGCTTGAATGGATGCTGTTGACTGAAAATTTCCTGTTTGTCTTGTCTCAAAACTGTTGTTCGTACAGTAGCTGGGACTAAGAACAAGCACCTCCAGGTCATACCTGGATATAGATGTGCTTTCTGAAATGTCACTATGAAATTATCTGGTCAGCTTTCAACACAAGAGAGGTGCATTTCAAAGTCTTAAGACTGCATGAGTCAGATGTTGTTTTTCTTTGTGAAGACTGGTTGTCTGCTGCTCTGAACCTGTTAGGGGCATTGCAGAAAAAGGGGTCTATTAACTGAAAAAAAAAATAGATAAGAGAGAGAACAAGGGTGTGGTAAGGAAATTATAGAAGTAATAGCTTAAAAAAAAAACCCCAAACTTGTAACACAGCTTTGGACTAATAGGATTTGTTTCTATGTACTTGAATCTGAAAATACAAAGCTGACAGCATCTCTTTAAAAAATAGGTGTTCTTCATGTTATAGTTGTGTATTGATTTGTTTGACTTCCTTGGATTTTTTCCCTCCATTCCAGAAGATACCCCATACAACAGTGCGTCGCCCAGATTAAAGGGCCAAGCATGACTCCCAAACCAGAGCAGCTGCACCAGGGTCAGAGCTGGCTCAGCCTCTGTTTTCGGATGATATGAACGGTAGTTTCTATTTTTTTAAGTCTTTGGTAGGTGAGTTTGCTACCTACTCTTAGGTAGAAAGAGTTTGCATTCTTCATGGGGGAGTTTTTGACGTGTTGCATTGGTTGTTTTCTCTTAAACTGAGACTGAGGCTAACAAAATGGAGAAATAGAACTGTATCATCTAATGGTTAAAGAGGAGTATTTTCCTTAAACTTGGTACTTGGGGAGACATGGTATTTAGGGACTGTAAGGAGGAGGATGAGCCCTGTACATGGCCTGCTGTTGTCATTGGCAAAGTAGTACATGAGGGGAGCATAAGGACAGGTGAACACAGGGAAAATGAATGTGGTGAATCGTTATCATTGACTTCGTGCTGAGGTTCATTAGACGTCTTATCTAACTGTGGACAGAAAAAATGTCCTGTACCCAAGACCTGTATGGCCCTTTAGCTTACATCATGTGCTGCCAGTGGTGTTTCTGTGTTGAGACCATGAAGGCAGAAACTCTGCTTCCTTCTGCTTTTAGTTCTGGAAAGCACCTTGAGAAAAGGTGTTTGGCTTCATTCATTTCTCCCCTTCTCTTCTTATCTTCCTTCTTTGTGTGTGAAATGTTTTTTTGTGACAGGAGTCAAGCTAAGAGCCTCTACTTGCCTCCTGCAGTTGCCAGGCTGGGCATTCCCACTGACCATCTGGGTACAGTTGAGTCAATTCATTAGGATGAATCAGCCTGCCCTGTGAAGGTTTTAGGCTCCAGAGTTCATCTTGACCACTCTGCATTTGTTTTTGCTTGGATGGTTGCCATGCACTACTCCAGACATGCTGTCTCTCATGGTAACTCCTCATTCCAGCCTTGCTCAACCTTTGCAGCCTTCCTGGGGGATCTGGTGCAGTGTGGTGCCCTTATGCCTGAGATCTGCCTTTGTCTTTGTGTTGTAACTTTTCAATAACTGCTCATCCCTTTACCTCTTACATCTGCAGAGGAGGCAGCAGGAGGGATTGTACCTCAGCACAGAAATGTGCAAGCCTTCAATGCAGAGGGTGCTCCAGACTCTGGAGAAGGAGAATATTAACATGAATCCACAGGAATGAGGAGGGGAGTGTTTTTGCATTGCGACAGTGTTTTGCATAAGATTTTACTAATGATTTTACTTATTTATGTATAAGTAGATTGGGGCTGAGGGGACAGATTCGATATGGAAAATGTGAAATTTTTCGGGCTTCCAAGAGAATACTACAGACAGGGCTAAGGAAGAGAAGTGGTGTTAAAAGATATGTAAATGTGTCTTGCAAGTGACCTTTCAACGATCAACAGTATTATTCTTGGTGTCTGATGTACCTAACTTTAACTAAGTATAAAGCAGAAGGGGTTGGGAGAATTTGGTCCAAGTGAAAACAGAATGAGCGTGGGACTGCCAGATGGGAGGAACGTTAGCCCACTCCTTGGTGGAGTCATTACTTCTTTCTCCTGCTCTTGCCTACAAGAAAAACTTGGCAGAAAACACTTAGTGGGGAGAAGAGTACAGCCTTCCTGATCTGCTTGAATGGCGCTGGCTGTATTTTATTTCATGGAGAAACAAAGGTCCAGCGCTCCAGTGAGTCACTATGTTTGTATCCAATGTAAGTCTAGAGCATGTCCAACAACTTCAATAACATCTGCAATAAGCCACAACTGGCTCTTTCTGAACAGAGAGGAGAAACGAACAGCTGTAACTTCAGATGTTGCATTTTTTGGTATATTCATTCGTTTGAGATTTATGACATTTATTCTCCATTTGAGAACAGTGTGGCTCAATCACTGATCCGTGCATGCATGTATGTGTGAGAAGATGTCAGTGGAGGAGTAATATGTATGGAAGTATTGCACAGAGATATGGCAAACTGCTTTTAGACGATGAAATAATTGTATAAAAACGTCTCCTGAAATAATGATTGAGGTTGAAATAATGATTGAAGAGGTGAGGGCAGAATTGGGGGAAGCTAACAATATTTTTAAGCAGTTTGCTGTACTTTTAGTACTTACTACTGACTGCCCTGCTAATTTTACTGCTTCAGACACTACCTCTTCAATATGTGGTGGTTAATGCTGTACAGGCATAGAGGTTTCATCAGAGAAAATAGTCCAATGGCTGGAGCTAGCTGAGGAGATGGGAACCCTGTCCCCAGGTACCATCTCTGTCACAGGCTACTCAAAGATAGGTAGGCTAATGTCAGCAGCTCTTACAGACACCTATTAACTGTGAATTTCCCTCTCACTGAGCCCACATTTCTTTTTTCTAACATGAGGTAGTAGAAGTTTCTTCTGTGTGAAGTATGTTGGGAGCATAAATATAACATGCTGAAAAACTTCAGAAGGCATCAAAGTATCTGAGATACTGGTATTGGATCCCTTTTTCTGTTGCTTCTCTTCTGGACTGAGGTTTTTCATTAATTTTTGACTAAATCTTGGTTACCTCAGAAGTTGTTTGCCATGGATGGGTTTGAGGTTAAAATCTTTAATTACTTTCTTCTACTACTGTTAGAGAGCAGCTAAAAAGTGTTCTAACACCACTTCATCGTCTCCTAGATAATGCCTGTTTTGCCTTCTTTTTCAGATCTGCTTCTGGAAAAAATGTTGTACCAAGTGTGTAACTTCCTGCAGTGTGGTAGAAATGGTTGATACTTTCTTCATCCCCCTCAGCCCTCCACTATCTAAGCCTTCTTTGTTTCTCAGATTCCATGTTGTTTCACTTTTGAATGTGAAACAGTTCTTTATCCCTTATTAGCTTGCTAAACTTACCTTAAGTGTTGAGCTTTTAATTTCATGGAGGGGAAAATCTGTGAATTTTCCCAAGGGTGGGGGAAATGCTTCTAAATGGCTTACTGATCTCTGTGCTCTCTGGTTATTGTCAACTTACAGTTTTAGGTCTAGAGATGAGCATCACTAAGGACTTCCTGGGGACTATTTTACATTTTACTGGTGACGTGTAATGGTCAAACATGGTGAGCCACTGGTTTATGTAGTGGCTGGTGCTAGTCCACTTAAGACCAAACAGCTGCCATAAGTTTCACAGAACCAACAAGGTTGGAAAAGACCTCAGAGATCATCAAGTCTAATCTATCACCCAACACCTCATGACTAAACCATGGCTTCAAGTGCCACATCCAATCTTTTTTGAACACCTCCAGGGATGGTGACTCTACCACCTCCCTGGGCAGCCCATTCCAATAGCCAATCACTCTTTCTGTGAAGAGCTTTCTCCTCACCTTGAGCCTAAAGCTCTCCTGGTGCAGCTTGAGAATGTGTCCTCTTGTTCTGGTGCTGGTTGCCTGGGAGAAAAGACCAACGCCCACCTGGCTACAACCTCCCTTCAGGTAGTTGTGGACAGCAATAAGGTCTCCCTGAGCCTCCTCCAGGCTAAACAATCCCGGCTCCCTCAGCCTCTCCTTGTAGGGCTTGTGCTCGAGGACTCTCACCAGCCTTGCTGCCCTTCTCTGGACACATTCAAGAGTCTCAATATCCTTGTTAAATTGAGGGGCCCAGAACTGGACACAGTACTCAAGGTGTGCACTCAACAGTGCTGAGTACAGGGCCAGAATGACTTCCCTGCTCCTGCTGGCCACACTATTTCTGATGCAGGCCAGGATGCCATTGGCCACCTGGCCACACTGCTGGCTCATGTTCAGCCAGCTGTCAACCAGTACCCCCAGGTCCCTTTCTGTCTGGCTGCTCTCCAGCCACTCTGACCCCAGCCTGTAGCGCTGCATGGGGTTGTTATGACCAAAGTGCAGCACCTGGCACTGGGACTTGTTAAATGCCATTATGTTGGACTCTGCCCATCTGTCCAGCCTGTCAAGGTCCCTCTGCAGAGCCCTTCTACCCTTTTAACAGATCAACACCTGCCCCAACTTGGTGTCATCTGCAAACTTACTAATGGTGAACTCAGTCCCCTCATCTAGGTCATCAGTAAAGATACTGAATAGGATTAGGCCTGACACTGATCCTTGGGGTACACCACTAGTGACTGGCCTCCATCTGGATGTGGCACCATTCACCACCATTCTCTGGGCTCGGCCCTCCAGCCAGTTCCTAACCCAGTGCAGAGTGCTGCTGTCCGACCCACAGGCTGACAGCTTGGCCAGGAGTTTGCTGTGGGGGACGGTGTAAGGCCTTGCTGAAGTCCAGGTAGACTACATCCACAGCCTTCCCCACATCCATCAGGTGGGTCACCTGCTCATCGTCTCCAGTGAAAATGACTACAACTGCATCAGCTTGCAGTCACTTTACAGCTCCCTGGGCTGTAGGTTAACCTCACTAAATGTCTCCTGGGGTCAGGTTTCTTATGCTTGTAGATGAAAATAAGTCTTGGTGTGTTTCTGATTTACTGGAGTGTAAATAAAGCAAGAAGGCCTTTTGCTTAGAGGCTCACTCATCAGCATATATTAGTAACGCTCATCAGCTTTTGACTGTAACTTTGATGGCATAATTACTCTAAAAGGGTAACATATTCAAAACTACCTGTGTGACTTTGGGACTTAGATTCCTAAGAGTCTTAGTCATTGTTTTAAACAGGAATTGGCTTTTTAAGCCACACATACTCTTGGAATTTTAAGAGAAGGCTTCTGTTATCATGTCTTTAAAATGACAGATTCGAGGCAGCTCTGCCACTTATTTCAGACACTAAATAAGGAGCCTGAAGAAACAATAGAAAAATACAGTGGAAAATAGCTTCTCATGGGTAATCTTACTAGAGAGGTCCAAGGTGTAAAAATGCCTACTCTTCAGTCACCTGACAGCAGAATGGATGTGAGCATATATTTTTCAGCTGTGTCTTTAGGGCAGCTGGTAGGATGATTGATGTCTCGTCTGTCACTGCAGAGAGCAAAACATTCTTTTCTCCAAATGTGATTTGGTGTACTGAATTCAAACAACTTGTGACTAGAAGAGTGCGAGTCACCAGGGCAAACATAGTTATCAAAAGAAACAGATAAACTAAGAAAACAGTTTTGCATACTCTAAGTTTGTGTAGGTAAGACTTTAATTCGGCACCAGTCTTAGGTTTCTCTTTGAGCTGTGATGGACTAGTCTTGGTACTTGTGCAATTTTAAAAACATTCCTGTAACATCCGTAATGAAATATTTATTTTACAATATAACTATGAGAGAGGACATACTATTTATCTCACTATCTCCCCTTATAGCTGGAGAACTGAAGTATTTATTAAGGCTAAGCACAGCACAGTCTCACACAGCAAAGTCTGCAGCAGGACAGGCAGGAGGGTGCTGAAGCTGGGTTTCAGTTCCATGAAAACTACCAAGCTCTGGTCCATGCTTTTCCCATTATGTTCCTCCTCAATGATTCTGAGGCAGCCTGGGGCATATCCTTGGCTAGACAAGGTGGGAGTTTGGCTTTTCTAAGAAGGAAAGCTCAGGCCTTGTAATGGAGGGAGGAATTTGATGTGTGTCTGGAGGATGATGGGAGCTGGGGAGCATCCCACAGCTAAATATGCCACCACTATTTAGTGGGTCACAACTTCCCCAGTGCTGGCACAGGCTGGTTCACAGCTATCAAAACTCCATTCCTTTCAGTAAATCTCTGCTCTTCCTGTACCCAGAAGCAGTTCTGCTCTTTTTAGTAAAGTTGATATGAGTGGCTGGGTGGATGAAGAAGCCTTCTGCCCAGCTGCTGACTCCACAGCTGCTGCTACTGTGCTGTGTCCTTGTGCTGTTTGGGCACCCTGATGGAGGAGAGCTGCCTTTGCTCATTCCTGGCCTTGTCAGTGGCACCAGTGTTTTGCTTTGGGGGCAGGAAGCTGTCATAAAGCCAGCAGGAGGAATTTTTTTGTTTGGTTGCATGGTGAACAGTAACACTATGAGTTTTATTGCTCAGAATCTATCCACATTTATAGGATGCTATGTTTAAAAAGGAGAAAAATGAGTCATGGGGAGCCATGCTAATGCTAAGTATGTCTACCTTTTGTGAGGCTGAAGGCAGCAGGAGTTGAGCAATACTCTTGTGGAGTGTCTAGGGGATTTATGTATCAAACTGAAGTCCACTGTAAGTCATGCTGTGCCCTGCTTGGGCCCCATATTGTGTGCCTTTTGCTGGTTACAGTTAAAAAACCTCGGAGTGCTCAGTGCTGTCAAATTCCCTGGGCTTGGGTGGGACTTCACCGAGCCGTAGGCTGCAGCAGAGATCTTATCCTCCCAGGGGTTACTGCTCCTCTGTGGGAAAGTCACACCTGGGTCAGAGCTAGGGGAGGGATGTCCTTGTACTTCAGGCTATGACTATGGCACTATGGGAGCAGATACCTCCACCCCAAGAGCAGGTAGAGCTTGGGCAAGTCTTGGCTTCTGCTTGCTCCTCTACAAGAGCTGTAGTCCCAAAGGTTGAGGTCTCCTGTGGTACAAACTGTTGGACCTGCTAGGGGACACAGGGATGACAGGGCTTGGATACTTTCGGTTGTGGCATCACTTTTCAAGTGTCTGCTTGCCAGTACTGCCCAGCTGAGATTACAGGCAGAGAAGACTGGAACTGGGATTCCACTGCTGGGTGGGCAAGAACACCCAGATAGCACAATGTGCCTGGAAAATGCAGATTTGCTATCAGCCAAGGTGCTCTGCAGCTTCTCCATTTTGCCCATTTATTTGAGACAAGGAGTTTTCAAAGTGAGAAGAAAATTATTCAAGTGAAATCTTCAGGTTTAGTGAGCTTTTTGTTGTTTGGTTATGGGCTTTCAAGAATTGGTTAAATCAGTATGAAAATGAGTTATGTATGTTTTTGAGGGGTATACTGAAAACCAGAAAAGGCTGTAAGAGTGTAAGGCTGATTCTGGTTTGTAGAAACATATTTGTTCATCTTGTAAATGTAAGAGTGGTTTAAAAACATTTGAATGAGGATCTGTCAATTGTGCATTGCTGGAAGCACAAAGCCTAATGATGAGTCTGATATACAACATCTGGATCAAAGACCCTCCCAAGCCAAGTTAAAAGGGTGTTAATGAACATTGTTGTAGTGGGCATACCATTTTTTTTCTTTTAATTGACTAGCCTTCTACTGTGTAAGGATAGTAAAACAGCCACTGTAGCATGTCTCTAGGTACCTGGTCACAAAAAAAGAAAGCATTGAGAATTTTCTTCTATAAGCTTGTGAGCCTGTGATACAAATTCTTTACCAGTTGATTGTTGTGGCAGGGAAAGACTCCCAAAACACTGTGAAATGACAGAAGGGAAGATGCAGATGGAATTTAATCTTCCAGGCACATCCAGACACTGTTATCAGGTCTGTCATCTGTATTTAACATACCCAGATAGCTCCTGAGTGGTCTGCATAGGCAGCTGGCAATTTAGTAGAGATTGTGATCTTCGGAAAATATGTAGTTGATGTCTTGTGCAATACTTGGTATGGAAGTATCAGAGCCACCGCTCTAAGTATAAGACTTGCCAGGTGGGGAACATCTATCTATAATAACTTGGGAAGGAGTTATTTGGTACCTAGCTCTCAGTCCCAGAAAGAGTCATGAAGGACATTCACAGAACTTGTGCTGTAAGGTGAAAGACTGGGAAGGGGGAGATAACAGAGAGAATCTCCCTTTGTCTCAGTAGTGTTCGCTGCTGAGGTGGTTGCAGGCTGGACATTGGTGGCTGCTGGCATTTGGTGGGGACAAAAGTCCCCAGCTAACTCCAGAGGTCAAGCAGGAAATATGCCCTAGAGTTCTAGGAAAACCATGAGCTGTTGTGAATTGTTCTTGTGAGACCAGAGTGCAAAGTACTGCTATTGTAGCTCTCAGAGGAGTGTGTGATCTTACTGCAAGGTACGTGTTTAGCCACCAGTCTACATTTGGCATAACCATCCTTAAAGAAGAAGCGGGTGTGACATGAGCCCATCCTGTCTGCACCCTGCTGCTCTTTTGTCTGAGGAGACCTTGGTGGTAGCTGGTGAAGGATTGTAACTGCATTAAAAGTGCAAAGGTTACAATGAGCTGTAGTTGCAATGAGTTGCACCTGAATGAGCGCTTGCAGGTGTTCCTTCAGACATGTTTGGGATGCTTTTCAGATTTAACCTGCAAACAGGCAAAATACCACACATGAGGAGGTGACTGGACCATTTGCTTTTCTTGAGGTTTGATCTAGTCTGAGGAGATACTGAATACCCTTAAAATGCTCTATCAAGCACTGTTTCCTCTGTTCATTCTGTAAAAGGGCTCTATGCAGCACAGAGATGCTGCTAAGGTGCTGCATTGCACCCCTGCCCTGTGTGCAGCAAGTGCCTTGTTACGTGAGATTTACCTGTGGAGTGTTAAATCCATCTTCAAAAGTTTGGTTTGGACAGAACACACGTGGAGTATGGGAAGTTTTTCCTTTTCAGCAAATCAGCAAAGTTGGCTAAGGGGACATATAATTTCTTATTCTTTTTGCAGTGTAGTGGTCTGTTTAATTAAGCATCTGGGATTTGAATTATTAAATAACAGAACAGATTCAATCTACTTTTCTGTAAGTAAAGATCTCCAGTAACCTATTTTTATTCCTTGAATTTTTCAATTATGAGCTACATAAACTCTTTGAACCTCGGGAGAATGACTTGCTGGATCCAGATGGGCAGAGAAATACAACTCTTATTCTAAGGTCTCCTGAGCACAGCAAGTCACTCCCTGTTGTTTACATACCAGCCTCAGAAGAATATGGAAATAAATGTTAGGTTGTCGAAGCAAAGCAGAAAATTGTATTTTCAGGCATATCCTGTGTTGAAGCATCTGTTCAGTTTTGTGCAGTGTGAGAATAAATCCTTTTGCTGCACAGAACACTGGGAGCAGTTCTCTGCTGTGGAAGTTTTGGGGTAAAAAATAATGGAGAAAAATAACAACAGTTGCAGTTTCATGGGCTTGCAAAGAGGTGGATGGGCCTAGCTGAGAGGTATGAAACAATAAAGAGAAGTTGTCTTAAGCCAAAGTGATGAAGGGTTTCTGAACTCAGGAGTTGGACAGAGGTCTGCCACTTCCAGGTAGTGAATGAGGAGCTGGGGAAGGAGGTGAGGAAGTGCCTGCTGCTGTACATGGTGGGGCAAGATGTGCAGGCAGATGTGGGCAAGGTGTCCTCATAGGCAGCAGGAGGTGAGTGACTTGCTGACAAAGCTGCTTGGACCCATAAGCTCCTGAAAAGCCTCCCATCCTCAGGAGTGCTCCAGCTGCCCAAACCCTCCTGACCCCAGGCTAATGTACTCTCACTCCTGTTTGAGTCTGATGCACTTCAAAAGCTTCGTTGAGCAGAGGGGTGGGTGGACATGGTGGGTGGAGCTGATGACCCAAAATATCATTTCCCCTTCCTAAGGTTGGGCGTATACCAAACTTGTGTCTCTCTGTGGTAAAAGAATATGAACCAAAAGTGCTGAGAGATGCAGTGGTTAAATTGAAACATGCTGTGGCAAGATGAAAGTAATCTTGTCCCTTAACAGCCCTTAGTGCTTTGTTTGTTTTTTTTTTTCTTCCAAGTCACTTCAATCCATACTGTCTATATCTGTGTTTTTAATAGAGAGATTTTCATATGCAGAAACATGTCAAGACACCATCAGGGTAAAACATCCCATGCTGTGTTACAGCTCATGTTAAAACCAGGATATCTACTTGCCATCCATTCAAATTTTACTTTTTGTGATCACTGTAAATGTACTGAAACATGTGTGAAAGACCCTTAGATGGAGTGAATGTCCCTTAAGGAGAACCCAGCATCTCAAAGAAGGGCCATAGCCAAATTTCTTGCTCTTTCTGTGAATCTGGTATGTAAAATGTGATGCAAATGAAATATTTACCTGAGCTGTCAAGAGTAAGGCTAGCATCTATGCTTGGTGTTTAAAGATAATGGCACTATACAGGCATTGGAATGGTATGTGAGTTCTGCTGTAATGTCAGAGCAGCACACCACTGCATCCCACTATTTTTGAGAAAAGAGCTTGATATCTTCACTGTGTTGTGACTTTGCAGCAGGATAACTGCTTCACAGTTGTGGGGTCAATGGAAATTTAGAATGGATCTTCCTGGGCTCAGATGGCAGAGTCTAAACATTTCTGCTAAACTTCTCAGCCAAGGTCTACAGGGGAGTGAAATTCAGGAGAATCTGAACTAGGAAACCTCTTCAAATGGGAGACTACAGTAATTGAACCAAAGCACTGCTCTGAAAGAGCTAATGAAGGGCCAAGGATCCTTCTTTTAAAGTAGGTCTTGACTTAACCTCAGTAGTCTAGATGCAAGAAACTTTGTTTAGTTACTTTTCTTTGTTCAGTTTGTGCATGGTCTTACCTGTGGAACTATTCTTCCCAGTACCCATAGAAGTCCTGTACAATTGTGGGAGCCATTGCTCTGTACCACTGTAGGTATAACTGCACATAGTACCACTCACATTTAAGGAAAAGAGTGTGTCCAGCCCCAGTAAGAGATGAGCAATGTGGTGATATCAGTGTTTAACCATTGTTTTGTCCTCTTACCTTTTCAAAAGTCCTTATCTGCCCCTTTGCCAAGACTGAGTGGTACATTTGTCTGTGCAGGGAAGGGGGTCTTGGGTGGGTCAGCTGTAGTCCAACACACGTCCTCATCTTTCTTGGACAGCATTCCTTTGGGGAATTTGACTTGCACAGTTTCTGGAAATCTGTTAGTGCCAGACCAATGGTTAGACAGAAGGCATCATCTTTGTAGGAAACTGGGAGGCTGAATACCTTTAAGGCTGACTTCTGAAATTAGTAAAACTTCCATGTGAATCTGGAACCGGTTTATAATGTAAAAGCAGAAAATGTTTCTGTTTGGTGTGTGTGAAAGATGCTTTTTGGCAGTGGCAGCAGAAGGTATGCTTATCCCTTTTCCCTTAAGCAGAGAGAAATTTTCTTTTCTTCCCCCTTTTTCCCAGTTTATTCTTGATGGGGGTTATCTTTTCCTGACGTTGTGAGTAGATTACTGATCTGATTGCACAGAAGTAGTGGTAGTTGGAGCCCTGCTGTTGCCTTGTTCATCAGAGGTGCTTCAGAAAAGCACAAAACACTTTTGAGGTCTGATTTCCCATAGCATGCTAATCCAGTGAAGTGCTGTAGACTCACTTGCTGGCGCTGTTTAGATCCATAATGCAGCACCACCTGCCAAACCACAGGGCATAATGCAAGTGTTAATGAATGTACATATATACCCTCCTACACAGCTGCAAGCTGAATGGCTTAAAAGTTAAGGCAGAGGGCTTAGACTGAACATAGAAGGAATCAGGCTTAGGGTATCTTGATGCAGGTCTGTGCTGAAACTAGGGAATGAAAAGTGGCTACAAGGGTCTAAAGTTGGGTCAACTGACCCAAAGGGTGCTTTCAAAGGTGCGTTGGTTTTCAGCTGCTGCTCTCTGGTATATGTTATCATTGACTTGTGACACCTGAGAATAAACCTGAGCATTCAACAGCAAGTACAGATACTGAGCAGTACTGGGTAGGAAGCTGGTACTTATTTTTCCAAAGGGATATCCTCATGGGATGCTTCTCTCCAATGCTGACAGCATAAATAATAGGAGGAAGGACTTGTCATACATGGGTAAATTCTGTTCCTCAAGAGTGGTTTAGCCAGTTGCCCACTGGTCTGAGTGTCAAGGTATGTGCCTTCCACTGGAAAGGCTTGCCCAGGTTGATAGGGAGCAGGAGGAGGACAGCAGGGAGGGAACCAAGAGCTGAGGAGATTGCCAGAGAGGAGGGCTGGGAAGAGGCACTGGGGCAGGTTTGGCATGTGACTGGGACACTGGCAGCATTACCCACCGTGGCTTTGGGAAGCTGTGCATCACCATGTGTAGGGCAGAGGATGAGTCCATGCAACCCTCCCCCTGGCTCCTGCTCCTCACTCCGGTACCCAGGCCTAAGCTCTGCCCACCCTCCTCTTTCAGACAAGCCCACTGGATGTGCCAAATACAAGTCACCTCCCCAGCACATAGCACGTAAGTAGGACACTCATGGTTTTGGCAGGCACTGTAACAATCCTGGAAAAAATTACTGTTATGGGTCCTGCGCCAGTGATGAGATCTTGGAGTCTTCCAAGTGACAGAGTAATGACATGGACCCAGGAAATGCCTGGAAAATAGCCTTTTATGAGGTTCTGGGAGTTACAGTCATTAAATTCTACTTAAAATCTACCAAGTGTCTATTTGGGTAAACCTGAGAGATGGTGTTTATGTGAATCTGGGAGAGGGCTGTTCCATTGTCTTCTGAAGTCCATGCTGGTGAAGATCTAATAAAGTTCCAGTGTCACAGTCTGGCAAATATTGTACTTTTCTGAATAATTAGTATTAAATGGGTTTTAGGGAGCTAGGGCTGTCCTTGACCTAGGAGCTTGACCTGCCCTGGAGGACAAAAGTGTTGCAGAAACATCTGTGTTGCTCCGTAGCACACAGGTAATTCCAGGGAACACAGAGACGAAGAAAGGGAAGGAGTGATCTGTGTGTTTTTCCATAGGATATGGACAACAACGGTCTTTTTGCTTAGAGAAGATATAGTCCTGAGTCAAGTTTTGGAGAAAGTCTGCAGTTAAGGCACTAGGTTTGGAAATAGCCTGGAGATCCCCACTCTCCTCATCTTTCTCTGCCTCAAAAGAGAGAGTATCAGCCTTGAGCTTGATAGGATTCACCCATTCCCCTGTGAAAATGTTCTTACCAAAGACTTACAAAGCCTTCAGCTCTTTACTTCTGTCTGAAGGGGTGCAAAGTGTGTTTGCCAAAGGGAAGGGAGTGTTTAAAAAGCTGTTTACATCCTGAAAGACATCAAGTGGCAGCACCAGAGATATAAAAATCATGAAATGCCAAATTGAGCCTGACTGGAAGACAAATTCAGAGCCAAATACTGATTGACTGATTTGCAGGAGGGTGACTGGAATGAGATGGCCATAAACTGTCCATGGCCATTCTGTCCATAGGTGCCATGAAGTCTCTGCCAGCCTGCCCTGTGCGTGGCTTGATGTCCATAAGGCTACAGCCCAATGAGCTGTCAAGGAGATAGGTGGAGGGGTGGGTGCTCAGTGCAGTTAGGATGCTAATGAGCATCCGAAGGGGAAGGCAGGATAGAGCTGTGAGGATAGTCTGTGTTGGGCAGTTCTCAGCACTGTTCCATGCTGCAGTGGACCACTTTTGCCTGGCCAAGGACGGGAGGGCTGTGCCATCCGCATTTGTCTGTGCCACCAGCAGCAGGGCCACATGCAGGCAGCAGAGCATTTGGCTGCTAACTGAGTGGCTACAGCACTGGGCTATTGCTTCAGAAACCTTGCTGAGGAGTATTAAGAGCAGCAAAATCACTGGGGGCAGTGGATTTGGGGTCTTTTCACTGGTGTGTCAGCAGGCTGGGATGTGTAGGAGGGAAGCTGCCCATTTCCAGGGATTGTGTGAGCAGGAAGGGCAGCTATTGGAATTCGAAGCCGCTTCCTCCATTGTAAATTTGTTCTTGCTGAGTTATCTCTGGCTGGGCAGGGCAGGGGAACATCTTAGCTATCTGATTTTTCTTGCTACAGTATGTTTAGGTCAGCTTCATTGGTTCCATGATAACACAGGAGAGGCATTCTTGGCCACACAAGCAAAGAATTTTTAAGAGTAGTACAGGAATCCGTCATCCCCTGATGTCTCCCAAGAGCTTTGGAAATAAATGAGTAGGGAAAGGGGTAGTGGATTTAAACACACAAGAAATTATGGGAGTAAAAGTAGCTGAGCCATCTGCTTCCTCAGGCCTCAGTTCTGTGAGGGGTGCCTTCATTTCATGTCTTGGCAAAAGGCTTGGATCAACCTCCAGTGGACACCCCTAAACTGACAGCCACACAATTTTAATCAAAATCTGAAAGATGCAGGAATGACTCTCATGAGCTACTTTCTCATCACATATCTAGGTTCTCCTACAAAACTGGTAATGGCCTGAATCTGACTTAGGTGTTGCTTAGAAAAATAAGAATAATCTGGCTTCTGCCTCTGACTGTTGGCTTGTCAGAGAGACAGGAATCTTCTTACCTATTCTGAAAAGGACACTGCATCACCAAGAGGAGCAGACTGAAGATTAATGGAGTTGTTGTGGAAGGTAGAAGAGGAGTTGGAGGAGGAGGGAAGCAGAATTTGTTTCAGATGGCATCTGTCAATATGATTGACTTATGCTGTGCTGCATTTACAAACAGATCAGGGCACAAACAAGTACATGCTTCCAAGTAGGTAGGAGCAAGCCCCCAGCCCAGCCTGGCCATGGAAAAGCTGCTGCTGAGTGCTACAGAAAGGGCTTCTTAGTGCTCAAGGATTCACAGCGGGTAGTGACAAGAGGCCACCTACCACCTAAGCTATTTCTATTATTTGTTCAGACTATAATTCCATGTTTCCTAAAATAACTACTGAGTGTTCATCAGTCAGCTACTGCCTTGAGCTGCCTTTTGTGTGAATCTCAAGTGCTTCATTAATCCCCTGGTGTGTTTTCTTTCTCTTACAGTAAATCTGAGGAGCATCTGTGTGGTGGGGGAGGCAATACAATTTTGGATTGAAAAGGAGAAAAGGTCTGATAGGTACAGGAAGCCAGTGAGTAGTTCAGTGAGTGCATACCTCAGAGTAGAGCATCTTTTTGCTTTGATGGAGAATTTACAAAGCCAGTTCCAGGACCCACACTACATTCCCAAGATCAAAACCCAGCCAATTGCAGCTCTTTATTGCTGGGTTGAGGATTTTATTTTTAAACAACAATTTTTTTATTACTTCTTTTTTTCTCCTAATTAGTAGCAGTCTGATAGTGCTTTGATCACTGCTCTAAAAGGAAATGTCTGTAATTTCTTGTGCAGGTCTTGTCAGGTGCTGGGTTCCATCAGATCTCCTAGAAGCTGGTGGGACTTGAACACTCACCTGGCAGCATTCTCATTAGAAAATCTCAGAAAACTGGTATTTCACTTGGAATTTGAACAACTTAATGCCAGAACTACAAAGGGCATCAGACTCTGGCTTTTCACATGACAGACCTATTCCGTGCTGACTTGCCACTGAAGACTTGCATGCAGTCCAGCTTTTACTCAGTGTGTCCTTTTTGAGGCATTGACTGGGCAGGGAATCTGGTAGGCTGGAGGAAACACAGCTAAGAGTTAAATAATCTTTAATAAAAAATGGTAATGGCTGTTCATATACTAATGGGTCCTTTGGCTCTCAGAAGTTTGGGACACGGTCATGGCTGCTTGAGGGATAAATTCTTGACATTCATTCATTCATGATCAGCATGACTCAAGGGAGGTATCCGCCTCCTAAAAAGGCATGTGCCATGTTTCCAGGATTCTCATTAGTTCCCAGTCCAAGGGATTGCCTGCAACACGTAAAGCTGAACTATTTTGGTACCTGGCGAGCTTCGCTGGGTGTGTCATGGTGGTTGTGTGGCTGCAGCCAGCAGTCTGCAGGAGGAACAGAGAGGGAAGTGTTCAGACCTTGCAGAGTTTCAACCCTGGAGGCATTGCATGGAACTTCTAATGCTTGCAAAGTGCTTGGGTAAAAGTGAGCGGTGGCTGGAGGAAGAGTTATTAATTGCGACTGTAGGAGTAGTTGGCAGCCTCAGTGACTGATAGTCTTCCTCACCCTCAGGTGAGGTTGGTGTCTTCAGGTATGCAGAGCTCTGGAAGGGCATATGTGAAGAGCTATCTATGGACCAACACACGCCAGTGATAGAAAAATTCCCCTTGGTTATGGGCTGATGGAATTTGTCAGCATACATACCTGAGTACATGCTGAATCTTAGCCTATTTCTATAGCAGCTGTAAGCTCCCTAGAGCTGTCCGTTTTGGAGAGCTGCAGCAAAGGAGGAGGGAGCTGATGGTTCCCACAGAGACCCTGCTGCAGCTTTTTCTTGTGGTTTCATAACACAATTAAGCAATTTATGTCACGTGTTGCCATGGAGACAGTAAATCACTGCCATGCTGGGCTTCTCTGTCAGGGAGCCAGTGTTTTTAATTGCACTTAACCTCCTCTGCAAATCCAGGGCTTGGTTCTGAGCTCGTTTACCTGCTGTAATGGCTTTACGGGGGGAGCTGTGCCTCGAGGAGAGCAGAGCTGGAAGCAGGGATAGGGGTGATTGCACATCAAATGTCCATTTTATTATTGTCATATGGGGCCACACCTCTGCTGAGACGAGCAAAAATTGCGATGATTTACACAAGCTGAGATCTGTTCCACTCGCATTCATGACAAGTTTTGCAGGAGGGATGTGGTTTAGATGCACTGCCTACATGTTGTGGTGACCTGTTGGGGCTTGGTGGTCCAGCTGCACTAAGCAAGCTAAATTTCTCCATCTCTGCTGGTTTTTGTATTACTTGGCTACTCCGAGGGGATAGTTCAGCTGTTGTACTCTGTCCCATGTCCAGACAGGTAAATGGGGTTTTGTGCAGTTTATTCTGCCTCCATAAAAAAAGAATGCAGAAGAGGCTCAGCCTCAGTGATATTCTTATGTCAGCATTTCTCTTTTTCCTTGCCATCTACTCTAGAAGTAGCTGCATTTCTGACTGTCTCAGCATTATTGGCTTGTGCTGTCAGGACACAGATCTTGCCAGTGTGCATGAAGATGATGGTAATAATCACCCTCCTTCCAGTGACTTAACCAGAGCCCTGACTACATTTCTCCACAGAGGGTATAGATCCTTCTCTTGGATCTTTCAAAATAAACAACTGTATAAATTGTAAGATGATTATCATCAGAGTTTATTAGTGTATTACCACATACTCCTTTGTATTCAGACAATAGATAAAAATGACTATGCTTCATTTTTCTCAGATCTGTAACAAACACACTTATTCTTGCTCCAATATGAGAAGGACATGTGTTGCCAAAAACACATGACAATCAGCCCAAGCCTTGTGCACTTGCCTCTAGTGATATAGCAAGCCAGTGTAGAAGCTCAGCACACCTTTGTGAGTGTTTAATGTTTTCCAGAAGGTAATATGTGTTGGGTTTGGGGTTGATTTGTTGACTGATTTAGATTATAATCTCGTCGAGGCATGAGATGACTTCTTGATTTGGTTATCAGAGCGGGTGGAAATGTAGAGTCTTGGCTTTTGAAGGGTTTGTGTGATGTACCTGCGTGTTAGGAGCATGAGACCTGCCATCTCAGTAGGAGGAGTGTTTCCATGGGCAGTAGAAACAGCTCTGCAGAAGCACCTAAGCTTGCTGCCTTTGGACATTCAATAGGAATTTTCATTTGCTCATGCTAGCATCGCCTAAACTATGGGGGCCTTATGCCTAACAAATCAGTCTACAGTTCTGGACTTTTTTTTTTTTTTCTCCTTTTAAATAAATGTTTGTTTCAATTCTTGCTGTTCTCCCATACTCAGAAGTACAGCATGACCAAACATCTGGAAATGATGGGAAGCAAATGCCCCGATTCAACCCATAAGCGTGTTGGGCAGCATCACAGTTTGTACAATGGGCTAAATGTTAGCCTAGTACTTTGGGGAGCGTTTCATGCAAGATAAGCTGGAGGCTTCTTAGGACTGAGTTAAAGGGGCTCATACAAAATGTCTGTGAAATATAATGCTTGTCTGCCAAGCAGTAGCTTGTGGTTTTGTGATGAGGTCAAAACTTGTGCACAATTGTAGTATGGTTTTCACATCCGCAGCCTGTCCCCCACCATGTCAGTAACAATCAGTCTTTCATATCGTCCGGCTGGAGCTGCTCCTCTGTGTAAAGAAGGATGGGGTGAAATCTTGGCCACAGGCAAAGCAAAAAATTGTCATCATATGTGTTGAGAGGGGCAGGGGTTTAGCCAGAGTCTGTATCTAGAGGGCCTGTGAGAATGATCTGACCTGAGTGGGATTATGCCAAAAGAAAATCTGGGTTTCTAAGCAAAAAGGAGAAATTTAGTTGAAATGTGTAGGTTTCTCCACAGCCAAGAATGCTGCTTGTTGATGTGTGTTACTGTAATACAAGAAAGTTGCTTAATCTCCCAAAAATGGGGGTAAGAAACTGTTCCATGGAATGGTGGTGAGGAACTGCAGTAAGTCTGCTTGAGAGCTCATCTGGTGCTTGGTCTCCTCCCCATCTAACAGCTGTTGCTTGTAGTGGAAAGAGTTTCTCCAAAGATAGTTCAGGAACAAGCAGACTTGATCATGTTTCTTCTTGTTCTGAAAATTTTGGGTTGTCTCAACTTGTACCAAAGGCCTTTACAGTTCTTAGCAGCCCCAGCGGTTTCCCCTCTGTGATGACCCTTTTTCCCTATCCCGGGGTTTTAATTTTTGAGGAGAAACTAAACCAGTTCCTATTCATTTAGTTCAAGGAGAAATATCAGATGCATGATCTTCATTAGTGGTCAAGGCATTTAACCTGTACACCATGTAATTATGCATATGGCAGGTTATTCCTGGATTTGCAGAAGTTCCTCAATTGCAACCTGTACCTTATCATACGTACTGTGGTGCTGGGGAGGATAGAGTAGAGGACATTCAATTTAAAAAAACCTGAAGGTTTTTCTCTTTTGGCATTGAGTTGTGATTGTAGGTGGGAATGTAACTCCTGGTTATGACCTCGATGGCGCCAGTACAGTGATGAGAGGTGAAAAGTAGCAAGGAAGCCATGTTCTCATCCTTGAAAACAGAAAAAGCATACAGTGAATTGGTCAAGTTTCATCATCTTAACATTGTCTTTGGGCATTTCTGTGATTTGAAGGTGGTCTTATGGTGTGCCTTATGGTTTGGGAGGTTGTATTTTAGATTATGGCTCAAACTTTACAGGCTGTTTTGGCCTGAGGATTTTTTTTTTCCATATTGAAAACTCAAATGTGAATACTCACAACTGGTTTGGTTTTGTTCCTTTTTGTGCACTTGCCTACATGTGTGGGAAGGTGTATGTGTAGTGGGGGGCAAAAGCTGGTTAGCAAAGCCGTGAAGTGACTGTGAGACCTGCAAGCCAGTGCCTTTATGGTTCAATGATTTGGATTAAAATGAAACAGTGGTTTAGGAGAAAGGAGCTAGAGAAACTTGAACAATAAACTACGAAGTCTGATATATTCTTCAGTATGAAATCAGACTGTTAAGGGGTTATGCTCTTGTCTGTTTTGAGAAATGGTCCAGGTTGGCTTTGGACCTCTTGGAAATAAAGAGTCAGTGTTTTGTTTAGAAAATATAAAAATGAAAGAATTTCAGGGGGGACACCAAATATATACCATAGGCTGAAATAAAATTATCTTAGTTGGTGGCTCAACTTGCACTTTGCACACAGCAGCCCTGCAGTCTCAGCTCCTGAGCATTATCTGGGCCAGCTGTAGTCCTGAGCACATTGGCTTTGATCAGTGATTTCTAAGATTAAAGAAAAAAAGTCTCCTTCTTAATGAAGAAAGATCCCTGTGGTTACTGGGAAAGGTTCTAAAAACTTGGGGGGAGTAGGGATACAGATTGGGTTGTTAACAGTTCTGCAAAGCAAGCATTCCAAAACTGGGTCTTCATTCCCCCCTCAGCACTGATTCCAGCCAGAGCCTGCAGCCTGAAGGTCGTAGGCAACACCAAAATGGATGGGAGCAGGTGTCTGCAGAAAGTGTCACCACAGCTGCTCCCACACTGCATGGCTTGTGTCAAGGAAACCAGTACTAAGGATCTCAACTGCCCTTTCTTGAGCCTTATTATTACAATGTTTGGGTTTGTTTTTTTTTAATTTTACTTTAATTTTTTTTGTCAAAAAAAACCACTCAAAAAATGCAGTGATCATTCAGATTTGGGAGACAACCACCCATTACCCATACGATCTGAGTGAGCAGCACTGTCCCCCATGTGCAACAGGAGGGTGGAGGGCGCTGCCTTCTGCAGCATATGTACATAACTTCTCACCTGGCTGCTTCTTAAGTAAGTGATTGCTGCTGTTGAGTGTTGAAATAGGATAAGAGGCAGCCATTGGTGACTGGCTTTTCTCCACACAAATGTGCCATTTCCCAGTTGCAGACAGTGATTTATTTTCTTATTTCTTTGAAGAGTCAGTCCCTTCACAACTCACCCAAGATGAGGGGAGTGGTGTGACCACACTGCAGGGGAAGCTGCTCTCCTGGCTCTCTGGGCTGTGCCACAGAAACCAGCCTTCCTGCCACAGCAGAGCTAGGGTTTGGTTTTGGTTGTTGTTTGTTTGTTTGTTGGGGCTTTTTTAAACTACAAAATGAAAACCACCTGTTGTTCCTGGCCTGCTGCCTTCTTGTTTTTGTTTTTCAAACTTTAAAATGTGGGGGAAGAAAGCAGCTCAGTGCATTTTTGTCTGTCAGCAAAGCCAGGACTGGACCTTTAACTCCAGCTTCATCCGTCACTGCTGATTCTGGGCCCCGGATGTAGTACACCATTTAATATTTGCTGTACCTTGGACTAAGCAGGGAAGAATAACACAGCCCTGACTTATTGATGGGATTTGATCACCAGTGACTAGAAATCTGGAGTTTCACAGCTATGCTGAGCCAGGGTGATTTTTGTCATGGCCATGTGGGCCCAGCCACTATAGGAAAGGTACTTAGATGATAAACTTTTTTACACACGTTTGGTGACAATTGGTGATCCTTGTAGATGAGGCAGGAATAAACAAGCCACAGTGGTGAGGCTGTCTGCACTTCAAGTGATGAGTCTAAGTTGCGGTGGAGTTGTTGGGAAGGGCAGACACAGCCGCTCCTGTCCAAAAGGAATTTGGTCATTGGTACTGACTTCATCCTCACTTCTTAGCATCAGGTAAAAAACTGCCTTGTGCAGTGCTGCCCTCTTTTCATTGCTGATGAGTAATCAGAGATGATCTCTTTCTCCAGCAGGTTTATCACACTGGAAGCATGGCTACAAGTGCTGTTCCCAGTGAAAACCTCCCTACATACAAGCTGGTGGTGGTTGGAGATGGCGGTGTGGGGAAGAGTGCTCTCACCATTCAGTTTTTCCAGAAGATTTTTGTGCCAGACTATGACCCAACTATTGAAGACTCCTATCTGAAGCACACAGAAATAGATGGGCAGTGGGCAATTCTTGATGGTAAGCAAGCTACTCAGGTGGTCTGCTGTCACTTCTAGCTGAGCATAAGCGCAAATAGACCTCAGTGCCTCCCACAAGATGTTGTCCCCTTGTGTCCCTCCTACTCCACTGTGGGCTGCCAGGAATTTTTGTGCAGACTGGCTTGTGAGCTGAGGCATGTGGTCTGCAGCTGATCTCAGCAAAGCTTCTGCTTCCAGTTGCATTTGTTCCAGTTCTGCAGGAGAGTAAAAAGAACTATACATCATCACAGACATTTGGAGTAGGCTTCTACAAGAGGTGAATTATAGCACTGTGATGTGGCTATTGCTAATCATACTTCACTGTGGTTAGGCATATCCCCTGGGAAATAGCAGCGAGTGGGTAACTGAATGAGGGTTATAACCAGAAAGAACATTTAATCAAAGCTGTCATCCACTGATAGTGAAGGATCGTAACACTTCTTAATTCCCATCATTCAGGCATGATATTTGGATATCTAGTTACTTGTTTCATTTAAATATGGGTAGAATACCAGCCTGGAGAGCTGCTCTAAGCAAGGTATTTTAGTACTTTGAAGAAAAAATGCTTTTAAAAAAACAAACAAGCAGACAAAGACACAAAACAAACCAAAAACCCAAAACAAGTCCCCAACTCCCCCAAAAACCTAAAAAACAAACAAAAATAACCCACCAAAACCCCCACAGAAAACAAAACTAAAAAAAACCCACAAACATACACACACAAAAAAGCCCCAAACTGAAAAACCCAAAACCAACCAATCAAAAAACCCCACCACAAATTATGAAAAAAAACAACAAACAGCCCCACCAAACACACAAATTAAACAAACAAACACACACCAAAGCACTTGATTCTATAGGTGAGGAAAAAGCCCCTAACGCTGCAACTTGCTAATTTGTGCTGCAAGAGACAGACTGACCACAGCCATAATAGGAACCTTAGTGGTAAATGTTCTAAGTTTTATTTGGGTTTAGACAATAATTAGGTAATGCAGCAAAATAGGCAAGTATTTTGTTTCATTTACAGAATCACAGAATGTCAGGGGCTGGAAGGGACCTCAAGAGATCATCTAGTCCAACCCCCCTGCCAAAGCAGGATCACCTCTACCAGGTCACACAACTGGGGTTTGCTGTGAAGACTGTAAGCTTGGTCTGGAAAATTGAGAACTTAGTTGTACACTTAAGGATTTATCAGGTATCACAGTATCTCCAAGGTTGGAAGAGACCTCAAAGATCATTGAGTCCAACCTGTCACCACAGACCTCATGACTAGACCATGGCACCAAGTGCCGCATCCAATCCCCTCTTGAACACCTCCAGGGACGGTGACTCCACCACCTCCCCGGGCAGCCCATTCCAATGACGAACGACTCTCTCGGTGAAGAACTTCCTCCTCACCTCTAGCCTAAACTTCCCCTGGCGCAGCTTGAGACTGTGTCCTCTTGTTCTGGTTGCTAGAGAGAAGAGATCAACCTCTTCCTGGCTACAACCACCTTTCAGGTAGTTGTAGAGAGCAATGAGGTCACCCCTGAGCCTCCTCTTCTCCAGGCTAAACAATCAATCCCAGCTCCCTCAGCCTCTCCTCATAGGGCTTGTGCTCAAGGCCTCTTACCAGCCTCGTTGCCCTTCTCTGGACATGTTCAAGTGTCTCAATGTCCTTCCTAAACTGAGGGGCCCAGAACTTGACACAGTACTCAAGGTGTGGCCTAACCAGTGCAGAGTACAGGGGCGTAATGACTTCCCTGCTCCTGCTGGCCGCACTATTCCTAATGCAGGCCAGGTACAACTGAGCGAGTACAAGTGGCCCCAAGGTCCTTAAAGAACAGCCTTTACTCAATATTTTAAATCAAAACAAACCAAAATAACTTAATCTGGCTAACATTTGCTCATTTAAATATGACAGTATCTAATAACTGATACAGGGGAATAGTTGTGAAATTGATGCCCAGCGTGTCTCTTTCTCGCCATCTGCATCAGAGATGCCTGCTCTCAATTCACCACCACCGCATAATGTGTCCATGCACCCTTATTTTTAAAATGCCAGTGTTAAGGAAAAATCCATTTGTGCTGTAAATGACATTCATGCTTTCTTTTTCAGCCCAGAATCCAGCCCTCTAAAACAAGCAACCTTTATCTTCATTGGTATGCCTCATGTTCTGATAGAACACTACCAGCTGCTGCACACATTGATGTTGGCTGAAACAGCCTGGTTTTGTAAATTATTGGAAAGTAGAAAAGGTATCTTTCACTGAATAGTTGGAAGTTTTGTTTAGTAAAAAGGAGAAGAGAAAAAAAGGCACCACCCAAACAAAACAACCCTGACCTAGATGGGAGTTGGGGAAAAAGAATGTTTTCCAAGAAGCAGAAACTTAACCCTTTGTTTTACCAAAAAATACCGAAAGTTTTCTTTTGCTCAGATGAAGTTTAGTGACTCTATTCAAGCTGAACTGAATTCAGCTGTGGCTTTGAATGGCATGGTGGGAACTCTTGATTTTCAGAGTTCATGTGCCCACAGGTGACTTTCAGCCGTGGAAGTGAAACTGTAGCTTCTTCTCTTCCTACCACTTGGGATTTTGAACAATTGGAATTCTGGAAGAAAAGCAATATTCTTGCTTGGAAAAGCATGTGAGCCTTTACCATCTACCTGGTAAAAACAGGGCATGAAGACTATCACATGTGGCTTCTGCCACAGCTTTCTGTCACAGAATTAGTTAGGATCTAGGCCATTCCTGGAGCTCGCCATATACTTGGGACAGCTGCTCTTATTGTGGTTGCACATGGTTGCATGAATCATTTCTGGTACAAAATTAGGGACAAACATGATAAGAAGGGTAAAGATGCATCACATTCCAGAATCTCCAGCTGTTGGTTGGGCAAATCCTTTACAAGTTGATGTTTCATGCAGTGCTTCACGGGAAGAAGAAGGTCCCTGCCCCGTAAATAAGGTCTAGTTTTAGATGATGAGACTGCCAAGTGAAGATTTAGTGTGAGGGACTCTATAAGCTTCTAAGTTTGCAGAAACAGTTTTGGGTTTTGGTGGGGTTTTTTTGTTTTGTTGGTTTGGCTTTTTTTAAAGCCATGTCCATTGGCATCCAATAAATTAATTTTAAAAAGCAAATAACAGAACCTGCACACACAACCTATTCTCTTCCAGGCTGTTGCCTGAGCAGTTCTGTACAAAGCATCCCTAGAATTTGGTATTTGTACCAGCATTATGTTGTAAAAAGCCTTTGAGCTAGCCAGCTTGCATATAGAATTTGGCTTCCCTCCATGAAGACCTCCACCCACATTTATTCAATAGCACTAACTGGCAGCGTGGTGAAATGTTTGACTTGCATTTTGTCCCTTTGCTGAAATCTTTCACTGAAAGTAGACTTAAATGGAACAGATTTTTATTTCAGACTTTAAGCCTTGGAGCCAAATCCATGTTCAAACTCTTTTTTTATATATTTGCTGTCTGGCTTGAGCATGTCTCGTCAAAGAAGAGTCTATGATAGTTCCCTGCCTCTTAGAAGACTATGGAATCTGTGCTTGGTGCGTTCAAGTCCAACACTACACAAAAACACTTTATTGTTAGCTTTCCTCCAACTTCTAAGCAGCGGTTGGAGGACAAGTGTCATAGAGTGGAACAGGGCACTTAACCTGCATCAAGGATGCAGAGGCAATTTGTGGCTAGCCTGTTTTTTCAGGTGGTGCTACCCTGAAGATGCTTTAAGATCAGCTTCCAATTTTCTCTGCATATTTTATCTTCATTTGTTCCCTGCTGTTCATGCTGAAATCAACATTGTTGATGTGCTTGGTTAAATGCAGGCACATGCAGGTGCTGTGTAGACACATCAGGTCAGAATTAAGTGGAGGCTGGGGTTAATCCACTTTTATTAACTGTTGCTCCAACTGATTTGCTATCATTAATTTTGAACATTTCTTCATGTGTGCAGGCTAACTTAGTAATTGGCAAAAGATTTCTTTTGGTGTGGCTGCAAAATGCCAGTCTGGAATTATTAATCTGGGCATGAAGCCAGAAGGGAAATTCCTTAATATGGCAAAAATTCCCAGTGTTTCAAAATTCCTTATGGCTCATAAACCACACAGATGGAAAAAAAGAGGAGAGGAGAGGGAGAGATGGCCAGAATCATAGAATCATAGAATCATAGAATCAGTCAGGGTTGGAAGGGACCACAAGGATCATCTAGTTCCAACCCCCCTGCCATGGGCAGGGACACCCTACACTAGATCACGCTGGCCAGAGCCTCGTCCAGCCTGGTCTTAAACACCTCCAGGGACTGGGCCTCAACCACCTTCCTGGACAACCCATTCCAGGGCTTCACCACTCTCATGGTAAAGAACTTCTTCCTCACATCCAGCCTGAATCTCCCCATTTCCAGCTTCATTCCATTCCCCCTAGTCCTATCACTACCAGAAGTGCATGGCTTGGGCATGTTGATGAATTGGGCTAACCTCTTAGCTGTCAGTAGCACTGTCCCAATTGGTACCAGCAAAGCAAGGTGTTGTGGCTGTGGGGTGGGTGAAAGGAAGCAGTGCTCTATTGCCCTGGTATGATTTAGATGAGTATCATTGCCTGGAAGTTGTCTTCCTAGTCCTGAACTTCAGTTTTCTATTTCATTTCTCTTCCATCCAAGTGCCCTTCTCAATTCCTGGGTGCCCTTGCATTGGCCTAGACCTGCAGAGGAGGTGTCCACCCCAGTGGAGTAACACCAAGAACCATTCCTTTCCCTGGGCTCCCTCTCTGCCCTTTCCACTCATGTCTCCCATGCAACCTTTTTTGGGTGGGGTTTTTGCTGCTAGTCATCTCAGGACAGGCTGTCTGCTTTTCTCCTCAGGAAGCCTGGGAACAGTTCAGCCAGGAGGCCAGAAGGGAGATCAAAGGTCACTTCAGACTTGGAGGACAAATGAATCATTTGTCACATGCTTTCTCTTTTTTAAATTTTATTTAAACTTTAGGTAGTGTCATTGAAATAATTAATATTCAAATTAAGTTTGTGCTGTCATTCTTTTATATGTGTGCACAGTATTTTCCATCCTCAATTACTGGAATTTTGCAACCCTGAAAGAGGGTTTTTTGTTGTTTTGAGTTGTGGGGATTTTTTTTTCCTGCTAGGAAAACTTTGGTATTGCAACATGGAAAACACAAGGCATTGAATACTTGCCCTTTGTCAGAGAAAGAACTCCTTTAAGAGCTTGCATCTTTATTCTGTTTATTGATGTGATTCAGCCTTTCTTCTGAAGGCCCCTGTCCTTGAAAAGAGGGCAAGAATTTGAGTACTCAGGTTTTCTGTGTTATAATATCTGTATATTTAGAGTACAGAAGAAGGGCTCATAAGAGCTCCAGTGTTTCACCATCACATGCTTTTCCCCAAGGAAAGCTCTTATGTTGGGGACAGTGTGGCTTTATCTGGAAAGAGCAAAAGCATCACACTGACCAAGCATCTGCCTTGCCTTGTGCACAGCATGGCTACCTCATACCTCTTCAGCACTGTCTGTTGCAGAGATATTGCCACATAAAATACTTGAAAACACTGAGTGCTTCTATTTTGGACCACAAATTCCTGTGTATTCATGGGCTCCTGTGGCTGCTCAGAAGTGCTCTCTAAGCAGCCACACTCTTGCCTAACCCATCAGGATTCACAGGAAAATGGAGTGGGGAGCTCTGTGGGAGCAGGATTCAATTAGCAAGGAGTTCATCACAATGGTTGGGGTCACATCCACTGGAAAGCAGAAAAGACCATCTCTTCCCTCAGCAACCTCTTACTGGCAAAGCAGGAGAACTTCCTACTGGGCTCTTACAGCCTAATTGCTCTTAGCTTAGTCTCCAGCTGATTTGTGTGATAGCTCTGTAAAATGGCTTTTCCCTCTTTGGATATGTGTTCCTAGTCAGATATAGTCCTTGGCTTTTCTCTCCTCAGTCTTTACCCAAACACATTTGTTGATGCTCCTCCTTGCTGCTTCTTCAGCCAAGCTTGTAGGAACTTCAAGTTTGCTGTTGGAAGTTCCTGGCCATGTGCTGTACAGCCTATGAATCTGAGTTCAGCTCTTGGAAGAATGAGGCAGGGGAAACCAACTGTGCTTTAGACAACCCTTTTCTCCACATTGGCTTTTATGTGCTGCCAGTGGGGCAACTTCCAGTAAGAGACAATTGCTGTTTTAAAGTGTACCGGTGATAAGAGAGTTCAGTTCTTTTCTGCTCATGACTATTTCTGTAGCTTCTGGTATCTCATCAGGAATTTTAAAAGAAGGTGAATGATGGCTAACAGCTTAAATCTTACCTGCTTGGCAAGCCAGTGAAATCACTTTCCTAGTTTCACCTTCCCAAGATTTCTTTTTGCTGCTTTCACATTTCTCAGTGTAAGAGTTCCCTGGAAACTTCTGTGCCACAAGATTACACCAGAAGCAAAGCTATTTCCATGTGGCCCTTTTTTTGGTGTTGATACTTTCCAGGATGTGGTCTTATCCTGCCTATGAGGGATTCAGATTGCACTCTCCTCTCTGAGTCTTTGCAATTAAATTAGTGCAGAGGTGGTAGAATGGGGAGGCTGTCTTCATGAAGAGCATATTTAAAGTTAGAACAAGGACTCTATCTGGCCATCCACATAATACTTAGCTTTGCATTAGTAACCCTTCTGAGATTAAGCATAACTTTCACTGCTGCACATCTTTTACTTGCATTTTCAAAGTGCTGTTTTAAATGCTGCCTGGACTTGCTTACCTTTCTAGGAATGCTGCAAGTGAATTCCCTTTAAATAGCAGCTGCTGACTCAGCAGCTCTTCCTGTGTTTAGTGTGATGCCATGTCCAAGACCCAGGCATGGGGTAGAAGTGACAGCACAGACCCGTGCTGTCAACTGGGTGTCCCAACAGCCCTCCAACTGGGGCTACTCCCCTGCCTTATTGTAGGGGATGCAAAGCTTTGGAGGGGTAGCAGCTGGGAAAGGTTTGATGGGTGCAAGGCAGACCTGGGTGTTTCTCATGTTTCATGGAAGGTTTGCAAATGTGCCAGAGCAAGGGGAAGTCCCTAAGTAAATTACCATGCAGGCACATCCATCTCCAGTTTCCTGCCCACAGCTTATCCTCAGGCACCTGCCCTGTCTCAAGGTTGAGTGAGGGCAAGAGAGCCTGCCCCCTGCAAGAAGCTATCCCACTTCATCACAAGCTGAGTATGTGTGCTGGAGAGGGGAAGGGAGTGTGTATTAGTTACCAGCTCTCCGCCCTGCCCTGCCATTGTGTCCAGCTGGTGCAGAAGTCAGATGAGGGCAGCCCAGCCTCTCCTTACAGGTTGGGTGGGTAGGAAGGATTAATTTCCTCTTTCATCCTAGCCACGAGGTTCTGGCTTTATTCCATGGTAGCAGTTCTGCCCAGGGGACAGAAATTTGCCAGCATATGCAGTGTCTTTTTTTCTGTCTTTTTTTTCCTCTCTTTCTTTTTTTTCTTTTTTTTTCTTTTCTTTTGTGTACAGACCTTAAGGAACAGCCTAGATGAGTTTGAGATGAGACCCTTGTTTCCTAGATTTAGAGGGAAGAAACAGGATAAAAGACTATAAAGAGACACTTGTGACTTTTCAGCAAGCACCAGCTACTTGGCAAAGTAGCCTTAATCTCAGGGTGTCTGCAACAGTGTAGAAGCTCTTTTCATCTTAAGGGCTCATGGAAACATGGTCAAGACCAGATAAGGTAGACAAATGAGTGAAGCTGAAGGCTTTAGAGGGCCTGCCATCACCAAGTAAGGTCTCCAGGCATTCCAGGGTAGCTGTCTTTCCTCCAGACACATGATGAAGCTGCGTGGGCTGGCTCATGGGGTGCACTGTGATGCACAGCATGTCTGCCTGTTGCTACCTGTGCTGATTCAGCAAGTGATACCAGCAGCAAAGTGGGCTTTATCCTGGGCCCATCTGGAAATCGGGGCAGCCTGAATGCTTACCCCTAGAGGAGGCATCTTGCTAGGACTCTGGGCCTGCTCAGACTAGAAAAATGCCTATCAAACTCTGCTGCTCTGTCAGCAGTACACTCCTGCCACAGCCTCCTTCCACCCGTGCCCTGGGCTTTCCCCATAACTTGTGGGCTGGTGCTTATGCTGTGGCTGTTCAGCAAAGGCAGAAACAGTTTTCCCACCCCCAGTTGACTGAGATGCATTCCCAGTTGTCCTGAAGGTGTTTTCCTCTAGGATACAATGATGTATTAGGACTATTGCTTCTGAGCAGCAGATGCACTTTGAGCTCACACCACATTTGCACTGGTATAACCTAAACCAATTAATTCTTCTCGTACCCTTCTGCCATTCAAAATCCTAGCAGTGTAGAAAGCTAGGGCCCAAGAATTGGCACTGATGTGTGCACCAGTATGTACTGCTTTCCCAGGAGGCTAGTTTAGCTTGCTCTACTTGTGGTCCATGGTGTAGCTGATGGGACACCCTGCAAAGCAGACTGTTGCAGAACCAGTGAGTAATGGTCATAACAGAGGAGAGCTTAATTTAGTGGGGGGCAGCATCTGAGGTGTTTTAGGGGATTTGAGCATAGGTTTAGGCATTGTCAATGCTATGTAGGCTGTTCAAGTCACCTAAAGCTTTTCCACCAGCTTCAATCAGCTTCCAGATACTTCCAGTGTAGACACGTGGTGGTGACTAGGGTCTGAGAGTAATTTTTGGTTTAAACCAGGAAAGCATCATGCCCATCCTACTTGCTTTTGTCAAGTCTTTTGCAGCCTTTGAGAGGACTAAGCCCAGTGGCAGAAGAAAGACCACGTAGGACACATTGATGACAACAGCTGCAGGTCCTTACAGTAACTAAATCCTTCATCTCTTCTGTCCTAGTTCTGGATACTGCAGGCCAAGAGGAGTTCAGCGCAATGCGGGAGCAGTACATGAGGACTGGAGATGGTTTTCTTATAGTCTACTCGGTGACAGACAAGGCCAGCTTTGAGCATGTGGACCGGTTCCACCAGCTGATCCTCAGAGTCAAGGACAGGTGGGTGCTGTGGAGCCAGGTGCTGCCTGACTCCCCTTCCACCACTCTGGAGACTGTGCCATGGGGCAGTTGCATGTCTTTGTCCTGTCTTTCACTTCCTGGGTGCCCCAGGGAAAATCCTTGTGTGTGGGTTTGTGGGCCTACATATGAGGAAGTGTTTCACCCCTTCTGATATGCATGTAGTGCTTTCAAACACGATAAAGTTAAGCAGTGTTATGATGGAGTGAAAATGGATCTGGAAGGGAGGAACTTCTGATAGAACTGTCTGAAAAAGCATTCTGAGAAAGGCAGTTGAGACAGCTTTGAAGGTAACTAGCTTGGAGGGAGGAATGATGCTCTGTACACAGGGCAGATACTTTGGGAGCACCAGCAGCGAGTCCACAAGTGTTCATTTGGACTTAATTGTTTTGTGTGTCCTGGCAGCATTTGCCTACCCCTGGCTTCAGTCTCAGTTTCTGCCAAACAAACCTTAGAAGGTTCTGCATGACTTTAGGCTTTGAACAAGTGTCTTGAAAGGGAAAATGCCTCATGTTGGAAGGAAGAGTCCTGACAGAACAAGGGGAAGCTGCCAGTTTATCTGAAAGAGAACTCCCTTTTCACATCCCGGTTCAAGAGGTGATGAATCCTGGGTGGGGTGTGAAATAAGCTGTTATATGTCTGCAGCTATGAAATACTTAGTTTTTCCATTCATAATGGGTTTTAATTATGGAAGTCATCAAGAAAAGCCACCAGAGGGTTCGGGCCTCATTGCTGGCTTCCTTTCACAGCTCTGAATAACTTCCTCACAGGAAGGGTGGACTCATATCATGTGAGGTTCACAGCTGACAGCTCTTCCAGTAAAGCATCCAAAGTGGAGGCCACAAGAGTAAAAAGTAAAGGAAAACCCACCCTTTGATTTCATCTCAATGAAGAAAAATATCAGTCAGTCTGCCTCACAGATCACAACAGTCTTTTCTTCACTGCCAGCTCAGCTTGGGGCAAATTAAATCTGTTTCTGAAAGTTGAAAAAGATGGAACAGCATTTCCTATAACCTGCCCCAAACTGATACCAGTTTTATCTACTTTGACTTTGTGAAAATAAGATGCAGTATTCCGTTTTTTGCTCTGTACTGAAACTTTTACCCCCTGTACGCTGTGCAAACACTGTGGCTGGCGTGTGAGAAGCAGGAAGTGAAACAGGCTGGTGAGGTTGTTTTTGTTTCCCTGCTCAACACCACCGAAGCTCAGAGCATGAGGAGCTTAACACTTCATCCAAAACCTGGGCTTCTTCAGCAAATTACAGCAGTAGAAGCAGCACAAGTAAAGAAACTATCCTCCCAGACCAGCTGGGAGGGTATCTGGGAGCAGAGCATTGTCCTGCTTTTCAAGCTAGCAGCCTGTTTTGGCAACTTAAAATCCCAAGGAATTGCAGACTGCTGTGTTAGCAGAGCTCTTCAAAGCCTTCCCCCTCTTTCTTTCCATAATCCTCATTACAGTGAAACTTCCAACTATAGTAGCTTTGTCCAACTAGCAATCACACAGCTTACGACAGGGAACAAAGTCCCCACAGACTTTTATGCCTGAAGTAAACAAGGCAAATGAGATACCATCCAAATGTAATCCCTTTCTTAGCAATGTGCTGCCAGCCAAAAAGAAATCAAATAATCCAGTCAAGCGAGTGTTTTGCTCTAGAACGATCAGAGTCAAGATATATCGATGGTCAGGTATTAAAATTAAATCAAAGCCACATTATCGGAATGAATGACTGCAAGACTCATTTAAAATGCGGAGTGCACAGTGCAGTACTTTTCCAGCAGGAGCAATGAAGGCAATGTGCCAGGGAAAAGATGGGAGCCCTTATCATCGTGATGAAAAATGACATAAAAATGCTGTTTGAAAATCCAGGGTTACGTAGGAAAGTGTTCTGTGCAGAAATTAGTGCAGCCAACTGCTCCTCACCCCAATAAAACCAGCTCTGATACTGCAAAGAACACTGGAATCTTGTTAGGAGGGTTTAAAGTTGAATATAAGAAAGTAATACTACCATAACTGCCAGTTATCAGAAGGGACCTCCTCCCTCCTAGCAGTAGATAAAGGCCCTGCAGCAAGACTTTGCTCTCTTTGTTATGCAGCCAGAGGAAAGGCACCCGTATGGGAGGTGGTTTGGGGTGGGCAGTGGCTGCACTGCCAGGACCTCCTGTGGCATGAGCTGCTCTAGTTCTGTTTAATCACTGTAGCTGTGAGGATTTCTACTGGGGAGAGCCTGACCTACACACCTTGTGAAGAGAGCCCTGCCCTGGACATAGTGTGGATAGATGTGTCTTTTCTCAGGCAGTGGCTGAAGACAATAATTTACAATCATTAAGATTAGAGAAATACTGAGTATTATTACAGATGGGTTTGGTACAAAAGGATGGTTGCTCATCAGATTTTTGCTCTAGGTTTAGAAGCAGGATATGGTAGGTAAAAGCACCTGGAAGCTTAGCAAAAGTATTTTATTTCCTTCAGCCTCCTTCCAGATACCACTACCTGCCTTTCAATTTGTCTTGGGGTAACACTGATGAGGATCTTTGCTCCCACTCATTTTATCCCTTATTTGATGCCCCTCCAGCACCAGCTCGTCAAGTCCATTTTTCCTTCTCCCACAGTCGCTTTCAGTGGATGACCAGGACATGAACTGACACCAGTGTCTCCACCATAAATCGTTACCTTGCAGTGATGAGCAGCTCCCACAATATGCAGTTACTGAGATGCCTCAATTGTACAAACTGTCCCGATCTCCTGCTCAAGATCCGACTCTGTCTCAGTTATTTCCTGACTACCTCTGTAGTTCTTTCTTCACCTGATTGGATCTTGAGGCTTAGCTATTATCAGGCATTGCAAAAACAATGCCACTAAATCCCTGAAGTGCCTGCAAATAAGAATGAATGTGTGCATTTTTACAGCATGAATGTATGTGTAGGGGAGCTGAAGTGTGTTCATTTGGTCGTTCTTTGGATATCTTTACATGTATGTGGCATGTCTGTAGCAGAAAATGTTAGATGATGTCAGCATCCAAAAAGTGAAATTCATGCTCAGCATTTTTTATTGTAGTCCACTAATAACTGGGTGGTGGTTTTGGGTTTTTTTTCAGAGAGTCCTTTCCAATGATTTTGGTGGCGAACAAAGTTGATCTAATGCATTTACGGAAAATTACAAGAGAACAGGGAAGAGAAATGGCAACAAAACATAATGTAAGTTTGTGGAGTTGTTTAATTGGTTGTTGTAAGCCCCATTACAGACATTCAGAATTAAATTCTCTGCTCATTTGGAGCTGAATTATAGCATTTCTCTTACAATTGAACATTTGCAATTACATTTTTGACTACTACCAAGTAGTCAAAACAACCCCATGCAGAGCTACAGGCTGGGGTTGGAGTGGCTGGAGAGCGGCCAAACAGAGAGGGACCTGGGGGTGCTGATCGACAGCCGCCTGAACATGAGCCAGCAGTGTGCCCAGGTGGCCAAGAAGGCCAACCGCATCCTGGCCTGTATTAGGAATGGTGTGGCCAGCAGGAGCAGGGAGGTCACTGTGCCCTTGTACTCTGCTTTGGTTAGGCTGCACCTTGAGTACTGTGTCCAGTTCTGGGCCCCTCAGTTTAAGAAGGACATCAAGACACTTGAACGTGTCCAGAGAAGGGCAACAAGGCTGGTGAGAGGCCTTGAGCACAAGCCCTATGAGGAGAGGCTGAGGGAGCTGGGGCTGTTTATCCTGGAGAAGAGGAGGCTCAGGGGCGACCTCATTGCTCTCTACAACTACCTGAAAGGTGGTTGTAGCCAGGAAGGGGTTGGCCTCTTCTCCCTAGCAGCCAGCACCAGAACAAGGGGACACAGTCTCAAGCTGCAACAGAGGAAGTTTAGGCTGGAGGTGAGGAGAAAGTTCTTCACCGAGAGAGTCATTCGCCATTGGAATGGGCTGCCTGGGGAGGTGGTGGAGTCGCCGTCCCTGGAGGTGTTCAAGAGGGGACTGGATGTGGCACTTGGTGCCATGGTCTAGTCGTGAGGTCTGTGGTTACAGGTTGGACTCGATGATCTTCAAGGTCTCTTCCAACCTTAGTAATACTGTGATACTACTGTGAAGTAGTAGCTCTGCAGTTGACTTTCAGAAGGACCAGTTCATCATTAAAACTAGAATCTCTGCTGCACACAGGGATGTAGGAAACCTATAGCCATCATGAAACTGTGTGTAAAGGTGTGGGCATATGGTGAGAAATGCTCAAAATGAGGGGAAAAAATGCACTCACCTGGGGTGAAAAGGTGAAGTCAGGCATTAGGAAGAGTATCCAGGTGTCTGTAAGAAGTGAGCTTGTTGAAGATAATGAAGTTATTGGGTTGTTAAGCCTACATACATATGGCCCACCATCTTAGCTCTGCATTATTCATGATATAGTTTAGCCTAGGAAATTGGTCTTGGGGCAGGTGTAGATCACATGCTATTCCACCGATCACCTCTAATACCAGTAGTCCTGAATACCCAAAGGGAGACAAAACCTCCTGCAGGAGGAATGGAATGGGAAGGGAAGGTAAATAATGTTGAAAAAAACAAAATAAGGCTGAGACCTCTTGGCAGCCTGCTGTGTCTAAATGGCAACCTGTATGGTGTCTCTAAACAAGCCACAATGGGAGTTTGTCAGGGCAGGTTCATTCCTTCCCCAAGGAATATAATTTTTGTAGGAGCCAGGGCACCTAAGCTGCAACACAACACGTTACACCCGTCTGCATGTGGAAAAGGCTGTGTACAAAAATACCTTATCAGAGACAGTTTTATAAATCTGCCAGCGTGCTGGACAAGCACTCTAGCAGGTCCCATCTGGCTGTCAGACTTTGAAGGAGAAGATCATTTTACACTGAAGGGGAATTGTAGTCATGAAATATTCATGCAGTAGTCCTAATAAAATGTGGCAAGCAAGAATTTTTGGCAAGTGCTCATCTTTCAACAACCTTTGGCTATTTTCACGTCTGCGAGCACAGCTTAGGGGGAGAGAACATCTGACAACATGAAGTCTATGATTATTCTTCCCTCAACCCAGAGCTCTGATAGCAGCTGGCTTGTCTGGTGCTTACTCCAGACCTTTTGTAAGTGCTTGCTGATGTCACTGTGAGAGTGAAGGTTTTGATAGCAGTGTCATGCCAACACTCTGTTTACCTGTGTTGCCCTGGTCTCTTAGACACAAAATTTCTCCAGCCTTTAGAGTTTTTAATTTTGAAATTGGTTTGCTACCAACATTTTGGCTGTTACTAATCTCTCATGCCATATTTCTGCAGATTCCCTATATAGAAACTAGTGCCAAGGACCCACCTCTGAATGTTGACAAGGCCTTCCATGATCTTGTGAGGGTAATAAGGTAAGCTGCAACCTCCTTGCTTGCTCACTGGCCGTGGATGAGGTTTTCAGAAATGCTAGTCCAGAGAGTCAGGAGTCAACTTCTGGGGAGCAGGAGCCAGGTGCTTTGGTTGCAGGTGTGAGATTTCTTGGGTTTATAACTTTCTTTACTTCTGTCTGCACAGGGATCTTAGTAGCACTTAGTGCCCTTGCAGGACATGAGTGCTAGGCAGGTTGAAAACTAGCTGTGACCATAATGAAAATACATTATCCAATGAACAGTGCAAAGCTGACTATAATGATCAGCTTTAAAAGGATGGCATTAAAAGCTCCGGACCAGTAATTTGGGTTGTCATAGCTTTGTCCCCTCAGGATCTCTTGTTGCCAGGGGTGTTAAAAAGGACTGGCAAAAAATTCTACAGAACTCTAATGTAGGTGACTTCTAACATTTTCTGTGCATTAAATGGAAAAAATAAGCTGCTCTGTGTGAAAACCAGCATGAGCTAATGGATAAGCCACAGGTTTCCTCCTCAGACTGTTGAGGCTTGTTCCCACTTTTGGCATGAGCTGCCTTTGCTCACTTTGGCAAACACCTGCTCTCTGGGCAAACCCCTTCTCCTCCTACTAGCAGGAAGGGTCTGCCTTCCGAAATCCCAGCTGCCCTACAGGGAAAGAGTTGCGTGCACATCTCAGTATCTCAGCTGTTAACCTCGCATCTCTCCAATATTTGTTTTTCTGGCACCAGTTGTCTGCCACATTATTCTGGGCCCTCGTTTTTCATGTTTTGGGAGGGTGCTGAGCTGAAATCATGCTCCTCCCCACCACGCAGTCGAAGTGCCTCGTTCAGCAACTAAACCATGAGGCATTTATTCACAGAGTATCTGTACTTTTGAATATCTTAGCACAGCCTTGAGTCAGCCTCCATGAAAAGCAGATGGTACTGCCCACTCTTCCCACATGTCTCAAAAGCAGAGGGCAGAGAGTCTTTGGAGAAATACAGAGCTGAGCTGGAAATGTCCCAAGCTATTTTCCAACTGTTCTATAACTCATCATTAGCTGGATAGATACACTGTTACAGCAAGATTTTACCACCAGCTAGTCTACTCTGGGCAAAAAAAAAAAAAAAAAATATTAAAAAGCCCCAAAATGAGATTGTGAGGTTCTGTTTGCTTTCTCTACATAATATGACTCCAGACAGGCTGGGAGGAATGTTGTAAAATGAGACATCACTAAATTCAAGCCCTGAAAATGTACTCCATAGTCTCACAAGCAGGTGATGCACCTCAGTTTCCTGAGCAGGCGCTATAAATGTCATTGCCAGTGAGGTGAAACCTTCCATGGTACCAGAAGCACCAGAGATGTTCACAACATCTGGAACTCGGGTTAAGTCAGGGAGTAAAGAGATGCTGTGTGATCTAGATAGAAATTTGCCACAATGCAGCTCTGATTGCCCATCAGCCCACAGCCATAGGATGCATCACCCACCAAGTATTACTTTTATTAAGTGAGCTTTCTCAAACAAAATGTAAATTTACAGCTCCCTAATAACTCTGTCATTCCTTTACAAATGTAGAGGGTCCTCAGAGCCCACATGAGTTTGCAGGGTGAGGAGGCTTGTTCAGGGTTGTCACTGTTTGTGCTTCCAGCACATGGCTGATTTTCATTTCTAGAAATATGCAGAAAGGAGTGGAGTGATTGAGTCTGTCCAATAGATGTTTTAAATTTCATGATACCCCTTTTATGCTGCAGCAATGTGTACTCAAGGACTGTTGCAGCAGAAGTCTTGAGTGGGCACAGGACATGGTTTTCTGGATCTCTGAAACAGTTCCAGAACACTGTGAACAGCTTGTGGTCGCTTAGTGTTTATCCAAATTAACTTCAAAGTATTTTTTTTATTTCAGTTTCCTAGCTTTGAGCTTTGAAGTTTTATGCTTTTCATGCCTCCAGCCTTCATACTCACTGAAAAAAATTAAATCTTATTAGTCAAAGCTGAGTTCTTTAGGTGGTTGCAAACATTTGGGAGCTGAGGCTGTAAGAAAAACACCAGCTAAAGCCTTAGTGATTTGTCCCCCAGCTATGTCTCATCCTAGTCTAGATAACTTGGTCTCAGTTTAGTTCTTGGTATATTACACAGCAAAGAGGCTGATTTTGAACTATTCTCATTCTTGGGTTGGTTATTTAGACACGGAATCTATGGAGGATGAAAGTATTTGCATCATTTATCTTGCAATAAAATCTAAGTCTAAGGGCTGCCTATCAGATGCTTGAACTATAAAGCCCCAGAATTTGCGTGGCTGGGCTAGCTGAGTGGCTGCTACAAACAGGTACAGTTGCAAATAGGTATTTGGACAATGCCTCAGCTTAAAGAAAAGGATGTAGCCTTCAACAGAACATTTTAGAAGTTGCTCACAACCGGCATGACTGATGGGGACTGCTGCAGCATGGTGCCAGGAGTGCTCTCAGCTGCATGGTTGTGGTGGCTGTGACTTCAGACAGCCAGGGGCAACTCTTTCCATGCTCACAGCTTCAAAAAGAGGCCAGAGCTCCAGCTGCAGGAGTCTGTTTTTTCTTCATTATTATCATCATCCCCCTCCATAGCCAAGTCCACAGCAGTGCAACTAAGGGCAGTGCCAGCTGCAAGCAAATCTATCCAGGAGGGTTTATTTCTCTGTGCACTCCATATCTCTTTCATCCTCTCCCCTAACGAGCATTATCAGCAGTGTGATGGATGATGTTGCATTGCTTAGAGCATCCTTTTTTCCCAGAGCCGCCCCCTGGCAGGGGAGGAGGCAGCTGCTCACCCAGGGTAACCATAGGCGTAGTGACTTGGCAGGACATCCCTGCTGATAGCCTTAACATTTGCTTATGGCTTTGTTCCTCCTTCCTTATGAATGCAGGCAGTTCTCTTGTTAGCTGTGTGACGTGAAAAACATGGTGATGGAAGGGTATCTGGAGATATACATGCAAATGTACATATGCATGCCAAAATCCCATTGTGCTGGTTGTCCAGGGCTCTGGATGCTGATGTCTGACCCAGCCTTCTGTCTCATGTACTTATTTTTTCCTCTTTTGTCTTGCAAAACAGGCAACAGATCCCAGAGAAAAGCCAGAAGAAGAAGAAAAAGACCAAATGGCGAGGGGACAGAGCCACAGGCTCCCACAAACTCCAGTGTGTGATTTTGTGACAGGACTGTGTGGGAGTGCCTTGGATGCCTCTTTTTTTTTCCCCCTTGACCCACTGCTGACCCAGGCGAGGAGCAGCAGCAGCAGCAGCGCGATGCCCGGGCAGCCCTGCCGCCCCTCCAGGCTCCCCGTGGTGGCTGGGGCTCGGAGGAGGCGGCTCATGGGGGTCCAGACCCTCACAGAGGGGGATGGCACGTCAGGAGCCTGTGTGGGAGCCACATGGATGTGAGACAGAAGGGAAAAGCAGGACCTTGACTCTCGGACATCCCCAGTGCCTTCCAGGGGCCTCCGTGATGTTTATTTGGGGGGGTGGGGGAGGAGGAGAAAAAGAAAAAGTGTTGGTTTTATCTGCAAACATTTCTCCTTGTGACCCATTTCTGAACAGCTTTGAATAGCCCCTCCTGTTTGGTACAGTTGTCTGTGTATGTGTGGGGGAAGGGAAAAGGCCTTTCTTTCTCCAATTTTTTTTTTTTCTCCCCTCTTCTCCTTTTTCGGTGTTTGCTCAGTGAGTGTTGGGTTGCAAAGAAACACGGCTGAGGTTAGATTTTTTGCACTGAACTCTCTCTTAGGCAGCAGTGCCAAAACACGACTTCATATGAAAGTGCATAGATTTGGAGGAAGAAAATGAATTCCAGCTGCTCTGGGTGCTCCAGACATTGTGTCAGACTCTGGAGGGCAGCCAGCTCACAGACCATAAACTCCAGCATAGGAAAGGAGGTTTGGACTTGGATTATAGTTGTTTTTTTTCTTACCCTTTGTCAAGAGGTTCTGTTTCTGTTTTGTAATTTGGGGCATGTTAAAATTAAGGCATTTTGTTAACCTGGAAGTATTTAAATTAAAGTGTTTTACAAATGGAAGGGTATGTCATCTTTAAGGGGGAGAGAAGGGAGAGAGGAAGTAAAACCTGAACTGAATTTGTTATCTGGGTGTTGAATTTCTCCCTCATAAATGTGCGTAAAGTGGTGCGATCTAAATCCCTCTTTATTATTCCTTAACCTTTCCCTGCAAAGCTCCTCTTGAGTAGATGAATTGTTTTACTTTTCCCAGGCTCATCACACACATACTGAGAAGAAAAACCGTTTATGGGCTTTGGCTCACTGTTTCTTCATTTCTTATTCTCCCTTCTTAGCTGAGAGCTGGTGACTTGAAAGGAAGAGGTGTTTTGAAAATGATTCAAGTGGGACATGTCTTTTCATAAGCTCACTATATCTAAAATGGCTCCCTGAAATCAGCAAAGACCAAACATCTTGATGCCTTATAAAAAGACAAGGCAAAAGACCTGCAGCCATTCAAGCTGTCATCTGTGGCACCAGAAATATGGTCAAGCACATCCTGGAGAGGCTCCATTTTTCTTCACGCCTTTCCTGGCACTAAGAATTGTAGTGGCAATTTTTGCTTTAATTAATAGATTGTAATCTTCTGGACTGAATCCACCAGCTCCATTCACAGGGTCACCAAACCCATTTAAAAGTAACAACTTGTATTTCACCAGCTTGAATCCTATTCAAATATACTTTAAGGGTATGACTTAAAATATTGGCAGAGTGTGAATTCCTGAGATTTATGTGTCTGAGCCCAGAAAATCCTGGTATTGAACACTGAAGATCTGCTCAAGATGGTGGATCATCACAGACTTAGTTGTTTATGTTTGTCTTAGCAATCTATTTGCCACCAGATTTCATTTCTTAACTCTTTGCCAAGCCACCTTGTAAAATGGGACGTGGCTGCTGATTATTTCCAGGTGAGTGAGGCTAATGAAAACATTTTAATAACTTATTCAGTCTTCATCACAGCCAGAAGACAGCAAATGGCTGCAGCTTGCTCAGCAAGCTGCTTACTGTAATGCTGACTCCACTGCCTCCATCCCCTTGCGTCTGGTGACAGATCATGGGGATACATTAGAGTAGAGTAGAATAGAATTAACCAGGTTGGAAAAGATCTTTGAGATCCTCAAGTCCAACCTATCACCCAGCACCATCTAATCAACTAAACCATGGCACCAAGTGCCACATCCAGTCTCTTCTTAAACACCTCCAGTGATGGTGACTCCACCACCTCCCTGGGCAGCACATTCCAATGGGCAATTACTCTTTCTACGAGGAACTTCTTCCTAACATCCAGCCTAAACCTCCCCTGGCGCAGCCTGAGACTGTGTCCTCTTGTCCTGGTGCTGGTTGCCTGGGAGAAGAGACCAACTCCCGCCTGGCTACAACCTCCCTTCAGATAGTTGTAGACAGCAATAAGGTCTCCTCTGAGCCTCCTCTTCTCCAGGCTAATCAACCCCAGCTTCCTCAGCCTCTCCTCATAGGGCTTGTGCTCCAAACCCATCACCAGCTTTGTTGCCCTTCTCTGGACACGTTCCAGCAACTCAACATCTTTCCTAAACTGAGGGGCCCAGAACTGTACACAGTACTTAAGGGGTGGCCTAACCAGTGCTGAGTCCAGCGGTAGAATGACCTCCCTGCTCCTGCTGGCCACACTGTTCCTGATGCAGGCCAGGATGCCACTGGCCTTCTTGGCCTCCTGAGCACACTGCAGGCTCATGTTCAGCCTACCGTCAACCAGCACCCCCAGGTCCCTCTCTCCCTGGCCGCTTTCCAGCCACTCTGACCCCAGCCTGTAGCACTGCATGGGGTTGTTGTGGCCAAAAAGGGAGAGGGATACTGGAAAGAAGTACCCTTCATGGACTTTTAACGTTGGATGAGGGCCATAGGCTTCAGCAAAGTTGCAGCAGCCTGTGTCAACTGAGATCTGGCTTCAGAGTATTGCAGCATTTATCCCACTCTGTCATTTCCTTGCTGGCTGAACTGTGCTGACCCAAACCATTCGGGTCAAATCCTGACTCTTGAGACTTGCTGCTGTCTTCTGGGGGTGAAGAGCTCCCTGTAGGCATCTCATTTGTTCTCCCTTCAAAACTCCTAATAAATCAGAAGGTACATGACATGAAACCAACCCAATTTGCTAGAAACCCTGTTTCCACTTTCCTGGCAGAATCCATCTAGTCTGACTACTGGTGTAATATTTTTTTAATTATACACAACTAATGCTATGGGATCCCACACAAGAACATGATGGCATTTTCAAGGAGCCCTGTTAATACCCTCTAGAGTGCTTCAACTTAAAAATAACCTGATTTCTGCTGAAACCCCTCATCTGTATTATTTTTATCTGAATCCTTGGGAGTATTTGGCTGAAAACAGCATGTGTGTATCTTGAGTCACATCTGCTGGGTACTCAGCACTGCATGTGAGAAGTTATCTGCTTTTTCTGAAACATCGTAATTGTTTTTTCAGCTTCTTTAGCAACTAACAGCTATTGCAGAATAACAGGAAGGAGGGGAAAGGAGCAGACTGCAACTGAATCTGGATATTGGAAAATGGGGAAAGCATGCCCATTTTTGTCTGTGTTCATCAACCTGTTGATAGCGAAGAATGTTTCAGGGATCACATCTCTAACGAGTGTAGGGTGCTCAAAATAGTCAGCTATACAAAGACTAATTCTAACTCACCCTTTCATATTCAGAGCTCTAAAGAAACTGGCAGCACCTTTCCTGCTATACACTGCACCTAGAGACCTGGGTTGTGAGACACAGGTTGATGCAGAAAACACCAGCCATGAAGGTAGGTGACTTTGTTTGTTGGGTGTGGTGGTTCGGGCTGGGTGCCCACTGCTGCATGGTGCACTTCCTGTGTCCAGAAGTCCAGCCCAGTGGGTGGACACAGGAAACCAGGTATCTCCTACCACAATCCCCTGCACTGCTATAAAATCTAGCGTGGGGTCCGCCTCTTTCTCTTTCTTGCCTCGCCAGCACCCGGTAACTGGGGGAGACGTCTCCCGGCCTTGGGCCTGGCTAGGGGGATGGGCAGTCTCAGGCCTGGCCAGCTGAGACTAGCCTAGCAGTGGGGGGGGGAAGAATGAGCCCTGGGGGTCTTGGGCCCACTCTCAGGTGGGGATGGGATGTATACGGGTGTTTTGGGTTTTTTTCTGTCACTGTTTCTGTTTCTTTTGTGCACATTCACCTTTTTCTATTTAAACTTTTGCAATCCATTTGTCAGAGTCGTTATTTTGCCTGTGGTGGGGAGGGGGCTGCCTCAACCCACTACATTGGGTTTTTTTTCTTGGTTGTTTTTATGGAGCATGCAGTGGATAGAGAGTTTTTTTATTTGGTCAGGGACAGTCTGTAGAAGGATTCTGTAAGGGTGTATTGGGACTTATTTTCCTGATGTTCTGAGTGACCTAACATGCTCTTCAGCCCTTTGGGTATCTGCATTCTCTTAGAATCATAGACTCGTAGAATGGTTTGGGTTGGGAGGGACCTCGAAAGGTCATCTAGTCCAGCCCCTTCTGCAGTAAGCAGGGACAACCTCACCTAGGTCAGGCTGCCAAAAGCCCTGTTGAGCCTGCCCTTGAATATCGCCAGGGATGGGGTCCTCAACCACCTCCCTGAGCAACCTGTCTCAGAACAATCCAGTTCTTTTTCTACTAAATAGCAATTTAGAAAGTACAGTAGGCCATAGCCTTAACCTTGCCTTTTTTACCACTGCCTTCAGGTAAATCATATTACTTCTTCCTCTCTCACGTCCTTCTGCCTGTAAAGCAGACACTGGCCTTTTTTTTTTGTGGCTTTTGAGATGTATGGCATTTATTGTACAAGCCAAGTCATCTGTCTACCTTTGTCTCTCATTTAAGGGAAAGGCAGGGTGTGAAGGACAAGAAGGATAAGTACCTGACTGAAATAAATACATTTTTCTTCTGGTGTGAGCAGTGGTTTTAATTGTCCCTCTCTGCCTTCCAGCTCTAAAGGGACCCAAGCCCCAATAACATAAAAAACAAATAAATAAAAAAAACCCAGCCTGTGCAGGCCTGCAGGTGATGGGCTACCTACAAACCTGCTTTCTTGGCTGTCTCAGCCAAGGCTATTGTTATTGCTGGCAAAGCTGCTCAGTGATAGTCTGGGTACATCTGAGTAAACCACGTTTAGGTGATAGAGCGCAGTAGAAAAATGCTAGAGATGGAGAACAAGACAAGCAAGAGCTTAGTGAGAGGCTGAAATTGCTTGGTTTGGATCACATGTTTCATTTTAGCAAGAGGCCATTGCAGTATGTTTCTCTGTCCCTTAATCTGCCATAAATTGTGGCTGTTTTTTAAACCTACAGCTGTACTAGAATTTGTTGATTGGGGTAGGCTGAGGGTTTTAGACATACGTGATGTGCCTCGCCTCAAGAGGAAGTGAGCATTATTAGGCACAGAGAAGATGGCACTGTGTGCTGCCATTTTAAGGCCAAAATAGACTGCCTAGAGCCTAGCTGCCGTAGTTTCAAGGGATAGTTACTAAATGCTGCTGAAGTGCTTGGGGAGGAGCTCTGCTAAGAGTAGAATACAATGAAGAATGCAGAATATAAGAGTGTTTTGAGACTTAACTTGAAAGTGTCCAGAGAAGGGCAACAAGGCTGGTGAGAGGCCTCAAGCACAAGTCCTATGAGGAGAGGCTGAGGGTGCTGGGATTGTTTAGCCTGGAGAAGAGGAGGTGCAGGGGAGACCTCCTGACCACCTCCTGAGGCCCATCCCTGGAGGTGTTTAAGACCAGGCTGGACGAAGCTCTGGCCAGCGTGATCTAGTGTAGGGTGTCCCTGCCCATGGCTGGGGGTTGGAACTAGATGATCCTTGTGGTCCCTTCCAACCCTGACTGATTCTATGATTCTACCTTATTGCTCTCTACAACTACCTGAAGGGAGGTTGTAGCCAGGTGGGGGTTGGTCTCTTATCCCAGCCAACCAGCAGCAGAACAAAAGGACACAGTCTCAAGCTGCCCCAGGAGAAGTTTAGGCTCGAGGTGAGGAGGAAGTCCTTCATGGAGAGAGTCATTCGCCATTGGAATGGGCTGCCCAGGGAGGTGGTGGAGTCACCATCCCTGGAGGTGTTCAAGAGGGGATTGGACGTGGCAGTTGGTGCCATGGTTTAGTCATGAGGTCTGTGGTGACAGGTTGGACTCGATGATCTTTGAGGTCTCTTCCAACCTTGGTGATTCTGTGATTACCTTAGATATGTATTTGTTAATGAGAGACCTTGAGACAAGTTTGGCACTAAAGAAATAGCCACACCCCTCTGACAACTGCCACTTCAATCTGTGCACCTGAGATTGGAAAGAAAAGTTCTGTGAGGTGGAGTTCAGTGGCCAGTCTGCTCTAGGTTGGGCAGAAAGGAGGACCTTTGGTGCACATACGAAACACCACATTACAACTACACAGTAAATGTTACGGTAAAAAGGAGACCAAGGATACTGCATCACAGGGAATGGTGCTGTTCTTGGCCACTGCTCCCTGTGCAGTAACTGGAGGTCTGCTGGGGCCAGCAGTGACATAGGCTCAATTCTATACGTATTTTAATGCCATTTCAGATGACTTGAAGTATGCAGGGTATTTGTATGGGAGCATCAGACATAACACAAGAACTGTGGGAGATCTGTTCCCTTCTGGATCAACAGATAACAGCCAGGTAAGATTCATCTGAGCATCTGAAATGGCTCCAGATGTGTATGTTTAGGCAGATAGTTGAGCAGCTAGTTGGTGGTTCAAAAGCTCTTTCTTATTTCATAGCAGCACTCTGAGAAAAATCTGTGGGTGTTTCAAGTGTCTGTGGGTATTCTAGCTCTTCTCCTGCAAAGTGGTCTCACCTGTTTTTTAGGGTCTCACTGAGGCGTCAAAACAAAGTCTGAAGGCAGAAGTCACCAATTTTGTGAAATGTATTAATTGCATCTTGCAGCCTAAGCGATCTCATGAGTATCCCTTGCACAATTAGCCTGTAAATAATTCAGTATTTGGCTATCACAGATTCCATCGATATTATGCAGGCATTTTTATTCTCTTCCTCTTGCATACAAAGGGAATAAATATTTCATAGATGATCTCACAGACATAGTTTCTGGGATGGCATGGGACTTGCTTGCAGCAGTACACAGCAGGGGGATGACTTTGCTTGTGCTGGATCCCATGACGGGGAGAGAGAAGGAGCAGCAGCACAGAGGTATGCTCTGGTTTAGGTCGTTGGGGTTTTTTTCCACAGCTGTGGAAAATCACTGCTGCTTCTCTTCAGCTCCAAGAAGTCATGTGTAAATGGCTAGCAGGTCAGGCGGGCCAAGACTTGCTGAAGCAAGAGAAAAGTGTGGTCACTAGTTGCTGCTGTGTGCCTGTCCAGAGGGAGGAGGGGCAAGGGAGGAAGTCTTATGCTCAGCAGGTGAGACCAGTCAGGTCGGTAAGCACAGAGGTTAGTGCTCATGACAGTGATGGTGATATCCAGCACTGCTCAGTGTTGATCAGAGATGGGCAAAATCCCACAGTCCTGACAGCTTATGGAAGCTTTTTTTACTTCTTTTGAACTGAGGGTTTCGTTTGTCCTGGGGAATCCTGGGAGACTAGGAATATCATGCCAAACCCAACAGTCTGACTTGCCCCAGATGTTACTGCTTGTTTGGTTTCCATCCCTCCTCCCAGGCTTCTATCTTGCAGACCAGGGCATGTACAACATAGTCTGAGAGCTCAGACTGGGCATGTGGTTGGGTCCAGAAGCCAAAGAGGAGGGACTCAGACAAAATCCTGGATTTGCTCAATAAGAGGGCAGGAGCAAGCGGAGGAGGAAGGAGCTTTGTGAATTGGGAGCCTGTTATATAAAGACAAATCCTCTGCAAATCTGAATAAGAGACATTGTACAGTCTATGCTTAAGACAATCTCTGCTGAGAAACCAGCCTGGCTGAACAAGTCACAAGCTAGTCCTTGAGCTGCCATATGCAGAGGTGGTTATCATGTGGCTTCTGTGACAGCAGCTCTTCTCCACTGCAGTAGTCAGACCTAACCAGCTCAAGACTCAGTGATGGATTTGGCATACCTCTTTGTATCTCAATAGCCCACATTCCCTTAAAGCAGGAGCCTTGGTGCTGGTAATCCTTTGACTGACCTGGGCACAGAGGTTTCTTTTTTTACAAGCTCCAAAGTAAGAGTAATGCTTCAGACTCTGGGATGTGAGCCCATAAAAAGCAGGAAATTCAAAGCAAAGTCTGATGCACTGGGCTCTGCTCGCACAATTGTAAAGGTTGAACAAACCACAGTCATGTGAGCTGGGGACAGGGTGCTGCTCACTCTCCCTCAGGGAGCTTCCTGCCTTGCCTTGCCCTCATCCCTGTTTCCAAATCTTCACAAGACCTTAAGCCATTTTCTGGCATTGAGTTTCACACAGAGCAATGGCATGAGATTGAACACATCCAAGTGCCGGGTTCTGCACATTGGCCACAACAACCCCATGCAGTGCTGCAGGCTGGGGTCAGAGTGGCTGGAGAGCAGCCAGGGAGAGAGGGACCTGGGGGTGCTGGTTGACGGCAGGCTGAACATGAGCCTGCAGTGTGCTCAGGCAGCCAAGAAGGCCAATGGCATCCTGGTCTGCATCAGGAACAGTGTGGCCAGCAGGAGCAGGGAGGTCATTCTGCCCCTGTACACTGCACTGGTTAGGCCGCACCTCGAGTCCTGTGTCCAGTTCTGGGCCCCTCAGTTTAGGAAGGATGTTGTCTTGCTGGAACGTGTCCAGAGAAGGGCAACAAAGTTGGTGAGGGGTTTGGAACACAAGCCCTATGAGGAAAGGCTGAGGGAGCTGGGGTTGCTTAGCCTGGAGAAGAGAAGACTCAGGGGTGACCTTATTGCTGTCTACAACTACCTGAAGGGAGGTTGTAGACAGGCAGAGGTTGGTCTCTTCTCCCAGGCAGCCAGTACCAGAACAAGAGGACACAGTCTCAGGCTGTGCCAGGGCAGGTTTAGGCTGGATGTTAGGAAGTTCTATACAGAGAGAGTGATTGCCCATTGGAATGGGCTACCCGTGGAGGTGGTGGAGTTGCCAACACTGGAGTTGTTCAGGAGGAGACTTGATGGGGTGCTTGGTGCCATGGTCTAGTTGTTTAGGTGGCTTGGATTGGTTGATGGGTTGGACGCAATGATCTTGAAGGTCTCTTTCAACCTGGTGTATTGTATTGTATTGTATTGTATATTCCAGTTTTTTCACTAGGCTTGGTGAAGTCTCTTTGTCTCCTCCAGCACTCTTTGGCCAGAAGGGTTAGCTCACTGATGGGGGTGGGTATTTGGGCAGCCTTTGGCAGAAGGTGCCTCATGGAGAAGAGGAGGTACAGCAGGAAATGAAGAATGTAAAGCAGTCACACCAGCAGTATAAAATAGTCAGAGGTGGCACTCTGCTAGGTTTTTGTTGGCTTTACTCTAGCATGTAATAATTATTCTGGGAAAACTTACATGATACTTGCTGCCATAAGAATAGAGAAGTAGCACTAATGGCTTTTCATTTCAGGATCTTAAAGCATTCATGAATCAATCCAGTCACTTTACAGTCAGGACACTCAGAAGTGGCAGATCTTGTTCTGTCGGGTGTAGAAATGAGAGCACAGAAATCTGAAGCCTGCAGGAAGAGCTGAAGTTGGTGAGATGCCCAAACACTTAGCACTGCTGAGACGTACTCAATTTGCTCCAAGTTGTGAAACTACAATTAGCATAGACTTAAATGAAGATAAATATTAAATGCTGAAAGAAGAGTTACCTTCAGAGGTTCAGTGTCTGATAAAAACTGTAAATACCTACTAAATATAGGCTGCTTCCAGAAGTGGCATAATTCCCCATATTTTCAATCGATTTTTATTTCCCCGAACAATCCATCCTAATTTGGGATTCAGCTTATCACATTATAGAGAGAAAATAAAAAATGAAAAGGTCACCAGTTCTGCTTCATTTAGGAAGAAGATGTTTACCCTTTGTAAAATGACTTTGGGCTTATTTACACAACCACTTTTGTTTTCTTTACAGAACAAAAGCTTGAATCCTGCTTGTACCATGGAGTCCCCGATACTGGAGAGTACATCAGCAGTGGGCTGCCCTGAAGGAACAAACCTGTGAGCACCAAGTGTAAGCCATATGAGCCCACAGCTAGGTTGCTGTTCAAGTTTCCAAGAGGCAGAGGCTAATGCATATTTTGCCAAAGGACTTGTCATTTTAAATAGAATCATAGAATCAGTCAGGGTTGGAAGGGACCACAAGGATCATCTAGTTCCAACCCCTGCCATGGGCAGGGACACCCTACACTAGATCACGCTGGCCAGAGCCTCGTCCAGCCTGGTCTTAAACACCTCCAGGGACTGGGCCTCAACCACCTCCCTGGACAACCCATTCCAGGGCTTCACCACTCTCATGGTGAAGAACCTCTTCCTCACATCCAGCCTGAATCTCCCCATTTCCAGCTTCATTCCATTCCCCCTAGTCCTATCACTACCTGAGATCCTGAGAAGTCCCTCCCCAGCCTTCCTGTAGGCCCCCTTCAGATACTGGAAAGCCACAATGAGGTCACCTCGCAGCCTTCTCTTCTCCAGACTGAACAGCCCCAACTCCCTCAGTCTGTCCTCATAGGAGAGGTGCTCCAGCCCTCTGATCATCCTCGTGGCCCTTCTCTGGACACGCTTCAGCACGTCCACATCCCTCCTGTAATAGGGGCTCCAGAACTGGACACAGTACTCCAGGTGGGGTCTCACCAGAGCCGAGTAGAGGGGGAGAAGCACCTCCCTTGACCTGCTGGTCACACTTCTCCTGATGCAGCCCAGGATCTGATTGGCTTTCCGGGCTGCAAGCGCACATTGAGAGCTCATGTCGAGCTTCTCGTCCACCAGCACCCCCAAGTCTCTCTCCTCAGGGCTGCTCTCCAGCCAGTCCCTGCCCAGCCTGTATTTGTGCCTGGGATTGCCTCGACCCAGATGCAGGACCCTGCCCTTGGTCTTGTTGAAGCTCATGAGTTTGGCTTGTGCCCACCTCTCCAGCCTGTCCAGGTCCCTCTGGATGGCATCCCTTCCCTCCAGCGTGTCCACTGCACCACACAGCTTGGTGTCATCAGCAAACTTGCTGAGGGTGCACTCGATGCCACTGTCCATGTCACCCACAAAGATGTTGAACAAGACAGGTCCTAGGACTGATCCCTGAGGGACTCCGCTTGTCACTGGCCTCCACTGGGACATGGACCCATTGACAGCCACTCTTTGGGTGCGGCCATCAAGCCAATTCTTTATCCATCTAGTGGCCCATCCATCAAACCCATGTGTCGCCAGCTTGGAGACCAGGAGGTGGTGCGGGACAGTGTCAAAGGCTTTGCTCAAGTCCAGGTAAACGACATCAGTTGCTTGCCCCTCATCTATTAATGCTGTCACCTGATCATAGAAGGCCACCAGGTTTGTCAGGCAGGATATGTTGTCCTTAAGGCAACAACAAAGAAATAGTGCTATCTAATACCAGTGTAGTTGTTCCTTGTAGCATCCAGAGGATCTTCAGAACTGGTCATATAAAATTGCATTACTGATGCCTGTGCTGAATAAACTGCTTCTGCTTCCCAGGCCACAGTCAGTATCAGCCTGACCAGTGCTCTGAGGGAGCTGGGGTTGCTTAGCCTGGAGAGGAGGAGGCTCAGGGGTGACCTTATTGCTGTCTACAACTACCTGAAGGAGGTTGTAGACAGGCGGCGGCTGGTCTCTTCTCCCAGGCAGCCAGCACCAGAACAAGAGGACACAGTCTCAAGCTGTGCCAGGGGAGGTTTAGACTGGATGTTAGGAAGAAATTCTTCATAGAGTGATTGGCCATTGGAATGGGCTGCCCACAGAAGGTGGTGGAGTTGCCAACACTGGAGTTGTTTAGGAGGAGATTTGATGGGGTGCTTGGTGCCATGGTTTAGTTGATTAGATGGTGTTGGATGATGGATTGGAAGCCATGCTCTTGAAGGTCTCTTCCAACCTGTCTCCATTCCATTCCATTCCATTCCATTCCATTCCATTCCATTCCATTCCATTCCATTCCATTCCATTCCATTCCATTCTACATGAAACCGGTCACAGTTGCCTATATGTTTATTGCCAACTAACATCAAACTGCAGGCTTATTCAGCCCTAGCAATGGTCTCAGTTGGGTTTCCTCTTACTGTGACCAGTATATAGCTTGCAGCATTGAAAAATCATTAGAGAGACAGTTTGGCTCAAGCACAGCATCTTTTACTGCCCTGCTGCCTCTTATACAATACAATAATAATACAATACACCAGGTTGGAAGAGACCTTCAAGATCATCGCGTCCAACCCATCAAACAATCCAACCCACCCAGCAACTAGACCATACAGCCAAGCACCCCATCAAGTCTTCTCCTGAACACCTCCAGTGAAGGTGACTCCACCACCTTCACGGGTAGCCGATTCCAATGGGCAATCACTCTCTCCGTGTAGAACTTCTTCCTAACATCCAGCCTAATCCAGTCTCTGCAACTGCCTTTTATCACAGGCTCTGTATAGGTGGGACAGAATTGGTGCTCCTCCCTGGAGAGAGACCGTTGCCTTGAATTTGATGATGTGTGCTTGGATTTGTGTCTACTGCACAGAGCATCTTCAAGGACAGGGTCAAATTCATTGTCAAGCTGTATCACTAAGGGGGTCTTAGCATCTTTTTGTGGCAATTTTGCTGGTTCCCAGAAATGAATCCCCTGCACTGACCAGCTGAGGACAAGTATAATTTGTCTGTGTTTCCATGTGGTATTAGCTGGTTTCTAAAGAGATTAGACCCAAGAAGAGCATCTGTGAGGAGAGATGGCCTTACTTGCCACGTAGACTGGCCTTGTCCCAAGTGGCTCCATCAGCCCCACCTGCCCTTTGTGACAATGTCCAGCAGCAAATGCAGAGAGGGTGGGTGTCAGAGAGTCCTTCTGACATAGCCAGCTGTACAGCATCTGACATGATTGGGGAGGTTAACACACCTTCAGGACCTCTCCTTGTGTGTGCAGGGTTGGGTACTGCCAGCTGGACTGTCAGGTGCTGGGCACTACTGGGAACCCAGTGGGGTTTTTGGTGAGGACATACTGTACTTTCCCCTCCTGTTCCCTTTTCTTGCATATTTGTGTAGAAAATAACTAAACACCTGAAATATCTAACACCTTAGTAGTTTGTGTCCCTTCAAAGTGAAGGTTGGGAGTAAAACTGCCCCAAAAACAAGGGTGAAAAAATGCTGATGGGTGAGAGTGAAAAGGAAACTGAGCAATCTGCACTTGCATTAGTAGTGGATGTTTTTTATTAAGACTGTTACTGACTATTCACTCACCCAAAGAAATGACAGGGAAGTGGAGGTGGCAGCCTCGAATCAAACAGATATGAAACAGTTCACAAACATTTTCTAAATATATTAATCTTCCAAAGACTCTTCAGACTGTTAATTAGACTTCAGTAATCATGACCAAGTACTTACTAACTAAAATCTTTTGAGAGTTCACATTTATACTCTAGGAGATCACTGTAAAACAAAGGGCTGAAAAAATCCCATTTGGATGTGAACATTTAATACGGCTGTTTGGAAAGCTGCTGCACTGACATTAACTTGGGCAGATAATCAATTATGCAGAGATAAAATAAGAGAAAGCTCTAAGTTAAGCCAACAGACAATGGTTTATAAAGACCATTTGACCATGGCTTTTCAGATGCAATTGGAACAAAACACCAGAGTTGTTATTTTATAGTCAGGCTTATAGATCAGCAGCAGTACTGGTAATACCTGTATGTAAATACAGGATGGATGCTGGGCTTGTTCCTCGGAGACCCACTTTAGAACCTGTGAATGCTAACTGGAGCCTTTCTGTTAAATTGAACAGGCTTTGGATCAGCCTCCATCATCTTCTGATGAGGGAGTCCCACAATCCCTTTAATCGTCAGCTTGCAAGAGGAGCAGAAGTGAAACATATTGCAAAAGCCAAGCTCCAAACAGGAGTTCTGTTCAATTATGTCTTAACATTAGCTACAGTTTAATGTGCTTTTACCAGCTGTCCTGATGAAATACTATTAAAAGCTGGTGCATTGCATTAATTAAAGTGAAATTTCATAATGAATTCTTTTTTTTTTGCAAGGCAGCAGGGATGAATCGGTGACCTACATAACCTCCCTTCCCTCTGAAATAGCTTTCCGAACTAATGAAATTAATCCCCCTGGTTGTGGCAGGAGAGCGGAGGGAGCTGTGCTCTGCATCCCAGCTATGTGCTGCGACATGAAAAAATCCAGGCACTCTCCACAAAGAGGATGGCTTGCCTTTCATTGTGTCTAGCAGCAAGAGGGAACTTTCAGAGGCAGGAGAAGTCTCCATTAAGGGCACCTTGTGTAACAGGAGGCTTTCAAAAGCTCCGTTAAAATTCTTGGACAGTGCCCTCGCCGAGAAGCTGGGGGATTAGCTGGCTGACCCCTCTACCTTATAAACCAGCACAAACACATAGACAGTTAAATGCACATTCATTTGAGTGTAAGAGGCTTAGGGTATGTCATAAAAATATAATCCACAATGTACAACAAACATACACACAGCTGGCAGGCTCAGACCCATTTTTGCAAGCATGTTAGGAGAGAAGCAGGAGAATAAGCGTTACACAGCAGGGAGAGGAGGGGTGGAGGGGAGACCTCTGTTCCTGGGCATATGTTTTTAAAAGAGAAAATATGCCTGTGGATTCTGATTATGCCTGTGTTAGTACGTTTTTATCGATGGTGGTTTAAGATTAAAAGCAATTTATGATGCTCCTAAGTCTCAGCAGTCTACATTTCTCTAAGCCACTGCAGTGCAATCAAAACGGTGTCTGTACCAATGCTGGATTGTGCCAGCGAGTCCTAATTGCCTGAAAGACAATGGTGTCATTAAAGTCTCTTGCCCCTGTGAGCCTTGTGCTCCTCCACAGAAAACATGCTTTTATTGTTGGTTTCAAAGGAGCCCTCAGTCACTGCTAAAGCACATTGTCCATTCAGAGGTACTGGGAGGCTGTGTTCTGTAGCTGCTTTATTACTCTGTTTTTCCCTTCTTAGGCAGTGGACAGGGAGAGCAATGGAGAGAAATCAGAGAAAATGTTGACTTTTCTTCAAGCAATCCAAAATATAAATCAAGTTTTATTCAGTTAGACACTGGGAGGTGAGGCAGTGGCTGCAACTTTGCACTGTTTAGGCTTCTAGCAGCAGAACTGGAGAGTGCTTTTGTGAAAGGAGACACACTCCACAAAAAATCCAGCTTCACCAATAATTTTCAATTCAGTAATCATTTTGACAGAAAAGCTGTGACAAGCTTCTTTAGTCATACAAAAGGCATGCAGCTCTGCAATTATACCTTAATTCCTAGCCATCCTTCTTACTGGACAATTTCAATTAAGAAAAGACCTCTCCCTAAAACGTTCAGTTCTGCTGCATAATTCATTCCTGTCTCCATCTTTCTTAAAGGCAGAAATATGCTTATGCATGTAAATCTATCACTTGTCAGTTTACAGGTGTGCAGTTTTTACAAACATTGGTTCATTTTTACCTACCTCCACTCTGAGCCTTGCTGGTTCTCATGCTTCACAAATCACCTTTCTGTTTGCTTTGCACAGTGCCCTGCTCAGTCAAGGAGCACCTCTTTACTGGGGCTAGCATACAAGCCTACAGAAGATGATAGTGACATACAGAGGTAGCCTATCAACAAGAACTTTTCTGCATTTTTGTCATGCAAAACTGAACAGAGGTGCATTTAATCTCTAAGACCTAGGACAAATAATATCTGAAGGGTACAGTTGGAGGCTTGGTTTGCAGAGGGGTGTAGTTCATCTGACCTGCAACCCACAAAAACAGCCATTGCAGTTTAATATGCACTCAGTTATGCTTGAAAGACTTACACCATAATCCAGAGAGCTCGCTAAACACATGCATTAGAGAGAAAATGCCTTGCATTGCTGACATATGGTACTTTCAAACAGACGACTTTGCAGCTTACAGGAGTAAACCAGATGTCAGAAAAAAGGGCACAGATCAATTTTCCTTCTATTATTTTCTTCTCCTTAACCGCCTTTCATTGTCTTAGCTGTTGCATTTACTCCTCCTCCGTTACCTTTCCGTCTTCCCTCTATATTTTCCACCATAGTTGGTATAAGAGCCTTTCTTTCTTCATTGCATCACCTTTCTGGAGCATTCTCTGACGTAGTTTTTGCCACTAACTTTCCATCTGTTTAAGACTTACTGGCATTTAATGTTTTTTTCTTTGCTGAAGCCTTTTTTAATATAGGATCTAAAATGCTGCTCTGGACTATGCCTGTAAGGTGGCACCAGAGCTGGGGTTTCATCTGAACAAAGAGGAGTTTTGGTCAGTTGGAATAGTAGAGGGACCCTATAGGTAGACGAGAGGCAGTAAATTAGACAAAGAGCTTAATGGTGGTTGTCTGAAATGTGAGCAGGGTAGACAGATTGTTTAAAACCCAAAGCCCAAATTGGAAGACCTCCAGTGCATATCATGCAGCATCCTGCAAGTCAGCGAAATCCCAGTATGCCAAAGGGGCCCATTTATGACTACACTGGAAAGCCCAGGGCAGTGCCATGGGCAGCTGACTACACTGGAAAGCCCAGGGCAGTGCCATGGGCAGCTCACCCCAGCCTCCCAGACCCACCCGTGCACACCAGGTCCTCCCCCACTCTTATGCCCAAACCCTGCAAAATATGAGGCCAGATCTTAATCCAGTGTATTCAAAATAGACACTGGTTTACTCTTCCCCCCCCCCAAAGGACTAGAGCACAAATGGCAGTAAATCCATGAGCCTTGTGGCTTAATCCCATTTCAGGCACAAAAAAAGAAAACCCTGCCTGACAGCCACAAGCTCTGGGAAGAGTCATCTCTTCCTACATTTCCCTAACTATAATTTTACTCAGTCATGTGCTGTCATCCTCCAATCCTCTTCAAGTGTCACTTGAAAAAATAAAAATCTGTTGTCAATTACAATGACAATGCATTGAAGACAGTTTACAGCAGAGAATGGCCTTTATAGCAGCAGGCTGTGACAAATCTGGGTTGGGAGAGAACATTGCTTGTGTCCTAGAGATTATAACTTTAAAAATAAAAACCTCATTTTCATTCCCTGGGGCTTCTTAATGAATTGCTACATGCAACAATGCCTTAAATGAAGCATCAGTGATTACCCATCTGACTGCAGCTCACTAAGTATTTTAAAAACAAAAGAACAGCCAGCACCTTGAAAACCCTAAACCTACTTTAAGAGTGCTATTTATCCAAAGGCTGACCCCCATTTTAAAGGCAATGAAGCTGTAGTCACAAAAGAAGCAAAAATTTTCAGAGGTGGGATTTCTTTACATGGATAGCATTGCCCAGAAGGATAACACATCCACCTCTGAGCCATGTGCCAACTGCACCACTCACAGACTGGTGGCAATATTATTCCAAACTCTAGATGAAAGTAAATTGATGTAAAAGTAAACGGATAAAATTAAATTGATGATCTAGATGAGGGGATTGAGTCCACCATCAGTAAGTTTGTAGATGACACCAAGGTGGGAGCAAGTGTTGATCTCTTAGAGGGTAGAGGGGCTCTGCAGAGGGACCTTGACAGGCTAGACAGATGGGCAGAGCCCAACATGATGGCATTTAACAAGTCCAAGTGCCAGGTGCTGCACTTTGGTCATAACAACCCCATGCAGTGCTACAGGCTGGGGTCAGAGTGGCTGGAGAGCACACAGGCAGAAAGGGACAGGTTGACAGCCAGCTGAACATGAGCCAGCAGTGTGCCCAGGTGGCCAAGAAGGCCAGTGGCATCCTGGCCTGCATCAGAAATAGTGTGGCCAGGAGGAGCAGGGAAGTCATTGTGCCCCTGTACTCAGCACCGGTTAGGGTACACCTTGAGTACTGTGTCCAGTTCGAGGCCCCTCAATTTAAGAAGGATATTGAGACACTTGAACGTGTCCAGGGAAGGGCAACAAAGCTGGCAAGGGGTTTGGAGCACAAGCCCTATGAGGAGAGGCTGAGGGAGCTGGGATTGCTTAGCCTGGAGAAGAGGAGGCTCAGAGGAGACCTTATTGCTCTCTACAACTACCTGAAGGGAGGTTGTAGCCAGGCGGGGGTTGGTGTCTTCTCCCAGGCAACCAGCACCAGAACAAGAGGACACAGTGTGAAGCTGTGCCAGGGGAGGTTTAGGCTGGATGTTAGGAAGACATTCTTCACAGAGTGATTGGCCATTGGAATGGGCTGCCCAGGGAGGTGGTGGAATCACCATTCCTGTTCAAAATCCCTGTTCAAAAAAGGATTGAACATGGCACTTGAAGCCATGGTTTAGTTAGTCATGAGGTGTTGGATAATAGATTGGACTTGATGATCTCTGAGGCCTTTTCCAACCTTATTGATTCTATGATTCTTTGATAAATTATGGTTTCTGCTGCTGGCAAGAGCTAGAACAAGGTGAGGAACAGTGGTTCTCCTGGCATGACCCAGAGGAAAGTAGTTCTTGTTCGACCAAAGGAATACAGACCAGTGAGATTTATGCATCTTGTACCTAGGGTCAGGGGTGTCCTGTCCCATCCAGCAATCCACTCAAACACATAAGCACTGTGGCTCTTCCATAGCATTTAACTCCACTTTCGGCTTAAATGGGCAAGTGAAGAGTCCAAACTACCATGGCTCCCTCTGCAGTTGTTGGATGTGATGGGCTCCTGTCCCATGTAATACAGGCACTACTGCAGATCATGCCACAAGAAGCCTGTTTCTCCTCAATGAATATACAAAGCCCTCTGAAGACCACAGTCCCAAATTAGACACATCATTGTAAATGCCTCGGGTTAGGTTGTGCAAACACTTAGCACAGTACCAAATATTAGTGAAGATCTCCAGCTCCCCTACCCTTCCATGCCTGTGTGTTGACCCTAGACCCTCTGGAGCTCTCCCAGTCCTCTTACACACAACTCCTTTGGGTCCAAAAGTGTTTTAAATGTTGTGAACTAGATTGCTCAGAGTAGGCTCTGCACATAAGGAAGAAGGCTAATGCATCCCAATGCATCCAACTTCCTGCACATGGAACACCATGTCCCTCTGTGTTTGTCCAGCAGCCTGGCTGGAAGGTATCCAGATATCCACTAGCTCATTGCCTGTGTCGCCGTAGAGCTGGCAGGTCTGCATGCTTCCTCAACACCCCCCCCCCCCCCGCATTCATCTTCTGCTGCTCCTGGGCTTGGCAGCTACCAGGGTAAATCTGGGTCAACCTCTTTCCATAGGATTTCTGTTTCCTTCCTGCTGAGGCTGGCAGAAGGGGATGTGCCAGGACAATACTGAAGGGCCATTGAGTGATGAAGAAGGACAGGCCTGGAACAAGGGGTTTGGGTTTTACTATGTCAGAGCTGTAGTCGAATGAATAGATCCATAGACTGGCATCACTAGCAAATACCAGTAAAACAGCACGGGCTGATGTAAGGAAATCTCTTGTTCTCTTCAAAAACTGCACAGGTCCATTTGACTCAGTGGGACATTCAGTGACTGATTTTTTTTTTTACTGTGCTAATAGTACTCAGATTTTCATAATTTTAAGCCTTTACTCTTAGCACATGTAACAACCTAAGTTTAAAGCCATACTTCCACCAGTGCAACTCTGATTGTTGGGAAGCCCACAGAGAAAAAAGTCTCAGCCTTATTTCAGTAAATGTGCAGGATGATCAGTACAAGTAAAAGGTCTTGTTAGTTCTCTCACAGTTTGCTCTTAGTAATTCGTTGGTATTTTGGAGGTGGAATAATCTGTGGAAGTTGCTTTCTGTAGTATGTGCTGCTAACCCTCATTTTATTTTATTTTTTCTTTCAGAAGATCCTTTTGAACTTAGACATGGTTTCTGGAATCAACCCAGACACTGCTTTTCAAGCCAGAAGCATTTGTATAAGCATCATCAATCACACCACTGGCTCTTATTGCTACTGTATATTCTCTTTCTACCTGGTTTGGATTCCTAATTGGCCCTGCTGTGTAACTTAAAGCCTTGAAGAAAGCAGTGGAAGGGAGGTGGGGGAAATTATGACTTCCCAGCTGGGATTGGGAGAGTTTCTTGCAAATTAAATTGATAAGTCTGTTTTCTGGAGAAAATAGACAAGAAGCAGTTGGCAACAGGGAGAGTAAGAGTCATATGTAACTGTGTATGATGTACAAAAGTATGTACAACTGGCTCAATTTTTAGCAGAGCAGTTGGCCTGGCAGCTGCTTGTATCATGTGTTTCAAGCTCGTGTAACGCAAGCACACGAGAAGTCATTTGGACAGGAACAGAGCAGATATTCAAGAGACAAGGTTGTTTTTCTGATTTAAGTACAGGAGAAGCTCTAAAAAATGCAGGTGATTTTCTGCACCATCTACAGCAGGATTTGGTTTTCCTTGCCTAGAAAATCACTGATGCTTTCCCTGTCCTCTAGCTCTCCTCAACAGCCAACTCTTTGTTACAGTAAAGTTATCTGAAGCTGCCTAAAGTGATGGTAAGTGGGTGAGAACACCCCCATAGGCTGGTCACTCAGGGCACAGTGATAGATCTGGCCTGTGCCAGGGTTGCCCCCTCCATGCACCAATGGTGGGTCAGATCCCTGCACAGACTCAGGTACAGATAACAAAAGGCAGCTCAGAGCTACCTCTCCATCTCAGGTGCAGAGTAAGCATGAATGGGAGCTCCATTCACATATAGTGCATTTATTTCATTTCTTTACATCCCTTACTTTCCCCCACCCTACTCCCATTAAGCACTCACACATGCTGCTGAAAGCCAGGGCAGCTGTACTCATTTATCAAAGCCTGTCATCTTGAGAGCATGGGCTCTTCCCATTAATTAAGCAAATGTAATTTGATTAGTTAAGCCTGTAAAGTTTCTAGGCCCACTTAGAAAGCTACAAAACACTGAGCATCACAGCTTCTCATTTTCATGCACTGGTGCTGAGATGCTCCTCTGGGGCTGTGATGCTCCTCTGGGGCTGTGATTTTTTGTTCTTGAATTTCTCCATGGGAGAGAAAATAGGGGCATGTAATAGAAATCACTAGGAATGTCATATCTTGTAGTCTTTTATTTGCTGTTTGAGTTATAGGAGTCTGAAGAAGAAAGTAATTTCTACACTTCAAAAAACTTTTCAGCCTATGCCTTTTTTTATGGATGTAACACAAGCTGCTGAAAGTTGAAATTTCTGGTAAGAATCTATACCTTAATTTAAATTCATATTTGCTTTGATGAAAAATATATATTATCTAGCAGTTCAGGATCTAAACTGCTTGCTTTAGGCTGTCGGCCTGAAAGTAAATGGAACAGTCATTGGGAAGTTACACCTAGAATAAGAAAATTCTTGAAGTCAATTTCAGTAGTAGGAAGAAGATCTACTTAAGAACTTAAACCTGAAGTGGAATGGAAGTCCCTAAATCTAATACTGTGATGGTGAAAAAAAGCCCTGGCTTTTGGCATACTGTCAGCATTTAAAGCTCCCCAGACATTTACAGTCATTGTGACTTCTGGATCTCAGAAATACTCTCATGCCAGCCAGCTGAGCCACTCAGCACATCACGTGCAAATACAGCTCTTTGGGATCCAGAAATTAAACCCCTGCAGTGGCTTAGCCTGGTAGGCACAGGCTCAGAATACTTCAGACAAAATGGCTCTGTCTACACAGGTAAATTAGGCCACTCTAGAGCTCCTGGAAGGACTTCCTAGCAGCTTGCATCCACACGTGGTTTGCAGCAAGTTGAGCTTGGTGCCTGATGTCTAGGCCTTTGTAGGTTCTGCGCCAGCACTTGAGATCAAAGTGTTGGCACATCCCTTTATGTAGATGTAAAAAATGGCCAGGACTCAAATCACGGGAATAATTTCCTGAAGTCAGGTTAATTTAAATGAGCCATTCCACCAAACCATGACATCCTCTGTGCAATCTTTTAGATGACTCAAATTCCTACCAATCTGCTGGGACATATTCTCCATGAGAATGGAAGAAGCTACCATCATGGCAGGCAATGCCAGAGCACAGATGTATTCCTGGTAAGTCCATCTCCTGCAAGGGAAAAAGCTTTAGGGAGTTTGGGATAAGAAAGCGTTCCTTGCAGTTGTTATCTCTCTGCTCTTGCAAGTGTCCTGGGGGATACATGGAGGAAAAGGCTACTAGAAAGCACTGTAATTCCCTCTCTAAAATGGGACAGCACTGCAGGTAGCTGCGGCTTTCAGCAGGCAGGACAGGGTCAAGAGATGGCATGTGGGAGGAGGTTCTTACATCCTGATGTTTCGTGAGGGCTTGGTACTCTGACTGCCCCAACCTCTCACCAGGGAATATTTCTTACTGCTGAGGCAGAAATGAAACGGGGAAAAGGGCTGTTGCTTCAGTTACCTTCTCATCTAGATGAACATGTGACTAGATGTGAGGCTTGCCTTTATGATAAGTCTGTGATGTTTGAGACCAAGCTTGGACCCGATAACTGTTGAGACCTATTTGTGCAGGTGGAGCCACAAACAAGCCTGGGCCCTTCTCTTATAACACACAGTCACAGCTGCTGGAAGGGCAGCAGCAATACCACATTTTGTATAGTTTCCTAGTGGTGGGATCAGCAAGAAGTAGGAAGCCAAAGGTTAATGCACACCTTGGCTGAAGGTGATTCCAAGACAGTGCCTTCATCAAGCCACTCATCAAGACAGTGTCTCTGCAGGCTTATATGAGTTCTTGAGTGGAGAATTTCTCTGTTTCTCCTGGATCAAAAGCAGAGAAAAGGTTCATCAGACTGAAGTGGCCAAAGAGCACTTCAGAATAGGATGTAACACTGGAGCATCATCTTTTGGGCCTTCACCTGGCTGTTAGCATATCTGAGAATAAACAGATCTATGGAAACACTGAAGCATCTCCTGCAGATGTTTCAAACCCTCATAAGGGACACAGGTTAGCCTTTTTATGCCAATTAGACCCAAGCTATCAAAGGCAATTCCAAGTATTGTAAGACACCAAAACGTCTCCAAGAGCCTATGACTTACTAGCTTTCAAGGAAAACAGTCTGATTTTTGAGGGCATGGCAGCACTGGAAGAGATGTAGGGAAAGCTGAGTGGCATTCTGACAGATTCTTAAGTACCCAGGTCTAGTGAAAATAATGGGAGCCTAACACATGGAGTATTTTGAAACTGCTAGGTGTCTCTTTGCTTCTCCAGGCAAAAATTATCTCTAGTGCTTCAATGTCTTCTTAAATTAGTGATGGTTAGAGGGCTAAATGCTTTCAGAAATCTGGTCTCCACCTTTATCAGAAATAGGAATTTTTCCCTGCAATTTATGCTACAATATATTTTACTCAGAGGATCCAAAGAGCCTTTTTCATACCTCAGTTTGATGCCAGCATTCAGTTAATGTTGATGTAATGTCTCCTTTAAAAATACTGTAATTATATTTACCAACACAGTCACTGAAGAGCTATTTATGAATTGTATCTATAGTTGCCATTCAGCATATGCTGTATTTCATTGGCTTAGTCCTAACATCACAAGCTAATAATACTGAAAGCAGGGATATGGCTAAATCACAGAGGACACTGCACTCAGTATACAGCTAACAGTGATTGAGTAGTCTCTTCTTTCAGAAGAAAGATAAGGGCCAGAAAGAATAGGTCCCTCGATAACATCAGGTAATTCTTATATATGGTCCTTCATGACACAGGCATAAATCACAATAAAACCCATCTGCAGATCTAAGGGGTGAAATCATAAATCCTGCTTTATAAATGAGACCGGCACATCTGAGAGTGTACATTGTTCCAGACTTAACAGCAGCTGTAAGTGATGTACTAAGGTTCACAAACCCATTTGCACCCTCTGGGTAGGAAAAAGGGAGGCAAGATTTTTCCATGGAGGAGAATATTTCAAGATCTACTCAGAAATGAGAGTGGCTCTATGAGAAACTGATACTTTATGCAGATTTGTCATATCTAGACTTTACATTTCAGACACTCTGGCCCCAGTTTCTGTAAATCCATAGCACTGTGTTATGCCTTCCTTTTTGCTCCCAGGTCTGATGAGATAAATGCAGCTGATGGGGTTGAATGTCCAACTTTGGCTGGTTGCTGGAGCTTCCAGGCTACTCAGGAACCTGTGCTGTTTCCCAGGCTGCAAATTTGCATGCCAACTTCTTCTGTCAGCAGCAGGTGCATGATCCAGCATTTTGCTTGGTTTATGGCCCATCTTTTGGACCAAGTTGGCCAACATGGCCATCTTCCACTCCTTTGGGCACTGGAGAATACATCTCCTCTGGGACAGGCTCACCTTCTACTGAATACACCTTCTAGCTGCCTTCTGTTTGCAACCCCTGTACCCCCTTCAAGGACACTCACTGTTGCATTCGCGACATGAAGGGTCTGCACACACAACAGCAGGTTTAGGATTTTGACATACCCAGCTCATTGTGTTACTGCAGTTCTCCTGTGATTGCATTTGGCTGTGCACTTGTTTGTCCTTTCCGTTGTCAGCATGAGACAGATTATTTCTCTGGTGCTCTTTTGTGGTTTGACAATACTAAACACAGGGTAGAGGCCAACTCAGCACATTTTCACATATGTGGCATAATCTTATTTGGACCTGGTGTCCTTCACACTGACTCCTCTGTAGGGGTTAATAAGGAGCAACACACCCATGCCTGCTCTTCCCTCACACACTGCTTAAGCCTCAGCCTATTTAAAAATTATTTAAAATGCATGACAGATTTTTTGTGCTCATTGTTGGGACTAGGACCTTGAAAACATCCTGAGTTTCTTAACATTTACATGTCACATTGGAATGGGCTGCCCGGGGAGGTGGTGGAGTCACCATCATTGGAGGTGTTCAGGAGACTTGATAGGGTGCTTGGTTGCATGGTTCAGTTGATTAGGTGGGTTGGATGATAGGTTGGACGCGATGGTCTTGAAGGTCTCTTCCAACCTGGTTTATTCTGTTCTATTCACATTCATTAGGACGTTATCCAAACTGCACTCTGTCTTTGGCTTCAGACAGCCAGAGGAAGGTGGCTCTTCCTACACAAGCTTTTAGTGCATGAAGCCTTCTCCACCCTTCATTTTCAGTAGCTTTAATGTGAACTTCCAGTACGCTTTGCAGCTGAGGTTAGTACAACCCAGCAGCACTAACTCCTTTCCCTGTTCTAGTATTACTGCTACACCAAATTTACATTTCCATATAACTGAGTCCAGCAGTTTTGTTTGTTTGAAAGCAGCTGGAGCTCCCAGGCATGAGCTCCTTGTGTTTCCAAATATTATCTATGTAAAGTTCAGAACCTCCTGAACAATCAAATATGTTGCTGTTTTCCTGTAAAATGCCTCAGGGAATGAATGTAACTGAAATGTCAGTCTGAGGAAGAAGTGTCTCCCAAAGGGTGAATGAAGCATGTAGAAGTGTGGAATTTGTTTCTCTGGAGTCACCTTCCAGACATCTGGTGATGCACATAAAGCTATGTGTCAGCTCCCCAGAAATCTTTCTTTTGAAGCTACTAAAACCCCCTGTCTTTTATTACAGATTTCTTTTATTTTTTTTCATGTATACATAAATATGGCATTCCAGCTTTTTAACACTGCTCTCTAAGATGACTTCATCCATGCAGTCTGTCTGCCTGTTTCTCTGTCTGCTCATGGTAATCCAAATTTCTAGGCCATATAAACATATTAGGCAGACAGATGGAGGCCTCTGAGAGGAAAAGATTCCATAAGCTCAATGTAGAACTCTGTGCCTGGAGAGAAGAGAAAATTATTCATGCCTCTACTAAGGGAAAAATGAGGGCCATCTCTTGTGCTCGGTGGCAGCTGGCTGCCAGCTAGCCCTGTGTAACCTCAGATTAATCACCCTCCGTGCTGGCTTCTGACCTGCCAAGAGGCAAAAAGGAAGATGGAGGGTGGGTAGGCAGCATGGAAGGGCCCAAAAACATGGAGAAGAAACCAGAGAGAGGAGTGAGGAGCTGGCTGTGCTCTTTAAGATGTCCCAGGAAACAGCAAAAATTGGTTATTGCAGTGGGACAGTGCAGGAGGCATGGACCGTGAATCTCCAGTTTGTTTGCTGCTCATGGCAGACTTATTTCAGTGGCAGTGCACCCCTCTTTCCATTGTCTCATCACCCTCTGTACCTAGTTGAAGCCCAGAAAGCTGGCAATGTCCAGCTGCTTTTAGGCAAAGTGTTTCTGTGACCCTGTCCATGGCTCCTGGGAAGAATTCCTGAGTGCTACCAGTGCTCCTAGTCTCCATCTTCCCTACTGTGAATACCCTGTTGACACCTGAAAACCCTTATAAAAATGGTGGTGGGGTCTTTTTGCATTCATAAGGTTTAAAATATGCTTGCTTTCACATGCTTGTATCTCACCTCAGCCTTTCTATAGTTTCTAGCTTGTCCCTTTGCCCAGCTGAAAACTATTAGAACTGTGAAGCTTTTCAGAACCAATTACTGTTACAAATAAAGCCTCTTTCTGACTTCTCTCTTTATGAGTTGTGCTGGCACTTGCAGCTGAAGAGAAAAGTACAGCATAGGGTCTAAACCAGTTGTCTCCCATATTTCCAGGGTTTGAAATATATGAGGACTATTATCTACTCCTTTGTTCCACTTAAATGATTATTTCATTTTATTGTAGTCACAAGTATCCAGCAGTTATGGTCAAGGCTTATCTTACTGCTTGAGCTCCTGCCAGTCAGCCCCCTGCACAGCAAACCTTTGCCCAACATAACAATCAGCCTCAGCTTGCTTTCTGCAGTGTCTCTGAAAGGTTCCAATCTCACTAATAACCTTAATGTGCTCAAGAGAACGTTTCATAGACTAGTTTTGCCCATAGTCCCTCAGATGTGATACAGAGTAAGAGTTGTAGGGCTGAAGCAAACAGTGCAGTGAGTGCAGTGGGCTGGCTCTTTCATGAGCAAAATGTTGCTAATATTTCTAGCAGGTGATTTTCATGATTCCTAGGAGGTAAAGGAGGAATAATGTGTCCTATGGATTAGGAAACGTGAGAAGGAAGAAAAGGGACTTTGCAACTAGCTGAAATCACAGCTGGCAGAGCCTCAGAAACAGGTCCTGGTTGCATGCCCACAAGCAGCACTGCTCTGAGTCACAGCCAAGGAACAGTTAGTTTAAATTGGAGTTTGAAGTTGGCTGAGGGAAGTTGGCTGAGCTCAAGGTTTGCCTGGACCAGAGCTGAGAAAAGGGCTAGTCAGGGAAGCTGGGCAGCTTTTACCCCTTTGGTGGGCCACCACCTAGAGCCAACAGGCATCACCTGTGCTCAAAAGCACTACAAAGCAGAGGGACAGTAGCCTCTGTGACCTTGCTAGAATTCAAGAGGATAGCATATGTTGTGCTTTAAGGGCCTCTTATTATCAAAACTCAAAGAACAGCATTTCCTGCTTGTCTCTCCCCCACATCCCTGCCCACTACCACTCAGTGCAGCAGGAATAACTCAGGTTGGCACCTGTCAGGATGTTTTCATGTGAAATTTAAGCCCGTGGTTTAGGATTTTCTCACCCACCAACCTTTCCATCTGCATGTGGTTTCCTAGGTCCATCCCCCACAGCTAAAGAAGGACAATTGGACATGGGATACATTAGTTTCAAATCATAACTGACCTTCAAAGTGCACATTTAACAGTGCTAACCCACTTCAAAGAGAAGCGGTACCTTCCAGCCACCTTCCTTCATAGCATTTGACAGCTTTTCTGCACTGATGTTCTCCCTGAAGATTTGTTCCACAGCCATATAGATGTGTTGAGCATCTTAACCCTCCTGGATTTCTAGGGTGCCCAGTTCTTCAGCTATCTGCTGCCTGAAACACAGCCTGACCTACCAGCTTGACTCCCGTACCCCATTTTGATGGAGCTTTTCTGCTTATCCCTGATGACGAGGATACAGTGGTTCTTCCTGGTATTATGAGCTAGGCAGTATGGGAGCACCAGACCTGACAGCTGTGGGCACTGTGGCTGTGCTGGAATAAACAAAGACTTTTCTGTTTTGGAGGCTGCCAGGCTGTCAGTCTTCAGGCAAGGAAAGGATCACTCACCATTTCCCTTCCCTCCTGCTCCTCAAATGGATACAATACTCCATTTTAAACATGCAAAACTTGCTGTTCTCCCCTACAATTGAGCATCTGGGAAGTTAAAATGGACTCCCCTAGTAAATAAAAAGAAGCAGCTTGATTAGTTTTATGCCAGCAAAAGTGGGTTAATTGCTAAAACTGGTTCTTATGCTGTCATGGTTCAGATAAATGGGTTTAGCACAGTAAGCAGCCAAAGGCCATGCATTAGTGGCTCCTTCTGCAGCAGAGGGGAGAGCATGCTCAGTGAATCATCCCTTGGAGGCACCAGCCTGCTGCCACTGAAAGTGGTGGCAGACATCCCACTGATTCCAGTAGAGCTGAGATTGTGCTGTAAATAAATATATCTGCTTCCAAAGGCTACAAGAGACAGATCAAAACCAAGTAAGCTTTTCTTGAATCTAGTAAGATCTTTTTCTTCTATTTCCTCCATGGATTTCTACAGCATTAAGTTTTTATTAAAAAGAAAGTGATTTTAAAACTGCATTTACCCAGAGCCTCTGACCATATGCAGCCACACTGACACATTAAAAACAGTGTGAGTTCCCAGCTCCTGTTGGAAATAAAGCTATCTGTTGTGGCATGTATAGCACCTGTCTAAAGCAATATATACTCTGGCTCCACCTATGCTGCCCCAGACTGAAAACACCAGTGACTAGTGGCTGTCACTAGCTGGCTGTTTGCACCCAAGAGCCACAGACCATTTAGGATAATATTTTTAGTCTGGATGAAGGACTTAGACTATGTTGCATGATCAGGTGTAGCCTAGATTTGTTCACACAGCAGCTGCAGCTGTAAAAAGGTATGACAGCCCTGGGAAATGTGAAGTCGTGGATTGAAATGACTGTCACCTCCTAGGCAGGAGAGAAAAGTCAAAATATTTGGTTGTAATCAATGGATTCTGGAGCTTGGCTAAAACTTTGGGGGGAAAACGTTGAAATATAGAACACTGTGATCTTTTTTGATGCCCAACTTACTGTTGGCATTAGGTAAAGCTGTCATACAGTTTGGTGAGTTGGTCTGCCCCTGTACTCAGCACTGGCTGGGCTGCACCTTGAGTACTGTGTCCAGTTCTGGGCCCCTCAGTTTAAGAAGGATATTGAGACACTTGAACGTGTCCAGAGAAGGGCAACAAAGCTGGGGAGGGGTTTGGAGCACAAGCCCTATGAGGAGAGGCTGAGGGAGCTGGGATTATTTAGCCTGGAGAAGAGGAGGCTCAGGGAAGACTTTATTGCTCTCCTCATCTACCTGAAAGGAGGTCGTAGCCAGGCAGGGATTGGTGTCTTCTCCCAGGGAACCAGCACCAGAACAAGAGGACACAGTGTGAAGCTGTGCCAGGGGAAGTTTAGGCTGGAGGTGAGGAGAAAGTTCTTCACAGAAAGAGTGATTGGCCATTGGAATGGGCTGCCCAGGAGTCACCATCCCTGGAGGTATTCAAAAAGGATTGGACATGGCACTTGAAGCCATGGTTTAGTTAGTCATGAGGTGTTGGGTGATAGGTTGGACTTGATGATCTCTGAGGTCTTTTCCAACTTTATTGATTCTATGTTTCTATGAAATAGTAACTAAATATTTGTCTTCTCTTGCGTTATGTTATTCATCCATGGTTCTGGCAAATTCTCGCCTGAAAACAAATGTGTGACATTATTAAGTTGCGATTCTCATCTCTTGTCAGTTCACCATCCAGTCAGCCACCAGAAACTCCTTTCTTGCACCATGCTGCTGGTTTCCCAGCCAACTCCATTCTGCTTAATCCTGGTGATCTCACCAGACCTAGAGAGGCAGCTGTGACAAAACCACACTGTCCTCACCTTCTTCACAGATAGCAATAAATTAAATCCCTACTTTCAACTGACTGTAGCAAACAAGGAATTTCACATGCATAGGAAAAAGAAGCAATTCAATGTGGTTTTTCACTTCAGCAAGAGCATTCACACCGGCTGCAACCCCTAGCTCTGTTCCCCTTCCCTGCACAGCTCTTTCCTCATCCTCTCCTTTCACGGTACTGGAGGGGGGAGATGCTGCATGATTTGCTGTTCAGATCATCTCCCGGGGATAGTGGGAACTGGCAGATGGTTGCTTTAAAATATTTCCAAAAGAGGGAAAAACCAAGAGCCTATCAACCCACTACACATCCTTTGTTATGGCTGCATCAGTAAGGAATTGTGCTTGAAGGAACCAGGGGAAGCAAATGAAGCTGATCTTGAAGGTCTTTTCCATTCTTTTCCGTTCTGTTCCGTTCTGTTCCGTGAGCAGGGCTAGGTTAAAACACAGGTCTCAAATCAAAGTCCTCAATGCCATTTTCTTGTGTAATCTAGATATCCTTTCTCTTCCCCAATTGTCTGGCTGTTTCACATTGTATAAGGGGTGCAGACCCAAGCAAACAGAAAGCAAAGCCTTGGGAGATTTTCTAGGAATTGATGTTTCTTTTTCAGCCATGGCATTTGTATTTCTTGTTTCTTCCTTTACTGTTCAGTCAAAATGAGGCAGTGCATCTTAGCAGGAGGCACAGGAAATAGGGAGGCCTCATCTCTGTACTTGAACTTCTCACTGTTTGTTTGTGTGAATGCCTGTGACACTGTTAGGATCATAGGATCATAGGATGTTAGGGGTTGGAAGGGACCTTTGAAAATCATGGAGTTCAACCCCCTACCAGAGCAGGACCATAGAATCTAGCACAGGTTACACATGAACACATCTAGATGGGGCTTAGCCTCCAGAGAAGGAGACTCCACAACCTCTCTGGGCAGCCTGTTCCAGTGCTCTGTGACCCTCACAGTGAAGAAGTTCCTCCTCATGTAGAAGTGGAACCTCCTGTGCTGTAGTTTATATCCATTGCCCCTTGTCCTATCACAGGGTGCAACGGAGAAGAGTCTGTCCCCTCCCTCTTGACACCCAGCCCTCAGATATTTATAAACATTTATTAACTCTCCTTTCAGTCTTCTCTTCTGCAGACTAAAAAGCTCCAAGGCTTTCAGATATCTTAGATGTTGCAGGGACTCTTCTAAGCAGCCTTGGGACAGCATCACACTACCAACAGCTTTCAGAAGTGCAAGTGGAAGAAACAAAGCTGTAGGATCCAAGGCAGAGGGGAGCTGTAACAATGCTGGTACCTCTCCACCTTCCCCAGTCTTACACGCAAAATAGAAGTCAGGGAGTTGAGGTGAGCTGTGGCAGTCGTGATGGCCTTTGAAGTTCACTAGAGGTTAGGCAATAAATATATTGTCAAGGCCAATAGCGCTAACTTTCTCCCTCTATAAGCAACATTTTCACCCCTGTATAAGTGTATTCTTTCTTAACAGGCTACATACAGTGGCCAGAAAAGGCCTCCACACAGAGATCCCAGCACATGCTCAGTGCACCAATCCTCTTCTTCCCACCTCCATCTACTATAGGTAAAACACCCCATACTCACTGAATGGAGGGATGGCAGAGCAGAGGCTCCTGTGTGAGGCTCTACTCAAACCAGCTGTTCCTCCATGTGCTCATCTTCCTTTGCTCTCTCTCAAACTGTTGGCTCAATACCCTAACATCTGAGCTTGCCCATTTTCTTCCAACGTGCTCCACACACAGCACTATACAACATCATGTGTACCTCTAGGAATATGCCCTTTGCAGGAGCATGTTTTTATAGAAAATATGGAGCAGTCCAGCTGAGGACTCTTGTGCATCACCCACATCCAGGTTGTTCATCTAGAGAGACTCTTGCTGCTGCAGTATCAATACTGTCTTTAATTATGGCACCAGATTGCAAGCTCTTCAGAGAAAATGGTTCTGGCCTCAGCTCTTCATTGCCTCCTATTTTTGGGTAAGCAAATGGGTGCAGCTATATATGTTATATGACACTCTTTCTGTGCTAGTAAGGCAGCTATAGCAGGTCATGCAGTTACAGCACTTGCTACTCTCTCCTCACAGATGCACAAACTTTGCCCAAAGTGCTACATGAGGGACAAAGTGTGTGTGCTGGGATGGAGGGTCAGGTATGGGGTTTTGAAATCGTCCAGCACAGCTTCAGTCCCACCTGCTGGTGACCTGTGCATGATGGTCCCAATCTGGGCCTGTGGGGTCTGCATGGGTGCATGACACCAGCCCCTGCATGCAGGGGCTGCTGAGTGCTCAGCAGCTGACCTGGCTGCAGGTAGGTAGGAGTCCAGGGAATGTCTGTCATAGCCACAAAGCTCTGCTGTAGGAGTAATATATTGATGCTCTTAATTAGGGTTGGTATTGATGATTCATGGTGAGCATCCTCATGGTGTTCACACTGCTGCTGCTTTCATCATCTCCTCCATGCTCTTGCTTTTTCATGCATACATTAATTTCTCTCCATTTCCATAGCACAATTATACTGAATATATTCCAAAGCTCACAGTAGATCTTCCCCTGACCTTAAGGCTCCTCCACTGTTGATCTCAGCACTTTCCCTGGCCTCAGGTTATCACCTGCACTGCCCTGATGTCTAGACCACTGATGAAGGAGATGCCTTAAAGACTCCATCTCCCTACTGAGTGCCTTGCCTTCCAGTATCTCTCAACCAGTTTGAAATGTATATGGAAGTATCACAGCCATGGGTTTTATCTTTTCTTTTGTTTGAAAGAGCAAATATCAAAATGTCATGCCTTTCTAGCCCTGGGAGATACAGAGATGTCACAACTCTTTGGGAACAATATTATGCCACAGACAAAAGTTATTTTAGCTTCTCTTCCTCATTTTTTAATGATAGTAAGATGACATTCTTTCTCCTCAGCATGCATTCTGGCTAATTTGTATCTCACTGTAAATCAAAAACATTTCCACTAATCTTAGCAAAGACTGACTCAGTGGAGAGCAGGATTTGGGCCAAGTAATTAGGGCATGCAAAATAGTATGGTCATGAGGCTTCAGAATTTCTGCCTGCAAAGGTGATCAGGAAGCAAGGGAACCTTGTTAATAATTATCTAACCCAATTCCTCCCCTGTGTAAAAGCTCTGTTGATACCCAAGTTAAACAACCAAAAGTTAGTCTTATATTTGCTACTTTGTTACATCGAAATATGTGCTGATAAAAATTTGTTCCATTTCAAAATGGTTTTATTGTGCTCCTCACTGGCTGTGGTTTGATGGTGCTTTCTGATAATTAACAATATAAAACACTAGGCTGCTCAATTTTCAGCCACATTTCCTTTCAAAACCAGGCTTATGCAACTGCACTCTGTCATGCACATCCTTCTCCTCTCTGTTCCATCACTGTCAGCTACATCACCCAATTTAAACCAATTGATAGGGGGAGGGAAATAAAACATATAGGAGTGTCCACAATCAAATGAGTGGAGAAGATAAATTATACTAAGGAGCTCAGGTTGCAGCACATGGTGGAGGGAAGGGTGGAATGGAAATTACCCTTCCTAAACCTGGGACAGCCTACACTGGAACTCTTCATATAGACAAACTCATGGTGACATGTCTGTTGCTTTGACATTGCTCAAGCTTTGACAACTCTGTGCATGGCTTGCTTCTTATCCTGCTTAACTTACCAGTTGAGAAGGCACTCTTCTAATGTGGGCTATAATCTTTGTTATTTCCACAAGTCACTGATGGGACTAAATGTGCCCTCTGTGTCTCCATTCCCCTACACATCTAAGTGCCTGGTTCTACACATTGGCTACAACAACCCCATGCAGTGCTACAGGCTGGGGTCAGAGTGGCTGGAGAGCAGCCAAACAGAAAGGGACCAGGGGTGCCGGTTGATAGTAGGCTGAACATGAGCCAGCAGTGTGCCCAGGAGGCCAAGAAGGCCAGTGGCATCCTGGCCTATATTGGGAATAGTGTGGCCAGCAGGAGCAGGGAAGGCATTGTGCCCCTGTACTCAGCACTGGTTGGGCCGCACCTTGAGTACTGTGTCCAGTTCTGGGCCCCTCAATTTAAGAAGGATATTGAGACACTTGAATGTGTCCAGAGAAGGGCAACAAAGCTCGAGAGGGGTTTGGAGCACAAGCCCTGTGAGGAGAGGCTGAGGGAGCTGGGATTGCTTAGCCTGGAGAAGAGGAGGCTCAGAGGAGACCTTATTGCTCTCTACAACTACCTGAAGGGAGGTTGTAGCCAGGCGGGGATTGGTGTCTTCTCCCAGGGAACCAGCACCAGAACAAGAGGACACAGTGTGAAGCTGTGCCAGGGGAGGTTTAGGCTGGAGGTGAGGAGAAAGTTCTTCACAGAAAGAGTGATTGGCCATTGGAATGGGCTGCCCAGGGAGGTGGTGGAGTCACCATCCCTGGAGGTATTCAAAAAGGATTGGACGTGGCAGTTGGTGCCATGGTTTAGTTAGTCATGAGGTGTTGGGTGATAGATTGGACTTGATGATCTCTGAGATCTTTTCCAACCTTGTTGATTCTACTCTGTTCTACTTTATTCTACACTTTCCTCCCTTTCAGAGCAGAAGTAACAGCTCTTTCCTCCCTTTCCTACTCTACAACTATGAGGGGCACAAACACAGTGAACATTGCGAGCAAACCCTATCTACCACTTCTCATAGCTCCAATTCCAGTAACATTCCCATGCTTAACAGAGAAATGTCCATATAATCTTTTAAAAGAAGTCACCTCTTATGAGGTAGTCTCTAGTAGTGCCTGAAATAGCATGGATGTTCTTATACAGATCACGTTGTCCAAGCAGTTACTTGCATATGCTATGGGCCTTTTGGGACCTACCCTTTACAGCACAAGTGCACTTTATATGATGCTTATACGTGTCAGCACTTCACACTTCCTTCCCTTCAGCCCACCCTGCATTAGTTAGCTTGGGTTAGTAATTCACCATTGCTTTGACATCTGGCAGTACAATCAAAGCAGAATCTCACTTACCAAGGCTGCAAGGCAAGCACATCTGTGTTTCCTTACAGCTTTGTCACCTCATCCTGTTTCATAGCTGAAAATTCATAGCTGCCCCTGCAACAAGGCTCTTTTGCTGTTAAGGAGATGGTTCAATGCTGGGATTGCTCCAGCAGCAAAGCCAGTGTTAAGAGGTTTGCTTGAGTTCAAGCCCCCACCTACAGCTATTTCACCCCTGCCAGGCAAATGATTTTTTACATAGTTAAGCATGTATACTTCTTTGAAGTGAATTTGCTGCTGGAGAAACTGTAATGTAGCATGTCACACAGCTTCAACCGCTCTTGCAAAACATGTAAGTGTATCTCTTACTCTGTGATATCAAGTACTGACGAATGCAGTGAAGTCTCAACTTTAATTACCAAAAAAAAAGGAAACAAAAAGGAACTGTGATGTATTGTTTTGTATTTTTTTGGATGGAAGAAGGGTTGGTCCAGCTTCTATTAACTGGAGTTTGTTCCTATTCTTCCTCCTCTGTAATAACACGTTGTTATTTCTAGACTGGAATGTGCACACAGAAACTTATTCTTCCAAGCACAGATTTATCAAGCTGAGAGGGACAGGAGAGGATCTAATGAGGGCTAAGGTCAGCCCTTCCCACCATGCTCATTCGTAGATGAGTTGTTAAGTGGCACTAAGTTTTGAGACAGTTGTCCACTTAGCATAGCCACATCTGACTGCTCTAGGACCTGTCCTGGTCAGTGCTGCCAGAGAGGTAAATCCTTCATAGCAGGACAAGAAAATCAGTGAGAGAACAGGACAACATGTAAACCAGTTCTATATCTGACAAGTGATTTGTTGGGATCTGCCATCAGTTTTGTTGAAAATGAAATAGTTACTTTGCTAATAGCTGCTGCATCACACTGTATGAAAAAAAAAAAAAAAAAAAACAAACACAACCACCAACAAAACAAAACCAAAACTCCACAGCATTGAAATTACAGCAGAAACCCAAAGCTAGATAAATATTTTATTTCCTCCATGACCAGCCTTTCTTTGGATCTGGCTGATTTTAATTCTTTCCTGTTCCCCACCCATGACATGTCTTGTTTCAGTCTATTTGATGTGGCACAGTGTGGTACTCCCACTAAGGGGGAGGACCAGGCTCTTACATTTCCTATGTATCTCTCTGAGTGCTGGCTCTGATTTTTTTCTTGCTTTTCATATTAACTGCTGCTTATGCTCTGGATGTTGGTTTCCCCTCTTTGTTTCCAAATGCTGCAAGTACAAACCAGCCATATGTAATCTTACAGTCACTCCTTCATTCACAGAGCAAGCTCCCAATACATTTCCGAGATCTCTCTGCAGCATCCAAGGGAAAATCATTTCCAGATATATTGTATCAATTTCAACACGTTGTAGGAACTGGCAGAGTTTAAAACTCTTAGCTCTGTATGTCTTGCATCAACTTTCTCTTTCATAGATACAACGGCAGTGTAATCCTAACTTTGAAGGAGTTTAATTCAAGTGTGCATCTGTCTAAAGAAATTAAATAAATGTGTTTCTTGCAACTCACATTCTTTTTCTGATGAGGGAGAAAGGCTGTTTGCTTATGGAGGCCAAATTTTGACACTTGTAACAAGCATCAGCTAACTTTACCCTAGTCCTACATTCTCCAAGGGAATCACAATGGTACAAAGGCTAAATCATGCTCCCATTCATGTCAGTAAAAAAAATAATAAATTCCATTGTTTTAGAGCACGAGTGATGATAAAATATGAGTCAGAACTGCACAACCCAGCTGCCATTGGATCAGGTCTCTCTTACACCACAGTCTGATACATACTCACCCAAGTTCCTTGCATGTAAAAATATTAGTTTACCAAATGGGGCCCCAAACCCTGACTCATTCCTTCCTTAACCAGGCTCCCACTGCAGTACTGTAAATACTACCTAGGGAGTAAGAGATTTGTTCTTTCACCCCTCTAGCACCAGCACATTTTTCCCTTCCTTTCCCTAAGTCTTCTGCTCTGCAAGCCTCCATGCTTTGCCCTTATGCCTTTATAGAAACAGCAGAAGCAATAAACTTTCATTACCCTCTACAAACATTATGAAACTGCTTAATTATTAAAATGTCTCTGTTGTTTCACTGGAGGGAAAAAGTCAAGCCCTGTATGCTCTAATTGTTTGTTTTCTTCTCAGTTTCCTTGGCATAGGGTTCTTCTTTTTTCTTTTTTTCTTTTTTAATTTTATTTTAAGCTTAAAGAAACATTTCTCCAGACAGAGCATTCAAAAAGTTCCCAGTGAATTAAACTAGCTGAGGCTCAATGACCTGAGTCTTTCAATGGAAATGTGACAGGTGAAAGGGATCTCATTTTACAGTGACATGGTTGTAGGGCATCTATGAATCTCTAGAATTGGAAGAATGAAGTTTGCCTTTTAAATTCCAAGAGTTACACTCAAAAATCTTCTTGAATTTGCAGCTGAGCTATGAACAGTGTGTTACAGAAAGGATTTTGTAATCAAGACTTAGCTAATGCTATCACAACTTGTGTTTCATGAGAACATTGTGGTTGCCAGGCCCTAGCATGGTGCTTTCTGCACAGAAGCAGCTGTGTAGGGAGGCTATGCAGGCAGGGCTGCCTTGCCACCTTCACACCTTGGAGCATTGATACAGGACTTCAGCTCCTGCCTGGAGAAGCTGCCAAAAGCTCAGCCTCTCACCTCCTGACAATGCTTGGAGCTGTGCAGAGAAGCTGCAGGCAGGACTGAGCTCTCTGTTCCCTCTCTTGATGAAAGCTGCCAGTGCTAAAGTTAAGCTTCCATTTCTTCCTGGATTTTCAGGGCCCTGCAGGCTCTCCCCCAGCAGATGGGCAGCACAGTGATTCCAGCTTGTCTGAAGCCACCATGCAGGGGATCTGAGCATGCTTCACAGCTTTGGTCCAAGTGGCAGCAGCCTGGATGGAGCTGCACACACACACACACACAGAGGTTCAGGACCAATGGCCAGTCTATTCTCAGCCTGGAGAACACCGGCCTTGTGAAACATGTCCAGTGAAAGCTGAACATATGGTGGCTTTAGCTGCAGAGAACTTCATGTGCATAATCTGCCTTCGGGCACTTCTGTTAGTGACAGCTGGGAGGTCACTATGATGAGCCTGAATCTGGATGCTAAGCAGCAGTGAGCACCTGTCTATTTGGAAGAGAGAAAATTTGTTTGCAAATGGCTTGGAGCTTAATGTCTTCAAAGTGTGCCTGCCCCTTCTCGCTTACAGGGACCATGCACTGTGAAATCAGACAGAGGATTAACAAAGTGGATACTCATCTTCTCATCTGCTCAAGGCTTTGTTAAAGCTGAGTCAGTAAACCCGATTAGTCGGCAGGACGTCCAGGCAGGATTAATGTGGGATTCCATATACACTGGAATAGAAATGTTGGGTGTGTTTCTCCTCCTTAGTCAGGGCTGCGAGATGTTTCTTGTGTGTGGGATGTAGTGTGACCAAACAGCTAGTCCATGAGGAAGGTGCTCAGCAGTAAGTGGGATGAGATAGATTACCCTCTAAGCTGTGAGAAAATAACAGAAAGGAGGCCACTTTGCACTGTTTGAGTCCTGTTATATCAGAGGTGCAGACCCCTTCTCTATTAAAAAAAAATATTGATCTGCACTCTAATTTGGACTCTTGGTGAGACTGGGGAGTTTTAAATTAGTCCTCTTGGTGAGACTGGGGAGTATTAAATTGGTCATGCTTGAAGGGGTCATACAGTTTGCCAAATTTCTGCCAGAGAGAGAAGTCCAGTTCAATTATTTATCATGTAACAGCCAAAAGCTAGTAAAAGGGAGCCCAGAAGGACTCAGATTTCAGGCCAAGACAGTGGAAGTGTCCCTGTCCTATCTGTCAGAGGTAGAATACATCATCCTGTGTGCACTACTCAGGTTATAGCAAAGCAAATTTCTCAGGAGCAAGAATCTTGGTGGATGACGGCAATCCGAGTGGGAAGTGCTTCAGAATTTGGCATTTAAAATGTCCAGCACCTTCAGAAAGGTAAAACTGGGGCTTCCTACCTGGGTTTTACTTTGCTCCTGATAATAAAGCTACTTTAAAGTGGGTAATGTTATCTGCTCCCAGCTGTGCAGGCTTACAGTGCAAGCAGGGCACTGTAGCATGGAGGAGGGAGGAAGTTTTAAAAAATGTTTAACTTGTTAACAACCCTTACAGCTGATTTCAATCATTTGTGTAGTTGTGTTTAGGCAGAATGCGGGGATGTTGTGCACTCTCAAACCCAGAGGGCATTTTTAGGATCTGCTAATACTCTGAGTACTTTACCAATGCTTGAATGAACTCTATGATCGTAGAATAGTTTGGGTTGGAAGGGACCTTAAATATCGTGTAGTTTCAAACCCTTCAGCATGGGCAGCAACACTTTCCACTAGATAGGTTGCTCAAAGCCCCATCCAACCTGTCTTTGAACACTTCCAGGGAATGGGGCATCCACAACTTCTCTGGATAACCTGTTCCAGTGCCTCACCACCATCACAGTGAAGAATTTCTTCCTTATATTTAATCTACATCTACCCTTTTTCTGTTCAAAGCCATTACTCCACAGTAATGAGAATGGAGTACAGTGCAAAATCAGAAGAATCCCCTTCAAACCATTTGCCATCACCTGTCAAATGGAGGTATTTCCCAGAAAATCTGGAGGGGTACAGAACTGTAAACAACAGATCCACAATGAACTGGAATTCCTACTTGGGGAGAAGAGGAAACTTTATGGGTTAGCACAAAGGTTTTTAAAACAGAGGGCTGAAACGTGGCTCTCTGCCCTGATGTCTTCCCATGACAGCCCCAGGAGGAAAGTATCATTTAGGAAGCACTGCACTAGCAAATTAAATGAGCTATGTTTTGTGATGTGTGCATTCAAGAAGAGCATCACTTCTAACATGATAGCTGTGATGCCTCAGGCTGCCCTTAGAGAAATAAGTTACTCTTCTGGACCAAAATAGTTCAGTGTTTCTGCTTTCCAAGTCTTGTTATTGTGCAGATATTAATGGATGGGAGAGGTGTGGGACACATTATTTATTGTGAACTGCAGAGAAGCTCTTTCCAGTCTCACAGTCAAGTTTAAAACTAAATTCAAATGAAAAGCAATTAATTTAAACAGCGAGAAATTAAAGGTTGCAAAAGATAACACTTCCCAGACAAAGGTGCTGAGGCAAATGATTTCCAAATCATCCTTGGAAGCAGATGGCTATTTGGGAACAAGCAAGTAGGAATTAGTCAAAACTGACTGGCCCACAGCCCTTTACAGGGAACCAGATCAAATTCAGCTTTGGTAGGTGAAAAATGGCAAAGGACATAGTTCTTCCAGCTGCCTTTTCTCCTTCACTGTCCATAGGGGATATTCTGATACCAAGATGAAACCTCTCTGCTAATTATCAGGTAGATATCCCTATGGATTGCTTCAAATTCCTTAACTATAACTAACCAAGTCCCTCACTATGTCACTACGTAAGACACTGTCACTGCAGGTGACAAAATGAAACCACTTCTAGAGAACTAACAGGGGTAAACCCATGCTTAGCCAGCTTGTGCCCCGCCCTGCTCTCTCATCAAACACATTAGTCAACAGCCATGCCACAAGTACACACATTTTTCTTAACAAGTAACTGGGAAATGCAGGGATAACTTTTCCTGTTGTCTGAACCATAAAGCATCAGGAAATCTTGAAAGGCTTATTGATGCCTCTTTATAGTCTCACCATATGAAAACCTCCAAAAGGTGGAGGGTTAGAACTACCTCTGCAACTGCTGCCCATTTTCAGATGGTTAGTGCCCAGGGCTGATTGGAAGCTAATGGAAACAGCCATGTGTGGCATAGAGTCCAGCACCCAGTGGTGCAGGGAAGGGGGTCACTTGTGCAGGGGACAGGTAAAATGCCTGTGGGTCAGTTGGAAGAGCAAGATGGCATGTGTGCATTAAAGGGTGATTGAAGCAGGAGAACTCTAAATCATCATTAGGCTTTTCCCCCTGAATTTCTTCACTGAGCAGAGGTGATTGAAATGGAATTCAGGGTGAGTTTTGAAACCACTCTTGCTCATAACAATACAACAACAAGGTAATTGTATTTCTTGCCACACTCTCTCCCAGTAGTGACCTTACTTGACCCACCTAATATTTGAAGGCTTGTGTCTAATACTGGCTAAAAAGTGTTCAGGGCTCTGAACACATCTGGCTGTTGCATAAAGTTCCCAGATACTTTAAACTAGCATTAATTCAAGACCAGCATGAGGAACTAGCATTAATTCAAGACCAGCATGAGGAAGAATTGGAGGTCAGTCTGATTTTGAAAGACTATGAATTGAAATAGGTCTACATGTTGTATATCCAGAGCTTACTATGTCAACACAAACACACTTCTTTTTCTCTGCTGCTTTCCAAAAGGTCTTTTTAATTACCACGGTTTGAAATAGCATTTGATAGCATCTAATAAATGAACAATCCTGATCATCATCTCTGATTACAAGAGACTAGAAAGGGATAGAAACTTGAAGTTTTGCCATATTTGCTTTAGAGCTTTTATTCTATTTTTCACGCTTGATCCAAAGCTCACTGGAGTCCAAATGAAAGTTCCCTTTTTAGGCTTTAGTTCAATACCTTTGCCAATAGCCATTTAGTCACAGCCTGACTGCTAGCATATGTAATCAAAACAAGTCTTGCAACTGGAAGCTAAACAGTATTTGTGGACAGCATGGGCTAAGCACAGACCTTCAAGCTGGAGAAAGAGGCTCTCTAGGTCACTCCTGAGGTACTTTGGCAGGGTAAAGACGGTGGGATGAGTGCTCAGCTGGTGGTGTTGGTCTGGCATGATTTCGCCACACAGATTGATTCTAAAACAATGTGAAAGCAGCAAGCTTTCCTCTAACAGACTGGTTCTGATATTCCTTGCCTGAATCTACATTAACTGGAGAATGCTAGAGCTGAGGCATGTAGTCTCTGAAAAACAAAAAGGTGTTTTGGTTTTTTTTTTAATCCATCCACTGCAGCCAGTTTTGTGACAGCCATTTAAATGGATGAACTCCTACACAGATAAAGTTGGTTGCTCTGTTTATGGTTTTTCCCCTGCTTTTTTTTTTTTTGTCCAATGTTGTCATATGTATTAACTTACTCCCTGTAGTCCCAGTGGAACAGAAATCAAGCATCTTCTCATTAAAATTCAGAGCTATTAATTTTGTCATCCTCTGTGCAGTAAGCAGCTTTATTTCAGATTGCCCATTGCCTACATTTTGCATCACAGACAGCTTTACTGCATAAAGCAAGAAATACAGCAGTCAACAGTAGAGGCCAAGAAAAGAAGACAGGACCAGACTGAACCTTTCAAGCACTGGGTTTTCTAGGGTAGGAGGTAGGTCACAATTACATTGTTCTTGTGAACAGGTTTTTCAGATGCAGAGTTTTGAATAGATTCCTTCTCCTATGCTAACAATAGCAAACACACACCTGAGGTCCTGATTTTTGTGTAAAATGACTAACTAGCCATTGATCACATCCTTAGAAATGGTCCTTAATGTTTACCAAATATGCAGGTTTAAAAAGAAGCAACTCAGGTGACCTGGAGCACGAGAGCAATCACTTATGTTAGTTGAGGGGAGATTTAATGGAGAAAGAAAAAACGCTGCTAAAACAAATGTCTGTTTTGGAAGAAAGGGGAAACATGGAGAAGAAGCTATGTGATCAGGTTTTTTCTCTGTTTTGCTGGTCCTTGCATAAATGAAGCTTTTTCTTACTGCTCCTGACTTGCTGTTACCATGGATAGGCTTGGAGTCTGTTAAAGTATTTTTTTTTCTCTCTCTTTTCCTTGGGCTACAGTTTCTGTCTGTATGTGTGTTCCCATGCAAACTACTCATTCCAGTTGCTCCTCTGCATGAAGCAAAAATAAGTAACTGACTGAAAGGTTTGGAGGCATACTTAGTAAGAGTCTTCCCATCCTGTAACTCTTCAGTTGATGAAATATTGACATCTGTGTGCAGCAAATCAAAATATCAAAGTTATCTGTAAACTAACATCAGCTCTTGCTGATTTCAGTGCTGTTCTGCAAGTTCTTCTAAGCTTAAGTCATTCTCCTGTTAACTCCGTACGAAGAAATCATATGAGAAATAGGTGTGTGTATATATAAAAACTTTGTTCTGTTTTTGAACTGAGGGCACCATGACTCATTCTCACCTGGCTCTTAGATGTTGTCACTCATCTGAAAAGTTGCTCCTTGCAAAGCACTTGGATATCTGTTACACTTGATACGGCTGCTCTCAGGTTTGGTTTTAGCACTAGATTATCTATAGCAAGCTACCCAGTAAGTAGTAATCATCATATATGATAAGATTTCCTTTGTCTTTATGGATAACATGGACTGCTCTGCCAAATGCAGCTTCCAGCTTTTTGATTGACTCTCCAGTTTGTTGGCTCCCACGTGATTCTCCACATGTAACATGTGAGATCAACCACTGTTATCAACTCCAGATTAGTAGAGAGATTACTTCTGATGAATGCAATCCATTCCTGGCATTTAACAATTTCTGTTGCAGAATGTGGATTATCAGTTTCACAGTCTTCTGAAGTGTTATCCCTGTGTCTTCCCTTGTGATTTGTGATATACAAATGGAAACTACTGTGATAATAGGCTTTTGCAGGCACAACTGAATGATTGCAAGGTTCTTGCTTTGAATATTTTGTCATAGTATTTCAGACTTGTTATCTGCATGTGACCATTATTATAGTCCACACACCTGATCAGCCCCTTGTTCTCTGTTTTTTTTGCTTGCTTGTTTGTTTTGTGTTTTTTTTTCCCCTTGTAGATTACCTTTAGTTGGGGAAAAAACACAGTTTCTGCTTTAGATTCAATTAATATCTCCTGGGGAGACTTGAAGAGGATGTAATACCCTCTTAAGGAGACTGTGAAACAAACAATAGCCTCTGTGAAACAATAAACCAACATACAGTGCCCTTTGTAGGATGCTGGTTGGCTTGAAGTTTTTCTCAGGGATTTTACAGAAGTTTCTCCTCATGCAGTTATTCAGTGGATATGAGAGAATCCAGAAGCGTCATGGTTTGTAATTTCCAATAATACTGAACCTGTGACATTTCACTTTTCAGTATTCAGACCTGGGCTATGATTGCAGTTTTAGGTAACTCTTATAGCACAACACATAAATTTGACTGTAGGTGGCAACTGAATCTTTGGATGCAGCATCAGCTGTGTAGATCTTCAATGTGTATTTTATAAGGTACCCACAGTGTCTTTCTTTTGCTTATTTTGCAGATGGAATGCTTATGCTTCAAGCCAGCTATACAAAACTGTATCTAGCATAAACTCCATCAGACATCACCAGCAACATATAATTGGAGTGGCAATACACATATAAACGAACCTGATATTGAGGTATCCAGATTTTGTCATAGTAATTATCCTGAAAAAAAAACTATTAACCTGGAAAGCTAGCAGTTAACTAAAGAGATGCAGGTAAATCATGTGAACAAATCTGTTTGCTCCTGATCAAACTTAATTCTTACATAGGAATGAGTGTCATTGGATAGTACTTCTTTTAAACTTCTGGCTAAGCAAGGGTCTCTTCAAAACTTAATTCATTTGCAAAGATGAAGCACACACAAGTTGATTGAATCACATCTAATGCTGCAATATGGCCAGCATCAGAGATAGATGCAATCTGAAGAAGAGCTCAATAATGTTTCTTAAAGTACTCTAAGATCTTGAAATGACTGCTGCAATAGAATCATGCTCTTCCATGACTGAACGCGTTCTGTTTTTCTCCAAGAAGAGAGTGTGGGATCAGACCCCTCCCCTCCTACACACAGACACATACCAGTGTCAAAGCAGATATATTTCACCTGGTTCTGCAGAGCAATTGGCTTATAGAAAACAGCTTTGGTTTACTGTGGCTGTTCTCTGCTTCATGCACTCCTTATAAGACTCAGTCAGCTCCCACACAGAAGCTGTTATTTTTCTCCAGTAAAACAAGCTGTCCAAGAAAAAATGCCGTGTGTTACAACTAGACACAATCCCATTTTCTCATTATGACCTTTTCTTAAGTATTTTAACTGTGATTTTCTGACTGAGAAAATCAGATGTCACTTTGAGAGTGGTTTAAAAAAAAAAAAAAAAATGTAGCTAGGCAAATTTTATTTTTAAATTAGAAATTTCACAGGTTGGGACTGGACATCTCCAACTCTTCCAGCACAGAACCGGGCAAAGTGGCACCCAATAGGGATACAAAGAAAATCATGGACTCCCAGTGGTGACATAAAATTATTTCTGTACTAACAGAATGTATCCTTCACTACTAATATCAGCAAGACTCTTCCTTCCTTAGCGCAGATGTGGACCTGAGCTTTGTTTGTAACACTAAAGAAGGCAAGTCTTACATCAGTTGTGTTTCTATTAATTCGATATGTTCCAAATGGATCTAATTTTAACATGTAGCTTGCATTTCCTCTTTGTTTAATCCAGTTATTTCTCTTGATAACTATCCCCTGGAACTGGGGTGTTTTTTCGGCTAACTCGAGTCAGGGTGGGATTTGTGGTCTGCTTGGGCAGCAGCATAAACTATTTTCATAGTCTTCAAATGCATGAAATAGAGAAGTTCCCTGAAAATCTTATGGCATCCCTTATTCACTTCCTTTACCAAGTATCTTCTGGCATAATCTGATACTTAGAGTTTAAATAAGTAGAAGCAGGAGACACGTGATCCTTACGCAGTATGCATCACTAAAGGACCCAAGACTTGTGCCTGTGTTTTACTGCAGCTATGAAGACATCAATCATGCAGTTCAGTTTCTGAGTAACCCTGTAGATGCAAACAAATTCTAAATTTAATAAGCCTGGTTTGTTTCTGCAATATAGCCTTAGGTAACAGTGCCTGTCTTCCTGGAGTTCTTGCTGTTATCTGTCATGATTGTTGAGAAATCAGTCTGAGCGTATGAAAAGCTTGGCAAATCAAAAAGATGCTCACCTGGTTTTTTTATACTGTCTTTGTATTTTGCAGGTTTACAACCTGCAAAGCTAACATGTATTAGGTCTGCTGTACAAAGTCATGCTCTGTTGAGAACAAGTGGAAGAAACTGACTGCATTTCATTTTCAGTACTCAAACATGCCACCATGCAGCTTTTCTTTAGCAAAGCACCTCCTTCCAGTTGTCTGGGCACTGCACCTGTATCAAGATTCTCAGTGCTTATGACAGAACACTCTATGTGTTACAGACAACATTTCTCATTCATAAACTTATTCCTAGAGCCTTTATGTTGTCTTGATCCAGGTATGTCTTGCTCTGTATATCATTCTAGCTATGTATAAATCAGGATATTTAATATCAATCCTTTTCATGGTATTTGCGCCAAAGAGAAATCCTCTGAATGCAGTTATGTTCTGCCCCCCAGCCTTGCAAGAATGAGGAGAGGCTGAGGGAGCTGAGGTTGTTTAGCCTGGAGGAGGCTCAGGGGAGACCTCATTGCTCTCTACAACTACCTGAAAGGTGGTTGTAGCCAGGAAGGGGTTGGCCTCTTCTCCCTAGCAACCAGCACCAGAACAAGGGGACACAGTCTCAAGCTGCAACAGGGGAAGTTTAGGCTCGAGGTGAGGAGAAAGTTCTTCACCGAGAGAGTGATTCACCATTGGAATGGGCTGCCCGGGGAGGTGGTGGAGTCGCCGTCCCTGGAGGTGTTCAAGAGGGGACTGGATGTGGCACTTGGTGCCATGGTCTAGTCGTGGGGTCTGTGGTGACAGGTTGGACTCGATGATCTTCGAGGTCTCTTCCAACCTTAGTGATACTGTGATACTGTAACCAGAGCAAGTCTACTTCTGTGTCAGGATTGCAAACATTTTAAAGCTTTTTTTCACAACACAAAACAGAATCTAAAGACCTGGTCCATAAAACCACTGCTCCCTGTCCCCCTGCTACCAGAAAAACCTATGTTCTGTTTGTATCTTCCACAGCTACTAATGAGATAGGAAAACACATCCTTATCTGCAATGAGATTTGGAAGGTCATAGTGTTTGCAAAGTACTCCCACCATGGAGCAGTGCTCAGTGACCATCTAAGCTGACTAACTCAGTGAAACAGCCCCAATTTCTGCTGGCCGTCAAGTATCATTACCTTTGCAGTAAGGATGTCAGGAACTGTAAATACTACCAAGGTTAGACAGTATGATTCAATCTGTTAAATATTATGACATTGCCTCTAAGAATTGGTATCCACTCCTTCCTAAGACATGCTGCTTCCAATTCCGAAGGGGAATAGTGCTAATTAGCTGTATTATGAAAACATGAAATGTCATAATTCACTATAGTTACCTTCCTTTTACTACAGCTAGCAAACTGCAGGACCAGAGTTGTAAAACAAAGACTATATTAAACCTCAACAGTTGTAGACAACACACGAGCAGAAAATCCCAAGCTAGACAATAAACTGATTGTTCTGATTTCACTAAATGGTATCACAATGATGTCTGTAATACTGCTAGACCCCTGCAGTCATTGTGCAGTCTGCACAATGTCGATAGACAAGAAGCAGTTTTAAATAGCAGTAGACTACCTGCAGGATCATGGGGTTCAGCACAAATCAATTTGCCCAGATTCTGTAAGTGGGTTTGGTTTTCAGTAATTCACTGCCAGTATCACAGAATCAGCAAGGTTGGAAGAGACCTCAAAGATCATCGAGTCCAACCTGTCACCACAGACCTCATGACTAGACCATGGCACCAAGTGCCACGTCCAATCCCCTCTTGAACACCTCCAGGGATGGTGACTCCACCACCTCCCTGGGCAGCCCATTCCAATGACGAATGAATCTCTGTGTGAAGAACTTCTTCCTCACCTCGATCCAGAGTTTCCACCAGCATCCATGTTAAACTGGATATTTCTCTTAGCCTCAGCAGAGATTGCAAAGTGTGTTCACATCAAGCATTTTTGGGTAATTATACTCAAGAAGTCCTGTTTGAGAGAAGGATTTTTGGTTTTTACCACACAGGATGCTCACTCTTTATCATCAGCTTCTGGTACACACTTCTAGAGCTGAGGGAGCTTGCCTCAGGATCTGAAAATGCAGTAGCAAAGCAATAAAGACCTGATCATCTGCAAGTTTTCCCTTTCCCACATTTGCCACCACAAAGAGCCCACCTGAGTCTTAGGCACATCTGGAGCAGCAGAGAAATACTTCAAAATGTAATGCCAAGGGTGTTTGAGTGGAACCACAAGTCAGTCCCATAAAGTCAAGTAGCAATCTAAATGCCTCACAGCCTCTTTGTTGCCTTCTAAAACACTAACTGCACTATCCGGTTCCTTGTTCTTCACGACTGCTTCCATGTGTACTTAGCAGCTGATCCTTGTCCTGCAGACTTTATAATCCCTCTCTTCCTGCTATCAGTGTTACTCTATGGTCGTATATACTCACAGAGTATGTTTCCCTAGTCCCAGCACCCTGAACTGTCTTTTCCATCCGACACCTGCAGGCACTGAACTACATGAAAATGATATTGAGGCACACAGTGTTGCATAAAACTGAGCCAGAAGTGTAAATCTCTTCATGGTACCTTCTAATAAAGACCAGTACTTACACGGAAAAGCAGATAAATTGAATCCATAGAGGAAGAAGATAAGGAAGAAGATATCGGGGGAAGGAATACGTGTATCTCAGAGTAGTGGACACTCACTGGCTCACCACATTTACTTTTGAGATGACATAAGCAAAATAGATTGTGAGACTACAGAAATTATTAAAAGAAGTCAATGATTTCAGTTCTGTACTTTAAAATCAACCTTTTTGCTAATGTAGCAACAAGATTTTATATAATAAAATTCAACTTAGAGAGGCAGGTGACGGTGGACACCTATCTGTCTTCTGGTAAAAACGTGAAGACAAAACTCGGATACAGTTATGAATGAGTAACTTAGAGCATGTCCTACAGCACCACCTAGCAGGCTAATTTAAAAGTTGACTGTATCCCTTGCTCCCTGACTATAATGTGCTTCTTAAGAAAAGGCTGCACTTCAGCCTTCTTTCCCATTTCTTCTTGAAACAGCTGCTTCTTGACACCAGAATTATGTCATCACAGTGATTAGTAAAGTTGGAGTCTCCATGTTTCACAATCATATTTATTATAAAGCTCTTAATAGTAACCACAGTGCAAATGCAGTCCAGCAGCAGTCTTGAGTTTCTGCACAATAAACCATTGGTTTCTAGACATCTTTAAACAGTACAGAAGGCAGAAGCACCTTTCAGAAAGTTAGGCTATACAAACCAATCCAACCTTCCTTCCATATTTACCAACAGGATAAGTAAGTCTTGGTGACTCTCAGACTTTCAAAATCTATCATCATGCTGCAAGTCTGGTCTCCAATTGTCCATCATCACCTGCATGCATTTTTCCTTTGTACATCTGCCTAAAGTATGAATAGCAATGCCAACTTGCAAATAACACATTTTGACAGACAATGAAGCCACACACTGAGGGTGCAGACCCATGGCTGTAGCAGCTCTCTATTGATTTAAAGGGGAAGGTAAAGTTCTCTCTGGAGGTGTTAAAAAACTCCACCATCTATATACAACACTCTGGAACATGGTTTAATAGTCATGGTGGTATTAGGCTGATGGCTGGACTCAATGATCCTAGAGGTCTTCTCCAACAAAAACAATTCTATGAAAGAAAGAAAAATCTGTAAAAATTAATCTAAGTAGGTAATAACCACAGCTTGCTTTTTATTCCTACTCTGCTATCATTCAACCCACTACAAAGCATTATTTCCACTTGGATTGTGAAAAATGGTCACATTATGAGCACCTGGTGTTGAAAGGGCTTTTGAACACAACCATCACATGCCAAGGCAAAACCAATCTTCTACACAAATAAAATCCTAAACTGGCCAAGAGCTATTCTCTACCCTTGTTTCATAAGAATGGCACAGCCCAGGGGCAAGGCTGGATTTAACAGAGCCATGCTCTCAGAGCCCAGCACTTACTGAAGGGTGCTTCTCTATCACCCATCACCTTCTGCAATCTGACAGAACAGAGCACCAAGGTTGTAAGCACTCCATGTAGTATTGAGACACTACCCTGGCTATCTCTACTTTCAGTAAATAATTAATTTTTCTATTGGGGATGACAGAGAAAACAAATCCTACATGATGGATGCCAAGTTATGCTGCTACTAAATTAGTGTGCATGTTCAATGGCCTTCCCAGTAACCGTTCCTGCATTGCGGTGGGAGAGCTCTACTACTAATACACGTGCAAGGAAGGTATTTTGCAGGGAATACTCTGAGAACTACAGTGTGAAATACAAGGACACTGTGGGAAAAACAAGGCCTCTCCAGGAGAGAGACCGTGCCTTCCCCGGGCAACCGCGGCCTCTCAGGGTGTCTATCACAGCGCAGCGTCCTTGCTCCTCGCCTCTGGGCTGCTCGAGCGGCAGCGCAGCCAGTCAGATATCCCCATAGGCAGACTTCTACTGCCATTACTAGAGGCCACCGGATTTTAAAGCCCAACATCGCTGCAGCCCCGCTGAAAGAACCCTCCCATCGCACGCCGCTGCCCGCCTCTTCCCCTGCCTCTTCCGCTCGCTGTAGAGCAGCGGGGAGCTGCCGGCCCGCGGAAGTCCCGCCTGGGCCACGACGCGGAGAGCTTCGGTAGGTGGGGGTGCGGGATGGGGGGAGCGAAGCAAGGAACTCACGGGAACCGGCCTTAGCGCTCCGGCATGGCATGGCATGGCATGGCGGGGAAGGAAGGCGGGAATGGTAGCCTGTCCCCGCGGCCTGCTCCCGGGCCCTGGCCCGCCTTTCACGGTAAACCGTTTCTAGCTGCCCCCACTCTTAAATGTGTATTTTTCGACCAGTGAGCCTGAAAATCCCTAGCCTTAGAGGCATGTCCCGACCTTGCCTCGTTTCCTGATTGTTAATGTTTTAAGTTGGGCTTTCCCCTCAGCTACATGTAATTGGAAAATATAAATTTATTCTCTCTACAGTTACCTGAAAGGAAGGTGTAGTGAGGTAGTGACTCGGGGGAGGTTTAGAGTGGATTTCAGGAAAAATTTCTTTATTGAAAGAGTGGTCAGGCTTTAGAACAGGCTGCCCAGGGAAGTGGTGAAGTCATCATCCCTGGAGATGTTCAAAACATATGTAGACATGACACTTGGGGACATAGTTCAGTGGGCATGGTCGTGTTGTGTTGACAGTTGGACTTGATGATCTTAAAGGTGTTTCCCAAATGAAATGATTGTGTGATTCTTCTATGATTCCAACTGTTAGGACAAAACCTGCCTAGATACCCCTACTGTGAACTTTAACTATTAAAATTCTCAGGCTTAGGTAAGAATGAGTGCCCATAACACCGCATACATCAGTACTATTTCAGCTTTTCGGGAGACTACTTTATAAATGCCTCCATAAACCCATGTGGCTTTTAGGGAGCTAACTAGGTGATTAAGCTTGCAGGATATGGCCTGTGTAAATTGATTTGTAGCTTCTGTTTGCCTTCCTCTTGTATGAATTGCACAAAGTTGTATGAATAAAAAAGATGCCATATGCCATGAGGGCTGTAGTAGGATTTTTTGCAGGAGCTGGGTCTGTGGTGACCCTCAGGGAAGATTTGAAGGCATGAATGCTAAGAGGTATCAAGGACAATTCTCCATTTATTTTCTTGAGTATTGACCATCATGAGAAAATGAGTGCTCTGTGGCATTTCGTTCTTCTTCTTGCATTAGGTGTATACCAGGATTGCTGGGTGTAATCCAGTCAAGAGCATAGCCTGGGCTGTGAGGGGTCCATCCACAGAGGTTTGAAAACATGCCTGCAAAAAGGATAATTTCATTTAAGAAATTTAAAACATACTTAGCAGGTGTTCATTTTAATTATGACTGCAGCAGGAGATAAGTTAGTGTTGTGGTATATCCTGCTTTTATGGCTGCTTAGAAGAAGTGTATATGTAAGCACAGCACTTTCTGCCATGTTTTCCTGTGGTTCACCCATGGGCTGCCAGTTGCCTCCCTGTCCAGGTGAGCTTCCTGGCATCCTAAGTTACTAACTGGGAGGAGTATTTGGAGCTCTTGGCTCTTTAGTGTGTTTTTCTTAAATAATTTTGGCAAACAAATCACCACCTCCTGTCTTCAGCACCTATTACCCTAAGAAATACATATTAAATTATTGTATGCTTACATTGTACCGTATACGTATGTGTATCATTCTTTCTATTAAGTATTCAGTATGTGTTCAGGTCCCTTTCTGTTTGGCAGTACTGGTGTCTTCAACAGCTGCAGCACAGCTCTCTGAAGGTTGTGTGTTAAAGCCCTGAGACAAGAGAAATTGCAAGATGCAAATCAAACAGGGGCATCCAGTTTTCACTGATATCTGCTAATCTGAACTATCCTAGTTCACATTTATATCGTCAAAGTAGCATCATTTTAGGGGAGCACTCTGTAGCCTATGGGTTTTTTAGGAGATTGGAACTTTCCTGGCCAGAGCAGACCGTGTGGCTTGCTCCATAAAAAGAACTGGTACTGCACAAGGGAAGCAGGACTTTGGAACTAATGAAGTTGGTAGATTTGAAAGTTTTTAAGTATCCCTGCTTATTTAAAAAGTCACAAAGTAGTTGTCTGCCCTGAAACAATTTCTGTACCTGTTTCTGCTCTGGATTGCATGCATTCTTTGTCAGAGAAAGTATTTCAGAGACAAATTTTTTAAAAGAAGCCTCTGAAAGTATGCTGCTTTCTGAAAATAGGTTTTTGATGAGTAAGCTAGAACTTCTGCCTGGAAGTTGAAACAAAATAGGAAAAACACATACTGGTTTGAGTGTTTTGTTTGTTTTTTGAAGAAAAGCTACAGTTACAAAGATACACTTACTGTGTGTTACTTTGGAAGTTGTAGGCAAGCTCGAATTACTGAACTTAGTATTGAGGTTAGTGATTAAAATTCTTAAAGGAGGCTAGCATAGATTAAGCTAATTATTGTGGTTTTGTGGCATTAATATCCATAGTCTGTGCCTGTAGTGGACTGCAACAGTAGGATTGCGCTGGCAAGGACTAGCCAACTATGCTGGGTAAATACTGAATGTGTATTGATTGCTGGGGAAAGGAGGAAGTATGGTGGCTTTATTACTGTCATTATTGAGGTAAATTGATTTAGTGGAGGAGAGGGAGAAGTTTATTCTTTGTATCAATCCTATGTTCCAAGGCCCAAGAATGGATGAGTATCACTTTCCCTGTAAAGGTATTTTGTGTTTTTGAATGTCAAAGAGAGAATGTTTCTTTGGTTATTGTGCTCTGTTTCTTCTCATGGTTTTTGCTCTCTCTTTTTTTTTTTTTTTTTAATGCTACAGGAATGAGAGACCCATTTATGCACACTTTAATTCCCAATTTTTGTGTTATAAACAGGTTAGGAATCGACTATGGCAGTGTGGTTCCTGCAGAAGGCATCTGTGTGGTTAAAGAAGCGCAAGATCACTTTGTTGACTGTTTCTTGCATGGGACTGTTTGGTGCTAACCTTTCTTATCACGTGTTTCCTGAGCAGACATTCAAACTATTGCATGAGTGCTGGTCAGAGGGGCAGCCAGCTGAGCTTTCACAAAGGCTGTGTGGTGTCTTTCAGGATGTCCTTCAAGATACCAATGTGAAGTCTAAGGACTCATTTCATGCCTTTGCAGCTTCTGGTTTTCACCCTGTGAGTGCTGGAATCCCCTGGTTGCCTTCAGGGTCTTTGGTGGGCATCCCACCTAACTTTGATAGTACAGCTGAGGATAAAAAGGAATAGTCAACCATGTTGTTGTGATCAATGGCAAAGAAGTAGACTGGGAGAGCAGGGAAGGTGTTGCTCTGAAGGAAGCTCTAACATTTTCACTTGAAGCTCAGAAGTTTGCCATTGCCAGAGAAGTTGTGTATTTGCAGAATGGCAGCCCCTTAGCAAGTGCATTTGTCGCTCCAACTTGTTTAGCTGGTACATTTCTCTGTGGGAAAAGTGTAAAGCTACTTCTAGGTTTATCTTCTGGCCCCCTGATACTTCGTGGCATCTGTAACCTCATAACTGCTGCTGGTGGACTGATGTGCTATTATGTTTCTTATGATGCTATGACTTATCATCTGGACTGCAAGGCTGACAGAAAGGCAGCTACTATTTCCAAAGACTACGCCAGAGGGGGGTTGAATTCTATGATAAAATCTTGTCCCGCAACAGGATTCTTCGAGGTCTGATGGGAAAACAAGGGACAAAAATATATGCCCCAAGTGGTAACCTTTTCCCAAGGCATTGGTTCAGAATAAAGTACACCCCATACACTTACCGAAGAGACTTGATTGTTAATATTTTAAGAGAGCTCCAGGCATAGGAAGGGAGTGCTTGAATTTTAAACTTGTGAATTATGTATTCTCTTGGAACACTGCTGTGCTGCTCTTTTTTCCCCCCTGCATTAGAATTTCAGGATTTATTTTTGCATGTAGTTAGGAAGGAGTTACTGTACATTCTGTGAATAAAGAATTCTTCCTTAAAATATTAAAGACTGACTTCAAAAGTGCTCTGTTCTGTGTGCATCTCAAATCACAAGACTACTGTGGAGGGGAACTTCTCAGACACTGATCTGAAAGTTCTGTTGCTCTCCTCTGCCTTCCTGCCACTGCAGTCTGGAAAATTGAAAGGGTAAAGTGCAGTGAAGAGTTTGTGAAGCATTGTAATTTAAATTGAGGTGTTTGAATGTATGTTTGCTATTCCTCCTTTGGAACAACCTAAAGATGCTTTAAAAACTGGGCAGTCTGTATTGTGCTGTTATATAAATACCAAGACACACTCTTCCTGTTCTGTGTGAGTTCATGCTCTGTGTAAATCCTTATGCTTGCAATTGCTGTTCTTCAGTAGGGCACACTAATTATGCTGCAGTTCATACTAGTACAGCTAGATTATTGCCAGCACCTGAATCATTTTGCTTACCTCTAGTTCTGCTCTCTACATGACATGATGACTGCAGCATGTTTAACTTGAACGTTTCCCATCAGTGGCAGTACATAACATGACCGTCATGGGTTGACTGTTTTCTCACAAGTGGGATAAGCATGTTCAAGAGAGGGTTTTCTGTATGCTTTGTTTCACTTTGTGTTTAATTTAAACATACATTTAGAGTTATACCTTGCCTTCCTTGACATAAAAGGTGACATAAATAGTGTAGCATTTGGTGCAGTGACTGGTGAGGTCTGTGATGAGTTGTCATGAAAGGAAATTGTTCTTCTGTCTCAGCCTAAGAAGGTTTTGTCTGGCAGAACTGAGTTTTGCCCAGGTTAACTAATCTTCTGGAAAGGTCTTTAGTGCATGGGCAGTAAATTTTTACTATAGCTTCACCTTGAAGCTTTTATGTGATCTTCAAGACAACAGTTCTCAAACTTTGTAGCTCCTTCAGACAAGTCTAAACTCCATGAAATGTTCTCAGAGCTTGATCCACTCTTTATGTAGTAGCAGCTTCTTAAACGACACAAAACGAGTGTAGAGAGGAAAGAGAGGTTTTCTTTGAGATGTACTACAAAAAGCAGTTTAAACAAAGTTCAATTAATCTGCTTGCATCTTACCACTCCTTACTGCTGCTTTTCATCAAGGCGCCTGCAGCTAGTGCTGTTACTTAACATTCTCAGGTTGCAAAGCACCAGTGATGCTAATGGGTTTTGCAGTTGTGCACTTTGCTTTAATTTTAGAGCTGGATTCTCCAAGAAGCTCTATGCTGTGTCTGCTTTACCCTTCTTTGAAATTGCTGTGGCATGCTAGTATCAGCAAGGAAGGGCTGGCTAGTATTAAGACATATATCCTTGTCTTCTAAAGAGATGCTCTTGCCAAGGGCTTACACACTTCCATCTCTGTATAGTTGAGCTCCTGTTCTGTCACTATCTGTGTAATCTGGAATCATAGTGCTGTTAATATAAGGGAAATGAGTGTTGACATCTCAACTGTTAATTAAGACTTGCCTGAATTTTGGGAACGTGTCACTTGTCCTGGAAAAGGTTTCTATCATGTGTATTGCTATTTTAATTGTTGATGCAAGATTACCCATGCTATTTGGCAAGTAAAAATGGCACAGCTCAAATATATGGCCATAAAAATACTCATGCAAAGTCATGCAATATTGTAGATGCTGTATGTAAACTTCTGATGAAATCAAGTAAGAGTTCCATGTACTGGTGGTAGAAGGGATCTAGTTTGGGGAGTAAAATAGAAGCAAGCATCCCACAGCTCTGAAGCTGAATTTTTGAGGAGTTCAGAAAGCTTGTAGTAGTAACTGGCTTTTCCACTGCTTATATGAGGCAGACTTTGTACAGTTGGGTTTTTGGTTTGGTTTTTGGATTTGGTGGTGGGGTTTTTTGGGGGGTGGGGTGGTGGTGTTTGGGTGTTTGTATGTTTGCTTTTCTAGAAAAGCAACAGAAAATGTTTAGCAAAGGGAATTAACTTGGAGATGTGGATATAAGAAGACTAAGCCAAGAAACTGTAAAAGAAAAGGTGTGAAAGATACATGAACTCTCATAAAAAATGGCTATTGTGTCCCAAAATTAAGCCCTCTTTCTGTCTGATAAAGTGATTAAAGGGAAAAAATACAAGTAGCAAATGTCCAAAATGAGTTTCTAGTTTAAATTTATACACAGTTTAAAGAGAGATTTTTCCTGAATGGTTTATTTGTGTTATTATCCTAAATTTTCTAGATAACAACCCCCTCATTTCTCATAACTTAATTTTTACACAAATGTAATGCCTGCTGCTACATAAAGCCTTAGTGGATAATAATGCAAGAGAAGAGCCACCTAGGTACTTTCCTCAGAATTCCTACTAACATCCAAGAAAGCAAAGTCTGGTTCACATAGTTTTCCCTATCCTTAAAATTGTGGTTTCTTTTCATGGAGATGATTTCAGTTTGTTTAATGGTCAAACCCATAAAATTGGCAGAAATACAGCAAGGCTGAGAGCTAGGCAGTTTTCTTGAAGACAAACTTCTATGAGTATCTGTTCCTCTTGCAGTTCCCAGGAAGAAGGATCTTCAGAGGTGGCTTTCAGGAGAGAAATCTCCACCCAGGTGGCATGTGAGTGAAGAATATTCCCCATAGTATTGCCACAAGGGCTTCAGTTGAAGTGTAGTGGTCCTTCAGAAAACATCACTTTTTTTATTACAGCAGGCCACTGTTACCACCCCTTTTCACTCTAAGGTAATTTCCAGAACCTGGTGTCAGAGCTGACTGCAAAGCTGTGGAGACTATTGCCCTACCTGGTAAATTGGTGGTGTTGGAAGAGGTGGTGCTGGAAATGGAGCCTACTGCTCTTGTTTTGCCTTTGGCCATAGCAGTTGTGAAACAACTGTGACAAAGTGTGGCTTGGGTAGGAGTGAATTAAAATGTATGAATCAAGTCATCATAACTGAATCACAGACAGCTTTCATTAAAGGAACAAAGGAAAAGAATCCATCCCAGAGTGAGTACTGCTATATGCAGCCATTGTAGGCATCATTAAAACAACTGTAGGCATCTCCACTATGTGGAAATGCAAATCCTACCAAGCTGCAGATGCTGAGACAAGTATGTGGGCCATATTCTGCAACTGTTATCCACTCATGTTCATTAAAAGCTTCATGTAGCAGGTGTGATTACGTTACTATAAAAATGATCCAGTTGCAGACAATCTGCCATCCACGCATCCTATTCCTCCTTGGTTTCATTCATCCCAGTTGGGAGTGTGCATAACTGAAAGGCAGAACACACTGGTAAGCAGAGGAATGCTGATGTAGGAAGATGTAATTAAGATCTCAGAATTAGATGAACACTGTCAGGAAGAGAAGGAAGCTGAATTTGGTTGTCGCCATAACTAGACTTAAGAAGAGAAATTATTCTCCAAGAATTGGTATGTTATGCAAATGAAATCTGAAGGAGCTGAAAAATGGCTTATGGATATTTGCTGTGCTTCTTTTTCATTGAGAATATATCACAGTATCACGGTACATTAGAGATTGGAAGGGACCTCCAGAGATCATCAGGTCCAACCCCTGCCAAAGCAGGAACGCCTAGGGTAGTTCACACAGGAATGTATCCAGATGGGTTTTGAATATGTCCAGGAGAGTCCACTTCAAGCTGCTCAAACTGCCAAAACTGTAAAGTGTAGAAAATCACTAAAATTTGGCTAGAAATCAATTTGTCTATCCCACCCGGGTGGGGAACACCAAACTCTTAAGCTTCATAGGTAGAAATGAATACTGAAATGTCTCAGCAGCTGGGAGCTCTCACTGTCCTCAGTCAGAACATGTTCACCATGATGTATCCTGATCTACAATCTTCAGAGAAAGAGTGCACTTAAAAACTCAAGTCTGCATCCAAAAATGCTCTTTAGAAAACACAGCAAACCCAGATGGATTTGTATTTCCCCCCACCTTAGTCTTTCTTTAGTCCTTCCTGCAGGTACCATTTGTGGTACTGTATGCTTACAGAGTATTTAATAGAATGTCACCTCTGCCTTAAAGTGTAACAAGAAGCTTCCTATGTATGTCAGTAATTAAGTATATTGTGCCTAAGTTTTGAAAAAAGAGTTGTCCCTGAAATCATGAGAATAGAAGGACATTTTTTTTCTTTACGGCTGACTTTCCAGCCTTCCATCATCTGGAAGTGGGGCCCTTTTGCAGTCCCAATGTGGTTACTCGGAGCCTCTAGCTGCTTTGTTCTGCAGGAGCATTGCTGTGTTAATGTAGTCAAGGCATTAATGAGTAACAGGTGAAGCTGTGTCCCCCTTTGTGTGTGGCCAAGCTACTTCTGCTGTAGAAGTCTTGCAAAACAGCAGATCTCATTGAGATGACTAATAGTATTTAGAAAACATAAGACACTGTGAGCCAAATCCCAGGCTCACAGTCCCAGCAGTTCTTGCAGAAGAAATGTTAAGAAAGGACAGGCAAGATCCTAACAACTTTTTGCTAGTAACTGTATAGTGGTGTAATGCAGATCTGCTGACTGCTGGTAGCTTTCTTTCTATCATTTGCTGAAATAATTTTCCAGTGAGAATGTTTTTTTTCTTCAGTCTCTGTTCCTTTTCATTTCCCCTTGCTCTGCCATTCTTAATTGCCTCTGCTGCCAGCTGACTCATCTTGCAAGCTGCGTCAGCTCGCTCAGGATTTGTGAACCTTTTGGACTTTCACTTGCTGCTTGCACTTTCATTTGCACTACCTACTTACTTCTGTGGTGCTCATTAGCCAATCACCACAGCAGCTTGAACATCTTTTGTTTTATTAGGTTTAGTCTACATGTTTTTGCAAAGAAAAATTCCTTTGACTAAATGGCAAAGAGGCATTGTGGTTAAGAATCTTATTGTTTTGCCACACAAAAAAGAACTTAATGTTACTTTTGAGTTTTCCATTTGGCATTACTGTTTGAAAGATTTATTTCTAACTTGCTGTCTGTGGCACCCAGTTCACTTTTGATCTTAATTAGCCTCTGTAATCACTTTTGAGATGCTGCTATTCCCTTTGAGCCATTAGCAATTTTGCTTCATGTTCCTGAAAATTGTAGGGAATTTCATACACTTCTGTGTCCCGGTGATGTATTGTGACCTAGGAAATAACAAGTAATGTATCATTAACTGCTTGTACTGAGGTTGACTGAGCTCAGGCATGTCTGTGCTAGACTTTAGGGCTGCTGTGCAGAGATGCTGCACACTGGCTTTGAGAACAGTGTCTTTTCAAGTTGCTCATGTTGCCAGTTCTACTAATGAGTTTATAGATGTCTTTTAATCACCTGCCACTGAGCAGAAGCAGTGGGGTCTATTGGGTTTTGTCTGATGAAAAAGAACACTCACTTTTGACCAAAAAAAAAAAAAAAAAAATTGAATGACACTTGCAAGAATGAGGGGCTTGAAAGGCAGAAGAAAAGCCAAAGCAAGGAAAATAATCCCATGTTTCTTCAATTTTCTAAATCTTGGTATTGTTGCTAAACTGTGTACTGTGCAAGAATTGGAATGGACTTTTGCAAGCAATTGCAGTTGATTTCTAGGTTATTTCTTTAACTGGGCTAAGCTTTGCAGACCTAGCAGTAAGCACAGATACTTAGCTGCTCTTGAGTTATATTTTATGACTGTGTCAAGTACAGTAAAACTCTTATCTGTTCAGTAAGTACCCAAGTAGTCACCCTTTCTATCACTTCTATCACATCTGCACACCCCTTATGTGTACCCATGTTCCAGGCACTCCAAGTAACACATGTGTACCCCAGACAAAAGTTTCTGCTTCAGTTCCCTTACCCACACTGATTCCTGTCCCATGCTTTGCTGGACTGAAGGCAATTGCTGCACAGCCACCAGAGATTTCATGGAGTAGCCCCTGATTTAAAGGAGTTGAGAGCTTAATATGGTGGTTCCACTAAACAACATCTGACAGTTCAGTATCATGCTGACCCAATCGGGTATGCCTGTCTAAAAAGCCCATGCTAGCACCTATTTCCAGACAAAGGAAATTGAGGAGTTCACATACTACAAATATAACTGTCAATATCAACATGAATCAGCCTGAGATTGAAGCCATAATTTGTAATGTAAAAAGTAGAAGTGGAACTTCCACAAGTGAAAACTAGTAAATTGCTCCACTGTAACTATGAATAGATTTAATGAATGTAGAAGTAAAGTTAAAACTATAATCCTCTTACACTATTGTATAGCTAAATTCCTTCTTAAACAACAAGTAAATGACTACATGGCTGGAGAGCAGCCAGGCAGAAAGGGACCTGGGGATACTGGTTGCTAGTAGGCTGAACATGAGCCTGCAGTGTGCCCAGGTGGCCAAAAAGGCCAATGGCATTCTGGCCTGTATCAGGAATAGTGTGGCCAGCAGGAGCAGGGAAGTCATTCTGCCCCTGTACTCAGCACTGGTTATGCCACACCTTGAGTACTGTGTCCAGTTCTGGGCCACTCAGTTTAAGAAAGATCACAGTACCACAGTACCACAGTATCACCAAGGTTGGAAGAGACCTCAAAGATCACCCAGTCCAACCTGTCACCACAGACCCCATGACTAGACCATAGCACCAAGTCCAGTCCCCTCTTGAGGAGGGAGGACATTGCTGCCCAGAGAGAACTCTCCTGCCCACTGCAGGCTTGAACTCACGACCTTCCCAGTAAGAGTCTTACGTGCTACCAACTTAGCCACATGGTCCCCCCAATAGATGTTGAGTATTGTTGCTGGAATGTGTCCAGAGAAGGGCAACAAAGCTGGTGACAGGTTTGGAGCACAAGCCCTATAAGGAGAGGCTGAGGGAGCTGGGCTTGCTTAGCCTGGAGAAGCGGAGGCTCAGGGAAGAGCTTATTGCTCTTTACAACTACCTGAAAGGAGGTTGTAGACAGGTGGGGGTCGGTCTGTTCTCCCAGGCAACCAGCACCAGAATAAGAGGACACAATCTCAAGCTGCACCAGGGGAAGTTTAGGCTGGAGGTGAGGAGAAAGTTCTTCACAGAAAGAGTGATTGCCCATTGGAATGGGCTGCGCAGGGAAGTGGTGGAGTCGCCATCCCTGGAGGTGTTTAGGAAGAGACGGGATGGGGCACCTGATGCCATGGTTTAGTTGATTAGATAGTGTTGGATGATAGGTTGGACTCGATGATCTCAAAGGTCTCTTCTAACCTGGTTAATTCTATTCTATATAATGAAACACTGGATCCGTCTTGCAGGGCAGACAGAAAATTCAGATCCAGCTGTGTAGTAAATAATGATGCTGGGTTTGGGGAAAAAAAATTAATTCTTTCTTTTTTTTTTTTTTATTCATTTCCTGACTAGACTGGAGACATCTATAAATATTTCAGAAAACAGAGCTAGGGAAGAATTACTCCGTAGATAGTTTTGCTTGTGAGATCTTTTCTCATATGGGATGAACCCCACTGCCTCAGTGACTGTGTTATAAAAGCCTATTATATAATTCTCTGTAGATACCCACAGGCAGATGTATTTGTGGTTTTTAGAAACTTCATGTAATTTAGGCATAAAACTTGAAGTGTGTTTTATAGTTCCTCATTAATAATAGTTGAGAATTATGCTCATCTAAGGCAGCACACATAAATTCTTAATGTTCAGACATTCATTATACGCCCATGCTGGTTAGAAGTTGCCATGCAAAAATAAAAGCCAGTGATCCCAGAGGTTTATTTTTTTTATACATTCTTTTAAGCAATTTGGAAAATTATGTTCATCCCCTAACACTTCTTTCCCTTCTGCCTCCATGCTTTTCCATCTAGTCTAAAGATACAATACTGAATATTGAAAAAGTTAAATCAGACAAGACAAACTTTCTATTGACGAAGCTTTCATTAAGCATAGCAGCAACTTATAAAAGGAAATGCTGAATCTGTTATTTTATGGAGCTTATAAATCCAGGTAATTATTTTCAGTCACAGTTTACAGATCCTAATAGTGTTCACTTGTATCTTCTTCACTTGTGAAGATGGCTATGGCATAGTTGCAGCTGGCCAGATGAAACCTCAATTTATGTACGTTGGCTTTACACCTATGAAGCAGGTGTAAAGCCTACCTTTCCTAGCCAGAACATAATTGGCGTTGCAAATTAAAGTCATGCTTTAGCAATTGCAATTTGAACTGTGCAAACATTTATTTCATTTTTTTTCCTAACTTTCCAGCAGCTGAACTGGATGTATAGAGCCATGAAAATGCAAAAGTTTTAGTCCAAGAACAGAATAAGAGTGACTGGGATGTCTTTCTCAGTGATGAGCAAGGGGCAGTGGGTGCAAGATGAAGCATTGGAGGTTCCGCATAAACATGAGGGAAAGCTTATTGCTCTCTACAGCTACCTGAAGAGAGGTTGTAGCCAGGTGGGGGTTGGTCTCTTCTCCCAGGCAACCAGCACCAGAACAAGAGGACACAGTCTCAAGCTGTGCCAGGGGAGGTTTAGGCTGGAGGTTAGGAAGAAGTTCTACACAGAGAATGTGATTGCCCATTGGAATGGGCTGCCTGGGAAGGTGGTGGAGTCACCATCATTGGAGGTGTTCAGGAGGAGACTTGATAGGGTGCTTGGTTGCATGGTTTAGTTGATTAAGTGGTGTTGGATGATAGGTTGGATGTGATGATCTTGAAGGTCTCTTCCAACCTGTTCTGTTCTGTTCTGTTCTGTTCTATTCTATTCTATTCTATTCTATTCTATTCTATTCTATTCTATTCTATTCTATTCTAGTGACCGAGCAGTGGAACAGGCTGCCCAGAGAGGTTGTGAAGTCTCCTTCTCTGGAGACCTGCAAAACATTCCTGTGTGACCTACTTCTAGGTGATGCTGCTCTGACAGGTGCTTGCACTAGATGATCTTTTTAGGTCCCTTTCAGCCTCTAATTTGGTGATTCTGTGGTTCTGTGATTTTCTGCATATTTGGGATTTCATGCAGTGAGTATTAAAGAATCTGGGCTGAGACCTCACAATACATGGATCAAGAAACAGTACATTTTCTTCTAGAGTCCTGTGGTGACCAGATCTGTTTTTCTGTTTATGTGGTGATCAGGGGAAGAAAACCAACCAACCAAACAAACAGAAAACAAACAAAGAAACAAAACCCCCAAGCCAACCAAAAACCACAACACTACAAAAAACAAATGTGATGCCATGCTCTGCATTAGCAGTCTGGCTGGCACACATGCATACTGTTTCTTTGATCCATATGCACAATTGCTCACACTGAAGTGTTATGTGGAGATCCCAAAGGTAAGTTTTCTGTGGCTGTCTCTGAAGTTTCTTGTATTTTGAGACTGGAAATAGTTTGATGCAGCTTTGAACCTTGCAGAATACTGTGTGTGCATGTTACGGGATCAGATATGACAAAATTCCTTCCCCTTCACTGAATGTTTTTATCTTGGACTTTCAAATTTGATGTCTGGTATGAAAGAATTGTTCCTTACTTGGTACTTTATAGGTATCAGATGCATGTTGGCTTCAGCTGAAACTGTGGATATGAAAGCCTCTGCAAAAAACCTAGACCTACAATACTATTTTTGTTTCATGGTGTTGCTCTTGTTTTAATTTTACAGTTTCTGCTGAGTTTTGCCTTGAATGTTTTAAATAGAGCCCATATTGATGGATAAATCCAGTAGAGGTGCTCGCCGAAAACCAGCAGAAGGCAAGACTGATAGCAATTTGTAGTTACAAAACATGCATTGCCCAAGCACCTCTGGTTACTTGGCTGGCAGAATTCAGCAAGGGTCTGGAAGTGACCCAGTCATGCTGCTTGGTGTTGACCAGTGATGAACCCTGCTCAGCCATCCATTTGCCACTGCTGAATCTGTGGAGGGAATCTGTCTGTTCATCTGCTCTGAGCTGCCTGAAGCTACACTACGAGGATCAAACCCATAGCAATCTGCAGCTGGGATGTCCTTTTAATGACTGGCTGGAGAAGGTGACATTGAGTTCACCACATTGTGTAAAATGCTAGGGTGCATGTTGAGGAAGTAGACCTGTGCTAAACTGTCTCTTCAGTCTTGTGATTTGTAGGTTTAAACCATAATCTGGAGATTATGTGAAGGAGTGCGTTGCGGGCAAGGACTGATGAGGGTGATCCTACTGTTGTTAAACTGTGTCATGGTGCAGGAGGAAATCCAGAAATCATGGGTCTAGAAGGGGAAGAGGCAAAAGGAGCCTTCTGGTAGGTTAAAGGGGAGGGAGCCTAAGATGCTTGTATCATGCAATCCAAGGAATATTTACATCATATTCTCATTATTGCTAATGTGGAAAGTGTTTAACTCCTTGGCAAGCAAGACACTGAAACCAAGTAATTCCCTGAGGTGGATAACCTAACCACCAAGCACTAATTGGGCTCTCCTTGGACAGATTATATTCAACAGTGTGGAACAGTGTCCCACTCTGCCTGCTTCTTAAGTATTATTTTGCCTTTGGTTTTCTTATGATGTTGGCTTCCTAGGAAAAAAAAACAGCAAACAATCAAACAAAACCCAAAGCAATTTATTGCTATTGAAGCGGGTTAAAGATGGCAGAAAGACTGCTACATTTCTTGATTATGATACTAAAAAACCTTTCTGTAGCCTGTGGCACAGGAGTATGGTCACCTCATATGTCTTTTACAATTTTCTGTATTCCCAGTGGTATTTGTTAGCACTTCATAGCTTTAAGTTAGTCTCTATCCAGTCTGTCAAAGAGCTGGCAATATAAATTTCACGTTGCACAAACAGGTTCCCTGAAAAGCAATGTGCAAAATACAGATCACTGCTGTCATTTAATATGTGCATCCATCATGCCATCATAAACTTATCAGGTGTTTTATAATTCAGCTACTCAAAGTTCTTCCATTCTGCAGTTGGTAGATGGCTTCACAGGCTGTCAGCTATGGAACAGTGATTCCCTGGTTTAAAAATGAAACTGCTCTGTTCAATGTTCCTATAAATAATGTAAGGAAATCCACAAATTTAGAGTTTTTTTATTTACCCCTTTTCTGATTATAATAAATAATATTGTGGACTAAGGAGCAGTGATCTGTCAGCCAAAGAACACGACAGGTAAGCTTCCATGTGTCAGAAGTGAGCTTGGTGTACCTCTTGGCAGGCAGTCCCTCACATGAGCACTGACAGCAAGTCAGTAAGCATCTGTGCTTGAGTAACTCCTGCCCAGTGAGGATAACGCTTGGCATTCTCTCTGAAAGAGCAATTTTTTTCAGGAATTCAGCAAAGCACACAGATTTTGAGTACATGACTGCTTTTCCTGGGATTAACAGGCTGAGCTGAGTTGCAGTCTGAGATTCTTTGGTCCAGCAAATGTTACATCTGCCACTCATAATACTTAGTGGTTTTTTTAATGCCAGGGCAATGCTGGTAGGAAAAATAGTAACTAGCAGGAGAGCCTGGTTAATGGGAGTCTAACCAAGGGGAAGGGAGACCGGTTTGAGGTATTTAGAAGAATAACTGCACATCTACAATCATCATCTACTGGGTAACTTGATCTAGTGGAAAGTGTCCCTGCCCATGGCAGGGTGGCTGGAACTAGATGATCCTTGAACTCCCTTCCAACCCTGACAACTCGTGATTCTCTAATAGCCAGCTAGGGATTACAGGCATCAACATTATGGCACTTGTGGACCAGTAAGATCCTACCTGTGACTCAAATAATTTTACAATATTAAATTCAATCCCTCTGGCTAAAGAATCTACCTCAGTTAGAAATTATTCTCCTTCTACTCTCTGTGTATGGGATAGAAGAAATGTCACAATTATAACTTTCATGGATACATCCCAGAGGATGCGATGGGGACAGCATGCCTCAGTTTTCACTGTTCAATGAGAGCTGCATGCAAGCTTTTCATTCCTGTGCAGACATGCTAGGAAGAGGCTTAAACCATTAGAGAAAATGAATATGGCACAATCTGAAATGTTTGAAAAGGACCACTGAAGGCTTTGTTATGTCACTGCTGAAGATATTGTCTGCAGAAGTCAAAGGTATTTTTAGCTTCTCTGCCCTTTCAACATTGCTTTGGGTGATTCTTGTGTGGATGCTACTATTTTTAATCTAAATAGACATTATATCTCCTGGTATTCCCAGTTGGAGATGTTGTTTGTCCTCCTGGGCTTACGTGTTGTGGAGTGGCCATTAAGAATCACCTGGGTTACCATAGAGGTTTCTGTGTTTTAATGATAACAAAGTGATTTCTGTCCTTTATAGGGCATATGCTCCTGTCACTGAGAGAATAATAGGAGGTTATTGGATGAAAGAGTCCAGTCTGGCTGGTTTTGCCAGGTGTAATTGTCACTGAAGTTACACAAGAGATGCTGTCTATTTTGCTAGAACTCCTCTTGAACCTTGTCTGTAGTGGAGGACTTTTACCAGGGGATGCTTGAAATACAGTACAAATGAAATTTGCTTCCATCTGCATTGACCTTGCTGGGAATTTTCTCCCTGAGCCCATTCTAAAGTTCAGAAGCTGATGTTCTAATTCTGTTGGTGTATATTGACTTGAAGTTTTGTAACATTTCATTTTCTTGCTGCTTTTGGATGGAGATGGGATGGAAAAGGAGACACACTGATGGGGGTAGTTACAAGACAGCTGCCCATATGCTTTGGAAGTTTTCCATCAACAGAGATTACACATTGTGGCACATCTCAGGCCAAAAAAGGATGACAAGAAACTAGAAGGGTCTATCGAGAGATACCAAGGTTATCATAGGCATAGACTGCAAGACCTATGATGAGGTGTAGAGGGAGCTGCGTTTACACAGGAGAAGAGAAGGTTTAGGAGTAAGGTGCAACTGGTACCCACATGAAAGCTGCAGGATCTGAGGTGGGATCCCACTTAGTACACTTATGTCAAGCTAAGACTAACTGCCATGTAAGGTGTTTGTAACAAAAATTGGACCACATATAAAAAATCCTGTAAGATTTTGTATACTTGTAGGTGAATGCTTCCTTTCAGTTCTGCAGTGTATTTTCTTATACTTCTTTAAGGGGATTTTCATCAGCAAACCCACTCTCTAGTTCTGTCAGATTCCATTGAGGGGTTTTTTGGGTAGTTTTTTTTCTGGTCCATGACTTTTTCTGCCTTCAAAATTCTGGCTTTGTTACTCTCACATTACTCATTCATCAATACATTTAGCAAATCAGATTGATTTTTAATATGATATTTAGGAATATTTTGCAATCAACCTTCTGTGATGTAGAAAAATGACCAAATATTTCTATTCTTTGTTTTTTTACTCTGAGCCAGCTTCTTATTCATTTGTTATGCCTTGACCACTTACTCTTCAAAAGTAGCTTTTTGCTAGGAGAATATCAGTTTCCATTAAAACAATACCAGTAATTTTCTGATCTCTGTTTTCTTTACTGACTCAAGGAATTACAGAAGAGTAGAAAACATCACTTCTTGTAGAAAAGGCTTCTTCCCAGCCAAGAGCCCCATGTTTTGGAGATCTTTAGGTGATTAAAACTCACATGAGTGTGCTATTTGTAGTGGAATAATGCTGACTTGGCTGCTGTGAGAATCTAAGTTTTTATTGGCAATGACTATAAGCATTTGGAGTTATCTAAGAGGTGAGGCAGGGGCAACAGATAGGACAGGTGGATTTGGTGCATAGTAAGATCAGATATATGCATTTTTTCCAGAATTTTTTCTTCTATGGACATACATTTAATGTGTTCTGTTTCTTATTGATGCTCTGAGAACAGCATCTTAACATAACATTTCCTGCTCACAGCTTCCCAGAGCCAATTAATTATTCAATGTTTCAGAACTCTGAGATTTCCTAAGCAAAAGTGAAAGAGTAGGAGTGAAGTCACAACATGTGATGCCACAACTCGTGCAGGCAGGTGTGAGAAGAATTACTTATTTCAAAGGAATGCAATATCCATTCTTTTAATTATCTTTTGCACATTTATTGTGGGTCTGTAGGACACAAGTCACCTGTAACATTTATTTTCCGTTAAAATACAGAAATTACCAAAACATTTCCACTTCTGAGTGTATATGTTGGAAATAAGTCGTGAAATTCAATCATGGACTAGAAACTCTGATGATATAATTGCAAAAGCTCCTCTGAGATCAGTGGAATTATGTGAATTTATCCCACTATTAAGTTTTGGACCAGTATATTTTAAATATATCCCAAAGTGGTAGCCAGTTTGACTGTCCTGAAAGCTAAGATAATCTAAATGGAAAGGTCTCCTAGCTGACAAGAAACAAATAATGAATATTCTATACCTCTCTTCCTGTTTCTTGAATTTGGTGTAATTGTTATAACACAAGGTAACAGGCAGACTTATATTCAATACAGCAACACTTCCAGTAGATGTCCTTTTTTTTCTTTTCAAAGCAGCAGAGGCTGTCACACCATGTGGTCGTGAGAGAAAGTTCAGTTCTCACACACACACACAAAGAAACCATGGCTAACTCAGTCGGAGGAGCAAAATGGATAAGCTATATTTACAAGCAGGATGAAATGCAGATTAATATATACACAATGTACAGTATTTACAATATATTCAGAAATATACAGCAAAGAACGTAACACAGAAGACCTTTCCCTCCTCCAAGGAGAGGGATTGCCCCCCCCCCCCCCCCCAACAATCCCCCTTCTCTCCCTTCCTCCCTTTTTTTCCCAAAAAAGATTAGAGAGAGGAAAGGTAGTTATTAAGGAGGAAATTCTGTTAGCTCAAAGCATATGCAAGAATTAGTTTCTTATCTGGTTAGCTTAGTTAGTTCAAGGTCAACTCCGTCCAGCAGAGAGGAAAGAGCAGCTGCTCAGGCAGACTGGACCAGAGAGAACTGACTGTGATTCAGACTGAACTAAAGCTAAAAATTTAAAGTTGCATTCTACCAATCTACCAATGAAATTCATTTAGAATATCTTTGTTTTCACTTTACACCAAAACATTCAGCCAGAGTGTTCCAGTAACTGTCCCTTTTTTAAAGGCACAGCCTAAAACGGTCACGCACCAGCATAGCAGGAGAGCACTTACCACATTCTGGCCTTGGCTGCTGCCTGGATTTTTAGAGTGCTGTACGTGCTAGCCTGGCATGAGCTGGAGAGCGTGGCAATCACCAGTATAGTCCCCCCTAACATCAAAGCATTTTTTTCACCATCAGCATAAAGCTATCATATGTGGTCTGTTTTGTTTGGTGACTGGTATTAACAAAGAAATTCTATAGCAAAAGTATTTTGCCCAGTTAAGTGTTTATTACCACGGTGGTTGCTGCTGTGACTTCATCCCTATGTGAGGATGAGGATATCTTCTACTTGGAGATATCTTTCTGATGGCTGTCCAGCTTCTTTCATCTTTCTTGTATCATAATGGTCTATTAACCTGGTGTAGTTTCATACACAGACAAAGTTCACTTTCTTTATGTAAGTATGTTTTTCTGAGTCACCTTAACAAGAAGTAGAATGGTTGCACAGGAAAAGGGTTTTTAGCTCAAGAGCTCAATGACAGAAGGTTTTTGCTACTGAGCAGTGAGAGAGCTTGAGACCATCTAAAACTATAATCTTTGAATGTGCTAAATCTCAATTTCCTAAACTCACAGCCTTTTTATATTATGGTAAGCTTGTCATAACTTGCAGATGTAGGCTGGTAAAAAGTGCATCTTATATTTAGGAACTAGGGGAGGAAAAAATTACATTAAACCTTCCCTGTACATTTTTTCTCCACTACAGTTCTTAAACTTACTGGAAAAATCCAAGATGGCATAAACTGCCAAGTGCCAAGACACAGCTAATACAGTACAGCTTTTCCCCAAGGATGAACTTTCAAGGACATTCCAGCCCTTCTGCTTAAACTCTGAAAAAAATGTAGGCAAAGTAAATACCTGGTTTGTGCTCATTTCTTTTCCTTGCACATCAAGTATCAAGGCTCTTGTCAATTTTTATTTTGGCAATCCTGACTACCAGGTTTGCTTGCCAAGGCTGTAGAGAAACATCCTTTGTTGGCAAGATGGACTAGATGACCTAACACTCATAGTTGTTCCTTCCTACAGCTTCTTTACTTCTACTAAAGATTGCAGCACGGTAGTTTCAACTTACTGAAATCTTGGCATTGCTATTACTTCTTGCGTACTGAACACAAAGGTACTTGCCCATAACAAAATAGGTATGTTGTATTTGAAAGATACAAGCATTTATCAAAGCTCTGTCACAGGGTTTGGTGTCCATGGGCCATATTTTCAATAATAAACATCTAGTGAAACTTGGGAAGTACCAGAGAATCTAAGTGACAGTCTGCTCCTGGAGCACAATCTCTTGGTTTCTCTATCGAGCAAGAGGACTTGAAGGGACCGATTTCCACCTATTTTATTAGGTGAGAAAAATCTATTAATTTCTCTTGTCCCTTTGCAGGAGTGCTGTAAATGCACCAAAGTGCGAAGTTAAGTGTTTTTTATACCTTGAAATGACAAATTGTCTGTGTTACAGTCCATTTAAAAGCAGGAACTATTCAAGGCACTTCTTCAGGAAATTGGCTTTCTCCTCATTAAGCTAATCACTTGCCCCAGAACATAGAGCGCTCCACAGGTTCACAATTGCTGAAATATGCTCTCACCATAAAGTCATTAACAAAGGCAGCTAAGTAAGAGATACCATTAGAATCAATAGCTAGTCACAAGATATAAAATTATTCTGACATCTCATCTCTTAGGCTGAATTCTGCTCTCATTCAGTGTTTTGTCATCAATATATGAATTAAAATAATAAAGCCAGAGTTTAGCAAATTTATTTCTAATCTTGAAGCCCTGTGGTCCTATTGCATGATGGTAACTGCTGCAGCCTTCATGAATAAGGCAGTAGCCAAAGAATGGCAGTAAAGAAAAATGTGGAAAAAATTCCTGTGCTTATTATTCTAAAGTACATGAAGTAGATGTAAGAGCCTAATGACTCTACTGTCTCAAAACGATGTGTGATGTACCTGATCTGGGAATAGGTGCTGTTGTTATATTTTTATTCTCAGTGCACCAAAATTATCTTCTAAAAGTAGTTCCGAATTAGATTTTTCTATGGACAAAGCTGAGAAAGTCATAAATGTCTGACTGTAACTGATCAGAGACCAAGGCAGGAAGACTCTAAGTATTTGGCAGACTAGACAGGGCCCCTGTTTTATGACTTTGCTTCCTGGGTTGTTTTTTAATTTCTTTTGAGAGAGACATATTTAATAGGTTATAGTCTGCATTGTTTTTTAAGCAATGTGTGCATATGTTTGAGTTTATTTTCTTTAGCTTCAGCTTCAGTGATCAGCAAACACAAGTGCAAAGCTATGTACAGCTGTGCAGAGACAAATCTATTGTAGTGCCAGTAGACCGTTTGCTAATGCCTCCTTACAGAGAAGCAGCTCTGGTGTCCATTTTCAGGTAGAAGGTCTTTCTTTAAACAGCATTTCTTTGTAGCAGAAGGAAGCTTGATCAGCTGCAAAAGGGTAACTTCTGTGCTTAGCATTAAAAGGTGTATCTGCACCAGCATTTTAGGTGGAAGAGACTAAGCTAAAGCCATGCTCTGCCACTGTCCCATGCTTTGGGATGTGAGAGATCTCGCAACATGCTGGCTCATCTCCTGAAGGAAGTGCTCTGAGAGGCATATGTGACTCCTGTCACCTTAGCTGGTTGGTTAGTGCCACTCCCAGAGCCCCCACCTTCCTGTGTACCACACAGTGGGCCAACAGCATGACTGTTCTGTAAAAGCCTTGCTCTGGACAGGACTGCAGCACAGCCATCACATTATTTCGCACACTGAACTGAATAACCATCTCCTTGTTGTCGTCATAATGACAGCAACAATAATGATGATGTTTCACAACAAGAAAGGCCATCATGCAGCATAGGGATGAACTCTCCTAAGAGGGAAGGAGCCCTGATCACTATGGACACAAGCTGGCCTATGCCTTCAGGAGCTGGGAATCACTGTCTGGCCACATTTTATTTCACAGTATTTGCATCTAGTCTATAATCTAGAAGTTTCCCTGAAGCTTAAGAAGAACAGGCTCTCCATAAGGTTTTACAGCACAAAATGACAGAGCTGTCCTGTGTTGGCAATTGGTGATAAATGTGAATTTTGTTCAGGGTGATTGTGTGTTGGTATTTGAATATTAAAGGAAAGAAGACAAAAGCAGCATCTGCATGCCTTGGGGTTGGTTCTTGGAAAATATTTGCATGGCTGGAGAATTATTTGTAGAATTTATGCTGACAGTCCTGCAAGCACAGCATTTGATCAGAGATTGGGGACTAATTGCAAGCAAATATGAATTAGTCAATCTAAAACAGGCAAGCAAATAATGAGAGACTGAGTGTATTCAGGCATTAAGAGATTAAAAGGGCAGAGAAAGATCAAAACCAACAGAAAGAATGAGAGTCAATGGAGTGAGGACATATCAGCCATTACATAACTAGTGATTTTAGATCTCCAAGTTTTGACTCATTTTTCTTCCTCTGCTTCCTGTTTCTTTTATCTTAATTTTGAGCCCAGAAATACTGTGGTAGTGCCTTCCCTGCAAGAGCTTGCATGTCTGAAATGAAGATTACAGGTACTTTGGGGCTAACACCATGTCTGTTTATTAGCCTGGACAGAACCAAGCTCAGTGAATAAATAACAATAGTTAATCTAAAATAAATTGATTGGGAAATAATTATTCAATGGATGAAAGTGCCAATATTTCAATGCAACATTCGCATGAAATTATTTGCAGAGGATTATTCAAACATATACTGAGGCACTGGATATGGGAAAACATTTATCCATAATAATTATTTGACAAAAATATTGCCCAGATTTGCAATGAATAATTCAGTCTGCATTAGTAGCATGTGCATGACTGTGCATATTATTCGTATCTTTACAAATGCTACGGTAAATTGCTGCAGGTTAATAGGTACTTACATCCTTTTCTGTGTAGAATCCTATTAGGTCAAATTTTTCAGAGCTAAGCCACACAGAAGTTTAAATATGATAATTAGTTGCAGCTACTCTGTGTGTGTGTGTAAATCAGGTCATGGCAATGTTAGTCACAGGGAAGCTGTGTAGGACTGGCATGGAAAGATAATGCAGCAGGTTAAAGGAGGGACATATTTTGTAGGGTTCTGTGGATTTACTTGTACATTTGTTTCATGCTAAATATTTTTTTCTCCTGAATACAAAAGACACATTTAGAATTTAAACAATTGTTTAAAAGGTGATTAAGAAACTGAACAGATTGCTGATGGAAATACCAAAAGATGGATAGGACTGATTACTGCACATTGTGATGAAATATGACAAAACTTTGTGAAAAACAAGACACAATAATCTAGAAGGCTCACTTGGAAAAAGAACTCCATACCATGTTTCTACTTCTGTTTCATTATAATTGACATTTAGGCAGGCAGTGGGAGTCAAGCAATGTAAATAGCTCTGGATCTGGCATCTTGTTGTTAAGCTCTGGACAGGCATTGAAAAAAGCCCATGCTCCAAAACACAGAGATGTATGTGAGGCATGTATAAGATAAGAGAAAGAAAGAGAATAGGAAACAGTAATAACATTTTCTTTAGATTTAGCTGATCCAGAAAAGCTTGTCATTCTAAAGCAAACTGCAGTTATTTGATTCCATAAAACGTGTGGTTTCTGAGAGGATTTAAAGTTAAGCTGGTTCAATTATTCACCCTTTGACTTCAAAGAGCTCTCTAGACTGTATCAATCCTTACATCTGGTTAAAAGTTTGCACATGCTGTAAAGCAGTCTTGATAACACAGCAGTAATATTGCCATTACCAGCAAATATTAATAACAGGTCATTCTATCTGTTTATATCACTTTCTGTCTCTAGACACATCCTAGAAGTCCTTTATTTCTGTACATTGAACTAGCCAGCAGTCCTGGCTAGTTCAATGTATTTCGATGGACGCATTTCAATGTAGTTCAATGGATTTGCTGGTAGGATGTATGCCTGACTAGATTGTGGTCATGAAACCTTGTTTATTTTACCAGGAAGCCATGCCTTGAAGTGTGATGAAGAAAAGCAGGGGAGTATAGAAAAGACCACCAAGATCACAAGAACACAATGACAGCACAGCCTTGAAGGTACAGACACATGAGCCTGAAGCACAAATCACAAGTAGTGATGTACTTATCTCAAGAGAAATGTAATCTGGGTAGAACCAGTTTTAGGGCCTAACTGGGACATGCCATGAGTTGGGTAACAGCCTGTTGCAGCTGGCTGGCAGCACAGGTGGAGACATCTTTCCACGGTACACAAGATTGCAACGAAACTGACTAGTAGCACAGGAATCTTATTTCAGAATTGACTACATGAACTCATCACCCTGATATCATGTATTGATACATATGTAAAATTATTTCATCATCATCTTTGCTCTAGTGTTGTATTGACTGTGTGTGGTTTGAAGCTTTGATTGTAATTTGGGTGCAATATGCAAGAAGCTATACACCTTGGTTTTCTTGGGAAATAGCAACATTAACTGCTGTGTGTCTTAAAACACCTTCGTTTTACGCAAAGCTTGCAGACCCTTATTGTCCCAGATGATGCCATTCCATATGTCCAAGCACATTTTAGCATAATATAGCACTGTAAATCTCTGGAAAAGACTTAAGGAAGCAGATATGTTTAGACGTAAAATGAAAGCTTAGAGCCTATATTGTCTTTGCAGGAACAAGATTCTGATCCTGTGACTGATGTTTAAGCTAAAGAAAATCAATGGGCCTTTTCTGCCTGCTTTTATTTTGTGCTGTCGTAGGCTAGTAGAGCAAATAAATAAATAATGTCTACACAAAGCTGTACTAGAATCATGTAGGTTTTATAACACGGTCACACCTGAACAGCTTGATGATGTTGAGTATGTAAAGATGTTCCTGGTGCATAAAAAGATTCTACATGCTGTCAGTGACAAAGCTGAAATAATGACTTAGCAATTTGTTGTGCTATCGGTGAGCTCGTTAGATAGCATCCCTCTAGAAGTTAGTGGCAAATGCGAATGATCAGCCATGAATCCACGTAGTGGATATCCTGTAAGAATAGATTTTGAGCTCATATTTTTTATCTGCAAACAGTTCTTAAAAATAGTATCTGTGAAATGACCACTTAGTGCAGGTATTTGTTACAGGGTTGGTGCTACAGCGCCAGGACTCCCATTTTGTGATAGGAAAGCTGAGGGCCTTGACTAAGAAGTAATGTTAGCAGGATTCTGGTCCACCATACGCTGACATCGTATAGCAGCCTCAGGTCACAGGCAGCCAACATCCATTGGGGTACTATAGGACACTGATGGTTAAGGCATATGCACTTTCCTCCTCTGCAACAGAAGTTTCAACCTGTGAAAACAGAGTAATTTCATTCTTCAGCTCAGATCTACTCCCTGTTGCTAGAAGCCTTACTCTTTCAGTTTTAAACCCTCTTAGTACTTTTCCAGATTTGACTGGTTTGCTTTTTATTTTAATTTCCTTTTTCACTTTTTAATTTTTTGAGAGCTAGTGTTACAATGTTGTTTTAAATGAGAGTTACCCTTAAACACTGAGAGATGCCTTCTCGGGTGTTGGATTTTTTTCTTGCATTATACCTGGTGTTGTCTACAAGAAGCACTGTCATTTTTAGGAATTTGGTGATCTTCACTGTATCAAATCTTAGCAGCTCACTTAAGGGACAAGAGTTTCAAACAGGCAGAATTCTTCCCACTTTCTTGGTTGTTTGTTTTTTTATACCTTTGGTATGTGGCTTCTGGATGATGTGTTCTGGCTCCCCATCCTGTCTCACTTCACTCAGCACACTTCATTCTGGGAAGTTTTGCACTAAAGTACCTGGTTTCCACTTAGGAGCAGGAGTGCTTTGGTTTTGCCCTCACTCTAGAGAAAACGAGGTGCTATTGGCAACTCTCAGGAATAAATAGCTGCAGATTCCATGCTGAGACAGGACAGAGTAGCTGCAGAGCAAGGACTGGGGTAGCTCATCTGTGGTAGCTCATACTGTGGATCTGAGCAGACCTAACTCTCTGACGGGGGTTTACATAGGCCAAGTCATGGTTCTGTGTGCAGTTTTCCTATTAATGCTTCAGTAAGTGTTGGGTTTTGTTAGTCACTTCAGATGTAAGAGCTCTAGGTTGCATGATATAAAAGCACAAATGCATCTATTTTACTGGATGTCTGAGTGGCTGTATTTTAAATGTATTTTTCCCATTTATATGTTCTCTTTAGAGGGTATTCATGCAAGAATTGCCTGGATTGGTTTATAATTAAAAAACTTAATGCCATTTTTCAGCTTCAGAAAATCTGTTTAAACTTTAACTCTATCAGGATCTGATTCCTTATTTCACTGAAGCAAACCCAAGTTGTTCAGACTTTTCAGAGCAAAACAAAACCAGCCTGGGAGTTTCAGCAAAAAATTAGCAGCACTAAATGATGCACTAGCCAAGACCTCATTAGTTCTAGCAGATATAGCATGGTGCATTATAAGGATTCTCAAAATTGACCTTCAGTTGTCAAATTAAGTTAATAAATGTGAGGCCTGTTTGGCCAAATCCCTACACTCAGTTTGGCAGAGCAGACCCCTGGATTTCTCTGAGACAAACAGCCCCTTGGCAGTACTGCCAGCATGTCAGAGCTGATAGCCCAGAGCTGGGCTTATATGTCCTGCTCCTAATGTGGGATGTGAAGTTAGAAATTGCAAGTGATGGGCTCTGGGCATCTCTCTGAATGGAGCTTGTTCCAGAATTAGTAGAGCTCAGGCCAGAGAAAGCTACAGGAACCAGTCAATCTGACCACCTGTCTAGAGAATTTCTCCCAGTGTAGCTGGTAAATCTGTCTTGTACAGCTCAGATTACTGCAGGTGTGCTGCATTTAATGGAGCACTCTGTTAGTTTAAAAAAATAAAAATTAAAAAAAAACTCCCCCCTTTTTATTTGAGGCTCAGCTTTTGCAGATCACAAATACACAACGACAAAAAGCTGCAGGAGAAACGTTGTGAGTCTTGGATTAGAAACCAAGAAGTGTAATTACTGATGCACACAAGCTATTCACATGTGGTGAAAGTGTGATCCTGGCATTGATTTTTCCAATACTGTATCAAACTCCATGTGTGAAGCATTCACTGTGTTTCAGCAGGTGTATATGGAAATCTGTCATTTGTTACAGCTGCCTCATTTCTTGCCCTCTAACAGCACCAAAACCTGTCTTATTCCCCTCACTGCATAGTTCAGTGGTGTGCGAAATATTCATTCCTGATGCTGGAGGACTAGATGGAGAGGAAGATGGCAGCACATCCTATCTGTGAGATTGCACCTGCCTCAGAGCCCAGAATGATGCATGGAAGGGAGTCAGATTTTTGAAGTGAGTAGAAATCAAAGGAGTGATCTATCCTCCAAGAACAGGAGCTGCCACTGCATGTGTGCCAGTGTGCCCTGGTGCTGTAGTGAGAGTCGGCACCCAGTGAATGGACCTCCTTCACTTGGGACAGGGTGAAACAGTCTGTGATGTCCTCTCACTAAGCCACTGATCCAAGGTAGACATTAAAAAAAAGGCTTTGTGAGTTGAAACTTTCCACATTTTCCCATTCTTCTGTAAGGATATATTCCAAATCCCCAAGATACAATTGCTGCATTGCCAACTTTGCCTGCCTGCCAGTAAATTTGGTTTTCAAATGGAGCTGGTAAAATGGTTGCTCTATGGGGTGCAGCTGTCCTGCACAAAGCCCTATGTCCCTTTCTGCCCCACCTTCAGACGTGTCTTGCTAGGCTCTTCAAGGTCACAAGGAAGGACAATGAAAGGAGTCAAAAATCACACACCGGAACCTCCACCTTTCAAAAGGTGGATATTTGGGAGGGAACAAAATACAACAGCCAGGGAGGTCCTGACAGATGCTGGGGTTGGAGGAGCGCTAAGAGGAGGTGGGGGAGTGCAGCAGGATCGATGCAGTGTTCAGATAAATCCAGAAATAATGATCACGTACCCGCCCTACATCTGCTCAGTCTGCAAAAACTGATCTGAGTTCAAGAGGTTACAGGCAAGAAGATATGAAGCAAAAGATAGAGCAGAATTGGGAGACAAGCAGGGAGGACTGGGGATGGGAGATGGGATAATGAGGTTAGTTGTTGCAAAAGCAGCACAGTGTTTCTGTAATGTGCTATAGAGAAAAGTGAAAACCTGTTGAGATTTTATATCACAGGCTCAGGCTTTGTGTGAGCATGTATTTTCCCTGTGCTAGTTACCTGAAAGTGACACCACTTACTTAGATTTCCCCAGGATCAGTTTTTCTATAAAATGGCAATCAGACATTAGGCAATTGTGATTTGCAGGTAAGAAGACTTCCTTAGTATCAGAAGTGATTTGGAGCAGCATGAAGAATGTTAACTAACACAAGAACGTTAGCTAATTTCATAGGAAAACAAAATGTGCTAAAGAAACTTCCTCCCTCTCTCCTCTTTCCCCTGCCCCACTCACCCCCAGTATTTCCTTGCTTCTGGTAACTCAAATTCCTATTGCTTTTTAAGCAAATTTTGTAATACTGCAGACAGTAGCACTTTTTAGTTTTGTTGCTCTTTCTTGTATGGTTAACTGGAGCAAAAAGTTCTCCACAAAAATAGTGAGAACAAGCTCCAACCCAAGGACCTGGGAAAACTCAGTGCCTCCTCTCTGGTTTTTCTTAGCAAATGCTCTGACACTCTCCAAACAAACCATAGAAGAAAAGGAACATGGGAATATTTTTGCTTTCTTTCCTAGTACATGCGAATGAAGAGTAGTATTTATCTGCACCCTCAAGCTCATTTTAACTTTTACAGTACAAACTTGTGTTGCTCCCCTCTCCTCCCTTGGCACTAACATGCCACAAATTTAATCTTGTAAGTCACCCTGACAACTGAACCCCACTCCTGCTCTGGTCTGGGCCCACTGCTTGCCTCTGGGTGGCTGGCTCTGTGGCAGTCACCTGTCTGGTCCTGTATGGAGTTACAGCTCTACCAAGGCACTGGGGAGGCAGAGCCATGGGAGGCAGCTTGGCTCTGCACTCTTTGCCATCTATTGCAAGGAAGACCTCTCGTTGGGATGTTTGCTTGCCATGGATCATGTCTCCCAGGGGTGATCTCGAAGCAGTTTTGGTACTTGCAAGTGCTGCTGCTCCACCAGTATCCAGAAGACTGAAATGCTCTGCATGACCACTGGAGAAGTTTATTCTAGAAAGCTCACATGCAAACCACCTGCTGCCCTGCCACATTTGCCCTTCCCTGTGGTCTGTGCCCCTGCTACACCTCCAGTTTTGCCAGGAGGTGGTCTCATCTTTATGGTTACTTCTCAGCCTGACCTCTCTGTTGGAAGGCTGCCAGAAAAATTAGAAATTAATTTCAGGTCTAGCAGTGGGTTTATGTGATACGACTGTTTGTCCACTGGGAATTCAATTCCCAGGTACAGTCACTAGGCACTGAACAGACTGTGAAGTTTTCAATCAATACTGACCTGAGCTGGAGATGAACCTATCTAAGAGAGACAAGAAGCCCTGCAGAGCTCCCTTTGTCATGCTGACTCCCTGCCAGTGGCAGATCCCTTCTTTCCCAGGATCATTATGAGGTAAATTCTATTTCAATTAGGTCATGAACTTTTGTTTGATTTTTCAGAGAATTATGACCTGCTTTGTGGCAGGGCTTTGTGCTTGTTTTTATTTCTTCACATGGAGGAACTAGTAAGTACCAGAGGACAAGCATTTATATTTAATACTAGCTTCTCAGTGTAACCAAGCATAAAATAGAGTTCTTCTTTGTAAATCTAACAACTACTAGTTGTGAATCTGCTGCTTTTTGTCCTGATCTTGATGAATTTTCCTAAACCTCCCTGCAAAGTATTACCTGAAATTCTGCCAAAACGAACTCTCTAACCTGAAACACTGTGAAGAGTTCATATCTTAGAATAATGTTGATCTAAGCATTATCCTATCTACTAGAAGAAAGGTGGGGAAAAAGAATATCCTTTCTCCATACTAATCTGAAGATAAGCTTGTGAATGGTCAATAAGGTGGACAGGGAGCAATGACAGTTTGCTAAGCACCTGGGCTAGATCCTCAGCTGATGTATATCACATACATTTTGAAGATTATCATACCAGTAGCAGATTGGGTTCCTGGACAGTAAATATTTACTTCTGTTAGGCCCTGTTGAACTTCAGCAAACCATCCTTTTCTGTCCCAGCTCTTGTCCCAGATTAAGACCAAATGTACAAATTGAAGCATGCTACAGCAACATAGGCCAGCATAACAGTGTTTTGAAGCCATGTCTTGAAGCATGTTGCTGATGCTGTATCTTAACCAGGTCATACTGAAGTTTCCCAAATTATATTTGCCCACTTCCTAAAACAATAAAATTGCTACCAATTAGGCTATAACATTTCCGAGTAGTGTGACAAATGACAAGGTATACATAAGACAACCTCCAGGACTGTGGGGTAACCAAAGACCTGATAGAGACACAGCCCTGAAGACCCTTCTTCGCTAAAACAGTCTGACTCTCACTTGGCTTTTTCTAGGGAGAGACTCCAATTCAGGCTGTAATGCTTGTATCCAATAAACTTGTCACACAGGACAGGCTGTGCCCTAAGCGCTTGGTCGGATCTGCCTTCTCTAAAAGGTAAGAGTATCTCAGGTTGTTTACTAGAAGATATTGCCCAATTCCCAACACAGGTTAAAAACTAGGTTGGCAGGCTCTGTGGGAACCACACTGGATAGTGCTTCCACAGCTGTTTGAATCAAAGAATTGCATAATATCAGTAAAACTAATGTTTTTCTGTGACATTACTTGAAGTGTCAGCTTCATTAAAAGTATCACCTACAGGGTTTTGGTTTTTTTCCAGGTAAGTATGCAAGGATTTCTAAGCATTTCTAAGACAGAGGAAAAAGGGACTAGTTCCTTGTATTGGCATGAATTGTTCAGTTGATATTAGATCTTGGTAAACCATTTCACACATTTCTGTAATTACCTGGTACAACTGCATGTGAGTAGCAACACCAGAGTGCACAGACTTGCTTTATCCCTCTTCTCTGCAGCTCCAAGTAACAGGCTCTGATGAAGTCAGTGCAGTTACTCTGGTGGAAGATGCATTACTCTCATCTTCACACCACACAGATACATAAACAGAGCAATACTATAGGTATTTTGTTTTAAGCAGTCTGTTCTGTGCTGAGTCTTAAAATTTATGTTATTTGACTCAATAAATGTTTGATGGTCTCAGTGTAGCATCTAGTGGAGAAAGGGTAAATAACAGAAAAAAAGGAAAAGCAGAAACTGCCATTAACCCTTGTGCACATCAGGGTGGAAAATGTGAAGTGCTGGGGAGTGGGAGTACTCCCTTCCCTAGATCATTCAGCAAAACACTTCAAGGGTTACTCTGAAGTGGCTGTACTTAACTGGGTAAAATACAAGGCTTCCAAGCCTGGGAGAGCAGGATTGTTATCACTGGCTTGAATTCAGCTCAGAAAGCTCTAACTCTGAGGTATGCAATTGCTATGAAGGCAAACTGTCCTTTAGAAACTTCCCTACTTAGTTTAAACTTGCTCTCACTCTGGCAGTAGTGTTTCTGTCCTGTCAGTTTTGCATTTCTTCAGTTCATGTCAATTGCTGTCTTCAATCTAACTGCATGGCAGGGCTACTGCTCCCCAGATTCTGTCCTAATTTAGCCCCTGCATGACTCAGATGATGTTGGTGTTAGTGCAGCAGCTGGTTGTACTAGAAAGACCACAGCCAGATCTGGATCAGAAGGAATCTGGCTCAGGACTAGTCCTGGGCCAACAGTGCAGCCAGACCTTGCGGGGCTCAGGGAAGTTTTGAATGCACAAGCAAACCAGGAATTGTTCCTGTTCCTGCTGCCTTTCTGCAGATTTAATCTGGGATTTGAGGTCTTAGCTTTTGAGACATACCAAATATCAGCAGGTCCTGATAAATAGGGTCACCTGTGTAATTATTTAACAACAACAGGGGCGGAAAAAAAGCTTTAAGTTGCATTTTAAACTTTTTTCCTTTTTTTTTTTTCGCCCTGAATGTCATTATTATATCCTGTTTACATACAAATTAGTGTAGAATATCCATAGGAAAATAGAAGAGAGCTTAATTTTCAATTATCACGAGCTAACAGACTAAAGAAAAGCCAGGTTGTTTTGCAATAATTTTCTTCAAACTTCCTTGGGACTTTTTCATGTGCATAATGTCTTTGGTTTCTGATGAGATGAACAGAAAAAGCACAAATCCGTACACCAGAATCTGCCTCTAGGCAGAATTCATAGTGGAGAGTCCTCCAAAAGTACCACTGTTAAGAGGAGGGAGACAGCTATGAAATTAATGATGGGGTTGCAGAGATAATTTGTCATGATATAGCTTGGAAATGTGCTGCCTTGGGCAAGAATACAAAGTAGAAGGTAAGTATGTCCCTCGTTAAGAGTACCTCTAGAGTAGACTGATTAATCCAAAACTATCTGAGATACAGTTTATTTGCAATTCATGAGACTTCTGTGTGTTACCACACACAGTATGTAGTGAGCAAATACATAAGCGTCTGCATTAGCCTGGCAGCACTAACCAATATGTAGCAGGAGACTCAAGGGTTACCCATTCTGCACTTGTCCTCACTAAATCTAAGCAGGGTAGAAATGTGTTAAGATCTGTTTACTCCTTCATCCCCATTAGCTAACTGGAAAGTGTCGAATGGGGGATTCTCTTTTCCTGTCTTGGTGCAGAGTATAGCTGATAGTACTGCCTGCAAGCAGCCTCGCCAAGGTCATCTCCTGAAATACCTGTCAGCTCTATCCTAATCTCAGTCCAGCTCCTTGCTGTTTTCCTGTGCCTCTGAACTGCTGGATCTAGTGAGCCCAGAACAAAAGCCCACTGGAATCAAGACACCACCCCGTTTTGTGAGAACTTAAGAAAAGGTAGCGGACATTACTGAAAAACTATCTCATGGCAGTACGTGACAGATCCTGAAGTTGGAGAGAGCAACCTCCAGATTTTTAAGTAGAAAGGAATTACTTTGTGCACTTTTCCACTGTCCTAAAAATGACTTGGGAGTATCAGCAGCATCACTATTGGTAAAGCCAAGCATTCAAAAAAAAAGTTTGTTGCCAAGATTGTGAAATAGGAAATACAGCTGCATTTTAATTTCCATTCTGTTTTCTTTCCTTTTTCTGGCTTTTTTTGATCTCCCTGTTTCCAAGTCCCCATAACTATTATGACTAGAAGCATGTTCATTGTAATTCTTATCATTGGTACTATGGCTCCTTACAGAAGTAGTACAAGAAAGCTAAGGTTCTTAGATAATAAGCAGATTTTATGAGCTGTGAACAACCCTATAGACCTGCTGTTGATCAGATAAAAGCCACATTAAATCTGCAACTAATTGGTAGCCTCAGTCGTGGTGTCACCAGAGACGAAGCACTGAGCCATCCTGTCCTCAGCGTGTGGTCCCTTTGTGGTTGAGTAAGATAGATGCAGGTAGAACAGTGCTATAAATTCAATACAATGCTTTGTTATTTTCCATGCATAGTCCATAAGGCTGACAACTCAAGTTATTGTTTTCTCTGTTCTTATACATCCTTTCTAACCCAGAAACCAATACTGTGTCTGTAAGAGCATCTTCTCAGGGTTCTATCCACATAACAGCAGTCAAATAGTTTGAAGAATCCCATCGGCTCTCTGGTCATCTTGTCTTTGCTAGTTATTTGAGAAGATGTCATCTGGTAGACTCCATCCATACAGAACACATAAAACCTTCTTTGGAATTCTTGATCTGACAATATTTTTTCCCCCCACAGTATTAGAAAATAAAGTGAGCTGAATTTTATGTAAATATCAGTGCTTGTAATTATAATTAATGTGACTAATTCCAATATGATCAGCCCAAGCATTGTAGTAGTTTTTGTTATTTACAACACGAAATTTGGAGCTACTTCAGGCAGCCAGAAAGTGAATGTTCTATGAATCAAGAATTCAGAATGAGTTGTACTGTTCCTGGAAGAACTTAACCAGTCAAAAATCTCTTTCAACAACTTTAATTACTTTGCAGGGAGACCAAAATGTGGATGTAATAGGAAGATGTTTGCACGTTTTGTTTAGCTGAGTTGCTGCTGGGCTGTCTTTTGTCTTTTTCTCAGGAAAGGTCAAATTTTGAAGTTTTCTGTACTAAAATAGATGGTTAATGCAAGGTAAATGCAAACCACAGCAGTCACTAAATGCTCTTTTTTATTAGAGATACTTGTAAAGAATATTTACTTTTGAAACATGTCGTGTTATATTGCAACAAAGAAATATGGTTTTAGGAGTTGCGTTTCTGGCTAAGGCTTACCAGCGGGGGAAAAGCCTTTCACTGGTGCTTGATGTTGGCAGACAGTGCTGACCTCAAAACCTCAACTGTGAAAATGCAGAGCGGTGAGAGGTGACATATGGTCTCCTCTGTGTTTCAGATGAGTGGGTAGTTCTGTGCAAACTTCTGTAACAAAGTGTACAAAAGGCCAAAGTACCCAAACGCTACCGCATTTTTTTAAGTCCCCAGCAACAAAATGGGAAGGGATGACAGAGCAGCCACTTCCTCCTCCCTTCTTTTACATGTATTTGTGTTTTTCAAAAGGTTTCCCAATGTTATACTTAAAGCAGACTTAATGATAACTGCTCATCTGAAAGGCTGAGCTCATTTCAATGCTTGTCTTGCAGCTCAAGGAAACAAACCCAACAAAGCATCTTCTTTACAGAAGTGGAATGTGTATTGCTTATCTAAACAGGTCACCTTAGAGAATAAAGTGCCATAGCATGCACTCTGAAGTGGAGAGCTTGGCAACAGAAAGGTAAATAGCACCGGGTACAAAACACAGCAACCTGTGCATGTAGTGATTCCTTATTAGAATCATTATGATCTAATCTTAAGCTTTGAAATAAAGCCGTCTAGCTTCCTGAAAGTTACCTACAATTCAGCCACATATAAGTGTATGCAAAGTCAGGGGGTGGGGGAAATGAAAGCCCTTTGGGATGGTATCTGCATGCCTAAGCTGCTCATTTTGAAATACTAATTGGAAATTTGTCACTATATAAGGAAATCAATAGCAGGATTTAAGTAATTCCTTACAAATAAAGCCCACCAGCACTCTCTTGTTTTTTTGCATGTTTCTTTCTCTTCTCTTAAAGACTCCAGAAATTTTCTGTCAAGTTGCAAACCCATGAGGCTTCAGTGGCAGTTCTTAGTGATAGGTTGCTTAATGTTGGACCTAGAAAAAGCAAAAACTATTTTTAAACATGCAGCATAGCTCAAACCAAAGTTATAGGCTTGCTGCAGAAATTACTGGGTGAGGTTCTTTGGGCTAAGTCAAAGTTGAGGTCTAACTAAATGGCCATTTTCAGCTTTATAGCTATGCAACTAGTTTGCCTAAAATAAGTTCACTATGGATCTCATCTCAAAACATTCATCAATTCCCTTTTAGGTTTCTTAGGCATTTCATTCATTGAAACATTTTATCAGTATTTCTCATGTTCAATACCCACAGGATATGACTGGAAGAAAAAGGTCCAAGATAGATGTCTTTCTACTGCAGCCATAATGTAAGAAAGACTGAACCGAGTCACTCAGAAGATCCACATAACCTGGTACCCTGCAGTTGTGTAAGTAGAAGGACAGAGCACTTACAGCTTTGTTTCCTCTCCTGTTTACCATCTCAATTTCTGGCAATCTAAAGACAGAATTGGAGACTCTGTCCATCTCTCTGCAAAGCAGCCTGTACTTTCAGTAATTTGTCTAGTTACTTCAGGCAGCCCTTAATATTTTTGGCATCAAAAATATCTCACGACAATGAATTACCCAAATTAAGCAGCTGTTGTTTGAATAGTACTTCCTTGTTTGTTTTACACTTTCATCTGAAAAAAATAGTAGATTCATCCTAGTTCACATAAAAAAATGAGTGGTTGTTCCCTCTTGCCTTTCCCGTGTCAGACATGATTTTTGATATCTGCATTATGTCTCCCATTTGTCACTTATTTTCCCTGAAGTCCCAGAGTATTTGATCTGCCTTCCTTAGAAAGCACTCTAGCTTTTTGATCCATCTGGTCACTTTTTTTTTTTTTTTCATGTTTTTCTGATGCTTAAGATGCTACCTCATGCCAAGGTCTTATAAGCAGAGTTTTGTGTTGCATTAAAGCAAAGGACATGTTTCCTGAGTATTTATACAGTAGCATTATATGTTGGCTTTTACATTTTCTTATCGGTTCCAACTGCCTCTCTGAGCACTGAGATAGTAATTGCAGAAAACTTCAAAATACCTCTTCTGATTGCTATGACTTAATTTAGAGCCTACTATGTTGCACAGGCAGAGAGGTTTTCTTCTCAGATATCTGTGATCATTGCATTTTATCTGCTCGTTTATCACCTGCTCAGTCTTTATGGTGATTTTTATTGCTATTTTGTACCAGCAGACTTGATTTTGGTTCTGAAAAAGTGTAAATCATTGGAAAACACTGTCAATCACCAATTAAAGCCTGTTTCACATAAATGTTTTAAAGCATAGGCTCCTGTGTAATCTCACTGGTTACTCCCCATCTGTCTTCCTTTTGAAGCCATTACTAGTCACTTTGTAAAAATGTTTGTGCTTTGTGAAAATGTTTCAGGAAATCTGTGCACATAATTGCTTCATCTAGGCTGCATGGCAAATGTTCTTCATGTCCTATCTACAGTCCCTTTATTGTTCAGTCTGGGAAGATACCCAGAACACGCTGTGTCTCCCTCTGTCACATACATTTGGATTTCCTTTCTGTGGAAATTAGACTAAGACTAAAAGGAAGATGCAAAGAGAAGGTGAGGAGGCAGCAGAAGATGGTACAAACTTGGTCTTCCAACAAGGAGCTGGTTTATGGCTCAGAAGGAATCCAATGTCCCAATGTTTATACAAAGTCTGTATAATCCAGCTCCTCTTTATTAGTATTTGCTGACATTACTGATATTTCTAAAGCACCACCACATTTCCAGTTTCCATCTATTCCAATTGTGTGGTGATAAGCCATGTGTTAGACTGACTGGTCTGTCATTTTTAGGTTTTCCCTGAAGTCCTTTATAAAAATTGGAATGTCATATGCCACTCTTCATTCTTCCAGAATGGAATTTGTTTCAAATAATGAATTGCAAAGCACAGCTAATAGTTTGGTGATTTCAGATCTAAGGTCCTTTAGAACCCTGGGGTAGGAAACACATCATCCTGACAAACACATGCTGTACAATTCACTGACTTGCACCAAAATCATAGATACTAATTTTTCAGGATGTTTTTCTCTGCTGTGCCCCCAAGAAATCACCTCAAAATCTGACAGAGAACAGCAGTAGAAAAAGAAAAGTCCTTCACATTTTTCCTGTGGTTTCCTTGAATGCTTCTGTTATACCTCGGTTGCCTGATGGTTCCTCATGTTCTCTGGCAGGTCTCTTGTTCTTGATTGATTTGGAAAAGTTTTTATGTTATGGTTTTATATTTAACTTGCCAGGGTTTATGCTATTCCTCTTTTAGACACAAGCAGAAAATAACAGCATTCCACAAGTGAATGCACAGATGGCATTCACTAAAAAGGTTCAGGTATTTCAGTGGGCATCTAAAGATGCAACCTTATGGTATTTTGATGTGTGTTAAAAGTCAAGGAGTTTGTCAAGGGCTGGCTGGAGAAAAAAAAAAAAAAAAAAAGACTTTGAAAAATATGGTGCAAAAACTGTAGGTATTAGTATTTCCATCAGCTTTCAGAAGCACAAGTTACTATCTGCCAGAGGACAAAACCAGGAGGCTGAAGGAGCTGGGATTGTTTAGTCTGGAGAAAAGGAGGCTCAGGGGAGACCTTCTTGCTGTTTACAACTACCTGAAGGGTGGCTGTAGCCAGGAAGGGGTTGATTCTGTCTCTTCTCCCAGGCAACCAGCACCAGAACAAGAGGACACAGTCTCAAGCTGTGCCAGGCAAAGTTTAGGCTCGAGGTGAAGAGAAATTTCTTCACAGAGAGAGTTGTTAGGCATTGGAATATGCTGCCCAGGGAGGTGGTGGAGTCACCATCCCTGGAGGTGTTCAAGAGGGGATGGGATATGGCACTTGGTGCCATTGTTTAGTAGTCATGAGATGTTGGATGACAGGTTGGACTTGATGATCTTTGAGGTCTCTTCCAACCTTACTGATTCTATGATTCTATTTTCCTAGAGGGTCATCTTACATATATTTTAAAGAGAAATACAGACAGGCTTTGAACTGGCTAACAGCCACAGCAAGCTTATTAACACAAATTATTATTTCACAGTATTCTAACTACTACTACTACTGTGGGCACCCATTGCACTAAGTGTTGCACAAACTTAAATTAGTCCATGCCTCAAACAGTGAAATGATTCTGTCCCTGTAGCTTACGTAGGACTCTGCGGAAGAAGCACACTCAGTATTTATGTCAATACTACATTTTAATAGTGATCCCAGAGCCATGTGCAAGCACAAACTTGCCTGCAGTTCACACTGACCAATGGCTCATTCCACATGGCATTTGGCCAATCTACTTTAACTTTGTGCCTGTGCCCCTGAAGCTTGAGGCTTGCTGAATCGGGATCCCACTTTATAGAAAATGTATCTGCTATTAAACATACATTATGCTTGATCTTGGTGTTAAGTGCCTTGTTTCCTGCTCTTTTCTCAGCTAAACTCCACCTGTGGTGAGAGTCATTCATCTTGAATTGCTTTTATGAAGTGTTTAAGTATGGCATCTTGTCAACAAAGCAGTCTGCATGGTATTTCAGTGAGAGGTTTAAAATCCCATTCACATTTTTAATATACATTTCTCTCACATAAATTATCACAGCTTGGTTGGCAGGTCTGGTATGAGTAATAATATTGCTGGCACAATCAAATACCACAGATATATTAAGTAAGGGACGAGCTTTTGTTTGTTCTTTATAAAAGAGCTGTGACGTTTAACACAATGGTGTTTTACTAGCAGGACATTACTATTCTGAGATAACATATCCTCCCTAAAATGTATCAGTGGCAGTACAGGTAAATCCCTATGAATCCATGCTATGTGGAGTATCTATAAACAAAGGCAGTTTGCATTGCTCATATGCACAGGCAAACTGTAGCTGAAAACCTGCACTTCTATATGAGTGATGCTGCTGAAGGAGAAGTGAGCTGAATGCATTTTTACATGTGAAAAGAATGTGTTCTCTTTCAAGTAGATAGAGTCACATTTCAATTTGCTTTCTCTCATAATTGTTTAAAGTGATCACTCAGGGTATATAACACAACACAGAAATGAGAATTCTGAAAAGTTCTCATCTGAACACTATATGGTCTGAGCAATTTCTGTACATAAACATCCTGCAGAGCAGCTTTGCACTATTGATATTGTAAGAGCATGAGCTGGAGAACTTTGCCTCAGTATCTACTTTTAAAACATTTAGTGCTCTTGCAACATATGCCTGACCTGAAGTATTTTGCACATAGTGGAAATCTTCCATTGCCTTTATCTAGGGCTCTGAATCAGGCCTTCTGTAAACAATGAATTACAGGAATAGTAAAATATTGTGAAGAAATAACTTTGGAATGTCCTGCCTTAAATATCTGTACGTCACCAGCTTTGTGACATCTCTGCTAATAGTGTAAGATTACATTTGCCAAACAAATGTGTAGTTCTACAGCCACACTGAGTGGTTTGGAGCGCATCTCCATTACACAGTCTGTATAAAGTAATGTATTAATTGTTATTCTCAATTTGAATAGAGAAAAACTGTGTGTTTTGCATATACTGGGCATAAGTAAGGAAAAATGTGAGGAGCGGACCTTAAAGTCTATGTGTAAATTGATTAAAACATATCTATAGAATGTGTGAATACATTTCCCATTATATGAAAGAGGATTATCAGGGGATAAAGACAACTCTGCAGCTGAGGATCTCTTTAACACACAGAACAATGTATTTTATCCGCTGCTTGAGAGGCTGGTGGTAGTTCAGGAACACAGAATGCAGTTACTGAATGTCTCCAGATGCACCACAATCAGTTTGTCAGTACGACTAGTGAAATGCTCAAGATGTGGACTCAATACAGAACGTCATTACTGCTGCTGTTTGCTATTCTGTGTCTTTATGAAATCATCAGCCTAGGAATTGTTCAATCTGGGGGAAAAGTTCACATTTCAAATTCTGTCATCTATTTCTAGATTTTTCACTACAAAATTTAGATAACAGCAGTTTAGGCGTGTTTTCTAGTCATAATCAGTTAAAAGGGCAAGATTTAAAAGTGCTCCAGTAATTGTGCGTTATCTAAAATCTCTGCTTGATTGCCTTCCCAGTCTTTCAACAACTGATTCAACTTCATCCTTAAAAAAGATGAGAAAACTGGAGACTCTCAAGTGTCCTAATACTCACTCAGGAAAAGGGAGAGGAGGCTAAAAGAGCTCGAATTATTTATTCTAGCAAAATGGAGGCGATATGACTGCTTTCTTAAAATTAATTCAGGGTAAACACCACTAAGGGGCAGGGGCTATTTAAGCAAAAGAACAAAACTGGGTAAGAGCAATTTAGGTTGGAAATGTACATAAAGCTTCCAAACATCAAGAGTGAGATTTTTAGAAAGTTCATGCAAATTCCCTATTATTCTGCATCTTATTATGCTTAGGGATTTACTATGATAGTCAAGAACTTGTTTCAAACTATACATTCTGTGTCTGTTATTTGGTAAAGAGCTTGTTGTGAGAGGTTTTAATAATAAATAAATTTAAATAATAATAGACATTAATTTCTTACCAAACCCTTTAAGACATAGTATAAATACCTGAAAGCACTGAGTTGTGTTAAGCTAAGTCTTGCAAAGCTTACCTTCCCATAGGCAACTTGGCAACTTATGAAAATATTTATGTAGCCAAATGACACAATGTGCTTCACACCTTGGAAGAACTCTCACATGGGCTTACAAGCAAAAATGATTATGTCATCTACAGGGTAAGGCTGGGTGGACATGGGGCCAAGACCAAGGTTATGTTATTAAGGCAGCCCAATTCCCCCTCTCTGGCTCATTTCCTCTCACTAGTGAGATTTTGACTACTCAGCAGACCTGATGTCAATGCACACTTGCTATTTGACTGACATTGCCCTGGAAGTTTGAAACTACCTGCAAGTCTCATGAAACCGAAGTACCAGTTAGCTGCATGTCGCAGTAGCACCTACTACTCGAGTGTGCAGTAGCTCACCTTGCTTAAATGCTTTGCTCAGCTCTGCTTTCTCATTACGCTCCTATGTTGCTGCCAGCCCTCGGGATCCTCACTGCTTCCCCACTAAGTCCCTGGGCCCAGGCTCCAAGGAAGCTTCGATTCTGTGCATCTCGACCAGGTAAGTCCCTAGGCTGCACCTGAAGGCGCAGAGGGGCTTCACCTCTCCCATTCCACCCCCATCAGGGACACTAGCACAGATTATGGGGAGTACTGCGGTTACATCCCGCCTTTCCCCAGCCCTGTTTCTGAAGACGGGTGATCCCCACTCTCCCCAGGCCTCGCTGTCCACAGACGAGTGAATTTCGGGTAAGCGCTCCGTCGCAGAAGGGGGAGACAGAGGACCAGCACGAACGCCCAACAACCTCCCGCAAGAAAAGTCTCGCAAAGCGCGTGGGAATAGCAGCCTAAGAACGCAGCCACCGCCCAAAGCCGGTCAATCCAGCTACCAAAACCCTGTACTGTAACCGACGGCTCAGGTAACGAACCCACGGTTACGGACGGACATAGAGCACTACCTCCATTACTTGATGTCAGACCAAACCAATCAGATTACAAGACTCTCAGTCCTGCCTTCTCCATTACGGACCAGGAAGCGCGCTTATCAAAAGGAAAGCACAGCGTCCACTTCCCTTTTGGCTCTCGCGAGTTTTCCCGCACCCCCGCCCCGTCGCTACCAGTGACTGCGCAGTCGCCATGTTGGTTGCTATGCTGCCAGTATGAGGCGGGAGGGCGGCTATGAGGGGAGGAGGCTGCTGTTCCTCCCCCCCTTCCCCCCCTTCCCCCCCCCCCCCAGACGCTTGCTCACTCGCTAGCTCACCGGCAGGGAGGGTGCCTCTGCAGAGCCCTACTGTCTCTTCTCTTCGGTCCCCTTTGCCTCTCGGCCGGGCCTCTACACGGGGCAACTGCCGGCCTGTGTGAGGAGGCGCCGTGTCCAGTGAGAGGGAGCCCAGGCCCGCTCGGTGTTGCCGTGCCTGCCTGCGTCCCGGCCCTCGCCTCGCCACCCCCTCCGGCTGGTCACTGTTGAGGAGGAGAGGGAGAAGGGAGAGGTCGGAGCAGGTTGCGGGTTTGCCGCCTCCCAGCCTTCAGGCTGCCCCTTCCCTTCCTCCCCCAGATCTTTCCCCTCCCGGACCCTCGGCCCAGCCGCCGCAATACGATGTGGTCCCAGCCGCTGCGGCTGGGCGCGGGGCGGCTGCTGCGGCTGCTGTTGCTGCTCCCGAGGCTGCGGCTCGGGCGGTCGCTGCAGGGAATCTGAAGGCAGTGAGCGGCGCGGCCGCTCCCGCGCTCTGGGGGTGCGGTGCTGCGCGGTGCGGTTCCTGCGCGCGCGCGCGTGCTCGCCTCAGCGCGCACCCGAGCGTCTGCGGCGCGTGCCCGTGCTCGCGCGGGGGTCGCGGGGCGGCAGCCACGAACGCAGCCCCCGCGCCTCATCTCTCTGCCGTCCCCGCTCCCTCTGGAAGGACGTGGCTGTTATATGAAGGTAAGAGCGGCCGCCGGGGCGCTCGGGTCTCGGGGCAGAAGGGAACAGGGGCGGCGGCGGGGCTCGCGCGCCGCATTCCTCTGCTCTGACCGGCTCCCCCCCCCCCCCCCCGGCAGCCGCCTTCACCGCCCCCGTCGGCTGTGGGTGCCGAGGTACTGCCGCTTCCCCCCTATCTCTGCTCCCCCTCAGCTCCGCAACTTCTCGTACAGGTCGCCGCTGGCGGAGAGCGGTTCTGCCCAGAGCCTTTTTTCTCTTTCGAGGGGGAAGGGGTTCGTATTTATGAGTGCCCCCTCTGTGCCCCGCGCTGAAAAGAGATCCAGCTTCTCTATAGAGAAGGGGTCTGGGGAGTGGGCTGTCTAAAACCGGCTGCTGGCCCGTGGAGGGGGCTCATAAACAGCCGTCGGGGGAACGAGCGGCACGGGCAGGTCGGGGTCTAAAATGTGGAAAACTCAGCTGAACGCCTGAAATGTTGTTTTGTTTGTTTGTTTTGGTGGGGGTTTTTTTGTTGTTGTTGGTTTGTTGGTTTTGGGGTGTTTTTTTGTATGCTTAATGCGAAAGTTTGCGTTCATGGGCTTTCTAGGCACATGTGCACGTTGCCCTGGTTATGGGCAGGGAAAATGCGTTTGAGTGCTGCCGTTGCATTCCTCTGGTACATTTTTAGTATCTCCCTCAAGCAGAAGGCTTGTATAATCGTGTGTGTCTATATGCGACAGAGACTGTCGGTGTACCTGGTGATGGGTTAACTCGTGTGTGCTGTTGCAGTACGAGCTGGAAGAGGAATAACGTCTTCTTCCTTTCAGAAATCTCTAGGAGATTTGGTAGCTGCTAGCGTAGATTAAATGTTTCCACCGTTTGCCTGTTTAAAGAATATATGTCATTCGGATGTAAAACACACGTGAATGAACTTTGTACTGCTGCTGATATCCTTCTAGGACTTCACCGTGGCCAAGCTGTTAGAATTTTTTAAACTCCGAGACAGAAAATATTTATGTGATTTGTGTTGTACAGAAGTGATAATGGATCTCAGCTGAGGAATAATTGTTAGACTAGTGTGCACGTACGTTTTCTCACCCACGAGGCATTTCTCTTGCCCAGAGCGAAACTCTGTGTTGAATAGGGCAAGGATGTTGTGAGTGCACGTTTGCTTGTTATTGGCACATAACTGCCCAGTAATGTTGGGAGACACTGATGTGTTCACACACATGCAGACGTTTATGAGCTCATCACATAGAAAATGTGCATTGCAGGATGAGCTAAATAAGAATTGGTAGAACTATTCTCCTATTAGGTATGTATATGGTGGGAATGTTTTCCAGTTCATTGCCACAACATAAAATATTCAGTATCATAATCTTATGGATGCCATTTTCTTGACAATGGATTTCTTGCTTCACTGACCTAAAAAGTTGTTTTTTACATGTTGGCACGACTCTGGCTTACACCATGTTGATAAAATGTGATTCTGGGTGATAAGCATATAAATACATGAAAGTTCGTCTACATGTTTCCTGGCCATGTTTATGCTTTATAAGCTTAGAATTGTAATTGTTGGTGTGATTATTTATTTATTTTTTTGAGACAATTTTGTTGTTGTTAGAGTTTCTGTGTATTTTTAGTTGCCTGTTGTTTTATATGTAGGGGGCTTTATGTCAGTTTAAACATTGAAATGCAAATGCATTTTCTCCAAAAGCAGAAATCTATTAGTATTTTACCTTTTGGTACATTTCCATTATGCTTGCAGTTAAGTCTGTTTGGAATTGGGTTTGCCTACTTAGGGCTTAGTATGATGTTTCCTCAGTAAAATTTTTCATGAAATATTCTGTTTGTTTCCCTGCTAATGTCTAATATAGGTTGTACATAGCAGTATTGATTGAACACCCTTGCTAAAAATACTTTCATGGTTGATATACTGTACCAGCAGGAAAGTTAAGCCTATATGTTGTTCTCTGTGACTAGAGTTAATTTATTATTAGCAGCTATGTTTGTAAAACATGAATAAAAGCAAAATCCTGTAATCTTAGAAGTAGTGCTAATTGCTCTTTGGAGTGGATGAGCTTCCTGTTAATGAATGGAGTTCATGTAATACTATTTACATGTCATTTCCATTAGCATATTTGGAATATATGGTAAATTAATACCCATTTTGGCTCTAATCCTGCAGTGACCTCTGTTTGGGCAGAGGGATCCACCTACACAAAACTCACTGCAGGATCTGAAGCTCAAACATTCATTCTGTAGACACTAGGCTGATGTTTATCATGAGCATTTACTGCCTGTGAATGTTTTATATGTTTTATTGTTAACCTTTTGTCTGTATGGCATGTCATGTAGACTTCTCCGTGTACAATGAGCTGCAGGACTTGTGCCCACAGTAACAGCCTAATATGTTACTTTGTGACATGATTATTTTGTGGAAAAGAGTTGTGGGTATTTTTTGTTTATGTTGTTAGGGTCTTGTTAGCCTTGGTGGGATATTTTATGAATGTACGTGGAAGTTATGTGGAATGTGTACTCTGCAAGCGTTTTCCGGAGAACTGAGTATAAGTTACAACTTTGAATATACTGAAGGGGAAGTTACTTAGGATGGTTCACTTAGTCCCATAAACTAACCTTTATGTGGGAAACGGACAGAATTGGTTGCTTGTAGCAATTTAAACCTTTGGATGAGGTAAATTAGTGTTTTCTGAAAATTATGATGGATTAAAAATTCTGATTTAATTTTTCAGCTGATCAAAACTTAATTATAACAAAATGCAGGCATGTGCATGCTTTCTTGTTGTTGAAGTCAGTGTTAGATTATTTTTCTTAAATTGATAAATAGTATTTTTCTGTGTCAGTCTTCTTAGGTCTTCATTCTACTGTTAGATCTGCTAATAAGTAATTCTGGCTTGTCTGTTTACGTTACCCCTTTGGTTTGGGTTTAAATTTGATATAAGATCACATTAATTCTATGTCTTCACATCCTGTTTTTGTCCTACCTCCCTTCTATTCTCACCAATTATAAAAATGGTCAAATGAGACTCTTTCAGCAGATGGTTGGCTGTGCTTTTTTTTTTTTTTTTTTTTTTTTTTTAGATACCACACTTTCACTCTGGTGCTGTCACTTTTCATAAAATGGCTGGACAAAATTCTCATGGGCTTTATTGTGCTTCAGTATTGTGTAAAAATGGTTTGTGTGTGCATATAATATGGGATTGTTTATAGTTGAAAGAAGGAACTATGAAGGTGGAAGAAAGAGGGGAGGGGAGAATGGCCTGAGCAGGAGACAAATCAAAAGAAGCTGAGCAGTAGCCTGGTAATACAACAGCAGGTCTTTGCTGCCTGAGCCAGCTGTTCATATATGTTTGTTTGGGAAGAGAGGCTGTTTTTCCTTTAGGACTTGTAATCTACTGAACTAGCACAAAAATAATTTTATGTAGGCTTTTGAAAGCTTTTATGTTCTAAAATATTGCAGTTTTCTGCACGCTTTCTGTAATATGTCCTAGAATTATGTACCTGCAGGTGCATATTCAAAACACCCATTCTTATTTTGGAGAATCTGAGAATTATTAGAAAACTGCTGCTGTTTGTCACTTACATAATAAATTGCCTCATGTTTATAGCAGTTAATGTGTTCATGGAAGTTTTACTGATGTGTCAATGTACCAGCATTAAAGGTCCAGATGGAGGTTACAAGAATATGCTTGTCTTACAATGATCTGTGTTACAGCATACTACAGTCTGTGCTAATTGTATGCCTGGTGTCCCAGGAATGCTACAGAATATTGCAGCTGATATGCACATAGTTATTCAAGTAGATCAGACAAGCAGAGCTAGATAATCTTTTGTCTGAATTGCATTGAAAATTTTGTGAGAATTGAAACAGCTTCTCTGCTCTTAGTTTATGGACCTTCAAAAATGACTTGGTAGGGTGATACAGTTAGACCTCTCTTGGCACACTTGTCTCACACTGCAATTACTTCTTGAACAAGTTAGAAGGTAACTGGTGGATGTGATAAATGCAATTCCATTTGCATGGTTTATGAGTTACTGCCATCTCTGCAGTTATTATATAAGGAAGGGGGAAATGGGTAATATCTATTTAAAAAATAAACCGTCTTTTGAGTAGCTATGGTCTGTAGTGAAGAATAGTCTGGGACATATTTTCACTGATGGAAGCGTGAAGTGCAGTTGCCACTTAAGAGTTTTCAGGCAATCCATAAGATTTAAGAGGGGGGGAAAAAAATTATAATCCACTTCTTATGCCATGTGTGTTCTTGCTTGCTGTTCCTTTATCTTCTGCAGGGTAACTAGTTGAGAAAGAGTAATGACTGAATTATTCTGCATGACCAAAAGCCCAAATCTTCAAATGAAAATCAAATGTAATGCTGCTAGAGATTAACATTTTCATGCTTGGATTTTTTTAATTAGCATGGTGTAGATTAGATTGGAGTAGCATCTATTCAGTTCTCTTATCAACCTGGGATTTATACTTTAAATTAAGAATTGCTAAATGTCTGGTATTGAATACTGAAAAGCTGGTTCTGACTAGTACTTGGTGGGGTGTGGTGTTTCAGTTTGGAGGCCTCAGTTGCATGCAGTGTTTCTGTTTTGTTCGACAGTGGTCATCAACTGATTTTTTAAAAACAAAACATAATTTAAATGTGGGTTTTTGTTGGGTTTTTTTAGTGTTTCTTAAGAGTAACAGTATAAGTTGATTTAGTTCTGTACTGTTAACTCTGGGTTAAACTTACTTTGTCTCTAAAAGGATGCTAACTTTGAAGAGAGTTGAGTGTACTTTAATTTCCCTGTGTCCTCTGGCCAGTATTGCAAGGCACACTAACATCTCTCTGCACTACAAACCCCATACCAGACCACCAAACTAACCCCTAAATAATGTTCTATCTGTTGCAAAAGATATAAACGAGAAACAAATTACCTGAAAAATGTTTTCTCAGATGAGAAAATTATTCTTAGATAAGTCTTCTCATTTTTCAGGTGTCTTTTTTTTATTATTAAAACCAGAAATTGAAACTGTAGCAAGTAGTTCTCAATGTAAACCAAAGCACCAGTTGGTAAAAGATTAGTCTGCTGTGACTCCTTTGTCTGGATGTGCTAACCTACTTTGTCTTGGAAAATGGTTAACAAGCAAGATTCATGTGTTTTCACAGTGGAAGGTTGTATTTTTAAGAGTCAAGCAAGTGGATTTGATATGCTGAAAACAGTGTGGTTTTATAAGGAGGTATTAAAGTGTGGCATACCAAAACTTGTGTTCTCTTGTCTGTGCCAAGAGGGATGCAGTGCTGTACTAACCTCAGTTAATTCAGCCTTGAATAGAAATAGGAAATAGTGCAATGGCCACCTTTTCAGTAGGAGCACATAGAAACATACCAGTCAGTGGAAAAAATGCTATTGCCATTAATGCTGTCTGAGCTCCCAGGTTAGCACAGTTTTGTTTGGATGGAAAGTAAAACTGTGGGTTGGTTTGTTGTTTTGTTGCTTGTTTGTTTTCCATTAGCCTTGTCAGTCAATTCAGTAATGGTTTTTTTCAGGGGGAAAAAAGCAGTTTTCCCATGAAAAGCTGCCTTTGGAGAGAGTTAAAATTAACATATGTCTCTTTGCATTTGTCTGTCTTGATCCTTGCAAGAAGCTTTTAGCATCAGCTGAAAAAAAAAGTACTGAGCATATTTTTGTCTTTCGCTATGTGAATAAAGTTCAATATGACCAGTGATGTGTTGCGTTGTAAGGTGTTTTTGTCCGCATACAGATAGTGAACATGCAGTCCATGTGCCAGTTCTGTAGCGCCTCTAAATTGCTTATAGCATCAGTTCATATCAATTGCATTTATGTGGTGCCCCTGTTTAGAAAAGGTACACTTCAGGATAAGGGACGTGTATCAATTAGTTTGACGACTTAGGAATAAAATTTTATAGAACTTGGCATTTGAGTTTCAACCCATCGTGGCCTGTAACCGCCAAACTGTTAGCTGCTTTTAAGACTTCCCTTGGAAGATGTTGTTGACTTTTTTGGGGAGGCAGGCTGCTATTACGATCCATGCCACAGTCTGTTTTTAATACTTGAGTGTATTTGAGGCAATGGGTGAGTCTTGGGAATACTAATCTGCAAGTATTCCCCACGTACTATGTTTTAGACTTGTATGTTACCTAAGAAGATAACTGCATCCTACTAGCACACCTGAATGCACGTGCTTTCTGTGGAGCTGATCTCTTTAAACCTCATGCATGGAAAGACCTTTCCAGATGTAATGTCTGTGAAAAAGGCTTTTGAAAGATTAAAATGTGCGTCTTGCTAAAACTGAAAGGATGCATCACCTTTGTCTAAGTCTGGGTATAGAAAAGGGAAAAAAGAAAAAGGACAGCTACTGTGCAATGATTATAAAATGTATAAGGTCTTTGAAAACATAATTATAAAGGAAAGATTATTATGTTTTCTCTTGATTAATATCAGTAAATCTCATGACCTCATGGGAAGCTTTTGCTGAAATAACTTTGGTACACAGAACCTGTAGTAAGGGGAAACTGAAATACAGAAGTGGTATTACAATGGAACAGATAGCTCAGTCAGCTATATTATGGGGTCATATCTCCAAATTATTTGAAATTTTTTTGGGGTTCAATTGTTTTCTATGAGCTGGAGTTAGGCTACTGGTTCATGTGTTCCAGTATAGGACTAATACAGTTGTTACTAGCTATGCTTTGAGCATCTCTTCTCAACTTTGCTGTATGTGGAGATAGGGAAGGATGGAACGAACATTAATAGTGGTGAAAGTTTGGAGTTTTGTGGGATTTTTTGTTTGGTTGGGATTTTTTTTTTTTTTTTACCCTTCACTAACTCTTAATTTTATGATATATTAGAATGTACCATATAAGTCAAATTCATAAGGCACTCAGTTTGGAATTGTCCTGAACATTTTAAACCCTCAGATATTCATATTTGGGACTGAAGAAATAATTTTGGAGATCTTTGTTTGAGAACTTACTACTTTTTGCTTTGTGACATGATGTACAATTTTTTTGACATCTTGAGTTAATAGATTTGGTGGCTTTTTTAGTACTTTAGAGATTTAAGGCTTTGCTAATACTGCTTTCTTCCCCCTTAGCTTCTTGTATAGATTTGAACCCTTTGTTGTACAGCTGGGGGAAGTGACTTGGTGTGAGTGTGTCTGGGGAGAGGTGAAATGCACTGGATGCTCTTTAGGGCCTATATGTACAGCTGGTTTTGACTTTCCACGGTCCCTGTGCTTGCAGAAACTGGATTATTTTCAAATTTTGTAGCAGTTAAGTCAGTTTTATTCAATCGAATAGTAGACAAGTATGCTAATTGAAATATCCCTGCTTTCAAAAACAGGCCACTTAAAAGGTTGAGAGATACAGTAAGAAAATGCTGCCTGAGTAACCACTAAGGATATATATACAGTTACGCTTAGAACAGAATTTGTCTGTAGAAGACAAGAAAATAGACTGAAAATTAACATCTGACAAAAAGTCCTCTAAGAGGAAATTCCTACAGGAGAACTTCATTCTTGAGATTAATTAAATGAAAGATTAGAAATTCTCCAGATAGCTGTAAGCTATTTAATAAAATTGAAGTAAGCAATTAAAAGACTCAGTTGTAGTTACCAGTAGAGGCATTGCTTGCTTACTTTATCATCCTGGTGCTGCCCAGCACCCCTCCCCCTGCCCCCGCCTTGATATATGTTCTCCCTCCCTGTATGTGAAGCCCATTCAAGCTGGATGTTTTCTGCAGAAGGATTTTTGTAAAAAGCATCTCTCTCTGAATAAGGGTCATGTGGATAATAAATTCTTTGCCATTAAAAACATATACACAGTCCTGAGGAAACAGAAATGCAAGTAGGATTATACTAATGAAATGTATGTGAGAGAGTAGCTTGAAAGAGAAACCTGATTATGTCTGAAACTTTAGCTAACATTTACCCACCTTTGATTAGAACTTCTGTTGTCAGTAAAACTTCTTTGTCAAGTATCTAGTTTCTTTTTCTGAGTTACATTGGTGTAAGCGTTTTTCAATCCTTCTCTCGACAGTATTTTTCCTGTTCTGGGAAATTATTATATGCAAAATGCATTTTGCACTTAACTCTTAAAATTAGTTGAGAATATATTTTGTATTAGTGTATCTGGTATGCCATGACAATTGAGTGTGCTTGAGCAATTGTGTACCATAAGCTGAGATGTGTTATATCACCGGATATCCATCCCTTGTCTGAGGGCAGGGTATCATAGCAAATCATGTCATGTTAGGGAGAAAAATATGTAACTGCAAATCACCACTGGTTTCCCGGAATCGAAGTAGTTGCTGTAGTTCAGTTGAACTGTTGTGCTGTAAGTAAATGAGAAACTGAATCCTTATATGTACCAGGTAGTTCTATTATGATAATCTTAAGCTGCTTCAAAATAAGTTACTGATTACTTATGGAGTCACTCATTTCTTACAAGAATTATGACATTTATTTTTTTAAAGTGTTCATTACTTCCCAGGCTAAGTTTACGAGAAAACAGATGTGGTCTTCGTCGAAAATAAAGTCTGATATGGATGTTCTGAAGGTAAACTTCCTAATGCTGCTGCTGTTCTGTTGTAAACAGAAAGCTACATTCTCCAAGATCTGCTTTTCAGACTTCAATGACTATAATTAGTACTCAGAAAAAGCAACAGTGAAACTGACAATGTATAAATACCCATATTTTTATAACATTGACATACATTTATTGTCAGACTTTAAAGCAAAATTCTTAAAAGGAAGAGATGCCTTTCCTAGTGGCCATTTATTAATTTATAGTAATTCTTTATGTCTAAGTAAAAATAATAATAATAATAAGAAGGACTAATTACTACTAAAATAAATTGACTTTATTTTTGGTTTCCAAAGTGTGTAAAATTAATAGAAATGGAATTATTCTTTGAAGGCTGAACGTTTGTGAAGCTGAGGTAAGACTCATCACTTGACAGTGTTGGTGGGATATCCAGTTGTCTTGTAAATGCTTTAAAGTGTATGAAGTGAACAACTGCATACACACAAAAGCATTAAGGACCCACATCTCAAGCCTTCAATGCACTTCCAGCACTTGCAGAGAACGCTTTATAATATATGTACTCCTAATAACTGTATTAATTAATGTGGCCTAAAGTCAGTAGGGAATTAGACTTCAAGATGTGTATTTCACAGTATCGCTAAGGTTGGAAGAGACCTCGAAGATCATCGAGTCCAACCTGTCACCACAGACCCCACGACTAGACCATGGCACCAAGTGCCACATCCAGTCCCCTCTTGAACACCTCCAGGGACGGCGACTCCACCACCTCCCCGGGCAGCCCATTCCAATGGTGAATCACTCTCTCGGTGAAGAACTTTCTCCTCACCTCGAGCCTAAACTTCCCTGTTGCAGCTTGAGACTGTGTCCCCTTGTTCTGGTGCTGGTTGCTAGGGAGAAGAGGCCAACCCCTTCCTGGCTACAACCACCTTTCAGGTAGTTGTAGAGAGCAATGAGGTCTCCCCTGAGCCTCCTCCAGGCTAAACAACCCCAGCTCCCTCAGCCTCTCCTCATAGGGCTTGTGCTCAAGGCCTCTCACCAGCCTTGTTACCCTTTTGTTTAGTGCCCTATTTGTTTAGTGATATAATTAATATATATTGTACACTTCGGATACATCTGTGTACATGCTAAGTAAAATACTTTCTGATTGGTTTATCATGGACAAAAGGATGGAGTGATAAAATTTTTAAGTTCTATGTCAAGAAATGCATGCTTTACTACAGCACACATTTGAAAAATATCTCAAGAGTTTTTTTCAACAGTATTTGAGAAGCAAATATCAATGTTTGTGCTTCCCCTTGAGAAAGAGGGAAATATATTTTGTATATTGCTATTGTATTAGACTTGATAATTCATGCCAGTGTCATATATGCTTGCACCTCACAAAAATGTTGAAATGTTCTGTTGACTTTTTGACACTTTCTCTGGCAGTGCTACGCTTTCCATTTATTTTGCCCCATGTTTAACAGTTTTTATGTGTGTTTTCAAAAGCACTTCCATTCACCATTCAAGGAATTCAATAGAATTCTAATAGGAACTGCACATAAATAACTGCAGAAATCAATGCTTCAATTCAGCCAAGAGTTTTTTGTGACTTCAAAAGCCACAAGAGCATTTATTATTAGAAACATACAATTGACTTTTCTTGCATTACCATTTTGCATAGTGATTTGGTTTTTACCACCACAACAAGATGTTTGACAGTTTCATTTGAAAATGATGTATTTACATTCGGTATTCCAAAACAGTGTAATTGTTATCTTTTCTGTGAAGCTCTGTTCACGTTAATTTGCATGTTCAGCTCTGTGCAAAGATTGTTAGTGAAATATTCACTAGTGGATTTCTTCTCAAAAATCAGCCAAATGTTAAGCATAGACTCGGGTTTCTGTTTTGTAATGAAAATAAAGAAAATTTTAAAGAATGGAGTTTTGGGGTTAATTTTTATTTATTCAACTCATACAAGGTAAAGCATATCCTCTCCTCCTCATTTCCTGAGTATAATGATTACATAAGTAACCAACCTGTGATAGCACAAGGTTGTCTTGGGAGTACTTCAGTGTTTGCATTTCACTTCAGCCCACATCAGCTGTAACAGTCTTTTTAATCCCGAAGTTTTCAGGTGAATCATAGAAAGTGAGGTGAATTATAGAAGGAGGCTGGTTGGTCACACTAGAAGCTTTAGAAAATGCATGGTGCTTTTCTTTTGAAACAGCCCAAAGATGATGTGACATGAAATATAGCACTCTGCTCAGTAGTGCTTACTGCCTTGTAAGTAGACCTCTTGAATACTGCAGCTTTTGGGAAACTCTTGCACACGTTTTCCACCTGGTATTAGCACAGTGTTTTACCTTGGCTGGAAAGCATATCCAGAAGGAAACAGTTTTATTTTGGTTGTTAGGAGGGTAATCAGAGTGATGGATGACAATAGCCTTCCCCCACCCTTCCAGTCTCCTATTTCCTGCTCACCAGCCTGTTTGGTTGTGCATGAGGAGAGTTGAGGTGAAACTGCTTCATGGAATTTCATCTTGTGAACCAGCTGGTGCTGAGAGTTGCCACCCACCCCTTCAATTACATTGAGATGAAGACCAGCAGTGCCATCCTCATCTACCTCATTTCATGAGCAGGTGCTGGATGTGTATTTTTGCAGTTGAGAAAGATTTTGGCTAGGTGGGGAGGTAGGGGAGCATGGCCTGTCTGTAGTCCTTCCCTCCTAAAATTTGGAGTCAAAAGACTATGCAGGTGAAACACTGCACCCTGAGGAAGGTTTTACTGATGATGAGACTGAAGGGAGGCAAGGTAGAGCATGGTAGGGAGCAAGGCAGTTTGTAGTAAAAGACAATCTTGTAACTGCCGTTCCATTACTGCTTACTGTTACAACTTTGAATATCATGCATTTAAGATTTGAGTGTTAAAAAAGATTATAAAGGAAGTGAGGTCAGACTTTGTGTTGCTTCCTCAAAGTTCTTCCCCATTTCTTAAAAAGAACCATTTCTAATTCAGACTGCATTTGAGTCAGTTGCTCATACCTTGACAATTCTGTCATTCAAGAAGCATCCCCAAAGTTACGATGTGAATGTCTGCATTTCAGCTGGCTGATAGGCACACCGAAACCTACCTCACTTTTGTTACTGCAACATGAAGCTTCTTTAAATTTCCCTGGCTGCTCAACATTGAGAGGAACAAGATAATGGAATGTTGCTGGCACAAGCCTAGTATCAGAAGTTTATTAAATGTGGTTTTCTCTCTGAAACGTACTCTGTCCCTTTGTTCTTCTTGTGGGTGATTGGTATTTAACTGCTATATAAGATAGAGCGTAAGAAATAATGATGATTAAAATGATCATTTTATTAGGGAAACTTTGATCTGTTATGGGGCAAAAAAAGGCACTTTAGAGTTGTCAGAAAGCAACATTCTTCTGTAGGTTTATAGGTCTTCTGCTTCTTTATGAAACATGAGAGTATGCAAGACAAACCAGCCACCTCATGTTTTTTCTTGAAACTGCTGCGAGTATTATCCCTCCTCTCTTGCACTGGTGTTCTTCTGCAGCCAATCCTAAATGTCTCTTGCACTGGTGTTCTTCTGCAGCCAATCCTAAATGTATCTTTGGAAAGGAGAGAAAAATTTTTTTTTTTTTTTTTTGAATGCAGGAAGGAAAAATGGGATGAAAGAATCAGGTAAGAGATGCAGAGAAAACTGGGAAAGAAAGTCTTGCTAGCACTTGCAACTAGTTGCCAGAAAACTTGAAGCATGTAGGTATTAAAATATACTATTGGTATGGAGCAGCAAAGACTATTGCTTGATACAACACAATGTTTTGTAGCTCCACCCTGTCATGTAATCCCTTTCAATGAACATTGTTTTGAACTGGTTGAGGTTCTTTGTAGAATAAGTGGTTAGAAATTTACCTCAGAGACCGAAATATAGTCCTAAATTTGGGCTAAATTCTTCCCTGGCCACTTCACTGTGTTTTGTATTCATCATTCCTTTTCCAGAAGTGCTTTCCTCGCATGCGTGGGCAGCGTGTCTGTGAGCGTGTTGTTCTTGTCCATAGAGTTTGAAAAGAAAAAAAACCAACCCACAAATAAAATTTTCTAGTATCTAATTGGTGTTATACTTTAAGCATCTTTATAACTATCCATCATCTATACATGGAAGAAAATTGGTAATTTAGGTTTGGCAATCTAAATTCTTTCTGGTTTATTGTTCATGTGCTTTTCCAGCTATTTCATTTTGGTGCTGCTTGGTAGTGGAACAATCTCTTGACAATTCTTAGTTGATCTATGTGTTTTTTGGAAGCTTAAAAATTAATCCATTTGAGCTTTTTGCAGCATCTGTCCCATGGGCTGTGCACCTGACTAAGCATCCTTATATGAGGAATTCCCTTTCCACAACATGTAGTTGGTTTGTGCTTGTATCTTATAACCTACTGAAAATGTTCTTTCCTTACTACTTGCCTTCTAAAATCATGTTTGGTAGAGTTGGTGTATAACCACTTAGATGCAGTTTCTGTATTTTTTGCAATGGATTTCTGCCTCCTTGATATAGAAATCACCCAAAGTTAGAAAATAAATGTCTGCTCTCAGAAAATGGGTTTATAACTGAATTTTTAAGAATCAGTGCTGTTCTTACATTCTGAATGCACTAATAATACTTAAAGAATGTTTGGGTTCGTTTCCTAAATTTACACTTGTGTTACTGGGAATAAAGTAGATTTTTGTTGAAATCTCAGTAAATGATTAGATACAGTGTCCATGAGGAGTTGAGAACTACTGGGATTGGTAGGAAAGCATAAATTGGATCAGAAGCTGACCAAAGACAAGGCTGCAAGCTTCTATACCATGAGAACAACTTACAGGATGAAGACATTGTTAGTCTTCAAGACTCAGTCCTATCTGGTGCAAGAATTATGTCTCTTCTTGTTAAAAGCTGTAGAAGACAGAATTCAGAAAAGAAATTTTTAGTGTTTCAGAAGACTATTACCTTGCAAAGAAAAAAGGTAAACTCATAGGTCTGAGTATTAAAAAGGATTTATACAATTTAATAATATGGAATCAAGTATTTAAGGTGTAATAAGAACATTTCTTTGGGTTTAGGAATCATTAATAGGTAGTTAGGAGAGGAATTTGGGAACCCTGATGGTAATAGAAGTAACAGCTCCCAGTAGGAAGCATGAGCAAGGTTAACCCACCAAGTTATCAATGGTCCACTGTCACAGCAGTGTACCAATTAATTTCTGCACCTGGTCTGCATTGGCTAATGATTTTTATTATTCTCTTGGATGACAGAAAATAGTTGGGGGTAACATATCTTAAGTTTTACCCACAGTACTTATTAGAAATATATCATCTTTTTAGAAGCTTAGACAGTTACTTTTGTGTAATTGTTTTCCAAACATCCTTTACTACTTTGTATGTGAATACACCTGGGAAGGAAAAGCATTCTTTGAGAATGTCTGGGTTTTTAAAAGGCATTACATAAATGGGTTTCCAATTTATAATATTTATATTTTTAATATCAATGTTAGAATCTTAGCTTTAACACCAGTCTCTATTATAGGATGATAGCCTGATTTACTGAGTTCATGGCAACAAAATTAAATAAGGGTCTCTAAATTCAAAAGATTTGTGCTGAAACTAGCTGAGGTCATAAAAGAAATTCTAGTTCTGTTCCCATTTCTCTGGAAAAGAATGCTGCTACTCAGTGCCCTAACAGAACAGACAAAGGCTGATCAACAGGAACATCTGGATCCAACTGTCAAGTGGCCCAGTGTGCCAACTAATTGCATTTGTGTCCTAGTTCAGATTTACAACATTTGCAATAAGCCTACCACATGGTTATGCTTCCCCTGTCCTCCACAATGTTTGGAAAAAATAGGAAGAAAACTTTGTGGCACTTGGGCATGGATCCTTAACCCTTCAATCCTGACAACCCTTTTTGCTTCTAAGCAATTTGATATAATTTTAATAATTGTAAGGAGTGGATAATATTTTAAAAGTCTTTAATACACCTACTGTATGGACTGGTCTGGCTGTCTTAAACACTTTCCAGTGCCAACAATGTACCAAGATGAGCCCATCATAGATGCTTTAAACTTTAAGGATGTTTGGAATGCTTTTTATGTCTATATGTTGTGCGTACAAGAAGATTTCTCATGAAGTATTGTGCGTTGTAGTTAAATGTTGAAGTGTTTTTCCTTTAGTATTTCTGTTTCTGCATGTGTTTAGTTTCTTCTGAGCTTATTTGTATCAGATCTGTTACGATACCAAAAAAAATATACAGGATTTTATCTACATAAGAATTTCTTGTAAAATAAAATTCTGCTAACAAGCAAAATCATTATTTCAGACTTGCCCTTGTGGGTGTTCTTATTCCTTGTTAGTGTCTAATTGACTTTTGGTTGAATTCTCTAAAGTGAAATAGAGGCAGCCTTCCTATTGTAAAAATTGATAAAGTTTTGGATTATGTTAGAGCAAGAAAGAAGGAAAGAAGGAAAATAAAAAGTTGGTTTTTTTTTGTTTGTTTGCTTGCTTTGGGTTTTTTCTGTTTGGGTTGTTTGTTTTCTTTTTATTTTTTTTTAAATTGAGCATCTTAAGTGATTTGTCTTGCTTTTGGAAGGCATCTTTTATTCTTCCTTTCTTGAGGAAGAAGGTTTTGTGGAGTCTTGTATAGTGACAAACATCTTCACTATCAAAATACATGTAAGCACAAAATACCAGTATGTTTGGAACATAAAATGAGAGTAGCTAAGATGTGAAAATATTTCATAGGAAAGTTAATTTGAAATATCTTGAGCTTCTCAGCACTTGGAGCAATTCTGAAAAGTAAGTTTGAAGTATTACTTAGATGCCAGCCTCTGCATTTGTTTTAGGAAGAAAATTTGCATTTCTAAATCACTTAAATAATTTTGAAGAGTTCATTTGCCATGTGAAAAGCATCTTATAACTTGTAACCTAAAGATGACAAGTTGTTTAATAGGTGCAGTTAAAAATATGTATGGATCTTAAGATATCTTTTTTCCCCATGCCCAATTAAACATTGGCTGTAACATCGAAATATTTTTCTCCTGTAGCAATTACTGTTCCAAGATCTCCACCAGTGTCTGGTGTAGTCAGTTTCCAGATGTTAACTCAGCCACAGAGTTAAGCCTGTCTCTCCTCAATTCTTCACATTGACTGTAGCAATAATACATCCCCTGAGCACCATAAACCCTCTGAAGCAAGGTTCTCTGTGGCCATGGAGATTCCTAAGTGTATTTTTAATGGAATTATTCTAAACATTATCAACACTTCCCCTTTTCATGTGAATGTATGCATTCACTGTTATCTTGAGAGTTATGTTTGTACATCAAATCTTGTACACACAAATCTTTCACTTAGGTTTTGGCCCTTGCTGTTGAGAAGAGAAACTTGAAAGCATGTGTATAAGTGATGTAGCTCCCCAAACCTGTATGGAGCCTTCAGCAGTTCCTGGAGGCAAGTTGTTTCATCCATTTTAATTACCTTTGCCTTTCTAATTCCAGTGATCTTGTGATCTCCTGCAGTAGCGAAGGTGTGATAGAGGTGGATGGTCGTTGCTGATGGCAGCTGATAGGTTTTTGACTAGCGTGGTGCTTCAGAATGATTGCACAGAGAGATCAAGGTCTAAGATGCAGCATTCAAATAAGTCTTTGAAGAGACAGCTGATAATGACAGAAGTTTGGAAGGAAAGGAGCATATCCTTTCTTTCTTCCTTCTGCTGCTGTTTGTTTCCTGCTGTACCTGCATTTGGGCATTGGTACAGGTTTTAGGAGTACATCCCTTTACATCTACATGGTATTTCGAGGTAGCAGATGTAGTATCCTCAAACAGCTATGTAATCAACTTGGCCTTTTCTACCCTACCCTTGAGCTGAAAGTTTTATACCACTTAAATTAGATGCACTGGTACAAAATACTTCATAATACATCACCTTTAATCTCTCTTGTATTTTTATACATTATATTTTGTCTTTTTTTGGTAAAGTGGCAATGATTATTTTCAGTATATGTTTGACTGTTTAGACTTGGACATCTGTACTATAAGAAAAAAATGCTTGTGAAGTCTAGACTTAGCAATATTGTGGCAAATAGTAAAATTGAGCATGCAATAAGAAACTTAAGTGGAAGTTCCTGCGAGAAAGACTAATTGTAGAAAATATATCAGCATCAATTGCAACAGGAAAGTGTGCCTTTCCAGAAAGGTCTGCCAAAGTCATCAGTGAAGATAAAATCCAGTCTTTCCTAGAGCTACTTTGTGTGATTGTGTGCCAAAGATGATATGCTGAAGGGATCATAGATGTTATGCCAAGCTCTGTGGGATTTAAGGATTGCTTGTTAACTAGAGGAAATTTTTTGAGTTGCATAAATTAACCTTTCTTCCAACAATTTATCTTTTGTTTATGTATTACTGTTCCTTGTTCATTTGTACTGTCATCATCATTCTTACCCCCCCACTAGTGTACTAGTCACTTTTCATGCCATTCAGCATCAAAAGGACTGGCACAGCTTGTGCTGCAGATCACAACCCAAGCAGTGTCAAATCAGAATAAAGATCCAGAACTCGGTAATCCTGACAGTGATGAATGACATGGAGAAGATGCCGGTCCTGTGTACAGTAAACCTTCCATGGTGCTGCCACATATGAACTGGTTATAAATCAGTTTCTTGGGTTTGGCTATATCTTTTATTCTGCAGATGATGTAATTATTTTTGAATGTTCATGTTAAACCAAAAAACATTTCCGGTATCTTTCAGGCAGTAAGTACTGGACTGAAAAGGGAAGCCACTAGTGTGTTCTTTTACATAGAGTGCATTGTGTAAGCTTTAAAGTTCATTTTCATAGCAAAAGAAAGAACAAGCCTCAAATGGAAATGGTGAGGATCATGTTGTTATTGCATATGGCATGTAACTGTTATAAAAGACCTCTCTCTAATGCCAGTACCTGATAAGAACAGCAAGAGATGTATGACCAGTGTGGGCTGGTGCCACTGACTCACTGTGTAATGACAGGCAAATTAGTTTTCTGCATCTCGTTCTTCTCCTTTATAAATGTGAAATATTGTTTCCCAGTAAAACTCTTTCAGATCCTTGGATAAAAGGAGATTTTTTTCTCTTCGTACGCCTACTGAGTATATAAATTTGAAGTGAGAAAGTGCAGCAAATACCAGGTTCTATGCAAGTCTTTTACCATTACAGACAGTATGATGAGTCTTGCTGCTCATTGTGGATTGTATTAAAGCATCTTGTACTCGTGAAGACCTCTGTAAATCACAAACAAAGAGAGGGGTTTAAATCAGACTTGGCACTTGAGTCTGTGTTCTGTTCAAGTTTTTTTGTAGTTAAGTACAGATTCAATAAAACACTACGTGCACTGATAGCTACTGTTTCATTTGCTTTGATACACCAGACACTGTACCACCTTCAGATGAAACAGTACAGGGAGCCTTGTTTTCTGTCAGCCTCCATCGTCTCTTTCACATAATGCCTTTGTTTTATCACTGAATTTTCATAACGTTTTGGGAAACTTGACCTTTCCATAATTGTCTGTGTTAATGCTCTATAGTCTTAATATTTTCCTTTGCACCTCCTGAAACAAAATACAAATTAGTGATTCAGACACCACAAAACAAATCACATGACACTTGTTTCTTCCCAACTATTCTTCATTGTCATTGTTTGCTGTATTGTATACAAGCCCTTGTGTATTCTGTGGTGAAATGGACCTAAATAATGCAGGAGATTTTAAGGGTTACAGTAGCAGAGAAATTAGATAAATGATACAAGAGTTTCAGGTATATACAGATGATTTGGATAAACCTAAAAAGAATGCCATTATTGCAGCACTGACATGTGGACATTAACTTAGGTTTGATGTATGGTTTCACTTTTAATAAATTCAGACTTGCTTTGTCATAGTCCATAAGTAGTTATGGAAGCAGTGGCGGGTACATGAAATATCTGGTCTCTGGTGCTTCAAGGAAGAATATGCTGTTGTCCCTTTTTGTGATTTTTTTTGGGTAGATTTTGCTTTTGTGTCTTTATCTCATTCCAGTACATTTGTTGTCATTCATAACCCCTTTTTAATTTACTGATTTCCTTAGACTTTTTCTTTACAAGAAGTTCCTGTTTTAGGATCATAATTTAACAAAACAAAATTTCATTCATGAATTACTCTAGCTATCATCTCATTTTATCCAGTCATTTTCTGCCCAAAATTCAGTAAATCTAAAAGTTAGTTTTGAATTTCTCTTTACATTTCCCCCAAGTTTTCACTACTCTCCACTTTTATTCTACTCTCAAAATTACTTATACCAAAATGAATGATCTCTTCACTTGACTGGTTGCTAAAACCTTTGCTCTGTTTTCCTCCTTTTGACCATGAAAGAAGCAGCTTTCCCCCTTTGTGGCCACCTGCTGTCCTACTTACGCTGCTGCACAGTGAACCATATTGGGGAACTGGTCTGACTGAAAAATAATTTTGCCAAAATTGTGTTGCTTCTTAATTCCTCACTCTGGTTTACCATATGGCTGTACAAATGGCTATGTCAGCAGTAGGGGAAGAATGATGCAAGGCTGGAAACAAGTGGCCAGACTCAGGAGTGGGCCGGGAGTGCTGCCTTAGCTGGTGGTGCCAGGTTATATCAAAATAAAGGGTTCATCAGAGTAAGGTCTCATTGTCTCTGATGTGATTACATCCTACTTCTGGAAATCCTGATCTCTGCTACTTGGTTGTTGTTGGGTTTTTTTCCCCCTTAACCTCTGTCTCCCTCCCCCTTGTTTTTCAGCTTATTTTTAAAAGCTGCTCGTTCATCTCTTATTTTCAAAAAAGGTCAATAACAACTTTGGTAGAAATCTCCCATTTCTGAGCACACACATGAGGTGGAGCCTATCATCCTCATGACATGTTGAAAATCTCCAATTTAAATAATTTGGGTGGGCATCATTAGTCAAGTTCTTGAAACTCTATACCATCATTTAGAAGTACCTATTAAATAATTGTGATAAGGTTTAGACTGATAAGCTGATGGAGTTGTATACTTACAAGTTTCAAAGTATTTATTTAAATCAGTAGTTTTCCAAGGCAGACAGTATGATACTTGCTTAGTATGAAACTGTAAAGACTTGAGCCATTTTGGGGAATCACTGGGGGGAAAAACAAATGATAAGATGTCATACAACCGTACCTGCTTTCACAGTTCCCTTCCAACAGGGACCAGATACCTTCACAACAAATAATTTTGTTTGTCATGTCCCAGAAACTGCAAGGCACTCTTTGTAAACATATGTAGTAAAAAATCCCACCCTTTTCTGTGGCCTGTAGAGATGCACTATCATTAGTCTGCAATGAAGTTATTAATAGCAGCATGAAAGTGTTTGTGGTTGGTTTTTTTGGAGGTGAGAGTGATTTGTTTTATTCTATGATTCTAAAATGATTCTGAAATGGTGAAATATACATCTGAATTGAAGTTACCTGCAAAGCAGGACGTTTTTAAATCTGACCATAAGGCCCACAAAGAATATGAATTCACATCTAAGTCTGATTCTGCATATTCCTGTGATTTTGGGTAGGTAGATGTTCTGTTTCAGTCCAAACTTGTATGTAATAGTTCATCTCTATGTGTTTTTAAGTCTCAAAATGTTTCAACTAAACTGTTATTCTTAAACAATTAATGTAAATTATATTCCCTCTGTTCCTTTGATTATCTGGAACAAAGTAGCATAAAGGGTGGCATTATTTAACAGTGTGATATACACCATTGAGACAGTCTGTGCAGCTCAGCTTTGATATTTTGCTGTATATGCCTTTTCTGAAAGGAATGATGTTACCCTCTGGTCCTTGCCTTCTTTTTGGTTATGATAATCCTGATTATTGACTTTCAAAATTCCCATCTGTCTCTAGGACAAAAGGATCAAGCTTTTTCTTTCGAAGATCAAACCACAAAGTAAAACAATCTAAGCTTAATGCACTGGGGAAAAGAATGAGCTCACTCAGGCTACTGGTGATCATTCATTACTACATTTTATTTTTTATTTTTTTCCAGTAAATAGGTCATTTTCTGAACTTCAATACCAGGATTTGATGTACTGCCCTGAGGAAGGTGAACTGTTGAAATCCAATAAGTATAGCCCCTAATCAGAAATGGAAAGCAGACTTATTTGTGGCATTAAAAATGTAAATAAACACAACTTTTTGTGAATTTGGCCCATGATCTCTACATGTTGTCCCAAAATATCCTAAAGCCTTATTGTCTGTGCGTTTGGGCATCTGATGCTCTTGTCATAAAGCTAGCAGCACTCCTCTGCTTGAGAGCTCTTATTGTTGCTGTTTCTCATTCTCAGTAGTTGTATAATGTCTTCTGGCTCCTATCAGTTCTGTGCTGCTGGTACCTGTCAATAACATGGATCCTACCGCCTACTTGTCAGTAAGCCCTTGAATGCTGTTCTCTTTTCCCAACTGAAAGGAAGGTGTGATCTTCATTCAAGAGTTGCTCTCAGATTCATGAGGTAATGTTCTTGAATTATTGCCAGTGGAGATAGTGGTTGTGTTCTCTTTACCTAGATGTTGCTGTCAAACAGTCAGTTTTCTGTTTCTCCCGTTGCCTTGCCTAGATTTGCATAGATGTCATATTTTTATCTGTAAGCGTTTGAAAACAGTCATTTAAGTAAAGACTCTCTGATCTTCCTTAACTCTGATTTAGATACTCTGGAAAGCAATTTTGTGTTCTCTTAAGTTGGTTGTATTCACTAGAAAACTGAAAGGAACTTCTTTGTGAAGCCAACAGCACAGGAAGATGAGTGTAACTACAAATGTGAATTTCAGATAAATGTTCAAACAACTATAGTTTTAAGACCTTTCCCATCCCTTTTGTTTTAGATTAAGAATTCAACAGTTCACAGAATTGCAAGATGAAATGTAAGAACCGGATTTGCACTCTTATTAAAACTTGCCATGGGATGGTGTCATGGCAACTCCTTGTCCAGCTGCCAGTGTATTCCCATCTCATGTTTTAGAAGAGTATAACAGCAAGTTTACAAAGTGCTTTAATATAATACATAGTGGCAAAAATATTAGCAGTCATTCATAGTTGTAAGTTATTTTACTGTAGCGACCACCATGTGCCAGAGAGATGTACATGTAGCATAGCCTGCTATATCTGTTAAAAGCAACAAATCCCACCACAAAGTATGCATAAGTTTGGGTATCTGTGTTCTTCAGTTACTTATTTTGGGTTTCTAGAGAGCTAGAGGAGATTTTTCTGCACTTTCATGAGCTCTGTCAGCACTTGTTCAGTCTAGTTGGCACCTCTTCATTTGTCTCTGTGTTTTTCAGCAGATTTTCTTAGTGAAAGGCGGATGATCTAACACTGTGAAGAAATTCTAATTCGTGTTTCTCTTTATATACTTTGAGAGGACAGATGGACATGTCTGTTATTTAATAATACTCATGTTACATCCTTCATAAAGAAACAGAGTAGCTCCTAGCAGTCTGCCTGTTTTTCAGTAGCAGACATGAGCTTCTTGCTGGTTTTGTGTTAAATAATGGGGATTTCTGCGCTCTGGGCTCCATCTCTCAAAGTTTGCTACATTCTCTGATGGGCATTGTAGACTCCTCATCCTCTTGGCTGCTGAGAAGTTCCATTTCTTTGATTTTTTAATTTTTTTTTCAATGACCTTTTGGTAAATAAACATGCAATGTTGGTTCTTGGACAGTGGGAGATACTTTTGAAAAGCAGTGGTAGTGATAAACTTTACTGTTGCCTCTATCTCTAATGCACGTAGCATCATGGTCATTCTTAAGAAATTGCCAGAGCACCCTGACACCAGCTCCTGAAATGGGAAAGGACAACTTTTTTTTTTATTTCTTTCTTAATAGTTGGATCTTAAGAACACTCAGATATTTTTTAGCTTGCTTTCTGAGCTACTCCACCATTGAGTAACAGTGAAGGAATAGCATGATGCATGGCACTGGCTACCTGCTGTTTCAAGAGTGGTGGGTAGTGTTCCTAGCAGCTTCAGTTCAGTAATCAAGCAGTTCAGCTGGAACTACATCTCTTTTGTTCTCTGGTTTTACAGACTCCACTTTTTGACCTGCTAGCACTGACTAAAGAGGAGAGGACCTTTTCCAGCACAGGACAAAGCTAAGGCTTTGTCAAACTCAAAAGTTACTGAAATATAAAGGAACTCATCTGTCTGTGTGTTTCTACTCTCTTCGTAACTTCCTGGAGCCACTGAAACCTTTCCAGTCATGGGTCATCAGGGTCTCATTCTTGTGACCTAGGGAATAAATTATATGCCATTGTCTCACCGTTCCACAGAAAGTACCAGCAATTTCATGGTAGGCCAGGCTGTTGTCTGTATTACTTGGTTTGCTGACAGTTCTGGAAGTGTTGAACACTAAAATGCTCAAAAACTGCAGCCAACAACTGCATGTTATATCTTGGTGACCAGTCAGTATTTCTCAACCCATAGTGATAGATACTTGCAATATACCTGTTCTGATGTCAGGATTGCCTGTGATGGTGTGGTTGTTGGAATACAGAAAGGATAATGTTGACTTTATTGATGAGAATGCTCCCCATAATCATCATGGAGGTGTAATGTGTTCAGCTCGCCTTTGAATGCCGTTAAAGAATGAAGTCTTTATATATCTCCCTGGTTTATTATTCTGTAATGGGAAAAGGGTCCTCTCAATTTCATGGCTTGTAGGGTTTTTTGCCTTTTTGTAGTAGGGCAAGTTTGTTCATTCCTGTCACAGAGCCATTAATCATGTCAATGAGGACTTAAATGGGAAAACCAAGTTAAGTGTCTGGTGTTTTTTTTGCACTCTTTAACTCCTCATAAGCCTTAATATTCTGTGCAATTTCCTGCATCTTTAAGCTGAAACTTGATGCTAATTCAGTTTACCACTGCATTTTTGGAAATACTGAATTTCCTTAAGTCCTTGTTTAAACTCTTTGTTTAAAGTACTTCTTGTAGTGAAAAAACTGGTACCCTAGAAGATCTGTGATACCATGATGTCATCTTGCTGTTTAGAAAGAAAGTCCTGTCAGTTAATATGGCTGTAGCTTGTGTGATATTAGTGTCTTCATTTTGGGAGAATACCTCATCAAACATCTGTGTAAGTGTGAGGAAGAGCTTTCTGCCCTAAGCTGAGCACAGTACCACTTGCAGAGAGACCCTGTGCTGTAGAACAACACTCCTTTTGCTTTCACCTGTGGCACCTGCAGCTGCTTCCAGGGGAGCTGGACTGTGCTGCAGAGCTGTCCTCAGGGGTAAGTGTATGTGAGTAGACATTGAAAAATAGAAGAATGCAGTTACTTAGTTTCTTTGTTAATGTGCATATTCTATATCCTGCCATATATCCCTTTTCTTTAGCCTTTTAATTCTGAACTGTTATAGACGATGCCTTCAATACTGCTTCAATACTGCTATACTGCATGCCTGTTGTAAAACACCATTAGAACAAACTAACAAACAAATTTTTAATTTTATTTTTTTTAAATAATGTGGTAATATTAGTGTTAATGCAGCATGGAAAAATTAACTAAAATCCTCCTCAACAACAAAAGACTATTTGACTTTATCCTTTATAGTGGTGTTAAATGAGATTCATGAAATTTCATTATCTAAACCCTGAGAACCTATCTTTACACTAGTAGGAAGGAATAATATTGTTCATAGGCAATATAAATAAACTGCATTACTGAGATAATATAGTTTAGCTATTAGCCAAACAGCTTTTCAGCTTAGCCTATTCTCTTATTAAGGATGAGTTCTAGATAAGGAAAAAAGCATTGGAGCAAACAGTGCAAGGCAGTATTAGTGGTACTGTCTTGTAATGAGAAGTCACATAATAACATAATTTTAATGATACTGCATCTTTACCTTGAAGTGGAAAGCCCCCTGATTCTGAGTGTGAGTTAGAAGTTTCAGTTTCTGTCATGCACTGCAAAGGTTTTGGGGAAGCTGAGTTTGCTCATAAAAGGGTGCCTTAAAAAAGAGCATGTAAAAAGAAAAGTGATTGAGCCTGACTGTGGAGGCACTTGAATGCAAGGAGGTTTCGAGTGTAAGGTCTCAGAGGAGCAGTGCAAATGTGCTGACTTGGACAGCACATCAGCTTTTAATGCCTTCTTCCTGAATTTATTTGTATGTTGTTAGACTGTTTCTTCATAATGCATGTTGTACAATATTTTCACTTTAAATAAAAGAAATAATATTTTAACTTCTGAGTGTCTCTTGACACTTGGTAGAGGGATGTGAGTTTTCTTCTCTTTTTATGTGTTGGAAAACTTAGCTACTGGAAGGTTTTATCATGTCACTGTCAACATGTTTGTGCATGTCGAGAATAAACTTGTACTTAATCAGTTTTCCTGCAGGCTTTTCTCTTCTCCTGAAAGTCCTGTTTTGAAGGAGGTTGTCCCTAGGCATTACATTGAATTAATTCTGTTGGTGAAGATGATAGAAAAAGGCGGCAAGGCAAAGTTCTGAAACCCGGAATTAACTCAAAATTTGTGCACCTGGGAGACTGTTAAGGGGAAGTTGCTTGACCATGCAGGTCCTTTATAGATTTTTATGATGGTATGAGAACCTTTGTGTACCTCATGTTTAATTTGTGAAATTAAAAAAGCCTCTTAATGATTTTTGGTAATGTTGTGTTAGGCGATTAACTGTGTTGCCATCCATACCTTTGACTTATAACCATAAAGAAAGCATCTCAGTGGAGTGCATCAAGCAATCAGGTACCTTACCCCGGTTAATCTGACTGTAGATGTACCTGGCATCTGTTTTAAGTTTTGGAGTAGGTTTAAGCATGTTTTTTATCTCTTTGCTACAGCTTTTCTTCTTGCCTTCAGGTGGACATTTGGTAATTTCTGTTGCTTTTCCATCTGCTTTCTGTATCCATCTTAGAGGAGCAGGAGCAGCAAAGACAGGACAGAGTAGGCCAGGGAGGAGTTGAAAGGTGGTTAGAAAAATGGACATAATGTAGGGAATTATTTGAGTGGTAAAGGGAGTTGAACAGTTACAAGTGGAACTGTTAAAACCTTGACAAGTGAAGAAGGGACATGGAGGAGATCTGAAATACTTGAAGGAGGGGAATGGTACTGAACTGATGGTTTCAGTAATAAATAATGATCTTGGTAGTTTCAGCAGCGCCACTACATCAAACTGTGAATCTGTAACCATCGATTTGTGAATGTGACCCATATTTGTGCCTGCTTTTCCAGGAAAAACAGCAGGAACAAGAGTCAGGCTATTTTAAGGTCACTTAATTAGCATTTTATTTAAAACTTTCTAACAATGCCTCAGGATTTTTAGAGAGATATTAGTAGCCACATTTAAGTGTCTGAAACAATGTGCTATCTCCAATGTCCACTCTCCATCTGTACTTTCTTTCAGGGATGATAATATGTGCTAAGACAAAAAAATCTTGTATTTGGTGTCAAATATTCATAGAAGAATGGCTCACTCAACAGAATACTCTGGTCTGTCTTTATAAAATGCCCAAATATATTGTGAAAAATTTCTTGTTTATATTACTAACTTGATAGGAATTTTTATTGTCTGTAATGGTATTCATAAAAGAAATTAAAATATTCCTTATTGTAACTTGTTCTTCTTTCTCTGCAAGTTCATCCCAATGCCTTTGACTAGAGAGCTCTGTAGCCTTTTATCATGACTTCATGAATGCTGGATATAAACAATGTAGTAGCAAATTTTAGAACAGCATTTTCCTGTAAATAAAACATAAACACTTAGATTAAGCTCTTTTAGAGCTCTTGGGAAACTAAGTTAGATTCTTTATAAAACTTGCCTCCTTGGTTTTTTTTGAGATTTGCTTACAAATTGATCTCACAGGTACAACTTACTTGTGTAAGGCAGCACCAGTGAAAATTAATCACACCTGATCTAATGGTGAACTTTTTTTCTGAGAATTGCCCATAATCTTGGGATGGCTTTGGCAGCAGGTTAAATTCTAGGTGTTCCGTTCTTCTATCAACAGTCTCTGCACATGGCATTATTCACAGGGTGACACTGCACAGTTTCTCATTTGTGGTCTGTGTTTTGAGAGTGTGGTGGTGGTGGGGTGGTTTTGTTTCTTTGTGTTGGTTTTTTTTTTTTCTTCCTACTGTGTTAGCTTGTTCCCTTTCAGAAAAGGGAAGTGAATCGATCCCAAAATGACTGCGTGACACTTGAGCAGGAAAAAAAAAGTTCGGTGATGTCCTCAAAGGAAAGGTCTTTAAGGAAGTGATGATTTTAGTTGCTGACTGCTTCCCACCTTTACCAGAAGGACAAGAAGCTGGGAGGCTTGGGTGCATTCTGCAAATCTTTTTCTTGTTAGGGACACTTAAATTTATGATTTCTGTCAAAAGGTTTGAATCTTTTCAGCTTCACAGGCTTTGAGGAGTTTGATTCTGTTTTTCAGAGATTCGCGTCTCATAGCAGTGCACACTGGAAGCATACATCACTTAATGCTCACAGATCCTTGAGGGCTGAAATGCTGGACAGAAAAACACCTGCTTATTAAAGTCTTCTACTGTTTGACATGGACCACAATTACACTTGAGGAAGTAGTTACTTCCTAGATTTAGGAACTGCAGCATCATTTCCATGCTTAGTTTTTACTGTGAGGAGTAACCGCTCTTTGGTAGTGTTTTTTGGCTAAATATCAGCCATCTGCATAATAGCTTGTACTGTACTTTCCAATTAATGCTCTACTATCGTAAAAGTACATTGACTTGTTGTTCTACTGAGAGACACGTCAGATAGCTTTGGAGGCAGAGTTTCACACCTCATAGAAATAATATGGTAGCAGGGTGAGTTTTATACTGTGACTTTCTTGGGCTGTCATTGCAGATCAGCTGCTTCAATGTGTATTCCTTACATGCTTTTGGAAATCATGGTATTGTGGATAAGCTTGGAGTTTTTTCTTGCAGATTTACCTGTTTGTGGTTTTTTTTGGGGTTTGGGTGTGTTGTGTTGTTTTGGGTGTTTTTTTTTTTTGTTGTTGTTGTTGCCATTGTGATTTTGTTTTTTTTGTTTTGTTTTTTTTTTTACTATGAAATCCCTTTCTGGCATTTGTAGCATGCCAGCTTTGCTGAAAACATGATCACTGAGCCTTGCATTAGGTCTCTGCTGTCAGATTTTCATCAACTACCATATGCTTCAAGTGCTTGTTAGGATTTGGAGCAGATAAGACATTCAGCATAATCATTCACTATTACTTAGTGTTTTTCCAATGGAATGAAATGAGAATTGAGAATGCTGAGGGAACTGGTTAAAATCTGTCATTCAGACCTGCTACCCTCAGATCTGGGTCAGCAGAGGTGGGGACTCAGGAGCTTAGCACTTGCATGGAGGAGCAAAGATTGCTGATTGCAGTAGATGGAACAGCCTTGCAAACTTCTGGTTTCTAACTGCCTGGGGATTATAACTGGTTTTGTTCTATTACAATAGTATCTGTTAACTGCAATATAGTGGAAGAGACTAACCAAATGGGGGTTTTGCTAAGCATTTTGTAAAGCTGCTGTATGTTGAAAGGTGAATTACTTTGCATAGGAGGCTCTTAATTCAATCTGCTGGTTCAGTCATTTCACATCAAAGGGAACAAGTATGCTATATGCTTATTTTTAAAAGAGTGGGGAAAGATTGTTAAAGGCTAGGATGTCACAGTCTCTCTTATACACAGTTGAACAGTAAAATAACGTATGTTCATTTTTAACCGTGATTTTTTTTATGCACAAGTAGTGTGAACTTCACTGTGACATATAAAGCAAAATTAATTACTTGCTTTAAGACTTCTTTTGAGAGCAAACTTTATGGATAGATTATTGCATTATGAATAAGTAGATGCCAGTTACAGGCAATGTAGTGTAGAAGTTGATTTGTGTTTCACCTACTCATAGTTTGGAGACTAAACAGCTGTCAGAATGGTTTTCTTAAAATTAGTCTAATTCTAAAAATTAGATTTTTTTTTTTTTTTTTTAAAAATCTGATCTTTCGTACCACAAGTTTGAGAAGGTTTGCTATGATGATGTGTGGAGTGTATTTGGCCATGGCTACAATAGGGTTGGCATTTATACATCTGGTAGTGGAATGAACCAAATACTGAATTCAGCCCCAGCCTCTCAGCTGAGGTACAGCAACTTTGTGCTTGCAGCCTGTGACACAGTGAAGAGGCATCGGTTGGGGATTTGAACCATTTTACAGTTTTAGTGGCACAGAAATTACTGTAACAGAGTACTTCTAGACATTCAGTTGTTTTACAAAGAAAAACAAGAAGTAACTTGATTACTCTCAAGGTATTGTTGGGGATGTTGTGGTCTTTTTGTATTGGTCTGTGGCAGAAGGTATGGGCTAGCTTCCTATCAGGAAATTGATCCAGCAAAATGAAAGCCCTCAGGAGCAGCAGAGAAGTAAATGAAATTCTGAGAAGTAAGTAAATGAAATTGAAGACCCTGTGACATGCAGGTAATTAAAGTGCATTCAGGGTTTCTGACTTAGAAAGGGTAAATATGTGACAGAAACCATATATAGCAGTGTGATAAATAGTAATGTGATATTAAGCTTATAAATGGCCTTTTTAAAATTTTGTAGTGCTTTGTCCAAAATTTTAGATAGTTGCTAATTCTGCATCTCTGTGTTCATTTGCCCTTCTTGGTGTTGTTTTACTGCAGCTGGAGTTGTGATTTCTTTTACTGCTTCATTTTTGGTTAACTGGCTTCTAACATGCTTTTTCAGTGGATGTGAAACTTCACGCTGAAGTGAGCCAATAAGGAAGCATTAAATCCTCTCTTGTTTTTCCTGAACATTAATGGTATAGAGGAGATTGTAGAAGTTGTTTTCCTACGGAAACCAAATTCAGTAACTAATAGAATAGTTTAATTAATCTGAAGCCCATAGTATTAAAAGTGTTTTGCTGATTCTGAATGGCATCTGATTTTAGAAGTTTTCAGCTCCAAGCAAAATGGCCAAATAATTTCTCTCAGCTGGGAGTTCTATCAAATGCAAAGACTAAATGTTTTCCTATAGCAAATATATACCTTGTACCTGGAAATCATTATTACCTTAAATGGATCTAACATGTAATTAAAGGTCTGAAACTTAATTGAGTGATTTCAGCTTAATAGTATAGGGCTTGTCAGTAAATTTTAGTTTCGCTTGGGTAACATTGTGTGACTTTGGTTTTGTTCTGCACATTAAAAAATTCCTTCTTCATAGGTTTTGTTTCTGTTCTAGTTGGGTACCTGCAACTTCATGCCTGTATTTTTTGGATCAGCAATGTTGGAGGGTTTTTTTTTGCTGTTGCAGAGTATATTTGTAGTTAACCTTGACAGTGTGATGATGTTTTTCAGTCCGTTAATAACACCTGCTCTTTCTCTTAAGTTAATTTTGTGGAAACTTTGCAGCATTGCTGTGAAACTCTACATAGAACAAAGCTGTGATGTATAATCCAGTCATATACAGAAACAAAAAGTAAAATCAAGTTGTTTTTTTTTCCCCAAAAAGTCAGCTTTGCATCCTAGTATGAATTACAGACTTTTTATGTAAGTTTGGGTCTTGTATTTCCTCTTGCATTAAACTTTATTCCAGTACATTTAATTTTTTTTTTAATTTTACAGATGCCTCTGTAACTTTGTCATTTTAGTTTCGAAAGAAGGAAATGCATCCCAAAAGGAAAAGCATTTTTAGATAAGTCTTAGAAATATGCTGGGAAGTAGTCCTTCCTCTTGCTTATGTACAGAATTGATTATAGTTTAACAATTTACAAAACTCAAAATGCACGAACATAAATGCGTGGAGTCTGCGGTTGGGCCTTAACATTTAATCAGTCATAACTCCTGACGGGGTGTGACTACCGAGGTCAGTGTGCCACAGTTTTGGAAGGCTTATGGTTTGGTTTTGACTTTCACCTTAGTACAGATAAAATGGGTCTATTGTTTTCTGGTCCTGATCTTTGAAAATGAACCTGTTTCAAGGTAAATTTGTACACTTCACAAATTGGAGTAGCTTAGGCCTTTTGAGATGCTTTGCTAGAGAAATGAAACTCATTAAATGGTGATTAGTGGTGTGGTGTGTTTGTTTTTTTTTTTTTCACTGTAGATAAAATAACTATCAGTTTTAACTGTTTAGTCATTTGAGTGTGAGTGCTATTTTTCGTTGCCAGATTCACTCATGCTCTTCTGAACTTCTAGTCCTCTGGAGCTGGCTTGAGAATGGAAATTGTTTCCTATAAAGAAAATCTTAGAGAGAAGGTGTAGGCAAGTCAGAGAAGTACCTACCTAAGCTACACTGAAGTTGTAAAAAATTGAGATCTGTTATTAATAAAAAATAAAAGGGGAATTTAAAATTTGAGATTGGATGAATAGGATAATTCTTTTGCTATTTGGCAGGTCTGTCAGTAAAGCTGCTGTCGCCCTGTCCAGAGAGCTTCTCATTCTAGTGCCAGAAAGCTGGGGAGAGACTGACTGTGAGGGTACTTGGAAAAGAAGTGTGAAGCAGGGCAGCTGAGAGCCAGGGGCATGGATGGAGTGAGGTCACTTTTCTGGGCAGCTCTGCTAGAAGACATCTCTGGGTTTGTTTTCTGTTGGAGGAGGAAGTGGAGTTGACAAGTGTTTTCCAGGCAGGTAGCCAGACAGATATTTTAATTTTTCAAGAGGAAAAAAGGTGGAGTTTATAAAAACTAAAATTTTCCATTTGAAAATCTACATTTTGTGGAAATGACATTTCTGATTAAAATCTAATTTTGATGGAAAATGTCTAATTGCTTATATTCAGCCTTAGAGTTGTTATCTGCTGTGTTGAATTCTGTTGAAGATAATTTGGCTTAGGCTTAGCAATTCTGAACAGGCTATACACATACAACTTTCTTTCCTCTAATACTTCAGTTCTAGTGCCAGCCAAAATTTAGCTTGAAGTTGACTATGATTAGAACAAAAGCTTTTTCCAGACTTTGCCAGCTTGTTTTGAATTCAAACTGCCTTCAAAGTCTTCACAACACAGATGCTATGGATGGAACTAAAGCTGCCAATCCAGCTAGCTGTTCTGGACTTGAGAATCCTACAGTGAGCAGCAGTATTGATCTGTGGTTGTTCAAGTGGCTAATAGTTACCCCACAGATTTTCTCCACTGATGTGTTTTCTGTTGATGTTGCTGTCAGATAATTGAGGTTGAGGCTTGTACAGCATATAGGATGTGGGACTTGTGTTCTTTCATAGTCACACCAAGTTAGAACATGTAACTTCCCAGTGTTAGGTGTTTTACTCCTGTCTTACCTGCTTAGTTGTAGACAACTGTGGAAGAGCAGCAGTTGTTATTTATATGTAATTAGTTTCTCTTTTTGGCTTCTTAAGCTGCATTAAAAACTCCTCCTATTTGTAGTTGGAATCCTGAAATCAAAACCTGAATAGAATAGAATTAACCCGGTTGAGATCATCGAGTCCAGCCTATCACCCAACACTATCTAATCAACTGAATTCTCACTTGCTACATTTCCTTCATCCAGCATGTGTAGTCAGGCTGTTGCTCAAGTTCAAAGCTGTAAATAATTACTGTCCCAAAAGAACTGTGCTGGGTTTTTCTGGCTACAGGCAGTTCTACGTTTTCATATTACCAAGTTCCTTTTAGATAGTAAAGAACTTTTGGCTTCTACTAGAACTGTGAACTTTTTTTGTTAGATAAATCTTTCTTGGATTGTATAGCAAAGGGAAATCAGATTTAATTATCCCTTGATACTTTTGAGGAAAACTACAGCAAGAAGTTAGTTGGGTTTGGGGGGTTTTTTGTTTGTTCAAATTATTTTCACCTGGTGCTTCTAAGTTTTAGTTTGTCTCTGTGTCTTCATTGTCAGTAGAAATTTCTGCATTTGAGTTAGAACTACCTCTCCTGTGTCTGCTGCATCTAAAAATAGAACACCTATTTGCTGCACATCTCTCTTGGTACAGTGCCATTAACAAGAACACATTAATTATTACTGATTACCGAACCACACATAGCAAATACATCATTTTTGGATCCTAGCTGCTCACATACAGGAATACTGAATTCATATATTTCTGTGGGAACTGTTGCAGTCACATTGCCATATTTTTTAAGCCAAAGAAATCCCAAACAGTGATCATACAGCATTTCAGCTTGTATTTAAACCAAAGGAACATATATACATATGCCAAATACCTTCCCAGCTTATCTAACATGAGCCATGCAGCATCTATATAAAATTACTGTCAGAGCAGAATATATCAAATGCCACAAAACCCAAACCAGCTTCAGTTTGCTTCCTTAATCTGAGCAGGAATTAATCAAACAAGCAATTGCCCCATGTTGAATAGATGCCAAATATTTTTTGTAATGTGGTGGGTTGAAGTTTTCTCCCTAACATTAACTTTGCCAGACCAACTCAGAAGCAAATGAAGCTGTATTTACAAGCAAAATCTACACTCTACAATGGAATGCAATGAATATGTACAAAATACACAGTATTTACAATATTTACAGATATTTACAATTACCAAACAACATGAAAACCCCCCTGGTAAAGAGTCCAGGGAAGCCATTCCACTGCCCCACAACTCTCACCCCCACTCCACCCCCCACCCCCGTACCAAGAGAGAAAGGACAGGAGAGAGAGTGGGTTAGACTTAGCTAAGGCCAGCCAAAGGATGCAGATTATCTCTCCTGAACGAAGCAAAAACAGCTGAGATCAGAAGAGAAAAGGGAAGAATTGTTATGGTACAGCTCCTCTTATTCCAGATATTTACCCAATGAATTTATTTAGAATAATATTTTGTTTTTCTTTTTACACCCAATAGTGATTTATTTACATTTTTCTACTTTTCTGCTCAAAATCTGTAACTAAATTTTAAAGGCATAGCCTAAAACCACCACAGTCTGAACTTGCACTGATTTTTAACCCTCTTTTTCTTTTGGCAAGTAAGTATTTAGGCTTCCTAATCTTAGAGCTGTATGAGAGTCAGACTTTCCTTTTAATGAAAATTCTATTTAAATCTGCCTAACCTAGTTTAAGAACACATTTTAAAAAAAATACTGCACATTTATTTTGAGTAGTTTCTATCAAGAAGATATTTTAGTAATGTTTCATTATAGCTCCATTTATTACATCTTATTATAGCATTGAGTCATGAAACCAAGAATAAGAGGTCCATCGCCAGGAATGGGAAGAGTTTGGTAGAGTAATCATCTGTGTCGGGGTCGTGGATTGCCATTTTTAAGGTTATTTTCAAACAAGGGCAAGTGGTGGAAATCACTTTAAAATATTCTCTATTTATTCCTAGTAATCTTTACACATGATAAATGCTTCCAAATACCATGAGCTGGCAGTTGCACTAGGAAGCAAGGTGGTTTTTATTGATGCATTACCATATTTGTTTAATTTATAATATTTTTTAAATATAGAAGGATAAATTCACCATTTTGTGGCACTTAAACTGTGCTTATCTTCCTAGTTCTTTTTTCCGGGCAGCTTTATCCTTTTCTAACTGATTCGACTATCTGCCCTTCCACAGACTTTGGTCTATTCTATTTTGGGGGGGGGGGGTGTGTGTGTGTGTGGTTTGTGGGGGTTTTTGTTTGGTTTTTTCCCTTTTTGGTTTTTTTGGGGTTTTATATAGTTAGATTTCCCCCACCCCCCTTTACCATTTTCTATCCTAAATTACATATTCCAGGAATGTGGGCTGCTGCTGACTCAGTACATGTTTCTTTGCTGCCCATTGCACCAGCTGAAGTGGTCATACAGCAGTGCAGTGACCACAGCTGTGCCCCCAGGGGTTCCTCCTCTCCTGTGTCTTTGCTGGCCCACAAGCTGGCCACTGCTATAGCTGGTGGTTGCCATCAGCTTCTGTTTTTGTATTATAGGCTTTAAACTATACCAATACTTTTATGTAGATATTTCTGCTTCAGCTGCCTGCTCTCTGTTTCTTCATGTTGTGGCATTCCCTTCTTGAACCGTTCTGTGATGTGGTTGACTACTATATAGGTTACTTCTGAAGTTCAGTTGTAGTTTTTTGCTTGATAGAGGTGTAGATGTTTGTGATTTTTTCCTTGTTCATTAAGGTGCATATGGGTGTCTGGTTATCATATAGAAACTTTATAGACACATGCTCAAATATCTGAAACCTCAGACAAGCTTCTTCCCATACCTGTTCAAGTGTATGTGTGCGTGTGTGACTTGTTTCATGAAGTTTCCCTTATCCCTGATTATCACCTGCAAATCACCCGGGCCAGAAACAGTATAGCTTCACAAAATCATACATTATTTTGAGTCCAGTTGTGGCTTTAGTGTGTCACCTGCAGGACACTTGGGTTAGTGTTTGTTGTAAGTAACCAAAGGTACTCAATATGAAGTCTTCTCCTAAATGCGCTATCCTGGTTCTGGCTGGGGGCTAAACCACAACAGGCACACGGACTCTGGGTGTTTTTTCTGGTGTTACCTTGAAGTGATGCTGAAGTTCTGTCTCTTTTGAAGTATCATTATCATCAGGTCAGTGAGTACTCGGCCTTGAAGCTGGCAGGAGCTAGCTGGAAGGAGGTTCTGTTTTTGCATTCTTTCACACTCTGACTTGTAAGACTGTTGCAGTAAGACGGAAATTAATTGAACCCCCTGAAGAAGGATAGGATAAAAAAAAAAAGAAGTCTGATTGTTTTAATTCTAGATCTTTCTTACCCACAGATTTCTAGTATATTTGCTGTATTCCTTCAGCCTCTCTAAAGCTCAGTCCTCCATCTAGAACAACAGTCAAAAACTGAAAGAAGAGATGATATTGCTATGAAAGGATGTGCTCTGGAAATTCAGAGCAGTTATCAATCTGCTAGTTGCAATGTGATGTCAGGTGTATTTACTAAGAATAAATTTGAAGCTTAAAATGGGTTTTAAATGAACTATATTGAGCTGTTTGAAATCTCAAAGTCCCATTTGTCCTTTTTTTCTCTTCAAAAGAATTTCAATATCTTCTTGGGCTCTATCTAAATTAGAGTCCTATATAGTGAAGATGGAAGAGTCCCTTCATGTGAAAAACAACTGAGCATAGAAATGGAAAGATGTAAAGGTTTTAGGTTCGAAATCATTGGCAATAGTGATGGCATGATTTCTGGAAACCACTTTTTTTATTAGTATTGCTTCTAAGTTGTGCCAGTAACTATTGTAATCTCAGACTAAACCTTGCAGTTTTATTTCCTGAAATGCTGCGTACAGGAGTGAAGAAAAGCAGGTACCAGACTTCCTGCACTGTCCTAATTCAGACCCAGAGCATGGAAAGGTAGCAGATGACTTTTAGAGATTTGTTTTTCACCCTGGGGGGAGCATCATGTGTACAGTTCAAGCATAATGAGTATTGACTTTTAATTAGTGTAATTTATATTAAGCTTTTTTGTTATCTATACTCTTGTTCTTGAGTAAAGGGAGGAGGAAAGAAAGAAATTGTCAAATTGTTGAAATGATTTGTTTTTCACATTAAATGGGAGGTAGCTGTAGTACTAACAAACTAATTTGCCATGTTCTGGTATGCATCCTCCAGCTTTCTCTAACAGACTGGTTGCTATCCTGTGTAGAGTGACCAAATGCTTGTTAGTTGCTATTTTTGTTAGAAAGAATAAAAATCTGGGAGTGACAGAACAAGGTGCTTCTCCTTTAACCTTTCTCTCAGTAACAATGTGATTGTAACACTGGGGAAAAAAATCTTCCTTGGTATCACACAACATTTATTCAGATTTGAAACTCCTATCCAAAGAAACAGACAAAGTACTATCCAAAGAAACTACAAAGTACTATCCAAAGAAACTACAAAGTACTATCCAAAGAAACTACAAAGTACTATCCAAAGAAACTACAAAGTACTATCCAAAGAAACTACAAAGTACTATCCAAAGAAACTACAAAGTACTATCCAAAGAAACTACAAAGTACTATCCAAAGAAACTACAAAGTACTATCCAAAGAAACTACAAAGTACTATCCAAAGAAACTACAAAGTACTATCCAAAGAAACTACAAAGTACTATCCAAAGAAACTACAAAGTACTATCCAAAGAAACTACAAAGTACTATCCAAAGAAACTACAAAGTACTATCCAAAGAAACTACAAAGTACTATCCAAAGAAACTACAAAGTACTATCCAAAGAAACTACAAAGTACTATCCAAAGAAACTACAAAGTACTATCCAAAGAAACTACAAAGTACTATCCAAAGAAACTACAAAGTACTATCCAAAGAAGCAGACAAAGTACTATCCAAGGAGATCTTAATTTAAAAAGAAGACCTCGTGTAATTTTTAAACTGAGAGTAATTACTAATTTAGGTGTTGAGCCCGTACTGAAATTTACAGCCAACTCCATTCAATTGTCATGCCCATAAAATGAGTTAAAAATCTTAAACATATCTGAATAAGTGATTGGAATATTAATTCTGTTACTGGCTTGTGTATAGGAGAAGCTGATGTTGGAGAAGAGAGACTAAATCCAACTTCTCAGCTGTTTAACTTCAGGCACAAAATCCTCAGAAACCATAAGATCTGCTTTAAGAATTAATGCCTTTTGTGTTCGACTTGACTCTTCTTGTGGTTGAGGATCGAGGATGCAAAAGTAGCTCATTCATTGAAATTCAGGTGAGATTATGCACATTTGGTGTGTGGGGGGGTGGGTATGTGAGTATGTTGCTCTTTATTGCTCTCAAGAGTGAAGTACTTGTAGATAGGAATTTCTTTTGCTGTTCTGTACTTACTGCATTTGTAAGAGATTTAATCAAGCAGCTCACAGTACTCGCAGACAATAGAAGTCTTGAGGGAATGTATAAAAGCAGCTGGAGATTAGATAAGTTTCCTGTATCCGTTTTGCATATGAAGCAGGGATGCTGCTCAGGGACACTCTATAAAGCAGGGTGTGGGTGTGAGTTTGGGAGTCCCAGAGCTGCCAGGCCCTTGTAGATAGATACCTGTGCTAATAAGACCACGACTTGGTTAGCCACCAGTGCACAGAAGTTGCTGAGAAGTTGGGAGCTTCACCTTCCTAATTTACAATGCCAGTATCTTCTTGTACCCAGTGTTCTCTTTTGACAACTTTTGAGGGTTGTAGTAGCACTGAAGGAATTGTGCTTATAGTTAAACACTGTAGCTGTTCCAGTTCATCATCAGGACAAATGAGATAGCCCTCTTTTCCAGTGGAAGTTTTAGGAAGAGTTTTAAAAGTGGCCATATTATATCTTTGCAGAAATAGATTCTTTTCCTTAAGCAGAAAGCATTTGATTGTTCATAGAATCAGTAAGGTTGGAAAAGACCTGAAAGATCATCAAGTCCAACCTGTCACCCAAGACCTCATGTCTACTAAACCATGGCTTCAAGTGCCATGTCTAGTCCCAGTTCCCTCTTGAATACCTCCAGGGATGGTGACTCCACCATCTCCCTGGGCAGCCCATTCCAATGGCAAACAACTCTCTCTGTGAAGAACTTTCTCCTCACCTTGAGCCTAAACCTCCCCTGGTGCAGTTTGAGACTGTCCCCTCTACTTCTGGTGCTGGTTGCCTGGGAGAAGAGACCAATCCCCTCCTGGCTACAATCTCTCTTTAGGTAGTTGTGGACAGCAATAAGGTCCCCCCTGAGCCTCCTCTTCTCCAGGCTAAACAATCCCAGTTCCCTCAGCCTCTCCTTGTAGGGCTTGTGCTCGAGGACTCTCACCAGCCTTGCTGCCCTTCTCTGGACACATTCAAGAGTCTCAATATCCTTGTTAAATTGAGGGGCCCAGAACTGGACACAGTACTCAAGGTGTGGACTCAACAGTGCTGAGTACAGGGGCAGAATGACTTCCCTGCTCCTGCTGGCCACACTATTCCTGATGCAGGCCAGGATGCCATTGGCCTTTTTGGCCACCTGGGCACACTGCAGGCTCGTGTTCAGCCAGCTGTCAACCAGTACCCCCAGGTCCCTTTCTGTTTGGCTGCTCTCCAGCCACTCTGACCCCAGCCTGTAGTGCTGCATGGGGTTGTTGTGGCCAAAGTGCAGCACCCAGCACTTAGACCTGTTGAATGTCATCCTTTTGGACTCTGCCCATCTGTCCAGTCTGTCAAGGTCCTTCTGCAGAGCCCTTCTATCCTCTAACAGATTAACACCTGCTCCCAACTTGGTGTCATCTGCAAATTTACTGATGATGGACTCACTCCCCTCATCCAGATCATCAGTGAAGATATTGAACAGGATGGGGCCCAGCACTGATCCCTAGGGCACACCACTAGTGAGTGGCCTCCAGCTGGGTGTGGCACCATTCACCTCCACTTTCTGGGCTCAGCCCTTCAGCCAGTTCCTAACCCAGCACAGAGCGCTCCTGTCCCAGCCTTGGGCTGACAGCTTGGCCAGGAGTTTGCTGTGGGGAACGGTGTCAAAAGCCTTGCTGAAGTCCAGGTAGACTACATCAACAGCCTTTCCCACATCCACCAGGTGGGTCACCTGATAATAGAAGGAGATCAGGTTAGTGAGGCAGGACCCTTCCTTCCTAAATCCATGTTGGCTGGGCCTGATCTCTTGGCCATCCTTCAGGTGTGCAGTAATTGCCCCCAAGATAATCTGCTCCATAATCTTTCCTGGCACTGAGGTCAGGCTGACAGGCCTGTAGTTTCCAGGTTCCTCCATCTGGCCCTTCTTGTGGATGGGCATCACATTGCCAGTCATCTGGGACCTCTCTGGTGAGCTAGGACTGGTGGAAAATGATGGAGAGAGGCTTGGCCAGCTCATCTGCCATCTCTCTCAGCACCCTAGGATGGATCCCATCTGGTCTCATGTACTTGCAAGTATCCAAGTGGCTCAGCAAGTCCCAAACTGATTTTTCATGGATTTCAGGGGGACTACACTGCTCCCTGACCCCACCTACCAGCTCAGGAGGCCAGTTATCTTGAAGTCCTTCTGCCTTACTGTTGAAAATGGAGGCAAAGAGGGTATTTAGAATGTCAGCCTTTTCCTCATCTTCAGTTACAGCGTTTCCCTCCAGGTCCAATGAGGAGTGGAGGTTCTTCTTGCCTCTCGTTTTAGCATTAATATATTTATAAAAATGCTTTTTATTGTCTTTCACAGAAATGGCCAGCTTAGGTTTTAACTGGGCTTTTGCCTCTCTAATTTTTCTCCTACGTGATCTAACAACATCCCTAAGCATATCACTAGTTGCCTCCCCCCTTTCCAAAGGCGATACACCCTCTTTTTTCCCCTTAATTCGTTCATGAGCTGCTTGCCCATCCAGGCCGGTCGCCTTCCCTGCCAGCTCATCTTTCGGCACGTGGGAACTGCCAGTTCCTGTGCTTTCAAGAGCTCCTGTTTGAAGTAGGTCCAGCCATCCTGGATCCTTTTGTTCTTAAGGGCTGCTACCCAGGGTACTTTCTGAATAAGTTGCTTAAACAAGCTGAATGTATATATACACACACACACACATATATATATATAACAGATTATTAATAAACTTACAAAATAAGCAGAAGATTTTGATAGAGCCCAGAATCATCAATGATGCTATTGTATGGCTAAAAGTTTAGCTTGAACCTTTGCATGTGGTGACAACAGAGTAAAATGATCCAGTGTTTGCATGTCAGCTTTCAGGAAATACAGATACTTTCAATTGTGTGGTCAGCAGAAAGCAGGGAGAAGTGAATGAAGAATGAATTGCTGGAACAAGTTCAGGATTGTAATGCATGGGTTGATTCACTTTCATTTAAGTGCGTTTCTACTCTTGTTTTATTTATAAGGAATGTCCTGAAGCTGTGTACAACATCAGAATTGCTGAAAGCTTTCAAAACAATTTTTTGAAAGGTAAAATAATGAAACTTATTTGCTGAGCTAACGTGGACTTCCCTCAAAACAGTGCACAATCAGCAAAGGTTTAGAATTTTCAGACTGGTTTTAGTTAAAACATTTAGTGTAGTTTCACTAATGTGTTTTCAGTAAACCTACATGAAGATGGATTCTAGACATAACTGTTTGAAATGCAGTATATTGTATTACTCTGCTTAAACCTTCAGAATTGTCTTTGTACTTCTAACAGGGTTTTTTCCTTCTAATCTGATTGTCTGGATCATTTTAGCAACCATGAGGTCTGCAGTCTATTTAATGTAGTCAAGCTATATACATCATGCTATGAGGATGTGGGCTTTCTATTAGGCTGGCCTACTTTTCCACCTCTGGTTGCAAATTCATGTTCTGTGTTGAACCAAAATCAGCAGGTGGGCTCAGGTTCCTTCTGAGTTGCTAAAATACCAGCTTTTAAACTCATGGAGATACGGCAATGTATTAGCTTCTTGGCTGCCTAATATTCATCATAAAAAATGAAATTTCTCATGTTCTTGCATGCATGTGTGCATAGTGTAGTGTGCTGAGGTGGCTGTGTACAGTACATGTGAATTCTCTTTAAAGAGCTCCTTCAGTCAGTGCACTGGTTTCACTCTTGGATAAATTAAATTTCAGTTAATTATCTTCTTAACCAACTGCTTATTTATTAAGCTGCTTAAAATTGGTTGTTTATTATAAGTCCAAGCAAATTGTCATTTTACTGTATAAGTTTACATAGAAGAATAGGGGATGCTGCAAAATCACTTGTGAAGCTTCTGTATGCTCTTTAATGCTCTAACCAAGCCAGTATTGCAGGAATGTTCTGCTCTTTGATAGGGAACACTCCCTAGAATTGCTTCATCACTTGAAACTTGAGCTTGGGCAGGAAATGTACAACTTACTCCCTCCACAGACCTGAGAGGTAAGGTGAGTTTGGTTGCACAAGTTCTGTCCTTCTCCAGTTGCTGTAGCAACATATGTTTTGGATTGTTAATTCAAGTGTCTAAATATTACATGCTTAGCAGAGGATGATGAAAAATTATAAGTAGAAACCTTCCTATGCAAGCATGAAGCTGCTTTAAATTGAGTTTAAATAATCCACTTGCATAAATAGATTTTATTGTAAGCAGCCATGGTACTGACATGGATGTGCACACACAGGTAGTACCTTGCTTAAGTTGCATGATGTTTAAATCAGCTGTTCTCAAACTTTTTTGGGTTCAGTCTCAGCCTTTGATGTTACTCCTGTTTCTTTTGGGCCTGCAGATTACTTTGTCAGTCCTTTATTTGTTCCATACTTAAATTAGCTGTAACAGATTTTCATTGCAGAAATTTGCAACCAGTGCAGCTGAATTTCTATCATTTCTTCTGTTTCATCTGTCAATATTTACTGGGAAATCAGATAATTATGATTTATAGTGTCTTGAGCAATTGCTAGCCATTTCACTATTTTGCTAGCATGTTTTAAAAATGTATAGCAAGAATGGCTATACCTGTTCATGAGAAATAATGTTATCTGTGTTCTTGGTGCACATATTTCTGGAAGAAAGGAATAGGAAAGATGATATGGATACCATTTAGTGCCAATTGTGTGTCACAGTAAGACCAGTAGTTGCAGGGTCTATCTGTGCTTAGCAACTGGCTCCTCTCTATACGTACATTAAATATGGGTTGTGTATGTATGATTGGCCACAAAACAGTTACCTATAATAGCCCTGGCATATTTTAGAATGGGTATTTCTGAGAGGGTGTATGATGGTGAAGGCATTTTAACATAATCCTTGCGCACTCCAGTAGTTTCTTTGCTGACGTATGGGAAAGAGTACCTTTGAATGTGGTTTGCAGAAAATAGTCTGTTACCTTTCTCTGTATTACTTTGATGGCTGTTGTATTTCCACTTTGTAGAAGCATTTCAGGATTTCAGTTATCATACTTAGCTATAAAACTCTATTCTGTAATTCTAAAAGCCTCTTAGTTTCACGGTGAAAACCTGTCTGCAGCAGGGTTGCTGACAGGTTACTGCATATTGTATGTGGGTCCTGGAATATTTCTGTATTTCCTAATTGTAAAGTTCAGAATGTGGTTTCCTAGGTGTTTTATTCATGGTCTTAAGAATGACTGATGTCCAGCATGGTGTGCATAGGAGCTCTGTGTCAGGAAGGTGCTAAACTCCCAACTGTGAAACAGTATGTGAGAAGTGTCTTTTTATGTGTGTCTATCCATTTCTTCCTTCCTTAGGAAAAGTGAGAAGGCATTGTCCTCCCGGTCTGTGAGCGAGACACACTGTTCTTCTGACTCAATATTGCTGGTTTTGTTTCCTTAACGAACTCATAATGCCTTTTGTGTTGAATTTGACAATTTATTTTATGTACCTCCAGAAAGACATGAATTGCCCTGTGACTATTCCATGTTTCTGTTCGGCTGTGTTACAGCAAAACCAGAGGGTAGATTGTCTCCTTTCTCATTCTTAGGAACTTGTTGCTCTGTTTGAACCCAGAAGTTTTCTGACTAGCTTAAGTCAGTGATGAGGAAGGAAGAAATATTGTCAGTCTTGATCAGCAAAAGACAAAAACAGGGGAGAGAACAGGAGGGAAGTGATAGACGTACCTCTTTCTTCCTGTAAAGCATGTTAGTTTCTGGCCTTTACAAGTGCAGTATTTTAGGGGGTGCTTTTTTTTTTTTTTTTTTTTTTTTTTTGTTTGTTTGTTTGTTTGTTTGTTTTTAGTGCTGCAAAATTATGGATTGTTAGACCCTCCTAGCTCACTACATAATGGTTTTGTGAGGACTGCAATAGTTACTTGAAATCTAAATAATTCTACTTTGGGTACTAGTGTTTGTGTTCTTGGGAAAGGACTCTAAGATAACTTTCACCATGTCTTGGTTGTATTGTCACTTATGCCAATCCTTGCAAAACATGCCTATGTTTCTGTGGTATAGATAAACTGTATGAAATCAAATGGTATGCTTTTCTAAAATATTCTTTGAGCTTACAGGCAAATACAACTCTAAAGTCTTGGCCATAGTTCTTGGTTGTGTAGCTGTACTGATCAAGATACTGATCTGTAAGCCATTATTGCTAGTAAGGTGATTAACTTTCGGATTGTGTCTATGGGACAAAATATTTTTTGTAGAGTGTCACATCTTTGGGTCAGATCACTGCCATGGTGGCGCAGTTTCTGTTCTTCTCCGTTAAAGATTTTCTTTTGCCGTTTGGGGTTTGGTGTTATTTTCTTTGGTTTTGGTTGTTGGTTTTTGTTGGGTTTTTTGACTTGTAGAAGGCATAGCAGAAGCAGCCTCTCCATGAGGAGTCGGCAGATGTGTACACTTCACCTTTGCATTTTTGTATGCAACACAACTTTTCATTGCTCCATCATGAAGAGAAAGTAATGAGTTTAGCTTGCACCTGGGGATTTTGTCCGGTATCTTTATTCTTTCTTAGTTTGTCACATTGGCTTAGCAAAATAGAATGAACTTGCAGTAATTCTACATGAATACAACATTGCAGGTGTGATGGCAGAGTGACTGAGTAGCCACTCCCCCCCCCCCCCCCCCCCCCCCAACCTCTCTGGTACAAGTACTTTTAAATCTGTAACTGCTGGTTAAGTTAAAACTGAAATGTTTTGCAAGGATGAATTATCATCCAAAGGATGTTTTTTTTATGTCTGTGGTGTGGAGTTGAAAGAGCTGAAGGTGTGCTGTAGAAAAGGGATTTTTAGGACAGTCACTTAGGAGGTTGGCTGTAGATGATGTGAAGAACGTTAAGCTGTGAAGTTCCAGCCCTTCCGTATGCAATCAACTTGGATTTTGGTCTTCCATGTTTCCAAGAGACCTGAAATATCTAAGCTAGGAGAGGACTGATCTTTCACCTTCTTATTATCTTTTACCTGTTGATTTGTGTATATTGGAGCCATGGATATCTCTTACGATCCAGGCAAGCTCTAATCACCTCTGGATGTTTGCTGTCCTATACTAAATTCTACTTTTAAAAAAAAAGAATCATGATACACTCCCACCACACCCAAAATAGTAAGCAAATGTGTAAACATTTTTGAAGCCTTCATAATGTTTTTTCAGAATGGGGAAAATGAATTATTTTGATAATAACTATTTTCTTCTACTATGCTTTAAGATATTTTGTATCTTGATATATTCTCTGATTAAGTTATGAAACTTTGTTTGGTTATGCCCTTGTGAAAGGATGTAGCAATCGTTTGCCGAGTGTGTAATTAAGTGAATCACGGGCCCTGATCCTGTGAGGGCCTTAAAGTAACTAGTATTGTTGCGCAGTGCTGATACAATCAGGTGTGCACATCACTACTTTGAGGGACTAGGGTTGGTTGCATGACAGTAATTAGAATCTTTGTTTTGAAAAGCAAGATCACACTGCAATTCTTGCATTTTATTTATCAGCACTTAGTGCAGGGTGTAGACTCATGTTGGTCACAGTTCCTTATTTGGAGAGTAAGAACAGCTTGTGCTTGCAAACTGGATGCATAAATCAAATCAAATTGATGGAGAAAGAGGATTCACTAGTTTGATAAATATTTCAATAAATGCTGTAATTTTTTAAAAGGCAAATAATAGCCATGCTAAGGTTTTTGTTATTGCCCTGTATTATGTCTGATGATTAAGCAGTGAATGCACAGGCTTCGCTGAATAATGTATCAGAATCTTTGTATATTTGCTCTTTTGTGCATGCTTTTTCTCTATAAAGCTTTTTGGTGTAAGCATTTAATTTTTGTTGGTTTGTACTGAAATTAATTAATTAGTTGCCTCTAATACTGAGAGCCTAGTAGCTAGGATGCCCAGCAATTAAAATGCTTTTTGAAATGAAAAAAAGTTATGAATCTTCATTTTAAAACAAACAAAAAGGCCACAACCCAAAGCAACAACACCCACACCCCCCAAACAACCAGAAAAAACAAACCAGCAGAAAGAAATTAAACAAAACCCCCAAAGAAACAACAAAATCAACCAAACAAAACCAGAATCTGGTCTCCCCTCCCCCCAAGCAAAAGTCACCCAAAAAAACAAGCACACAAAACAACCTTAAAATAGGAAGGGAGTGGGCAGTGGGCAGAAACTAAAGGACTGAGTCTTTGGGGATAAGGTTGTGTTGTAATTTGTTAGACATTGTTTCATTATTGGATACCATGAATTTAGCACTTTTATTTTTCTTTTGCATGTAATGGAGTAACGGTGAACTTGTAGTGTGTTGATGTTTCTTTGAAGTATGATATTCTTACACTTGCATTTTTTGACCTTTTTCAATTTTTTGTTCGTTTTGCTTCCAGACCCTGTGTGGACAGTAATGACCGCACGTTTCCGATTGCCTGCTGGCAGAACCTACAATGTACGAGCATCTGAGCTGGCACGAGACAGGCAGCATACGGAGGTAGTCTGCAACATTTTTCTCCTGGATAACACTGTACAAGCTTTCAGAGTTAATGTAAGTAATTTGCTTATTGGAAATCAATACCAGTGCACTTCCTTTCCTTTGCTGGATTTCTGTGGCTAGAGCTGGACCTTGAAAACAGTGTTAAGTGCAGAATAGGAGGGAAAGTTACGTTCAGGCAGGCATGCTTCTACGTGTCTGTACCAAGTCACTGTCAGCTTAGTCATTCTGGCATCATTCATAGTACTAACACATCTTCATTTCAAAATTGAATATGCAAAGTATAATTTATTGCTAGTAATTCTCTTCTGGACTGAAGTTTTGTAGTGGAATTTGAGGGCAGTTTTACCACTGAGATTTTGTTTCCCTCTATTCTACTTTTGGCATTTTGAGTATGAGTAAGGGGTAAGGTACAAAGTTAACTCTTCTCATGATTTTGTAGCTAACTGTTCAACCATGTGCATGAAAAATGGTAAATGTTGTATTCTTTGCTTTAAGGTGCATGAGTTTTCCATGGAAATACCTGGTTTGCAGTTTTTTGTTTGCTTATAAGAGTTGGCTAAAATAAATAATTGTTCTGCAATAGGTGTGGGAGATCATACTTCTTTTTGGTCTAGGTGTTCAAAAGCTGCATATTGCTAGAGAATTCTACAGCTTGTGTAGAATAGAATCACCAGTTGTAAGTCCTTAAATGTCTAGTCTGTCTCTCTCAAGAAAAAATTATGTAATATGTTCCTGCAACCTCCCTAATGCACTAAATATTTTAGCTGCATGGATCATGCTTTACAGTTTATACAGATCAGCCTGGAAGTTTATCTTTTAAAACTGCATTTAGGGAATAAAAAGTTCCTTGGTGTTCAACATTTTGATCTCAGGTCTTAGTCTCAATCTATTCTTTCAAAAATAGGGGGTATAAAGTATTCAATCATAGCAAATGTATACTAACCTACGTGGTATACAGGTTTTCAGGGTTTACAGCTTTATTATGCTTTATTGTGGTTGACACAATACTTGACAATAAATATTTATGAAACTGTTTTCAAAATATGAAGAACAAAGATCTCATCAAATAAATTAGCCAAGTTTTTTTTCTTCCAGTGATTGCTAAAGGTGTTCTGTATACTAATGATTGTAAAGCTTAATCATCTGGAGTATGCAGTGCTGTATTAATAAAATGTAGTCAAGTGCTATTTTTTCTTACACAGTGAAGTACTGATCACAGACAGTGTCTCTTGATAATTTGTGACATGTGCAGAGTTCACATTTCAACCAGGCTTTTCCATTGATCTGCAAAACGGGCGTTCTTTGTACTAAGCCTTACCTTGTATAGAGCATAACAAATCAAATCAAATAATCCCTGCGTATTGTAGGCAGACAAAGGTTACTTTGGTTGCAGGCAGAAGAATCAGTTGGAACTAACCTGTGCATATGTTTGAAGAGTACAAATCCTTTTTATAAAATGCTCTGCCTACAGAATGAAGAACTCATACTTTGCCTGTGAAAGCATACTTTGTAGAATGTGTCGTTGGAATAAGTGAGACTGACTCAATATGAACCTGATTCTTCAACATCATATTGCTTTAATTGGTTTTAATTAGTCGTTTAAATACCTCAAATGGTATCTTCTATGTGCAGGCTGACTTAATAGTGTTTCCTGAAAACCAGTACCTAGATATGGAGATCTCTCTAAACTTGAGGGAAAACCAAGTCAGGGTAGATAAGATGAATTGTTCTGTGAGCGAGGTTAGTGGGTTAGCAGTCATGGACAAATATTTCCATTTGGAGTCTTCATTATTTCAAAATTCTCCTCTAAGTCAATAAAATAGCACTTTACTATACTTGTAAAATAACCTCCAAACCCTGCATTAACCCCCTTGTAATTTCAGAAGTGAAAATTTTCACTAATTTTACTTCACCATTACTTAGTTCCTTCTCTTTTTTCACTTTGACCAAAAAAAAAAAAAATAATAGCCTGCTTGGAAACCTTTTTTTAAAGTAAGAGAACTTTTTGCAGAGCTGAAGTTAAGCTCTAGATGCAAAGACGACAGTAGTGCAGTGCTAGCTGTTTGGGAGCGCGCCTGCCTGAGTTGCAAAACACCTATTCAGGTGAACTGTAGAAGAGGTTTCCACATTATCATTAGTGAAGGAGCAGCAAAGCCTCTCATAAATCTGTGAGCAGCAAGGGTGTCTCACCCTTTCCAGGAAAGCCTGAGACCTGTTGTGCTGTTCCTCTGCCATCAGAAGTCTGAATTTCTTTGGGCTGGCATGACAGCAATATCTCCTGGTGGTTGCTGCAGATGTGGCCAGCTCTGTAGGACAGCAACAAAAGCATGATGTCAGTAATATAAATTGGGAATATGGTGGTATTTTGGTAAGCAGGAATTAAACCTATGTAATTGCAGGTGTTTTCATAAATTTTCAAACATGGGAATGTGTAAACAGCTAATGATCATTTTGCAATTAGAAATTATGTGTATGTATAAAGTGATGCTGTGTTAGCCACTAGATGATGGATAGTTCTTAAAGTGCACTTAATATACTCATGTCAAATTTGTTCTGAAAGGCCAAAATATGTTTTACATTTTACCTTCAGCAATGATTAATAAGAACAACAAACGACATTCTAGTATTTCAGTTCACAAAAAGTATTGTTTTCTATCTACTGCACTTTAATGTTAGATATTTTACTTTTTTTCATGGTTTTGCATTGTTCTTTATTTTAAGAGGACATAATTGTTCATTTGTAGGAATAAAGCACGTTTCTTTTTATGCTAATCCATTGAGTTTACATTTTTACAAAACAAAAAAACACCAAAAAAAAAATCACACACAGGAAAAAAATAACAAACCAAACAACAAACAAAATCAAAACAAAACCCTCAGAAGCTTTTTACCATGTTTTTTTATCACTTATAATAGCTATTCGGTGGCTGTGCTAGGATAACAAATATTTTGGGTATTTCACAACAAGCAGGATTGTGACCTTCACTTGCTGTGACAAGCTGCAACATCATCATATAAGTATCAGAGATGGGTTAAACTGAGGTCTGGTGTTTTACTAGACATTTATCTTCATTTTGCACTGCGAGTAAGACTTTGAGATCAAAACGTGCTTCATGTTCATACTAGTGTTCTCTTACCAAATTTGCTGCTCTATTGCAGGAGAAATACCTTCCCTGTGGTCATGAAATGATGTTCTGTGTTACTAAATTTAGACTGGACAACAAGTTCTAAGCTTTTTTGTTAGGAAATATCTCTTCCTATATTAAGAAACAGTATAAATTGTCAGATCTAGATGGGAGAAAATCTGTAGAGTTGATATCTACATGTTACTTGAGGAAGTAACACATTAGCTGTGGTAAATACGAGCCTAAACTCGGGTTCTCTCCTTTCTGCTAGTTAGTGTCATAAGTTCTTATATTGAATTCTGATTTAAATCTACATGGGGAAAAATGCCAAAAAGCAATTAGTGTTACTATGTCATTTTAAAATTAGTTTTATTTGCTGTATATAGTACTGATAACTGGTTTATTTTAAAATATACTAGAAACTCCTAATTTAGTAAATATGATAATGATTGGGTTTGGATTGTGTATTAAAATTGCTTTATGCTTTTGTATATTTATTACTTTAACATCTTGGTTTTTTTCTTAATTTATTTTTAATTATTGGAAAGTAAATTTTTTGGTTGTGCTCCTATTCTCTGTGCTCAGTATTCTCTGGTTGTGGTGTTTTTGGTGTTTGTTTTGTTTTTTAAACCAAGGTCTTCTTTCAAAGTAAATATAGCAATTCTTAGATCAATTAGTGAAATTACGTGCATTCTGTAATTTCAACTGAAATGCACAGAGCTATGGTCATGCTAGTCCTGCTGGGATCATTTCATGCATAACTTGTTGACTATTTTATAAATTTTTTTTTAATTTATTATTAGGAAATAATTTTTGACAGTTCACTCAACTTGAATGTAATTTCAGCTGAACAAGAAGTGTTTTGACAATCTGCTTTTAGATATTAACAAATGTCTGTGATTTGCAGAGTTTTCTGATATATGGATATTAATGAAATTCTTTCAGTCTTTTTTTTAACCTTCTAGTTACATACTTCTGTTTCAATGGCTATAAAAATAAACTGTTGTATAATCTCTGAAAAGATAGGTCATTTGGGTGCAGAACAGCAGGTTTTTTGTTCTAAAAGTTAAAAAATATCCTATTGCCTACAGTAAACAAGGCAAGATGTAACAAATCCACTGTTGCATCAATAATACTTGGCACCTAGAAGATTATTACAAGCTTGCTTGGCACCAGGGAAGTAGAAAATCTGGGTAAAAAAATGTGTCAATTGTATCTTTCATTTGTTTGTTCATTTTCCTGACAGCTGTTCCTCCAGAATTTTTCCTCCTCTTTTGTACTTCCATACGCTATGACACCAACTTCTTTGGGAAACTCCCCTCAGATTTCACCAAATGTATTTATTGAGTCCTGTCATAATGGCACACTCTGTTTCAATTACTGTGTTGGCAGAATTTCCAGGTTAGGCCAAAAATTGCTAGGCATCAGCAACTATAGATTATTTTTATATCATTTTGAGGATAAAATTCGTCCCTATAGTGGAAATTGTTCACTTGTCTCTGAAGAGGAATGTTACTGTTACTCAGTTCATTTGAATTAGTTCATTTAGGGTGAAGTAGTATCTTTGAGAGAAGGCATTTAACACTTCTCAGAGTAATTTGGCTGCTTCAGTTAACTTCAGTTAATGCCATTTAACTCTGGAAAGTTTTTCAATATGCTGGTTCATTTAGATTCAGGAGTCCATTTTCATATAAAATAAGAATAACTTACACAGACCTGTACTTTCAAGGTCAGTGACTCAAGCAAGGCTGAAGCGTTCATTGTCAAATCCTAGTTTGCTTCCCCCTTAGTTTTGGGTAATGAATGGCTTTTCAGTAATAGTCATGTAAGTAGCTGAGAGAAGAGAAAATCTTACTGTCAGAAAATGATAGAGAACAAATAATTCCTTATGTATGTTTCGGAAAGAGAGATGAAACTCATTTGAAAATTATGTACCTTTGCAGTATTTAAACTTCAGGCTGCTAGAGTGCATCATAAAGAGCTCTGCCTGCCTGAAGTCTGTGTGTTACATATTTGTTCATTAAAAATCATCTGTATTTGTTCTCTGCAGAAACATGATCAGGGACAAGTTCTATTGGATATAGTCTTCAAGCATCTCGATTTGACAGAAAGAGATTATTTTGGTTTACAGTTAGCTGATGAATCTACTGATAACCCTGTAAGTTGACTCTTGTTTTATAAATAAGATTTTATAAATCACTATTGCTTGTCACTATGCTCTGTGTCATTGTAGAGAAAAATGAAGTCACTGCAATATTGTGCCACTTCTACAACTGAATCATTTGAGTGGGTTGATATCACCTTGTGGCTACTATAAAACTAATTTTTTTATACTTAGAAGTTTGCAGTGAAATGTTGAGATTTGTGCTTACAAAACAATACCTTAAAAAGACATTACTTGTTCTATTGTATCGATTTATTTATTAGACTGTGTGGTCATTGTTAGGTGGAATAAGAAATAGTAGCTTTTTTGTTTATACTTTTGCTTTCATTAGGATTTACCAAAAAATTGTCTTTGTTTGTTGTGGCTTTTTTTGGGATTTTTTTCTTGAGATTGTCCTGTATGGTGTTTTTCTTTCTAGTGCAGATACCTGGTAGGCCTTTCAATAGTGCTTCATATAGTCCACTATCTGACAAGAGCTGCCAGTTCTTCACCTTCTTCAAAAAAGAAAGGGACTCCTTTGAAAGTCAGTGTTTCTAATAGTTCATGAACTTTAAATGAAAGGAAACTTTGTAGGACTGGACCTTTGTAAATCACTGTTAGAAACTTTTATGTCCAGCTGGAATGTTCATAGCTGTAATGGTTACTGCTGTACTGTTGAGATTGTGATTGCTTGTAGAATACTTCTTCAGTACTTTCTTTTATAGGTATCAAATGTTTGATTTAACAAAGTATTAATTCTTATAATACAGTTCTTTACCTAATTCCCATTATACACATGTCACAGAGATGAGGTCTAAATTTATCTCCCGACTTGTTTGCCAGAAGTAATTTTTGTTCACAAAATGTGCAGAATGTGATCTGTAGAGATAAGTGACACTGTAGAGTGTTAATCATTCAGTAACTAAGATGAATTTCAGAAGATAAGGCAGCATTTGTCGGTAAGTGTAGATTTCAGCTACTGTTATTTCACCATCAAGAGGATCTGTTCTAAATAGAATACTTTTTTAATCTTACTGAAAGGTTGGGCTTTCTTCTTTTTAATGTAGAAAAGGAAGAAAGAAGTCACAATACAGCTATAATTTTTCTTCTGCCTGAATAGTGAACTAATTCCCCCATTTCTTTTTTCTCTAGAGGAAATTATTCTTAATTATGTTCTTTTTCTAAATTCTGGCAACATGAAGATTATTAATATGAATAAAGCTGTATAATACAGTCGTAGATACCTTTAAAAGCTTTCCTTTGTTACTTTATGGATAGTCCTAATAAGACATTGGTAGCCTGGCCTCATTTCAGTTTTTCATTCTAAACTTTGTTACCAGGCCAAAAAGAAGTAGGCATGCTATACAAAAGGTTGAATTATTTCTCAGCTTTAGGAATATCACTTAATATTTTAGTCAACATTCAGAAATCTCTAGTCTTTCTCATTTATCTTTTCAAAGCTTAAGCCTCTAAGCTCTATTTTTTTTTTCTTCCAGTTTATCTATCGGGAAACAGCTGAACACAACACTGTAATAGAAGGATCTGTTTAAGAGTTAGCCTGAAGGAGAAATAACTTCACAGCTATTTGATATAAGCACATACTTTAAAGATTTAGTATTTTTTGACTCCTAAATATTTTGACTTTTCAGTACCTATCTAGTTGTAATGAAAACATTGTATCAGATCTAAATAGAAATATTACCTATCTGTTACCAGTATTAGTCAGGTAAGTTTAAGAATGTATGGATTTGACTAATTTCAGCTTTTGATACCAGTTTATTTTTACACTCAGTTCAGTTGGACAAAGAACCCAAATTAGATTGACAAATACTGTTGTTAACTTGTGAAACAGCATGAAAGAAAATTCCTAAGATGTGGTCATTGCAGCAGGAGATAAAGGTGATTGGGAAAAGGGGATTCTGCTAGTGCAATGTGAAACCTCTGTCATTTTGACTAAACACAAATGTCACAAACTGCACAAGCTTTATGATTTTGTACACTATTAGGATTGCTGTAAAAGTCAGTGCAAGAAAGCACTGATGCAGTGTGCAGCTGGAGTTGTATTTGGCTGGGGTCTTGGGCTGCTGGTGTGTGGAGTGGTATGGGAGAATTGGTGCATAGTGGATATGAGGGTGAGTGAATACGGTCATTGCAAGTGTTGGAGCACCTTTGGCAGGAGGCTGTGGTCATTGCTGAGGGGGAGAGAGTGCAGAAATGACTCTCCAGGAGATCCTCATGTGTACCCCTGGCTGAAGACTTCTTCCTTAAGCCTTTACATTTTGTCTGAAAAGTTAGCCAGTCCTGTGTGAGGGTTGCCTTTTTTTAACACACTCACCCTCGTAAAGTATTGCACTCTCTTCAATTCCTCTTAAGTCATCCACTAGAAGGATACAGTTTTTGGATTTAGTCATTGTTTGCTTTTCCTAATTAATATAATGACTCAACTAATTTCAGATCCATAGTGTATGTTCAGATAGCTTAGGTGCCTCTGTGTTTGCTTCCTCTTCTCTCACATGCTAAAAATAAAAAGCCCTGTGATAAATGTGAGGTAGTTACATGCCATACAGGTTAGATCAATGCCACTTCATAGGAACTGTGGCCACGTAACAGTTACATGAGGCTCGTGGGCTTCCACTGCAAGGCAGGATGAGAAACTTAATGGTATTTATGGGAAAGTTAGACTTACAAGTTGACTGAGCTAGGCTGTTATGTGTAGAGTCTTCAGGATTGCCGGTGTGGAGTGGTTTAAACAACTTGTGGGGCTTGGCAAAGAACCATACTTCATCTGAAATTTTCAGTGTTGACTTTTATAATGATCTGTCTGTACTTCCCCACAACATCATCTCTCATAAATCCCTATCAAGACTGGATACTGCAGTAAAATCATTCTGTAGTACAGAATCCAGTAGGGTGAGTGTGGAGCCTCTGACTTCCAAAGTCTCAGCGATTTACCAGAGATGGTACTTGGGCTGACAATTTGAGGAGAATCTTTGAGCCAGTGGGATCACTCCTTAGATGTGTCAGACCTGCAAAATGCAGTCAAAAGTACTGGAGCTGGTTTAATCAAATTAACTTCTGAATTGGCTGAGTTAGGCTGCTTGTAGCTCTTTGTTGCCACAGTTAGTTCAGTTTAGATAATCTGTTTAAAGAGTAGACAAAGGTCATTAAATGCACCATAAATGTGTTCTAACCTTCCTCAGGCTCATGTGACATTCCTAGCTCCAAATCATAGTTGAATTATTTCTGTAAGAGACAGATATCTGGACAATAGGGATTAATCCCAGGGAAAGAACAAGAAAAACTGATGGTGATAAAGTCGGTTCTTTTAAGAATCAGTAGCAGGACTTGGTATGCCAGTAAGACCAAGTAAACAGTCATAGAGAGAAGCAACAGATACTTATGTATATGTAAGGCCATAAGTGATACCTTCTTTGTTTCTCTAAAGTTAGTGTTATAATTTGTCTCTTTCCAGAGGTGGTTAGATGCAAACAAGCCTATCAGGAAACAATTAAAAAGTGAGTACATGGATGTATTTGCCCAATTCATCTATCAATGTTACGCTGTTTTTCCAGGGTACCCTCATTAATTAGAAATAACTTTTCTTGACTGTAGGAGGATCTCCTCACAGCTTGAACTTCAGAGTTAAGTTTTTTGTAAGTGACCCCAACAAGCTCCAGGAAGAGTACACAAGGTAGGTCTAGTTAATTTATCAATAAAATATTATTCCAGAAGGCTTATGTTGAAGGGGGAAAACAATCATTTGTGGGTTTTTAATGTATAACATGGAAATTTAAATAAATTTTGTCATATGTTCAAGCTTCTAATTTTTGCCTGTTACGGATATGAACTATGCAGTTGCACCAAAGCAATATAGTAAAAATGCCCTAGTGAATATATTTACAAATGTATATGCAAAGTGAAGTAACTCCGTGGAGAAAATACTACAAAGTAGAAACAGAAAAGGGAGAGCAGAGATGAGAGGAAAAACTTAATTCCACTATTCACCCATGAGTACAAATTTAATTTTATCCTTACTCCTGTTCTTCTTTGTGATTAGAAAATTCCTTTCTGCATTTTTTTTGTTGTTGTCGATTTTCCACGGCCCCCCGACACCCCCCCCCATTTTCTGCTCGGCACTAATAAAATTAATCTGTATGGTTGTAGTCCTAGCTTGAAGCATATAAGCTTATTTTGATAGCAGTGTGTTAGAAATCTGCTGAAGAAAATGCTCAGTGTGACTCAAGATAGGAGGATTATGAGTTGTGATTAGTCCCTGAAGAAATACTTCAAATTGTCAGTATTCTTAATTAGTTCTGGTCCTCTGCATGAGTGACATGATTTCACAGATTGGAGTTTTTGGATGTTAGCCATTTTGAAAACAGGTCAGCTCTGTTAAAAAAAAAAAAAAAAAAAAAAAAAAAAAGAAATATATTTAAATTATTAAGGATAGCTTTTGAAACTGAAGTACCAAAACTGTCACCATTTGAGTCCGCATTTGTTTATAATTTCTTCTGATTTGTCATATTTTGGGGACTTTATCACAAATATCTACACAGGCAGAATTTACTATAATGAGTCTCAGAGATCTTGGATCAAATTTTGTTTTACTGAAATATTTACTCTCGGAAAATGTGGCAATTCACTATATCAGAATAATGAAAGATGTGTTACTTGAATTGAAGGACAACATGTAATAGTCCTAAGGAGACAGGGAAAAAAAAGGCAATAAATGTTAATTAATATGAAGTAAACAGTAAAGAAAAGAGACAGCTGTTTAAATGTTATGCTGCAAATAAAAAGCTGTAAATACAGTATCCTTTTAGATCTAAGAGACATAATGTACAATTGCTGGCTGTATCTAGGTCAGCTCTGCCTTTTTTGCTAATAGACCTAATTGCCTCTGAGAAAACTTGCTTGTATTTGGAATTATTATAGAGATTTAGTGTCTGTTGGGTATTTTGGAGTGTGCAGTTAAGATGCTGTGTCACAAATAGGTGCTCCTTTTGTGTAATTGATATTCCCCTCTTTAAAATAAAACAAATGAAAACCCAAACCCACAAACCACAACAAAACACAAAAGAAACACAGCATCAGCTAATGACAATTCCAGCTTAGGCTGAGACTTTTCAAAGATGCTCTGTTCTTAAAAATTTCATGAAAATAGAGAAATGAATCAGTGTATGAGGCGATACAAATAGACAGCAGGGAAAGGTACAGTGCAAGCTTTTGTCTCATTAGACCGCTCTGAATTTGTGTGAGGGAGGCAGGTTATAAATTCCCCAGGTCAGTAAAGGCCAGTGGGAGCTCACCTTGTGTTGGAGAGTTCAGTTTTAGAAACTTGTCTTGTTAGGAAATGAAGCTTCATTATTTCTGCTCCTGGCAGAAAGACTTGCTTATTAACATTGACTCCAGTTAGCAATACTCTTTTCTAGGTATACCTATGTAAGGAAGATTAAAACATAGTGCAATGCCAGCTTCATTGTGTTAGCTGGATTTGTTGTGTGGCCTTTTTCAGATCTGCATTGCTAAAGTTTCCCTTGATTTCCCATTTTGCTCTGTAATATACAAGGCTTCAGTATTCAAACTGGGCTGATTAGCTAATAAACCATGAACTTCACTCCTGAAAACAGTGGTTGGAAAATGAACTCTACTTGGTGGTCCTTAATCCCGAGGTCCCACATACCACAGAATATTTCTAGTAAAGCATTACACAAAGAAAAAAGAGAAGGAAAAAAAAAGTTGCAGCTAGATGCATACACAGAATTTTGTCCCACATTTATTAGCCATAAATGTTACCAGAAAAAAATGAGAAAAATTCAGTTGTTCAGTATATTTGTGAAGAGATACTCGGTCTAAGCATGTGAAGCATATCCTTTTGATACATAAATTTTACTTGTGATTTACTGCCTTTTTTTAACAGGTAAAGAAAATTTGCTTTATATATCTCTCATTTGGCTTCAGTATGCATTTTACAGGGGAAACCAAATATGTATTTTGGGGTCTCTAAAGCCTGGCTAATGTCTCAGTTTTAATATCTTAAGGCTGGGGTCGGGGTGGCTGGAGAGATCCCAAACAGAGAGGGACCTGGGGGTGCTGGTTGACAGCTGCCTAAACATGAGCCAGCAGTGTGCCCAGGTGGCCAAGAAGGCAAATGGCATCCTGGGCTGCATTAGGAATAGTGTGGCCAGCAGGAGTAGGGAAGTCATTGTGCCCCTGTACTCTGCATCGGTTAGGCCACACCTTGAGTACTGTGTCTAGTTCTGGGCCCCTCAGTTTAGGAAGGACATCGAGACACTTGAATGTGTCCAGAGAAGGGCAAAAAGGCTGGTGAGAGGCCTTGAGCACAAGCCCTGTGAGGAGAGGCTAAGGGAGCTGGGATTGTTTAGCCTGGAGAAGAGGAGGCTCAGGGGAGACCTCATTGCTCTCTACAACTACCTGAAAGGTGGTTGTAGCCAGGAAGAGGCTGGTCTCTTCTCTAGCAACCAGCACCAAAACAAGAGGACACAGTCTCAAGCTGTGCCAGGGCAAGTTTAGGCTCGAGGTGAGAAGGAAGTTCTTCACAGAGAGAGTCATTCGTCATTGGAATGTGCTGCCCAGGGAGGTGGTGGAGTCACTGTCCCTGGAGGTGTTCAAGAGGGGATTGTACGTGGCACTTGGTGCCATGGTCTAGTCATGAGGTCTGTGGTGAGAGGTTGGACTCGATGATCTTTGAGGTCTCTTCCAACCTTGGTGATATTTGATATTGTGATACTGTAATACCCTAAACTCAGCTTCTTGCCACTCTGGTCAGTTAAAGAAACTCTAGGCAGTTTTGTAGGAGTTGACCTTTGTGAGTTTGCAAGGGTTTTTCCTCATTTTCTTTCAAACAGGGAGTATTTTACCTTTCCACTGTATTTAGCTTGTAAATGACTGGATTTCTCTGTGTGTGTTTATAAATGTTTGTGGAAGTCTTTAAAGCAGTAGTTAATCTGTTTTATGAAGACTGTACAATTACCAGAAGTTGTGATATGTGAAATAAGTGATTTTTTTTTTCCCTCAAAATTTCTTATTTCAAGTTAATAGAGGGAAATATTCATAGTTTAGTTTTAATCAAACTGGAACAAGATGTTTTTGGTAAGTAATTTCAATGAGTGTTTGTTACGAACGGGTAATATGGCTTACTGCTTGCTTTTGAAACAAAGCTACAATAAGGAAATCAGATATTTTTTTTTTTTGTAAGAATAATAATGTAGAAGGTCCCAAACCAGAACAAATTTTGTAAGTAATCAGTCACGATGTTTAAATTTTCCACTTAATGAAAGTTTTGGGGTTTTTAAAATACTGCATGAGAGCCTGAAATCTACAGCTGCTTTTATGCTGTTACAAGGAGCTTTGGCTGAGAGTTTAAGGTTATTGCTAACATCCTGCTGTCTCAGTAAGTCTTGCTATCCCATTTCAGTTTATGTGTCAGGGAGGTTTAAAGCAGGTGTGATTTGCCATTTAATGTGAACATTTATACTTTGAAATGGTCTAAAACCATTGAGTAAAATATAAGGGAACTAAACTGAATGAACAAAAGATTAATTCTAGGATGTTAGCAAAATATTTGGATTTTGTTGGAGAAACAAAGGAAGTAATTTAGAGGGAAATCTGTTTGCATTTTCACGTTTGTTGGGAGTTGTAAGTGTTTTTGCTGCCACTGTTTGGTAGAAAATAGTTCCTGTTTTAGTTCCTTTGCTGTTTTGTCTCCTTCCTGGCTTGAAAAGAGCGGACATGGGAAGACTAGATGGATTTCTAAACCTAGATTTTCTCACATCATAATTATAGGGAAATCCAGAAGTTTGAACAAAGTCAATTGGAATGCATTTGACATAATAGAATCCACACTTTTAAGAACTCCAAAATCATTCTTATTTAAATGAACGAATGGGATTGTTTAGCCTGGAGAAGAGGAGGCTCAGGGGAGACCTCATTGCTCTCTACAACTACCTGAAGAGAGATTGTAGCCAGGAGGGGGTTGGTCTCTCCTCCCAGGCAACCAGCGCCAGAACAAGAGGACACAGTCTCAAACTGCACCAGGGGAGGTTTAGGCTCAAGGTGAGGAGAAAGTTCTTTACAGAGAGAGTTGTTAGCCATAGGAATGGGCTGCCCAGGGAGGTGGTGGAGTCACCGTCCACGGAGGTGTTCAAGAGGGGACTGGACGTGGCACTTGGTGCCATGGTTTAGTAGTCATGAGGTGTTGGGTGACAGGTTGGACTTGATGATCTTTGAGGTCTTTTCCAACCTTGCTGATTCTATGAAAACAATGTCAAATACTCATTGAGAATAAATTCATTTTATCTACCTAGAGAAATAATCATTCTTACTGAGGTACCTACGCAGACAGATGCAAATTTTGACTTCTGGCTGCTATGTTCAGTAGTTCAGTTGTTCACACTCATTCATTGTGAAGACACTTTTTAAAACTTTTAAGTTCAGCATAAATAATGGAAAAGGAATCAGGCAGAATGTGAAATTTACAGACTTCTAGTGAATTACAATGTATCACTTCATAGCCTGTAACTGTTTCAGTTTGCAAAATTGTTATGTTATTTTACTAATTACAGTTTAATTTCTTTCCCATAGGAGCTTAAGAAATAGCATGCAAAATGTGAAATTTTAGTTTTGCACTAATTGAAAGCAAACTGCATTAAACCATAATATACTAATTACAATGATTTTTTGTTTGTTTGTTTCTTTCTTTCTTTAAATAAGGTACCAGTATTTTTTGCAAATTAAACAGGACATTCTTACTGGAAGGTAAGACCTTTTTTTTTGTTTTTCCTGTGTTAAACATCAAGTGTAACTTTGAGAGAAAAGTTAATGGCGAGGGATTTTTCCTGTGAAAATGTATTAAAAATAAATATTTGTAGAAGTGTTTATAATAATTATCTGTCCTGTTTGTTCACATGAAAAGCTAGGCTTTTCAAAATAACCAGATGTCATATGAAATATGTAATTTTATTTATTTCTCATTTTAAAACCAAACCAAAACCAGATTGCCCTGTCCTTACAATACTGCTGCTCTTCTGGCTTCCTATGCTGTTCAATGTAAGTATAATTAGTATTCCTGTACATGTTAGTACTGAAATACATCGTAAGTAGTATTGATTAGCTTTTAAAGACTGTTGTTTGTGTAGTATTACATTGTGATGTTTGTGGATGTGCTGCTACATTGCTCATGATTAAGGAAATATGGTTGGTTGTTTTTTTCTCCCCCAGCACGTTTTGCTGAGTTGGATACGGAAAAAAATACTGGTAATGCTCTTTGTTTTCCTTCTTTAAACCCATTTGATTCAAAAACCCCAAAACAACCTTTGTGTATTTTTCTGTATCATGAAGTGTGGGGTTGTTTGTTTTGGTTTTTGTTTTTTTCCTTTTTGAGAATGATGCTAAAACCTTTTTTAAACACTAAGCATTTTTAACATACGGTGAACGTCCAAATGGATGTGGAAAAGGGAATTCTGGTTGTATCTGGACAAAAAGTTCAATACCCATATTGTCAGTTTTAAGTAGATAAGTCTTGAAGACTGAGATTTAGTCCTCTTCCTCTCTTCGTTTTCCTTCATAAACTTAAATAGTTCAGTGATAAAAAAAAACAGGCAACCAACCACAGGCAGTTAGTTCTTGAAATTAATGACTGTCATAAATTCGGTTTTATAAGCAATCCTGATATATTCATCTAAATTCATGTGTTTTCTTCCTGTTATTGAAGACACTTATCTCTGCAATACAGTAGTCCTTATATTTGGTACGTACCCAAAAAATAGTGTCCACGTTAATTGTTTCAGGGGAAAAAGCTTACAGTAATGTCAATGCAATGTTTTATGTGTAATTTTGGTAAGTGGCCAACTTTTCCCAGGTCAATCAATAGGGCATTTTTTCTTAAAATTCTCAAACTGCAGCTACTTGAAAAACAGTATGTGCTGTGAGTCCTGCCATGCCATTGGGCTTTCCCTTAGAAGACATGAATTTTTGGTAATGAAGCAAGCACTATGAAAAGTTTATAACATTGGTGAGCTTTTTAGAATGCAACATGGTTTTGTTTTGTTTCCCTGAATGTTGCAGAAGTGGCAGGTATGCTCAGTGCGTTGTGGTTACGTTTATTTATGAGATTCCACCTCCTTAAAGTTCTTCAGTGAGCAAACATCTCTCTAATGATTTTCCATGCATCTCTATTACCAAGTTCTCTCTGAGTTTCGCTCTTGAGATTCTTTAGTAATATAGGTAAAGAGTAGATCCAGATCTCAGTGCTGGATTCTCTATAGTGGATGTCACCAAAGCATGTACTCTGTTATAGAATCTGGTTCCACTTCTCAATTTTTAAATTGCTTTGAAGGAGATCTGTTTCTGGCAATACCCATGTGCTAAACTTCTTTTGTATATCTTCTGTTCCCTTGCTTGTCCTCTTTTTCCATGAGAACCTTCAGCCTTCTCGTCAGTTCCTCCACGCCCAATAAAAGTATCAATATGCTTGCCCAGGACCCCACACTGTGCTGTGTTGCTGTGAACTTTCCTGCTTTCATGTTATGTTACTTACCTAGCACTCTAGATCTGTTACATAGATTGCAGATAATCAACACTGTATTGTTATTTTTTTATTATGGCTAGCCTCAAAGGCTGTATTTATAGCAAATGTTGTTTGTATGTGCTTCATGCTGAAAATGGGATTTTTATTTATTTATTATAATTTTAAGAAAGTGTTAGAGACTATGTAAATGCTCTTGTTAGTAGTTTCAACTAAAGCAGTTTCAATGTAGGTAAATGTTTGTGTGCCTTTTTTTTCCATACATACAATAGAATGTGCAAAAAAATATTTTTTCTAATGCTTCTGAATGTATATTGGTATAGAATGAGTTAGTGTTATTTTCACAGATCTTAATGAGTAGCAGTTGTATGGTTAGAAACACATATGTTGTCTAATCACATGAAAGCAAGCAAAGGTAAAATAAAACCAGGGCGGGAAAAAAAAATCCAATAAAATGCCTTGAAGTGTGTTTGGTGCTAGTCATTATGACAGTGTTTATGAATTAATTTGTGGTTTGAAATTAAACACTTCATCAACTTCCCTCATAAGTGCCTACTCAAAGCTCTCTTTAAATGATCTCCATGGTATTCACTGAGATGTTACTGTTTATTCACAAGGGAATATATATTTCACAAGGGAAAAGGGGAGTTCAAATGTCTTCTCTATTTTTCTTTGCTATAGATCATAAAGTATATGGGAGCAGACTCTTAGGAATTTGGGGGCATTGCACAGTGCCTAGTACATCAGTGCTAAACAATAACCTCTCTTTTTAATATTTTAGCCGAGCTGGGAGACTACAACCATTCAGAAAACTTGCCAGGCTACCTCTCAGACTATTCTTTCATCCCTAGCCAGCCTCAAGACTTTGAAAAAGAAATAGCAAAATTACATCAGCAGCACATGTAAGGATTTACAGCAGAAGATATTGACTGACTTTGTCAAATCCTGACTGCTGGTGCTGTGCTATTTTATAGAAAATGATGATTTGTCTTAAAGGTTTCTGGGTTTTGGGGGTTTTGTTGTTTGGTTTGTTGGTTTTGGTTTGGGTTTTTTGGTAGTTTTTAAGAGTATGCTTAATGTGATTTTTGTTACTGTTTTTTTTAGATTGTATGTATAAGTACTACTGATACTCTGTACAGATAAAATATCTATGACAGAATGATAGGGAAAATCAGTGAAAAAAAAGAACATGTTAAAGATACGCTGCAAGCAGTATTTCTGTGTGTACATAGGATGTTAACTTTGCAGGGTTTTAGGTCTTTCAGAATGCTCTGCATAAAAGCTTTGTTCAGTGGTGTTCTCACCAGTAAACACAGGAGTTACCTCAGAAGTGACAAAGTCCTTTTCTTCAGTATCTGCTCTTTCCTGTGTTCAAGTCTGTGACCTTTAACTAAAGAGGAAAAGGCGATGAAGCGATGAAACATACATTTTCCTTTTTTTTTTTTTTTTTTTTTCCCCAGTGTGTAACTTCACTGTAAAAGTTTCCTTGGTATTTTAGAACTTAATTGCTTTCTGTTACAATTAAATTTAACAAAATGTAAGCTATGTTTACAAAAGCATTTGCTTAATTGGGGCAGGTGGTTGGCTTTAGAAACTACCGAATGTTACATTACACTTCAGTCAGTAGCTTAGCAAATTCTGTTAGGTACAGTAAAGAAGTTAAAATGAATTAATGGTAATTTAAGCTTTACGTGTGAGCCTTGTAGAGAAATTGCTGCTATCAATACAAAACAAATGCAAAAGCAGTATCTGGATTTTAGAGCTCTACAGACATGTCAATTATGGTAGTGCCTTAGAAATAAACAGGTGTGCGTTTCCAAGCTGTGTCATGAGCACTTGACAAGACTTTGTCTGTGGAAGTGCAAGGCTTTTTGTGTTGAAATTTAAATGTGTTTATGGTGAGAAAGGAAATTCAGATTTCAGTGTGGGGGTAGAAGTAGTAAAGGAAAAGCAGATTTTGTTTGCATTCACCAGAGAGCCTGATACAGGGACTGTGTTAGAATGTTTCTGATTTAGCTTCTTTCTTGCAGAGGGCTGTCTCCTGCAGAAGCAGAGTTCAATTATCTCAATACAGCACGTACCTTAGAACTTTATGGAGTTGAATTGCACTATGCAAGGGTAAGTTTGGATAAACTAATCTTGTAGTGTAAAAAATGATTCCTCTGAGATTTATGGAAAAATAAATATTTATTTTTAGTGAACCTAAAAATAAATGCTGCTGCTTACAAAAAAAAGAAAAACCAAAACAATGATATTAATCTTACTAGTTGCCTAACTGCAATTTACCAACTTCAGTAGCCACTATTTCACTCTGGTTTCTTTGCTTAACTTTGGGCTTAGTTATACACCACACATGTTCACAGAATCACAGAATGTTAGAGGTTGGAAGGGAACTCCAGAGATCATCCAGTCCAACCCCCCTGCCAAAAGCAGGATTGCCTAGGGTAGTCCACACAGGAATGCATCCAGGCAGGTTTTGAAAGTCTCCAGAGGAGGAGGCTCCACAACCTGCCTTGGGCAGCCTGTTCCAGTGCTTCATTACCTTCACCGTAAAGAAGTTTCTTCTCCTGTTGAGGTGAAACTTCTATGTTGAAGTTTGTATCCATTCTTCCTTGTCTTATTACTGTGCACCACCAAAAAGAGCTTGGCCCCATCCACTTGACAACCACCCATCAGTTACTTATAGACATTGATCAGATCCCCTCAGCCCCAGGGCTCTCAGTCTCTCTTCACAGGGGAGATGCTCAAGTTCCCTAACCATCGTTGTGGCTTTCTGTTGGACTCTATCTAGCAGATCCCTGTCTCTCTTGAATTGGGGAACCCAAATCTGGACACAATACTCCAGGTGTGGTCTCACCAGGGCAGAGTAGAATGTTACTGATCTGAATGCCAGTCCACGTGGATACTGATGAATAAGAAAAATGTGCTTGTTGAATGTATTTTTTAAATTTAAGAATCTGTTAGCATTGAAAAATATTTAATTTGGTATCAACTGGAACCAAATTATAAATCATCATTACATAATATCACCTCTCAGTGTCAGGTGAATGTATTATAATTAGCTATAGTGTCAATTTTTATCTGGCAAAGCAAGTCGCTCGAGGTCTTGACTCCATCTTACTCTGTCAGTACAATGTTACCATTTCTGCAAAGCCCCTGAATGTAATTGTTTCTAGTAACTGAGACACCTTTGGCTTTAAATGTTCTTGCCCTGCTCCCTGAGGTTAGAGAAACTTGCTGCTGTCTGTATCCTGCTGTTGTGCAAAGATCTATAGCAAGTGTTTAATTAGAGTGCAAAGATATTTCAGAGAAAATGTGCTATTTAAACATGCTTATATTACTTGGTGTAGAATCTCTTCACTCTGAGATGGCAATTTACTTTCAGGTAGGAATAGAATTTGTTGGTTGCTTTTAGTGTAGCCAACATCAAGCCAGTCTGCAAGTGCTGGTGTTCATAATAAACTGCCAGAATCATACTCTATATTTTGTTATTACTTTGAAGTTGGCAGAAGACAGAAGATTTAACTTTACACCTTATCAGAGAATCTTAATTTAAGAATTCAGACTAAACATTCAAGCTTGTCCTGAATAGGAATTAATAATTTATTTCTTCCTTGTCTTATTAAAACACATTTCCTTCCATGTTAATTTGTTAATCTGCTTTACTATGATATTTTTATATTTAGAGATAAAATGAGAATGAATATGTATGAGGTTTTAAATATATTTGTTTCTTCAAGTAATTTTCTCTTTTCTTTTAAAGGATCAGAGTAACAATGAAATAATGATTGGAGTGATGTCAGGTGGAATACTAATTTTTAAGAACAGAGTACGGATTAACACCTTTCAGTGGTAAGGACAGCTGCTTAAGCTTGTGTTTTTGTTTGGTATTTCAGAACATCATTTTAGCACTACCAGTATCACATGTTTTGAAAAATACTGAAACTTAGTTGTAGCATATGCTATGGGTAATTTTATGATGGGTTTATGTCCTGTTCTGCATGCTGGGCTGTTAAATGATTATGGTGCAAAATAATTTATTTTTTTCTTGAGGGGTTTGTAAGCATACTTTATAGCCAGGAGCAGTGTTACGGTCTAGCTTCCAGTCTTTAAAGGCAGTCAAACTTAGAAATATTAACCTGGAGAGGTGCTCTTAACTGTTTTGTCACATATAACTTTATTGTGTAGAGCTAACTTTAATGTAGGTATGGCATTTGGAGGATAACTGTGGTGGAGCATTCAGGATGTTGTCACTTCTGCATCCATAGATAAACATTTGCATGATAAGGATTTATTGCAGATAATGCTGTCCTGTCTTTCTCCTCTTAAGTTTTTTAAGCTGTTTTTTAAACAATGTGTTGCCTTATTAAATATGTAACTAGTTATCAGTATTCTTAAGTTGGGATCCTGTTCTTATGTATGCATATAGGATAGAAAAAGATTCAAGAGAAATCCTGTTCTAGACTATAACTTCTATAGTGCTTTATATCATCGGTTACTTTGGTTTCCATTGTCTGCCTGGAATCCACTTTGACACTCAGTTTTAATTGGTTTATTACATATGTCATTGAGTGTGGTATACCAGTATTCTGAGGGGGTGAAGTCAGCCATAGCAGATTATCATAATAGACATTAGTTTACCAGGCACAAAACTTTTTCACTCTGTCTAGAAAAATGCTGAAATGTGTTAAATTTCCATTTGCTGCTGTTGTGTGTTCTTCGTCAGTGCAGCACTAGATTTTACTAAGTTGTTTGGTTTTTTGTTGTTTTGTGTGTTTTTTTTTTTTCCCTGGTCTGTCATCTTACTATATAACTAGATTAGAAGAACTACAATAATTGAAACTAGGAAATATTTTCTCTGAATTCCAACTGATAGTTTGAAATCCAGCAGAAAATTCTTGATTTATTTTTTACTTCATAGAAACTCGATTGTTCTCACTAAGTTACCTTTCAGAGAGTCAAGATATTAATCACAGTCTTGATCTCACCTGCAACCCAATAGACGTTCTGGTTTTCTGTGCTAAGCTTAGTTTTAAGTTTTGTTGTAGGATGGCACGTATTCTGTGGTTTACCCTTTTGGGAAACAGTGGGAATGGTGACATTTTCATAGATTTTTGGAGAGAAAGAAAAAACAAAGCTATGACACAAGTGTTATTCACAGCCAGATACCATTGAACCTGGTGAACATTTCACCCTGAATTATTCAAAGAAAAGTAAGCAAGCCTGAGGCAATTGCAGCACATGTTGATTTTCAGTCACTATGGTTATTTGGATAAATAAAACTGGATCTTGCAATCATAAGTCTGGAACTACTGTACTCATCAGTCAGATCTGCCTATGTTGTAGTGATGTTCTCTCAAGGATAGAGTTCATGTGGAAAGAGTTTGGAACTGTTAGAGTCATTTCTGGGTTAAGGTTGCTTTGTAAATGAAATGTTGTAATGATCAGATTTTGATTCAGGCTACTTCTACTGCTGTTATTTTGGGGGAAATAGTAATAGTAGAAATAGGGTTTATAAAACACACTGGCAAATTGCTGGCTATGTGCAGTATAAGTCACTATTTAAGCACTATTTCCCTGCTGAAAGCTAGAGGTTTCCATGAGTTCTGCTTCATATTGTTTGCATGCCAGGGGCACTGATCTGCATTCTTCGTATGGTTTTTGTATGGGTATAATTACCTAAAGAGTTATTCTTTGTATTCAACCATATCAGCTGACATCAAGGATATTAGTTTCTTCCTGTGAAAATGGTAGTACCAACATGATTGGTCCTTACAAAAAAGTCAGAAAGAATGACCCCCATGCCCTGCTTCATCCAATTACCAGCTTTATTTTGCTATGAGTAAAGTTCTGAAATGTCAATTCTCACAGTGTAGCTCGGTAGTATGCCTATTACCTTTCCTTTTTATCCATAATCATGCAGCTGCTCCAGTGACACCAGTACTAATACTTCTTTTCTTTTTGCTTTCATTTACTCTTGCTCTTGGGCAACTGAAGCTGTGTAATGTCTTCCTAGTCCTTTACTGCTACATTGAATATTTAGATAGCCCTTTTTCAGTACACCTGAGATGAATTTTGAGACAAGTGAGAGGATAGACATACATATTTGTAGGGAAGAATAATGCTTCAAGTGTATTGCTCAAGGAAGAATAAAGCAAAATATCTTTGCCCCCTCCCTCTTAATTTCATATTCTATCTAAATTGCATGTAGTGAACGTTATGATCATAGGAAGAAATGAAACAGGAGGGAGACAAGGCAGGAATAAAGCATAAAAAAGGAAACCACCTTTTATCCACTGTGTTCTAACTCGATCTTCCTGTATTATGAGTACTTCCTCTTTTCCCCGCACTGTGCTGCCAGACATAGAAACCTGTGAATCCAGGAAGTGGATCTTGCCCTTGAAGACCAAAAAAAGAGCATGGAGTACCTTTTAGCCTTTCCTTTATTACTAGATCACCTGTTCAGCAGTGGAAACACTTTTTTTTTAATTGATGACCCTTTTTTGATGCATGTAACTGTAATTTTTGTAATTGATGCATCCTTTCACATCCATTGCCAGCTGCAACTGCAGTTGCGCTTTGGATTTTCTATTTTATTCCTGAATGGCTAGGTAGTACTTCTGTGTTCCTCCTTGGTCATTTAATTCTGCTTCCATGTCCTGTACATTTTCTTTTGTCTTTAAGCACAGTAAGCAGTCCTGAGTTCATCCAAGTTGCCCTCCTCCTGTGCTGGCATGCTTACTAGCACAGGGTTGTTCTGCCTAGAGAAGATTGTATTTTATGATCAGCCACCTCTCCTCAGTCACTTCTAAAGGATTTTGTCTACCATAGCTCCGAGCAAGCTGGAGTTTTCTTCTCCTGAACTCCAGGGTGATGTATTCTGCATCCTTTCTCACTTCTGCACTTTGTCTTCATAATCTCATAGCTCCTGGAGCCAAGGTTATCTTTGACTACTAAATCTGGGCAATTCTTCCTTGCTTGTGAATTGTGCTACCAAGTTTATCTTCTATAGCTGACCAGTCCAGAACCTGTGTCAGAGAAGTCTGGGAAAAGATTTAAGTAAGCATATTTTAAAGGCTAATATTCAGACTCCCTTTATGCTATTGGAGACAGAAACTCTCTCAACAAATTTGGACATTCAAGTTAGGATCCTGCTCTGAATAATCCCCTGGAGAGAAATGCCTCCATCTGATTTAGTTATGATAATTTCTGTATATAGATATCTGTCTTAGGTGACTGTTAGTATTTTGCTTCTTGTTCTTCCTAGTCTAGAAGGTTTAGTTTATTCAACGAGATGATAAATATGCAAATGGTAATTCCAGTCACTATTCAAGTCCTTATATAATCTTCATAAATAAATCTAATCTTAAAAATAGTGCTACTGTCTTCACTGATGTGGATTTTTTGGGGGAATTGGGTTTGTTAATTATTTTGTTTGTGTGGGTTGTTTGGTTTTGGTTTTTTGTTTTGTTTTGTTTTTCTTCTTGTAGCTTTGCCAAGTCAATATAGTAACTTGAAGTACAGGGATCATCAGAGATGACAGTTGACATTAATAGTAAGGGTGCTCTGTGTAACAGGTTGATGGTAACCCCTGAGGAGTTTGCTGTGTAATTTCCCATAAGTTAACTGAGTGATCTAGGTTCTCTCTTGCTTTGACTTTTGTAACAGTTGTTAGAATAATTTCATTTGAAAAAAGGCCTCTAAGATCATCGAGCCCAACTGTCAACCCAATACCACCATGCAGTGAACCATGTCCCAAAGTGCCATGTGTACAAGGTTTTTGAACATTTCCAGGGATAGTGACTCCTGCACTTCCTTGGGCAGCCTGTTCCAATGCCTGACCACTCTTTCAGTACTGAAAAAGAAATTTTTCCTAATATCCAATCTAAACCTTTCCTGGCACAACTTGAGGTTGTTTTCTCTCATCCTATCACTTGTTACTTGTGCAAATCACAAGACTATCTCCCGCCTCACTACAACCTCCTTTCAGGTAGCCATAGAGGTCAATAAGGTCTTCTCTGAACCTCCTCTTCTCTGAATTAAGCAGTCCCAGTTCTCTCAGCTGCTCTGCATAGGACATGTTCTCCAGACCCTTCAGCAGCTTTGTCGCTATACTCCGGACACGCTCCAGCATCTCAGTGTGTTTCTTGTAGTGAGAGGCCCAAAACTGAGCACGGTATTTAAGGTGTGGCCTCACCAGTGCCAGGTACAGGGGCACAATCATTGTTCTACTTGTGCTTACCCCACTGTTACTGATACAGACCAGGATGCTGTTGGCCTCTATTGGCCGCCTGAGCACACTGATGGCTTATATTCATCCAGCTTTGTCTTTGTTCTTTGAGGTAGCATTTAAATTCAGTGTTCCACAGTTTGCAGTATCATCAGTTGTCCAAGTCATGGAGATCACTTTCTTGTTACAACAGAAACCTTGCTTTTATTCTTGACCAGAACAGTACTCCTATATATATGGCAAAGGATGTGCACTGTCCTAATACTGCATTTCTTTGAAAAGACATATAATTAGTTTGTGATGAGTTGTCTTTTGCCATTTAGCATAACTAGCATTGCAGTGACCATACAAAGTTCTTTGGAATTTTTCCCTGTCATGTGATACATTGTTGTTTTTTCCTCCTAATAGTGTAATGATTTTTTTTGATGGCAAGTCCTTACATCTGTGCTTATATCCTGTCTTAGTCATTTTATTGAAACAAGTTCTGGGTATATTTAAAGACATGTAGGAACATAGAAATCTTTCAGGAATCTGATGAAGTTCAAAACATTTTTTCATGTTCTGAAAGCAGTCTCAGAAAAGAGAAGATCTGGTTGGAATGAGCAGTGGATAGAATAGCTCTTGGAACTGTGAAAAGATACTTAAATTAGCAACTGCCTTGGGTTTAGGATGGAAACAAGTAAATTTGATAGATAAATATATGGCTCATAAATTTCCAATTATACAAGTTATTTCATGGAAATGAAATTATATCTGTTCTCTTCATAAAGTATTTTCTAGTATGTGTTTCTAAGGCCTTAACCATGATTCAGCATGTGAAGTGTTTCAATATTGTAATTTTATTTTTCATTTAGGTTGAAGATTGTAAAAATTTCTTTTAAGTGCAAACAGTTTTTTATTCAACTTAGAAAAGAATTGGTGAGTACTGTCTTAAATTTCATCTCAAAAAATAAGAGCAATGCAATTTGTCCATACTGCAAATCTGCCTGATATTATCTTGATTCTTGCCTTTATCTGCAATCACAAGATCAGTTTCATAAGCATTCTGACTATTTCAATTCTCTAATAGGCCATTATAGTGCTTTATATGATTATTTTTTCATTTTATTTTTCATTTTATTTTTCATTTTAAATATGCTTAGCTTTTCCTATGCAGGAAATGTAACTTGCTTAAATGAGAAAAACTGTGAAAAGGTTGAAAGTAAATCAAAATTAAATTCAAGTTACACAAGAAACCAAATGAAAATTTAAGGTAATGCTTAATGCTGCTTCAGTTGTATGTATACTTGTAAGTAAATGTTTGATTAAAACATGCTGATGTGTATTACTCAGATTTAGTAACAATACTAGTTGGTCTTAATACTTGTATATCAACACAGGAGATAAGAATATCTTTGCAGTTTTAAATTATGTACAATAATTTCTTATGGCTGCTTCTAAATTTGTTGGGGAAAAAGTTGACGTTTTCTGTGAAGAATGTTTCACTGCTTGTGATTTGTGTTTGCTACCCTGTGAAGCACAACAGGGCCACTGCTTGTTTAATAAGCAAGAAATGGATTGTTCCATGCCTCTAAGAGATTAGTCGTAACCCATCACAGGCATATCACTGGGGAAAGATGGAGGAATAAATTAAAAATATGACTATGTGATTAACTATCAGATTAGTTAAAAGGTTTTGTGAAGTTCTTACAGCTGAAAGACTTTGGCCTAAAATGTAGAGTTTGTGACTAGGTAAAGATGGATTCTAGGCAGAAGTGCATCCTGAGTACTATAGGACTACTGCAGATTTAGAGGATTTAAAAGTGGACTTGGGAGAGAAATTATCTTCATCGTGGTGGTGGGTTGTTTTGTTTTGTTTTGTTTTGTTTTGTTTGTTTGTTTGTTTGGTTGGTTGGTTGGTGTTATTCTTGTTTTGGTGGGGGTGTTTGTGTGGTGGGTTGTTTTTTTTTTTAGTTTTGGGGTTGGTTTTGGTGCTTTTTTTGTTTAATTGGGCTAGATATGATTTTAAGGAGCCTTAAACAGCTATTTTTCAAATAGCGCTACTGAGTGTTGAGAGCTTTTAATTGCAACTGTCATCGAAAATGCAAGTGCCTTATCTTTTAATCAGCCATTAAATTTATTCCTTGTCTTGGAATTGCTTAGAGGCATCAGCATCAGTAAAGAATTATTTGCCTAGAGTTAATAGATTATATCTGTGTTTAAATAAGTCACTTGAAGTCAGATGAGGCATTGTAATGTCAAAGTCATCTTCCACTGGTAGTGTAATATAATGTTGAATCAAAGCTGGTGTGTATTCTGACAATTGCATAGCTGGAGCACCCATTTACTGGAGTAGTTTCCCCCCCCCCCCCCCATTGTTTCTTTATGATTTTGTTTAGTGAAAAGAATGTTGTATGTATGACTTCTTCATCTGACATTAGAAGCCCTCTGAACCATAATTTCCATGGCTGCTTTTTTTTTCCCCACAATATTTTTGATTATCCTGCCTGTTCCATGTGCTGCTTTCCTTACATGCTTTGAAGTTTGAGAATAAATCAATAGTTTCATTTTTCTATCATGTTTCCCTAAGCTTCTCCTTTAGTTACTTGCATCCTTGGCTGTGGTAATGTCAATAGTCAACTCTTAATACTGTCCATCTGGGCTTGCAGCCCAGAATCATCAGCAAAGATGATTTTCAAGTGCCCAGCTTATGTTTCATACCTATCCATACAAGTGCCTAGAACTGGGAAGGATGGATAGGAAAAGGATGGGTGCGTTTAAGAGCTAGTATCTTATACTCTGCCTTAAAGATTTATTCCTAGCTTTAATTGTGGTGAAGGGTAGGGTCTGACAATCACTTCTCTCTGTGCTGCAATGAGAGCCTTAGAAGCTATGAATAGATCTATTGTTAGGGTACCTTTAAAGCTCTAACACACCAAGTTCCTGTGAAAGTGCTGTTTCGCATTACAATTAAGCTGATCTAGCAGCAGCTCCTTATCATGTGATACGGGCTCCTCCTTCATGCTTCATGCCTGATCTAGTGATCAGATGGTAGCATGAGAATCAGATCAGCTCATTCTCCGGAATACAAACTAGGAAACAGAAGGTTGGGTTCCTCCCCGCCCCCCCAGCCTATAATTATAATGCTCTGGCTGACATGAAAATGCATGATCATCAGCTCATACAACTTCCCAAACTCTCTTTTCCAACAGTATAAAAGGTTAACAAATGATTAAAATTTGCTACATTGTGAGAACTTTTTATTGGAATCTAAAATCTTACCTAGTTTGTCCTTTACTGTATCCACATGAGGCAGCTCATAAATTTACATAGTTGCTCTTTTGCTGAATAGTAATGTGTCTTGTTTATATTATTGTACATTTGCTTTGTTAATAAAGCCTTTTGCAACTGTATTGCATATCATTTCATCAATAAATGCTCAGAATTTGCTGTTACCTTTTTAATCCATTTTGTTCTTTATCCTGAATTCATCACATGGCTGAAAATAGTGTCAACTGTTAGTTAAAATGATTTCCCAAATACAACACTGAGAGAAGAGTTGCAGGTCTATGCCCCAGTATATCAGATTATCTAAAGATGAGCAGGCCAGCAAAAGCTTGAGTTAGAAAAGGAAGTTTACTGCCAAGTGAAAACAGTTAAGGTGTGCTAAATGTTTTGGATTTAGTATTGTGAAGACAGCCCAAGTGCTAAAGATATTTCTGATGTAATCAAGCTCCCTCAACAGGCAGAATAGCTTAGCTTCTTCTGCAATTATGCTTCTTTCTTTTACAAGGAACCTAATTAATTAATCATATAGAAGTAGGCACATCAGTTGCTCTTGATCTCATTACCTGTTCATAATCTCTAACTGGCATCTGTGAATGACAGTTCCTTGCCTTAACTGTAGTAACCTTGAAACAGGGAGACATGTTGCCTTTGAGTTCTCAAAGCACATGCTTTTTAATGTCGTTTGGGTCCTACATTTTCAGACCATCTAGACTTATTCCAGTGTCACTAAACACACTGTTTCTTTGAGCAGGCTCATTTTCAAAATAAATAAATTCCTTTAATGAAAATTCAGAGGTGTTTTTAAAGGGCTTATAATACACAGAGCTCTTGTAAAATTGGAGAGCCACTTCAAAAAGCACAGCTGAAAAAAAACACCCTACATACCCCTAAACAAACAAACAAAAACCCCCAAAAAAGAAACCCAAAGCTAGCAGTGTTTATCTTAATTTCAAAAGTAGTTTGGAATATTTATTTTTTTTTGCCTGAAATAATTTTTTCTTCTTTTTAGCATGAATCTAGAGAAACTTTACTGGGCTTCAATATGGTGAATTACCGGGCGTGTAAGAATTTGTGGAAAGCCTGTGTTGAACATCACACATTCTTCCGTTTGGACAGACCGCTCCCCCCTCAGAAGAATTTTTTTGCACATTATTTCACTCTGGGTTCCAAGTTCCGGTACTGGTAAGTGGTGATTTGAAATATATGGGAAAGAACGCAAGGAAACAGGCAACTGTTCAATAAACGTAGGGAAACTGTTAGAGTCTATATTAAAGGCTGCCGTAAGTCAAGTAGCTTTTGAATCCTGTAACTATTCCCCTCCCCTGTTGACCGAAGTTTCAGATGTTGTCAGTAATTTTCTAGGATATCTTGGAAAGAGAATTAGTACTAGTTGTAGGCTGAGGGAGCTGGGGTTGCTTAGCCTGGAGAGGAGGAGACTGAGGGGTGACCTTATTGTTCTCTACAACTACCTGAAGGGAGGTTGTAGCCAGGCAGAGGTTGGCCTCTTCTCCCAGGCATCCAGCACCAGAACAAGAGGACACAGTCTCAGGCTGCGCCAGGGCAGGTTTAGGCTGGATGTTAGGAAGAAGTTCTACACGGAGAGAGTGATTGCCCATTGGAATCGACTACCCGTGGAGGTGGTGGAGTCACCTTCATTGGAGGTGTTCAGGAGAAGACTTGATGGGGTGCTTGGCTGTATGGTCTAGTTGTTGGGTGGGTTGGATTGTTTGATGGGTTGGACGCGATGATCTTGAAGGTCTCTTCCAACCTGGTGTATTGTATTGTATTGTAGTAGTCATTATTGAGCTGGTACTCTGAGATTGTCTTACAGTCTGCATCTCTATCTTAAACATATTGTCTCAGAACTTCAAAGTCTTTGGCCCGTATTTCAGAAAACTGATGGATCTCTGATCTTATGTGAAGCAGCAGTGATGAAACAGACCTGAGTAAAGATCAAACAGAAATCAATGAAAAGAAGCTTGTACAAGTAAAGCTAACTTAAGCTAGGTGCATACAAATAGGCAACTAGGTGAAGACAAAGAGAAATCCATGTTCTTCATTATGACCAGAAGTATAGAAAGTAAGGATGAAATTAAGTCTATAACTGCTAAGGATGAACTTGACATAATAGACAAAAAAGCTTGGACGTGCAAAAAATGACTATGGAATAACTATAATTCCTGAGTATAATTTCTGTTCTAATGATGGAGTGGGTGGTGTTGGTTTTTAAAGTGTTTTATGCTTCTTATTAAAAAAAAAAGGCTCATTTGAGTAACTGAGTTAACTGTTTCTGCGAGTCATGCAGAATTCTCATGATTTAAATCATGCCTGGAATAGAGAATAATGGAGCTACTGCTAATCATCTGTCTAGAATGGCAACAGTGCCTGTGACGTACAGAGAGAGATGATGAAAAGCTGGAAAACACAATAACAGACTATTTCTGTTACACTTGTGAATTGCACAAATGTATAAAGAGGAAAGTAATTCAGTGGCTAAATTTTTATACCATCTGCGTTTTTTGACCAGCATTCTCAGCACCATTGGATAAATGACATTTTGTGATCCTGAACAGTGTTTGAGACTTGGTTCATTGAAGCTGTAGTGATTTTGGGGGAACTTTTTCATTTCTGTAAAGATTTTGAGTTTGAATTATCATGGTTACTATTACAGAATAGCAGTGCAATGATTTAACTTTACATGGATGTGAAATGAAAAGGGAAATTGTCTAAAAATGAAGGAGGTCATTAAAGTTAATGAAGCAGCCATAAGGCTAGGATTTCTGCAAGTTGTTGGAGAGACTGTTTTGCAGTAGCATAATAGTAATGTGTCACACAAGGGCAGGTGAAGGGCACAGGGTTTGTTTAATCTGGTAAAGGGAAGCTAAGAGGGTATTTAGTAGCAAGCATAATGCTACCTCAAGGACAGTTTCAGAAAGGATGGATCCAAACTTGTACCAGTAATGGTATGTGATAGAACAAGGGTTACCAACCACAGATTTCACGTTGAAGATTCTAGCTGGACTTTAGGAAATGTTTGTTTTGGGGTTGTTTTGTTTCAATTTTCTAGGAGGATAGTGCATCAGTGGAATGTGTTACACTAAGGGGAGGTTGTGGGATCTCTCTGAGTGGAGGCTTTCAAAATTTGGCTAGAAAATGCCTTGGCCGGACATGACCTAGTGTTAGCAGGAGATTGGACTAGAGACTTGAAGGTAACATTTCTATGAATGAACTAATGAAATGCTAAACTGCCAGGCCTGGACAGAGGTATCTCCAGTTCTGAAAGAAATCAGAGACATGGAATTGATGAACTCTTAAATCTGTTTTTCTATTGGACTAAAAAATTCTAATGCAGCAAATTTTAAAGCAATTTAAAAAAAAAAACCAAAACAAAAAACCCAACAGTTTCCAGGAGAGGTGAGAAAATCTGACTTCTGTGCACTGTCCTTGGATTTTCAAATTGGTTCTAATGGTATTTCTCACCAAATACTCATTAAACTGCCAGAACATTGAGTTTTATTTAAGAACTGTTTTAACCAGATGGAAAACAAGTATGTCCTTTCTTTGTGATGAATGGAAGATACCACTGAAGTACTACAGGTTTTTGTAGTAAAAACTGGAGTTGACTAGAAAGTTTTGGTGGTATGTCACAATTAGGAGTGAGTAGGCAGTGAAATGGTAGATCAAAGTTCAGCATCTAAACATGCAAAATAATCTGTACCAGGAGAGAAAAGAGGAGGAGCATCAATTATAAGAAAGCTAATTGCTGTCGTGGAGCTTTGTAGTTCTCTAAAAACTTTCATTTACTAGTAGCAATTAGAGAAAGGGAAATACAATGATAGAATTATTGGAAGGGAATAGAGGAAAATAGAGATGGTTTGTTGCTTGTTGGAATGAAAAATTTGTAACTCCAGGAAGTTAGCAGACAGCAAATTTGAAAAGAGATCTCTTAGAATCACAGCATGGCAGAGGTTGGAAGGCAGCTCTGAACATTTGTCTAGTCTAGTGCCCTGTTCAAACAGGGATCACTGTAGCAGGTTGCCTAGAACTGTGTTCAGCCAGGTTTTGAATGTGTCCAGGGATGGAGACTCCACACCATTTCTGAGCTACCTGATCAAGTGTTTTACCATCTTCACAGTAAAAAAGTTGTGAATTTGGTTGGTGGGGGGTTTTGCTGAGTGGTTTTGTTGTTTGGGTCTCCCCCACCCCCGTTTAAGTAGGATATCTTGTGTTTTAATTTGTGACCCTTTACATCTTGCCCTGTGTCTGGGCTCCCTTGAAAAGAGTCTGGCTTCAGTCCCCCTTCAGGCATTTACATGTACTCATTTATCCCTCTGTGCCTCCCTGAGGCTCAGCAGCCCCAGCTGTCTCAGCCTCTACTCATACATCAAATGCTTCAGACCCTTGGTTTTCCCTTTGTGGCCCTTTGCTTGATTTGAGACACCCCAGAACTCAACAACATTGCAGATGTGGTCTCAGCAGTATTGAGTAAACCTGCTTCCCAGCCTATGCAGGAGGTTGTTCCCCATCAGCTGCCAGTTTGTACGTTTCTCTTCTGTTCATGAGATCCCAGCTGGCCCATTTCTCCACCCTTTACTACTCCAGCCTTTACTTATCCAATAGTTCTGTTGTATGAATGTGAAAATAGTGAATTATTCTTTGCTTCTGCAATGTAAATGTTCTTCTAAGGAACAGGAAAGAACAGTTTTGAGTATCAATATGCTTGTAGAACATGAATCCTCTAACTGCATTGTAATATGAAGTTGTAAGTGGCGAATTGTAGAATAATTTAGATTGGAAAAGACCTTCAAGGTTGAGTCCAACCATGAATCCTACTCCACCAAGTCCACCATTAAGCTATATCCCTAAGGGCCCCATCTACATGTCTTTTGAACACCACCAGGGATGGTGACTCCAGCACTTTCCTGGGCAGTCTGTTCCAATGCCTGACAACCCTTTCAGTGAAAATACATTTTCTCTAATGTGCAGCATAAACATTCCCTGGTGCAGCTTGAGGACATTCCCTCTTGTTCTGTCACTAGTTACATGGGAGAAGTGACCAACAACCACCTGCAAGTGGGAGTTTTGATGGTATCTTGCCACCAATTTTAAAATGCTGATAGAACTTTAAAAAATTAGAATAGAAATTATAAAATATAAATTACTTTTGATTTGATACAAGGCATCTGGTCTTACAAGAAAAGCAGGTTTCAGGTTCTAATCTTAGTTTTGACAAACTTGAAGAATACAATCTTGATGTGCTTACCTAAGTTTTTGATGATATTTTGTCAAACTAAGTAGCAACTAAGTTATTAGAAATGCTGGAGATAGTTTAGCAGGCATATGGAGGAGATGCTGTAACTTTGAATTGTGGCTATGACAGAAAAGATTATGTCATTAAGCATTATCCAAGCAGAAGTTTATTACTACTTTGAATTAGAAGAAAATAAAAGAGAACAGAAAACTTTATGCCTTAAATTTTTAATTGGTTTTGTTGCAATTAGACTCTAGTGGGAAAGAAGTCCAACCCTTACCCAAATGATATCTAAAGTTACACTGAACTGAAGCTAGCATAATTGTTTGAGCATGACTGGAAATAAAACCGAGGATTTTTATTTTTTGTTTTTGAATGGTTCATTTAAGCAAGAAAATGTGATCCTAAGTTTGTTGCAATTAGTGGTTTGGTTTTGTTTTCCAGTGGGAGAACAGAGGTCCAGTCTGTGCAGTATGGTAAAGAAAGAGCAAACAAAGACAGGGTGTTTGCAAGGTAAGCAATTTACATTTGTACAGAATCAGCTAAGTCTTCTGTTTGTATCTTTTAGGATGTTAAGGGATCATTGTTTTCTGCTTGCAAAAATGTGGAATAAAGTGCAACTCTAACAGGCTATTGTTGGTAGCTTGATGTAACCATACAAAGCGGTTGAATTTTGATGAGGGAGAGTGTCTCTTTGGGACAGCCAGAAATGAAATGATGAAAAAGGTAGTAAGAATGCTCTTCAATATTCCACCCCCCCACACTTTAGATTTTTTCAAAATTGAGAATTGCCTTCCATTTTTTTTTTTTTTTTTTTTTTACATTTACTGGCCTTTTTGTGCTGTCTTTATTGCAAAGAATAGGCTCTGTATTCCATTAAAATATTGAGTTATTTGGTATGTTTTATTTCTAAGAACACCCTACAACTGTACACACGTTTGCCTTAGACTAAGGTACTGTGAATGTCTGACTTGGTGAGAAGAGTTTTATCATTATAATCCCAGTGAGGTATTCTACTTTGAAAACTTTGGAAACGAGCTGCTCCTGAGGATTTTGTCACAGATTATTTGGCTAATTGTAGAATTTATTGCTTGTGTTTCCTGAGGGATTTGGTGATTACAAGGAAACTGAAGACACAGATTTAGTTCTTAATTCAGAAATGATGATACAGGATTTAAAACTGCTGCTGCATCTGCTTGGCAGTCTTCTGTGGTTGTTAGTAGAAAGAATCATTATGAGGGGGGAGCATGCTCTGTGCTTTTTTTACACTTACTGGGATGAGGAATATCTCTTAACACAGTTGTCCCTTGAGGAACTCTGGAGTTCAAATCTTTCCTCACAGATTTCTAATAAGACAAGAAACCTTTCTCAGATACCTGCAAATGCTGTTTTTCAGAGCAGTGGTGAATTCTGTCTTGGATTTCTTGCCTCCCCTTCTTTCCTTCTGTGCAATAAAATATAATTTGATCTGGGCACACCATAAATACCCAGCTCTATTAGAACGATCTGAGGGCAGAAGTACTGTGACATGTTTGTTAACAGATTTTTCTAAGACCAATTTGGGGTTTGTGTTGCAGAGGTATTTTTTTTAAACTCTAATTCACTTGGGAATCTGGTTAGTTTTCACTTGAGGCAACTTTTCTAGTACACTGTAGACTCAGCACCATGACAACTGTGCTTTAATTATTTCAATAACTGTTTTGAATTAGATTAAAAAACGCTTTTTTTGTTGCACTCTGAAACTGGCAATTACCCACAAGAAAGAAGGGTGAAGGAGAGGTGATAGTTTTGAGACATATATTTGCCATTTTAGAAACTGTTACTCAGTAGATGGCACTCTTCTCTTCAAGTCAAAACTGAACAAGTAGTGCTAAGGTCACTCGTATTTGTGATACATACTCTGGATAAAATTGTAAGCGATGACTAGAATTTGTCAGTTTTTTTCAAGTCTTTTCAGCTTTTAAAAGTTAATAAAATACTTGTGTGTCCTGTCTTCCGGTAATTTTATTTTCCACTGTAACTTTTAGATGGAATGCAGCATTCATCCTCACCTTTTGAGTTTTTTTGTAATGTTGATGACTGATAAATGTTTGAGGTATAAATGTGTACATCAGTGAGCTGAAAGCAATGGCATGTTGTAACAAATACACCTCAAAAGGCTTTTAGTAGATTATATGTTTCTGTCTTCCCCATCACAGTACACAATTAAAGCATTTTCAATTTTAAAGGCTTGCTGTATATTCAGTGATGAAAAAATTTGAAGTGTAAGACATTTCTAGAACACTGTGTGGTTCAAGAAGCTTAATCTAAGAACACTATCTTTTATTCCTTAATTCCTTGTCTTCTGTGCATTTACATTTCAAGTTGTAATACTGAATAAATATTAGCCCTTTTGAATTCAGAGGATATATTTTACTTTTTAAGGTTTTACAGGTATAATGTGTTTTGTTCCTGGAACCTGCCTTTCTTTCTCATTGTGTCTTCATAAAACAAAATCATCACGTTGTTGGACCAGCTTTTAAGCTGTAAAGCAGTGGATTTGTTTCAGTTGCTTTTGAAAGTTCTGCTTGGTTGCTCTTTGCTGTGAAACCAGAAGCATGCTAGCAACTACAATCAGGTGCTGCTTGAGAATTAAGCACTATCGCTTTTAGTACCACATCAGAAGATTAATTGACCTTTATTCAAGGTCAATTAAAAAAAAACCACCCAACAGATTTTTTTCTATAGTTATCCAGATTTAGATTCTATTTTCACATCAATATCTGGCTAGAAACTGCCTTACTTGGTCCAATACTGTCTAAGCAAACCTTTGAATCATTTCATCGTAAGGAAATAACATCACTGATACACTGAGATGTTGTTTGAGTGATCTGTGTGTTCTAAGTTGGGAAATGGTGATGGCTGCAAGTAAGGCTCATCTAGTCTTCGCACACTGAGTGGAATGCAAATACAGAGCACATGACATTGGACCTAAACTTTCTTAGCAGCCATTTGAATAAAACACGCAGCCTGCAATTAGCAGGCTCAGTTGTTTGTCCTGAGAATTCTACTTCAAAATTGATGAAGTAGTATTTATGGATTTCCACCCCCGCCCAAAATCATAAGACCATTTAAAATTCCATTTTCTTAAAATGGAATCTATGACTTTGAAGGAGATAGTCTGTAATAAATTTGATGTGTTTTGTAGGTGGTGTTTTCTTAAGCTTCATGCAGCACTAACTTCAGGATTTAGAAGACTTGCTGCAGTTGTTGAGGGTTGTTGTTTTTTTTTTAAATCTTTATTACAGATATTTTCTTGGTCTCATTTCTGGCAGAATATTGGCAGTCCAAGAAAACCCATAAGAATTCCCATAAGCATAACAAAAGTGAAAGTAGATAATAAAAGTGAAAAAATGTCAATCAAGTTATGAATTGAGAAATTTATTATTTTTTTAAAGAATACTCCTCTTAGAGTTCTTCCAAACTACTGTAATTCTGTTCAGTTCTCAGGATGTGGACTGGAGCCAAGAGAAGGTAGTTTATGTATGATTGTGTGTATCTCTATCATTTGTATTTGCAGAGTCCCTAATGTTAAGCTGCAGACTCTGTTAACAAAAATTCAGTCTTGCTTCAACCATGTGTTTATTGAGGTTAATTAATTCCTCAGTTGCTTTAAACAGCATCTGTCATTTGTGGTGTATCTGCAGATTTGTGTACAGTTTCAGTCTCTTGGTCAGAAGCAGTAGTCATGAGTTTTTCTGAGAAACGCATTCCCTGTACTCCTTGCTGAAATACAAAGCAAGGCCGTAGCTCCAGGTTATGTTTCTTCTGGGGACAAAGTTATTTGAAAGATTCCCACCTGTATTCCTGAACAATACCCTCTTTATTTCCCAGCTCCTGTGGGAGTTCAGGACTTCAACTGAGACAAACAAAAAAAATCCTGTCTTTGAAAGCTGTTGTGTACTGTAACTGAGCTAATGTAATTTTCCATGATTTATTTTAGTGGTGTTATGTAATAATATCCCTGCTACTCTCTATTTTCTTTTTATTTCCTTTTTTTAAAATTATTATTCTTTTTTTCCTTTGTGTTTTTTTTTTGGGGGAGAGGAGGGTTGTGTGGGTTTTGTCCTTTTCCCCCTTCTTTAAAAACATCGACATAGTATCACAGATTGTAAGATGGCTCTTGATTTCCGGGAGGCAGGTAAAGTTTATGATCTCTGTCCTTACTCAGATAGGATTTCTTTGTAGGAATGACTGCAGATACACCAAAAAATTCAATGGGAAAATAATTTGCTTTGTTAACTAGGAATGCCCTGTGCTAGGGTGCACTAAAAGCATCCATACTGAGCAGACAAACACAGAATTTAGAATTTCAAAGTTTATCAAAGCATTTTAAAAGGTTTTTTTACAGCTTACTCTCTGTATCCTCATCTGCACTCTGGCATGAGAAATTTATGTGAATATTGTAAGGAATTAGTGATGTAACAGAAATTTACAGAATGTTTCACAACGTATCTTAGAAGTTAATAAAAAGTTAACTTTGTGTTAGGTTTAGAAGTGTTGACAGGAGAACTGGTATCAAAAAGCCGCAACACAGAGAAGTTTGGTGCTTCAGTGTGGTAATTTTTTCTTTGAAATTTCTGCAAAGACAGGAAATGGAGGCAACAAACAGGAGTGGGTGGGACTCTGAGGTTAGAACTGTTAATAAAATAATTGAAACGAACCTTTGCTGATAAACACTGCAGCTGTTTGTCATAGTAGCAAGTTATTATTTCTGAGAGATCAGACCCTCTCCACAGTAAAAGGTGAGTTTTCTTCACGTTGGATTTTTTGATAGGGAAGAAAGTGATGCCTCTCACTTTAAGGCTGTGATAATTTGTTGCATAGATTGCAGAAGTTTTCAATTATGTAGTTACAAACTATGATTTAAGATACAGTGTGGTGGCTTTTTTTACTGAAGCACTCCCATTTATTTTTTGGGAAAAATAATGGTTTTTGTAAGAGGCTTTTGTAGGTCTCTTGCAGTTTAATTTCTTTTATACAGGGAAGGACAGTGCCAACTGTTACTGCACATTTCAAAACAAAACCACCACTAAACACCAAAACATCAACTTTCCCATAGTGTACTTGCTGCTTCTTTTTTACTGAAGGTAAAGAAGGTTCAATAGCTGCCTTTACGTGTCTGTCAGAAAATACTGTATCTGCCCTCCTGTGCTAACCTAAATTAGCATAGCAGTTACTATGTTCTTCTGCATTCTTTCCTCAGCCTGGTCTTTGGTTACTAGAATCAGCCTCTTAGCAGATCTGGCTCTTGGTGCTAATCCTCTGGCTGCAAGTGTGTTGTCATCAAAGTTTAGCTAATGATAGCTTTGATCAATAAAGGAATAATAAATTGAAGACATCAGACATGCATTTCAGTTCTACTAGTTTCTTGTTATTTTGTGTACTTGGAACTGCTTAAATTTGTTGCATTTGTGAAGAAACATGGAAGTGGTTTGAGTTGCTCACATTTGAAGCAAATTAGAGAAATTGAAATGTTGGTTTAATTGACATATCAAGCTAATTATTTTTTAATCAAATTAATACCATTTAGAATAAATGCTAAGAAATGGGGGTTTTTTTTCCCCTCAGGAATTAAATAATTGATATTTTCCCTGTTTTGAAATATCAATATACTACTAGATTTTTTTTTTTAATTATTATTTCCCAAGTGGATTAAGACCTGAAACACTGGTATTTACACCAGCTCACCTTACATAACTGTCTGAAATTTGTCAGCTGTTGTTCAGTAAGTCTTCAGAGCAGCAACAGCACCGTGCAGTACATGTTCAGAACTGCTTGGAGATGTAAAAGAAAAAGACACCCTCATGTACAGATCATCACTCCTTTAGTATCAAACACTATGACTAAGATGTATTTCTGCATGTGAAGGCAGATGATTTAATATGACACTTGTTTGGTTGTTGTTGTACACTTGTGTCTTAACTTTAGCAAGGAGCAAAAATGTTTTCATTTTCAGAATGATGTAATCTGTGGGCAGTTCCTTAATTTTTCAGAGTTCCGTCTTTTTGGACTTAACACTTTCAGTAAATCAGTAAGTTGATAATGATAGGAAGAGAATAAACAACAAATAGCATGTGTGCCAAGGACAGCAAAGGCAGAAGTTATTCTATGACATTGCTGTATGGAGCTGGAGGAAAAAATAGGGGTAGTGTGCTGATACAGTATGTTGCAATTTCATTGCTCAACCTGGAGGATAGAGAATAGTGGTAGAATATAAAAGCTAATGAGAATAAAATGGTCATGGCACAAGACTGGTGAAATTCAGGCATTACTGGAACTAGACACCTGAGTAATGATCAAGGGGAAGTTTGAACAATATATCACACCATCAAAGTAGAAGTTAAAACCCAGGGACACAAAACACAGAGCACGTATATTTAAGGATTGTTTAAAAGAATTTTTGTTGTTGGCTAAAGAATTTTCAACTGAAAACAATGAAGAGCAGAAATCTGGGTGTGCTCAGTTGTAGAATGACTGAACCCTTCTGTGTGCTGCTAAGAAAAAAGCAACCACAATTCTTAAATGATTCATTTGACAACATCCAGTATAAAAGGTAAATATACTATTTCATGAAACATTGGAGGTATGGTCTTACTTGTCCTTAGGAAATAGGTGGAAGAAACAGACAAAGGGGAGTGTAGGTATGTCAGGATGAGTGAAAAATGAGAAGGAAATGTTTCTTCAATATCAAGAAAGAGTAACTAGTAGAAAACACATTTCCTTCTTTATAAGAATGCTGGTGATAACCTTTAAATTGAAGGATGTTTCTAGTACAAAGCCAAGCCAAGTTTAGTTACCCACAAATAAGTTTGAATAGAATGATTGCATCTGCCTCACAGGTGACAGAATATGTTCTGGAAGAAAGCATGTCACCTTAGTGGAAATTCCTGATGAGTAAAAATGTAAGCAGCTCTATTGCCTATTGATGGTCACCCCACTTTCAATCCTTCGGAGTCTTTGGGACATTTTTTGGACTGGTGTTTCACAGAATCACAGTACGGTAGAGGTTGAAAGGGACTTCAGGAGATCATCTGTTCCAACCCCTGGTAAAGCAGGTTCACCTAGATGAGTTTGTACAGGAAGGTGCCTCAGCAAATTTTGAAAGTCCAGAGAAGGAGGTGCCACAATCTTGCTGGGCAATAAGTTCCAGTGCTCAGTCACCCTCCAAGAAATTTTCTCTTCTGCTTTGTTGGAACGTGGAGTGTTCTAGTTTATTACTGCTGCCTCTTGTCCTATGACTAGGCTCCACTGAAAAGAGACTTGCCCCATTCTCCTGACATACACCTTGTAGAAATTTACAAATATTGGTAAGATCCCCTCTTAGTCCTCACTTCTCCAGGCTAAATGGCCTGAGTTTCATAGCTTTCTCTGTAAGAGGGATGCTTTATCCCCTAATCATCTTTGTAGCCCTTCACTGGACGGTCTCCAGTTTTGTCTCTTAAATCAGAGACCCCAGGTCTGAACACAGTAGTCCACAGCATCAAAGCAGTTTCCACTGCTTAATTTTTTCCTGAGATAGCAGAGTAGTTGTGTTTCTTAGAGGGTTTTTTGTTTGTTGGGTTTTTTTTTCCCCTCTTTCCCTCGCTAACTATTCTATAGAAGTTAGATTCTTTATGAGGCATTAGAAATGTCTAATGAAGTTTAGTGGGTTCCTCTTTCATCTTGTCTGTCTCTCTCCAAGCCAACAATATTTCTCAGCTGTGTTTCATTGATTTTCTTGTACAATATATTGAGAAAATGTAGAACTGCCTATTTAAATATAGTTTTGCATTATTACGTTTCCTTTCATGCATATAATTTGTTTCCCCATGATAGCATGCACACACAGTTTCATTGTGGTGAATTTTGTATAATTTTGTTCTTACCTCATACAAATTTTGGTTAGTCATTTTACTTTCTTCTTCTTAGATCCCCCAGCAAACCCTTGGCACGTAAAGTAATGAGTGGGATGGACTGGGAAGTAGTGAGTAGGAACTCGCTGTCTGATGATAGGTTGGAAACACAGAGCCTACCATCGCGGTCTCCACCTGGGACACCAAATCAGTAAGTAGCATCAAATTTCTCCTTAGAAGTGGCTGTCTATCTCTGATGTGAGTGACCTACACATGTAATAATAGGATTAATGCATTATGAAGGCAAGTAACTTCACGAGTTAGGTGCTGAGTCATTCTCTGGAACATTTAGCTCCAAATAAGAGAAACTGTTTAGGGGTAAATTTTAGGTGCTTCTCACTTGACCTATAAAAAGTGCAAGATAGAGATTGTAGTACCCTGAATTTGAGAGCTTGAATTTTCTGAAGCATTTAAAACTAAATTATTCATTTGGCTAAGAAAAAAAAAGTGATATTTTACAAATAATTGATTCTGGTTAATAGGACTTCTTCAAACACTGGTGAAAATTATTTAATCAGAAACCCTTACAGGTTTATTTCTTTTAATTTTTCTCCATTATCTTTCAAAGTTCACTCTTTACAGGATAGAGCTTTCTGGTGAGGCTGAGAGACCTGGGGCTTTTTAGTCTGGAGGAGAGTGAGAGAGGATTTAATGAATGTTTATAAGTATCTGAGGGCTGGGTGTCAAGAGGGAGGGGACAGGTTTTTCTCAGTTGCACCCTGTGATAAGATGAGGAATATAAACTATAGCACAGGATGTTCCACCTCAACATGAGGAGGAACTTCTTCACTGTGAGGGTCGCAGAGCACTGAAACAGGCTCCTCATAGAGGTTTTGCAGTTTCCTTCTCTGGAAACTTTCAAGACCCATCTGGATGAATTCCTGTGCAACCTGCGCTAGATTCTGTGGTCCTGCTTTGGCAGGGGAGGTTGGATTCTGTGATCTCCAGAGGTCCCTTCCAACCCCTAGCATCCTGTGATCCTGTGTGTGTTTAGAGTTAGTGAAAAATCATCCCTGTTGCTTTTGGAAAATAACCTGTTTTCTCAGTTTACTGAAACTGGCTTAAGAATCAGTATTACCCATTTTCTTATTGCATAATCTAGAAGATTTTTAAATGCTTTCACATTGCAGCATGGCATTAAAAGACTGCTGTAAATATCAATACTATATAAAAATTGTGTAATAATGATGCTTATAGCATAACATAACTTTATCATGCATGTTTCAAATCATTTTATGAAAGAGGTCTTTGACGCTTTGTTAGTTTTCAAATGGGAGAATTTCAAGTCACAGAAACGATGAAAAGACTCTCAGTGCAAAGGTTATAATTCTTCTAAGAGAAGATGTAGAGGATAAAATCTTTACCTTGATGAATTTGGGTTACATTCTGCCATGAACAAAACTAGGATTTTTCTTGGGGATGTATTCTTCTTCATTGACTTGAATGTCTGTCCATTACCCCATTCATTGGACCGTAATGCTTTCAGGCATCTTTAATTTAAAAAAGACAAAGAGAGCACAAACAAAATGAAAAAAGAAACAAAACCCCAAAAGCCAAACCAACAAAACCAAACAAACCGAATAAACTGCCCCCAAACTAAACAACCATCCAACCAAAAAAAACCTTCTACCCAAAACAAAAACCCCTAACAAACCAACAAAGACAACTACTAGTCATTTAGTGTTTATGCAGATAATTTGTGAACACTTAAACTGTGAAATGTAGCTTGTTGATCTGACAATGTAATTGCTTCAATGATATTTTTTTAAACTTCATTTAATAAAATATGACCATTTGCTTGCAGTGACAAAACATTCCTCTGTAGTAGTTTAAGAAATACAGATTAAGTTTCAATCTCTCACATTTTATTGTTGTGCTTTCCTTTTTAGTCGCAACTCTGCCTTCACTCAAGAAGGAGCCCGCTTACGACCCTCATCAGTTGGACATCTAGTGGACCATGTAGTTCACACTTCCCCAAGTGAAGTATTTGTAAATCACAGGTCTCCGTCTTCCACGCAGGCTAATAGCATCATCCTGGAATCATCACCGTAAGTTCTGTTAGCCATTACTTCATGGTAGCTTGCAGGACCTCTGAAGATAGGTCAGAAATCTTCACCATTAAGAATTTAGTGTTAAATTTGGGTGAGAACCAGAAAGTCCAATAAAAAGGTAGCTGTTGTTTAGGGTGTATTAGTATATGCCTTAACGAGTTGTAAATGATACAGGAGTGAAGACCTATATCTGATGTGTTTCCCGTGCAGGTTTGCAATGCCTTCCCCACCCACCCAAAATGTGGGTTTGCTGTAATTTGATCAACAGCATCTGGCTGTGGAAGCAAAGGTCATTTTGTTGACAGAACTGAAGTATGTTGGTTTACGATAAAAGTTCTTAATTCTAGTGAGTTTGGAAATTTTACTTTTTGTCAAGGCACAGAAGTATGAGTGAGCTTTACAAATGACTTTGCCTTTTAGCACCCCAGCATTCTGAGGTTCCTAGTGTGTTTTGTGTATCATTATAGAGTATATATTTATGGTCTTTAAGATAGCACTGTCAGGCTTTTTTTCTGTTACGCTTAATATTCTTGACACTGCAAGCTTACTATGCTATGCTGGGCAAAATAAGAACTGTTGCTGTGTATTAAGTCCAGAAGGATGACAAAAAAGGCCTGAGTTTTTCAGAGATTTGAAACAGTATTTGATGGCCAGAGTACACAATTTAAAAACCTTTCTTGGACTGTACCTTCAGTTTTAACAATTTTGCATTACTTTTCAGAGGGAAATAAAGTACACAGTTTTTTTGGTGAAGTAACACACAATGTTGTTTGTTTTACGTACCATAGTTACAATTTTACCATAGCTAGTTCTTTAGCTTTCAGAATTATAAAACAGTAATTTGGCTGAATAAAATAAATTCCTTTTTTTTTTTTTTTTTTTTTTTTTTGTGGGCTTTTTTAACCTATTTACATGGATCAAAACTGGAACACTTGTGAATCTTTTCTTATGTTAGTGTTCTGCCCTACAAAGGCCACACAGGGTCAGGGTCCTTCTGTTCCAAGAATTCCAACTGAAATAATTTATAAGAAAATCTAATAGTAGACTTGATACAGTGAAGTAAGCACAATTCTAAACTGTTCTTTTATTTATGTGCCTTTACTCTTAGTTACGTTGTAAAAGATGTTCCTGAGTGTCCTTAATTTGTTTAATACCTATTTTTTCTAAGTCACCATTGAAATGAGTCTTTAAAAGAGGGGAAGTGGTTTTGTAAATTAGTTATGCAACTATGGCTGTTCTTTTCCATGATTTTGCACTTTTTATGTCCAAGCAGAAAAACTATTGCTCTTCCATCACTAAATTATAGTTTTGATTTTTTTTTTCCTGTGTTGGTAGCTTAAAAATAGAATTTAACATCCCAGTATAGATACCTAGCATAAGGTGAGGGTGCTGACTGCCAAAAATACATGAAATTGATTGGAATCTTCTGGAAGTTTCAGGTTATGTTCTTCTTGATTCAAGATTTGGGATCAGTAGTTGTGAAATTTGTATTAGCTGTATTATTGAAAATTATGTTGTTTTAGAGTAAGAAAGAAAAATCATAAACAATTTGACTTTTCTGAGTGAGATTTAAGTAGTCCATCTGTTACTTTCATGGGAGGTTTTTATTGATCAAATTTACCTATATAGGAAAGTCAGAGGGGCTAACCTAATCTCTTTGAGTTCAGAGACAAAATAGCAAATGAGATGTGAGTTTTAGTACAGTTCAGAAGGATATTCAAGCTTAAAAAATACAAGCTTTAATTCCACATTTTGTTATCTATCTTCATGTGCTGCTCAAAACTAAATTGAGAGATTTCTGCTTGTAGTTTCCTAGTTAATTATAACCTTAAATTCCAAACTCATGATATGTGTTCAGTTTAATAAATTTATGGGGATGCATATGAAACATTTACTTAATACCTTAAAAGGTCAGACCGGATATCTGTAACAAAAATACCCGAAGCTTGTCAGTGGCAGGGTTTGTGTGTTATTTTATTATTATGTAAATTGCTGAACGCAGTAACAGAGAGCTGCTTTGCCTGCAAAATAGGCTGCTTTCACTGCCATTGTTTAAGCATTCACAAGGAAATTCAAAGCTGACTGGGCAAATATAAAGCAATGAAGTTTTTGCCCAAGGCTTGATTGTTAGTTCTCACAATTCATTATGCTAATATATTACAGTACTTGCATTGCTGTTTCTAAAATGCTCATTTAAGTAACTTTTCAAATCTTTTCTGTAAGTTTGTATGTTCAGTAGGAATTCCTTTGTGTTTGTTGACATGTATGTACAGACATCTAGTCAAACGTAAGATCCCATTTTTACTTTTATTGGAATCACTTTTTTTTGTGTCTACTTTTGTTTTCTGTTCCTTTCTCATTCAGTTTAAAGCTCCCAGGAGTGATTGTTTGCAGGAAAATACATAACTATGTTGCCCATCACTTAAAAGGCTGAATAACCTGTGCTGGCCATACTTGAATGAATAAACACATAGGCAGTTCTGGGTGACCTTTGTAATTCAACTTCTAAACAATTTATAGCTGCCTTGAAAAATCACTTGGCGAATGTTGGAAATCATTGTATTTTTTTTGTCTTTTTCTACAGAAATGAATTTTTAAAAGCTTCTTATTCTGAAAAAAATAAAATATAAGGATGATATAATTTTCTCCTGTCAGTTGCATTGAAAAGTGTTAAGAAATGTTATTTTTGTTCCCTAGTGTGTTTTGAACATGAGATACTTCAGACATCAGATATTGAATAACAAGGTTTTGTGGGCTTTTTTCTGTCAACACTGCATGAGAAAAAAAACTCTGAAAGTTGAAATTAAGCCAAAACATAGAGGAAAAAAATATTGTTAGGATCTTTTCAAATGTACTGACCAAATATTTTGTTTTCTGAGAAAATTGACTAATTTTTTAAAACTTGAAATGGAGAACTTGTGGCTTTGCAAGTGAAGTGTTCCATTTCCCATTCATGTTCTTTGAAAGAAAAATGTTGTAAATTTTATTTTTTTAATCACTGTAGACAGTTGTGACCTGATTTTTTGTTTTTATATTAAAACTTGTATCTGACATCTGCCTTTCTTTAATTGCATAGAAACAAACTATATGCCATGGAATTTGATGTGTGCTTCAGGTCTTTTAACTTGCAGCAACTTGAAATGTTATGCTGTCTCCTAATGAGAGTCTTACACTGCTAACAGTTTACTGGCTAGACCAGTTAAATACAGTAGGACTGCTCACATGATTATCTGTGCTTTTGAGAGGGAAGTTGTGTGAGTTACCACTACAGCTTTCATGAAAGGGGCAGTGTCCTATTTCTGGCTTCTGGGAGTGTACTTCCCTTCCTACGCAGTGGTCAACCCCATGATGAACCAGTTCACCTTGTTAAACCAGCAGAGAGCTACCCAGGGTGTTCCAAAATGTTACTGTATTTTTGCTTGCTTGGTAAGCTGCCTTAGCCACAGCACCAGAAGCACCAGAGCGCTTCAAGGATGGGGCAGTGGGTGTGGGTGAAAGAAAGAACAGATGCACCCGTTTTTGTGGGTAGTGTCTTCTTTAGGTTTAGCTGTAACCTGTAGCTTCATTATTGGTGGGTTTTAGATTTGCCACTAGGTTCAGTGGGCTGTCACCGTAAGTTGTTAAATTACTTAAAACCTTTTAATGTGGTTCATGGGTAGGAAGGCGTGTATCCTTGCTGGTATTTAGAAACTGGCATTCAGACTCCCTTAATGGGAACTGTATGCAGACTGCCCTTTTGGGCCTCTTAAAACATTCTTAATTCTCAAATAGAAAGCCATCTAATGAAAGATGAATCATATATTTATGCAATACAAATTATACCATTATGCTTTTATTCCAAAAGGACTAATGAAGGAAATGATCCATATTCTACATAAACACGAGAACTTTTTAATTAATGAACAGTAGAGTCCTTGTAGCTCTAAAACAGAAATAGAAGTTTCTGCTATTTTCATCTTCAGTAATGGTGGTATAACTCAACTGAAAAATGCATGTGATGAATGCCAGGTTTTGCAAATGTTTCAAGCTGCGCATGTTCAAGGGAGGAAAAGTCCCCCAAAAGTTCTCTTGAAATGTATACATATACTTTTAAGTTGAAAAATGAAAATTTAAGTCTATGAACACCAATGGGATTTTCAGATAAATGCAGGAGGGCAAATGAGTTGTCTTCAACTTGCACTCCTATTTTTTAGATCAAACCCCAGAAAATAGTGTGGGAGTACTTTATTATGCTGGCTGTGTCTGCAGGCGTCAATTGGAGTTGCAAAATAATTTGATTTTCTTACGGAAGAAAATATACTAAGTGGCATATTCATTAGAAATACTATTTTTTAGCAATGGTGCAGAGTATAAATACAGTGAATTTTAGAATATTCCAGTATAAAGAGTGCCAAGACCATTTTAAGAAAAAAAAACCCAAGCAAACATATGTAAAAGATGAACTTACTGAATCTGTGTACAGTTGGTTGCCAAGAAAAAGCAGTTACATGTGCAAATGTACACTTGCAATATATTCCACCACAAATACATTTTTGAGATTCTCTAAAAATACGTACAGATATGCAGCTGTCAAACTCCTCAGTTTCTTCTAGCACTTTCTGTTTATTTGGAACCCTGAAAGAATTGTCAATATCTCATGATCATTCCACTTCATACTTCTATTTTGGTATTTAGATCTCAAGAGACTCCTATAGATGGGCAGCCTCCTGCGTTACCACCTAAACAATTTAAAAAGAACAGTTGGAACCAAATTCATCATTCACACTCACAGCAAGAACTGGATAACCATATTAATGAGACATTTGATGTTCCTGCATCACCTGAAAAATCCACAGTAAGTTTTTCACTCTGGTTTAACCATTCTGCTTTTTATTGAAATGCTACAGCCTATTTTTCATGAGCTTGGTTCTGATGCATTTCAGAGAGTTGTGTCTGTGCATTACATTACAGCATTTCCATTGTACATAGTGTTTCTTCGCTAGCTCCCGCTATTTTTAATGCCTGCCGGACTAGGCCTATGTCAGTTGTCATCAGTTGACTACATTGGGGCAGGTGCTCAAATATTTTGAACATCAGCTTTTCAGCACATGAAGAAATTTCTACTAACCTCTTCTTTGATAAGTCGTTTACCATCAGTTTTAAAGAAGATAATGCAGGCACTACTGCAGGTGTTTAAACTAGTGTTTCCCAAAAAGCTGAAACTGAAAATGCCTGCCAGCTTCTGGAGCAGTTTAGTTCAGGAGAGACTTCTTGAATGTGTTGTATTTCCAAGAGAGACTTTACCAGAAAGACCTGCAACAAATAGAAAAATCTGAGCAAAAGTCTTTTTCAACACTTAAGCACATGCTAAATGAGTAATCCAGTCAGTTGATTATTGTCTGACTGAGTTCAGATCTCACTGAACATTTTTGTGACTTTTTTTTTGTTCTTCTAGAAGTTTTCAAGTGGTTCTCAGTTTTATACTGATATGGGAAAATAAACATTTTGCAGGATGAGAGCGCTGTTTAACATCCAGATGTAGCAAAATCTGTATAATACAAACAATTTCTCCAACCTCAGACATTCAAAATTATGAGTCAGCTCCCAAAATGGTTACTTTAGACATGCCTTTGGTTTAATTTTATTTGCATTCTCAATGCTAAGCCTAGGCTGTTCTCTCAGGCCTCTTTGCAAAGTTAAATTTCCCATAAAAGACATATTTTGTTTTGTAGCTGGGGTTTTAGTAAAAGACACAAAAGTGAAACTTCCGGATTTACAAGCATTTGGGGAATGTAAAAATTTTTTGCTTTAAATAAATAATGAAATCAAATTTTTAACAACTTTGTCTTCTCAGTGCTTACCTGAGTCATGTTAAAGCACTGTTCTATTTCAGAAGATAATACTACTAAGTTTTTCTGCTCTGTATTCAGTTATCTTTACCAAATAGACAAAAATAACTTTCAGTTGTTTTCACTTCTTTTAGCTCTGCAAAACCAACACAGCTGCGTGAGAATGAGATTCTTTTTAGTCTGTGCATTATCAATGTGATTGTTCTGTGTTCCACATTTATGCAGCCTCGCTTAAGGCAGAACAGCATTGTAATTGAAGATCAAATTTGGTCTGCTGATGCCTTTTTGGTATTAGAGAAAGCATGCAGCATGACTCTGAAATTTTGTGGAATTGTAAATTTAGGATTTGGAATGTGGGTTTTATTTTTTCAAAGAAAGGTTTCTGGCCAGAATGGACTTCAGGCTCTTGTACCACAAAAGTGTCTCTATGCCGCTTCATCTCAGCTGTTCTAGGGAAATCTCTGTAATGTTTTTACTTCATTTAGTTATTGAGTACCCTTGGTCTGTTGTGTGTATGGAAAGTCTGTTTAGAAAGGTAGTAGAACAGATACACCAATGACAACGTTTTATGCCATCTGCAGTCCCTAAGTATGCAGACTTGGAATGTCTTGGAGCATTTGAAAACAGGTGTGGCCAGGATTCTTTCAGTCAAACAGGTTAATACAGTGCTCTCTTCAGGTTTCTAATTATGAACTGCTGCTCAAAGTAGCCTCTTATAGCAGGAAATACTAATCCCCTTTGGCCAGGGAATTCATTGGCACATAAATTGCCAAATGCTGCAGGTGAGCATTTGCTTGCTGCTCATTCTGCCTGGGAACCCTGGTCTGCTTTTTAGGGCCAGTGAACATAGACTAAAATGATTTGCATTTGATCTGGCTTCCTGTGCACCTTTCCTTCTCATCAACATGTCTTATACTGTTACTTTCTTACTCAAATTTTTCATCTTTTCGTTACTACGAATGTGTTCAGGAGGGTTTCTTTGGTTTTAAACATGAACTTAAAACACCTGGAATTGAGTTAACTTTTTGTGAGCCAAATTGAACAGACTTCTTTTACATGTCGAATCTGCAGGTTTTAAATTTTCTTACTTACAGAAATGTTTGCTCTAATAAGGTTTTTTGTTTGTTTTGATATTTTTTTTTTCTCACTCTTCCTGAGTGAGTCTTACTCTTTGGTTGTAATTGACAATATTGAAAGCTTGCTTGAAACGAATTTCTTCAACAATACTTCACATCCTCACCATTGATACTATGTAAATATTAGCTAATATTCAGTCTATGGAATAAGTATTGATGAGACGAAACAACAAACCACTTAAATGGCACCAAGTTGATTTTTTCCCCAATTAAAAAACTGTCTGATATTCCCCAGTTTATTGGTACTTCCTTTAACAGTAATGTGATTGCATAGAAAGCATCCTAAATTGTCAGAGCTTGAGCAACACAAAATGTGTGTCACACCTCATAATCTACTACACTGGAAATGGAATAGGGGTTGGAAAACAGGATTTTGTTGCCAAATTTTCCCTTGCTTGGTACCATCACATTGCTGTTAATAGTAACAAAAATATGCCTTCAATTGCCTCAGTTTTCATTATGTGACATTTATACTGATGGCTTTTCGCTGCAGTCTTAATTAAAACAAATTTAAGGAGTTTCTATTTGCAAACTGTTTTTCTTAAGACTACTAGTCGTGAATTAGTCTTTTCTAATACTATTTCTTACTTTGAGATTGCTTAGTTATGTCCAAGACACATTTAATTTTTCTATGCAGTGCTCAGGATGTTTGCACTGTTGCTTGATGATTTCACAAACGTCCATGGTAATTACTTGATGAGGAAACTACAAGATTATTACATACAAAGTCTAACTATGAACAAAATATATATTAATATAATGTAATTTTTATTTACTAGCCCAATGGTGGTATCCCCCATGAAAATCTTGTTATGATCAGAATGAAACCAGATGAAAATGGAAGGTTTGGCTTCAATGTAAAGGTAACAGTACATCTATTCCCATCATGCCTATTAAGATTATTTTGTGACAGTTGTGATTGATTACTAATTGAATTTGTTTTTTAAAGGGTGGATATGATCAGAAGATGCCAGTAATAGTGTCCAGAGTAGCTCCAGGAACACCTGTAAGTTTTCAAAATACCAACCTTGATAGTACTACCTGTGTATCTTGAAGTATGTATTCTTAGGTGCCTATGAACATTAGTTTGTGCAGTAGCATTACCACAACAAAGCAAATTATTTGCAGCAAGAATTTCTTGGGGCTGCATAACATATTTTTAGAACTTCAATCCTCAAAAAAATTTTTTTTTTTTCTTACTGTGAAGCAAATTTTGATTCCCAAATGTTTCAGGGAATTACAGATGTTCGGTATGCACTTTTTCTTGAGCTGTGGCATCCTGAAAATACATTGACTTTATTTTTTTAAATATATGCATTCATATAATTTCACATAAATTACATATTGAGGTTTTCTGGTACGTTAAAAATAAGTAAAATAGCTAATTTCTCTTAGTGACAGATGTAGCTGAATAAAGCCAAGATTTAGATTAAAATCGGACATCATGAATCGTTCATCAGGTCTAATTGTCTGTTGTTACTGATGTTGAGTGACTGTCGGTAGTGTCTTCTAACTAGGCACAATATTTTGCCAGTCAATTGCCAAAAATACTGACCTGGTATTCAGCTGACTGGAGTCAGCTCTGTTTATACGTTTTTAGAGTGGACCATTTATTTGGTAACATTTAAGAAGTACAGCTTTCTGGTTTGTTTGCTATTGGAAATCATTAAAATGTTTGACAAGAGCATTGTTACTGTCACTAGTAATTATGATGTCTGAAATATTTAATAGCTTAAACAGTTTTGGCCGAACGCTTTTGAACGTTGTCTCTCTAAGAACACATTTGGCGATAGCGTGTGCTCTTCCTGTCACAATTTTTAGGCCGTGATTATAATAACGGTTTTTATTACCTGTTTTCTGGGATTACTGGGGTTTATGCGCTGTCTTACAATTGTATTTAGAGGTGTGATATTTCACATCTCAAGTGTCTAAGCCTGTGAAATTGATTTGAACAAGGTTTTGCCAACGTTACTCCCTTACCTTAAAGGTAAGTCCATTCATTCTAATTGCCTATACAAAATGTGATTCAGAGGCGCTTTCTACTTCAACCAGAGGACTGGAGGAACAGCTGCCCAAAGATGTTACAATGGCAGTCACCTCCCACTTGCAAATTGATTTGATCATCTGAATGGCAGTCTTATGTATTCTGTAACACTTAAACTGATCCTTTGAATACAGTGCTGCAACCATAGTAACTAGGCTGTTAGGATTCAAGTCCCAAAGTATAGTCACTGTAAGCTGCTGTTTTAAGGTATAAAATTGGAAATGGCTCATTTTACAGATTACAGTTTTAATGATTTCTTTTCTTTCTTGCAGGCTGACCTCTGTGTCCCTCGTTTGAATGAAGGGGACCAAGTTGTACTGATAAATGGCAGGGATATAGCAGAGCATACCCATGATCAAGTTGTTATGTTTATTAAAGCTAGCTGTGAGAGACACTCAGGGGAACTTGTGCTCCTAGTTAGACCCAATGGTGAGTGATTTGTACGTAGTAATAATAATAAATAAAAAAAAATCATACCTTGCTTCCATTTTCTATCTTCTGTTTTGTGTCTTGAGATGGAATGCTTAACATCTTTGTAAGAAAGAACTCCCTTCCTTGGAAAAGAATTGCAACAACACAATCTACATACAAGTCTTGATCAATCCCATGCCCTAAGTGTGCATAACTAAGTGTTGAAAATTAATAGCAAAGTCAGAGGTCAAATATTTCTGACAGAGCTAATTTAAATTACGTTCCCAGTCTCATTTATAAAAATGTCCAGAAAGTGGTATGGATATTGAATGCATTTTCTGAGGCTGCTATTATTGCCATAAAGAAAATAAAAAACACAAGGTGGGGGGAGGGAAAACCCAACAAAAAAACACCAACTCACCAAACACCCAGTGTTTGGATGACTTTGAAGGTTGATCTATGCAAAATCTTTCCATATTTTTTTAAAACAATCCAGAATGACTGGTAATATTTCTACTCAAGGAAGCTTAATAGAAGAAAGTGCTAAATATGCAACCTAAATAACAGCTTGTGCATTATATTCATGAAATACACTGTTGGAGCACTGCCAGCAGATGGTTGCTGGATTTAATTCTACTGAGCATCCCAGTTGCAGGAAAAAGCAAAACGAAAAATAATGGTGTTTAATTGGAATAATTGAAATTACTTCAGAAGAGTACTTCAGCCACCTTGTAAACAATTTTACTTTATTCTCTTATTTGCACTCCCCACTTCCTTGAGCTCTCCTTCTGTGAGTGCTCTTGCAGCTTTTGTGCACTTACTTTTTCAGATTAAGTTGTTAGCTTTGTTTACAAATTTACTTAAATCGGTTTCTTCTAGTGTGTTGATTATCTTTGTATTCTGGACAAAAACATTAGAGTTGTAAAACTGAGGAGTTGCTGGTGTCCTCCTTCGTAGTCATTTGACACTTAACAAGCTTCTGAACAGCCTCTGTCTCTGTTATGTGTAGTTGAAGATGCATATTATCTTTTCAGTTTATTTATTGGTAGGGCACACATACAACATTGATAGCATCATAATGGCACATACTAAATGCCATTTTCTCAGGTGGTCTGCATATATTGCCCTAATTATTGAAGAGTAAAATCAAAGTGAATTAAAATCTAAATGCAGCCATAATGGCTTCAGAGGCACGATGTGGAGGATCTTAGATTCAGGTGTTAAATCAGATTAGCTAGGGTATGACATGAGTCTCTGTCAAAATCCTAGCAGTCAGTGATGTGCTTTCACTTTAAAATTCCTATTAAATCAAAATTTATTGTGTCATGAATTATAATGATAAGTAAAGGCTACTTGCCCTTGCTGATGATGACTAACATGAGTATGTTAGAAAATGTGGATTTGGACAGGCAAAATACTTATCTTTTTTTCTGCTTTAAATAAATAATTTAGAGTTAACTTTATTTGCCAAACAGCATGTTCAGTCGGAGCATTCATACCTCACTTTGTTGCAGCTGTCTATGATGTTGTGGAAGAGAAGCTGGAGAGCGAGCCTGACTTCCAGTACATCCCTGAGAAATCTCCACTTGATGGTGTCCATCAGGATGATAATGCTCTGAGGGAGTCCATGATTCAGCTAGCAGAGGGGCTTATCACTGGAACTGTTTTGGCTCAATTTGATGTGAGTACTGTGTCATTTGTAGCTGTGTGCAAGTTCCAAGTCTTTGGGGATAGTAATTAAATTAAGCAGAGCAGATTTCAGTTAAATTTCAGAGTCAGCATCTTTTAGCAAAACAATTGTCTTATTGTCTTAAAAGAACAAAAAAAAAAAAAAAAAAAAAAAAAAAAAAAAAAAAAAAAAAAAAAAAAAAAGAAATCCTGTATTGTACATACTACTTTATGGCAGAGAATAGTCCTAGTATTAGTTTTGAGTATTGGTTGTTATATATAGCTTTATTGATTACATAGAGGTTTTTGTGCTCATCAAGGACCTATGCTGATAAAATGCTTTCATAGAGATGAAGGCTGAAAAATGTATACTAAAATATGTTCTATGCTCAGACCTTCACTCCATATCTAAGTTACTGTAGAAATGGAATGACATTGTATTGACGACCTCAGTGAGGGAAGGTAAAATTACCGATGGGGAAAAACACAACCTTAATCTTAAGGGCCTAATCGTGAGAGTTAATGTAATAACACCTTTTATAAGTACTTGAACTTTTAATGACGTCTTTCAAAAGGACAGTGCACTTCCTGTGGGGTCCTAAGATGCTGATAGCTTTAGTTTTTCTTTAGCACTTAACTTGGGCCTTGATGATATTCCATCATTAATGCATGAGATCAAATAACTTAAAGCAGGAAGCAGTAAGTTTGTAAAACAGAAGTGTGAATTCTGTGAATTTTCCACCAAATAAAAGCTTATTAACATTATACATTACAATATTTATTTGTAATATACAAGGTATTCTTTAGGAACTTTGGTAAAATTTACTTGAAGCAAAAGATTTTCTCAAAGTGAGTTTAAAAGCCTCCTTAACTTAGCTTGTCAGACTCCAAAACAGATTCAGTGTTTAGAAGTTTTCAAAGTGCTGTTTATTAAACCTGGATCATTTTACTGATACTGTTTTACAGCACAACAGTTATTGCAGAGCATGGCTAAGGCACGAGAGGGCAGGAACCTCTTAAAGGAGAGTTTTTGCAGGAAAAGTACAAGGTAGACTGGAATTTTCTCCACAGTTACTGAAATACAGAAGGATATCTAGGGAGTAATAAAAAAAAATAAAAAAAAAACTAAAAACTAAACAACTGCATTGTAGGTAAATGCCTGTACACAATGCAGACTGCTTGTTTTAAATCACAGGGTAGAATGTCAGTATCAGTCAATTCCCCTAGCAGTATACAATAATGACTTTTCTCTGGATCAATGTTCTTTATGGAAGCTTGAAATTTAACATTCAGTTTCTTTAAATTGTGATGACATGATTATTTTCAGTGCTTCCTCAGCATAATGAATTTATAGTGCTTTCTTTTGAAAAGCATTTTCCATGTGTGTTGAAGCTACTGTTGCTCAGTGGTTTATGTCCTAAAGAGTACCTCTAGGCAAATAATATACTAATAGGTCTTTTGTGTCTGTTACCATTTGACCATTGGTTTTGTCTTGTAGCAATTGTATAGGAAAAAGCCTGGAATGACAATGTCTTGTGCCAGATTACCTCAAAACATTTCCAAAAATAGATACAGAGACATTTCGCCTTGTAAGTATGTGTGTTCATACATGTGTGTTCTGAAGGCATTTTGCTATAGTTAGTAAACAAGTAACATCTTTACTTTTCTTTTTTTTTTTTTCAGATGATGCTACACGGGTTATTTTAAAAAGTAATGAAGATTACATCAATGCAAATTACATAAATGTGAGTGGTACTGTTGATTCCAAAGAGTGTCTGATAAGAAGTAATTTTGCAGTTTTTCAGTGGAGGAGTTGATTGAAAAATTGGAATGTTTTCATAGATCTGGTACAGAGCACAATGGCTGATAAACCTGTAGACATGTGGTTTGAAATTTACTGTAGATATACTTCTTATGGCTAATGATTCTTGGCAGGTGTTTTTTTTTCCCTTTTCAAAAGAAACCAAGAAAAAAGGGAAAAAAAAACCCCACACTTGGAAAAGCAAGCCCTCTACCAGAGGAATTCATTCTTCTTTTCTACTTACTCAGATGACGGTTGTGTTCAACATCAGTAACATTTGACCTGCCATCACTTTCCTTTACATCTTTCAAAAAACTTCTGTTTTCCCCCAATTATTATTTTTCTCCCACTGTCAGTAGCAACAAATTTTTGGCTACTTACTTTTCTGTTTGTGATCAAAACCCAGAGGTTAAATTTATTCCAAGATCCGTACTTTAAACCTAGCATCAGAACTGCACAGAGCATGAAATGTTTGCAGTTGAATTATTTCCCAATCACTCTTCTATCATTTCTGGTTTTGACCATCATTAATCTTGATTATGGCACCTACATAGCTGTCAGTTAATATGTGACATTTACTTGGATCTTTGTAATAATTTTGCAAATGAAACACTTTGAAGAATTTTATCTGTGCCAATCAATACTACTAATTTAGAATAAATAGATTTAATGTAGTGGATACTTTTTTAATCTATTAGTTACTCAACACTAAATGTCTGATGCCTAACTTACATTTGCTGTAAGAATTAAAATAATTACTTTGTCTTCTCTTAGATGGAAATTCCTTCTTCCACAATAATAAACCAGTACATTGCTTGTCAAGGTCCATTACCGAACACTTGTCCTGATTTTTGGCAGATGACTTGGGAACAAGGCTCATCTATGGTTGTAATGTTAACAACTCAAGTTGAAAGAGGCAGAGTAAGTAAAAGATTTCCTTAAATACTGTTAGTATAATCTTCTTAAAAAATCTGTTGGTGACTATCCTGTGAAAGATAAGAGGAATATTCCATAATAATCTGACTAGGGATAATGGTTTTTAACTAATAGAGGGGAGAGTTAGACTAGATAAAAGGAATAAGGAATAAATTCTTTACTATTAGGGTGGTGAGATACTTGAATAGGTTGCCGAGAGAGGTAGTAGGTGCCTCATCCCTGGAAACTTTCAAGGTGAGGTTGGACACAGCTCTAATCCAGTTGAAGATGTCCCCCTGATTGTTGCAGGGGAGTTGGACATGGTGACCTTTAAAGATCCCTTCCAACCCAAACTATTCTGTGATTCTAGGACTATTTTTGCATGAGGGCGCTGCACTCCTAGTACTGTTGCAGTAATGACTCTTAAATTTTAAACCTTCTGATACTCTTGGCATAGCTGACATTTAAACTTTGTTCACTTCTGGAATATGTTGGAAGTCTTCCTGTATTTCTTAAAATATTTTAGGCCTTTTTTTTTTTTTTTTTTTTTTTTTTTTTTTTTTTTTTTTTTTTTTTTGGAGTCTTTATTGTAAAGTAAAAAGCAACTAGAATTTACCTACAATGACTTTTTTTCTCTTCGCATGAAGGTACTCAAAGAAGTTTCATGAGTTTTTGTGTTACTTCTTTGGTATGTAGAGAGATTAATATTTTTAAGACAGCCTAGAACACCTCTTTGTAGTGTTAAGATCCCATGATTGGGTGACTGTCTCAAAGAGAGTCCTTGATAAGCTTGAAATCTGAAATGTTTTATGAAACATTCCTTTGTGGCTATAAACATTTGTTTAATCATATGAATGAATCATTGTTCCCTAAGTCATTTCCATACGAAAACATGTAAAAATACCATATTAGTAATGAAGTAATTTAGAGTTACAAATGATGTTGTAAAAGGCCTTGGGTGTATTTTTTAGTTTGTTTGGATTTGGTTTTGGTTTTTTAAGCTACAGTTTTCTCTCTTAGTGTGCAGCTTTGTCCTTCGGATACAGGCAAAACAATCAAATCTGGCCATACCACATAATAACTAGAGTTACTGGGTTTGTAGTCTGGAGCATTCACAGTTGCACTGATTGGTTGAGTGTGTGGACAGAAATAACAATAATAATATTAGTGGAATAATAGTTTAGTGGAATTTCTCCACATTCAGTATTTCTTTTTGAAGGTGGATTTGTAGTATGTTGTGGGTGTACTGATCAACTAAGGCTGCAGTTCCACTGTCTGAATATATTCTTACTTTTTATAACCATATATTTGATGGAAGGTCAGGCATCTAAATACAATTAAAATAATTGAAGGGGAGTTGCAGGATTTTAAAACCATTTTTCAGTGACTCAGTATTAGCATGATGCTGCCTGCTCCCAAACGAAGATCATTAGAGGGAATTTCAGTACAAGTGCCTTTTTTTTTTCCTTTGCGGATCTGCTAAGAACAGACTTGCAATAGCAGTTCTCTAAGGTTCCCCCACCCCTTCAATAATCATATTTGTGGAGTTCTTTGGAGAGCTGCTTAATAATGAAATAAAAGGACTTATCTGTCTTATACCCATAGGCAGACTCCCTGCTCTAAAGCTGATCATGAGGCTACTGACATCACTATCCCACTGCATGCCGGGATGTCTCAGTGGAGCAGGAAGTCTGCAAATCTGGCTGCTCTTAAAGAATCGCCAGGTGGGTTGGAAAAACAAAAGTACACTTGAGCTGAAATGACCTCTGTAATTAGGCTCTTATGCAATATGTCTGAAAATCTTAGTGTTTGAAGCTTTCATTCACATTTGATGACTTCATCCAAGAGTCTTTTGAAGTCCACCATCTGCATCTCCTAATTCCTGCATCAGTTTAGCAACTTTTTTGTTGCCCCCCCCTTTTTTTTTTTTTTTTTTCTTTTCCCATATAAATGTGCTTTGAGAAGGTTCAAGTAGAGGTTGGAAATGTTTATAAAAGAGCATTTCTGTCACACAAGAGTTAAGATGGAATATTTATAGGTGTACTTTCTTTAAAAGTTGTAATGAGACTTAAAGGCATCCATGTTAGGTTAAGCTAACCTCAAGAGCTGGTTCATGTGTCCTCTTGAAAAGAGAACCAGGAAATCTCTTCAATGCTTTGTGTTATAAACTGTAATTAGGTAACACAGTCAGTTTGGTAAGTAAATTAATTGTGATTACAAAATGATCAAAATAGTCTGTAATGAACAAAAGTATAAGGAGAGGGGACTGGATGTGGCACTTGGTGCCACGGTCTAGTCGTGGGGTCTGTGGTGACAGGTTGGACTCGATGATCTTCGAGGTCTCTTCCAACCTTAGCGATACTGTGATACTGAAAATAACAGTCTGTACATTTAAACACAGGTATCTTTTAAAATGTGTTGACCATAGGTTAAATGCCATCAGTACTGGCCAGAGCCATCAGGAAGCTCATCATATGGGAATTTCCAGATTACCTGCCATTCAGAAGAAGGAAATCCTGCTTATGTCTTTCGAGAAATGACATTGACTAATCTGGAGGTAAAATCATAATATACATTTTGAAGTATTAATCTGTGAAATCTGTACAGTCTCGCTAAAACTTACGGGATCAGGCATTCTTGTCAGCTTGAGGACACGGCCACATTAATAGATCTGTTTATTTCTAGAACCCTTTATAAACTACTCACTGCTATGTACTTACTTAGTCTAAATTATACCCTTAGAATGGTAACAAATCTCTCACTAGTTAATTACCACAAAGATTCAGTTTCCATAGTCACATCAGTTGGGTTTAAATCACATAAAAGATGTATTATTTGTCTTAAAAGTCCTTGCCTGGACTTTTGATGCCCTGGACAAAGAAAAAGAGAATTAGAAAAGCTGAGAAACTTGTTATTGCCTTGATGTTTTCACTATTACAACTTAAAATCTGTTTTCATAGAGGCAAGCAGTTCTTAATGGTTCTGTCTTGGAGATACATATGAGTAGATGGAAGATAAATCCTGCTGAGAGAAAAATTAATAGGGATTGGAGACTGCACATAAACAAGGACCTTCTCGAACATGAACTGCATGATTTTTCAGGGCACATGCAGTTTACAGAGCACCTCCAGCCAGCATTTCAATCTCTGAAGTGTTTGGAAATGAGTGTCTAGAATTTAGTTCACATACTTGTTTCTCATTGCTTGGGTTTCTATATGAGCTGCCAGTTGTAGAGAGCTGTCTTTTAGTCAATTTACAGTTACTTCTTTTTCTCTGTGTCCTGTTGGGACAATTGTTCATTTCTTATCAGCAGTGAAACCTCAGTAAATGATTAAATGCCTGAAGTTATTTGAAGTGTGATAACTTCTCTCCTTGGAAATGCTGCTTTTACGCTGATGGGACAGCTTCTCCCCATCGCTAACCAGGGAAAATTACGCATAGAATATTAGAGCAGCTGGTAGGAGGAAGTGGAAAACAGAGTCATTATTCATCTTATGTATAGTACACTGGATAAAATTAAGAGGTGCAGATGAAGCCAAAACAGTGCTGCTGTTCACATGAGGTCTGAAAGGGAAAGCTTTTATGTCTAAAAATCCTGCCTTTCTTCTCCCTACCCCAGTTCTATCATTTGATCTAGTAAGATAGCATCTCTTTCTATTATGTTTGTTTTGATAAAAATTTGACTACCTTCATGTACACGAAGTGTTCAGAGAAATCATTGATATCCTTGAACTGTTTTCCTATTACATGGCATGTTTTGGTTTTTTTAACTAGTTAAAGATGCCAACTTTTGTGGATTGCCTTTTTTGTTTTTAAGAACAAAAAGATAATTATAAAATTCAGGATGAACAAAGATTAACACCAATAAAGTGCTGCCTGAAAACACTTTTGTTATGGGTGCAAATTGCTGTAAGTGGACTGTTGAAGATGATTGGCTTGGTCTATGTTTATTGGTGTTTTTTTTTTTTTTAATGGGCCCTGAATTACCCTTGAATAAAAATTCATGTTTCTGATTAGAAAGAAGAAAGCCGCCAGCTAACCCAAATCCAGTATATAGCATGGCCTGACCATGGGGTTCCGGACGATTCCAGCGATTTCCTAGATTTCGTGTGTCTTGTGCGAAAAAAAGAGGGCTGGCAGAGAAGAACCTGTTGTTGTTCATTGCAGGTATCCCAATTGTTTCCAATTTTATTAAATCATCAAAATGAATTTACTTACCACCCAGTATCTTTTCTGTGCTTTGTTGCTGAAAAGCATTTGATTTTATCTGCTTTGAGGGTGAGAGGAGAACTCAATTTTTAATTCAAACAATTGCTTGAAATTGTTAATCACATTTCAATAAGCAAACTGTTGAGTATCCGTATGCATTGATCTGTGCAGGATTTTGTTAGTTTTATTTGCAGCTGAAATGCTTGTGCTAGCAGTCTTTGTAATAATTCAGGGAAACAATGACTATTGTCATGGGGACTATTGCACAGAGTTCCAGGATCTCTATAAATAATCCATAGCAGAAAGTGAGAGTGGTATGTGCAGCAATCAAATAAAAGACACTTCCCCTCAACTCTGCAGTCTTGACTACATATATTGGTGTATACATTAAGGTGATGCATTTTTCTCAACAATTTACTTTTTTCATGAATTCAAATACCTTTTACCCATTTTCTTATGTACACGTTTAATGTGGGGTTTTATTTCTCTTGCAATACAGGTTTTAATAGCATTCTGCATTCCTATACTGAATGTCAAATTCTTAGTCCTTTAAAATACCTAATTAGTAAACTATAAATATGTTTAATGCCATGTTCACGTGAAAATGTGCTATACCAATTCTTGATGAGCAATTCTGTGAGTAGAATTTGACCTGCAAATTCCCAAATACTCTGAGCTAGGGGTGCATTGCTCCTGTTTCAGAGAGAGGAGGAGAGATTTAAGGGACAAAATAAATGTAAAGATTATTTAATCTACAAGTAAACTAGACATATATTGAAGATGATGAAAGAAAATATTTTCTCTTTTTAACAGTTTGTGTATCAGAAACAGTATTTAATTAGTTTAGCACTCTCTTTTCCTTTATGTTTGTCAGGGTGAATCTTACTGATTAGGAAAACCAGTATGAGAATGCCACTGTCTTAAATGATTTTGTTCCTCAGCATCCACAATTGATGCACTTTTGGTTGATATGGCTATGAATATATAGTGAAAATATCAGGCAAATACAACTTTTACAATAGAAAGTGTGCAAGTCTGTAGAGACACTGGAACAAACAACTTCAGAGAGTACATTTCAGTGAGGCATTGGTTTAGTTCCACACTGCTAATTTCAGTACCAGTATTTATAAGTGGGTTTGTATTTCACAGAAGAGAGGGAATATCACAGTTCAACATTATTTACTTAATTGGCCTAACTTGGTGGTTGTTGGAAGGTACAACTAAATTCCACTAGTGAGTCAAGCTAAAGGATCCCAGGGATTCCCCGTATATAGAATACACACCGTTTTGAACATCTGTTCAGTATAATAGGACAAGGCATTAGTATAACAAAATGGTGAAATTTGCTTTCTGAACTAAGCCACCGGCTTCGGTGTGGAGAGTCCAAGTAGCTAGTAGAGCAGACTTTTCTTTGGTACAATAGTAGTTTAAGAACAAAACCAAAGAAAGCCTCAGAGAAACTGGAAATCAACAAAAACTTTAACCAACTAGAAAGGTTTTTATTATGTTGAATTGATTAAACCTCTAGTTTCTAAGCTTGTGTTTGTATGTTTGTCTTTATTTTTACAAGTTAGTTTAGCTGAAAATGTCTAATTCTTGTTCTGGATGAGATGTGAACCACCCATCTGTCCATGTATTTTCTCAGTGTTCTCCATCAGTGAATAATTCTTTTTCCAGGCTGAAGAGTCCTTGACTACCTGATGCTTATATGGACACTGTCACACTGTCCATCATTGGTGTTGCCCTTAGCTGAATCTTTTGAATTTATGAGTCTTTAGGTTCTTTGACAGATACTGTTCCCGTTTGGATTTGATAGATCATTCTGCATGTGAATTCTGTACATGTTCTAGACCTATAAAATGTTACTGAATAATTTTATATAACACAGACATTTACCTCTTGTCATGAAATTCTTATGACATCAGTGAAATATAGAGTAACTTTAATGCCACCTTCTGGACAAAGATTTAAAGTAGTAGTTTGACCATAGTTTGAAGTTATGCTTCAAGATTGGAACAGTTAAATTTCAGACTTTGGAATACTTATAATAGCTAATTTAGAAGTAAACATGTCAATTGATTAACTAAAATATTAGTTTCCAGTATTGTCTCAACTGATATAGTTGAAAGTATGGATTTGGTCCTGTATTGAAATTTGTAGAAACATCAGGTTTTCTATTTCAAAAGTGCAACATGGAAAATGTGAATTTGAAACCAGTTATCAAATTCACAGTTAAATATTCAATCTTTGAGGGTTGCTACTTGTGGAAAAGTGTATGTATATGTAATACAATGCAGATAAACCTTTAGATTTGTTTTAAGCTAGAAATGATTCCTGTAAGCTCTCGCAACAATTTTGCTATTCCAAGATGTACACATTATAGTTCTTCCTTGTCTTGAAAAGGATTGCTACTAAATACACTTTTTTAATCTGTGCAGTATTGAAGAAATAATAATAATAATAATAATAATAATAATAATAATAATAATAATAATAATAATAATAATAATAATATCACCCTCATCCTCCAAAGGTTTCTGTTAATCGTTCTGTTACTTATTCTGAAATATGAAGGCATGAATCACTTCAAGAACATAAACATGGTTTCATCCAATTAGCCCAGCATTCTAGTGACAGTTATTCCCATTATGGTCAATGTGACACAAAATGCACAGTGTATGCTCAGTATCTCTGTTTTGTTGTTGCCTGGATATTAGAGTGGTTTATAATATGTTCTGAATTAATACCATTTTGTAAATTCTTCTCAAGTTAATGGTTAGCTTAAGACAGTCCCTCTTGCACTGATTAGTTTGTGCTCTGTTTGGGCAGGATGGCGACTTAACTGTGACACAGACACCATCTGTCTAACCCCTGCCCTAATACTCTGGGAATCATTAATGATCAGTCATGAGAACCCTTGAGAAGGGAAGTCTTTATGGGCAATATTCCAGATGCTTTGTTTCATTTCCAATTTGAGTGTTATTTTGTTGGTTTTGGGTTTTTTGTTTGCTATTTTTTCCAGTGCTGGGATTGGACGGACAGGAGTTCTTATTACTATGGAGACAGCTATGTGTCTCATTGAGTGCAATCAGCCTGTTTATCCATTAGATATTGTAAGAACCATGAGAGATCAAAGAGCCATGATGATCCAAACACCTGTGAGTATCACACTTGCTGTTCTGAGTTGCAGAAGAATGATTTTCTGTACCAAATCATACTGTTAGATAGATTTTTAGTAGACTTGCTGTTCATCATGTTGCACAGAGGTCACCTTTACCTAGTGTAACAGCTTTGGCTCCAGGCAGGAATAAATTGCTAAAGCTGTTGGAAAAGGAGCAATTCTTTAAATTTTCTACAAAGAGGACTCGAAAAAAGCAGTGGCTGTTTCAGTGATACCTGGTAATGAGTATCAAAACCAACTAGTTTTCAGTAATCTAAAAATTACCCAGTGGAGAAAGGAGGAGCCTAATTCCATATGTTAAGAATGGGAGTAGTATAAAAGATAAGCACAGAAGGATACAAGACATGCAAGGAAAACCTCCAGTGATGCAATTCAGTGATTTTTTTGTTCCTTAGTTATAACAAAAACAAGCCTTAACTTTCCCCTGTAGTGACTTGATTAAAGGGAAATAATCTTTTTTAAAGTCAGTGTAATTCAATGCAAGATAAAGTAATCTTAAGTGTATTTAGTCTATAAAAAGTGACCTGCCGCCAGGATTCTTTAAGTCCTTTCTTCACATGTGATGTATCTTAAGATGGTAGGTTTTTTTACTGGATCTATAACGTTGAGGTTGTTTGGAGGTTCCCCCCCCCCAAAAAAAATTGCTATATTCTTTTAATGTGTTATAAATGTAAAAGTTTCAGAAACTTTTACTTTGTCAGTCTAAATCAGTTGTGTTACTCAACTTGCACAGGAAGCATGAGGAAGATGATGATGAATGGAAAATAGTAAAGGATAGCTCTTGCTGTTTGTGCTGATTATATAGGATGAACAGTATATCTCTCTTGCACAGAGAGGAAGAGAACTGTATTAGTAGAGGAAGAGATGCAGCAATAAGTATTTAAATTGACTTGGGAAGTGGGGGATTTGTTGGTTAGTTGGTTGGTTTGTTGGTTTGGGTTTTTTGCCATGTGCTAAAAATACCTTCCAGTCTTCTAATTTCTTGTAAAGAAACCAGAACTTTGAAGCTTCAGTGAAACACAGGTGTTTACTGCTTCAGAGGGGGAGAAGGGAGCATAAGAGAGTTGAAGTAGCTTTTAATAAGATTTCAGAAACATTAGCTATTACAATTTCTCTTTTGCACTCTTCCTGATTTTTTTAATCTCCTGAAAGATTCGTTCAGTGCCCACAAGATGGCTCTATGGACATGTGTCTGCTCTGTGTTCTGTTTGAGGAGAATTTAGTCTCCTTTGGGAAGCGCTGGAGGCAAAATCTGTATTTTACACAAACACGTTTATATTTAGCTAGTTTAATATACGTGCAACAATACAGTAAACTATGATTCTGTTACTAAATCTGTGGGCATTTAAGATCTGACATCACTGATTACTGCATAGAAAGCAAGTGATATTCCAGGACCCTGCTGGTTTTCAGACCAGCATATACACCATTAAGCAGTATTCAGTGACAGTTGTGGTGCTTTACAAAGCAGTGCTTGTATTTCATCTTACTTTCTTTAGAGTCTTAATTTGATTACTGTTGGGTCTTTTGGTCTATTACATATTTAAGACAAATTATTAGTGACTTCTAGGTATGCAAGTGCTAGACTTGAATACACTACAGATGTAGACGTCATATAATGTTAAGAAACTGGACTTCTGGCTTTCTAAAGCATGAAACAATGTGCCTTTATGTCAAAGGAGGTGCTAGTAACATGCCAGAAATAATGTAAGTATGAAAAAGTGCTTTGAAACTGTAGCTTCTAAATCCCAGGGACATTGGAAACCTCAGGTCAGTGAAATTTCAGCAATGAAACAAAGAGCAGAAAGTTACTAAATATGTGATGTTTAATATAATAGTACTGGTTCTGTGGGTGTGAATTTTGGTATCTATTTCAAAGTGCTGTTCATCCCATTCTTCTCTTGAGAAACAACATGTTCTAATATAAAGTTCCAGTTGTTTTGTGTTTACTAAACTAATTTTGAAACACAGTTTTTGGCCTGTCAATAGAATGGGGTGGGGAAATGTTAAAGGCCTTTTCCATTTCCAAATGGCATGTTTTGATTTCAATTTACTGACTCTCCTTTCCTTTTCAGAGTCAATACAGATTTGTATGTGAAGCTATTTTGAAGGTGTATGAAGAAGGATTTATTAAACCTTTACAAGCATCACTGCATAAGTGAAGAGCAAAAAAAACCTAGAATATCAATTGAGGAATCCTGTCCTCTGTAATGAACTGGCAGCATTCGTTGTGCCATAATACTGCTTGCAGGAAATGATAGTGAAGTACAGCAAAGAATTGACAAAGGACTTTGAAAACTTCAGCACTGTTGCACTTTACGTTGAAAAAGAAAAAAAATCAGTCTCTGAAACTCTTCATCTCTTTGAAGACTTTATTTTCATGCTTTGCTCCGAACAAACCATAAACTGAAAGAACTAATTGTGTTCAGGGTAATCGACAATATTTCATTGTAGTGCCATATACTGCGCTTCTGGTTGAATTGCTACAAACAAGGCTTGGAATTATTTCACTCTGTTTTACACCCATGTCTCTTAAAATGAAGAAAAAAGAAAAAAGAGAGAAAAAATACACTAAGCCATGGTCTTTTTCCAGTGCTAGGTTTATTTACTATGTACAGACTCTCACTGTTTTGTTTTCTACAACATTAGCAATATTGCCAATACTAGATAGATACACACTGCCTACTGATGCAGCACACTTTGTCCTACACCCTTACTAGAGACCAGCTGGTTGTTAGAGGAAAGCTGGCATCTGTGTTAACCCAGCAGTAGCTGCATAGTGCCCACTTACCAGCATCTTGTACAAAATAATAACAGTAACAATAAAAACTTTAAAAAAATAATAAATAAACAGCATTTCTGTGACACAGCTTGTGTGTCATACACTGGTGTATTCTGATTCGTGTGACTTAAGATTACGTGATGGGAACTAGTGCATGCATTGTGTCTTAACCCCTTAAGTGCCTTGAGACTTACAGCGTACATCCAGTGAAAGGCACTCATGAGTCTGTGGGGGTGGTATTGTTCTGTCATATTTATCTTAATGGGTTCAGATTTTTAAAACGGCCCTTGGTGCTTGGAATGTGTTACCACAAGGGGTCATGGAAATACCATTCCCTCTTTCTTGATACAAGTACCTGTGTGCTGCTCTGGGTAGCAAAAGCACCTCTGCCAACTTAATGAATGAGCATTGTATGCTGCTGTGTGGTAATCTTGTGAAAAATCTGACACATTCCTTCATTCCTTCCAAACAGTCTCTTACTAGCAGCTTATTGTGAAGTGCTGGTAGGTCATTAGGAGCTGATACTTTGTTTTATCCTTTTATTGAGAATAGCTGTCTTACTTGATTAGAACATAACTTTCTAATAGCACTGATCACTAAGTTGAACTTGCAATCAGATGTGATTTAATTCCATTTTCTGCTAACCAATTACTTTTTCAAGTCCTCATAGTTGATTTCAAGCCATGTTCGTACAGGTCTGCCTTTTCTTTTTTGGGGGTGTTTTTTTTTCTTTTCTTCTTCTTTTTTTTCTTAATTGCTTGGGTGGGAGGGAGAACACTATGAAATTGTTCCAAAACTTTATTTGACTTCTATAATGACCCCAGTCAACTTTTGTTACGCGTGTGCAAAATTGTTCCAGTCGGTATGCAAAATTGTTTCCAATTTAGTAGGTAGAAGTTTTGTAAGAAGTGTCTGTCTGATACAGTCTCTGAGCTCATTGTAAAGATACCAGTTTTTGAAGTTTTTTTGCAGTATGGGAGAAACCAAGTCAGAAGCAAAGTATCTGGTGTAATATACTGTAAGAAGCAAATCAGTCACTTCTTTGACTGCCCTGTGACAACATAACTTTGTGCCCTCTATTTAAAATGTTTTAATTTATTGGTTTCCTGAAAATGTTTATCCGGTAAATTGTGTTGTAAGTGGTATGGGGCATAGAATTAGAATGGAAAGTTCTATGCCTAAACAATTTTTAACTATGGAAGAATTATATAATATACTGTGTTCTATGGACATTTGAAAGAGATCATCTATGAACTATTAAGTGAAAAGGGGTTCAGGCAAAATGAAATCCTGGCATAAGACTTAGTAATAAACATGAACCACAATGCCAAATCGAAGACAGAGTTTTAATATTTTTAGAAAACAAAATAATACTAGGTGGCCTGTGGCCCTCTTACTTATATTTCTAGATGTGATGCTTAAATCAATATTGAATCTTACAAGAATCTCTGGATCTGATAAACTCAAAAAGAGTAATAAGGTAGCTTTAATCTCAGTTTTATTTTAAGCCATTTGCAACAAAAGAAAATTCTTTAGGAAAGTACAAGCTTTAACTTCCATATTACAAGATTATTAGCAGAGATGCTGACTAGTTGGAAGGCTATTTTAAACTCAGCACTTAAAACAGTTCAGTCATTATATGGATATAAACTTTCTTCATAGTTAAGTTGTAAATGAAAATAGCATTTGCCCTTTTTTTCTGAGGGAAATCAGAAATGGAGTTTATAGCAACATTACATAGTGTCAGTATGTCACGTATTTAAATATTCCTGTATAAAGTTGCCAAAGCAGTTTGAATTCAAAAGACTCATTTATACCACAATTAAGTGTGGGATAGTTATTGTTTGTCTGTCATTACTGTTATATGACAAACATAAGGTAAGAAGAACAGATCTCTTCAAAATCTTCCTCTGCACTGATTTAAGCTGATGTGTAGTGTATTAATTAGTTGCACTGGGGGGAAATGGAAACAAAGTAACTATTCCTAGATAATTGGCCATCGGCGACTAAGTGGTTTTGGTTTTTTTTGGCTTCTCCAAAGCCAGGTTAGTGGTAACCAAAAACAGATTGGCAAAGAGAATAGCACTGAAGCCTTTCTGCACCGTAAATCATTTAAGATGTTTCTACCTGTTGTGGTATAAACGGCCTTTAAAATATTTTTTTACGGCCAAAATAAAAACCCCATCAAAACTGCTAAATATTTGGGTTATGAAGATCTGTATCATCCTTCAGAGTTTTTTAAAGAAATTTTTGTATGTTTCATGCTGTACAAAACATGAATGTATCTGGCAGGCATAATGACTTATAGGCCTATAAGTGATTGGTGTTATGACTGTTGGATTTTATTAATAACTATTTTCATACCATTTGATTAGGAAAAATGTTGGGTGGGTGTGGGAAAGAGTACGTTTGTAACATTTCCGTGATACAAATCCAGTTTAAAAAGAATTCATTGTAAATAAGAGCAATATTATGACAATTTTGTGCCAATGTGTAATGTTAAGATTCCTGTTTTCCTTCTACATTTGGATTGAAAACTGCCACTACCATCTCTTGCTTAAAGTGGATTTGAAGGTGTTTTTAATAGAAAGACATGGGGCTCTAGTGGGGGCTTTGAGTGTTTTGGGGGCATTTTTTGTATACTGCTAAATATGAAATCAGTTGGAGGTATTGTTTAATAAACCACCTCCAGATTGTCAGCCAATCCACTGTCAGAAATATTGCTTTAGATATACCAGATAACTGAGAGCTGAAGAATTTGTTTCTTCTGAATTTGGAAGCATTTGGTATTTTAAGTAACTTGGAAATCTTAGGCAGTAAAATACTGGGTTTAGGCTTTTTATTTTTATATATTCCCTCCCAGCTGTGAAAAAGAGAAAACATGATTTATTATTTTTTTCTCAGTACATTTGATGCCAGCTGATGTTTCTTCTAGATTTCTCTGTTACATTTGGAAAGCTTATGTCCCATATAGATAAAGCAGGCACACTTGTAGAATATCTGATTGCAGTCTAGCACACCATCTTTTAGATAAAGGGTGAGAAAGATAGCAGTTGGGAGATTAAAGAACATGAGGAATTTGTTACAGAACCAGTGTAGCCAGCAGGTTTCCCTGTAGGCCTTCTAAGAAGCTTTGTTGATAGCTGTGGAAGGGCCAGAATGCAGTGGACTTGTTGCAGTTGCACTGCCCAGGGAGACAGGAAGTAAGGAAAATCTGACATAGAGGTTCTGGGGCTCCAGGTAAGCTGTGAGCTGAACTGTGTGGTGGTTTTTATGCTTCTGCAGTGTGTGTGCAGGTGCGTGGGTGATGTTTGATGGCTCAGGGAATTAATGTGAGCATGAAAAACTCTGATAGATCCACTGATACCCAACCAAAAGCAAGTTGTCCCAACACACGTGATGTAGTTTTGACTGTGGAGCAGTCAGTCTATGCCTGTGGAGGAATTATCACAACCCTCAGCTTTGAGGATAAAGGGATGGATTAAGTTATGGTGCAAATCAAAATTTTGTGTATTTGAACTTCTATGAAGTACAGGAATGGTGCTGTCTCATGTCACTTGCATCCTTTCTTCATCTCACATCTCAGGTCCCAGGGTGACTGGGTATATTTGCTAATTAAAGTACCCACCTTTTGTTTTGAGCCCATTTGCACTATTTCTAGTGCTATGATCTAATATCAAAAGCTGGTAACAATATATTCATTGATTAGGTGAGGATCTTGCACGAAATTGCAAGGATTGTAATTAGTGGTGACTGGGTGAAGGGGAAAGTGTTTTCAGTGTAACTGTTTTGTCCAGTCTCTGTTACCCCACTGCAGTTCTCCTTTTTTTTTGGGGGGGGTGGTGGTGGTGTGGTTAGCAGTCTACAAATGAGGCTAGTTTGTTATCACTGTATTTTACCTCTGTGCTACTGCAAATGTGCATCTTTTCCGTTCATAGGGCTTCTCCAGTCTTTAACTGGGGCATAAACAGTAAGCTCTGGCAGTTGGCTTCAGTGTGTTTTGCTTATTGAGAACTCAATGGTAAAAATTTGAGAGAAATCACTTTCAAAAAAATGCTGAAATTTTGCTGCTAGATTTTATTCCTTTGAGCCAGTAGCCTCATCATATTAAAAAAAATAAAAAAATTTGGAAACAAGACACCACTAATCTTGTCATTATAGCCTGCTACAGCATGAACCCTGAAACCATTTCCATGGACTGGCTGACAGTGTGTTGGTTGTGTTATTTCATATTTAGCAAGCTTACATTTTTTTAAAGGGTAATTTTATTTTTTTTCTCAGAGTGTTTTGATGTTTGAATAGTAGCACTTTATCTCATGCTTACTACTGACTAAACTATTAGACAAAATAAATTTTGAGTTTGGAGAGAGGTGCTTAATGGGTTTCTGTGCAGAGATGATTCAGATTACACCCTGGTACGAATGCTTACTGTTGTTCCAACCATTTCCAGTTTATTGTGCCTCTGTTTCTGAGGGACTTTCAGAAAACAGGTATTAATAATTCCATTATTTAAATTTTCCTATCAAAAAGAATATAAAACTTTGCATTTGGGAAGGAAAATTACAGAAAAGAAAAAAAAAGGTGCAAATAGAAACTACAGGGTACTTATACATTTATCTCTGTGATCTCTCTCAGCTAGCTGCAAATTAGCTATGTTTACCATAAACGTTTCTGCTAAACATTATTTTTAACATTAGATCAATTGCCTGGAATCAGTGTTTGGGCTTTTTTGTTGGTGGTTTTGTTTGTTTGTTTGTGTTGTGTTGTTGATTTGGGTTTTTGGGTTTGTTTGTTTTTTGGGTGTTTTTTATTTAACTTATTTGACTTTTGGTAACTAAAGATAATGCACAACAAAGTTTAAAGAAGTTGTCACCCTTTTACTCCTAGGCCAGGGGCCGAAGACGTGAGTGAAAGGGTTAAACAGTTTACATTAAGCTGTTGTTTTCTTTAACAAGATTATATCCACAAAGACTAGACTATAAATGATTCTGTGCAACTATCTCAGTTCATTGTGGCACCACAGTAACAGCTTGTCATAATCTTACAGCAAAGCTAAGGTAAGAAAACAAAGGTTTTATTTTATCCTGTGTATCCAGATTTGTTTTTCATTTGGCTTGTTTACCAGTGATCCAATTTTAACCAGTCAATTTGGCAGGGCTGTTTGTGTGTAAGGTTTGCATTTTTCTGTAACAGGTGCTATACAGTGTGTAAATACAAAGGGAAGAATATTATTTAGATCACTATTAACAATCAGATGGTGGCAATATTTTTTGCTAGTTTCTTCTGGTAATTAATTTGCATTTCCAGATGTGGCTTTCAGTTGTCAAATTTCATCTCAGTTTCATACTGATGAATGATGGACTGCACGTATGAAGTAAATCATCTCGGAGTTGAATAGCTCTTTTGTTGTTTAGACTTACTCTTGTGTATCTTTATTAATGTTGGGGGGAATGGGAAGGTACTTCTCATAAGTAGACTTTTGCCTATAATTTGTTTAAAAGCACATGAGAGGGGGGAAAAAAGCAACATCTTGGCTAATGAGCTGGGGTGGCTGATTGAACATGATGGAAACTTGAAATTGGTCAACACTGGACAATGTGAAAATAAATTCAGCTTTTGTCACTGCAGCTACTGTATGCTTTAAAGGGCCTTATGTATTTGTCCTCATTTTGATAAAATGAAATTTCTTGCCATTAAAATACACTAATTTCTACAGAAAACCAGCAGTTCCCAGGATAAATATGCTAATTAACATTTAACAAGTCTTGTTTTAGTCTTAAGTAAAATTTCATTCTATTATGTGAAAAGATGCTGTTATGCATATTTTGTGGATATATTTAATTTCAGTTGACAAATAGTTGTCTAGGTACAGACTTGAAAAAATATATATAGTTTACTTGTGGATCTTAATTGTTTAATTGCAAAATAAAGATGTGCTTTAGTAATTTAAAGGGTTTTTTTTGCTTTTTTGTGTGTGACTTATTTCCTACTGTACACAAGTTTGCTATGTGCTTATATGCTTCTGATGTCAGATAATGATCATCTTGTGTTTTACTTTTTGATATTGTGTGACATAAATACAGTCCTATGGATCAAGCAACAGAAGAGGATGCTAAATTGTCAGGAAGTGTTTGGCTACAGAGGAAGCATGACAGTATTAGCCAAAGTGTTTTAGCTGAAAATACATGCTTCAGGTTTTGCTCTAATGGAAAAATAACTAGTTTTCTTTTATACAGTGAGTGTTTTGAAGACAGTGTTCAGTAGAGATTGTAGTCTGATCACAAAACTGGTGTGAAGAACAGAAATTCCATAGGAAAGTTTATAATGAAACATGTGTTGCCAAAAGGTGAAAGGTTATTCAAAGCAAAAGCAGAAAAATCTGATGAAAGGGCTTAAGAGGCAAGATAAAAAAAAATCTCTGGAGGGATAAGTCTTAAGAGAGCAGTGAGACCCCTGTGTTCTTAATTTGACTGATTAATGTAGGATCTCAAAGTGAAGACAAAGAGTTTGTCTTTGAAGTACAAAAAAATAAACTACTGGGAAAGCATTCAAGGAGAGAAACAAAAGTAAGAAGAGGTATTTGTTAAATAGGAATATATTTGTTTAAATTGCAATATTGGATACAATGCAAGTCACAGTTGTGTGCTCATACACTTGGACTGTAGCTGAGTAGCAAATAATGGGGAAGGAGTGAACTGTAGTTACTTGGAGAGTAGCAAAATGCTGATGTGAAAGAAGAGCAAAAGTAAGCAAAAATGCTTGTGTCACTGAATCTACAGAAAGGAAGCTGGGACTAACTGTTCTCAGTAACAGCAAGGGGGACTGTGAGTGACAGAATGAAAGCAGCTCGATTTGAGGAAATAGCTGAAGATGGGCAGAAAATTTTGGGACAGCTTCTATGAATTGGGTATTTCTCTGGAATGTGTTGCCTAATGGGAAAATAATGAATTGGTGTACACATAATGGCTAGGAGACCACCATTTATGTGACACAGATGTCCACTAAAAGCTAAGCATCTTTGTTACGCAGATGATCAGTTAGTTGATCTGCACTGAGAACTCATACCTGAAAACCTCCAAGATAAACTACTTTTCCCCTTTAAAGACAGTATTTTCTGTCTCCTTTGAATGTTACTGCAATGTGTATTTCATGACAGACTGAGAGCAAGTGTAGTCACTGCTCCTCTGCTAAAAAGTATCAAAAATACCCCCACTTTGTGGTTTAATTTCCAAGGAAATTACCAGGCACAAACCTGAATCTCACCTTTTCTCCTAAGCTTGCCTCTCTCCTTCTGCTTGTGACGGGGTTTTTCAATTGTCAGTGCAGGGATGCTAAAGTAACAATCAGCCTGTTGCTTGATTAGCAAATAAAGGGCAATCATCTAGAAGCTTCGTGTTTGGTTTTAGTTTTTCCATTTCAGTAAATGGCTCCATGTATATTCAGGCACTGGAGAGGATTTTGCCATAGATGTTTCATGTGTTTCATGCCACTTCCTCTGAATGGCAAGTGAATGACTTGTTATCTCAGCCTGGGCTTCTCAGCTGAGTATAGAAAATGTATAAGTAGCAAAAATGGTCGCAGTAACAAGCCAGTTTCTGCTTTCCCAGACTGTTATGTAGGTTGGATTTCCAGTTATCCTGGGACTTTAAAGTAGTCTGGAGCTTGTTTACCCAGAGCAGTGTCAATGCTAGCTGGCGCTATATTTTGCAAGCAGAGTTCATATTTCCTTCTATTACTTTTCCTGAGGTTTTCTGTTTGCTAGCTTGAACACAAATATTTATGTACTCCAGAAGTCAGGTGCAGCCGTTTGTCATTGCCGTAGCCAGTGCCGGTGAGCAGGGCTTCCCTCCTGAGAGAGCGAAGAACAGAAAGGGGTAACAACCAATGGGTACAAGAGGACATCAGAATACAAACTGGGGTTTGTTGTCATAGTTTTGTTTCAGTCTATTGGTGTTAGTTTGAGATGGTTCTGCTTTGTTTTATATACTCCTACAGGAATTCTTTCAGGCAGTGTTTCAAGAAACCATTTTCTTCTAAACGTAATGGTCTTAAAACGCCTCTGCCTGAAGCATATTGTCACTGCTGGGGACTGTTGTGGCTGAGCCTCTAAGGGAGGCTTCCACTAGAGATGAGCAAAATATCCAGAAATTTTCCGAGATAATTTGAAGTGCCGCTTAGTGAGGGAGGTCCCTGCCCGGCCGAGGTCCGAAGCTCCCCCTCAGGCCGCTCCCGCGGCACGGTGACCAGGTGGCACGCACTCCCTCGGCCCCCTCTTCCCCGGAGCGCGTGGTGCGGACCGCCTCCCGCTGCGGCCCGCGGCTGGGTGAAACCACCTGGCTCTGGGTGGGGGCGTCTCTTCGCTACTGCGAACCGCCCCCTTTAAAGGGGCGATGACCTCCCTGGAAAATTGCGCTGTGTTCGATGCCTGCCTGCTGCTTTCTTCTCCCATCACCCTCCTCCCCGCCGAGCCGAGCAGTAGGGAGCAGTAGCGGAAGCCGCCAGGTGAGTAAGCGTGGACAGCAGGAAAGGGAGGGCGAGTAGTTGCCCATTTAAGGGCCTCCCACGTCGCTCCGCCATGTTCGGAGGCCCGCCCCCTCCTGGGGGCTCCCTCGCCGCCCCCTCCAACGGCCGCCAGGGCCTTGAGGCACTGCCGCGGGGACGACTCCAGTTGCCCCCGGCTCTGCCACTCCTGCCGCCTGGGCCGCGGGGCCGCCTTCCAGGTGAGCGTTGTGAGGGGCTTGCTGCGACCGTCGCCAGCGGCACCGGGGGGGGGGGCTGGTAGCGACGCCACGCCGGTGTCCGAGCAGCCGCGACTGCGGCGGTGGAGGGTGCGGCGCGACCCCTGAGGGGAGGCCGCCGAAGAGGCGGGGCCGCGGGCCCGGGTTGAGGTGGACGTTGGTATCGGGGCGTTATGTAAGGGAGGGGCGCCAGGGCGGCGTTAGCCGGGTAGGGGGACTTGAGTGGGGCGAGGGCCGTTTCTGGCCGGGACTATCCCCATGAGGAGGCGGGGTGGTGGCAGGTTTCGGTGCCTTGCGTCCGCGGTCTGGGTCGCAGTGATCAGACCGGGTAGTTGTTGGAGCTCGGAGCTGACCCAGCGCCGGGTGTCTGCCTGGGATTCGGGCCAAGGCTCCTGCCCCTCTGCCGGTGAGCGGTGGGACAGACTCGGCACAGACATCTCTGGTCTGCAAGCGAAGTTCTGGGGCGGGAAGGACCATTTGTAACTTTTTTTTCGGTGCGAGAGGTGGAGTGTGTCAGCCAAGAAAAACAGCAGATGGTCTGTAGTTCTTAGCTGCTTTCCAGGGTTGAGAGAGCATCACAGTCTCGTTGAAGAGCGCAGTTGTATTAATAAAAGATTGTAGTTAATTGTAAGAGATATACACAATCGCTGTTTTTTCTTTAGTGTACTTCCCAGATAGTCCCCAAAATACCCCCAGCTACCGTCAACAGTTTGAGCTGGGATTTTTTTCAAAGTAGCCAAACGTTCTGGGTATTTGAATCTAAAAAAGAGAAACTTGAGCGTGAATCTCTTAATAGTTCTTTATAAATGTCTGGTATTTTCTGAGTAGTTTAAATGCGAGCTGCTGTGTTTTTCTGTGTAAAACTAACATTGACACGTATTTTTTCTGTCTTGGATTTCGTAGCAAAGATGCTGAGCTTTTTCCGTCGAACCCTTGGACGCCGGTCCATGCGTAAGCATGCAGAGAGGGAACGGCTAAGAGAGGCCCAAAGAGCTGCAACCCACATCCCTGCAGCTGGGGATGCCAAATCCATCATTACATGCCGCGTAGCACTGCTGGATGGAACAGATGTCAGCGTGGACTTACCGGTACGAGTGATACAAGTTTGTTTTTTTCAATACTGTGGGTTCGTATCAGTCTGATCGTGCTCTTTGCTGTACAAGTAAGCAAAGGTGTATCTGTTTGTTATAGCAACTGATCCTGTAACTTAAGGTCTATTAAGTTACTGGTCATTAAAAGGTACTGAAAGAATAGTTTGTTGTTGACTGCAACTAGGAGTGTTTTGCTGGATGTTGTACCTTGTATGTGGAACACTTTGTGCTGTGTTAACATAATCGTTTTGCCAAGACATAACTTAGAAAATTTAACGTTCTGAATGAATCGGACTTTCTTTTTAGTGAGCTCTGTGTGTATCATGAGAAGGAAGGTATATCTCTTAGTGGAACTCTGTTGAAGAGCAGAAACGAGCAGAAGTACTAGCAGTAATTTCTGTATGTTTTGCATGTTTTGATTTTGCGTCAGGGTTGGATTCAGGTTGTAGTGCTCCCTTGAGAAGGGACGAATTGTACTTCCTTTTGCTCCTTAGGGCAGAGTATATAGCAAAAATTGTCTCATTGTGCTTTATTGGGAGTGAGGTGTTAGCCACTGTTTTACATTTCTAAAACTCCCTTAATATACACATGTCTGTTCTGCTTAATTATATACCTGGTTTTGGCCAACCGGATGAACAGAAGCAACAGAAGTGAGATGTGCTCTGTTTTTCCATTACCACGTGTTTCCATTACCATAGTTGTTAGTGACTTGTTTTGACCTCACGTGGCTGAGTTAGGAAGCTGTGAATCTGCAAGACCTTCCAACTAGTTCCCTAGGATTTGGCTGTAATAACACTTGTGCAGATGTTGGAACTGCTGGATAGGAAGAGTGTGCAGAGCAGCCATTCTTGAAATTATTTTTCTTTCATCTCTTTTTTTTTTTTTCCCCCTAAGAACAGTTCTAGAGTGTTTATACTGACTGATAATCTGAGGAAGGCTCAACTTGTTAGACTATTGAGCAGTGTTACTGACAGTGAATGGAAATATCTTGCAATATCCAGAACAGCGATCTAGGGTTAAAGAGATAGTTTGTATCTCTGTTTATAAAATTATTATACAGATGAGCTTATAGAGGGCAGTAAAACTAATATGTACATTTCTGACACCATGTGATGAACATATCCAGCGCTGGTTAGCGCCTAGGATGTTTGATTTGAGGCCAGGAATGCCCACAAACACTTTATAACAAGAGTTACACTTAAAAAGTACTCACTTTAAATTGGTGTCTCCATATAACCAGAGGAGTAATCTTTGGAGCTGGAGTTGGCTCTGTAGGCAAATTCCTGGCGCCTCTAACAACATTTCTAAGGCTTTGAGGAGCATAAATTGAACCTGAAAAGGTGTCGTGACCTGCCATCTGGACTATAAAACTTTGATCAGGATGTTGTAGTAACTATTTATTTCTACAGGAAACATTTTTCATTCCTGTTTTTTTTTTTCTTTATAAGCTAACAAAAGACTTGTCTGTGAACAACTAAATTATGAGTAACAGTAAACAAATATGCTAAATCTGTATAGCTAGGTGCAGTAATTAAGGTTCATTGTCAGTGTCTGACATGTGCCAGTGTCTTTGGTGATTAAAATACAATAAATTAAAAGTCGATTACATTTTTTTCAGGCTATTTAATGTGTTTGTTCTTGTGTTTCTGTGTGCATCATTCATATTTCAGGGTTGACTTGAAAACAGTTTAAAAAACAAAAAAAAAAAAAAAAAAGGGGGCAGGGGGAGACAGGGGATGAAGTGCAGCGTCCAAAATCCTAACAACACAGCATTGTTTTCTAAAAGCCAAGGCTAAATTAAAAGTACACACGTCTATGGAGTGTTTTTTTTGTTTCTTTTACAAAAGCTTTGCTTCAGAATTATTGTCCTATATGAGTTAAGGCCTTTTCCAAGACTTGTTCTGTTGCTTTGTCAGTAAATTTGGTTTAAAATAAACTCTTGTTATCTTAAAGGCGCCTGTGAGTTCACTTGTGCACAGTCCCACGGTCTACCTAAGTTTTATTAGGAAAAAAAAAAAAAAAAAAAAAAGGCTTAACGTGTTTCTGAAGACTGAATCAATTTGCAAACAGGTTGATTCATGGGCAGAGAAAGTTCTCTTAGCAGGAATCAATGCCATACCTTTTTAAATCTGTGGCTACGTAAATACTTTACGGTGGCATAACTTGTTGCTGCCACAGGATGAAAAGATGTTGCTTTCATTATTGAGTTTGTCCCTGTTTTCACATACCCCTTGGCAGAAGAAACATTTTTTTGGCAGCCAGGCACTAAGCTAAGTCAAGAAAATGCTGTGGCTGAAAATAATTGGTATAATTTTGTTATGTTAGCTTCCAGATGGAGTGATTCTCCAATCTGGTTCCCCATGTGCCTTCCCAAATGTGGCAAAGAAGCATTTTGAGGCAGTATGAGGCTTATGCTTGCTTAAAATGCTTGTTGAGCTGTGCCCCTAAAGTGAATTTGCTACTGGGAGAAGAGTCTTCTGAAGTTACGGTTATTCATGTCAGTGAATCTGAGATGGCTGAATTTCTGTTTAGTTTTTATTTTTTAATAAAACAAACAGCAAACCAAAAAAGCATAATAATGGCAGAGAAACCCTCAATCACAGGGAGCATTGTTATGTAAGCCAAATGTGTTTCAGTCTTTTTAAGCAGCAGGAGACAGTTTTTTTATGGATATTGACAATGAGACAGAAGGGACATGTTGTAAGTGATGCAGTTGAGATTTATTAAACACCCAGCCAGGATTCGAGCAGTAACTCTGCTTTTTGTCCACTGATCTTATCTATGGTGTCTGTCAAGCCACTTAATCTGTCTGCTCTTCTATTTCTTCTGTTGTTTTTAATTACAAAATTGTCTGACTTTAACTGGTCATCAAAGCTGCACAGTACCTAGATAGGATTCCTTTTAAGAATCTACTTATTTCATGGCCATGTTAATGACTGAAGAATATCAGTGCTGTGTATATTATTTGCTGTCACTTTGGTATGTTCAAAATGGAAGGCATGAACTTCATGTGAGTTATCGGTGTTCTGGGGCAGATTGAAAGGTGTAGGGCTTTTCCCCAACCTTATTCTAAAGCTGGGTTTCAACTTGGCAATTTTCCTTGCCTGTTACCACCTTTTCGAAGCTCTTAGTTTGTCCAGATGTGTTCAGTGATTTTGACACACTGATCTGTTTAGTGAAATAGTAAGAAGCTTATTATTTCTTTTATGTATTAAAAGCTTTTATGAAATACATGGTGTCAGTTAACTATGCTGCTGTTAATGTTGTTTGTCATGCATGCTTGTTTACTGTCAGCTTACCTCAAGTTCAACTTGGACAAAAGCCGGGTTGTGCTTTTTCTTCTGATTGTTTAAGACCCATGGGTGGAATGTTTGCTTAGTGGTATGAGTGGCGAGAGAACAAGAACTCTGTTTTGCTGACATCCCCTATCTCGCTTGTAATCCTGTTCCCATACAAAACTAAACTGCATCTTCCCACACTTAACCTCTGGAATTCCCAAAAGCTCAAGAGCCATGAACAGTCCTGGTTTATTACCTGAAGAAGACTCCATCAGCTCAGGCATACCACTCTGGGCTCCCAGGGAACTCCTCAGCAGTTGGAATACTAGCTCTCACGGTGGTCACAGTTCATGGGAGTGGGAGGGCATCACAGATGTACTTTTCCCTGAAAGCTGTGTTTAATTGGAGTTGCTAACAGGTTATAATATACTTGTGGGCAAAACTATTTGTCAAGAATTTAGAATGAAGTGCTCTTTTGAGTACTACAGTGCTGCAGAGGATTTTAAAGCCAAAAGATCCAAAGCCTGAGTATTTGTTGTAGAGATAATCAGTACTTTGCCGTTCATAGTAATCATTAGGAGAGGGAAAAGATAACTGAGATAAAGGGGGGAAATGGTAAGGTAAATAATGTAAATTAAATTGCAGGGGTATGCTCAGAATATGCATATTTTTCAAAATGTGTGGATAGTTTTCTGGGGGATCAGCCTTATAGTAGCAACAGATAGTAAGTATGGGGTCTGGTAGAAGCAGCACTGTACTTCGTTGAAGCCAGGAGTGTTTCAGTAAAAAACCCTGACCCTGCTTAACCCACAACTTACATAATCTTCTCACGGATAATAGAGTGTTAATTGTGTTCCACTTTCTGTATGTGCCACCTAAGTTTTAGACAAAAGCTTCCTGGATGCTAAAAGGTGTAAGAGACATTATGAGAATGGGTTCTCTCTGAGTGGTTTTTAATCTTAGAATGTTCCTTACTTATGCATGCATGAAATTTAATATGGAGATTGCAAAATGAGATGTTTTTTTATCCTTATTATAATGAAGTATAATTAAAACAAGGTCTTATGTAAACCAGTCTTAAGAGCTGTCTGGAATAGAAGGAATTAGCTAAGATGTTTTACGGTTTTGGAATAATGCTTACAAAATAAGATAATAAGGACTGTACAAATGTAGTGATAGATTTCTTTATTTTATTTAAAATTATCTGGAATGCCTAAAACGTTGCCAGCTAACTACTAGCAAGTGTTGATGGAGGGAGATAATCTCTGTTGATCCAACTACAAGATCAGAGATATATTGTGATAGTTGTTTTTACTCAGTAATCCACTCATCTCTTTGAAAAGCATTTAGAATGTTTGTGGCTACTTGCTGAATATTTGTAGCTGTCAGTATGAAGTATAGAATGGTGTCTGTGGCACAAATGCCAGCTGAGAAAATCTAGTAAAGCTAGAAATGTTAGAAAATCAGTCTTTGAATAAAATGAATAATCTGAGACTTCAAGAATGGCTTTTACATTTTCAAAATAAATCTCAGCTGACAAAAATAATAAATACACATTTGCTTGTGTGTGTTAAGATTGTAAAGTTTTGGGTTAAAACTTTTTTTTTCCCTATGTGACCTTTGACTTAAGCTATTGAAGTGCTTTTGACTATTTGCTTAAGCTACTGAAAGACCTTTAGGGGGGTGAAACTGGAAAAATCCAGTTTGAGCTAAGTGTTACAGAGGTGCTGTGTGGTGTAAGGGGCCCAAACCACAGTGCAGGTTGTTCCAGTGCTTCCTGGGGTGCCAGATTTAAATGCATCCTGGGAATGAATGTAAACATACCTGGTACATGCTGAGTGGTTTCAGCGCTGCTGTGCAGCAGCCGAATCACAGGCTGTGCTGAGGCAGGCTGAGTCCAGCCGGCTTGGGTTCTGGGCAGGCAACCGTTCTGGGCTTGCTGCGATGCACAATGGCCTGGAGCAGCTGTAAGGGCGCTGAGGCTGCTGTCAGTAATTTGTTTGGCCCACAGAATGTCTGGAGATGGTGCTGCAGGCTGGTTTAGTTGTCCAAAGGTTTAGCATTTCTAACTCACAGCATATCAGCAAATTTTGTCTGAAGCCCTGCTGAACTGTCCCTGAAAAGAGCTTGGCCGAAGACTGTGACTCTCATGTGCTCTTACCTGGACTGCTCCTGAGAAACCTGAAGGTGGAACACCAAATAAAACTGAAATGTTTGAGAATATTCTAGGGGAGTTAATTAGTCTCTAAACTAAGAGACTTCTGGCAAAACAAACTGACAAGTATGAATGTTTTAAATCATTATCTTTGTACGTGTAGGGTCAATATGCCTGAGCAGAGCGCATTAAAACACTTTTAGACAGTGTTTTAAAGAAACATACAGTTTTAATGAGTATTGAAATCAATTCTTTATAAAACATTCTTTCTCCAGAGAATACAGAACAAAATGGTTACTCCCAAATGCTGCTTACATTTGGGAGAGAATGAAAATTGATAGGGCCTGCTCCTGGAGGTAGATACTATTCTCTGCATCTTTCTAGCCTGCAGTGCTTTTGTACAAGACTATGTGGTGCATATTGTCAGAGGTGGGGGATCAACTAGAGAGAGAAGCATAACTGGTGTTTTGCTGCACTGGCATCTTTAGATGGAAAAAACTGACTGGGGAGTTTGGAAAAGTTATTTGAAAGATTGATGCTTGGAGTTGGAGGAGCAGCTCCGTTTGTAGGTCAGTACTTAAAGTCATAATAAGATCAGGGTGATAGAAATAATATGTGGTTCTAACACTGCCATTTGTAAAGATAAAGGGGTTTAACCCTCAAATTCTCCAGCAAACCTTAATAGTGTTAACTGTGAATACTGTTTTCATGATACTGAGATGATGTCTTTTTTCCTTTAAATCTCACTGTTGGAGCTTTCACATGGCTTATTTTTAATGTGTCATTTGGAAGAAGGGATATTAATTTAAAGAATGGGCGGGCTCAGCTGGTGTTCCCACACTGCCATGGTCTTCAAATGTGTGTAAGTGACATCCTAGCAACTAGGTAGCTGTAAATCCTGATTAGGGGTCCCTAGCTTCTCTGGAGAGAGGTCTTTCTAAATAGGGTCTTCTTCCAGAAATTTGTATGAGTATGAATGGTAACCCTGCTAATGAACTGGAAAAAAAAAACACAAACAAACCAACACACCAGAAAGGGAGGTTTTTGCTCTTCAGTAGCCACTAGAGGCAAAAGCTACTGTGAATTATTGTTCCTAAGTATTATTGGCATAATAATCTAAAGAAATCTGACAGAAAAGTACAGCTGCAGAAACCAAAGGAATCAAAAGTTCCATGAAAGTAAAACTCTCATCTCTCTTCCCAGAGTTCATCCTCTGCAGGGACGTCATTTTCTTCACAAAGAAGTGAAATAGGGGAGAAAAGTCCTTTTCTGATAAGCATTTTAGTCTGTAAATTCTTTGGGTGGACTTTCATGCTTTGTTTTGTTTGGTGTGGGGTTTTTGTTGTTGCTGTTTTTTGTTTGCTGGTTTGTTTCAAGTTTTGGAAGTTTTAAGTACTTCGCTGTGATTAGAAGCCTGATTAAAAACCTTAACGAGTGAGCAGTTCAACTGGTGCCTGCCCAACACAGGGCTCTCACCCCAGTTGACACAAGCCCTTCACCAGTGCTGTACTGGCTGCTACTGATACTGAAAATGGCTTTTGCATCACATAAGCAAGTTGTGAAGCACTGGGTTGCTGTTTTGTGCTCTTGAATGCATTTCCATGAGAAAACCTGTACCTCTCAGACCATGAGAAGAGGGTGTAAACACTGCCCCTCTAGTTTTAGGCAGTGCCTGAGATAACCAAGTCTTAGTGAATGATGCCTCAAGGGAAAAACGAGCCTGCTGGCTTTACCCGACCCTGCTGCTGAGCCACCGAGGTTAAGTCCAGCCTTTGTAACACCTACTCAGCCAGCAATTGCAGTTATTAAGAGCAGCATGAGATGTCGTTAGAACATAGTTGGGAGCATCCCTTGCATTCGAGGGTGGGAGGCAGGATTCTTAACCAAGGCGATCAAAAGATACTTTTATCTCATTCCGAAGTGTGGCAAAAGCATTAGTGACCTGCCCTATATAAATAATATATTTTATTTAAGTTTCCCAGCTCAGTTGTTGATTTCCCTGCTGTGAGATGTTTGCTGTTGCTTCCTACAGAGTATGGCAAACTGTATAAATCATGCAGTAAGGTTTTACAGAATTACAAACCCATGAGGAATTTAATTTGGGCCCTGAAGGGAGGACCAGCCCCTGGCTGGATTGCTTGTGAGTGGAGTCGTTAATGGTTCATCGGTAACCATTAAGCAGCTTCAAAATATTTGTCCTTTGAGGGTAACCTGAGCTCTGCTGAAAGGGAAAGAAAGGAGATAGTAAAGAAAAGGGAAAAAAAAAAAGAATTAAAATGGGGTAGCAGCAGTATAAAAATGTCATTTAAACTGAATGTTGCCATTAGAAAGTTAGGATAATTTTTCACCAGAAAATGGCACAAAAGTGTATCCTTGCTATGCCTTTTTGATGACACTTGAGATCGCAGATTTATCAAATACAAATAAATTACTTTTAATTAATTCGATTCCACTACAAAGCAATAATATTTCTGGTTGCCATTTGTTTGGATAGAAGGAGGAAGATTTTTAATTTAACAACCAAACACAGTCACTGATGGCTTAAGTCATATGCAAAATACTGCATAATGAATTCCATGTTGACAGCCCTGGTGATTGAAGTCAGAAAGCAGCCGGTAGCCCTGTAAATCTTTCCACAGCTGCTCCAGTGCTATTCTTCAGGGACTTTCTCCCACATTAGTCATTCTGGGTCCACTTGATCTTTGAGTCCTTTGCTGAGATTACCTAAATGGCAAACTTGATTTGAAACTCATTTGATGATGCATAACTTTGAACAATAGTAGATTTTGGTTATTGGTAGTCTGAAATAGTATGTGCAGTAATTCGGGGCTCGACTTACAGTGCTCTATTGCCTGTCCCCAAGAGGGAATTTGGCTGAGATAACCGGTTAATTACAGTTATGAAGGATGACTTAATGAGGAATTGAGAAGGCTCTAAAGTGTTCTGTTCAATGAGGGAGATTTTCTTCTTGTTTTAGATGAGCTGTAGAAAGGTTCATGCAAAGTGAAACATTTTTCCCCTCTTGCTGTCACAAACGCTGAATTGATGTCACTTGGATACCCTGTACTGAGAGAAAAGACCAAAATTCCAATGCCCTGCTCTTTCAAGAAAGAGGCGACAGACTCAGATGGTGGAAGAAATGCATGGTTTTACATGTAGGCAATTTGCCTTAAGACTTCTGTCAGGAGAGTCTTGCTGGTGTTGAAGACAACTGAAAAATCTTGCCCCGAATGATTTTAATGAGGTCGACATCTACCCTACTTTCCCCAGTACTTGGAAATATATAATTGTGGGAGAACCTCCTTGTGCAGGTACAATTTACAGGCCTTTCTGAGGTTGTTTTTCCTTAGAGCTGTGAAATATAGTGTTGCGTTTAACTAATTGATCAAGTAAAGTAATTACTATGACTGCAAAACTGAATATAAATCATTTGAAGATCAAGGTAGGGGATGGTGGCAAAAATTATGCGTGCTGCTTTACTTACGTGGGTATTACTCGGCAATTAAACCAGACTATTTCCTAGAATAAGAACTCTGGCCCAGAATTTTGAGAGGTGAACTAAAACTGCCAATTTGTACCTTACTGAAAAACATAGCCAGAAAGTGAACCCATTTCTCAAGTTGTGACTGTATAACTATGAAAAGATTCCAATGTTGTAATTACAATGTTATGGAACTAGCGTAAGCCTTAAACTGCTGGCAGAGTAAGCATGAATCCTTTCTGCATTTTTTTTGCATTTAAAAACACTTATTTTCAACACCATGGCTTATACTCTGACCTCCTAATTTATTAATGTATTTTTATTATATTTTGGTGTCTCAGGTATTGCTATTAAGCTTTATTTCAGCGTTTTCCTGTGAAGGAATTCATGGCGTGAGAAATGTACACTGTCTAGAAACTGCCCAGTGCTATTTACTTCTCTTTAAATGCAACTGTTTAATTTTTTAGCTCATCAGTGTAAAAAAGGTGTTTACTTGGGGTCAGAACTAAGTTGTTGGGTTTTTTTCCCTAAATTATGCATGAGCATATGCAGTGGCTTTTTACAAGTCAGTTTTATGAACTTACTTTTGTAAATGTTATCTAGCTACTAACTGTTTAAGTTACTTGCTTCCAACTATTTCCTGGCAGTTGTTAAAAGGACTTCCTAATGAAAGGCTTTATCCTAATTCAGTATGCTTTGCTACCTGCCTAGATATGAAAGAATAGTAAATTCATAAGCAGTTTGCTGTACTTGCCTCTGAAAATTTTCCAGTGCATTAGTTACTGCAACTGCTAGCTGTCTATTGAACTTCAGTGAATAAGGAAAGCCTAAAAGGGACAATGATATAATGACATTTTAACACTGCATTGTGCAAGTCAGTGTTGACATTTACCAAAAGAAGGATAATATTCATTATATTTAAGGATATTATCACAGAATACTGGGGTTTGGAAGGGACCTCGAAAGATCACCTACTCCAATCCCCTTGCCTGAGCAGGTCACACAAACACATCCAGCAAGGTTTGAATGTCTCCAATGAAGGAGGCTCCACAACCTCTTTAGGCAGCCTGCTCCAGTGCTCTGTCACCCTCACAGTAAAAACTTTTTCCTTATGTTCCAGCTTGCACCTATTGCCCTTTGTCCTATCATTGGACATCACTGAGAAGAGCCTGGCTCTATCCTTCCAACATTCATCCTTCATCTATTTATAAACTCCAATGAGGTCACCCCTCAGTCTCCTCCAAGCTAAAGAGGTGCAGCTCCCTCAACCTTTCCTTGTAAGGGAGATGTTCCACTCCTTTAATGGTCTTTGATAGTAGCCTTGATATTATGTGTGTTCTTGTGGGGTGTACATTTGCCTTTAACAAAAACAGCCATACAAACAAAAAAAGAAAGAAAAGCATAATTTCTGCATTTTATTTTTTCCAAAGCTTAATTCTGTGATTCTCTTACTTTTGAAATTACAATGTAAAGTATGCCTTGAAGAAGGTAGGTACTACAATAAATATTCCTGCTAACTATTAAATTCTTTCATATTTTCAGAAAAAAGCCAAAGGCCAACTACTATTTGAACAGATCATGTATCACCTGGACCTTATAGAAAGCGACTATTTCGGATTAAGATTTATGGATTCAGCACAAGTGGCGGTGAGTAGCAGTACTTCTTTGGTTTTGGTTTTGTTTGTTCAGTCTAAAAGTTAAATCCTAATATTGACCAAAATGCTACAAGGAAGTTGCCCTTTTTTTGACTTAAGGTTTGTGCAGAAGCTCTATGGTGTTTTAAAGTGACTCCAAGCTAAATTCCAGCTCAAGCATTGTAATATATTACAACACTGTCGTCTCTTCCATTCTTGTCTTTTCGTTCTTCCTGTCACACCTTCTGTTGCCATTAGGCAGACTGGGTCGGTAGCACCCCAGAGCCTGGTGTGTCATGTAGAAATTCTTGTTGCTGCTGATGCAGAGAGGAAGGGGCAAAGCTACAGTGTGTGCCTGGTCCTTTGTTGTTCATCAGTGTAGAAAGTTTTCCTTTGCTGGTGCCATCAGCTTTCTTATCATCAAAAGTCACTTTGTTAATGTCTGCTTGGGAAAAAAAATTTGGCAAGAGGGGTATAGCTTTGATTTTCACAAGTTGGTTAGGGCTCAGTCTTACAGCTGGAGATTCTGGGAAGAACACAGATGTGTTTGTGTGTACCAGAGCAGAGGGTTCTTGAGTTTGTGAAGTTTATTGTGTGTTTGTAAACCATGACTGCTTTTGAAAACAGAAGCACAGAGTATTGTTTATCAGAAGCAGCCATCACTGGTGCCTAGTCACTTTTGGTGTTTTCCCAGGCTTCAATACTGGGGCTTGTCCTCTTTAATATCTTTATTAATGATCTGGATGAGGGGACTGAGTGCACTGTCAGTAAGTCTGCAGATGAGACCAAACTGGGTGGCTGTGTTGATCTGCTAGAAGATAGGGTAGGTTTACAGCAGCATCTGGACAGGTGAGATGACTGGGCCAAGGCTAATTGTATGAAGGTCAACAAGGCCAAGTGCCAGGTCCTGAACTTGAGTCACAGCAGCCCTGTGGTAATCTACAGACTAGGAGATGTATGGTTGGAAAGCTGCAGCTTGGAGAGGGACCTGAGGGCATTGGTTGGTAGTCAACTGAATTTGAGTCAGCAGTGTGTCCAGGTGGCCAAGAAAGCAAATGGCATCCTGGCTTGTATTGGAAACTCTGGCCAGCGGGAACAAGGATGTGATCACCCCCTTGTGCTTGGCACTGGTGAGGCCACACCTCAAGGATTGTATGCAGTTTCACACCCTTTACTATTGGAAGGATATTGAGGTGTTAGGGCATGTCCAGAGAAGGCCAACAAGGTTCCTGAAGGGCCTGAAGTATATGACGTACAAGGCACGTCTGAGGAAGCTGGGGTTGTTCAGCCTGGAGAAGAGGTGGCTTAGGGAAGACTTTATCACAACTGCCTGAAGGGAGGCTGGAGCGAGGAGGGGCCCAGCCTTTTCTCCTTGGTGTCATATGACAGGACTAGAGGAGATGGTTACAAGCTGCACCGGGGGAAGTTTAGGCTGGGTATTGGGAAATATTTCTTCACAGAGAGGATGCTCAGGCTGCTCAGGTGGCATGTGGACCTGGTGCTTAGGGACATGGTTTAGTGTTGACCCTTCAGTGCTGGGTTGCAGGTTGGACTGGATGATCTTGAAGGTCTCTTCCAACCAGGTATATTCTGTGATTCACTTGCAGGCTGTACAGTTTTATGTAGATACTTCTTATGGCCGAGTACTTAATTCTGCCCACATGGATAGTTGCAAGTGGGGGTTAGACAAGGAGTAGATTTTTTTTGCCTCCATCGTACATCCCTATAACTTAAATCTTACATGCGCTTACCCCAGCACCTCCAGGTAGAACTAGATCTGAATTTCCATACTGTGTGTCACTGTTACATCTTAGATGTATGACCTAATTGTGTCTGTGTTTCAAGTCCAGAATTATTTCATTATTAGGGCGGCAGAGTGGAAGCACAGAAAGTTGCTCTTGAGCTAAATACTTGAATTGTTTGGGGTTGTCATGCAAAATGGAGGCAATGACACATTCCATTATTTCTGTGTTGGCCAAGATCTGGAACGATCCAAAGGAGGCATCTTAACTGTTGCAGCTTCATACAATGGCAATAAACTCCCCAAGTTTGAATCTTTGACAGAAGCCAAACACAGTGGATGGGGTAGATAGTAAGTTATAGGGATGCACAATGGAAACAACCCATTTCATACTATTTGGTATTTATTAAAAATCATGCTAGCTGTGCTAAACCTGTGCAGTCTAGGATGTTGAGTACTGATAGTGAATGACTCCATTGCATTTATCATTTTGCTTCAGGAAAAAAGTAATCTGTATGTTTTGGGTATCTTAACTCATTTTCTGCCATGTGGCTTCAGAAGTATTTCTGTTTGCTTCTAGGATCTCGTAAGAGTTCACAGTGGGTTAGTTATAACTGGTGAAAGTAGTAACCTTATTTTCTCTTCTGTTAGCAAAACATCATTTCATACTGAAATGGAGAAACAAGAGTTAATATTTTTGCCTCAGCAATGGCTCATGGCTTGCTTTTGTCCAGCAAATTGTTACTTCTAGTCCAGACAGCATCTGATTGAGTATTTGATACTGCACTATCTATCAGGTACAAGCCATTTTGAATTTAGTTTGCTTCCTTTTCTTAACTATGTGTGACTGAAGAGAGGCAGAGCAGAGATAACAATCTGTTTAAACTGGACATTAATCATACACTCTGAAGCAGAAAAGACTGCATTTTGCCAGAAAAGCTGAACAGAACAGCCAGAGATAATTGCTTTAAGAAATGAAGAGCTGCTGTTATGGAAGCTGTTCTTGCAAAGAGGAGCTGGCCTATCCTAGCAGTAACCCAATCTGCAGCTGGAAACAAAGACAGAGACTAATCAAGTGACCTGTCAAAGATTATTCAGGAGACTTGTTAAATAAACAGAGTAAGAATCCAGTCCCTGACTGTGGACTGTCCACTGGCTCTGAAGGAAATAATCTTTGTGCTGCCAGACTTAAGTGGCATGTATTGTCTTACTAGTTAGTTGCACCTGATGATATAAAAACACACTGGTAAACTAACAATATGTAGTTAATTTAAAAAGAGAAGTTTTCTGCTTGTTTTAACTACAAGTGAGTTTTCAGTAGATTAGTTTTGAACAATTGAAGAAGAGCAGCTGATGTGATTAGGTAGGTAGATGTTTGAGTTTATGATGTGCTGGAGTGAGGGAAGCCCAGATAATATAGATGCTTGCTAATAGCTAGGATTCAAATATTAGCTTATTTCAAGAGGCTTTTGAAACAGTTACTAAACTGAAAATTTTATCATTTTCATGTGATTTCTTTGTTCATTACTAATCTGGTGATTAGGAGCAGATTGTTCCCTCTCTCCCCAAGTGAGAGGCAGGAGCTGGGGAAAAGGAATTTTTGCAAGACTGTCCACCATCAGACTTGGTCTGGAAGCCAAGAAGTCTGATTCAGGCTGACAATGAAGAGCACAATGTGTCCAGTGACACACAAGATGAAGCTCACTGTTTGCTTGTTGGGTTATTGGGCTTTTCCTCTAGCAGTGCTAGAGAGATGTTTCTGGTAAGAAGGCACTGAACACATAGCAGGTGGCAGATTTCTAATTTTAACAGACAGGGTTACAGGCATCAAATACTCACTCTTCCTTCTTGTGTTGGAATTGTACAACACATTGTTTTGTTACTCTGACTCTTTAGTGCTCAATTTTGAAAGTTACTTGCATAGCATTGCATGAAGTATGCACCCATTAATTACATAAAGTATAGTAGCAGTTTTAGCTTCACCATCTTGCAGACAAAAACCTTGTTTAGCCTATCTTCTTGAAATGTTGCTGGCTTTGGGGTGGGGTTTTTGTGTGGCTTGTTTGGTTGGCTTTAAATTCTAAAGCAGAGAACTGTTTTAGTAAGGAGTTGCAGTACTCTGTTCATGTTGATTTTTGTTTAGCAAACTTTATCTCTGGATTTCAGCAGTAGACTGTGCTGAGCAAACTCTCATCAAAATGTAAACTTTTTGCCAGCTCCACTTGAATTCCATTTTAATCACTTGGAATAAATCTTAGGTTTCCTGACGTCTCTGTGTGTGTCCATGCATGTGTTTGAGGGTTGTTTTTGTTTGGTTTGGGGTTTTTTTTTTGTTTGGTTGGGTTTTTGGTGGAGCAGTTCCCCTTTCTGTTTAAAAGCAGTTCTGTTTCCCTTCTTCCATGCACACCCTTAGTGTTTGGTAAGGTACAAGAGGTCCTGTAGGCAGTGGTGGTAGGAGCTGAGCAGAGCAAAACACACGCTATCAGTGCCTGTCGCGGGCCTCTCAGTTGCTTTCCCATGGAATGTGGAGGAGATGAGAGAAAACAGGAGGGAGATGAAACAGACATGCACAACCAGTCCTGGAGCCTGCAAATGACTCTTTGCCATTCTTGTATCTAAATCACCTGCAAGCCTCCAAGAGGGTAGTTTGTATGTGTTTTATGGTGGAGGAAGGAGTAAGTGAATTGTCACTTACACTAAGTTTATGAAACAGGAAGAGAAATTATATAATTTTCTTAAAGAAAAAAAAAGTGATTGCCCAACTATTTTTACAGTAGTGTAAGCAAAGTTGACATAAGTATTTGCTTCATTCTTCCTTAAACTTCCAGCTTTATTTAAGAAATAGGTAAGATACATTCCAGTATTCTGTAGCTACTTTGTTAACCAGAGCACTTGCAGTTGTGTGAATAGCAGCACTAGATGGTCCAGTTGTTATGATCTGCAGCTAATATGTCAATCACTGCATGTCCTGGCTGTATTACAGACTGACTTTACACACTCTCTGCAGAAAGCATGCCTGCTCTGGAGACAGGAATGTGTTTGCACTTGGCATTGCAACCTGAAAAGACCGGTTCTTTCTCATTCCCCTACTGCATTTCTGTTTTCCATGGGCCCCACTGTGAACTCTGTGGCACATAGCTTAACAAAAAGAGTGTAGCTAAGTGTATAATTCATCTGTGTTAGTTGCAAAGTGCAAGGACTGATCAAACGAGGTGGTGTAACCTGGGCATCGTGAAGCATGCAGGACGTGGTGTGCTAGGTAGTTAGCTCCTGCTGTTGAGTCAATGCAGTGACGCTGAGGAGGGTGTGTGTTCCCTGCTGAACCAAATCACCGCCCTTGGTGGAGGGAGCTGTTCACTCTGCACAGCACTGGGAAGTAGGTCTCTTCCACTAGCTCTGTGTTAGCTTTCCAGCTTTAACTTCTGGTATAAACTCTTCCACAGTGGGAGTATATGCAGTCATTTTACAGAGCGTAGCATATACCTGTAGATGTTCCTCTTAACTTTCGCGTGCTGTTGTATGCACTATAAGTGAAACCCTTCTTTTGCTTCACGTCTAATAGATAGCTTATAATTAACATTAGTAGGTGAGGCAGTAACTTCTGCCCTCCTATATGACAACTGCTAAAATGTCTATGTGAATAGAATTTGGAGAATTATGTAGAGCTGACTCTTCTGTTTGGACGTGGGCAGCTTTGCTGTTACTATGCTTGAGTCATCTAAAGAAAATGCCTGAAAGTCAACAGTGTTTGTCTCTCCTCTTCCACCCCAAGTAGACATCCTAAACAACTGAGTTCCAGAGTTGCCAGCTATGATTTATGTCTCTCTGTCACACTGTTACTAGCTGACCTGCTGTGTGAACTGTTTGGATAGAAAGAAAAAATAATGACAAGCCACTGTAATTACTAAACTTTTCCTTTAAGTAGATAATGCTTTCTTGAGGATTGGTATTATATCAGGTACTACAGGGTGTTTCTGTTGTTCAAAACTCACAAAGTTTGTAAAGCAAAAAGAACTTTTGAGTAGAGAGAGCTGTGGATTGTGGAAGATTTTGGATTAGATTGTTTTACTAAAGTGCTTGTTATTCCAAGATGGTCTTCACTAATGAATAGGGTGGTGGTGTTTTCTTGCTATGAGATTTCTTTGATAATTCAATGAAAGTAATTTCTTTTTCAGCATTGGTTGGACAACACAAAAAGCATCAAAAAGCAAGTTAAAAGTAAGTGTCATTTCTGTTTTTCCTTGGGATCTTATATTGAGCATACAAGAGACACAGGGAGTTGAAACTGGGAGGAGCAGCAGGGCAGTGTCCTGTGAGGGGTGAGAAGTCCTAGTGACCAAAACCTGGCATGGTGCTGCTGATTGTTTAATGACCTCTTCCCTCTGTAGCTCTTATTACTTTAGTCTAATGTCTGTAATTAAACATCTGGATGTTCATTAATTATAGTTTAAATGGAGTCAAGGCAGCTGAAGATACTTTAGTGTTATAGATCATTATCCTGACTATAGGAAAGCTTGTCTTAGAGTCTCCATCTCATGGGGCATCAGGGTTTAGTCCACCAAGTTCTTACCTGCTGCACAAGGGTTTAGTGTGGCCTGGTGGTTTCAGTGGTGCATGTTTGGTAAACTGTGACATCAGCCAATTTTTCTTTAGCAGCTTCCTTGCTCTCCACTGTGAATTCTTCAGGGATTTGTGGTACTGTGTTAATACAACAAAGGTTTTGGAAGCAGTGAGAGAGAGAAAATTCTTCCAGTCAGATGGAAGAATCAGCAGAGCACGGCACCTTTTTTAAGCACTGTTAATCCATTCTTTTGCTGAATTAACTCTTTGTTTTCCAAAAACATGATTCTTATGCAGAAGGATCTGTTAAATCCCCCGAATACGTCTAAACTGTGGAATAAAGGGGCCCAAGTTGTCAGCAGTGGGTATTTCCCAGAGGCCTAGGGAGGCATTACAGAGACCAACTGAGTACCTGGGGGTTTGGTCAACTGCAGAGCAAAGATGCATAGCTTTCCTGGTGATGGGTAGAGTCCTCAGATACAGGGTTTAAGCTAGATTTGTGTGCTCCTATCAAGGTGAATCAACTTAATGTAATATGACTGTTGGATTGACTTGTAACATATAAAATTATTTTGTGCCTACATTTAAGTGTTCGTTCACCCTGATGTTCTTCATGCATTTCCCTGTCACTAAGGAGTTCCTGCCTTGTGGTAGGACAGGGCTAATTTCAGTCAAGTTTTGTGATGTGATTCTGTGTAATGAAAAAATTGTTTCATCCAGTAACTGCTACTGTTCTCTTGAATGAATTTTGCTTTGCAGTTGGCCCACCATATTGTCTGCATTTTCGTGTAAAGTTTTACTCGTCAGAGCCAAACAATCTACGTGAAGAGCTAACAAGGTAAGAGAGATTTTATGTGAGACACCCAAATAAATCCAGGAAAATGCTTTTTGTGGTATTTATCCGAAGAGTTGTGTGATATTTGGAGAATTTCTTGGGGCTCCTGGCTTACATACCTTTTTGTAAGTGTTTCTAAGGTAGCTTTCATGGAATAAGTGGGTTCTAATATAAAGAGATCGGTGCATTTACTATATTGCTTGTTGCACTTTATTTCATTAGGCAGTTCTGGCCGCTGATCTTAGTATCTTATGCACAATGGACAGGGGTTTTGACATCATTTGTTATTCTACTTAGGTTGCTTTTAGTTTCAACCGTGTGTGGTCATCCTGTCTCTTCAGGCAGAAAGGTGTTGAATTCCAAGTTAGAATTTTCTCTTTGGCAGAAGTAAGTCCAGTTGACATTGATTACTTCTGTGGTCTTTGCAGAGCTTACAGAAGGGAAAAATAATGTTTTAGTAACATGTTGAGATGTGAGAGTACTGTATGACTGTAGTATCAGTGAACAACAGGTTCTCCTGATGAAAGCATTTCACAGATCCATTCATAATGCTGCATTTTACGCTGGACTGAAACATATTTGGGGTGCTTTGCCACCTGTCAGTAGCATAAATCTGTTGTAAAGACATTTCCTTGCATTGTCACTACTGCTGATGATCCCTTTTGGAGAGAAGACAAAATTGTATGGCTTTCTTGATAGCTGCAGAGACTTCACTTGTCAGAGACAACCATTTGTAAGAGAGTGAAGTACATTTGTTTGTTTTCTCAGGTTTATGTCTGTGTGGATCTTCGATCTGCACTTCAACCAAATCCCTTAGAGCAATACCAGGAAGATTACCGCAGCATTACCTCTTACAGCCATATGCATGCTGTGGAAACACTGTCATAACTGCTCTTCTTTAATGCTTTCCTGCTGATCTTGGAAAAATGTTTTGCCTCCCCATTCATGTTCTCGAATAAACAACTGTCTTTAAAAAGAGTAACCACAGGCGAAATTCAGACCTGCATCAGTATCTACCCCTGTGAAACACTTTCATGTGTCTTGTCTGAGTTCTGCCAGTCCAACCTTGTAGTGCAGGTTTTAGCAGGGCAGACCTGACACCTGAGGGCTTTTAAACCCTGTCTGTCTGCTTAGCTAATCCTCCAGAAGGGGAGAGCAGCAAGTGTTTCTTCTGTCTCCATACAATTTTGCACCTTAAAGAAGCAGTGGGAAAGGGAGCTCTGCTATGGGCTATCGGTGTCATTAGCAGGGGCTTTGTGAGTGTTCCACCATTTCTTCGCACAGCAGGACACTCAGCTGAAGCCACTTGTAGTTTCCAGAGGTGCAGCTTGCTCACGTTTTCTGTCAGCTTCCCATTAGATGCCACCAGAGGTCATGTAACACAGCTAAGCATGGGAAGTATGCTTGAATTATTTGCCAGTGTTATGTGGCTGATAAGCGCAGACTGGTCACATCCACTACATAGTGGAGGCCATCGCTCATTCTTTTGATATCTAGGGTCAGTACCAAACAAATTTGTTCACCTTGTAGAGTTGGTGTTCAAAATGCTTTGGATAATAAATGGCTTCACAAAGTAGTTGTGGATTTCCAAGGTACTTGTAGAAAAAATGCCTGCATCTGTTTTGTGTGGATATGTGAGAGTATGAGGAGACACAGGCACATGGTGGAACAGAAGCAATGTCTTTGGCTTTGTGCATAAGACTGAGGTTCATCTGAGGTAGAATTCAGACTGGGTACCATCATGGATGCCAGTGTGTTAGATGATGAAATGACTTCTCTTGTTAAAGGAAAGCTGTGTACCATCGTGGAACAAGAGGGTTACTCTTCGTGGGTAGCGGATTGGAAGGATTGATGTTGCACACCAAAAGGATGGGAGCTTTGCATTCAATATTTACCCAGTTTCTAAGCAAAAAGAGTGCAGAATAAGCAAAGCAGTGAATGAAGGAAAGCTGGCTCTGAACAGTAAACAAGCTGAAAAGGCTGCAGCCTCCTGGGTATCTTTTTGTCACTTGCCAGTCAGCTTTCTAGGTTAGATTTTAACTAAGCAATCCATATCAGGAACATTTACTCTTGAGAGACTTTAAAATGCTCATTCGTTTATAAGATCAATATGTCTGAATAATGAAGAAAATGTGGAAGGTACAATTGTTCTTTGTCCAAGTGCTATCAGAAGAGGGGGGTGAAAAAAAGAGACTTATTTAGGTATCTTATTTCTTTTCCATGCAACAATGCAGTTCTGCTTGGGACAGCTTCTAGTTTGGGGTTTACTTGATTTGAAATGTGTGCAGCACATACAAACCCAAGTGATAAAGCCTTGAAAGACAACAATGTCAGTCTCTAACTTCTTCCTGTTGGCTAGATGACACGTTAGAAGTATTAATCACGACTCTTATTTAATTTTACAGGTATTTATTTGTTCTGCAGCTGAAACTGGATATTCTTACTGGAAAGTATGTATTCCTAATAAAAATTGTTTATTAAATAAGCATCCTAATTAAACATAATTTTAAACAATAACAGTGTGTTTAGCATAGGGTTTGTTGAATTTATATTTGGATAATGACCAAGTTTTGCTAAGTAATGCAATGGGGTTTTCCTAAAATACAACTTTTCTATGCATGAGTAACAGCAGTGGACTGCTTAAGTTATGCAGTGCTTCTCCCTTGTTCATTTCCTGAAAATCTACTCATCCTTTCACTTTCTTACCCCGAGTTTCTTGGTGTCAGGTATATGGTTGTCTGCTAAATTGTGTCATTGAAGGTTTTAACAATGAATTTCTCTCATGGCAGATTAGAATGTCCTTTTGACACAGCCGTTCAGTTGGCAGCTTATAACATGCAAGGTGAGTAGATTTGAGCAGGAAGGATGAAGTTGCATGAGCAGCTTCCTGTAGACTCTTATTGCCTCTTTTAGTTCGTCCTTGCTATACCCAGAAAATAGTTTCTGTGCAGACACTAGTGATCCAGTGTGAAACAGCTTTTTGGACTGTAATTTTGCTGACAGCATAACTTGAAAATTACTTGATTCCTCAGGAAGCAGAATGAGGAGGTTCTGAACATAAACAGCTTTGTCCTAAACTTGTTTTCTCAGGTGCTTGTCTGCAAACCTGTCCACTTTCACACAAGATACGAGATTTGCAGACTTCCTGAATTGCTTTGATGTAGTAACACAGTTGACTCCCCTCCCCTCCCCCCCCCTGCTTTGTGTAGTTTCTACCATATGTTTTCTTTGTTGTACAAATTAGAGACAAAATTATTTTGGTTGTACACTCAACTGAAAAGTCCTGTGTACAAAACCCACCAGATTTTGACTTCAGCTTATTTGTAAAAACATACTAGTGTTTCACATCTTAGAACTTGCACTTGAGCATTTACTGTCAAACAGCAGTTGTTGGTATTTCCTTCCTCAGACAAAAAGTTGACTCTATTTTTTTCTCAGCTCTACAGCACTATGCTTGAGTCTTTTGAGTCTCTCATTAAAGAGTTCCCTTTAACTTCTGGTTCCAGCTGACTCCACTCCAGCATCCACGGCTTCTCTGATAGCTGTGGTCTGACCTTCAGTTGCTTGCAGAGATTGTGCATGACTCCTCATCTTTATGGCCAATGTCTTCAGGTGTTTTTGGCAGAGGGTGTGATCTATATGTGAAGTTTGCTGTGGTTTCAAGCAGGGGAGCTCACAAAATAGGGGTGGCTTTGAGTATTAGGAATCATAGAATCAGTCAGAGTTGGAAGGGACCACAAGGATCATCTAGTTCCAACCCCCCTGCCATGGGCAGGGACACCCCACACTAGATCAGGCTGGCCAGAGCCTCGTCCAGCCTGGTCTTAAACACCTCCAGGGGCGGGGCCTCAACCACCTCTCTGGACAACCCATTCCATGGCTTCACCACTCTCATGGTGAAGAACTTCCTTCTCACATCTAGCCTGAATCTCCCCATCTCCAGCTTCATTCCATTCCCCCTAGTCCTATCACTACCTGATAGCCTGAGAAGTCCCTCCCCAGCCTTCCTGTAGGCCCCCTTCAGATACTGGAAGGCCACAATGAGGTCACCTCGGAGCCTTCTCTTCTCCAGACTGAACAGCCCCAACTCCTTCAGTCTGTCCTCATAGGAGAGGTGCTCCAGCCCTCTGATCATCCTTGTGGCCCTTCTGTGGACATGTTCCAGCACATCCATATCCCTCCTGTAATAGGGGCTCCAGACCTCTGTTGTACAGCCCACTGATGAAGAGAGAATTTGGAAATGTGTTTGTGCTGCACAGATTCTGTGCACAACGTTCCTTTTACAAAGCAATGCACTGTTGTACTTTGCATCAGTTAGGTAGCAGGACTGGGACTGAGTCGCTGAAACTTTCTCCTACAGATAATTCCAAAACGCAGTTTGTTCTTTAGGCAGGAACCTCTAGTGGCTCTAATAATCTGTAGGTATGGAGAGTTGGAATTAAACTGTAAAGATACCTGCCTTTTTGTGTAGAAGAAAACCAGTTCAAACACATTCCATAGTTAAGGTTCTAACAATGCTAATATTTTTAAGATACAGGTTCAGTAAATAACTTTCTGGAAAAACAAAGTGATCTAATTAAGCCATATATCCATTGCTTTTTGTTTTGGTCTTTTCTTTCCTCTCTCCACAATGAGGCCCTTAGCAGGGCTTTAATCTTACTCTGACAGCTGTGTACTTTTATTTAAATCAGCTGGAACCCAAGCTGGGTTTGACAGCATTCCTTTCAGCAGAGGCAGGCGTTTTAGTGGGAGTAAATTATTACAGAACTACAGACTTCCTCAGTCAGCGTTTAAAAAGGGAAAATAAAAGGGGGGAAAGACTATTGTTATGCTTGCAGTGTTGAGAAATCCAAGAAGCAGGTTTGTAGATCATATGTAGTTCTTGCACCCGTGGAGTACTCTGTGGGTGTATTTGCCTTTTCCAGGTCTTCCCAAAGACTTCACTACTTTTTGCCTGCACAAATGCCTGTGTAGGAAAACAGAACAGTTTTTGGCCTGTATCAGACACCCAAGGTCCAAGTTAGAATTATTTCTATTTCATGCTAGCTAAAAATTAAGAAGCCACTTGAAATCATTGGGAGGAGCAAATGCTTAGTGATGCTGAAAATTAGGACACTTTCATAAAGATTACTAAATGTAGGTTTCAGCATTTTAGGTATATATCAGTCTGTGAAAGCTGGCTTTAGCATCTGTGGAAAAAGGAGGTTGTACTTTCAATGTAGCACAGCCACTGACTAGTATGTTCCAGGATGCACTCCAAATGGCATCTCTTATTGCACCTGTTGAGTGTGTAGCCATGGACTAGATGAGCCCTTTGACTGACCCAGGAGGGCATTTTTTGTGTTCTTAGATGAAAAGGAGCGCGACAAATAACAGCTGCATGTTTGTGCCCTTACCCAGAGTAGTTTTAGCAGGACAGGGGGATTTATAGTCATAAATCCAGAATTTTAGGAATGGACAAATAAGTTTATAGGAAGTGACTGAACTGGTTTTGCTTTTTACAATCTGAGGAGATTTTGTTATAATTATTTAAGGCAAAATTCTATTGTAACATTAGTCAGCTGTAATCTCAGCGGAGACTTCAGTGATAAAAAAGAAAGGAAAAAAGTGAATTTCAAGGATGTTGATAGCCTCCTGCAAGTGGAAGTTTATTAAGGAATGTATCAATAGCACTTTGTAAAAATTCATGCAAAGCTTTTGTGCAGACGGCATGACCGTTTGTTCAGTGTCCATAATTACCCTATCAAAAGAAGATGGTGCTCCAAATCTTGGAGGACTGGAGGAGGAGGAAGGCAAAAAGGTATTTGCTACTCTAGATTGCCTAGGAAAGTATGCAGAAGTTCCTGTTAATATCCACTGTGTTTACTGGGAACATTGCTTCACAATCCTGTTCTTTTGTAGCTGAACTTGGAGACTATGATCCTGCTGAACACGTCCCTGAACTGGTGTCTGAGTTCAGGTTTGTTCCCACGCAGACTGAAGAGATGGAACTGGCCATTTTTGAGAAGTGGAAGGAATGCAGGTACTAGATCTTCCAGTGCATGCTAACCAGCTCATTGCACTGGTTTTTCTGTGAAAGGACTGTATTCAAAAGATGCTGCTGATGCTTCTTCTCTGGTCTTGTTCAGAAACTTAATTCTAATATGGTTCTGGTGAAAAATGAAGCTTTCCAAAAGTCTGAGTAAATTGATGAGGTACAACATCCTGAAATGCAATTATATTTGCAGTAGTGGTTTCAGATTAAAACATTTTAAAACTGACCTTGATGTTCATGAGATCAAACAAACATCAGCAGTGTTTAGGTTTTTCACAAATGTTCAGGAATTTCTTTTCCTCTTGTTTCATGTCCCAGTTTTGCCTTTCTGTGCTTTTTCAGGCATGTGACTAACAGCAAAAAATTTGTTTCAGGGGGCAAACACCAGCACAGGCTGAAACTAACTACTTAAACAAAGCTAAGTGGCTGGAAATGTATGGTGTAGACATGCATATAGTCAAGGTATGTTTAACCACAGCATGATGACCTTTGGAGATGATAATGTTTGCTTTGTTCTGCATTTCAGCATGGATTTTGCTTTGAGGGGGGAAAAAAGGAGTGTTGTTCTCATCTAAACTGTGTAACAAATGATACGGCTTTGCCTCAGCATTCCACTTTATATTACACATTTCTTGAAGGTATAACTTCAGTCCAAACATATCTGCTCTGTGTTAAATACATGATTGGTATGGCAATATGTACTATGGTTTGTATTTGGACTGAGAGCTATGTGAAAATCATAGTAATTAAATTTAAATTGGCTGGAATCCAGTCAGCTACTGGCTTAAAAGCTACAAGTAAAAATACATCTCCTGTGGAGAAGGAACTGCGCAAGGAGGGCCTTATTAGACAGACAAATCAAGAAACTTTCATTTTCTCCTGCAGTCAGCCTTATTGAAAGGTTGCAAACCAGAAAAATCCATTGCATAGGACCATTGAATGAAACAGGAGAGTTTTGCTGTATAAAATAAGCAGATATGTGTGTAATTTTAACACTGGGAAAATAAGCTACACAAACCATTAGAGTAATTTGAATAAAGGGTCAAGCACCAAAATGAACATAATCTTTATTTTGTGGCAATTAGGCGAGAGATGGCAATGATTACAGCCTGGGATTAACACCCACAGGAGTTCTTGTCTTTGAAGGAGAGACAAAGATTGGTTTGTTTTTCTGGTAAGCTTTCCGATTGCATGTTAAAATACATTTTAGATTTTCACAGTCTTGTTCCTTCTGATCTGGGGGGGGAAAAAAAATTGTTTGGGATATGAGAGCACTGTGTACCTGCAGAAACACTCCCTAGTCTGTGAGGGTTTTCTGTGTGTCCAAAAATATTCTTTTTCTTCCTTTTTTTTCTTATTAACGTTCTTTGTTGATACGTTACTAGGCTTGTGTAAGTGTAATGTGCTAGAGGCAAGTAAAAGATGGAATAACTTTAGGATGTTGTGGGTTTTTTGGCTTGTTTGGATTTTTGTTTGGGGTATTTTTGTGGATTTTTTTTTTTTTTTGGTTTGTTGTATTTTGCACTAGTTTGCTTTGGAAATAAAGTATGCACCCAGTCAGTGAAATGACTTCAGGAATTCTATCCAAGTAGAAAAAGAAGCATAAGCAATAGCACTAGTGCTGTTTTTACATATAATGTCATCTAGGCAAGCTTTTTATTAAGAAGATATCTTTTTGTGCCCAGGAAAGGGCAGAAGTGTCCTTTTGTGCTCATAAAGGCTAATTAAAAGCAAACAAACAAACCTCATACACAAACACACACGCACATCTCCAAACCAGATCAATATGCATTTGGGACATACAGAGCTTCCTTCATTTTTTATGAAGGTGTGCTGCTTTATCTGTCAAATACCTGAAGAGCTCCCCATGGTTTCTTAGAAGCATTCTGATGAAATTTTGCAGGGCTTTATATTGTATAAACCCCAAACTAGAGAACCTTCTAGCTAGCATATTTGGGTCTGGGTACACAGGCATTTATGCATTTTTAAGTGTTTTATTCCTATCTAGCCTTTCAAAACTGTATACAAAGAATAAGTAGGTAGATATTTACAGGAATTTCGTCATATAAGTAGTTCATTTGTGTTAGCCCAGTCCAATTTCATAAACTGCTCAGAAAAACACTCACTTTGTAGCAGAAATGTTATCTGTGCATCTTGTCCCTCCACTATCAACATACCTGTCAGTGAGTTACTAAGAGAGTCAGACATAACCTGCTTTTTCTGTTCATCTTGCAGGCCAAAGATAACAAGGCTTGACTTCAAGAAAAACAAACTCACTCTAGTTGTTGTTGAGGATGATGAGCAGGTAGATAACTATCTGTTTAGTTATATCTCAGTCTTGATTACACAGTAGTAATTTACATATTCCTGATCTCTTTCTTGGTATTTAACTTTTGAGAATTAGCATGGTCCCTTTGCTACATTTTTTTATCGTGACTTCATGAGGAGGAGGGGAATGAAGGGATTAAGTATGAATTATATGGGTTCAATTACTTGGGTTTTTTTTCCCCTCACACTGTTGTAAAAGGGAAATACCTTGTGAAACTAGTATAGAGCAGATAATTTGGAAATAGTGTGCATTGTGCAAGGAAGGGTAAAAATGAAAAAACATGTACTGTGTTTAGTGGAATGAATTCCTCAAGCAGGTGCCAGAATGGTTCCCATGGGAAGAAATTGCTCAGAGCTGAGATAATAAAAATGTGAGCATTGGTAATTTGAGGAGATCAGATCTGGAAGTGAGACCATGGTGGCCTCATTGAGAAGTACCTTCCTGTATTGACAGAAAGCTTCAGAAGCTTCTGAAAAGGTTGGGTTTTCTGCCTGAAAGATGTTATTTTTATGAACACATATTGCAGTATTCATGAGCAACGATGTAAAAATTTATTTGGCTGGCATCGAATTGTAGCTTCGACTTATTCAAGCCCATTGTAAATCATCAGTGTGCCATTTGTGCTTTAAGGGAAAAGAGCAGGAGCACACTTTTGTCTTTAGACTGGATCATCCCAAAGCCTGCAAACACTTGTGGAAATGTGCAGTGGAACATCATGCCTTCTTCCGGCTCCGAGGTCCTGTCCAAAAAAACTCCAGTCGGTCTGGCTTCATTCGGTTAGGATCCCGGTTCCGGTACAGGTCAGTGTCATCTGCCTTTTGGCACATACCTGCTTTTACTTCTTGGTTTTCTGGCATTGTGCATGGAAACAGGACAGAACTTGGTATTCGTTCACTTAAGACATACAAAGTAGTGAAACTTGCAAGCTAAGTGAGTAGCATTATCAGTTTTATTAAATCATGTGGATTTTCCTCCCCCCCCCCATTTTCTGATTAATATTTAGGTTATTCTGATCCATGCAGTAGGAAAACAGAATTTTCTCAAGGTTCAAGTTCCTTCCATAGCATTAATGGTACACTGTGTTTTATAGATCATAGTGTCAGTCAGGGTTGGAAGGGACCACAAGGATCATCTAGTTCCAACCCCCTGCCATGGGCAGGGACACCCCACACTAGATCAGGCCAGCCAGAGCCTCATCCAGCCTTCCCTTGAAAGCCCACTCTTTCAAAATGAGCCATAGAGGATGCATGATTGATCTGCATGCAGGTTTTGAGACTCTGCAAGCCTTTTGCCTCCTGAGTTCCTGATTGCTTGAGCGATGGCAAGCTTCAGAAGCTTAAACGATGCCTATTTCATGTTTGGCACTACTGGTGCATTTAACAGCTTTCCAGATGGCTTATGGTCCCAGATTAGTCTGCAGGATGCTGTCAGTTGCCCCAGCAGACTTGATGAGAATATATGAAAGGGGTGTGAGCTGTGATCCCAGGCAGTATGCATATACTTTGAATCACAGAATGCATTGGGTTGGAAGGGACACTTGAAGGTCATCTTTTCAAACCCCCTGCAGTGAAAAAGGACACTTCCAACTAGATCAGGTTGCTCAGGGCCCCATCAAGTTTGACCAGGGATGTCCCCAGGTGTGGGGCCTCAACCACATCTTTGGGCAACCTGTTCCAGTGTTTTGCCAGTCTCACTATAAAATAACTTCTTTGTGTCTAACCTATATCTATCCTGCTCTAGTTTAAAACCATTACCCCTTGTCCTATCTCTACAAGTGCTTCTAAACAGTCTTCCAGCCTTTCTGTAGGTATCCTTCAGATACTGAAATGCATCTGTCAGGTCTCCCCAGAGCCTTCTTTTCTCCTGGCTGAGCAGTCCCAGCTCCCAACAGCCTGTCTTTGTAGGAGAGGTGCTCCAGGACCTCTTTGCTTCCATTTCCAGCAACTGTAGCAATGCCATCTAGTCTGCTTCAGAATGGTACCAGGGATTCAGCAGAACAGGAAGCTGCTTGCTGTCTTGGGCAGAGTCTGGCCAAACCTGGGAGAAAAAGGCTTGCCTAGGAACAAGAGCTTCTAGGTGCTGGTTTTCAGTCCCATTATCATCTTGCTCTATGACCTATGGCAACATAGGAGCTTTACTTGCTCCTAGAATTTTCAGTCTCTCCCAAACTGCATGAACTGTGATCACAGAAATATGCAAAGACCAAATGTGTTTTTTCAGCTACTTAATGCTTAAGTAGTCATTGCTTCAGCCTTTTGTCTTGGGAACATGAGGTGAAAATGGAATGTTTGTAGAACTTCCCCTTTTTTCTGAAAGGCCTTCTGAGGTGTTAAGTTTGTGATTTTTGTAATAGAACTGAGATCATATTATTAAGCTATGAATTTAAAATAGAAGTGTAATGTTTTGAAAAGCAGTGTTCTGTATTTCATCATTAAAAATAAGGTGCTTCCTGTTTTATACTTTTACATGACATTGTTAGTGGGAAAACAGAGTATCAGACCACCAAGACCAACAAAGCCAGGAGATCAGCATCCTTTGAAAGAAGGCCCAGCAAGAGATATTCAAGACGAACACTGCAAATGAAAGGTAAAGGACTTTTCCTTCTGAGAAGTATAATCTGTTGTGAGAGTCAAGTAATCATACCCTTTAAAGGTTCTGTGTAGGGATTCTTCTGTAGCTGTTTGTCTTTTGAATTTTCAAAGTTAAGTTTTCTGTGACGTTTTTGGGACACTACATTTGTTTATCAGGAAAAGCTTCTGGCCAAAGCATATTGTTCTAGCTTGCCTACCTAGCAGGTAAAGTACACGCGAATATAGCACAATTGGTGCCTGTATAAAGATGACAGACTTGGGTTTGCAATGCCTAAAAGCAATGTATTCATGATAATATTTGAAATCTATGAATCAGGTTTGAAATTTTTGTCATTGTTTTTTTTTATGTTCTTCTTAGAAGTTGCACTGTGTTGTCACAACTTGATGGTTGTGGTGGTGTGTGGTGCTTGGTCTCTTCTGCCCACTCTTTCACGGGTCAAACATAACCTCCCTGTGTGCTTTCAGATACTTGCTTAAATCTGATTCTAGTTTGCTCTTCAGATGGTTTATCTTTCCAATTTATAATTATATTTTTCACATACTATGCCTGAGATACGTGCAAATTTTGCTCTTTTAGTTGCCTACTTTTAGGTAATGCTAGACTATTTTAATTAATAATATAATTAATATTTAACTGCTAACCTAATTGCAAATTAAATTTTAATTACTGCTTGTATTTTTGTAGCACATGCTGCTAAGCTTGAAGACACAAGGTAAGATGCATTCCAATATAAATATTTCTCTGCTGGTTACCACCTGTACTTGAACACGTCTGCAGGAGGTTGTTGTAAGATTAGTTAAATGTAGAGAGCATTAAACTCTCAACTGATTTTGCTGTGGGGTTTGTTTGCTTTACATAAAACCTACTGTTCAAAGCAAAGCTCCTGTGTTGCTATTGCATGGACTTGAGGTTGCCAGACTTGCTTACTAGCAGGAAAAGAAGTTAGGTTCTAGGTAGATTCTTGCTGTATATGAGCAGTAATTCTGTGTGCTGCCTTTTAAAAATAGATAAAGCATGTGAGGATGTCTTGTCTCTGAGATCTGCCCACTCTGGTTATGTGACTGAAATGCATAATCAAGTGACTCACAGAACATCAGGGATTGGAAGGGACCTCAAAAGATTGTCTAGTCCAACCCCCCTGCCAGAGCAGGATCACCTAGAGTAGATCATGGAGGAACACATCCAGGCGGGTTTTGAATGTCTGCAGAGAAAGAGACTCCACAACCCCTCTGGGCAGCCTGTTCCGGTGTTTTGTCACCCTCACAGTGAAACAGGTTTTCCTTATGTTCACATGGAACCTTCTAGGCTCAAGCTTGCACCCATTAACCCTTGTCCTGTTGTTCAGCATCTCTGAGAAGTGCCTGGCTCTCTCCTGACACTTCCCCTTCATATATTTATAAACATTAATGAGGTCACCTCTCAGTCTCGTCCTGTCCAATGTAAAGAGACTCAGCTTCCTCAACCTTTCCTCAGAAAGGAAATGTCAGAGAGAAGTAAAATACAGTACAATACATACTTGAAATATGTTGATCATGTTATAGTCTGTACTATACTTTCATTTATTTTTATGTATTTAAGTATTTTCATAGATATGTACTAAATTATTAATGATCAACATTAAGAGGGAGGCCTTTTGGTTCTTTATTTCTCTACCTGGATTCTTTCTGCATGTGTAGGTTTATACTTCCTGTGGCAAGCTAAAATACTCATATGAATATGAATCATGCAGTTTCCATACCCTTCCTTAGGGGAAGAGGGGAAACAAGGCTAAAAAGAATTTCCTGGTAATGAAGGAACTAAGTCACTCCGTTCTGGTTTCTGTACTTCACCCAGTAACTTGTGAACATTGCAGTGGTGAACTGCAACCACTTTTTTTTTTTTTCCAAGTAGATACCCAAGGATGTTAAGCATCATGACAGGCTTATTACAGCCATACATTTTCTGTGTGTAGCAGCAGGGAACAAGGCTGCAGTTGCTTTAATATGGAGGTGTCTCTGTGACCTTCTGTATTGTCCTTGTTTGTTTTTTTCAATTAGAAAAGTACTCTTCAAAACCGGGTGCCATTAAAGTTCTTAAAGGTCCTCTGCATGCAAAATGTGACTGATTAATTAGTACTTTCATCATGCTGCATTGTCATGCCCTCCCCAAATTTCATGCTGCTTAGGTCATTCTGAGAGTGGGAAGAGAAACTTCATATGCAGTTTCTTCCTCTGATAAGACAGTGGTCGTCTGATGTACACCTAGGTGTGGCGCTGTTATGTTAGTCTCCAGAGCAATCTATGCCATTTCTGAAACTCTACACTTGAGCATTGCTAATTGAAATGCATCATGAAAGATGTATGTTGTTCCATTCTTTTGTGTTAACTCAGCACAGGGGAATGTGCCACTCAGAAGGCATTCCTTAATATTGTTGTTAAATGCACACTATCCTGTGGAAACCTCCACGCTGTCTCAACAGAGAAGGTGTGAATTTGGGAAACAGGCAAGGAACAGCTTGTCCGATCTTGACGTTGTGCTGTTTAAGTAAAATAATTCTAAAGAATCCATAAAGTAGATACAGAAATGTATTTGAATTGTTGGCTTCCCAGATTGCATAGCTATTGTCCAGACTGTAAATCAAAAGATTAATGGGTCACAGGAGACTGGAACCAATTTTTTTTTTTTAGAAGACTGTATGTCTAGAAGAAAGTTTACTTTGCATGAGATTCATAATGCGTAATTATTCTGTAGGGTTTAAAAGCTTTTAAGTGTCTCAAAAAATGAAATGTCTCTGGTAGATTCAGAAATCATCAGGAATAGGGCTATGGGTCTTATTTAATTTATTAACTGTGTTAAATATTTAACAATATTATTATTGCTCCTCTGAGCTGCTGTGCACAGAATGTTGAATGGACGCTTTTAAGACTCTGAAGCAGTAACTCAGTCCATTAGAGGTTGCATACAGAAGAAACTCCAGAATTTTTCTGATTAACTTTGTGATGTGAAACTTCAGATCAGAAGGGCTATAGTTACAGAATAAATAGTATCTGCAGCATGTAGGTGAGGTTTTAACTATGTCACATTTTGCTGTCCATTCAACTAAAACGCTATAGTTTTTGCTTTAAAAGTGCCCTACCCTAGTGCTGAATCAGGAAGATTTCTAAATAGAACTGATTTGTGGATGACACCAAGTTGGGAGCAGGTGTTGATCAGTTAGAGGGAAGAAGGGCTCTGCAGAGGGACCTCGACCGACTGGACAGATGGGCGGAGTCCAACGAGATAGCATTCAACAAGTCCAAGTGCCGGGTGCTGCACTTTGGTCACAACAACCCCATGCAGCACTGCAGGTTGGGGTCAGAGTGGCTGGAGAGCTGCCAAACAAAAAGGGACCAGGGGGTACTGAATGACAGCTGGCTGAACATGAGCCAGCCATGTGCCCAGGTGGCCAAGAAGGCTAATGGCATCCTGGCCTGCATCAAGAATAGTGTGGCCAGCAGGAAGAGGGAAGTCATTCTGCCCCTGTACTCTGCACTGGTTAGGCCACACCTTGAGTACTGTGTCCAGTTCTGGGCCCCTCAGTTTAAGAACATTGAGACTCTTGAACGTGTCCAGAGAAGGGCAACAAGGCTGGTGAGAAGCCTCGAGCACAAGCCCTATGAGAGGCTGAGTGAGTTGGGATTGTTTAGCCTGGAGAAGAGGAGGTGCAGGTTTGACCTTATTGCTGTCTACAACTTCCTGAAGGGAGGTTGTAGCCAGGAGGGGGTTGGTCTCTTCTCCCAGGCAACCAGCACCAGAACAAGAGGACACAGTCTCAAGCTGTGCCAGGGGAAGTTTAGACTTGAGGTGAGGAGAAAGTTCTTCACAGAGAGGGTTGTTAGGCATTGGAATGGGCTGCCCAGGGAGGTGGTGGAGTCACTGTCCCTGGAGGTGTTCAAGAGGGGATTGGACGTGGCACTTGGTGCCGTGGTCTAATAGTCATGAGGTCATGGGTGACAGGTTGGACTTGATGATCTTTGAGGTCTTTTCCAACCTTATTGATTCTATGATTTAGGAAAGGAAGAGGAAAAAACAGATGAATTACAGATAAATTGCAGCTTGAACAAATGAAAAATAATGTCATACCCTTAGTTACCTAGCATGTGGCAGCTGATCTAAAACAAAAGTCTTTAAGTTTTCATTTGAGAACAGTTAAGTGCTTTGAAAAGATCTTTGGACTTTGTATTTCTTGCTGAAAAATCCCAGTGATTCTGACAGACTGTGAAAATAGTTGTTTGGTCTGATTCTGATTTAAATTCTTTTTCTCTTTCAGTACTGCAAACAATGTTGTGATCAACCAAACTAATGGATCACAAGTAAGCACTCACATTCTTTTCAGAGGCAGTTTTCATGCATTAAAACAGATATGAGGGTTTTGTTGTTCCTTCTTGAAATCCAGTGACTGACCAATTGAAAATTACAGTGCAATGCTGAATTGCATGCCAAGAAATTACTGCTGATATATAAGCACGATAATGGGTTAATTTAGCTGGAATAAAGAAGATAGCTCATGTCCCAGTACTACAGAGACTATGCTATTTATAGGTACAGGGTCTGGTAGGTACACAAAGTACCTTTGTTTGAGTGTCGTGCTTATCCAAAGTACATCGATTCTATATGCTAAGTAACATTTGGAGAAAAGCACAATTCAGCAGCAGCTGTGCTGATTGCTGGTTACAGGATGATTTTTTTTTTTCTCTGAAAGAGACAGGAAAGCACCTGCAAAGTAAAGACTCCGTGGTTAGCAAAACTTCAGTGTTTTCTGAGTTGGAGAGGAAATCAAAGACACCTGTCCTAATTCCACATAAGTATTGTATGTCAGTACTTACACACAGAATACCTTCTTTCACTGAAAAGGGAGGTTGGTGTAAAGTAAGTCTGCTTCTCAGTATCAAAACTGAAGCCTTGGTGCTTGGAAAGACCCTGTCTCACTTTCTGGACCCTTTCAAATGCAGCGTGTGACGGAAAAGGTCACATATTGGTGGAGACAACGGTAGTTTATTTTAACATTAGAATACTCAATATCAGCTAATAGATGGATTTCTGCTCTGCCCAGCCTTTTGCCATCTGTGTGCAGTATAGGAAAAGACTGGTTTCTGGTGCTGTGGGAGTATTGGAAGACAACAGCCTTGCTGTAATACTGTGTTTGAGAAGTGGGGATATGTTTTGCTATGTGTAATGTGTCATTACTTCATTAGTGTGTGTGTAGTAACTTAGTTGTTTGTATTCTGTCTCCAAAGAGCTGGAATGCAAAGCCAAACTTACCTGTCCTAACAGCGGTTCCTTCTGCCCCAGTCTTAGTGGAAATAGAAAACCTCCCAAGGAGCCCAGGAGCCAGCCAGCAAGACAAGAAGTGGTATGTTCTGCTTTGCTGGGAAATGAATCTTGTTTACTTTTGCATGATTCAAGTTGCTGTTTCTTCATCTGCACTTAAGCTGTCATCCTTGTATCTTTAACACAAGTTGACAGTCAAGTTAGTGATGATGCCGCTGATTTATTGCTGTGAATGTAGTGTGGGGAAGTGAAGACAACAGGCTTAGTCACTGCCAACCAAAAGAAAAATCTCTTCAGAGACTGAAGAAATGATTAAATCAGGAACATCTCTTTCAAGTCTTGGAGAGAGCTGGGTCCTTCTCACCATAATGCTCCTTGAAGGAGCTTTGCTTGGTATCATGAAGCCCAAGGACTTACCTTGATCCTTAAAAAAATGCAGAACTCTATAAACCAGTGTCCTTGTTAATCATCTTTTGAACCTTCTGAAATAGACAAACCTTTTTTTTTTCATTCTCTTGGGTGGAATGGGAGCTTGAGGAAAATGACACCAGCTGAAGATAAGAGCTTTGATTTCCTGTAATCAGAATATTTATTTTATGGATTGGATGCATCTCAAAATGAAGGTGATTTGTTTGAAGTCGAATGTACATGTAATTTTCTTTAATTCTGTATTGCAAACCTATTTAAAACCCAAACTGACATATCAAGCCAGTACTTGTGCACACATATGTAGTCTTAATTTTTTCATCCTTTTGTGTGTTCAGAGACAGTCTGGCTTGTCCTAAAAGGATAGCTCTGGTTTATACAAGGCTCTCCAGGAGCAGCAGCAATGGAATTGAGTCACACAAAAGCTCTTATCCTAAGCAGTTCCAACCCTCACAAGAAAAGATCCTTCTGCCATTGTTGGATATATGAGCCTCCTTTGCTTCAGTATCTCTTAAAAGCAGATGATAACCACTTTCCACCAGTGCAATGACAAATGTAATTTCATTTCATGAATCTTCCTGACTAAAGTGTTTGAACTCCATGGATTTTGGATTAGAAGAGGGACAGTAATTTTGCTTTGTGTGTTGCATTTTATTGACATTTCAATCAGAACATATGATCAATGCTGTTTTTCTTTCTTCTGCCCTTGATTTGTCTAGTATCTGAAATCTGTGCTTGTCTGTGGTGAGATCCTGTTGATCGCTCGATTCCCTCCGTGGTGGTGGGTGAAAGGTGGTGGTTTCTTCATTCTTCAGCATTCTCAATATGGTTTTATTTTTATTCTTTTGGTCTAATTGCAAGATGTGTGCTAGAAACAGGTATATTTCCTTTGGTGAAAATGTTTGACTCGTGCTCCAAACAGCTCTTCTTGGGTATCTGATTCATGGTAGCATTCTTGCTAGCATTTGCAAGGCTTCTGTTGCTCACTGAAATCCCGCTGCTTTTGTTCAGAAGCAGAAACGACTCTCTAGGCAATCTGTTTCAGTTTTGGTTTTGGCACACCTGGTTTAGGGTTAAGAACGTGGGCCTCTCTCTCTTAACTTTGTCAAGGAATCAAAGCTTTCATGTCAGCTGCCACAATGTGTAGCCTTTCTATAGAGGAGTGGGAGTGAACATAAATTGCACCTAGACAGCACGCCACAAAGCAAAGAAGCTCCTTGGCAATTGATATGTTTTAATTGAGAGTATAATGCTTGAACTGCATCTGTCTTATGTTTCATAGAGACATACCATTATTGCCGGCAGTTGTCTTCTTGCAAACAGGTTTTAATGAGTTCACTGGAAACTACTGCCTGTAATAAAGAGTAAATCCAGCTGTAGGAAGAAAACAGTTTAGAGCTGAGTCAGCAGTTGAGCTACATTCTGGTTTCCTAGCTTGGAAGTGGGGTTAGGTTAGTTGCCAGACCATACACATTTATTTCAGGGGCTGCGACTTGGCTATTGCGCCTTCAAGTCTTGGTGTCTCGATGCTGCTAACAAGATCTGTTTTCAGCTGCTACTGTTTTTAATTGGCCTGTTTCTGCATGAATTATATTTTGCTTTCTGTCAGAAAAATAGTCTTCTTTTGGAGAGAGTTTGCCAAGAACTGTTGAGAACACCAAAATCTTTTGGACTGGGGATTTTTAAGATGGTTAGGTTGGAAGGGGTTTAGAAGTGAGGTCCTGACCTCGTGAGTTTCTGTACTCTGCTTGGCAGATGCCTGTCCTGGCTACCTTACAGCTTAGATCCCTTCCTAATGTCAATGTTTCCTTTGATTTAAAATGTTAATGCTGCAGCTGCCAGCAGCAGTTGTGCCACGGTGTAGAAAGTACTTTGCCCAATAGGAAGGATTTTAATGTTCAGTTTGTTTGGATTTTTGGGTTTTTTTTTTGTTTGGTTTGGTTTTTTTTTCTCCCTTGGCTCCATTCCTGTAAGATTTTCAGGACAGGGAAATGGCTGGTCTGCCATGTTCTGAAAACAGTCTGGAATATTGGCTGCAGGGCTGGGAAGCCTAAAATGCAATCATTGTCTTTCTAACTGTAGTCTTTTCTCTAGAAGCTGTTTCTGTACTTAGCCAGGGCAGGATACAAAAGTTTAATGATTTATTTTTTCCTCCTTATTGTGGAATAAATAATTCAGTTTTTTGTTTGCTAGTGGACGTGGCTTTCATGTGACCACTTACATTACAGAAAGGGGGAAATAGTGCAGTGAAGTGTTGAGGACTGGAGCCTTCAGTATTCATGGGTCACTATCTCAGCATATTTCACAGAAACCAAACCTCTGAATTTACTCCTGGGTGACCCTTATATAAATTTTCTTTCTTTTCTAAAGGAGGACTATGGCTGAGCATTAATCATTTACGGCTGCTGTGAATCCCGCATGCTATTCTGCTTTCCTGCCTTAACACTTGTCATCTTCCAACTCATGCTGGCTGCTTGGCTGTTCTGACAGGGCTGAGAGTGCTGCACCAGGTTTTCTGGAACATGAGAATGTGGAATTTAAGCTGAGGGCTGTCCAGGACCCTTCTAGATGAACAGAAACAATGTTTCCACTTTGTTTAGATTTGGGTCATTACATAGAGAATTTTACGTTTATCTGAAGGGATACATTTGGGTTAGGAGCTTCCTTGCTTGAGGAGTTTGAGTGCATTTTTCCAAGCACTTTTTTGACACCTGACTGTACCTTGCATCAGCGTCTCCCAAAACATACCAGTGGAGGATCCTAGTACAAAATAGACAACAGTTAACAGATCATTGTCCTTTTAAAAAAGTCTTTTAAAATTCAAATGTTTCAGTAAATTGCATATCTTTTTTTGCTGTGGAGATGCTTGTGCCTAAAGCCTTAGAGTTTTTTTTTAGCTAAGGGCTCCTGTGTAAAAACGCTTTCAAAACACTGCTGAAGATGATGAACGTTCTGCCCTGCTCCTCTTTCTAGCTTTGGAGGACTTCATTCCAAGTGGAATATAGACTCTCCATAATTGTACATGGCGTTTCTGTGGGGTTTATTTTTAGGAAGTAGATTTTACGAGCCATTATGGCTTACTATGCAAAACTGGAAAGCAAGGCCCTAGTTTGTGCTTGGCCTTTTTAAGAATTGTTCATTTTCCACTAAGTTTTTTATATTAATCAAGTATAGGTACAGTCAGCTTCTCCACAAGTATTGAGTCCCTCAGTCACCTAAATTGTGAATGACTTGTCTATGCTGTATTGTTTGTTTCTGCACAGTAATGTTCACTCTTCTGAGTTTCTCTTTTCTTCTCCTTTTTTTTTTAAACTTGCATTAGAATCTGCATTTTCCAGTGACTTTAAAAACTGATGCTGCTTATAGATGCTTGTTTCAGGTGTACATTTGGAGCTGTCACTTAAACCCTTTCAGCTTCCCAAAACCAAAATGTATCCTATATTTAGGAGGCCTGATCCTCCTTCAGATTGTTTTTCTCTTACGTGTAAAATGCACAAGGTTCTTGCTCAGCTTTGTGAGGTGTTTTGAAATATGAAGTGCTTTTCTTTTGGTAAGTGTAGACACTGTATACATGAAATAGCTTAACTTGTCATTCCAGACTTCTGCAAAAATGTGCATGATCCTGAGCAGAGAAGGGGTTTATTTGACAGCCTCATCATGTACACGTAAACCTGCGTGTCTCTTTTCCTTCAGTATATACCTTGCAGCAATGCCCTTTTTCCTTACCTTTTCACATCAATCTTCTTGTCTTTTACCTTCACTTTACTTTTCCACCCTCTTCCTCATCCATACCTGTTCACTAATTGTGCCCCCTCCCGCTCCCCAATAATCCAGGCCCCTTGACGCTGCCGACCGCTGCCAACGTGGTGGAAGCGTGTGGGACGCGTGGGCACCGCCGAGGACGCGCGCTGCGGACGGCCAGTACCCCGCCTTTGTCCATGAGCGCAATGTGAAGAACGCAGCAATGCATAGCGGTGCTGGTACCTATGCTGTCCAAACCACCATGACCAGTCTCTGAGACGTGGGCCTTTCTGGAGCTTGAGACTGCATTCTAGCAGAGGCTGGGAAACTACATTTTGAGCTGTCTCTGAGATAAGAACAGCAGACCAAAAGCTGACTCTAGAGGGGGGGGAAAAGCTTTTGTTATGAAGGCTCTGCATATCGTGTTGTTGGTATTTAGTCTTTAAAGATAAAAAAGTAACATACAGACCACTCGTGGGGCTATAACGTGGTTTCCAAAATCTTAGAGGATGTTATTGCCCCTCCTTTTGAACCATGATTATGAAAAATTATCTGAGATAGATGATTGATCTGAAAACTAACCTTTTTTTTTTTTCTTTTTATAACAAATTCTCTTCTGAAAAATACTGTTTGGAAATGGAATGATTTTAATTTTTTAAGAATAAAACTATCAGAACGTCCGAAAAAGCTGAGAGTAATATATGTTTTGCTTTCTGGAAAGTTTTCCTTTCTTTGCTGCTGTGCTTCAGCTGAATTGAAACAAATATTTCCTGACAAACACCAGTTCTACCATGTGATTCACAAGGTTAATTGTTAAGTCAGAGGTTAAAACCCCAGCTTCATGCTTCATTGGTGTTCTTGGGGGCCTTTAACAACTGAAGAAACTATTTTTACCTTTGAACACACTGGTTTTTTTATGTTTTCTGAAGTTAGCTCCCTTTAAGTTGCAATATCTTTTCCCATTTGAAAAAATGGAGGGGGGGGGGGGAAAGTAAGATAAGTTGTGGTAGAACACTTTTAAAATTCACTTATGTTTGGCTTTTAGGATAAAGGTGGTATTTAAATGATTATCAAATTCTTTGAATAAGTTTCAAGTTGCCACAGGGCCTAGAAATCAAACCCCATTGTTTTCAGATATTCAGCCTTCAAGAACCAAGTAAGTCTCAGCTAGGATGTCACTTAATATTGCCTGAGATGTTTTGGTCACCTCATCCTTGCATCTGACAGGAGGAAAGGAATAGCTGTTTAAATATGAGTCTCTATTTTGTAGCTCTGCTTTGTGAAGTTGCTTAAGAATATGCAAAATGAGAAAAGATGTTTTAACTTCAAAATATCATATAATTTCCTTGTAGCTGAGGGAGAAGCAGCCACTAATTTCAGCAGAGGAATTTATGATGGCTGTGTTTTCAAAATACAAGAACATTGTTGCAGTAACAAGTCAGTGTTTTACAGCACGGTTTTAAGTTCAGATGTCCATATGTAGTTGTCAGGCCACTATAAGTACTGGGTGACTCCTCAGGTTACCAGATAAGTTTTGTGTTGCTGGTAAGGAACAGCTGAAGTTGGAACATGCCTCTGGAGATCATGTAGTTCACTCCTGATGCTGAAAACGAGGTTGAGCAGAGCAGGTTGCTCAGGATTATGCCAGCCAAGTTACAGGAGTATCTCCAAGGATGGAGACTTCGCACTCTCTGGGTGTTTGGCAAACCTCATAGCAAACAAAGGGGTTTTGTTGTTGTGCTTGAGTGGAATTTCTGTTTCAGTTTGTGCTGTTACCTCTTGTCCTGTCTCTGGGCTACCTTAAGAAGAGACTTCTGTTGTTTTTATTCCTCTCATGAGGTTTTTATACACATTAATAAGATCCTCCTGAGCTTTTTCTTGTCCAGGACGCGATGATCTTGAAGGTCTCTTCCAACCTGGTGTATGTATTATTGTATTATTATTATCCCTGGTGTCTCAACCTGTCCTCCTATGTCAGAGGCTCCAGACCTGTTTTTGTCTTTGTGTTGCTTTGTTATGCTCCGTCCAGTATGTCCACGTCTCTCTTGTCCTGGGGAGTCAAGAGCTGGGACCAACACTGACCAGCCCCAGACACTTACAGTAGTGTTGTCATAGAGTTACTGCAAGTTTGGTAATGAAGGCTGTGGCTAAAGTTTTCATGGTAGATCTTCTGCATGACTGCAGAACTAGTTCAGATTCAGGGTAGGAGAAGCTACCCTGGTTGCCTGAAATCCATCTGTTTAGAATTTATTTGGTTTAGTATGGTGGATGTCACATGCACTTGCTGTGTTGCTTTGAATCTTGCATACACCTGAGGGTTGACTTTACTCTGTGCTGGGCTTGTTTTAGTGTGACTTTGTTAACCCATGGAGAATTGCTGTTCTGATTTCCACTGGCATGGCAGCTCAGTCGTAGATGGAGTACTATCAACACCACCCAGTTGCAGTTTTACAGGGACAGGAAGAGCACTGGTTGTCCAAATGCATGGTTCCATCTTCCTAAACAGTGCGGAGGTGACAGCTCTTTGCTTGATATGCACAAAGGTTCTGCAGCCAGCTCCTCTTTATGAGGGTGTTTTCATTCCTTTCCTCTTGTTGTTGACTTGTGTATCTTATGCTCTATCAGTATGTGGAAATCTCTTTTAAAAAAAAAGTGAGACAGGAATGTGGGACTCTACCTGCTTGGCTACAAAATGAATGCCCATGAACAGTCTGCAGTAGGATCATACAGTCCCAGGATTTTTTCTTTTGCTTTTTTCCTTTCAAAAGGAAAGAGGTGTTCTTTTTTTCTGAATATTTTGTATTTTTGTTTATGAACAAAATCAAAATCTGGAAAGGTGATAGTCTTAAATTTTAGTACTCTGCTTACCTTGAGGTATAGCATTGTTCAAAGTATCACTAAGGTTGGAAGAGACCTCGAAGATCGAGTCCAACCTGTAACCACAGACCTCATGACTAGACCATGGCACCAAGTGCCACGTCCAATCCCCTCATTTACTTCATTTTGGGGCATTCAAAGGATTTCAAACTACTACCTTGCAGAGTCAATGTGAAAAACTATTCTTTCACTACGGTTTGAATGGTACTCCCTGCTGTTTCAAGTCAGATTACTTGCAAAAAAATTAGCTCTTCTGCAGCAGACCCAGAGAATTACAGTATTCTACAGATTGTGTTTTACGCACTAAAATGAAGTGTTCCTTCACTTTTCAGTTAGAAAATTAAGAAAGAGAAGTGCTACCCTTAGGAGCTGAGAGCATTCTCTTCCGACTGTGTTGTGTGCTCTGTGGTACAGATTAGTGTCAGTGTATTTGTCAGGCAAAAAGAACAACAGTAGCTAACTGCCTTAACTGTGGGCATTCCCTGAGCGTGTAATGACTTCTGTGTGATTTAATAGTGGGTTGGCAAACCTGTTAATAAACTAAACCCTTTTGATTATTCCTATATTTGTAACTATCTGCGTGGCTTGAACTCCTGGTATCGTTTGTCAGCTTAGCTAATGCCTGTTTCATCCTTGGGTACTGCACACTGACTGTCACAGGAGTCCCCTGCCTTTCCTGGGAAGCCTTTTATAATTTCCCTTGTGATTGGCATGACAGTTCCTCAGTATTTTGTGAAAGAAGTCAGAAATTCTATGCAGTGACAAAACCAGTATCTTATGCTTTGTACTTACATGATCATCATTTATAAAGCCTGCGTAGAAGACTGTCTGCTCGTGTTCTGAAGAGGGTGAAGAATCTGAACAGCCTAGAAAAATCTGTTGCTCTTTGGGTACCTCTTTATTTGCACTTGCAAATTCCAGTGGCTGAGGCTGTACCCAGTATGTCTTTCTTCTCGTGACTGCCTATCTCAGGGTGACTTGGAGTAGGTGCTTTAGTGGGTCTGAAGGCAAAATGAAGTCAATTCCTACTTGAATCTTGGCTTAGGAGGCTTCTCTTAAGTCTACGTGAAAGTTGTTTAGTTTCCCTGAAGGCCATGCTGTGATGGCAGGATGAAGCTGCAGGGACTTACCCCAGTTGTTTTTGCTGCCTCAGCCAGTTCTCCATCAAATGGCAATAAGGCTTTCTACCACCTTTCACCACCTCAGTGTATGTATAACAGTGCTTTTGAAGCAACACTGGCTATTGAGTGGTCCATTGGAATATGCCACCAGATTTCAAGACTACCCTTATCTAGCAGGCAGGTTTTTGAATCAACTCTCTTGTCTGTCTACTGTTACTGCAGTTGTCATAGGGAAGAAAAAGGCTAGTGTAATTATCCTAGCAATGTTCTGATGAAGATAAATTTCCTTTTCCACTCATTTCCCCCCTATTGTGTTGCAGTGCTGAGAAAAGCATTAGAAGATTACAGCACCAAGAAGTGTCATTGGAGCGCTACACCTCTCTTAACATAGGAGCTTGTTCCTGGTTCTTTCAGTATGGCATGGCGTCAGCACCTCTCTGCACTGCAGGCAAGATCTGCACTCCATATGCTGGTAGTCATAGCAAACATTTCAGAGGCTATTTACAGAAAACTGTCAGCAAATAGGAAGAAAATTGTTGGCTTCATATGAAGATCATAAAACGTTCTCACCATGGTGCATAGACAGCCTCAGATAGTAGGGCATAGGACTCAGCACACTTTCTTTGTTGCCTTAACTGAAAGAGCATCTATTCCTGCCTCTTACTTCCAATAACTGGAATTGTCTGTATTCATCATCCCCTCTTGCAGGGCTATTTGCTGCTTGCCATTTCCTGTTAGATTAGCGCTAAAAGGGTGATACCCTGTCATCTGTTTCAGAAGTGTATGTTTAACAGTGAAAGGATTCTTCGGTGTCGTTGAGCTGGAGGGGAGTTTTCTTCCTAGAGTCACTAGTGACAGGGACTGCTTCCAAATTCTAGGGGCTGGAGGGATACAAGAGGAATTGATACAGTGGTGATAAGAGAGAATCTGGTCTAAACTGTCAAGTAGGAAATGTCTGTGTGCATCAGGCTAAGTTCTATTGTGATGGGTGCTTGCTTGGTGTCATTGTTCTCCTATATAGGACAAGACTTTTGAAAACAGCATTGCAGTCAAACTCCATGTAAGTGTGACTGACTGAAATAGACAATGATCAAATGGCAGCTGTGTGCATAGGTTGTCTGGTTACCTGTCCTGTTCTGCACAGTTGGCCTTTCTGTATTTGTTACAGTTTGCTGTTAGGATAGTTCTAGCTGTTCCTGAGCTTTGCAGACATGCATGAGATTCCTGACTGTTTGCACAACATAAGCATCATAATGCAACTTTGGGGTTTGTCATTGGTGTTCTGTTTTCATTGTAAGTATGGATGGGTAGGGCAAAACTGAAAGAAAATCTTTCCATTAGAAAGCAAAGGAGGTGAAGCATGTGATCCTAACAGGGTACGGAGTACGAGCTGTAGTCCTCTTAATGTGTGAGGTTTCATTCAAGTTTCTGCTCACATTAATAAAACTCAAACTAGCTGTAGGTATGCCTTATCATAACAGTGTCTAGCAGACCTATGCAGTGCACCCTTCTGCCTTTTAATAGCTTACAAGTGTTGAGTGAAGTGCTATACAAAAAGCTTTTTGTGAACAGCATCATCTTCCCTCCCCCTAATTTCTTCTCATGTAAAAAGACTAAAGCATACCTGGAGTTTATTACAAACTTTAGTGTTTGTTCCAATGAGTGTATTTAACAGATAAAATTTTCCCTTCTTCTCCTTTTGCTTTTTTCCACTGCTCTGTGATGAAGCAGCATGCAGTATGGACCTGTTCTGTTATGAAGTCAATTCTGCAGGCCCTTTTGTTTTTTCTAAGCTCGCTGAAAGCCAGTGCCTAGTAGCTACCTGAAACAATTCTTGCAGAATGTGTCTAGTTACCAGGAGACGGCATGAAAACAAGAGGTTGTGTGTGCTAAAGCTTTTTCTTATTACAGGAAGAGTGATAACATGGTTGTGTGTATCTCTGCCCATCTTTCTGCCTTTGCAGCATGCCTCTTGTTGATTTGCTAGACAGCACGGAGTTGCCAGAAACTTGTGTCGATGACGCTGTAGGTCGTCCAGTTGTTGGCTTGGCAACAGGAGATTCAGAAGAGCCTCTTAGTTGCCCTCATCCTGGCCCAAAGGAAACTGCTGTTGAAAAAGCAGACTCTGATCGTAAGCAAACTCACAGATTATTTATTTTCCCCTATTACCGTGATGTGTGGGGTTAAAGTTAACTGATAATGTTGCTATGAAGTTATTTCCTTACCTAAATCCAGAAGTGTTTTAGAAAGCTCCCTTAGCGCGTATGCGTAAGGATAGCTTTACCCAGCACTGGGACAACAGAATCAATTAGCTCTCCCTGTTCAGCTGGAAGCAGCTTCTTTCCAAGGACAAAGGTACAAGGGAAAAGTCAGAGTTTGTCATGGGATGTGGCTTTGGCCACAAGTAATTAACACTTGCTGCTTGCTTATTGACTGTTATTGGCTAGGTAAATGAGTGTGCAGGAGTGCCGCATTGTTGCAATGAGGTAGGTACAGTCTGTAGGCTTTAAAGTCGCATTGAAAGTTGAGCAAGTAGCTTGTCCCATCCCTCTGCTTTCTTCCATGGGGATGGAATACTAGTTGAGGAAGAAGGCAAGTTCAAGTCAGAGAACTCCGCTGTGACAAATCAACATGACACCTTTTTGTCTTTTTCAGCCTTTGAAGAGGCATTTCTAAAACTGAAAGAGCTGGAGACAGAGCGGAGCAGCCCCATGCCTACCGAGCATCTCAATGTAAACATAAACATACAGGTACTTGAGTTTCCTTCTTCCTGGCAGAGCTGCTGAATTTTGTTGAGATCTTTCTGAAAAGTCTCACACTTACCTTGGGCTCTCTGCAAGATTTTAAAGAATACAAGTAATGGTAGAGGATAGTAAAGGAAATCAAAATGCTCTCTTATATGTAAACCTGTGTGTGACAAGGCAGTGAGAGAGATGGGGGCAGAGGTGCATTTATTTGTACGTGTGCAGCCTGCAGTCTGGTGAAAAATTCTGAAATAAGTGGGAGTAAAATTGATAAATGCTTGAAATGTTCCTCAGTTGTCTGTATCTGTAGGTGTTCTATAATCCTCTTTTTTGAGGGGGTGAACTTATTTCCTGGTGTTTTTCACTTGCCTTTGGGAAGCCTTCCAGAGGTTGTTTTCACATTTTGGTTTGAGTCAAGTTTGTTGGTGACCTATCCCTCTTGTTAAGTAACCAGTTTTTACCTGCTTTCCAAAGTAGGTGCTAGTGCCCTGTGTGTTTACATAGAGAGGAGTGACATGTGTTGATTTAGTGCCTTCTGATTAGGTCATGATGCATATCCACAGGCAGCTGAGCCAAAGTACGAGCTTCAGTGCTTGAATAGCATGAAGGTTCTCTTCTCCTCACTCCTCTTTGCTCTTCCTTTCCCAGCTACCTTCTCTCCTCTGTCATCTCCAGGAACTATTGCTTATTTTGCTGAACCAGTATAGCCTCCAAAATGGCAAGCAAAATTGTGTTTTCCTTTTTTATTTTGAGCTTTTGTTAAGGTGTTAAAGTTTTATTTGGCTTTGTTTTGGCTTTAAGTTGGTAAATAGCGAGGTCACTGGGTTCATGGAAGGGGTCAAAGAAAAGCCAGTGGTAGTGAAAATAAGGAAGGAAGGGAAGGAGAGAATAGGATTCTCCTTTATAACAACAGTGAACTGTGATAGATTCGCTGGCTATCAAACAACTGCACCTATGCAGGAGGTTGTTCTTGTTTTTACTGGGCTTTGAAAGCTTGGAAATTTAGATCTCCCTACTCTGCTTTCACCGGTGTTAAAGCTTTAGGTACTTTATTGCATTTTGAACAAGCAGAGAGCTTAAAATACCTGGCAGTGTTATCTCTGTACTACCCTCCCTTGCAGGGAGGCATGAGGATTTATCTGACTTTCAGTGAAGCAGATATGATTTTTCTTGCTCCCTTACTAGTAAATTGACCCAGGTGCCAAGGGAGGTGTTCAGTGTTTGGGCTAAAACCATTCCTAAGCATTTGTTTTACCCCCTTCATGTGAGAGAAGGCTGCTGCTTTGGTACACTTGCAAACAGCTGCAGGCTGTTTGGCTCGTGTCTCCCTTAAGGACTGTTGTCAGAGATGCCCTGGGCACTTGTCTGCTTGGTGAGTGTGCTACTCTAAGTAGAATGGTCAGTAGCCTGTAGGTCCTGTTATGCCCAAACACTGCCTCTGTGTAAACTGGAGCAGATGGACACAGTTTATTTCAGAGTATTTTTGCCTATTAGCTCCATTTTAGTTCAGAGAGGGTAAAAACATTTAACTGGTCAAATGGAGAGAATGCAGCAACAGTTTCTTAGTGGTTTTTAATTCATGGCTGATATATAAGCAAGGTAAGAGCCCTGTAATCAGCTAATCAAACAGCTGCCAATATGTAGACTCACAGTTATCCAGCTGCTGTCATAGGAGGTGTTGAGTAACTTTGAATGTCAGAGGTTACAGATACTGGTGTGATGGTAACACATTAGAGAGCAAGAACATGTGCATGACAGGGAAGTGACCTGGTGTATGAATCAGCAGTGTGCCAATATGATTCTTTCTTCAGGTAAAAGAGACTTCACCTTTTAAGAAGGAAGTGCAAACTGTATTATGAAAACATACAAGTGGATTGTCAGTGGTTTTCCTTGGGTAGAAAAGATTGAATAAAGCTTTTTAGTTGATGTAGCTTATCAAGAGTGTTTAAAAAGGAAGACAAGGATTAGAGGCTGTCTCTGTATACTTCAAATTCTCTATGTTTCAAATTGCAAAGACATGCAGGTTACAGTAGCACCACCTGAGCATACCCAGTTGTGATTAGAGATGATGGTTAATGGTTTGGGAATGAGTCCCGATGAGAGTGACCTCAGAACAACTGTTAAAAACACTTTGTTTCCTGCTTTTCAAAGCTGTGTTAAAGAAATAATACGTGTTTCCACCTATGGTGTTACAAAAATGTGCCTATTGGCTCTTCTCCTGCACTTCTGCTCTTCATGTATTTGTAAGAGGTATTTATGGCCTCTTCTGATGGAACTGCCGCAACCACTAAATCCTTGCAGTGAGCTTGGATCCCGGAACTTGCTGTTACTTCAGATCAATGCGGTGTTACAGTGTTCTCTCTGAAAGCCTGTCATTACCATTTCAGGATGTCTCTTCTCCCATAAGTTTTGCCAGTGAAGATACAAACATACGTACAAACAGCTACAGCACAAAACGTTTGTTGAAGTGCATTGGGGAAAGCATTAGGTTTCTGCTTATGAAGGCAGAAAGTTCAGCTTCATTAATTAAAAATCCTTAACTGCTTTTCATAAGGAGTCAGAGCTGTCCTGGCAATCATCTTTACATAATTCAATCTTGATTGATTTCTCTGAGAGGGAAATATTTATCTAGCTATCTGTGTCCTTTTAGAGAAAATGAGAAGTCTTTGTAGAATAAGAGCTGGGAAAGGGGGAATGAATGGCTTCATTCTTCACCGCTGCTCCCTGCCAAAATCTGTTGGGATGGAAGAATGCGACTTCATGCTTTCCCAGCTTTCACTAGCACAGTGACCAGATCTGACAAAAGAGAGCAAATAGCTCTGAAATGTATTGACACTCTGCTTCCATCAGCTTCTGAAGTGAAAAGAACAATACAAAGTTCGCCCTGTTCACCTGTGTTTGAGTCTGCTCCAGAGTTAGAAATGTAAGGACGTGAAGGATTTCTGAATTTGTTGTCATCTGTAAACATGTGGAAGTTGCTCCAAAATCTGCCTGTCTTCGATTTCACCTCACTGTGCAAAGTGATTTTTAGTGGGCCCAGGAGCACTGCTCAAAAGCTCAGAGGAGTGGGATCTCACACCCTGCGGCTGCTGCCGTTAATCCCTTTTTTCCATCACTGCTCAGCTCCATGTTTTGGTTGAAGAATGGAGTACAAATACAGTGTGTCTCATAGTACGTGCAAACAACAAAAATCTGTAACAAGCTAGAATATTGACAAACCCCAGCAGCTTTACTCTTTGATGTGAACAAATGAAGTGTCTTGTCAATTAGGCCTCTCAAGGCATTGCCAGGTGCTTTCCCCTCCAGCTCTTTCCTTTAAAAAACAAGTAAAACACCAAGAGTTTTTCAAGCACAAAATAGAAAGGATTGAAAAAATAGATCTTTAATACTGAAAGAAATATTTCTTTAGCGGTGTAGGGCTTATGTTTATATTAACATTTTTTTGTAGGACTGCACTTTTCAGAAGTTGAGAATCTAACTGGTAATAGATTAGAGCAACCTAAGTAAGCTGGTTGTTCAGATGGAGGAGGGCTGAGAGGAAATTAAAACAGAAAAATGGTGCTTAAAGCACCAGTGTACTGATGTGCTCAGTTAAAATAAGCAAATTCACTATAGCACTGATACTGCATTAGGAATTCTATATGGAAGCTGCTATATACAGCACCGGTTTCAGTGAGGTCCAGTGTAAGGATCTAAGGATGATCATAGTTGGGTCCTGCAACTGCACAAATAATAATAAAGTTCTAATCGTTTCAGACTTCTGGCAATTCCAGCAGCTTCTCTAAAATAAAACCACTTAAATGTTTAATTGTTTTGTTAGCTTTCCTAAGCTATGTGCTTTGCATCTCTTAATATCTGCTAGTAGTAGTCGTTAGCAACACTGGTGGTTGGTCCTCACAAGTTTTTAGCTTGGTCATGATCCTTGAATATTGTGAAAAGTTCATTCCTCACTGGGGTCAAACATTTAAAATGAGGTCGTCTTTAGATGGTCTCACAACTTCCTGTTTGGATATTCTGAAAGGCGATTTAGAGGGAGAGAAGGAAAGGAAACATTTTCACCATCTCTGAAGGCCAAGTATCTGGAAGTTCTCATTAGTGTTTCTGGTGAATGTAAAAAAGGTAGAAGGGGCTGGAGAGCTGTGTAGGAGCAGATAGTGACCTCCTTTTAGCTTCTGCTTCCTGTTCTCTCTCTGCAGCACAATTGTGCCTGCTTTGGGGCGTGCTACAGAAACTGCAGCACCTGCCTTCAGGAAAGAGCCTGTTTCAGCTAGGAGGGTGGCATATGGTTCGAGCAGGACTCTGTCTCCCCCTGCTGAGTCATACCCCGAAGAAAGGTCGCAAGGTTTTGTTTCCATTGAGTTAATTAACTTCTGTCATTAATGAAATAGCAGTTAGTAGATAGCTTAATTAACATTTTACAATTAGGAAATACAATTCATATAATGAAATATGCTCTAGTGAAGGTATATAATTTTTACTTGTCGTCTTTATGTATCTGGCTGCCAGTTTGCTCTGGTAAAATCAGTGATGGGAGAGGTAACTATTAGCACTTTAAACTGTTGTTCTAATTTATAAACCAATTTTAAGGTAAAAATCTTCCGTCTCACAGCTAGGCTATACTGCTATGACATAATAATGATGGCTGCTATATTGATCTCCCATCAGTAAACTAGGCTGCAAATTAAGGGTCCCTTATCAGCTCTTGCACAATGTATTTTTAGCACAGCACTTTGCATCTCCACTTTGTGTTGTGGGGTTTTTTATTTCATAGTTTCCAGGGATTTTACAACTGAGTTCTAAAATAAAGGAATAAATTGCTTTTTTCATTTTAGTATAAATATGCTGACTTTCCTCTCAGAACCTTGTTGTTAGTTGGAGATGTTAATAAACCTCAGCCCAGACTTTTCCATGTCTGGGAACTGCTTCTATTAAAGATTATTTTTTTATTTCTGTTTTTCACATCTAGGATGAAGTGGTAAAGTTGACAGATAAATGTCTTAACAATACAATTGAGAGCCCAATGGCAGCAGCAACGTGGCTTCCAGCAGACATCAAAAGCAATATCCTGAAGGCCCAGGCAGAAGCAGGGCACAAGGTAAATACTCAACTGATAAGGACTGTGAGATTCTCAAATGTTTTATTTCTCTTCAGTTACCTGGTGTTGGAGAAGGTGCCTTGCAGATAAGACTGTTCCAAGAGCCTTCGCAGTAATAGTGGTCCCATACTGGAACAGCTGCCCCAGGAAGAACCTCCATCCTTGACGATACCCAGTGTGTAACAAGCCCTGGTTTCAGTGATCATTGACTTGGATAACCTCCAACAATTGCCTGCTAACCAAGAAATTATTCTCCAAGACCTTGCTTCTGTCATGTCTTAGTAACTTCGGTAGTAAATAATGGTCTTTTGTTTGGCTACATGGGTGAATTGTTATTTCTGCACCAAAGTTTACACACATAATTCATGTTTTAAGTCTCTGAGCAGAAGATGAACAGCAGGTTTTCATGCTGAAAGGGAGGCACTCATCTCTTCTGTGAATCTCAGAATTCACACAAGATGGAAACAGGTATCAGAAACTTTTTATTCACTCTTTCCTCACAGGTCATAAGAGAAGACAGTTTGGCAGGTGTCAAGAATTCCAATATTCAGGATGCTGCTGCCAGGTACTGAATAGGTTTGGAAGAAATGTGTGATCTAGTTACCTCAGTAAAACACTGAGAACCTGCACTTCAGGGTGGTCAGGGAAGAAATTGTGGACAAAAGCCTGGTACTGACAGTTGACACCCTGGGAGTTTCTGAATCTGATATGATTGGTACCTCCATTGAAAAGGCTGAAGTTACAACATTTCTTGACCATTTGTGAAGATGAGCATGTCAGGCCTCAAAGATATCCCACACAGGGATATTGAACAAAAATATCCCACACAGGGATATTGAACAAAAATATCCCACACAGGGATATTGAACAAAAATATCCCACACAGGGATATTGAACAAAAATATCCCACACAGGGATATTGAACAAAAATATCCCACACAGGGATATTGAACAAAAATATCCCACACAGGGATATTGAACAAAAATATCCCACACAGGGATATTGAACAAAAATATCCCACACAGGGATATTGAACAAAAATATCCCACACAGGGATATTGAACAAAAATATCCCACACAGGGATATTGAACAAAAATATCCCACACAGGGATATTGAACAAAAATATCCCACACAGGGATATTGAACAAAAATATCCCACACAGGGATATTGAACAAAAATATCCCACACAGGGATATTGAACAAAAATATCCCACACAGGGATATTGAACAAAAATGTGCATCTGAAGATCTCAAAACTAGGCTGTCACAAGTAATGCATGAAGAGCTTTCCATGGAAGGGTGTACCTGTTTTTTGTTTTGTGCCAGGAACATTCTCCCTTCAGGCAAAACACAAAGTAACACTCCAGCCACCAGTCCAGTATTTCAAGACTCAAGAGAGCTGCTTAAAGCAATCCCTGCTTCAAACACCTTTGTTCCGTAAGTGATTGAGGAGAAACGTGTTCCAGGGGTAAGGGAACTGTGTGGAGATTATTATGAACAGGCCTGAAGAGATGAGATGAACAATTGCTGAGCATTTAGGCTACATCTAACTAAGCACATTTGCTGATGCATCTTTAATTACTGTTGCAACAGTTAATCGGTGTAGCCAGGCCTTGAGGTGAGTATCCTAGCAAGCAGTAAGCCAATCTCTCTCATCTTCTGGAATGACTGAAATATCTGACATCCTGCTGCCCCTGGCTCTGAAGAGGAAGATAAGAAGATGGCAGGAAAGGCTTCAGGCAAATTAGAAATGAGCTGAAGAAGCTCCTTTGAGATAGAAGACAGTGATACTGTTGGGTACATACACAGCTGTAGCAGAAACTATCAAAGAGGGCAGTTATCTGCAGAGGTAGTTGGAAGACATTTACTGCAGTGTACTCACAAACATCAGTCTTCTGTCTGCCTTCTACAGAACTGGTGTTGAGTTCATGGGTTGAGCCATCATCGAAGCAGCCCTGTTTCATGCTATCCAGGCAGTGTGCTGATGAGAATGTTTTCTCCTTTCAGTAATGCCCTAAACGAGGATAACACTGCCTCTAACCCTGAGGACCTGCTGATTCCAACTACTCTGGCTCCAGCTAAGGAGGCTGCTGTTTCAAAGGTATCACCACCTGCCAGCCTGGAAGGTTTCTGTCTTTCACATTCTGAACTACTGATGCCTCTGGGCAAGACCTTGCTACATGCCTCTCATAACTCCCCAAATACCAGTTGTTGGTGCATATGAAAGAGTGCTTTCTGGATCAGACTCTACAGATCTCTTCAAAGGCCATTTCTGAGTGTCCTTTCAGGTTCCTTGCCTGACATTTGTTTTTCTAAACTGATAGCTTTCCTCACACTGGTGGAGAGCCCCTTATAGCTTCTGATGCTTCAGGAAAGAGACTGCAGGGATGAAATTGTGACACAGGCAATTCTTATCAAAAAACCACAGAGTTCAAATTGAAATGCTTAATTGTTGTAGTCTAGTTGCTTTAAGGATATGGTAATTTTTAACTGGACTCCATGAAATGCACACAGTAATTCAGGGGCCAGATTTTCTTTGTTAGTCTCCAAAAGAAAAGTGGAGTCCAACATTTAACTCTGCTGTTACTTCAGCAGACTGAGGGGTCTTTCTGGACCACGGAAGCACAGTGCACTTGAGCTGTTGTCCCTCTACACTGGTATCATGTAGCTGATCCCATTGAATAATTATCAGTTTCATCTCCTGGTTTCAAATGCTCAGCTCACAGACCACTGACCTTGTCAAACAGTGCAGTAGCCCATCTTTGCAGGAGAAGAGGACAGTTTCTTATGTGGCAATTCCAGTATGTTGATGAGAGTAAGTAAAATGAAAAGGCTATTTAAAAAAGATCATATGGAAGGATTTGAGTAAGCAGACCTGATAAACACTGGTGTTCATTGAAGGTAGTCCTTTAGAACTTGGGAAGCCACTAGAGTGTTCAGCAGACCTATCTGGTTACTACTGGGAATTCAATTCAAAACTGATTTATTCCATAGAGCACTCCAGATGACCAGGACGTTTCCTTAACATCATTGCCAGAGAATCTAATTGACTTTACAGAAGCCACACCTCGGGTAAATGTATTTCAAAAGCAAACTTCTTCCTTCACACACACACAGTGGTTTTTACTCATCAGCTCTCTTCTGGTTTTGGTGTCTGTACACCAGGCTTGGATCTGCTGCAGTGGTGATTAACCTGGATCACACATTTATGCCATGCTGCTTGAAGGATAGCTGTAGACCCTACAGCTTTGTAATTGAAGTGAAGGAACCTAAAGAGTTAATATATCTCTGTGCCGCAACAGCCTGTAGTCTTATGTTAGTACACCTGCAAGTGCCACGCTGCTTCTCAGCCTTTTGGGTACATACAATTACAGAATGGTAGAGGTTGCAAGGGACCTCTGGAGATCACTTAGTTAAACCTCCCTACTAAAGCAGGTTCACCTACAGCAGGTTGCGTAAGATCACGTCCAGGCAGGTTTCAGTATCTCCAGAGAAGTTATATGTATTTGTGTATATACACACACTGACATACATATTTGTGTGTGTATAAATAATACAGGGATTGGACAAGATGACCTTTGAGTGTCCCTTCCAGCTGATGGAATCTGTGAAATACTTGAAAAATAAACTTTTAATAGAAATCATCCCTTTGTTTGGATACAGAAAATCTTATCACTCGTGCTGGTGAAAGAGGAGTTCTATTGTATGCACCAAAAGGAGGAGGGAAGGAGTGGAAACTTTAAACTGTTCACAGAAATGTGCTTTCACATTTCTGCTTTGTCCACAAAATGGGGGGGGGGGGGAAGGGTTCAGTTTCCTTTTGGAAGGCAGCACTATGCTGAAGCTGCTCCCAGGGAGTTGCCATGTGGCTGCCAGTTACCTCTGGGTATGAAGAGTCACATCATCTGTTCAAAGACTAGTGATGGACAAGTACCTGAGCTCATGTTGGGGGCAGTACTGTTTTGGGAGGCAATATTGTTTGGAAAATGTTCTCAGCTACTTGTAACTTTTTCTAATGAGCATCTGTTTGCCTTCTGCAGGTGTCTTCTCAGCCCATAACAGCACCGAGGTGGTTAGTGCCAGTGAGTTATTTAACCATTCCTTAATAACAAGCTTTTACAAAACAACAAACTTATGTCATGGTTGAGAAACGGGAGTTCAAGTAAAATATAACAATTTGCAATAACTTGAAAGCCCATAAGATCATGTACCAGGCCAAAAATAAAGGCAACTTACTCAACTGGAGTAAATCAGACAACATATGTATCCAGTTAGTATTAGACTTCAGTTTTGCTGTGTTACATTGCAGGTAAATGCCATGAAGTTTCTTTAAGAATTGCCTTTAGTGAAGCCTAACCTGGAACTTAACAAATCTTAGTTTTTACTGTTACAAGTAAATCACATTGGGGAAAAAAGAAAAAAAATCAGCTTGTCTTGTCCTGGCAGGTGTTTTATTTCAGTTGCCTGTTTCATTCTTTCCAATTCAGACTGGACTGATTTCCAACGGACCTTTGGGAAATGATGCTGCCTTGGCTGTGAAGGCAGTGAAAGGCAGCACAGAGGCTCTGTTGTCATCAGCTGGATTGCCACCATCCCACCAGGCATCTGAAGCCCTTGCAAGGTAAGGTCTCCTCAGCACTCACTCCAGAAACCCGTATGCAGTGGAAGGGGAGTATGTGCTCTTGCTGCTTCCACTTAGCTGTAGTGGCCATGTGGGTACAGTGCCGTGTTTTGCAGTTCCGTCCTACTTTATAACATCTGATACCTGATCAATAAAAGAGCAGCTGATGTGTCTATAGTTTTACATAACTTTGTTTTATTTGTTGTAATTCAAATAAGTGAATGACCAAAGCATGTAAATTTAGGTGGAGCTGGAGATAAACCTGTTGTCATAAGTGCTATAAAATCAATTAATTCTTTTTAATTATAATTTCACTTTGTTTTCTTTCCTTATCTGCTACCTTGTTTCAGTACTGGACTAAAAAAATGGTGCAGGTGATTTTTCTCAGATATGTGTTGACACTGTTTCAGTACCTGTCAGAATGTTGGCAGGGGTGGTGGTGGGATGTCCTCCAGTTGTTTCCCAGCTGTAAGGAAGTCGGAGAACAGGATCTCCTGCAACCTTTCCCCCTTGTAATTCCATTTTGTTGTGCTGGTGGGGCAGATTGGTGGCAGTGACATTCAGTGAACCTCTTCCAGTGCAGATGTGGATGGCAATGATGCTACTGCTGCACTGTGTGAAATTGATTCACTTTGCTCTTCTGCAGTTGTCCATTGGCCTCATTAAATTGTGAGTGGAACAGCTACTAACACTCTTCAGAACAATATTAATCTTTTTCTTTTTTAACCCACCATGGCAGGTCATTTTGGAGAAGTGTATTTACAGGGCCTTTTGTGTTTTGTTTTTTTTTGTTTTGTTTTGTTTTCCCCTTCAGCCCAGTTATTGAGGATGCTACAATAAGAGCAAAATGTTTACTCACCACTGAACTCTAGAAGAAGGAATTTTTGCACTTCTCACCTTGTAAAAACTCCAATCTCCTAACATATCTCCAAGGGATCCTTCCGAAAGACTTGCTTGGGACCAAAGTCTTGATGAATGGGAGTCCAACAGCCAGCTGATTTGCTAGGATCCGGGAAGAGACTTCAGCATTTACTGCAACCTAACTGGAACTACAATCTAAATCAGGATATAAAACCACATGCACATTTGATCTTCTCCCTCAGAAGTGAAATGCCACATTGGAGTTAGTTCTCAACATGAGAAACAGAATCTAGTTGTGCTCTGCTCACGCTAAGTTTAGTCCTACTCACCCTGTGCTGCCTGCCTCTCAGGTGTTAATGGAAAGCATTAACTGTTCTGTTAGCTGTGATGTAGTGCGTGAGGATGGTATCCCTGACCTCTGTAGATCAACATTGGAAAGGTTAGGAGAATTTGTAGGGCCACCTTGTGGCCATGCTATGTATGGTGGCTCATAGTAGTGATGACTGCTTCATATGGCCAAGGACGTTTTCTTCTGTCTTGTTATTCCTTGTTTTTTTCCTTTATTTTACCAACACCTTCTCTCCTTTTTGGCCTTAAACCTATTAATAATCCTTGCACCTCCTGTTACAGTACCTGGAAAAAGTGAAAAAAAGATCAAGTCCATCAGTGACAAACTGCACTGACTGGATTTGAGCTGCTCACTGCAAGAAGGAAAAGGGAAATGCCCAACAGCAGTAGCAGGCTACAGCAGAAGCCCCATATTTTGACACTGATTTATTACTTTCCTGTATGACTCAAACAGATGCATTCTGGGTTGGGGACATGTGAGTTTTAACTGCTAAAGCAGTAACAGGACGAGAACAGCTTACTTCAGGAACTGCTTTTGGGTAGTCTCATCATACAGGACTAGGAAGGGAAAGAATAACGAGTAAATATTCGTTCTGGGTGTTGTTTCCAGGTGCTGTGGCATGAGGGTAAAACTAGATCACTTCTGAGCACCACCAAGTGTCGCTGTTCCACTGTTGCAAGTGTCATCTAATAGTTGTGTGTAGAACAAAGAATAGAAAAAATAAGTTGAAAACAGGAGGAAGAAAAAAGATTAAAAGTTCCTGCAAGCAGTTGACTCTTTTGCAGAAGGAAGGTAGGAGCACTTGCAAGAGCTCCACAGAGATGGTAAAGGCCTTTAGGTGCTCAGGTGAATGAAGTACAGGGTGCAGTTTGAGTCCTGGGCAGCAGGACTTATGTGGACATGTGGAGGCAAGCACGTGAGCCCTGGGGGGACAGCCTGTGAAAAAGATCAATGCAGAGTTAGGGAAGAGACATGAGGATGAAGACTGATGATGAACTCCACATCTCCTAGCATGGAAGCACAGATGAAACAACTGGGATCTTTCTTTCTTAGGAAGAGGTTTGTACATATGACTGGGGTTTGAAGATGGTTTCTGCATAGTGCTGCTGTTTATGAATATTTATGTACACGTAGTTCTGAGAAACAAGTTAAATGTGAGAGTTGGTCCTGTAACCTGTGTGCACAACTTCGCTTCTGCACACCGGCTCTGTGTGTGTGTGTCTCTCAGTGTAGACAACAATTTGGACCAAACCACTGTGGATTGTGCAAGCACGCTGGTGCCCAGCTAGGCTGCTTCATTCAGAGCAGCTCTTGTTTGTGAGATGTTCAATGAGTGTTAAGGAAGATGCCACATGGCTTTTGTGTGGCCCACTGCTACTTCTCAAAATCCCTGAGGCCTTAATAGAGAAATAGAGACCCATGGGGAGCTCTTAGGATTGATGTACCAGAGTGACTCTCTGCAGACAATGATTTGTAGCTATTGCCTGAAGAACCGAGAGTCAAAACTGGTGGCAAGCATTTCATGTCCCTTTTCCAGCCTGCCCCAAATGCTGGGCAGACTCCTGCTCTGCACACTGCCAGCCAGTGAGGAGCTGCTGCTCTGGACCAGGTGGAGTGTTTCTGTTCACTAACCATTCAGCTCTGCCATTAATTCCCATTGACTATTGGCTATTTTTTATACTTTTAAGTGTTAGCCTTATTGCATATCAAAAAACATAGAAGGTTCCCAAAATCCAATATAAAATGTCTTAGTCTGGATTAATAGCACAGTTGCCAGCAAAGTTGCTGCAGGAAAAGGAAGCTATGGCTGCAACAGCCTGCTTCCTGCACAAAGCCAGGACTGTGTGGGGAAACTTGGCACTTGCTATTGATCTGTTTGCTCAGCAGCTGAGCTGGCATGCGCCAGCTACATGTGTTGGGTGTGTAAATAGACAGAATGCAGTACCAGCATTTTCTTTAAGGCACGTTTGATATTTGACTCTTCCCACTGGGTTCAGGAGCTCTGTGAACTGTTAGCTTGAATCCCTCCCAAAAGCAGAATAACACAAGTTTATGGTTCCACAGCGTTGCATGTCTAATAGCATCTTGGAATCCTCCCAGGCAATCACATGCACCAGATAACGAGTAAATAACACGTGTGGGGAGTGTGTCCCCCTAAAATGTAAGTCGTTCTAAGTAGCCAGCTGATTCCTCAGTGTGGTTAGCATAGTGTTGATAGGAAGAGAATGTTGTATTTGCATACATGCATACAACATAGTTTCACAGGGGCAAGATTTTCCTCAATTTTCAGAGGGCTGATGCTTGAAAGTGTATTTAAAAATTCAAAATTTTCAACCGTTAAATTGGGACTTGAGTTTTCTAGGTTTTGGGGCCACACACCCAACTCAGTTTCCAATGGTATCTGACACTCAGAGCCAATATTCACTCTATTTACCTCAGTGTAGCTTTGTTTAGCTAATCCAAATCCCTGTTTATATTATGGGAAGCCTGGTGAGACTAAGGGTCTGTGAGGTGAACAGAGAGAGAGGTAGATACCTGAACATCCTGCAGTTTGGCATAGTTACTTTGCTTTAAAACTGTAGGTGTCCTGATGTATCACAGCTGGATACCAGGTAACATCATGACTTACCACCTGCATTGTGTCAAATACAAATAGGTATAATGCAGTTAATGTTATAAAGTACTGCCTGTGTACTACTGAGGAAAATGGATTTTCTTACCATTGCTATAGTATTGATTGGCTGCAAGATCCAACCATCCTCTGAAAGTGGGGTATTTTGGTATTTATGTCTAGACATTTGGCACTGGGATGTTGGCAGATTTGCCAGCCACTTAAAGGCTGTAAGAGTTGACAGGAATGGATAAATGCACGTTCTGTTGCAGTCTTTTGGCAAATCCATCTCCCTGATTTCAAAAACAAAACCAAAAAAAGCCAACCTCAACAACCAGAAGTCTCTTCCCCCTCAAAGTTTTCTTCATTAACTTCTCAGTGCATGTCCCAGCCTGCCCTCATTCACTGGCCCTGTGCCCTCTTGCTCTGTATGCAGACTGCTCTGTTGCTGATTGGAGGTGGATGCTTTTGTTAATTCTAGAATTAAACAGAATCTGTTTTAAACTAAAAATGTGACTGGATCTAGAAGTAAAAGTGATTTTACTCCAGTCACACTCCCTAAGTGATTGGAGTAGAATGTTTCATAGAAATCTCAACATTTATCTAACATAAACCCCTCAGCCCATATCTTCAACTGATTAATCCTAGGAGGTGCTGGATGGCAGAACTACGTTTCAGCTTCACCCATTTAGTCCAGCAGGAAGAAAGCAGAGTCTGCACATGCTGAGCATGTGGTAGTGGTTGTACAGGCTTCTGAAATGTGTATGAAAATGTGGGAGTTCAGGCCCTCTTGAACTTGAGTAAGGGAATCTCTTTAGTGAGGAGGTTTCAGGTTAGGTTAGTCCTATGAGATAAAATAACTATTTAGCTGGTTTATAATTCCTGGATAATGAATTGGCTTGAATGTATGTTATTTGAATCTTCAATTCCACGTATATTTTGTCAAAGACAGCTGTGTAAAAGCTTATGTTGTGGGAAAAAATTTGGGACAAAACTTTGGGAAGAAAATTTGCAGCAGTAGCAGAGCAGCTCAGGTGAACAGTGCAGTTATATTTGCTCTTTTCAGCCCTCGGCTGTTGCCCATTTGTCTGCCCCTTGCTCATTCTCATTTCTTGAAGCAAAGACGTACTGTGAAGATCAGCATGTCCTTCACAAGCAGCACTGGATGTATATTTCACATTGTGAACATATTCTGGTACACCTCCAATCTTCTGCAGATTGCTAGCAGCTATGTTTCATGGCCAGCCAGCATTTAAAACTCTTATCTGGGCACAGAGAGTGTTTTCTAGTCTAGATAGCTGTCGTGTGTATATATATATAGCTGTTAGACACAGGAATGTCACAGCTTTCAAATGCAGCTGGACAATCGTAACTTTTACACCAAAAAATAAACCTAATCCATGCTAATGGCGTTTCAGTGATGCAGGTGTGAACTGTGTGTGTTTGGTCTGAGTGCGAGCACCATAGTCACAAGCATAGGGCCCTCCCCACAGTGCTCAAATGGAGGTGGATAGAGCTGATGTGATGTTATTAAGTGCTGCACTGTCTGGACGGGGTGTCCAGGGGTCACCAGGAGAGCCAAGTGGTGGGCCAGGATCTGTGGCTCGACAGCATCACGCACGGTTGTGTGCGCCCGCTGGGAACAGGCAGTGGCTGCTGCCCTGCTGGCAGTGTCGGACCCTGTGCAGCGGGGAGCTGCAAGGTTCTCCTACAGAACTCACCTGCTTGTCACTGTTCAGCTTGAGTGCTCTGCTGCATAAACACACACACCCTCCCTACCTGTAACTGGACAAAACTTATTTTTAAAGTAAGTAAGAATATTTTTTTAGCTAGATATTTTTGTTGTTGTTGTTTAAATCCTCACTAACTACTGTATTTTTATTTTTATATGTACAGCTTGGCAGTAGCTCCCAATGTATAATTTATTTGTTGGGTTTTTTATAAAACAAACTGCACCCTCTTCTGTTTCACAGTAGCGATGTATGAACTGTTCTAGGCACTGCACTGAAATCTGTATTGAAATGTACATGGGAACAAGAAACTGTGACTTGTAGTCCACTCAGATTAATCTTGAAATGTTTTTACTGTAGTTTTGTCTTAAATATACCACACCAGCATGAATGTCTTGCAGAGTCATCCTTACACACCACTGTACTGTGCTGCTGTGGCAGTAAAAGGCAGGTGGGTGGACCAGGACATGGGAGGTGAACTGTGAGGGGAGAGCTGGTGGGCTGCTCCACCCCTGGAACTGAAGCCAAAGGTCTGCGGCAGACACTTGCTGAGCACTCCTTGATCCTCAATTGAAGGAGTCTCTGGCAGCACATTCACTCTCTGCAGGACTGCATTTTCTTTGTCTGTGTGCCAAGGTCACTTGGCAGCTTCTAATTTAAGGGAAGGGCACCTGAGCTGGAGAAAGATTTGCAAACTTAATTAGGATTTCAAAGCTGCAGGCTGTGTTAGAAACTGAGTTTGCTGTCAATTAAAGCGTGCCTTCAAGGTGGCATCTGAACTTGCAGGTAGATGCTAGAGAAATACTTTCCTTCTTTCCAAAAGAGCAGAGATTGACCAGGAGGACCATCAGGTGCTCAATGATTTTGAAAATCAAGTACTGAGGTGTGTGCCTCCTTGGCTTGAACTTGCTAGTTCCACAACATGCGGACAGGAGTGCATGCTGGTTAACTGAGCAATCAGCTTTTCCTTCCCAGAAGAGTTGTTCCACATTCAAAGTACAGTGATGCTAAATGGTCATTCTGAGGGAGCTGTTTATTTCCAAACCCTGACTTTGGTGAAGTGCTGAAAGAGGCAGCAAAAGGTGACCAAACCATTTGATCATTTCACAATAATTAATAAACTCAAGAAAGCATCAAAAGAAGAAATAATTTCATTCTAATTAATAAACTCATAGAAAGTCATTTCCCTTCGGGAATAATTTCTTGTCAAACAATGATCCCACTGATAAGTGAATTTTCTTCAAATCCATTTATAATTCAGTGAAACATGCTCAGGTTATTATTTACCAAAAAAACCCACAAAAACCCCACACCAAAAAACCTCATTAACTGTCCATATTTTAAAAGAAAGTCCCTCTGCCACTCATGCATTTTAATGTTCAGAAACCACTGTCTCAACAGACTCATTGTCTGTAATTACCATTTGAAGGTTGAGCACTTTGTTCTCTGGTGGGTATGATCTATGACACAGAAGTGCATCTCCCATCTCAGACACGATACCCAAAGAACGCTGCATGCTTTTGCTTTTATTCTGTGGACTGTATTAGACTGTGGGCACACCAAATACACCTGCAAGCTTCCCTTTTGTTCAAAGACGTTTTAAATCTGCTAGCTTCAGTGGCAGCCCATCCAGGCTTGCTCAGCCAAAAAGGGTGTGATGTGTTTTGTTCTGTTCCTAAGCAGTTGCCATTAGCTGGAGTAAGTCCATTCATTATTTCATGCAGGCCACCACAGAGCTTTCAGATGGCAGCAGCTTTTAATCACTCATTTGGGGCTGGGATGAATTCTCATAGCTGCTACAGTTATGGAGAAATATCTCCAGCACATCTACAAAGGCTCTTCTCTTCTCCTGTGAAAAGGAGACTGTTAGATAAAACTGTGCCAGGAAAACATGAACAGAAACTACTTGAGATGCTCTGAGAACCTTGTTATGTGTAGTTGATAGCACTGGCTGAGTTTTGGAAGGGAAGATGACCAGCAAATTGTGATGCAGTGGTGTGAGCAAAGGTGGTGTGCCTAGGTCCTGGTTACTGGAGATTTTTTTAGGAAAGAACCTAAAATGCAGACCTGACCAAGGTGCTTCTGCTGGATGAGTGGCTGAGGGATGATTCTACATCTCAGACCCCTTCCAGCTTGAGCTTACCCTTGCTTTTTAATGACTTGAGAATGGGTCAGCAAAGGAAGAAACAGCCTCTGGTGGCTTCAGGGACTCTGCTGTTGTACACAGTCCCACTTTTGGGATTGGAGCTTCCTTCTCTCCCATAGCCTTACCAGGGCTTAACTGCAATTCAGCCTTCCACCCCCAAGCCCTGAGGCCATATCTCCCCAGACACAGCCCCTTCTTGAGCTGCTGCACACCTTGTGTCTTCTACAAGGGCTGGGGAACAGCAAGGTCCCTGCAGTATCAAGCCAGTTTGAGATGTTTAGGATCTCTTGGGAGAAGCTGGTGCTGTGCCAAAGGCACTGGTGCAGCCACCTGACCTGGCATGCCAGCAGAGGGGAGGAAACGGGGGAGATGGGCACGTTCTGCAAGCTGCTTTTTCCTGCTTGTGCCAAGCCATTGCCTTTGGGCTGGCTCATGTCCTGTCTGCGTTGGCTCCAAGCAAATGTTAAACCCTTCGTGGGACTGCCAAAGGGAAGAGAGTTTGGGAGGGAGGAAGAAAGGAAGGGCAGAGGCTGGATGGCATTTTCCTGGGGCTCTTGCACATCCCCAGGATATCTGTGCCTGCCAGGAGGCCTTCGTGTGACTTGGAAAATCACTGGTTTACTGTTGCCCTTTGCAATTAAATTTCCTTCCCTCATCAATCCAAGACAGAAGCCTGCATGTTACGTCAGCTTGCTGGAGAGTGCCAAAATGGACACGTCAGCCAGCAAAGGGAAAACATGCTGCAGGCTCACCAGTGTGCAACGCGCTGTGAGCACTCGGCTCACCTGCTGAAGGTAAGGCCTTTCTGAACGTGCCTCCTCAAGGTGGACAATTCCTCGTTTTTGGAGGAGAAGTTCAAAGCCTGGGCAGCCCTTAAGGCTGGCTGAAGTCCCATAAGATGTCTGAGGCTTGTGGGTATATATTCTTTGTTCAGAAAGGTTAAGTTCTTGGTTGCGTTTGAGAAGAAAAATACATATATTACATTCAAGAGAGCTCAGAAAATGAGCACACAGTGCTATGAAGTGCAGCAGGCTTTACTTACAGGACAGCAAGCAATCCTCTCTGGTACCAAGCAGAGGACACGGAAGGTCCAAATAACTCTAAAGCAGCTTTTTGTCAACTCATCTACAACTTTCCCATGGAATTCATGTGCCAGCTACTTGTGAAGAGATAATGAAAGTATCTGTAAATACTTGAAATTAATTTTTCCTATGAAACTTAGAAAAGTGATAATTTCAAATATCCAGAAGTATTAAATTAAGCTTTTTGGTAATTTCAGACATTAACATTTCTTCTTATAGGTGGCTGAAATTGTCAGAAGGCCAGGAGGAGGGTAGATTTAGACTGGGTATTAGAAATAAATTCCTTAAAATGATGGTGGTGAGACACTGAAACAGGTTGCCCTCAGAGGTCATGGGTGCCCCTTCCCTGGAGGTGCTCAAGGCCAGGCTGGATGAGGCCTTAAGCAACCTGGGCTAGTGGAAGGTGTCGCTGCCTATGGCAGGGGTTTGGAGCTAGATGATCTTTAAGGTCCCTTCCAACCCAAACCAATGAATCTGTGAACTTCTACAGAAATAAACGTGTGAAAGAATGGACAATGTTCCCACAGCACTTCTCAACAAACTAAAAACTGAACAGGATTCACCAGGATAGGGAGGAAATGTGTAACAAATACTACATATGTTGACAGAAGGGAGAGATGGAGTTGAAACAACAGCAATCCCTTTGTGGCTAAAATCTGAGTTACCAATCCAAAAGCTTATGTTTGTGTCAAGCTTTACCCTTTCTTTTTCCAATAGAAAGTCAAACCCTTCTAACCTGTGCTCAGTCACTGAAACTAGTATTCACTGAGCAATGGTTTTATTCTTCCAGGAGTAATGCACTCCCTGGTTGGTTTTCAGGGGGAACTTGTGGTTTCACCTCCTCAGTTTTAGATGCAGTTCTTGAGTTATCTTCTGGATTTCATCTGCTTAACTTCTCTGATGGTTTCTTTGTTACAGGCCATCTTGCATTGCAAATACATTTGTGCAAAGAGCACTCTCACTCTAGTGTGACCGTAACATTGACAAACTTAATGCAAATACAGGTTCATGGGTGCAGAATGAGCAGGCTTTGCCCCTGAAATGGTCGCTATGGAGCCAGTGAGGGTTCCTCGTTCTGACTTCTGAGGCAGCATCAGCCACAGCAATCTGAAAGGCTATCAATTGACCAGAAGAAACCTAACAAGAAGAGCAGCATTCCAACAGCCTCCTCTCAGAAACTGCAACTTACATGTAAGTTGTGACTTAAATATGGATATTTTTCACGTTGTAAAACATCAGTTCACAGCAAGTATGAGAAGGTTTTTTTGTGGGTTTGTTTTTCCCCAGTATACTGATAGGAAACTGAAGCCAGTGGCAAGCAGTTGGTTTACCACCTACTGGCACATTGGTGGAAATTTATTCTTTTACTTTCTAATCAAAGCCATTAGAAGGTATCAAACTCCATTTGCCAGAATGAGATCTCAGAGAAGCTAGACAAAGGTTTCCCCCAAGGAGCAGCAGCACATTAGTATCACAGCTAACTTCATCCACTGGAGCCGTGTCCTGAGTGATGGCTCCTTCCTCTTCTCTGACAACCTGAGCAGCAGCAAAAGTCTTTTTTTCTGAAGAGACAAACAGATGGAGAGACCTGTCCTTTGATTCAACATGTGTTGCCCTGTTTGGGTCTAGTTGTGCCTCTGAAGTGGATCGAAAGGCACAAAAACCTGCAGGCTCCAGAGGCAAACTGAAGGTTTTCATTTCAATTGCATTTCTTTCCTCGTTGCTGAGCACTCGGTACGCTGGCTGTTGACGGAAGTACTTGCAAAAACGAGTGTGCTTTGGGATGGTCACCAGTTGGTGATGGTCCTTCTGCTTGCTCTTTTGATGGCTGGGGATTGTGTCAGTGAAATCTGAGGTAGTTTGGAAATCGACCCCAATTCCCAAGATGCAATGATACATCTTAGGAGAAAACTTTGCCTTTGTAGTACTACTAAGCTTCTTCCATGTCTGCGTATGGAAATGGTACTGCCAGAGGTCATCGATAGGACTGGAATTTGAAATCCCTCCACCAAAAACCAGCATCAAGTCTTTGAAGACTATTGAAGCATGACCTACCACTGGAGGAGGTCCCAGGCTAAATGTGAGAGAAACCAGCAGTTAAAGGGAGACCAATAAGAAACGACGCTGCTTTTAGCCTGTATTTTTTCCCTTCATTTGAAAGTCTGACTGCTAAACAGCTGCACTGGAACCTCAAAATTACACTGCTGACAGCTGCATCAATGTGTTGCCAACAGCTCTTCCCAGCAAAGCCAACTGGAGCCCCAGCGATGGCAGCAGTACTACACACGATCTGAACAATTCCTACAACTGCCAAAAGGGCAACATCTCCTTCTCTGCCTGCAAGCACTATCAAATGGTAAGATTAATTCTCTCTTTGTGTGTTAATTTAGTGTAACAAATAGTACAGTTTACCTTGTTCTGATGTTGGACCAGCTGCTGCTTATGAAGTCCCACTTCCATAAGTCCTTCTGTTCACTCAGTCCCATCAGTCCTCCAAAGAGGTACATGCCTGTGTGATAGACGACTGCAGAATGGCCATGCCGAGCTCCTGGGCCAGTACTGTCAGATGGGATGGAAATGCACAACCATTTTCTTGTATCTGAAAGCAAAATATTAATCTATAGATGTACCAAATCTACCCTAGTATTTGAGAAGGAGGTTATTTCCAGAACAAAGTAATTCTCTGTTGGAGAGTTGAGGGTTTCTGCTATAAGCTTCTTATCATCTAAGATCTGACATTGTAAAAGGGCGTTTGAAATATCAGACTCTGAGAAAGTGCATTTAAAATACCAGTTTGAAATAAACTTTTAACAGAAATGTCAGATGCTGTATGACAGATGCCACGGAAATGTTATTTACAGAGCAGTTTTTCCTATGGCTTTGCTAATTCATTAACTCCGACACAGAAAGATAATTTCCTGGCTGTAAGAGGGGGAAAAAAATCAGTCAACAAAAACATTCCTTCATTAATGTCTGTGCTTATTCTCCCCATGAGGGAGTGAAGGATGAAATATAGCCATCATTCATTTCAAAACAGTGACTGAATGGCCACCAGATAACAAAAGTTATCCGTTTAAGAAGTCCCTGGGAATCGTTTGGTTTGCAACCACCAGATTAATGATGAATATGCTAATGAAACCATCTCCTGTCAGGTTTGGCTCCCCATGGTCAATCCTCAATTTGAGATTCAAAAGATGGCATTAATAGGCTGAAGTCAGGGTCTCTGCTGCATGTGGAACTCTCTGGTAATCCTTGAAGAATTGAGTGTATGGTGGAAAAAAAAAAACAAACGATAAATTCTCCTTATTTTTCAGCTCTAAAAATACTGCAAAACTTCTCCCAGTGTACTACAGTTAAATTAAATTCAGCTGGGTATTAGTTTAATTGACAGAATTCATCACTAAATGCTGCCAAACAGAAGTCTAAACTAATTACACCATTTCTACTGATGAGAATATTCTTTTACAGAGCAAGCTGTGCTTGCCTGCATCAGTCAGTATTTTATGCTAGATGACAACCTTATCATGCTTTTTAACTTACCAAAATGGAAAGTCCAAAACTCCTGTGAAATGCCTCTGATGCCAACGTACCCCCGTAGACGTACATGCTGCAGTGGTACACTACTGCACTGTGACCTTTCCTGTTAGTTGGTGCCGAGCTCTGAGGCGGTTCAATAATAAGACAAAAAGCTGTTAATAGACTGAGTCCTGTCAGGAGCAATGTCTGTCTTGGGAATATTCTCAAGCAATGAACACCATGGCTTTGGGTTGAGTTAAGTTTCTTTCAGAACACAGAATAAATCCACCAGTGGAAGCTTGTGCAGATGCAAACGCAAACCATTCTCAAACCTGAGCAACTTTCCCTTCTTAAGCCCACCACGCAATCACTTGCCTACAGCCTCCCCTTCTCTGCACCCACATCAGCAGCAGTGCTTTCACAACTACTTCTAGGCAGAGTTTCAGAACACTTTGTAAATGTATCAGGCAATTTTGGGGAATGTAATGGGGGAGTATAGCTCTTTCCACCATCAAGCACAACCTTTCCACACTGAGGAAACTTTAGTCCAAAGAGTAACTCTCACTCTGCATTGTATGGATTTGCCCTGCCACAAGTCCTAGGCTACACCCAGACCCTCAGCAGCAGACCAGATGGTTGCCACTGTGTCCATAGCAGTATTCAGCTCTGCTGAGACTTGCTCACCCAAACCTGGGGAGCCCTGCTAAAGCCAAAACAAAATACAGTAGGCAAATGTTTGGCTTCGCTCTTTTGTTGTTCTTCATTGCTTCTTCTCCAACAGCCGGTTTTCACAGGTGTGGGAGTCACATTCTCTGTATTCAGTTTAGGACAATTACAAGAAGCCATTTACTCCCATATGTAAGAAAGAGTTGATACATATTTACATCATATTCATTGCACATGAACAAAATTTTATCAACATTTCCCCTCCCCCCTACCCCCAAGGAAAAAAAAAAGACCAAGCAGTCTCCAACTTTCTCATGACTCCTCTCTCAAACAGAGGTAACCACAGCAGTAACTGGGTCACATCTTAACAATTTTTGTTTTCTTGCAATTTCATAGTACAGTAAAATAGTGAGACTAAAGTTTCAGTAGCAAATACTGAGTCATTCTTTACATGGAGTGGTATAAAACAAATCTCGTAAGACCAAGACACAAACGCTTCCACTGAGGTTTCATTTAGAAGTGGCAGTAACTTGGTAAGCCCACGTGTTCAGACTGAAGAAATGAAAAATGCTGCAGCACTTCACATTTCAAAATTTATTAGTGTGACTGCCAATCTGTTTTCACAACTCCACTTTAAAAAGCACAGACTTCGTGTACAGTTGCAATATTCCATTTAAAATTAGTTTTCTTGATAAGAAATTCAGAGAAACAGAAGCAGTAGTAGAGGAGAGGACTTAACTTCTTTTATAGCACTTAAAATTTAAGAGCAGTATTTTTAAACACTGTTTTAAAGAAGGAAAAAGCCTTAGTTGCTGAAAGTGTAAAGAAATAAAGTATAGCCACATGTCTCTGAAGAGATGAGATTGGAACTGTTTGGGGGAACATATTTCAAAGCAATCTGTTTAATCAACAAAGCAACAGGCATTTGATTCACACATTCACCACTTCCTGGCTCCTTACCTCAGTCTCTGCTGGTACGTTACGGCACTCTGTCCATCTTGCAGAATCTAGGGGATTGTTTTAATAAAGCGCAGTTTATATCACAGGCCACAAGAGGACACTCCTCCAACACTAATTTTTCAAATTACAGATCTAATTTTCAAGTCAGTCTCATCCTGGTGTTTCCCACTGACAAAGATGAAGAAATTTGCATCCCGCTAAGACAGAAGTACCAGGAGACTCACAGGAATCATAGTTTACATTTCATGTATCCTTTTCTGGTACTGAATCGTGTAGATACCCTCCGGTATTTCCTTTTCCTAAGGCTAAACTTCACAGTGCAGAAATGATCTGTGATTTCCAGCATTTTCTGAACTTGCAGAGGCCCCAGACTTACTGATGGATGTACGGCTTTCATTATTATGGTGATGTAAACCTTATGACAACAGCCTTGTTTTTCTTGTTCCTTTTCACAGATTCCTTAAAAGTAGTCCTCAAATAACAGAAATAACTGATCTATGATCACTGTGACAGAGAGGAAATATCAGATACCCAGCACCAGAGGCAGAAGGAAACAGCAGTGCAAGCTGTCACTGCTAAAAGCTGTATGTGCCAGGAAAGATTTTAAATAATGACCATGAAAAAAACCAGACATGCAACAAATTTTGAGTAACTCACTCCCAGTTTCCTCTGGTAATTTCTGTGAGGCTTTCTTCTATGAAATCTGTTCTATCTGAGAATCTCTATTCCTTCAGCAGGTATCTCAAAGCAATGGTAGAAGTCAAAGAAAGGATTTAAAAAACAACAACACTGACTTTGGGTTATATAGTGAAGTAGCAAAAGAAGCCAAGAAATGTAAATCTTGGTCTTGCCACAAGATTTACTAGCTTGAAAAGAAATCATTATCTCTCTCTCTCCCTCCACCTGACATCAAAATAAGCAGCCATTACTATACAGAGTATTTCCAGAGGGAGGATATACAGTGTATGACATTGCTATTAAATTCACATGTTGCACTGCCTCTATTAGAAAACACACTTGAAAAATCCCAAATGGTTGTTCTTAAGAAAAAACCCTGTGTTACAGAAAGCTGATGTTAATTTTGTACCTTCTTGCTTATTTACACTTGTGTTTTTTTCCTATTCCATCATGCAATCTGTTGCCAGATTATGTATTTATTCAGTAAAAAATACAAAATGAGATCTACTTTCTTCCATAATAAAACCAAAAGCTTGGGTATAAAATGTTATGTAGCAATAATTGGTTTATGATCAAATAGTAAACTTGGGGGGGAAATGAAAATTCGGAGACCTTCAAATACCTAAAAATGTGAATGAAATACTTTTCTTATTAAATAAAGCTGATTATTTGATATCTTACTTGATATCTATGTCTCATTTTAGGGGCAAAATGTGCACAGTTTTACACACATTACTTCCTTGAAAGCCTGAGGAAGGCTATGTTACTAGCAGCAGAAAACAGTTTGGTTCTTACTCTTTATTAGTACCTATGGATTTGGAATGTGCCATGGAAAAGACTGGGTAATGTTATCATACCAGTGTCATATATCCAGAGAGGAGTTTTGGCTTGAGTGAAAGCAGAATCCACCATCCCACCAAAAATGTATAGGGTGCCCTGCAAAATGCAGAAGTATTTGTCACTTACAGGTAGGCATATAGCATTAAGGTAATTTTAAAAACAGTTCTTAAATGAAAAGCCTGCCACCACCAAAGTATAATTAATAATAATGCATATAATGATCTATTAACAATTCAAGAGGCAATCACAAAAAGCCACTGACTCTTAATGTCTTTATCGTCTCCCGGTAGGAAACGCTGATGAACGGTCTGCTATTTTAACGGGGATGGCATTCCAGCACCACTTGCTCGCTTCCTTGTCAATCTGGGACAGCTTGAGGGATGCAGATCTGGAGCTCCAAGAGGCATTGCTCAGGTAATAGTAGATTATGCACGTTCATAGAAATACATCATCGTGTTGCAGGTCCCAGTATCCTAAATTCTTTTTTCCTTTACAGTCAAAGCTGTAATTTTTATTTGCCCTCACTCCTCCATCCCTCTTCTATGCTGCAACTCATCATGCAAATGAATTCAGAGCAACTGTTACAACTACACGACTAAGTCAAAGAATATACTGCCAAGGTCTTTCTTTTGTATTGCTATCATGTATGGAGCACTGACTGAGGAAATGGGGGAGCTCCACGCTGCTGCAAAGCTGAACTACTGTCACTTTACTCAGAAAGATTCCAAAACACTGGTACAGCTACATCCAGAATTGCAGGGACACAGAAGTATTTTCTGGGTATAGTCTTTCAGTGCATAATAATCTATGGCAATTTATCTCATTGCATAATAGGAAATATATATATGCCAGGATACACACAAGATAGTTCTTGCTCTACTACCTTATAAGCCACCATTGAATGCTCTTCCAGTTCTTCTGGGCCATCTCTTGAGCAGTCCAGCATTTCCCATTCATTTTTCACTATAAACCAAAGCTGAAGTTAAGACAGTGGTGCACTCAACACATAAACGTTAGAGAAAAGTCGAAAAGATTGGCTTTGAATTTGGCTGCACTAACAGTCAGTGGGGGAAAAGGAAGGATTTTATCATCTTTCCCCTCTGTTAGTTCAGAAGACTGGGGCACTTAAATTAAATATGTGCGTTTTTCTATTTGGTAAGCTTAAATGTAATAGAAATTGATCTTGTTATTGCTTTTAGTTTAGTGCTACACTCTTATCTACATCAAAATTCAACTAATCCTTGAGCATGAACTCAGCACAATTCTGCTTTATTCTACTAAAGACAATCGAACAAGGAACACTGTACATTCAGTTAAAAATATTGCATATTTTGCATTATTAATACAATCTTACAAGGTATTGTACTCATGTGTTCCCTCTGTGTACTTTCCCATGCATAAACTTTTCCATTTGTGTACCTTTCCATGCATAAACTATTCCATTGTTAGAGTCAAGAAAGCTATGTCTCAGATATCCCGTGCTAGAACTAGAATGTTTTAAATAACTCAGTATTCCTGGTCAAGAAAATAAAACCAGAACTGAAATCTAAAATTTCTGGGACACCTGCAACAGGAACCAACAGGCAGCTTTTGCCCAATAGCAAAATGCAGTTTAACCATCATTTTGATGGAGAGTAACTGTGGTTAACCTGTTAATTACCGAGCATCCCCGTTTCATGGCTGGATGCAGAAATCCCGTTAATCCTGACAGATAAGTGAAGAGGCAAACTTACCTATGTCATACCTCCAAAAATCCCCAAGACTGGTAGTGTTCCGTCCTCCATAGAGATAAATAAATCCTCTGCAAATAATGCAAGCGTGCTTATATCGATCACAGGGAGAGGGCTGCTTTTGGGGTGCAGATTTCCAGTCACAGTGTGCAGTTTGTCCTTTCATGCTGACAACTGGGATCTTATCCAAGTATTAACGTTTAAAGGACAGCCATGTCAGGGGAAACAAAACATCAGGGACAGGGCTTAAACCCTGCTTGGTCTGTAAAAAGAAAACAAAATAGCTGGAGATTAAAAAAATAATAATAGAAAATAAGAAAAGTCTTTGCCTTGCAGTACAGATTTACCGTGTTTTCTTTTTATTCCTATCACAATTTTGGTCATCTGTGATAGTATACTAATGTAAGTGAAGCGTTTGAAATGCTGACTCCCCAGGTCTTATTAGTGCCACTGGGACAGGAGCACTCCCAGAGTTTCAAGTTTTCCAAAGAATGTGGGTGAGCTGAAGTAATTAATTCAAATACCCTGCATGTGCAGTGTGGCGGAAGGAAAGGCTCCGTCGTCTTGTGCCATTATAAAGTACTTAGAACAGAACCTGAAATTCAGAAAGTACGAATTAAAGACATCGACCTGCAGTTAGGATGCATGTTAAAAATGGCACGATCCCTTCGCTTGCCACAAGATGGCAATGTGCTCTGTCAAGACAGACGGACCAGGAGCAACATTCCTCTATTAACCCTCTTTAAAATATATCATGACCACAAAGCCTCCCAGTTCTAAGGCTATTTCCGTGAAAGCCAGAGTCCAGTCGTATTGAGGACCTAGGATGGAAACTGATAGTAACAATCTGTCAGTATGGACACACTATTAACTCTTAAATACTGCAAAGCACTGCACCCTGCCTGTGCTTCCACAGCACAGTGTCTTCCACACTTACATCACACTTAAGCAAAAGTTATTTAGCATCTCAGTGGGTCAAGTCAGAACTCCCAGCTCATGATCGTGCAGCAAATCCATTCTCTTGAACTGAGACTCTTTCCAAGACAAATGAAATAAACCTATGGCTACCTGGCCCAATTATTTCTAATTTTAACAACCAGCAAAACTAACAAAGCAGCAGACATACCAGATTTGTTCTGGATGTACAGCAACAAAAACATTGACATCCACAGAGAATTTTCATTGCAGCTGTTGGCCTCAGGCTTTCTGAGCAAAGCAGTATCAAGGCTGGAAATTTTCCCCTCCTCCCTTTATAAATGTGATGACAGTAACAAAGCTTTTACAAAGCCTGATTATTTCATGTCAGCAGTGCAGGCAGGCACTGGGGCCATTCATCAACTTCCAGCTTAGTACTTTGGGGGCTTCACCTATGTGTGCCAAGTGCATTTTACTAAGTAGCCACCATGCTTCCCAGAGGCTATCTTCTCTGAAGAGATATCTTAGATTAAAAGTTTCGGTTTCCCAATCTAATTCATAAGGACGCTGCATAAAAGCAGCAGTGCTGCTGTCAGCTCAGAGAACACTTCCAGGTACTATTTGAAATGTAAATTATTTCCTGCAAATAGTAATTTAAACTTTAAGCCAGAACAAACAGTTAAAAACACAGCAATGACCAGGTGAGGTTAAACAAAGCCCTCCCCCTCAGATCTACATGCAAGTATTTTCACTATATGCATTGCCACAGTGTAATTTAAGACACATGAACTGTGCCTTGAAGTTCATTGTGTAAAACTGTATTTCACTGTATGTATGGCAGTGACAGTCCATGTAAGCACACTTTACCCTGTGTGCATCTGATTGCAGATTAAGGGCTTACATACAGAGACAACAAAGTATCTGAAAGGAGACTGCAGCCAGGTGGGGATTGGCCTCTTCTCCCAGGCAACCAGCAACAGAACAAGAGCACACAGTCTCAAGCTGCACGGGGGGGAGTTTAGGCTTAATCTTAAAAGTAAGTTCTTCACAGAGTGATTGCCCATTGGAATGGGCTGCCCAGGGAGGTGGCCGAGTCACCATCACTGTCAGTATTTAAAAAAAGACTGGATGAGGCACTTAGTGCCATGGTCCAGTTGATTAGACAGGGTTGGGTGATCAGTTGGACTTGATGATCTTGGAGGTCTCTTCCAACCTGGTTGATTCTGTGATTCTGTGTATCTCCATCAAAAGCTGACATGTCACAAAAAGGGAAGAGCAATGTTCTCCTGGATGCATCATGAGCAAACAGTAAAATTATTTTAAAAACCCCACAACACATCTATATGATGTTTCTGTAAAACAAGTTTTATGTCCATAAACATGTTGAATAATGGTGGCCAGCTACACAAACCTTTCTTTTTCTGTGTACTGCTATAATAAGCCTCTCTTTTCATTCTTGTCTCAGAATCCTTCGTGTCTTCCTTTTTCACTCCACCCATGAACACTGGAGGCTCCTTGTCATCCCTTCATGCCACGTGCTTTCTTAAGATGTAGAAGCAAGACACTCCTGTTCAGATATTGCCATGCATTCCCACATGATCCCTGCTATAGGAAATACCCGTCAGCAAAGTGCCAGCGTAAAATCTATGAGGAAAGAAGGTCTTTACATCTCAAATTATCATTTAAGCAAGTAGACTATCTGGAGTAGTCTGGGGATGCTGGTACTCTGGAGCTGAGTCTGCTGAGCTAGCACAGGTGTAGATATCTTCAAGCATCCACTGTAACCTGCCTCAAATCTGCCTCCAGGCCAGAACAGCAGTAGCCTCCTATACTGCTGGAAAATAAAGCCTGATACCTACTCACCTCCCTTTTTAAAATCAGATTGTCTCCATCAAGCTTGTGCTGAGCTGTTGAAAACCTAGCTGACCTCAGGCCAGTATCACTCCTCCTGGTATAAAATGGTTTTTGTAGCATGTCCGGGTCCTTGCATTTTCTGGAGTATCACCACTGCTACTGTCCTAAAAATACTAAATGAATTGTAGCCCAGTATCTTCCTGATATGACTGACTTCTCTGTCACACGTATAGAGAGTTAGGACACTTTGATTCCTGAAATTCAAATAGACAGAGTAAGACAACACACTACAGCGAGATCTGTCAGATGTTCAATATTCTATTTGAATTGTGTATCTGAAATTTGGACTCATCACTATTTATTCCCAAAGAAAGTGAACCTAGGAAGCGTTTACAAGATGAATTCTTATTGCATCACTCTCTTCAGGTACTTATCTCCTTAGAGGTAGGAAGAAGGCAGAAATGCATGTATCTAATTTCTCTCTGAAGTTTACTGTTTGTTAGACTGGAATATACTCAGTGACAAAAACATGCTAAAGAATCTCTTGCAGCATATTCTGACAAGACCAGCTATTCAAATTGAGCTAATCTTTTTTATGCAAAAAACATGCTAAAGAATCTCTTGCAGCATATTCTGACAAGACCAGCTATTCAAATTGAGCTAATCTTTTTTATGCAAGTTAGTACTGTAAGATATTACTGTAGAAAATGGATGTATATTCTTTGTATGTTTTCTCTGGAAGAATACAAGATTGGCAGCATTTATGAAGATGTGCATTTCTTTTTTCCAGGGGAATTAGCAGGTATGAAGGTGTGCAAGTCCCTGTCAGTTTATGGTATGCAAATGAATAGGGAAAAGTAGCTGAAGTCATGAGGCACAGATTCTCTGCCTAACTCTGCCAAGCGTCTGTGTAACCATAGCCAATTCATTTATTTACTTCCACAGAAAATGGGGACAAAGACACCTCCTTAGTGAAACACTCCAAATTTGCTGATACAGTGCTGTGTGAGTGTGCCAAGGTATAAAAACGTTCTCAATATAGTTTAATGGGAAGAAAGTGATAGTGTCTGCTGTTAATGCTGCACAAACGTAAAATTGGTTTGTGGCTTGTCCCCTTGTTTTTTGGTTCTCTAGTGTTGCTGTAGTTGTTGTTTGGCCTTTTTTGGTTGGTTGGTTGGTTGGTGTTTTTACTAGCTATTAAATTGGTCATTCCTCTTCCCACATACCTCTGTTATTCTCCTATTATACAAACATTTACAGAAGGCAGTGCTGATTTCATACCGTAGATTTGCAACAAAATCCTGTCCTCTTGTTTATCTACCCCAGCTGAACTCTGTGTAATGCACTGAACTGGATGGAATAACAAAAGGTCAATCAGAGATTCCCTGAATGGGTGTCTCCTCCTAATCACACCTTCTGAGCATCAGCTGACCCTTGTGAATCACTGCCATTGACTCCGTAAAGCATTCTTGGAAGCAGAGCTACAATCACTTAAGCAGATCAGTTTACAAAGTGCCTAATTTCAGAGCTGGGGAAAAAAACACATTCACAGTTTATCTTGAATCTTGCCTTTCATCAGTGGTATTTTAAATCACAAGCTTGACTCTTGGATTGTCTTACGACAGAACAAGACTCACTAAAGTTCATCTACCTTACCAGTCCTGTTTCCAAAGACTGGCAGGCTTCTGAATACAATGTCACCGAGCAACATCCTCTGTGTCATGCAACACTGACCTCAGCGTCAACTCGGTCGGTTATCCAATGGGAATCTCGAACTTCAGCAGAATTTCTTAAAAAAAAAAAAAAAAAAAAAAAAAACCAAACCAAAAACAACACCAAACCAGAAAGACAACTAAGAACATTTTTATCCAACATTTTTCCCCCAAACAGCTGTAGCACAGACACAAAAAAATGTCTGCTGCTCTCCAAACGCTTCTGCCATCGCGTTCTAAAAATAGCTCCTGTGCAATCAATCCCAATTGTCAAACGGCTGGAGGAGCTGTGAGATGAGGACCTAAAGAGCTGCAATTAGCACGGTAGCTATAGCACAGAGTGCTTATCAATTAATGGCGCCTCACCACTGTTTCATAATACAAATAATTCAGGAAATGTAGGAAGACAGGAATCGCTTCAGGAAATGTAGTTTATATGTTCGTTATATAATTATTTATATTTCTATTAGATGTGGTTTCTCAGACAAATGGTTTATTTATTTAAAGTATTCCATAAATAGATCTTCATTAAAGTTTTTTTTTTCCTCCTTTGGTCCCCTGATTAATACCCATCAGCTTTTGGTATGCTCAGAAGTTTCAGATTTAAAAGGATCAGGCCTTTCGAAATATAAGAAGATCTGAAACCACCCTTATTGGGTGAGAAAAGTAGGGTATCTTGGGGGGGTTTTGGGGGGTGGTGTTTCTTGGGTGTTGGTTGGTTTGTATTGGTTGGGGTTTTGGGGGGTGGGTTGGTTGTTTTTTTGAGGGGGTGAGGGGTGTTGGGTTTTGGTTGGTTGAGTTGGTTTTACTTCGTTTTGTTAATGACCGAGTTTTTTGAACTCAGCTCTTGAACCCTTCTGTGGAGAACGCTGTGTTTTCTTACTAGACAACTTGATGTTGGGGGGAGGGGGACACAGAATCCATCCTGATTTCCGAGTTCAGAAAAATTCTAGGTGCTTTCAAGTAAAACACCATCACCTCTGTTAGCTTTATAAAGCAAACATAATGAAAATTTACAGAACATCTGAAAGGCTTCTGTGTTCAATAACTCTTACTTGAATTTTACCAAGTCTAGGGGAGTATTCTTAAGCACTATCACTGTTCAGTGCTTCAGAATGGGGGTTTTTGTACTGAACAGGTATTTCAAAGGAGGTAACTTTTCTAAAACAGTAATGTATAATGACAGTTTCTGTATACTGTAAACCTATATATTTAACTACTACTCCTTCGAGAGTGTGCAGCCCTAGACCACTGAAGGCATTGGCACCTCTACTGCAAAACAGATGAGTGCATCATGAATCTCTCTTCGTGAACAGCTTGTCTGCTTGTCTATGGAGCTCTGCAGGTAAGATACTGCATTTCTTTTATTCAGATTCCATTAATGCTGAAGCTCAAATTTCAAAATGGCAGAATAGATTTATGTGTTTGCATGTAATTCCAAAACTGCATTTTGCAAATTGACATTATTCATCTATTGTCTTTGGTGGATTTTTACTCAGAAAATAAATCCTTTACGTTCATGACTCTGTAGGATTACTCCATCTCTATTACAAAGTGAATTCTACAGTAGTGGAAAATATAAGAATTCATTAAATAAGGAAGTATAAAAATATCCAGTTGTAGATTCTATAAACTAGCTGTATTTCTTATTCTTCTTTTTTTTTAATGTAGTAAACAAATAGCTCTTGGTTTGGAGTAATACAGTAAATATTTAATCTGTTTCCCACATATGGTGGAGGGGGTGGTCTGGGGAAAAGAAATTCAGAAAAAGGAAATATTTCTATGATTGTCACATCCTTATATACAGCTCTAGTATGTGAATCAGGAAATCACCTTTGCCACTGTATCGAAATAAGTTTGTATGGCACAGACAAAAAAAAATGTATTTATACTACCTTACTTTCATGGCTTATTTTCCTTAGTAAATTAAAATCTCCCTTGTTGGGTTTTGTTTGGGGGTTTGAGTTAGGTTGGTTTAGTTTTTCATTGTTGGTTTGTTTGTTTTTAAAAAAATGGGTCTTTTTTCCTAAACAAAAATTAGAGTATGTTTTTTAAGTAGTAGATCTCCCCAGGTCATCTGTTAATTATGACTTCTAGCACTGCAGTTAACCATTTGACTGCAACCCAATTTTGAGAGAAGTTTCTGAGAAAGAGATTCCTGAAATACACATCTGTAGGTGGCACAAGTACAGCATGTTATGGACACATAAATCCAGTTCACCAGCCATACCTAATCAAAGCTTATGCTGATAATCAGTGTGTGTATGGGCTTTATGTATTTTTGGTCCCTAGTAATATACTTCCTTCAGCAATCTCATCTGCTTTTCAAATCGTATTTAAGATCTTGTGGGTGACTCCATCCACAGGCATGTCAAGAGCTTAGCCTCCATTGTGCTCCCATGTAACTGGGGTAGAAGTCCTGACTGTAGAGTGTCACTGCAGCAAGATGGCTCTTTGGATCTTAGCTGAGATAAACAGATAATTTTTCATGCTCTAGATATAGCAGAAAGAGGAAATGCAGTTCCTGGTCCTCACACTTTAAGATAAAAGGAATGAGAAACTCCTACCATGTTCACAGGGGTTTCTAAGATGTATTTGGCCTTTTACCCTTTCTTTGGAAGTAATTTATACTGACGCCACTGGAAATAGGTTATTTCAATACATGGGTCATCACCTCTTCCCCCTGAAAACAGCAATTTTCAGTGTTCCTAGAAGGCATCATTTGGGGATTTCATAGAAACTTACAGTTGAATTGTTTCAAGATACAGTAGGTAGATGCCCTGGAGATTGAACATAATAAATCTGTACTTAGGTGTAACTGAATGCATCTTCTTGACAGCTCATGACCTGCTGCCAGAGCAACTTCAAAATACTTTATTTCCTAAGGGAGACTCCGGTCATGCTAATTCACAAAATTTTCAAGGGTAGGAAGAAAAGACTCTGGTTGACAAAGGAGTCAGTGGCTGCCCAGTCTGCCTCATCTCCTCAGGCAGGAATTAGAGTACTATAGTGTATACTTGATAGGTGAGAGTATATCAATGGAAAGCTATTATCTTCCATTAACAAAAAAAATAATTAATTAATTTTACTTGTTTGTTCTTTATATTCCCTGACTGAGGAAAAGGAGTATCTAATAAAACTCAGCCACAGTTACAACTTAATGCCACAATTCGTGGAAGACAGTGTGGTTTTTCTTGTCCCCAAAATATTTTGTCCTTGGGAAAACATGGAACAATGGGATAGAAAAGACATATGAGGTTATGAGAATGGCAGAAGATGTAGCTTGAAGAAATAGGAGGGAGGAAAGAGAGGACATTTGGCAATGAGAATAATAAAAGTGTTCCAGCTGGCAAATACTAAAACATCCAGATATCGTGTTAAAATCAGTATGAATTTAGATTACACAATATGGGAGAAATCATGAGACGCTTGCATGAGAAAGAATCCAAGGGCACAACTGGAAAGACTGTCAGGAATGACTGGAGGAAAAACTGAGTACAAAATAGACCTTTTATAGAGAAGATGAATTTTCACAGTCAGGTGAAAGATGGTTGCATAAAACCAGATGATACAATAGCATAGCTGGAATAGATTGCTCAGAGAGGAATGGCTAGATTTTAGTCTGGCAAGGAAAACAAAAGTGTCACGCAGGCAAACAGTAATAATAACCATGATGGTTCACAATAACCTTGATGTCAACCGTTACTGGGCTGCACCAACAAGTGGGAAAAAAAATAAACCCACAAAATTTCAATATACAAAGGAGACAGAAAGCGTATGAGTAATTTTACGCATACACATTTTCTCTCCAAATTCAAATGGAGTTACTCATGTGAATAAAACCAGTGATATGCATGAGCATTCACAGTGTAGCCTAGATACCAGAGCAAAAGAAGGACCAACTCTTTTGTTAAAAGTCTGAAAAAATGTTTTGCAAGCTCTTCTCATATTCAGCCTCCGAATGACAGGGTCCATTTTTGACCAGAGTCTGACTCTCTGAAAAATCCTCACTCTCTGCTAACATGGTCCAGTATTCATCCCAAGCCAGATGCACTTTGGCTTGAGTTTTGGATGGTTGCATTTCTTTGTCGTTTGCTCTGTAGAAAGCATTTCTTTGCTTTATGCTCTTTGACTGTGGAAAAAGGATCGCGCAAAAGGGTGGTGAATCTCCTAAAGTGGAAGCAAGGAAACAAGAGCTCTGGCTGGCCCTACCACAGACCTCCTGCACAGCATCACGGAAGCCGCAGGTTCCCTTTCCCCAGCAGTCTCCTGGCTGCACAGCCCTTCCTTCCTTTCTGTGCTTTGTTTCCTTTTGTACCTTTGGACGGAAGCAACTTTGTGTCAACGGTACAACTGTGTGTGTACTGAAAGGCTGATGCTGTGCATGCATTAGAGCTGGTCGGCGTCCTCACCAATTTCCCTCTGCTGCTTCTCTGGGTGGCAGCAACAGCCTCTCAGACACACGCTTTCCCCGGAGTTGATCTGGCTGAAGCAGGAGCCGCTGGAGCCCATCACCACACCACCTGCTGTGCCCCTGACACCTCCCTGAGTGCTACAGCTGGGGTTTGGACCCGACAGGGCATGGAACAATAACAAAATATGTGGTGTTTTTGGTGTGGTGTTTTGTTTTGGTGTTGGTTGGTTTGTTTTGGTTTGTGTGGGGGTTCTTTTTGCTGTTTTTTAAAGAAACAAACCAAAACAAACAAACAAAAACCTGTAAGGGACCTTAAGGATCATCTAGTTCCAACTGTAATGGGCAGGCCCACCTTCCACTAGACCTGGCTCCTCACAGCCTCATCCAGACTGGTCTTAAACACTTCGATGGAGGGGGCATCCACAGCTTCTACAGGCAACCTGCTTCTGTGTCACACCACCATCACACTGAAGAACTTCTTCCTTACATCTACACCAACCCTCTTTCAGGTTCTAAATTTACTCTCATCCAGTTTAAAGCCATTAAGTTTGTCCGGGTAAAGCCAGTCCCGCTCACCCACTGCCCTGCCCTGAGGTTTGCCTTCACAGGGGCACACCATACCCTGCTTCTCCCTTGCCCAGGCCCTAAGCGGGGACGCACACTCAACGGCGGAAAAGGGAGTGATCTTCCCTTCCCGAAGCCCCCGAGCAGCCAGCACCACCGCGGGAGCGAAGGCCGCCAGCACTCAGCAGGCTGCGGGGCGCCTTCGCCCGGAGGCCGCTAAGCACAGCGTGAGGCGAGGAGCGTTACCGCGGGCGGGCCCGTAGCGGTGGCGGGCCTCTCCCGCTCGGCCGGCAACACCCCGGAGCGAGATCCCCCTCCCTGGGGCGGCAGCCGAAGGTCTTTGGCTGCTTCCTCCCTCTCCCCGGGCTCCCCCTCACCTCACGAGGGCGGCGAGGCCGGCCGTGAGCCTAGGGCGGGCGGCGACAGGCAGGGCCGGCCGGGTGTTGGAGCAGCTCGGTGTGCTGCCGTTTGCCCACGGCGCTGCGGTTTGTCCCTCGGGTGGGGACAGGCTGCGCGTGTCGCGTCCCTAGCGTGGCCTCCGTGACCGCAGGCAGGACCGGCTCCGCAGGCAGGCGGGGAAGCGGGTGGTCTCGGAGGTGGGAAGCCGTGATGCTGAGCGGTCTTGCGGGCTGGGTACACAGCCGGGAGGAGCGCCACGCAGTCGTTTAACGCCGTGGCACAAACCTGTTATTCATGAGAAATGTGTAGAAGCCTGTTTCTGGCCTGAATACAGCCAGAAACAAAATTTCCCCCGTTTCTCTTTTCCTCTCTCTTTTGATTGTTGTTGGGAAGGAGTACGGAGAGCAGTTGTTTGTTTCTGTTCTCGGTTCCAAGCCCTTTAAAGTCAGCGTTTAGCCCAAAGATCTCTCTGTACGCTTTCCTCTGAGCCACAGCCCCAGTGCTTGCTTGGACTTGTGTCCGTGGCTTTCTGCTCATCTGCTTTAGCTTCCACCGGGTTTGCCTTTTTTGTTGGTGTTTTTTTTTTTTTTTTTTTTTTTTTTTTTTTTTTTTTCCTCCTCGCTGTTTATCCTTTACAGCTACATAGGGCTTCATAAAACAGTCACAATGATACTCCCCTGCCCACATGTGCTTCTCAATGCTGACATGTTTTGGGCTGTAGGCTACTGCTTTTTCCTTAGCGTTGCTCCTAAAAAGAGTGCAATTAATTTTTTTAGTTTACCATATGTGGAGGCTGATAAATATACCTAGTCCGTAGCAATACAAAGTGTGTGGCCTGGTCTAGCTGAATAATATGAATACTTTCGATTATACTGTGTACGATATATCCAAGTATGGTAATAATATATGCTGCTGGTTTCGGGGTTGTGGGTTTTTTTTCAAATGCTAGGCGTTTAGATGTTACTTAGATGCAAGTCCAGAACTATTGTGCAGAACTTTCCCTAGACCCTCATAGTTGCTTCCTGCTAGGAATTAAAAAAAACCACACAAACCACAACCAAACACAAAAAAACCAAACCCAAACCCCAAAACAAACCCACACATTCTTCATAAAAAGAACTCTGAGATCATTAGCTAACATTTGGAAGTCCCTCAAATTAACATGCGTGAAGGACTGTGGCCAAACTCCCACTGGCTCCCATAAAAGCAGTAATCAGTCCTTCAAGCAAGCTTCTCTACAAAATAACACCCAGAAGCCCCTGCAGAAGGGATTGCCAATCTCACCATCTGACTAGATTAAAAACAGCAGTAACAATGTGATAATTGACAGGAGAAACTTCCTTGACAAGGAATGAATCAGTGTTTATTTTTAGCTCTTTTCCCAAATGCTTTATTTAAACAAAAGATTAACTAATTATTTCCATCATTATATTGTCCGCACTAGAAACAGGAGGTGGCAGATCCTTAGGTATCTGCAGGGAGCACTTGGTTTTGGCTCATCCTTTGAGGTCTGCGCCCTGGATGGGTGCAATTGTGCCAGTTGTCCTTTCATTTCTAGTCCAATCAAATATGAAAAGTATCAAGGTTTCACTAAATTTAGACACCCTTCAACCAATATTTTTTTTTTGTTTCCTAAATAGCAAGCCTCAAAAAAGGCTTCAGAAAATGTAAATTGTGGTTTTCTCTGTATCCTACTTTTGTTCCAAAGCTTCACTTGGACAAGTCAGTATTAATCCTGTCACTGCAACTGCCCACTGCAGCATTTTGCAATGACAAAGCACTTGTATTCCAAAAAGAAAAGGTTGCTCTTCCTGTGCAGAGGAGTCAGCAATAAAATCTTTTCTAGGAGAAGGCAGCTCACCTAAGAAAGACTTGGGAAAAGATTTGTCCCATTTTATTGAACAAATGCAAGGAAACGGTGTCAATCCTGAGGACACCAAGTAATATCTGTTTTCTGCTAACAAGCTTTTGGGTTTTCCTTTGTTTTGAAGTGGAGACAAAGGGGTTTTTTTCCTAAATTTTCAGTGAATTGTGGATTGGTTTATGAGTTTCATAGCAGAAAAGGAATCAAAACTGCTTCAAAAATGTCTGGGAACATGTTTGTGTTTTTTTTGTTGTTTGGGTTTGGTTTTGTTTTCTAATATACCTGCTATAGAAATAAGAAACAGAAATGAACCTTTGTTTCATTTTGCTAAGACATCTGTAATGTTGAGAATAGTTAAAAAAAAAAAAAAAAAACACAGAGAGAGATGATTTACTGGTCTCTTACTTTCACAGTCAAAGCAATTGTACCACTGTAAATTAATAGGTCTAATTATATTAATGTTAGTCCTGAAGAATAAGTCCAATTTCCAGCATTCAAGTATTTATTCTTCAATGCAAAATGTTAGTGTAAATTTTATTTTCCATACTTAATATTTCAGGTTATTTTGTCTATGACTACTTAGGCAATTTCCTATGAAGAAAGACTGAGACAACTAGGGCTGTTCAGTCTTGAGAAGCCTGAGGGGATCTTATTAATGTCTATAAATATCTGAGGGGTGGGTGTCAGGATGGAAGTGACAGTGTCTTTTTGGTGGTGCCCAGGAATAGTGAGTATAAACTGGAACACAGGAAGTTCCATGTCAACCTGAGGAGAAACTTTCTTACTGTGAGGGTGACAGAGCACTGGAACAGGCTGCCCAGAGGGATTGTGGAGTCTCTTCAGAAGACTTTCAAAACCCACCTGGACCCCTGGTGATCCTGCTTTGGCAGGGGGTTGGACTTGATGATCTTTAGAAGTCCCTCCCAACACTGAACATTCTATGATTCTGTGATTTTAGTGCATACCTGACCATTCTTGAATATAGTGAAATGTGAAGTAGAAATAGCAGATAACTGTAGAAATAATATATAATTACCTGAAATGCAGCCTACTAGTCTCTTGTAGAAGTTAGAGGTAGAAACTACACTGTCATATTGCTTATAGGAGCAAGTTGAATCTTCAATATCTCACCTCATGTATTAATGCAAGGGATGCATCAAAGTGGAATTTTACCTAAGAATAAAACTCTTTCTGCTTATTCTACATCTCCTGAAGAGATCATTGCAGACATGTCTGCTCACTGGGATGAGCTGATGCCTTGCAAGTGTTATGTGCAGTGGTGACCCCACAACCCCAGATAATTTAATTTCTGTTAGAAGTAAGATGAATGTAGAACATTAACAACAACATTGTACAAAATTATTTATCTACAGGCAATCAAGCCAAACAAATCCATGAATCAATCATTTGCATCTGCATTGCAAGAGATACAGTTAACAACAAAGGAAAACTTTACAGATGCTGGAGAGGGGGAGACCAACAATAAGGTAAGTCAGTAAAATCTGCTTGAAATACATGGGGGTTTAACTAGAATTTATTTTACTGGCCATAGGCCAAGCTGAAACAGTAAGGGGGTAGGGCAGAATCTGATCTCTTAAATTTGAAACAGAGATACTGGAAACTCCCAGTGAGCTGTGTTTGACCTTGCATCATGTCTAAATTCCCAAGCCACTTCATGTGTTTTTACATAAGCTATTCCCTAAGTGTCCAGGTCTGCACCAGTTCAACAGGGCTAAGCAGCTTGGCGCTCCTTTGTACCTCAACTCAATCAGGAACTAGAACACCATGTGTTACTCCATTCAAGTACATAGAGCAGTTCAAGAGGTAATCTTCAGGCCCCTTGAAAGGATGACAAAGGACCGAATCTTCACAACTGCAACTGTACTTATTCCTTTTAAAAAGATATTTTTATGATACACTAGAGCAGGTAAAGCAGTTATTCAGGAAGTGGAAGGTCTGAGTTCAGGGCTGCTTCTTTGCAGATCAGAGGTATCAGTAGTCACACTGATGTCTGAGTGCCTAATTATTCAATTGAAACCAGCCTCAAAGCTTAATCGCTTCCAACCCCGTCCCCTGCATAGGACACATCTACAGCGGGTGGTGAAGCTCTGTACAAGGATGTTTAAATTATCAGCGTTTTGCTATCAGAACTGAATAATACAGTGCTGTCAGAGGGGCCGAAAACTATTGGTTTATTAGCCAAGATGCAACATATGCTATGAATGTATGCACTGCTTATGAGTCCAGCTAGTCCAGGAGCCTTCCACTTCAGTGTGCTCCTACTCTCAAGAAAACAGCAATCAACATTCATTATCTAAAGTATGGAAAACTGAGCACTTAGAAAAGGGAAAAATCATCAGTCTTTAACAAAAATGTTCCTTTCAGCCTAGCAACTGCTCGGGAATTTATATTTCTAGCTATCAGGCTGGTAGCTATAACCAGTACTGGCTACTGGTGAAACTTTTGTGAATGTCTACATCAAACACAGGTTTGCGAATTGCCACTGGATGGCACTCTTGTGCCACAGAGTATGTAACTGTAGGTGATTTTATTTGGCTGCAAATACAGACATCTTTTAAGGACAAAAGAACCAAGTTCACTTCTTCCTTACACCATCATAAATTTGGAGTGGCTTTACATAAGTCATTCAGTTTAATTTAAAGTTGTACCAGCATAACTGGGAGAAGAATATGAACCAGATGTTGAGAATCAGAATTTTGGCTATTAATTCTATCAATAAAATTTTGAACAATTTATGAAACTTAAATACAAGGGGCAGGTATAGAGACTGTGGCCATGAAAAGCCAAGAGCACCCAGCTTCAGTTCTTCTTTGTTGTTACAGGCTCCACTAAATTCCAATGATTGACATTAATGCTTTTTTACATGCCAGTGTTTTAACCCCTAAGACTGCTATATTATACATACTATTCTATAAAGATACAAGAAAATTCTATGGCTGGCTGTAAAACATGAAGCTATCTTTATTACAAGAGTCAACATTTGAAGTCTTTGTTTTAAAGTTTTCAGCCTATATATTTAAGATGTTTGAAGAGTGTTTCAATCATTTCTAATCCCAAACATTATGCTTTCATTTTGAAATACTTGGAAAATGGCTCAATTATTTAGAAATTGAATAATAATTCTGCAAAAATTGTGGGTTTTTTTACTAAATTTGCATATTAAGAAGTGGTGATTAATGCAGCTCTTTAGTGAAATAGAATCATATCCAAAACAAACTTTAAGATAATGTACTATGCGTGTTATGTATCAATGCAGTGTATGAAATAATACCAGGAATTGTCTGCAAATACATTTGAACATGAAATTTGTGCTTCTGCTCCATTTCTGTTGGTGATACCTCTCTCCATCGTAAAGAGCTTTAGTTTTCCTCATCCTAGATCTGAGTATTAGAAATGTCTGACAAGTTCAAGAAATCTTACAGCAAAGTCATCTTTTCCATCTTCACTTCCACTGAAACCAACAAGAGAGCTAGTTATCAATAAGCTGAGGCACTTCCTATTTGGGGGCTGGTAGCATATCTCTAGTTTCAGCCAGGAAAGGAATTACTTAGAGTATTTTATCACAGCCAGCTCTTGTGATTTACTTGCCATAACTGAAGAAGGAAATTGTGTCAATGTGGGCTAAAGCTTATTCTTGGGAAATGCACAGTTCCGTGAACTTGGGATCTTTAATGTGTATTTTTGGTTATCATTTGTGTGCTGTCACTTCAGTTCTCTATTTGTATCATGAGGATATCATCACACTAATTCTGTGGTGCTTGACAGAAGTGTTCCAGTATGTATGCTAAATGTACACAGAGGAAGAATGTCTTGGTACACCTTTCCTGCCCTCCCTAGTTTTGGCTTATTCTGAGGGTCATCATGGTCCTAGCATAAATTAGGCACTCTGGGATGCTCCAGACTAAGAATTGTGTTATGGTTGAACACACAGCAACCCGGATCTATTCAGAGAATAGGATCATAGAATCTCAGCCCATTGATTTAAGCCATCCAGATCTCTCTGCAGAGCTTTCTTACCCTCTTTGCACTAGGTACTGTAGGTACCGGTAGATGAGAGAAAACACTGTTGTGAAGAACTTAGAAGCTTCAGGTAGCGCAAGTTGAGAACACAGATCCAGGGAAAATGAGTGATTTGCCCAAGGTCATGTACTAAGTTTGTGGCAGTGTTAATCTAACCAATTTCAGACACTTAGACACCAATACATATTCTGGTGGATGTATCAGTCACAGGAATGCTAAACTGTCAAAATTCATTTGGAAAAATAAAAGGGAGGTGGGGGTGGGGGAAGAAAGAAGGCATGCTTGGCACTACTTGAAGACTTGCAAGAAATTTCCATGTTCCCATTCTTTGAATAATTTGGAAATACATAAACTCTTGGGATCTGCATTTTAAAATGTTGTTTCAATCTGGAATAGCATCTGTTAACTATAGCCAAGAAACATCTGTTTTTCCATTCCTGGAGCCCTGAGCTGAGGCAGTCATTCTCCTGTCAGCTATACTGTGGAGCAGAATTGGTTCAATAGGTCATTCTGTCCTCAGTTTCCTATTAAAAAAAAAAAAAAAAAAAAAAACAACAAGAATAAGCAGGAGGGGAAAGGACATTCTGTGTACTTATTAGTCTGTGGAAAAAAAAAAAAAAAATTACCTTCAGAGCAAGTTAGCTAACTGGTGAGGGCAGAGCTATTAAGCATTAGAAAAACACCAGGGATTATATGGACCTGTAGGACTTATTAGCCCCCAAATGGTTTATCTTTCATCATTGGAAATAACAATCTAATATGAATTCCACCAAAAATAATGACAATCTCACAGTGTTGGTCACCTGGCTCTGGATTTGATCCTCTCTCTTATCACTTATAGATGGTGTGGTGGAAGCAGCTCACCAGTATACAGTGTATTAATTGCAAGATCGTCATTAACTGTCATCTGAGCAGCTCTACACAGTGCAGTAACTGAAGAGCCAGAAATGGTTGATGCATTATATACACTGTCTCTACTCCAGTGGAGTCAATCTAAGGACAGCTGGGGCAAAGAATCATTTCAAAGGCCTCAAGTAGAGAAGACCATAAACATACTGTATAGATTTTTGTTCTTACATTCCCAACTCTCTGTGCTTTGAGAATGCCTTCAACAAACAAATACATTCTTGAGAACTGCATACTTTCCCCCTTTTATTTTAAGAACAGGAATAAGACTCATAAAGGCACTTAGATGCTTATGCTTCCCCTGAAATCACTGGGCATTAAAAGATAAAAAGCATAACACTGAGAGCATGCACCATGATCTGATACTTAATTAGTGATGAAAATCTGTATCATTCAGTCAGTGACATTAGAACTAGGAGACTAGCAACACAAGAGTGGCAGAACCCTCTGTATCTATTGTTACTAAAAAATGGCTGTACTTTTGTTTTTCAGAATCAGTCTCAAAAACAACAGGGAAAAGACATGCTGTGACCCTTTGCTATGAATGTTTTGGTGACACAAAAAGGCCAAAAGGCTGCTGGCATCCTATTTCTTCTACAGATGTAATTTGCCACCTTTCATGGGACCTAAAATACAAAACTAATCTGGAGGAAGGGTTTCTCATTTTTTCCTGTGACCTTTCTCTTTCCAGTCCATGAATTTAAAATACTGAGGAAGTGAATCCTAATCTGAGAGTTTCCAAAACAGAATTAGAGATGCAGCACTTTCTGCAGCATGATCTTGCAAAGTGCTGATGGTATAAATTAACTAATGGGGGTCAAGTCTGTGCACATAGAGGAAACTTGCTAAAGGCAGATAGGATGCAGGAAGGGAAAAGGGAGTTGTACAGCTTGTAGGCAGTTGCAAGCAGCTTCCTGATACTATTTACTGGGTGAAGCATTTTGTTTCCTTCAGAGCAATGTTTGACTTCGCTTTCACCATCACCAATGTATGTCTTTATTGGTATAGTTCCTGATTTACACTGCCCAGAATTCACAGTCTGATACTCATCATTCTGCAGCTCATCTATATTTATCCAAACCCATGTTGTGGTATGGTCTACCCATACCTCAACTGGACTGCTGTCAAATGTATGCTTTAAGTAAGATGTAGTTTGACTGCTAAGAAAGACTGTGCCATTTTACCTCAGCAATAGCCAAGAAGTTAGTAATAATATATGTTTGTGGAGAATGGTGTTATCAATGAATAGTTGGTAACTGAATGACCCAGTTTACTCTGTGATGCATGGGTTTGTAGCCTATTTTGCTCAGTGCCATCTTCATCTGCTCTCTTCAGCCTTGCCTGATTTTTGTATTTGTCAGATATACCCTTTTCCCAAACGGTTACATTTGCTGTCTTTGGCGCACCAGTATTTCCAGTTGCAATGATTTACAGATCACAGTCAATGGTGCGATTCAAAGGGCCAGCATTTATTACAGAACCCCCCTGCACGCTATGAATGCAAACATGCTTCTACACTGCTTGAATTCCAACGTGGTCCCACTGATTAATCATGAGTCTGGAGCTTTATGTAGGACCGAGGGACATCTAGTGGCTCAATGGAATATAGCAAATGAAGATGTCACTGCTCAAAAAGGGTACATTATTGTGCAAAGGAGACTATCCACTGAAATACAGACTAAAGACTTTCCTAGTGTCTAAAAAGCTGTGTGACTATATGACGTTACTTTAGCCAAGAGTCAAATAACCTATGATGAATTTTATTTTTGTGTTTCTGTGTTCTTGTGGAAAAGTTGAGCTGACGTTGAAACTGACACAACTTAAAATGTATTTGCTACCAGTTCTCAGGAGGACATAACTTCTTTCATGAGGAGAAGCTGGGGTACAGGGCAGACAGTTAAGAAACAGGAACAAATCCCACAAGACAGCCCTATACATTTTTTTTTTTTCTTACCTCAGGTGAACACACTTATGCATGGTAATCCAGGATGTGATTAATTAGACTTGGTGATACCTGATAACTTACAATGACTAAGAATGACCATAGAGAGTAATTAAATGGAGAACTTCCCTTTCTCTACAATGTGTTTCTTTAACAAGTAACACACTCTGAGTCATGCTTTCCTCTCTTTCTTTTGTTCTTCTCCTAATACCTACATGATATCCCGATAGCTTTTATTCCAAAGGTGAGATGCACATCAGAGAAGCAAAAGTCAGATTATAAGCTGTTTTCTGTTGTGAACCTGTGTTTCTATTAGGGTTGCTATTTTGTCTTTTTCTAGTCCATACTGAAAGTTCAGATGGACTATATTAATGTATTATGCTGTTCAAACCAGGAACAGTGCTTGACCTCTCCTGAAACAACTAAAAATTGAGTAACCAACATCAAGGCAGTCAAGGGCTGTCAATTCTGAGTGTGTTGAGGAAAGGCTGGAGTATGCCTTGCACAGATTGTGAGTGGAAAGGGTAAATTGGAGAGCTGAGACTCAGCACCTGACATCATTTAAGTGTAAGGTCTGTTACATGCTGGAAATCAGCCTAGGACTCCTCTGCTCTTACTTCTGTTGATGTTGGAATGCCAACTGCAAAAAAAGTTAGTACATATTTACTAACCAGTACAGGCAGACAGAAATTTCCATTGACTAATCTTCCTCTGGCAAGGTGAGTCATCATATAGAAAAGGTTGTTTCTGCTTGCTCTCTGTTCAGATTGTAATCCAGTAAGAGCTCTAAAAGAGGCCAGGCTAGTAGCTTGAAGACCTATGACCATCTCCCATAGTAACACTGGGAAACTTGGAGAAATGTCTGTAACTTCAAGCTTTCTGCAGAGAAAGATCTTTGGAAATTGCTTTGAAAGAAGATAGCAACGATTCTGGTAAGAACTTAGCCTTTTCTGTCCATGTTTCTTCATCTGACAAAACAAGGCATAATCCTTCCCTCTGCCTTTTCCTCATCTTTAGTTACAATATTCCCCTCCATGTCCACTAAAGAGTGCAGGTTGTCCTTGCCTCTCCTTTTGCCATTTATGTATTTCTTTTTACATTTATTTATTTATTTATTTGTTTGTTTGTTTGTTTATTTAATAAAAAGCATTTTTTTTGTCCTTCACAGCAGTGGCCAGTCTAAGCTCTAAATGGGCTTTTGCCTTTCTAATTTTTTTCCTACATGACCTAGCAACATCCTTAAACATTTCATGGGTAACCTCTCCTTCCTCCCAGGCAACCTGTGTCAAAACGAGAGGACACAGTCTTAAGCTGCACCAGGGGAGGTTTAGGCTGGATGTTAGGAAGAAATTCTTCACAGAAAGAGTGATTGACCATTGGAATGTGCTGCCCAGGGAGGTGGTGGAGTCACCATCACTGGAGGTGTTTAAAAAGAGACTGGATGAGACACTTAGTGATGTGGTTTAGTTGATTAGATGGTGTTGGGTGATAGGTTGGACTCGATGATCTCAAAGGTCTTTTCCAACTTGGTTAATTCTGTATTCTACTCTGGAAAATTATCCATACCTTGTAGGGCTCACTACTAAAATTTTTTATCACTGCTCCAGCTCTTTAGTAATGTAATGAGGAATGGTCTTTACATATATTTATATAGTGTCTTTTAGCCCGGAGGTCTCTGATCTCTGTGATCAAAACTGGAGTCATCTATAAATAAACTCTCTCTCTCTCTCTCTCTCTCTCTATATATATATATATAATTAATGTATATATAAGCATCTATAAATAAACTATAAAATTATTATTTATAAATAAATAAATAATACAAATATGAACTCTTATCTATGTTTGCATGCTGCAGGACTTGTACCTCTTTCTACAAAAAGGCAACTTTTTCTGGAACAGAATGGAAGCAGACCAAAATACTCAGTTTCTTAAATGTGAAGTGTACTGTCTAACTGAAGTTGCACAGGGAACATAAGAAAGCAAAACAATCTGCAAGCTTCTGTAATCAACTTCATGTCAGAACTGTCAAGGTATTTCTATTTAGGGATGTAAGATGTACCCAAATCCCAAATCTGGAGGTGGCAATCATTTTAGTTATGGTCCTGCTGCCTCCTCATCCCAGTTATCACACAGCCTTGCCCAACCTGTGAAGCAGCCCTTTCTTTTTTCCCTCCTTATCCAGGTGTACTACCAGATGCTGTATGTTAACATAGGAAAACATCCCAGCCTTATATATGCACAGAGGAATGTGAGTTCCACTTCATAGGGACTTCACAGTAAGGGTGGTCAAACTCTTAAACAGGATGCCCAGTGAGACTGGAATGTCCACCCTTGAAGATATTCACACCAGCACCAGAAGATGGCTCTGGTTTGAGTGCTTAAAGGATGAGATGGCATCCAATAATTCCTCCTGATCAGAATTATTTCACAATTCCATAATTCTAAATAAATTTTGAAGGAAAATAGGAAGAAAACACAAGAATCTAAGAGAAAGACAGCTTTCTGGCACGAAGAAAAATGAATACGACAAAACAATCCAGAGCTGTGGACAATTAGTCTGCTTTTCATCTTGCTTGTACTAACATAATTCAGGATGAAGTCAGATGGATGTTAAATTCAGTAGAGAACCAAGGAGAGATTCAACACTGATGTGCCTGTGATTAGTCTGACCATGCTTCATCTGTCTGGACTCAAGGCCTGGATGTGTGTGTTGTCTTTAGAGTATCCTCAGATGGAACATTCCAAGGTACCATCTGTTTTCGTTCCTGCAGATTCAGATAAGGAACATGATGTAAGCATGAGCCCCTCCTCAGAGCCTGGGCTGAGCAATGGCCCAGATGCTACAGTCAGATGGGTGCTGTAGAGTAACTTTCTCAGGGGCCTAGAAAGAATTAGAACAAACCAGAAGTACCCTGTCTTTTTTTGTAGCAAGTAACAGGTCCAGTTTTCTCACCTTTTTGTTTGTGTTCCAGTGTATGGATACATGAAATGTCCAAGAGCTGTGACAAGTCTATGTTGTTGCAGGAAATCTCAAATCGACTGGTGTATGTTTTATAGGTGAAGGCAGAGAAATAGGAACATAAATGTAAACTGTATCCCTTTTTTTTTTTTTTTTTTAGAAGGACTTAACAAATTCTGTAAAAGTGAATGTATTAGTGATATTAATTCATACTCCTCAACCTCACAGACAATTTGTTTGCCCAGTTTGAGATGTCACTACCACTTACTGCATGGAACAACTAACAATCCTTCATTTGAGAGGCACAAGTAGTTAAAAAAAGTCCCTACAGTTTTTATGAAAAGAATTGTTTTGCATTCCAGTGTATTTTTACTACTATTTCTGCTTTATTTGGGAGTCTCATCACCACTGGGCAAACAAGGATTGATAATACCATGATCTGTTTAATACATATTATATTATAAACTATTGTTCTCCCACTATCCTCTTAAATGGAACAAGTTCCTGAAATTGAAAGTTCAGGAACAAAGGGTACGAATAGAACAAGAAATCTGGCAGCAGAATATTTCTTTTTAAACAATAGAATTGCAGGAGCAACACTCTGTTGCACAGCTCAGTAGAAGAGTACTGACAAATATGTAAAATGCCCAATCACTAAACTATTTTAACATGATAAAATTCCCCAAAATCTAAGCCATGAAATCAAAAGCCAATACAGGAGCTTGAATCTGACAGTAAACTCTAGTATATCACTCATGGGTGGCCTGGTCTGGGATCCTCACTTCAACAGGGACAGGGAACTACTGGAGAGAGTCCAACAGAGGACCACGAGGATGATGAGGGGACTGGGGAGTATCTCTCTTACATGAAGAGGCTGAGAGACATGGGGTTGATTACCCTGGAAAAGAGAGGGGATCTTATAAATGCTTATAAATATCTTAAGGGTCATATCATGAGGATGGGGCTTGGCTCTTTTCAGTGGGTATGGAGGGGGTTTCACTTGAACTTAAGGAGAAACTTTACTTTGAGGGTGATAGACCACTGGAACAGGCTGCCCAGAGAGGTTGTGGCATTTCCTCCTCTGGAGCTTTTCAAAACGTGCTTGGACACATTCCTGTGCAGCCTGATCTAGATGATCCTGGAGGGGCATTGGACAAGATGATCTGCAGAGGTCCCTTCCAACCCCTATGATTCTATAATGCTAAATCTGGGATTAATTACACAGGGAAAAAAAGTCACAGGAGATTTTTCAACACTAAAAAAGAAACATGAAAGTGACTGCCATAACAGAGAATTTAGCAATTCCAAACATGACATAGAAAAGTTGTGTGCTTGAAGGCTGTGTTAATTATCCTCTGACAGTGTTTTATGGGATTATAACAGAAAGAAAAGTATCCTGACAATTTGAGAGAAAAATGGAGTGATTTATTAGACCAATTGATAAAACTGGAAGGAACAGATGAACTTCCAGGCATGAAGGTGCTTCTTTGGATATGAACTTGATACAGCAAACCTCAAAGCTAAATTCAGTTTAAGAACAATGGTGCTGAATTAGAACATCTGCTTTGCTTCAAATGTTCATTAATTTCTTTTTTAAAGCTATAAATGATCTGGAAAATATAATTATAATAGTATAGCCCTGTAAGTGGATCGTTATCTCTAAAGCAGGCTTGCAATTATAAAGGTATCTAAGGAGTAAAACTTACCCTAGCAATTCTGCACAAAATCACATTGGCTTTCCGTGATATTTATAAGCCCATTTGCTGACATTGCTTTAGAAAATATCAACTGGATTCCTAATTCACTTAGGTAGTTTAGAAAGTGCTTTACTTTCACTGAAAAAGGCAATAAACAAGTCAGGGTACTACCAAGCAGTGCACAGACATGACTCTCTGCTGCTTACTCAAACCCAGCTGTGGCTGCAGAGGACTAGCGTGTTACCCTGAACAGACCTGGTAACAGCCTCAACGTTTAAGATCTGACCTAGGCACTGACAACAGACAATGCCAGGCAACACTAAGCAATGATCTGAGATGGCATGGCTGTGATATGTCTCTTAGGCTGTAACAACATGTGTTGTTTTCTAAGTTTGTCATTTCTATTTGCTGAAACTTTTCACTGGAGATGGTAGGGAAGGTTAGGCAGACAAGTCATTTTCTATTATTGGCCATTCAGGACTTTTTAAAGCTGTTACTTTTTCAATCATCTACAAGTTTCCTTGTTTTTAGAATATGCACATGATATCATATCCTGAGCCCTTCCCTTTTCTTGAAGCTTTCTGAGGCACTAGGAGGAGTCCAGCTACAGTCATCATGTAAATGGTTCAGAATACTGCAGTGGAGCTGCTTCTGCCATTGTCCGCCTGCCTGCCGTATTCACGCTAGTGAAGAAATTGCCGCTGCAGGACAAACAACCCATTGAGCACAGTGAGTATCAGCTGAGAAAGCAAACTAGCTAGCTAGCTTATGAAGTCGTGTTGAAGGAAGATCACTTTTCTGTGTGATCTGTGTACGTGCAGTTAGAGACGTAAATACAAGTGAAAGGAGAACTCGCTGTCATTCATCACTTCAGTGAGAAGAGAAAGGACATTCCTGACCCAGCCAGGGTGAGAGAAGTATGCAGCAACTTAGGAAGCTCTCAGGGTGCAGAGAGTGGAATAAAAGTGTGGGTAGGTCTAGGAAAGGGCCAAGGTACATGCACTATGTGAAGCAATGTGCCCATTCACTGTGGACAAACAGGAAAAAAGAGCTGCTATAATGGCTTGACAAGCAGCTGTGCATGAGCACATGGCACTGTTTTAATGCTGGATGACAAGAACCAATTTATCCCCAGTCACACCCACTACTAAAGTGCATGTGTGGGACGGTGGTCATTCCTGATGGCCAAACAGTGGTTTCTTCATTCGTTGGACAAAATGTTTCTTGGTTTTGGTGTAACTCCTCTGGTCAGCAGTGTTGCAGGTGGTAAGTGGAAGAATGGAATGGTGGTCCTCCTTGCCCCTCCATTCTCCAAAGTGCCATAGTAACACAAACCACCAGGTCTCCACCCAGCCTCTGTACCTGCTCTGGTGACCATGTGTTTATGGGCTCTGTAATTTTCCACTGTTTGTGCTTCCTGCACTTAGCCATGCCAGTCTCTTGCCTTGCTTGCCTGGTTTCTTACACCTGGGAATCAAGCATTCTTGCACTCTATGGAATGTGTCCTTAAAAGTATGAGCTCTGTTCTGCTCCCTTGTCCCAGAGGGCTGTTTCCCAGGGGGTCCTATTCACTAACTCTTTGAAGAGCTGGAATTTTGCTTTCCCAAAATTCAGGATCCTGACTTTACTCTTTGCCTAACCCATATCCCTTAGGACTGTGAACTTCACTGGTGCATGATCACTGCAGCTCAGGCTGCCCCTAGTCTTGACATCACCAATTAGCTGACTAGCAGGTCCTGTATTTAATTATCTTGTTGTCATGCTTAAAAAATTCAAAGATGAAATATGTGAGTTTCCTTTAGATAAACGACCTAGCTCTGCTCTTGTGTCCTGTTTACATATGTATTTAATAATAAATTTTCCACCACCTTACTTCCAAGAAATGTTAGAGGTGCAGCAAATGTTTAATTTATTAATGTCATGAAGAACTTGTGAGGTAGATTCCCTCATTTTACAGGTGAGAGAGAAAGAGAGTTAAAAAGTGACTTGCATAATATCACACCATTAGTCAGTGCTAACACTGAAAATAGAGTCTATGTCTTCTGTTTCCTTGCCCAGTATTTTAATCATCAAACCAGTCTTTAAAGTTGAATGAATTCAAATTATTAAAACAATTGCTCTCAATTTCATGTTGGAGTATTATGCTTTAATCACCTAAACAGATGAAATACTTGCAAAAGTTTTGCTTGCTTAGGACTTTTAAATCCTTCTTGTTCAGATACTGCTTCAGATAGCATTTGAATTTATTTTGTCTAGAGTCATCCTGAACTTCAAAAGCACACTCAAGCAGATCTCCACAATAAAATAAGGAACACACTTAAACCTCACAACAATCTCTTTGCTGTCAGTGTAGCAATGCTCTTTTTCATTCTCTCAACAGCCATTCCACTTAATTACACCCATAGCCTTAATTAGTGGAGCATAGCAAAGTTATTGCCCCACAGAAAGCAAAAGATGGACTGCTGGTTACACTGTCATGACTAACCAAAAATGTAGCCTGAAGCACAAAAGAGAAATTGCATCTTAAGAAATGCCTTCTTACAAGTGCAGCTCTGTGTCATCTCAGAATAAACTGGTTCATAAAGAGGTAAGATCCTTGAAAACATATTTAAATGAATAGTAACTGTGTTCAGGCTAATGGTATGCTCCAGCAGCTTTACAGCTTATCTATAGTCCACATATTTGTTTATGCTGATAGGACATATATAAATTTTTCAGGTCCTCACTGTTTTACTTATTTTATAGTGTTCCTTAGAATAGGAAAGAATAAATGGCCCAGAAAATAAGTACATAGTCATAAGACTGAAAGAGGCTCAGGAGAAAGAATGGCTTGCTCCCTATTAAACCTGGGTGCACAGCTGTCTCACACAGCCTTATACAATGCTTTGTACCATATAGTACTTTCGGGGTGTGCATGACAAGCAGCACAAGGTTGTGGTCAGCTCTAAGATTTTCATCAGTATTTCTGCTATATGTAATGAATAGGGCATTGCTGTGCAAGCAGCCTTCCAACTTAATTGTAATTTAACAATAAAATACCTTAAAAAATCAGCTGCTGAATCACTGAATGCAAATAAAGCTCTGAGGTGGTGAAGCCCTGGAATGGGTTGACCAGGGAGACTGAGGTTGGGGCCCCATACCTGGAGGTGTTTAAGACCAGGCTGGATGAGGCTTTGGCCAGCCTGATCTAGTGCAGGGTGTCTCTGCCCATGGCAGGGGGGTTGAAACTAGATGATCCTTGTGGTCCCTTCCAACCCTGACTGATACTATGATACTAAAATCGGCCAGTAAGCTTTGGCATGCTGTATTTATGGAAAAAACCTCTAATGTAATCTAACATATTGTACTTGTAAAGAAGGGAGTCACATTTATTCTGTTTCCTCCATGGGGTCAATACTTGCAATTTACCATGTTGTGTTCCTTTTGAGTTTATCTTCTCCTTAAATTATTAACTAGGAGCTATTTTACATTTGCTACTAGGGCTCTGTCATCAGTGATCGACTGTCCAATATTGGTCAGAGTACTGCTCTGACTTCACTTCCAGTTTCTGTCAGATGTACTGTGTCTGCATCCATCTGAGGCTGAGGGAGCTGGGGTTGCTTAGCCTGGAGAAGAGGAGACTCAGGGGTGACCTTATTGCTCTCTACAACTACCTGAAGGGAGGTTGTAGCCAGGCAGAGGTTGGTCTCTTCTCCCAGGCAGCCAGTACCAGAACAAGAGGACACAGTCTCAGGCTGTGCCAGGGCAGGTTTACGCTGGATGTTTGGAAGAAGTTCTATACAGAGAGTGATTGCCCATTGGAATCGGCTACCCATGGAGGTGGTGGAGTCACCTTCATTGGAGGTGTTCAGGAGGAGGCTTGATGGGGTGCTTGGTTGCATGGTTTAGTTGTTTAGGTGGGTTGGATTGGTTGATGGGTTGGACGCGATGATCTTGAAGGTCTCTTTCAACCTGGTGTATTGTATTGTATTGATTGCTAGTTGGAGCTATGTTTTATTTATTGTTTTTATGCCTGGCCACAAGGTATTTTCTAGACTTGTATCTGTTGAAGAAAATAAATGTCCATCAAACATATAAAACAGTTTATCTATCAGGACTAGAGATGCTGCCTTTCAAAGGGGTTTTTGAAAACCAGGGACAAGTTGTCCAGTATAAAGGGGACTGGAAGACACTTCTTTGTGATCTTAGGTTTGGTTTCAAGTCAATGTGAAGAATTGAAAATATTTCTGTGGCTCTTCACACATGCTTCCTTTTATCCATAGTTCCTGTTATTACCTCATCAAATATAATGGTAATAATATTTGAGAAGCTGAAAATTTTAATCAAACATCAGATAATTTTTATGGGGAAAAAAAACCACCACAAAACAACAAAACCAGACAGGTTTGAAATGATAATGTGCCTGGGTCTTCTCTTCCAAATTGGGAAAAGAAAGACTTTGTGGTCTGTGTGTCTGGTAAAAACTAACCAAAAGAGTAGAAATTAAATACATGCACATAGTATTCATGGGCAGAGGTTCCTTTTCATCAACAATTCAGCCAATAGTTAAGAAGAATTAGTCATCCTGAGAAAACCCGAAAGTGCTTGTGTATAATCTGAATGAGATTCACATTTGAGATGAGCTCTCACAAAATATGGGCCTTGAATGTAGAATGTTGGGTGTAGAGAGAGTTGTACTTTCTTCATCTATTACTGAAGAGAGTAGAAAACAATCCAGCCTTTATGATTAAGTAGGCATCATGGTAGTTTACATAATTAGCTTTAATTAAGATCCTATTTTTCAGTGAAACCCTCAGTGCATCCTGCCTACTTTAGTAATCATATTACTAGTCCCTGCCCTTTAAAAGATTTATCACAGCCTTGTTCTGTTGATTCAGCACAGAAAGAAAACATTTTAGGCAAGTCAGTTCTTCCAGCAGTGGGGATTATAGGCAGGGCTACAGCATATGTTTGTGAGAGGTATATACTGTCTACCTTCGTTCCCCACATGAGAGTGACAGGGAAACTGAGGCACAGCCATAGTGATATTCTGAAGAGTTAATATTATTGAATGTATAATTATATGTATTTGATTTTGTGCTAATATGGTGCTTATACATTAGAGACAGAAAGTGAAATGGAAAGTGAAAAGGAACGAAAAATGAGGGAGCTGGACAGTTTAGTTCCATTATGCAAGCACAGAGAAAGGTACAAAGCTAAAGAATGGCACAAGTGAAAAAATCCAATATCAGTTACCTTAAATTATATTAATTAAAAAAGGTGGAGTTAGAAATGCAGGGAAGGTACATTTTTTCCAACATTCCTTTTTATGTGCTAATCACTGCACTGTAAAGATCCAAGAATCTTGGATCATGCAATGAGCAAAATACCACTAGAATGTTTCCTGCTGGAACTAGGTAGAGTAGAGTACAATCTGAAAGTGTAAATATGGGTAAAGACTTCTCTGTTCAATCAAACATGCAGTTTCTGCTGAAACCAGTTTTGCTTGAGGATTAATTTGTGGTTCCAAGTGTCTTTCAATGCTGACAGCTGAGGAAGATAGCTCTGGGCCAGATTGTAATGTTCACTCCTTGCTCTAATGGGCGGATGTGTTTAATTAACCTTTGTTTCTGCAGAAGCAGACATTCTGGCAAGCTGTGGGAATGCTAAGGGAGGGAAATCTAAACAGCAGTGAACCTAGGCACGTTCTATACTTCTTGTACTAGGTGAAAAATGTTAATGTAGACAAATACTGTTTCCTAGGAGATAGGTTTGTACAAGCAACTTTTGTAATGGAAACTTAATATAGTTGCCCCTGTAGAGCTCTATCCCATTAATTTCACAAGGCCTTGCTATGGTCCCATGCCCTTGAGACTCTTGTCTCTAGGGTTTGGTTAAAGACTGGGTGCAGTTCTTCAACTGAAGGTCACAAAAGCATGTGTTTAAGGTGGAAATAGTCTGCTTAGTATCTCTTTGATAGAGTTAGACCTGACAGTCTGCCTGTTCCATGTCCAGCAGTCACTTGTCCAGATCACACAGCTTGGACAGACCCTTCCCAGAGGTTTCTCCAAAATGCAGCTCTTAAGGTTTATAGCTAATTCTTCAGAAGAATCTATGACAAATCTAATGCAAAGCAGATATCCTTTGGATAAAGTTGTCCAAGGCAGTGTTTTTCACTTGGAAAACTAAAGCATTGTAGATTACAATTCATACAAATAAAGCAGATTCCCTGGCCACCGTATCTTTCACCAAAAAGTCACAAACTTTGCATGAATGTTTTGAAGGCATGCAAATTAGAACTTGTCTTCTCTGCCCTTCATCAGCTCCACTGCCACAATAGCCCCATTGTTTCCTATCTCCTCCCCTTAGTAAGCAGCAACCCTCTTACTTCCTTTCCAGCCCAAACCTTTACATCTGAGAGATTTTTAAAAGCTCTGCTTTGTGCTTTGTCATCTAGTTTTGTTGCTACTGTGATCTAAATGCCAACCTCCTTCAGTCCTGGTTATCTCAGTCTCAGTTAAGGCAAGACCCTGGTTTTACACAAAAGGCACATTTTCAACTTGAGTGATGAACATTCCTTCTACTCTTGTAGTTCTACACACAAGGTGTATTCCCAACTGATAGAAACATTTAGGTTACAGCATTTTTCTTACTAAAATTGCACCGTAGCAGCACAGTATCAATCACAATTATGAACAATCCTTTCCCCACCTCAGCACAGATGCAGAACCCTTTCATTCATATTATGCAACCACATTGCCACAGTACATCAGAGCTAGTGTTAAGGCTACAGCTAAATTACTAAATTCCTAATCCTATGCTTTGTCCAGTGGGTTTATGTTCCAGAATAGAGAGTCATGACAACAAATGAGGTAACCAAAACAAAATAAAACTGACTCCAGTTGTCAGGATTATGATTTCAATGTAAGTCTTCAGCTTGTTCATACTGGTATCTTTTTCTAGTAAGGACTGGTAACTCCAAAAGCCATAAGCTGTGTGTGAAGTTCCTGGGTGATGACAGTTCCCTTTATAATGTTGTCCAGTGTCTGAGATTATAGAGCTAGGATTGTGTAGACCTCCTATGAGCAGAGTGTCCTATTGCAAAGAGAAAGTTTGCACAAAGACTGAGGATGGAGTAGGAGTTCAGATACAGATGGTGATTGCAAAAGCTCTTAGCACTGGCCAAACTCACAGCACAATGAGTGGATGTAGTCAAGCTGACACATGACTTGAAAATTCTTCACCAGTGTGGTTCAACATGCAGCCCTCTGGCCAAATTGGGTCTGCACAACTTTTTGCCTTTCTGGATAATCTTTCCTATGGGGATTCCAAGGACCAAATTGCTATCTCATCCCCAAAAGAAGTAATGGAGAGAGGATGCTTCTTGCCTGCCCTTCTGAGAGATGTGTAAAAACAGCACCCTGATACAAATGAGTTGTTGCTGTCCTGTCTGAATGAGTTTGAGTGCTTCAATGTGTGAAAAAAAACACTCCTGCATAGTCTGCTGCTTTATCTCTGTGTTGGGCAGGAAAGAACGGCAGCACTCTTCCACCAATGACATTCTTATTTGCTGTTTATTTGGGGGGGAAGCAGGGGGAGTAGGGAGCAGGGAACAGTAGTGTTTCCCCTGCAGCCTATTGTGCTGCTCAGCCTCCTCTCCCAAGCCTGCTTCACTGTCCAAGTATGAGTGTATGAATGGTAGAAGGTATGAAATCACAGTCCCAAGCTGCCACTGATTGTCACCTCAAAGGCCTGTCTTTAAACTGGGAAATGAGTGATGTAGCCTCTGAGGCTTGACTATCCTATTAATGTACCTAATGTTGCCATACGTGCCACTCACCTCAATGCCAATGCATTTTGTTGTATTTGTGTTCTTTGTATTGTATTTTTATGACACAACTGTGTCTCTTTGTCCATCTGCATGCAATGCATGACTCCATTTTCCTGCACAACTGCAGGAGTTATGAGTTCCCTGTAATTACAGGAATAATTTCAGTAAGTGTGAATTCTAGATGCAAACAAGGACACAGGACCTATGGGTTAATTCTGCAGACTTCATAGTCAAGTGAATACACTCAGCAGGTTCTGGGTCCTATCTTTTTCCAGTACAATAAGCATAGGGCTAGTGGGGACTGAAAAGAATTTGCTGTTCTTGGAGTTGATAGAAAAACTCTTTTGCTAGTGGGAACAGGTACCACTCTGAGCTATTACAAAGATTAAAAGTCAATGTAAAGAATTAAAATATCATCTTAATTTTACCATAATCTAAGTATAAAATACCAAAATTGAGAGCCCTCACTTAAATATCCATTGAAACAACTACATCATCAGGGAGACTCTCTAAGAAATTGAGATGAATGTAAACCTCAGATGAAACTTCTGCTTGAAGAAAGTGCTACTGGATGTGTCCATGGCTTCAGAACATGCAGTCAGTGACACTACAAGGGAAAGCCACTTTAACTTTCAGTCAAGCTAAAGGGTTATGCCTCCTGATTTTGACAGATGGCAGTCAATTACATTTTTCCTCTTTGGAAGAAGTATACATTTCTTTCTTTTGTTAGCATGACTGATAATGCAGGGGGATTTTTCTGAGCGTAGTCTTGGAACAAAAAGTGGCTCCAGGCACTCTGTAAGAAGCCAAATAGAAGGGAAGGGTGGAGTGAAGTTGCTCTTTGATAATAGAAATAGTCTACAAGAAAGTTTCCTTATCTGCCTTCAATACTTGTTTTCCAGAAAGCAACTGTATTGAAAAGGCAGAAGCTATTCTTCTCAGCTGTAAATTCTTTTCTGATAAGTCTTTTGGAAGAAATCACAATGCTATCTTCATTCAAATCCTTCCTAGGATTCATTTATTCCATAAAGTGTTTCTATGCTAATCCACTAGGCGTTGCTATTTGCATCTTTAGAAGAAACAAAGTACTTAACCTGGACTGAATGTTTTAGAATTATTAAGCTCATGCATGTCCTATGGAAAAGCTTAGTTCACAAAAAAAAAAAAAAAAATCTATTGGCTCCTGGCAGTAGCTCTTTATGTTGCATTCTTATTTCTTACTGTGGATTGTAATCTTTTCAGGGAAGAAGGTGAAGGTGCTTGTCTTTATGCACCTTTGAGTATCATACATGTCAGCAGCTTTATGCAAATTAGTGAAGAAGAAAACAAGAATTTTACATTACAAATAAGCTTTGTCTTGATTAGCAGTAGAATTCCACTCTGTCATCCTAGTGTAAATCCAGATTTGGTGTTGAAGTCACTGGAATGGAATATGCTCATAGGTCTTGATACAAAGAAGACTGAAGGGGAGAGTAGGCCAGAAACACTGAACCTAATAGATTAGTTTTTATTACCTTAGGGCATGCAAACATTAAATAATGCTAGACTGCTCTTCAGGACATGCTGACTCTATGCTGCCTTTTGCTCTAGGCTGAGAGTATAACTCAAGAATGCACATCTGCTAATTAACAGTGCATAAATCAGTGTTCTCAAACCAGGCACTATTATAACTAGTGAGGTTACAACAGTTTCAAATGAGGTCACAAGCTACAGGAAATTCATTGTTATAACATATTTATGCTAGTATTTGGAATTGCTTTGAATTCTTGCTCTACAGTAGCAGGTTTTTGCAGTGAAAACATTTGGGGAACTGCTGTATTTTACTCTGTGAAAGACTGGGCGGAGAGACTATTTCCTCTGAGTCATCAGTGGGAGAAGTCCATTATTACAAGAGTGAAACATGGGAACATGACAGCTAGAATTGAAAAAAAGTCCCTGTGGCTGTGAGCATATTCAAATCTGTTGATACAGCATCTTTCAAGCCCAAAGGTGTCAACACCATTACTTTCCAAAATTGTAATTAGTCATAGAATCATTAAAGTTGGAAAAGACCTTTAAGATCACCAAGTCCAACATAATCCAGCTACCTTGACCACTATACTGCATCCTGAAGCACCACATCTACACGCTTCTTGAACACCTCCAGGGATGGTGAGTCTAACACCTTCCTGGGCAGCCAGTTCCAATGCCTCACCGCTCTCAGGTCAGTCCACAACCAAAATACGCTCACCACCAGGTAAAACATGGCAGTTATTTGTGTGTTATATGCAACACATGAGAAGAAAGAAATAAGGTGATTACATCTATCAGAAATGGCTGGACCCCCTTATTTTTTTTGCACGGTACGTATATCTGTGCTGGAATCTGGCAAGGAAGCCCTGTCAGCAGAGGCAGCGGATGTTGTAGAGGCAGCAAGCCGAGAGCTGGGAAGGAAGGCAATACTTCCTGGTAGTCATTAGCAAGCTCAGAGGAAGGAAAGCATCCTGCCTAGTCATGCTAAGTCAGCTAGAGAGTCCCTGTTAACACAGCAAATCCCTTACCTGTTCTTGTTTAAGAAGAAGGATATTCAGATTTGGTTAGGAAAAAGAAGCCAAGATTTTGTACATGAGTGTGCAAAGCACCCACTGAACTTCACTCTCCTATACCGTGACTTCCTAATTTGCTCAAGGGAGTTGTACAAAGAACATGAGGACTCACTTATCTTGTTCTGTCCCCCTTTGTCGAGCACACTTGATCAGTTTTCATCTTCTTATGCTATGCCTAGACTTAAATATTTATGTCATGTCTTATTAAAATCCTCAGCTAAGAACTTCCACCCTTTTGGTTGCACAACTACTGCATACCATTTGTTAATTTGTGAATTTCAAGTATATTTTGTATGCCCTAGTAGTCCTTTGCCTCTTGTCTAGAAGCTGTCAGTTCCACAGGCAGTTTTCAAGAATCAATCACTAGTAACCACCTTTTGTTAAATAATATAAACTAAAATTAGTCTGTGCTCAAAATAATTTAAATAACAAGTTAAATAAACTAGAATACTTAAACAAAGCAAACCTAAACAAACAAAACCCCAAACCCACTAACCGAAACAAAACCCCCAAACCCAACAAAAACCTTAGAAGGGAAAAACATACAAAGAAGAATGCTGACTTTAAGCTATATTTTCAAGCTATGTTTCCTTACTATTACTGTTGCCATTTGTCAAGGACTTTCAAGCCAGTTCTGGTATTTCTCTCCTTTGTGTTTCTAACTCTCACTGTTACATTCTTAATTTTCTTGTTCTTAGCTAAACTTGCCCTATTTAAATTTTCTTTGTCCATGTTATTTCTGCTCAGATATTAATCAGCAAAGTAGAACATTTCCTGTCCTTGGGAGGATGAAGCTACCCTGGCTATTGTGAGGCTGTGTCAGCACTAGCAGGATGCAGACCAGGAAGCTATGCATTTTATTAACAGGAACTACAACAAGAGTGGCAAAGTTTTGGCAGAATTAGAATGAAATGTTTGTACATGGAACAGAGTAGGAACTGGAGTTAATTTTTATTTTTTTTTTTTTTAATAAGGCTGCTAGCAAAGTAGAATGATAGATTTATAAATCATCAGGAGCTTATGAGAAAAAGTTCATGCTCAAAAATTAGGATTTGAATGAAAGCTCTAGCTGCCCGAGTGGAGCAGTGCCTCTGGCATGCTGCAGAAGGCTGCTTTGGTGAACTGAGAGTACAGATGAGTTACGTCTTGAAGCAACAAGTTATGACTGCTGACAAATGAATAGACATAAGTTTGGAGTCTAACAAAAATTGAACTAGAATTAATATGGGTCAATGAGAATAAAATTTGGCTCATATTTTCATGCTGGAACACAAGGCATGTGTCTTGGAGAGCTACCAGTGCATATGAACCAAAATAAAAATAGGAATATAGCTCTGTGGTGTGGATTTAAAATTACACCAGACATAACACCAGCAATAGCCATAAGCATGGTGCCATCTAATGTGATGCTGTGAGCTGGTCAACACTTTCCAGTCTGGACTAACATCTTTTCATACCTCTTCTAACAGAAACTCAAAAGTCTTCCACAATCCAAAACTGTGACCGAGCAAGCCTGGGTGTTGCAAATTTGCTTATTGAAGAAGGAATGTGTGTTGAAAAAAGCTGGCAACTGGTCAGCTTCACAGACTGGTCTTCCCGTTAGTTATGGCTTTCTACTGAATGAAGTCTCTAGCAAGGAAGCATGGTCCTCCACTAGCCATCCAAAAAGGCATAAAAAGCCCAATTTCTTCTGTAGGCAAAGCAAACATCTATTTATCTTAAGAGATACAGAAAAAATCTTTTTTGATCTTGAAACCAGCCTTTTTCATTGCTGATTTGTGACCTGATTTGTGATCTATGCAGCATCTTATTTTGTGACACGTGCAGATTTATTCCACCTAACGTGGCAAGGGGAGCAGCCCTTTTTATGATGAACTTTTGAAAGGGAGGAGTTGAAGGTTGCTGGTGAAATGTATGCTGTAGGTGCAGCAACCAAGGACAAAGGATGGCAACCACACCTACTTGTTTTTACACTTACAGCTTTTGGGAACTGACAGAAAAGATTAGTTGTGATTTAGGCCTATTTCTGAGAAGCAAGACCTTATAATTATCAGGTAGTTCACCTGTATCCTGCAACAGCTATGCCAAAAGCAGAATGAACTTGTGTGTGGAGTCACTCCACGAGGACAGCTTTAAACCAAGCTGGAAAATTCTTGGGATGAGATTGTGTTTTGCACAGCCATTGAATAAATCTCATTTTCTTTTAACTAGAATAAACTCAAATATCTGAGGTCTCTTAAAGCCCTCTGGAATCATGTTACAGTGATTCCTATCTTTTATTGCAGATAATCAATTCTTCTAGCACAGGTAAGAATCCTCGGTAAACTTTTTACTTCTATTTACAAAGTAGTGTCCCATCAGAGGTTTATAATTTCTTTCATGCTGCAGTCTTTACCTGCTTCTACTTTTTCACTGCATTGTTTGCATTACAAGAACAAAGAAACAAAACCTCAGTGAAGGTACCTAGAACATTAGTGACAGAAAAGGTGGCTATGACTTAGTGTACTGAATTTTTTTTCTGAGAACCACAGCTCTCTCTTGGCAAGGAATTACAGAAATAATTGTAAAGATGAGTCCTGAAGTTCATGGAAATTTGAACTCTACAGACTAGTGCTGCAACTCTTTCTGCCATGATTCAGAGTATTTTAAAATGGCAACTTAGACTTATTTCCAGTAATACCGTGTAAGAAAGTACAAATCAGCTAATTGGAAAAGGAACTGAGTTTTACCATCGGTTCCTGAATTGCAGGTTTCCCAAATTATCCCCAGAAAACCCTTGGAGAAGTTGAAGAAAAGCCACAAGGAAACTGTTACTGAGCCCTCAGTGCTGAGAAGTCAAAGCATCCCATCTGATCCCAACAAAGGATTCTTTACATGCTAATCAAAAGAGAGATCCAGCAGGTTGTCACATTGCCTAAGCTCTGTGAAAAGAAACTGAAACAGCAAAACTATATCAAAATGAATCTAGCATGGACGTGACAGGATTATGGTATTTAACATAATGGATATCTCCAGTCAGAACAGTAAAATCCACAGCATTTTTGCTTTCCAAAGAGCAAGAACAACTGTCTTTTCTTGGAAGGAAGTGGCAGCTACTACAGCACTATAATCATATCTCAGGCTTGTTATACATAAATATCTTTTCTAAATTTACAAGGAAATAACTTACTGGATTAAAACATTTGTCAAGAAAAAAATAGATCATTAACCATTTTGGATCTTCCATTTACTTTGCCTGTTGCCAGCTATGTACCTGCTTCTTAGCTGTCTTAAGACTCTTGCATCCTAAATTAACTATAACTATTAAATGGAAGAGCTAAGGTCACAAACGTTGTCATCTAGCATTCTCTTCAAGACCTTCAGCAAAAGGACTGGGTAGACTTTGGGGAAAATAGCATCTTAAGCCATTGCAGTATGATTCAGTACACTCTCAGATCCCTTCCCTGAATGTAATCTCTGTAAGCAAACAAGTTCAGTGGGAAGCTGATAGGAAAAGACTCAGGAAGAGGGTATCTTGTAATTCCTGTCCTTGTTCACAAATTGAAAGAGGGAAGGGAAAGTAGCAGTCTTTTCTTTCATATCACAGGAAGAATATTCATCCTTTGTCTGCAAGGTCTCAGGGGCTGCAGAATCTATCTAGCATGTAATAAACCAGACATCAACTTCCTCCTCTTCTGAGGTGATTAGAGCCCCTATATAGTAGGAAAATGCCCCAAATAGCAAGTCAAAGACAACCCTATGCTAGGCAGGGTTCTGTTTAGTCCTTGTTTAGGTGGGTTGGATTGTTTGATAGGTTGGATGCGATGATACAATACAATACAATACACCAGGTTGGAAGAGACCTTCAAGATCATCGCGTCCAACCCATCAAACAATCCAACCCACCCAACAACTAGACCATACAGCCAAGCACCCCATCAAGTCTTCTCCTGAACACCTCCAGTGAAGGTGACTCCACCACCTCCACGGGCAGCCGATTCCAATGGGCAATCACTCTCTCCGTGTAGAACTTCTTCCTAACATCCAGCCTAAACCTGCCCTGGCGCAGCCTGAGACTGTGTCCTCTTGTTCTGGTGCTGGCTGCCTGGGAGAAGAGGCCAACCTCTGCCTGGCTACAACCTCCCTTCAGGTAGTTGTAGAGAGCAATAAGGTCACCCCTGAGTCTCCTCTTCTCCAGGCTAAGCAACCCCAGCTCCCTCAGCCTTTCCTCATAGGGCTTGTGTTCCAAACCCCTCACCAGCTTTGTTGCCCTTCTCTGGACACGTTCCAGCAAGTCAACATCCTTCCTAAACTGAGGGGCCCAGAACTGGACACAGTACTCAAGGTGTGGCCTAACCAGTGCAGTGTACAGGGGCACAATGACCTCCCTGCTCCTGCTGGCCACACTGTTCCTGATGCAAGCCAGGATGCCACTGGCCTTCCTGGCTGCCTGGGCACACTGCAGGCTCATGTTCAGCCTACAATCTCGAAGGTCTCTTCCAACCTGGTTTATTGTATTGTATTGTATTGTTGAAGCTGATCCATTTTGCATGGAATACTGTTCTCCAAACCAGAGACACTATAGGCAAGACTGAACTATCTTATCTAACAATTACAGCACACACTGAGCAGTCCCTGCTCTCATAAAGGTGTCAAAATTTATATTGACTACACTGGTGTCATCTGTGCCTTTATAGTTCTAGCTACCACAGGCAGGCTTACATTATCCACTTGGCTTTGTCCATCGGTTTCTATCAACCAGCACCCTCATGGGACAGTAATAAATGGCCATTTCTAGGTTTTAACCTTGTCAACTAACTTGCAGTGACCCCACAGAGAGTTTCAGCTTTGATGTTTGCAGACTTCATTGATCTGTAGAAGGGAAAAACACAATTTCTTTCTTTATACAGTGCATATGCAGATAACACACTTTATCTGCAGAAATGAGTTCTTGAAGAGAATTTACTTCCTTTTTGTGTTCAACTGAAATAATGATGATCCCAATGCTTCAATGTGAGGTTGATTTTTACACTATACAAACTGTCCTGAGACCAACAATTAATTTGAAGTATGCCATGAAACTGCTGACTTATGGCAACCCAGTGTTCTCAGCTGGTACTGAGAGTTTTCAGAGCGGTCTCTCAAATTAATTAGTTTTCATCCCTTCTCTAATTTCAGTCGTGGAATTGTTCTTGTCCAAAGCTAAAAGCAAATAGCAAATAATCAAGTGACACTGAAAACAGTGTGGAAAAAAGCAATGTCTCAGATGGTGCTGCTTAGAATCAGATCACTAGTTTCTTGACTAATTCTGTGTTGTGAAAGATTCCACATCAATTTTGATGCACTATGCATGGCTTCTGAAGAATAGAAAGATTATGACCCAGCTTCTTCATTATCTGACCATTTCTGCAGTGATTTCAATCTGCATTAACTGCCATTTAGCATTTTGCAGATGTTTTCATGGGCAGGAACTGGTATGGAAGAAAAAAGGTAGAGGAAAAGCAGTCCTTGTATGTCTTATAAGCTGGCTGTAATTCCATTTTAAATGTCAGAGAACTACTGCATAGAAAAAGCAAAGCCTTAAGAAAGGACAAGGGTTATAAGGGGTATAAATACAGTTATTTGAGCCAGATCAATTCATTTTGTGTTACTGAAAGTCTGATCAGAAAAAAGTGAAGCTAAAGATACATTGTTGCCCTTGAAGAAATACAGTTTGAGGATGAAATTCATGCCTGAATGCGGAGAAGCAATTTTGAAAAGTCAAGAATTGATTTATTGTTCTCTGGAAGGTTGCGTAAAGCTTCTTAGTAAAGATCTCAAAGTTACACAAAGGTGGTTTGCATGATTAAGGGTAATCACAGTTCTCAAGGACTCTTAGAAGACAGGGCCACAGCTTGGTGGTTTTCTTTTTCTTTTTTGGGTGTTTTGTGGGTTTTTTTCCTACTGTAAATTTTTTGTTTGGTTGGTTTGTTTTGATTTTCCCCTCTGAATAGATGGAACTTCTTAAACTAATTTGTTCAGCATTTGCATTACGGACACACATGCTCCAGCAGCAGCAGCACAGGTACATATCTGCTGTATATGGTATACACAGATTCTGCTCTCATCTACGATAAAGTCAATTCCAGTAAACAAGATTTAAGAAAGCCAAGATATAACACTGTTGAATAAACTACAGTTGATCAAAAATTGTCCCAAAAAAGCCATTCTTTGGCCATTCTGCTCTGTGGCAGAAAACCTACAACACAGGTTGTAAGGTTTTAAAACGTGCCAACAACGAAAGGGAAAAGATAAGACCAATTTAAAGCTAAAGTTCATTGCTTTCCAGAAAAGAGCTGCAAATATCAGATGAATTTAAATTAATTTAAAATACTCAATGAATTTAAAATATTTGCCAATAATTTAATCTGGAAAATTTGACTAAAACATAACAGACACAATGAAAGGGAAAAGATAAGACCAATTTAAAGCTAAAGTTCATTGCTTTCCAGAAAAGAGCTGCAAATATCAGATGAATTTAAATTAATTTAAAATACTGAATGAATTTAAAATATTTGTCAATAATTTAATCTGGAAAATTTGACTAAAACATCACAGACACAATGAAAGGAAAAAGATAAGACCAATTTAAAGCTAAAGTTCATTGCTTTCCAGAAAAGAGATGCAAATACCAGATGAATTTAGGATTCGAGTTATTTTGTTTTGACAAAATTAGTTTAGGCAGAAGTGTAAGTGGATTTGCAGACTGAGGATCCTACAAAGCAGTACAGCTCCTCCCAAGCCTTCACAAAGGAATAGGCTTAATGTCTTTTGTCAGAAGGCAAAAGATTATATTTTTATTTATAATTAACTTATTAATTAGTTAACAGGTTGAATATTGATGTATGAATATGTTGAATAGTAAATTGCTTCTATCAACATACTTAGCTTCTGTCAAGTAGTGTTTTCTCAAAAGTTATTCTCTGACTCTTTTGACAGATCCTAAGTAGACAGACCTTCACTGAAAAGATAAAATAATACAGAAGCCAGAATGTTAAAGTTTATTTTGAAATTACTTTCCTCAATCCTTTAAAGTGAAGCATATTGTATTCTTATCAATTGAACTGGGAAAAAAATGAGAACAACAAACAAACAAAAAACAAACAAGAGGAGGATGTTTGTGGACTGTGTCGGGTTATCAGCCACAAGTAACAAACATGGCTTTTTGAGACATGATGAGAATGATGCTGTGTAAACCAACATGCACGTGCAGCTCCACAGTGAAAATGTTCTCAAAGGCAGCAATATTATCACGCCTGTATTATATTCTGAACAGGTTCTGGAACTGAGAATAAAGTGCTAGCATAACACTATGATACTTCTATTAGCATATTCATAGGCACACAAACTTTTTCATGAACTCCATTTGGTGGAACAAGTTCCTACAAGTTTCCTACAACACCCATTTTGTCCATGTTTTGGAGGATTTCACCTCTGCATTGAAATACAGCAATTAATGAACAATGAAGTATGATATTGTGTAAGTTTAGGGAGTAAAGAATCTGTAGAAAAGCGAGGCTGAAGAGGAGTTATGGCAGACAGTATTTGTAGCCATTTGTTTTACCATCCAAACCACTTCATACAGAACTTGGATTTCCAGGAGACATTTTCCATTCCAGTTCACATTGAGACCATCTTTAATTTGACATCTGCCAGCATGAGAGTGCAAAGTTATGTTGTAGGTGCAAGAAAAGTCAGATTTTTTTAGCCACTGAGTCATATCAGAGTAAATTCTAGAAGGTGTGCCATTGATGAATAAGTGAAAAACCATCATAACAGTAACTTTATCACAAAATACAGGTCTCACTATCCCTCTTATAATGGTGATACGTTTGAGAAAAAAAAATAATTCTATTGCCACTTAGTAAAGAGGCATCAAAGCTCCCAAATGTTTGCAATAGATGTTGTGATAAAAGATGGAAAAGAGAAAACTGCCTTGATAATAGTGAAGACCACAGACTAAATATGAAGGGCTTTTTTTGACATAAAAATATGTTTGCATAAAAGTTGCTCTGATTTAATTTGCAGAGGACATCTGAACCTCATTTTAAGTTACATCAACTTAATCAGAGATTGTAGACACAAGTAGATACTTGCAAATGATACCATTTTAATTGACAGATCTTTCTGAAGTATTGCTCTCTGCTAGAATGCTGGTTGCTAAAACCCAATTTATTTTAATTATTAAATTATTTGTCAATAATTTAATCTGGAAAATTTGATTAAAACATAAAAGACACTAGATCTGTTAGCATGAGTATTTTTCAAGCATGCTCAAATCACTCTCCAACAGCAGCTATTCAACAAGGTAGGACTGTTCAACTCAGCGTGCTTAATTCTCAGTGTTGTTAGGTGTCTTATTGTTATGGAAAAGTCCCTTGCCTTATCTATTTCTGAAATAATTCCAGGATTTATGCAGCTGGCTTTGGTGTGATAATGATAATCACATTCAACTTTATCTGTGAGACACTGAAGCATGCTTTCTAGCCTATATATAACTGGTAAAACTTTAGTTAATATATCTGCTTCAGCAGTGCCTTTCAGGAAATGTGTGCCAGCTGGAGGGAGTCCAAATAAGAGAGAGTAACTGACAATTAGGAAACATGACCTATAAAAAACAACTGAAAAAAACAGGTGTAATTTGAAGGAAAGAAAGAATTGTGAGGAGTGAAAACAAAATAATTAATATTTAGCAGATTTATGCAAAAGTAATTAAAAGAATCTGATTGATATGTCTAGTATACAACTAATTAATATGCTTAAACTGCAGTGACATTTAAGGTAAATGTGGTTGAGTTTTTCCTTATGATGAAGTAATGCACTACTTTAAATAAACAGTTATGATGATACCACAATCTTAATTGCATTAATAAAAATTATATGCAAAAAAAAAAAATTATATGTATAACTGATATTGCCTTTGAGCCATGGAATAGAACTACCTGACCTCTTATTTTCTTTTGAATCTTGTTTATCAAGATATTTACAATAAACTTAGCTCCTTCTGCAAAGGCTCCAAGATCAGGCCCTAAATCTGTCAAGCTGCTGACAATCATGATGATCAGAAGTGTAACACTTGTAAAACTGGAATGTGAAATCCTTTACCTCATAAAATGTCAGTGAGAATCCCCGTAAAAATGACCTTAAAAATGTCCTTGTGATGTGATCCTGACAAATCCTAGCTGCATCTGAAATGGAAAGGTGATTTGACAGTGAACTTTATTTTAGTGTGGTGACTTCCTGCTGTCTGTAACAAAAATAAAGTGCATGATATAGTCAAAATGCCATCAACTCCTACAAGGCCAGAAACACAGTCATATTTCATTTACTATCACTTGTTTCTGATGTACTTCAATTTACTGTTTTAGGGTGTTTGCTGGAATTCATAAATCATGGCAAGGTCAGTTTCATTCTCTCAAGTATACAAATAATCTGTATAATCTAGTTCTTGTTGGACTACTCATGCCAAAACAAAACAAAACAAAAAACCCAACCAAAGCCCCCTCCCCCCAAAAAAAAACCCACACCAAAAAAACACCCATAAACAAAACAAAACAAACCCCAAACCCTAAATTATTTTTATTTTAGAACAAATCTGAGTGCACATTATGTAGATGTACCTCTTCTGACAAGTTATCTGAGCGTAGATTTACCCTGGCAGCTGAACTTTGCAGATACAAAAAATGTATTTTGAGAACAAAAAGGGCATTATAGCATTCTAGATAATCTAACACCCCCACTCCCCCTCCTGCCCTGTTTTCTCCAATTATCTTTCTTCTGTTCTCCCCAGTTTTACAGCATCATTGATTTTGAATGAAAACTGGTTCAACATGTAGGATGAAAAAAAAAATACAGTGGCTTTGGATTGAACAAGTCAATAAAAGCTTATGGATTTGGTTACCTTCACTGAACTATTCCTTTGTGCTGCACAGGTGCTGCAGTGGACTGGCCACGTATAACTAAGAATTCCTTCAGAGAGGAATTCTGTTCTTATGAGAGGAATCTGTTCTTACGGTACTGGTTCAGCTTCAGTGCTGGAGATGTTGCAGGACCACTTATTCCTGCACTAACCCCTGATCTTTGTGTGGTTAATACTGGCAACAGTTTCTGCCCCAGACTCTTGTAAACTGAGTCTGGGGTAAAGGTTATGATCAGGTATCTGTCCTGCAGCTGTCACTTGTCAGTATTCAGATGTCAGCAGAGAAGAGAATCTGCTTCTTATTTTTGTTACTGCCAGACATCACTGCGTTTCTGTTACTGCAAATGACATCACTAAATCTGCAAAGACTGACTTCCTAGGTAGCACTGATTCTCTTGCAATTCAAGGCCCTCCCTCCAAGCTCCTCATCACTTTATACACCTTTATTTTTACCCCTAAGACTGCTATTACATGTTCTCTGCAGAAACAGGGAATTCCTTCTGTCCATCATTTGCAGCCTACTAGGCTTTATAGTTCCTCAAATAATTTTTTTCTAAACTGGCTCCTTACCTTGCTCATCTCATAGACATTTGTGTCAAAGAAAAAATACACCCAGGATGTTATACAACACTGCCAGAGGAGAGCTGGGTATGAAGATGGAGGTACTGTACAGGCATAAACGACAAACATGGAAGACAAGGCAACTGCCAGACCCATCTAGCATGAATTTTATCAGAAGGAAGAGGTAGATAAAAATGTTGGCATTTTCCCTCTCAGCAGTGGTGCATAAGGCAATCCAAGGGATCAGATCAATAAATCCCATAATGTTCACACAACTCCCCTCTCCCCCTCAGGCGGGTCTGTTAACCCATCTTACTAGGAGTGTCTACTGCATCTTCTCCATTTAATTCCTTATAGACATTGTCTTGATTTTCTTTGTCAAGTACTTCCAGAATAAAAAAAAAAAAAACAAAAAACCCCACAAAAACCAAACCAAACCAAACCAACCAACCAACCCCAAAACCCACCAAATATAGCTATATATGTGGGGTTTATGTCTTTCCCATCACTAGTTTCTAGGATTAATTTCAGTTAATTGTTTGTTAGCTAACCATTTTTGTACTTAAAAAATGAAATTGTTCAGGAGGGAGGTATGAGTCCTAACCTTTGCAAAAAAAAAAAAAAAAAAAAAGTAATTTGTTGCTCAATCATCCTACCACATTGTTCAGGACTAGCAGTGGCACAGAGTGCCCTGTTACATTCTTAGTGGGTTAGAAACTAAATGCATGCATCAAAAATACTGTCCCTACAACTAAGAATTTGCAGTTTAGAACGTATTATGGCATAATAAAGCAACAACTGGGGATAATTTTTTTCATCTCTACAGAAATCTTACTCATTTAGAGGTTAACATTTATTGTCTGCAAAGCACTTAGAATAAAATAGATGCAATATAAAATGACAATGAAAAGAAATTTTCTCCCCTAAATTATTCTACAGAATTTTTCATCCTAAAGTACTGAAGCAAAAATATATCTGTAACACCTATGGTAACCATGGAGATTATACCAGGCAACACGCATAATGATTCAAAATGTGGCATCAGACAAATGTTCTTTGTCATGACTGGATTACTACATAGAGGAAGATTTACCCTAAACAATTTGCAGAAGCAGGATAGATGTGGTTCATTTCTCAACCCTCTTCTTTTTTTTTTTTTTGCATGGGGAAAGGGGAAATGTCAGCACTGTTGTATGGGCAGCAGACTTATACTGTGCTTGTTCTGAAAAGATCTAGCTTCCCAGGTTCTTGGTAGTTTCAGTTCATAGACATGATTTACTGAATTTATTTATCTTCTCTGAATAGTCACATCAAAGCAAGTGGTCCCCCCACGTTGCCTACACAACATAAAAGATGGCCACAGAGACAAATAGTTACAGAAGAAATACGAAACGTTGCTTGGTTGGTTTGTTGGTATTTGTTTGGTTTTACGACTACATACAAATGCACAAAATCTATTTTACAAACAATTCATGCATAATCCTAGAAGTACCAAGATTTGGGCAATTTAAGTGTTAGCAGTAAAGCAACATTCCTTCACGTTTGGCAGCATTTTTTACTCTGCTTATTCCTTCTCTGCAGGGATGGCATAAAATAGGGAACAGCTCTCAGTCTGCCAGCTTCTAATGCAGGATTAATACTCATACAGAGGGGAAGAATTACTGCAATCAAGACATGTCATAATAAACCTGAAACGAGAAAATCACTTTTCCATGTAGAAACTTCCATGTCAACTAAAATCTGGTGGTTTGTGGTTTGCAGTTGTCTGAGCTACAAAGAGCAATTGATGAAAATGCAAAGATGATGTCGATCCTGTTTACTTACAAACAATGCAGTTTCCTTTAAGATGGACGAAATTTAAAATACATTTTCTTTTCATTCACTTCTGAAGCACTCATATGTTTCTCAGAGCCACACATTTGTTTTTTCTTCTGCCTCTGTAACTTCTCTTTTCCAATTCCTGACATTTTTTGCCAACCCTGAAATTACAGATTATAGTAAATCTCTTTCCAATTCCTCCTCCATTTTATTTTGGTTTTGCAATAGGCCATTGTTTCACCAATCACTTTTATAAAACTAGATTACATTTAGGTTTTCCCCATTATTTTAAGTGACAGGCTTTATTTATGCTCTCCAACTTCAAAAGGCAGTTTCATCCATAGACAGAGGTAGATGGCAATTAATTATTCTCCTTTCTATTCTGTAGAAAGCCACAAAAAGGGCCAATGTGAAAAGCAGTAGTTAACACAATTACTTAACCTGTTACTTTCGTCCCAGTGGATCTAAACTCTCAGAGATCAGTGGCTCTAACGACTTCCATCATTTCCCAAAGCAGTCGTTATCATGCAACGTGCTGTTTTTCTAGAAGGAAGAATTTTACCCAGCATATTCACTTTAACTTCAATGTGTGAAATCAAAGGACGTGAACATTTAAATTTAGAAAAAATAGCCGAATTAAACCGGAGAGAAAAAGGCATACTTTCCTTTCTAACTGGCAAGACAGCTGTCACTGTGTGCTTAGTAACATTAGAAATTGGAGGCTGATAAAGAGTTTGAAGAATGTCAGTAAACACAGCAATACCTTCTCTCCCCTCCCCCCCCATTAATTAAAATTGCTGTGTTGTACACACCTGACAGTATTGATTTCATAAAAACGCTCAGCACCCTCAACGCTCATGAGGAGAGGCAGGGATGCTGTCATTCTTTTCCCTTTTTGAACTCAGAATTACTGATTTCTGCAGTCATCAGAAGTTGCACTGAAACATGCCAGGTATTTAAGACCTTCCTAGCTTCTTTTGGTTCAGACTGGAACCTGTGGGGTTTACGAGCTCAGTCTCCTATCAGGTCTCTTCACAGGACTTTGTGGGTAATGAATTTTACAGCAGCCCCTCGCAACGTTCCGGGCGACCATTCCCCAGAGCTCCCCCAGAGGCCCTCTCCCCTCACCGCCAACCATCACCCCTCGCGCTGCCCCGCCCCGCCGCCCCAGCCGATTGGCCTGAGGGCTCCACGAGACGGGGTGGGCGGGCGAGGGAGGCGGTGCCGGGGCGGGCGCGCTCTCGCGGGGAGCCGGGCCCGGCGGGAGCGGCGCCGACGAGGGCGGAAGTGCACGGCGGGGGCGCGCGGGCGGCGGCACCCCAATGAGAGCGCGGGGGGCGGCGGCGGCGGTTAAAGCGGACCGGGGCGCCGGGCTGGAGCTGCAGCGCGGAGCTGGGTCTTAGCCCCACCCAGGTGAGAGGGAGTGTATCTTGGGGTGGCCCTGGGTCACCAGCCCAGGGTAGCGGGGAGCTCGACTGTCCCAGTCCCGCTGAGACTGAGTGAGAGGAGGTGGGAGCTGCCGGCTTCTGGTCGCGGCCTGAGCGGGCCTGGACTTTGCGGCTGGTGATGTGGCTGAGTCCTCTAGTTCCATTCAGTTTTGTGGAGAGGAAGGGAAGGTGTCAAATGGGGATGTGGGCAGCCCCCTTCTTCCCGAGTGTGTGGGGTGAGCAGGGCCCGGCGGCTCCAGGGATGCTGGGACTTGGTTCCTCGGCCGTCGGAAAGCTTTGGGAATGGGGGAAGCAGTGCGTGTAGTCTGTGTCCCTTAGGCCTGCACGGGAGCCGGAACGGGAGGTGAGGCTTCCCTGCGCTGCAGCCTTTCTCTTGGGCTTTATTACTTCGGCTGCGTCCCAGTGGCATTGAGGCTGAGGTGGAGTCGCCGAAGCTGTGTGGCTGTTGTGGCTTGTATCTACAAGTGGGGTCGAGGGAGGGAATAGGCGCGGAGAAGCTGGCCTAGAGTGTGCATTTCTCTGGCGAACTCTATCTGTGCGAGCTTCTCTGCCTTCTTTTGGCTGCTCTGGGATAAATGATAACGATTCGTCTGTGCGAGATAATCGGAGGGTTTGAGATGCTATCGATCTCAGCTGAGCCAGAAGCTTCTGAATTGGCTCGGTTCTCTCAGTGCTACTTTTATTTTGTCTCAGCCTTACCGGTGTAGATCTTGTAGGAGGAGAAGGGTGGTGCCTGAGTGTGACCTTATCTGGAGAAGTGCAGGGCGAGAGGTTGTGAGACAAAGCAGCCCAGTCATGCTTCCTGAACAGCTGATGGAGGTCTAACCAGGTATTTCTGCTGAAGTCCTGTTGAATCAATTCTGAGCCGAGGACAGGAGTCTTAGTCTTGACTTACTCATGGGTGTTTGCAAAGTGGGGGGGAAAGGAAGCAGGGAGACTGCACTAGGACCATCTTTCCTTGCCTTTTTCAGAATCTGCGGTCTGCGTAGCTGTTTGTTGAACTGTCCAAACATTACTTCATAAATTTTGAGATCCTTGTTTCTCTTGTGAGGGGGGAGAAGTGCCTGTCGGGCCAAGGGTATCCTCAGAGCCGTGATTTTCAGGAAAAGCTGTCTTTTTTTAGATCCTTAAACGCTGCCCCCTCTGACTGAAATTATCAAAGCTGAGTGAATGAACAAATAACTGGGAAACACGCTTGTGTTTATTGCAAGGGATTTGGTCAAAGGTTGAAAATAATGTTATTGTGGAGAATTTAATACCAACAGCTCTATCTTACTTGGCAATAGCATCTTTACAGCTTATTCACTTAGAGCGAACTTGTTCAAAGTTTTATCTACTGCTTTAATAACTTCTGGTCACTGTATATTTAACTTAGGTTTTTGCTTATCAGATGATAGCAATTCACCATGGTGAAAGTTTTTTGTATTTGATTCCCGAATTAAATATTTCATTTAAGGAACAGAGAGGCTTTCAGACTACTCCTTTAAATCAGTTTCCTGTAGTAGATTTTTAGGATTAAATTGCACACCTCTTGGACTTGGTCAGCTTGATTCTGTTTTGTGTGGCCTGAGAAAAGTGAAGTTGACCTGTTTTCACTGGTGTTATGTATGTACTGCAGAAGAATGTCTAATTTAAAGATTTATCTGGACTGCTGTACAAAAACTCTTACCTGAAAGCTTAATTTGACCAGACAATACCCTTTTTCAGTCACCCTTTAAAGCTCTCAAGCTTGTCTCTAATTGTTAGTGCAATGGTACCAAATATCTGGATAGAAGAGCAGTGGCAACACTTTGATCAAATCAAGGCAGTAATGATGGGACAATGCCTTGACAGCTTGTATGTGTACACTGAAACCATGGCTGATATATGGATTCTGTGACCTAATGCCTCTTTTGGGTTTTAATTGTTGTTAGTTGGTTGGTTTGGGTTTTTTGTTTGTTTTCAGCTGCAATTTAATTAAATCGGTACCAACAGTTATTTGATCAAATTCTGGGTAAAATGTGGGGAAGTGTTAAGGTCCATCCTTAACAAGCAACAGAACTGCCCTATGAATAGAGGAGAAATGGCCAAGTGATGCAGCAGAACAAGCCATAACATCATGATTTGGGAATCTGGTTCATAGTTTATTCTCATCCTTTTGCTTTGCAAACTCTATTCACTTGCCATGCAGTGGATACTTGCACTTGAAACTTGACTTGTTTGTTTGTTTTTTCTTACTAACTACGTTCAAAATGCATGTGACTAAGTGAACTGCTTTCTATTACACAGTGAATTAATCTGAATTGGTGACCTTTCTTAGCAGAAGCACCAAAGGAGCCTGTTTCTCCTGACAGCTGTGCAGGAGGTGAGCACTAATGGGAATGCAAGTGCATAGTAGTATCAATGCAAGAAAACAGTGCCTGAGGGCAGTAGGTGTCTTGTGCCTGGAGCAAACAACTCGGGATAGGAGTGGTAGTCTCTGGGGGCTTGAGTGAAAGGCAGTGGCTGGGGAGGCCACAGTAGTAGATAACATGGGTGCTTGTTGCGTTTCGAAAAAGTGCCAAACTTCAAGTCACTTTTGCGTGATTGACTTATGAAAGGTGCTAATCCTAATTATCAGCCAGGTTAGATAACAAATATATTCTCAAGTTCTTTCTGTCTTGACTTGGAAGTACTGTCCTAGTGATAAGGCCCATTTTTTTCAGGTTTTCTCTCTTCATCCACCTTTCACCCCCATGTGTCAGACACATGGTAACTATTCTGCACCACCATTGAACAGTGGTGGTAAGGTTCCATTGCTTGTTACCTGCTATTGTGGGGAGCAGCAAGGTCAGCAAACAAGCTTGGCTGTTCCACTCTCCTAGTGGCTATAATCAATTTTGCAGCTTTGGTTCAGTGATACAGTTGATATCTGCCTCTTTATAGGAGGTTCTAGAGCAGATAATTAAAAGTACTTACTAATAGCTGCCAAAGAGCAATCATTTTGTTGGTAGCTCCTTTTAGCCCATGAAACAGAGCTAAGCAACTTTCATCCGTGCTTGCCCCAGAAATATCAAGTTGTCTTGTCACTAAAGCAAAATAAGTCTACATAACTCATGTTTTCTCTTCATGTTCTTCCAAATACTGCTTTAATAGTGACATTAGAGGATCTGCTTTCTCTTGTGCATGAGATGTGCAAATGTGGTTTTCAAGACCTGTCAAAATGAGTCATGTAATATGAGAATGGTATTTAGCTGCTGTGTAAGTAATGACTTGAATCTTTGACAAAGTGGTTGCTCAGAACAGTCACTTTCAACTGTTTTGTGTGAACCTTGAGCTTACAGCCTTCCTAATGCTTGCTGAAGTGACTGAGAAACGTGAAAATAATAGTTAATTACAACAATCTGAGACTTGATGGGAATGCAGTCTTGACTAGGAATCTTTGCAGGATCAAAAGCTAGACAATCAGTCATGGGATTATAAAGACTTGTTAAAGCCATAATCCGGTGAGCTGATACTTTGTGAGTTAGTGTTGCTGTCACTTGATGTGATTAGTATGAAATATTTCAAGCTACCAAAAGTTCAGTGAAACTGGAGTTTTTAATATGTTCTTAAACTTGGAATGTGGTAGAACTTACTGGTAATCAGAGAACTGGAAAGACAAGAATATGCTGAGTTAGGCAGGTGTGTGATTTATCTGTTTTCTATCTTTTTCTGTATATACCTTTACCTGTAGTGGAAAAGATCATTCCTCAGTGGATTACTGGAGGTTCAGACATAGTCTCAACTTTGGGTGTGATTTTATTCATGTAGATGGACACTGTAAAGATGTTTTGTATTTGGATTTCATATTGATGACCTTTCTTTTTTTTTTTTTTTGCAAGCTAGTGGCTTAAGTCACAAGTTTAATAAAAAATATCCCATCTATTACAGATAAGACTATTACAGAGTATGGCACTGTAAGATTAGTCTTAAAACGTGACAGTGCATCTTTAAAAGTTTAATTGTAGGAGCTACCTGACCTCTGGACTCAGGGTTGCAGAACACTAACCACAGTGTTGGTGTGTGGGTTTGGTTTTTGTTTTCTTTAAAAAAGTTAGTTTATATGGTTAATACTAGTCTGCCCAGCAGGGCACTGTCTTGGGCACCCCTCTAATGTACACATTTAACAGGTTAAAATGTTTTTAACTCAAGCTGCATTCCAGTTGCCTCAGCTTTCCAGAAAAAAAGCTGGTTTTGCTAACTGGGGAAGCTGCTCCTGGAATAGAATGAACTAATTCTAATGCAGTGATCTCCGATACCCCCTTTTCAGCTAAACTGCTTCTGCAGTTCCCCATGATGGTGCTTCTCTGTTATGTAGTGTTCCTGGCTTACTGTGAGATCCAGTTTTGAGTAGGTAAGGAATTCTCATTAGTGTAGTCACCAAGAAATCTCCCTGACTTTTATGGCAGCCTTCTGCTTTTATCTACCATATTGTAAAATAGGTTAGCCAAGCAATTTAAGAAAATAACAGGAATGGATACTTGGAATTGGTGCTGAAGTTATTAAACATAAGTAGGCTGACTAGTGCTGATATTGTATATCTTCACCTTTGTAAAACAAGGATCAAGCAGTAATCTTGTCCAACTCTTTCCTTAAGTAAAAAAAGGCAGGAAGATAAATGTCTAGTTTATATTCTGCGTTGGTTCTGTATTTTTCTGTGACTTGTCATTTGCTAGATCGTAAAGGGAAGTATCCTGAATTAAATGTCCTCACTACTGTGTTTGAAGTCAGGTGGTTCTGAGTAAACTGACACCCAGAGTTATCAACAAGCATGTTGTATTGTGTCATATCCTCCTATAGCACTCTGTAGGCTCTATGGTTGGAGAGCATGTTTAGTTGTAGATGCTTTTACAGTGGTAGGTGGAGTGTTCTCTGTGAGGGAGACCAAGAATAATACTTCTCATAAGGGAAACTCTCTACAGCTTTATAGTTTTATTAATGTGCAGTATTACAGTAGGGATAATGAAATTGCACATGACTCCTATATGTGTGTAACAGTCCAGTTTCTAATTAAAAATAGCAATACTGTTTTTGGCTTTAATATAAAGTATATGAATGCAGTAGGCTGGAAAACTGCATGCCTTTTGTTATGGAAAACATCTGGTTTTAGTCCAGCAGAAAGGTAGCTTCTTGTATGTGCTAAATACCTTGGTGTGGTGTTCACTATTCGTGATTTGGAGAACTGAAAAAAATCTGCTTAAAGATGACAACACAGTAGCTGAGTTATGGTTAACTAGTGATTATCCAAAGTACTTGCTTTGCATTTGAATCACACCACATAACAATTGATTGAAAGATGGGGAAAAGGTTCAGTGCTTGACACTTGTGTGGTGTGCCTGACTGAGGGAGCTTAGTGGTTCATAGCATAAATCTGTGACCCTTCAGTTAAGGGCTTGAAATAGTGGAAATATTTTCAGAGGCTGTGGGGAGATGATTCTCCAGTGCCCTTGGGCTTAAGAGTAAACTCAGAGTAGGGGTTACTACATGCCTACCTTCATCAAGTATGAGCACAATGATGTGGCTTACTTTTCCCCAAACAGAGATGTGACCATAAGGCACTGAGTTCAGTTTAGGAGCAAGGAATGTAGTTGTATGGGTAGAGACACCTACTTTGGCAGGTACTACCTAAGCTGAACTAAACAGCATTCAGACTTCTAATTTATCCCAAGTATTTGGTACACTGGGGAAAGTGAAGACTAGTTTTATCTAGTGACATCCATCTTCTGGGGAAGCAGTGGTAGCAGCTCATGGCATGTCTATCTGCAGCATCTTATGCTGTATTTGCAAGATGAATGGACTGGCTCAAAGGTTGGAGGGATGAGAGGGGGAAACAGCTTGGTAATGCTTCATGAGAGGTGACAATTTCTGCAACTCTGTAGCATGGCTATTGGCTGAATTGGTGTTAGAATCTGCTAGGTCAATGTTAGTGGCAATTTCCTTGTGGATTATACAGCTGCAGATTATCCACTGAATTAATAACTGAAACCATGTTGTAACTTTGTACTGATACTGGATTTGAATCTTATGTTGTTTTGAAATCTAGCATGCCACTTGAGGTGCTGCACAAACTGAGATTTGACTTATCTTTTGTATTTAATCTTCCAGATAATCTGATTTAAAATTGTGTTAGATTAACCACCTGGAAAAAAAATCATAGTTGAAATATGCTCTACAAGTCAATACAATAATACAATACACCAGGTTGAAAGAGACCTTCAAGATCATCGTGTCCAAGCCACCTAAACAACCATGCAACCAAGCACCCCATCAAGTCCCCTCCTGAACACCTCCAATGAAGGTGACTCCACCACCTCCATGGGTAGCCCATTCCAATAGGCAATCACACTCTCTGTGTAGAACTTCCTAACATCCAGCCTAAACCTGCCCTGGTGCAGCCTGAGACTGTGTCCTCTTGTTCTGGTTCTGGCTGCCTGGGAGAAGACACCAACCTCCACTTGTCTACAACCTCCCTTCAGGTAGTTCTTCACAAAAAGAGTGATTGGCCACTGGAATGGGCTGCCCAGGGAGGTGGTGGAGTCACCATCACTGGAGGTGTTTAGGAGGAGACTGGATGGGGCGCTTTGTGCCATGGTTTAGTTGATTAGATGGTGTTGGGTGATAGGTTGGACTCAATGATCTCAAAAGGTCTTTTCCAACCTGATTAATTCTATTCTAGTGTCATATGACTTCATGTAATACTATCTTCTTGAAATAAGTATATTCTGTTTGGTGACATCTGCTAGTTGTTTTGTACTAGGTGATATGGAAAGTGGGATGGTTGTTTCTTATTTTTTCCCCATAAAACTCTGTATAGATTATATATGCTTCTGTGTGCTATCTGTGAAACAGTGAGGTATTTAATAACTGCATTGCACTGACCTGTGTCTACCTGTATTCAACCTGTTATGCTGAAGGTTAGGGGGCCTGTGATGGACAGGGACCTTCCCTAAGGGACACCTCACCTCTCAGGAGAAACTTCACTTTAGGGTGATGCTATATGCCCCCATTGCAGGGGGTGTGAGTGTGATGCAGCTGCTGTCTCTTCTAGTGAAAGAGAAGTGATGCTACCAGTTAGGGAAGGTAGGTGGGATGTTTTATGTTTATCTGCTTCTGCACTGTTTGCATGGGATGGATACCTGTGTGACAGGATAAGTAACCTGGTCAAGTTGGCAGGTTGCACACAGCGAAGCAAGGCTGCTATTTGGATCCAAAAGGACAGGTATAGAACTACAGTTCTACCATGCTTCTAATATAAAAGATGCACGTAATCTGTAGAAAATCTTAGGACCCTTTAAAGACCAGAACAGATAAAAAAATTCACTAAAGACTGTTTGCTACATAACTTCTGTGGACTTAAAAAGGACACTTTCATTTTAGTATAGGTCAAAGTGCAAAACTGAATAGAGTAATCCAGCTGTAATAGGTGGAGTATTCTGTAAACAGTGGTTTAAATGGTTTCACAAAGATTTCCAAACGTGGTAGGCACTTAATCCACAAAGAGTGCATGTTCCTTCTTAGTGCTCTAAAGATGATTGTTCTCACTGGCAATATTGTGGGGACCAAACTGCTTGGGTACTTATCAGTAGGGGTATTTTCAAATCTGTCTTATTGCTGTTTGTCAGTGTCACTGGAACTGATGCTGCATCCAGGATAGAAATTCAAGCTTCCAAACTGTGATGAAGCACAGCAGCACTGGATCATGTTAGGTATCTTTGTGCCTTGGTAGTCAGGAGTTGTATTTTCTAAGTTGTAGCAGCATGACACAAGCTAAGCAATATTGGAGTTGCTTTTTAACACAGATTTTTATGATACTCTCCCTGGAAAGTTGATGCATGCTAGAGTATTGGCAGTTTCCCACAATTATGTTGTCTCCTGTTTTTTCTGATGCCTGTTAGGATCTATAAAGAATCCTGTAGGGGAAACTGCCAGTTTATCTCCTTCCTCCATGAGGAAGTCTGGATAGACATGATTCACCTAATGATTGTTAGGGGTACAGCACTTTCTAATCTATTTTCATGACTCATATCCTAGAGGCATAAAGTAGATAAACAGTGGACAAAGTGATAAAATGGTGAGGACAAGCTTTAACTTCAGTTCTTGCAGATATTTCCAATGCTTTGTATGCACTCACTATATGTGAATTTAGTATGAACAGATGACAGCATTATCTGCCCACTTAGAACTGCTTACATAGGTGACTAACAGTTGTACAAATGCATTACTGCACAATCAAGTAGCTGCACTTCCACCTACTGGGCTCAATTTTGAGATAAGCTTTTGAGATAGCTTCAACAAGACCAAGTGCAGGGTCCTGCATCTGGGTCGAGGCAATCCCAGGCACAAATACAGGCTGGGCAGTGACTGGCTGGAGAGCAGCCCCGAGGAGAGAGACTTGGGGGTGCTGGTGGACGAGAAGCTCGACATGAGCTCTCAATGTGCGCTTGCAGCCCGGAAAGCCAATCAGATCCTGGGCTGCATCAGGAGAAGTGTGACCAGCAGGTCAAGGGAGGTGCTTCTCCCCCTCTACTCAGCTCTGGTGAGACCCCACCTGGAGTACTGCGTCCAGTTCTGGAGCCCATATTACAGGAGAGATGTGGACGTGCTGGAGCGTGTCCAGAGAAGGGCCACGAGGATGATCAGAGGGCTGGAGCACCTCTCCTATGAGGACAGACTGAAGGAGTTGGGGCTGTTCAGTCTGGAGAAGAGAAGGCTCCGAGGTGACCTCATTGTGGCTTTCCAGTATCTGAAGGGGGCCTACAGGAAGGCTGGGGAGGGACTTCTCAGGATCTCAGGTAGTGATAGGACTAGGGGGAATGGAATGAAGCTGGAAATGGGGAGATTCAGGCTGGATGTGAGGAAGAAGTTCTTTACCGTGAGAGTGGTGAAGCCCTGGAATGGGTTGTCCAGGGAGGTGGTTGAGGCCCAGTCCCTGGAGGTGTTTAAGACCAGGCTGGACGAGGCTCTGGCCAGCGTGATCTAGTGTAGGGTGTCCCTGCCCATGGCAGGGGGGTTGGAACTAGATGATCCTTGTGGTCCCTTCCAACCCTGACTGATTCTATGATTCTATGATAAGCTAAGTGTTTTCTTTTAAATGCAAATCAGCTTGGTATTGTATCATAGTCTTAGCTTGGTAATAAATTGGAATGGCTTTTATGTGACTCTGTCCTCTTTTATTAGAATAGCCTCTTTAATGTTGCCTGCCATGATTCCTCCTTCTGAACAGTCTTTGTGTTTATTAAGACTAATGGGAAAACAGGCACTGCTTTATTGGGCTGGGAAGTGGAAATACCTACCTGCCTAAACACCCTGTCTCTGTGACAAAAATAGAATAATTGCAATGAAATAGGTACTTTTTTAAAGATCTGTGTAAAGATGCCCCAAGACAAAAATAAAGCAGTAGAAATAAAGCTTTCATTTTAGTGCCTGTATTCAATATCTAAGATGGTTTGAAAGACTAAGTACTGTTGCAGAATAGAATAAACCAGGTTGGAAGAGACCTTGGAGATTATCATGTCCAACCTATCATCCAACACTAGAATAGAGTTGGATTTGCCTACATGTGGTGCTAATCTCTTTTCTGGCTGTTAACAGTACTAACTTCATGTCATGACCTTTGTAACCTTATTTAGTCAAACATGGACATAAGTGTGGGGTTTTTGGTGTGGTGGGTTTTTTGGGGGTCTTTTTTGGTGCTGCAGTGCTTTAAAAGTACTAGATAAAGAGGAATTATCGCCCTTAACACATAGCTACTGATCAGAAACAAGGTGACTATTTTTCTACTCTTCAAGGGAATTCTCAAAAAAAAAAAAGAGGCAAACCAGAACACCAAAACCCTCCAGATATTTAGGTCCCATACAAACAGAGATATCAATCCATTTGTCTGTGTTTCAGTTCAGCATAAGATATAACTTCAGTTTAAAAGCTTGCTTTGAACGGCTACTCTTCTGATAGTCACAGGAAGTCATCTGGTCAGCTTAAATCTTTGAAGCTGTATTCAAATATGCAGCTTTGCTGAAGACTTGGATAGGATTTAGTTCCAGATTTTCTTTGGCATCAAGATTATTCTAAGCAAGGTAATTACCTTGAAATTGCTGCTAACATGTGAGATATTGTCCATTTATTTCCGTTGAATAGTCCAGAATGGTCCTCTGCTGAAAGAAGCGAGAGGGCATAGAGCTTTATCTAGGAAGTAAATGCTTACTGCTGTCACATTAGTTTTCTTAACTGTAATAATACATCTCTGAAAATTCATAGGCAAAGTTGAGTTGTGCTTATCAAAGACAGGGAGGGGAGGAATGTGCTAAATATATACAGAAATTTCATAGTTAAAATAGATCACTAATCTGGTGACCCAGATCTGAAAGTAGCCATAAAAGGTGAGGCTGTTGGAAAGAAGTATTACTAGACTTTGTAGGTTGCTAGGGTAATGATTGATTAAAGCATCAATGCATCTGGGAGTCTCCTCTTCATCATGATCTTAGTCTACATTAACTGCATATGTCAGAAAAACATTAGAAGTCTTTTTATAGTAAGATCACTTGATCTTAGATTAAAACTGTTTAATAAGTGGAGAACTGAAGATGACTTTGCATGCAAGTGTGTGGAATACTTGAAAGTAAGATATGGTATTAAGACTTAAGATCATTTGTAGGTATTCTTAATCTTAACTGGTGGGCATCCAGTGGCTGGGTGTCTAATGCTGTTGATAGTGTGATTTCTGTGTCCCAATGCTTGCTTCCTCATGCAGGCTTGCAGGGAGGACCTCTGATCACAAGTAAATTTAAAATACTGCATAATATATTCCAGATGAATCAAGTCTAAGGGACTCTCGCTTCTTGAAGCTAGCACTCCAGTCACAATCAAGTCTAAGGGACTCTCGCTTCTTGAAGCTAGCACTCCAGTCACAGATGAATTTGTTGAAACACAGTTCTTGAATTAAAACTGCTCCACAGTCTACTCTTGTCCTTTCCCTGGCCTTGTAAGAGATGGGGAATAACAGTGGTCTGGATTTAAGTTTTGGTTTTACCTTCAACTGCTGCAACATTGCAAACTTGCTTGTCTTGGGCTTGCTTCTGGTGTCCCTTAACTAGCAGTGTGTGTATAGCTGCTGTGTAGTTAACACCATTACCTTGAAATGTACATACAGTTCTGGGTTTTGGGTGAGATTATAATTAACTAATAACTACACTAGTTTCAATGTGAGCTCGTAACTTTCAGTGTATCAAGTAAATGTATTCTTTGTATAGTTTTTGCTGCAAATTTAGATATGGGTGTTGCACCTCTTTCTACAATTCAGTGTGTGAAAGAGTATGCTCTTAATGCATATTGACTGAGGTAGTTCCTTGTCCTAAATTCCTGCTATGCTCTTCTGTTAAGTTTTCCAAACCCTTTTACAGTTTCCTGCTCGGTGTCATTGTCCTTGTAACTGCAAGTCTACTAATGGATCTTGCACAGAGAGAAAATGCCATATTACAAGAATGAATATCAAGCTTGGGTGTTGGCTGCACCAGCACATTTGTCTAAGGAGCATAGTGTGAACAGGGTCACGGAATTTCTCCATTTCTGCAGCAATGCTAGTAACATTTTGGTTGCTATAGTTCTACCTTCTTTGGCAACAGTTGTACAAATTTTTTCCTTCCCTCACATCAGCACTTGCCCTGAGACATGTTGTAACTGGCAGACACAGTCAGCCACCTTGAATGTCCCTCCGAGAGGAGATGGGGCTTGAATAGCCAGAAGAGGATGGTGATAGCAGTATTGGATGATAAAATGGGGGCTGTAAAACTGCTGCCCCAGCCTGCTCTGCCAGACCTCTCAAGCTGAATTCCTTGATCTGATTAAGCATGGCCCCCCAAAAAATCTGTAACCACAACTGAGAAGGTAGAAATACCCAGCAGTATGTTGAGGAAGGGTACAAGGATATCTCTAAAGGGGTTTCTGCCAGATGCATCACAAGCTCTTTTTAGCTTGGAAACCAGCATCGGGAGAAGATAAATTAACATTTTTATTTTTAGCTTGAATATTCTAAAAATTTCAGTAGTATTAAATATGCCACTTAATCTCAAATGAACTGGCTTTTTTATAGTTGAAACAGCAGTTGGAGTGTTTACAGTCCATTGAAAGCTAATGGAATTTCAGTACTTAAGTATTTTCTGGATAACCTCAGAACAGCTGATGAGCTCTTACAGTTCATAGCTCAGTGAGATTGTTAATTAGCTTTGTGATCCAGGGAATTTCAGCGACTGCATTCTCTTGGGTATATCACAGAACCAAACACCTTAAAACCTCTAATTAATATTCTGATAAAGGAGAATCACTAAAATACTGTTGCAAAATCCTGTACTTTTAGTGCTTGCTGTTGATGACATATTGAAGCCTTTGAATACTTGGGTTTTCCTTGTAGAAGTAGGTATCTGAAAGGTTTAACAAAGCTCCTCTGTTAAGCTGTTGGGCTAAGGGTTTCTAGAATCTTGTTTTAAAAGCCAAAGAATTGCTGCTTTCAGTGTCAGGGTAGCAATGAAAAGACAAGTCCAAATATATCAGCTGCACAGCAACAGAACAAGGACTGATCTCAGTAATTTTGAGCCTGGGGCTTGATTTCAGTTTTAAATTCCAAACTGAGTTGGAGGAACTAGAAGCAATTATAAATAAAACATCATGAATAGTCTAGATTTTTATTATACTAACAATAGTTACTGGAAAACAGCTAGACTTACTGAAGTTTCTCATGTTTATGGTTGTATTTTTTTTTTTCCTTCCATGTATTTGTGTGGGTTGTAACAAAACTATTTCCTTCACTGTGAAGTGACAAATGCTTTTTTCCTCTAAAGTGACTGTACAGCTATGGAGTCTTAATGCAGGTGAAGTCAAAAGTGATGTAAAAGTACACTCTGGCTTGAAATACTCAGTTATTCAGTACTAGTCTCTGAATCTTGGTATTAGATAAACCAATCCTTATTAACATTGTTCTGAACAGCTTAACTGTTTAGGCTGAGGACAGAGTGGAGAAATGGCAAACTAATGTTTGAGTTTAGAGTTTATAAAGCTGTCATTGGGTGTTTTGGGTTTTTTTTTTTTTCCTTAACTGAGCAATTCAAGGCTTTTTTTTATTTAAAAGGGACCAGCTGAGACCAGTTGCATTGTTCAGGTTTCTTTACAGCAGGATGCCTTAGTTAGCCTGATGAAGTTATGATCTAAACAGATAAGAGAAGGCAAGGCTGAAATAGTTGAGTCTAGCATTAGATTTGTTTGAGGGTGGAATGGTTTGAGTAGCCCTGCGGCCAAGTACAGAACTTCAGAAGTCTAAATAAAATCAGCTTTTCAGTAACTATGGTGGTTTGATTTGTAGATCTTACTGTATTTCATATGGCAGTATAACCTTAATTTCTTTGTCTGAAGAGCATCTTTTTACTAGCACCAGAAAGCTATTGTGTGAATGGGTTTGTGTAACCTATTATAAAACGAGTCTGGAGTTATCAAGTCAATGGTTTAATCCTTATCTTTTAAAGCAGATGAAGCAGGTAATTGCTTGTAATTTCTTTAATCTTGAAGAGTGCCTGAAAAAGTTCATGCTCTGACCTGGGCTCAGTATAACACTTTATTTCAAAGCAGGATGAGCTATAGCCAGAAGAAAGAAACACACACACACACACACCAATCTTCATGAGATTGGGGGTATTTCTTATAGCTTATGCGCTTTCCAGAAGTTCAACTTTGTGTTGTTAAACCTGAGGGTAAAATGGGTTGAAATGAAACAGATTGACTGCACTGCTTCTCTTTCTGTCAGAGGTGGGTAAATCTTGTTTGGGTACAATTTACTTTCCACCAAGTAAAGAACAATATGGGAGAGCAGGGAATACTTGAATTCAGAATTTGACTTTTCTCAATGCTTCTTCAGAGTCAACTCTTTGGCAGATATATTAAGACTCAGCCTGAATTTTCCCTTAAACTGAAGGAAATTTAATAATGTTTTAAAAGCAGCTGCAGTCATCACAGGTTTTCCTAGACACTGCTGCTTTTTTTGATACGTGTTGGATTTCCCAAGACTTCATTTTCTGTACGGAACAGATGACTTACTGTCAGTGTCTTGACTGCCTCAAGGGTGCTTAATCTGCAGAATGAGATGAAAATTCATCCTTGCCTACTCAGATGATTGAAGAGAGCCACTTGTGCTACTTTTTTAAAATTTTTTTTTTAACCTCGAGGCATTGTTAGATGTGATCCTTGAACCATGGGGTGTAAACTTTTCTTGGGATGCAGAGGTAGAAATGCCAGTGAACAAAATTGGCTTCAAAGTTTTGTTACAGCATGTCTATCAAGATCTCACCATGACCCTTTCTGAGCCAGTGAGGAGCTATTAGCCAGTTCTGTAAAGCAGTGGTACTTCTGCACTGATAACTGCCTGTGTCAGTCCTGTACCACACTACTTCCACATTGCATTGCTCTGTACCACCTGGCTATTCTGGTGTTGGAGGGGATGATGCTCCCTCTGTTGCCACTAAAGAGATGCTTTGTGTGAAGCTTTTGGGACTTCACTGGTGACATACAATACGGGGTTGTGTTGTGAACAGACTCCTGCATTCAGAAAAATGGTGTAGTGTTGATACTCTAAAAGATTCAAGTGGCACTTGTAACTGTAAGGAATGTCGGCTACCTTTGCCATTAAGAGCTGGGCTAACTTTAGATGCAGTCAGACTGTAAATTTGTATGCTATTGGACAGGAATTATTTAATATACTTTAGTTACATATCCGGTAATGCTGTACAGCTGACCTTGCAGTTGTACATGTCACTGTTGAGGTAGGATGGACAAGGAAGGATTTAAATATTCTGCTTAGCCGTATGGTGAGCTTGTATTTGAAGCAAGCTGGTCAGTATTTTTCCTAAAAGGCAGCTGTTCCTTTCATGTGACCACATAAAGGTAGAGTATTGATATTGACAAGAGGGAGAAAGCTACTGCCTTCCCTCTAGACTATTAGTGAATATTTTTATTGCAGTTGCATAGCACAGTGGACTTAAGGCAGCTTAATAGGTGACAGCACTAAGATTGTATTTCTAGAAAAACTTTTAACTTGAAAAGTTTGTGTTAGATAATGCAGCAGTTGCAACAACCTTGGGATGCTTGTTAAAGGAATGCTTAAAGGTTAAAACCATTCACCGTTACACTGAACAGTTGCTGAGAGTTACTTATCTTCTCCAGAAAGCAGCTTATATGCTGCAGACAAAGCCAGGCTACTCTTGAACTGGGACACAAATTTCCTTGCAACTTAGTTAAGAGCAAGCTGTATTACTGCTGGAATGTGTTAAAGTCCCCAAACTATCTTGCTGTGTAGATATTCTGTAGGCCTTGTGCCTTGGATATCTGTCCAAGCAAATGGATTTTTAGCTTACCTGTAGAACACGTGAGCCGTGAGCAAAGAAAACTCCAGCTTCTGTAGTTAAGATACTACCTGGTTTGTTTTTTATATTCCTGTGGCAGGGAGCTCTATTCTCTTCCCCTATTGCCTTTTGGTTATTGAAGAACTAAAAATCAAGCTTGCAGTCCTGGTTTGAATCTCTGGGGTAATGGCTGAACTCAATGTCCCCAGCACAAATGCTTGTGATGCACAGGGAAAAATCTCTGAGAAGTAGGAATTGCCACAGAGCATTTCTGTACTAAATGTCCTGGATGATGGAGCTTGTGTATAGCAATGCAGAAGAGTACCAGAGGAAAAATGTTTGTCTTTGCTTACCAGTGTTTGTTGGGGGGGGAGGAAGGAAACCACCCAAACAAACAACATAACAACAAAAAACACTTAAAGATGATTAATTTATGTTACTGTGCTAAATGTGCATGCCAAACAAATGTAAGTAAAATGCTCTGCATGTAAAAATAGTACTACCCAGCCTTCCAATACTTTAGGGGGCCTACAGGAAGGATGGGGAGAGATTGTTTACAAGGACCTGCGGTGACAGGACCAGGGGCAATGGTTTCAAACTAGAGATGGACAGACTTAGATTGGATATCAGGAAGTAGCTCTTCACTATGAGGGTGGAGGAACACCGGAACGGTTTGCCCAGGGAGGTGGTTGAGGCTCCTTCTGTGGAAATACTCAAGATGAGGCTCAGTGAAGCTCTGGGCAACCTGATCTAGTTGGGGATGTCCCTGCTGACTGTGGGGAGGTTGGACCAGATGACCTTGGTGGTCCCTTCTGGCCTGGACCATTCTGTGATTCTGCCCAGAGGTTTAAAAAATGCTGACCTGGGGCATGTTTATTCTTGTATGCAGTAGTCAGTGAGGACTTTGATTTGTTGCTTTTTCAGAATGTAAGTCATGGCAATGGGGCAAGATCTTCATCAGTGTAGCTCAGGGCAGGTTGCCCAGGCTGGCCAAGGAATTGCCAATCTCAAAGCACAAGGCATATGAACTAGATAGTTTGTGCCAAGCAACTTTAAGGGAGAGCTTTGGTCTGAACAGCATGCGAAAGCCCTTTTCAGGCCAAATAATCCAATTGTGTGCTTGTAATTTGCAGCTAATTTTGTTTAGGGCAGTTAGTTATCCTGAAGTTTTCTCCAATGTTGCAGCACATTATAACTTCCACTGTAGACCTTGTATTTGCATCCAATGAAACTTGATGGTGTGGTCTGACAGTTCGTGTTTTTCAGTAATGATATCCAGGCAAACCTGGTGCTTCTGCAATAATGGGTGCTGCTACAATATAGCCACTTTCCATAGTGGTGTTTAATGGATGGTCTGCTGTTCTCCTTATAGCCCTCACTCAGCCAGACTATGAACAGCTGGAGCCTGTAGTTGCTGGTGAGGACTCAAGTGTCACTGTCCTAGAACCTCCCTTATAATAGCCATCATATCTGAAATACACATGCTTGGGTTTTGTCTGTGTGGGAATCCTAACCTGTGACACACTTTTTTATATTAGTCACTTCTGCTTCCCCCCCCCCCCCCCCCCGCTCCAGTATGATCTTAAAGCTGCTGCTCTGAGCTCATTGGGGTGTGGCAGCTGATGCTTGTTTGTCACAACTACTGTATCCAGTTACTCAAAAATAACTTGTATTTTAAAGAGGTCTTTAACACTTAACTCTGTTTGCATAACACACAAAGGCTTGTTAACTACTATTTGTTTATTGAAACTTAGTCTTTTATGGCTTTGTAACATCAGGAGAAGAATAGAAACTAAGACTTTTACCTTTTTTCCAAAAGTCAAATTACATTTGCAGCATCAAAAGGCAGAAATAGTATAAGAGCCTCATGACCTGTCATAAGACTTTCTTTTAAAAGCTTTTACTATTTGTTCTTGCCAGTATTTACTGTGTGTATCTTCCTTTTTCTTAGCCTGGGTGGAGAGGAGATCAAAAGTGATCTTTCTACCTATAAGCAGATCTAAGCTATAGTGTTACTTCCAGGTTCAAACTATGCTGCATTGACATTAAAGAAATGTTTTAGTAATGTGTAAAGCCTTATAACAAGAATAATGAAAACCTTAATTTCATGGGGGGTTTGAGTGTAGGTTTTTTTCTTTGGAAACTGCTCTAGATAGTAGTCATGTAGGATGGGTTTATAAATAAGAACAGCTTGTTCAGCTAGCAGCTGCTAGCTAAAGCTTTGGCACTTTTATTAATGGGCCTGTTGTCACAAATAGAAGGTGTTTGTTCTAATACCTCCTTGCTACTTATACTTTAGACAACAGTGACTTGGTTTGCTTGCCAGTGCATTGAAATGGCCCATTCTTCAGGCTGGCTGTGTGGAGTTTTAATCTGGTCTTTCAGCACTAATGGGGTGCTTTACCTGTGTGCTACCATGATGTCATCACTGTCATGGATACTGACTGTTTCTTGTTTGCAGATTTAATTGGTTGCCTGGCATTTCGTCTGTGGCAACAGGACCATGGCTGCCAGCAAGAGCAAAAACCAGAGTTCCTTGGCCCTCCATAAAGTAATTATGGTTGGCAGTGGAGGTGTGGGCAAGTCTGCACTCACTCTTCAGTTTATGTATGATGAGGTAAGTAGCTTCTCTAAAGCACCAGTAGATACAGCTTACTAAACTATTTTAGTGGGGGTGGGGAACTAAGTGTAAGTAGCAAAAAAAGATAAGGGTTCTGTTGAATGTGTGCTGTCAGCACAACTGGTAGTGGTTTTGTGGTTCGGGTCAGTGTTGAATGGACTAGAAGTAGGTAATTATGGAACAGGTTCTGATGTCCAGCACCTGGATGCTATCATCTAAACCTGTTGAAACTTCAGGTATAGGTACACTCGAATGCTTTTTCTAGAAGCGGGAGATCTAGATAAAGCTACCAGGTTGCTGGTACCTTATTGTGTATTTTTGTCTCTTAAACTGTGCTGAAATTGAAGCATTATGTGTAGCAAGACAATTTATCTTGACTAGGAGACTGGCTCTGTGATGTATTTATGTGCTTACATAATTTTCTTTTTATAGTAGAACTAACAAAAGTCTTGGAACTTAGTAGCTAACTGAATTACGAGAAGATTTTTGGGGATTTGAAATGTCACTGAAATGAGAGAGAATGGATATGGGCAAATACAGGGACGGTTTGACAGTAATTCTAAACACTAATTCCTCCCTTGTTTTCAGTTTGTAGAGGACTATGAACCTACTAAGGCTGACAGCTACAGAAAGAAAGTAGTTCTGGATGGTGAAGAAGTTCAAATAGACATTCTGGACACAGCAGGACAGGAGGATTATGCAGCCATCAGAGATAACTATTTCCGCAGTGGGGAAGGGTTTCTTCTAGTATTCTCAATAACAGAGCATGAATCCTTCACAGCAACAGCAGAGTTTCGGTAAGTAGTCTCTCTTCCAAGCAGAGAGAAATACCTGGTTTCAATGTTGCTTTGACAACTCCTCTTAAAAGCTACAGCTCTTTATCCTTTGTTACTATTTGATCAATAAAAGTGGCAACCTAACTGTATTGCTCTAAGTAACTGGTAACTTAAACCTCAGTATCCAGCCTCTGGCACTAGTTGTCTTCATGCCTGTGACTTATGGGTACATAATGCCAGCAGCAGCTTCAGGCCAGTAACAGATTCTTGGACTCCTAAAACATGCATATTCAAGCCAATTTTCAGTCTTTATGGATGTGAAGTTTAATTATCTTAGAGCAGTATTTCTGGAATTAAGTCTGCCTTTTGGCCACATTTCAGACGCTGTATTGCTTACTGCTAGAAGCAGGTGCTCTAAGGAAAGGAAGGATTAGCCTCCACTCTCAGGTATGGATTGATGCCAAACAAGGGTTGGCAGCCAAGAAGCACTATTGTAGGCAGACGTATTCCTAGAAAGACACACGGTACTAGTAAATGCTCCCATTTTTGTTCTTGGGATTAGCAGTTCTAGTGTAAAAATCCGCACCAGACTGAGCACAGAAACTGCTTGTGTGGTGTAAAAGAAACATGAGGTTTAAACTGTTGTTCTGGTCTTGTAATTCATGTAGCCAGGTTCTTCAGGGCAAGTGTACTAACTCTAATTTGGTAGACACACACTGCGTTGGGTTAGGAACTGGCTGGAGGGCCAAGCCCAGAGAGTGGTGGTGAATGGTGCCACATCCAGCTGGTGGCCTGTCACTAGTGGTGTGCCCCAAGGATCAGTGCTGGGCCCCATGCTCTTTAACATCTTTATTGATGATCTGGATGAGGGCATTGAGTCCATCATCAGTAAATTTGCGGACGACACCAAGCTGGGGGCAGGAGTTGATCTGCTGGAGGGCAGAGAGGCTTTGCAGAGGGACCTCGACAGGCTGGACAGATGGGCAGAGTCCAACGGCATGAGATTTAACACATCCAAGTGCCGGGTTCTGCACATTGGCCACAACAACCCCAGGCAGCGCTACAGGCTGGGGTCAGAGTGGCTGGAGAGCACACAGGCGGAGAGGGACCTGGGGGTACTGGTTGATGGGAAGCTGAACATGAGCCTGCAGTGTGCCCAGGGTGCCAAGAAGGCCAATGGCATCCTGGCCTGCATCAGAAACAGTGTGGCCAGCAGGAGCAGGGAGGTCATTCTGCCCCTGTACTGAGCACTGGTTAGGCCACACCTTGAGTACTGTGTCCAGTTCTGGGCCCCTCAGTTTAGGAAGGATGTTGACTTGCTGGAACGTGTCCAGATAAAGGCAACGAAGTTGGTGAGGGGTTTGGAGCACAAACCCTATGAGGAGAGGCTGAGGGAGCTGGGGTTGCTTAGCCTGGAGAAGAGGAGGCTGAGGGGTGACCTTATTGCTCTCTACAACTACCTGAAGGGAGGTTGTAGGCAGGTGGAGGCTGGTCTCTTCTCCCAGGCAGCCAGCACCAGAACAAGAGGACACAGTTTCAGGCTGTGCCAGGGGAGGTTTAGACTGGATGTTAGGAAGAAGTTCTATACAGAGAGAGTGATTGCCCATTGGAATGGACTGCCCGGGAGGTGGTGCAGTCACCATCACTGGAGGTTTTCAGGAGGAGACTTGATGGGGTGCTTGGTGCCATGATCTAGTTGTTTAGGTGGGTTGGATTGGTTGATAGGTCGGACGCGATGATCTTGAAGGTCTCTTCCAACCTGGTTTATTGTATTGTATTATTGTATAGCTGTTGCCTGAGAACAGCTGTAGAAGGTAATCCAGATAGTACCTGGAACAGATGCACAACTTGAAGCAAAAACTTGCCTAAGAATAGGGAAAGTGTTAGGAGTTCCTTACATTTGCTAGTATAAAAGCTTTTCATCAGAGTGGCTGATGTGGCATCAGTCTCTTTGCTTTGGTGGTACAACATCAATGGATACTAATTGGTACTGTGAGTGCTGGTGCTAAGGTAGACAGCTATTTCTAGGGTTTTATTTTTTTATAGTTATGGCAAACCTTGCACCTTAAGACTGGTACAGATTCCTAATGTATTATACTATTCCAACAGTAGTAGGAGACTATGTAGTCTTAACTATAAAAACACTGTTTCTTTGTTACATAATACTTCTGACTTTGCTTGACTTGAGAGGGCTGACAGTCATGGGGCACATAAGCAGAGCTGTTCTGTTCGTTTGTTCTAACTGAAAGCACTGAAAGGAGATGATTGAACTCTTGTAGGACTGCAAAACTGAGTATTCAGACTATTCATAGTACACTATGTGGGACAAAGTCAGATACCATACCCAGCTTGGGTTTTTACTTGGGTTTAACTTTATATTTCACTTAAGCACACAAGGCTTTGGATGAAGAGGAGTAGGAGTGTTTATCTTGGAGGTCTGTGGGGTTTTGTCAGACTTCTGTAACTAATTAGCTGTGTTGGCTCAAGGATCCAGAGCAAAGCAATGAAAAAGCAATGCTAGCCCTCAAGATGAGGAATAAGGACCTGAAAGGATAGTGTTGGAGAATCCTCTACTTTTCAATGGTGCAGAAGTAGTGAAAAAGTGAAATAGAATATTAGCTGGGCTGACATCCAAAAACCAGATCCTTAGAAAAATTTTCCCAGGGAAGGGGGAGTAGGTAGTATGAATCCCAGCATCAGAGATTAATCTGCAGATTGCTATTATTGATCCTCTAATTTCCAGGACTCTTAAACTATGAGAAAGTTAAACACTGAACTCTGGACTTATCTTTAAATCTTAACTCTCCTGTGGATGTTATGCAGCCAGTTTTAGCTTTTGTTGCCTCTACTATGAAAATGTGTGAAGGTACAGTTAAATGCAATAGCAGATTGTCTCCAGTGTTAACACTCTTCCGGATTTTCATACTCTGTATGTATTTGGTTATTTTGTGGATGGAAAGTGCAGGCATCTGAAGTAGTGTGGTAACTCAGTGGGATGAGACAGTGTAGCATCATGCTCATGCCTAGTTTGGCTTTCATTCATAGCAATATGAAGAACTCTAAACGACTGTAGACTGGTCTGGTTCTTCTGGCACCGTAGTGGACAGAAACACAGGTTTCTGTCCTGTGTTTAACCCCAGTAGTAGCACAGATGTTGAGACCAATATGCAGCATCATTCTGTCTTCCTTCCTGGAGACTGAGAGGTCATTTTAGAATGCCAAAAAATAGCTAGGTTAATGTTGATGGTTCAGATATTTTCTTGGAATTTATGAAAGAGGAAGGTGGCTATCATTTTAGTTCAGCATTATTTAGTAAGTTCCCTCTGTGTAAAGTTTAGGTAGCCATTACGAATGACGTCTAGCAGCTACTTAATATGGTTCCCAACCTGTTGCCTTTGCAAAGCCTTGATCTTGCCCAGACCAATATTGAGATGTGATGTAGACTGGAAATTGAAGATGGTGACTGAATGCTAAGGTGAAACTGGATGACCTTTAAGGTCCCTTCCAAACCATTTTATGATTCTATGATAAATGTGGCACTTGTATTCTTATTCAGATGTGAATTGCTATTGTGAGTTGATTTTTCTGCTATGGAGCTCTTATTAGACCCTGGTTACTAAATGATGAAACTGTCATCATGGAAGTATGAGATTTCTATTAGTTCAAGTCCATAGCACTATTATGTTAAACTTGGAATAGTTTTAACTAGGTATTGAACTGCTGGGAAATGTCTGCACATTACTAGAATTTACAACAGTACCACTTGATCCACTCTTGATAAGGGTGGGCTACTGACATGTAATTTTTTTATTTATATTTATTTTTTTTATTTTCTTTTTTCCCTAATACTTCATGCATTAGAGAACAGATCCTGCGTGTGAAAGCTGAGGAGGATAAAATACCTTTACTGGTAGTGGGAAACAAATCTGACTTGGAAGAGCGCAGGCAAGTGCCTGTAGAAGAAGCTAGAAGTAAGGCAGAAGAGTGGGGTGTACAGTATGTAGAAACTTCTGCCAAGACCAGAGCAAACGTAGATAAGGTAAGGCAAACAACATATTCTCAGTTAAATTGTTCCTGCTGCCTCAACTGAGTGACTCCTGCTGTGATGAAAGCAAATCGACAGTTTGGCTTCTGAAAGTCTGGATTATAATAAATGAATTTACTGGAATGCATATGCTTAAGCAAATACATGTCTTAAAGGAGCCAGAGACCTAGTACTAGCTGCTGCTGCTGCCTTGTTTTAACTGTTTATACCTGAACCAGTATCACTGGGTGTCGTGGTTTAAGAATTCTGTGGAGTATGTTGTTTTGTTAATAGGCTGTGTCATATCATTGTAACAGCAATAAATAGCAAGCTGTAGACACTTACAAATTGTTTCCCCCTTCTCTAGAAAGCTGCATATGATGTGGCTAATGTTAAAGATTCCATTATGTTTTCTGCCAAGATTATTTTGATTTGTGAGCAAAAGCTCTTCTTTCTGTCTGTCTTGTTTTGACTTGTCCATGCTGGTCTAGGACAGTCATTCTCAGCACGCTTCTGCTGCTGTCGTCTTGAGTGACCAGTGGTGGTGATGGCTTATGCTGGAAGAGAGATTAGTTATGACTATGGATGAGGGAAAAATTGTTTTTGAGCTTTCCCATCATTTGTGTGGAGTGAAAGTTTCTTGAAGAGGGTACCTTTTAACTTCAGTACTGAAGCTGCTTTGAAAGATCTTTGTAATCTGCATTTGTTTTAAGGTCAGAAATTGTAAACTGTTTTTCTCTTTGGACAGAGGACATTTTCAGCTAGCTGTACTATTAGGTTCTAGACATCACTATTCTTATGTAGTAAACTGGTAAGGAAATGCTGTTGGTACATATGCCACCTAGTAGGAGCTCTTTGTCTCATTGGTTAAAACTATGTATATGAACTGCTTGAATGGAGAACTTTTTGTTATAAATGACAAGGCATAACTTAAATGTGGCAAAGAACAATTCTGACTTGTAGAATGTTTCTAATAAGACACTGTCAGATGCATAAGTTCTGTGTAGTAAAACATTAAGATTTCCTTTTGCCTATCAGCAACTCTTGTAATGAGCAAATGCCTAGCTTGTTTTACACTTACACTAGCTTTCTGGTCAATTAGGGGTAGCAGCAGTGTAGTTGTTTGCAGTATACTAGCATGGTATTCCAGACTTACTTGCATAGGTTTTCCCTAGCTGTCTCATGCCATATTGATTATTCTCTATATAAGCACTCTTGTGTATGTAGTTTGCTGCCATGATGATTGTACATGAAGCTACTCAATTTCTGATCAGTAGTATAGCCTTGTTTCCAAGTATTAGACTTGTGTAAAAAAACCAAACTAACTCTGTAGTGTGACATTAAGTTCTTGTCTTGAGATCCTGAAAATACTTCCTGTAAAAACTCTACAGTAAAATAGGTGCTGCATCTTAAGTGGCATACACCTAGGCATCAAATGTACAGGGGGCAAGAAAACATCAGAGTAATGACTTTTTCTGAATCATTCTTATAACATGGGTTAAGAATTTTTTGTGCTTGACACTGTCACTTGAATGCTGCAGATTTTTAATTAAAAAACAGGCAGAATGCTATCAAGCAGAATGGGCTTGTAACTGCATGGAAAGGACTGGAGTAAATGCTTTGCATGATTAACAAGAGTGATTTCCTTGGAAATGCTTGCTAGGCAGAGAATGCTCTCATGAGCTTTGAGTGCTACTTTTGTGAAAGACCCATACTCAAAAATCTCTTAAAACAGGGCTATCAAGTGATTTGATAGCCAGGTATGGTTGTGCTGCTCCTTGGCCCTGCTTGACATTCTGCATAATTGTGATGTTGAGTTTGTCACTGGAATCAAATGTCTAGGCTTGCTTCTGCTGAATCAGGTACAGTGTGGTGCTATGTTTTTATTTGCTGTTGAATACAGTAGCTATCTGCTTTCTCGTGGCAGATCTTGTTTAATCATTCTTTTTCTTCCCTCCTAGGTATTCTTTGATTTAATGAGAGAAATCAGAGCAAAGAAAATGTCAGAAAACAAAGACAAGAATGGCAAGAAAAGTGGCAAGAACAAGAAAAGCTTTAAAGAAAGATGTTGCTTACTGTGATGCTTGGGAACTGTAAATACTGATCTACAGGTGGCATGGATAAGATACCACTAAGGATATAGGGCTGGATTCATGAAAGGAAGTCTGTATTGACTCCCTTTATCTTTTGCTTTGCGTATCACACCTTCAAAATGTGAAAAGAACTTTGAAACCATTTCTGGTATCCAACAAAACCTATGCCTACTTAAATGGAAATGGGCTCCATCTTCCCAGTGTCTTTCAAAACTAGAAACACTTTTAGAACTACAGTTCTTTTGCTTGGTCATACAAGATGCTTTTATATTAACTTCTTAATACACTCAGATGTTTCTCTTGAACCTCTACTAGCCTTAATAAGCACAGCTGTTCAGGTTCAAACTTTTTCTCCTCTGCTGTTGCTGCCCTCCTTGATGTTGCGAACTTCAGAAAAGCTAGATGACATCTGGTGAATTGCTTGAGTCTCCATCTTTTAGTTGTCACTGATACTTCTTACTCTGAAATCTGCTGGTTTCCTTCCCATACTCCATGTAAGAATTAGCCACTGACACTTGAGAGTCAACTCAGAACAAACTTTCTTCCATGTTCTGTTTAGTCAATACATAATTCGTGAATCAAGCCTGTGGACTCAATTCAGGCTTTCTTTAGGCAATGCAGAAATTGATACTTAAATACTGGCTAGATGCATTCCCCACTAGTTTGTCTTCTCATCCTTAAATTAGTGGTATGGAGTGAGAAAATTACTTTAAACTTTTTCTTCAGAAGGAATAATTTTGTTGCCATCCCTTTAAAGTGCTGATTTCTTCCATATAGTGTGGCTAGACTAAGTCACACTCACTCTGCATCTATCATCCCTCCCTGGTACTGGAGTAGTGAAAATCAAAATGTTGACTCCATCAATTTTGTTTATATTAGAACACTTGTGATCATGTTGGAAAGCAGGAGTATCTGCATCTGTCTCTTGTCTTGGTGAAGGTGAAAACTTTGAGAAAGGATGGGTCACCCCACACAATCATGACTTGGAATAGGTGAGGCATATCTGCTACCTCTCAACGATTAGCTGGCTAGTGAGTTCTATGGTGTCAAACAAGTTAAGCAGTTGTCACATCTGTTACTGTTAATTTTAGATGCACTATATCCAATGCAAGCAACCTAGCACATGGGGATGTGTGTTCAATTTTACTCAGTTATGCAATGGGGGTCACGTACTGGTCAACAGAAACCAGTCTAGAAATGGGAAAGTCAGTATTTAGCAGGTCCTCTTATCAGCTGACTGAACTGAGCTTTGTGATGCAGTTTAAGTGCAGTTGCCAAAACCCACTTCTGTCACTGTTTTGGAAAGTAACTGTCTCTTCTGACTGTGGAGTCTCTCCATGAATTATGGCTATCTTCCATTTTGAAGGAGTAGCGAGACTTCAAGTGGTGACTGTACCTTGCTTGACTGGATGCTTAAAAACAAAACTTGGTGAAAGGGGTGTGTCATGTGGCTATTCAGTGAAACAACCACAGGACTAAATTAACAAATAGTGTTTCTTCTTGAGGTGGAGTAGTGAATACTGTTCAGTACTTAGTATTGTAATTTGAGGCTGAAAGAAAATAACCCACATTTAACATGTACTAGTTTATCCTTGTGCATTCCACCTCTGGTCTTTAGAAAAAAGATGTGTTGGATAGCAGAACCTCTGTTGGCCTGAGGTTTCACAGGGGCTTATCACAAACTCATTGTCTTCCATAAGTAGTTCAACTTGTCAGGTAACTAATTGGACTGGGAAAGCTGTACTAAATAAAAGGTGCTGTAATCTTTGTTCTTGTCAAGTTAAATTCCTTCTTTGTTAATCTCTTGTATGCACAGAAAAATGTTTTTAAGCAAATGGAAATACTTCTCTGAACAGGGTGAGTAATTAGTATTGCAAAGCCAACTTGACAACACAGTTTTGAAGTGAAGGTCAGTAGCCTTCTGGCTGGTGGAATTTGTCCCTTGACCTAAGCATATAATGGGACACTTGGAGCTGTGACCCTTTTAACAAAGTTTCCCCTTGAACTTCCATGGATAAAGCTGATTTTTGAGTGCATATTGTGTATACAGCAAATGAATGTTTGTTTCTGGAGGAAGGCACCTCACTTAGTTTGGAGTTTAGTTGAGACTTAAAGGCCGAGTCCTTAATTAACCTAAAGGATAAACAACAGTTGAATTCACATTACAGGCTTATCTAGGTCAAGCTGCTCTGAGGTAGATTGTAAAATGTATCTTAAAACTGAATAAGCTTTCCTTGCTATATGAATAATGAACTCAAGGAAGCTCACAATGAGCAGCTCAGCTGTATTAGCTTGAGACTTGCATGTCTTGATCTTTGATCTCCTTAAAGTACCTGACAGTATTTGATAGAACAGATGAATTTCTACTCAGAATAGTGAGTCTATTACTGGTATTCTCACAGTCCATGTGCTGTCCTCACTCAGGTTATTTTTTAACTGATAGAACTCCACTGCTGAGGCAGACTTACTTGGAAGCAGCTTTTTAGTATTCCCCTTCTGTACTTGTGACAAACTTCAGTTTAATGTTCTAGTCACAGCTGAAAACATGGCTACTTCATAACAGTGGGCAACAAGCATTCCAACTTGTACCAGGAAGGCAATAAAACTCTGGTGGACTGGAATCCTGTTGCCTCCTCCTCACATAGTGGAAGTGCCTGAAAGCATGCCCTTTAGATGGTAGCAATAGGATTTGAGGGTTCTTTAAAGACATCTGGGTGTGCTTCCCTGGACAGCAGCGGGCATCAATGTTAGATGGGTTGACTAGAGTAAATACAAAATGGTGCAGAAAAATCCTTGCTTTGGACTACTTGCAAATCAGCTACATGAGTGAGGATGTCTTTGGCAAGAGGGTGGTGGTGTGTGTAGTTGCATACTAGCCCTGCTGTGTAGCTGAGGCAGATGAAGACTGAATTGAAGCTGATATACTCTAGCAGCCGTTGTGTTATGTTATGTAATTAAGGACTAAGATTTCAGTCAGAATAATGTGCTCTTAAATCTTTACAGAGTATGGCTGCAGGCAAGTAACTGGATATTTGAAGCTGGAGGTCATGCAAGACTTGACTATGCACTTGCACTTAAGCATTCAAATATTATTCTTGTGTAATGGCTTAAAGTCAGGGAGCTGTTTACTGCTATATGCAATCTTCCATATGTGGCTTAGCTGTGGGTGTGTATTCCAGTCTTCCTTCTGGTTTGAGCAAACACCTATGAGAAAAGCCCCCCTTATAACAGGGCTAAGTTATACGAAAAAAAGCAGGTTAAACTCCAGGAGTGCAAAGGCAGACTTGACTCCTGTTTATCTCTCCAGATGAGTGCACAGATGCAACATGAAGCACATCTCAAATGACTTGTGCCATATGTGTTCTGTATATACTCTAATGCACCTTTACTGCAATTTCTAAGTGAACACTTGCCTTCATGAAGGGAGATGTATGCATACATTTACTGGGCATTGAACTTCTGTAAGGTGTTAACAGCCATCTGAAGTTCCAGTTGAATCTCATCTGACTAATACAATGCTTAAGAATACTCTGGGCCTGAGACATAAAGATACAATCTGGAATGTAAGGGGCGGGGTGGGGCGGGGAATGCATCTAACTGTGCTCACCAAGATCTTTTTTTAACGCTTTACAAAGCGTTGACCCACTGCTTAGGGCTGAGAGTCCTACCAATTACTGCTCCAAAAGGATACTGTTTATCAATTCAACTCAGAGCTTGAGTAGACAGAAGCTTTCTTCAGTTGCTATAAGCATATGTTGCAGTGTTCACCTCCTGTTGACTTTATAGTTAAGAGAAGGAGGGAAGAGGAACAAAAGCTATGATTTTTCACTGTAATCTCCACACTTCATGGGAATGGCAGGTGTTCCTCTTGGGAGGGGAAGGTGTTATCTCTAACACCAAGAAAGAGGTTTAGTGTAGAGGAAGTGATTGTAAGATACAATGAAACTGCCTCTAAACTATGTATGCTATACAATGTAAAATTTTTTTTCTTGCATAGCTTCAGAGCTTTGTCTCTAACTTGCACACAATTTTAATGTCTATAAACTGGTCACTTTTCATTATCATGCTAATACAAGTGATTTGTATTACTATTGATAATAAAAAGAAAAACAGGCTTAATATTTGTTTGTTACTGATTTTTGCATGTCTAATCCTTAAAGTCTTGAACCAGGCAACCACTGAATTTCAGTGTCTGGAACTAACCTTTGTATCAAATCTCTCACATGATTATATTACATACTGTGGAGGGGAGGAGGAGGTGACTAAGACCTCATCATCAGTTTTCTGCAAGTGGTCTGCATATGCTTCAGAACTGAACTGGCACAGTAGTTTGATTTGTTTGTGGTTAGTTTTCCACAACCTAATTGGCTCAGGGAGCTTATCAGCTGGGTAAATGATAAAGATGCTTTCTTCAGTAGTTGTTGTGGCTCAGATGACGAAATAAGCAACATTTTCAGGAAATACTGGCCTTCAGTCTTCTGACAGACTCTCTTCTCTGCATTGGTTTGAAATGAACAAATTGCAGCAGAGAAACCAAGGTGCCTGTGAAGCAGGATGGTTCAGGACAGACTCGCTACACTGTTGTGCCATTTAATTTGGAGTGGTATAAAACTGAGGTTCACAGTAAACTCTAGGTGCAGCTTCTGCTGCCATGGCTGTACAGGCTGAAATCAGAGCATCCCCTAGCTGGTGACTTCTGAACAAGGATTGTAACAACTTGTTTGCTTGGTGTTTGCCCTGTGTTTCAGAATGCCATGGTGGTTTATGTAGCTTTGTTTTCTAGTGAAGTAATTAAAAACAAACAAAAAAATACCTAAACAACAAAAAACCCAAACTGCAGCAGAGAAAAGGTAGCATGAAAAACATTGTGCAGGAGGCAAGAGAGGGTTTTGAGCACAGCAGTATTACATAGCTGTACCCAAAGCCCAAACTGGTACTGTTTACTTCAGGTATTTGTAATGCTTGTGAAGATCAGGTCTTTCATAAGCTGTAGCAGGATGAAACTGGAGAACAATCGCATGTACGTGGCTTGGCTGGGCCTTTGTGCTTGCTTGTGTTCTGCTGCCTCAACCACAACACTTAACTGGTGTAGTTCTTTGTGCTAAATGCTCTGAGAATTTCGGGGATGGTACAGACTCCTCTTCCTGAGAACTGTTGGCTCCACCTTGTGGCTTTAAGAGTTAGATGCTCTACCATGGAGAGGGGCTGTCAGCATGCTCAGACAAGCATACAAGAAGGAGCTGCTATTAATCTGCTACCTGAATTACACGTAGAAAACCACACTAACTAGATTCTTCTGTTCTCATTGTTCTGCCGTATGATTCTTTCATGCAGGAGGAGACCTCGTTCTAAATTAAAATTTTCCTTTTGCATGCAAATGCTAATTCTTGCCTAAACATTTGAGTGTGCAACAGAACACCCAATTTCTCATGAGGATGGTAGCTTTACGATTTCTATGGCATTAAACCGGTTTGCATTGCAAGTGTGAGTTTGTTCTGCTTGCTGAGCACTGATTTGCATGCCAGAAAGAATACTTATTGTTCCGTGGGGCTGTGCAGTACTTCATGAAGCATTTTGTTTCTAAGGCTTACTAAAGATTCTGGGTTTCCTTTGAAATATCAAGCCTTAATTGGGGGGTATGTGTATTATTCTATGAAAAATTTTTCTGGTTTTTTTTTTTTTTTTGGGGTGGGGTTTTTTTTTTTTTTTTTTTTTTTTTTTTTTTTGGTGTCCCTCTGTCTCTTCTCCCCCCAAACTAGTCTGTAGGAGTAGGTCTGCTAGGCAAATACAGCAAATGGCCTCTTAAGCCTTGCAACTCCAAAGGGAACTGGAGGTAAAATACAAAGGTGAGACTGGGGCCATATGTTCTGCACTTGCTTTCCTGATAAAGTTGATTAATCTCCATAGTTCACAATAAGTTCCCCTCACTGAGCTTTGTTATATGGCTTTGAGGCAGAATCATGTTTTTGATACAATCAGAGTTTATAGAGTTTGTTTTTAAAGTCTAGCGTTTGGGGTATCGGAGGCTTTATTCATCTTTGCTTCATAGGCCAAATACCAGAATTCAAGGACAAACTTGTGCATACATGTAGCATTGAGAGACAAGGAAAGTTACTCCCTACTGTTTAATAGTGTTCTGTTTTTGTTTTAAAATGAAAGCACATACAACAAACTCAGCTTGCTGTTTGGATGAGTGTTTTCAACCTGTGGTCTGTATGAGTACTCTGTAACATCATTACCCTCCCCACAAAATGATGGTGTTACACTTTCTACACATGTAAACAAGGAAAACAACTGTGGATTGGGGGAAGGAGTAATTATCTAAAAAACAGCCAATTTTTTTTCATCTTTCTAAATGAAAAACCATCCTGGTAACATTGCAGTCTTTGTCCAGAAAGTTTGACTGTTTAGTTCTAGAGAGGCTGATGAGAACCTGTGAGAGATGGTTCTGGTCAGACACAGACCCCAGTGACAAAGGCATCTTTGCCCAGAATGATGAGATTCACAAATCAGAATTTAAAACTTTGTTTACTGCTTGGTAGGCAGAGCTATGAAACCGAAACCTCCTAGGCTGCTAAACAAATACCTCCAGGGTTCCCTGGTCATGGGTGTGAAACAATTTCATTGATTCTGGGGTCTCCATTTTAATTTCCTTGTAGGCCTGTTTGGTTCTTTGTCATTGGATATTTGTCTTTACCCTGGGGTTTCAAATATTCTACTTGGGTTCAGGCAGCCTAACTAAATGTGAGTCCCTCTTTCACTCCTGGTGACTGTACTTTATTTAGGTGCTGAGCAGTGCCACTGGATGACAGGCACTCGCATCCTCAACTACAGCGAGCTGCCTACTTCAAGCTCAAGACTGCAGAACAACAGAGTGAATCAGACTAGAAGAACAACTACCCACAGAAGGATTATGAGCACTAGGAGAGCTGGGCACTTGAAACTTTCCTAATGAAAGCTGGTTCCTACCTGAGGAACAGCAGCAAAGTATGTGATTCACCTATTCCTGTAGTCAGGTGAGAGCTTTCTTATATGGTACTTTAAGTAAATCCACCTAAGCAATGGCAGTAGTACAGCAAACACTTGTGGAGTGGAGCATAAAACTGTGCCTGTTTGAGTTGTTTTGATTTGCCGGTTTTTCCCCCTTCCCCTCCCTGAGCAACACGGAGGGAGGAGGGCAGGCAGAGCTTCTCCTGCGTGGGAATAAAGGCCGCATTTGCAGCTTTGCCTCAGGAGCTTGAAAACCATAAGTAAGGCCTCCAAAACTACATTTAGTTTAGAAATAATGAGATGCTTTAGAAAATGAACTTGGAGTTCTCTTTCACAATCTTTTTGTTTCCAAGCTTTTTGAGTACACTTGCTTTGTTTGCAAGCTTTCTTTCTTTGACAATGATGGTAGAAGTATATATTTATTTATTTTTTTCCCCCAATGAAAACAAAGATGTTCTTATGCATGCTAATTCCAGCACCTGGGGCATACATCTTAAAATACTGTGGCATTTGGAGAGGAGTTGAAGCAGGACATATGAAACACTCAACTTTAAGCCCTGTTTCTACTGGGTCACCATCCTATGCAATAGGAATCTGAAGGATTGCAAAAGCTGAAGCATAAGGACCCCTGTTGGTGGTCCCAGTGTCTGTCTTGGCAGCTTGCCAGGAGCCCAAGGGATGCACTTAATTTTATTCATTAGCATATTTTTAATCAAATCCATCAAACCACAATGTTTCCACATGTCTCTCCCATGGCAGATGAACAAAAATAGGTCAGTGCTCAAATGCACCTTTAACATGCCACAATTCTGCAGTTTGCTGTTCTGTAGTTGCAGTTGGACAGCAAGTGACTTGTCTTCTGTATCTGGTGAAAACTTGTGATGAAGACTACTTCAGTTCTCTCCAAAGGAGGAAAGCAGGTGGAGTTTGTCCATGACACACACTGCTTTCCAGATGATGCCCAGTCAGAGGGCAGGAAGAGCTGCCTCTGAATCTTCTCTAGCTTAGCTTCAAACTTACTGCATTTGCTTAATGTTCATTTCTAGTGAATAATTAAGCAGGTTGTAATGTCCAAGGCTGAATATTCTGGCCCTAATGGAGCTTCAAGACTGCTTAAACTTAATTTAATAATAGGCTTTTTACATTCTTGTCACCTGTAACCTACCTTCATGCTGCGAACCGATCTCTAGCCAGGCAAGGAAAATGTTGCAGTATTGAGATCATGTTCACACTTGCAGCTGAGACGTGTCTTGCCTTGTTTCTTATCTCTGAATTGTTCATAACAAGAGCTAAGTAAAAATTACTCTTCATGTTTTTTACATGAGCTTTCAAAGTTGGTTCTGGGTGGGGTGAATATTGCATCAACATCAAGTTAAAACTTATCTTTTGTTCTTTTTTGGAAAGAAATAGGGATATGAGTTCCAGGGGAACAGTCTTCCTCATGAGACAAAAATTAGGTGAAATCAAAAGTATTAAACAGGTTTGGAATATTTGAAATGCAAGTCTATGACAAAGGGATGTGTGCTTTACTTTGTCTTTATTCCTAAGAACAACCAAGCCAGGACTTTCTGTTAACCAACTCAGTTTAGGTGATCCTGAATGTAGAAGTCGAAATGGATTTGCAGCATGTTCCTAGCTGCGGAAAAGCTTAGGAAGCAAAAGGTGAAAATCTCTGCAGCATCCAGGCCTGTTTCCAAGCAGCCCCACCTCTCCTAGTAACCCTTTCCTGCTGACAACACCATCACCCCAGACAGACTGCAGTATAATTGACACATGTACAGAGCAACCTTGCTTCCCTCTGCTGCTGGCAGATTCTCCCTTTTGGTAAAGGGCTCTGTTGCAGTTCCTCTTGTTTTGGGAGCTAACCCAAGGGATGAGGGGAGGAAAGATGTCTTAGCAAGGCTAATAATTTTGGCTTCCCAGTTAAAGGTGCTAGGAATTTCCTGCTAGGAAAGCTTTTAGTATGCAGTGTTGTGTCAGAAGCACAAAGCCAGAATACAACTGCTGAAGTCTGAAAGTACAGAGTGAGAAGATGGTCGTCTTTGTTGTGTACTAGGTGGTCTCTGCTAAATAGCAAATCATCCCAGCCGTGAGAATGGGGACCTTTCCCTCCATCTTTGTTCCAGGCCTGTAGTAGTTCACAGCAGCAGTCGCATTACAGGCAAATACTCTGCTTCTATGCATTTGCTTTTCTGTTCATTCAATTCCTCCACTTGTGCTGTAAGAGCAGTTCCCACTGCCATCAATCACGTGTTGACTTTCAAGTTAATACACAGTTAAGTGTTTGCCTTCTCTAACTCCACCTGCTCTTACACCTGTATTCTTTTACTGTTGAACAAATTCAGCCCTGTTACCTAGACACAGAATAAGCTACAGAAGGACCAATTTTGCTACAGGCTTAATCCCACAAGTTTCCTTTTGCCTTGTCACTTAAGGAGAGGGAAGACTCACCTGGTAACTTTAACTGGTGATGTCCCTGCTCTGCTGTAATGACCACTTGTTGGGCAGACCTTGATCTGTACAGCATTTAATCATAGAATCAGTCAGGGTTGGAAGGGACCACAAGAATCATCTAGTTCCAACCCCCCTGCCATGGGCAGGGACACCCCACACTAGATCAGGCTGGCCAGAGCCTCGTCCAGCCTGGTCTTAAACACTTCCAGGGACAGGGCCTCAACCACCTCCCTGGACAACCCATTCCCTGGCTTCACCACTCATGGTGAAGAACCTCTTCCTCACATCCAGCCTGAATCTCCCTATTTCCAGCTTCATTCCATTCCCCCTAGTCCTATCACTACCTGAGATTCTGAGAAGTCCCTCCCCAGCCTTTCTGTAGGCCCCCTTCAGATACTGGAAGGCCACAATGAGGTCACCTCGGAGCCTTCTCTTCTCCAGACTGAACAGCCCCAACTCCTTCAGTCTGTCCTCATAGGAGAGGTGCTCCAGCCCTCTGATCATCCTCGTGGCCCTTCTCTGGACACGCTCCAGCACGTCCACATCCCTCCTGTAATAGGGGCTCCAGAACTGGACGCAGTACTCCAGGTGGGGTCTCACCAGAGCTGAGTAGAGGGGAAGAAGCACCTCCCTTAATGTACAGTGGTTTGGACTCTGGGGGAGCTCCACTGGCTATTGCTTTGTGGACTGGTAGCATGGCAATGGTAGGGCTCTTTCAGTTTGTGGGAATAGGACTTATAAAAGATTTTGGGCATCACCAGTGTTGCAATGCCTATTCTCAGTAGCCACTACAGGCTCTAGATCTGCCTTTCTGTAGTGAAGCTTCCTGTACCATGCACCACCTTGAGATGGCAACTACCAAAACCAGGAGGCTGCTTTGCTGCCTGAATAAGTGATGGGGAGCATAGCTCCTTAAATCTACCTTGGTGGGGAGCTGAGGATCCCTTGGGCTTCACAATTCAAGTTGTCTTGGCTTCCTTCCAGGGATAGAGTGTGGGTCCATTCTTGGAAGGGAAAGGCAGGGTGGTTGGCAGAGCAGCAATGTTTTGTATACACTGCGTTCAGTGCTCAAAAGGCTAGTGCTGAACCCGGGGAATTTCACATGGCTTAATTCCTTTCTGCCCCAGGGTGTATGTGTGTGTGTGTCTCCCCTCCTAGTAGTGTGTGCTTACCAGGGTATGCTCCATGCCAGGAAGGGGACTGCTTTTGTCCTCTAAAAGCTGGTCTCATGTGATTCGATAAGTTCTAGGTGTGTTAGCTGGCAGGGTGGGAAGAAGGAAAGCCTGGCCCTGTGGTTCTCTGAACTGTCTGCCTAGAAAGCTGTGGGATCGTGTTCTCTTTGGTCGTGCACTGCCTCAGCTGGAGGCTTATGGAATATTCCTGTCCCAGCATCGCCACGTAGCCTGCTCCTTCTGAGATGTGTCTTGCCTCTCGTGTTCCTTGGGGTTCCTGTCAGGCAGGGAAGCAGACTGAGCTCAGCTATTCTTTAGTGAACTGTTGGACTACTGACTAAATTAAGGTATAAAGAAAAAAAAATAGCCCTATGCCCATCCCCTCCACCCACCTTGAGCTCATTTAGAAAAAGGGAAGAGGAAAAAAATTTATTTATTGCTGCATTTTTGAACACCTGATCTGGAAGGTGGGCAGACTTGAAAACACCTGCTGCACTGAGTCCTTGGGGAAGCAAGTCAGATTTTCATCTAGTTATTGTAAGGGACTGAACTCCAAGATGGATGCAGCCGGCTCTACAATGCTCAGAGACTTCTGGCTTTCCACTAAAGCCAGTGGCAGGTGTCTGGGCATCTCAAGTATATCATTGCGGAAGTCACTACCACATTAGATACCCGAGGTTTCTTCACCTTTTACTATGACATAAGTGATTTTAACATTTAAGGTCAACTAATGGGAGGAAGAATTCAGCATCAGCTAAACTCACAGATTTGACAAATTTGAAGTTATACTAGGAGAAGTTGAATAAGGCAAAGCAGCATCTTGCATCTCCTTGAGCTTTTTCTTGATGTGCATACACAACATGGTTTGTACTGGGAGTTACAGGGAATGGACATACAACAAACACTTCTCCAAAGTGGAACTGTGAGCATCAGCCTCGTGTCTCATGAGATATGTCCAAGCAGTTCATCTTGCTGTGGTCAATTTACTTCCTTGCCATCTAGGAAACACAGGTAAATTGCATGCAACTGTACTGGTGATATTAAACAATATATGTCTTCCTATTGTAATAGCATACCATTGCCGTTTCTAGTGTCCATTTTGTGGTAGGGGAAATACTCTGACCTAAGGAACACCTAAGAAAATGAAACAAGAGCCCATAGGTGTATCTAATGTTCACTTTGTCATGGTGAGGAGGCTGTCTTTTACCCTCTAATACAGGGGTACTGTGATGACTAAATAATCTTAACTTTCCCCAAAATATAACATCTGGAGAGAGCTGGGGTGGATGTTGCTAATTTTTATGTGGCCTTAGCACTTCCCGCCCTGAAGCACCAGAACCATGGAACTCTGGACCATAACTACTTTCCCATATTCCCCAGAAGGCCACACTAAATGAGGTTGTCTTAGGGAAGTCCAGCTGCATGCTAGGAGCTGCTGCCTTATGCTTCCCTAAAGGGAAAGTGGGGCTTGTTTTGGAGTGTGATGGAACCAAGTGACTACAGGCCTTCATTTTCTCTTTCTTGGTGCCCTTCACTGCTTTTGGAGAGGTGGCTCTGCAGAAGAGGGTCTCAAAGCCTGTGCAACAACCAAATACAGCCTCTATTGGAGGGACAGCACATGCACAATTTGGAGCAAGTACCACTTTATAATAACTTCTAGTAAAGAGGAGTCATAGAGAATGAAAGAGCTAATTGGGTTTGCATTGGGCTGCTTTAGTACCCACACTGAAATTTGGCCAAGGAAATGAAGCTCACACCTTTCTCAGTTGCACACAAATAAACCAGTATTTCCAAGGGATCTTTCACAACCACCATTGGTGAGGATTTATCATGTATAGCATCCAAACCTGAATGCACCTGGTTCTGGTGTAGGATCATTGGTGATTGGTTGGATTTTTTTTTTGGGGGGTGTGTGTGGTTTGGTGGGGGTTTTTTGTTGTTGTGGTGGTGTGTGTTGTTGGTTTTTTTTTAATTCAATATTCCATTTTCAGCTGGAAATTATTGATGTGACCAGAGTCCGATTCCTTTCAGCAGTTTCTCCCTTCCTCCCCCCACCTTTTCGCACTCCCTGAGGTCTGACCATCTGGAAATCCTCCTCCACCTCTTCATCATGTGTGAATTTCCACCTAGGGCTGAAAGTGTCACTGTACTAAAGTGTGATGCATTAACACATTGAGGCAGAAAGCAGAGGGGAGTTGGGGATTATAACACTTCATGACCCACTCCACAGTCGCTCTATGATTTAATCATCTTTATCAGCTTGTATCCTTTTCTTTGTATCCTTGCATTTTCCCTGTATCCTTTATTAAAATATTCTCATAATTAAAAAATAACTCCATGTAAACAAGTAATGTGTAGTACCTTGCCTTGAGACTGGGATCACCTGAAAAAGGCAAATGTCTCAAGCAGAACACGCCTCACTCAAGCAAGCTCGGGGACCCGGATTGCTCTTTAACAATGAAGGCACACTAATAATTCATATCTCATTGCTAACTTGGGGTTCTTTCCTGCCAGCTTTCATGTAAGTGATCTGAGCAATTACAATTTTTATTTTAATACATGAATACAAATATAAAATACAAGCAGTGATAGTGCTGTCTTGAACAGAGATGAAACCAAGCCCTGCGAACTGTATGCCATATTGGTTTATCCTTTTGGCAGAGCGGAACGGCAAATTTACTAGTTTGGAAGTTGGTTAGCTGCTTAGCCTTCTTCTAACTAAATACTGAGGCTTATTATATGCTTGAAATAAATAAATAAATATATATATATTTCTTTTGTGGCTTAGTTGCTGTAATCATCTTGGATGTAATAATGTTGCTAGCCTCAGGGCTATATTTATTAAGATTTTAATTTAAAATCTTTCTGTCCTTCAGCATTTAAACAGAGGAAAACCCCATCTAGAGTAGCCAAAAAAAAAGTTCATCCTTTTTTTTTTTTTTTTTTTCATGCATTCCCTCCCCTAGGCCCTCTCTCTCCTCTTTTAAGCAAAAACCCTAGAACAAGGCACTTTCCTGTTGTAACTCTGCACCTTCCCAACACTTCAGTACCTATGTAGGTTTGGTAGACCCAATGTCTGCTTAGCATAATCCACATACTCCTTGTTCTTGCTGTCTGGAGTGGTGGGTTTTCTTATCCTTGCATACCAGTGTACTTCACAGTAATATTTCCGTATACTATGGTTTATTCTTTATAGTGCTGTTGGTAAGGATCTAAACTACAGTGATAAATGTGTGTGACACACACATTAGTCAGAAATAGCAAAGGGCTGTGAAGAAGTTTTTAGGGTTATTCTTTGCTAGTGAACTGCCCCACTTCTGAGGAGATAATGGCAGCAAAAAATATCAGAACAAGACCTGCTTGTAACCTGGGGAGTGCAAAACTTCTGCAATCTTAAAAAAAAATTAAATAAATCCTTTGAGGTAACCATCTCAGTCAACTTTTTAGTGAAGGGGACAGCCTGAGCTGTCACAGAGTATGTGCTTTTTCAGGTGTTTTAGAAGAAATGGCAGATGTTAGCACGCAAGTTGCATAGAGTTTGCAATCTGTTTTGTTTTAATCTCACAGTATATTTAAAATATTCTCTCATGAGAGAACAGACAGCACTGACTTACAAGTGGTAAATACGAAGCAGGGCAGAAGGTGATTCAGAAGTTTTTAATAATCTTCTCATTTGATTTAGTAGAACTGGAACATCAGCAAGGAGTGGTGGCAGAGGACTTTGCTCATAGCTAATGTCAATGTAGCAAACTTGGAGGGTGAGAGAGCCTAAATGTACTTGCTAGAGGCCTGCAGTGGCTAAACAGCTTGAACCAAATGGCTGTAAACCATGTAGGCCAACTATCATGCTAAACTGATAGATTTCCACTGTGACAGTGCTATTGCTAAACTGATAGATTTCCACTGTGACAGTGCTATTGCACTGCTTCAGTGGAAGAACCTCCTTGTGTGAGCTGGGAGACTTCAGTGCTGTCACAGGAGCCCCTTGCTCCTAGCCCTTGCAGTGAATGTATAGTCAACTATTAAAATCACCTTTAAATCCCTCCTGTGATGTTCTTGTGCAAATAGCAAAATTGCATAAGTTTTTTGTTTGATACACCAAAAGACACATGGAAACAAGACTTGACAATTTAACTATGCACAGATTGAAAATGTTGTCATATAGCACCAAGGCCATGCTTTTAATGTCAAGCTCCATGAAAATGATGAATTCCTGTATTGCTTTTCTCCACTTGATTTCAAAGCAGTTTACAGAGGGTTAAATGCTGTTATACTCAACTTAGAGCTGGTGAAAACAGGGTGAAGAAAAAGGAATTCAAGCCTAAGCACAGGTTTCCCGGCTGCATCCCATCCCACAGGCAGTAGGTGTGGATGCTTCCTCTGTGTTGTGTTGCTTGCTCATGGGAAAAAAACCAGATGGTAGCTTATGTTCAGGTACTTGTCAAGTGCAGCCAATTGTCCATTGCAAAGGTACTAGCCACTTTTTTGTTTCTGAGCTGCATTTAAAATTGTAGGGAAAACTCTCCATCTTGTCACCACTGCCCAACTGTCACTGATTTTCCCAGGTATGCTGATGTTAACATTGCTCTGTTTATTGGTCTATTAGATATAACAATCACAGCTGGATATATAGAAGAAATGTACCAGTCGACTTCTAAATGCTTTGCCTCAGTAAGTACCATTTAAATTATGAGAAGCCACGTTTATACTATTTTGTTTACCAATTAAATGCAGATTTTATTTTTACTCACTTTGCTACTTTGCAAGGCTTTTGGTGTCAACTTAAACAAGCATGAAAATCATGTTCTTTAACAGTATGTTAAAAGTGCTTATATGTTAAGAGTGCTCACCACAAAGCAGACACTTCTTTGTTGGGCAACCAGCACAGCTTTTTCATGTTGTGTGTCCTCACCCGCCCCAACCTATTTAGGTCAATACAAGCAACTTCAGAGGAAGTCACTGCCTGGTTATAAGGCTACAGCTTTGGACTGCAGAGGACAAACTGTGCAAGGAAAACAAGAGCACTTTTTGGCTGTCAACAAGCAGTGGATAGCCTTAATTATCACATGGGGTATCCACCCGATGGTGTTCGGTCCCCTTTCTTGGAAATTGAAGCAGATCTCTGAACTCAGTCCCTTTGCCAAAGGGTATGCTGCTTCACGCACAGACCTGCCTGAGGCCAGGTACCTGACTACATCACTTCACTACTCACAAGATCCACCTGCACTTCATTCCCCACAGCAAACCTGGAAGCTTGGAGAACCTTCCTGGAGTACAAAGGGGTCATTGAAGAGGACCCATCGGCCAACATGTTGCCTGTGAGGCACTGCAAGGTAGCTGAGCTGAAGGGAGCAGGACTACAGCTGTCTTAAAGCAGGTGCAGTGGGAGTGGGAGGCTGAGCCTGTGAGTATGCCCCGGCAACCCTGAAGTGCTGCTTCCCCCTGACACTTTTATAACGAACAGGCATTCAATAGGTGCTCTTCAAAAACCTTTTGAGAACTCTTATTTTATTTCTCTGTGACTCATCTTCCATATTCTTGTTGTGCTTGCTTTAGATGAGGAGTTGCCAGTTTGGTTAGGTCCTTTGTTTCTGCCTGCTATAACCCTTTTTCCAAGTGGTGTTCAGCAGAACAGGACCTTTTTTTTTTTTTTTTTTTTTAGACAGAGCAACTCTCAGATGACAGTTTTCAGTCAAGGAAGCATGGGCAGGACCAAAGGAGCCAGATTAACCTCTTAGTGTATTTTTTTCATGAGTTAGGTCTACCTTTGTCAGTTCAGAAAATGTCCAGAATTATGGTGCTTTTGAAACATCCACTGCTTTTGCTGCAGTTGTTTAAAAAGTAACCGTGCATAGTGATATGGATACATAATTTCATCTGAAGCAAAAGAATGGTGTGAATAGAAATGCCAGATAGAGCACAGCACTCCCAGCTTGCCCCTGTAGCCATGTGTCTCAGTTTCTCTGTATTTCCAGCAGAGCTACAATGGCCACCTTGTAAGAAGCTCTTTCAGATACAATACAGAAGTATATAGCTTTGAAACTTCTGTGGGATAGCAAGGCTTTTCTGAAGTGCCATTTAAAACAGATTGCGTTTCACTACGTGCAAAAATCCCCCATACAGACGCAGCTATATGAGCAAAAAAAAAAAAAAAAAGTGCTTTTGCCAGGGTAGCCTATTTTATTTGGGAATGCTTGCAGAAAAAAAGATGCTTGTGCTAGTAAAACTTGTATTTGCTGGTTATCAACAGAGAAGAGTTTCTAGTGCAAACCGAGCCTCTTATATATGAAGCTTTATTCAGTTCAGCCATCAGTACAGTAAAGAAAATCCTTCCTCAAAGGGATTAGTAAGGTTACCTAATAGATATTATTAATGGTTTAAGAGTATAAAAGGTGATTTAGCAATACGTGAAGGGCTAGATCTTTTGCTAGTGCAGATTGTTTATTGTCCCACTGAGGGCATAATGTAAATAGAGCAGTGAGGGAGCTGCCTTGTGTCATTGTCTGATCAGTTTCTAGAGCTTCCCACTGCTTCAGGAAGGTATAGAGCTGCACTGGCTGGCTTCTCCAAAAGCATGACTTTTTCATCTGCTGCCCCTTGAGAAAAACTGTGCATAAGCAAATATCTAGGGTTACAGAGGTAGAGTTGTAGTGGTTTGATGCCTCAGAAACATGACAATTGACACTACCTGAGGATCTCAGTTTATACTGATTTAATTATACTAGTAGCTTTAATAAGCATCAGATTGCAGTCATGAGACTTGATGTTTGTACAGAAAATACCTTCTGATATTTTAACTTCTTACAGAGGGGCTCCCTGGCTAACTGTGTGCTTGCCCATTAAGCACAAATCCCAGTCATTTCCTTACCAGTTTTCCCCTGCATTTAATGTATGGAAAAGCATGACCCTGAATCAGATGAATAGCAGCCGGTTTGAGAAGGTGTGTGTGAAAATGTATCCTCACGCAGATGAGCTCAGAACAAATAGAATAGGGGGGAGGAGGAGGGGAGAGCAGAGCTGGGGGAGTGTGAAGCTACCCATTCCCTGATAGTTCATCTACTGTGTGTAAGCAACAAGTTTATGCCCAAGGGAAAAAACTGAAAGCTGAGGTCTTAAAATTAACAGTGCTTTATGGCTCAATCAATAGGCCCTGCTCCTTGAGCAAGATTAGAAATCAAATGGCACATTTCTTTCTGTTAACCCTGTTTGCTCTCCCTGTAGGCTCTTCTGCCTGAAAGCATCAAGAGTTTAAGTTCTTCACTAGGAGGAAGCCATAGAAAATCCATTGTGAGAGCTGCCTCCAGAATACTGTATTGGACACACTTTAAATAACAATAGGGGTTATTAGTGTATTAGTCTGTTGGTAATTGCTAGTGAAGATAAGTCTTCCCAATATTTGAATATGCAAAGTGGCTTTGGCTAGCTGAAAAAGAGAAGAGGGGGAGGGAAAAAAAAAGGCAACAAACCATGCCACTGCTGTGAATAACAGAGATGATGAAAAATCACTGTAGGTAAAACAGAAAACCACCTACTAGAAATACCTTCTCAGGTTTGTTATCCCCACTGAAGACATGATATTTTCCCTCTGGTATTTCATTCTTACTGGGGCAATGACACAGTTGTTTTCAAAGGGAGAGGGACTGTGTTTGCACCTATTTCTTGTTTGACAGTGACCTCTATGAACCAGTCATCACTGCTCTCTGCCTGTTGTTTTCTTGTTAGCTCTTTGCTGTCAAATTAATTACTGTGAAGTACTAAGCTTGTTGCATTCACGTGCTCTCATTAGCTCACAGGATGTCAGAGTGATTGGATTTTTAGCATTATTTCTTTTTTTACATTCCAGGCTTTCCATTCAAAACCTGTTACTGGCAGGGAGGAAATACTGTATCTAATTCTGATCTCCCATCAGGCTAGCTCCAGTGCCACAGAAGATTTGACTTACAGTGCTGTCTGGGCAATTAGACCGTGTTTATATTAAATCCAACATGAACAATCAGGTTTGGATTGCACTGTGATTTTTGAAGCACAGCCTTAAGTGCTTTTCTTTTTGCAGTACAGAACAAGAAAGTAAGTATTTATTATGAGAAATAGCATTTATCCTTTCCATTCTTATATCATGGTAATGAGCTGGTCCTTCAGCTGACCTTTTTTCTGTTCCTGCGTTGTTTGTATTACTGACAGGTACTGTGCATGACTCTGCAGTCCAGGAATCTGAGAAGTTTCATTCCTCTTCTAAGAACTGAAGTAAGCTAGAGGGGCTTCTTTGCTGTCCTTCTTGAAATTTGTCTGTCCTACATCTGCCCATAGAAAAGGTTTGGCTCAATGAAAATACAAATCTCGGTACCTTCTTTTTTAATTCTTGAAGTTAGATTTAAAAAAAAAAAAAAAAAAAAGAAAAAAAAGAAGAGTACAATGAGAGCAGCCACCAGTTCCAGTGTCTAGGCCTCCTCCTGTGCTGTAATATGCTCCTTTGCCAAGTTCCGAGCACAGGCTTCACCGTGCCTCCCGCATCTTAACCCCAGCTCTCCGCCTCCGCCGGAGCCCCTGGGAGCCGGACAGCAGAAACCTCCACCCCTACCTGTGACCGCCGGTTCCCACGTGCCTCGGAGCCACGGCCCCCGCCCCGAGTCAGTTCCGGGTCGGACCCTCCCCCCCCCCCCCCCGGTAACTCAGTGCGGGGCTCCGACGGCTGCCGCAGCCGCTGCCGGGTCCCGGCGATTCGCTCTGCCCCCGCCGCCCGTTTCCCCGCGTTGCCCAGAGGGGGCGCCCTCTGCCCAGGCTTCCCCGCGGCGGGGGCGCGCAGGGGCCCGGAGCAGCGCGCGGAGGCCGCGGCTGCCGGGGACCCGCGCAGGTGAGCGGAGCCACGCTCTTGCGCCCCTGCCCCACTCCCTGCCCACCCTCCCTGGCCTGTTCCTGAGGAGGGAGTTGAGGGGCGTGGGGGTGTGTGTGTGAGAGGTATGGGGCGGTGTAAGAGGCGCAGCGTGGCTCGCTCTAACGCCGCGGGGGCACGGCGCTCTCGTTCCCCTCCCACAAGTCCCTGGCTGTTCGCCCCCGGCGCTTGGCTGGTAAGGGTAGCCAGGTGGGAACCTCTCCTGCGCTCTGCGGGAAGGGGGTCACTGTTCATCCCGTCTTCGCCTTGGACAGCCGTCCTCCACAAAGCCCGAGGCTGCTCCACGGAGGTGGGAAGGAAAACAGGTTCGCAGGGCACAGGCAGGGCCGGCACGCTTGTCGGCTCCCAGCCGCGGCTGCGGGAGCGCGGCGTTCCCGTTATCTCTCCTCCCGACTCCCCTCGCCGCCGCCCCTAGCTCCCCCGCGCTGCCTCCGCGTCCCTCCTGCCCCAGGGAAAAAACACACAATCCCCGGCACCCGCCCCGATTACCCGGCCCATTAAAACAAACAAACAAAAACCCGCCCCGTCACAAAGTGAACCCGACGGTAAACTTTCTAATGACTTCTTCTTTCAAGTGCTTAAAAGGCAAGGAATACCGGGGGGAGGGGTAGGCATCCTGGCCGGGACGCGAGTGGGGCCCGGGGCTACTACCGCTCGGGGTCCGTCCGTCCTGCAGAGGGACGGGACAGGGACAGGGACAGGGACAGGGACGCGGGTCGGTGTGCGGTGGGTGTGTTTGCAGAACCGGGAGGGAGGGGACGAGGGGAGTTAAAGAAACAGCATAGTTAATATTTCCACATCAGGAAGTTACTGTAATAGCCCAGGGGGCAAAAGACTTAACTTAATCTCCTAAATAGTGAGGAACCCATGGCGTCTCTGTTATAGGTTGGAGTTCCCACGTGGTTTTAACTCCTGTATAAAAGTTTCAGTAGAAAGTGCCACAATGTCGTGATTTTGCAGGGGGGAAAATTAGCAAGAGGCGATCAGAGGAAGATAAGCGAGGAGCGAGCCGCTTCCCCGAGACCTTCCACTGCGGATCCGAGAGAGAACATCAGACGCGTTAAAAACAAAACAAAACAAAACAAAACACAGCGTTCAAGCCAGCACAAGGCGAGCGAAAAGATCAAAAAGACTCGGAGAGAGAGAGAGGGAGACAGATTAACTGGAGCAGCGGCAGCAGCAGCAACAACAAAAATCACACTTAAAATAATATTAACAATAATAATAAAATAAAACCCAAACCACCAACAAGGGAGATATTGTTTAAAAAGAGCGAGCGAGCGAGCGAGTGAGCCGAAGAGCTGGTCTGACCGAGTGGATCCGTGCAGCTTCTCCTGGGATCGCCGGGATCGCGCCGATTCCCCGCTCCGCAGCCGCGCAGCGTGCAGTGAAACTGCCCGCGGGAGGGGTGGGGGGGAAGCCGCGCCTGGAGCCGCCGCAGCATCCTCGCCGGACTCCAGACCCTCCGCGCTGCTTTGAAAATAAAAGCATCTTGCTAATAATACGCGGAGTGGTGAGAAGACTCGCAACTGTGGAGCTGCCAGCCGCGCACCCCTTCCCCGCCGCCCCGGCCCCCTCCCCAGCTATGCTCCGGGTCAACTTTGATGGCACGTTGAGAAGCAGCGGGCGCTGAACGGGGACAACCGAGCGGCGCGGAGCCGACCTGCTCAGAGACCTGCACCCACGGCCTGTGGATTGTTGTCTTGCGGGGGCGGAGTGGGCGGGGGGTACAAGTGGCATTTCTCCCCCCAACCCCCCTCCTTCCAGGCTATAAATTGGATTGTATATAAATCTGCTTCGTTTATCTCCCTGACCCCCCTCAATGACGCTGGACTAAAGAGCTCTCCTCTCCGCGGCCCGCCCGGACCTGCCGAAACGAGCGATGGACCAGGAGCGGCTGCGCCCAGGGATGCCCCTCTGAAGCGGCGTGGGGCACCGGGGCAGCGCGGCGCCACCTCCCCTTTGCTCCCCGGCTCCCCTCGCACCTCCGGCTCGCTCCCGGCTCCCCCTCCCTCGTCCTCGGGCTCCTCAGCCACCCCCTCACCTGCTGCCGTCCCCCTCCCCCGTGGAGCCAGGCTTTCCGTGCACGCCAAGCCTGCTGCCCCCCCCACCCCCCCACCCCCGCCGCTTCCAACTTCGCCCTCGGTGCCTGCGTGTGCAGCCTCCCCCTCCGCCTCCCCGGCGGCACACGCCGCTTCCCCGGGCACCCCCTCCCTCCGCCGCGGCTCCCCCTTGCGCGGAGCGGTTGCGGCCCCCCAGCTTGGCTGCCACCGCCCCCTCCGCGCCGCGGAGCGCTCGGAGCGGCGCTGCCTGCAGACGGGCTCCCTGCGGCGCTTCGGGGCGGCCCCCAGCTCGGCCCCCCGCTCCTCCGCCATGGACGGGGCGGCTCGCCGGGGGTGCTGGCCGTGCTGCTGGCCTGCGGGCTGCTCCTGCTGGGCGCCGCGGCCACCCCGACTCCGCCGGCCCCCGCTGGCGGCTCCCCGCAGGACACATGCACCTCCTGCGGCTTCCGGCGGCCCGAGGAGCCGGGCAAGGTGGACGGGGATTTCCTGGAGGCAGTGAAGAGGCACATTCTGAGCCGACTGCAGATGCGGGACCGGCCCAACATCACGCACGCCGTGCCCAAGGCAGCCATGGTCACCGCGCTGCGCAAGCTGCACGCCGGCAAGGTGCGAGAGGACGGCCGCGTGGAGATCCCGAGCCTGGACGGGCAGGCGAGCTCCGGACCCCCGGCCCACGACCCCGTCTCCGAGATCATCAGCTTCGCCGAGACAGGTGGGCGCCGCCCGGCTCGCTCTTCCTTGCCCGGCCTGCCTCGGCCCCCTGCCCTGTCACTCTGCTTGCCTGTCCTGCCCTCACCTCTGGCAGTCCCCCTGCGCGACCCCCGTCAGACCTCTGGTTTGCCCTGCCTGTCCTCCTGTTCACCTTCTCTGTCCCTTCTACCTGACTCCTGGCAGTTCCCCTGGTCGTCCTTTCCTGGCCCTGCAGCTGGTCCCTCTGTGCGCCCTGCCTATCCTTCTGTCTGCTGCAGGTATCTGGCTGTCGGGCTCACCCGCATGCCTTCCACCTCACCCGCTCTCCCCTCTGGCCCAGCTCGCACCTTCCCATACTCCCTAAGTGTACTCGGGATCCTTCCCGGGTAGTACTCTGCAACTCCTTTCGCTCATCCCTACATCCCAGCTAAGCCTCCGTGCCCCCGGCTTCCCTCCAGCGGTCCTTCCAGCTGCACCGTGGCTTGTCTCTGTTGCTGTGCATCCCACTGACCCTCCTCCGCCTGTCCCACTCGATCTCTTGCATCCCTTGCCTTGTCTGTCTGCTCTGTACATTCATCTGGTTCACTGCATGCATCTGTCTGTTGAGGCTTGCATTTGCCTGTCCTCCCTTTCCATTCCTTTCCCATTTATTTAGCTTCCATTCATACTGTTGGCCTTGTCTGTCTGTCCCCTGTGTGCAGCCTCCTACCAGGTGTGTCTGTCTCTTCTCTGACCATAAGTCCATTTCTTAACTGTGCCACCCATCCCCACAGTACCAGCCATCTCAGTCCTGTCCAGCATTGCAGTTATGTGTCACTGAGTCCCTTCACCATAGCTTTCCAGCGGTTTATCCAAGCAACCACTGTGCCTGTTAACTTTGCACATCTGGCTATAACACCATCAGCCTGCAAATTAGCTCTCTTGTCTGTCTGCCCATCTCTCCCTCATCACTCTATCACACAGTTCTTTTTTTAATTTATCTCTCTGTGGCATCTATATGTCATTTGTCCACAAAATAAATCTCTTTCTCTCCTGTATACTGCCCACTCATATTCTTAATCTACCCTCCCACTTACCAAAGGCATATACATTTACAGTATCTATGGGATCTGTTGCATCATACATATGCTTGTTATATTCACATACAAAATTTATGGGCACACACAACCTCACACAACACAAGTGATGTGGATCAGTGCAGAAACACCGTGCTGTTCTTTTTCTGTCACTGTCACCACATTTCATAAAGAACTTGTGTATTTACATGCAAAAGGCTTTCTTAGCAAATGTTTCTTGGGTTTATTATTTTTTAATAGCCTGTTGTTGGGAGCTCTGGGTTGGGCTTGTACATCCATTTGGTATTCAATCAATCACTGGCTTTTGTAGCACTTCCAAAATCAACTTTACATAAAACATAGATAAACACAGTGAAAATTTTTGTCAAGGTACCGAATGGACACAGAAGGCACATTTGGAAGGTATCTAGGGTAACAAATTAAGACACCAGCTACGCAAAAATCCCATTCAGAGACTGACAAAAATGATAAAGATTCTTAGGAAAAGAAAAGGAAGAAAAAAGCTGCATTTGGCTCTGTACAGAAGCAACGAAACAGATAAGGGCAGATGAGAAAATGCCTTTCCAGCAATAATTTTAAATAGCAATTGGGAGGCTTTGATTCAAGGACTAGAATTACAGCCTCTGCCATAAAGGCCAGCTTGCACATTTATCACCTACGCCAAATTTAGTTAGGACTTGTACAAAATTGCAGGAGGGCCACTGGTATTTCTGAAACATTTCATGCAGCCGGCTCTTTTGTTTACAAATAAAGGGTTATGTTAGACATTTGGTGACATTTGGTTTTCCTTGTCAATTTCACTCCTTGATTTCTGGTGTTATTGAGAAGCGTATTGAGAACAGTCAGTAACGCCATTACAGCGAGAGCAACCGCTTCATTGCCTCGCCTTGTATGGGAGTTTATCATTTCAGGGGGAAAAGGCGGAGATTGAAGCAATTACTAATAGCAGATATTCTAACAGACTGAGTGGGGGTTAGGTTGGTCTATTGGACAAGCAGGCACATTACTGAAATATTTCCCCCTCTGCCTTGTGAATCCTCTCTGTTAAACAACGACGACAATACGTGAAAATGGAAACAAAATCCCTTGTTTGGCGTGTGCGTTGGCATTTCGGTGGTTATTGAAAGGGTTCTCCCTGTGAGAATTGGCAGGTAGCTGAAAGTTAAAACTGTTCTTAAACCGATGGGATAGCTGAGTCCAAGTGCCGGTCTTATCTAGGTGCTGCTGTAGCATCTTTAAAGCTGGCCAGGTGGAAAGAGCTCTTGCTGGTTTCTGTGGATCTGACACATCTGACTACAGCCTGATGATGAATGTTGTAGTAGGAAGTCCCTTTTCAGTTCATTTTGATTGCAAATTGGGGATATCTGATTCGGTGTGTGCCTTGTCAGCATAGCCCTGTTGCTGCTCCCATGATCTGTGCTTGAATCCCTGAATCCAGAATGGTACACAAGCTAATGTTTCCTTTTTGACTTAATCTTGCTGATCTCTCCTTATCTTGCAGACGATCTGGCCTCATCTAGAGTCCGCCTCTATTTCTTCATCTCGAATGAAGGGAACCAGAACTTGTTTGTCGTTCAAGCCAGCCTGTGGCTTTACTTGAAGCTGCTTCCATATGTCTTAGAGAAAGGCAGCAGGCGAAAAGTAAGAGTCAAAGTCTATTTCCAAGACCCGGACACTAGCAACAAGTGGAATGTGGTTGAAAAGAAAGTTGATCTCAAAAGAAGTGGTTGGCACACTTTTCCTATGACAGAAGCGATCCAGGCTCTGTTTGAGAGAGGAGAAAGGAGACTGAATTTGGATGTTCAATGTGAGGGTTGTGAAGAGTATTCAGTGCTGCCAATTTATGTGGACCCCGGGGAGGAATCCCACCGGCCTTTTTTAGTGGTGCAAGCCCGCCTTGCCGATAACAAACACAGGATCCGGAAAAGAGGCCTGGAGTGCGATGGCAGGACCAATCTATGTTGCAGGCAACAGTTTTACATTGACTTTAGACTCATTGGGTGGAATGACTGGATCATAGCACCATCAGGTTACTATGGGAATTACTGTGAAGGGAGCTGCCCGGCCTACTTGGCCGGCGTCCCGGGGTCGGCTTCCTCCTTTCACACCGCCGTCGTGAATCAGTACCGAATGCGGGGGCTGAACCCGGGCACCGTGAACTCCTGTTGCATTCCAACCAAACTTAGCACAATGTCAATGCTGTACTTTGATGATGAATACAACATTGTGAAAAGGGACGTTCCCAATATGATTGTGGAAGAATGTGGTTGTGCTTGATTTAAGGTGTGTTTTTGGGGGGGGGAGAGAGAAAGAGAGAGAGGGAGAGAGAGAGAGAGAGAGAAACATTCCCATATGAGATGGTGTTGGAAGAAGTTTCACTGTGTATCCAGGCATCAGTGTTGGAAAGTCACTGTGGAAAAGTTTGAAAAAAAAAAAAAAAAAAAAGAAAAAAAAAAATCATTTCACTTTGGTGTCAAGACAGTGGCAGTTTGTGGATCTTGGACACTTATATATTCTACCACTTATAAGTTAATGCTATGAAATATCTTAAAGACACACACACACACAAAACGTGGGCACGCACATGAACACGCGCTCATACACACACACACAGACACACACAGACACACACAGACACACACACAAGGCAGCTCGGAAAAGGGACATAAGCACAGAAAGTCAGTGACCAGTGACAACGGACCAAAATGCCTGCCAGTACGAGTGAACGGCTGAGCAGCTGTTTCCCCGCTTGCCAGCAAAGCCAGACTGAAATGAGCTCCCTTTGCTCAGGCAAAAGCACAGACTGCGAGAACACAACATATTCTTGCACGCAGGTGTTGAAACGACCAAATTTAGAAAAAAAAAGAAAAAAAAGGGAAAAAATAAAAAGGTTGACCATCACCTCTTAGGTCTAATGGGAAGCTGCAGGACACCTAGCTTGGGAGGTGATCACTTCCTCTTAATTTCAATTTATCTAAATGTAAACATCACAGATAGCCGCATCTTCCAACAGCACTTCCAGTAAGGAATCACGTGGTACCATCACAGAGAGAGAGAAAAAGGGGACAGACACATACGCAACTGCTGTATTTATAACATCTGACCATTGCAAAGTCGCAAGCTGGGCTGGCATGATCTGATGCTTTAAGTGCCCGCTAGCAATCCGTGGATGGCTACACCCACCGTGTCTTGGAAAAGTGTATCTGATACCATATCTGGACTGTGTTGACCACAGGCTTCTCTCGCTGTTCACAGAACAAAAAGTCAGAGTTGCAATCTGTGTTCTTCAACAGGGGACTCAGAAAGGACACATCACGTGGGGGTCGGGCAACCAAGTAACTGCCACCGTGGCTAAACCAATGAACCCTAAAGAGGAGTGACAGTAACAGAGTGGAGACGTTCTGAAAAATGCAGTGCATTTAATAACAGGCGAGGAACATTTTAACAAGTCTTGGAAAGGAGGAGAGTGCTTTCAATTTCCTTACCAGGAGGTGTCAAGAATGGCCATAAAGATCAGAAAATAATGATACAGCATAGCACTTGCAAACTGCTTGAATGCACGTATAATAGCACTTGCAAATTTCAATGCCTTGAAAAGTGGTACTTGATAGTGCACTTATCTTTGCTCACTATCTAGGTAAACAGGTGCCGCATGAGCTATGCAATTTAAAGTGTTGACCCATACTAGACAAAACTGGACTTATGATATGACTTTTTTATATTTTTTTTATACTTGAAATTAAATCTTTTGCTTCTTTTTTAAAGCGAATGATTGCTTTTAATGTTTGCACTGATTTAGTTGCATGATTAGTCAAAAAAAACTGCCATTTGAAAAAAAAATGTTATTTTTATAGCAGCAAAAAATGAATACAGTTAAATGTATTATACATAAATTTTGGAACCAAAGAGGCCAACATATTAGTTATAATTTTTATGAGATGGCAAAGCCATCATATATCATGTAGTCATACTGAGCAATCCCTCACGAGGCCTACCAATTGTTTCAGGGTACAAAATGGATTCTGTTTGTTCTATTCAGTGTCTTTTCTATACCATACGCACATGGAACGTAGAGTGAAAACAAATAAAAAATAAAAAAGACTATTGTAGAATACATTACAATATGTGCATTCTTTAAATCCAGTTTTTATGTTTATTTAATAAAGTTCCTTTTAGGTTCTGTTCCATAATAATTTAAACCAAACAATTTTCACTTAGATTCGCTGTTGAGGTATTTTACATTTGTGTACAGTTTAAATAAATAAAAAAAGATTGAAAACTGGATGTGACTTTTTTTTTGTTTGTTTTGTTTTTCTTTTCTTTCTTTCTCTTTTTTTCTTTCTCTTCCTTTCTTTCTTTCTTTCTTTCTTTCTTTCTTTCTTTCTTTCTTTCTTTCTTTCTTTCTTTCTTTCTTTCTTTCTTTCTTTCTTTCTTTCTTTCTTTCTTTCTTTCTTTCTTTCTTTCTTTCTTTCTTTCTTTCTTTCTTTCTTTCTTTCTTTCTTTCTTTCTTTCTTTCTTTCTTTCTTTCTTTCTTTCTTTCTTTCTTTCTTTCTTTCTTTCTTTCTTTCTTTCTTTCTTTCTTTCTTTCTTTCTTTCTTTCTTTCTTTCTTTCCTTTCTTTCTTTCTTTCTTTCTTTCCTTCTTTCCTTCTTTCTTTCTTTCTTTCTTTCTTTCTTTCTTTCTTTCTTTCTTTCTTTCTTTCTTTCTTTTTTCTTTCTTTCTTTCTTTCTTTCTTTCTTTCTTTCTTTCTTTCTTTCTTTCTTTCTTTCTTTCTTTCTTTCTTTCTTTCTTTCTTTCTTTCTTTCTTTCTTTCTTTCTTTCTTTCTTTCTTTCTTTCTTTCTTTCTTTCTTTCTTTCTTTCTTTCTTTCTTTCTTTCTTTCTTTCTTTCTTTCTTTCTTTCTTTCTTTCTTTCTTTCTTTCTTTCTTTCTTTCTTTCTTTCTTTCTTTCTTTCTTTCCTTCTTTCTTTCTTTCTTTCTTTCTTTCTTTCTTTCTTCTTTCTTTCTTTCTTTCTTTCTTTCTTTCTTTCTTTCTTTCTTTCTTTCTTTCTTTCTTTCTTTCTTTCTTTCTTTCTTTCTTTTCCTTTCTTTCTTTCTTTCTTTCTTTCTTTCTTTCTTCTTTCTTTCTTTCTTCTTTCTTTCTTTCTTTCTTTCTTTCTTTCTTTCTTTCTTTCTTTCTTTCTTTCTTTCTTTCTTTCTTTCTTTCTTTCTTTCTTTCTTTCTTTCCTTCCTTCCTTCCTTCCTTCCTTTCTTTCCTTCCTTTCTTTCTTCCTTCCTTCCTTCCTTTCCTTCCTTCCTTCCTTCCTTCCTTCCTTCCTTCCTTCCTTCCTTCCTTCCTTCCTTCCTTCCTTCCTTCCTTCCTTCCTTTCCTTCCTTCCTTTCCTTCCTTCCTTTCCTTCCTTCCTTTCCTTTCCTTTCCTTTCTTCCTTTCTTTCCTTTCTTCCTTTCTTTCCTTTCTTCCTTTCTTTCCTTTCTTCCTTTCTTTCCTTTCTTCCTTTCTTTCCTTTCTTCCTTTCTTTCCTTTCTTCCTTTCTTCCTTTTCTTTTTTTTTCCTTTTTTTCCTTTCTTTTTTTCCCCCTCCACAGCATCTAACATCTGGAGAAACTTGCTTACTTCCAGGACTGAATGTGGCTGCAGACGGTGAACTGTCGCATTAGACTGTGGTTGTGTTAGTCATTGCAGAAACCCTTGTCTGAGAGCTCAGCTGCAATCCTAAAAATGTTGCACTCTAGTTTTATTGCCGTCTGTACATGTAAGCATCTGCTTTTTTTCTATCTGCATCAGTGCTGGGGCTCTGGGCGCAGGACTAAGCGCTGTTCCGCATACCTGCAGGTCATTTACAGCAAGTTCCTGGTTCACCTGCTGTGTAAGAATGTAACTTCTTGTCTAGGTCACTCCCTTACTGGTTACAAGAAGCAAAAAAAATAACATGGAAAGCACTTCCAGGAAAAAGAAGTCAATATTAAGTTTGATCAGGGAGAGGGTTTTTTCTGAGTAAAACATAGTCCCTTTAGTAACAAAACCCCAAAATGATGAGAAATACTCATAGAAATTCTCATTAGCTGTGCATATATCTAGATATTGATTTCATTGATCTTCAGAGATAAATTATTCCTCCTGGAAACCTGAGCAAATGCCAGCTACAGCTGACAGAAGGACCTCTGTTGACTTAGCAAACATTGGATCTGACCCTGAGACCTAGACAGCGTTGAAGAAGCAAGTTCATGCAACTAATGATGGGTTCTAGTTACATTCGAGTGTAGCTCTGCCCAACCCTCCCCAAAACCAGGCACTGGGGATAATTTTTATTATTTTTTTTTTCTCCTGGGAGACCTTCAGGAGCAATTTGCTGTGGCTCTGTCAGCAACCTGCTGCACAGAACTTTGTCCCCCAGACCAATTTTTTAAACTATTTTGTAGCTTTCTTACCACCTCAAACTTTATGTTTATTGTCAAAGCCACCACTTGCTGTTCCTTCTTAGCAGTTTCTCCCAATCCTTGTTCTCTGGGTCAACCATGCTACTGATGAATTTAATAAATTCTCCATGAAATCACTGGCAAATACACATCCCTTCAGTCTGGAGGCACATTTGACCCAATATGACACCATCATTATGAATGACTGGGCTGCGCTTTAAAAAAATGTATTAAGAAATCTTGTCCATTGAAATACAAGGCCCCGGAGGCTGCGTCCAGTTAGGTTTCATTCTTAATTGAAAATATTTGGTTTCTGGGGTCAAAGGCAAGCCTGATGCTGAACTCCCGTGTTCTCTCAGGAGGAGAACTGGTTGTCTCAGCGTGTGGCATTTGGACCTGCAGCCTCAGGGAGCTGCAGGCAGCCTGGATGCCATGAGGTTGGGCTGGCCAGGAGTGAGGGGCAGGAAGAAGCTGTGCTCAGCAAAAACCCACAAGCAAGCACAGGATCCTGAACTCTTTCACAAATGTTGGCAATGAACACCCCTTATCTTGGTAAAAACCTCTCTCCACTTTCTTGCCATGCCTTCCCTGCTCCCCTATGGCTCTGACATTCATGGAGCAGAAATAGAAATACAAAGGAGAGAATCAATCAGGATGGTGTAATGGTGATCATCCAGGAGTGGGAAAAGCTGGAGTATAGTCCAGGTTCTCAGGTACTTCCATTTTGTATGAAACAGTCTCTAGAAACTGATCTGAGCAGAACATGAATTGAGATTTCATTGAATTGTTCCCTGCTCTGGGCATGCTGCAGTCAGTGAGGTATTCTTGAGTCCTGGTGCCAGCAGCAACCTGACACAGATTTCTAGACTAAAATGAAATAAAATGTAAAAGGTCTTTAATTTTGTAGGACAAATGTGAGACAGATTTGGTTTAGTTTTTTTCTTTTTAGAAATGTGGCAAGGCTACTGGTCTTGCCAGTTTTTATGCAGGAGGCTGCAAGAATTTAACTTTTTTTCATCTTCCACCTCCTGCATTTTTGAAATCAGGCAAAATGAAAAATGAGATGCTCAAGACTGATGGCTACTTTTTTAAAATCTTGAGGTTTATTTTCCTGTCTGTTATTCTCCTCCTATAAAACTGAGCATCCAGTTTTATTGCCTTATGTCAGGTTAGCTACTGTACCTAAAAAAAAAGAGGCGGGTCTGGTCTGTACCCCCACCCTGAGGTGACTGAGTGTGTGTCTCTCTTATCTCTGATAGGCTTTGAATTTGGTTTTGTAAATGCTAAATCATCATTTTCTGTCATGTGGCAGAGTCAGTCTCTTCAGCTGGAAAATCTTTGTCCTGTAAAATATTCTATCCCAAACAAAACCTTGGTTCTGGTGCCTGGACCCCCACTGGTGTTAATGAGGATGGTGCGAACAGGGTGACTGTCACGATGTGGTGCAACAGAGCACTTGGTGGATTAACTCTGCATACATCACGTATTTCCAACACATAACAAACACCTGCTCCAAAATTGCCAGCTCTCACCTCTTTTGCTTTGTTACTTGCGAGAGATGAAGTCAGCAGCTGAAATTAATTGCCACACTCCCCCTGCTAGGGGAGAAAAGGGAAACCCCTCACTGAATGTATCCCTCTTGAGAATAATTCTTGTTTAGAGTGGTTTTTGCTGTGAAAGTTTGAAGAACATTTCAGAAAATGGATCAGAAATACTGTTTTTTGTCTAAGGGGAGAGTCTGTTTCTATTAATAGTGGTGTCAGCCTGCAGTAACTCCCCTGAAGTCTCCAGATGTAATTCAGGATAGAACCAATATAACTAAGGACACACTAGAAAACCTTCTCAAAATCCTTATTAGGACCAGGTCACTCTAAGTATTCATCAAATAAAAATGAAAACAAAACCAACTTGTTGTTGTTTAGAATCAGCAGCTGAAAGACTTAGCAAAATCTACAGATGCTGCATGACAGATCAGAACAAGAGAAGACACCTAAAATGGTTATGAACGCAGGTAAAATCTCCCTGTATGCACTGGAATTTGGCCAGGAATTAGTGCTCTCCATTGGTACAAAATACCCCAGAAGCATTAGTTTGTTTACTCTGGAACCAAAATCTAGATTTACCTGTCTGCTTGTAATGGTGGGGGGCCAATTTTCTTTGGGTAACTTCATTGATTTCAGGGGAATTGTTTCTGATTTGTACTAGAATAAGTGGGAGCAGATTTAAGTTCTTTAATGTTCTTCCAGTTTAGCTCTTGGAATAACTTATATTTCATTATTATGTGTTTATGTAATTAGTGCAATTATATCAAATTATATAATTGGTACAATTACTTGGACTCATGTAACCACTGCATATAGCATTCCATGCTGTAAAATTTTTTACTCTGGAAAAAAAAATTAAAAAGAGTCAATATTACATGGGAATCTTAATTTGTTTTTAAATTCCAGTATCAAATTTAGGGCCTGACCACATGCAAGGAACTTCTGGTTCACATCAGTGAAACCTCTCTGAGCAGGCAGCTTGCAGCCTTCATCATAGATACTGGGGTTTTAATCTGATTTGGCCAATTCTATTCAACAGAGGCCCTCCTTGAATGTGTGCAGCTCTTCCTTCTACAAAGCAGAGATGTCAAGGTTTTACACACCCGCCATATAACTGAGAGATCTCTGAAGCCATCAGAGACTGAGATAAGCACACAACTTCCTTATATTTGATCAGATATACTGTCTTTGTGATCTGCTGCTGAGAATTTGAAATCTTTATTGTTGTTAAATTCATTGGGTCCCTCTTTTTTGGTTCTTGAAATTATCCCCCTCCCCCCTCCACTATAATTTACTTTCAGGGTACATTACTGCGAAAGTTTGCAAAGAGAGAGGTCAGTGTAGGAGCCTGTTGTGGGCAAAGTCAAAGTAAGTATATATAGCAGAACAGAGAAAAGAGCAAGAAGAAAACCCAAGAGATGTATTAATTTTCCTAGGTCACACATCACGACCAAGGAAGACCCAGGATGAGAGCTGTGGTTTCTGTCCACCTAATGAAAGGAGTATTCCTCCCAGGTGCTGAACATTTGAAGTTCTTGTTCAGCCCCAAACCAATCAGTGAATCCAGCTGTGAAGTGCATAGACCCCAGGTGTGGCACATCTTTACTTAATGACAGCTCTGCAGAGCCAAGCTGCTGCCTATTTCTTCTCACTTTGGACCACCTTTTGGAGAGGGTCCTTTTACTTGATTTGTCCTCCTGCAGACTGGCCTTTGAAATGAGGCTGGGAGAGGCAGCTGTAGCCTACTACAGTACAGCCATTTTAGGGCTGCAGCTAGTACTGCCTCGCTGCCTTCCTCCAGCTGGTAAGTGTGCTCAGTGCCTGTTATTTTTATCTTGAGCTTTTGCTTTGTTTTTGACGATAATTGCACGTTATTGCTGCAATATGTTATAATAAGTGCTGTGAAGATGACTATTGTATCTGAGGGGAAAGAAGATGTGGCTGGGGAGCAAACTTAAACCCGTGTGTCAGCAAAACAAACACGCCGTGTTTGGGCTGTGTCAGTCAAGTGGTACCAAAGTGGCATTTAGGTTTTGCCCAAGCAGAGGCCACAGGGCTGATTTTTGTCTCTCTTCGCTTTGTTGGATAGAGTGGCTTGTGCCTGTTCCCACAGATGAGTTTGTTATAAGCTGTAGAAGGGCTGCAGTGGCCGTGCTTTCATGCAGCTAGAGCTTAGCTCCTCACTTGGGTGATGGGGGAGCTGGTCCTGGGCAGCGCAGCAGGAGCAAGGTAGGAGAGGTGGATACTGAAGCAATGTTCATTTGAGGATAAAGGGTTATAAATACTACCAGATCTGGCTCCTGTGAACTGGAGCAGACTGAGTTTTTGGACCCCCTGTCTCATTGCCTGTTTGCTACGTTCTCTGTAACCAGGTCTGATCTCTGATGTCTTGTTTTTGGAACAGACTCACAGATGTAGGACTCCAAGCTTAAAAATAATCCAGGACCTTCTAAATTAAGGCCTTGCGTTTCTTGTGAAAGGGAAAGAAACCAAAACAACTCTTACCTCTCTTAATGAGAGTCGTATATCTGTGTTTTTTATCTAGTTGTATGAATTATCTTTAGCAGTGATACTTTGTAAGACTATGTAATTTATGAGGTATTTATTTATGTCTTGTATGCGCTGTGTACGTTTGGCCTGATTGGGGTGGCATGTTTGCATGGGTGAGTGTGCGTTTTATGTGTAAACATACACGGACAAGAAATGTAAGGCTTTCTCTTGGCAAATCAAGTTCTGCTATGTTAATGCCTTGGTAATAAAACGTATTTCGGGGGATCCCAATGACATATTAAAGTATTGTATTGTAGCTACCCACTGTTTTGAGCAGATTTCTTTACTTTTGGGTGCCTCAGTCTAAGTATGTTGTCTTGTATTAAGTACGTGATATGTGAGTGCCCTTGTGATGGCTGAAGAGAAGGCAGCCTGTTCTCACATGTGGCTGAGCTCCAGCCAGCTCCACATCCAAGAGAGTGCAGCAAACCACTTTTGCTCAACCTATGTTTTGAAATTGTTTAGAAGCTGATTTGGTCTTTAGCACAGTTCAGAGCAACCTTAAGGCTGCCTTCAGGATAGCTGCCAGGTCTTTCTAGTGCTGCTGTAAAAGCTGGTCAAGCATCCTGCATTGGGCCATGTTTCCTCTACTGGGAGCTGCTGGGCAGCATTTGAGCAGGGTGAACCCCACCTAAGTCTTTGTGACAAGTGTTTATAAACCATAACAGGCACAGAGACTTAGGATTTAAGCCTTCTCTGGTTATATTAGCTGCACACCACAGTGATAGAATCACTATGTTAACAGTGGGTAATGGTGAATTAAGCTTTGTATTTCATTTTATGGGGTGTTCACCTTACTTTGTTCCCATTTTTCTTCCCTGCTCCCTTGACAACTGTATGTGAATCTTGGAGAACTTTGCCTTCGGACCATATCTTCTTGAACTGGGTTACTGCACCAACCAGGGAGAGTGAAGCTATATTGAAGTTTTACTACAGATGAAAGATTTTTCTACTCTATGTGCTACAAATAGATTTGTAATTATGGGAAGCACATGCTGCAAGTGTGCCCCAGGATTTGATTCCGTGCTTTGTCTGTCGAGCTTGTGAACGTGCCAGCTTCTTTAGTAAACTTTTTCTTCAGCATCACCAGTGGCAGTCCACATTTACCAGATAAAACAACAAAAGGAATGACAAACCAGTCCATGTGCTGATGGCAACCGGTTTTCTGTCTTTGGCAGACTTTCTTGTGATGATGTTGAATGTTACAACAGTTCAGATGTGCTCTGTGACTTGTTGGGCTTAAAAATCTGTTGGTGTTAATGTAGGGCCAGATTCAGTTATTCACACCTGTGGGAAGTGGATTCAAAATTCTACCAAATTAGAGTTCCCCAGTGAATTACAGCCATAAACAGGCTGTGAGACTGCACTGAGCAAACCTTGTAGTGCTTTTGAGGCAATATCAGAGCGTATCTGAAGATGGTGCAACTCCATGAGCTTCCCTTCAGCTGCATCCATTTGCACCAGGTGTGAATTTATTCTGTTGGCTTGTAGACAAAACCCTTGCTTTAGATCAGTCAGCAGTCAGGCTCCTCGTATTGTGCTATGTATATCTGCATAGCTGGTGATAGCAGCTATTGTTCTTCTCTGCAATATGTTCATGGCATCAGGCATTATGACTCATGTCATAATACCGTTGTGAGCCATTTGTTTAAATAATACAGCATCCTTATCATGTCACTCTAGCAAAGTTCTTAATTCTTTCTATCATTTACTTCTGTTTTGAAGTGTTTGTACTTGTAATATACCTTTTTCACATTCTCGTTGGATGTTAGCTGGTATAAGAGGAAAAGGTTTGTAAACACACCTGGAAGAACCTGACAAATAACTTTCCAGCCATGCCTGATCAGGAAAGTGGAAAAAAATGGATTTGGTTAAGGTTGGTTTTGGTGTGTGTGGTTTCTTGTTTGTTTTGTTAGCAACAAACATTAATACCGGCTTCATTAACACCTAGTGAGGAATATTGGTGCTACTTGTTTTTTTTTCCCCTCTTGTAGGACCAGCTGGTTTTAAAAGTTAATGGTGTCTTTTAATTTGACAAAACAGAATGCTGGGGAAAAAAGTAACTTGCCATTTTCTCTCTCAATTTAGTAATTTATTAGAGTGGCTGCTCTTGTAGGCAGGGGAGTATCTGCATCCTAGATAGAGATCTTTGAAGCCATTTGGGCATCCCTGACACCATGCAGAAAATGAGTCTTCCTTTCTTGTCCACTGGCAGAGGAGTTAGGAGTATGATCGAGCAAATACTTGGGCAGCGGATCTTCCGTCAAAGCTGTTGGGGTAGGTGCTCACAGCCTGTAAACAGTTTGGGGTCAGGGAACATCTGAAAAAGTTCTTTATTGCTGTTCTGTTTTTGTTTGGTTGTGGGTTGTGTGGTGGTTTGGTGTCCCCCCCGCCTTCTCTCTCCCCTGACTGATCAGTTTAGCTGCTGGTAATGTTATGCCATGGCAACCCAGAGGTGTCTTTCTGGAAAACAGAAGTGTTCTGGAACATAAATGCAGCTCTCTTCTATTCTGCTGGGATGCCTGCAGTGACCATTTATTGGGGCTCTGAGTAAATCTTACCATAATTGATAGAAACAGCTTTAAAAGAAAAGCAAAACAGATCATGAAGGAAAGAAAGAGCTGATAAAGCTTCTAGCATCAAGAGTGTGCATGTTGAAACACTCTCTAATTATATATTTATCCAATCCAGTTAATACTACAGAGCTTGCAAAAAAAGCCCCATAATTAGGGGTTATGAAAATGTCTACATAGCAATAATATGGCACCTAAATATAGCATCTTTCCTCCTGGAGCACTTTACATCATTTGAGAACCATGGACTCCATTCACAGCTGGCATTCACAGGTGCAACCTTACTGATTTCAATGGAATAGTGCCATTTTTACCATGGATGAATTTTGTCATAAATGGAAGTTTTATCTATCGTATGGGCTTGTAGGGCTGCCCATCACAGTACTGTCTGCATATCTTTTACATCAAACCAGCTGGCAATAGCAAAACCTTTAGCAGACTTCACAGAGTCTGTGCCACATCTGCTTTCTCATGCTGCAGGAATATTTGCTTAGACTACACTTATTTGTACTGTGTAATTTGGAAACAGGAAGAGAAGGGAAGCTGATGGTAGCAAAGATGCACGGTGTTCTTGGGTGGGAAAAGGTGGCTGTGGCCATGGGTTTTGCTTAGTGTTTCTGCTGAAGCTAATTTCACAGTTGTAATTTCTGGATTGGGGGTATCAGGACTTTGGGATTTGTGTTGCTCAGAGCACACCTGGAATCTTAGACATGTTCCTGAATGTATCAGGACTCAAATTCTGTATTGAGCATGATATTCATTGTTTATGGGATGAGAGAGCAATGCTTTATGTAATTTCAGGCTGCTTCATATAATTAAAGAAATTGTAAGTGAACTTTAGTCAGACTGGAATTCGATCAAGTCACCAGGGCTAAGAGTAAACAGTGGGAGCTATTGCTGGAGTCCCCAGTGCCCTAATAGGCTCTGGAGATTGTGGTGTATTTCTCTGCCACTTTTCAGATTTCTTATTTAGGAAATTTAAGGAAAAACCTTTTAGATACTTCATAGTGCCTCTGACATGGCAGATAGTTTATTCCTGAGTGTGAAATGAAAGTTTTACTGGGAGCTCAAAAGGAAAGGAAAAAGAGTTTATGCTTCAGCCATATTGCCAATTGCACAAGCAATTCTAGACTGCTTGTCTTGGATATAGCAGAACCTGGAATAGTTGAGAGAGATATAAAACCACTCAGTTGAATGGCTTCCATGTGAAGAGCAATTAATTTGGCTGAAACTCTTCAGACTGAAGACAAGGAGCTGTTGGTGAGGTAGGAGTGAGTTCTGCAAGGCGGCAGCACGAGTCAGAAGGTGGGCAGGAATTGTTCTGTGGCAGTATATCAGTTAAGACCATTAAATGAACTGGAAGAAGCCAGGCTCAAAACTAGCAAGAGGAGATACTCTTCATGCAACTAGTAGTGGACACAAGGCATTCACTGCCAAAGGTGGCTGTGAAGGCTAAAATCTTATTAAGCTTCAAAGGATGACTGGACAAGTTTGTGTAAAGAAATGCATGGAGGATTAGTACATAGCTAGAAACCACATTTGGCTTAGGAAATACCTTGAACTGAAAATAGCTGGAGGTTAGCAGAAATGTGAGGAGAACAGCATAAGCTGTTGCCTTGCTTCTACTGTTTTCTGGTTGCCTGACAACTACAGGAGACTTGATGCTGGGCTAGATGGACCAATATGGCCATTCTTCTGCTTGCACTCCATGTGGTACCACTGCTAGGCAGGTTGCTGCAGCAGGTGCATGTGGACTACTGTTGCTCCAAAGCTGCTGTGTTCTCCAGTTCTCCTCTGGTTTCAACTGTGGAACTTGGTTTCCTGTTGCCTCTGAAGGTCTGGGTTCAGATCTTCTGTGCAATGCATCTGGATGATGTTTTGTGCTGACATACTAGCTTAGCGTGGTATTTCTGTGGGGCACTGAGAATCGGCCCTGTTTCCTGTGATAACTGATTTACCTTTGAGGTCTCTTCTCCAGTGCTTTACAAGACAAACTCAGCATAGCTCTGAAAGGATCGAGGAGCTGTTAAGTCTTATTGTGAAACAGAAGAAATTATATTGAGCAACTCCTACACACACATATAAAGGAGGAAAAAATTTCACCTCCTCCCATAATATCAGATTGTTGATATTCCCTGCATAGAACTGTAGGGAATAAACAAATGCATTCATTAACATTTACCCAGTAAGGTGAACTGAGGACAGAATATCAGTCCACATATCCAGGCTTATCTCTGAATTTCCTGGATTTTATGGGTTTAAGTCTGACTCTGAACAGGTCTTAAGGGCATTTTCTTGGTGGATTAGAAGGGTCTGTGTTTGGACAGTTCCATCTATAGTACCTATGGGATTGTACAAAGCCCTAGTTTTACTATTTGTATCTCTTTAAAAACCCTGCTATTCGTTTGCTTGAGTCAAACAGCTTACAAGCTGGAATTAGAGGTGGGTGCATAGCATAGGGAGAGTAGACATCTGGAAAGAGATTGAAAGACACAACCAAAGTTTCACAGACAATGTTGGAAAACAAATGAAAAAACCCTCTGAAAATGTGGTCTGCAGATGCCTCTCTATATTCTTTTCCCCATTATTTTAATGGGGAGAATTCATCTTGAACAGAAAGCCATTCAGCACAATAACAGCAGAAAAATGACTCAATGTGAGTAATTTTCCAGGATATCTTTTTCTCTGGGTCAGAGCATGATTTCTTCTGTGCCAAGAGACTCCTTTCATCATGTGATGGCTGCAGTGTTGGAAATGCCATCGCTTTTATTGATGTCTTCTAGTGAAACAGCGCTGGATGAAGCTGGCAATTTGGTAGAGGCATTTCTCCAGTAGCAATTGCTGATGTGGGGCTTTGCTACAGGCTTGCCCAATTTGCCACAGAAAGCATCGCGTGGCTCAGGCGGCCAATCCCAGCTCCAAAGATGGTGTGCATGTTGCATGCTCGTGCCAAGCCATCTGTAAGATTTGTCAGATAAATGTGACTAGCGAAGTGGCACTCGTGAGCAGATGAAGGGAAATTCCCTAGGGGATTCTTTATTCGCTCGTCATTAGCAGGAGAGGCAGTGGGAAAATTCATTGTTTAGCTGTTCAGAATGCTGGTGAGCACTTGATAACAAATAATCTTTAAGTGTGTGTGTGTGGAGGATGTTGAACATGTCTTGAGCAGCCCAGACTCTGTGCTGGAGGCAGAGTATCACATTCTGCATGTCAGGCTTCCCTTGGTGAAGAAGAATAAGGATATCGGGGTTTATTATCATTGTATTTTGCCCCAGAACCAAGGCCGGGATAGCCTTACTCAAAGTGAGCTGAGGCATGGAGCAGCCTGGATGAGCATTGCTGCTGTTTACATGTGTGTATGCCTGAACTTAAATGGAGAGAGGAAGCCTGCTAGTGGAATCTTTGGTGGTATCTTTGCAGTGAGGACTATGTCTTGCTTGCACTAGTCACAAGGCTGACTTGGGTGTGATGACTTGTGGGGGAAACTTGCTGAGCTCTGCCACTATTTTTATTTTGTTTGGTTTTTTTTTTTTTTTTTTTTTTGTGGTGAGCTAAAGTGGGCCCACAGTCCATGCTGATGAAAAACGCATCACCAGTCTCATATGTTCTCCATAGAACTCCTTTGGTTCAACTCATTGTGATCCACCAAAGGGATGTTTTTAGTCTTGGAAGTGAGTAATTTAAACCCTCGTGACTGTCCTCCCCAGACAAGATGCTTTAGGCAAATCCCTTTACTACTGTTTATTATTTTTATGCTGGGACAGGGAGGCTTCATGGCATTTCAGTTTGTGTGCTGACAAGGGCACGTGTGGCACAGAGTATTCTGCTATCAGTTCTACATCAAATTTCTCTTGTACTTGGGTCTAAACTGGAACTTGGAAATTGATGGAAACACCATCCTCTTGAAAGATACAACCTTCTAGTTGTACTGGTTGGGCTCATTACATAGAATTGTTTTGGCTGGAAAAGACTTCTAAGATCAAGTTCAATCATTATCTAACTCTGAGTCTGGTTTTAAACCATGTTCCTTAGCACCACATCTATGCCTCTTTATCTTTCCTTCTCAGGAAGGATTGGGTAAATGGACTAAGCTGGCGTTGGGGGGGATAGGAGAGAGGGGATCACAGTATTTCCATCTCCTCAAACTCCACTATGGGCTGGAAAGCAACAGAGGTTTTCTCTTCAGGGAGGTTGACTTAGTGCAGAGCTGGTGAAGGACATATAGGAAGAGGAGGTTTCTCCTATTGAATCCCAGAAAACCATTCACCCAAAAGGCCTGCTGGTATAGGGTACTGTGAAAGATTCAGATACTATCTCCCACCATTTATGTAAGTCAAGAAGAAAACCAACCAGTCAAAAAAAAAATCATTGTCCCATAGAAAGGGTCCCAAACCCATATTCAGCAAATTCAGGATGGGGGCAGACTTTCAAAAGCAAAATTCTCCTGCAGTTTCACTAATCTTGAGGAAGACATGAAGCAGTGTATGATTTCAAATGGTAGTATGTGAAATTTAAGGCTGTATCAGTGAATCTTTATCAATGAATAGGTGGTTTGCCAGATGCAGCAGGTTTTGTCAGTGAAAAAGTATTTGTGCATTTGGGTCGAATGCACTTGATAGCAACACTTCTAGACTTTACTTCAGCTTTTGTATAAACAGATGAATTTCTGTTGACTCCAATACAATCTTGCTTGCTTGCAGGAAAGTCACATCATGAGAGACTTCTGATGTTTTAATGTGTCCTGGCATATCAATGGATACATCTAGTGGAGAAGAACAATCTGGGACACTTGGTCTGCATTTGTGCTTTGCTATGTAACCTTGAGCAAATCTATTAATCTCCCAGTACCTCAATTCCCCAAATGCAAAATGGAGATAATAAAACATAGCTCCCTTAGCAGGGTAAACACATTTAAAAAAATGCACTTAAAAGCAGTTGGGTACTAGATTAATGGAGACCTATATCTTGTGGGGAAGATATGTTGTATTATAAATAATATGTCTTCACAATTATTCCATTTAGTCTGCCTTGAAGCCTTCAAAGACATACCACACAAATGTTTACTGGCAGCATATTCCCCCCCTTTTATTGGCCAACAACATGTTTAGACCAGACTTTGCTGTGGCAAAGTACTTCAGCACGCTGTACATGTCAAATGGCTCTCTTACTGTAAAAGTAGATATTTTTGGTGTTTTAAAATTCTTCTTAGAGAATACCCCAAATAATGCTGTACTCAGCAAAAGCCTGAGCACCTGGAATAGCTGTCTCTGAGCAGATTTTCCTTGCAAAATGTTCATCATATGTCTGCCTAGAACTTTCAACTGAAATTGAGAATGAAGGGGATCTGGTGGATGGTATGGACACACTTTTAAAGGGCTAGTTAACTGTGTAGACCACCTGAAAGAACTTGGGTGTATCTCAAGTCAGCTAGGCAATGCTGGTGCCAGGATGTCCTGAACAAAAAGGTCAGTGTTGCAAACCACGGTTGAATTACCTAGGGTACAAAGTGGGAGTCTGGGGGACTCCAACCACAATGTTAGTGTACAGGAGCTATTCAAGCCATTAGACCACCCACTGTTCTAGCAGTGTTGCTTAGCTTCCCTGGACTCTGTAATTACTCTTGTCACATTACCGAGGGTAACACAGAAATATTGCAAGAATTTTTCTTGCACTTGGAGTGCTGAGGCTTATGCAAGGGGAGAAAGAGGGCTACACAGATTAAAATCAAGGGTGTGAATCTTATTCAACTGGTACTTGTTTTATGCTAGCTTTGTCTCTGCTGCAGTAAGTCCTTCTCAATATAGATGTAACAGGTTCAGAAGCAGGCCTGTGTGTATTTGTGAAACATCTTTGCCTGTCTGAGAGGTATGAGGGTGTTTTCAGGAAACCAGGAATTGTCATTTGTTTCAGTTTAGATAAGAATTTTTTACTTTTTTTTTACTTTCACATGCAGTGAAAAGCCAGGGTGATGTGAAGAAAAGTAAAAGCTTTGTTTCTGCAACAAAAGCATCGAATAGAGAGTTGCATTTGCTCAGGTGCTGCCTTTTCTATGGGTATGTTCCTCAAGAACTGATGATGGCAGAGATGTGCTGTCACACCCTCTGCTGCAGGCTGCTGGAGTTGGGGAGCTAGACTTGCTACTGTGAGAGACCTTTCATGTTCCAGCTTTGAGGAATGGGAGAGAGGGAGAAATGTAATGAAACTGGTAATGCTAGTGACAGAGATAATCACAGATCTATTTATGCTGCACAGCTCAGGAAGTCTGACACAGCCGCTTAAGAAAGATTGAATATGAGGGGTTTTTGTTTTTAACCTGTCCCCTGCAGCAGAGGAACTATTGAATTGCAGATCTTCTTAGTTTCTGCTTCTTTGACTGTAACTTAATGCTTTGAGCAAAAGGCACCATGGAGGAACAGCAGTAGCACAAATATATAAAACACCATAAGATTACTCTGAGACAAAGATTAGCCGGGAGGAGAGGTAGCTTTGCACATAGGGCTTACATGTTGAGCATTAGCACCTGACAGGTCTCCTGATTTGATGCTAACAGAAACCACAGCAATGTTTATCTTAATCTCTGGCAAACGTCTATACATTGGGTAAGAATGAAAAGTTGATCTCATGCTTGGGAGGAGTTTGGGAAGAGTGAGTATGTGCTACTTGGCTGTACTCCAAGTAGTGCTGGCCAGTCTCTCCAGTAGGTGATGCTGGACATGGTGGGAGTGCTCCTGGGCTCTTGCAGGCTGTGTGCTGCAGCAAGCACAGCTCCAAGCCTGTTGGCAACCTGATCAGCGGTCTGCATGGGCTGTGTTACAGTCCTGTAAGAGGGCTGAGGTTTGGGATTGTCTGACCCCTGAATGAGATTTTATCACTGAGAAGGTAGCATTAACTTGTGGGTACCTGCATGTACTTCTGGGATGACACTTCTGGTTATAGAGTTGTTTGTTTGTCCCACAGCAAAACCAAAGCAGCCAAACAATTGTTATCTAATAAAGGAAAGATGAACATTTGCATCACTTCCACAGCCCGTTGTGGAGCAGCCTATGTTGAGAGACTAGGTAGGAGCAGATAACTTAGCCCTGGGGATCTCTGTCCCAGTGGTGGTAAGCTGGAAGTAATTTTTTTTTTTCCTGTTGCACGACTTCTATTGTTGCTATACCCTAGTGAAAAGCACTTACTTTTGCTCTGTGTTTTGAATATTCCACAACATCTTGGTGCCTACAGTTCTACAGATTAACAAAATCTCTGTTTTGCTGGAAAATATTACAAATTACTTTAGATATTCCTTTGATATTGTGAATACACTTTCTATTTTGGTTCAGATTACCTCTGTTAGTAGTGTCTCATGCTTTCTCCAGTCAAATTGCTTACAAATGTGTGTTGTTTTTAGCTGTGTTTGTCACACAGTTTTATAATGCAGGGTCATTTATTCATCTCTGTTGCAATCATCTATTACCTATTCTAGCAAGCAACAAAGAAAAAACTGGTAGCACCAATCTACTATGTGTCACTCTGTGTATGTATAGCACCTAGCACAGTTGGGAGTATATATTATCGACACTGCTATGGTGTGAAGGGACCTTATTGCTCTAGGCACTACACAGGCAGACAACAAAATATGGTGCCTTCCAAAAAGAGCTTATGAACAAAATGTAGTTAATGATCAATTGATCTTTGCAGCAGAATTCTGTAGGGGACAGTGGGTCAAAGCTGCATACATAAAATTAAGACACAAAAAATAATGGCACATATTTGTCCTACTGACATTATAAGAAGGTCCTTGTTGCATCTGTGGGGAGGTTCAATAAGGCTGTGTTTTAGGTTATTTGGGAAAAATCTGTAAGTACTACTAAATATGAATAAGAGGACCTAGAACAATGAAGTTAGTCTAGCTAAAGGCCGATGGATCAGATAGGAAGGATGGCCCAAAATGACTAGTAAGAGAAATGTCAGGGGTTGTTTCAGAGATGGCCAAAAGGGTGTATTTACCTATGCTGAGCTTCCTCACCCATAAAGATGAGCCAGTCAGAGGCTTAGAATTTTATCTGGTGCAGCAGAGAGGCTTCTGAGCACTTTAGCCTGCTAGATCTGGGTGTGTGTGTTGTGCCGCCACCCTGCAGTGAGGAGGGTCAGTGAAGGCTCAGGCGATCCTTCGTGGAAACTGGACTCGGAAGAGTCAGAGTAGGAAGAAGGGAATAAGATGGTGCAGCGGACATGATTAAAAAGGACCACTGTCATGAGGACTATTTCCAGAAGAGAAATATGTTTCTGCTACTGTGCATATGTGGACTGCTCAGCACTGAGGATGGGAAGACCGAGGTTCATGTTTCCCTAGGAAAGGTGCTCCAAGACTCAAACTTATGCCTTTCTGGCTGGCAGATTGAAGGAGGGGGATGCAAGATGATGAAACCACACTGCATGTTGGGAATTTTTGTGCGGTGGCACGGAAAGAAATGTTTGGAAAGGTTGAAGGAGTGTCAACAACTCACAGAAAAGGTCCAAAATTGTGGGAAGTAAGGTTCATTTGGCTTGAAGAAGCAAAGCTGTTAGAATAGAATAAACCAGGTTGGAAGAGACCTTCAAGATCATCGCATCCAACCTATTATCCAACCCACCTAATCAACTAAACCATGCAACCAAGCACCCCATCAAGTCTCCTTCTAAACACTTCCAGTGATGGTGACTCCACCACCTTCCTGGGCAGCCCATTCCAATGGGCAATTACTCTCTCTGTGTAGAATTTCTTCCTACCCTTGTTATGAATATGCCCTCAGAAATGAGCGGCAGAGGTATCACTACAAAAAAATTAAGTTTATTTCTATATATATATATGAACTCTGCAACGGGGTATGTACAGTCCCCCTTCACAGGTATCAATATTCGGTTAGTGGAACTATCTTTACAAAATGTCTAGGCATAGGCACTTAAACCAAAATAATTTGCAGAACTCAGAATCAAACTGATCCGGAAAGCGGCGGGGGAGGGGGTTGGTCGGTGACCGGCGGTCCTCCACCTGGAGCGATTTCCAGGCTACCCCAACTGAAACTCTATGAAGAAGGGTCTGGCTTACTCGCAAGCTAAGAGCCTCGTGAAGTCTTCCCTTGATAATATTTATAGTCCGCAGAACGCGGCACGGATGTGCCGCAATAAGGATACAGGAAATGGCGCCGACCGCGTGGCTGCGTCGCGTGGCTGCTGCTTCTTCCAGAATATGGAGGTTCCCCGCTCGGGGTGGGGGGAGGTACTGTGGCAGTTTGCCAACGATGGTTCACACGGGGTACTGTCCACGGCACTGCAAGCAGTTGGGTGCAGGTGGCAAAGTACTACGAAGCCTCTTGGAGTGCTGGCTTTAGTCCCGGGCAAGGTGAACCACAACAGCGCTGGTGCGCACACAGATACAGGCTCAACACCAATGTGAGGAGGAGGGGAGGGCTCGTTTACCAAACGACCCCTATTTACCATTTGCCCCAGTGAATACTGGTCCAATGAGCATCTGTTGCTAACACAAAGATTAACCAATGAACTGGCCTCTACCAAATATGGTGTAAGCTTATGCTATACACAGGAAAACAAACATATAGCCTGACCCTTGTGTACCACAGGGGTGAGACCACGCCCAGGCAGGCAGTTTACCTGGACTCAGTGGCGCCTTCAGAAAAGAGGGGTAACAAAGGAAGGCTAACACAGAGAAAAGCATGTCCTAGAAATATTCAGGGGCACAATCTTGGCCATAAGCATCATCCACTACAAACCTCCAGCCTAATCCTCCCCTGGCACAGCTTGAGACTGTGTCCTCTTGTTCTGGTGCTGGTTGCTTGGGAGAAGAGACCAGCCTCCACCTGTCTACAACCTCCCTTCAGGGAGTTGTAGAGAGCAATAAGGTCTCCCCTGAGCCGCCTCCTCTCCAGGCTAAGCAACCCCAGGTCCCTCAGTCTCTCCTCATAGGGCTTGTGTTCCAAGCCCCTCACCAACCCTATTGCCCTCCTCTGGACATGTTCCAGCAAGTCAAAATCCTTCCTAAACTGTTCATAATGGGAATAAGAAAACGATTTCAAGTATTGATGGGAAAAATTTAAATCCCAGTTATGATCATGCGGGCAGGCCTCTGGGCCAGCATGTAGCGGAGGCGTGCCATGGAGGTGTGACAAGGGCAAAGCAATTGAGTTAAAGCAGGAAACATGGCTTCTGACTGGATTAAAATAAGTATTTGGTATTTTGCCTTTTCTTCTTCTTCTTTTTTTTTTTTTTTCCTCCCTCCCCCAGATTTTAAACACAACTTCAGTAGGAACTGTAAAGCATTTTGAAATATGTCAGGAAACAGTAGTAATTTTTTGTGATGACTCTATTTGTTTCATGGCAGAATTTGAGGAAGTGTTGCAAAACCTCAACCTGCTTTTCCTCTTTTAGCACAAATATGTGAATTTCTTAGTGTGAAGCTTTGTCCTATTCATACATAGTTAGACATGGAAAGCAGGGAATGGAGACCGAAAATGCAGATTAAGTAAATTCAATGATGTTTAAGATGTGAAATCTGCAAATGCAATCTACTGCAGTGTTAATCAGGTTCATTTCAAGTTCTCAGGTTTGAATCACACCTGAAAAAGCTTAGCCTAAATAGAAATGTGCATCTGTACAAAGCCTCTTGACAGAGTTTAAAAATCCATTTTAATTTAATGCAGCTTCTAGTTATAAACAAAAGATTGAGCATGGGAACTGAACTCAGATTTCTGGACTTCCAATAGAACATATGTATCATGAACACAGCACTTAGAGTATAAAAATCTGTGCAACAGTGGCAGAAGCATAGGATGTTGTTAATTTTTATCTTCATCGTGCATCATGCTACTGTAAGAACTACAGATGAGATGGAGCCAAGAGAAGACTCTCTCTAGCCTTTGGAGTGTAGGTTAGTGGTGAAGTACTTACACAGCAGTATAAATACAAACTGAGCTTTCAATACCTTACAGGTTGTTGGTCTACAATGGACACGTCTCTCTGTCATTCTTTCCTTTCCTCTCCTCATGGTATGGAAAACCATGACTAGAAACATCACCTACATCTGTGAATTACCTTTCCACTGCAAAGCTGAGAGCTGATAATTCTCTGCAGGGTCATCAGAGTTTCTGAGGTGCCAGACTTTGGCTACTCCCTCAGTTCCTATGAATGCAGGTGCCATTTCTTCTTGCTTTATGGGACGCTCTATTTGCATGGCCTTAATCAGCAGCACCTTATGGTTTTGGCCAGTGCAGTTTATGGTGGTGACATGGTATATTTATTTTTTAACGTGGAATTGGCTCATGCCTGATTGAACAATGTAGAAATAGAAGATATGGAAATCAAAACTGGTTTGGCTTGCTGGCCAGCATAGACAAGAATTAAAAAGCTGAATGGTTCCAGCAGGTAGTTCTCAGTCTTTGGTGGGTGCTTAAACTTCCACATGTCAAATGACAGAGAGAGTGAGACTTTTCCTATTAGTATTTAATGCATTTTGTGAATTACTATTATGACTTGGAAACATTAATTCTCATACAAGATGTTTTTCTTTGACATTCTGGGGTTTATGAATATTAAAATCTTTATCATCTGGTCAACAACTCCCAGTAGTCAAAGCTGGTATTTTTGTATTGTTGTGTAGATGGGGATTACAGAGAGGCTCCAGGGTTGGAGAACAGTACAGAGCAAGAACGTGAACAAAATAGGATGCCAGCCACAGTCCACTACTATAATCAATCTTGCTCAAAATTTTAGGAGAAATAAAAGGACTGAGATAGCCACTTGCACAGGTCTGACCCTATTGAAAAGCCTCTGAGAAAGAATAAGTATCTGGCTATGCAGGCAGGCTGCTTTCAGTATCAGTCTTGGTGAAAGATTTCACTTGATGACAGAATTATTATTAAATCATGTGTCTGGTTGCTGGGAGTTACCCTAGACTTGAAATTTAATAGATAATAGGCTATATGTCACTGATAGAGTAGCGAAATCTGCGTATGCTATGTCTGAAATAAATGGAATGAGCAAAAAGAATCTCTACAAAAATAATCTCTAGTAAAGGTTTTTAAGACCTTTTTTACTATAGTTTTGAAAACAAGTGAAAAATGAAACATTTCCCAGTGCTTGGCTGAGTGCAATGACATCATGCTAGTTAAACCCTTTAACTGCAGCAAAACAAATAGTCCAAATTCTCTGTCTCTGCTGGCGTAAAGAACGTCTTGGATCTTAAACATGGTTGTGGGCAGTACCCATGTGATACTCTAGTGATCCTGAACTGAGAAGTGTTTGAGACACAAATCTGGAATAGATACTGCAATATCACTTTCATTTTTTTTCAATACCTATTTTTCTGTTTCAAAGGTACCTTATAATGCAATGTGGTTAGAGCAGTGAGATCACTCTCTCTTTTACCTAAGAATGATGCAAGGATATTAATTTAGTTGTAGCAGAGGGCAGCTATCTTCCCTAATACTTGTTCCACGACATAAATAATTTTTCTGAGCGTCTTCAGGGAGGATTAAGAAGCCCACTGTTAAAGAGCAAGGAAGATATGGATATTTTGATTTTGTCTTTCCTGCTGTTACTCCCACCCCAGCTAGAATGTTAGCAGCAAATTTATCTCTGTTATGTCTTCTGTCCAAGTCATCTTGGGACTCTGATTCAAACTACTCAGGATTTGATAATTCTCATTTAAGTCAAAGCTCCAGCTAGCTTCTGTCTGTAATAGTTGTCAAAGTGTAAAATACACAGCCTCCATGCAAGCACTGATTAATTGGGAAGTAATTTGTTGTATAGGCTCTCATCTATGATCACAAATCACACTGATATAACAGTGTACAACGAGCCATCATTATCTCTCAAAACCCAAGAGTCTCATGAGCAGTTTCTCCTGTTAGAGGCAGAGGGGGAAAGGCTCTGGCCAAGCTAAATCTAGTGCAGAATTCAGAGGAAATCTTGAGGAAAATTGCTAGATATTTTATTTTTCCAGGCATTGCTATGATGGATTTTTGTCTCCGAATACAAAATGGAGGTCATACTGAGAAAAGGAAAATGTTTGTTTCTTTTATGTGGTCAAAAGTGGAAGCCTTCCAAATGTGCAAAAATACAGTAATAAATCTGCAGCCACCTAGAATTATGTGGTGTTACAAGTGAAGACAGCTCCAAATTTTGTTCCTGCAGCAGGAGCAAAACTTGATTTCCCCACCTCAAATCCACCACTGTCTGAGCTCATCTCCATGGGCCTCTTGTACCAGTGCCCTGAGGCAAAGCTGTGATACCAGAGGTCCTACCTTTCAGGGCATCACTGCAGCAGATATTTGTGGTATTGTTATACCACTATTTTTTACAAATGAGTATTGCCTGTACTGTAGTTGACATTGGGGACAGTCAAATTCAGAGGTCCCACAAGGCTTGATGATACCTCATTGGCTCCTGAATACCTAGCTGTGGAGGCAGCCGCATGACTTGACTTCGGGAGGGGAATTCATGTTAAAATTGGTCTGGTTTCTCACCTCCATTGCCTTCCAGAAACTATTCAGGTGCTTCATCTGTCTTATGATTAAGGCAGCAGCTGCTTTCCTTCGTGAGGTCCCCTTCCTTAGTGCTCAGGCCTGGGGAGAGCACCTTTGCCCTCTGGCAGCCTCTGCTTTGCATTTCTCTCCTGCATGCTTAATGCTATCAATTCATTGCATCCCCCCCCCCCCCCTATTGCTTGGGGATTTTCTGCCCATTTTCTCTGTGTTGCCAAGTGGTTCTGTGTTGTAGCTCGTTAACTGCCAGTGTGTTGGTGTTGCACATGGTGGTAAAGTGTAGCTGGCAACGTAGTATCACCTCCGCGAAAGAGAGAGATGTGAAATCCCACTGAATTCAGCCCTGAAGCTGCTCCTGCAGGGAATGACTGGGGCAGGGACCTTAAGGGGTACGATTAATTAGGGATGCTGTGCAGCTGGGGAGCCTGATGCACAGGGCTGAGGTCAAGCTAACTTCTAGCTGTGCACTGATTGTTGTTCTTTGCCATCAGGGATTTTAAACATTGAGGTTAAACACTGTTTCTGGAAACTCTCTGGGAAATGGGGGACTCCAAATGGAGCAAAACAGGTAACGAGAGTGGTGTGAGAGGGAAGGGAGAGATTATTGCTTGCTGCTTAGGAGAAAACAAGTCCCCAGAAACAGATTGTTTTGCTCTGTGGGGACGAGGCAGGGAGGGAGCTGAAGCCTTGCGGAGGAGAGGGGTTGGAGGAGGAAGAGGGGGAGGTGGGGTGAGCAGGGCTCAGCCTGGCAGGTGGTGGATGTGCCAGTGCCTTGAGTTGTCGTTTGCACCTTGGTCACGTGTGTGGAAAACATTGCCGCTGTTGTAGCTGGGTACTGCTTGCTGCGCGTGGGTGCAAATGGCAAGGCGAGATGTGGGACGGAGCAGAGCTGGGCCCAGCTGCTTCTGTTTATGCTCCGCAGGAGGGAAGCAGACGTACAGAGTGACTGTGGCTTGCTGAAAGTCAGCTGGGGGCTGGTGTCCATAGGGAGACTGGTGGGGACTGAAGGCAATTCGGACTCTTCCCACTGAGTCTGGCTGCTCCTCTCTATCCGTGGTTGGATCCTGGTACTTGGCCACGGGGTTCTTGTCACCTGTGACTTGTTGCTTGTCCTCAGCAGTTCAAATCTCATACCTTCTTGCTGTGCTCTGGAGGCCCTGGCAGAATTCATATTCACTTTTTTCTCTTTTCCATCTTGAAAACAATAGTAAAATTCCTGAAAAGGAATGAGCATGTACATGCATGCAGGTGTGTTTGGGGAGGGAGGCAACTGAAACTGAGAAGTGGTGGTGAAAAGAGGCAGCCCAAGGCCTGGCATGATGGTCTCCTGCTTGTACCAGCAGTTCTTGTGAGGCTATCAGGGCTTTCAGGAATTGCACTGCAAACCTCAGTTCCATTGTACTTCTGTTTTGAAGCCATCCTCTGTATCTCTGAGTACAACAAATCTCTTAAAAAGGCAAAACAAAAAAAAAAAATTCATTCCACATAGGCAGTGGTTGCAGCAGCTGGGATCTGAGGACTGTCTTGGTGTTGTGGTGGAAGCGTGGGGCACCTGGAACAGATGTGAAAGGAAAGGAAGAGAAACCTGATGTCTCTCAGTTCTGCGCCTCTCCATTTCAAATTTGAATAGGACACGTGGCTTCTGACATATGTTGTCTAACCAGCTTGGTTTTATGTGCTACTTCAGTCAGGAAATTAATCAGGAAAAAAAGATAAGGGAACATTATGCTATTCAGAGTAAATCACTGCGTTACACAATGCTGCTCCCATTGCCTAGGTAAAGCTGTTTAAGAAAATGGGCTGGCTTCAGGGCTTCCTTCTGATTGTCTAATTAAACTTCCAACCTTTGCAATTATGAAAATAACTGTGTGGTTAGAACTACTTGTATATGCTATAGGTAACTCTTGAATTAGCTAGAAAGAGAAGAAGACATTTGCCTTGAGATTTTATTCTGAGATTTCTCTCTTTTTAAAGGCACTCTGGGTTTTCTCTAGAGATGCAATTTCAGCGTGGGCTAGCACAAACTCATAAATGCAACTGCTGTGATGGCTGAAACTAGAGGTCCACTTGTTGCAACAGCATCCCATTTGCAGCAACACCCAGCCGAACACCTCTGAGCAAAGCGCAAGAAAACTGATAGCAGGCACAAACCAGATGGGTCTTTGTAGCCCTAGCGTTTAGCTTCCATTTGAAAACCTTTCATTTAACTGTAATGAAGCAATTGGAAGATAATACCTTGTGGCACAGAGTTCCACTGGTTCATAGTGTGCTGCATTAATGCTTTCTTTTAACTATTTTCACATTTTCTGACCTGCAGATGTGTTTCCCATGCTATTATATGAGAAGGTAAAGTTGAAGACTTTTTTTTTTTCCTTAAGATTCCCCCTTCCCCAGTCAGGGAATATTGTGTTTACTATTTGTAGTATCAACCAAACAAAACCAGAAAAAAATACATCAACCCCAACCAAACAGAAAACCACAATACAACAAGTATTTAATCTATAATTCCCAAATACTGTTTTATTAATCTCACTTCAGTCAAAGCCAACAAATTCCCTTAGGATGGTTGTGTGTCACTCTTGTAATTTTCCTGTTTATTTTTCTCTGTCCTAGGCCTGATTTCTCAGGCTACAATCCTTGGGTGAAGGTGACTCCATTTTTCACAGTACACCTGTGCACTGTTCAAGAGGCATGTTCTGACTGCCAGAGTGATGAAGGTTTTCATTACAGCAAGGCTACAGATGCAAATAACAAAACCCTCTTTATCAAAAGAATTGTCACTTCTCTCTTAACCCCTGGTTCATCACTGTGGATGACTGCATCAGATGAAGGACTGGTAGCACAGGCTATGTTGTCCTCTAGTACACTGGAAATGGACTTCATGCCACTTAGTGTTTCTTGTCAGTCCTTGTTAGCACCTCATCCTCAGCCTTCGTTGGTATAAGTGAGCACATCCCTTTGTTAGCTTGCTTGTACCTTATAATGTCATCTCTTTTTTCTCCTGTTTTATCTGATCCTCCTTATAAAAATGGAGCTATGTGATGCACAGCTGGATGCTCTTTCAGAAATCTGCTGCTGCCTGAGTGCTACCTGTTCGTGTGATCGGAGGGGAGTGCTGAGCTGAAGAATAGAATATGTCTTTTGTGATTGATCTGTCAGGCGGGTTTGATAGCGCGGAAAAAGTAGTAGGTGTTGTATGTACAGAAACATTCAGGCTTGGACTCTGTTTTCAGTCTGAAATATGAAGTGTGGTTGAAATTTGAAAGGAGAGAAGGACTTTGCATAAGCAAGTACTAAGTGCAGCTGAGTGGCTTGTCTGGTGTCCTTGAGTGATTTTTCAGTTTCTAATGGCATAGGTTGCAGTGGGGACTGCAGTGTGGTAGCCCGTGGAGGTACTGACAGAAGCAGGGATCTGATGGTGAAGGTGTGATACATGTGGTACTCAGCCATCATTCAATGCCTCACATTCTTGTGAGAAATCTGCTTTAATCTGGGTCTGGTTCCAACTGGCAGTGCATAACAACAAGGCTTTCCAGCCTTCTCCTCCCCGAGGTTTCAGTCCTTAAAGATGCAGGTTCTGATAGCATGTTTTTCTTTCCAAGCCAAAATTTAGTTAAATTGACAAGCATTTACACCCAGCAAAATATTTAACCTTACTGCCAGGCTGAAATCAGCCTTTGAGTTGCTTTCTGCTCTTTCATGGTTAGCAGCACCACACTGATCTGAAAGTGGCATAGCTTCATCTCTCCTGTTCTTTGAATCCAAGAACACCATGAGGTCACCTTGTTGTCACTGTGGCTTTTCTGAGATATTTCTCTAATAAGAGTGTCAGCTATTTATTTTCCTTGTAATTTAAAGAGCACCTTCTCACAAGGTCCCAGGAAGCAGTAAGGGATCACAGTCTCTGGGACACAGGCGTGGTCTGTCTTTTCCCCTCTCAGGATGTACAACCTCAAGGCAGTGGTGGTTGCCAAAAATCTGTTCAATGACTGAGCAGGGCTATGTATGGATGAGAATATGCCTTCCCTGATTTATTTCAGCATGACCTTTAGTATTTTCACACCTTTTTTTATATCTGGTGAAGAGAATGTGGACTAGTGATTACATGTCTAGATGTGTACTCTATTGTAAGTTGCTTATGCCTCTAGCCACTGAAATGGCCTCTTGTCAGGCTTTATTGTGTGAAGTGCATGATATTGGGTAAAAATAGGTTTTGTAGGCAAAATTGATGCCCAAGTATCTTTAAATGGGTCTAACTCAGGGAAAACCACTTTCTTTCCAGCCACAGCAACCAAACCAGACTTGTTTTGTTCCAAGAGGCCAGTTTTTCACATCCTTTTGCAGTTGATGTGGTCCTACCAAGAAGCTTCAGCAGTTTTCTCACTGGGTTTTACATATTTTTTGTGTGGCTAGTAGAAAATAGCTCTTGCCTTTCCCCCAAGACTTCTGAATTGCCACTGACTTTTGTGAGACTCCCTTAAGGTATTTAGCTGTAAGAAATGCAATCTCAGTGTCTTTTAAAGAGCACCTGGTGTCAGGAAACACTTAGGAACCTGAGCACAGGAGCAAGGCTGTTGGTCTTGGGCTTATGGCTCCAAGCAGATCTGGTGGCAGTAACAGTGACCATCACTACCCAGCCTATCCAAAGGTGAAGGGATCACTTTTTTGGAAGATTTTACAGGACCCTTTTGTAAAGATTCATGCTTTGCAGAGCCATAGTGAGAATCGTAGTGCTCCACTTGTGTTGCCTGTGAGTGCAGGTGCGGAATATGGCGCCCAATACCAAGCATCAACGTTGATATGGCTGAGCTCTGATAGCACAAAGATTTTTTTGGTATTTTACTGCTTACAGATCAGACTGATGCTCAGTTCTCTGCTAGTCTGGGACCTAAAAATTGGGTGAAATTGTAGCAGGCTGAGTTTCTAGACAGAGCAACTCCAAGGGCCCTCTGTACAGTCGTCATGAGCCTCTAGATACATTATTGTTATTATTGCACACACTGCTCAGCTTTCTCCAAAGAGGAAACCATGGGCACTGGCTGTCTAAAATTTACTTCATTTTGGCTGTTTTTGCATTTACTTTAGTCACATTCTTAGCCCATGTAACCAACAGACAAATGCGTAATGCTTGGGGCAGACCCAGTTTGCCTGCAGGAGAAATAGTTATTTTAAATAAAAACCGTCTGATATTTTTTTTTTTTCCCTGAAGGTGATGAAGACCCGCAATTCTGATTGACTAGTTCACCAATAGATAAAAATCAAAATATCATCAAACTTATCTATTTACAAATTGTCCAGGAGCAGATTGTGAAATTGTCAGGTTTGTCATGTAAAGTTATTCACTAATTTCTTCAGGGAATAATTAGATCATTAGACAAATATGCCATAGGCAATCTGTGTGGGAACTTGAGTAATTAACCAATCCAAAATGAGTGATAAATTGTATATCGGTAATTTTCACACTTAGCAATTTAAGATGTGTTAAGTAGTTTTGTCATCAAGTTAAGGAACAGAAACAATACATTGTGACTTATATAACTAATTACCATTCCCGATTTTACAAACACAAACAATTTGGAATCTACCTTGGGCGACAGTTTGCTCATGTGAGGTAGGAGAATATTCATGAGCTCAGAACTTTGCACTCACTTTTTGCAAATGCTTGAACGTTAAAGAGGTCATAAATCTGGTTAATCAAAAATTTGCCTTTCAATTCTAACAAATGTTCATGATATGTTACTAAGAAAAACAAAATAAATAAATAAAAAACAACAACCTCTTTTCTTTCCCTGATATTGGCTCAGTTTCTTGTAAAATCCTCTTGACAGCACTCACTGAATCAGAATTGTGTTGTACTAAGGAATGGGTCTGTGCATGTTTTGTAAAGTACTGGGTGATTCCTTTGTTCACTGCATTGCTGAATTCATGGTGCAGTGATGTCAAATTATTGCTTTCATTGTAAATGGACTAAGCAGGGCAGGGGGAAGTTGGAAACAGAAGGATATAGTAATTTGGAAATGTTAAATTGAAAATGGACAGAAGTTGTCATGCAAGAGGGGTCATAATGCTGGTTGTCAAGTAGGAAGGCTGTCACTGGTGTGGTATAGGACAGGTGTAGCCATAATAGGTGTCATACCATAAAGTGGTGGAGGTTTGGGATGGATGCCAAAAGAGAAAGCAAACTCTGGATTCTGCAGTTTAAGACCTTAGTATAGCCCCCTAAGAAAGGGGTGATGTGTGGGGGTAAACAAGAAAACAAAGGATTTTGCTGAAGGTTAAATATATATGTATGCATGCATTAAAAAAGGAAATATGTATACCATGTGAAGGAATATTGAGCAGATGACCTTGTGGTCCTTTTTCATATCTGAATTTGAGGTCTATAAACCCCACAACTCTGCAAGTCACAAAAAGTAAACTCTTCTCTCATCCTCTTCTTCTCCAAAGCATCTTTTAGGTAGGCTTAGTTCATCAGTATAGTATTAGGTCCAACACTAAGCAACACTAGGAATATACATCAAAGCTGTTGTGTGTGCAGTCTAGGGCTACTGATGATATCAAGGTCTCTGAGAAGAACAAGCCGCTGTCTGCTTTTATACGTTATGCTGATACTACAGGAGCTGTGAATGGTCCCTGGTTTCTCAGAACACATAATTAAACACAGAGACAAAGTAGTGACACTGTCCAGTTGCATCAAGCCAGCAAAAAAACCCACAAAAATTAGATAAGAAATCCACACTCCTACCTGGCTTAGACCTTTTAAAGATCAGTGGGTTGGATTTTTATTTTCATCTTGAAAAAGATGTGTGAGTGTGCCAGGATGCTTTTAGAATGAAGAATGCTGTGTATGGCCATTAAAAATAAATAAAAAAAAATCCACTGCACCACTGGAGAGTCAGCAGAGGGAGTGCGAGTTAGGAAGCCCCTCTTTTAATATCTGAATGGCAGTAATGAAGAAGGAGGGAAGTAAACAAAAAGATATGTGAACTGAAATTGTAGTAAAGAGACTGTCAAGATTTTAATCTAGGTCTAAGTTAAAGTGACTGCAGCAACACCCCTTGGTGAAAGTTGTGGTACCTTTGCCCTCAGAGGCATGTGAGCTTGCTTGAATTCACACTGGGAAATAAATTTGAGTTAACCTAAGCACTTCCACCTCCTGTGATTTTAATTATTGTTCTTGAAATATTCATGCTCATACCCTCTGGTCCATCAAATCATAGTTACATTAAAATCCTTTGTTTTTCTGTAGGTTTGACTCTCGAGTTTGTACTGATATAGAGTCTCAATATTACTGAGCTGGTTATAGAGTCAAGCTTAAATCGTGATCTGAGTGCATTTAATGTGTGAAAAAGCCATAAGGCAAATAACAAGATTCTCAGTGCTTGAAAAGTCATGATGGTGCTTAAACGCTTTGAGCTGGCAATGCTAGCACTACTTAAAATGACATTTAATGAGAGTGCATTTCTGGGCAGCTCCACAGAATTTATTTTACCTCTGCATCTTGTAGGATTTTTCTTTTCAGTTACAGAGAAAATACATAATAAAAACTGAAATGGTATTTTCACTTTTGTGCTTAGGTTGTCTGTTCCAAGAATACATACTTATTTCCAGCAGCTATAATTTAGTTTTTTGGTCATTTCAGGATTTTCCCTTCAGCTATGGCTATAGCTGATCAAGTCTGAAACCATCCATTTTCTTGACTGTGTTTCAGAAGAGTTACCATGGGTGGCCTTAAAATTTAAATGAAACTGTAGGGTGTTTTGTTTTTGGTTTTTTGTTTTGTTTGTTTGTTTTTTTTTTTTTTTTTTTTTAATAAGGGAAAAAAAAATTCTTTCTCAGTCCTGGAGGTAAGAAGCAATACCATATGAGCTGGATGGTATTTTAAATAATTGAATGTGGTTTTGTCTTGTCTGACGCTTCAGAAATACATAGCATGACCCCTTTCTACTTCCCAACAAATCTGCATTTATGTTGAAGATAAAAATAAAGATAAGCAGTTGCATGGGAGATAGTTGTGGGCTACCTACATTTCTACACAGTTTTAATACTTTTTTTTTTTTTTTATCTGTATGGTAATTTACTCTGAAGTAAATGCTCAGAAAGGAATTCTCCTTGAGATTAAGGGGGAAATGATGCTGAAAATCTTTGTGGTTGTCTGTGGGTTTTGTTGGTCCTTGGTTTTGGTTCTGTGTTTGTGTTTTAGTTGTCTTTTTTTTTTTTGTTAAACCCCCACAAAACCTCTCAACAAAAATATCTAAGATCCTCTCTACTGCTAAAGATCACTCCTTTGTAGGACACAAAGGTGTGGCTTTAACTGTATCTGTCTGGTGCAGGCTATTGTGCTAGTAACTCCTCATGCATTTTCAGTTTGTTTCTTTCCAGTATTATGTTAACCAGTTTATTTTCAGTGTGGGTTTTTTTTTTCCTCTTTTTTTTCCTTTCCTTCCTCCCCTCTCCCCTTCCTAAACTTCTGTCAATGTGTTATGGTAATACAGCTCTGCTTTCCACTCATGAGGTGCCTGCATTCATTGGTGGGTGATACGAATAAGTAAAACCTGTCTCTTAGTGCGCATTCACAAGAGTGTTGAACTGAGATTACACTGACATCTGAAATTCTGGCAGTTTGTAACTCCAAGTGCTTACACTTTGTAAATCTCAATCGCGTCCTTAATGTAGATTTTGTTTCATTTCTTGCTAAAGAGTAAAAAATGTAAATTTAGAAAAGACTGTCACTCTCCCCCTTGGTCTTTGAGTGATTTAAGTCATTCCTTTGTCAACCGATCTAATGTGTTTTTGCAGCGATAATGTCTGCCTTAGTCTCCAACATCTGTGCGCTGGACAAAAAGTGAGCTTCCTAAATGCATCTTGAGTGCACCATATCTTCACCACAGCACAAGGACATGTAGGTAAAACGCATGGTTTTGTGCAACGAGTACAAATTTTTCTGGACTGAGCATTGTTTGAAAGCTCTGATGAAATAAACTAGCATCAGGCACAGGATGATTTGAATTTATCAAAACTATCTTCTTACTTGAAACTGGAAGCAGAGTGAGTATGTAGAGCCAACATTGGCTCTCATGCTACCAACTCCTGAGGAAGATCAGATGTGGGTGAGTGTGGCATGACTCAGGGCTCTTGCTGACATGGGCTGAGTCACAGTGCCAAGTTCATGTGCCTCTCTGTTGCTTGCAAAATTTGAGATCTGTGAATATGGTTTCTCCTAAGAAGAGACATAACCATGTCCTCTGTGAGTAGAACAGAGACCTGTGAAGAACAGAATGTTTCCTCCTGATTTGTTTGAACAGACATCTCTTGCTGGTGGTTGTCCTCATTGGGACAGCAGGACACTTAAGGTTTTCTCATGGGTTGAGTTTTTATACAGCTCCAGCTCTCATAACTGGATGTGATATGTTTCCTCACCTTCATGACTTCTCCATAGATATGTTACCTTCTTGCCCGTTCCTGTGTGCATGACCTTAGACTTTTTATCAGCTGAAGTATCCTCAAAGTCACTGTATGCTGCAGGCTGCCTGTGAATGTGGCTTTTTTTTTTTATTCAGAGCAGGGGCAACTAGTAAGACTTAGCCTCATTCTTCTGACTCTGAAAGAGCCTAGAGGCTGAGAGTACCTGAGATACAATTGTAAGTCACAGAAGAATGGGTGGGGTTTTTTTCTGCCTTGTTTTTTAGTGAGGCTTGAGTTAACATTGCCGCAAGAGTCTTTCTCTGGTCTAGAGCTTGGAAACAAAGACTATTCCCCAGCAAAGAGCTGATGAGCCTCAACATGTCAAACCGACAACTACTGTTTGCCCTCGTACAGCATCACCTGCTAAGTAAGGAAGGGAAAGTTCCAGCTACAAAATTATATGGTTATACAAGTACAAAACACTTATTACAACATAAGAATAACATGCCAAAATAAACCACTGCTCTCTGTAGCAGAGAAATGGGGCAGTTGCTCTTGGGCAAGATGAGAGGTGTAACTGAAGATGCCAGAAGTCAGTCTCTGTACTGGAGAGCAGAGATGGAGTAAGAAGGTTTCTGTTGTGTAAAGTGTATGGTCTTTAAGTATAGTGCTCTGCTACATCATCTCATGAATTCCTGAGGAGAGGAGGTGGGATGTGGTTATGCTTGCTCTGCAGGCTCTGTGAGCTGCCTAGTTTCAAGACATTGCTGTGCCCAGGCAGTCCTGAAGCAGAAAAAGGAGAGGGTCTGGTGGTTGTGTGGTCCATACTCTGCATGCAGTGGTGGCTTGCAGCAGTTTGGCTGTGGACATCCAAGGTGGTACAGGAGCCAAGAGCTAAGACAGATCTTGGTTGCTGGTGGGGTCCAGAACCCCTTGCTCACTGCATCACAGATTGGCCTCAGGCTGTGTCCAACCAGTGTCTGCTGGCATCCCTAGTGACTGTCCAACTTTGCTTGGTTACTTCATTGTTTTAATGACTGGGGTTTTTTTGTTGTTGGTTGCATCTCCTACATGAGAAAAAACCAAAACAGTAGGTAGCAATGCTGACATTATAAATGCAGCAGTCACAGACCCTCTGACTTCTCCATTCAGTTTGGAGAAGAGATTACTTTGAATCAGCTGAAATGGACTTAATTCTTCTTCTGAGTGACATATCATCATGAGCAAAAGCAGCTTCTGGCCAAACCAGTGTGTTTAATTTCTTGTCATTTGAGCCTTCACTAGTTTTACTGGGGGGGAAAGGGGGTGTGTGACACTTCACTTAGTGGTTTAAGTCTTCCCACCCCCCACCTGACACCCCAGAATTTATTTAAAAGCCTGAGGAAAGCAGTGTCACTTGCAGAATCTGTTTTTAATTCTTTGCATATACAGATCTATGTTTGACATGCAATATCAAATCCTGTTGATTTGAAATAAGTTGATAAATAAAATAGTTGTCAAGAATGTTGCTTCTTCAGCAACAGTGCCAGTTGCATTTGGTTTTTATTTTTAGGATTTCTCCATGTTAAGCCTTAAAAATGAGGGCTGACATCCTGAAGGACAACATCATTTCTGCAAGCCTGGACCAAAGGACAAGAGTTGCAACATCACTGACTTGTGCAACAATACATTTTCTTAATAATCAGAATGCTGTGATTGTTTTTAATTAACTTAAGCAAATTGTACTTTCAAGGATGCTCTGCTTTTCTTACCCAAATGAGAAGTTTAAGTGGGCCAGTAGAATTTAATTTAATTAGCAGCATTTCACTTCTAAGCTACTGCAGGTCACCTTACTGTCTGAGTATTGTACTATGTTTGGATCCAATGATGGGTGGATAATCTGAACCTGTAGCCAAGAGGCTTTTGTGATGGTGCCACCAGGACACCCACAATCCTTCCTAAAAAGTCCTCCTGTGGTTTTGGAACATGCAGCTGGAGCAAAGACCCATGAACAGTCTTACCTTTGGTGTCTTTGGGTTCTTCTGCTTATATTTGAAGAAATATCAGGGAGACTTGGCAAAACATCCTGAATCTCTGTGTTGTTTTATGTTCAAGACTTGCAACTCGGTGTAAGTGGGTCTACCCCTTGATCAGTCTGCTCAAATATGCTTTGGTTTCTGGTGCAAGAAGAAATACCAATGGCAAAGTGATGAGCTAGTTTGCACAAAAGCCCAAACATTCTATTTGCTGAATGTGTAGTGCAATTCTTTTTCTTGAGCTCTGGCATTGGCTGAGCAAGTGCAATTATCTTTGGAAACCCCATTTGTACCTGTAGTCACCCACAGAATTATGACTATTTTGTCAGCACAGTCCCTCTTGATTTGGAAAGCTCAGAGGGGAGGCAGAGATAGGTCAGCACTCTCTGCTGCTTGCAGCTTTCTTTACTGTTTGTGGTTGACTTTGTTGCAGGCCTGATCTATGGGGCAGCTAGCTGGGGGCATCTCTCTCTGTCAGTCGTCTTTGTCCGCTAGCTCCTTCTTATTGTATAGGTGCAAGTAAAACCCTAGGTACTGTCTGCAATATCAGCCACAAGAGCCGTGGTAGGTTTGAAAGTAAGTAGAGTATGTGATGTTTGTGGATTTAAAGATTCTTAAAAAGACAAAGAGGGAGGAGGGAAAAAACAACCAAACAAGAAACCATCAAACATTGACTTTTTTATATTTTTTTTTTTTTTGGCACTTCTTTCAGTTTGAGTTGGACCAATGCTGCTTCATTTATCCATGTGAAGATTGTTGAACCATATAAAGACTCTGCTGTCATACTCCTGTCAGATATTCTGTTATGTGCTCCTGCCCAACTAGTAAAATGTCATGCGCAACACAGCCTTTCCTACACAGAATAGCCTTGGGCAAATGCACTCTACTGGTGCCTAACAACCCATGGGATCTAATCTCTGCTCCCTTAACGACTGTTCTGTAACCTTTCTGTGCACTTCAAGACTTTCCAGACTTAATCCTTTTGCATGTAGTCATAGCAAATAAGAATATGGGAAGGAGCACCACCCAGTTCTGGATCTGGGGATCCAAGTGTCTACTATGGTAAAGCAACTTTTCCACATTATTTTCAGGAATCCAAGTGTCTGTTATGACTGAACCACAGGGAAATGTTTAATGTGTTTTTGCCTGTTTGCCAGAAAGAAGAATCCTTTAGTTTAGCTTGCTATGGACCACTCTTCCAGACCTGTATGACTTCTGAAGATGACAGCAATGAAGCTTTGTCATATATGTCTCTCCTTCTTGAATGACAGACTGTACTGTGTATCAAGGAGGGGCTACCGGAGAATTCCCTGACAATTGGCAGTAGTGCAGCATTTTCTTGATAGTTAGATTTCTGTGGTCTGCCAGTGCTGGTTGATACAACCAGAGAGCAGCATACTTTTCCTAAGCTAAAGTGGGAGAGGCTTATTCTGTGGACATGATGATTTGGCATTTTCCATGGGTTGGTCCACTTGGGGTCATGTTTGCCAAAAGTCCTGTGAGGTCCTGGAATAATTACTATTATGGAGATAATTTTAGAGTGAAGCAGGTGCTGTGAGGTGACATTTGAGGTTAGGTGGAGTTGAGATGCCTGATTAATTGCTATAGTTAATTAAATCCACCTCTGAAGGTGGAGAGAGGTGGAGGTGCTGGTTGAGGAGGTATTGGGAGTGCAGCATTGCAAACTGCTCAGGCGAGCTCCAAAATGTTTGAGTTTGCTTGATGTTGATGTGTTCTTCCAAAGGCAAATATTTCTCTGAACCCAAATGGTTATTGGGCCTGGATACCTCATGGTATGGCATTAAACTTCATATATTTTTGTATATACAAACCCAGCCCTGCTTGGTAGTAGCTGTAGGAAATTGACTTAAGGGTGCTTCTCTGCATGAACCTCTGTTGGGAGACCCGCATTGCAAGCCTAACTCACCTCTGCGAGCTGTGAGACTTGGCAGAATGTGAAGCTGCAGGCACCGCACTTCTCTCATCTCCAGTGAGGATCTTAACCCTGGAGGTCAGGGCTGGGCTGAGATGGCCTGACAGTGAGGGTGCCAGTAGATAAAGAATCATGTTTTTCATCAACTCTGCCAAAATGATTCCTTTCACCCTATGATAATTCTCTAAAGTGTTTTTACAGTTATGCTTTAGAGCTGCAAATCCAATGATTTGTGTCTACAACTAATGACCTCTGAACTGAATTCATACTAGAGGCAGCACAGATACTGTCAGTCATGGTGGTGAGCTGAATGCAGCTCCTCTGGCATCAAAAGCCTGGGGAATCCTCCCTCCTCTCCCTCAGGCAAGGAAAAGCACCTTGTGATTATAGCAAAGCTGGAGACCCAGGAGGTCAGCCTCTAACTTCCAGCTCTAGCCTGGATTGTTTCTGTGACCTTGGGGTGGCTGCTCAGGGTGGCTGCTGGTGTGGTTGCTCTCAGACCCATTTCAGTCCAGGCAAGATATGCTAGTCAAAAGCATTTGCTTGAGTGGTGTCATCAAGTAGCCCAGGGGTGCTGATGCAAGCATCTGAGCTGGAGAGAAGGTGGAACACTGCTGAAGGCAGATTGAGGCACAGCTGGCTTTGAGAAGACTGTGTCACATTTGTAAATGGGGATTCCATTTCTTTTCTCTTCCCTTCCCTCACTAAACAAACAAATCCCCCAAGCTGTTAGTTATTTCAGTGAATTACACCTGGGATTAACCTATGCTGTTGGCTTGCCTTATCTTTATGTAAGGCAAGCAGGAGTGCTGAGGCCAGCTCCAGGAGCTGGAGATGAAGTATTGCTGTGTTATGTGGTACATTCCAAGGGCAACAAAAGAGCACAACTTTGCATTATTCCTTGCATATGTAGCAACTCTGAAAGTACCAGGAAGCTTGCCCTGGTTGCTTGGTATGCTGCAATTCTGTGGAGGTGTTTGTGATAGCAGCTTTGATTGTGCGGGAACTCTGACCTCTACAGACCAGAGTGCTGGAACAGATTCAGCCCAGGATGGCTCCACTGGTTGAGGGGAGAGGTCAGACAGCCTGGGGACAGAGGGAGGAAAAGTGTTCACTGGGACAACTGGCATCTGGACTGATATGCTTGCTTTAGTCTTGGAAAAGGTTCAGCAGGCTTAGCTTCTCTGGAGACAAACACTCCTTAGAAAAGTGCTTCAACCACAGGAAAGTGCCCAGACATCACATTTCCAAAACAGAATGTTTCCATTTGCTTTCATGTATTCACAACATTTTAGTCAGCCTGTTTGAGACTGTAACTGTATTGTTAGAGCAGAAGACTCAGTATTCTCCATCTTACTGAATAATGCCCATGTTTGCTCTAGGTATATCCTAGGAAACAGAGAGGATGGGGTCCCTTTCATGACTTGCTTACTGCTCTAAATGACAGGTGTGATAAATGAAGATATAACATATAAGATAGCAGAAAAGGGTGGAGCAGGATACTATAGCTTGTGGATTCTTGTTTTTTTGAGCTTAGATACACCTATATTTTATTTAGTCCTCTGTTTATACCAACACAGGAGGCCAGATTCTGGTACCGTGTGAGCAACAAGCTCAGCACAGGGCCTGGTCTTTGATGTTTGTAGGCAAAGGGATTTCTCAGGAGCAGTTTGAATGAGGTGAGGGGCTGATGTGTGCTGACTAGAGCTTGGAAAGCTGTTCCAAGCATGAGAGAAGGTGTGGGAGATGGTGCAGAAATGCCTCTCTGATGAGGGAATGAAGGGAAATACAAGGTCAGTGCTGCAGGACTCACTGGGAGGTGGGTCGAGTCACATGTGGGACTGTGGGCAGATCCATTAACTGCTCTGTGTTTAAGCTTTACCGCTGTAAAGCGGGACTGGAAATGCAATATATTTGGCTCCTGTAGTAACTCACAGTTGATAACAGAGATGTTCAGAGTAAACACAGCTAAGCCTGGATCTAGGTATGCATTTGGGTTTGTGCTGTTCATGCTTTTTGGATGCATTTAGAAATCCTGCCAAAGTCAAGAGGCTATGAGAAACCAGACTTTCTATCAGCATCTGGAGGCTGAAATCCCACCAGAAGATCAGTTACTGTATTATTCTACTTCATTAAGTACCCCTTTGAGAGGTTAAAGTAGCTTGTGAAAATGTGTTATCACAAGCAGCGGAGTGTCTTACAGCCTTTTGGGAAAAGGAAAGATATGCTATCTGTACACTTCAAGATCCATTCATGGTGGCAGCCACGGAGATTGCAACCCCCCCCCCCCCCCCACAGCTCTCCACTTGTAGTACCTGGGCTCTTCACATATTGCAGATAGCTCTCTCTGCTCCACGGAAGAAGATTTTACTGAGTGATTGAGTTTAGCTCTGTCTGGAAGAGTCTTGCATACAGCAACTTGTACATCTGCAGGCCTGGAACTACATAGGTCATAAGTGAAATACTGGTTGAGTAGGAACAAATGCTCTGTTGCCCATGTAGCCATGGAGGGTGGGGAATACTTTCAAACTCTTGTGTCCATGTAGAAAACTGTTTTGTGGTATCTGCTTTATTGCTGCTGGGATGTGTATGGGTCAGTGCATGCTGGGCTGTATCCTAGCCTTTCCTGGTGGCTCCTGTCCTGAAGAGAGCACTATTTCAAGGTACTGTTTTCCACGGAGTTCTAAGTAATAAATACAGGAACTTGTTTTCAGGGCAATGGGAAGCTTAAATGTGAGTTCAGGACTCTGTAGATCCCGACAGAGATCCTGTCCTGTCAGATTCAGTACCAGAGGGTATAAAATGTCAGATAATTTGTCAGATGCTGGGATTAGATAATGTAACTTAAGTTGCAGTTTTGCTGAAAAACGTGCATTGAGACAAGAGTAATGCCACTGCTGAATAGGGTGTAGCAACACATAGATGTCTTTTCTAGAGCAGCTGAAAAACAAACAGGCAGCAATGTGGAAAAATCATTTCACATATTGCTAGAGACAAATAATTTATGGCAAAATCTAGCTTTGGTTTTTTCCCACTTTTAAATTCTTCATAATCTGGACCTTGCTTCTATTTGCAGCTTATTAGTATTTGCCAACTTGCTTCACAACACTTTTCAGACAACAAGATGCTCATGAGGCCTCTAACTAGCTGCTGTTTTTTCATGATGTGCTTGACTGGCTGCTGAAGTCAATCTGTACTCTCTTTCCTTCTGCATGAATGGCTTAAACCTTTTGAGCACAGAGGAATAATGGAGCAATACACACATTACCTGATACCCTAAAAAGTCCCTCATCAGCTTTCATGTAGGCTGTCTTAAGCTATTGGAAGGCCACAATAAGGTCTCCTCAGAGCCTTCTCTTCTCCAGACTGAATAGCCCCAACTCTCTGTTTTCAGAGGAGAGGAGCTCCAGCTCTCTGATCATCCTTGTAGCCCTTATCTGGGCACATTCCAGCACATCCAGATCCTTTGTTCCCCAGCCTTCTTTAACACTGTAGGTATAACCTGTCTGGCTTATCCTTGAGGTACAGCTAAGGAACTGATTCTTTCTTGTCTTGAAGTATTACTGGTGGAAATCATCATGTGGGAGTTCATTTAACAACAAGATCTTTCTTTTTTCTTTCTTTTTTTTTTTTTTTAATGGTCAAAAGCAATTAGGTAAACCAGAAGACATTATATATGGAATAAGGGTAGCCTTCAGGATGCCTGGTATTATGGTGTTTCCCCAAAGCAGAGGTTGGGTATGGATAAAAGGGAAGAAAATGGCAAGTTCTGGAGTAGTGAAAACCCTGAAGTGGCTCAAGGAGAAAGGATACATAAGATCTCTTGGCCTGTAGGTCGCTCCTGTGTGGTACTGTGTTGCAGAATAGTGTGTGTGAAGAATATGCTTGCTTATATCTGTGGTTTTACCAGAGGGGATTGTCAGATTATACCTGATAAAGCTTTAAAATGTTTCTGCATTGATGGCACTCGTGATTTGCTGAAAGGAACAACCAAGCAAATAACTAATTACTGATTTTTGCTGCCTTGTGCAAAAATATGCCTTAAGTACATGGTTTTAGCAGACTTCCCTACCACTGTAGGCGAGATCAACATCAGAATTGCAGACTTTCGAGGCCGGGGAGAAACTTTGCCCTGAAGTAAGAGAAAAAGGAGGAAAATGATAATTTAAGTATATTTTAAGGAGACCTATCTGTATCTGCATGTATTTTAGGTTGCCTTTGTAATAACTTCCATCCTTTACTTTGTTTATCTATGTTCTTAAGAGGAACAAGGCAGGGATTCATCACAAATATGAAGCGATACCTCACTTTGCATTTGTATGGTATTGTCTGTCCAAGCAGATCAAAGACCTTTACAAACTTTAAGGGCTGTGTCTTCAGCTGGTCTAGCAGTGTTATGCTGACACCATCTGAAAATCAGATCCTACTTCAATTCCCTTTTTGTCTGCATATTTTAGCTTGACATACCATAATATTACAGATGCAAAATTGCACTCTCCCAACCTAGCAGCAGGTTTGCTCATGGATGACTTCTCTAGTATCAGCTTTTTCTGCTGCAGGAGCACCTGTTTCTCTATTCTATAGGAGTCCATTGTTCCTATAGTTTTATATATCTGTACTGAAATGCACTGTTAGAATGAGGCCAGGTTAGCAACTGATGTGCACTGCTTTGTACAACACCCCTGCATTTACTGTTTATTGTCTGTCAATACTGGGGAGAAAGGGGGGAGAGCAGGGCTATGGGGAGCGCCTCACGTGTTTTATGATGGTTTATCTTGTACGTTATGGTTTTACACCAGTGAAAGTTTCAAGGCTGCATGTGCTTTCAGATGTAGAGAGCTGCTCAGAAGTCTCTTCTGTGATTGCTTTCTGTACCACAGTTAATTACACATTAGTTGGGAAATGTGTGCTACTGATAGTCACACTGCTACCAATTTCAAGATGTCACGCTGGACCAAACTTCTCTGCAAGTAGCTATATTGTTCTTCTCTCCAAAGAACTGGTATATTTTTTAAATGTATTTATGTAGAAAACTTCATATTTGTGTATGCTATATATAATCATTGCCAATCAAATCATACTGATGTGCAGTGATTCAAATCATAACCTGATATTTATTTATTTTTTTAAATAAGCCTAACCTCTGTCAGGCATATTGGGCTTTTTGGCTGTTGTTTTTTCCCCTCAGCCTGTGTGATTCATGTTACTCTGAATATACTGCAGGTTTATTGGCTTGAATATTTATCTGTGCACTTATTTCTCCTTCTCTTTTGGATCTTCTAGAAACAATCTTTAAAAAAAAATAATTGGAAAAAGAACACTGGTAAGATGCACATTTTTCAGGTAGATGCCTTTAGGTTTCTTTTAATTACAAGTTATCTGGACCTGTTCAGTAGCAAACATTAATGATTTTTTAAATGGTAAATATTTTTCACTAGTAATAAAAAAAAAGAAGAAAGAACCTTCATTATTAATGGAAAGTACTTTATGTAGTTCATGTACATACAAATAAACTGTAGGAATTTTTATAGGCTGCTTGCTACAGGGTGATGGCAAAACTGTCAGTAACTGCAGAAACAACGTAAACAGTTTTGAGTTGTTTGGGGGAAGAAGCATTGGTTTTATGCCTCATAATCAGCTCCTCACAACCACAAACTTTCCTTTATACCTTTGACGTCTAGTTCATTCTCCCCACTCAGCATTACATTTGTCTTTTGAAGCAAAACTTTATTTGTATTACTGGTTGTGGAGCTGCCTGCACTGATGCTGAATGAGTTGGGGGTCAAAATAGTTCTTTTGGTGACTGCCAATACACAGTTTGGTAACTAGTTCACTTTGAATCCTCAAAAACATAGTCAATACGAACTGGAGATTCCTCATGTAAAGCTCCTCATGCATAAGTGTTGTGTTAAAAATGATCTGTAATTTTCAGAAAAGTCTCATTACACGCTGTGGGGACTTCCAGAAAACTGAAGTCATGTGTAATGCAGTTTTTATTTCTGTGCATTAAACAAGTGTTCAAAGATTAAATCATCCTGCTCCCTGATGTGCTTTGGTGGTCTAAACCAAATATGGACTATTATTCCCCCCCTACCTGGGCTTTTACATTTCCCTGAAGTCTTATATAAGCCATGTAATACAACGGGATGCTGTGTCATTTATTCCAAAGGTATCATCACCAGTGGAGACTTGCCAGGTGACTTCATCCTCCCACTCAGTTTTGCCTCTGTCTCATGGTTGTGTTTTGGGGAGGGAACATACCAGCCTGTTGTCTTTGTGCACCTTGGTGAATGTTCTTTCCATATTCCTACTGTGGAGTCCTTGAGGATTACTTGCCCTTTTAGGAAAGCTGAAAGGCCTCCTTTCATAGCTGCTTAATTCCTATCATAAAGACAGGGTTGTTTTTTGGTGTGGGTTTTTTTTGTGTTTGGTTTTTTTTTTTTTTTTTGTGTGTGTGTGTTTTTTTGTTTTGTTTTTTAATCTGTGACCCTCACTCTTTCTTATTCTGTTCCCCCTAAGAAGGACTCCTTGGTATTTGCTTTGCTAAATATTGGATATTTCTAGCTGGGTAGAAATTTCTCCTGATTCTTTTTCCTTGTGGTCACAAATCTGTTTCTTGTATCTCCAGTTCTTGTACCATCTGTCCTTCCCCCTGCAGCATGTGTGGCTGTAATTTGGGTAACTTATTGTCCAAGAAGTCTTTGTTTTCTCGGATGCTGTGCATTAATGATGTTTGAGTTTTTGACTGTGTGTATCCTTCCTTTTAGTGGACCAGGATCATATCTGGACTGCTGTCAGACTGGAAAACCTGAGCATAGCCAAAGCATAACTAGAAACTCTTCCCTGAGCATTCCCTACCCAGTCTGTCCTTAGAACTGGTGGCTAACTGCAGCCCCTTCCCCAGAAACTCAAATAAGCTTCCTTTCAAAGATTCAGTGACATTATTTTGCAGAAGTGCTGAGTGAAGCATAAGTTCATTTCCCTCAGCACCACTTCTTAATGCATTTTTGTTCATCAATGCGTATAACTAATGTGAAGAGGCAATCCAGTCTCAGCAGTCATTCTACTGAGGGTGAAATACTGATAGGTACTTCATTTAATAAAACAATAATGCTGTGCAGCTGTACACTGCCTCTCCCACAAGGGTCTCCAGATACCTGAAAGAGTATTAAATAATTAAGCCTGACAATACCCCTGTATTTCATTAGTTCCATTTCACAGGTGGATTAGCAGAGGTTAAGTGACTTGACCAAGGTCAGAATCAGACCTTATTCCTGTGAGGGAAGCCTGTTCAGGGGGATAGTTTGTATGTGGGTGGATCAGCTGGTCCTGTGTTGGATCTCTGTGACAACCTGAGGTCTGTGCACGGAGGCAGAGCCAAAGCCTGTGGCAGAGCAGGGAGGAAGCAGGGGAATCCTGGCTCTGTTTTCTTAATTTGTTTCCAAATGTCCAGGACTAAGATAATCCATATGAAATGCGGTGACAAGATTGAAGGATTTGATTTGCTGAAGTCGCAGAAATATATAACCTGGTGCCCAAGAGACCTGTGAGCATTTGTTTCATATCCACCGACATCATCTGTCCAGTCAGCTCAACAAGTCACATTTTTATGAAGTTATTTTGCACCATCTGTATTGAAAATGGCAACCTGGCCAATTACAATGGATTTTAAGTTTATTTTGTGAGAGAGTTTTACAGTGGAAAGAATCCAGGAGTGAGCCAAGGGGAGGAAATAATATATCCTTTCCAAGGAAAGTCAGGGTTTGATCCTGCAGGCAGCTGAAATGTGCTAAATTAGTTGGGTGCTGAGTGTTCAGCACCTTTTCAGAGATGCTCAGGACTTTGCAGAGTCAAAGCTCTGAGCTATAAGGTTAAGCATGAACATTAATGAAATGTTATCTCTCTACCAGATGGAACTAAGTGACAAGTACTCTGGCTGTCAAGCACAGAAAATTGTGAATCTGTCGCACATCCCCTGACAACAGTGAGGCAATCTTAAAACTGACTTATGCAGTAGGAATTGCACTGTGGTGGGGTGTCTCATTCATGTGGTCAGAAAGCTGCCCTTTGGTGGGAAGCGTCTGCCCTTGTGTGCTGGGCTTTTTATTGTTGTTTGTTTGTTTATTTGGATTTGTTTGCTGTTTTTCTTTTTTTTTTTTTTTTTTTTTAAATGATGCTTCTAGCTTTCTGATCAGCTGACACCTTGCAAATAATCTACTTAAGAGGATGTTTTGCAGTGCTAAAATAGCTTACAAGCTAAGGCTCAACTTGCATAAAAATTACACGTATACTTGAAATCCTTACAACTGATGATTCCAGATAAGAGCAGATACTCCATTCTGATCAGCCTTCAGCTGAAAGGTGTAACCATTATGAGTCTTTTGCTGTCAATGAAACTTCTTCTCTGTCTACCAGGATACAACAAAAACATTATGTTGCCATATCAGAGCACAGCAGAACTTTCCTGGAGCCTGAAGGGATTGCCTCATATTTTACAGGCTTAACTAACTGCCAATAAATGAACTTATTTTTTTTTTCATATGTGTATATTCAGCATGAATGATCATGTAGCATTATCATTTCACCCACAAATGAACTACCATCTTTTATAGAAGTGGAATGAAGAACATAAGGGGAATGTACAGGCAAGCACTTACATATTTGAGGTGAGAACTGAGATGAGAAGTGGAGTCAGGAAAATAAAAGAAACTTCCAAAGTGATCTCACAATCTGACTGCATCTCTTTGGTCTAACCTTGAAGCTACAAGCTGATAGCAAATAAAATGAGGCTGTTCAGAGGAAACTGAAGTTCCTCTGGAAGTTTGGTTTCTCATAATTTCAGAATGGGTTTACCTTTGCTATGCAGTCGATCCGCTGCTTCAGTTCTCACCTGCTCTTGGAAAATGCCCTTGTCTGTTCCTTCAGAGAAGGGCTCATTTTGTCATAAAGTTTAGATGAATGGTTGGAGCGGATTTTTTTGGTATAAAATATTCATTATGAACAAACTGTGAACTTGTGAATATGCATGATTCCCCTTTAATCTGTGGCTTGGTGTTGTGTGGTTGTTTTTTTTTTTTTTTTTTTTTTTTTTTTAAAACATTTTCTTAAAAAAAAGAAAAAAGGCAAAAATGGGTCTGCTCAAACTGACCAACAAAACTTAAGTATCAGTTGCTGAACAGTCTGCACACAAACCGCCTACAGGCATGATTATTCTTCATGTAAAGAATTTGCTGAGTGACTTTGAAGAAAACCACAAACGTGACTGTGGACAACTCGCAATGGAATGAACTTTGCTCAGTAAGTTGTGTGTTTCACTCTATCCTCCAACTAATGGAAACAAATCTGGAAAAAGAAGATTGAGAAACTTGAGGATCTACCAGGAAACTCCTACAATACCTGGGAATGTCCATTATTTCATTTGCCCTTATAACAAAAGGAAAGAAGTCACTGGGTTAATACTTGAATAAGTGCATTTAGGTGTCTGCAGAGGTCAGCTATGTGCTCAAGATGTGAATGTTTCTTCATCAGGAGACCGCTGGAACGTTTTCAGAGATTGCTACCACTTAAATAATTGTAGCTTCTGGGATTCCCCTGCTGTCATACAGGGTGTCCACAAAGTGGTATGGCTGTGTTATTCTGTGGCTCCTCTTTTTCCTCCTCATATTAACAGTGCTATTTGCTATCACTGCGGGGTAGCTAATTCTGTCCCAGTGGCAGATGTCCTTAGAATACTTGTGTCAGAATGGGGAAAAACATCCCAGCTTTTATTTCATGAAAAAACTCTAGGAGGCATGGAGGACACAAGAGTCACTGTATTTACACACCCAACTTTAAACTGATAGATGTGTACCTCTTCCATGCTATTCAGAAACTCAGTAGGGTGAGAAACCTGTCTCAAGCTCAGCTCACATCAGTGTTCAGCCAGAATTTTTCTAGGTAGTGGTTATGATGAGGACTGCTTTCCAGGGAGTTGGTTAAGAGGAAACAAGTGTATGTGTGCTTGTTAGAAGGTTTCCAAGGTGGCCATGCTTTGAAGATATTTACCTTCAAGTTACTATAGTATCTTGAAGCCCATGGCTCACATATAAACGGAAACATTCTTTGTGAGAATAGTGGAGAGAAGATTATAATCCTCTTCTGTAAATGTCCTCCTCATATTACATAATTTTTCTCCCTTAACATTCTATAGGATGACAAGGGTATGGTTCTTCTCTAGGTGCTGACCTGCTGGAAAACATTTCTTACTTCTTTAGGCAGTTTCAGTTGAGGCTGGGAATAAGAGTAGAATACTTTCCTCATGCATTTGAATGTATGGTTCAAATGTATACATTTACATTATGAAAGAAGGTTCATTGCAAGTAGTGGTGCTTCCACACTGGTCATAGCTCACCATAGTCCCAGTTTAGTGAGTTTGAATTGGTGAGACTTTAGCTTTCTCGCAGGTGACTTCCAAACCCCTCTCATGAATTTCAGATGATGTTGATCCTGTGAGAACGTAGATGAGCTCTTAAGGAGGTACAACCATGAGCAGAACACTTGCCTGAATGTAGAGATTGAAGTTTAAATTAGCATGGGTAAGAGATCAGCACATCAATACGATAGGACCAGAGGTGTGTGAACACAGTTTTGTTTTCCTTGTCCATAGTAAATATATAATTAAAAAGACAAATAAAGCTGCTGACAAAGTCTGTGACTGTGGGCAGTGTGGGTCAAGTCAATTATGTGGGAATAAAAATGTTCCTTTCACTTCTGAGTGCTGGTCAGCTGTACCCCTTTTCTGAAATACTCCGAAAGCTTTCCTGAATGAAGTCTGTCCTTCACAGTTAAGGAAAAAGGATCACAGGAACAGGTCTCTGTTTCTGCTTGCCAGATTCTGGGTGTGCCTCTTGTCCCTACTGCACCTGTGTACTCTTGCCTTAAACTTCTGTGCTGTGCTTCTGATGAGGTGGGTGTCAGCTGGGGGAGGCAGGGATGTGCTGAAAAGCCATGCATGTTTGTGAAGTAGACATGCAAGGGATAGAAATCTCAATATAAATAGGAAAAGAGAAGACACCCTGGGCATACTGTAAGGAGAGGAGGTTCTAGGAAAGGAAGCGTTTTGTTTCCAGAGTATATCCAACCTCTTCTCTAGAGCATGACCAAGAGCCTCATGTTGAAAAGCTGTCTAAAAACAGATGATGTCAAGGACTGCTGAAGATTCATGTTATTGGGTTTTTTGGATGTTACCAAGTCTTGAAATGCAGCCAGTGCTGGGGTAGGTCGTGCGGTTGCAACATGCGCGTCATTTTTGTGCAGAATATTGATTATGTGCTAAAGAAATCCAGGCAGAGTGGAAGCTGGCTTGGGCATCCACACTTGCATCTCTGGGCTCATGAAAGTGAAAAATGAAATATTTGACTATTGCAAACAGCTCCAACACAGTGATCTTTGAAAATGTGTTTCAGGAGCACTGCTTTACTGTTGGCTGAGGGGAAAGGCGACTGCACTTCTAGAAGAGCCCCATCCTTTCCTTCCTCTCCCAATTGCATATCGACCCAGCTTAACTCTCTATGGCAGGGTCAGGAAGCACATAAATTCAGAAAGGCTACCTGCCAACTTTCATTTTTCATAGTTTAGTCATTCATAGTTTTCTGTGGAAGAAACGCCCTGTTTGGTTGGGAGGTAAACTTATTTTGGCAGGGAGGTAAATTCGCAATTCTCACTGTCAAATTATGGCTAAAAAGAAAGAGAAACCATTTTTGCATTCCAAGAATTAAACTCGTTAATGTATGTAGCATTACATTTTAGCAAAGTAATCACAGCTGAGCATCCAAAATGTTGTCTTGAATGCTTGAAAAATATACTGAAAGTAGAAATGACAAGGGCTCTGCAATGTCCTTTATAAGAGAAGCTGCTGGAAATCCTCATATTGGGTCAGCAATTTAAGATGTCTATTTTTTTTAATTGTTATTATTTGTATATAGTAGACACATGCATATGTGTATGTGTGTGAGTATAGGGGAAGGAGAAAAATCTCATGATGGAAATTTTTGGTAGTTTTCTGTTTTTCAAGCCATACTGCTGCTTCCAATTGAACATTTATAATACCCATTATCTGAAGTTTAGGCTTCTGAAAGGCACATATGTATACATAATATGATGGTTCTATGATACAAACAGAAAAATATACAGAAGTAATGTGTAACTTGAAAAAGTATTGAGAGGGTGGGAAGGAGAAGAGGAGGGGGGAAAAAAAAGGGGGGGGGGGGGGGGTGAGATGGGAGAGAAAGCCCAGCTCCCAGTTTCTATGCCATTTTTGGAATTCCTGTGTGACTCTGTATGAGCTCTTACATTGAAAAGTGTCTCAGCTTTCAAGCCCCTTAGTTTTCAGAAGCGAGGAACTGAATAGTGTATGGGTACTGTTTTGGCTTTAAATAGAAATGTGTAATAAGCAGTACACACAAATTGGCAAAAGTGAAGTTTTGTGAGGGCTGATTTCCAAGGGGATTTTCACATATCAAATTGTTGGGGGAATGTTCTCATTGATACTTGGTATTTTTGGACCTCAGAGAATCTGTCTAAAAATTGCATTTGAGCCGCTGTTTGAGTAAGGATATGTGAGAACACCTTAGGTTTCTGCATGTATGCATGTGTATGTGTCTGAATTATTTATCAAGGAAGTTGAAATGGATGCTTCGTTTTTGTTTAGTGTAATTAAGCCCCTAAAATTAATATATAATCAAACATATTGCTCAAGGGTTGACTCTTCTGATTCTCAGCCTGAAGATATTGTCTCTTTCTTTCCTCCTTTTTTCTCATTAGTAACTTAGATAGGCATGAAAAATCTTTTGAGCTTAAATAAGAGATCTTTGTTGTTGTTGTTCCTGTATAGTTCAAAAGCAGTTAATTTTTAAGACCTCAAACTTGGCACACGGCCACTCTCAGCTGGCAAATACACCCTTGCTATTTTTGCTGTGTGTGATTTTTAGTTCATCTGGAAGCTGCTGCCAAACAACTTTAGTCTAATTCTCCTGCCCCTTGCCTCTTCCTATTGCTCTCTAAGTGCTCTCATGTGCTTCCACCCAGTTAATGAACCATCTGTAAAATGGAGTAGCTCAGCCCTTGATGTCTCTACTGAAATTCCCAGGCCATAATGGCAACCGTGGTGGCTGGTGACTTTCACAGCAATGACCAAGTCAGCTGGGGTGGCAGCACTGCCCTTGCCTCCAACCTACCCTAAGCAATCATTTTCTTACAGAGAGTGAAATTTGGAGCCATGCTCCCCAGGTGTAAGGTCATCTACATCTTTACCTCCAATGTCTGGTGGTACAGACAATTGCATCATTACAACCACATGACGTTTGGAGTTCATTCTGCAGCTTGGGAGAAGATTCTTGTAGCTTCAGGTGTGTGAAAAGAAGAGCTGGCATGTTTTGTGAGTGGCAAGTGGGAGTTGTTCAGTGGGAAGGTTAGATGAGATGGTAATTGGGAGAGTGTCTTTAGGCTAGTTAGGAGGCAGGGAAATTTCTGTGGATTTTCTTTTCTGGTTTAGAGCAGTTTAGGAAATGAAGGCAAAACCCACATTGAATTTGAAAGTAAAAGATGGAATGAGCTATACAGAGGTAGGGTGCAAATACAGTTAGAATTCTACCTTGGGTGGTTGATTAAGCAGTTATTCTTCAAAATTTTCTTTTGCAAAAGAAAGATGTTTTATTAACTTTTTACATGATCTAATGTACATGATCTAGATTAAACTTCTGCAGAAAATGCAAAGAAAACTGGCACATCTTTTGCTTTTCCCCCTTGTCTATCCCTGGTTTATCAGTAATAGAGAAAATCTGCCTGGGGGAAGATATAAAATACTAAACAATTTTTGTTCCATCTGTAAAAGGAAACAGTATCTCTCCAAAATGCTTAAAATGGCATATCCTCTTCTGTATCATCTCACTCATTATATGTATTATTACAATAGTACATTGAAAATACAGTAAAATAATGCAATGTATCACAAATGTGTTGTTTGGTTTCACCAGAAGGAGTTTGGTGAGCAATTGATTCATCGACGCGTGTGAATTGTTACTGTCTCCCTTTCCAGAACTGAGTATTATCTGTGCATGGTCCACCCACACTTCCTGGCATGCTTGGCAGTGCTTACAGTTAAAGGTGACTGGAGGGCTGAAGTCCCTTTGAGATAGAAATAACATGTAACTGAGAAATGATATCCAGAAATGACAGAAAAATAGTCATTGAGTGACAATGTACATTTAAAAGAGAGTGATCTTGAACAAGGGAATTGGGTGTTGATGTTATTTTTGATCGTTTGTAGTGGTAAAAGCCCTAGGCAGGCCAGAGGAGTATAGAAATACTGGCACTTTCATGCTACTTATGTTACATATTTCTCACAAACACAGAAGGGCGAGTTTGTGCTGAACTGGTTGTAGGTTGAATTAAGCAGACAGCACTGGCAGTGTAGCCATAACTTTCCGCGAGTGACAAAGCTGAATCTGGCAACTGCAAATTAAACACGCCAAGGGTTTTGATATGGTTTTGTTTAAGATAACAAGTGAGACATCTGCAGAAACTGATGTGAATTGTCCAGATTCCCAGACACTTTTTGCATCAGTCGAAGTTGGGAGTGTGTCTGTCTGCACATGTGATCTTTGCTATGAGTGTCTGGCACAACGTGATCCTCGGAAGCCGTCTTCACTCCATCTGCACTAGGGTCTTTGCTGATGTCATTAATTAGGAGGATTTTTATCAGTTTTAGCAGGAGGATATGGAAAGGATGGAGTTTAGTCTTGCTGCTTGTAAATCCTGAATACTGCAAGTTCTTTAGTCCCCTCCCTGCATCCACGATGGAAGGTTATGAAAATGATGTGGGTTTCAGTATCGCTGAAGCTTGGTTGATACTTGTACCTCTAATCGTCTTCTCATTGGACCTGTGTTCAGTGGTTCCTTTGCTTCGCTAGCTCTTGGCAGAGGTGGTAATGAGCTGGTTGCAGATCAGTGCTGAGCAGGTGATAACAATGAGGATTGTTCAGGAAGAATGGGTGGGACCTTCTGCCTGCCTCAGCTTGTAATGATATATGTCCTATACTATTATATGCCCTGAAGGCTTTCTCTCAGACTGGAGGAGAGGAATCAAGCCATTTGAAACAATCTACTTAGTCAGCTACCTGCTTTTAGACAAGCATGTATTTGTGGCTCTCTAGCTTTCTTTTACAGAAAAAACAAAGTAAAAAAAGAAGGGAGGCAAAGAAGCTCACAGCAGATCCATCCATACATTATGCATTTAAAAAGATAATTTGTGTATGTTTCTTCTCATTTACTGGTGGCAAAACAAAATCTTGACGAAAAGCTAGTGAAGGAAAAGTAATCAGAAAGGGAACTTGGAGATCAGAAAATGGGCAGGATGGGGGATGGATGGGAACAAGCAACCAAGGAGATGCAGAGTATTTTTGTCTTGGGATTTTTCTGATCTGCACTAAATATCATATGGTCTGAGTAAGTTTGAATGAATTTTCAGTCAGGGCTGTTAAATGTGGCAGTGTGGGCTGCACATTCAACAGGACAGATTTATGAACTTAATTCACGCAGGTGGCTAGAAATGTGTGCTGTTAGCTATAACGGAGCCAGTAGCCTTGGTAGGAATCCTCCTGCACCTGTTCAGTTGAAGATCATGATGTGATTAAACCCCACAATAATCCCTATCTCTGCAGAACCTGTATCTCTCTAGGAAAAAATACATAACATCTACTACTACTTAATGCATGCATTATCTCTGCATTCAGCTTAACTGACCTTCCAGCTTCCACCCCTAACTGTAGATTGTACATAGTGCATACGGTTTTGATCAGAGCTAACCACCTGCACAGTGCTAGTAAGATCTAGGTTTCTAGTTTGTCTCTTGTTCCTGATTCAGTCTTCTTTAAGAGTGTGTTGAAGCTTCCAATGTGGAAATTCATGCAGATGCATTTAACATAGATTAGGCTGGTAGCCTGAACTTTAGGATTTGTGATGCTTTTCTGTGTGTGAGAGTTTAAATGCACAAGATGCTTTATTAATTTTCTGATATTTATAGGGCTTCTGTCTTTCCTGTATGCATTGTGCTGTTGTAATTCTTTCAAACAAACTATTACTGTGAAAGGTAAGACCAGAAATGCACGTCTCCTCCTTATGGATCAGGGATATATCATTTCACTGTTAAATAGAACATGCCTTTTCCACTTTAATGCAACATAACTAATCTGGTTGTACTCATGTGGGGTTTTAGTATTTGGAAGTATGTTATATACATTAAATCCTCCAAAATTTCAATCAAGTTAGCAAGTATTTTTTCCCTACATTGTAAAGATGAAGGTACTCAAAGTAGTTAAGCTACTTGCCAAACCACACAGTGAGTTAAAGACAGAGATATAACTGGACTTTGTGGTTCCAAATCCATGTTCAGACTTGTACAGTATATTGAACCTCTAGGTTGTTTTTGTAATGTAGTATCCAAACCCTCTTTGATTTCTTCCTGTAGAGGAAAAATGTCATGGACAGAAAGACCATTTGGTTTTTTTTTTTTTTTTTTTTGTTTTTTTTTTTTCCCCCTCAGCCTCAAGGAGAATGTGAATTTTTATAGAACTGGATTTTGCATCAGAAAATTGTATGCTGACTTTTATACGTCATAAATGCCATATGGACTCCTAAATATGGAGAGAGAATAATTATGAGCCCCTTTGTACTGACTCACTACACTGATTTTTATTTTTTTTTTAATTTTTTTTTTTAAACTGCATTTTAAGGATTCAAAAGCTGATTGCTAACATGGTATATTGCTTCTGTTGTTAGATAATCTTAGCTTTTTAACTGAATACAGCCGTGCAGTGCCTTATGATTAATTACATGTACAACAGGTGTTGATCTTCTTGGACCCAGATTATGAAGTTCTCTGCTATCCAGGTGGTCTGTTTTAATATAAAAAGACCAGTAGCATAATGAGCAAGAAATTGAACTAACGAGCAGGGGGAAAAAACTTTGAATGCATTAATCACCTTTAATAAGCTTAGCCAGCTCAGCACAGCTAATCAGCTGGGAAGTCCTTGCTTTGAAGAAGCATCAATTGTTGTATACCCAGTAGGGTAAATAAAAGATAAGCCAAGAGCGGTGGGAAGGGTGTTTGTACATCTAAAAGCTTTCAAGATTTTCCAAATATAAGGCACCTGGTATGATGGTTTTAAAAATTATATTAGTCAAATTGAAGATGCAGTTACCTTTTGGTAATGAAGAGATATGTCATTCAGATATCTCCAGATGCAATATCATGGCATTAATTATCAAAAAGTGCTGGTTATTTGCAGTATAGCTTATTTTCATTTTCACATTATGAAGAGAGTGATGGCCCTGATGTAAAGCCCTCTAATGACCCCTGTTCATCAACCCTGAGCTCAGAAATGTGAGGCTAAGATACTTACTTAAAAAGATGTACTGATAATCCCCTCCCCTCCCCCAAAATAATTCATTTCATATACACCAATTCTTCACATTTCAAAATCTTTGATGGTGAAGGGTCTGTGTAATACTTAGTTAGCAACCCTTCCAGCATAGCATGTGAAATTCTTTTCTTTCCCTAATGCCATAAATATGTTCATAACTCCTGATTTAACAACTCTTATTCATATGGTAGTAATGGCTACTTGTGCTGTTTTATTTATTGGACAATTACAGTGCACAGAGATGAATACACAGAACCTTCAGTGATGGAATCCACTCTTTCCTGAGAATTTCAACAGTACTTTTATGTTGCTGATATTAGGAAAAACTCCCTTTGATTAAAGAGTTTGCAGGTTAGGACTATGCATGTTTTGATTATATTGCAATCTCTTTCATGCATATTCTTTCAGCAACTTCACCTGGGCTGGAAAGGAAGGACAGGAAGTTCTCTCAGTACCTGTGGCACTCATTTCCTCAGGTTATTCATGTGACTTTTCCCCTACAATTGCTTACCTGCTTTCTTTTTCCCTTCTTTCCCCAGCCCATGATTTTAGTTTGGCAGCTGAGACATGTAGTGAGCTTGGAGGGTTTTCCCCTTTATTCTGCTCTTTTGTTGTCATTGTTGAGGAAACTGGTTTAACTCTTTTTCTTTAACTGAAAAATTGTTTTCTTCCTCTCCCATAACTCTCAAAACAGTGGAATCAATCTTCGGCAGACTTTCTGGACCAATTTACTTTGGGGATGAAACTGAGCTAGCAAAATTTCCACATTATTAAGCGAGAAAGCAGGATTAAAAGGGAGGTCCAACCACAGTATGCAGCCATCACTGGAGCTAGAAATTCTGGTGAGCTGATATAAAGATGTTGCTGGCTATTGTGAAGGATTTTCTTAGAAGGAAATAACATATTTTTAGATATAATACAATTTGTGTGGCCTGATGCTTTGAATCGGAGTAAGGTGTTGTTTACAATGGTGACCACAGCTGTGTTAGAGGCACTTGGTTGCAGAAAGCCACTTGCATGCTTACCTGGTATCTTGGTTTAACTTTTCCGCTACAGTGGGAATCCTCCTATATCTGTGATCGCATCAAGGCAAAAGCAATTACTGTTATGTTTTTTTCTCCCAATTTGCATCCTATTATTAATGGTGGTTATATCGAACCTGGGACATGTCTATGCAAGCAACTCAACACAGACGAAGCAGGACATTGATGCTGTAGTTTGGTGTCTGGCCATCACTCTCCCATAACAAGCATGATCTGATGCCATTGTAACCAGTGGATAGGTAACATCTATAGTATTGGTAGCATGTAAACACTTTTTTACGCAAAGCTCATGGAATTTTTGCAGTATCCTGACACACAATTTGGCAGAACCTGTGCTGAACTGGCTGAGGAGAAGGTGATCTCACCCTCATAGTATTTCCATATTGATGCACCTCATTCTCTAGTAATGTTGTGATCTGACTGAGGCTGTCACATATTCTTTAACATGTTCAGACGAACATGCTCAGATTTGGCATGTCAGGCTGAGGTGTGCAGCCAGGATGCTGGAGGGTAAGGAAAGCCTCCAGAAGTTGGATATTCACTGAAATGGCCATGGTGTCATTCATTTAAAATGAAATTCTCATAAGGCTCCCCTTACCTGTTATTTAGTAGTTTCCACAGGGCTGTGGCACAGTCCCAAGTCTGCAGGAAGCCTGGCTGTCTCAGCGCTCTCAACCTGAGGACTCACCTAGGTTGAGAAGGAATCTGGGAATGAAAGATGTGAGGAGCAGTCCTGTACTTGTGTTAATGCATCTGTGCCACTGAACCTGCAAGGAATGACCTGGATGTGGTGACCGCAGATGTTGCCTTCTTCAATTAGAAGAATTGGACCATGTCCAAGCTGCTGATAAATGTTGAGTCTGAAAATGGCTGGTTCTTATTTTGGGATATCACCATCAAAGTCCTTGATTTGTAATTATGATCCTTGAGGCTGGAGTACAGCAATTCACTTTTCCGCTTTGGGAGTGGGAAGGTAAGGGGAACAGCTGCTTTCCTCTTTCCTGCTCTGGTCTCAAAGGCTACACACTCTCAAATATTCTTGGAGCTTTCAGAAAGATGCACAGCCCCTGTGCCTGCTGTTGTTAAGAATATTTGATCCTAGTATTGTTATTTCTCTAGAACAGTAAAAATAACTTCTTACATGATCTCAGAATAGATATGTCAGTTGTACAAGTTGGACCTTGCACTGAACCACCTACCAGACTGTGTCGTTGTTTTGTTGTACTATACTTGTACCCTGTTCAGGTCACATGGGACAAAGGTAATAATACATAGCACACAGAGAAAACTTTCAGAAATCTCAGGCCAAATACAAGGTCCAATCCTTATGGAGTGTCTTTACTCCAAGACCTGACTTTGGTTAGGCTAAGACAGGAACAAGCTATCCATCCAGCACTTTCCCAGAAGACATCAGATGCTGCAGTATACTAATAACTTGATAGCTGGCTGTATAATAAGACAAGAAATAAGTACAATTAGTTTTAATAGCTAGTATTACTGCAAATTGTCCAAAACAATTTCTCTTGTCATTCAAGGAGTTTGTTCAGTGACATGGTAAAACTGAGGTTTGGTTGTTCCAAATCAGTGCCACTGGAGGTGGGGGAAGAGGTGAATGGGATGGGATAACCTCTATCACCTTTATTCAGAAGTCTCAGAAGTAAATGTGGCCTGCAGTCATGGGTATAAATTTACCTCCTATTTCCCTGAGCAATGTTATAATAAAGAGTGTTGTATGCGAAGTGAGCCGACCTTAAGCTACCTCCCTCACAGATTACTTTGCTTCCTGTAAGCTTACAGTGCTTGCGAGCATATGTGCATGCTGTCAAAGCATGCTTTAGAGAGAGAAAATAAGGTTCTAATGATAATTTGGGTCTTGGCTGCACTCAGATTATTTCAGTAGTGAATCCTTTTCAGATCCAATTTTCATTAGATATTTCTGAATGTCCTTTTAGATACCTAAATCGTCATCTTTATTCTGCAGAAGAGACGTTGGAAGTATTTTTCTCATTTTGTAATGTATCATAAATCCATTTTTCTTCCACACGTCCTGCCAAACCTGAAAGTCTTGCAGCTCAGTCAACATTTATAAATGAATAAAACAGATTGCTGAAAACTGTCTTGAGCCTATGTGCTACTTTCAGAATTGCCAGAGGTCAAGCTGACCGTGCCCTCACAAAGGAAGTTAAATAGTAAAACTTTCTTATCCATACAAATAAAAGAGAACAAGGAACGAGGAAGCTAAGATGATCAGCACTGATGCAATCAGAGTTTGTAGTCTCCTAATAGGTAAGTTAATACTTTGAATTATCATATTTAAAAAAATAAAGGCAAAGTGTGAAGGTAAACCCAAGACTTCTAATGAGAATGAGTGTGTAGAGTGAAAATTGGCATGTCTGAGGTGGAAGTATGAGTGAAGAACTTCGTACGCTCAAGATGTAAATAGCAGATAGTCTGTATTCAACAGGAAAAAAATAATAATATTGAAGAACCTGGCAATGTGCAGTGGAATTCCACCAGTGAAGACTTTTAATGGGTTTGTCAAGCTCATGTTGTGAGTGTGGAATAGCAAATGTATTATCCATAGACACAAGGAAATGTGGAAAAATTATCCAGGCAACTACAAACTTGTTAGTCTGGCCTGAGAAGTATGCAACTTTTTGGAACAAATTTCAAGGGAAAGTATTATTAGACACGATAGTGAGTAGAGAATATGATAAATAAAGATGTAGTCTTGCTTTCACAAAAGGTGATCATGCCAGACTAATCTTATAGTGCTCTTTGATGTGATAACTGATCTTATGTTTGAGCCAAGTCAAAGTTTGGACTAGATGATCTTGAAGGTCTCTTCCAACCAAAGATATTATGTGATGATTTGAATGTGTGATTACTTGTTTTTCGGAGTAGCATTTAGTACACTGTTACACAGGAAAGTAATAACTGAGGAGAAGGTAAAGCAAGTATTGTAAAATTAGTGAAGGGAGGAAAAGATTGTTATTGGTGTCAGGGAGATGAATAGTAGACTGTTTCAAGAATTATTGGGGAGTAGGGGGGAAGTTAGTATGTTAATGAGATATGTTGCTGTCAACAATGTAGGAGGCATAGAAGCATGAAGCATTGTAGTAATACCTGGGACAGCCTAGGTTTTAAATGACCAGGAATTTAATCTCGTGTGGTACAAAGGGTGAGGTCATGACTTTGGGAACACCAGCATCAGGTTTTGTTGTAAACTGTGAGCTTATCAACCAGAAACTGAGTAAAAGAAATAGCAATAGTTGTACTGTTAGGGTGTACAACCACTATTGTAGGGCATAGCAGTTAAACAGAGGATCATTGTGAGCTACCTTGTGATCTGACCACAAAAACGCAAATAGAGTACAGGCAATTATTTGCAATAGATGCATGAGCTCTTAATACTTGTAAATAAGGCTTTGTATACACAAAATAAGATGTAACTTTTAGTCACTCATATTCAACAGAGTGGTTTACTGGAGCAGCTTCAAAGAGAGGTTAGCATAGAAGACTGGGAAACTGGAAATTCTGTTTTATTGAGTGGAGCTGAAAAAAGTTTGGCTTTTTAGTAAAATAAAGGCAAAGAAAGGGCATAGTTGCTGTCTATAAACAGGTGGGTAAATACTAGAGGTGAGGAAAACGGTTAATCTAAAAACTAGTGTTGTTAGCAAAGCAAAACATTTAGTTGGTCATGAATATAGTTATGATGGAAATCAAAGATTTCTAATCATCAACAGAACTGTGAAGTACTGGAAAATATATAAAAGGACCAAAAAAAGATGCAGTAAGACAAGTCTATGAATGAGATTGTGTCATACTTGCCCAGTCGTGAAGGCTTGTGCTAGATGTTCCTGATATCCCTATACCCAAAGCTTGTGTTACAGTTCTACCATGAAATTAGGCTGTAGCCTGCTCTTCTGCGTAGCCCCATCACGCTCTAAAGGAACTGCTAGTTATGGTTGTGACAGTAGAAACATTCTTCACCAATGGTTTATTACTATAAAAATACATTTGAATGCTCATTGACTAGCTTAATAATCTAAATTGCATCAAACTAACAGTCTGCAGCACTAACCCAAAACGCTTCTGTTTGGAAGTGCATGAAATAAGGCACTAATCTGGGAAGACAAGTTAAGGTTTAGGTAAATTTAAATTAAAACTTAGAAAACCTGTTTCATTTAAAAAAAAACAACCAAAACACAAGAGCAAATTGTAGGCTGGTACGTTATTAGCAGACTGAAATCCATAATGGAGTTACATCAGTTCCCTCATTTTAAGCTTGTTGGTATGGCAACCTATGGCTGAAATTGTCCAAAAGGAGTTTTCTTTGCACGTAGCTCTTTGTCTCCATATCTAGAGATGCTTGCTGCTAACTTTCACTGTGTCAACAATTTTGAGGGATTTGTGGTTGGTGTGTGTTTGGGTTTTTTTGTTGTTGGTGGTTGGTTTGTTTGTTTGCTTGTTTCAAAATATTTTCATCCCCACAGTGCAGCATTTTTACAAGGAGATCTCATTGTCAAAGAATGTGAAATATCTGCTTTGTGCTTAATCATGGCTCTGTGTTGCTTTAACAAGTTGAATTTCACTTTTTGTGTTGCACTGCGTACGGTCTATAGGCAGTCTAGGAACAGCTCCACAGAAAATAGGCTGTCCTGAAATACTAGTGTCATTTAGAAGACTCGCCTTAAGATTTTGAGCCCATAATCACAGGTGTGGCCTCTGAAGTAAGTGTAATTACACTGTTTGAGCCACGCTGGTTTCCCATTATTCCCAACTGGACGTGGTTTGGAGGCTTAGAGTTAGACCTATGGATCCACATTATGCAAATGAAATTCTGCAATTCCAGCAGTAGCAGCCACATTAATTCCCAATGTGGCTGTTAGGGTTTGGCCGGGCTGAGCCCTGCCTCCCTGGCGTCATTGCTTTTTTCCATCCCCAAATAGGTGATGAGTAATTACTTGGGCTTGATTTATTCTTCAGACCACTACTGTTACAAAGTAAACATTTTTGTTGGCTGTGTCCTAATGCAAAGACCATTTCACAACCACCTCTTATTTTAGGTTTTAATCGCTTTGCTTTGCTGTCAAGTGATGGACCCCTCCCCCATGCACTGAGCCCTCCTCCCCTCTCTCCCCCTTCATGGTATGAGTTTTTTCCTGTTCCCACACAGCTAATGTGATGAGCAACAGTTGCAATATCACGGGGCCCTCTCTGAAGCACAAGGAAAAAAAAAAAAAAACCAAAACAAAACCAAACCACCCCAAACACCACCTTGTTTGCTTTTAGAGCTCTCCAGCCTTTTCAGTAGGGACCGTGTTAATCCTTGCACTATAAAGGGAAACTCCTATGTAAATCAAACCAGTGCTCCATGCTCTCCTCCTTTCCCCCTCCAGCTCCCGTATATTAAGTGATTGTTCTCCTCCCTTAGAAAAGACAAATGGCTGGTTGCTTTACTCTTGACTTTCAGCATATTTTATGTTACAGCTCTGGATTCTAGGGTTGAATCTTGTTTCTTTCTGTTGACATATCTGGTTGACACCCCCCTTCAAATCTATTAAAAAATAAATAAAATTATGCATTAGTGCTAAATTGAGCAGAGGACTTTTTTTCCCCTGTTTTCATGTATTATGCCATACATTCCTGTGATATTTTCTTTTTCCCACCAAGAAGCTCAAAATAAACCAAGGCATTTCTAGATTTGAAGATGCAAAAACTAATGCAACTCAACCCAGAGCAGATTGCAATTTCCAACACCCCCCCCCCCAATGTTGTTTCTTTCTTCGTGCTGCATAGCTTTTTCTGGTTTACCCTGCACTCCAAGGCTAGATTTTGATGTCAATGATTAGTATTTCTAATCGGTTGAACAAGGACAATGTCCCTTCTGCTGCGCAGAGGACACAAAGGCCCAGGCACTGATTCTGATCCCTGTCACAGTGTTTTGGCTCCACTAGGCCCTTTTGCCTGTGACTGTAAATCAGGGGAAATTCCACCCATCCCCTGGGTGAACATGGTGAAAGATTAGAGGCGCAACTGTAGGAGAGTTTAGGTTCCCCAAGGTGGCTGAAGGAGAGTATAGTGCAGGATGAAGGCAATATGTACTTCCAGTGTGGACTCTGCCCTTTGCTGTGGATGAGGGCTCTGATGGTCTCCCTTTTGTGCTGATTCAGAAGCTGCAGATTTTCCACTGTTGGGGAAAAGACTTTGTATTTCCACCTGTAAAGCAGATTTCAGGGATTTGGTCTGCCCTGATAAGTCAAACTTTGCTGCTGGCTGCTCATGCCCACTCAGCTCCTGGCAGCATCCAAGAGGCTGAGGCCTCAATCCAGCTTTCTTTGATATTAATGGGAGTTTGCAGTTCTTCTGTGTCCCCAGGATGGATTCGTGAATTGGTTGTACAGGTTCAGGCTTCACTTCTTTTATTTTTCCTGAAACAGTTAGTAAGTTAATTTACATGAGATGTGCACCCTGGCAAATGCCATCTCCTAGCTATTGTTTCAGCTAAGCAGCTGTCATTTGCGTAACATTATGCATCCTTCATTGTACCATGCTAATTTTTGAGGGGCAATTTTTCTACAATGAGCGCTGCGGCTTTCTAACAGAAACCTCTTTATGGCATTGGCCCCGGGGAGCTGCAAGCTCTGCCAAAGCAAACAAAGGCTTATTGCTCCAACTGGGCATGTCTGTGCCTTTAATACAGCGTGAAGTTCACAGAACACTGCATCCAATCTGCACATAGTTAACACCTGGTCCAATGCCTTCTGGCAATTAATCAAGATATCAATCAGTGATGACAAAAATTAATAAATAACCCATGCTTGCATATTGCACATTCTCAGAATTGGAGAATTTGCATTGACACTTACAACCCATTTACATTTTTTGACTGCATTTTCAGTGTGTGATACTGTACAATATAATAATTATTGGAGCTCAGAAATAACTGGTACCTTGAGCACTTCTGAAAGGATACAAAAAGCCACATTAGTCCATCTTGGTAAATGAAAGGGGCTTTGACCTCATTGAATTGCAGGCCCAAACTTTGATGTAAGGCCACAAAACTCTTCCACTGCTAGCAAATGCATCAATGGGCTTAGTCTAACTTTATCTTCTTTCAAAAGCAATGGAGTGATTTGGGGTTGAACGTGATTTATTCTTATCTCACTGATTAATGGGAATGTTTTCCTACACCTTAAGCCAATTTCCACTGTTACACCTTTGTTAACTCTGAGCAAGTACCCAAACTTTTTCCCTTTTGAAGTAACTTGGAAGTTAGCCACAACTTCAAAGGAAGGAAGATCTGTTCCTCTCTTCATTTAGAATCCATAAAAGTCCCCTGGATTGTGTTTGGTTTATCAAAACAGAGGCAGCACTTTGCAAATATAGGTGCGCAGTCATTTGTACTGGCCACGCGAAGGCGTTACCAAAGGAGTGGCTTGTCTTCCCTCAAAACAGAAATCCCTTGCTCACATATTAAAAGCATCCTGTCTTTTCTTAATGCTGGTACTTGTTCACTAGTCATGCAAAAAAAGTATTCCTGGTGAAGAACAAAGCAAGTATTTTTTGTTATCCTAGGGAGTGTCCTTACTACAATGGTCAGAAATGGTAATTATAAATAACTGTCACAAATGGTTGTTTTCCTTTGCAACCCAGGAGAGGCCATAGCTCTATGGACCTGGAGTTTAATGTTTGCTGCTGCTTTTAGGTCAGGGTTGAAGCTCATTAGTGGCACAGGGGTGGGAAGTTCCTTGTGCTTTCACAACATGTTTCTGTCTTACCTGCTCTCTGAATGAGCAGCTCTCTCCTTGAGTAATTAAACCCACTGACAAATGTCATGGCTTCAAAAGAGAGGGTCATGAATGGCCAGGTAGAGCCAGAAGCCAGCAAGGAGAAGTTGTACCCCATACTGACCTGCTGCATTGTCCTGTCTTCTTGAGCAATATTCTGGCAGACTGGCAGTGGCTTTCCAATTTGGGTAAATACAACCTTGGAAGTAGTAATTTTGGTAGTCACAGCCTAAGTGGGGAATTCATAGCCAGGACCTGGGTAAACATAGTAGTTTTGCAATGGTCTGAAATGAAAATGCAATTGTCACCTGAATCTAAAGTCTAGTATCTCCAAAAGGTAACTTTTGAAGTACTTCTGATTAGGTTCCTGAATTATTTGGAATGTAACAGTTCCCATGAACTTCATGATTTAAATACTTTCCAGAACAAGGAGACAAGAACATTTAAACTAGCTTAGTAGAAAGGCATTTAACATAACGAGAGTAATAAAAATACATCACCTGTCACATGTGATCTTTATATGACCTTAGCCACAGAACAATAAATATTACATAACCACACTAAAAGCAGTTTTTAACATCATGTATTTATATTTAATAAGTCGTGATTTTTCTTGCCTTCAAGATGCAATTTTGATGAGACACTTTAAGTGTGATTTAAAGGCAAAAACTTTATGCCTGGTTATGTAATGCTTCTAGTGGTGCATCATTTAAAAATTGTTTGAATGAAAACATATTCACTCTGTTTTATGTGTTCCTTACTAGTTTAATAGAGCATTAACTATGCCATTCCCTTTTTATACAGTTTTCTGGTTCCTACTTTTTTTTTTTTGTTTCACTGTTGGGCAACTCTTCACCTAGATGCATAAAATCACTGAATATTGCCTAGAACAAGTGATCAGTTGCTATTCTCAATTATCACTTTAATAGTTAGATTTGCACTTGTGCTCTACAGATGAAAAAGTATTGCAAGCTAGTTAGACTCTAGTTGTCCTTATTCAATTAACCAGGTGAGATTCAGATTGCAAGGTGAAAAAGGCAATAAAGGAAATCAAAAGATCCATCTTTAAACTGGCTTTTAATTACATTAAAACCCACATATTGTAATTGCTATTAATTTTTTTTTAATTGGAGGAAGGCTCTGATTTTCTTTCTCTTTTTTTTAATGTGCTATTTTTTGGGGGGGTAATGACTATTATGAATAGAAAAGCTGGCAATAATTTATGTACAAATATTCAAAACCTGAGCAAATATTCAATTTTTTCTTTTGACTCATGCATGTTTCCTTAAAATTTTCTCCGGTTTTATCTGGGCAGTTTTTTAGATGCATGGTGTTTTTCCTTAGATAATGGCCATAAATCTGTAATATATAATGAATTTATTAATTCAGACTGAGAAAAGGCCAACTTTGCCCCTTCTTTCCCCAACAAGTTATAACTGTTCTGCACAATCAGCCTTTAGGCACTAGTCAGCTGAAATGGAAAAAAATATTTAATAATAAGAGCTCAACAGCCTGCAGATCTCTGATGTTTGAGATGACTTCAACTCTTATGATGAGCTACACTTAACCTAAGAAATATGATTTTAATTCCACTTCAAAAGTACACTGAAATCTTTGATATATGGTCTGTGGTCTATTAGGCTTGATCGCAGCCTGACCTTTTAAAGGAAGAAAAGCTTTGTTTCTTTCTTTTTTTAAACCACAATCAAACAAAACACAGATATCTTTGTGGAATTGGGTAGTTGCAGCTTCAAGAAAGAAAAATGTTTAAATATCTGTTTTACTTAAGTGCTTCAATTGTCTCATTGACTTGACAGACTAGATATTTCTTTCGTGCCTATTGGAAAACATTGACCTCAAACTCACTCCTTGCATTAGAGTTCCCTGATTGACTTTGGGTATCAGTTACTTGAACAAAGCTATCTGAACTACGCTTGCTAGAGGGGGTCAAATATAATAAATCTGGTTGGGGCTGAATGAAACTGTTAGCCACTTAGTGCACTTGAGTGCCAATAAAGGAGCAGGAGCTATGCCAGAGGGTGTAACCATTCTGGAAAGATGAATGGGGAGAAAACCTGTTCAGTATATAGGCTAGGTGAGCAATAAGGTGTTGGGTGTGCTTTCAGTAAGGGATGTTTTGTGATATACTGAAAGTCTCTTCATTTGTTTTTAGAAGAATAGGGCTCTGAAAGGCTGGAAGAGTTATCTATTGCATCTCTGAAATCAGTTTCCCACTTTAGAGTAACCACTTCTCTATTTATCAAACACAAAAAGAAAAAATAAGTTAGTCCTTTCCTCATACCTTGTACTGGTGGACTGTTGCACCTCATGGAGAGAGAGACCTTGCTTCAACTCCTAGCTTACATTAATTCATGAAAAGCTCCCACCCAGCTGTCATGTGCCAGCTTTTTCATTTGACTCAATAACACTTCTTCCTCTGATGCCTCTCCCTGTGATCCATCTATGAAGATCAATTGTAACCTTTTTTATCCATTGCTTTGATAGGATTGCCACACCATATTGTTTCAGTGTCCTGCACAGACCTCTATAGTTGCTCGTTAAAGCATTTCCAGTAGTCTGAGGTTGAGACACAATAAAATGGTTATGAAGGCCTGCTTTGCTGCTGATCTCCTTGATTCCAAGTAGAATAGAATAGAATTAACCAGGTTGGAAGAGACCTCTGGGATTGAGTCCAACCTATCATCCAACACTATCTAATCAACAAAACCATGGCACCAAGCACCCCATCAAGTCTCTTCCTAAACGCTTCCAGTGATGGTGGCTCTACCACCTCCCTGGGCAGCCCATTCCAATGGCCAATAACTCTTTCTATGAAGAACTTCTTCCTCACATCCAGCCTAAACCTCGTCTGGTGCAGCTTGAGACCGTGTCCTCTTGCGCTGCTTGCCTGCGAGAAGAGACCAACCCCCACCTGTCTACAACTTCCCTTCAGGTAGTTGTAGAGAGCAATAATGTCTCCCTGAGCATCCTCTTCTCCAGGCTAAGCAACCCCAGCTCCATCAGCCTCTCCTCATAGGGCTTGTGCTCCAAACCCCTCACCAGCTTTGTTGCCCTTCTCTGGACACGTTCCAGCAAGTAGCTGTAAGGTGAAGGAACTCGTCTGGTTGGAAGAGCTATTGAGCGGTACGAAGGTTATCACAGACATTGTAATTACAAAGGAATGGGAGATTCAATCATCAAGTTACAGTTGGGTAAGGGATGACCTCAAAACTGCTTGATGATTCTCAGTTGGGTAAAATTTAATTGGTAAGAGCTGAGATTGGTTGTGGTATATGCTGGTACTGGTGTAGGAAGGAGTTTCGGAGAGTTGACTTCTGAACACCTCAACAGAAAGCCTCTCTGATGTTTTTCTCTGGATGCTTTCCAGTGCTGTGTGGTACAGGGAGGTCAAAGTTAATCTCAGGTTCTCTGAAGTGTAGCTAAATAGGCATATTACAGCAGAGAGGGTTACCCCTGGTTAGGTGTTTGTAAGCATCTCAAAGAAAGGAAGAGAATACAGGAAAGATGGGTGATACATCAGTCAAATACTTCACAGCATACAGAAAAACATTTCATAACAATAATTAATCTAGAGAAAATGATGGGAAATGAGGAACTCGCAAATGGGAGACATCTGTTAAAGATGCTGGTAAAGCAAAGAATTAGAACAAAGGGTGGGATACAAGCTGTAATTGAATCAAGGGGAAAAGGGATGTGGCAGTACGTTATGTAAAGTCAATGGCAAGTCAGGTTGTGTATGGAGAAAATATAACCTGGACCTTTGCATATATACTTGCTTTCTTATTTACCCAGCGCCTACTAGGTAAAGGAAGGCTATACTGGTCCAACATAATTGATAGGCTATTTTATCTGCGGCCATGCAGAGTACTTAAAGCTGCAAAAGGAAGAAGTTTCTTGCCATTTTGTATGTGTATCTTAAAGAGAGAATATTTTAATGTACCTAAGTGGTTGTTCACTCAGTCTTATGGGAAATGCAGAAGTTCAGTCCCAGCCAAACCCAATGCAAATGTATAAAGGAGAAATAGGGAGAGTGACATACTGATGCAAAAATGGAGGAAAACTTGTTAGTTAAATGGAGTAGTTAAGGTACCTTATAAGTAAAGGGAATAAAATCCATTCAGATATTGTGAAAAGTACTTCAGAACATGTTTCAAAAAACTCATATATTATTTTCCGGACTCCAAGATCAGTTAGGATAGAGAAAGCAAAGTATTGGATTTGAGTTCTCATTTTATCATGGTTGAGCAGTAGAAGAAAGGTGCCTCAGGTCTGACCTAGCTCCTGTGTTACTTAATGTGCTAGTGGTCTGCAATGTGTGGTGGGAAAGAGGGAGGTAGCAGCATTTCTTAGCTGACGCAAATGTGGTGAGTACTTACTTTAAATCATGTGGTGAGGTGGGGAAGGTGGGCAGCAATGTTTACATATGGATTTCTCTGCAATTTGTATGCCTTGCACTTATATCTCATGAAGGAGTTTCTGCAGAACAAAACAGATTTCTCTTACCATGGTGAAGCACAGTGCTTACATCAACTTGTTTGGAGCTGGATAGGTTATATTAATTTCCCAGAATCCTGTTAATTTTCTTAAGATAGAAAGTACTGCTTAAAATATTTCTGTATTCTACTGGAGCAGGAGGTCCCTATTAAGTTAAGACTGTATATGAAATTCAAGATGTACAGGGACTTATTCTTCTGCCAGTAAAGCTGAGGCAAAATTTCCTTCAATCATAAAAAGCAACAGGTTCAAGACCTTTTATTAGTCACCTTTTAACTCAGTTGATGTGGTTAGAAATTGCATGAATGCTTTTTCTTCTTCTTTCAAACAAGTAACAAAAGCTGAATTAGGCTGCAGTGATGAAATCTGAATCATTTCCTCCTCAGACTAAACTTGCTAAACTGGTACAATCTGGAGAATGATGTAAGAAGGAAAAAGGCTGTTGTTTGTCTCCTGATACTGCTCTTGTATTGCTACGTAATACAAATATAGTCATCACCTTTTATATCCTTTCACCATTGCTGATATTGGAACCTGCCCAAATAAGTAGCATTCCAAAACTGGCTATAGCCCTCTTCATAGTTTTGCCTACTTAATTATAGGTTAATATGGGCTCCTTTTTTCTTTTTGGTTCTCCTCTGCTCCACCCACCCCCCCCTTGGTTGGTTTTTTGATAAAGCAGTAGTTTAAAAGATTGCTTCAACAAGCCGTATAACAATACCTTCGTTAATCACTGTCATAGAAATATCTTTAATCTCCCTTTCCGATTGACTTGGAGCTGCATAGGATCTTGGCTAGACTTCCTTTAGTCACGTATCACTACACTTTTGATGCTAAAATAAGAAACTGAGGAACCTGAATTATTCATGGGAGACTCCATTTAGGACTCACAGCTAAAACACACAGGAGTGTAAAAGTTCAGAGGTGGCTTTTTTGTGTTTTGTTTGGTGGTGGTTTTTTTGTTGGTTTTTACTGTTGCTGTTGTTGTTTGGTGGTGTTGTAGTCGTTTTTATTATTATTATTATTTTTAATAAGACAAAACAAATTGAACCAGCTGAGTAACCTGTGGTGAGCTGTAAATTGTAGATGTCTTTGACAAAGGTGATAAAGATGAGCCGATGTTGTATAAACTGAACACTCAAGTTCTTTAATTGCCTGGCACACATGCTTTCCCAGAAATGTAATCAACTTAAGGAATGCATTCTCTATTTCTCTTCGGCAATTCTACCATGGCTGCCAAATTTATTTATTAGAAAATGTGGAGAGCTTGAGGCAATATAATTTCTATTATTTTTTAAATATGAATCCCAAATGAAACTCTTCTGCTAAGTCTTACACAATGACAATTTATCTTTGCTGTATTCGTTTGTTATGTAATGCCAGCCTCGTACAGGCTTCATGTTGCAGAAGCAATGAGTTGCTGCAAAAGACGAAAGGTAGTCTCCTGCATTTAGAGCCCAGCAGCAGGGGTCAGGAGATGCTAGTTCTGTTTCCTATCCTGCCTCTGATTTGATATATCACCATGGGAAAGTTTTTGAAAAAGACACTGGCCTTGATCCTGGAATAGGTGCTTTATGGGTAATCCTCTGAACAAACACTGCTTCTGTGCCTTTCTGACTCTAACAGAGGCTCCTATTCAAATAGAGCTCATTGGATGAGCAGGGTGATGGTGAAGATACCCTCTTTGCACAGATGGAGGAAAAACCAAAATACTTCCTTATGTTGCAGGGGAATTCAATTTAAAGTGTTCTGAGCTCTAAAATGGGAGAGGTTTATAAAGTGACAATAATAGATTTTAACTGAAGAGCAATCTCTGGTGTTGAAAATGTGAATAGACCTTCTCAAGGTGTATAAAATTTTCTGTAGAGGGGGTTTGTCATGCTAAATATTCACAGGGAACGATTTCTCAAATACAGTGTGTTGTAGGTAACTGGAATATTGTATAGAGCCAGGGTGATTCCAAACAAAAATGGGTGAGCAATGACAACAGAGAAAATAATGGGACTAGAGAAACTGTTTTGAGAAATGGTAAAGTGTCAGCCTTGGCTACAATGGAGAAACAGCATCTTGCTACTTAATGAAAAAGCAGAATGGATTTTTTTAAATGGTTGTGTTTTAGTGATTCCAGTACTCAGTTTGATATCATAATGCCACTTTTTTTTCCTTTCTTATTGAATTTTTCATGTCTGGCAAAAAGATGGGGAGTTTTAAGTGAAGAACAAGTAAATTTTGGCTCCATTAAGCTGCTATAGGTTATAGTCAAGTCATTTGAATAGATGCAGAACTGAAATGTAGGAGCTTAATGTAAGAGACCTGCTTTGTGGGAGTATTGTAGAATCATAGAATACACTGGGTTAGAAGGAACTTCCAGAGGTCATCTAGTCCAATTTCCCTGTAGTAAGCAGGGACATGCCCACCTAGATCAGGTTTCTCAGAGCTCCATCAAGCCTGACTTTGACTGTCTCCAGGAATGGGGCCTCTGTCACCTCCCTGGACATCCCGTTCCAGTGTTTCACCACTCTCCTAGTAAAGAACTTCTTCCTAATGTCCACTCTACATCTACCTTTCTCTAATTTAAAACTATTGCTTTACCTTTTGAAAGCCTGATTCATTCCAGGGATGGCTTCATGCAATAGTGGTTTTGCATATACCGGAATCATTCAGCTAAATCCATGTAATTGTTTCATGCAACAGGAAATAATTGTGCTCATTCAGTCATGACTATCAGATCTGCAAAGCCCTTCTCAGTTAAGAGTGATAGCTAATCTGAATTTCTGCATGACACAAGACTTTTGTTGTCACTGTAACAATCATCCTCATCATTACTCTAGCTACTGGAGTTGTGGTTATACTGGAGCACATCTTTCAGAGAAATGTCAGCCATTGCAGCTGAGAGTTGTTGCAGTGGTTTAAATGTGACACTGCTTTCCTAGACTGAAGTAAGGTGACACATAGAGGGCTGTGCTGCCCTCCCATTTGTGAGATGTGGAAGGTTTTCAAAATGCATTTTATGCTAATGAAAAGTTGGAAACATTGATTTTTCAGGAATTTATGGAAGGCATTGGAGAAGGAATGAAACAAGGGTGGAGATCACATCTTCCCTTCTTGTCTCCAGTGTCTGTGAAAAGTAAATAGCCCGGTGACTAGGGCACAGACCCAGGATTTAAGATATTTTGGTGCAATTCTCTGCTGAGTAAGAATTAGTGCAGGAACTCAGTCTTTTCCCTGACACCCTCAGCTTCAGGCTACTGGCTACTGAGGGCACTCTTGTATAGAACTGAACCATTCACTGTGTATTTCAGAAAAAAAATCAATTGCTGAGTGACTTAATGGTATATTAGCAGTGACAAAATTGTTATATACTGTGCTCTAGAATATCTTACTAATGGGTTCAGAGGGTTTTACATAATCTTCTCTGGTTCTTTTTCTAGTTGGGGTGGAGGGGGCGAGGAAAAGAAAAAAAGTAAAGAGTATTGTTATCATTACTACTGCATTTCCCATGGCCCCAAAACCCAGCTAATGACCAGTCTTGACAAGTTCATTTCTGTGGAAGACATTCTCTTACTTCCAATTCACTACCACCCACAGATGACACTTTACAAAATGTCACTGTTACATAATTGATAATCACTCAACAACTGAGAAAATGGAACTTGGAAAGAGGCAACATTTCTGTGTCCAGAGAGGAAATTCTGTTTCAGCTATTCTATCCCAGTGTGGATAAGGTGAGTGAGTGGTGTTCTGCAGGTTAGGAAAAAGATCACTTTCTAAACTGACCATCTGAAAAAAAAAAAAAAAAACCAAAAAAAAAAACCACCAACACACCACCAAACAAACAACCCAACTTATTTAATAAAATTATGATCATCTTAAAGGTATCTTGCTTTCTGGAGAACAAAGACCTTAAGAAAATCCAAAGTGAGCATTCCCTCACAGGGGATACAATATGTTGAAGGGAAATCTTGACAAATCTTAATGGTATATTAAAATTGGGACACTGGAGACAGGAAGTGTGAAAGATGTGGTTTTTTCCTCAGATGATATATGTGGATAGTCTCACTGTAACTGGACAGTCATTGTGATTATACAATCAATCCTATTGGATTCCTAGGTGAAGGGTGCAGTTTTTAATAACCGTGTCTCTTAAGGCTCAATCTTTTATCTGTTGCACAGCATAACACATCTGGTGTTTGGTGGTGGGTGTGTTGTGGTTTCCCCCCCCCCCCATCTCTGGGTAAGACTTAAAAGCACATTAGAAAGGAAGATGTAATTTATTTTGTCTGTGATATATATGCACCTGATACCAATTAAATTAGTGGCTCACCTGCTGCCATTCTCAGAATGCCTGATGGTAACCTGAGAAGGCTCCAGTAGGCATATGAAAAAGCAGGTGTGTATGAAATATTTCTAGTTACTCTCACTGATGTAAGACGAACTGCATCATAAGTAGTAGGGCCCCGGTTAGTACCCCAGGAGCACAAGTGACAAGTACTGCTGTAATTAAGCAGGGTAGTTGCATAGCATTTTTACACTGGTATTTTTAAACTGGCATTCACAGGCACCTCCAATTCCTCTTGTTTATTATTGAGGCTCCTCACTGCAGTGTATGGATTCCTTCCACTTCCCCCTGTGCTTGCATTCGTCATACATGTGACACCTTGGAAGTGGTGTATGCATCCGTGATTTGTGCTGTGATTAACACATTATCAGCTTCCCCCTTTCTCGTTATCTAAAAATAGTCCTGGCTATCCTTGCTAGTCTGTCGCTCAGGTGATGGAGATGGAGGCTGCAGGAACCTTCTGTAGCATTTGGCAATCAGGCCCATCTCACTCTTGCATTTCCAAAACCTTTCCTTCTCTCCTGGCATGGGGAATGGTTCAGTGGTGGAGGTTTGGTTTTGTTTTTTTTTCTTGTGTGTGTTGATGAAACAGTTGGAAGAATCTCCAAGTTACAGCCTGCATTTTCTTTCCTTTTCTGTTGCTTTCATGGACACCAGCAGTGTCTCTGTGTCCTTTTTGCTGCCAGTATTGAGGCTCACACAATGCATGGGAGGGTCAGTCCTTTCTTCCCGTATTGGTGGCTGCTGTAGTTGCACCACTCAAACTTTACAAACAAAGCAGGTTTAAAAAAAAATACCTAAAAGAGTAAAAGCACTAAAAAGAATGCTTTGCCATCTCGTGTGACTCAAAAATCCCCCAAATATTCTTTTGAAACTTTTGTGGGATACTAGCTATAAGGCGGAAGCAGGCAGTGAGAAGTGCAGGCGATGAGAAGTGGATGATAGGTTGGATGCGATGATCTTGAAGGTCTCTTCCAACCTGGTTTATTCTATTCTAAGTGATGTATTTTGTTGGAATGCCCAGGGAGGTGGTGGAGTCACTGTCCCTGGAGGTGTTCAAGAGGGGATTGGACATGGCACTTAATGCCATGGTTTAGTAGTCATGAGGTCTTGGGTGACAGGTTGGACTTGATGATCTTTGAGGTCTTTTCCAACCTTATTGATTCTATGACTCTTCCCAAGTTAAACTTGTATTTTAATATATGTTCTACAAACAGAACTTCAGGTTGGTAGAAATATGAGAAAATCAAAATATTAGAGATTAAATTAGCCTCAGAATTAAAATCTGCATCTTTCCTTACTCCTCCCTCCCCCACCCCGAGCCCCCCAGGCACTTGGCTTTCGAAGCTCCAAAATATTGAACTATTTGCAAAACAGAGCGCTATAGAGAAACGAATGCCTACACTACAGAAATACAAATTCCTGCCACTTCTCTCTTCCATGCTTTTTGCTGTCTCCAGAGTAAAAGCTTCTATTTCAGAGCTGTGTCAAGAACCATGAAGCGTTACAGTCTGACCAAGCATCGACCTAGCACTAAGCAAACTTCTAAACCCTGGAGACATGGCAGTGGAAAGATTAAATAAACTTCTTTTAAAAATGCTGTGTCTAAACAACCATGACAGTGGCAGAACTATACTGTCCCTTAGGTTTTCTTCTACTTCTAATGTATTTTAACCTTGCAGATTTTTTTTTTAGCTGTTTATGTGGCCTATTTTAGTAATTTTGTGCCCTTCGTAAGGAATGATTTGTAGCCCTCATCTTGTTAGCACCTCTAAATCCCCCAAAGATCTATATATTTCATTCTTTGACTTTGTATTCATGGTCTCATCTACTGCATTTCAGAATCTCCTGCACCTCTTTTAGCACACACTCAAAATCCATTCAGACTCTTTTCTGAAGCTTGTAGGAGTAGCAACTGAGCATGAATAAATCAATCAACTAACAGATCATTTGATCACACACATGGATATGATGCTAGGTGTCTATTTTTAAATGTACATAGAAAACCTTAATGGGTGTAAGCACAGTAACTGCAGTTATTCTATTTACTCTAGAAGTTGCTCAATTAGAAATGTTTGGATGCTTCAAAGGGAGCAAGATACTGGAAGTGTCCTGGCTAAAGCATCTGAACCATTTCCTCAAGTGATATGCTCAAAAAGAGATGGACTAAATATATTTGGGATTTTTTTTTTTTTTTTTTTAAAGACATGCACCGTTACTTTCCTTCTCCTCCTCCTTCTACTATTTTCCCTATCCTTCTCAAATTCTTTTCCCACTGTTTATGGCTCAAAGGTGGTTGTGAATCTGTAGCAGATGACAGCCTAAGATTTTAAAGTTCAGAGATTGGAAGGCTATAAATTGTCACTGTCTTGTTGTGTTTTGTCTTGTACGTGAAGACCATGGGACTGCATCTAGTTCAATAAGGAGACTAACTAGAATACCTGTTTTGGAAAAATGCTGAAACTTGGTCTTGGTATTGAGAGTGAGAAGCTGCAGTGCTAGTTAGCTGGTGTTTTTACACTGACATTTTGACATGATCGCTGTGCTATTTGGTCTTGCACAAGGAGGGAGCAAGTTTGATGCTGCTACTAACTGCATGGGCTGACCCAAGGGAAGGTCCTTTGCCCCTGGCAAGAGCTAGTGTGGGGAGACAATATGCTGACAAGAGAATGCGAATTTTCCTGTGTGCTCAAAATCTTCCCAACCTCTTGACATTTGTTACAAATGTATGTTTGAAAGCTGTTTCAGATGTTTCAGTCCCTTTGCTCCTCTTTGTCTTTAGGTTCAGTCCTCATTTCCCTTTGTCAACGCAGCATCCACAATACTTCCAGACACCCAGTGGGAAACGCGGCTATTATGTTTTGTGGAATTTTCTCTTTTCTTTCTCTAGAAGGAAAACAATGCACTTCCTAAAACATATGTTTAATCCCTTTTTTGGGTACTGTGTTGTATTTACTGTTTAAAGGAAGATGAAATGAAAATGTCTTGTGCTTAACAAAAAGTGATGTGATTTGAAACAGTTTTCCTGAGTTTGTGAAGAACCAGGTTGAGGAGTACATGGCAGGGAATGTAAATCTCAGATTTTGGGAAGGATTTGTAGGAAACATTACATGCAGACAGAACTTTGGAACAGGGCTTTTCTTCTTTGCACTTCCTTTAGGGTCTGGTTAGAACAAATATGTGAAACCCTCAAAACTTTCAAATAGGGTTAAATGTATGTGATCTTATGCCCTAAGGATGAGTGGAATTAGTTGCATGAATAGAACTTTAAACTTTTTTGTTTTCTCTTCTTTTACACTCTTTACAATTTAATTGGCAGCCATGTGTGGATGTATGTCACCAGACTACAGGGATGTTTAAAGTCAAGGTGTGTAGGGTCAACCCCACATTACAGAGATGGCTCTCACCAAACAGTCTGTTTGAATGTGATTAAATGATCTGGATGTTTTTTACACCTTATGTCCCTACTAGCTAGACAGGTTTATCATGTGGCAGTTCACTAATGCCCTCAGGAAATCACTTGTTACTACTAAAATGCATTTTGCATCCAACTTTTAGTCTGCTGAGTGTTCAATTTTGTTATGGAAATGAAAGCTTATTAAAGCTAATGAGTGGCCCCCTACATTATTTGCCATGGAAAGCCACCTCGATGACTTCATGTGGCAAAAGCTCACTCTTGAGGACGGGGGAGCGCTGCTCTTGGCATCCCTGAGCAACAAAAGGTACTGCGGGCCACAGGGCAGCACACAGCACACAGTGGGGAATGGAAAAATGGCTAATCCCAGCCAGATCCCATTGCAGAACATCTTACTATCTGGCTAATCAGGATAAGTGCTGAAAAGCTTTGAGTGTGATGTCAGATTTATTTCACGATGAACAGGGAAGATCTCTTGATCCTCAAACACTTCAAGTAAAAGTTAAAAAGGGGGGGGGGGGGGGGGGGGGGGGTGGGGAAAGTGTGAGGTGCGGGGGAGGAGGCGGAAAAAAAGATATTGCGCTTTTTTTCTTTTTTTTTCCCAAGTGTGATGAACTGTTTTCTCCTCTAAGTGTTTTAAATAGCGGCAGTGTGAAAATTACATTTGCTTTGAATAATTGCTAGCGTTTTTCCCATTGCAGTCCTTCTATCTGGAAGCTTTGTATCTAATATTGCTCCTGCATTAAACTCGGAGGAGCAGTGTGAATGGAGCGGCAGGTCCATTTTTAAAACCAAAAATATTTTATAATATTTTATTTGCTCAACAGTTCTATGCTGTGGCAACACAGGCTTACGCAGCACTTTCTAAGTGTAGGCCCTGGTCCAAGGAAGGCTTATGGTACGTATGTTTAACTTTACGCCGACTCCAAAGGGAATATCGTGTGTGATATGGACTGTAGGTAAGGCCCATTTCCTGCCCTGAGCAGCTTGCGAGTGAAGTGAGACAAGACCCAGGATAACCGTGCACGAGTAGGAGTCTTGAACAGGGTAAAGATCTGGGGGAGAAGGGGACGCAGACACAAGCTTTTCTTGAACAGAATTTTCAAGATCAGTTAAAAATATGGATTTTTCTTGTTACCGATCAGGGGCAGCAAGAAGGGGAGCCCAAGGGTGCTGGGGTGACCTTGCAATATGAGGGCAAGACAATGGCTGAAGGACTAGAGGGTCTCCAAGGATGCAGTATAGTAAAGGCCCTGGTGCGGTGTCTTGATTTTATCTGTTGACTAAATAAAACTGGTTGACACTTCAGGGCATTCATTTTTATTCAGTCTAATGAATACTGTCAAATCCTGAGAACAGCTTGTGGAATTCATACATAATTGTTTCACTGATGAAGAAACCGAGGCAGGGAGACTAATGATTTTCCCAAGGCCACAGAAGGAACATCATAATTAAAAAAAGAAAGAAAAAAAAAAAAAAGTCTTTCCCAGGCTTGTGCTGCACAACTAATTCATCTCTGAACAGAGAGTAGTATTTTCAGAGGTGCTATAATCTCATTTTTGACTCATTTAGGCACCCTTAGGAGTTTGAGTGTCACTGGAATGCAATGCTATGCAGGCTTCCCAAAGTCTAGATGAAGTCTGAGAGCGCTTTATTGTCTTAAGACACGTTCTGAAAAGAATATCTGATAGGAAATTATGGACATTTTTTTCTTATATATATGTAGCTGGGCTGGATTGTGCTCTTCTGAAGTCAGACGGATCTGGTCTGGTACAACTGATTACAAAAAACTTCAAACAATTTCCAACTTGGCAATCGGTTCTAGCATGTGTCCTGCTTTACTGCTTTGTTTTAGAAACAGTGTTACCCAGGCTTATCAGACACTATCACTTCCTTTTTTTCTCTCCTACCCATCAGTTTGGAAACCAGGTTCTAGTTGGCAGCTTCTTCCTCTTGTGTGGGCAACACTAGGGGAAAAAAAAAGTGATTGTTAACTGTGGATGCTCTGTTTAGGGAAACGGAATCCTTTCCCAAGGATATATATCATTTTCCAACTTAGTCATGTGCACACCCAAGCCTGTTCATAAATTACATTTCTGTTCCGTGATGCATACTCCCGTTTCATTCAGGTGGAATCCTAGTAATGCCAAATAAACATCCACCTCTAGCTATTCTGGGGAATAATGCTCTGACTCACCTGCTGTTCAGCAATACATCCAATATGTAAACAAACTCAGAGCCACTGTTGGATAAGTACTCATAGGAGCTGCAAACTGTAGGCAGGATAAATTGTTTAGAGAAAACTTCTACCTATTTAAGTAGAAAGACTGTCAAAATGATTCACGCTTGGGATGACTATGCACTGCTCCAAATTACTGCATGTAGCTTCAGGGTTTATTCCTCACTAGGACAAAGTGCAATGTTGCAGGAGGTGGAGGAGCTGCAGCAGAAGGGGATCAGCATAGAGAAAACCTTTCGGCATGAGCGCCACAGTTTGTTTTGGCCAAAGGTCAGGGAAAGTGCAGTCTTGTCCCTGGCTCTGTATTCATTCTTGCTTTGCCAAATCAGAAATACCAGTTTATTGCAACTTCACTCATAAATGTGCTGATTTAAAGTGTGGATTTGGTATGTTAAAATCGGAAAAGACATATAGTGTGCCTTGCTGCCTGTGTCCAGAGCAGGAGCCATGTGCTCTGCAGGTGTGATTCTGGACCCCTGTGAGTTTCTTGCATTCAGACCTATGGGACCCCTACCTGAGCAAAACCCTTTGAAATTGGGCCCTAAGTGTCTGAGCGAAACCTAATGTTGTGAAAGGTCCCTGTGTAGCACCCTTTGGAAAGGGGCTTAGTGCGCTCATTTGCATCTCTATACCCAGAATGCTTTTCCAGCTCATTGCTGTTTCATAGCTGTGCTGGTGTCGGTGTTACAGAGCAGCTGAAAATGGCTTGATGTACTTCTGCATGCTGCTACTTTTCCTCTGGAGCAAAAGAAAGGATGTCTGTCTGGAAGGGGAGGATGAGACAAAATGTCCCTATCTTTGCCTACAGCATGGGTAGTCTCCTGGCTACCCAAACAACCGGCAAGAGCTGCTAAGAGGACAGATGCTGGTACTTAAAAGCTTAAGCTGCCTGCAAAATATCACCATGCTCCCAGGCAAAGACGCAGCTGTGTGAAATTGTGAACCTTTAACGTGATCCCACCTCCCTGCCACAGGCAGTTCGTGGCAGCTTGAAGTGCTGAGGGTCTGGAGATGTAAAATCCAGACTCCTATATGAGTTTTAGGAAAGAAAATCTGGTAGATTATGCACTGAAACATCAAACTTGGCAATTGAGAGTGAATCTGTTAATGTTAAAAGCACTGGGGTCAGGTGTGAGTGCGGCAAAGCATCCTACTGTGCTGCAGAATCAGAGCCCAAATGGAAAAGAGCCTGACCAAGTGGTCATCAATTCCCTTCCCTGACAGGCAAAGGCTGAGCCCTGTAATGAATATACTTGTTAATGGCATATCCTTGAAGATTCCACATGTAATGATTTGCAAGCTGGAGCCTGAGATAACTCAGAGGAAGTACTACATAAATGTCAAAGTTACCCTTAATGCACTGGTGGTAGTACTTTTTCAAGGAATTGTCACTGAAGTAAAATTAACATGCAAAAGATATGGCAAATCTACTAGCAAATTATGTAAATATTTTGCAAGGGGCAAACTTTCAGTGCCAGGCGTGAAAATTGGGTCACAATTCCCATTAACAATTACACAGCCTGTGTGCCTAATTTTCCAGGCACCATGCTGAAAATTCACCCCACGTTATGGAAGCAATTAATGGCTTAAAATTCTTTTTAGGCCAGTAAATGTGTAGAAGTGTTGATAGCCTTTTCTGTGTGGCATTTAATGAGCTATAATCTGATAACTAGATTAGATTGTTCTCTCATGATATCGACAAAAATTGCTTTATATCGTTATTATTGCTGTTTAAATACTACAGCACTGCCAGATGCACAGATCAGAGCCCTGTTGCGCTAGGTGCTGTACAAATATCTGTGAACATGTGGTCTCTTCACTGAAGACAGATATAATAACTACTTTGCTATTCTGGTCTGCTTAGGCACCAGGGAAATGCTGAAGGTTCCCACACAGTATGAATCTATTAAAAAGATAATCTGAAGCTATTTTGGTTTCTCATATAGAGGACTTTCCCCCCCCTTCCCCTTTTCCATGCTTACACATGACTTTCATTAGCATTAAATGTGTGTGGAGGGAGAGTTGCTCTTAACGTTTGTAGCTCTGTACCTATCCCTTTCATATCAGTTAAATCCCAGTGAATATAACTGTTTAGTAATTGTCTGGTATTTAATTAAAATACAATAACCCCTTTCCAGAGACGCCAGTTGTGAATCTGGTGGCCCAGTCATAAAGATGCTAATTTAATGAATATTCATAAATCATGAATATTCATAGAGTGTCAGGGATGTTCTTTTGTACCCTGCTGCTATGCCAGGTCTCGCTGGCACAGCAGACGGCACATGTTGAAGGAGCTTTGCTTCTAGGGGAGAAGAGAAATATTCATGATGGAGCGGGACGTGTGTCTGGGTGTAACTCTGAGCAAAGGTGCTGGAGAAGAGGTGATAGCTGTTGAGGAGTACGTGGGCATCTGATCAAATGAGTGGGATGCATAGTCTCATTGTAGCCAACGGCTGGCAGCTTGTGTTTCTTATTGGGGCAATTGGTACTTTTATAACTGATGTACAGTTCTGGCAAAGATGCTATGGTCAACCTTTGCAGTCACAGTGATGGCGAATAATCCATTATAATCACACGAGCAGAGCCTTTCTGCTGAGATTCCCGGTTACTCTAGCCCTGGCCAGGTTGTGCATGGGAACAGGCACTGTAGGAAGCTGCCTTAAAGCACCTGCAACCTGCTGCATGTGGTAGGTCTGACCTGCCCCCAGCTGCAGGGTTGAGCAGGGCTTATGCAGGAAAGCCTCTGTTACCTAGGATGCTCCAGACTGCTCCCTGTACTGTTACACGTTTCCAAGGATTGGGCAGCCTCTTTGGTTGGCAGCAGTGACCCTGCTGCAGTGCTCAATATTGCCGTTGTAGCCAAATATCTCTTTGATTAATTTTGGAGCATGTAGTGGGATTTAGTGAATTATTTCTTTATTACTTCTTTATTACTTCTTTATTACTTCTTTATTACTTCTTTATTACTTCTTTATTACTTCTTTATTACTTCTTTATTACTTCTTTATTACTTCTTTATTACTTCTTTATTACTACTTTATTACTTCTTTATTACTTCTTTATTACTTTTTATTACTACTTTATTACTACTTTATTACTACTTTATTACTACTTTATTACTACTTTATTACTACTTTATTACTACTTTATTACTACTTTATTACTACTTTATTACTACTTTATTACTACTTTATTACTACTTTATTACTACTTTATTACTACTTTATTACTACTTTATTACTACTTTATTACTACTTTATTACTACTTTATTACTACTCAGGATCTCAGGTAGTGATAGGACTAGGGGGAATGGAATGAAGCTGGAAATGGGGAGATTCAGGCTAGATGTGAGGAAGAAGTTCTTTACCATGAGAGTGGTGAAGCCCTGGAATGGGTTATCCAGGGAGGTGGTTGAGGCCCAGTCCCTGGAGGTGTTTAAGACCAGGCTGGACGAGGCTCTGGCCAGCGTGATCTAGTGTAGGGTGTCCCTGCCCATGGCAGGGGTTGGAACTAGATGATCCTTGTGGTCCCTTCCAACCCTGACTGATTCTATGATTCTACTTACACCCAGAGTCACAGAAAATGGTGTTTTATCATGTCACTTGTGTGTTTAACTTATCCTTAGGAATCCCTAATATGCCTTCTAAGGAGCAGGTAAGGGAGTCAGCCTAGCATTCATTACTCCTACAGGTTTCAACTGGCTCCATCCTTCCAAGCTGGTGGTTGAAATGTGCCTGAATGCAGCTGCTGTGCACCATTATGGTGCCGTGGCTTCGCACCACGAGACACGTACCTATGGGTGCGGAGCAAGCCCGCTTCTCGCCCTGCCACTTGCTGCTGTGATGCAAATTTGTTCTTGTGAAAAAATGTCAGCGCATAGAGCTGATCTGTTCACTTTGGCAAAGTGTAGAGCAGGAGCGAGCGCCCATCCCTGTGCCCGGACTGAGATGTCAGAAAGTTTGCAAAGCCCAAGCAATGCTGGTGTTCCGAGGTGCTGCTCCCTCCCATCCTCCCCCGGGACCACAGTGGTGCTCAGGCTCCGGCTGTGTGAGAGATCGCTGCAACCCCCTATCAACGCTTCGAATGTGTTTGTAAAAACTGGTGGCAATGAAAGGAGAACGGGAGAACGGCTGCCTGCATTATCCAAGAGAGCTCTGTTTTCTCTGGTAATTTATTTCAGCTAATACACTTCTCTAATAGTTGCCGGCTCCAATCTTTGCTTACATAAACGCTTATTTAAAGCTCTTACGATCAAATCATTCATCTGGACTCAAACTCGCTTCTAAATTTGTGCATGCAAATTTTATTCATGGGCCCAGCTGTGTTCGTGCCGAATTTGCATTTGTGCATATGTATGTGTTGTTTTTTCCCCTCTGTCAGCATACAACCACAGGCTGCAGCTGAAAATATGGACCTACATTTCAAAAATTTTAATGACCATACACTGAAAGTTTTAGTTCCTTTCCCCAGAGCTGGCAAACTTGTCTGCATAAGCCTAATCTTTATCCTTTGCTGTAGGGAGCTTGCTAGTGTATGTTTCAGAAGACTTACTTGCACGTGGTGCTCAAATTAAAAAAAGAAAAAAAAAAAGAGATTTTGTTTTGCCAATATGGGTATTGACATGAAAGGGCAATTAACTTTTTGTCTTGCTTTTTATGCAACTAATCCTTCCTTCCTATGTTTGTGCCACCTCAGTTTACTTTGTCTACTGAAAAGTTGTTTTGAGAAGAGCTGAAATTTATTTTGTTCTGGGGGAGGGGGTGGCATGGCAAGAAATCAGTGCACTGGAGGCTGGGAAGCAAAATACCTTTCTGCCTCTGTAAGCAGGGCCAAATTTGAGTGTAAATAAATACTATTCAGAGAAGGAAACAGTAAATCTGTCTTGCAGAACAACTTGGATATCTGATGTATGCAGCATGAGTAACTCCACTCAGTGCTCTACCCAGAGTGTGAAGTAGAAGCAGTGCTGTAGGTTCTCCAATATTTTTAATCAAAAGGGACTTATTCCTGATGCTATAGATGGTTTTGATGAGCATTCCCTACTCACTGTAATAACTCTTTCCTTAATGCCTGAGAGGGGCTTACCTGAGAGCTCAGGTAAGCTGGACTCTGGCAAAAAGTTTATTGAATAAACTTGCAGTCATGTCTAAAGTGTAAGTAGTAATAAACTTGTTGGATACAAATGTATAGTGCAGCACATTAATTTGTGAATATTAAAGCTTAAGGGCTACTGAAATATATTCTATATATTGGTAATCTGAAAGGTAGCATAATCCTGGGAAGAGCACAGAGCGTGTCAAGAGGATCTCAAACAATTTGCACTTAAGGTTTCTTATGAGAGATATTAGTTTATGTAAATCACTTCTCTAACTTTTCACGTGGCATAGGCAATTTGCGTGGGGATGTGGTTTAGATTTTACCAGGGAAATGCAGTCATAAATCACAAATTGTTCTACATAAATGAAGATGTTTGTGCCGCTTTTCATCTTAAGCGATGAAGTGCTGCAGAGGAGCTGTAGGCACTGGGATTGAAAGGTACAGAGAGGTGAAGATGTTAGCATCATCCTTCATTGTGGTTTTATTTTCCCCCTCCTATGAGAAATATTAGGTGCTCATCTTTTGGTAGAGAGTGAGGACTTTGAAAGGAAATAAAAGGAGGCGCTTGCTGATAGCGTGAGAGTCTGAGGGTATTTTAACTTCCTTTGGCATCTGACAAGCCCGTGGGAGTTTTGGATGATGACAATCAGTAATGTCACAGGCTTGTGTTGGAAGCTCGCCTTCCTCTCCAGTCGCAGAGTCACTTTTGGAAAGCTTTAGCTAAAGTGGTTAGGCTAAGGTTGAACAGTGACTAAATGACAAACCTGGAAACAATCCTAATTCCACTCATCGAGCTGCTTAGAGTCATTGTGCAACATATGTAATTATATGAGAAGTGTAGTATAGGAAACTGGACCATTCCAGGATTTAAGAAAGCTCTGCACTTGGAAATTTTTTTATTTTCTTGGTGGTTTTGGGGTGAGTTTTTTGATGCTATGCTCAGCTGTAGTCTATTTGTGTGCGACTGCCTTGCTGGCTGTACAGAGAGGCAGCATCCCTACACTGGGATTGCACATAAGAAAGCATGGAGGGTGGAGTGGGAATTCCTTTTTTTGGACAGTCTGTACTGCGCTGATGGCTGCAGAGCATCTGGGATATCTCCCACCTTGTGCTTTTGTACCTTTAAGAGTTTGGGTGAATGAATTATTCCGCTTATCGCTTTAGTGCACCCTTTCTCAATAGAATACAATCCCAGCCCTGCAACCTTTGCAGATGGCATATGAGTTGTCCTTAGTCACATAAGTACTCTAATATTTGCCATTGTGACTAATTTGAGTTGTAAGATTTCAATGTTAAAGCTTTAATGAAGTAAAATTCTATTGGGATGGTTTTTTACACAGACTACTTGTATCCTCTTGCTTAATAATCAAACAAAAGCATTTTTAACGAAGGCAAAATGACGTCTTTATGAAGTATTCCTAATTGATCGAAGGATTTCAGTGAGATACCTTCATCTAGAATATTCTCCAACCTCTGTTAGTAACAAAAGATAATCTTCAGAATTCAACATTTTCTTCTTTAGAATCCAGTAGTGCTTGTTTGAAGAAATCGTAGATACAGAAGGGAAAATGACAGTCTCTTTAACATATACTTAAGTATGGTAAGTGCAACGATGAAAGCAGACATAAGGAGTGAGAAAGATATAAATGGAAAGATTAATGACAGCATTAATTTATTTGCATCTATCACAGAGAACTATTTGCAACATAAAAAAGTAGCAGTTTGTGAAAGGCAGTGTAGTAACCTAATTCTCATCTGGGTATTAAACTTAATACGTGTAATATTTCTACAGTTTCACCTGACTCCTTTCCTTGTTTTGTTCTCTGCTTTGGAATGCACAATGCCCTTTTGTGTTCTTATTCATGGGGTGGTAAGCAATGCTTTGACCTCTTTTGCACTTTAAACGTGAAGCATGTGCCTCACCTTGTCTGATGAGTGCAGCCATCTTTGCACCATTTAAATAAACCCCCTGATTTGTGCAAGCTGACAATGCAAATTATTTCTTGGAAAGTATTGCAGAACATGGAGATTATTGGCTGTTCCGCTTTATGTTGCAACTCCCTATTTACTCAGTATCCAGGTATGGGTTCACTTTGGGAACCATGGGGGTGGTGCGTGTGTGTGTTTCCTCCCTTGTTGGTACATCAGTGTGGCGAGTGGAGGTCTGTGTGTCACCTGGCGGGGCCATAGCCCTGCAGATGCCCTTAGAGCAGGGCTGTGGCTGAGGATTGCTACTGCTCTTCTTGCTGCAGGATCCCTTTGCAGTTTGAGGTAGCAAACCTGTAGTAAAGATCAGTTTGATGCCAACTGCCACAAAGAAGAAAATCGTGTTTCTTTCAAAGCTGCGGGGGCTGGGCAGGAGGAGCAGAGGAGTTATTAGGCTGACACAGAGTAATTGCCGGAAGCAGAATTTGGCCAAGCCTCTTGCTTCATGCTGGGAGAACCTTATGCAGTTTATATTACAGTTATAGATTTTACTTGTGATATCACTTACCTTAAATGACCATTGCCTCCTTAAATGACCATTGCCTGAAAGACAGCACGTAATGACATAATGTTCATCCTGACACCTCCCTGGATAATGGCTCAATGGTCATTCAGGAAGAAAAATTCACTCTGACTAAATTCTACAACAATCTGATGCATTTCCACACATCCCCCCAACCCCCACCCCTGCCTCCTCCCCTTGAGGGCTTATATCCAAACACTATCCCAACTTCAGGGAAAATCTCACATGTTCACAGTCTGACTCAATAGTTTGCGAAGAGAGACAGCCCAGGAGACAAATGCACAAGATTGTCTTGGCTCAGTATTTATTCATTGTTCAAAATTTTTAAACCAACAGAGTTGGTTTTTGGTTTTGCTTTTTTTTTTTTTTTCTTTCAGAAAGTGATGCTCTTTATGATAAATAGCTTTTTTTTTTTTTCCCCTTGAAAGAAAGGTGAACTTAAGTATGAATTCCAGAAGACCAAACAGTTATGGCAATGAGGCCATTAGGCTGCAATTTGTCTTATAACAGATGTTATAGAGTCCTGTCACTTTGAATGTTAAAACAGATGGGATATACACTTGAAAATGTACTAGAAGTATTTAATTTCCTTTCCAGCACAGGAGATTTCTGCTCTCCAAGCTCTTTGATGCTCTTCGCCTGTTTGTTAAATCCTGTTGCATTAGGTGGTGTGGTTTAATCTCCTTGGAAAGCTTTGTCTGAGTTTGTGTTCTAATGCAATTAATCTTGAATTGGTTTGGTTTTTCTGAATGAGAGACAATTCCATTTTGAACTGGCTTTTTATTAACCTCTTTCAACATCCCTTCTAACACTTGTTATTATCACCTTGTATGAAATTGCAGAGATGTCACAATATCTGTCCCTTAGTTTTGGGAGTTATGGGTGGTATTAAGCAAAAAGCATACTATATATGTCCACATATTTTAAAAAAAGAAAGTCCTAGGTATTCTGTGATACTTATGTGCACATTGGATTACAAGACTACCATATACATTGCAAGGTTACTGTTGTTTACCGTAACTATGATTTCTCATCATCTGCAGGAAGGCTCAGCTGACTTCATTGGACTCCATATCAGGTTTTCTAATCCAATGCAGCTGCTTTTTCAAAGTCTGGGGATTATCAAGTCAATCCCCAGATGAACTGGGAAGTTGTTAAGTGAAAATGACAGTCCTGTAGTGGTGGAGGAGCAGGGGTCTAAAAACTTTGAAAAATTCTCCCCAAGACAAGTGGTGGGAGGCTGGGAGAGCTGGTATTAGCTTTCATGACCTGGGCTTGGGCACTCAGCCTGTGAGTACTGAATAGCAGATATGACACAGATCCATGACCGTGTTTACAGTTCATAACATATAATCCAATTTCTCATTTTTTTAGACTGGCTTTCCATGTAAGACTTGTATCTGGTTTCACAACTCGATGAAAATGCCCTGCTATTACCAGTATCAGTCTAATTCTAGTTCCATTAGACTTATAAAATAAATGCTATGGAAATTGCAGCATTTAGCCAGCCAGCACAAAGTTCAGTACCTTTGTAGTCCTCTATGCTGGGGACATTTCAGGTGTTCCTTGGTAAAGCAGGGGCATGCATTTGCTGTGACAAGTGGCATTCCATTTCACAGCTCTTGGGAGATTTTTATTATACATGTATTTACAATAAAACCTAGAAGAAAGGCCATTGAGAGGGCAAGGAACTTCTCATTGTCTCGGGCTTTGCAGCATCACCGTCTGAGCCCTGGAAGGTTAGGAAGTACCATGAGTACAGCAGCTTACAAAAGTTTCTTTTTCTCGTTCCTTTGCTTTCTAGGCTATCAAACCCAATTCTGGAAATCTGTAAATTAAAGAGTTTTCATTCCTTTTCTTTCTTTTTAAATGAAAACAAGCTACTTTTCTAGAGGGTAGGCCATGGAGCACTTACTAATAATTCTCTTACTAATAATTCTTTCTGCCGTGTCATTGGATGCAATTCTGTCTTTATTCCTGCCTCCCCAGTTTGTCTTCAATTTTTGTAATTTGAGGGTAAAAATCAGGTTACTCTAGACTTTATGACACATCTTAATTGAATTCCCTCAGTGCAATACTAAAATTAAATGCAATTACTCTATTTTCCAAATAGTTGCATCTTTTGGAAACAGAAAACTCCAGGGGCTGTTCCAGCACATGGAGCTTTTTGATGAAAATACAGAGTAAAAGTTTGGAAGACAAATCCTGAATTACCATAAGATGGAGAGGGCATCCAAGAGGTCCTTCATCTCTTGTTCCTGTATGTTTTCATGTAACTGTTATGGTTTGCAGTTCTCTGTTGGTGTTTCAGAATGACCACCTTCTGTTTTGTGGGACTTGGCAGTCAGTGAAGAAAAAAATAGAACCATTTTACAAAAATGACATTGACTCCCAAATGTTGTTCCCTGTCCAACTGCATGTATGGGAGCATGGCATGCTGATTTTTATTTTGTTTTTTTCTTTCAAGGCAGCATTTTCTTGGCTATTGCTAAAAGGGTAACACAAGGCAAAGCAATACAAAACTGCAGAAGGTTTATACTTATCATTCTCCCAAGGGTAGGCAAGTATGAGGCAGGTGAGAGGCCTTGAGCACAAGCCCTACAAGGAGAGGCTGAGGGAGCTGGGATTGTTTAGCCTGGAGAAGAGGAGGCTCAGGGGAGACCTTATTGCTCTCTACAACTACCTGAAGGGAGGTTGTAGACAGGGGGGTTGGTCTCTTCTCCCGGACAACCAGCACCAGAACAAGAGGACACAGTCTCAAGCTGTGCCAGGGGAAGTTTAGGCTTGAGGTGAGGAGAAAGTTCTTCACAGAGAGAGTTTTAGCCATTGGAATGGGCTGCCCAGGGAAGTGGAGGAGTGCCTCTCCCTGGAGGTGTTCAAAAAGGGATTGGATGTGACACTTGAAGCCATGGTTTAGTAGTCATGAGGTCTTGGGTGACAGGTTGGACTTGATGATCTTTGAGATTTTTTCCAACCTTGTTGATTCTATGATTCTAAGCAGAGAAAAAACTTTTCAACCTCAGGACATTCAGCCTTCCTCAAATAATTTGTTTGTTAGATAAGATAATGATCTCGCATTTGCTAAGATTTTTTACTGTCTGTACTCTTCCCATGAAGTTTTTTTTTTAGTCATCTACAAAGTGAATCAAATAGTAATTCAGCTGCTGAAGCTATGTTAAGAATTTATTAGCAGATTAAAGTGGCTCTGTTAAAAAGATAACAGGTACTTGAAACTGATACGGTTTGTGCACATAAAATGAACAACAAGAAGAGTGAAATTGCATACAGTTACTAAAGCCTTAACTGAAGAGGATGAGATTTATATGAAAAAAACCAAACATTTGTAGTCCTTTTTATTCTAGGCTAAACAGTTTAACCGAATTTGAAACCAGAGGAATTGACGTGTCCATGCAATCCAGAACCTATTGACAGTTGGGCATCTAAACTTTAAAGGATATTCTGCAGAAACCATTTAGCCCAAAGCAAAACTCTAATCTTGCCTGAACTTTACATAAATGTGTCTTAGAACTGAAGCACAGTAGGAGTGCAGTTTGCTGGATTTTTTTTTTGTATTGCCTACATAGAAAAAATACAAAAGCAACTACATGCAGAAACCACTTCTCTGCATTCTAAATATAGCAGCACCCAACTGGATGAATATTTCACAGAAGAACAACCCATACAAAGGGAATGGATACAGGCAGCGATGATATTGGTAGGATATTGTTTTTAGATGGAACAGCTTTCAAATGAGTAAATGAATAGATAATAAAGTACTAACTCCTTGTATAAATAAAAATGGTTAGAACTGTGTTGCATTAGCTACTGGCTAGAAAACTTTTAAAACAAGGAGACTATGCATAAATTGAAGTTGAAATAAAAAGGAAACTAAAAACTTGTGTGTAAGCCTGTAGCTTAGATATATATTTTATTTTTTTTTCAGCTAACTAGCTTACCTGAGGTGGGATGCAATAAAAGGAAGGTGTAAACTCTGCCCTGTTGTATGTTGAGCCCCTGGTGGAGAAGAGGGCTATGCTGGGAAGAGTCAAGGTGTGGGCTGCCTCTCATCTGGCAGGGGAAACAGAATGTGCTTTGTTGCTTTTGGTCTAAATTTCCAAGGAAAAATTCAGGGTCATGTTAGGCAACCACTTTCCTTCCCAGAGGTTCACTTGTGTGGGGTCCTGTGAGGCTTCAGGCTGTTCCACTGACACACATTATGTTGGCAGGGGATTACTGAGGAACAGTGTGGGATGCGCTAGGTGCAAAAATGACATCAACCTTTACATTTCCTCCACCACCTAGTTTCAGATGCTCCACTTATGTCTCAGAGGATGCTTGGAGAATAAATCCAAAAATGTTGGCAGGAGCTTGACCCAGCTAAATGCATCGTGTTTTAGGCTCAGGCCAGGGTAATGATGAATGCCTGAGTCTGCCCTGGCAAGGACCACAGCTCCATGCCCTGTATGCAAGCTGGAGACTTACTGGATTCCTGTTTGGGGCAGTTTTGCAAGCAGCAGTATGAAGTGTGATCTGCTTTGAAATCCTTGCAGTCACTGGGGTTGGGAAGGGCAGGTGGAAAAAGCACCTGCTGCATGAGAATGCATGGAAGTTTAAAGCTTGTGAACTTTTGACTGTCTTGAATTTGCTACTGTAGCCTAATGAGGGGTATGTAGGAGAAGAGCTTGTTCAAGATCATTGAATAGAGAATATAAAGGAAAGATGAGAACATGCCCGGAGGCCTAGGCTGTGGGGGGTGAGGGAGAGGTGTGATGAAAATATACAGGAATTATGGGTCCTATGATCTATTACAAGTCACCATACCAGCAAGATCAGATGGGTTGGGATTTCTAAGAAATTAATAACTTCATGTTCATCTGAAATTTCAACTGCTTGCAGGCGTCCCTTAGGGAAAAAGCTGTAGCTGAAAAAAGATGATTCAACAGTTCTAGGAAGAGACTGGGTTTTAATATTGGTTTGGTTTGTTGGTTTATTTGTTTGCTCTACAGAATGGAGAAATGCATGCAGAGGGAAGTATTTTTTTTATATTTTAGACAATGAAGGGAAAGTAACTGAGTACAAAGGCAATAGGCAAGTTGGGTGAAATTAAGCATGAAATGAGATTTCACAATCTTTGGAGGAACAACAATGTAACAAAAATGGGTTTGAGGGAATGATGGCTATGATCTCTCCAAAGACAAATTTAACAGTTGAAAGTAATGGTGAATCAGCTGCCAGATCCTCAAAGATGTGATATTATGGTACAAGTGTAGAAAAATAATATAACGATAAACTTGGCTGAAGAGCTGGCTCTGCACAGGTAGCAAGAATAGAATACATCGAAGTGGAAACATGTCAAAGGAGGAGAACCCAAAAATGGTGCAGGCATGTAGGGATGAAATCAGGAAGGTCCAGGTCCACTGCAGCCTATTAGAGGTGACAAAGTGAGGAGGAATTATTCTAAACACACATTAATAAGAGGACAATCTAGGTAGAGATCGTTGCCTTTCTCACAGAAGACTGGTAGCAGAAGACTCTGAAAAAGGTGTGTGGGGGGTTGGTTTTCTTTTTTTTTTTTTTTTGTTTGGTTTTGGTTTGTTTATTTGATTGGGTTTTTAAAAATTGTTTATTTGTTTTAATTGAGCCTTTATTAAAATATTTGGTTGGTTTAGTATTACTAGTACTATTAACCAACAGAAAAGGGATTAAAATCTTAGCTCAAAAGGGAAAAGACCAAGTTAGGGCTTTACAGATAAATCAGATGTTTTCAAATTGACTGCTTGCGATGGACTTCATTCTAGGATATATAGGGGTTTGCCTAAAGCAGTTTTAATGCCATTAGGGTTATCTTTAAGAGCTCATATGAGATGTGTGAAGTATCAGAGGCTGGGAAAATAGAAAACATAGTGTTTTCATTTTGAAAAGCTGGGGGAAAGAGGAGCCAGTTTATTACAGACCAATCACTGCGAACTTCAGTCCACAAAAAAATTCTGGAACAAAAATCCAAACCAAACATGCAAATATGAATGGATGCCAGCATGGATTTACCAAGAATGAATTGTCAAAGTGCTTGAATTTCCTTCTGTATCAGGGAAACACACTTTGTGAAAAGGGAAGAAACAGCTGACATCGTCTCTTGAGTACAGTGGAGTCTTCAAAGTTGTCTTACATGACATTCTCTGAAACAAGGGAAACCTGGCTTGATGAAAATGTTTTTAGACAGGGACAAAACTTGCTGGAAGAAACAGGTTTGGAGGATAATTTTTAGGAGGATGAAGCAATATGAAAGCAGTAAGATGCATTGAGTGGTGTTCTACAGAGCTGTGCCCAGCTCTCATCAGACCATGATCTGAGTGATACAATGCACACTGTAGATATTAAATTAACAAAAGATTTGAAGTGAAAAGGAGTGCAAAGCTTTCGTCAGTTCATAATGACTTTGAGAAATGGGGAAAAATATCTGGAAGAATAGGCTGAATCCCTGTGAAATAAGTACAGAGAGGTGGCAGTTCAGAAGAAATAATAAACTGCAGGAGTGCAAAATGGGAAACAACTGTTTAAGCAGTTCTTCAGAAAACTCTCTGGGGATTAAAGTGAGGCAATGTCATGCTGTTGCAAAAATGGCTAACACCATCATGGCAATCAAATGACAATATAATCTGGAAGACTTTTTAAGTGCTGTGCTGGCAATGTCTTCACAAAGTAATGTCCACTTTGGAGATATTCTTATCCTCCTATAAAGATGTTTACCGCTTGGAGACAATCTAGACAAAAGCAATGGACATGTTCACCATGTCCAGTCAAGATGTTATGGCTGTCATGAAGAGAAGAGTGCTGTTTAGACAAGCTCTGGGAATACTTTTATAGATTTTCTGTAATCTGCAAATAAGCAAAAGGACAGTGGAAATGGGAAGAAACAAATTTTATTTTGTGTGAGAGGAAAGGAGATGAAATGGTTGTTAGGAAGAATTTGACAGGAGGAATTTAAAAAAAAAAAAAAAAAAAAAAAAAAAAGGAGTTTTCTTAGCAGTGAAATCCTGGAACAGACTGTCACCTGGATGGCTGGAGGCCTTTAAGAGCAGGAAAGACACAATGTATAGCCAGTTGTGTCTTGGAAGAAGCAGACCTGCAGTCTCCCCAGTCCTACTTTCTATATTTCCACAGCTTCTCTACTTATGTTAACCATCCTTTTTCTGTAAATGCTTGGGAGTGGATGGAATTGTTGCAGCATTGGTGTTCTAATGCTTTACACTCAATTTCTATTTCAACTGGCATGGCTGTCACTATCAGAGTGAGTTGGCAGGCAGTTTGATCCAGCTCAGTCCTGTAACAAACAGCACAGAGCAATAGGTTTTCCTGCTGTTCTGAAACTCCTCACAGATAATTAGGCTGCCTTTCTGTCTCTTTGTGTTGGTGGAACTTCTGAGCTATACGACTAAATGATTAGAAAATTGTTTAGCTCAATCCTGGCATATTGAGTTTTACTGCAGGCTAAATCATATTCTTTTCTTGTTATCCAAATCAAACTCCTGGTAGTCTTTTTAAATTCCTTCACTCTGGATTTGATTCTCAGTGCCCCAGATTAAAACTCTTTTTCCATACCTACGTGCTTTCTTTTTGCAGTTCCAGTGTAGATTTGCATAGCAAAGGAGATATTTGTGTCTCTCCTGACCTCATCAATATTCTGGTGCACAGCATGCACTTATATGATAGTTTATTCCGGGATGATGAACAGATGCAAAAGTGTCTCCAATTGTCTCTGGAAATTAGCAATGGTCAATACATCCTGCAAACACAATGCTGGACGCCGTGGTGCATGCAAAACATGTATGGCAGGCAGAGCACATAGCCTTTTCCTGCCTCTAACACACTTCATTTAATTTTAATAGTAGAAGGAGATGTGGTATCTTTTGAACATAGATATCCTCGTGGGCTAATGTAAGGCTTGGACAATAAGAGTTTTGCATAGGAGAATTTGGCTTAACCTGTCAGTCTTCCAGAGATTAACAACTTCATCAACTACTGTTGATATTGACAGTCAGTTGCTAGGCTACATGTTTACTGCTAAATGAATAGGCGACTTGGGGCCAGTGTGAATATTCAACAGATTGGCAAATAAGTAAAACGTGCTGTGACTTGATTTGTTAATTATAGTCAAAATAAATGGCTGTATTGATGACTATGATTTTACACAGCATTAGTCCTCTGAAAACAGCAATTAAGTCGGCCATGTAAACATATATCTTGCCTGTGACAAAAAAAAAAAAAAAAAGCGAGCCTTAAACAACTGATTACACCATTACAAGCAGTTTCACTAGGAGTCCTGAAGTGCTTACATTAGTTAAATTATGTCCTTGGGTGTTTTAACACCTCTGACTGAAGCACAACATTCAGGCCCGTTCTGGATCTTGAAAAGCTTTCTTGTTTGCTGTGCGCAGTGCTACTTATGGTCAGAGTTGGTCAAAAGGAGTATGATCATACTTGAGGGAGGAAACCCAAGTAGCTGGGTTTTTAGAGGATGCTTTTATTTTTTTCCTAACCCTTTTTTTATTTCCTGTTATGAGAAAGCTGAGCGTGAATTTATTACTCTGTGAGCTCTTTTCAGAAGACCTTGTGAAAGAGTTCTCGCACACATACCTTCTTACTGCATTCCAGTTTAATTGCTGCGTCAACTAGAATTCCCTTCCCTTGATCCTTACTATTCATGTCTTACATTTTAAACTCTCAATATATTGATTTGCTCATTCTGGGTTTCAAGGCTTGTGTACACTGGCAGGTGCATTGAGTGTACACTGGCAGGTGCATTGAGTGTTCAGCATCGCTCATTGTTCAGCACTTTATTATGTGTAGGCAATGACGCTCTGGGATATACGGTGCCTTTTGATTGAATCTTGAGAAAATACATAATCTGTTCTCCTCTCTTTGGCAGTGTCTGCTGTGCTACTGGTCAAGACCTTCCAAGATCTGACTTACTTTTGCAGTCTGTAATATACAGTTGTTTGGGTTTGGTTTTTTTTTTCTTCTCTCCTCTGTAAATAACAGCCAACCTAAAGAGCACTAAAGTTGCCAAATATGCCCCAAGTATTGCAACAGAGAGAGGTTGTTTTAAGCTCGAGAAAAGCAAATGTGTTTTTGCATAGAAAAATGCAGCTTTGCCTGAATAGGTCTGTGTTACCAATGCATGTTTAGCTTGGGTTTGAGTTTGGATCTGTATATTACTTTTTCCTTAAAGACTGAGAGAACGTAGCTTCCTTGTTTTGGGCCACACTTTTGTCCTGATGATCATCTCTGGTCCTTTATAAGCTCTTGAGCAGTTGTCTCCTGTGGTCTCAACTGTGGGACTTTCAAGACCAATGTCACAAAAGCACAGTCTTGTCCAGACTGATCACAGCTGGCCTGAGGCAGGTCAGTGCCAGAGTACACCAGAGAGGGAGTTTTGGCTTTTCCTGCCTGCTGAAAGAGAAACCACCCAAGGCAGACAGATGCTTGGCAGGCTGAAGCTTGGAGAAAATCAGAGTGAAAGGATACAAAGAAATTGGAAATGGAGTATGACTGGGGAAAAACTGGGACTGGAGGCTAACTGAGCAACTGGAAGGCAGTAAATCAGAAACAATTGATACAAGTAGAGCTCCAAAATGAAAAAAAGTTGGGAGAGAGGTGGGTGCACTGCAATGGTTTAGCACAAGGGCGAAACCTGCTCTCCCAACACAAAAGTGAGGGGGAAAGTAACACAAAAACTAATGGTTGCGATAAAGTGATAAGAGTTTAATGTAACATGAGATGTCATAATCACGATGCATAATTACTTTAGTGAATAATCTAATTAATAATACAATGCATGATTATCTTAACTTAGCTTATTTGCAGAAGCAGCACAATGAAATACAAGGGAAAAAAAACCACCATAAACCAGAAAACCAAAACCAGCAGTTACCCTACTCCCACCTATTCTGTCACCATGCCTGCAGAAAGAGCCAACACCCAAGAAGCCAGAATCCAGGAGCAGCAACCAGAACAGTAAGCCCCCCATGCTGCTATCTGAACTTCAAGCCCCATAATACTTTGCCCCAGTTAGCACTTTCATTTTTGAAGCTTGCATGACTGCCACATGGTAGGAATAACAGCAGAAGGTTTAACTCAATCCATGAAATGCACTGAGATTGATTTGATTGGGGGGAGGGGGGAAAGAGGAGGAGGAAAACTAGGAGGCTGATAATCAGCTGCAAATATTAGTTAACAGCTGTAATTTAAGGGTATAAGATTAATGCTGTCTGTTAGCATATTGTCATAGAGCTGCATGGTATTCATCGCCTTTGACACCAGTGCAGGTTATATAAAAAGCTTGTAAAATACCCCCTCAGAACCACAACTTTCCTATCCAACCCTCTCCCCATTATAATTATAGGTTCTGTCTAGGATCTAAGATGACTTATAATAAAGGAACAAGTTGCTGGGAATGTGACAGCTATGTGAAATCTTCAGTGCTCCACAAAGATGTGAAAAACCGTTAATAGTTGTGAAGGAAAACATTGAAGACAACAGAAAGAATATAAAAATTCACTTGAATGCATACACATTTTGTACCTTTCACTTCTGAATGCTTTTGTAGGGCAGGAAGAAAAAAATACTTTTAAGAAGGACAAGGATGGTCCAAAGTATTGAATGGCTTCACAAAGTGGGTGGTAGACCAGCAAATGACACTGTGGATGTGACATGTTTACATATTTCAGTTCATGAATGACAAAATTATTGCAAATTGCTAACTACATGTAAGCTTTATGTGGGTCTGAAAGAGCTAAATACAGTTGGAAGCTGAGAGGGTATGTATGGGAAATAGCGAAGAGGGCATGAGTGGGTATGAATTGAGAGAGTATGAGTGGAAAACAGCATAGCTTTGTTCTTCCTCATCTCCGGGTTCTGATTATGGCCACTACCACAGAAAACAAGCATTCCGTAATCATGGATTTTGTCCTGGCCATTCTCTCCTACTTGCTTTCCCATTGCCAACACTGTGGTTTACCTTCTGATCTAGAGTATTTCAAGGGATTTTTCTCCTAAGGGCTATGTTTACCAAATTAGTTTTATGTCATGTTACACCATAAGTACTGCGATCTGATTCTTGGAAAGCTGACAAATCCTCTTTAATTCTGCATCCTGTGGGAAAAGGGAAGTTGACAGTGTTTCCCCAGTGATTATTAACCTCAGATGTAGTGGACCAGATTCCAGAAGACTGTGTTCATAAACAGTGTGGTTATGAAGCCATACATTGCTGGTTTGCAGTCATCTTAGGATTCCCATAACCTGAACAATTTGCAAAAGCTGCTTCTGGACTGACCATAAACTTCCTTGCAGGGGAAAATGTTTAATTGGGAGATTTTATTTTTTTTTTGTGGAGAGGAGAATAAGCATCTTTGGCAAATTTGCATTACTTTAAAGTAATCCTCTCTTCTTTCCAAGTTCTGTATGCCTATCATACCTGCCTCCAAGCACTCACAATGAGTGGACAGTTCAAAGAAGTCTCAGAGAGCAGTTAGCTAAGACAGAAGCAATTCCAAAAGGCCTTTTTGAGTCTAGAAAAGTTAACTTTACACTGAATGACTACTGAGTTGCCCTAATCAATTTAGATGGTTTGCAATGCTGAAAAACACGTTGATAGTCCCGAAAAAAAGAAACAGGGTCCTCCCACAGCCAGTAAGTATCCCCGCATGGGGGGCAGCTGGCAATCTCTGGGCAGCTTCTCATTGTCCAAGGAAATCTTACTCCTTTCCTTGCTGGTTTTGCCCAAGGTAAATTATCTCGTTTTGAAACAAACTGCTAGTATTTCTTTGGAGACAGTTTCAGACTAGCAGCCTTAAGCTAATTAGAGGCCATTTGTAAACATATCAGTTCTTGTTCCAACATTTCAGCATGCACCAGTATATCATCTAGGTATAACAAACAGGCTGAGAGAAGCATGCCATGTAACACCCTCTTCGTTAGACTTTTAAATGTAGCTGATGTATTGCACTAGCCAAAAGCCATCATTTTAAATTGCCACAGTCCTTGTCCTACTGTGAAAGCGTTTTTTTTTCCCTGTCCCTCTGGATCCACTTCCACTTGCCAATAGCCACTTTTAAGATTCAGGGTAGTAAACCAGACTGAGCTTTCACTACCATCTAGGATCCTGTTTACGGTAATAGAGAAGCACACGCTAAATGACTTTGTGTTGTTTTCTATAATCGCATGCTGTCACCTTCTTTCCTTAACTGGACCCTGGCTGAAGGATCTATTCTGTCTTTCTGAGATGTTTCTCCCTTAGCTTACAGTTTCTTTACCACTTCTCTGATGAAAAGAAGGATCCTGTTTAAGTAGCTGTTTTCCCCAGGATCATGCTTGTCTTGAAGCAGTAAAGGATAACTCATATGTTTGTTAGAGAGAGAATACTTTCTAACCAAGTAGTCTCACAATTATTTTCTTACTTCTCTTTGAATGCTTGGTAGTGTGCCAGATTAAAGGCAAATACATTTTCTGAGTTTTCACATGGTTCCCCCCACAATCTTCTTGTAGTCCCATTTTCCCAATTTCCTTCTGACAATTGGCAGAAACATTCAGCGGGTGAATAGAGATTTACTCTTGTTTCAGATTCGGAAGAACTTCAGCAGCCAAAGGTCCCCAGAGATCTGAGCTCTCAAAGTAAGTTTCTAACACTCATCTTCCATTTGTTGGAAAGCTGCTACTGGCTGTACATCTAGTGGTGTTTCTGCCCCTAAAGGTGGGACTTGGGTACTGCAAAAGAGATCTGCATTTTGAATTACATTTTCTCCTGCCTTTCTTCTATTCCTTGTGCATTTTGCATAATTTATTATTATACACTGCATTAGGATACACTGTATGCTTTCTCTTGCCCTCCTCCCTTCCACTCCCCCTTCAAATTAACTACTAAGCTCTGGTTTGGTTCACCTCAGTGGTCCTCCTGCCGGCACTGCATCTTCATGTCAGATGTCTGGTTTGGAACTTTCAATGCTCTTTTCTCCCTAGTCCTGTGTTTATAACCATTCTCCTTTAAAACAATATTTTTCTCTCCCCCTTAGAATCAGTGATGACCTTAACTACATTCCTTCATTTTTGCTATTGTTGCACATTTTTCTTGCTTTATAAGCTTAGATTGGTCTTTACTCCTGCCATAAAGTATAGTGATGGCATGAGCCATATCAGAATTGCTGAGCTGAATTTGAGATAGAGAGCTGCACTTTAGAGGTCTTGGCAAATTACTGGCATCTTCTGTTTGCAGCAGCTGTTTCCTTTTGTGGTATGCAGCTGTAGTAAATTCTACACTCAGTACAATATCTTTTTGTATTTTGCTGATCTTTATTTCCGACTCTTACCTGCATGTCTGCAAACTGGTTCGTAGCCAATTTGCCCTAGAGGTCCTCATTGATATTTGAGTATATCAGGGAAAGGGTTTGTTCCCACCCAATTCATATGGATCTCTCCCCTCCCCTATCCCCCATTCAGAGTGCCACAGTTGATACTGGTTCATTTTCATTCTCTAGGACACTTTTCAATTCCCAGAGCATTTTCTGCAGTTTATCAGATAGCAACTTCAAGGTTGGTCAAAGCTTTTGTAGCCCTTTCCAATGTTATTTCAAACCACAACTGTTGCAGCTGCACCTCCTGTTCTCTTTGGGCATTTTGCCATTGGTTTTCGAATAAGAGTTCATCTTTAATAGTAAGTTTTCAGGTGCTGTTTTAACTCCTCCTGTGCTTTACGTGTTTGAACTGTGTACTGCCTTTTGTTCTGCCCTGATACAGGAGAGATACCAGCTCTGGGGTTTTGCTCTTGGAAACCAGAACACAAGGGGTTTTATTTCTTTATCCGTATTATAGGAAGCCTGGTGTTTGAGTGCTAGGAAGAGCAATTGATGACTGAGTCATTGATCTTTGATGCAATCTTGTTTATTTACAAAGTCCTGATTTCTGCAGATAGAATCAAACAAGAGATAATTCTCTTGCTTGCAATTCCCAATCTCTTTTAGTCAACACTTGCCTCAATAGCTTTCTTAAGGTTTATCTTGAAGTCATGCTGTTGATGTTTTGTGGCTCTTTTTGATGATTCCTTTGGCTTTTGATTGGAGATTCTCCCACAAACATCCAAAACAGGCATTCTGCTACCAACCAAGGTCCTAACCATCTAGGCTCCAGGGCTTATTTTCATTCCAGACTTCCCTATGTTTATGCTTTGGTTGTTCTCCCATTGTTTTGGTTTTGTTCCATAAATGATCCCAATGTTTATTTGTACTAAATACAAATAAGAAACAGTTCTTGCACTCAATGATTTCAACAAGTTTTCTCCAGTTCCGCTGTGATGTTTTCTTACTGCTCAATGGATGAAGGCTACAGAGGTGTATGCAGGGAGAGGTGTGTGGACATACAGTCTTCAGGACGAATTCTTGGGTCAAAATGTCTGAACTCCTCAGGTGGCCTTTGAGTTGCAGGTTGTTCCTCCTTTTTTCTGACAGGGAGATTTGGTTGAGGAACATTGTAGTTCTTAAATGAAAAAAAAAAAAAAATAGAGGTGGTTGGGGTTTAGGTTTTTTTCTGTGTAAATCTTTCAGGGACTGCAGAAGCGAAAGGACATAATTTTATCATATTTTTAATGAAAGACATTGGTTTAGGAAAATGTCAAGATTATTTTTTTTCCTTTTTTTTTTTTTTTAACATAGAATAGGTGCAGAATAAAGCAATAAAATGGATTTGTTTTGATGTCGAAAATGTTCCTTTCTAATTGAAGCCATTGCATCAGACCATTGTTCCCATGTCTTAGGACAACTCTAAGTTCAGACTCCGGATCCCTTCTCATCAAATGTGTGAGCATATTACTCCTAGCAAAACTTCTAAAAATCTCAATTCTCAAAGATGCTTATGGAAAAAAAGAAAAATGAACAAGACATAAGGTACAACATAGTTCAGTTTCCCTACGGAATATGCCTACATCAGTTCCTCACACAAGTGGAGAGAGGGTCTCACTACCTGTGATATAGATTTGGAGATGCTGCCTGGTGGGTGATCACTACAATTTTGCATAGATGCTAGTTCCATTTTGACTAAAAGGAAAAGTTTCATCTTTTTAGCATAATATTTACCTGAGTAAATCTAGTCATTAACCTGTGCTTTAATATCTGATCAAATTCACCTGGTGGACCTGGGTACCCTGGTTAGAGATGACTAATCCATTGGGTTACCGTGTTGGCACTATAATAATAATGACAGTGAGATATGTAGTTGGCATGGATGATAGGTGTGCCATGATGACCATGTATATGAGATGAGATGAGGGTGCTGTTTTAAGCTTTTTTGCAAACTCAAGGAATGTAGTAGAGGATGGAAATGGCTGTAACCATCTGCCAGCAGCCCGAGTCCTGAGAGTGCAAGTTTGATAGGTCTAAGTGTTGTGTTAAAAATTCTTGGCTTCCTGTGTCATGTCAGTCTCTCTCCACCGCCTTCTCCAGCTTTCATGCTTGCCAAAAGGGAACCTTAGTCACCAAGGGCACCCCAGGAAACCATCCTGGTTTCCTGTGTTGTTGAGTGTAGAGCAGAGGGTCTCAAGCTAGGGTTGCCAGAGCTTTTGGACTCCATGAAGAACTGTGCAAGCACTGCTGTGCTCATGCCAGCACAAAATGCCACATTGCACAGAATACAGCCTTTAATTCTATCAATTTCTTGTTCGACACAGGAAAACAGAGCGTGATTAAAGAAATTGTGTCTTAACTGGCTGCTCCATATTGTCAAGCCAGAAACAATTAGCTTAACTAGAAAGTTAATTTAATTGCAAATGTGGATGGGCAAACTGTGCCAGCCACTTCATTATCATTATTCTATGTTATTCCTAATGCTTAGTGCTGTTTAATATGTTCGTATGGTATATGGTGGTGTAATTAAAAGATTGTTTCTACAGAGGTTAAGGTTGCTGCTGAAAATAGCTTCCAGTCTCAGTTTTATCTGTGAGGCTTCAATGATTCCTTTAAAACCACTTTTAATAGAATTTCCTAGCTTGTTTTCCACTTCTGAGAATGAAAAAGAACAAAAGCATGAGGACTGCCAGAGACATATGTAGCAATAAGTATTGACCACAGACATCTTGTGCTCTCTGTGTTTTTCTAATGGAAGTTGTTTTCCCTGCTCTTTTTTTTTTTTTTTTTTTCTTTCATGCATTTTGAGAATACTATATTTAATTTCTGCCATTTTTACAAACAAACAAAAAATGCCTTGAAAGACTGAACTCAAGGGTAAACACTCAAACCTGATGATTAAAATGACAACAAATAATTTCCCTACTTACTGGCACAGAACCACATGGTAATAGACTCTTGCAGTGGGCAGTCTTTAGGAACAAATGCCTTTAGGGAGAAGGATCACATATGGAAAAAGCTAAAATTTTGTGTGAAAACATGCAAATTGTTCTTTGGGGTGTTTTTCTCATGTAATTACTATGGATGACACTAGCTGTGACTTGGCCACTTTTTATCCATGGCAGCATCATTATTACTAGTATCCTCACTCCATTATTTCACTCTGCTTTGTCCCATAATATTTTCTTTCTTGTATTTTGTTGCTGGTTTTAGGTTTGATTAGATTTGAAGATTTCTATGCAGGAAATAAACTGCACTGACAGAATGTGTAACTGTCCTCTTTGAACAGCTAGTTGAATCAGAGAGCCATTCTTGCCCTTTCTTGGGCTTGGTTTTTATATATATAGAGATTGTTTTTTTTCCCCACAGATATCTGCTTTTTAAGTAGCATTTTACAAATCTATATATATATAAAAATCATGCCTGCTACATCAGGCCTTAACATGATGGTCCTAATTCAAAACATTGAAGAATATGTCTAGTTTTTATATTCCTTATTAACAAAATGACAGCCCCCAAACCCCATAAAAATTGGATCAAATTTTGAGATTAAGCCACCCACGCCTTGGCAGACTTCTCTGGCTGAAAAACTCAGCTTGAGAAAGGGAGTCTTACCAAGGTTGAGTGATGGAAGAAATAATAATAAAATAGTATTTGCTTTACCAAAATTGCCTGTAATTTTTTTTCCCACCCTTGTACCCCAGCTACAAAGTGCAGTTCAGCCCACCTGCTTCAGAGCATCAGCTGATCTTTGCTCTCAGGCTAAGCAGTCTTGCCTGTGTTTTCTAGATTTTTGGTAATAGTTGTTTGTTTTGGGGAACTAAGCCTTTGCTTGCCGCCAGTATACAGTATTAGCTGACAGAGGATCTTGGACTAAACAGGCCACTCATCTGATCCAATATGTCATTTCTCACGTTCCCATAGAAACTTAGATTAATCAGTCATTCCTGATGCATTTCTTCTACAATATTGTCATTTTGATGCTCTTTTGCTGCTAGTTTTGAAGGCAGCTTCAAAATTGTTTGAGGAAATCAAGCCAACTTTGTGCTGCTTTTTAGAAGCAGGTACTTTGCCTGTAATGAGGAAAATCTCATTTTACAGAATTCTTTCAAGGTAAAGAAAACGTAGCTTCATACCCTTAATGAGAGCATTCTTATTCAAGAGCGCTTGACTGTAAAGAGTGCTATCCACAATGGTTAGCGTGGAGAGGAAACCTTAAGTAGAACATGCTATTGTGGCCTTTGAGCGGTTCCCATCTCCTCTATTCAGAAAGCAGAGTTAACTGAGGATAGCAAGAACAAACTGTACATGCGCTTGAGAAAAAGAACTTGACTTGGCAAGTTGGCATAAGTGTAACACAATATATTACCACTTTCTGCTGGGCTTATTCTCTTACTGTCATTGACCAGATCTGTTCAACGGCTGCCATTTTCTGTTGCAAGTAGAAGAAATCCCAACTCCACACCCCTCACATCCCCCCTTTACTTTCCAAGAAAGTCAGTTTATGTAATTGATACCAGGTCTGTCTAGGAAGCTGTTTTGAAATTTGCAGGGAGGGATGCAGGGGGAAGAGTGTGGGCTGAAGGACGAAGAAGGAACAAACATCAGACCTGACAAAGCCTGGAATATAAAACAAAAAAGCATCTGCGAGGCATAATAAAACAAAGTGTATATACGTGTTGTTCTCACAGAGTATTTGGCTGAGCCCGGGCAACGGGAAAGCATGCATAGCTAACGCTCCTGACTGTGTGAAACCCTTTGTATACTCCAGAGTCTCTGCAAGAGACCTTGATTACAGAGTTTGGCATGATACCCAATACATTTTTTGGAATGGTTTCTTGTCCATCACTGACACTCGTAATGAGAAATTTATACACCATCCAAAGCGGATAAATTAATTTCAAACACTTTTGACTTGGGTCAACAATGGCTATTGGCAGTGCCTATTATTTGCCTTTTTATTAAAAAAAAAAAAAAAAAAAAAGAGAGAGAGAGAGAGGGAGAGAGGAGAAATTGCTCTTCTTCGTGGTGATAGCACGGTAAAGACCCTGAGTATAGTGGAGATAGAATCTTGGCAAGCACATATATAGGTCAGGATAGATTATTTCACTTTTCAATGTAAATGAAAGTAATTTTCTTCGGTATGAACAGTTTTATAAACTCCCAGGATAGTTTTCATTAAGAAATTTGCATATTGGCTACTGTAAAATTTTCTGAAAGCAATCAGTTGGCAAAAATAATCTGGTTTTACTGCTACTTTCCCAATCCAGTTAACACTCAAGGAATGAAGTATAAATTAGCTACCCCTTTGAGAACTCCATTTAAGACTCAGATGCTTAAGTTATCCTTTAAAATATGATAATTGTGCATATTCTCATGCAGATAGGCACACCGGAAAGGGGGAGAAGACATTAAAACACACCTACACACAAAAACCTGTGGATTGGAAGCAAACGTGAATATTGCAGTATCTTCTTGGGAGATACTGAAATTATGTGGACATAAGGATAAATTATTAGTACGCTCCTATTATGTGCAGCCTGGATTACCTAATTTACTACATTCTTGAATTCAGTGTAAAAACCTGGGGGTTTGGTTGATCTTTGACTTCTCCCGTGTACTTTATTTTGTAGATGCAAGACACAGGTATTTATTGAAGATAAGACCCTGTTTGCATACCTGAACTATCCAAATGCAAGAATTTCTGCCAGCTTAAAAAAAAATGGAAAGAATGATGTAGATAAATTATTTACATTTTCAGAGTTAGATGACAATGGAAAACATACCAGTAATAATTATTAAAAAGTGAAAAAATAGGCTGTGGATTTTACGGACATCCAAAATATGGCAAGTAATCAGTGGGGATTATGGCGTGTTAACACAGGTGATGCATGTGCACTTCCATTTTGTTGTATTTCCATTTCCTTTCTGCTCCTGGTATAGATTTATGCTTGCACCTTAAATGTTGGCTGTTTAGCAGTAGGAATGACAAAAATGCTATGTGTGATTTTTCTGAATACTGCTTTAAAGGCTTTTTCCTAAAAAAGGAAAAAAAGGCCAATTTCCCTTTTATCTCCCTTCTCACCTACCTGCTTCTTTTGTGCAAGTAGGATTGTCAGATGAAGGCAATAGTTGCTGTGTGCCTCGGTGGTTTGGAGGTTGGAAGGATGCTTCATGCAGCTGATACGCTGGCTGCACTGTGCATAGTGACAACTGAAATACGGATCCTGGGATGCTGTGCTGGTAGGTCCTGATGGCATCGCATGGACACCCATTATTAGGGAAGAACCAGAGCAGGTTTTCAGATGAGCTCAGACTAGATGATCTAATGGTCCCATCTGGCCTTAAAATCTGTGAGTCTATGAAAGACAGTCCTGCAGTTATAAGCATTTCAGAACTGTCAATTCCAGATTTACTTCAGTGTAAGAGGCAGTTGCTTCCACGCTGAAATGCTTGTTTATGTATTATGTGCATGGTATCATAAATGCTGTTTAAAACACAGAGATGCTATAAGAGCAATGCACAGATAAGAAGGGCAGCTTTGCATAATAAGAATGAGGAGAGATGATGCTAATAATCTGTAGAGGATGGATGTTTTGGAGAGATTTGAGAAAGGACTAAACATTCCCCCAAACATGGGTGAGACTAAAGCTGCAAAGCCAAAGGAGAGCAGAAGGACAAAGAGGGGAGTGAATGAGAGAGCAAGAAATTAGGAAGTGCCAAGAGGACTGGACAGCAAAGTTGCAGGATGTGCAAGGGGTGAATACAACTAATTTATTCACAGTACCACAGTACATTAGAGGTTGGAAGGGATCTCCAGAGATATCGGGTCCAACCCCCCTGCCAAAGCATGCCTTAATCATCCCAGGAATTTGCCTGTTGCTCAAAGTCTCAGCTGCTATGCCTTCTTTAACTTCTCTGCTAAAATATAGCAAGGGAGGGATCTGAGATGGGGAGAAGAGGTGGGAGATGAAGGAAATTTATTTTTTGGTCTCCCTTCTTGTTAAGGGAGCTGGGTGTGCATATGTGGATGCTGGAGTGGATATTGGAGGTACAGATCCTCGGCCTGAGATTGGCCCTGGCAAGTACCTGTCAGCCCAATGGAGGGAGGCAAGTGACTGGGATGGAAGAGATGGGCCACAAGTCTTTTTCAGTCTGAGCCCCAGCACCCTCAGAGAGAGAATTGCTACAGGCATGATGTATTGGAGTCACTGTTGTGACAGTCCCTCAGATTCTAGGTGGGGGGGTTGTGGTTTTTTTGACATTTTAGATGAATATTCAACTTTTCTGGCTCCTGAGTATCTCAGGGTTTGTGATTTATTATTTTTTTGTGTGTGTTTTGTGGGATTGGTTTGTTTGGGTTTTTTCTGATAGCATGGATGAATATTAAACATGAAGAGCAGCAGTGTGACAGGGCAGAGGCTCTTCCATGGTGGAGACATCTGCAGCAAAACCTTTTCCTTGAAGTACTTGCCCAAACAACTTGTCAGCCTCTGTCCTCACACAAGTGCAGGGAGGTATGCACTGGAAGCTCTTACACTTGTAGGGAGCATTTTGAAGCAATCTTCTGATGATAGAAAAACATGGTAGTTGAGATGGGAATTTCTTTCTATAATTTCAGCAATTGTGATGAATTATTCCTGTAGGCATCTGTGGTTCAGGATGACTTTTTCTGAGAGAATGTGGATATTCTTGGGTTGCCAACAACTTTCACCTGAGATGCTAGAGATTCGAGTTTAAGTCGTCGTTCCTCTAAACTCACAAAATTGTAAGCCTCATTTCTTGAGCTAATCACAGGAGTGTGATGATTATTTTGCTGTTATCTATGACACTATATTTGTTTTCCATTTAAAAACAGAAAAATGACCAGATTTTCCACAGTCAAATATTCGTGTGTTTTGGTTTGTTTGTTTATTTTGCAACAGAGTTGTTTTGTCACCAACGCCTAATTCGCATCTTTCTCTTTAGTTCAAGTAACATGAAAAGGCTCTCTGTGAGGTGTGGTAAGGATTGGGATGCAGTTTTATTAAAGTTTTCCCCAGAGTAAAGGAAGGAGGAAGTTTATTATCTTGTAATTGGTATCTCTCTGGGGTGGGGTGATGCACTTGTTAAATCCTTATAGGTGATGGGACTATCTCATTACGCTGAACAGATTACCTGCTGATTGCTGCTTCTGGGATTTACTGATAATGCTGAACGCCAAAATCTTTCTGAACTGTGAGTGGAAGAACTAATTCTCACTGCCTTCGTTTACTTTCTAGTGGCAGCTAATACTCTATCTAGGCTTCATTGTTTCCAAGCATAGATACTAGGAATTCTCTTTTGAGTGGAATAGACAGGATTTGCTGTTGTTGCTTTGATGGGATAGGAAGCTATTTGCTTCCTTGCTGAATATTCTTGACTTGCTATTCTGTTTTAATAAAGCAGCCAGGTTTTTCCCTCTAAGGCACCTTCCCTTCTGTGTTCAAAGACAGGTTTTACCTCAAAGATTGAAATCCTGTACATATTTTTTGTGTGTATGTTTCAGGAGATGTTCATCCAAGGATTTTACCTCAGACTTTTTTGTTGCCTAGCTGATAAAGAAGTTTTTGTTTCTTTGGGTATAATAAACTCTCTCTGTGACACCTTGCATGCTTTTAATTTTGGGTATAAAATAACCAAATGTAATAGAGAGAAGGACTAGGCACATTGAGATCTGACATAAGTGGTCAAGTGCAGTTATTTCCAGGAGAGTAGTGTCAGAACTGACATGGGCCCAAAAAACCCCTCTCTTATAGGTTGGATCCCTGGCATGCCTCCTCCCTGGGCCAAAATACCATCCTTTGTAGCCAGTTTCCCGTGTACTGGGGTGCTCCTGACAGTATGGGGCTTTGATAGTAAACTGGGAGTGGCAGAGATGAATGGGGTTGGGGGATGGGAGGGAAGGGGAGGTGATATATTCCTGCCACCAGGAAGCAAAGCAGATCTGGGCACTGGAGATCATTGCATAACAGATGATGTCTTGTACAGCCTGTACCCTCTCCTAAAGAGCAGAGGTGGGCACGCCAAGGAAGGCTTCAGCCTGGCTCCCGGTGAGTGCCTGGCTCTCGCCTGCCTCCATGGCTGCAAATAAAGACGAGTTAAGAAAGAGGAAGCAAGATTGTTGTGAGGGTGAAATAAAGCCTCTCTACAGGCAAGAATGGGCTTTTCTTGCCATGGAGTGAAAAGCCTGGGTGACCTGCTATCGCAAGTGTCCCCCTGTGCTTTCCAGAGCCTCTTTTTCCCTGGGTGGAAGGACGGGAGGTCTCCTAACATCATCCTTATAAGGAGATGGGAACTAATTACCTTTTTCACTTTAGGAACCCCAAATTCTGTACAGCTTTGCAGGATCATGTCCAGGCTCTTGCAGCTATTGAGACCTTTCTCTAAAGCAGCAGGGCCAGCATGCTGTTCCTGGCTGAGATGCTTAGAGCATAGCTGTCTCCAGCTTAGGGTTTGCAAGAATGCAGTTTGTCTTCAGCCTTTAAACATTTAGCAATGAACAGAAAATGGATATGTGAAAAAAAATCCCTATGAGATACAATGCAGAGGGGCATCTTTTCTCTCTTTGTGGTAGATCAAACACATTTATCTAAGGTTTTAATTTCTTTTCCTTTCACATCATAGTGAAGATCTTTAGCAGAGAACGGAACAGCCGGGTGATGTATTTTTGGGTTATAACTTGAGAACAAAAGCTCATTAGGACTCAAAGATTTTATATGGATAACACCACCCACGGTTACTTTAGATAGGGTAGAAATGTTTTTATGCTTTAGGGCACAAACTAGCTATTAAATTACTAGGGAACTACAAATATCTACTAGACATATCGATGGGAGTGCAACCAGAACGCAAAGTACTACATAAAATAATTATATACAGCAGAGCTAATATTAGATCACATGAAAGTACGTGATTGTTCTATAAAAATCATTTGCATCTCTGTATTGGACCTTGTCGGGGGGAAATTTCTTTTATATGGGGAGGTACTGACCTAGTTGTCAAAGGCTTGGAAACCTTGCAGCCTCTGTCAAAGTTTCTCAGTGGGGCTGTGCCACTGGAACCACCAGAGGAACTGAATTTCCACAACTGTCGAAAAGTCTTCCCTAGAATGTAGGGAACCCAAATGAGAGGTTCCCATCTCCCAGATGAGATAATCTGTTGTGCTAAGAGGATCCACTGAGCAAGCATGTCCTTGACGTGTGAGCCTGAATTGGGGTCGGTGACAAGGACAACTCTGACATCATATGAGTCATGTGAGGAGGGAAGGGTGTCGCTGCCTCCTGACGGGGGGACGCATCTGTTCCACGCTAGCTCGTGAGATGTGAAGAGGTTGCAGTGCTAAGATGCACATAGGGAGAGTGGGAGTGTGCCGCTTAGCAGGGCTTTTTTGAGTTTGGGAATCTCATCGGCACTGCCTCTCTTCGGCTCTGCAATTCCCACCCCTTAGAGGCAGGTGGCGGTTGGACCAGTGCTGGTGTGGCAAAAGGGCAAGAGGGCCCAGATTCAACGTGGGAGAATACCACAGGAGAGTCAGTGGCAGATTTCCCACCTCCCTGAGACTTTAGAAGTCTGTGTGTTGTTCCTCAAGGGCACCTGAAGGATACTGGAAGAAAAGCTTAAAGAAGGTCCTGTAGGATGTGCTTTTATTAATTAGAAGGCATATAGACACTGTTGGATTAGCTGCCTAACATTCCCCCTAGAAAACGCACACTTTTTGTTGCTAATAACTTTGCCAAACTGAGAAGTTGGGGCATTTGTACAAATGGCATTTTCTAAACTGATAAGTCTTTCTCTTTGAGCATCAGTGCTGGGTACTCTATAATGAAACACTTCTCTAAAGGAGAAAAATAAAGGTGTGTGAACATGTAACTAAGGCCATCAAGATGTATGTGCACAAGTAGGGGCAGTTCTAGTTACAGAGCTATAAATATTTCACTTTTGGACTTCTTATTTCAGCTTCGCTCCACAATGCCAAAGACATAGTTCTCTCAAGTACTTGAGATACATGGCTAAAGGTAGGTGTGTGGGGTGAAAATACAAACCAGGTTCACTGGTAGCTATAGTTGGATTTGTGTTGGCTTTGTTTTAATTTTTTTTTTTTTTTTGTGGGTATTGCCTAAAGGCTAATAATTTTAAAGACAAGATGATGGGCAGCATGGAGAGCTTATGAATCTAACAGAAGCAGCTTGCCCAGGTACCTCATCATGGGCCAACTGTAGTGCAGTAATTGTGAGAGGGCAGTTTTGGTGTGAAAAGGTTAAAAGAAGCAAAGGGAATGAAATGAGGTATTGCATGCTTCATACTCCAAAGAAAAGGGTGCTGGTGGGAAAATACAGAGAAAGCTGACACAATCCAGAAAGGGACTAATAAAAAGCCATGGCAAAGAGGTTGATGGATATTGGTGAATCAAAGGAGAAGTGGAGATCTTGCCATGGGCTGAAGTGGAAATTAAGTAATATGAATTCAGAGGGTGCTGATGAGTGTTTCTGCTTGAGATTAAGAAATGACAAGGTGTAGAGGAAATGATAATGCGGATGCTGCTGGGAATCACCGCTATGTCCTCTTGTAGACAGCTGTCAAAATTTCAACTAAGTGCCCTCAGTGACTGTGTGCACTTGGTTCCAAGCACTTGACTAATGGCTACCATAGATATGTGGGTGTAGATTGGGTTGTGAAAGACAAAAGTTCTTCTCCCTCAATCAAGGGGAGCAGTTCAGGGGGAACAATATACAGATCTAGGGAGCAGGCATGTATGTGTCCTGCCCAGGATGGTTCTGCCCTGGTTAGGGTCTGGGAGGTGTACTTCAAAGAGCAAAACGTCAGAGGTGAAGCCCAACCTCATCTGGCTCTGTTCCCTGTGGTGTCTGCTTCTACTTTGCACAGAATTTGCCGTAGAAAATTTGTACCTAACTATGATATATCTCTTTTCTTATTTTGGCATGGCACTTTTTCTGCCTAAATTTCATTAGGAGTGTAAGCTGGAAGTTTTGGGCAGCGGTGGGCACTAAAAATTCCACAATTTCTATCTTACCTAAAACATAAAGGAATTTCATGGACCAAGTGAAAAAACACCTGGGCAAGGCAGGGTCTTTGTTCTGGCTGAACTTCAGAGGTTGTGTGCATGTGCATGTTTGATAGCTTCTTGCAAAAACCCAGACCCAGTACTACACACTAGAAGCCTCGCTGAACTCCATTATTGAAGCCAGCATAATAACTGCTTCTACTGCACTAACACCCGGTGGCACAACTCATATCAGGACCCTGTTGCTCTCAGCACTTGTCATGTGTGGTGAGAAATAAAAGCTGCTCTGTGTATGTTGCAGACAGCATGGGATGAGCAAGAGTGCTGCTGAAGGGTCCTGGTTTAAAGAGTAAGCCAGTGGAAGTGCCAAGGAGTTAAAGCACACCCTATAACTGGGTATTTTCAATTGTATCTCTTGGGATTTTGTGTTTAAGCTGTGGACCTTAATGAGTGTATATCCCTGGCTCTGCCACGGGTGCCCTGCTGTGTACCTCTATGTACAGTAAGAGCGAGGCAAGCCATGACAAGTCCAGCCTTCCTCCACTTGGCAAGGGCCACCATGCAGTCTGTCACACACAGCTTCCTCCTCTCTGTAGTCCTTCAGCAACTGACTGAGTTGCAAAAAATCCTTTCTTAGGCTTTAAGACTGGTATAGTTTATCTCTATTCTGTTCAGGATTTTTTTTTTTTTTTCTTCAGAGAAAAGCTCCTAATCAATATTGTGGTAGTCTTTGTAGAATTTCTCCTTCTTTCTCTCCCCCCTCTCTGTTTCTTCTGATTTTTCCTCACTAGATGTCTTCAGGTCTGAACTAGCTATTTATACAGGAAAGTGAAGGGAGAGTCACCTATGAAGTGGTCTCAGACCACAGCAAAATGTGAAGGGACAATGAGGGGGCTATATAGTTCCTTCTCTTATGCAAAGATCCGTCATACAAATACCCTTGAGAATTTTGGTATGTTTCAGTCCTGCTTGTAGCCCTAAAATAACCCCCAGAAAAAAGATAGCTTCTGCTTTAGTGGCTCTCCCAACACTGATTTTCTTATTAATCTCCCTAGCAATACTTATAAAAATGCTTGACTGTGGTTACGCAGATTGTCTGATGTGATCGCTAGCAATTATGCTAATCATAGTCTTCTCACAGTTCTTTCCCATCTGTTTTATGCACCTATGGATACTCACTGTGATATATAAATGATAAAAGAGGCTCCAGTCACATCACATTCTCATTTGCTGGTCAATGTATGACCAAATTTTTTTTGCAGAAATAGACTAGGCACAGGGGTGAGGAGCAAGAGGGAGGATGCTACAGAGCATTTGCAGCTTTTGTGGATGAGGAATGGACACACAGGAGTGAATGACTTCAGTGATGCCTGTGGCAGAGTTGTAGATTGATTACAGACCTCTGGAAAGAGCTCTCTGTAAGAAGCCACCATAGGTTAGATCATAGAGGAGATGGGGAGGGGAAAGACGTTTCTGCTTCTGTTTCCTTGGACCTGGAGGAAGAGGAATGAGGGCAAGGAGCAGATTTTGTTTGCCTACCCCGTTGATGTCATTATCTGTGGGTGCGAAGACAGTAAGACATTTTCTTTGCTGTATGCCTGAAGAACTGTAGTTTGCCAAGTGCCGCTTGGTTGAAGACACACAGTATTAAAAATGCCAGCCATGAACAGAGACAAGATGCAGCTGGCACCTACCACTGCAAACACAGGAAAGAGGGGTCACTTCTGTGAGTGAGATATTCCTGTTGCCAGGGGCTCATTTCAGTGGTCCTCCACGTTACCACATAATTTCTGCAGCTTAGTCATAGTTCTGCCTCTCAACATCTGGAGGCTAACCAGTAGAAGAGAGAAGGATGGCAAACAGGATGCGTGGCTCTGATGTTTCTAAAATTGCTACTGTCAGGGCACTAAAGTTTGTTTGGGGGATGACGCTGGTAACCCCACATGGGCATTAGAGCAAGAAGCCCCAGTTTGGCAAGAGCTGCATCCCTGACTGCTGGTGGGGAGGTCTGGTGATTCAGAAACTGTAGAGAGGGTAACATGACATGATTAGATAAGGTAGTGTCACAGTTAACAGTGGCAAAGTATCTCCTCTCAGAAGTTCCTAACAGCTGAAGAGAGCTCATTCACACATTAATGTTTCCTTAACCCCTGATGCTAAACAAGTGATGAAAAAGATTTTAAAGCAGCACTGATTTGTAGGATATTGCACCATTTCAGGAAACTGAAGCAAAGGTTTATTGTATGACTTGCTGTGGTGCAGGGCAGTAACTAGTTTAGAAAGTAATGGCCTGCTCCTTTTCCCCTTCATGCAGTTTTCTTTTCTTCATGTGGAGACAGTGCCTGTGAGAAAGGAAGTACGGCCAGTAAAGACTGTAGAGGAAACTCCTGGAGTATCCATGTGAAGATGGGATCTGCTGCTAAGTGGAATCCCTAGTATGATAAAAGTGTCCCAGATCTATGAAAAATGTTCTAATACCTATTTTTCATAACACTTGTCTGTATGCAAACGATGAAGTCTTTGAAACAGGAAATGTGTTTTCATTATGTGTATACACATACCCATCAGACTGGGGCCCCAGTTCTGACCTGAGGGTGTAGATGCTACCTTGATAAATGGCAATTACATTTCTGAAAAACTTGGATTAATCTTGGACACAAAAAGAGCAGCAGTGTTCTCTTGGAGATCATTTATGGCCATTGGAGAGAGGATCATGCTTTGCTGGAATATTACCTGTCAGTAAAGAACCCTTGGACCAAGAATCTTTCAGGGCGTTATATGACATTCAGCAAAATCACATCCTTTAGGAGGTGCTTCCCTGCAGTGGATCCAGCTCTGTGTCCCATTTCTGGCTAATGCAACACACAATGGGACTGCAGATTTCGAAGGAAATAAATTCTTTCCAAGCACTTGTCGAAACCATTGAGTCTAGGGAAATATATAGAGATGGATGGGATAAGTCATTCTTAGAGGGATGAGTTACTTTAAGCTGGTCTGTGGTATATTATTCTTAAAGGAATGAGATATTTATTAAGAGACTTAGATATTCCTGCAATGATTCCAGTGAGAACCATGAAAATTGTGACTGAGTCAACATAAGTTTAGGGTTAAAATTTAACTTGAGCTTTGAATTTTCAAAGGCACTTAGTGTTGATCTAACTCTTAGCTCTTTAAAGTCAATGGAATTTTATGACACATCAGTAGAAAGATAATTACTCCACTAGAGAAGGCTTCTGAAATCACACCCTTAATTGAGAAGCACATACTTTCACTATATTACTGGTATACTTCTAATACATGCATGTTATTTGAATGTGGATATATTGTTTCAAATGAGCTGGAGACTTCCCATAAGAATAGTGACACATTAAACATCATATGAATCTTAAACCCCTTTATGGCAGGGAATATGTCTTCTGCCTCATGCAAACAAAAGCTCGGACCAAAGCTTTAATATATAATAATTAAAAGTGGATCTTCTTTTCAAATGTATTTTTTAGGTGCCTTACTACATTGTTAAGTGGTTGTCATTTATATTCTTAAAATAGTGCTCAGGTGCTTGCAGCAAGCCTTAGGATACTCAGCTGATAGTTAAATCCATAACATATGGCCCACCTGGAAAATATGGCCCTGAAATATCTGTCCAAAATTAAATTTGCAGGTGAAGTTTGCCTGTTTGGGGTGTCATCTCCAGCTGGAAGACTAAGATTAATTTCTGTGAAAGTTAACTCTTTTACCCCAGCTGAGCACTGCGTCTCAAGCTTGGTTTTGTCCTTCTGGTTAACTCTGTGATCTTTAGAAAGGCTCTGCTTCGGCAGCGAGCGCTGGGAAGTATGTAAGAGCAAAAGCAAAGTTGTATTAAGGGGGAACTTGTGAATGAAAACTTAGTCCTCACAAAGTCAGTTGGAGTTTTGCCACTGACATGAAGTCAGGATTTTATCCTTTCACCTCTCTAATGTCTTTATATTTGATGGCTTGCTGTGTAAGTGTTTATGATATATTATTGCTAGTTCATATGTTCTGAAGATATAGCACCTGGTAAAACATAAGATGCTAACATAGTGTAAACCTCCAGTGTTTTTGTTCTGTCTTCTTCAGGCATTAAGGGATGTGTCTTTTTGGCTACTGCTCTGCTGGAGCTGAAACTTTCCCAAAACTCGCAGCTAAGCAGTTCAGTGTGTGTTGCACGGGACAGCTACAGAATTCCAATTACTGCAATGGTGAGTAGCACTAAGACATGTAATTCTCAAATTTCAGTCGTTAAAGAGGTTGTAAATTCACCTAACAGCATTCAGAAGTGAAATCATACACATTTAAATATATCTAATTAGAAAGAGAGATGAAGGCCTTCAGGTCATGATACTCTTTGTCAGAGGTATTATCTGGTGTTTGTCTGGTGTATCAGAATGATCTGCAAAATGAGAATCACAGATCTACTGGGCATTTTAAAGTTCTTGCAGAAAGATTCTTGGACATCTAAGATGTCCGTGCTAAGAATGTAACTATTGAAAGCATGATAGAGGAGAAACAGAAACAGAAGCATGCAGTGAAGGTTTTATGTATATGGATTTGCATGAAACACTATTAAAGCATAGATTGGACATCCTGATTTATTCTTTAACCTGCACTCAAACAGTTAATTTCCTACAGACTCTACCAGAAATGAGCCCTGAGAGGGATTTAAAGAGGGATTTGAAACATTTGGCTACTGGTTGATCAAATTTTCCATTACTGACAGCTGACCTGTGACTTCTAACTCTTGTGGATATGAGAGTTTGTGATCATATTTGTTTCTTGAACAGGACACACAACTCTGGCTTTGAATGTTATATAGACAAGTATTATGGCATTTATGGTGACCAGCAGTAGACTGTGAATATGAATTTAAATTGGATTGTGTTGGATACACCACCGAATTCCCACCATGAGGCAGGAGCTCAGTGTGCACTCTGTGTAGTCATAGAGATGCACAGGTTCAGCACTGTGATTATGCATTGTGTTATTTTAATGTAATTACTTCTGTAGAAGTTATAAGGTAAACATTAAAACATTTCCTTATTATCATCACAGTATTTTTTAGGAAAAGGGCAAATTGTTTTCCTGGTGGCAACTTCTCAATGGAAAATCAGATACCTCTAAGTCATAAGCTATGCAGTGTTGTTATTTGTGCTACAGCTTTCGCTGGGATTATTTTGTAGTGCTCTTTCTGGGTGAGGAGAATAGAGAGAAAAAAAAGTGATATTTGTTTTCTTTCCATTCCCAGTGTTTCCTTGCACTTATTTTGTTGTTGTCCTGTGTGATGTGCTGACTGTAGATAGATTCCCTGGTTGTTCTTTATTTTAGGATTTTCACTTGTGAAAAGTTGAATTAAACACCTTAGAATCCTAAATGCACCATCCTTATTCTCATGCTTGTGGTTTAAGCTGTCTTGTTTTAAATGTCAGAGGCTTCAGGCCTAGGAAGGTGCTGTAGATCTTTCAAAATCTGTGTAGTCATGCCAAGTATCAGGACCAGCTTGCTAGCAATAAATGCAGCAATCACTCCTAGAAGGGCTCTGCATTAGATGCAGAGGTATTTACTCTTCTATGGCTAAAGATATAAAATCAGTCATGCACCGAGACATTCAGCCTTCAAACAGTAACCAGATGAAAGACCCATCACATCATCTGCCTTCTAGATACGCTTCCCCTCTGTTTCCAAACTCACCTTACTCAAAGGCAAACCTTACCGAAGCAGAACCTAGTCACAAGCCTTGCTATATGCTCTGCCATAGCAGGCAAATGAATAAGCAGGGTTCAGATTGTTTCTTTCAGCTGAAAACCGTATGTGCTGATTGCAACTTTGTTAAATACATAAATAACTGGAGCCCTTCCAATCAGAGCCAGCCAAACCTTTTAATCATATACAGAAGTGTTCCTCGTGACATAATTATGCTACCCAGACTCCCTCCTTCATTGGGAAATATTCTGTCAAACAGTAAAATAATTAGCATGGATTTTAAAATCGGCATTGACATTCTAATGTCTAATTAGGTAATTGTCATTGGCACAGCAATACCTATTAGGAGCATGCAATTTGTGGAAGGGGTTTTGATGGAACAGACTGCAGGTGCAGATGGTCTAACAGCAGGACTCTTACCCGATGTAAACAAAGGTATTTTAATTAGCCATGTGACCCTGATCATTGTTAAAAGGTAAGGGCTGTGCATTCATCTTCCCATCATCTACTTCCTGGTACTTTCAAGGGTAACGTTGAAATAGCTCAACCTGTGGTAAATTATGTACAGACTTGATTGAAATTCTCTTCAAATCTAATTATTGTTTCATTTGGCATTTGGCAACATTAGCACTATATTGCAGTTGGCTCGGAAGTCTTACCTAGTTGCTGGGCTATTTTTGGTTTGTAGATCTCAATTGCTAACCTACACAAAGATAGCAACTTTTGCTTAGCTTATCAGGGAAGACTTCCAAGATCCTGAAGTTTAGTTTTCAGCAAGTACATGCTGCAAGTGCTTTCTAAAGTTCAGAAGTCCTGAATCTTATAAAGTTATGAAATTGCATAGAATTGACTGATGAGTTTGCATGTTACTCAGCACAGCTCTTAGATAAAGTAATTTTAATTGGGGAAAATAGGAAGGAACGCACAGTCCGAGTAACAACGAATAACGCTGAAGTTAGAAACACAAGAGACCCAGTCAGCTCCCTGTCCTGTTCGCAACAGCTGTCAGAGAAGTGCTGCATATGTTAGATGTTCCAGAGTAGATGTTGCACCTGGTATCTGAAGAAAAGCTTCATGGAAACTTGTGTTCTATTTTTTTCATTAATGCAAAGTAAGCAACTATTTTTCTTTCAAGAAAAGCACTTTTGTAAATGTTTTTCTTTTTTTTTTTCTTTTCTTTTCTTTCCTTCTTCTCCCCCCCCCCCCCCGAGACTCTTTTATTGAGGTCCTGATTTACATTTACTGTAATTCCATTGCAGTTCTTAGAGTATTTTTATTGTTATAGTTTTGCCTTAATCATATTTAGTATTTTACCTCTCAATGACATAAAAAGTAATAAAAAAACCCTTGTGCTTCACTGCAAGGATGTTGTCCCATATGATATATATTCACCTTGAGTCCTGTGTCCAGTTCTGGGCCCCTCAGTTTAGGAAGGCTGTTGACTTGCTGGAACGTGTCCAGAGAAGGGCAACAAAACTGCTGAGGGGTTTGGAACACAAGTCCTATGAGGAGAGGCTGAGGGAGCTGCGGTTGCTTAGCCTGGAGAAGAGGAGGCTCAGGGCAGACATTATTGCTCTCTACAACTACCTGAAGGGAGATTGTAGACAGGTGGGGGCTGGTCTCTTCTCCCAGGCAACCAGCACCAGAACAAGAGGACACAGTCTCAAGCTGTGCCAGGGGAGGTTCAGACTGGATGTTAGGAAGAAATTCTACAGAGAGTGATTCCCATTGGAATGTGCTGCCTAGGGAGGTGGTGGAGTCACCATCACTGAAGGTGTTCAGGAGGAGAATGGATGGGGTGCTTGGTTGCATGGTTTAGTTGATTAGGTGGTGTTGGATGATAGGTTGGATGCCATGATCTTGAAGGTCTCTTCCAACATGGTTTATTCTATTCTCTCTCTCTCTCTCTCTCTCTATATATATATATATGTTTGAGAAATACATCTAGATATCTTCTGTTTCTCTCCTCTTTTGAAACATGTTGGTTCTGTGAGAAGACACAGGACTACACTTCCCAGTCAACTTGCAAGTGGTTACGTTCTAAATATTTATGCATACATATTATGAAGTTGAGAATAGTCCTGCTAGTCCAAAAGTAACTTCTGGAGCAATTTAATTTCCAGTCTGAGTGCAAGTATTGGATCAGTATCTACATTATGTGTATAGATATAAGATATCTGGATGGTTGCAAAGGTAGATCCTGGTGCTCTGAAGCTCATTACTGATGGTGTCTGAATTGGGCATAATGGACTTGGAAGTTTAGCTTTGTCTTGCTCATGTGGGAAGCAGCTGATCTTGAGTTCAGCCAAGAGTAGGAACCAAATGCAGGTGTCTGAGCCAGCAGATACCCCTTTCCGCTTCAGAAGGAAGAGCTGGTACCTCAAGGGATGGAAGAATTCATGCTGGGAAATGTTTAGCTATCTGCAGTTGGAGAGAAGAGGGAGCTTTGGCTAACAAAGCTCCCAGCTTGGTTGCTTAACAAATGTTTCCTAGGATGAGCCTAGGTCAGTGTTAGAGCCAGTTTACAGCATGGGGGTTTTGGTTTGGTTTTGTTTGTGTCTTTGTTTTCATGTTTGTGGAATTGTAGTGCTGAAATCAGAGAGCAAACATGCATAGTGCCCCTCCAAGTCACTTCTGAGACAACATTAAGGCAAAAAACATAAACTGTACCAAAATTCTTCAAATTCTTGAGCTGTTGAGACATAGGAGAACCTGAAGACGCTTCTTTGAAGACAGCTGCAATGGCTGCTTAGGCATTTGGTTTCCTTAAAGTATGAGAATCCAAACATTTCCCCCTCCCCCCACCTCCATTTGATTTGTCATTACTTTTAGGGTGGGGAGGATCATTTAGGTGGTAGATTGCATGGCAGGACTTGTTTCATGAGGGACTGTCTCATGTCGTGGCTTTATGAATGATACTGGATAGATTCTCCAATGAAAAACCTGGCAGTCTTTTGACTTTAAGTCCAGATCCATTCAGAGATGTAAAATAATGAATCTATATTCCTAACAGAGGGGATATAGTTTGTGTGCACTATTTTATTTTTTTAAGCTAATGCAATCACAAAAACATTTCTTGAACCAATAGTGAAATATAAAGCTTCTTTTATTATCAGGTTAAGTAACTTTGGGAAAACCTTTCATCTTGAGAATTGCATGGCTTATGTTGCTGCTTTCTGATGAATGTGATTGTTTTTCCACTGCCGTCAGACAAGGGCTATAGAGACCTTATTCTTTGAGTGTGAAATAATATATACTTCCTAGTTAATGATTTCAACCACCATGAGATAATCCTCAAGTGACATGATGCCTGTCTGTGCTCAAAAATAAATAAATAAAAGCTAGAAAGAATACAAGTTATAAACACACATTATATATCTCCTACTGATGCTGGCATTTAATTATGGGGGACAATTACCTACCATAGTCAAAGGATTCGCACATTAATAACATTATATGGGGATAATGTCTTTCTAAGCTGCTATAGCATTTAAAAGCTGGTACTTATGTTGCAATCCAGATTCTGTCTACCAGTCAGTCCTGTCTGGATTATTGCTACATTATGTAATGTGGTCTCTTGTGGGTTGTTGGGGCTTTTTTTTTTTGGTGTGTGTGTGTGTGTGTGTTGGCTGGTGTGGGTTTTTTTTTTTTTTTTTTTTACTGTGTAATTAACATGTGGGTCTGACTTAACCAGTCCACTCTAATAAACCAGCCTTAATGAGTGAAATAATTATAACAGTAATAAATCCTATGTGATTTCTGAGCTCTGCTACTCTTCCTATGCCATTTTTGTTCAAGTAAAACTAAAACTCGATTAAATATCGACCTATATAATTCTATTCAATTTATGTGCAATAGTCTTCTGAGATCTTTTATCTGGTTTTCTCCAGGAAAATACTGACTACATTGGAAGGGAAGAGCAGACAGAGAAACTTTCTAACTCTGCATTCCCTGCTGCTCCTTAGTCCTGCACTTTCACAGAAGAAAGATGCACTGAAACCTGTCAAAACATAATCTCATGCATATCCTTCTTAAATATAGCATTTTCTTCTCTTCCCACTGTAAAACCTGTTGCTGACCTCTTCTAAGAATGAGTAAAGGATTTGTGACAATATTACAAAAGCATATATAATTAGAAAATCACAGGAATATTGCCAATTTCCTTTTTTCAGGGTGGGGGGGTGGTGGTGCATGTTTTGGGTGGTTGTTTCCCACACACACACTGCTTTTGGTGTCAGTTTTAATGCAATTATTGAATGAGTGGAGATTATTCTAGAAATAGTATTTCTCCAGTGGGCATTCATTTTAAATGGAGAAAAAGAATCAAATACTACTTGCTGATTTTCAAAATATTTGGGGGGGGATAAAGAGCTGTAACTTATTCAAAGTACATTATTTTTAAGAGTCAAGCATTGCCTTTTGTATTTGGTACAAGTTACTGTGAGTAACTACAGTATGCCTGTGGTATTGAAGAGCGTTACAACTGCGTCTAATTTACATAACTGCTGTGGGTTTTTGGATGAAATTAATAAAAAAGATTTCTAGGTATATTTTTGCTTCATGCCTAATTTTCCCCATGTTGATATATTAATAACTCAATCAGGTATTTGTGTGTTTTCATTCTGCTTTATGGCGCGTCTCTAAGGCTACTGAGAAACTCTTTTGGCTTATCATGGAGTTACAATTCCAAAGCTAAACAGAACATATTGGTTTATAGGTGGAATAAGTACCATGGCACAGATCAATGCAATTCAGGTTGACTCCATGGGGGATGATTAATTTATGTCAGCTCTAAATTTGGCCTTAGCTTTTAGTGGTTCTTGTTTCATTATGCACTGCTACTAGTTATTTCAGATGCCTTTAAAACCTGCCTATTCTCTGTAAATATCATGGTGCAACTGGAAGCAGAGCTTTTAAGAAGATAATTTCTGATTAGATAAGGTTTTTTTTTTTTTCCATGAAACTTGCATCAACCTACATAAAGTAATCCATGTACTAACACAATAGCTTCCTAATATAGATACACTTAAATTCAAAGGATGCTACAGCATGTAACCTCTTTTTTACACTAAGTATAGGTTAGGTAACATTTTCTCTTGGAATATAGATTTTTTTTTTCCTTTGTTGTTTTGTTTTATTCTTGTAGTGGGGTTTTGTGGTGCTGTTTGGGTTTGTTTGTGGTTTTTTCCTTGCTGGAGGTTTGTTGTTGAATTTGGTGTGGTTTTGTTGTTTTGTTTTTGTTTTTTCCAAAGCCATTTTCAGGCTTAAGAAATATGTTAGTGAAATATTTTATTGATTGCCCAGAAAATGAAGATGGAACAGCATACCTTTATCCAACCTGCTGTGGGAAGTGTGTATGTGTGTGGTAGCTTTGTATAGCAAGGTTTGCAGGAAGCATCTTTTATTAAAATGAGGGAAATAGCTGAGGGAAAAAAGAACACAGTCTGAAAGAGAAATAGACAAGTTCTGCTGAATAACATTTTGGGAAACAGTTCCTTCAATTTCATATTCTTCTACTAGACAGGGTGAAGAAGAGGCATAGTGTTAGCACCTGTGGGGCAGAGCATTGTTATTGCTGAGGGAGATGCAATATTCTCAGTAGTCTGTGACAGGTAGAGAGCAGCTGCAAGGCAACAAGGTGTAAAAGCATGATATACCATACAATAACTGCTTGTATTGAATTAATCCATTTTTCTAGCTACTACATACTCATAGGGCTTAGCAATGTTCCTTTAGCAGTGATCTCCTAACCTATTGGTAGCTATACTCAGGCCTCTCTGAAGAAGTCAGAAACAAATGACTAATCAAAATATGCAGTGTGGATCTTAACCATTTGACAAACTACAGCAGACTCTTCAAAGATGAGACCAGGAACTAAAATTCTTGACTGGGTACTAAGAAGCACGGGCTCAATAGACGCACTTGTTTTATGGCATGCCGTTCACCTAACTACATTTCACAGGCAATAAACTACTTGTCTTTTTTCTTCTGCTGAGGGACAACCGCATTACCATCTCTCTCCTCCATTCCCTTCCTTTCCTTCCCATCTCTGTGAACATCCCCTCTGTTTCACTGGTGCCAACTACCTTTAATTTAGGAGATAGTCTTATAAATACTTATCTTAATTACACCAAGCAACTGTTCTCAACTTGTTTTTAGCTTTGAAGTCTGTTGCTTCTATTTCAGACAAGAAATAGAAGAGGACTTATATGCCCAAAAGCTTGTGTTCTTTCTAACTACACCAGTTGGTTTAAAAAGGCACATTGCCTCTAACTACAAACTTGTCTTGCCTAGCTTCCATGTAATTGTGGGCCTCCCTGGATAGTCAAGGTTGAGAAAATGGGGATGGAGCTGTTGCCATGACAGGCACTTTTCCACTCGTAACAGGATGTGTCTGATCTTTATCAAGTGTCTTCCAATATATATTGTCTGTTTGTTCTCAGCCCTGTACCTGCTGTGATGTTGCAGGTATATAGGGTGGTGTATATGCTGTCCTGAGGTACATGTGTGTGTAAAGGATGCTGGAATTGGTGTGTCTCTTGCTTATTTGTTCTTAAAACTGGGAAGATGTACTGGCAAGTTTCACACTTGTTGCACTGGTTAGTCTGATGCCATCAAGTATTTGCTGATCTGTGGTTTGCTTCTGATGACTTTGGTGGGAGTGAGACAGTGTTTGAAAGATGGAGAGGAAACTCAGTTCAAGGAAAATGTCAGAGCATTCCCTGGAGAGTATTCCTAGTGAATAAAGATCATGTATAGATTGATGAGATGGTTCTTGTGATTGTTCTTTTCATTACAGATATGGTGGTGCCCCAGGGTTTGGCTGTGCATGTCGGCTTTTTTTTTTTTTGTAATGTATTTTGGATGTTTGTATGATGTGTGTCTAGAGGTTTTCACAACAGTAGTTTGCAGGCTACCATTTCTTCTGCTGATCTGATGGCAAATCTGTAATGCTTATCATACTCTCTAGAAACTGGGGGTTTATGGAAGTATTCTGGATATACCTTGATGAAGAAATGGTTGTTACTGGATTTCTGACAGCAAGAAAGAAAACAAAGAACAAAACCTTTAAGATGTGTATATTAGTTGCAGCCAATGGCTGGTGTATTATCTATAACCTGTTCTTTATTGTGCACTATAAAATAGTTTAGTATTGATCAGTTGTGTAGTATCTCATTTCCTAGGGTTAGGAAAAGTCAGTTGTGGTTTGTGAAGATAAAAAGGGTGAGTTTGGTGGTATATTTGGGTTTGAAGTCTGATAGTTAGGTGTCACCTTGCACATGCTCCAGAGTGGCAGGGAAGTAGGTAAAGGACAAAAAAGCTGTATGTAAAGCTCTAGGATGTTTCTGCAAATTTTGATACTAGTTCATCAAGGATGCTGTAGATTCCTGTAAGTCTAAACTTTCCTTGATTATGCATCATGAGGACCATGTGAAAAGTTTGCAGGATGAGAATGAGAAATTAGAGTACTAGTTTGAATAGGAGGTGTCAGACAATAGATCTAGGGGTTTATGCCTGAGCTCTTAAATTAAGAAGGGGGTTTAGGGTCTTTCTGAAGTTCCTTGTAGTGAGCAATATCTACTAGTTTATTCTTTGCAGGTCAGTGTGGTGGTAGCCATTGCCAGCACTTTGACTGAATCATAAAGATTCTTGAAATGTTGTATATATTAATTTTTCATTTTGTTGTTTTTTTTTTTTTTTTTTTAAGCAGTTGAGGTAGTGGGAAGGGGAAGAAGTGTCTAGAAGTTGCTTTATTTTGACTACGAAAAATTCTTGGAGATGTGGGTATTCAAAAAAAAAAAATAAATAATAAAATAAAACAAATCCTCTGATGTCCCATATACTTGTGGTTTGTAGAGTAGATTCTCTGTGCAGGAATGTATATCTATGGAGAGATTTATTTGTTTATTAATTTAACAGCTATGGCAGCCTTCTGCCAGATGTTGAGAAGGTATTCTATGGTCATGGATGCTGCAGCTTTAGGTGAGGCTGTGGTGGCTTGCCAAGTCTGATGGTTTGTGTGGTTTATTCTTTCTGTTTTTGCTATAGTGATGTGTAGAGCAGTAGCAGAAATTGTTGATATGTTTCTTATTTAATATTATGATTAAATGACTGGAGATCAGTTAATTGTGCACATACATAATTATCTTATGTACTATAGTAATACTTGAGGATTTGCCAAGATTGGGGCTGTGTGGTTCTTGGCCAAGCAGCAAATAACTCATTCCAGAAAAAGGCATTGCTCTGATCTCTCCTATCCTTGTTCCTCAATATTGTCTCTCTAGTTTTTACACCCACTTAGTGTATACAGAACTAAATTAAATTGAGAACTTTTCAGGGAATGGCTTGTTTATTACTTTGTGTTACAATACTTACAGTGGTGGAAATTCTGCTCAGTGAGATCTGTGAGAACACCAGGAATACAAACAATAATCATACTGATTCATGGAAAACTACTCTTTCATCTGTTTTATATTTACATTCTTTAAGAGGGAGAGACTCAGCCATGTTCATATTTTTACATTGTGTGTGAACATGCTTCCTTTGGAGTTCTGGCATGTTCTTTTGTTTTCTTGTTGCTTGCGTTGTCTCCTGCTCTTACACTGCTCTGGTAAGCTCTGTAACAGCTCACATCCACTTCTGAGTGAAGAGGAGGATACTAACCTCAGAAAAAGCAGAGAAATATGGACTAAGGACGAAGTTATAATGAAATTGGAGAGTAAATCCAGTTGTCTTATTACTTAGTCCTGCACAGGGTGGTAAATTTGCCTGGAAGTGATAGGGACCATGAGGTAGCCCCTAGTCCTTATCCTCAGGCACCTGCTCCAAAAGAGGGGTGAAACATGCCAGATTTTCCTTGCTTTCCTTCAGGAAGGTGTTTGCACTCACACATGAGAGTACCTTTCAAAAACCATTCCTCAGACTCTTGTTTAAACAAGATCAAAAATGAAACAGTGCACACTCCTATTCAAAGACATGTGTCATACATATATATTATAAAGATATATACACACACACACACACACATTTATTTACTATAGGGAACAAAAAGAAAGTGTTTTCATCCCATCTATGGACTTTACAATCTCCTTTTCCCACTTTTCACCTCTTTTGCTTGCGTTATAATCATGGAAACCTATGCAGGAGGCGTCTCTATGGATTTGGGGTAGGACAATTGATCAATTTAATTTTCCCCGAAAGGGACTCTTCTCACACAGTTGTGTGGGCACACAGCCATGAGGTAGGAGCATTTTCTTTTTCAGGGGTACCTCTGCTTTATGCCCTACCTGTTTAATCTGTATATTTACAATTTATTTTTTTTCCCCTTCTCAATATTCTATTATGCTGAATGTATGGTTAGGTAAAAGCAGACAATGGCAATATTTGTACGTAAAGCCAGCCATAAGTCTTTGGAGCGAATGCAGAGAAAATTCATGGTAAGTGCAACAGCCAAAATCATGCAAATTACCAACTGTAGCATCATAAAGATCTAATTACTGGACCAAAATGCCAAATTTTCAGCCCTCTCCTGATTAGTTGTTGGAGCGATGAGTTATCACAAGATTGCTGCTTGTTAATATTGGCAAATCAACAGCTGCTATTCTTTGGTATAATAATATCACTAAATTCTGTGATTGTCATGTATCTAGTTTTACATCAGATATGATTATGCCCATTAGGATTACAGTCATTATATGGTAGGATTAGAACTGAGCATGATTTTGGATAATGACAGTGTTAATGTCACTGTAGATTTCAAATTATATTAATTTCTGTCAATATGCAAAAATACACTAGAAAACCTTTTCACACTAGAAAACATTTTCACAGGGACTAGGACATGTGTTTGTTTCCTGGTAATAGCATTCAGATGATATCCAGGCTATAAATGAAATAGGATTGTATAATTTACTGTCTGCTCATAACAAGAATATGCACTCTGTCGTCAAAAATTCAAGTGTTGTAGAAATGATCCCGTCTTTGAGCAAATGTTGCAATTACTTCAAGCTGTTGAAACTCTGCTTCCTTTGAACAGAAGTGTCCAGAGCAAATACTGCAACAATGAATCTTTTTATCATTCTGCAATCCCATTTGTGATAAGAGGAATTCCTTGGGGATTACTTTAAATTCTGTACATTAGCAGCAGTTCCGTGGGTTAAATCAGATAAAACAGGCTCTTATCAGATTATTAGTCACATTAGGCAATTACATTCTTATCTCTTAGAAATAATTCTTGCAGCCTTGGTGCTTATTTCTCCTCATTAGAAGAGGCTAATTCCTGATTAAGATCTTTTGCCTTCCGTACAATAAACCTTTATATTGGATTTGCCACATAAATTGAAAAATACCTTGCAGCAGGGAGGGACAGCTGCACTTCCCTTTTAAAAATATACCTCTCTGATTGTTTCAACATCCGTCATGCAGATTTGCTGCCTACCATTTGGGATGTAAGATGACAGCAATATAGCCTTTTTGCCCTTTTTTTTTTTTTTTTTTTTCTCCCCAGCATCAAAGTTACAGGCCTCCAAACCTGAATGGTTTTACAGGGCAGGGAAAGTAAACATGTTTTCATCTATTTTTATAGAGTTTGGTTTATAGTGAATGAAAAAAACAGAGTAAGGAAAGGATGTTTCACACACCATTTGCATAACGGCTGTGAATATATTGCCCTGAGAGCAAGCCTACCTGTGGGATGCCTTCACAGGGAGCATCCCATGCGGTGTAGGTGGGAGGGTTGGTGCAGGGGCAGGCACTAATCCCTAATGTGTCTTGCTCTTTTTGAAAGTTTTCTGCAAACACAGTGTCACACGTATGGAGCCATGCTTGCTGGCAGGTATGTCTCAAAAATCATCTTGTGTTTACTGCAGGAACAGGATCAAAGTTGTTTTGGTCTTTCATGTAATTAACCCAACCCAAGAGAAATATCCAATCGAGTGATTTACTTAAGATAAGCAAAGCACTTGGAAAATCTTAAGTGCTTCAGTGGAAATGAAACATGGGAAAAGATGAGAGTCAAATTGCTGTCTGTAGGTCTGTCATGTCCGTGTTTCTGACGTTTCTGTCAGAAGCGGGTTGCTGAAACAGATACCTCCCACTTCCCAACCCTTCATGAGGATTTGCTTTTGCACTTCTTCAGTGTTATACTCTTCCCTACTGCTTTTCCTTGTGCACCATCACATATAAATCTCTATTTTACACTTGGAGGCCTTTGCCCCCATGCATGCATGCTTGTGTTTGTAAAGGATTAACAAAAAACTTTCCCTTACTAGAGGTGAGATGATGGGAAGTTTTCGAAGGCAAAAAGGGCAAACACCTAACTCCTATTAAAAATAAATGGAAATTAACTGTCTGCCAATTAGGCCTGGGAAAACTTTTCTGGTGGTCTTTAGGACTGAACCAAATTACATCAAAAGCCAGATGGGAATGTGTTAAGGATGAAGTGATTACTTGAGACAAAGTGTTGCCTGTTAGAGGTGGTCCCGAGTGAAGTTTTCAGTGTCTGTGTGTACGCAGTGGATGTCATATTATGTTTACAGAGCACCTTTAGTAAAATGTTCAGAGCATTGGCTGTACAAATATTGCTTCCATTTAGTTTTCATATTTTGCAAGTGATGTTATAAACTCATGCCCAGAGTTGTTTGCACATCTATCCATTGGATTGCATTAGAAAGGCTAATTGTTAGTTAATGTATTCACAGAAGACAGCCCTGTGAGAAAATTTGAACCTTCAGAGCTCCAGCCTTTCAAAAAGGAGCAAAACCCCCACCTGTATTAGATTAAGAAATCGATGGCCTGCGAGCAAGATTAAAGCAAATTCTTTCACAAATTGCAGGACAAGGGTTAAAGTGTTGTACAGTGGTTCGGGTGCCCACCTGTAGAGATCAGGGGAAGGACTTGAACCTGGGTCACCTTTTTCATGCAGCAACGAGACCACTGAGGCCTCCCCTCTCTCTGCCCAAAGTCCCAAACTTCCCAAAGGGAAGTTTGAGGTGGAACTAAACATCTGAACCCACATCTGCTGCTTCTGATGTTGCCCTTCAGATCTCCTCCCAGCTGCAATTTTCTAGTATCTCAGCACCATGGTTTGGGCCAACATAGTTAAAGGTCTGTGGCAATCGTATGCCTTGACTGACAGGGGATTTGACCAAAACATTACTCTGAGCCTAGCTGGCTCTTGGGCTGCCTGCTCCCTTAATCACCCATTGTGAAGTGGAAGACTGCTAGAGTCTCAGGCCTGTTCTGTGCAATTCCTAGATACTCAGGTAGTGAGTAACTTCTGGAATATCAAGGCGCTGATGTAGTGCACATAAAATTTTCTTCAACTGCTGTCCAAAGGAAATGTTTTTTCTTGGTAAGGTCTTGGAGATAAGAATTCATCCCTAGAGTAGATGTTTTTCTGCCTTCTTAATCTGCACTTGAAGGAGAGCATCATAAAAATCATCAAAGGAATAGTAGGTCTTGACTGTGTCTTCACAGTCATCCTTTCACTTCTCTGGGTAAACCTGGTTGTTCAGTGACATTTGTTTTGCTGTAAAATGGATAAATGGGTTTTGTATGTGGAATACTATGGTTATTATTATTGATAATTTTACTCTGGCCTGGTTCAACATATAAAGAAAGTCTGGTGGAGCAAATCCAGCCTGGGTGTGGTAAAGGGGTCTTGAGCAAGCTCCTGCATTAAAGGTAAATTTTTGGCTTTTACTCAAAAGCATGACATGTTAGATTGCATAATGCATGATAGACTACAATAGACTACCCTCTTTTTCCTTTTCTAATAACTATAGCACTTCTCCCCTCTGTGGTGTTTCACAAGATCTGTTTCCCTATTCATTTAAGAAGTGTGATGTGAACAACAGAACTACCTGAGTTTGTGAATCTTCTCCAAGCCTTCTCCTAGATCAGTACTGGTCAATATACTGCAGACATCATTTTGACTAAGGCCAATGGCAAAACAGAAACTGTCTTCAGAAGCCTTGCCAAATTTTCCTGTGAAGTCTATATGCTTTACTGGAAAAATCTCAAGTCAGAACATTTCAATAGGACATGTGCATATTTCAGTTTGGGTTTTCTCTTCTACCTCCCCCATTCTCATTTTCTACCAATGGGTTGCTGTTAGTTTCTGTATAAGCATTCTTAGAGGTATTAGATGTGGATTTCTAGAGCTCACATTAGCAGCTATCTCAGGGTAGCAAAGACCTCAATTAACAGGACCATAAATTTGGAGCAGTTATAACCTCCATGTCTTCTCCTCATCAAGAGTTCTTTTTTTATTTTTCCTCTTTTAAAGACAAGTATTTTTCAAATGTGTTTAATAAAGCTATTTTTGTTCCCTGGACTCTTCTTGAGGTTTGATGCTGAATAAAAAATGGGCAGCTCCCTAGGAGCAGTACATTTTAATGGTTGCTTTGCTGCAGAGGGATTTGTGAATTCTATGCTTGTGGTTACTTTTTAAAAACAAAGTTGGTCTCTCTGGGCCCAGCGTTTGTAGAGTAAACATAATGGGCACTTGTGACACAAAGAGAATTTATGACAAGACTAAGAACCTGCTTGTGTTCTTGTAATAACCTACAAGATTGTAAACCATTACCTGCCTTTGAAATCATGTCAGATGGGGACTAAACTCTAAAATATACATCATACAGTGACCATAGCTTCTGCTTTTCCTTTACAATGTTGCACAGAGAGAGAGGGAGAAGGATGTATCATACCTTCTGAGCATTAATTTAATATTATAATTATGCATCCAGGAGCAGCTGGCTACTAACCAAGCTCTTTATGTGGGGTGGAAATAGTTGCTCCTTTTACCTGAGTCCTGTCTCATGACTAGAGACAAGAAGACACTAAATAAGAAGCCTTGTTAAGGTACTAGTTAAGCTGTTTAGAACTGCATTGGTCATAGCAACTAGATGAACACTCCACAGAAAGTTGTCTGGTGACTCCAATTTCCATCCTCTTAATGTACAGATTTTCCTTCTGTTTCTCATTCCTGCCCACAAGATGATTGCCTGTTAATCAGGAATATATGTCTGTGCATTCCCCACAGCTCTTCCCCCTTGAAAAAGAGCATTGCCGCATGGAATATTTCCAAAGTTTTAATTTCCCCAAGGATTGCCAAAATATAACTTAATAAGAAAAGAGATATATAACACTATTTTATGTTCCTTTTCAACCTAGTTCTTTGTTGTTGTTGTTTCAAAATCTTGTATGTTCATTCCTGGGACTCTCCACACACATAGAAATAATTACCAAAATGCAGCTTTGCCAGAGTACAATGAGAATGGCATAAACACGGTGGCACACCACAGCAATCCTTGGACCAGCTCGTAAGGGTCTTAGATCCTGGAGAAAAGCAAGTTTCTAATCAATAGGATCGTGTCTGTTATATAGGGATCAGCAAACCAAAAAGATTTTAAAATATTCCAGAACTCCATTGGAGTTTATTCTGGGCACAGTGGTGATGTCATCTTTTAAATAACCTTCTCACCAAATTTTTTGTGGTTCAGCATTGCATGGTGCTTTATAATGGAAAATGCCCAGCTCCCCAAAAGATCCCAAATTCTGTTACATTTAAAGACTATTTCTGTGTGTTACTATCATGTTCTCCCTTCTTACAAAGTATATATTAAAGTAAATTTCTTCAACACCTCAATTTTTCTCCTAGGAATTCTGAACATTATAAAAGCAGCCTTTAAGAATTTGAGGTTAGGTAGCTGAGAAACAAAATAAAAGTTGGAATCAATGTGCCAAGCCCTGACTTATGAAAAGATTAAAAAGAATGTAATTCATGTCTGCATTACCTGAGCTATTTGAGGTGATGATTTTGGCATCTCTTAGGATAAGCTATAAGACATGGTGATGGATCACTTTTCTTGCTGTTTTTAAGTTGTTTTACAAAGACAAGAAGGAGGAAAAAAACCCACAACAACCAAAACCAAAACCCCCAACTAGAACAAATATTTAATCTTATCACTTCCTGTAACACCATATATTTAAAACATCATTAGTTATTTTTAACTGGGACTTTTCCAATATCACTCACAGAACATGGAAAGTCTCCAAGTGACTTCACTAGGTTTTGGCTTCAGGCCTAATATCAAGAAGTGGACTGAGCGCCTGCCTGAGTGCTGCTCAGCAATGCTTGAGAAGAAGCAGCCTGAACCTCGAGAAATGCTGATTTACCAAGGAGACAGTCATCTCCTTGGCTGGGTTCTGCCCATTTGTTGATTTTTCAGCCTCTTTCCTCTTTGCAAAGATTGTGTTTGCTGAATGTGGCATTTTAGGGGCATACAGACCTTCAGGTCCTGCATTCTTGAACACGCTGGAGACTTTACTGATAATGCAGGCAAGCACCTACCAAGTCCTGACATATGGGGCAAGCACTGATTTATAAGGATGATAACTGTTCAGCACATATAAAGGTCTGTTCAAGTCAAGCTTTGCAGTAGAACTGATCTGAGGTAATTGGTTTAATAGCCATCTTTACAAAGATTTTAGGGCCTTTAAACTTTTATTTGCTTAAACATAACAAAAGTTCGGTTGTAGTTATAGCTGTTTATTTTACAAGGCAGTTATAGGTGGGTTTTGCTGCTGGTCACGTTTGGGTAAAACACGTGTTTTACTGAAAGGAGGTAAAAATTATTCCAGGATCTCTGACTGCCTTGACTATTGTATTGAACAGAATAGTTGTGTTTTTCTTGTTGAATTGTCCTTTTGTGCGTTTCTTCCTGTTAGCACAATCAGAGAGAGAAAAGGTTTTATACAGCTTATTATGAAAGGGAACTGATTAAAAAATTCCGGAGAGAACTTCATAGGAAATCCTTTTTTTGGTTGTTTAGTGGTTGTTGTTTGTTTTTGGGGTTTTTTTTTTTATTGCTTTGTTTTTCAGTCATTTAAAAATAACTAAATAAATAAATAATGTGGATGGGTTTAAATCTTGGTGAATGACTGTCCAAAACTTTGGAATTTGGATTTCATTTTGTTACACTTGCAAAATCTCTTGGCTGACTGGAGATTTCCACTGGTATGACAAAGCAGCAAATCTGTTCCAGTTGTATTTTAATGCAAAAAGCTTGCCTGAAGTATACCAAGCACCCTAGTTCCAAATCAGTTAGATACCTTAACTAAATGTAAGGAAAAATGCATGTGTTTGGCTGATTTGAGCAGTGGAGCGTTCCCCAAGTATCTTTTGACGGAGGACAGGTAGGAAAGAGTTTGCAAGTGAAATTTAAGTTCTTTTTCCAGAGTGGTTACTGCCTTAGATTATATGTGGCAAAACAATTTAAAGTGAAAATATTACAGAACAGGTTTCTGTGTCCTCTGAAAGGTGAACAGGTTCATTTCCAATAAATGGTGTGAAAGATCTTGATCTCTCAGTTTGTTATTCGTGTTACCTCTGGTCTTGCACATTTAAACAGTTCTGTCGCTTTTGTTAGCATCAATACATGTCCTACCACTATATAGTCCTTATACAGTAAGCAACCTTTAGTACAAACCTCATTTATTTATATACTTATTTATTTATCCCTATTCCATCTTACTCCTGTACATTTTGTGAGGAGAGGCAAACTTTTCCCCAAAACTCTTTTCACCCCTTTAGCCTTTCTTTGGAAAGAGACAAAAATTAAATCTTACTGGAGGAACGTTCTATTGAAAGGGTGAGTAGAACAGCAAAAGATTCAATTATATTGTTTGAATCAAGATATTAGTATGTGAGATCCGGTTTCACATAGGCTTCAAAAACAAACAAAGAAAACTCTTTTTCAGCCTGTGGCAATGTGACTGGCTGTGTAAGATCAGAGCTCAAATTTACATGGATCTGTATTAGTTCAGGTATGAAGAGTTTCATTTTGCTGATCTTTTGAAGCAAATTCCACATAGCAGCACAAGAAAGGGCTGCCACATCGGATTTGACACCCTCCAACTGTGCCTTATGCCAATGTTTTCGTTGGTTCCCTCTTTACAAAATAGCTCTTTGCCAGTTTTCTGAGGACTCCATCCTTTCTTTCTTTCTTTTCTTCTTTTTTTTTTTTTTTCTTTTTCTTTTTTTTTTTCCCCCTCCTTCTCCTATTTGAGAATGGTTTAGTTTGGGATTGCTAAAGTATGTATAGAAATAGCCATGAAATAGAGGGAAAGGAAGAGCTGGCTTGCAAAATCCCCTCTATTTTAGCTGAAAAAACAACCCTATTAGAAAGCAAACTGTTTTCTTTTGGTCTGTAAACAGCTCTTAGTCTGTGTACATTTAATAGCGAAGTAAGGATATAATTAATAGCTTTTCAGTTTGTAAGATCTGCACATGTGAAGTGTAAAATAAACAAAACCTTGTTCAGCTCCTGGGTTACATTGTCAGACTCTCCTACGTTGTGCTCTCGTATTAACTATCTCCTTTCCTCATTTGGTTCAAGCATCCTTGCACTGGCTTCAAGCTTCCGGCCCTCTGGGCAGAAAACAGCTCACAGACACGAGGCTGCATGCTTAGGACCTGTATGGGAATCCTTCACAGAAAGAACTGTAGAAACTGTACCTATATATACATATTCCAATAGAGGTCTACATATGGATTAGGCTATGGCAGCACAAGACATGACAGAAGACAGACAAAGCAACACCGAACTATCCAGTGCAGTCCTTAATGCCCCTGACTATGCTGCCACCAATCAGCTCCTCAGTCTTGGCATATAGTCCTTGCACTGGTGTTGCTCATGTGTTCACTTATTCTGCGGATTGTATGCGTGTGACCAAACTGTGACCCAGTTGTACTCAGCAAGTTCAATTACTCTTAAAATAACACAGCTAAGGCTGCACAGGGCATTTGCTACAATGCTGCTGTGGCTGAAAAGCTGTTCTAAGCAAATATTATTGACTGACAGCTCCTATATTATGCTATATATGGGCTGTACCAGCCTCTTACAAGATTATCTTTTAAAAGATACATAATACTTACAGATATTCCCTGAATTCTGTGATTTTGCCAGAGAAGTAGCATTTAGTTTGGAGGCATGATGCACTATATCAGGATCAGCAGTTTTCATACTGTTTTTCAGATGCTACTGCCACACAAGCCTTTCCGCAGTAGGTGGGAAGTGGTTTGTGATCTAAGGTTTGCAAAGAGAAACAAGCAGAGTGACTTCATGGCATTTGACACAGGCTGTTCCAGCTCCCCAGAAATGGTTGGTAAAATAGTCACACTTGCAATGAAGATCTTGATTTATCGAAGATCTCCTCCTGATTTAAAGTTCCAAAGGGGAAAGGTAGGTTGCACATATGCTGATTCTTAGGTCTTCAGCTGTTGGGCTTTGGAGTTGGAATCCATTTAGAAATTCTCTGCAAATTTTAGAAATAATATTTGTGAAAATGCAGCACAAAATCTGGTGGCATATGGTTGTATTTAGGTGACTAATACTCACTTGGGGCCACCTTCTTAATTTACTGCTGGCTTCACCATTCATGAGTAATGCATCCACTCCTAGCTCATGCCAATAAAGCTTTATGCCACCATGTATAATATTCACTACACACGTATTGCCTTCCTCATTTCTGCTGCACTTATGTGGCTTGTGTTAACAAATTATCACCAAAGTGAACAGCACAGTAAAACTATGTAACTTTTGATTAGCTTTAACAATTAAAAAGTGTAAAACAGACTTTGTAAGGCCAAGAGTCCAAAGATACCATTATGTCAAGTTCATTTTCAGACCACGGTAACAGCATGTAAACACGCCTCGCAATGAAAAGAGTTGCTCTGCAAGGAGTACTTAAAAAATAAGGTAATAACTGGTTCTGGTGGCTTTAGTGTTTGTTTCTTTGTTTGAATTTAAGAAGGGTATGTGATGAGCTGGACTATAGCAAAGTACCTACTTTTCTCACTGTTCAATCATATATCTTGCCAAAGTCATGTTTACTACAAATCATCATAGGTTCTGGATAGCAGCATGAACAATGCCATGAAACACTCCAGTGCCTCCTTTCTCTCACATCCTGAATTTGGTTGTTTTCAACAAAAACTTCTCCAGGCTGTTTTAAATGACTTGTACATATGGGAGAGCCTCATCTGCCTCTGAGACTTGGTTGTCAAATGTTTTACAGATGATGTAAACTGGCACATCATCATGTTCCTGGGATCAGGATGAAGGCAAAAATAGTTTTTGTTGTTGTGGTGTTTGATTTTGTTTCTTTCAAAATCGACACTGGGGAGATGAGTGTTCTCCAGAATGTAAAACAGAGAATCTGATCACAGACCAAGATGTGGGAACTGGGAGATATTTTTAATGAGAACAGGTTCATGAGTGGAAAAAGGGGAAATTAAAGATGACAAAGAGAAGAAATTCACCTGTCCCCCATGTGCAGCAGATGCTCTCGCCCTGGCTCCACCAGTTCACCTTATATATGTGTTATTCGTGATGGGGTCACAGAGCTATACTTTCAGTTTTCTGGAAGCTGTAGGTCACATAAAGAGCATCACTTAAAGATCTGAGAAAATATTTTAGACAGAAGACATCATTTTTTAATTCTTCAAAAGACAAGTTAAATGTATTCATTGCATAAGAAATCTATAATTTAACAGCAGCTGTGCAGCAGCCTTTCCATGCTATAGTGCAGTCTACTATATTGATGATTTCAAATATTTATACCATCATCCCACATTCATGAAAAATATTTAAATTAAACATGCATAGGAACAGATGCCATTCTGTTCTGGCAAGAAAACCTAGTCATAAACTTCTGCTTATGAAATGTTATTTCACTTGACCCCTATCAGTAGGAACTCATGAAAATTAAACTGGGAAAGGAGAAATATTGTGTGCAAGCTCTCCTCTTCGTGAAACCTTTGAGTGGGTATGTGAAGAGAAGATGCTTCCATTAATAGCAGAAGACAGTTTGATTTGATAAGGTGAAGCTCACAGCTTTAACTTCTAATGCAACAGTCAGTGCTCAGTTAAATATGTCTTTTCACCTACAGAAGACGCTTGTTAAAGAAGCTTTCTAGACCAAATCACTGGGTACTCATTTTAGTAGCTAGTGTTTCTATTAATTGTTAGAGATGATGTAAAGTAACTACATTTAGTTTTATGCTAACATGCACAGCTTCTCTTTTGGTCTTGCTATAATAAAAAAGGTCCAGAGAGAGATTGTTTCTTACTAATTCTAACCAATGCAACGTTATGAAATAGGAAAAAGGGAAAGGAAATGTCATGTAAAGATTGCAAGCTAAGGATATCATCAGCCCAAATCTATTCATGTTAAGCATTTACATCTCTCTGCATGTAGTCCATATAGGAGTACATATGCATTTGATTGGCATATTTGTAGCAAGGTCTGAACAAACAATTGATTCTATCTATTGTATCTAATTTATCTTGGCATTTATACAACCCTTTCAATCCTGTTATCTGATGAAAGTTAGAAAAATAAGTGGGTGATTTCATGGTTCTCTCCATTTCTAATAGATCCTGTCTGAGAAGTTAATCTTGGATATTGTTCTTCTTTTGGCCTTGCATTTTAGCAGTGTTAACAGATTTTATTGTGTATGTCCTCCCTCCCTCCTCCACAGATGATGTAAATAATTGTGGAACTTAATGCAATAGTTATAATGTTGTAGTCTTACTCCTGTTTCAGTTTGCAAAAGTTCTGAGGAGGGGGCTTTGTTCTTCCATATGCTTTTGTCTTGGGAACCAGACTTAGAGTGATAGAAAAGGTTTGATCATTCCAGGAGTTGAAATGATCTCATAAAACTGAGCAGTGACAATGAATCAGTATTGTGAAAACATCACCATCACGTGTTATGGCAGTCTAGAGGACAAGCAGAGTTCTGCTGTGGTTTTAAGGAGAGCCTCATAGGCAAAGGCTCTTGCTTGCAAAGGGAGGTCTGTTAGCCCTGTTGGGAGGTAGCTGTGGACACCTCAGTATCACAACATATTGTCCAAAATCAGAGAGAAAATTTGCACTAGGAATAAGTATTGTACAAATTGCTGCATGTACCTGAGGACAAAAGGTGCAGTAGATGTCCCAGTTGACAAAACCCCATGAATGAAACCTGTTAGGAATTAATGAAGCTCAGACTGCTAGCTGGGTACAATTTGGCTTGTTCTACTAACTATACAGTACAGTTTCTGGTAGCTTTATCCTCCCTCATTTCTATTAATATTATACTGGAAAAGAAATTGCAGTTAAATCAGCAGGGATAGCAAAGGCTCAGTGTTAGGAAGGAATCAAATTGCCCTTTCACAGTGTTTTCTGTGGAATGGCAAGAAAGAAGAATGGAAAGACAGAAGGCACAAGAGCTGACTGGTCATCTGACAGAGTGTACCTTCATTTTTTAACTCAAAGCAGTATACAAACACTGTTCCCTTCATGGTCTCTATATTTGTTCTTAAATTATAGAACTGAAGGATTGTTTTGGCTGGAAAAGACCTCCAGTCTAACCGTCAAAGTGATACTACTATGGCTGTTAACCCATGTCCCAAAGTGTCGTATCTACTAATTTTTTTAACACCTCCAGGGATGGTGACTCCAGCACCTTTCTAGGAAGCCTGTTGCAATGCCTGACCATTCTTTCCATAAATTTTGCCTAATTTCAAATCCAAACCTCCTCTGGTGCAACCTGGGGCCATTTCCTCTCATTCTATCACTTGATGCTGGGGAGAGGTCACTCCAGCCTCCTTTCAGGTACTTGTAAAGAACAATGAGGTTTCCCCTTACTCTCCTCTTTTACAGACTAAATACCCCCAGTTGCCTCAGCTGCTCCTCATAAGATTTGCTCTCCAAGCCCTTCACCAGCCTTGTTGCCCTGTTGGGACACACTCCAGAAGTTCAAGTTACATAGAACCAGTAACTACAGTTAGCATACCTGGGTTTAAACCTTATCTCATCCACTCAATTGTATAATGAGGGTTTTTTCACAAGTTGCTTCATTCTGTTTTTTTTTTTTTTTTTCAGGAGTGGGCGCATGATCTCTGCACTCTTAGTCCTGAGAGAGAAGGAAATCTCATCTTGACAGTAAAGATTCAGGAACTCTGACTTTCTCTGGTAACCATGTTTAGTTTATAGTCACAGCCTACTTAAGACTTTAATATTAATTTGTCATGTCTTTGAACTTACAATATGATTTTTAGAATAGGTAGCATAAACAGTCCAGGGCTTTTCCTTTTCATATAATCTTTTGCTTTGCCACAAGTTGTCCCCTCTCCACAGCCCCTCCCCACTCCCCCCCCCCCCAAAAAAGTCCTAGTTTTTTAAAGCAGCCACAATGTCACAGTGGAAAAATAAAAGGTCTTTCTAGTAATGTTCTCCAGCATTTTTAGAACAAAGCAGTCAATGATTCAAGAATTTAATATAATAATTTAAAAATCTCCCCTACCAAAAAATCTACCCTAAGGAAATGCTCGCCAGAACTTCTACATGTGCAACATAAGTTACAAAGTATCAAAGTATGTATTGTCATACTTTTATTAGGGCCAGAGAAAATAGACCATATTTTCTGTGGAATACTCTTGAAACATTTGTTTTGTGCATCTTCATTTGGTGGCTTTAATGCAGTGACTCTGATGTATCGTGAGTGTGAATTCTTTGCATTGAAGTAGCAAGTGGATCAGTTGGGCTGAATATTTACACACAGTACAGTTAGAGCACAGATAATGCAGCAACCCTTTCATCAGAAAATACCGTGGTTAAGGGAACAAGTTGCTTGGTCTCCTGGTCCAATCGTGAGCTCTCCAAAAAGTGTCAGAAGGGTGACTTGCTAAAGGCCTCTGAATGATGGACAGGACCTGTTCTGGGACTCTCCAAAGTACTTGTAAGCAAAGCAGTCGTGGGAAAATGCTATTAAGATGCAGATAGTCTCTTCATAGCTATTTGCATCAATGGATATTAATAAGCTATCATAGCTCTTAAGGGTGGGTGGACTGGCTGAAAATGTGCCCTCAGCCATACCAGTGGCAATCTGCAATAATCGCTTCAGTTATGACAGAGTTGCTACAGGTTTCAAAGGAGAGTAACCAAGGAAAGAATTGGCTTTATCTCTGGTCTTTTGATAAGTGGTATTTTACTAATACAATGTGTACACACCAATATCCTGTGAAATTCCTGCACGTCACCAGCGGTTTTTATTCATGCCCATTAAAATGCATTACAGTGTGGAGGTTGCTGAAATGTAAATTAAAGGCTATGGCGCTCGTAGTTTAACAGCTGCCATGTAGATTGACAGCCTTTGTGCGCCCAGCTGGCAGTGTCAGGTTAGTGGGTCTCTAGTCACAACATTAATCAGCTTTATTAGTGCCACTAATACCAATTTGTAAGCAGACTGCAAGGATCAGACGGCCCAGCTGTCAGGCACTGCACATAGATTATTACAGGATTTCTTTTTTATTGTTTAAGATTGGAATTATAATTTAATTAGGGAATTTAACTAATTTTTTACACCCACTGAAAACTAGCAGAGATTTAATATCAAAAAACAAAACCAAAAAAACCCAACAACTTCTTTACCTCACTATTATACCATCTTTCTTACTCCCCATTCCCCGTCCTCCTCCCCGCCTCCACCCCCAGCATGCACGGGAGAGAAAATGAATTCGCTTCACAAAACCTGTTGTAGCGTATCACTTGCTGAGATGAAGAACTTCTTACACTGCAGCAACAGCTCATATTGTGCTAGTCAGGATTTCCAACTGATTTCAACAGATTTTCCTTACCGTGTTGATGTGATATACCCAGTGCATTGGAGGACCAAGGAATACAGAGATTGTGTTTATAATTTGCTCAAAAAACCCTGCTAGCTCCCTGCCTAGTTCCCAGTTCTTTCATAGCAATTTAGTAATTTTCAGTTAAAATGTGTGAGTAAGCTGCACAAATCTGAGGACTCTACTAAATTAGGGTCATAGGGTTCAGTAAATTCTGATTCAAGAAAAGCAGAGCAAATTTGAATACACGGACATCCCTTAAATCTTCCTCCTTTTTATGGCGTGGGACCTCTTGTCCTTATTACATTACACATCAGTTTCAACTCAGTTTTAATTAATGATTTTAAATTAGGCTAAGAGGATATTAGCTTGCAAAGCTTAGCAACGAAGAATGGATGTTGTGGCTCAGACACAACCTTCCAAAATCTCTGCAGCTCACATCTTATAACACTTTCATGTCGGCCATACAGATTACATTTCCTGCAACACTAAAGCAGCTTTTCTAGTGGGTCAGAAACATGATAGGTTTATCCTTCAGCATGGCCTGAAAATAAAACTGAGGGTGGAAAAAATGCCCTTAGCATCTACTTAATGCCTTGAAATAAGGGAATGTAAAGGTGAAATTTCACAGACTTAGGAGACTTCTGCGGGAGACGTTTTTAAGGAATGTCACAGAACTTTTTGACGTCACAAAATGCGGTGAGAAGGGAATTCCATCTCAGAGGTCTCTGCCCCGCAGTCTCTTACCTGGACACCCTGTGCAGCGCACACAACAGCAGGGTCCACAGCTCTAATATGGCCCTACCACAACTGTTGCAGAAATGTTCAATCTCTGTGGGCCTATGACTTTTATCCTACTGGCTATCCTCTGTGGTAGGATAAGTCCCATGTCCCACACGGGAAGCTCATGGGACATGCAATTTCTTATTCTGCTAACCTGCTGTATAGCCCCATAACCAGTCAGCACTGAAACACATGTGAGAAAGTCATACACAGCTGATATGCGTATCTAATTGAAGGCTCAATTTATCCGATATACTGCTCTTGCTGGGCAGGAGCAGAAATACAGTTTCTCACTGGGAAGGTTCTGGGCTTAACGTATGAATCCTGACAACCAGAGTAACAGATAAAATTCAATCTCATTTTTAAGTCCACAGGATGTGATTATGAAGAATTTCAGAAGAAAAATACAACAAATTTCTTTGACTTATTTTAGTTGAAGGTTTTTTATTTGTAAGGAAGCACAGAACTAATGCTGAGGTAGCAGATCCAGACAGCAAATGTAGTACAAAGCCAGGGAATAATTTTTAAATGTGAGAAAAGTATAAACCCATAAGATGTGAAGATTAACAAAAAAAAAAAAAAAAAAAAGAGATGACTTGTGATGAATAGTAAGTGTGACCTGATGGACCTCAGATGACCGGGGCAGTAAGAAGATGGCCAAGAATGGCTGCCCTGTTACACAACGGAGGCAAGTTATTAGCTGATGAAGTTACAAAGATTATGGTGCTTACTGCTTTCTGGCAGCAAGCCACTTGTTCACTAGAAGTGCCAACTTGGTCAGTGTCACCATAGGTAATCCCAGTGACACACGGGCAAGGCTTCATCTTCTAATAAGTAAAAACTCTAGAGGATACTTAAATAGGGGCTGCTCATGGAAACTTCTGAGAATTTTCAGATGATGGGAATGCACTAAAATACTGGAAAAGGGAAACCTAGTGCATATATTTAAGGAGGCAAAGGATAACAGAGGCAGTGCAGCTTAACTACGGGACACAGTCTCAAACTGTGCCAGGGGATGTTTAGTCTTGAGGTGAGGAGAAAGTTCTTCACGGAGAGAGTTTTAGCCATTGGAATAGGCTGCCCAGGGAGGTGGAGTCACCCTCCCTGGAGGTGTTCAAAAAGGGATTGGCTGTGACACTTGAAGCCATGGTTTAGTAGTCATGAGGTCTTGGATGACAGGTTGGACTCGATGATCTTTGAGGTCTTTTCCAACCTCATTGATTCTATGATTAACTAGATTTCTTCCAAAAAATACTGGAACAAAAAAAAATGGGGTGACAATGCATATGCATGTGGATGCAAAGACCACAGAGGTACCCAGAGCAAATTGTATCAAATATGTGTAACTTCCTCTTGTAACAGAACAACACATCTTTTTAACACAAGGAAGATTACTTTCACTGTGTTTTTTGCCTCGGATTTTTGAATCTGCTTCAGAGTACTTTCTCATAAGCAAACTACAGAAATGTGTTTCTGATGAAACCACTGTGAACTGGGTGCCATTATGACTCAAAAACTGTAACTGCAGATTTTAAGGAGGTGGTACCAGGGGAGACCCTGCAGAACAGTCACAGATCGAGTAATTATGACACAGAAGAGAAGAATGAATAAATGGTTTGTCTGTGGAAGAAAAGGTTGAGGGAAGACACAGCAATCTCTAAAAAACACAAATGGGAGGAATTAAAGTGGTTGCTTTACCTAAGACACAGCATAGTAGGTTCAAATTGCAAAGTGAGGTTAGTTATTAGGAAAAAACCCAACACTTTAGAATGGTGAGAATAGTCAGGACTTTGTGGAGGATTAGGGAGGCTTCGATATCGGAAGGCTTTATAAACAAGTTGTGTGAGCATCTGTCAAAATGACGCAAGCATTGCTGATCTTATGTTTGGACAGAGAGGTGAGCTAGATTTCTCTTGAGGGCTCTTCCAGCTGCCTTCTCCTATAAAATTTGATTCTGTAACATCAGCAACATAATGCATGAGCTGGCTGTGGGCCTTGCCTTGCTGATATTATCAGCAAATGCTGCTTGGTGGAAAATAGCACAGGTTGTCTTGAGGCCAAGAAGCCAGAGAACTTGTGGCCATGCCCTGGGGACCTGATCCACTTGGCGTCTAGCTAGTCACAGCACCACTCCAGTTTGTTTGCCTGTGTGTCCTTCTCACAGCAGCTCTCAGCTAGAGAACCAGGTTATTTCCATGCCTCATCTTAAGTAAGGAGGAGAGAGGGGCACCTGGACCGAATGCTTAACTCTGCCAGTCTAGGCAGAACTTCAGAAGAGCATCCATATAGGCTAAGGTGGGCCACTATTCAGTAGTAGTGGGATCTCACAGTGACTACAGTAGAGGACATGCCTACCGGCATAGAAACATTACTGCTCTTGTTACTGGAACAGTGGCCGATAGAGCATCTAGAAATTGTGCAGGGTCAGAATGAAGCACACCTCTAGGCAGCAGAATTGCAGGATTCAAAAGCCTGAAATTATTGAAGAGATCAAACCTGTAAAGACTGTAGAGCCTCTCTATAAACCAGTCAGGCTGAATGAAAGGTTATCAGATTTTTACAAACTCCTGAAGCTAAAGCTTTACAAACTCCTGAAGCTAAACTCCTTATGCCAAGTTTTCTTCTGAAATACAGACAAGCTTCTTAAACTCAAACCCCTTATTCAAAAAGAAACATTTAGATCATTAAGTGTGCATGTTCAATATTTGATGTGCTTAAATATTTTATAGAAATCTTGCAGAAATAGAAGAAAGTTACTGGAACACATATGTTCTAATTATAATCCCTCTAGAAATTTACTTGGTTTATTAACCTTATGAAAACTTAGATAAGTTGACTGTTTTAATTAAATGTAAACAACTTTATAATAACTACCCTGACGTCTCTTCCCAGAGAGTGATCTTCGAGGCCCAGTGCACTTAGAAATACTAAGGAGTTGCATTACAACCTGCTGAGACACTGCTGTACTGTCAAAATGATGTAGCAGTGAGCGCAGTTTGAACAGTCCTAACCCGATGTTCTGAGTCTCAGTCAGCTTTAAAAATGTATTGTGTCCTTCCAGTTTTATTAGTTCTTCATCTCTGTGTAAAGGGTAAAATTTCCAAGGTCTAAAAATTTAATTCAAAGTTTTATACCTGTTAGTTCTGAATTCAATAGATTGGATAGAACAAAGACACTTTGGTTATCTAAATGTTCTGGTTTTATGGAGTGATGGTCCTGACTCTCTCAAGTGCACTGAGGAGTCCCGTGGTCTGTGCGGTGTGAGTTTGCATTTTCTCTCCTCAGTTTGAAGAAGTTATGAATGTATCCAAAGTGGGGTCCCTGCAGTTAGGGAGATCAATATGTGGAAAATCATCAGTAAGCATCAGGGGCAGAAGTTCAAAGCCATTATATTTCTGTTCATATCAGGAGGAAGTTGCCCTGTACATCTTGAATTACTGCTGCACATAATATATCATGGTGTGGAGATGGAAGTGAAGGTTGGTGTCTTAGGCATATCTTGACCTGTGCAGCTTTCAGCATAGAAGGGGTAGAGATTTAGTGCATAGTTACCTATGGCATGTATTGGAATTTGTGTGAGCAAAGAGTCGGTCCTTTCAGGCTCTTGAACTTGGCGCTCTCTCTTCTGTTGTTTAACTGCTCTATTGCCCTTTCTTTGACTTGCCACCTTTGGGCTAGCCAGTATTAACAAGCATAGTTACCATCAAATGAGAAATACGTTTTATGTATCTCTCCCAGAAAGTGGAGAGAGGGCTCAGTTATGTAAGTTAGGTACTGATACATGTTATATGTTTGGTGCTTAGCAGGAGGATTTGTAGCTGTTCAAGGTTTGTTCATCGGTAAGGAAGGGTGGTTGTAGGAGTGAAGGGATTTGATCATTCAGACAAAGCCAAAAATAACAACTGAAAACAAACAAAGAAGAGCTCGCATTTGACCAAGCAAGCAGTACCACCAAGGCTACCTCCTCCATAGATGGGGAGGAACCCTTTTGACATCTAGTGACTAAGGTCCTGCTTTTCAAAACTGGCTGGAGTGTTGTCACCAAGGCCTGTAAGGAACAGCCAAGAAGCAGGTCAATGCAGCAGCTCCCTCAAGGGGAGAGCTGGAGGACAAAGCCATCGATTCTCTCTTTGCTGCTGAGGGAAAAGTCCCAGGGAGCAGGAAAGAAGCATGAGGATGGAAACTGCTTTTATTTACTATTTTCAGCTGTTTCTGCATTTGGAAAAAAAGACAATGCTTTTTCTCTAAGGAAAGTGGATTCATTTTTTTCACAGAAATCACTGTTGGGGAAAAGAAACAGTTGGGAAAAAATCTTCTGATGAAGGATTAATCCTTCTCAGAAGACAGATGAAAATCAGCAGGGAAGTAGAGGAGAGTGAAGCTAATGTTGCTTTCGATGTTTACGTCAAAGGCCTAGTCTCTGGAGTCCCTTAGGTCCCAGCAATGACATGCCTATCACTGGATCTAGTTCAAGAAGATGCTCCTTTGCTACTTGTGCATGTGTAAAAGCCTGTCCTGAAGTAGGTCATAACTGTGAGTTGGGAAGGACTGAGCAACAGAACAGAGATCCTTTCTTGTGGGCACCATACACAGACTTGAGACTATTTTAGAGAAGAAAAAAATCTACCTATGGAGCTAGTCCTCTAGTCAGGTTGATTTTAAATGTCAGCTGCTTAGTGTGTTCCTACAGGGGAGATCAGTCTGCAATAACTGGCATTTATCAAGGCAATCTGGTAGCCCCCTCCCCTTTTTTTTTTTTTTTTACATCTCATTTATGACAGTTTTAAGTTCTTTACATTGGGCTGTAGAAAATCCTCTTACAGATTGAGAAATGATCCCCCATATATTTATATAAACAAAGCTTAGGAATGGGAAATCTAAATTGTTAATCACTTGTGCTGTTTTCTCCATGGAAATATCAAGCAGCTTTCCATTGAGAGGGTAAAATACCCTCTTTGCACTCCATACAAAAAGGTTTTCTTTGTTACACCTGCCAGCATGAAAAAGGATTAATTTTAACAGAGCTTAACCTAGCCATCTAGGGGAAACCATTTAAATGACTCCATGTCTTGGTTGCTTTTAATGGCACTGCTCTGGTGACTTCATTTGGTTTCACAAAATATAAGAGAATTTTTTGACCTCTGTCACTCAAGTTCATTGGATTTCTTCACAACTGGTAAGGATAATACAGGAAAATCTTGGCTGTACTTCACTGTGGAAAATATATATCTATTTCTTTGGTTTTTTTCTATGGTATTCATGAGGGAGAGAAAAAAAAAGTTACTAATGTGCCTTATTTACCATTACTTCATTTTATAAAGCAATGAATCCTAATCTCATGATGAATTTTTGGCAAACATTTGCAGAAGGCTTTCAGACTCTTATATAGTTAGGGGGGAAAAAAGCCGAGTATTGTTTCTGGGTCAGGTTATTGACATTTTCCTCACTTTTAAGTAGTTTAAAATGAACCTGTCTTTTGTAGCAAATGCAAGCCCAGAATTTCAGCCCAAAGGGACAGAGTACTGCAATGAAAAAAAGTTAATTAAAGCAGGAGTTTAACAATAGACATGTAGTGGCTTTTAATTATCTGTGGCCATTAATGTAAGCAAAGAGACAGCGAGCACTAGTGTCATACATTCAATTTAAATAAAACAGCTCATCAGTATAGATGGGCTGTGGAAATTCTCTAAAAGCAAGGGTTGCAGACCTGCCCTCTGAGGACTCTGAGGCAACGGCTGGTGTGTAGCTCCTCACCTACACAAGGCCCCAGGTACACAGACCACGCGCACCTGTGATGCAGACGCAGAGCCACGCTTAGAAAAATTGTGGGACTTTTAGATTTTTCAGCTCTTGTGCTTTTATTGCCTTTCATGTGTTGGTAAAGTTGTCAGCTTATATAATGGCTTTTCAGTTTTTCCCTCTGCAAGTAGTTCTTTGGGAAGTAAATTGTGAATGAGAAATACTTCAGTGGTCACATCAGTCAGTGAGAAACGTGGGCTTGTTAGTTCCCCAGGACTGAGCAGAATAGGCATCCCTTAAGCCATCCCTCTTGCATCAAATTCAACAAAAATAAGTGTTTCTCGCTAAAAATTATTCAAAGTTTTAGGACCAGCTGAAATATCTTACGTACAATAGGCCTGTCTAATTGCTGACATATCTGAAACATTCAAATTGTGCTGCTGCAGACAGTATTTGGCAAGAAAACCAGAACTGTGAAGGGCGTTTTTGCTGTTGTGTTTTTTGCTTGGTATCCTTCTTGCTCACTGCTTTTCTCTGTTCTTGATGTTAGCAGTGGCAATGAATAGCTTATTTAGAATTTGCTTTATACTATTTATAATAAGCAGAACAGTAAATTTGTATAAAGCCGAACAGTAAACTTGTACAAAGGTCCAGGTGACATCAGCTTCTGCAAATACACTGGAACAGATCAGTGAACAGGAAGTAATTGAATCTTTAAAGGGACATAAATCTCACAATTTAGTGGAAAGGACAAAAAGTGCTATATTTTACTTTGAATTTCTTGCTATGAAATACTTCATATCACAGCAGATCCTCAATGAATCTGAGATTTAATCATTTTTTTATATATTTTCATTTGACTGACATTTGCAACAAAATGAACCTTGGGCATAATGAAATATGTCACCTTGAAATGCAGTTTTCTGAGGTAAAAAGAAAAAAAAAAAAAAAAAAGAAAAAAGAAGCTTAAATATAAAAAAAGAAATGTCCAGAAAATCTTAGTAGTTTTTGCAGTACTAAAAGTATCTTAAATTATATTTTCTAGTTATGTGCTTGCACGCAATGTACTACACAATAGAGATTTTCAAGAGGAGTAGAAAAAGGTAACTTGCATTTTTGAAGGAGTAAATCTTCATATATGTGACATGCTCTTCCTTTTAACATGATTAAATCTCATGATTTCTACAATTCCCACAACAATTCTGTGAAATTTAAGACAGAGCAACTCTGCAAGCCGACTGTGTTGACATAGGAGAGCTATTTGAAAGAGACTCTGGTCAACCCCTGTGAACTAGTTCAGGCTCTGTTCTTATACATATTGCAGCCGTAGATGGTTCCACAGTGGAAATGTGTGACTGACACCAGCTGTGTGACTGTGGGAAGGGGCATTTTAGGTTGTAGTGAAACCTCAAGGCTTTCCTAAATCCTTCTCTTGTAGCCTCTGTGACCTGAAGAACCCCTTTCTTGCCATGTGAGGCTTTGCATGTCTGCTTAGCAGCACAGTCAGTAGAATAACATTTGCCCCAGCCACATTACTTGTAAATTTGAATAACCTCTGTAGTCAAATATTTCTAGCAGTAGATTTCTGATTGATGCATGCATCAATCTAAAAGCAAAACTCTAAGCATTTCATGTGGTATTTGATTTAATTTAGACTAAGCTTCTTGCAAAAAGGTTATGTCTACAGATCAATAAGGATTTGATCTGTACAGATCAATATGTGCAACTATATTGCACTTAATTAAGATCTGCTTTCAGTGGATCACTGAATGTAAATTGCTTATTGCTGGGGAGTAGCCGTGTTAGCGGGAGATGCTACTTTCTCCTGTGCCACGGCTGCTGTGCAATTTCTAGGCAGGAGGAAGCAGAAAGCTCCTTGCCATTGCATATGTAGGAGCTGTGCTTTCTTTTTTTTTTCTTCCTTGAGATAGTGTGATGCATTCATATAACAAATAGTAAGGCATAAAACACAGACTGTTTCTCTGGTGACACCAGACTTCAAAATCACATTAAGATAGTGAGGTTTTTCCAAACCAGCTTTTGCCTTCATAGCAGGCAGCTTCAATGGAGGTGCTGCTAACTTCTAGCTGCATTTTTTCCAAGAAATATGTGGGTGCCCTCCTGATGTTTTTTCCGCTCCGACTGAGTTTTGTGGTAATGTAAGAATTCCCAGACACCTATTTAGTTACATAAACTGTATGAATAATCTTATTACCTTGAGTACTGTGTCCTGTGTCCAGTTCTGGGCCCCTCAGTTTAGGAAAGATGTTGACTTGCTGGAACGTGTCCAGAGAAGGGCAACAAAACTGCTGAGGGGTTTGGAACACAAGCCTTATGAGCAGAGGCTGAGGGAGCTGGGGTTGCTTAACCTGGAGAGGAGGAGGCTCAGGGCAGACATTATTGCTGTCTACAACTACCTGAAGGGAGGTTGTCAGCAGGTGGGGGTTGGTCTCTTCTCCCAGGCAACCAGCATCAGAACAAGAGGACAGAGTCTCAAGCTGCACCAGGGGAGATTTAGGCTGGATTTGAGGATGACATTCTTCATAGAAAGAGTGATTTGCTATTGGAATGTGCTGCCCAGGGAGGTGGTGTAGTCACCATCACTGGAGGTGTTTAGGAAGAGACTTGATGGGGTGTTTGGTGCCATGGTTTAGTTGGTTAGATAGTGTTGGATGATAGGTTGGACTCAATGACCTCAGAGGTCTCTTCCAACCTGGTTTATTCTATTCCTATGCTATGCTATGCTATGCTATGCTATGCTATGCTATGCTATGCTATGCTATGCTATGCTATGCTATGCTATGCTATGCTATGCTATGCTATGCTATGCTATGCTATGCTATTATTTGGAGAGCACAGCAATCCCCCAATAACCTACTAAGAGGACACAGTCTCAAGCTGTGCCAGGGGAGGTTAGGCTGGAGGTTAGGAAGTTCAGCACAGAGAGAGTGATTGCCTATTGAAATGGGCTGCCCGGGAGGTGGTGGAGTCACTATCATTGGAAGTGTTCGGGAGGAGACTTGATAGGGTGCTTGGTTGCATGGTTTAGTTGATTAGGTGGGCTGGATGATAGGTTGGATGTGATGATCTTGAAGGTCTCTTCCAACCTGGTTTATTCTATTATACTAAATATTTAAACAACTTTCTGAAATTAACTAACCCTTAATTATATGTTACATTTAGTGTTTCTGTTGTTATATTATTTTCATTCCTCTCTGCATCCTTTTGTTCTCCATATTGGCATATTCAATTTTACATGAAAGGAAAAGTTCATCTGAAGGTGAACTTGAGTGAGACACAGAGGTCAAGATGGATGTAAGTTAAAAGGGATTCAACCAGAAAGGACATGGCACAATGACAATCAGAAAGCAAGCTGCCTTTCTGAATGAAGGGCTTTTTCTTTTCCTGGGTTTGCATCTGTTCCACACTGATTGCTACTAGAGCAGAAATAGGAATGCGACCTTACCTCAGGTGAATGTCTAGGTTTAGTGCATGAAACATCGAGAGGTGCTCAGATGTGGGGGTGCTGGAGAACTTAAAATAAATTGCCATATGCCATAGCCTTTTTGCAGTCATTTAAGTAGAGAAGTGGGTTTTAGTATATTTCATGCTTGAATTTTTCTCTTTGCAGGTATTACTGATACCTGTGGCAACTGTGCCTTACATTGCCATGCTGTCATTGTGTATTTTTAGATGCAGTGAAGCATTTTAGTCTCTCTAGAGGTCTTGTACAATCATTTCAGCGGTGCATGTATTTTCAAAGCATTACTTGCCAAATAAATTGTGCACTGAAGAATCCAAATGTGTTTTAATAAATATACATGCAGTCTGCTAAAAACTTGTCAGTACACCCAGAAGCAAAAGACCTTGTTTTCCTTTTACCTCTGGGAGAGCCTTATTGTGGTGAAAAGGATTTTGGGGATTTTCACCTGGATTTTTAAAAATGTATTTATTTCCCTTCTGCCATTCAGTGTTTTTGAGAATTAGTGAAGCCTCAAACATGAGACAACCATGATTCTGAAGAACATGCCCAATGCAAAGCTGTTTGGTAATGCAAAGGTATATCCAGTCTGCTGTCCTATATCACAGCTATTCAATCTCATTTACAAGCCCTACAGAACATCACAGATGAGATGTATGAGCAGGGTAATTTACTTTTCTGTGAACAAATGTTGCAAGTTGATTCAGGAGTGGCAAAGGTGCCTGCATCTCAGTGTCCAGCACCAGTTAAGACTGTCATTTCTGCCTGCCATTGCAGCTGCAGAGAGGTGCCAATCTGTGCAAGCCCTGTGATATTGATATCCACTCCCTCTGGGGGGTTCAATAAGATGTTCAAGTACCTGATGTGCTCCCTTAGCGTGCCCCAGGTATTTCTGTAAGCTTATTGCAAAGTAACTGGCATTGCCAATATTTAGGAAGGATTTCCTTCTCTCCTTTATCTTTCTTCTTAAAACATAATTTAAGTTACTCATCAGAATAGAGAAGGTCTGAAATTGGTGCTTGTCCAGTTGTACAATGAATTTGTTATGTCCTGCTGATCTGGGCACTTTCTCATCTGTCACAGATCAGTTGATTTCCTTTCCTCATAACATATTAAAAGCCTGTTAAGCAGCAGCCGTAGCATGTTACAGGTAATGTCTTGTAGGATCCAAACTTTGCAGAATTTTTGTCAGTGCCCTCATGCATACATGTGATTTCCTTAATTATTGCAGTTTGTGAAAATAACAGATAAGTGGCTTTGTAATCATCTATTTAAACTACCTTATAGATTTTCATATAGCATTCAGTGCACTCTCAGCCCTTGCCAGTTTTTTTTCACTGCTGTCCCTTAGCAATAAAAGATACACATCACCAAAGTTTATTAAATAAGTATGTTGACCCTGGGTTTGGGAGTTGTTGTAGCCTGGTTACGGTTTGCCTGTAAACAAAACCTTTGAAATATTACCTTATAATAATTCTATAATGGGACAACAAATAACATGTAGCAGGGCCTGACCTATCACTGTTTGCACTTCAAGTACTTAACAAATGGCATACAGAGCATCTCCCTGACAAATGTTTACCTCTTTCTTTTCCTTGGGAGGATGACAAGGGTTTTCTGTCCCTGGCTGATGACAGATGAAGAATTTGGAAAGTCCCACTCTCCCACCTGGAAAGGCAATTGCAAGCTCAGTTGGCTTCTTTTTGTTTCTAAGAACAAGTGAGTCAAGGCAGGGATTTGGGGGCTTCCTTCTTAATCCTTTCCTCAGGGATTCGTTGTTTTTTCTTCTCCTTTGGTTTTGTCCAAATATAACTGACCCGTACATATCATCTTGTGGCTTGTCTAAGCATCAGAAACACCATTCTGTTTACTTGCTACACTGCATTTCTGCAGTGACAAACTAGGGTGGAAGGAAAGGGCAGATGAAAAATACCTGTCAAGTCCACAGGGTCATGCCCTGAAGACTCAAGGTCATTTGCAATCATTAGCCTGACTACTGTGGTTTATGTGCAAGGGGTGGTTACTATTATTCTTTTATTTCCTCTTACTGTAGCCTGTATGAAAGGTCAAAAAAAACCAAAAAATTAAGAGAAAGGAGAGTAAAAGAATTCACCAGAAATGATCTCCAAGACTAGATGTTTGCTGTGCAATGTAGGCTGAAATGCTTATCCATGCTTTTGTGATTAGCAGCCTGGATTATTATGTAACACTGCATCACTGGGGCTCCCGGCATCAACTCTCTCTCAACCCTCTTTGCATCAAATTCCCACCACAATGGAAAGGCTGTGGCGAAATCTCAACTTTAATATACTTATGTTGACTTAAGTAAGGCTTTACGTAGCCTTGGGTCATCTTACAGCTCTGATCTGACTTCATCCTACTCTCTGGGGATGTCCTTGTGCTCTGCTAAAGCTGGAATGGATTAGATCATGAGGCTCATGAATGAGCACTTCCTCGCTGGAGATGTGCTTGGAAATCTCCCCTTAGGAAGCTTGGAGGTTTTTCTACAACTGAAATCAATGGCAAAGTTTTCACTGACTCCAAAGGAAGAAGAATTGGACCCAATAAATTGATTTTTCCATGTATTAATCAAATTATGCATCTCACATGCTGCCTTACTTGTCCAATTTTTCTGGTTAAATTTAAAACACATTGATGTTTAAGCACAACCTCAGAATGACAGTTATTAATGGTTTAGTTTGGAACCCAATGAAGCCAGAGGGAATTTTTCATTGACTTTAGTAGAATTTGAATCAGGTTCTGAAATTACATTTTGACTGTCTTCCCTAACCTTTTGCATACTGCTGAGTATTAGAATTTGAGTAATTTTTTACCTTCTTCCCTCTTGTGGTTTTCATTGCTGTACATTCTTCAAATAATCTATCTCACCATAACATACTTTGTGCTTTAATCACCCAGAAAAAACCCACACCCTGCTCAGATCCACAAACAGGCACTCATCACCTTCCCTGTGTCCCATCAGTGCAAAAACATTGATATGCACAAACTATCTTTATGCCACACAAATATACAGCTTGTTCCTACACAGAGTACCAGAAAAGGAGCATACCCAATTGATTGCCAGAGGGGACTGATAAATAAGAACGTGTTCCTACTTCCATTATCAGGTGTCACTAGCAACGGTTTGAGGAGGGGTTGGGTGGGTGAAAGGGTTCCCTTTGGAAAAAAATCTTTCAAATAAATTTGCTCTTTGTCTTGTCAGATCCCCACAAGGGAGAAACAGGCCAGCAATTTCAGACAGAGGTTGAACAAGCATCTGTTTAAATATGGGACAGAGAATGCAGCTAGACAGCAGCTTTGCAGGAAAAAATCTGTAGTTCTGGATCAAAATGGAATATGAGTCCCCAAGAAAAAGAAAGGTAAACGTTGAATGTCCAGGCAGGAGTGAGTCTGCATTGGGCATAACTGATGCTAAAAATAAAGAAATAAAAAGGATCAACATGATTTTTTTGGTGAAAAGTCAGGGTGACATTTATATGAGGATTTTATCTCGCACGTTTGTTGGAGGGTTTTTATAAGGAATTACATACAGACAAATGAAAACCTGGAGCTGATAGGGAATGTTTTGAACTTCCAGAATATTTTCCAAATAATATCATTTTTCATGGAAACAGCTATCAGAGAACAAGAGAAGTGATCCTTTTAGGGGTTAATAACAAGCTAAAAGATGAGGGGGAAATAAGTGGGACTAAATGTTTAGGTTGGTAAAGGGAACTTAGTAGTGTCCAGTTGGTATCTACGCTGATCAACATATTTGTAAGTTAACTTAGATATTAGACTGAATAATGAGTGCATTTGGTGATTTAAAACTATTCTGAGCAAGGAAATAAAAACTTAGGCATAAAGACTTGCAGAAGAATCTCACAGGAGTGAGTGACAGCCTGCTAGAGTGGCAGATGAAATTTACTGTCAATAGATGAAAAGGAAAATGTAGACGGGGAAACAACTGTATTGCACACAGGGATCAAATTTTAATAGAGATGACAAATTTCATTTATAGAGAATAAAGCTGTGTTTTGGATCTGGAGTGCCTCTAGTGAAAGGAGCTGTCTCTGATTCAGAGACTTTCAAAGTTGAGGTACATGGAACAGGCTGCCCAGGGAGGGTTGTGGAATCTCCCTCTCTGGAGATATTCAAGACCCACCTGAATGAGTTCCTGTGTGACCTGGTATATGTGATCCTGCTTTGGCAGGGGGGTTGGACTAGGTGATCTCTCGAGGTCCCTTCCAACCCCTAACATTCTGTGAAGTTTCAAAAGAAGTATGTGTTGCTTCTTGTTTCAATAGCAAACAAAATTTACTTACCGCTATACAACACAAACAAGGGACACTTTTTACTGCATTTTATGTTAATGAAGCCTCAGCTGCATATTGTGTTCAGGTTGGGGCACTGCCTTTGAAGAAAGAAGTGGTTTCATTGGCATGAGTCTGGGGAGAAAAACACGGATGATTTCAGCTCTAGATAAGATGCTGATCAAAGTAAACAGTGTATTATCATGGTATCAGGAATTCTTCTAGAGTGGGTTTTTTTATGGCTAGGACAAAGAGGGAATTGGTATCCACCTAAACAACAGATCCAGGGCCTTTGGCTCCAGTACAGCTTGTTAGATGCCAGCTTGTGTGGATCTAGCTATCAAGAACTTTTTCCTTCAGCCCTTAAGTAACTTCTGTGGGTTTAGTATAATGTGTCCCAGCTCCAGAGACTGGTAAAGCATTACCTGCAGTATATTTTGTGCCCTCACTTAACCTTTCATAACCTGGAAAAGTCTTCAGATCTGACTCCCACCATGACAGAGATGTGTTGTAGTCTTTATTTTTTTCCTAGTAAATTTCAAGAGTCCAGTTAGAGGTTATGAATTCTTGCTCAGGGGTCATCAGAAGCAGCACATGTGGGACCAGACTCCCAGAAATAAGTCATCTTCTAGTGCAACTAACTTTTCAAAGATATGTTCTAAATCTGTTCTTTGCATGTTGATCTTACCTGTTTGCAGCATATTCAACAGAGGCTTGAGCAATGCTGTCCCCTATACTTTGACCTTAGTCTTCCAGCTCCAAATGGCACCTGCAAAACACTCCCCCTGCATGAGGTGCACATCCAGAGAGGCAATTGCTGCTTCATGGGAACTGTGTTAGACCACAGAAGTTAAAGATTTTAGGAAAGTTATTAAAGAATACAATAGCTATTAAAATCAATCTGTTTGATGAGAAGCCACTTGGCCCCTTGATAACTAAAAAGGAGGCAGACCTAGCTGATTTCTTTGTGGTTTGTGTTTTCAACACAAAAGGCTAAGCTCTTGCATCTTGAAAAATATAGGGGAAAATTACATTACTCACAAACCTATGGGGTAATTCAGTTTCTACTTGAAAATGCTTTTGGACTGAGACTAAAAATGAAACTAACCAAACCTCAAAGCTGAATTTTATGAGGATGTTAAAAAACATAAAGGAGGCCAAGTCTGAACCAAAGAGCAGTAGCATTTGTTCAGTTTTCCCCAGACATGGTAGTAAACATGCTCCTGCTTTCTAAGCTCACTGTGGTGTAAATGCAAAAGATGTGTTGTGTCAAATTCTGACTTGAACTTAGGAATCATTTTCAGTTTTTATGAGTTTGCAAGCATGTTGTTACTTAATGAGACAGCACAGCTTAATTTGGCTGTTGATGTAAAATTTCAAAATGCAAATGAAAGTAATATACACTCTAAATCTTTCATCCATTTCTTGACCAACATGAAACAAACATGAGATATATTGAAGTGATAGATGTTTCTCGAGTTCATTGTGTTTCATCTCCTCTAAAAGAAGTATTGTCTTTTGTTGCTGAAATTTTCTGGAAGATTAGTGGAACTGGTTGTGATTTATCTTGCTTTAAAAGGTAGCAGCAGCAATGTAAACTATCTTAGCATTTTGCCAGAATGAAGATGCATCTAGTAAGGTTTTTTGCAGGGTAGAAGAAAACCTGATGTATGAAAACTCCCTTCAGATAATATACATAGTATCACATCACAGAGCGTTGCAAGTCCAGAGGGCTGAGCTTTGTCTGCCGTGGAGTATGAGCAGCCAGTCCTCTGCTTTAACCTACAGACCAGATCATGAATAAAATTGTCTTTGTTAAAATGACAATGTTTTTCTAGTGTAAGTGAAATATTTGTAGGCGGTGTTATCTTGTAACAGCTTTCTGTAAACAAAATGAGGCAAAGTTAACTTATTTTTCCCCATGTGAAAATTCTTCAAGATTCCCCAGGACTCATTATTAATCACTGAAAAATGAGCAGCAGTGCACTGATAAAAGGTCCATCACCATGAAGTCCAAACTGGTTTTACTGAAGGTGTGATTTGCACGTGGCAACTCAGACCCAGATTCTGCTGTGCGCTCCTGCCACTGAGAGAGGGATGAGGAGCTGCTGGCCATACCTCTGAGGGCAGAGTTTGGCACCGTACCTTTATGAAAGAAATCTGATTTGTATGTTTCTTCTTTCTGCTGAGATCAAAGACCATTTACTCAGCTAAATAGCAAGGGCTAGTGGAGATTTATGGAACCAATTTAGAGAATTAATAAACCACACCATAAATCTTGTTAAGGTCACACTGTATGGGATTGTGCCTATATGCAGGGGTGGAAATTTGGTATTCTTCCAAGTGAGAAGACTAACTTTCTTGAGCTTAGTTACAGTAAGTAATTAAATTCATGCCCCTTAAATAATGGATCATTGAAGAGTGTGTTATTGGTTGGGGTTTTTTGTTGTTGTTTGTTTTGTTGTGTTTTGTGGTTTTGTTTTGGTTTTTTTTTTTTTTTTAACAGGGATTTTTAAATTATGTGCCCTGTCTTTCAAAGTACAGAAGGCTTTCAACTGCCTTGGACTTCAGTGGGAGCTGAAATCACTTCGCTCTTACAGAATTGAGGCCTTTAAGTGGGTCCAAATCAAAACACCTATCAACCTTGAAAAGTTTGAGTCTAGATGTAAATGTTAAATCTAGTGACTCAGATCTGGCTTTAATACAAACCAATATTTACAGTTTGCATGGTCTTAAAAGTAGTAGCTCACTCAGTCTGTTTAATAGATTGAAGGAGCATGAGTAGAAGAAGAATCATCTAATGAATAGAGAGGTTTAAAATAGATGGTACATAAATAGCTTGTTACTTAGGAAATTTTCTCATCCTTACATCTTACAGAAAGCTAGATACTTCATCTTTAGAGGTTTTTGGTGTTAATTCCCCTTAGGTCAAACCTTGCCCTGATAACTAAGCCGTTCTCTCTGCTGTAAAGATATAAATCTGCTTCCACACAGCTTTTGGCCCACTAATTCCCTGTAATTAACCTTTGACCTTTTCTATATATTTGATATTTTGTCACTTTAAAAAAATATGCTTTCTTCCTCACGTTTCAAGTAAGATGTGTGTGTGTGTGTGTGTGTGTATATATATGTATATTTAGTTTTTTAAAACTCACATGCATGAGGGAAGGGCTGGGGTATGACTGAACACTCAGCCTTTCCTTATCCTTAGTAACTTATGAACCATTTTCAGCTGTATTTGATGCAAGAAGAGAGGAATGTCTGAAGTCTCAAAGACATGAGGTGTCTGCTGGCAGGCCACCTGCACACAGCTCCATATTTGCTGCAGTGTGCTTTTCTCCTACTCCAGCTCCTACAGGAGGTGCTGCCATATTTCAAGCTCTTGGTGGGATTTATAGGTGCTTTGCAGCAAGGTGGAGGTTAAGGGACGTTCAGGAGAAGAAGAATTGAGGATGGCTACAGACTCATCTGTACCCACTGTGGTATTTGGGATCAAATCTATCAGAAAATGGGGGTGAGCAATTCTACTCTGGGGAGGCTTCTTAATTTCCTTGGTATGTCAGCTTCAATGGTGAGGTTATCCCAGCTCTGGAAAGTTTGTGATGTTGATTTTTTCATTAATTAGGGAGCAGCAAAGCTAAGAGACTACAGATATTGCCTTAACTGTGATTCTGCATCTAATCCCTAGCGACAGGCTTGGCTGAGTTCATATAAAATGTGTGTGTGGAAAAAAAAAAGGGGGGGGGGAGTGCAACAAAATCTCCTATATACCTGGTCTCACCATCTCTGGTTTTGTATCCTGCTTAAAGGAGCAGTTTCCCTCCAAAGAGCCATTTCTAACTCCAGCTCTCGGTTTGAAATGCTGCTTTGAATAGGACATGAAAGAGATACGGTAGTGTGTAGGAAGACAAGGAAATATGGTGGGAGGATAGAGACAGCAGTGGAGCTGTATTGTCATCTGTCTTCATTGTTGTTCCAAAAAAACCACCCCAATGCATAGTCACCTTTTCTGAAGACTTAAAGGTCTTGACCATGCTGAGTGAGGTTTCTGGAGTAGTTTTTCAGAGTTTTTCTTCTCCCCTCCTCTCAACCGGGCTGTGAGCAGTGAATTCTGCTTGGGCAGAGGAGACATTTGAAAGCTCAGACCCTCAGCCACAGGGAAAAGTAAATATCTGTCAAGCACCTGAAGCTATTCAGATAGAATTTGGGCTGATGGATGCATCCTGAGCCTTAGTTCCCCTCCCCCTAAGCAGCATTGCTTGTGCAGCACAGTAGTGCCTGCTCCCAGAGCTAACCAATGTTTACAAAGTTAGTGGACTAAGATGCTAAAGACTTCTAAGACCTGTTGAGGGCATTTCATTGGTCTGCCCAGTTGCATATTAATAGGGTGCACTGTAAAACCAAGGCTCACAGCTGAAGGGCAGGCGGCTTAGCTCAATTCTTTCAAACTGCTGTGAATGTAATTACACCTAACAAATCAGCCTTTGAATGATGCCCACCAAAAACCAAGCACACACATATTTATTGCCTTGTCTATGTGTGAGAAAGGCAGAGAATGTGATCTGAAAAAGAGAGAATGAAAAATTAAAAGATCCCATACAGTGCAGAATTCTCTCTAGATGTCTAAATTGGAAAAGAGCAGCAAGTTTTTCATTTTATTTTAAATACATCATGAGGTGTTTTGCCTCTCAGAATATGTCATATCAAATCAGTGGCCACTGACGAGGTGCACAGCAGGGTGCAGAACCACACAGTGCAGAAGATGGGAAATGCACAGTGACAGCTCTGCTACTGTCAGTCATATAGGCTGGTCCCATACGGGCGACCAGCTCTGACTGTATACCTTAAAGTCCAGCACTAAACATATGTGCTTGCCTGTTTCTGACAAGGGAATAGCAGTTGCATCACTGACTGCAAGGATCTGGAGTGATTTAATTTTCCTAAGCATTCCTGATAGGATATTATTATACATTGGCTTATTTCCAGCAGTTGAGGTGACATCCAGTATTTTAGCATTATATTCAAAATGCTCACATATATCAGAAAAAAAGGTCTCTAGATTAAGAAAAAAGAAAAAAAAAGGGGAAAAAAAAAAGTGACATGAAAACCTTACACTTTCTGAATGCTATGCACATACTCATCAACCAGGGATAATTAGGCCTGTTGAAGCCAGTGAATACTGAAAACGTACAGAGGGTTTATTTGTTGCTCTGAAGGGGTGCAATAACAGGTTTGGTTTCTTTCGCTGTTTGCCTGTCAATCATAGTTTTAATTACTTAATTGTTAGATCTGTTAACAGCCAAGACTGGTTGACAACTTTAGGGTAAAGGGCCTAATAATTTTACTGTCAACAGTACTCCAGTTTTTTCAGTACAAGGAAAGAAAACAAATGCAGCCTTCAACACAAACAAATGGAAAAAACACCTCCAAAAGCAGCATGAAGCAAACGACAGGCAAGAGCTTTAGCACACTCAAATGATCAAGCTGCTGTAAGTGGATGAGCATTGTGCGTGGAGTTATCCAGTTGTTTGCATTTGCTTCAAGTCTAAATCAAACCCTAATCTGTGTTGAGTGTATGGAAAGTTTGAGAGGTTCAGTTTTAGTTTAAAAGTGAGGACTTCCACCTGGCTAAAGCTTTCATGGATTGTTTTTATTTCTCCTGATACTTTTGATGGTAGGAAGGACCATGCACAGAGTAGGCATGACTGTCAGGAACAAAATACACCACGCATGATCTTCCTGGAAACAGAACCTCGAGCGTCTCTGCCTCACTATCTACACAGCTGACAAATGTCTGGGCTATTTCAAAAGGAACCGTGGTGCATGCTGAGCCTTCTAGACCAGGGTGTGATTCAGACAAAGAACCTCATTCCAGGGAGAGAATATAGCTTTAAAGCTATTTCTTCTTTCTTTCTTACAATGAATTCTTCTTTTATGACCACATACATACTTTGTGATTAATATGTTGAAATACTGCTAGATAATTTGTTAGCTATATAGTAATGAGCAGTTATTATTGCTACTTTAGGGCATGTTAGCACATAGAGGCCAGAATTATGACAAATGCATCCCTTTAATCAGCTGCTTGCAAATATTTTCTAAGGCATAGTCTGGCCTGAAGATATCACAATCTATTTTAAAAACAATTCATTTTTGAGTTTGCTTTTTATCCCTATCTTCATTTTGCGGGATAAACCCAGAGATTGCTGCTTTACTGAGAGCCAAATATTTCTCTGACTAGAATGAAGCATCTGATGCAACCAAAGGTTTATTCCTATCACTGGAGTCGCTAGTTTAGTTTCTCATTTTGGATCAGTGTTTAGGCTATGGGAGTTTTCATCACAATGAGGTAATGCTTCTATTTTGTCTCTTATTGATCAACTCTTTTCCCACATTCTTCTGGCAGAGTGCAAAGGTTTGTAAAGCTTGGAAGGCTTTGTCTGGAGCTGTTTAGTTAGCATCTCTCTTAGTACACATAGTTACTTTTGCTAATTCTCTAGCAGATCCTTCAATACTGTTTCTAGAAAACCAGCAGAATTAAATACTCATGTGCAAACAATATGCCAAACTGTAACCAGTTTATTCCTGAAATAATAGATAAGATTAATGTCATTTTACCCCAGATTTTAGCTCAACTATGGCTACAGATTACTGGCTTTTTCACTTGCTCTTAATGCACAAAATAAATCAGAAGGAATCTGTCCAAGAGGCAGACTAGGTGCAGCCTTTTTCCTGGTTTTGTTTGTGGAGATGAAGGGCTTAAACCAAAATATATACTTTAAAGGGATGTAAAAAATTACTATTCCAGACATGCTTATCGTTATAGGTTCTGATCCAGAGATCATTAAAGCCCATTATTAAACTTTTCCTAATTTAAAGCCAGTTATTAGACTTTTCCTAATGTAAAGACATTTAGATCAGACCTAAGCAGACAACCTCGGAGCACTTTTGCAGGGTCTGGTGGACTGCAAAAAAAAGTATTTAAAAAACCTTTATGTGCTACTGCTGTTGACATCCCCACTGACAAGTCCAATGTCATAATTTCACTCTTTCCAGCTGGCATTAGATTTTGGAGCAGAATTATGGCTCTATTCCTCAGTGTGTTCACTCGTCCTGTAGCAGAAGTCAACATAACAGAAGCCAACAACAGAGATAAACTTGAAGTATCCTGGTACAGGTTGCTGGGATGTATACAAAGAGAGATAATTATTTTTCTTCTGTTTTAAACTTGATACACAGGGATAAGAAAATCACTGGGAGGTATGTAAAATGACCCAAAAGTTAGCAGTGTGCTATTGTTCCACATCTTTGTTTTTTTGCTCTTTTCTTGGTATCTTAAAACATTTTATACTAATTGCTTACAGCTCAGATGTCTGCACATTAGCAAAGCAGAAGGTTTCTGTTTGATAACACACCCATGGGCTGGGGAAAGAGAAAGTAATGGGGGTGTACTCAAAACCTGGCTATCACCAACATCCCTACTTGCTCTTTCATTTTGTGCTGGATGAGAGTGCTTGTAAAACTCAGTTGCCTGTTCCTTGGTAGGTCTGATGTAAACAACCCCATCCAAAGTGATAACCAGTGCTCAGTGTGTAAAACCAGGGCCTTTCCTTAATGCCTCCTGGGACATGCCTTGTGCCCTTCCACCTCTGAGTTTGGGAATCAGCTGAAGGATCACAGTGCAGCATGTCTGGGGCTGGAAAGACACAGATTTTCTGTGGTCAGTGGCTCCTGGCATCCAAAACCATTGTCCTGCTCTTGCTACTGTGTGATCCCTCTCTTCCACTTTTCTTCAGCCCAGTTCTTGCCTCTCCTCTTGTTTGGACTTGGTCTGGGTAGTTTTGAGTGGTAGACTGAGATCGACTCTCCAAAAAGCCTTGAGTTCTTGCCTTCCCTCCTGCAGAGGACTGACTGCCTAGTGTGGTGTCCAGCAGTGGCTTTTCTGTACTTTCTGTTGTTACAGTGCCAGGCTAAACTCTTTTCATGGAGATCTTTTTAGCACTTTTTTGGGGTGCATGGAGGTGTGCTTCACTCTCCATTTTGTTTTCTGTGGCATGGTACCTGTATTTTTGACAAGTTTATTTCTATCTTACCTGGATTGCCTTTGCTTCAGTCTCTGGTATACTTTTTCTTTACTATAGTTCCAGTTTTTGGTGTATCTGTTCAGCATCTCAGTATTTTCTGTTTAGAAGCACTTCAATCATAGAATTGCTTAGGCTGGAAAGAACCTTTAAGATCAGGTCCAACCATTAACACTTTTAGTTGGGTTTGAGTTGTTTGTTGGTATCATCTGAATCATCCATCCTATGAATGATCTCATCTGTGTTTAGTGAAACTTTCATGTCTCTGAATGTAGACATGGATACCAAGCCTCTGAGCGCTACATTACAGGCATGGGTTTCTTCTGCAGATTCCTGAAGATGAAATGTTACTCTCTGTTCTTAGTCAGCATGTACTGAATGCAGTGCTGTCACAAATCATTTTAATTAATTCCTTCCTCCTTCTTTTTTTTTTTCTTTTTTTGTTCCTTGTGTGTGTGTTTCAAATTAGTGGAACATCAAGGTACTAATTTTAAAATAATTTTCCTAACATTCACATTTTTAATACCCATGATCTGCTTGGTCATGAACTGGATTCGTCCCTCTATGCTTATACAGGACTTAAAATATAACTCTCCCGTTCTTCTAAATCTCTTCTTTGTCCTGTACTCACTGATGATTTTATTGTCTTCCTGTCAACTGCAATCTCCTCTTTGCTGTTGCTGCCACTGGACTGAAAGACTTTTGAATGCTATTTGCCAGCTAATAATGTAAGATGATGCCAGGCTTGCCAAATGGGTTTGGCTTCTTATAAAAATAGCTATAAGCAGGGATTCATGACCTGGTTACTACTTAAGTCCTGTGTATATAATTATTTATTTACCAGTCAAACTAGGAACAAGCTGACTCCTCCAAAATCCTTCCTCATGTAAGCTATGCTTCTTCCCTCTTAGATAAGAACTGCAGCTAATACCACTCATCTCTGGAGGTACAACTCTATCTGCGGTGTCTACTCCCTGATATTTCTGCCAATGCCTGTGGTGCAGTCAGGTTGTAGGTCTTCAGAAGAGGATTAAATACATGGCATGGCTGCCCAGATTTGGAAAAACTTTCCAGGAATGTAAAATTAATTAAATGTAACCAGTCTGATCTAGAGAGCAGATCACACATAAACAGCCTCAGCATCACATAGAACTCCAAGGGTTGTGACCAGGAAATCTTCTGGTACTTACCCCAGAAACATTTGATATGTCCAAGGACCTCAGTTGGGCAATTAAGGGCCATGGATTCTTGACCTCCAGGCCAATCCCTGAAGTTGAATTTTCTGTATTCTCTGGCAAAGAAGCCATGGCACATAATGCAGACTTTTTAAAAAGGAAGGATTTTTTGATATGATCCCATCTCTGAAACAATGTGTTTTCAAGACTTTGCAGGGGAAGTTGTAGAGCAAAGGGCAGATTTCACTTGGGTCAGGTTTCTCACAAGCTGGATATGCTGTATGGTGCTGTACAGTTGGTTTCCTGCATTGTTTCATGCTGTCATTGTTAGGATAATGCAGATAATAAAATCAAAACACTCTAAAATCCTAATTTATAGGAACCCCTCTGTGCTGTGGTTTATACAGAACGAGAAAAAAATGCCCAGCTTTACCTGCTGAGTTTCCTTTCTAAGTACAAACCAAGAGAAGAACATGGTCTGCCTAAGAAGCCATCATGTCTGACATGTGGTCTGCAACCAGGGGAATTCACAATGCAGAATTTTCTCCGACTTTTTGACAGTCTTCCAGAGATGTACATATCCTTATCATAACTGCACAAATCTAATGAAATCTGGAACTTATAGCACATAAATCTTTCCACTCAAGTAATAAATTAGATGCTCTAGAACTGCAGTACCATAATAAAGGCTGTATTCATAGGTTGATTATTCTGTCTTTTTCCCCCCCTCCCCCTCATGGGAGCTATGTTCAACTCCTTAGCTGATGCATTCCTAATCCCTGACTGTGCATTCATTACAATAAAACTTACTCCATGTACTTTGAGCATGAAATAAAACAGAAATTTAATACCATGCTCAGTTTAGATTCCCATTTCAAGTTGTTTATACAAAAAAAAAAAAAAAAAAAAAAAAGAAAAAGAAAAAGGAAGTTGATCTCTTCAGTTTTTCTTTAAGTAAAGTTCACAACTGCTTTGAAGACTCACTTTGAGGCTAAGTTATTAGTTTTGCTGTGGTTTTAAGGAAAAGGTGAAGACAGAAGATGAAATTAGATCAGCAACAGGCTAAAAGTCCTTTCCCAGAACACCTGGAGAAGTTAAATAAACTTGCATATGGCCCACATTGAATTTACACGTTGTTAAGACTTCTGGGAGTCAGTGGAAAAAGTAGGTAGACTGCTAACTTGCCATCTTAAGCAAAAGGCAGCTGGAGGAATTATTATTGCAGTCTTAAGTGTAATATATAATGAGATATACATCAACCTTATAAAATACAATTCCTTAATTTGACTAAAATCTCCACAAGCCTAATTATAATTGTGATCCTGCATGCAAGGTCCTGAAAGCCAACCCCTGCAAGGCAAAATTTTGTTTGAATTTACTTTCAGTGGGGGGAATTTGGGGTTTGGGTTTGTTGTGCTGTTGGTTTTTGGGGGAGTGTGCATTTGTTTGTTGTTTTTTTTTCTTGCTAAACTACAAATGCCCTGGCTCCCTATGGCCATGCAACAACATCAGACTTTGCTGATGCCTTGAAATAAATAGCAATCACTAGATGCTTTCACTCAAGTATTCAGGGTATCAAGGTTGGTTCATTGAAGTACCATTTGATGCTATACACTGACAATGTGCTTTTGTTTGTAACAAACTCTGAAGCCGCAATCCTCGCCCTTCTAGCGTTAATCCAAGATCTTGGATTGCTTTCAGGCTATAGAATTAACTGGGAAAAGTTGGAACTGCTTGAGATCTCCCAGCTGCCTTACACAACAGCTTTTCTTCCAGTGCAACTCCTGAAGGCAGTCAGAAGCAATTAAATGTTTGTGGGCTGAAATACTAAGGAATTTTGAAAAACTTGCAGAGATGGATTGTAAATCCACTGTTCTTCAATTGGCAGAAGACAGCAGGTGGTAGCAAGGAGCTCGTATGCTTCTTCTGGGAAAAATGAACAAACTCACATTCTGATTAGGTATTTTTTGTGTGTTTCAAGTAGGTTAAGTTCTCTCCATATTGTACTCTGGGGGTGATTTTTTGTTGTTTTTTTTTTTTTTTTGATAATTTTTGAGGAAGTGTAGGCTTTTTCCTGCTAGGAATAGTTGCTGAACCTTCAGAGCTTTTATTGTTCTGTTGTCATGCACAGTCCTTCGCTGATCCTACCAAATCTGTAACAACAACCGAAAAAGACTCAAAAGAGCAGTAAAACATTCTCATTCTAAAATCTAGGGATTCTCACCTAAACAGGGAAGTCTAGGCTGTTCTGTCTGATAGACTGCATCTGATACCCCACAAAATTTTATTTGAGGGTCATTTCTCCATAGGATAGGACAGGTGGCCAGTGTTTATGACAACAACTGTTTGCAGAGAATGCCTCTATTTTGGGTTGTGTATTCTAAGTCCCAACTATGTAAACACAGGTACATCTGACATATTTAATGATCTTTATCCATAAATACCTGGTATGTCCATGCATAGATTTGTCCTGAGTTTGCCCACCCTGTGCTCTTGTGACTGAAAAGATGTTTTTGACTTCCATAGGTGCTTTTGAAACCTATTATGAAGAGTAGGAGCATGAAGTTTTGGCAAGCAACTCACAATTTTGTGCTGTGTGGCCAGGTTAGCCTCTAAGTATGCATGTCTGACAACAGGTTATGTAAATGAACTTCTTTTTTTTTTTGTGTTGAACTCCAGGCAATGGAAAGAGGCAGTAAACAGATGTGTGGTGACTCATGTAATATTTTTGCAACTGAATAATAAAGACATTCAAGAAGCAACCCAATATAAAGACAGCTACGTGAATGGTGTGGAGAGAAGGGAAGGCAAGTGAAGTTCACTAGAGAATTCCTACCAGGATCAAAGGTTTCTTGAGTTAGACACCAGACCAACACATGGCCAAGCAGTGTGACTGCTCAAGAAAGGTTAAGGGACACAAGAAAATGGTGGCAAAAGTAAGCACTTTGAAATAATGTGGTCAATTGCAAAATCCTGCATCTCTGAACAGAGAATGTAGGTCACACTTAAAAGGGGGAGATCACTTCCATGAAAGCAATGACATGAAATAGGCACTGGGGCAATGACAGAAACACCCATGATTCTGGGCTTCCAAATAGATGCTGACTTTTAGGAAGATAGAGAGACAACTGAGGCTTAACGTCACAGAGTATTGAAAAAACAGAAAGAGCACTTAGAGCCATCAGAATGAGTGAAGGACTTGGAAAGTTCTTTTGATCAGCGAGAGTGAGATTTTGCTACCAGTTCAACTGAATGACAGATGATATGACCACAGCTACTATTTATACCTTTAGCTGTAATAGCAGACTTCTTAGGGACACAACCCTCTAGATGACCAGTATGGTTCACTTCCAACAAGGGAATCCTTCTTGGGCAGTGCTGAAGTGAATTATGGTATGTACTTTTGCATAAGACTTCCCTCTTACATTTCATTTTTCATCTTGATAAGAAGATGCCAATACTTGAGCTTTGCAGGGAGGTAAAATCTGGATTTTAGCTTTGAAGTTTTAACCTTTCTTAACTGTGTATGAAAAATAATATTAACCCTGGTGATCTGGTTTCTTACACAAAATCGATGTTAGCTAGCACTTTGATAGGGTCTGAAAATAGGTGCTTAAAACTTTTTTTCCCTAAAAGTCAAAGCTTTCTATTGTGTTTCCAGATAGAATAATAGATGAAAGCAAAGAAGATATGCCAAGTAATTCCAAAATCAACTTTAAAGCACATGATCATGTCTTGGCAATCTGAAAGCAGTGTGTGGAGAAGAGAAAAGGGTTGGCAGAAGAATGAAGAAAAGAAGTATTCTACAAAAAAAGAAATGGCATGTCTTGGCAGAGAGACAATGTTTGCTAACCTGTTGAAGGGTTCAGTTGTAAAAGAACTGTGTTCATGAGAACTGAAATAGAGCAGAAACCATTTACCACTTGATGTTTTAAAGCAAACTGCCAAATGAAATTCTGAAAGGTTTCACTTTGCAGATCAACTCGACCTTATCATGTGATAACATAGCAGGAAAATCTGTGCTCTCACTAGGTTCCTTAATAATGCATCTGAGAAGACGACAAGTCACATTCTGCTCTCAGTTACAGTGGAGTAAGCCATAATATATCTGCTGAATTCATATTTATTTTGGCATAGCTGAGAAGATGAAGTAGTCCAAAAGGCGCAGAAGGAAAAAAAAATCAGTCACTTGGGTGATAAATTAGAACTATAAACCAGGAGTCAGGTGTTGAGCAGGGCAAGTATCACTCTGGTGGGTGTGGTTGATTTTAAAAGTGCAGGAGATATTGTTAAACTGGTCTGGCACATCAACATCCTCTGTGTTTGGGGTTGTTTTGTTGTTTGTTTGTTTCTTCTTTTTTTTTCGTTTTTGTTGTTTTGGTTTTTTTCCAGACACAGACTATTAGTTTGCTTCCTCCTCCTCCTCCGCTCTATCTAGATAGCCTTTTGTACAAATACGTGACACGCAATGAGATAAATTCAAGAGAAAATGGAACCTTGGACGTAGCACCAATCATCTAGAAATCCACCTGAAATTGCCCTAAAATTACCATGCAGCAGAATGTGTGGGCAAGGTGAGGCTCTAGTAGCCTGGAGAAGGCCTGGCTTTGTGCGTGACCATGGCTGTGGCTATCTTGTGCAGATGCACCCTGGCACGACACAGGGAGTGCCACTGCTTTCCTGCAGCACTGTTCAGGAATGCCAAAACACACGACCAGACACCTCTGATAGGTTTTGGGAAATTATTATTTAGACTGAGGTTTCACTAATCATGCAGGGAGCAGCTGAACTTTACTCATCCAGACAGAAGCCCTCTTACCCCTATTCAATGACAGATAACCCTGCTCTTTGCTCACCCAAGTGGATGTGCAGGCAGGCACTGAAGCTGTGTTTGAATACACAGAGGTTTTGTCCAGCTTGAAAGATCCTTGTGTTTGTATTTAGCAATTAACTTTGTTATTATTTGCTTCAGTGTAACGGCTCAGCTGTGTGTGCTCCTCAGGAGGGCTCTGCTGTGAGTATGCAGCTGAGGATGGAAGTGGGATGTATACAGTGATGCTGTCTCATATGGATTGGTTTTGGTATGCAAGGTGTTTCTTCAAGGGTGCATTTTCTGTGTAGCAGCTCTCATTATACAAAGATAAAAGAAGGGTTAACATAAGCCCTTTCTCAGCACACCCACCTCCCCACCCCAGCCCCCTCCTCCCCCTTCTTTCCCCCCTGCCAAACACACATACACTCAACAAAATCTCTAAATCATGCTCTCTTCCCGGAGCTCCAAGACTGTGAGTTACACATAGGACCTCTGTAGCTGCACAGTGCCACACTATTCTGAACGAGATGCTGAAGGCACTTGAGTTTCTTTTACTCTCTCCCCTCCCCTCCACCCCAGATTTAACCTAGTTTTATGGCATGAACAGCCCCAAAGAAAGTTGGAGAGAAAAGAGATGAAGGCCAGAGAGCAGAGGAGGACCAATGAAAGAAGCAGTAACCATTCTGTCATTCCTTTGGAGAGCAACACTAGACACCTTTAAATGCAGAGAGTGTCCTCTGCCTTTTTGCCAAAGCCCTTTTATCTGCATGAATAAAAAGGGAGGCAGGTCAGCCTAGTTTCTGTTGCCAAATAAAAGCATGAATAAATTAGGCTATTCTTAGTAGGCAAGTGAAAGGGAGGGAGGGGGGAAAAGTCAGTATCTATTTCTAAAGCAATTTCATATTCTGCCCCAACTGTTTGCACATGATAGAAAGGGGCTGGAGCTGCCTACTATTATGATTAGTACTATTGTTATCGCTGAAGGGCCTCATTGTTCTAGAAGATGTTAGGTTTGCACGATTCACAATCCGTCTCTATTCACCCAGGAAAGGTTAGGAGAGAGGATCTGATATTCTGCAAAGGGTTTTCTCCCTCTCTCCCTCCCCCTGCCTTCTCCTTTACTGACTTAAGGCAGAAAGCAGGCAGAAGGTCTCCTATTAACTAGAATTAGGAAACAGGGATCTAGGTGCCTGGGAACAGCCGCTCCGTAGCTCTAATCCCAGTGAGGACCTTAATTGTATCTGGTTTAACAGTTATTCATGCAGTTTTACTGCAGGCAGGCACGGTGATTAGGGACATTGCTTGGAAAAATCTGTTCATTAGCCTAATAAAGGCTGCCTAAACCTGCTTGTTCAGCCACTAATAATCCAGCTATTAGCGCCATGATAGATGCTGTGGTATTAATATGTGTAGTTTACTAGTGTCACAACAGCAATATGGGTCAGTTTAGTCGTTCCTTGGTTTAATAGTCAGGCACCCTGTGTGGGTGCAGGAGTGAATGAGCCTGACAAAACACTATATAGTGAGCTCCCTATATGTTTTTGTCTGCAATTCAGAGGCAGCCCAGGAGCCTTAAGAGCAGGGTTGTTTGAGGACAAGAAAATCAGCCTCTACCAGTGATGTATGTTCTTGAAAAGCAGTTTATTTTTTCATAGGTGGTTCACTCATTTTCTTCACAGAAGAGCTTTGGCTGTATATCAAATATTAACAGAGGGTAATTGTTGGGGGAGAGGAGCGTTCACATTCCTCACAGCATCGCGCGGTGCATGGGCACACACACCTCCCGGCGTGTGCTGAGACCAACATCAGCTTGGGAATGTCCAGGTTGTCTTTGGAGGAGGAGAAAAGGAGGTATAATTGTCTGTTTCTCTGCTTCCTTGTTTTCCCTCGGATGACCTAAACTTTTCCTTTCCTGATAGAAGGAGGTAAAAATGCTGCTCACACTTTAGGGGATTCATCTGCCCTAAGCATAATCCTTGGGTTGTTAATTAGAGTGTCTGGCTTCTTCTGTAATAAAATCCTGTCATTCATCTTTCTCCTTTATTTATAAGAATCATATGTTGCATTTTCCAATGTAAGGCAAAAATGACATAAAAGCAATATTGTAAATAAATTATTGCCAGATATCTTTGTGTAGAATCTCTTTCTAAATATTTTGAGAGAGTAGAACGTTAAGAGTTGGATTATTGCTTTTTCCCATCTATAGCTGATCTTTCACCTGTTCTTTTCAATACCTTCTCTTGTGAGTCATTATATGTAACCCAAATTTGCCCTGTCAACCAGACTCATAGCCACAAGCAGTGTATAGAATTAAGCACACACATACACTGCTGTGTCTGTCTGTTACAAGCAGTGAGATCTATAATAAAATGACAACCCTCCCCCAACAGGCAGGTAGGTGATCTGTTAATACCTGTGGCTATCCATCCAAATCCAAAGGATATGCATTCTGCTACCCCCTAACAAATACCCTTTAAAACACAAATTGCGGAACAAAAAACATTTAGCGGGAGGAAAACAAAACTCCTTCATCTTCATTTGCTCTTCTCTAAACCCAGAAAAAGCTTAATCCAAACTCTATCATGAACTGCAAGAGCCAAAGTCTGCCCTTGCTGAGTGCTCAGTTGCTTATGTAGGAATGCTATAAGTTTAAAGGAAGTACAAAAGACAACACGTATTTTTAGTACCTTTCAAATTGGTAGATATGCCTTTAGAAAACAGATGTTTTCTATTCTTGTTTTGTATTTTAATTGCAATCCCTGTATGCCCATCTATAAAAGAAAAGATATTGTAATCCATTTCATTAGTATTTCAGGGGGTTCGTGTCAACGCTGTTTGCTGGTTTTTGTCTTGCACTTGAATTGTTTGTTTAGTAAGGTTAAGAACGTACCAGGTGGGCATGTACTGTTCACTGCCGCGTCCATGTGCAAATGTCTACATCTGGGATGCTGGTGGCACACTAAGTGGTTCTACTCGTTTCATTGATTTCAGTCAAGTGAATAAGTGTATTTTTCATGCTCCTGTGATCATCAGCTTCATTTCTGTATTCTAAAATGCTGCTTCCAGTACTACTCCTGCAGATACCACATAAATTCAGGCAGCAGTGAGAGATGCACTTTGCCTTCCCTTTAAAGTGTTGGCTTGGGAAAATGGGGAACAATATTCACCTGTCAAAAATAATAGTGAGAAGCTTTGTGACTGATATTCTGGAATGCTTAAGGTTGGAATTCTTAAAGTTATAGTCTAAAAGGTGGACTGTTTCTAGGACTCCACTGAGAAACATCCCAGATGCTCATAATTCAGAAATGACAGATTTTATCTTTTTAAGTAATTGTAGTAGCATAGACAATATTATTATTAAAGTCAATTCCTCCTCCATACAGAATTAGGCATAGGCAATTGTTTAAAACACAGAGAGCTTCAGGAGTAGAGATAGCTTGTCTTTGTATAATTCCGGCTGGGTCTCCCTGCTTGATGAGAGATGTTTTACGTTGTAATTTATTATTAGGTGGTTTATATAACTTGGTTGGAAGTAATCAGATTAATTTGATACAGCCAAAGTGTCAGGGTATAGAAGAAACTGATTCTGAGTAGGAGGTACCTTTGAGAAGTCCTGGATGATATCTATGATCACCTTTTGATATAATAATTTTATTGCTACTTTTTTTTTTGCTTTATGACAATCAGCTTTATACTTCTGTCAGCCTTATTTTTAATGTTATTTAACTTTTAAATCAGCAACTGTAGATATATCACTCTGTTCTAGAGACTAAACAATGGTAGTGGTCTGGAAATAGGACTGATCTTATTTTGAAATAAGAAATGTGGAATGTGGAAATGTTTCTACCGATGCTGCTGTGTTGGGAATAATTCTGTAATCAGGACAAAGAGGCAGCTCTTTTGTACTCTATTTTCAATACTGACAGTTCTTGTGAAAACTTGAGCAAGGAAAAGAAAATTTTCATGACCAGCTTCCAGAATCTTAGAATTGTTATAATAATACTTTCAGTCTCCAGAGGATCTCATAAGTCTGAACTACCTTGGAACTTCTGGATACAAAGCTCATGAAAACCATTTTTTTTTTACTGGACACATCTCTTATAAACCAATATCTTTATTTATTGTTTATTACCTGGCCTGTTTTGGAGGCTCCTTGAGTCCAGGGTAGAAGAATCGTACAGGGCAGCCTTGACTGCTTTTTAGGAAAGTGAATAATAAGTTTCCTTCTAATGAATTCAGGGGGATTAAAGAGAATAAGGTTTTCAGCTGGGGTGAAGCTAGAGCTTTGTAATAAAAGCGGTAGATTCTTAAATGAATTTAAGTGGTCAGTGAAGGATTCCCCTCCCCCTCCCTTGCTTGTTTACATCTATCAGTACATTGTACCTACTAGAGTGAAGAAAGGACACCAGCTGAATCTTGCAAACAGAACCTCCCCTAGCACCTAGATTGTTGCTGACTGCTGACAGCCCGTTGCATTAGTGACTTCATTTGGGAATGCTGGAACATATACACTGACAGAAGCAATTGCTCTTGGTAATGCGTGCTGGAGAGGACAAATTGCCAGTTCCTGAAGACGGTACAGTGGAATGAACCGTACCTCATTTTACTTCAAGTCTCTACGTAGGGGGATGGCGGAGTAAGATAGAGTAGCCAAATGCAAGAAAACACCTGAATTTTGGAAGAGGTGTCCCCAGTTGTGTAGATTAGATATCTATATGGGCTATGACAATGCAAGAGGATGGTTCTTAGCTCCCTTTAGTTCTTCATCAAATACTCTGACTATTATGTTCATAGTATCTGTATTAGAAGAGCCATCACAAATATGGGTATTATAACAGTAAGGAAAGGAAATCAAGTACCAGACTAGTTGATAACTGAAAAATCTAAAAAGCTGGGCATTCAGCTTTCAGTTGCATTGCGTGCATGTCAATCAGATGTTACTTCAGAATGTGGAATTTATATCACTTCACCAGCAACAAATGCTTTCAACAGAAGCTCAATGCAAACTTCTAATTTATACTACCAATAGTTCAGGAAAAGATAATTCAGTCTAGACTTCAGTACAGTTTTAATTGGATTCCACGGATTTTAGATAAGCCTATGGCTGGAAGCCTAATTCTAAGAACCCTTAAGGAGCAGGAAATGGTAACTTTTTTTTCAACACCTGCTAAAGAATGACCATGGAGGTGTCAAAAAATAAACTTCCACATGTGCCTTCCACATGCATCTGGCTGGAGAAAATAAAACAAAGAAATGCAGTTGTGGCCTAATGTTGTGTTGCTCTTAAACACTTGGAAATGTATGGCAGTCCACAGGGAGGTTTTCTAAAGCATATTTTGTCCACCTCATTGTTTACTCTGCTGCAGTGCTGATTTTAAATTCAGTCCTTGAGACAAAAAGACAGAGATTGAACTAATTTGTGATAACTTACTCTTCGACCTTATTCAGCCACTAATAAACCAGAGAGGCAAGGACGCACATTTTACCTGCTGGTAGCTTAAGACTGACTGTTATTTCTTAGCCACTTTCATTGTACATGGAACCTTCCAGGTTTTCCACACACTAGTGGTGTTTATTTCCTTCAATATATAAGGAGGCAAGTTATCTGGGGTGAAGAATGCAATTTGCAGCAGGCTGTTGAGAGAGCAAGGCAAACAGTGAGTTACTGTGAAGGACTGCATTATCTGATGACGAGAATGTTGGATGAGGATTCAGGAGACTTGTCATCTATTCCCAGCTCTGCCTTGTGCTTGTTGAATGACCTTCAGCAAGTCACTTTCTCTCTTTTGTCTCAGCTATCATTTTACCTGTTAAAATGTGATAATGAAACACTCTTTTTTCAGAAACTGCTAGGTGCTGATGAACAGCACTGATGAAAAGTACTGTACAAAAGCTAAGTGGTATTGAATATTTGATTGCAATTGGTTTCACTGAAGTATGACTGATAATACAGATACTGACCAGCAAGTAATTCTATTCGTCCAGTAGATATTATTATATAACTATCAAATTTTCTACTTGTCTGCCTTTATTAGACTCAAAAATAATGCTTCACAGATTACACTGATTTTTGCATTCTGCCGTAATCTCACAGGAAGCCAATATCTTGAAATCTTTTCCTTGCCATTTATTCTGTTTGCTAAAGTTTGAAGGGAAGAAAGCTCAAGATTCCCATTCAGATTAGCTAATTTAAAATTAGTTAGTAATAGGATGAGGAGTTCAGAAGACTTGTATTTAGGTGCAATTTCCTGTTCTTGTGCAAATGTAAGACAGTTTCTTCTAGCCGTGAAGAAAATTGCTCCATTGCTCTGCTTGACCCACCTGCTGACCCAGTAGATGTATACAGACTCACCAATGCACAAAGATGAAAACATCTCCCTGAAAGTCTAGCCTGAGTGGAGGGAATTCAGAAACTAAATGACAGCTGGACATCTAATTTCCTTGGGCTCTTCTCAGCTTTTGCTGTTGTAGTCTGATTTCCCAGTTTTGGAATTACTCATTTGGAATCTGAACTCCTTTGCTTCTGTACTTCCCTGTGTAAATTCTTATTTGCTTTTTAATCTCACCCAACCAGTGAACTTCATAACAAGTAAGAATACAAAATCCAATAAAGTAGAGAATGATTCATCCTCAGCTGAGTTACAGACTTGAAGCCATTGCTAAATGGTATTATTTTTAACCACTACTATTTTGTATTTGTGTTATAGTAACAAATGAAAACTGTCCAAGAGTGGGATGCCACTGAACTAATGCTCCTTTAAACCCTTAAAAGGAGATGATCTCCATCCCCAAGAGTTGATTAACAAATACACCAATTAAATGTGATCTTGAAAAATGTTGGCACTAAGGCTACTTTCAAGGAAAACTTATTTTTGATGTTACTTTTCATTTTATAACATGGTTTATGAGATGCCTCTCTCATATCTTGTTTGATTATGCTATGCATGAATTTTAAGTGATAAAGCATCCTGGTTTCTGCTGTTTAGATCAGTGGATTGGTTTAGAGGCTGTACTAATTTTGTGGAAAAGGATAAAAGGGGTAGGTTTTTGGATTGTGTGAAACCATTATGCTTGCACACGTACGTGCGTAGTACATGAGCTACAGCTTTCAGAGGGACCTCCCTGGACAAGAGCATAGTGTGTGTATATAAATATGCTTATATCTACATGTATCTATACTATGTTAGCTGACTTCTATGCTTACTCAGGATTTCATTTAGTTCTTTGCTACATTAAATTTACAGGCTTTCTGCCATGCATTACTTTTTAATGTTTTCACAGGGGTGCATGGGTGTTTAGTGGGACCTGCTGGTCAGTGCCATGAACCTGGCCTTCATGAGGCCAAGGTGTGGGGCTCCTCCCTGTATTGTACCTTGGACTCCCACAGCCTTTGTTCTGCAAAACTCTTGCCTTGATGCCATGGCCTTTGTGTAACTGTGTGTATGTGGGCTTGGACCAGGAAAGTCATAGCTGCCTATTGGTCACCTTCTGTGAGAGGAACTGAAACCAGACAAAGCTGAGCATTGCTCAGCAAGCAGACAACTCTCCTGTTCAGTTTTTTAGATGTGCTATTTCTTTAACTTTCTTGATTTAAGCTGAGAACATTTTATGAAATTGTAACTATTTTTTTTCTATAGCCACTTTTGTTTACTTTTCACTCTCAAACTGGTGTTATAAGGAGGTGAATGGGTGTCCACCACGATTTCCCCACCTGTAATAATACCCTACTGTGGTGTGGGGTAAGAGCAAGAGGGACAGGACCATCCGCTGGTCTTCTGCCTCCAGTGGAGCAGCCAGGAAGGGCTTGAAGACATTGTGCAGGAACAGGTTATGCCTAGTTGCTGTCAGAAGGACAGTGTTGTCAACACATAGGTGATGGTGAGATGGTTCTAAGAGTCTCCAACCAGTTGAAAGTTCTTGGAATTGGTTATAATCTTTTGTGTTGTTCTGTTGTTCTTAGTAATCACTCTCCCTCTTCTAAGAAATGTGTTATTAGAGAAAAATGTAATTTCCTGGCATATGCTCATAATGGTAGCTCCAAGGCACTCCCACACAGGAGACCAGACACTTCTTCCACAAAGGTCAGTGAACCAGCCAGAGCTGATGCTGTTACAGACTTAGTTTCAGTAAGCAAATGAAGTACTACTTTTGAAAGAAAATATTGAAAGAAATTATTGCTGGGTTGGGAAATCCTGACTTGTTCCAATTAAAAGCAGCTAAAAGAGTGAATGCAAATAGTTCTGCCACTAACATTAGCTTGCATTTGAAAACAAACTTTGTTAAATTTTAGGGAGATATTTATAAAACCCAATGAACTAAAAAGACCAGAAATTTTAATACAGAGGGCATGCAAAAACTATTTCAGTGGTGGAAATTCTGTCTGGAACTTCTGTTTCCAACAGAGGAAAAATAAAGATAAAAAATAGACATGGGCTCTGGATCCAACCAGAAATGTAGCAATTTTTGAAATAGTGTTGATAAACAGAAAGCCTTACTGAAAGAAATCTATGTCTTGTAGTTCAGAAGGTGTAGGAATAAATTGAGAGCTTCTAGAAGTCAGCTGAGTTTGGCACATGGAAGTGCAACGGCAAGAAGCGCTTTTCAGCCATAGAAATGAAAAAGCTAAGGGAAGAAGTGGGGCTTAGGGAAGAAGTATATAGTGAAGCTGGACATCCATCCTCCTGCCAGCCACAGTCCCCTGCCCCTCACATGCCCCACAACACAATTCTCCTGACATTGCTGATACTAAAATATCTCAGTGCAGAATGGGAGGAGAAAAGAAGCCTGAATGACAAGAGAAGGTTATCAAGCTGGGCTTTCTCAGCATCCTCCCATAGCTTTAAATTTCTCTTTGTAAATGTATTGTGAGTACATACCTGGGACAGAAGGAACAATTGAAGCTAAAGGAAAATACTGGCTAAGAGTGAATGAGTGAAAAAAGTTTAAATGGACAAATGTAGGCTGAAAATAAGGTGACTACTACAACAGTGATGTCCTTAGAGTGTCTCTCATCCTATTTTTATTAAAGCCTGGGTAACTTAAAGCAGGAAATACAGAGCTTTCAAAGTGGACTATATGATGTGGCTGTTAGCAAGGCACAGACCAGTGACTTGGACTGCACCTTCCACAGTCATGAATTAGAGCCTTATGCAGCAGTAAAAATGCAAGGCCATAATATTGATTTTTTATTATTATTAATTGATAACAAAAGAGAAACTGGTAAATGAGCTGACCTGCACTGGAATATCTGAATAAAGTAAGTTAAGCTTCTTAAAGTTGACATAGATATTATAGGAGGATGTTTGGTTCTTGCTGCAATTGACTCTGTGAGAAAATGTAGGGGTTTTGAGCTTCTCTGCCACAAGCTTTAGCTCTCATTTCACCTCTCAGTAAGTATGTGGCTTTCTGTCTCCAAATTGCATATTTCTTACACAGTTTTTCTCTTTGCTTTAGAAAGCCAGGATTCCTATTATCATACTGAATAACTGGACTTGTCATTTTATCTTAATTCTTTTGGCTACTTAGAAAAATTACAGCAAAACTCCATCTGCAGACAAAGGAGCTAAAGAGAGTTTGTCATCCTCTTCATGTATAAGCATACGCTTCACTTGTTCAATAACATTTCTTTTCAGTACAAGCTCTGGATTGTCAAATTGACATACAGTAATTGGTTATTATTTTCTTCCATCTTTTGAAATTTGGCTTTTCTTCAGTGTCAGTTGTGGTCTTCTGAAAAAGAAATCAAGCTTGAGCTGTATGTGCTTATTACCTCAGGAAATCAGAATTATGACATTGCATATCCAGCTTTTGGACATGGCCTCTGCTTTTGAGACACTACTTCTGTCTACCTCTGTAATATTACCCTGACGCTACCTGGATAAACTACAAAATCTTTATGGGAATCTGTCATCACTAGTGGAAAATGTTACCTTTCTCAGCTCCCAGTGATGAGCAGTTACCTTGTATGATTCATTGGGCAATTTTTAAACTATGCTTTTGGAGCATAAAGCTATCTATTGAAATAAGGCAGTAATGTAACTTTCATGGTTATCTGCTTCCTTTCTCCACTGAAGTTCTGTGTTCTAGTACCCCGAGTTCAGATGAGATCCCCAATGTGTTTCTCCAGACTGAGAATTTGGTTTGTATACAGCAGCAAGCCATGCTGTTGAGGAAGTTAAAAAACATGTAATTGAGTAGCAGTCCTCAAAGCTTCTCGTGTCCAGTCAATAGCTATCCTGCTTGATCTCCATATGTAATTTCTTTCTGTATAATGAATCTACCCCTTATGCTCCTATATTTTTAGGATATTTACCTGAAGCAAAGCTTGGAGGTTGTTTGCTAATAGCACTTCTGAAAATTAGAAATGCTGAAAGTAATTGTTGGAGTTAAAGCAATGTTGAAATGGGAACTCATAAATTATGCCGTTTACTTATGTTCAAGTGGTTTCTGTAGATACAAAGAAATGGTCTGAGTGCATAGCCCCATATATAACTTTTATAAATCACACCAAACCGTGCTTCAACAAAGCACAAACCCAGTGTGTTATTTTGGTCTTCAAGACTTTACTTATAACCCCACAAGGCATTTCCTCCTGTAGTTTCTGATCACTTCATTTGAGCCAAAAATGAAGGTCTGGTTATGTTCTCAACCTCCTTGGTCGATTTCAATATCAACAGATTAAACAGATTGCTTCTTCGTTTCCTCCCTGCTTCCCCCACCCCCACACACACACTTTTAAGGTCAATTTATCTTATTAATCTGTTCACCTGATGAGTTTATGCTCAATGTCTTACTATCCACACTTGCATTTGTGTCAAGAGACTAAGCATCAATTGCACACACAGCATAAATGCCCAAAGACCAGAGGGAAATTATCTTTGACTGACCACAGTCCATCAGATTTGAACAGTTCCATGGGATTGTGTTCCCCAGAAAATGTGGAAGTTGGACAGAAAGTTCCTGATGTTCTGCAGGGATAAGAAATGTCTATAAAAAGGCAGATAAGGACAGAGGAAACTAATTGTCTAAATACAGATAAGGACAGAGGAGACTAATTGTCTAAATACAGCAAACGAATTTGATGAATACCTCTGCTTGAAAGCAATTGATTTTATAATTCTCATTTTACTGGCAGTTAGAACAACTTACTGAGAGTTAGAACAGCCACGGGCCCTCAGCGAATCTCAGGGCTAACTTTAGTCATAGGACTCTGCTTTTAATCATGATCAACTTGTTAGTCATCATCATACAGTGCAGACCAATTTCCAGTTCTGGAAGATTGCTATAGTCAGTTCATAAATATCTCCATTTGTCAGAGAAACTGAATATCAGATAATAATCTGAAGTAGTGAAGACTGAAAATTATCATCTTCATCGCTTCTGACAGCATCTGGCATTTAGTAACAGCTACTACTATTTTTTAAATGTAGCAACTATCAGCAAATGATGCTCTGAGTGGACATATTTTTAGTGCTATTTTGTACTGAAATGTGAGTTCAGAGCGAGACTATCACTAACGATTTTGCATATAACTCTAAAATTAAGTGTTGAAAAAGATAATTTGCAGATGACTGATGTTACAAAGGAATTTATTTCATGATATTTTTGATTGAATTCTTTCTATGTCATTTGTTAGCCTCTAGAAACTTGCTATGTAGTATGACTAATTTTGTCCAGTTTTGATGAAGTAAGTCAGCTTCTTGTTTCACACTTAATGTTTCCTTTACTTAAGCAATTGCTAAAAGTTTTTGGTGGGGACCCTTTCTAAACCCAATGGACAGGCATTTTCAAGCATCTGAGAGCTGCCTTGCACTGACAAAGATTGATTGAGGTAATCTTGTTTTAAGTATGCCTTTGTACATGTTATTTCACAAGAAATATTTCTCCTTCTATCACTCTTAGCATATGTTGTATGTCTTGTTTCCTAAGTCATCCTTATCTTTATTATTTTGTTCTTGTATGTTTGGCTTCCCCACTGTTACCCTGGGACACTGCAAATCAAAATTTTTTCCCCTTGAGTCTGATATTCCAGTTTCCACATCTTCCAGTTAAAGACAGACCAAGTTTGATGGCGGTATTGTGTAATCTACTGCATGCCAGGAATATCTTACACACAGTACTTTAGAAGGACAATCTGGTAATACATGTCACTACAACGAACCTTAAATATGATTAATGAGCTTTTAAATGATTCCTCAGGTGAGCTGTAGATCTTCATTATCTTCTGTGGGGACATTGCATTGGATTTATTTGGAGAAAATGAAATTAGGGTCATGAACCCTTCTTGAAAGGCTAATTTATATCTTCTGAAATATTGCAAAGCATTACATTAATGATGTGATAGGGTTGTTGATACTATAAAGACAACTGTCAATAACATCCAGAAGATAACTGTTATTTCTTATTTAACAACTTGGGAAGTTGCTGCTGTCTTTAAAGCTATTTTTAATAGCTGCCACTCCTACTTCAATTTCATCTGGATACACTTGAATTTTATCTGACTACCCAATAATTAGCTGCTGTCAATCCAATCAGTGTAAGATTGGCTAAGCTCTTTTTTTCTAAAATGCAAAAGTTGTCACAACACTGCTTGACAATATTATGTCATGATGACGTTAGGTACCCTGCCACCTCACCCACTGCATAACGGCTAATTTGACTAATATTAATTGAATGATAAGATTTGGGATTTTGATGAGCCAGAATTTGCCTGAAGAAGTCTAGGCACATAGAATATTTGTATGTAGTTTATTGGGATTGAAGAACATCACGAGGAAAAAATTCTGTCATTTCCTATTGATATATTAAAGCCTTCCAAGTAAAACACAACATCTAGATCTGAAAATAGTGACTCTGGCCTATTTTGTGAGCTCCTCATTAGCTGGCTGGGAGTTTATGCAGCAAGGAAGCTAAGTGCTTGGTTTTTTGATGCTTTATCCTTATGTGTGGCCATATATTTAATTCTGTCAGGGGCGTATGGAAAACTTTGCACAGCAGATGCCTTGTACCACCATGATGTTTGGGAAGTGGGTGGTTTGCCTGGAAGTACACAATTCTGTCTTTAAACTTTTCTGCTGATCTTTGGTTTCTCCATGGTTTCCTGTGCTGCGACTATCTAAACACTCCAAAAAAAAAAACTGTGTTAGCTTTAAGTGGTCTTTAGTGACCTTAAACATCCTCTGTGGTGCAAGGGGGCTCTGATATTTGGATTGCAATCTTTTTAGTACCTACTACATATGTTTTAATACATAACCAAGATTAAAGAGGGCTTTAACTGCGGACTGCTGATTAAACTGACATGTTCTAGAATTTCTATACGTCGCCACTTAACAGTACATATTCAAGCACAAGTCAGCTGCTTGGGAAGAGTGGGTGTGTTGTGAAACTCCAGTGATCCTACTCAAGCTGAATGGGCTTGTCCCTGGAGAACCACAAGCACCCACGGAAGGCACTGGTGCACCCACGGAAGGCACTGGTGCACCTAGGTTTAACCAAATTTCCTTCTCAGGGCTGGAATTAGTGCCTGTCACACATGCAGCACACAGAACTTCTTTCCCTTAAAGACTGGCAGCTCTGACTGTGTTTCCATAATGGGACTGTCAACCCCATAATAAGCATCATCGCACCAGTGTTTTGGGTGAGGAGATCCATTGTGTAAGCACAATGTCTGCTTGAGGTAAAATGTTCTCAGTGCAATGGCTGTCAGATGAATAAGTGTTATCTCCCAGATTCTGGTAAGCACTTAGAGGTCATTTTTTTAGGTTTTCAGGTCCACGATGGTGTTTTGCTAAGTGTGGACCATCCATAGCACATGTAACTCTTTCAGCCAGCTCTCCCTGAAAATGATTTATGGCTCCTCATGCACTTAAGATAAATCTGCACCCTCACTCCTGCACAACAGCTTCCATGGCTTACTCAGGCTTTGCTCCAGGTCTCCTTCCTTTCTCAGGGCACATATCTTCTGTGTGGTCCCCTACAAAAAGAGCCTGATCAGAGGAAGACAGCACAGACTGTGAGCATGCTAGAGCCAGTTAGCATTCTGTGCACTTTGTGTGCCTGTTTCTGTTTGGTTATAATGTCCCCCAAATTATTAATGTGAACTAATCCCTTTATCTATGACATTTCTTTGTAAACTGAATACAGTCTGTTACCCCAGATTACATCATACACTAATTAAGAAATCTAGAGAGTACTACAGAATATGTTTTTCACCTGAGTATTTCCAACAGCCCTTAACAAAGGGAGTTACTGTGGTATCAGCATAGTGAAGAACTAAAAAAGAAAGACATTTTGTGTACCACTGTGGAATAATTGTGGTAGAACAAGTGCTGAGCAGTTCCCCTGTATGTTGCTTTAAAGCACTGAAAGAAATATACAGCTTTTTTTTCAGAGCAGCTCAGCAGCAATGGTTAAAATACCCAACCCCACTATCACTTTCCTTTTTAAAAGTCAAAACAGGTCAACAAGGGTGACAGAAAGTTCTTTCTTCTGCTTGCCTTCATTAAGCTTTTTGCTTAAGAAATAAAAGAGAAGTGACTGAAGCATGCAGCAATTCCTTCAATAACCTTGCAGCAAGCTGCCAGAAAGTTTTCCAAGGCTCTCATGCAACTGAACCTGGTGAAAGGAACCTACTCCCCTACTCCAGCCCACAGCCCTCCTTAATAAAGTTGCTGGAAGTTCAGGGGTTTTTGTTTTGTTTTGTTGGATTTCACCCCCCCCCCCAACACTTAATTGCCCAGGTCTCCCAACAAACTGGTGCCAGCCTGAGAGGATCAGGGCTGACATTGCTGGTGGGTAAAGGAAGAAGCTGAGCTGGCTGAGGACGCTCAGGGGTGCACAGGAGACTGGAGATCTGCAGTCTCCGGTTTCCACTGCCGGCCGGCATACAGAAGTCACCAGTTATGATTGGGTTACAGTGCATGACTATTTAGACTTGGACATGGACTTGAAGCCACTTCATGTCGGTACAAAGGGAGGAATGTAACACTGTCTCTCCAGTGCCAGAGGGGAGAGATTTGTAGGTTGGTATGTGACCTTCACTGCTGGCCCATGCAGGTGCTGTTCAAAGGCCCTCCCCATTCAGCTCTTGATACTGATACTAGATTAAAAAGAGAGAATGAAAAAAGTCGTTGTTAAAAACGTTCCTCTCTCTTTTTCCTCTTTATCTCTGTGAACAAGTTGTCTTTTGATTTGCTTGGATTTGTGGGTTTAGGAGGCTGTTTTCTTTTCAAGGACTTACTCTTGTACTATGTATTTCTTCCTGTAGTGAATAACATTTAGCTCGGTGAAAACAGATTTGTCTTGAGGCAATTCTTGGGTGATTTAAAACATTTTTTTTTTTTTTTTTTTTTTTTTAGTTTGTGTGCATGCTGTTTTGTCACACCAATCTTTTACAGTTCAAATTGTAGTTCCTTATTTATTATTAAATTATTCATACACCCACTGTATTTCAGTGTGTGTATTAAAAGAGTTGAATCATGGGAAAGAGAAGCATGCAAAGCCAGCAAATTCACATCCAGGACAATTAAAACAATAATAATCTTACTGGCTGGCAATCAGGGAAGGGACCAGCATCCTCTCTGGTCTCTGGCAGCATTGTCTCTGTCAGTTGTCAGTGTCCAAACAGCCCACTGTTCTGTGCACTTGAGCAATTCATGGTTTTTAAGATGTCTTCAGAGATGACGTGTTTGCAAACTGTTGAACGAATGTGCTGCGCTGTCCCATAGACGGAAGCAGAACAGAGTAGCCTTCCTCACCCTGCAAAGCAGATGACACCTATCAGCGTAGGAAGACTTTGCTTAGCACAGACCTTTAGGACTGACTTTTGGACTAGAAAGATCACAGGGTATCTGAGGAGCCAAATTGTGCAACAGAGCAAAGTTTATGTATATGTCTTGTGCTAGTGTGTGCTTAGGTCAAATTTATCCTCAGGTCCTCTTTGGAAGGCAGCATAACTATGATGCCTTCTTTTAAAGACTGTTCTTTTCCTGTATGTATGCTAAAAGGACCAAAATATGTAGAACAGAATTGCTCCCTCTGCTTCCAAACTCACTCCTAGGAATGCTACATAACAGAGCAAGCCTGTTCAGCCTTAGCAGCAATTTTTTCCTAACCTGTATAAGATATTCTTGTTGAAGTGGTTGGTATAATTAAGAAGCAACTGGGCTGCTTCTGATTTTCTTTGTTTTATATTTGCTGCAGCAAACCACTGGGTTGTTGATCTGTGAGTTTTATGTTATTATTTAATTACCTTGAGGGATGATCCTGCATTTTGGCCAATTTATTTTGAGCACTCCATTTTCCAGGGCCTCGCTTGGTTCTAGTATTAATCCTTGTCCTTCACAGAAGTTTGCATATGGCTTTGGATTATTTATACTTCATTGTGCTTCCAAATCCATTATTAATCACACAGGTATTGAAATACATTTCACAGATAATACTGGACATACTGCTGTATTGTTTGCTCACATAATAGGCATGCTTTCACTCGGCAGGTTTCTCATACATCAAATTATCATTAGATAAGAAAAAACGTTATGGTGAAGATTTGCCAACAATTTAATACTGGACGCTCAAGCAAAACCCTGACGTTCCCAATTCCAGGTGATGACTCCTGGGGACAATAAATGAGCAGATGCTCTAGTTAGATGAGAGTATATCACCTTCAGGGATGTGAACGGTGCAAGGCTCTGCTCAGTGGACTTAAAGGAAACCTCTTGTTCATTTTTTTTTCCTCCGGCAGCAGTCCAGATGACTAAACAAGAGAGATTTCTTTTACAGTTGGTTTTTTGGTTAGTATAGAAAGGGGGCCATATTTTAGTTTTGAGACCATCCTGCAGCTATCAGTGACTGTAAGTCAGAGGGCTGGAAAGGACCATCTGTGTCATGGTGTCCAGTTTCTGGGTCATCCATCTCCTAGCAGCCCATGGGCTGCAGGCCATGCTTCTCCGGGCTCAACTGTGTTATTAAATCCTCACAGCAAAACTCAAAACCCTCAATTAAAATTAAAGAAAAAAAGAAAGAAAAATCAAAGGGAAAACATAAGAGTTGGATGAAGAGTTTTTGCAACATTCTAGACCCATGAAAGAGCAGAAAGTATTAGATAAAGCTCCTCAGTGATCCCAGCAGTCAGCTTAACCTGCTGTACAGAGAAAGGCAAATTCCCCTGTTTTCTGCTTTCTATGCAGGCCGTTTTACATGAACCCTTCTGTAAAACTTGGTTTAACCCTGAGAGTTTCACAGAATCACAAAGGTTGGAAGAGACCTCAAAGATCATCGAGTCCAACCTGTCACCACAGACCCCATGACTAAACCATGGCACCAAGTGCCACGTCCAATCTCCTCTTGAACACCTCCAGGGATGGTGACTCCACCACCTCCCTGGGCAGCCCATTCCAATGGTGAACGACTCTCTCGGTGAAGAACTTTCTCCTCACCTCGAGTCTAAACTTCCCCTGGCGCAGCTTGAGACTGTGTCCTCTTGTTCTGGTGCTGGTTGCTTGAGAGAAGAGACCAACTCCCTCCTGGCTACAACCACCCTTCAGGTAGTTGTAGACAGCAATAAGGTCTCCCCTGAGCCTCCTCTTCTCCAGGCTAAACAATCCCAGCTCCCTCAGCCTCTCCTCGTAGGGCTTGTGCTCAAGGCCTCTCCCCAGCCTTGTTGCCCTTCTCTGGACATGTTCAAGTGTCTCGATGTCCTTCATGTTTCAACAAGTGCATCTAACAAGCTCTTGAGATTCTAACCACCAGGATCTGGAGCATATTCTACCTTGCATATGGCAACTGCTTACTCACCACTCCATTGCAAGCAAGGTGTTTTAGAGCCAAACAATAGCACAGCTTTGCACATTGGAGACAGCTAATCTGTAAGTGTTTCTGTATAGAACAGGGCTGTATAGAGCTGTATAGAACAGGGCTGCACTGTATAGAACAGGGCTGGGTGGTGGAAAGCAATGCACCTACACTCTGCAACATGGAGGTCCAGTTTGGATCTCTGAGACAATTCTGCCATGCTCAGTCTGGTAGGAATCTCAGCATGGATCCCTAGCTGTGGTACAACATGGCACCAATCCAAAAGCCTTTTTCAGCTGGCACTGGTTTAAGGAGATTAAATCTGGGTATATATACAATGCAGGGATGAGGGAAGAAGAAATGAAAATTGGAGATCTGGGTGCTGTTCACAAGCCAGAGAAGAACCTTCGAATGCCTCCATTTTTAAAATTATTTTTTTTTCCTCATTTCTACATCTGTATTTAAGGGAAAGTAATCACACTTGGGCATAAAAGAATTTTTCTGGTGTTTGAATGGATGGTTGGCACTGACATTAAGATATAAATCTGTTGAAGCTGAGGAGTGCAATAATTGTTTTCTGTTTGCCCACACAGTCAGACACACATGAAGTCCTCAAGAGAGTGGAGGAGATCTGCTGTATTATCCTCATCAGTTTCTGCAGTGTCTGTCTCCTTTCATCACAGTAAAAGGTCAGTTTCTGTAGGTGAATAGCAACAGTAATAATGTCTACATCACTCAAATTTGATCTCTTATCTGAAATTCAAAGGAGTAGCATGATAGGTTTACAGAATTTTCTTCCAATGATAACAAAGGACTCTGCAAGTGGAGAGGAAAAAGAACACTCATGAAACCCACCTTCACCCAGGCACTGGGCCCCAGGGAAGTGTGACTATTTTGCAGGTGGTGAAGACATGTCACAAGAAAGAAGTGACTCATCAGATACGTACAGGAGAGCTGGGACACAGCAAAGAGCAAAAGAACAGTGCTCTGTTGCTCACCTATGCTAAAAGCTAATCCTGCCAAGACAAATGCATAAATACAAGTGGAGATTTGTTTCTGTTGCCCTTTGAATTTTGTCTTAAGTCGTGTGCAAATGGCTCTGTATCTTTCTTTCTAGTGTAGTAGCAGCTCTAATTTGACTTAGCCTGTGGGAAGGATGTTTGACTGAATAAGAAAGGGAAGGTTGCCTGTTACCTATCCACAGGCATCTCTACCAAAACCATTTTAAAGATTGGCTTACATTCAACCCATTTTAGGGACTCATGAAGTCTCTTTATATGGTGATATTTATAATTTATGTGTAATGATCTTAATCTTTATAATTTATATAATTGCAATATATTAATGTGGTTGCTTTAAATAAATTTTTCTGCAGACAAGTACCACTGTGATTCCCAATGTACAGAATTATGGCTGGGCCAGGGTAGCATACTCTGATATGTCACTCTTCTAGTTCAGAAACATTCTTGAGGGCAGCTTCAGCTTGCCCTTTTGAGTTTCATGGTCATAATTTTTCCTCCCAGAACTGTGTATGAGCGCTCACTGTTTTACTTACTAGTTCAAAAGCCTCTGTACTGCCTGCTTTCAGACTGTTGGTTTTGGGCTCTAAATAATGAGATTGCACAGAGGAAGCATAGGGGGTTTCTTGAGGTGGAACAGTGTCTTCAATGAATCTAGATGGAGAACTCTCTGGAGACAGCACCATCTTCTTGATTTGTCTGTCGAGTGCTCAGCTCGTTAGGGAACATACTTAAGGAAAACTCTTCTTGCCAAAAGGCAACTGGGAGAAGATGCAAGAGAGTTTCAAAGTAAAAGAACTAGAGAGTTTGTTTTTCCTGTCAGAAGGGAAAGGGTTATCAAAAAGTAATGGAAGTTTTATCTTGGAGGGGAGAAGCTTTCTGGATTTTTATTTTTTAAAGCAGCAACATCATGACCCCTTCTGTGTTCATGTGTCATTACTTCTGTGAATATTCAAACTATCTCCTCTGTGTTCGGTATTGCAACATCAAAAGGACCATAGAACAGACTTCTTTGATGTTAAATGTTTTTGCTGATGCCATCTGTGGTCAGGTAATACCACATGATTAATATGAAAAGATTTGACCTTTGCGTATTTTCCCATGTTCGCTAGCAAGGCAAAGATGCAGTGCTTCAGTGGGGATGTGAGATACAGTCAAGTAAGAAATTCCTCAGGTTTAGAAAAAAGATTTTTACCCTCCCCAAATCAACCTTGATGTATTTTCGTTGTGTTTATTTTGTGTATGTGTGTGTTTGCATAATTGTTTAATATTAAAGGAAGAGAGCGTGGTTGGGTCATTTAGTTAGTAAAATTAGGTCTTGGGACTACCAGGCCTGGGAAGAACTGGCTTCTCTTGCTGCACTCAGCTTGGCTATTGGCCAGCCTAAGCAAGTCACTTTGCTTCTTTATAAAGTAAGGATAATGGTTCCTCCATTGTAAAGATGTGAGATCTACTGCTGAAAAGCAGTACATGAGTTAGGTAATATTATTTCTGGCTCTCCTACAGATGTGCTTAGTGTTCAAGCTTTCCCATCTGTAATGTGGGGATGTTAGAACTAATCTACCTCCCAGGGTTGTTTTGCTTAATTCCATAAAGTACTTGAAAACCTCACATGGAAAGAGTTATAGGAGCACAAGGTTTCTTAATAAAGCTCATTCATGAGTAATGTATTTTTGAAGTAAGTGACTTGAACCTTCACCCATAGTTGGAAACCAACATGAGCCAAGTCTTCTTAGTTGTTCAGCAAAAGCTGGTTGATACTTTTTTACTTATATATATAATTCTCATAAGGCTTCACATTTCTGTTTTCTGGCTATGATTGAAAGCAGAAATGCCAAAACACCACAAAAGAAGATTGGGGGTTTTTACTTTTTTTCCTGACCCTCCCAGAAGCTGGAAGTTTTGAAACCCACAAGAGTCTTCCCCACCATCCCCAGTTCTCGCTCTCCCCCTGCAAAGATATCCGTCTGAAGTGGTTTCCTCTGAAAACTGAGATTTACCCAAACACAGTCCATAGCCTGCAACTTCTGAGGCCTGCCCAGCCACATTGAATATGATCTGCAAATGACTCTTAGGTGCATCAAGGCTGCTCTGTTCAGAAAACCACTAGGTGCTTCCTTAGCACTTATCTGCCTTGCCTTGAGCTATACAAGACCACATTCAATCTCATCCACTACACAGTTGTTTTTGGCTGTTGGCTACAGCATAGTAAGGATCTTCTGAGGTGCCTTACAAATGCCGAGGCTGAGATGGTCTTTATGTCAAGGGCTAGTAAGAGAAAATCAGCCAAAACTCATTTATCTCAATGTCAAAATTCCTACTAACTCGGGAAGAAGCAAACTTCCATCAACAGGGAGGCTTTTAGAAAGCCTGGCCTTCACACCATGGGATGCATTACAAACCCGGATTTGCAGGATCTCTGCCTGCAAATAATCCATACTCGGAGTGCTCTGCACATATCATTTGATGTGTGTAAAAGAGGGATCGTGCCAGGAGCACAGAAGCTAACTTGGAGCTTGGGAAAGTTTTCAGTGGGTTTTGCCAGGGTTTCCCTCGGTGGGAAGGAACGGACGGCTTTCTCCTGCCCCCTCCTGGTGCAGCCCTCGAAATGTGGCTCTGAAAGCACTCGGAAAGCAACCTAGAGGCTGAAAAAAATAACACCGTCATCTGTCAGGGGATTTGCACCTGGAGTATATGGCAAAGCTGGTCTGTTTTCATGGCACAAAAAGAAGGTGTTATATTTTTTTCCCCCTTTTTTTGGTTGTTTTTTTTTTATTCTTGGTATTGTTCATCCAGTTGAGCCCTGTGAAAATAAACCAAAGCTGGGTCTGTTTACTGCACTTGCAGTAGAATGGATAGCAAAATTGTCTTTCAGGTGTTTGATCTAAAGCCCATCATCATTGGAACACACAGTCTTGGGAAATATTTGTTAATTTCTATTTAAGCTGGCCTGATACTTGGCCAACCAAAGAATAATGTAATGCAAATATTTCAAAGAAGGTAGATAAGAATATGTAGTCCTCTACCGAATGTAGGGAGCCTGTTCTAGGAAGTAGCTGGAAACCCAAAATTTAACTTCAAGAATAAAACTTGGCAGTTTGTAAGATGTTCTCATTGTGCATTTGAACAAAAGACAGCACCAGGGCACTGCACTACATGGAGTGGGTTCTTGAACTAGATGATCTCCAGAGGTCCCTTCTGACTCATATAATTCTGTGATTCTGTGTGAGAAAGGGCTGCTTGACAGTGTGGGGACTGCTGGGATCTGCAGCACCAACAGTAGTATGACAGCACAGTTGAGCAGACAGACCAGTGCAGTCTTCAGTTTTGTAATGTTTGCCCATGAAACAGAAAATCAGTGTAGTGTGTCGGGTGCTGCACTTTGGCCACAACAACCCCATGCAGAGCTACAGGCTGGGGTCGGAGTGGCTGGAGAGCTCCCAAACAGAGAGGGACCTGGGGGTGCTGATCGACAGATGCCTGAACATGAGCCAGCAGTGTGCCCAGGTGGCCAAGAAGACCAACCGCATCCTGGCCTGCATTAGGAATAGTGTGGCCAGCAGGAGCAGGGAGGTCATTGTGCCCCTGTACTCTGCTTTGGTTAGGCCGCACCTTGAGTACTGTGTCCAGTTCTGGGCCCCTCAGTTTAAGAAGGACATCGAGACACTTGAATGTGTCCAGAGAAGGGCAACAAGGCTGGTGAGAGGCCTTGAGCACAAGCCCTATGAGGAGAGGCTGAGGGAGCTGGGGCTGTTTAGCCTGGATAAGAGGAGGCTCAGGGGAGACCTCATTGCTCTCTACAACTACCTGAAGGGTGGTTGTAGCCAAGAAGGGGTTGGCCTCTTCTCCCTAGCAACCAGCACCAGAACAAGGGGACACAGTCTCAAGCTGCGCCAGGGGAAGTTTAGACTCGAGGTGAGGAGAAAGTTCTTCACCGAGAGAGTGATTCGTCATTGGAATGTGCTGCCCGGGGAGGTGGTGGAGTCGCCGTCCCTGGAGGTGTTCAAGAGGGGATTGGATGTGGCACTTGGTGCCATGGTCTAGTCATGGGGTCTGTGGTGACAGGTTGGACTCGATGATCTTTGAGGTCTCTTCCAGCCTTAATGATACTGTGATACTGTGTCAAAACAGCTACTATACGAGTTTGTTCTAGCCTTTAGCCTTTTGGATTGAGCACAAATCAAATGCAGTCAATTCAAAACTAAAACATACCTCCCTATAGGTAGGCATCCTAAATCTGGGCTATGCATTAAGTTATTGCACTTTTTAATGTTGTTATTATCATTCACCAGGACAGAAAAAGATAGCACAAGGACTTTCAGGCCTTTTGGTTACAGTATTTTCTTGAAATACAGCTATACTTTCCTGTCTATTTCACTCTTGGTAAAAACCCCCTCAACATTGATGTCTTTAGGAAAAATAAACAAACAAAGCCACACACACACACCCCAACAGCAAAAAGCCACCAAAACCCAACCAACCAAAGCCCCACCACTGACAAAAAGCCCTTTATTTTCAGATATAGAGATTTCTAATCAGAGCAAAAAAAAGAACAGATAAAGAGTTTATGACTTTTTTTTTTCCATTTCTATTCCCTTATTGAGCCTGAGATATGCCTGTTACAGAGGCTGAGTCTTCTCCATTACTTTTTTTTTTTCTTTTGAATTTCATCCATCTGTGATTGTGCTACATTTTCAGAGGTTGTTCATATTTCATGGGAAGGTGTTAAACTTTCCATTAAGTCCCAAACTGGTGGGAGGGAGCGCTCTTTCTGCATAGCTGTACCCCAAACTGAGGTGAGGTGATAGATGCTCACTGTAGGTTATTCTCTTTCTTTAATAGATGTGTTTGAAAAACATGTCTTGTAGCACTGTGCAGACAAGCTTAATGATACAGATTCCTCTCTATGAAAATAACACATTGGTTTTTTACATGTTTTGGCTGAGAAATTTCCATATGAGTTCTTACAACGCAGCTCCCACTAGGTACCAGGCTTTCTGTCCAGTAGTTTGAGAAAGGTGACATTTCTCCATGTGGTTCTCATGACTATGTATCTGCAGCACAGAAGATGAGGCAGAAAACAGGGACATTCCTGCTAAATGGACAGAATCACAGAATACAATACAATAAACCAGGTTGGAAGAGACCTTCAAGATCATCGCGTCCAACCCATCAACCAATCCAACCCACCTGAACAACTAGACCATGGCACCCAGCACCCCATCAAGTCTCCTCCTGAACATCTCCAATGATGGTGACTCCACCACCTCCCCAGGCAGTCCATTCCAATGGGCAATCACTCTCTCTGTATAGAACTTCTTCCTAACATCCAGTCTAAACCTCCCCTGGCGCAGCTTGAGACTGTGTCCTCTTGTTCTGGTGCTGGCTGCCTGGCAGAAGAGACCAACCTCCACCTGTCCACAATCAACCAGGTTGGACGAGACCTTCAAGATCATCAAGTCCAACCAATCACCCAACTCTGACTAATCAACTAGATCATGGCAGTGTCAGAGAGACACAAAAGGCAGGACTTGCAATTTTCCTTTAGTCATATCCAGTAGTTTTGAGAAGAACTGCTTGCACAAAGCTTTTCCACCTGTGTGATGTTTTTTAGGGAAATTTCCAGATATTAATTCCTTTCATTGGGTTTCTCTGGGCTTTCCCATTACAGGGCTTATCTGGCCACCTTTTGAAGGGCCGTGACTCTCTGATGCATTTTGATATCTTCTGGCATCCAGCAGTATAACTCTTGAAGCAGAAATGCATAGAAAGGTCTGAGAGAAGTGACAAAAATGTTGGAAGGAGGAATAATTTCATCACCACTCTAAAAATCCAGTTATGGATTTATTTTTCAAGATATTTTCCCATAAATTTATGTTGATATGCCACAGGCCACTAAGACAGAACATTTTCAAATCAAATGAAACAGTTAAGTCAGACTGATGAAAATAACTTCATAGTTCTTTCCATCAAGAAACAGACCTGAACTTCACTTGAGGGCAGTGTGAATGTTGTTTTTTTTTTTCTCCTTCAAGTTCACCTGGCAAACTGAAAAATTAGTTATTTGTACAGGCCTGGTTGTGAATCATCTTGACTCAGATGTGCTCCTGCTGGGGAGGACACGTTAGCCCCTTGACACCTTTGCGTGGTGCTTTTGATTTTCTGCTTTTCAAGTTCACCATGATCTAGTTTGGCCTCAGATGGCCTGAAAAACACCATTTCTCAAAAAGCACTTGAACTGCTACAGAGCTTCAGGGCAGGTAAGTACTGAGATAGGTATTAGATAACCAGAACCTCCATTTTTTATCTTTCCCAGACACTAGCTTTTCCAAAGAAAAATGATAAAAAAAGCAGGCAGACTTACCTTCTTAATAGAGTAATTAAAATACAGAGATTTTGTATTATCACATAATGTTATGTTCAAATTTTCATTTTGTTAGGCTTTCTGCATAACAGAGGACCTATCCCTCCCCACTGGTTTTAGCATCGTGCCTGTGACTTTTACTTGAATCATAGCACAGAAATTATAGCAATAGATGAGACCTTGGAGGTAATCTAATTCTATGCCTTCCCTAAGCAGAATCAATGACAGTGAACTGAATTGAATAGCATATTTCATCTGGAAGAGAGCAGAAATTATTATCTAGTCCAACTGACCAATTCAGGGCTGACCAAAAGTTAAAGCATGTTGTGAAGTACATTGTCCAAATGCCTCTTAAACAATTACAGGCTTGGGACATTGACCAACTTTCAAGGAAGCCTGTTCCAGTGCTTGACCACCCTCTTGATAAAGAAGTGCTTTCTAATGTTGAGCCTAAACCTCCTCTGCTGCATCTTTGAACCATTCCCATATGTCCTGTTACTAGGTACCAGGGAGAAGAGCTCAGCATCAACCTGTCCACATCCCCTCCTCAGAAAGCTGTAGAGAGCAGTGAGGTTGCCCCTCATTGGAGATGGCACTAAGAGTGTTACTCACAGAGATTTGCATAAACAAGGCTTAAAAACTCCAGTGATGGTGACTTTGTGACTCTACAACTTTCCCAGATAGTTAATCTGCAATTTACTTAGATTACTTATCTAGCTCTCTCTCTCATTTTGTTATTGTATTTGGAGTTTGTTTGGTTTGGTTTGCATTCTGTTCTGTTTTGTTTTGGGGGAAGGGGATGTGGGGTGGGTTGGACTGGTGGAGTTTTCTGAGAATTCAGTACAGTTGGAGCGGTAGCACCATCAGCATGTCCAGTGGTTGATTAGAGTCACTCCAATATTTGTAGCTCATTTTCAAGTTTAGGTTTAAAATCTTTTTCCCTACTGGGTTGTACTTCTATATCAGATTAGATGTGTCTTTCTTGCAGACATCCAGAGCTTCTGCACTCAAACAGGACCATGCAGTCATCACATTTTTCCTCCTGCATGCCATGGACTTTTCTATTTCATGCTGTTACCCAATACTTTGCATTTGAATTAAGCATAGCTTTTATTTTGGCTAAAATATATTTTCTGGAATAGCATCTAATTTTGATATGAATACATCAGGAAATGGATAATCAATCATTTCCTTTAGAAGTTTGTCACAGCGGTTAATCGCTGTCACTGTTTGAAAAATTGTGACCGTTTTGAATTTCTGATTTCAACTTCCAGTCACCGGTTCTCATTATGCTTTTCTCTGCCAGATGTAAGAACCCTTTAGTATCCAGTATGCTCTTGTCTGGAAGTAACTATGCAGTGTAATGAAGACATCACTCATTTTTTTCTTCCCAATAAACTTGGTAGATGGGTCTCTAAATCTCTCATGGTCAGGTGTCATCTTCATTTATCAGCTCACTCTAGCACTTGTTCTTTGCTGCCATTTAAGTTATTAACAGTGGTTGGTAAAACTGGACTCCAGGTTTCTGTGAGATGTTGTACTGCGAGGAGGTTAAATCATGGTGCTGCTCACTGCTCCCTTGTTTGTAGGTGTATGGATCATGGGAATAACTTGATTATGTCTCAGTCCTCCTGGAATTAGTAATCACATGCTGCCTTACTTGCCCACTGTGAGCGTTCTGCAGAAGTGCAGCTTTCTAGGATTCAGGGTCCCATCAGGTCTGGTTTTTTTCTTTCTGCCTTGTAGATCACCTTTGCATTGACTGCCTTTGGTTCGAATAGACTCCCTTTAACAACTGACCCAAAATACTCTCCACATGAGTATTTTCTCCTCATCGTTATTTACCAGCCTGCTAATATTTATGTCAGCCATCTGTCTACCAGTGCTGACTTTATATTCCTTTGCAGAGCATCAGTGAAAATGCTGAATAGCACCGAGTATACTTCAAAACCCTGCAGAAAGGCAGTAAAGTATCTCATTGATGATGGTCTGATTGACGCAGCTGGGTTTTGAGTTATGCTAAATAGCCATGTCTTAGCTATTTAACATAAGTTTCCTTGATGTTATATAGTGTTTATCTAGTATGTCATGCACTAAGTCTAAAGCTTTGAGAAAGCCTGCTATGTCTGTACTGTTAGCTTTTTTGCAGTCAGAACACAAAACCAGTTTGATTCAAGAGGAGCTATTTTTCATAAACCCGTGTTGACTGGCAGTAATTAAAATCTTGTTCTTTCATGTTTTGGCAGTTCAGTCCTGTCTCAGCTTTTCCACTATTTTACCTGGGATTGATGTGAGTTTAACTGCTCAATAACTCCCCTGTAATTGCACTTGATTTCCTGTTCTCCCTCTCTGCCTCTCTCTCTCTTTATCTCTGCCTCTTGCTTTCCCTTTTTTTCCAGGCTACTACTCTGCTTCCAGTCACCTGGAATCCCTCTGATATTAACATTTATTAAAAATTAACATTAGCAAGCCAGAGTTCTGCTCAGTCAAATATTTCAGGACCCCTGGGTGTGATTTATCCAGGCCTGCTGATTTTAAAATGTTTATCTCTACTAGATGATGTTTAACATCCTGCTTATTTCCTAATGGGCTGGAAAGTACTTGTTCAACCTTGGTCTCATATAAACACCATCATGTTATTACTCTCCAAAATACCAAGCAGAAACATTTGTGGAACAAATCTGCCTGTTTGCATTGTTGTTTGCAGTTTTACTCTATGCAATTCAAACACTTTCTCAAAAAAGAAGAAAAATCCAGTTTAGCATCATCACAGTCTGATTTTTCACATTCTCTTTAATTTTGCAGTATCAGTTTCTTCTACACTATAACTCTGCACTTCAGACAGTTGCTGTATATTTCCTATTTGTTGACTCTTTTAAAACACTTTTGGTTTTTCCACTGCAGTAGCTGGGCCTTAGCCAGTTTGTCCTTAATGCTGATGGACTGACTATTCTGAAAGAACTTCTGATTTTCATTCATGCTTTCCTCTCAGATTTCTTCCTCCCACTCACTGTTTTTTCATAATTTTCCTCAGCTGGAGGATATTAGCCATTGGGAGGCACCAGCTACAATTGTCTTCATTTTGTCCACTTATAATTAAGAGCACTTAGGATAATGTCACTTTCCAGCTGTTTGACTGATACATTCTTTGTTAATCAGAATGTAAAATAAGTAGTTCACGTTGGATGCAGTATCTTTTGCTTATGTAAATGCGTAAGCACATGTTGCATCAGATCACTTCCTCACGCTCATTTGGATGAACTGCATTGCACCCAGGATTAACAAGATTGTTAAGATTTCTTCAGGAACACAGGTCAGATGTGGAAATCTCTGCACCACGCTTGGTCCTGAACCTCAGCTTCTCCAGGGGTAACAGACACCGGACCTTGATTTTTATTTTGGCCTTAGCTCACATTAGGTCCTTTTCCCTCTACCTAAATTGCTCCATGTTCTGGTGCCTTCCTCAGGGCTTACTGCTGCAGATGGTGTATTTATATTAACCTAAAGATCGCATTCCATCTTTCAAATGAGATTAATAAATTTTTCAGACCATTGTGGTTACCCGACCTGACCTCCTATAAATGCAGCCTGTAATACTTCAGCCAGATTCCAGCATCTGGCTCTATAACTCATACTTGCAACATGGCATATATTTTTTTAGAAATGCATCTCAAGAAGATGTAAAGCCTCTGGCACTTGTATATTTTTCCTTATATAGAATAAAATCTAGTAGTTTGGTGATGTATAGATATCACAGTACCTACGGCTATTTATACGTGTGTGACCATGACGTGCTCCTAACTGTATACTAGTACTCACCATCTCCCTACCTAAAGCACTGCCCTTGGTGTATTTCAATTGGATATTGTTCTAGGCATGAATATGGGATACAAAAGTCACTGAGAGTTACAGATGGTTACTGAAAGATGTGTCATAAACCCCAAAATAATCCAATTACCTATTATGATGTCCTTCAGTTAGACATGTGTGCAGGGGGATGTTGAATGTCTGTATCTCTTTCATTGCTGTGTTTCAATACTCTGTAGTGTCTTTCAAATGAGGATGCAGCTATAGCTGCTGGAATTAGGAGGGCATTGTCATTTGCTCTGTTAAAGGACCATATCTGTTTGTATCTGTGATTACTGTCAGAAAGCAAGAACTAGGGTAGAGTGTTCGACCTCTTACTAGCACTCCTGGGTTTTTATGTTTATTTTTTATTTAATTTAATTTCTTTTTCTATGGTGAGATTTTGCACTGAACCCTAATATACTCCTGCATTCTCCTGGGCCTATTTGAAATTCTTGATCTTTTCTGCATCTGTTTAAATCCTGCATTCATGCACGTACAGTACAAGGTCAATCCTTTTGTTTGTTACTTTTATGGAGTTTAAAGAAAGTCCAAATACCTGACCGAGATACCTGTCTGGTGCAGCCTTGTGACAGTTGCAAAATCTTCAGGCTCCAGGAGTCACATGATTAACTGTTTCATGAGGAGCAGAAGAAACCACAAAATTGGGGGTTTGCCACATAAAGGGTACATTTTGCAGCTAACAGGTATTTAGGGCTGGCTCACCACTGATCAGAATGCAGAAGGTGGCAAATTCTATGCTCAAAGTAAATCAGCCAAGTAACAGGTTACTGACTTGTGCTCCAATCTGAGCCTCACATACAGGGAGGTAAACAGCTCACAAACAATCCACAAAGCTCAGCTCTTCCTTAACCTTATTATCTTCAAAATTGGTCTTACCTCACAGCACAGCTAACCAGCTTCAGAGATCAAAGAGTATACAAGCAGAGGTAATCTGCCAAGAACATTCTGAGTTACTTCTGCAGTAGTTACATGCCTGAGTCTGGTACTGGCACTTTCCAAGGCAATATTGAACCCAGTTATTAGATGTATCATGCTCCTGGGGGGGGTTGTCATTCATCTCAAAGATGAAGCTGAGCTGCCTACTGGTGAACTGGATGCACTGCTGAAATCCCAAGAACTTCTTCATTAAAGGTGTTGTTTTGGGATTGCTGCAGTTAGCCCTGAAATTATAATTGCTTGGGGGGGGAGGGGGAAGAGGGGGATGTTGTGTTTTTGTTGTGGGTGTTTTGGGGTTTTTTTTTCTTCCCAAAAGATAAACTCCCTTTAGACACTTGAAGGGATTTCGTTATGTTTCTGTTTCATTTTATTGGTGTGAATCTTTGGGGAGAGACTGATGTCTAAAGGAAATTTATTATTAAGAACTAGCTATACTCTTTCCCAGCAGTGAGCTTGTAACTGCCACATCTTCCCCTAACCTTTGTAATTGGCAATTATGTTTGCCTGACCTACATTTTACTCTGTAATTGTAGCAAGATAAGGTATTTTTCAGTTCCTGAGTAAAAATGTCCACACCAGTTGTGAAGTGTTGCTGGGCAGAAGCTTCTACCCTCAAAAGGCAATAGCATATTTGTGGTGGACAATGCATTTTTTTTTAGCTATATTTAGCACTAGGATCCTCTGGGGGTAAAAAGCAATGTAGAAATAAGTTGGATACAATGACATGATTTTTCAGAACCTAGGAAACTAATGGTCAATTAAATCCCATTGGAGGGTACATATTAGCTTCCTAATTTGTTTTGGACCCATGACTGGAATGTGTCCACACATGCTATTCAGTGCAGAGCATTCATGTGAAAGATCCTTTGGGTAATTTCAGAGCTACAAATGACACTTCCATCTAAAATTGTTACTGTGTTATGTTTCTGCAACAATCTTTGATAACAAATTTGATGGTCAGGTTAGAAAATCCCCCTCTCCTACTGATTATATCATCTTTAAAAAAGAAAATTCAGATTCCTTCTGAGGTTCTTCAGAGGATGAAAACATTCATTTTCACTGAAATTATTTTTGATTTCCCACAAATAACATGAGAAACATCTTCCTTACTGCTTCACCTCTGAAGTTTTCAAAATCTTTCACCCATTAAGATCAGAGGATCTAGTGGATTGTTAGTATTTCCCAGTACATTGACTAGATAATCTGACCGCAAACCTTGTTTCTGAGCCTTTCACTCTCTGGCTTATTGACCCAAAAGTTTTTCATCTGTTCCGTGGGGGCTACTGAGAATTCTGATATTTTCTCCATCTGTTTCTTGAAATTTCCCCTGTGAGCACTCGGCATGTTTCCCTGTTCCTTCCAGATGACCCTCTCTTGCAGTTCCCTCTGGGTGTCATAAACTCCATGACTACTTCCAAGAAACGTTAAGGTGAGTCGCATTTTATTTATTGTGCTGAGTAGTGCCATTAACACTTTCCAAATTGATCCGTCAAAGAAGTCAGCCTGGAAATCCTGCTCAGTGGCAACCTCAGGTCAAATATTTAGGTGGGGCACTGCCGTTTACCTGAGCACTACATGAAGTTGTTATTGAAGTATATTGCCTAAAATACACCTCTGGGCTCTGCTGGATTTGCTGGCCTATTCCACAAAGTCAACCAGGTGCTTCTTTTAGAGTCCCCCTCTGAAATGTGAACACAGGACAGTGAAACTGCTGTCCCGTCGGAGCATTCATCTGGAAGAGACGTTATTAATAAGGAGTGATAGACTTCCTGCTGACTTGGGTAGAAGGTATGTTTGTTTTATCGGTGTTTTGTTTTCTCAGTTTTTTGAGCCCAGTGCTGAGCCCCTGAGCAGAGCCTGGATGAGTCTGAGTCTGGCCTTAGGGGAAGCTCACAGTGTTGACACTTACAATGGCTGCAATGAATGCTGGTAAAAGTGTTCCCTTCACCTGAAAGGCACCACAGTGGTAAAGAAAACCAGAATCAGATAATTCCCTGTGATGCATTAGAGATATAAGGGCTGATAACTGGAGCTTCTCAGAAGCTGCTTTTTGGTCCTCAAGCTGTCTATGGGGGACAAGGGACAGTAACTTGTTTTCTAAAAAAAACACAAACACAACCACCAAATAGTTTTATTTTTAAAACCTCATTAATTAACGTGCACCAATCCTGTTTCCCTTTGTGTTTTGCCATGCAGCCTCACTGAAACTGTGTTGTGGATTCCACTTGATCCTGTTGCATTCCAGTTGTGCATCCACCTTGGGCTGCACGTATCATCATGTTTCATGGCACACCCTTTGGGAAATGGGGAAGCAGCCCCTAACAGGAGTCCCAGCTTGGACAAACTGGAAGCCTGGCACACAAGGAGAATGGGAAGAACAAGACCACAGAATGACAGTGTCTCTGGTTACCAGGGAAACACTCCTAAATGGGAGCATTTTTTATTTCAATCAGAATATTTGTTTTCACTTGAAATGTTTTTATAGCGGTTTTGGGTTTTGATTAAAAAATATTTTTCAGGGGCAAATTTGTTTTTAAAGTCTTAACTTTTTCTTTTTTTTTTTTTTTTTTTTTAATCAGTCTTTATATCATACAGATTGGATTTGGAAAAAATATGGTAAGTCATTGTAAGATATTCGTAAACAACTAACCTTGTGCATAGCTTCACAGAAATAGAGATATCAGGGATAGGGCAGGAGGTACTTATAGGGGTGCACTGGCACAGATGGGATCATCTGCACTTCCATTTCCCCCAACAGATATTTGTTTCACATGCTTGTAGAGAAGTTCCCATTGTGAGGATTCCCCAGTCACATTAGGTGATCTTACAGTTTCCCTACCCCTTGAGTTAGTAACTAGTCTCTGATATTGATCTTTTATTTGCCACAATTTTAAAGCAGTTGACTTTGATCTGTAAAGCAATCTTTTGCATATTTGCAGACCTTTATGTATCCCCAGTATCTTCCAAATACAGTAATGTCAATGTTACCTTCTTGGTCAGAGGTCTATAATCCCTGACCCTTCGTGCTTGCTCCCTTCAGACTGTATATTTCTTGAACTGTCATGCCCACAGTACACATAGTATCATAGAACGGTTTGGGTCAGAAGGGACCTCCACAGGTCACCTAGTCCAACCCCCTTGCAATAAGCAGGGACGTGCTCCACCAGATCAGCTTGCCCAGAGCCCCTTCGAGCCTGAACTTGAATATCTCTAAGGTTGGCACTTCAACTCCCTCTCTGGGTAACCTGTCCCAGTGTTCCACTAGCCTCATGGTAAAGATCTTCCTCCTAAAGTCCAACCAGAATCTACTCTTCTCTAATTTAAAACCATCGCCCTTTGTCCTATCACATAAATGGGTTTATCCCAACATGCACGTTTCTGATTGCAGAAAGGATCATACTTTTTAAGCAATATCTGCATCTTTTCCTTTGAGCTGAACAGATATCTCACTATATCCAAAACTGTGTGTTTAAACATATTTTACCCTTCATGCCTATATAACAACAATATTTTGACAATGTAATTTGTCAGTAGCATCCTCCTGTTAAGAGCTATCATCTATAATCCAAAGAAGTGATACAAATCTTAAGTACTCATAACCCTCTTGACTTGTTCATCGAAGATGATCTTACGTAGCCTTCACACCTGCCATTTCTCTGGCATTTTCCTCCACAGTATCCATTTGATGCTCATTAGGTTTTCAAGTTATTTTCCCAGCTTTTTAACTATGTGTGCAATCTTGTATTCTAAATAAGGTTGTTTATGCCCCATGTGTTTCAGTGAGTATTTTGGTAACAGTACACATGCAAGCGATATATTTGTCCTACACATCTTTGTCCCAGCATTCTGCAGTTCCTTCCCACTCGTGCCTGAAAATTGGAGTACACTGTTTTTTTCCCCCTTCATCTCATCATTGTTGTTGTATTTTTTTACCCTCTAGCATTTTTAGAACATAACATATTTTCATGTAAGTAGTGTTAATTATGTAACAGCAATTTATCTCAGATAAGATCGTTTATTTTTGTTGCAATTTGGCAATTAGAATGCAGAAAATTTCAGGCTTTGAACCCTGCCTTTTATGTCAAGTTGTCTGCCCACAACTGATGAGTATAAGTATCTTATGTGCCTCAGAAAAGGAAGTGAAAAAAGTACCATCTGCAAATTTATTGGGAATTTAAATATCATGGAGGTATGCCTGAAGGAATAGATCATGGAGTAGTCAGAGTTTCCATGTGATAGTGACCACAAAGTACTTCAATTCAACACCCTAAGAACCATTATCAAAGGGCATCAAGAACAAAAGAAGATCTTGCTTCAGACACATCAAGATAAGACAACTCACCAGTGTCTGATGGGCAGAAAGCAATACGGCAGGGAATCTAAATGAACCTTTTTTGCTCATGTATCATGATTTACTGGAGTTCTTTGAAGGAGCCAGCAAGCATGTGGATAAGGAAAGCCAGTTCTTATAGACTACCCAGATTTCTAAAAACTGCTTATAATGTTTTTGTGGGAACTGAGTAATGACTGGAGAATAGAAAAGACTATTGTATGTATTAAAATACATTAAAATCTTTAAAACAAAAGAGGAAACAACAAATCTCACAGTGGACTTCCATAGAGAGCTGTAGAAGAGTAAATGGCAAGTGTCACAGTAGACTACTACAAGGATTTTTTTAATTTGTTTTTTTTTTTTTTTTTTAACCTTTAATCCAATACTTTTGATCATTCTTATCTTCTAATTTAGTCAATGTGCTTGAACCAGGACTCTTGAGTGGATGGTAGGTCTGACTTCATGTCTCCCAAATATGTTGCTTTTCACACCAACTCCTTCTTTAAAGGGACTTCCCCTGGACTTTTTTTTAAATAGGAATCTGAAACTACTACTTTGTTAGGAAGCTTCAATTTCTAACTTTGCTGTCAATTACAGTAGACCTTTTAGTGCTGGTCACACAGTTGCCTTCCTGAAAATGTGTATGTTGATGTTGCATGATCTTTAGGACATGGATGCCATATCACCTTTAGGAGGTCTCACTGTGGTGGAACAGTGCAAGGATTCTAGGCTTCCCTATAGTGCTGTTCTTCCCATGGAAGAGCTGTAGTGCTCTACTTTATCCTTTTAATCTTGGGAAAACATCTCTTTTGATACTCATCTACGTTATGTTAGTGACACAGAATTATCACAACTACCAATCCTAATTTAGATAGTTTTTCAGTGTTGGTAGAAGACCGTAAGTCCCATGTTCTCTATGAACTGCCATGGCACTGCTGGGCTATGGAGGATGCTCCTCACTCCTCTGATATCTATCATTGAACTTGACTGTCCTCATCAAACCTATCAGCTGACAAATAGACTGTATTGCTTTGAACGTCAGAGTAGATTTTTCTAACTAGGTCTAGCTACTGAGCATATGCAGGAGCCAGAATAGCAGTTGGCTGTCTTTATTTCATCCACCTCCTTTGGCAAAGCTAAACTAGCTGATGTTCCCTGCCCAACATGATCTTTCAGGCCTATTAGCATCTTCTATTCAAATAACTTCTCTCTGAAAGTTAACTTATAGCTCCTTCAAGTCTGCTGGGTAGGGCTGATGGAAAGTAATTACCCCAGATGGGTAGACCCTTGTACATGTGTCTCAGAGGATATAACGTATTATCACTATATACATCCTCTAGACATCTTCAGATATGTACCTTTCTAATCTCAGCATTCTTGTGACACTTTGGGCTGTATGTCTGAAAAGGACTGTAACTTCATCAAATTGACTTAAGGAATCTACTGTCTTTTTAAATGTGGTAGTGTAGCTTCTCTCAGCAGAGGTCGCTCATATACAGAAAGCCTTAATGATACCTAATTGTCAGCCCTAAGTTCTGATGACACTCACTCTTACACCCTGGCAGTGGCAGACCCAAGTCAGCATGGCAAGAAGACAAAATGTTGGTGAGAACCTGCATCCCTTTGAGACAGAGACACTTCCCAGAAGTACGCAGCACTGAAGGATGTGAGTGCACATTCAGTGGGTACTGCAGTGCTGTAAAGAACATACCTATTTGGTATGCTTCCCTCACACAGCCAAGTTTAACTCAGTCACCAGATATGGGCTGAGTGGAAAGTATTTCACCAGATTTAGGCTGAGGGGAAAATACTTCACCAGATTTGGGCTGAGGGGAAAATATTTTTACAGCAGGTACCAACGTCTGTCTCTCTCCTTCCTATAGCTTCTTCCTCTCCAGCAGCACGGTGCAGAGCCCATTTCCCTAGGACTGTATGTCCTAAATCCTCTCGGCTATGCCCACCTATACTAGCTGGCTGAATAACCATTATTGGCATTACTAATCTAAGATCACACACACAGTTTCAGCCACAAATGCCCATGAGTCACAGTGTCCTGTCCACTTTGCAGCTGGCTGCGTCATTAATTCATCCTGTTCTTGTCCTCTTGCATGGTAAAGCATCTGGAGCTTCTGATCTTTGATGTAGAAAGTTTAAAATGGGCATTGAGAGCTGTTTTGTGATTAGACATGTCTAGGCCTGGGGCAAGGTAAAAGGAGAACATGTATTTCTTTCCTTACAGACCATTCATATGGAGTGGTAATGACTGAAGAGACCTGGCCCTGATGACCCAGCTAGGCTGTTCCAGTTCTGATTTTCCTCTATCTTAAAGGACTGTGGTTCTTCAGCAAAAGGTAAATAACCCTGTTTCCTCTGACCCAGAAATACTTATATGAGTCATAATGTTCTAAATGTGCCTGTTGGTGTAAAACTACATGCCAATGTGAAATCCTTCTTTGGGTTTCAAGGTTGTTTCAGAACAAAGTGGATTTTAATTTTCCACAAATGTTTTACTTTATTGTTCTTAGAACTGGAGGTGAAGGAACCTATATGTGATTTTTATTAACACAGAGTAAATATGTGATCTCATAGCTGCACCCTAGTGAGGAAAGAATGGGGAGATGAGAAAAAGAGAGTTCAGAGATTTAAGCAATGCTGACAAGGACACCAAAGAAATCAGTGTTTCCAGAGAATCTCCGTCTCCTAAATTTCTCTGCAGTGTTTAATGGACCATCTGTCATGCAGGAGCAGGATTTTTAGAACTATTGGAGAGGCCACCAAGACCTGAAATCTTTTATATTCAAAACAATTTCCCTCAAACATCTTAATGTTAATTCAGCACAAAATTACTCTAACTCAAGGAAAAGGAGCTCACCTTCTGATGAACTCAGGTGAAGACAACACTGTAACTTAAACTTGCTCTTAAAACTTAAAGTTCCTTGAAACAAACTCATTTAGGAGTGGAAGGAGAATAGGAGATAAAGGGGCACACCAAACTGAAAAACTGCTGAGAATATGAGAATTATATAGGGCAAACAATGAGTTTATCAAAATGAAGTGCTGGCTGAATCTGTAAGAGGGCAGTGATGGCTTCACCAATTTTTTTTAAAATAGATGTTTTAAAGTTTCCCAAACAAAATTTACCCATTCTATAGAAATAATGTCTTGAGGTACTTTAATATCTTTAATATATGGTAGCCAGAGAAGATTCTTGCAACTCTAGAGTTGCTGCTCTTTCTGTCGCTGGAGAATCTGGGACTTGGTAAGTTGCAGGTGAAACTCCCTTTGAAGTCTTTTCATTAAACAGTACAACCAGTCCATGTAGCATAGGCATTATAGAGTTGGGAGATGCTTAGCTAGGTTTGGCAGCCTGTATCTGAACCTTAGGTGACTACAGAAGTGGGGACAAGGGTAGCAAATGGCAGCCTCATAGTCATTCAGGAGGTATTTAAGATAGTGCCATGGAATGTGACTCTATTGCCTTGGGCTCTCCTTTGTACACAAAGCAATGAAGGCAAGAGTTCCTCATCCTGCTGCAAATCTGAAGTTGAGTTATGAGTACAGGTAAACAAAGCAGAAGGCAATATCTGGCACACCAAGCAATTAGGACTCAGCTAGCAACTGGATCATGATAGACCTCAACAATCACATGCAACCATATTAATATATAACAAGATGCTGAAGATTTATATGTGCATCTTTCTCTTGTATATAAATCTGTAGTAGTAAAAGGTGTGAAATTGAAAATAAATCGCAGGATAAGAGCAAGAAAGAGGCAGTTCTGTTGATGTCCAAGGTCCCTGCGAAAGCTAGAAATCTCAATCAGAGAAAACTCACTGATGGCTCCTGGGAAGGAGCAGGGTACAGAGAAGGGCAGGGTGGCGGCAAACCCATCAACATTCCTTCTAAAGAAGTTCCCTCCACATCCAAATCTGGTTGACAGCTTGAAATTGGGCATGTGCAAGGATACCCTGACTATGCACCAGATTTAGCAGTTGAAAAGAAAGAGGCACAAGATGTTAATGATCTGCTCCAGGCATGAAGCAGTGATGAGGAGGTTCTGGTTCCTGTCTCCACTCTCTCTCTCTCAATGGTAAATTCAAGTGGTAAATGGGAAAACCAATCACAGAGAGCTGTGATTGCAGTTACACCTGAATATTCAGGGATCTGGGTTTTACCATGGGGAGATGATCATTAGCATAGCTGCGTTGAGCTCAGATAAGGTCAAACAGAAGGGCTGGAAGCAGCACCAGTAATGTGGAGCACTATTTTTGCACACGCTCTAACTGCTGTACATTGGTGCCATCTACTGCCCGGTTTGTATCTGTCCCTGTCTGGGCTTCTGAATGTCGCCTTAGCTACAGGTAGCAAAAAGACAACAGAAGAAGTATAAAAATACAATTCTCTGTTGGTGTCCTGACATAAGAAGAAAAATTGAAACTATCTGCCATGATGATAGCAGCACTGATTTGAAGCGAAGAGACCTGCTAACAAGCAATGCAGCTCAGTGGGTTTGGAGGTAAAACAGAAACCATGGGTGAGCAACTTTTTGGCCTGGAGGAAACAGGAAGGAATCAACTGGCTTCCTATGTCAGCACGCTATGGCACAATAAATCTCATCTAATCCCACAGTGAGACAGTACCAATAGCTAGGGAAGGAGGTGCTGCAGCTCTTGCAAAGCTGACTGTATACAGCTGCCACCCTGGTATCAAAGCAGAGGTTCGTGTGGCACCTGTGCCAGAAGCCTGTCACTAAAGGACAGCACCTATCTCACACCCTGCAGCTGCTGTGATTGTGACCATGAGCAGGCAGCTGTGAATGACTGAAACCCCTGTTTGAGTGCCAGGGCTTCTCTGTAGTTCAGGTTTCTCTTTAAAAGTCATTACAGTAACCCACTCGTGAAGCTTTCACGGTGCTTCCTTAAGCTCAGGGCTGGTGTAAAATTGCAAGAAAGACTTTGTAGTCATGCATTATGCTATCAGGGGATGAACAATGACTAGGTATAGAAATAGCTATGTTCCATAGAAATCATGGAATTCTTAATCTAGCTCAACTATTCCGATTAAACTTTAGTAATATCTACATGTATGTTGAGTTGGCCTACAGGCCTGTATGCTGCCTCACATTCAGTACCAGCACTGTTTTCAGGGAGCAGTGGCATTTGACTAAATAAATAAATCCCCCCAAAGCAACAAGTACAGAGAAGCAGAAAGAAAGCTTAAAATTTTCCAGAAGAGTCTGACTGAAGCAAATGGAAATTCAGCAGGGTATGCTTTGTACTTTGTATCCTCAGAAAATCCTGAGGAACACTTCATAAAATTAAAGGACATTAAAATGAAAAGAAAAGTCTTTACACTGCATATTTTTAATGTAACTCACTGTCCAAAGAAGTGGCTAAGAGGGAGAAAAGGTATGACTGATGGCAGATGATTCTGACACTCAGGAGCACACTACAGCATCCATCTCTGAAGGGCTGCATGCGCTGAAAATGGTGTTCCCCCTGGTGGGACAGCTGCAGGGATCAGGAGAGAGATCTATCATCCTTTCCTTGGAGAATGGGAATAGGGTTAATGTTCCTCTCAATCCATAGTATTTGTTGTTCTCCAGAGCTGTCAAACTGGGTGTTGTTTGCAAGGTAGCTCAAAATACTATGCCCTGTCTGTGAGTGTGCTATCCCCCTTTTATAGGCAATAGCAGCCAAAATCCTGAACCTCAGGTTTGTGACCAGCCACAAAGCCAGTACCCAAGAAACAAGAGCAGTGCCAGCAGCAGTAGAAAATGCCATCTTCCAATAGACCTGCCCAGAGGAAAAGGGAGAAGAGTGCTTCAAGATAGAGACAGTGTTTGCCTGACTCACAATTCAAAGTGAAGTCTCTTGCAATAACACCAGTCTCTGTGTTTACTTAGAACAGAAATAGTCTCAGATCTCTCTTGCCCATGAATAAATGCTACCTTTCCTGAAAACTTATTCTGAAGCCTCACTTGATCATTATGATTACAAGGTAATCTCATAACCAAAGACATTTTTAAGTGCTTATTGAGCTCAGCTATTTCTGCTTCAAATGAAGAGCAGTATTGATCATAAATATTCCAAACCCAATTCCTATCCAGATAAAAACTTTGGTAGATAAGAATGCGCATTTTTGTTATTATGTTACCATTGGGGGAAAAAAAAATGAATCACAACATACATCCCATTCTCAAGGTAAATTGCTTAGAAGTCTTGGAAAATATCCTTTTTTGATAATTCAGTTTTAAACAAATTGAGCATAAACTCACTCTGAGAATATGTAAGTAAAGAAAGAACATTTTTTTCCAGATCTGCAGATCAGTAGAGACTGCCTTTGAGGAAAATAAACTTGAGTTTCCTCTTGCAAGCTGATCCCACACATGATTTTCAGGTAGGTCAACATGGCTACCAACAGTTATACCTTCAGAGCCAAAGGTAAACCTTCAGGGCAGCATGACATGACAAGCAGCTGCCACTGCTGAAAACTTTCATTGTAGACCTGACATTGGGCTTCTTCAGCTTTCATGTCTGCCCTCTCCAAGGTGCCACAGAAGACAAGTTGCTGTAGCAGGTAGGGAAGCAGGAGGACAGAGATGACATTTGGATGTGATTGGGATATAGGAGACAAGTTTGGCTGGATATCAGGCACTAATTTGCAAGACTTCTGTGACTCTTTATTATCTACTAGTTTACTCCTGACTTAGTGGTTCTAGATGCGTAAATTATAGTAGTAGAAGAGGAGAAAAGTGAAAAAAGGGGGGAAAGGTGAAAGAAGGGTATGTGAAGGGTTGCACTAGAACTTTTAATCTAGGCTTGTGTATTCAAAAGACTGGGACAACCAATTGGTGCACAGCAGTTTTGTTTGATGCACAGAGCATCAAAACTTCAGTCCTTTCTCAGGTGAAACCAGGCTGAGGCTTCTTCAGATACTGAAGAATCCAAGATTACATTTTAAGAGGTGGTCACTTGATATCTGAATGGTGAGACAGGGTGAAGGGAAGTTCATGTTGTCATGCTAAGTGTGACCACATTGTTACAGGGAAAATAAGGTGTTTGTTTTCTATGGCTTGCCAGCTGCTGGCTGTATAGGGAGAGAGAAAAAGACCTAGATGAAAACAGGTTTTCTTACTTCTCCCTCATATGTATCTGATTCCAGTAAGCAAGACAGGCTAAGTCACTAGCTTTAGCAAGGATAGCCCTTTGTGTTGTCCTTTAGCACAGTGCAGATATCTGTTTACAAAAAGTTTAAACGATTCTTTGGTTTATAATAATTTTTGCATATAATTGATTGAACTGCTTTGTTCACAACTTGGCTCCAACCTAGATCTCAGTGAGGAGGAAAAGAAATTACCTGAATTTAAATGCTCCCTTGCTTGTAATCCAAACACAGCAGCATGGAGTTATTGCATGAGATCTGGGAAGTGAACCTGACTACACGCCAGCGTCTCACAAATGTGAAACAAATGTCAAACTTTTATTGTCTGAGACAAAATGTAAAGGAAATAGCCACAGCATTAATTGACTTTTTAACCTATGTCATGGATAGTTTAAATGGATGGAGGTATTCCTAGCAATGCAGAAGAGTGTCTTTGCCATCAGTATTTTAGCTTGTTAACCTTTAGCGAAAGTCATTACACATAGCTGTCGCCAGGACTGATCAGAAATTGAACAGTGCCTTTTAAAATCCACCACGAGATGGCAGAGTTGGATTTTGAACAGTTACATCTTCGCGTAAACTAAAGACTGAAACTTCATACTGTAAAAATGTCTTTGTGTCCTGTAGAGAACAAACAAACAAGAGTCATCTTCCCGTGAGTACCAAACAAACTAACCATCTCGGAATATGGGCTCCTTTCTGAATAGCTCTGGCCACAGTGGAGGGAATTACCCGGATCGTGGTACGTACAACAATTACCCAGGGTCAGGAAAAGCAAAAAGCTGGACATCAGCAGCTGCAAGATCACTTCCAAAGATGCCAGAAATGCACATAGTGACACACTGTTTACTGCCAGTGTTATCATTAAATACATTTGCCATAAAGAGAAAGCTGTATGCTGCTTAGAAAGTATTGGCCCTTCCAAATTGTCCCTGCTAAAATAATCCTTCCAGAAGTAATATCTTCCTGCAGCTACAGTGACGTCTTCCATCCAATAAAGTTGCTGTCTTGAGGAATATCCTAAGAATCAGATTTCCTGTGTTTCAAAATGCTCATATAATCTTCAGGATGCTAATCACCAATATGTTGTACACTAGGTGCCTGCTGTTTCCACATGCCAGAATAAGGTAAAGAAAGGGTGCATGGAAGTGATGGAGACATTTAACTGCTAGAAAGCAAGTAAGCAAGCAACATGTACCCATGTCTTTGGAAGCACAAGTTAGCATTGCTTGGCTGCTAACAGCAAAACAATACAGACTCCTACAGAGAAATCTAGCTCTGTCTGTATACCTTAGGGTGGCTCTGAAATTATATACAGTCTCCTTTAGCTGTGTGTTGTTGGGTAGCTAGGAGATAGGTTTGGCCATACTCAGTTATTGTATCGATGGGATGGGATAGGATGACATTTACTAATCTTCTGGCTCTTTCCAGCTTTCAGGGAATTTTTTAGTGCCTCGACTGGTTAAGGGGCGGTTTTCACTTTTCCACTAGATGGCAGATGGTCATAGTTGAAATCCTCGTCCCGGACCATTAATGAGCATCGTCTACTTGCCAGCTTTGTAGCTGAACTGTTTCACGTAGGAAGAAAATATTAAAACCAGAATAGATTTGGTGATGTGCTCTTCACCAATTTGTTTAAAATTCAACAGGTTCGCCTGCTTATTTATAGAGCTCAGTCTGTCATTTCAGCACATGTGCAGCAAGGCACATGGTATCTGAGAGTATTAGATCTACATGCTTTGTAGCTGCTTTGTACCTGCATAGCTACTCTGGGGCTATTAAGAAAGGAGTATGTTGGACACCTCTTGTACAAATCTAAGACATGTATGTTGTGGCTCTCTGGGATCTCTGGAAACAGGGCATCTCAAAAAGTCCAGTACAATGATGCTATTTATTTTATCTCTGAACCCTGCAGTTATTAGACATACTGTCTGATAACTGACCAGCAATAACTACTTCTCTTGGTTGCATATTGAAGAGTTTTTCAGTGCTCTTTTCCATTGCAAGTAGTAAGCAACCTTCACTAGAATGTGTCATGGTCTTTAAAAAGTCCCAGCAATAAAATCTGCAGACCTGATGCTCCTGTGCTTGCATAATGTTCTCCAGGACCCAATTCAAGCTTCAAAATTCAAAGTAAGTTCCACTATAGCTACCAAATTTTTCCTGTTCTGATCAAACCCATGAGTTGTTACAGATCCCTGGGAAAAGGACCTTAAGTCACAAGACAGCTTAGCTGGAACCAGGTTTTCTGCTCTGGAATTCGTTATTTATAACCTTAAGAAATTATTTCAGGGATAGGCTTGTGCTAGTGTCATTCACTGAGTTTAATGGATTTTTTTTTCCCTGCTTTATTTTGGTGTAAGAGAAACCAGAGTCAGTCCCATGGATTTCACCCCTACCCTTAACAAATTTTCCTATAGTGCTGTACTGCCTCCACAGATGGTGCTAAGGAAGTAAATTAGCTGTTTAAGTGTCAAGGTCACTCTACCTAAAACCACAGCACAGAAGATTTCACATGCCCAGCTCAAATAGCAAAGGGTTTCAGGCTCCATTAGTTGTGAAGCAGCCACTGGCACCTGAAATTTCACTTCTGAAGGAATGTGTGTGAGCTTTGCATATACTTCTGGAAGTGTCAGCTTTGTCACGTGCTGTTGCCTCAGCAGTGGGGGCCCTTGAACAGCCCCAGAGAGGTGTGATGCACTTATACCTATCTGTATCTGTTTTCTTAAGTATAGTGCAACTCTTTCAAACTTTCATGTGAGACTGTTGATGTTTCCTAATAGGCAACCTCATAGAGTAACCTCCCACTTCCCTGCAACCTAGGTAAGGACCTTAGCAGTGCTAATTGGAGCCTTGTTACAACAGGACTGATGTGTCGGACTGTGACAGCATCAGGCACACAAAGGTCACCTAACCTTTTTTGTGGTAAATGATGCCTGGAGCTGGCTGTGTCCTGCAAGGTGGTGATCTCACTTCTTCACACATCTAATTTGAACGACTTCAGTCGTGGTGGATTAGCACTGATTGGACACATAATAATCAGGACAATCTGCTGCCCCATGCTCTTGGGAGTTTCCCTACCCCTCTTACATGGCAATCTTTTTCATGCACATTTGTAGATGTTAAGCTGCCAAAGCAATCATTAAGGTTTCTTTCTTTGTTCCTTCTCTGCCCCAGGATCCTACTAATCTGTAAAAGGTGGATTTACAGATCTATCTCTCAGGGAGGGCTTGGCTCTTCAGAGCGCTCTACAAGTCCAGCAAATACACCCGTGTAGAAATACTTCATTTTCCTTAGACACAGCTATTCCTTCAGGATCCAAGCCTGCTTCAAGTCCATTCCCATTTGTGTCCATCTGTAATTTGCTGCAAGAGTCTTGCTGCCAAATTTTGTTTTGACTACACGCAAACAGAAGATCCCTAGAAACTATCTGAAATGACCTAATGGAAATCCAAAGACCTGTGGCAATGAAAAGACCAGTTATAGAACAGTGACAGGTTTTCAGGGCATAAAAAGCTTGTGACTGAAAGTCCAATGCTTCATAGACTGCAGAAGAGGGAGCTTTATGTAATTTTCAGCTCACTAATAGTGTTGCCAACTCTCATGATTTTATCATGAGTCTCATGATATTCTTCTTAAGAGCTTAGTTTCTGGAGTTAGGCAATTACATGAGAATCTTTCTCCCTCCCTCCCCCCCCATCTTTTTTTTTTAAACATTCTTTTCTTAGCAGCAAGCTTCTATCCCTCCTACTTCCAAGGGAGGGGAAAAAAAAACAACCAACAACCAAGCAACAAAACTAAAGAAGTGAAAAAAACCCAAAATCTTCAAAACTTGACCAGTGTTTGTCCTGAAGTCTCAAAAACCCCAAGAATGCAAACCAAAAGAGGTACATAGGTATTACTGATTGCCTGTTTCTTTTTAATCTTGTGGGTTTCTTTAAAGCAAGACTCATGCCCAACTCGTGATTTTTAAATGCTTGGGACTGGCAACACTATTTTGACAGACCTCATACATATGTGTAGCACTGGAAGTCCTGTTGTGGCATTTATTTTTAGAAAAGCTATTTTAGCTCATTTGGCAAGGTCTTTGTAGCTCCATCTACCTTGTATAGTTAGACTCATGGGGCCAGATCCTTCACTGGAGCAAATTAGAGCAAGACCAATGATTTAAACCATCTGGAGATCTAGCCCATGGTGCAGTCATCTGGCTTTGCTTGCAAAGGGATGCAAAATATAGTCCCAATAACATTTTTTAAAACTCCATAAAATGTTTCTAAAATAGTCTTTCGTCATCCTGGAGCAGATGTGTTATATACAGAGAACACAGGGTGGAAAAGGAAAGCTTCAGAGAATGTTCTGGCCGTTGTTTGGTAGCTCACTCTGCCTCTTTTGGGTTTTGTTCTCTTCCCCTGCACTACACCACAACTGAGCTGCTGATTAAACATGTCTGTGCTGGGTGCTGCAAAATCATCCTCATACGTGTGATTTCCATACCAGAGTTACTTACTGTGCTTCCTTTTCTTCATAACCTTTTACTCATTGCAGTGAAACCATGCAGATTAACATGCATGAAAGAGCTCCTCAGATAATAGCCCACACTCAAATCTCTTTGTGCTGGCCTCTCAAAAGTCCTCTGAGGTCAGACAAGGTCAGTTCTGCTCTGAGGTTGGATTCCTCAAGGACCACAGTGGAGCTGCAGGAAGTGGTCTTAGTGACTCAGCTGATGGCAGTACTCCTGCTGGTTCAGCACTGAGACGATGCCCCAGCAAGATGTGAGAAGGTAATATTTGCTTGGACATCCTTCTGACAAATGCAGGGTGGGGACTCAGACCACTTTGTTTCCAAAGGATCGTATAAACCTTTTTAGTAGGAGTGAAAATCAGAGTACTGTTTCTAGAGACTGAAGTGGTCAGTTAAATGTGGCTGCTAATTCAAATAGAGGGAAATATGTTTTTAAAATATGTATCATCCATTCCCAGCTCTTCCTCCACATACTCTGCAGTAAGGGTCCCCACATTATCATGCAGCGCTCCTGAATCTCACTAAACCATTCCACTTTGTTGGCTGTACGTCATGAAGCTGAGCTCCCCTTGCTGAACTGTTACCAGTGTTAATTGGAGCTGTTCCAAGCTGCTCCTTGACTTTAATTTCCGTGACAGTACTGTTGACACTGCAGTAGAGGGATGCGAGCCCCTCTTCTACTATTCAGTAATTCCACTGATAACCACCACTCTGAGCCTCTGCAGTATCTTCTGCTCACCTTTCTAAAGCCACTTCATGGAAGCTGAGTGTTTCACAGCTCACAACAATTCTCTTCAAAGGTGATCATGGAAAGGAGACCGCAGCTCAGCAGCTCGGCTGCAAATTGTGCAACGCCCTGAACCACGCTGTGGCTGGAGCTCTTTGCTCCCAGGAAAGTGTTGTAGCTAGGATGGCCCATTTCCTCAGGGACTGTACACATGCAAGACACAGGGCTCGATGTGGTCCTCTGAATGGCAGATGTTGCTTGTTGTGGGCTTTCTTGTGGTTTTGCCTGCGTCACTCCTCTATGAAGTTATTCTCCAACAATACAGTTTGTGCTTTCTACCTTTTGACTACAAGGTGTATGCTATCTCATGCTGCATCAACTCTACCCTTTTTCTTTTTCCATGTTTACTTTGTGTGTTTCTCTGGACTCATCCAGAACATGATTAAATAACTTTGTCCTGGGCAGTTAATTGATCTGAAAAGCTGGAGAAGATGGGCTACAGCCAGAGAGGATGTGGAGAGAAACACAGAGGTGAGCTGTGATTTACATCCTTGGGGAGGGTCAGGGACCCAGAGCAGGCTGATGTAGTACTCTGTAGTCTCACCCTCTACTTCTCATGGTCTTCAAAGGTGGTGCACACTTCAGATGGCAACTGTGATATTCTCTGAAAGATGAGGAAAAAGCTGGGCAAGCACAATCCTTTGGGGGTACACCTGGCTGCTTTTACCACTAATATTCTTGTGTGGTCAGAAGGGGAAAATGTAATTTAGCTGTGTAAGGAAATATTTGCTGGGTTAAATATGTTCACATCAAAATATTGCACATTTTTCAGACAAGTTGTGGGAGGTGAGTTGAGAAAAGTCTCAGGATGTGGCAAACTTTTGGGCTGCACCAGGATCCCATGAGTTACTAGCCTTGTTTTTAGGGTTGCTGTGACTGAATGACAGGACTTGAAACAGTATTCTTTCTGATATTTGGAATTTATTAATAAGTCTGGACTGCTGGGCTGTATTTGGTATTTGTCAGTATCTCATGATGATCTTTGCAGAAAGGAATGTTGTTCTTTGCATTGATTACAATCTGCACGGTCAGTAAGGAGGTGCTCTTGCTGTAAGCACCTGGCTTGGGGCAGCTCAGCTCCCCTTGGGGCTGCCTGGGCAGGTGGAGGAAAGCATAGCTTCTCCAAAGAGGGATTCAAAGCAACAACCTGGCTTACATGCTCTGACATGACCCATTTACAATTCTCTCCCTCTGCACTGATGCGTAGGAAACTTACAGCAATACTCTCCTAGATTAGATGCTCAATAAGGTGCCCACATTTTCTGTCATTCCCACCATGTTGCAGTTAGTATTTAGGTTATGTCATATTGGCTGTGCCAGCTGGAATTGAGGATTTTGCAGTGATACTAGAAGGTTAATTGGCCTATTAATAGGTCATATTACCACAGAACCAGACATATCCCATATTTTTATATAAACACAAAATCATGGGGCTTTTTTCACGCATTGTGCCAAACAGTTTTGTGTTGCTGATTCTGAGGAACTCGAGGACTGATGCACTACATATTAGTAACATAATGGCTTTTCTCCTTGCGTGTAAGATTGTTACTATAGTGAATTTTCTAGGATTTGTCCATTCCAAATTTTGGAAATTTTCAGGGATGAAATGTTTGGTCTTGGTTTGTTTATTAGTATAAATGCTGAAGTTTTCATCCTGGTTTGGATAACTCAGTTTGAATTCATGCGTTGGAAACGATAGATTGAAATATGTAAATGGTTAGAAGGTGGAAGAAAGGGCACTTGGTGCCATGGTCTAGTCATGAGGTCTGTGGTGACAGGTTGGACTCGATGATCTTTGAGGTCTCTTTCAACCTTGGTGATACTGTGAAATGCATTTCAGACTTCTGGGGAAAGTTTATGTGGTCCTTGCTAGTCACCTTCTGCTGATGCCATTGTTCTATGAATGTGTGAAGAGATCTAAATTGTATTGGACTATTAAATAGCTACTGCATTTAAGACCAAGACACATTGCAGTGGTGGTCAATGTGATTTCAACGTATAGAACAGCATGTTTATCTTGTGTAAGGCTACATGATCTACATGTCTGCTTCCGAGGACCGTATCTCATCTGCTTATCCCATGACAAAAGCGTAGGTCATGTCCTGTGTGTAAAGCCAGCAAGATTTAGGCTCTGTTTTGGAAATGTTTAGGATCTCTCTGGAAGAAGGGATTCTATTAGTGTGATAGAGCTACCTATCTGTACTTATTATCCTAAAAATGAATAAGGAAAAGAGGCAAAGAAGTGGTTGAGCTCTGCGGAAAGGTTTCATGCTGTGCATTTCAATGGACTTAACTTCCGTCTCTGTGGATATGTAACTTTATAGCATTGGTTCCCTAAGTACAAGTAAAATGTATTCTGCCAGTAAAGCACATTTTGTGCAGTCAATATGCATATTTATTGGTAAAACAGACATACACTGTCATCTGTCAAATGTTTTACTTGATATCTGATTTCAAATTACTAGAATAAAATAATTGCATTAGGCTGTAGATGTGTATTAGTAAAACACAGATATTTTCTTATCATAAGAGGAACTTCTGAACCTCACTAAAGACTGTGGTTCATAATACCAAACCCTATTAAACAGGGTATAAAATCTTGCCACAATGGCAGTTTGAGTTGTGTTCCTTTCGTGAGGAGCACTGAGTAACACATTAAGTTCAGCAGAGAATCTAGAGAAAAGGGGTATCCAAGCATCAATCATTCATCTCAATGCCTCATGAAAGAAATCTCAGTGAAAACAAAAGCAGGAAACTCAACTGTTCTGAGAAGCACTTTAAAGTAGCACTAGTTTCAGCTACCAGGTATTTGCACTATCAATCAAAGTATATTTATTTATCAGTTGAATCATATATTAAAACTCCAGGCTATGCAGAATAAGAGGCAGAAGAGAAAATATTGAATGCATACATGCAAAAGTACCGAAGCCTACACTTTCTGGAAATAATACATACATGTCATTTGCTGACAGAAAAACAGATTGTTGTAAAGAGAACTCCAGAAATGACCTGACAGCAGAATCACAATTTCCTGTGTCACAGGTTAGTGAGAAATTGCTTCTTTACAGCCTAACAATTCAAGGAATAATGACCTAACATTGTTCCACCGTGAATTGGGGCCAAGAGATATATTTTTGCAGGTAGCAACAAATAAGAATAAACCTCGCAAAGAACTGAAATGCATAAATCCTAAAGCACACCGGAGAATTCACCAGTTCTGACATAAGCAATCTATAGACAGTATAACCAATTTGAAATATATTAGGTATGATTGCAAACATTACTTGCCTCTTCAGCAAAACCAGGCTGGACTTCTGTGGGCAGTACATAGGAGAACTATTATTTAAGTGTTTGGGGTTGTTCTGTTTCCAGACGTTGATGCTGCCCATTTATTAAAAAATGTGAAGAAAATTCACCTTGGCTTGACAGAGTTTTTTTGACACCTTGTGCTGCTCAGCCAGCAGTGTCATACATCCATATCCACAATTTTTACTCATCATCATAAGCTGTCAGCCAAGATTCAGAATAAAGAATTGGTATTTTGGATGTCCAACTTGAGATCAGGGTTGGAAGGGACCACAAGGATCATCTAGTTCCAACCCCCTGCCATGGGCAGGGACACCCCACACTAACTCACAGACACTTGGTTTTCAAAGAAGGCAGGCTACCTTTGAAAATTTTTACTACTGAAAATTAGGAGCCCTTTTCAGAAGTCTTAGCATTTATACAACTTGGGCTGTTGTTCTGCAACCTTTGGAGGTGTTATCTTGAGAAAATTGTCCTTGATACACAAGAACTCTGAGATATTCTTGTTTCTAGTATTTTTATTCCTTTACAGCCTCCTAAAACTAGGACTAGTGCAACAGTCCAGGCTTTTGCTGAAATGTCTTCTAGAAGATTTGTATTTCCTCTGAAATACTTAGAAAAAGTGACTTACAAAAGCAAATAAGGTGAGATGTTTTCAAACACTTTATATACCCTGAAAGTCAGGGCAGCAGAAAGAAGACTGTGCTCTGATAAAGCATTTGTTCTCGAGACAGCACTATCTGGCTGCCTGAATTTGGGTCTAGGAATTGGGATTTTCTTTCTGGCTTTATCAGGGACTCTTTATCTGGCCTTGGATGAGATAAGCGTTAGATTTCCTAATTAATACTAACAGAACTGTAAAGGTTAAATGAACAAAGTTGTTTTTTGCTGGGGGAAAGCACAAACTTTTATTAGAATTACTGTCCACTGTAGATAATGTTTCAGCAGTTTAAAATCAATGCAAATCATGAAAATTATTCATCAGTGTGTATATATATTGTACTGAGAGGGATATTTGTTTTTCTCCAAAATGCACCAAATTTTCTCTTCCTGGGGTAATGAAAAGTCTTCTTAGATGCCCCTCATGAAATACAGATTCCAACAAGCGTCATTAACTAACTTCATAAAAATGTCTGAGTTTTGCTTTCAGTAAATTGCCAACTTCAGTTCATAGATTCACAGAAAGGTTTGAGTTGGAAGGGGTCTTAAACATCACCTAGTTCCCACCCCCTGCTATGGGCAGGGACAACCTCCACTAGACCAGATCGGACCCTCAGAAGCTGTGCATTTTGTTTTCGTATCTATGCCAAAGAGCAATAGTTCTGCAATGATACTTCTATTCCTTTCTCTACATAAGCACATGACCTAGATTCAGTTTTTCATGTTAAACTTTTGGGTTGGGTTCTGGAGCTGAGTTCCCACTCTTAGAGCAGAACACACTTTGTTTCAGATCTGAATGGAGGAAGGGACCTCTCGCTGTTTGAGAAAAGGCCAGGTCTGGCAAGAGCATCCACAAGTGTGACACTTCTTGAAAACTGTACAGACACAACAAGCCCTGTGTCTTTTGAAGAAACTTCTGTTCTTCTTTTAAGTCAGGTAATAGATGGTCTGTATACTCCTAGTTCATGGTGAATGCATGTTCAAATGGTTCGCTTATCATTTTACCAGCACTAATTTCAGTGTACTTATTCATGTGAATAAGGCCCTGTTTCAGCAGGGTGTTGCAATTTGTGTTTAAAGTTGAATAAGATCTTGCATGTTGTCTGGAATGAAAGGCAAGCTTCCAGGCTGTTTTTTTCAGTAAGTAGAAGAGCCACCTCCTTTGCTGATGTAGCATAGACACATCCTTTTGTAATCTCCCTCTCTCTCACACACACACACAAAAAGGACTATCAGGAAATTAGCATTGAAGTAACACTTTGGATATACTTTGGAGGGAGGAAAAATAAAGTGAGACTTAATCAAAATACAGAATGCAGGAAGGTGGCACCTGCCTCAAGGAACTTACCACTGAACCTTTAGACAAGAGACAACACATACATGGAAGAAGATAAGAATCGGAGCTGCATATCATCCCTATGAGTATTGTCTACTCACAGTTACATTTCCCTCCGGTACTAGCACAACTTTATTAAAAAGAATTGAGTGTATTTTGCCAAAATTTTTCTCTGTTCCCCTAGCAAATTCTGAGACAGCATTGCATATGATGTTGTGAATTTATTAAGTATAATTGTGATTGATTATATTCTACAGATATGAGGTACATTTAGACTTGGTGCAACTTCATCACCCCCTGAGCTGGTACAGCTCTTTAACTGAGGGCGGAAATGATCATACACTACTCCCCACATGGACTTAAACCAGACATCATAAAGACAGAAGTTGCATGAAACATGATTTTATGCCTTTATCTCCTAGTGATCACCCCACAGGTAATTATTTTCTTCATTCTAAAAAAAGAAGCATACTTAAATGTGGGTGTTCTTTTCCAGGTAGCTTCTGCCCATGAGTATCCTTTGGAATACTCAATTGGGCCTTTTTATTTATCATAAAGATCTATGAAGATTTATAGAAATAAATCCTATAGTTATGAACAGAACAGAATGGAGCATCCTCCAATGATTTTTCAACTATTTTCTTGAAGTATCCTCTTTAATAAAAAATTACAGTTCTCTTTCAGAAACATTTTAAAAGCCACGTTTGTGCCTTTTGAGGCTAGTCTAACTTCCTCTGTGGATAAGTCAGATTCATTCCACTGACCTAACAGAAGTCGGACAGATCCCAGATTAGCAATCCTAGACCTGGTTGTATGCCAGTCTCTAATCATTGTAAGAGATATTTTCTTTTAAATAGTGATTAAACCCCCCTCTTCCCTTAGTGCAGAACATTTTTTAATGTATTCTCTATATCCACACATTCATTCTACAGCAAAGCTTAGTAAGTGTACGTTGTCATATATCTTTATATCCCTTCTTGGTTTCATCCCCATCAAGTTACACAAGAGCAGGAGGGAAGACCAGAGGGGAAGAGCTGCACTTTGACCTCTTGTTCATATTTTGGTTCTTTTATGTATACCAAATGTCAGTCATTCTGTCGTCTATTTAATCTCGGACACCTATGGAAGATTAAGAGAGGGCAGTTCAATGAGCAGAGCAGGAGAGGGAAGGATGGATGAGCTACAGCAGTCAGATAATGTAAAAGCCACCTCAAAGTTCTCAAAAAACTCCAACCGTCACCAACCATCATCCTTCTGACAAAAAGGAGGAGTTTCCATTTAGGTTTAAAAATCGTCGTCTTCTAAAGGATTGGCATGTATGAATTCTAGAGAGGAAAACTCTCCTTCTTAACTACATCTCTCCTCTGAATTAATCCTTTCATTCTTCCTTCTTTTGATTTAAAAAATTATTCTTGGCCAACGGTCTGAATGTACATGTGTCTGTAACTACACGGCAAGAATTTAGAACATATCTAATATTAATTTTTTGCTTCTCTTTTTGGTCCATCCAAGCCCCTCTTATTCTAATCCACCTTCCAAGACAGCAGATCATTTTACCCCATTAAGGTAACCTAGGAATACAAGTGGCCTTTGTTTTCTGGAGATCAAAGACTTGGTTTGTTCCTACTTTTGGTAACCAAAGCCCCCTTCAACATTGTGTGGTGTTCTTCGGTGGTAGGTGCAACAAAACTCCCAGCACAAAATTGTCCACTTGCATGCGTGGGGTAAGGTTACATTGCTGTGCAGCATGAACTACACATGTGCCATGGGGAAAGGCGGGAATGTCTTCAGATGAGATCGCGGGTACATGCTAGTGCTTGACCAAAAGAAAAGTTGCGGTGTTGCTGGTTGCCAAAATAACCTGTCACCTCACAGTCCTCCCCAAGCTATCTGAATGAAATAAATGGGATTTGAGGTGCATGGGGGGAGCCAGTTATCACCCTCAAATACCACCCTTTTAATGCCATAAAAAAAGAAAGAAAGGAAAGAGGGAGGGAGGGGGAGAGGGAGGGAGGGAGGGAGGGAGGAGAGGGAGGGAGGGAGGGAGGGAGGGAGAGGGAGGGGAGGGAGGGGGAGAGGGAGGGAGGGAGGGAGGGAGGGGAGAGGGAGGGGGGAGGGGGGGAGGGGGAGAGGGAGGGAGGGAGGGGGGAGAGGGAGAGGGAGGGAGGGGGAGGGGGGAGGGGGAGGGAGGGAGGGGGGGGGGAGGGAGGGGAGGGGGAGGGGGAGGGGAGGGGAGGGGGAGGGGAAGAGGGGGGAGAGGGGGAGAGGGAGGGAGGGGGGAGAGGGAGGGGGAGGGGAGGGGGGGGGGGAGGGGGAGAGGGAGGGAGGGAGGGGGGAGAGGGAGGGAGGGAGGGGGAGAGGGAGGGAGGGGGGAGGGAGGGAGGGAGGGAGGGGGGAGGGAGGGAGGGAGGGAGGGAGGGGGAGGGAGGGAGGGGGAGAGGGAGGGAGGGAGGGGGAGAGAGGGAGGGAGGGAGGGGGGGGAGGGAGGGAGGGAGGGAGGGGGGGAGAGGGAGGGGGAGGGGGAGGGGAGGGGGGGAGGGAGGGGGGAGAGGGAGGGGGGAGAGGGAGGGGGGGGGGGAGAGGGAGGGGGGAGAGGGAGGGAGGGAGGGGGGAGGGAGGGAGAGAGGGGGGAGAGGGAGGGGGGAGAGGGAGGGAGGGAGGGGGGGAGAGGGAGGGAGGGAGGGGGAGAGGGAGGGGGGAGAGGGAGGGAGGGAGGGGGGAGGGGGAGAGGGAGGGAGGGAGGGAGGGGGAGGGAGGGAGGGGGAGAGGGAGGGGGAGGGAGGGAGGGGGGAGAGGGAGGGGGAGGGGGAGGGGGGATGGAGGGGGGAGGGAGGGGGGATGGAGGGGGAGGGAGGGGGGGATGGAGGGGGAGAGGGAGGGAGGGAGGGAGGGAGGGGAGAGGGAGGGAGGGAGGGAGGGAGGGGGAGAGGGAGGGAGGGAGGGGGAGGGAGGGGGAGGGAGGGAGGGAGGGAGGAGAGGGAGGGAGGGAGGGAGGGAGGGAGGGAGGGAGGGAGGGAGGGGGAGAGAGAGAGAGAGAGAGAGAGAGAGAGAGAAGAGAGAAAGAGAGAGAGAGAGAGAGAGAGAGAAAGAGAGAGAAAGAGAGAGAAAGAGAGAGAAAGAGAGAGAAAGAGAGAGAAAGAGAGAGAGAGAGAAAGAGAAAAAGAAAGAGAGAGAGAGAGAAAAAGAAAGAGAGAGAGAGAGAAAAAAGAAAGAGAGAGAGAGAAAAGTGTGCAAACTCTCAGACAGAAGGCACCCAAATGGGTAGCAGGTATTTAGGCTTAAAAATCATAGTCTTGAGCCTGGGGTCCAGCCAGGTTGCTCTGCACAGGCTAGAAGAGGAAGGCTTCTGAGCAGCATAAAGCTCATTTTCCACTTGCCTGGACCTGGGCTGCATGTCTGGCAAATCCACTGGCAAATGTTAACACTGCCCAAGGGACTAAAAGTGAAGCTGGGGGCTGATGTGGCATGCGGTTGCCATGGTTCTGGCCATAATCCTGCCGGAGTCAGATACCCTGATATGGCGAGTTTCAGCTTGCTCGTGGGTACAGCAGGATGACCCTCCCCAGGAGCATCTGGTTGCATTTTAAACTTTTGATAAATTCCATAGCCAAAGAAATCAAAACAACTCAAGTAAGAAGCCCTGCCTGAGTGAAGTCCAAGTTAAAACTGCTGCATTTCTCATTAGTATGACTGTTAATGCACTGGATCAGTGCAAAAGCGAAGATCTTTGGAGTAGAAGTGGGGCACTTTTGGGAGATTCTTTTTCCTCTCCTGGTAGCCTCGGTCCCAAAACACGAGGATTAAAATAGATAATCATGCTCTGGTGAGGCTGGTTACCGCCTTTAGGGGAACGTCTTTTACGAACGCTTCAGCTACGGAGGATGTTCCTCTCGAAGGCTAAAGTTGCTAAAGTGTGCGGGGCTGGCTCTTCGCTGGGCTACAGCCACGGTACGGGCCAAGTCTAGCCGGGTCTGCCGAGATGCTCCGTGGGGCTTTAGTGCCTCCAGCCACGCCGGGGCAGCGGCTTGAAAAGTAATGCAAACTCTGGGGGAAAGCCAGCAAACCTCACCAAAGTTGGAGGGAAGCCACTCGCCAACTCCATCCCCGCCTCAGCGCGAGTGAATCGCACAAGGCCAAACTTTTGTTGTTTGGGGAGGGAGGGGGGCTACTTTCGCCGAAGAAGGTTTTTTTTTTTTGTGGGTTTGTTGCAGCTGCCCTCCAGCTGAGCGTCTGAGGAGGGGCTGCTGGCGGCACCATTCCCGAGAGGCACAGCAAGGCCAGAGGAGGAGGGTAAGCGGGTCCCACCCAGCTCCCGGGGAGCCCCACACCCGAAATGGTGCGATTCGCCAAGGCGAAGAGATGATACGGGATGGAAGGAGAGAGAGGGTCCGGAGCGGACCGCTGCTCCCGCGCAGAAAGGGTGGGAAGGGTTTGATCCAACACCCACACCACCCCCCCCCCTTTTTTTTTTTTTTTTTTTTTTTTTTTTTTTCCCTACGGGGCCGGGGGATGGGGAGGGGGGAGTTTGGGGAGGCAAGAGAAAACAGACCCTACAGCCAGTTTCCCTCTTGTGTCAGGGCTTGAAAGCGCTGCAGCGTCTTCTCTGCAGGCTGCTGAACTTCAACCTGTGTGCGTGCGTGTGTATACATCTATACACACGCATAAAACTATGTGTATGTGTGCACGCCGTGTCCCGGCCCGGGCTGATGGGCAGCAAGAGCCGCTCTGCAGCGCCCCGCACCTCTCCAAACTGCCCCCGGCCCTCCCCAGCCCTGCCTTCTTCCCCGCCTGCGTCCGCGAAGCTGCTCCGCGGCAACAGCCGGGAGAACGCGGTGTCGCCGCCGGCATTCGCGGCAGCTTTTGGCGAGGAGCGGAGCAGAGTTGAGGGGAGAGGCACAAAGGGAAGGACGGAGGGAAAGTCCCTCCCACGCCCCCTCCCCCAAGTTTATGATGGGGGTCCGGAGGAGCAGCTCTGCTCCGCAGCAACCGTTCGCCTGCTGAAAACTTGCTGCTTCGCTTTTGGGGTAAAGTTGATGATTATTTTGTCTTTTTTATTGTGCTTTTCATTTATTCCCCCTTCTCTCCTTCTCCCGCTTTTGTCGGAGGTGCTGTGTGGGGTGAGGGAGGCTAGAAATTTCGCGAGGGGCTCTTCTCCAACGGGTGCTTGGGGGTCCTGTCCCATGTCCTGTTCTCCCCTCCCCCGCAGGTGAGCGGGGCTGACGCGGTCGCGCGTGTGTGTCCCTGCTGTGTGACTCCCCCCGCCCCAGATTCTGCCAGGACTGGGCTTTGGGCCGTGCCTCTACGGCCATTGTTTTTCTCGGGGGCTGCGGTGACAGTCCCAACCCCGAGCCGCTGCGGGGACCGCCTTGCCCCGGGTCTTGGAGGACGGCTGGGCTCCCCACAGCCAGCAGTGAGTTTGTATTTTTTTTTTTTTTCAATTAAGTTACCCATCTCCCTCCCCCCCGCCCCGGGAAGGGGCAATCTTTCGACAAGTATATTTGCTGAGGAATTTAAAAAATTCTCTGCTGCAACTTGATCCCTGTGTGATGAGGAGCGGCTCGGAGAGACCCGGACTCCAATCCTATTAAGGACTTAGAGAGTTGAGAGTTTTCCCCCAGACTCGGTGGCTTTAAAACAATTGAGGAGGAGGAGGGGAGGGAGATAGGCTCATCTAGATGCCTTTTCTGCCTCAAGCGATTGCCATCATTTCCTGGGAAACATGATTTTTCTAGCGCAAGGGCTTAGGGTGGTTTATCAGCGGTCCTACCGCTGTCCCTGCTGCCGATTTTCCGGCGGTTATAGGGTTTTTATAGATTTCTTTTTATTTTGCTGACCTGCAGCTTGGGCTTCAAAACTTGGCGGGATGGGGCCGCTCATCTGCGCGGGCGCGGTGGCGGTGCGCGCAAAGCCGCGCCCCCTCCGCGGTGCCGGGACCAGCTCGCCTGGGTGAGCCGGGGCCGGGGCCCGGCATGGCCTCCCGGTATATTTCGGGGGTGGGGGGAGCAGCTGCCCAGGCGCGGGGTCACCGGGACTGATGCGGCGAAACTTGTGCCTGTCTATAGATGCCCCGGTGTGTCCTCCAGCTGCGGTGCTGGAAACCCGTCTGCCAGCCTTTTTGCCCGTATAAATTAGCATTTTATTGGCGTATCGTGTTTATATTTTTACAACCACTGATAAAGGGACTAGTTGTAAAATTTTGTCCACCCCCTGCCAATCCCCTTCACTTTTTAATTTTGTTTTGGTTTTTTTGCAACCGAGGCTTTTGGGATGTACAAGAGTTTGAAAGCAAACGTTTGACTAGCGTGCTGCATAAAACAGCATTTAAACAAATACTGTATTGGCATGCTCTGTGGAGTTGGTGCCAGAAAAGTAAAGTAAATAAGCCATGAAATTCAAAATATACAGAAGTGGAATAGACTGATTTGTTCTAAGGCTTGCTGATTTGATCTGTTTGTTCTAGCTACCTTGCTTTAAAAAAGGGGGGGGGGGAAAGTTTAAAAAAAAAAGAAGTTTGGGGCTTTTGTAGTTCTAAACTCAATTCGCTTCACTTGAAAAGAGACTACATTCACCTGGAAAAAAGTATCCTGATAAATAATTGTCTATGGTCCTGGGATGTTTGAAATGCATGGTAATTGCTGCATGCAGCAACTACAGTTAGTGAATTGGTTTGGTTCAACTTTTTTTGATGGGTGGATATGGTAATTTGTATTTTGGCTGGAACTTGAGGAAATGTTGACACCTGTCAGACTTTGAATTGCAATAAAAATGTCATATTGAATGTTATGGCAAAACTGACAACTTTTAAGAAGTGAATGAAATTCATTATGGCTTTTCCACTGTAAACAACTCTTGGAAATTTGTCATTTGATTGAAAACATGACCTATCTGTAGCACTGAAAAGTGCCTGATCCACTGAAGATGTACTGTTAATCTACGGGTGTGTGTGTATATCCAAGCCTCTGCTGTACGTTTGTGAAAGAGCTAATCTTTAAAGCAAGGTGAGGTAAGATTCACTTGATCTCAAATGTTGTTATTGCTTAAAGTATGAGACTTTGAAGTGCCCAGAAATGCAACTGCTGTTCCTCAAAGAAAAGCAGATCTCAAGGAGTGTTTCCAACTTCCTTTCAATGTCTTTTTTTTCCAGTGTGTCAAAGGGGATGTATACAGATGGACAAATACTGTTGGTGTGAGGTCATTCATTTTGTGAAAAATTAGAGCCACAGAAGAATTTGAACTAGATGTATATGCCAGTATAAACCTAGTGTAATTTCACTGAAGCTGCTCCAGTTTATCCTTGTATAAAAGAAAACATAACTTGACCTCAGATAGACAATACACAGCAGTCTGCATTCCTTAACATCACACTGAGCACTGAAGTCACATGTAGAAAAGGCAGCCTTGTTGTGGTGTATATATAAGGACTGGCATTGTATGCATTGTTTTGAAAACCATTTTAAACTTTTCTGGCAATGAATAATTTTTGAGTATGGTTTCTGTGATTCTAGTGATCTTATTGATTTATACCACAAGTTCCCCTTCAGTGGCACATTTGTGTAAAAGCTGTACAGGCTCTGGAGCTATGTGGTCATCTGTGTGGAGGAAGAGTTACAGGATCACTACGGCATTGTATAACTTGAAAATATCTTTTTCATGATCCTGATACTTTATTTCCTTTTAGAGAGTTTGAGTTTTTCTAATGAGTTTTCCAGTCCTCTGCCCCCCTTTGTGTGTGTATGTGTGTCTAAGAATATGGTAGAGCATCTAATCTAATATCAATAGCATTAACCCCATTCTTTTCTTCTAAGTACAGAGAGCACTTGGTTAACTGCTTCCCCTGGTTTTGGTGGCATACTGTAAGCCAGTTGTTTGCCCTGTAGTCTGAAAGGTACACAGATACTACATGCTTTTGTACTCTCAGAAGTGCTCTGTTCATACTGAAGTTTCCAGTGCAGATTAGTGGAGGCAGTGGAGTCAGTAAGCGGTCACCAAAATCTGTATGTATTTGTGCAGCAAACACCTATCTATTGCCCCATCACAAAGCCTCCACTTAATAATCTGGCCAAGGATTTCAAGGCAGCGAGTTTTTTTCAAAGAAGCTACTTAGGGACATTAGATGTGACTATAGCATCAAACTAATTAGTTGCCACTCCATTTCTGTGAAGCTTCCAGGGCTTTATAGAAATGTGATATTTGCACTTCTTACTTGCTGCTGAGGCATTGAGGTTAAGCAGTCTCTGCTTTTTGTCTGCTTTTTTTAGTGATGGGAAAGATTCCAGGGCATTGTTCGAGAGCTGCACAAACCCTGCTATGTACCTAGGTAAATATTTTAAACAGTTGCGCATTTGGACAACTTGCCACAAAGCACTGAGTGGTATTTAGGGTTTGCTTCAGCTCTGTTCCCAGGGCCTTTTTAAAGAAAGCCAAAACAACAGGAGGTATTTGGGAATTAATTGAAACACCACTAAGTGAAATGGCAAAGAATGAATTCTAGTACGAACGAGGCCAAGAAGATATTGTGTAGAAAAGTAAATACAACTTGTGTGCCTGCGCATCCCTACATATGGGTACACACATGTATGCATGCATGTGTACAATTCTCCACTCATGAGTCATGTACACAGCAGATCCCAGATGCATCTTCTAGAAATTAACTGCTGTTGGGTGTACAAGTAATGAGCATTGGATCTTGCGCAGTAGTCTTGATAGTTGCAGAGGCACCAAGGTTTTCCTTGTGAACAAATGACGGGAATGGAAATAAGGGGTAATCAGGGGTAATTTTCTGCAGGCCAGTTCCAGTGGGGGGGGGGGGGGGGGTTGTGTGTGTGTGTGAATACATGGTAGATATGTGTAGTCCAGGAGAGGCCACAGAACTTGGCTTCATTCATGCTCATCTACTGTAAAACCACACACCATACCCTTTAGTTTGTTGTAAACTAAACAAAATCGGATACACAAAAGATGAAATATGCAGCACAAAGGGAACAGAACAGTTGTTGTCCTGTAATTCAAAAGTAGTTCAGAGCTGTAAAAATTGTTTAGGATTTGTGAATATCCAGTACCACTGAAAAATAGGCCTTGGTGACTGGAAGTGGATGTTTAAACTATAAAATGTTTGAAATTGTTCTCATTTGGGCTCCTGTTGCAATGAGTGGGGGCATTTCTGGTACTGTCATGATCACAACTGCCCAGATACATGAGTTACCGGTGAATCTTTTCTCATCATTTCACAATTATTTGCAATTGGCTGTCACCTTCATGCAACTGCAAATATTCCAAGAGGAAACAATACAAATTAGAACTGTAGGTACCAGGATCTTTGTACTGGATGTATTTCTTTTTACATTTCTTTTTACTTTCTAAGTGTTCTTTTTCATATGAAAAGAGTTCAGCAGCTTTATCCTTATTCAAGTCTTTTCTTTTTTTGTATCTGCTGGGGAGAAAACCATTAATTTTGAGGAATGGTGAGAGTAAGCCTTAAGCTCTCTTTGACGTTTTAGTTTAACTTGAATAGGTTAATTTTATTTTATTTTTCTAAAAAGAAAACAAGTTGGTGGGAAGTGTGTTTTAACTGTGAGCGCCTGATTTCAACCATTAGCATAAGAAAAAAGTTTTAGTGCATTTACTATTGTATTGAATGAAGAGTTCCAACAGTCAGGGGAAAGAAAGTAAAAAGGCTGTAAAGAAATGACGGTCTATTCAGATTATTCAGCAGCCCAAAGCTCTGGTCATCTGCCTCTGAAATCTGTGATCGGGATATCACTTTTATCTTCCTGTGCCTTTCTCTCGCCTTTTTCACATGTTCAGTTTTGTCAAGGTTTATTGATCACGTTTTCTTCTCTGCAAATCTGTGGAAAATTTAATGAACCAAAAACAACAGAGAAATAAAAGGAACTTTTTATTCATTAGCACTAGATTGAATTTTATCCTATAGTGACTACTCTTCTGCCTCCCATGTGTGTCATTGTGTCATTCCTGCAGGACTTACAGTACATACAGTGGGGGTGGCTGCACTGCTAATTCTTTTCCAAGGAAAAAGTTTGTTTAATGTTGTGATCTCATGGTAGATCCAACCCTGCTGCTTGTCTCTTCTTCTCTGCCCTCCTGACATTCACATTCTTGACTGTGGTGCTTCTGCCGCTAAATACCTTAAAGTGTGTATTCCGCAGAGCATTTACCTCTTCAAGAATGAAATGTATTTGCTACCTAGCAATTAAACCCAAATTTAAATGATTGCAGATTAGCAGTAATTATTTACAGTCCTGATTGTTTTGGTGCTATGATCCTTGCTCATTACACATCTGCTTTGCCGTGGTGCTGCCCCAGAGCGCTTTGTGATGCAAATGCTTTTGTTAACTTACAAATAGTTTCAGTATCTAGATCATCTCAGGTGACATATTTAAGTCTCTTCTTTTTTTCCCAGATGGACTTAAAAAGCTGTAATTAAATGTGGCTTCTAGTATGATTAAGCTTTGCTAACATTTTCCATGCAACCATTTACTTGAACTCTGGCACTTTCTGATCCTGTCACTGGAAGATTTTTCAATAAAGGACCCTTTTAACATTAACTTAATTTCATTTAATGCAGCTTGTGAGCGTAAGGAAATAAGTTAAAATGGAGGATGTATCAGCCAGAAAGATTTCTTGATTCCAAGTAACTTCACTGCTACTCTGTGTTTAAATGCCAAGGTGTAAAACCCAGGGGAAGGAAAACCAGGTTGTTCTGTGGAATAGTCCCAAATACTGTCATAATGACTGGTACCATCAATGCTGATGCTTCTGAGGGATGAGCTAAAAGCCACAGAAGGGCATCCATGCTTGAGATTGCAATTTCACCTACAGCGATGATGCATCTGTGACTGCATCTTTTTTTTCTGTGCAATGGGTGACTCTATGTTCTGTAGGAATACACACTTGCAATCTTGAACTGCCTCTAAATCTAGGGAAAGAACTTTGTGTCCAGCAGAAGGAATCCTTGTGGGGAAATCTGTGCTCCTCTGTGGAGGAAAAACAAAACAAAATGAAGTAATAAAGTCCTCTGTGAAATGTGGGATTTTACTGTAGGTAATTCATTCACATGAAAATAATGGTCATGCCTTCTCTGCGTTGCTCCACTGCTCAGCAGAAGCCAGTGTGTGTCCAGTGCCTCAGTGACAAGCAGCCTGCAGCCACAGTCCCTCACCTGTGCTGTGATGTGCCAAACACCCTTGGCAGGGGACCTGCTGGTCCTCCCTAGGATCTGCAAGGGGTGGTCAGCTGCACAGCTTTATTTCTGCAGTAGCAGTGGGAACACTTCCAGTGTTACAAATGGAGTTCAGATGAGCAGGAGATGCTGTAATATCACCCCACTGTGGCTTTTTTCTCAACACCGGAAGCTTTAAATACCCATTCTCTGGAAGTTAGATTGTCTGTTGTTTTCTTTCTTTTTTTCTTTTCTTTAAATGTCCATGTATTTAGTGATTATATTTTCTTAGTACAAGATCACCCAGAACATGTCTAGCACTGTGTTAAACAGCTTGATTCTGTTCCTAAAATTCTTTGAAAACATCTTACCAATTTTTTTTCTTTCAGCTCGGAAAGTGTCATCCCTAGCTAAAAATCAGAATGCTGCTCCCCTCCATAAAGACCTGTGAAGTCCTATTGGAACCCCTTTTTTCACACCTCCTTTAAAAGTGATGTCTTTTGATTGCACCAGTGTTAAAAGAGCATCAGTTCCCGACACCAAGATAGCTTCTTTTCAGAGCAATGCTCAGCAATGCCTCTTTGTGCAGTGGACAATGCAATAAGTCAGACAGGACTCTCTGAGCCACCTCTGTAAGGAACTGTAAGGGCTGCTGAAGTACACTTGTGTTAAGTTGAATTGATTGAAATTTAATGGCTGTTAGTAGCTATGAATGGTAATGATTTTCTAGAGTATCTTCACCATGCTTGACATTAATAACTGGAGAGTGTGTATGTGTGACGCTAGTGTGTTACTCATTTTTAAAGATGCTTTCTCCCAGCCCTCTTTCCCATAATTTAGGTGTTTTGATGCTTAGGAAAAAAAAACCATCTTGGACTTCGAAGAGCACGTACATCTTGTCAGCATAATTTTGTGCTCATGATTTTTATTTTTTCCAATTCCAACATAAATCAGACTACAATATAGGGAGAATGATGAATTTGTTTTACATGCCACCATGAATTAATGCTATGCAAATGGAAGCTTTACAGGTGCTGTGATTTACTTAATAATTTCAAGTTCTAATATTTAAGCTCATTCATTATGTTTGAGTAAAGAAAAAAAAAACACACAAACACAACACCACAGCATGTTCATATTTTTAAACGTGAAATGTGAGATTTGTGTGCATTTGCTGTGTGCAGTTGCTGTGTAAGCACATTTGATGGCTAAGAAAGAATCAATCAGTGTTTGCATTCAGCGTCTTATTCCTGCAGATGTTACAGAGAGATTTCAAAGAGAATAATCAAACATTTGCATGTAAGGAGAGGAAGATGCAGGTAAAACAGCCTTCAAGGATATAAAGAAGCAGAAAACTGCCAAAGTCAAGTTTTTGGCCTTTAAAAATGGAGCAGGGTGACATAATTTTGCTATGCAAAGTGGCCTTTATTTCATCCTGAGCAGCTCACTGTGAACTGCTCACAGATCTGCTGTCTTCACCATGTAGTGAGGATGAGCCAAGGAGCTGGTGAGAGCTATAGGCATCCTGGGTCAGAGGTGAATGCGGATGTGATCGCAGGGTTTTCAGGCTTTGATATAATTTTTAGTGTGCTTCCCAAAGGCTAAGGACAAGGGAGAGAAAGTTTGACACATAAATACATCTTGAATCTCTGAAGATAAGAATAGATTTTGGCTTTATTTCTCAAAAAATTGAGGTCACTGTGGTCTGATGACAGGCTGAAAGCCCATCACTCAATTTATTTTCCTTACTTTTTCTTTCTTTTTTTTTTTTTTCCCTTTAAATGAGCAGATAGAAGCTTATTTTTTATACATTGTACATATTGAGTTAGTGACATAGTATTCAAGTTTTGAAATTTGTGGCTGCAGGGTCAAAGATTTAGCATCAACGTCAGGGCCTCTCTGCCCATGTAGTAAGTAATTTGGTAATGTAGATGAGTGGAAAGTGAAGCTTTACAAAATACATCTGCTCTATGCAACAGGACCATGTGTTTGCATGATTGCCACAGCCATTACTCATGGGAGTAGGCTCAAGAGGTTGGTCCTTGACCTCTTCAAGCCTAGGAGACTGTTGACCAGGGAGCAGAGTGGTACTTGGCTTTTAATAATGTTGACAGCTTTGTCTTTTGGTGTGTGTGTTCTTGAAGAACTCAGAGGAGAAATTCATCCCGATGTGCCATTCAAGCCAAGGGTTTAGCTGGGTGTTAAAGGACCATTTGGGAAGTGGTGCGCAGTGTATGTACCGTGGTCAAGTTAATTATGTTGCTTTGGCAACCACAGCTTTGGTATTTCCTGACTAGGGCTCGTTGATGGAGTCATATTCCAATATCTGGCATCATCAACACTAAACCTTCTTGCAAATTCACATCAGTTTTGGCCAAAAGTTGCAGGGAAAAAAAAAAAAAAAAAAAAAAAAAACAACAAAACAAGAGGAGGGATTTTTCTGACAGTGTTAAAAATGTATTGTTCTACAGGTTTTGTGTTGAAATAAGTTTCTATTTAGAATTTTAAAATACCATTCCATTGTAGGAAATAGCGTAGCAATACAACTGATTCTCCAGTGGGTTCCAAGGGATTGTTTCAAATCTGTGGAGTATTTCAGCATTTGGAGATTTTGTTCCAATTCACAGTGAGCCAGATTTGGAAATTGTACATTCCTCTGTAAAATGTAGTAACTGTATCCCTAACTTTGCTCTTCCTTTCTCAGAACTGCAAGGCAATGCGGAGCTGAGCACAGTACATATGTTACCCAGCTGTGCCCATGGCTAAGTTTTTTGCCCTTAATTTAATGGGCTGAGTTTTTGGGGTTTCCCTCCACTTCCCCCCCCCCCCCTTTTTTTTTTTTTTTTTCTTTTCTTTTAAGGAAAAGGGACTGAAAGGGAAAAACACTGCACATACTGTTTCAGCAAAGCCTGCACCTAACAACTGACCCTGCTGCAGCACTCTTAATCTCTGGTTTTTATTTGAGAAAATGTTCCTACCTCTGTGCTTTCCTCCAAGGCCTCTGGCAGGGCTTGCTAAAATATAAATGAATTGTTAGACTTATTCTGAGAAATTCACTGGTGCTGTGAGTGAGTTCATCCCTCTGGGACAAAGCACACAGGGGAGGGTGGGCGGCAAAAGGCAGGTCCAGATCTGCATCATGGGGACGGGGATGAAACAGGGCAGTGCTGGCAGCCGCTGGAGGTTGCACCATTCTCCCAGGAGCATGCAAGGTGAGGGATCCTCCTTTGCTTTCCAGAGGGCATTTCCAGCAGTGCAGATGGCATGGGGATCATTGCCAAGGCATTAATTTCCTTTAATCTCTTTTCAGGGTAGAGATACCCAAGAGCTAGACACCATCCAAGCTGTTGAAGGTGGGAGATGAGCAAAGCTTGCTTGGTGGGGGGAACTCACTGACAGTGAGCTGACATTGCTCTCAGCTGCCCTTTCCGGCTGAAACATTTCAGGTCACTTTGGGTATCTCCGCTCTGCCTGATGGTTTGCCGGGGATCCATTAGGCTCGATGTTTTTAATGTGTTTGGTATAGTTAGACAACAATGTGCTTCAGCAGTCAGGCTGAAGGAAGGGCACATAAAATAACTTGAGACCCCCAGCCATGATCATTTTGATGTCTTCTTCCTTTGCTGTTGAAGATGACACTTTGCAGCGTAATGGAACCTCCTGTCTTTACCCCAGTTCCCTCCTGCTGCTGCTGCATGTGGAATAACCAAGCATGTTCTTGGGGTTTACCAGCAGATGTGCAGCATAGGATCCTCCAGGGAAGGTGAAGAAGGCAACCACTCAGGATGTCCTCTTCAAAGTGGCTTTTCCATCCTTTCCTTGGCTGCACTCTTCTGGCATGGTGCAGCTGAGGGGCTGCCACGCTGGGACTGGATGGATGTTAGCCGCCTTGTAATGAACTGAGAGCAGTTGGGCTTTTGTTGTATATTTTCCCCCCTCTCATGTTGTTAGTTGCTAGGATGAGGTCTATGCTCCTTGCATGCCAAATGGCGTGCCTTCTGGGTGTACTAAATTACAAACCTCCTGTGTAGGCTGGACCAGGAACCATTGGTGCAGTAGTTCAAACAAAGTGCAGTGCTGCAGGTGCTCTTTTGCTGGCTGCTTGCTTCATATGTCACACCTCTCCTTGACTTAACATCTATGCTATTTCAACATCTCACATGAGCTAATGGAGTTTAGATATCACCCGTTTCTCCCTCTCTCCCTGGAGGTCACAGATTTCTGGACACCCTTCAGATGGAGTTTTACGGTCATCAGTGGCATTTTTAGGTCACACAACTGCAGCACTTGGTCTTCTTGCCAGCTAATCAAATGACTAATTAGTTCTTATATTGCTGCTATTATCTTTTTCTCTAGCTTTGGTTCAGCTCTACAGGATGAAGCCTGCTAGGAGATGACTTCTGAGAATTATTTGTTTGGAAACTTAGAGGCAGGTATGGTCAAGAGACTCCATATGAGCAATCATCAGTGCCTGTGTTTGCGTACCTTGATTCATCCGTGTATATTAAGGCATCTGTCAAAGCGCAGTGTTTAAAGACAGCCTTTCTGTAAGCCTTCACATGATTATGGCATTGAAGATCCCACATTCACAGCTCTTTTAATTCCATTGTAATGTGGGTTATTTCCACAAGATTATTATTTTTATTATTTTTATTTTTTACAAAGGCATCTGTGTACGCATATTGTAGTTTATTTTTACATACATTCATTTTTGCCTCAGGGCGTTTTACCATGCACCCTCTAAAATGTTCACAAATGGACGTGGGCAGTGCAAACCTTTGTGTGCATTGCAGTCACATTAACCCACATTATTTCCCACTTTTCTCAGGTGTTGATGGCATCTGGTTGCGACAGATGCTTTCTGATAAAGCCTTCAGATCAACATGCCTTTGGAGACATCAGTGCACTGTGTTGGTACTTGCAGACTGCTGTATCCAAATACTCTTCTTTAATTGTCTTATTAAGTAGAGAATTAAGCTCTGTGCTTTGACTGTTTTGGTGCCAGTGATTCTTATTGCAGGCTTTGGCAGTGCACCGCGTTGTGTTTTAAAGAGACAGCATCACTTTAATGATGTGGGAATTGAGTTGGAGGATAAAATTCACTGAGAACAATGGCTGACTGAGAGTATGGTATGTCAAATCTGATTTTACGTTCTTCTCTTCAGATTGTTAGGTGGGGGGTTTAGTTCAAATGCCTGCGACGATTTAAGAAATGAAAAGGGAAATTCTCGCTGCTGCCAGACCACAGGCTCCTCAGCGCCAGACTTGCAGACGAATGTCACATGTTGCTGTATGTTTTGAAAGCATACCATGTGTTATTCTTTAACTGTCTCAGTCCTTCCCCCAACTATATCATCTTCTCAGCTAGCCAATCTCACAGAAAAACTTTTAATGAAATAAATTCACCTCTTCCTCCCCTCCCATGCAGACCGTGGGATGTGTTCCCCTATACCTGTCACTCCACACGAAGGTCTCTGTCTGTGAACTTGCAGAAGTGATTTTAACTTGACTTCATGTAACTCTGCCTCTCATGCTTTAAATCAGACACTTCTGACACCAATATTGCAGCTTATGTTGTGTGTTAGGATCAAGGAGCTCACAAATGACTTAACATATGCTTAAAACCTCTTTTTTTTTTTTTTTTCATGGAGTATAATATGTTTCAGTTTAACTTGGCTGTGGCTCTAGATAACAAATGTTTGCTGTTAGAATCGCTGTGTTTCCAGAAACAATTTTTTTACTTCTTCTTTTCTACTGTCTTGGATTAATGTTTCCTCCAGCTAATGACAGGACTGGACATGCAAACTAGATTAGAGCACAGTGTGAATAGTATGAATTGAAAATGCTGGCATCTCCCTTTATTGCCTACAAAGTTAAGTGGTTTACTGTGAGCTCACAAGAAGTAAACTGAAAGCAAACAGGCAGATTAATTCAGATCTCTTGGGTCCCTTCTCTGGAGAGAGCAGGTCCCAGGGGATTTACTTCTAACATGTTCTTTGAAACCCTGACTGTGCCTCTCCCCCAGCCTATAACATTGCAGAACCTTCCCACTGATAGCCAAACTGTGTATGTAGGAGAGATCAGAGTCTGGGTGTCACTCAAGCAGTTCAGCCATGGGATATTGCACCTCTTCCTCATCTGTGGTGACAGGATGACTGTGGCAGAAGAAGAGGTGGCAATGGCAGCCCACTGTTGTCACTGCCATGAACAGCAAAGGCTGTTTCATATTAGAAATGCTCCCTGGGGCTGTCTTCTACAGGAGGTCTGCTCCTCATTTCAGCAGGGGCTGGAGGCAGCCAGTGCTTTTGCTCAACAAATTTATTAAGCTTGCCTCACCAAAAAATTCCATGGTTTGGGAAATCCTACGGCTTCAGTTCCTTCAGAAAAGAACCTCTGAGTTGGTCTGGTGGTAGGACTTTAGACCATATCTCTGATAAGCCAGAAAACGTTGGGGATTTATGTTATAGGATAGATGATGAGGGCTGGGAAAACTACAGCAGCTGGTACAAGGAATCATACATGCATATCTATGTGTGCTAGCTGTAGGTACGTTCTAGATCTCTGCCGAAAATGTATCGTACTTCATCTGTATTCCTCAGGGTTCTTTTTCTCTGTTTATTTTTTAAACTTTCTTCTTTTTAAACACTGCTATGAGTAGGATTTATGCAAGTGCTTGCATCCAGCTGTATCTTGCAATTGTAGATGGTGCTCCCACCAGCCTGGGACCTCTTAGGTGCTCAGTGTGCCAAGTGATATCCCAGTTTGCAACTGTATTTACCATACTGGAAACTAGATGGGTCTGCATACTTATTCTACTCAAAAGCCTCTAGATTTGAATCCATGCAGAAAGGCAGGGTCCTAGCCTCTTTTGGAGATCTCTCCTCAGTAGAAATGAATGATTTATTGTTTTACTATGAAAACCAGACAATAATAGAAAGTTTGTATTTCTCATTCAGATGTAATTGTGAGTTTGGTGCTTGAATAAGGTCTTCAGTGTTCAGAAAAAAACTATCACCATCCCATGCAAGTGCGGGATTTCCACCAAGCCTTGTCCACCAAGTCCTGCTATGACTGGGACTTCCTTCCTTACCAGTTCCTCCTGTTTATTAGGCACTGCATTGCTTGAACCAGGCTCAGCAACCAGCTGTGTTGTCAGGATAGAAAAATTGCTGGGACATGGTAAGTGCTCATGCTGGGAGCATCAGCCTAAGGGAGAGTCAAGTTCTGTGTACTGCCCAGCTGAAATACATAGCTTGTGTCTGTGGGAAGGAAGATCCTCATTTCCTGCTAGTGAGACTGCTGGAAAACAGCGCTATGTGGCTGGAGATTGGGCTAGATGGAGGGGACCATGTGTATCAAAATTAAAAGGAGACAGCCATGAGAAAGCAGGAGGAATGATGCCTTCTACTTGCAAACCAGCTTGTTAATTTTTAAGTGATTCGCCCCTCCCCCCAGTTTAGGAATGAGTTGTGTTAGTTGTAGCAAGACTCTAGAACTGCTTAGCTTAGGCTAGTGCTTCTCACATGTTAGAGGAGAATTTGAGCCAGATGTATTTAAGGAACTATTTTAACCTCTGACTCTTTTAGTGTAATCAGGGGAACCTCAAGAAATTATTCCCATCTGCTGCCACCCTTGGGAGACACTGGAGGAAGGTGGAGGGTACAATACCCAGGCACCCAGAGTCCTCAAAGACATGACTTTGAGGTGAGGAGTCAGACCAGAAAAGTCTACTATGGGTCCAACACCTGGCAGCAGAGTTGGATGAGAAGTCAGTACAGCTGCTGTTAACACTAAGCCATCTTTATCACCTGGCAGGATGGTTTTTAGGTGCAGTTTCCCAAACATTTCTGCTTCCTGAAGAGACTCTAAGGTGCAGTGCTGCAGGTTGCCACCTTCTCCCTGTTGCCCTGGGCTGCCATGGATGAGGGTGTTATGTAGGGCCATTTAGACCATGTTTGCAACACCAAAGGTGTGAAGCTCTGAATCAGTATCAAACATGTATTTCAAGAGGTGGAGGAATGGGTAACCAGGTATTTTCACATCATAGGCATGCACAAGAAGGTACTTTGACTTAGTCCTTTGGAAATACTGAAAAATGTTCCAGCTCTGGCAATCTCTTCAAGGAAATATGACTGCTTTTTGTACTGCAAGTTCATAGCATGGAGCTAGTAAGTGATGACTGCATTATGAGATCAAATGCAACCAAGAAGGCCTTCTTCCAGCCTAATGTGTGCTGCTGTTTCTCTCTCATGTGGACCCCTGTGACCTAACTGTACTAGATACTGAGCTACTGTGCTTTGAAACCATCCAGAGATTGTGCTAGAATAGAACGACTTCTTAGCCTGCAGCCCATGTTCTGCAGCATGCCTTATCTGTGTACAAGCATGCAGGGGCTGTTCCAAGATAACTGCTGTAAACAGGAGATGTCCACCAGGTTTGGAACTTGCATTGTTGTGACAGATACTTCATTTCTGATGTTGGTGGCATATGAGAAGCTGCCGGGACCTGATCACCTTGATTTATAAAAGAGCTGGGCTGGCTGTAAGTTTGGTTGTTTCCCACAGGGCTTCTCAGAAAACAACACTTTCCTTGCCCTTTCCTTCTCTGAGCCTTTTCTGTGGTTTGCAAAGACCACCTTATCTTTCAGGTATGTGTTTGTGGAACACATACCAACCATGCTCTGTTTGGGAGTGATGCCCGTATGGGTTATGTTAGGCAGAAGTATTATTGCATCATTATATGGCAAGTTCACAGACGTTTTGTAGTCTGTTTTTTCGGAGGGGCAGATCATTGCCTTAAATTCATTGGTCTTCAGTAGAACACCCAGTGGCCTATAGATGAGAAGGCTGGAATGTGAAATTGCCAGCTCTCTTTTCTGCTAGACCTGTGGGCAAGTGCAAAACCACAATCAGCTCACAGCTAGCCACAGCATGTGTGGCCTCTTGGCTCATGTGTAGTTAAGGGACATTAAGGAGTCCCAAAGAGACAGGCTTCCAGGCAACCTGCTGGCAGCTGCAGTAAATACTGTGAGGGAAAGAAGGGATGTAAGACACCAAGCCTGCAGGAAAACAGTCTTCATTAGTTCTGCAATGCACTGAACAATTTGTGTTCCTTTATTAACTTTTTATTATGGTAAAAGTGACTAGAATAAAAATATTCCAGGTGCCAAGAGGATAAGCAGTGAATTAAAAGGATTAAGGTCTGAACATTTTATAGCTTTCAGAAAGATGTTATTAGATTTACTGGTTTAAGTTAAATTTACATGACTGAATTACTTCTTAACTTAGTAATGAGTTTTGTGGAGAAAAATACATCTGTTTAGGTGTTTTAGAATGGCATATTCCAGAATACATCATAACTCTCTAGGCCATTATGGAAGAACAGAGTAGCTATCCTTTCTGTCATAATCCAAATGGATGCTGACTGGGCATTTGAGTCGTCTTCTGGGAGTCAGCATGACCTGTATATTGTATAGGATCTGATAGCGATCCCTGTGGATAAGATAATGAGGGGACTGTTCCCAATGTTATATTAATTTTATTGCCAACTGCAATGTTTTACATTAGTTCAGTTTTCATAAACTCTTGAAATGCTTTAACTTGGGCTTTTTTAGCAGGTAAAAGCCTTTGTTTTCTGTCAGTAACTCACAGAAAACTGATGATTGACAGTGGCAGTTGTATTGGAGGTCACCTGCAATAAACTTCTCTCCTGGTACCCATTGACATTGTCAAGTCCAGCCAAGCTCTAAGCTCCTGCCCTGTGTAAGGGTACAGTATTGCTTCTGGTGTGTGTGTGTTGGCCTCCTCTGAATCCATGGTGCTTGTGTGTGGTTCTCTTTCCCCCTACAGCTCCTCATGCAGCACACTTGCGTGTTGGACAGAGTCCAAATCTCTTCCCTCCTGGGGATTCCTTTGCTGTTAATTTAAGTGATGGCAAATGAAAACTTCTTGCCAGAGCTTGCTGTGTGTTTTTGGATGCTTTTTTTAGCTGTTCCCTGAGGGGTCAGCTTTTGTCCTTCCCCATTATACTTTCTGTTGTAGGAGAGAGGCTTTGAGCTGGAGCTGATGGTCCCACCTGGCTTTGAATGCATCTCTGACATGGCTTCAGTACCTAAGCGCCCGTCACAGTTTTTGAAGGCTTTTGCTTTGTTATTGTTTGCTCATGGCTGGGCTTATAATAGTGTGAGCATATATGTTATCTTAATAGCTGAATGAATCATTCATGCCTATAATAAAGTGTGCCTAAGTTCCTGCAGCACTGTGACCTGAGGATTTTAAATGCTGAATGGAAGTTAAAAGGAGGGGGAAAGAAATGACTATTTTTAATAGGTATGCAAAATAGCTTTTCTCTTCAAAAGACATGGGGTTAATATGAGACAGAGTGAATGTGTTGAAAGTAAGCAAGTTCCCATCTGCTGTTATGTCCAAGCTGAAGACTTTTAAAACTGAGGATGTGCAGACAGATGAGGCCACTGTCTGGAAAAGTACTCAGTGGCCACAGCCTCCTTCCAGGTAGACCATCAGTGGCCGGAGCTTGTGCTAGCCAGGAAGCTTTGGAGCAGCTCTTCTGTTTGAAATCATCTGTGCCTTTGCTTACCTTCTGTCAAGGGATCTGACCTTGTCACTGGAGGGGGCTTCAGCACCTGCCCCAGTGCTGAGCTCTGCTGCTTAGGGCTTTTCTCCCAGACATAGCCAAGAGACAGTTCAGTTCTCATGTTAACCCCCATCACCTGTTTTCAGCAGTCCTCCTCTTACTTGTCCTGACAGTTTTGTCAGAGGAACTGTGCAGCAGGATACATTCATAGGACAGAGAACAGCAGCACTGGTTTTGTGAAGGGGCAGGTGTTGGAGAAATGGTATCTGTTTATGCTTCATTTTGCACTGATCTTTCACAGCACACTGCATTTGCTTGAACCATTGAGGCTGTTTTTAAAAGCAAAGTATTTATCCTGGCACAGAGGTATGTAACCCCAGTCAGTGTGTAAGGCGGAAAGTCCCTGGTGCAATAACCCCTTTCCTAGTGGGTAGGCAAGTGGAAATGATGGTGAGGGAGCACTTCACCATGGCCTCCTGGATAGAAGGATGAGACATTGAGGCTGGGAGCAGCATGGCAGGCAGACTTGGCACTTGTGGAGAGCACAGAAGCAGCAGGACAAAACTTCAAAATGAGATTCAAGTAAGAAAAACACCTAGACTATCTGGAGGAAAAACCAGAGGAATAGATGTCTAGGAAGAAGCACCTGCTAGGATACCAATGCCCTCAGGAATCAACGGCTGAGCATGAAGATACAGGTTTGCTGCTTTTGGTAACCTGAAGAGACCAAAAGAGGGTTTGGGTGCTCATCCTGCTGTGAGGAGGCAGCTGAGGATGTAGCACTGCTAAATGCAGGAAGCGTAATGCATTCAGGTCTGCTTCACTCCATTACAACAGAGATTGACAAATTGGAGAGAGTTCAGGAGGAAAAAAAAGGTAACAGGAAAGCTTGAGGGATTGACTTATGAGAGAAGACCAAAAGAGCTGAATATGGATAACTTGGCTAAAGGATGACAAATGAAGTGGTTGAGATATAAATCTACAAATATCTGAAGGGTGTAAACACCAAGGCGATGAAGAATTATTTAGAGTGGTACAATGGGGTGTAACTAGAAGTAATGGGATGAAATTTAAGAGAAGGCAAATTTCAGCTGAATAATGGGAGAAGCTCTTTGACAGTTTGATGTATTAGATTATGGATTGCTCTTCTAGCAGTATTCTTATTGCTCACTACTTAGGGCACAACCCTGTTTGTTAAGAAGTCAGAGTTTTCCGGAGTCCTTATTGAGGACAGTTTCAAATCATGCCTTTTGGTTGTAATGTATTTGATACGGAGGCATACAGACCATACACCAAAACCCATCTCCGGGTATGGTGTAGTGGCTCTTGTTATAGCAGTGGTGGGGGAGAGGCCACAGGTCTGAACAACCCCTTGAGCTGCAGTCCAATCCAGGCAGTGCCTGCTGGCATGGAAACTTTGGCCGGGTTGGTAGTGCCCACTCTTTGATCAGGACCTCCTTATACCTCTGTACTTCTTCCTATCCAGGCGTTGTAGTGTTACAGTTTAGGGGTTAGTTCAGTTATGATCTCCGGAATAGACTTCAAAGTTACGCTGCAGCTCTGAGTCAAAACTGAGAAATCTTCCACTTTGCCTCAAAGGAATCAGGACAAACAAGATCCCCTTGATGCACGTGTTCTGTGGTCTTTTAGAAATCCATAATACTGTACCGTAACTTTTTCTTTAGAAACTCTAATTTCTTCTCCTGCTTTTCACTTCAGTTAAAATGCAAACTAAGGTCAAAGGATCACTTTCCTACTGGCAGAACACACTACATTGTCTGTCATTTTAAAATGTCCTCCACAGTAACTGAGGAAAGGCTCATTTCTCTACTCTTTATGTTTAAGAGTGACTCTCGAATGTATTTTGCTTCTCCTTATCTTGAAGGGCTAAATTAAAAAATTAGGCAAACTAGCTGTATAAATCAAGTTAGAGCATCTCAACTGAAATAGTAGTTTATCTTCAGCATGGGGAAGATGGCAGATTCATGTAATTAGAGAAACAAATGCAGCTGTAGCACTTAGCATACACTGGCAACTCAGCTATTCTGTTGAGGAGAGGGAAGACAGAAAACTTTAAAGCGTTGGCATGCTTGGAACATAAATGAGACAAGAGCTGAAAGTGTCTTTTATAATTGTTCTTAAATGTGTTTTGCATTGCTTATGCTGTCCCTGAAGTGGTCTGTGTCTGTGTGCTTCAAGGAAATTTCTGAGTTATATCCTCTCTCAGTCTGTGGGAAGAAAGAACCTGCTGAAGGGTTTCACTCTCCTCTGGATGGAGATGAATATTTTCTTTGCTGAAAAATGCAGTTTTGGACTCCGCAGCACTGGATTAATTTGTTGAATGCTTTTCACAGAGAATTTTGTATGTGGGGAAATGTCAAAACAATTGTCTTCGTTGCAGCCCTTCCTGTCACTGAGGGCTGTGGTGAGAGAACACTCCTGGATAGGAGAGCTTTGCTTTGAACCACTTTTCATATCCAGATCAAGGGTGGATGTGTGTTCAGGCCCTCTCATCTCAGGAGAGCGGCATAACCACTAAGCTACCTCAAGCTTGCCACCTTAATTTAAGTGGTTTCCATTTGGCAGAAATAAATCATTTATGTCAATATGACTGCAGAATTATTTTTAAAAAATTGTTTGGTTTCACTTGTGTGCAGGAGTATCAGTTATTCTCCCTGCCTTACTTCTGAAGCCACTTTAAAAAAGGAATTTTAATTATGCAGCTGAGGGTCACTAATAGCACTGGCGAGAGACATGATTGTATATTTATGGAGTTGATTCAAGATACTCCTGCATCTCTGTTATTAAGTGGAATTGGGCCCTACTCATTTCCCATTTACAGGGCAGACTTGCCAGTCATACACTCCTCACAAAGAGGATGAGGCAGATGTGTTCAGGATTCCTTTTAACTGCTGTTGCAAACTCCTCTGAACTACGTTAGCAAAATACATTTTTGCAAACCATATCCTGCAGCACACTGAGGGAAGCGTTGGGCCTCATGAATGAGGTCCTGTGGGAAAGGGCACCTCAGAATAAACTGCAGCAAATTTTGGGGTCGCTGTAGCAGTCCAGGATGTGTTCTTTGGTGATGGAGGTCTTGGAATGTCCTTGCAAAATGTTGATGCATGCCTCTAGCTTCCTGTCCTTCCTCAACCCTCTTGCAAGTGTGTCTGTACCACCTAATTCCCAGGCTGGTAGTCTAGAGCTAATCCTTTACGGCAGGGTTGGATTATGACCTGGAGCATATGGAGCATTCCTACCTTGTTGGTCTGCATTGATAATCTGCAGCTGAAGGGCAAAGGAGGTGGGTGGGAGCCCTGAAGTCCCAGAAGGAGCTGCAGAAATTCAGCTCCCAGAGGTCTGGCCTTCAAGAGCCAAGCCATGCAGCACAGAATCATAGAATGGTTTGGACTGGAAAGGATCTCCAAAAGTCAGGTAGCCCGACCCCTTTGCAATGGGCAGAAACATCCTTCACTAGATCAAGTTGCTCAGAGCCTTCTTGAGCATGGCAGACTATACTTTTATCAGTACAAGAAAGAAAAGAGGTTGCCTTCCCCCTTACACAGTAAGGGCAATGAAAAATCTTGATCCAGCTTGTGCTGTGAAAGGATTAATTTGCTGTGGGTGTTTGATTAATAAAGCAGTAGTTTATCTTCTTACATTTCCCCATAGCAACTGCAAAAGAGTTTCAGATGTGCATGGCCTTTCCCATTCCCCTTCTACGGTGAAACAGATGTTTCACTGAGTGCCCCTCACAAGGACAGACCACCACCCAAATCTATCTTCCAGCAGGATATTAAGAAAAGCCTCAACTGAGGTAGTCAGCCCAAGTGCAAGGGAAACATCTTTCCTTTTTTTTTTCTCTACCATGTGGACAGGCTCATAAATGTGTGTGTGCATGACAGCCATGCTGTGGAATCAAGGTATTTTGGCTCGAAGTACACTATTGTTTTAGCAGCATTTGAAAGCTGAAGGGGTTTTAGCTAATTGTACTAGAGGGTTGCACCGTTTCCTCTCTGCCATGTGTATTTTCCTGGGCTATTATCCTCTATTACTCCCACACCAGCACCTTGCCTTTATCTCTTGAAAGTCCAGTTCTTCAGCTCAGCACTGAGTGCCTCTGAGAGTAAATGTTTATAATGTTCATTTAGCTTTTGGTGAAATCTCTAACAGCTTTCAAAGAAAGCTTTTTAGTTTGGTCTGCACAGTTGTAGACTTTCAATAGGAGAAATTCCCTGAATTCAACTAATGGCCTCAGGATTGTGAAGTGTTGCTGATATGCTATAGTTCAGAGTCCTTGTAACTCCATGTAAAAATTGTGTGCTACATCTGATTGTGAGTTTAAGCGCCCCACAAAAGTAGATTTAGGCCTTTTAGACACGGAGCATATACTAACAGTACCTTTTCTTGTTTACGTATAAATAAGATGTCTTTCCACAAGATGTGTCAGAGGCCAAGCTTGGGTTTTAAAATGAATAAATAAGCAATGGAGGAGGAGTTCTATCACAAGGTGCATTGTGTCAACAGAAGTTTGTTTTATTTGTATGTTAGAATAGGAAGTGCTTTGAGTTTGACTTGTTACAATTTGCTGTTGCTTTCTGTTTTGTTGGGTGCTAACATGGCTCTTAGTTACTTTGTGTTCTGTTTTCCTAGGGGAAAAAAAGAAATCCCACTAGCTTGTTTTCCTACTACCCTTATTTTCCTTGGCAGAAGTTTAGTATTTTATTTATTATTAGCTGCCATGGGCTGCAGATGAACTAGCTCATCTTTGGAGGTAAATCATTTGCTCATTTACTTTTCATGTTTATTAAATATTGAAGAGGTGGCCATAGGTGAGGGAAGTTTTCCCCAGGTTGCATTCTTAATTCACAGAAAGTCTAGATCAGTAGTGACTAGAGACTGTGATAACTAAGGCTTGTTCACTCTGCCATCAATACCTGCACAAGCATTTCCCCCATACCTTTCAAAGGGCTTTAAGAAAATGCCTGAATATTGTAAGCCAGATGCATGTGTTAAAAAGCTGAATCACAGGTGGACAGTTGGGAGTATCAGATAGTGGTGTCTGGGAGCGGGGGCCCTTGACTTCCCATCCCGGGGTTCAGGCCACTGCCTCACAGCACTGTGTGCATTGAGTTTGTTCTGAAGTCAGGTTCTTGGTGAGTGATAATCCCACCTGCGTCCCACCATGTCCTGGGGAACTTGAAGGAACAAGGTGCTTAAGGTCTCGGCTATCTGCCAGCTTTGCAAAATACTGTATTCTAATGCAGAACAAATTTCCCTGGATTTATTGAGATGTCCAGAAAATCAGCTGCCTTTGCAGTATGTCCACCCTGGATGAATGATTTCTTGTCATTTTTTCTGACAAGATGGGAAACTGAATGTCTGTGACTCTAAGCTGTGTCCTCAGTGTCTCTTGTGAGGGCAAGGAGGAAAGGGCAACACTGGAGCTGGGCTCTGTCAGTCTGTGCCATGTGGTGAAGTGCAGTTCCAGCACCTTTAAGTTAGCATCAGATAAGCAAGTGATAAGACAGGTTTAGCCATGTCCTGGCAGCTTGCTGATGAGGTCACGCAGCCTAGTACTGGGCTGCCTTGGACTGAACAGCCCCAGCTTGGAGGTGTCTAACATGCTCTGTTCACAGCACAGACACGGCTGCATATGACTTCCAGAACTGCCAGGCTGAGGACTTTCGCTAGGGTAAAACTCCCTTGGAAATGTAGACATGAAGGCAAAATAATTGGCAACTAACTAGTGCTGGTCGCCTGAATCAGTCTTCCGTTTTTATGGCTTGCACCCATAAATCCTAGTAACTGTTGTAAAGGCGTGTTTGTATGTGAGCAGTAAGAGGAGGAAAGAATTGCTGGTATTGATCAAACTGGATCTTAAACTCTGATTTGTGTTGAGCCAGAAGGACTTAATCATATATATTTAACACAATGAAAAGCAACATGGGACTTGGGTAGTCCATGTGTATAAGTGATGCTTGAGATGATTGAGAGCAGCTGAACCAGGCTTTGGATTTTGGAGATGTGGTTCAGACACACAGTTGTGCTGGTTGTCCCTGAACTTTCCTGGGTTTGAATAACATTTTTCTAGCTGTGATGTTTTTCAAGTATGAAGCTCAAAGACATCTTAACTGAAACTTTATGATGTGAAAATAAAGTTTTCTCTAGTAAGCTGCAGTTTGTCAAAGCAACAGCATGCATTCCAGTTGGGTTACAATGCCAAAGATTTCATTTCTCCCTGTGAGTATCTGAAGAAAATGGAAACCTGGCATCTTAGTGCTACATGGATTTCTACACATCCCTTTCAACAGCTGGGATAAGCTACTCTGCTTTATCACACATTTCCCTTGTGTTATGAATCACCACCTTCTCTCCAGGCTGTTCACATGCAAGATACTTCAGTCTTTGGAAGCTCATGTGTTTGGCTAAGAGGAGCAAAAAGGTTGCAAAGAGACTTACCCAAGGATAAGATGGATCTCAAATTTGGTTGTCTGACAAGAAAGGAATTGTCATATAATTGGAGCTGATGCTAACTGATATTTCTGCTTTTGGGGAAAATATTTTGGGAAAATTCACTGTGTTTCCTAACAAAGGTCTTAAAAGTGTCATACGGAAAGGAAATTCCATACATATTTTTTTCTGCTGTGGAAGCAAAAAAAGAGAGCTAGTTTTAGCTGATTATTCCAAAATGAAAGAGAGCAGCTGTCTGCCCTGACTCCCAGAGCTGGGGGATTGAAGCCACGCTAAGCTTAACGTAGAGCTTGGACTCATGGAGTTCACAGGCTTTATGCGCCTGCCAGCATCCTGGGATGGCTGCCTGGAGTCCCAGCAGTCCTTGAGGTGGGGCTGCCCGGCTTTAATTGTCTACTCAGACAGCTGGTGAGAAGTTAGGCAGTTCTCTGATCCACCTCTTGAACTGATGCACAGCATCAGTTGATGCCTGCATTTCCAGTGCAGGCAACTTGATGCTCTGCTTTGGAAGTGACAGGAGGCTCTGTTACACACATGCTGTTGCATATGCAATGTGTAGCACATTGCTAGTAAGATCATGTAAAGCCATTAAGATTTGGAGTCTTGCTGGAGCAGAGCTCAGCTGGGGACTCTGCACGGAAGGCCACTGTCTGGATGGGAGTGCAGCTTTCCCCTCTATAAAACTCTCCTGTGTGAATCCACTCACAGCTGTAAGAATGATTTAGTTCCGCTCATTAGTGATGAAGCAAAGGTACATAACAAAAATGAAAGGACAATACATCACCTAATGTATTTTGTTCCCAGGCTCGAGGCATACAGGGCATTTTAAAGTATGAGTTGTTTCCAGATATAGTAGATGTACTGTTGTATGTTTTGGAAAACCTAACTGTCTAAGTAATAGGAGACCTCGGCCATACACTCTGCTATTAAGTCTCTGCTGAGAAGTAGGGAGAGACTGGTTTGCTTGCTGTGTGTTTGTGTGAATTACGGGCTGTGCAGACCAGCGAAGTGCAAATTAGCAGTCCTCTACTGTCCTGTCATATCTTGACTCACAATAACAGAGTTCAGAAGTTCACTGCTTGGAGGAGGAAAAAAAAAAAAAAAATCTCAAGAAAGTTTGCTCTGACTTACTTGTGCTTTTATGAAGACTGTCTGGAGCTGAATAACCCATGGTGAACTTGTATCCTCCACCCCAGCTGCAGCCTTTCAGCTCCAACAAAGACCACTCACTAAATCCAGGAAATCGAGCGGCGCGTGGGTGAGTGGCTGACTCCACATTCACACCCTGCCTGCTGTCCAGGGGGAACGCCGCTCCTCCCTGCCACTGCACTCAGGGCCTGTGAGCAAAACCCTCAGCTTGCATGTGTGGAAAAAAGAATTCTTTACCATCCACAGAAAACTGCACTTTCCATTGATTTTTTTCCAACAGTGCACCTTTGTAGAAACCACAATAAAAACTTGGGGCTGCAGGATTTTTGTTCTTTGCATACCTCACTGTGCAAGGAGGGATGCCAAATGTTTTTCTGGAAGCAAGATTTCCAGCCATAAGCAATGATTTAGGAGGGTGAGAATATCAGTTTTCAAGAATGTTTTATTTGGAAAACTTTGAGATTTACTTGAGACACCACTGATCTGTTTCCTCTACTTTGATTACTCTGCTTCCATATACTTTTAGCCACTGGCTGTTGTTCTTTTACCCTCCGACCCTCTGTTTTGATGCCCTAAACATGATCATCTTTGTTATGCTAACGCGGGAGATGGTGCAGTGTGCAGGGAGAGATAAAAGCAGTGTTGTTTTATGGATCCTACGCAGTGTACTTTGCAGGAACTTTGAAAATACTTTGCACAGTGCTTCTTAGTGGGATACATGTTTTTACAAACCATTTACAAAACACGAACAAAAGAATATTAACAAAGATGAGCAAGCACAGATTTCTTCGTGACACAGGTGGAGAACCAAAGCACTGTAAAACTCGTTGTTGGTACAGGGTCTGATCAGGGTGAAAATGGTGAGGCTCAGCCTGCAGGGCTGTGATGTCCATGTGTTGCAGTAGTTGGAGGGAGATGGTAATTTGAAGTGACTAAGAAAGAGGTAGATACTTTGTAGTCATTAGACTTTGATGCTTCTGTGGCATGATATATATCGGAGATGTGTTTAAGTTACCTGGATTTCTGTCACTGGGGCGTAAAAACAGCACAGCATTTCAGCTGCTCCTGCCAGAAGCTGTAATCATTTGTATTACATGATTTTGCATTTAAAACAAGAATTCAAATTTTGTGATGCTTGAAGATGTTTCTGTGTGAACTTCCACTGTTACAGCCTGAAATGAAGCAGGTGAGCAATTGGGTGGAAGGGAGAAGGTCCTCAAAGGAGCAGATATTGAGGTGTGTAGGTGCTGGAGGGCAGAGAGGCTTTGCAGAGGGACCTCGACAGGCTGGACAGATGGGCAGAGTCCAATGGCATGAGATTTAACACATCCAAGTGCCGGGTTCTGCACATTGGCCACAACAACCCCAGGCAGCGCTACAGGCTGGGGTCAGAGTGGCTGGAGAGCGGCCAGGCAGAGAGGGACCTGGGGGTGCTGGTTGATGGGAAGCTGAACATGAGCCAGCAGTGTGCCCAGGCAGCCAAGAGGGCCAACCGCATCCTGGCCTGCATTAGGAATAGTATGGCCAGCAGGAGCAGGGAGGTCATTGTGCCCCTGTACTCTGCTTTGGTTAGGCCGCACCTTGAGTACTGTGTCCAGTTCTGGGCCCCTCAGTTTAAGAAGGACATTGAGACACTTGAACGTGTCCAGAGAAGGGCAACAAGGCTGGTGAGAGGCCTTGAGCACAAGCCCTATGAGGAGAGGCTGAGGGAGCTGGGGCTGTTTAGCCTGGAGAAGAGGAGGCTCAGGGGAGACCTCATTGCTCTCTACAACTACCTGAAGGGTGGTTGTAGCCAAGAAGGGGTTGGCCTCTTCTCTCTAGCAACCAGCACCAGAACAAGAGGACACAGTCTCAAGCTGCGCCAGGGGAAGTTTAGGCTCGAGGTGAGGAGAAAGTTCTTCACCGAGAGAGTGATTTGTCATTGGAATGGGCTGCCCGGGGAGGTGGTTGAGTCTCCATCCCTGGAGGCGTTCAGGAGGGGACTGGATGTGGCACTTGGTGCCATGGTCTGGTTGTGAGGTTGTGGTTACAGGTTGGACTCGATGATCTTCGAGGTCTCTTCCAACCTTGGTTATTCTATTCTGTTCTGTTCTGTTCTATTCTGTTCTATTCTGTTCTGTTCTGTTCTGTTCTGTTCTATTCTGTTCTATTCTGTTCTGTTCTATTCTGTTCTATTCTATTCTAACTAGCAAGCTTCCATTCCAGTTGACATCTTACTTTGCTTGTAGGATTATCTGTGTTACTTCTCATTGAAAGAAGCAAAATCTTCACTTCCATCCAAGCACTGTAAAACTAATGCAGTTTCTTGGCACTGAATCAAATATAAGCAGGCAAACTCATATAAAAGCAGATGAATCCCAAACTCGTAGCCACCAAAGAATCATAGAATCAATAAGGTTGGAAGAGACCTCGGAGATCATCAAGTCCAACTTGTCACCCATGACTACTAGACCATGGCACCAAGTGTCACGTCCAGTCCCCTATTGAACGCCTCCAGGGATGGAGACTCCACCAGCTCCCTCCAGTGCCTGACCACTCTTGTAGTGAGGCAATTCTTCCTATCTTAGTTTGGACTGATTTTCCAAACCTCACCATGTCTCCTTTCTGGACAGTCAGAAATTCAACCTTAACCACAGCTGTGATAGTAAAATACAGGCTCCCTTCCTGCCCTTAGAAAATTAAGGAAAAACCTACAGGAAAAAACACTTGTGCTAAAAATTAAAGACCGAGACAACCTCTAGATGCACAGCAGTAATCTAAGGCAAGCCAGCTAAGGGTGCACAATAAACTCCAAGGTACACAGCAAAAGAATGTCTGAGGTGTAACTTGTTTTACACAAGTTACATGTTTTGTCAAATGAACAGCCCAAGGAAAACCAAAGTCTGAAAGACAAAACATTTAATTGAGCTACAGGCATGACCTTCCTCTTTGTAAATAACCTTGGCAGTCATCACAAGACTAACCACTAAAGTAGAGCAGATGAGGCATGCTCAGAATGTCCTTTAATAAGCATGGGCTGGCAATCTTATCTTTTCAATCATTTTGTGTTAATCACTGAGGTGTCGCACAACAGTTAAGTTCTGATAATATGGCTGTGTGGACACAAAGTGTCTGAACCTTAGTCTGGAGAGGAGAAGCCTCCTGTGAGATCTACACCAGGTCCTGCTCTGGAAAGGGGTTTGGACTCGAAGATCTCTAGAGGTCCCTTCCAATCCCTAACCGATCCCTATCCCTTCCAATCCCTGTGATCCTGTGAACAGATATAGTGCCCCATGAATTCCCTGGTCACAGCTCTGTGTGAAAGTCCTACTGACAGATTTGCAGGTTTTGTTAAAATCTGTGGTTAGTGGTTTAAAAACTGTTATAATAAAACTCATGAGGAGAGGTTAATGCGGAGCAGTTAGAGCTTTGCACCCACCTGCTGACTGTACTGTTCTCCAGCTGCTACCTGATGGCCTCTACTGGGAGGCAGAGGACTTTCAGACTTTCTGTACTTGAGGATGCTCTTGGTCAATGGCAGTTTCTCAGAGACACTGTCAGGAGGGGACTCAGAGCCCATGTGCCCTGTCTGGAAACCATCATGGGTGCCCCAGTGCAAATGCCAACCTTTGAAAGTCTGAAAAGTTGTCCCAGATGCCTTGCTGAGGCTTTTCTGGCCCCTCCACTTGCTATATTCCCCGTTCTCTGCTGCTGTATTTAGGGTTTTTCTCCTGCAAGGTGCTGGTCAAAGGCAACTTAAACTGATCCAGCTGTTACAGTCTTGTTTCCATCTTTATCCCTCTGGCACTCAGGTGGTCACAGAATATACACATTCAGATGCTGAAAACAGAATCCCAGGATTTAATTTTTTTTTCCTTCCTAGAATCTGTTTTTTGGCTGGATCAGTTTCCCGAACTCATTGACACCGTAACTGTATTAATGTAAGTGCAAGAGAAGGGGGAGGGAAAGGGACTGTGTGTGTGAAGGGGATGGGAACAGGAGGCATGGTGGCTTCAGAGCATCACAGGCTCAGTTTGGTGTAAGATGCATTCTTGGCTGCTGGGACAGGTTGCATTTATGTGGCTGATGGGGCATAAATTTGAAGATTATGTGTGCAGGAGATTACAGCAACAAAATCCCTTGACTGGCCTCCCAGACCACTGGAGGTAATCCTGTATGTCAGCTACTCCACAGTCTAAATAATACTGTCTCTTTTTATTTTAGTCAGTTGGGCTTGCATTGGTTTTGCTCTACATCATCTGCATTTGGTCTTGCTTCTGAAGTGTGATACTGCTGTTTATCAGTGACTGAGGTTATGCTGCAGCTGGAGCTGAATGTCTCATTGAGCAGCTCCAGGAGGAGGGCTCTTCCTCAGGGGCTGATCCAAGCAGATGTACACCTAAAATTTTGCATCCTGAAAATGTCAGTCTGATGCTTTTATCTTTTCTGACTGAACGTTTCTGTGTCCCTCTACCTGTAGGTACAGCTGCATTTTCTTAATTGCTTGCAGCACTGAGGCACAATCTGCTGTGGTTTTCAGTGCTCATAGATGGGTGATTTTTTGCGTTAGTGTCAAAGGACACTGGCTGACAGTCCAGGGCTAGCCTGCTCGTAGGCTGCTCCCTGCATGCTTTTAGTTGTGGTTCAGTCGTGTCTTCCAACAGGCTTGCCAGTAAACTGGAATCATCTGTCCTGCAAATGGTCTCACCTTTAATTAGAAAATCTTTAATGTCTGTGAAATCACATGTGGGTGCCAGAGTCTGCAGCTCTGTAATACAAGTTCTGTTGCCTTGCTGTCTTTAGGCATACTCTTGAACTTCAGGATAACAGTACCCATTGAGCTGTGCTAGCAGATGTTCCGCAGGTCAATTCTGGTGCCCATCCCACCCCCTCCACCCCATTCATACTTTCCCCCAGTGAAAGACAAAAAAAAAAGGGTTTTTCAATTTGTTTTATCACCTTTATCCCTTATGGCCAGCTGCATGTTCAGACTCTGGTTTTGTTTTCAGTATTTCTAATATGCTTTGGTTTTGTTTTTCCCTTTGTATTTCTTACTTTGTCTTGTTGTCTAGTATCCTGAGCCTGTTTGCTGTATGTCAAGCATTAGCTTGTTTTTCTATTAATTACATGCTCATCCTGGCTGTAGCTTTTGCTGTCTGACTGCTGCAACCAAGTTTTGTGTGCTGGGTAGCACTGAGACAGCAGCTCTGACTGCAAACTGCAGCCCCTTTCCAATGAGAGGGCTCTACGGGAATGCTGTGGCAGCAGCCAGTGCAGAAACCATGTAGGCATCTTGGTGTACCCTTGAAATCCCTGTGTAACAGGAACCTACCTTGCTCCACACTTGGAAGGAGCCATGTCTAAGGGCAGGACTCTGAGCAAATTCTTTACAAATAAAGCCTTTGAGCATTTTTCTGGCTTTATAGGAATCAGAAAAGCATCACCATCATTCAGTTCATGGGGTTGTGGAGGTGTCTAAGCCTTCCCACTAAGATTTAACAGGAGCTGCCCTAAAAGAGATGTAGCCCAAGGCAAGATGGCCATGGGTCTCCTGTTTCCTGTATCATTCCTGTAAGTTGTTCCTATATGTTGTAACACCAGGGAAGGATGCTGCTGCTTTGTAGACACTATAACTCCCAAATCCAAGATACACTTTGTAGACAAAGCTTATTGAGTTGTGCAGAGAAGACTATTAATGACATAAAACAGCTTCATGAGAAGCAACACTTAGTGCTTTGTCTGCAAACGGATCAGTCTTTCATGAAAGGCTTCGTGTTCCCCTGATTTATTTATTTATTTTTCCATTGAATGAGCAAGATTGTTTGAAAAGGGTGGTGGGGAAGGTCACTGGGGAAAAGCCCCTCCTCTACTCGCTCATCAATTCTTATAACATTAAAAAAATTAATTTAAATTGCCACTTTCCACAAAATGAAGTGTAAAGCTTTCATAGTTCTGTTGTTTAATTTCCCAACTGGATATGAAATTAAGGAAATTGTAATTGTTTGACCTCTCGCATCAGGGAGTCTAGGTATTTTTCCTTTTGTTTCACAGGAGTACTGCTATATGAGAATAATGGCTTCCCTAGAGGCTCCAGTTCTTGTAAAATACAATCTAATGAATTAAAATATATCTCCTCTTATTGGTGCTTTTGCACGCTGTGACTTGCCTTGGGTTTGTGTTTGGGGTAAGACCAGGCTGGATGAGGCTCTGGCCAGCCTGATCTAGTGTGGGGTGTCCCTGCCCATGGCAGAGGGGTTGGAACTAGATGATCCTTGTGGTCCCTTCCAACCCTGACTGATAATTGTCTGAAGGCTCTAAGCATGCTTCCTCCTCATGAACAGTTCTTCCTGAAGTTTGTCCACTGATTACATCTTTTGGATTGGGTTGCTTGTCTGTCTTAAGCAGTTAGTTCAAGTTGGACTCGATGATCTTCGAGGTCTCTTCCAACCTTAGTGATACTGTGATACTGTGTGATAGTTGGGTTTTTTTTGTTTTTTTTTTCCCTTACTAAGCATTGCTAATGTGCCTTCTATAAACTTGCAGCTTTTTGAGTTCTGATTTAGGAACCCTTCCAAATTCAGCAAAAACAACTAAAGAAGCAGGACTTTTTTCTCCACCCTTTCTTTGTGTCCTTTGTTACTGAAGAGGGCTGCAAATATTTAAAATCATTTCAAACCAGACAAAAACCGTCTCTTTTGGTGATTTCTCCAAAACACCAGTTGGTTGTTGTTGGCAAGGAGATCACACTGGAAAGGACTAGCTGTTCTGCGTGGTTTTGAGTTCAGAATACTGCAGGGATTTTCCCTCGTGCCTGGGTGGAGCTCTCTGGGTATCTGCCCAAGAGCCATGGGTTGTCCATACAGCAGATGAACCTCACTTGGGGACAAGACAGATTGGCACCAAAGAACAAAGCTACTCTCCAGTGAAAAGTGAAACAAATATACTGAATAACACTGAGAAAGTAGCAAACACTGGTCTTGAGATCTCTGTGATGTGTATGTGTGATCAGGTGTATGCAAAGCCTTTCAGGGGATCTAGTATGGTGTCTTGTAGAGAATAACTAGACATCTCAGAGTGTGTAAGGATGCATTCATTTTGAGGGCTCTTTCAGAAGAATTTTTGGCCCACAGGCAACACTTAGAGAGGTTTCCCACGTGGTAAGAATGGGAATTGAGCTGATTTACCACCAGAGTAAGGATATTTTGCTCTTGAAGAGAAGATGAGCAAATGTCAGCCTCGCTGATATATTTAGCTTGCAGTGATTGTAAGGATGAGTTCATCTGGATCCGTGATCTCTTGCTTAGCCCGTATTTCCCAAATGGGCCACACAAGTGGCCTTATGTACATCCATAGCAGCTGGTAAAACAGCTCCCCTTGCGCAATGGGAAGAAGTTGGCAGGAGAGGACTGCTGGGATTGTTTTGCTGGGAGTTTGTGATAGAGAGGTGACTTTGTCAAGGCCATAGAAGAGTTGGTGATCAGAATTTGGGACCTGTGCTGTTACAGTTTAGGTGTCAGAAGCTCTGGCTTACATAGCATACACGACTGGGGTTTTAATTTGCAAAAAATCCTTGTATTTGTTTCCCTGTCTCCAGTCTCTGTTGCTTTAAAAGGAGAAAAACTTTCCAGTGTGCTCCAAACAGGAAAGCAGCAGAAAGCAGAGGGTTGACCATCCTTCAGGACAACCCTCTCTGTCCCAGGCTGGCAGAGGAAGCTCAGCAAATGTCAGTGCCCGTGGGAGCAGGGAAAGGCAGGGACTGCTCTATGCCATGCTGCCAGACTGTGTCGGTGTGCGAGTAGCGTGAGTGAAAGCTCTGCCTGTGGCTGACAGGCAGCTGTGAGCAGGCAGCGGCAGCCAGCTCACTGACAGCACGGCTCTGGCACAGCGAAGAATTGAGCCCTTTGTATTTAACCATCCAGACCTAATATACGGACATGGTCGTCATCAGATACAGTTGACACATGTTTAAAGGGTGTATCTTGCCGCTTTGAACAAGTGGGAATGTGTTCTTGGACTGCTTTGCTCTCTGCATTTCTATGGAGTTTCCCACTGTCCATTTTCCATAGTTACTTACAGCAATTAACTGGAATCCAGGGCTGCAGCGACTGCACGCATAGTCTCTCAAACCACACCTGTGGCTTTTTTGTGTCACATATAATTCATTATTGAGTGACGCTTCCTGCCTTGTCATCTTTACTCCTCGATGAATGAATGGTGTAGCTAAATCAGCTTAGCACTGAACTAAAGCAGTGGTTCATGTGGCCCTCACACAAGTCATGCAGAAACTTATTTGCGTTGATATGGCTGGGAGTTCACTGGAGGCTCCAGCTCTTTTGATATCGGATCCACTCACAGCTTGCGTGTCCTGCCTCAGCTTTATTTTCCCTTCCAGAGGCATAGATACTGCATGATTCACTGTGTCTTTGCAGGGGCTCCAACAGGCAAAGGTTTTTGTGCTGAAGCCTCACTGGCTGTAATTAATGTGTAGAGTAAAGGAAATGGTTTTGTGACAGCTAAACGAAGACCAAATAATGCAATGTGATGAAAGGTGTGCTCAGCAGTCTGATTTAAGGTCTGAAGTTTATATGCCTTTAGCTTTATGGTGAGCTGAAAGTACTTGAAACAAAAATTACCTCAAGTCCCAGTTAGTAGCAGACAAAAGTAGACAGAGGAAAACCCACCCCTAATTATATATTAATATGCAGAAAACTGCACAGAGATATGAAAACATTACACGCTGTTATTCAGTGTATTTGAAAACGTTCAGGGAGATTACATATAACTTGTGTACAAGTGCCACACGCAAAGAGGCACATGCTTTATGCATTAGATCTGTGAGATCAGGGTACCTTCCAGTGAACAGTCTCTTCTTTGGGCTTTAGCTGTGCTGAGATAGAAAATGTGTCATAACCCTTAAAAGAAGTATTAGAGACTTTCATAAGCTAGACTGGGTTGTTTGGTGGTTTGGGTTTCCTTTTTTCCCCCGTGGTTTTCCTTGTTGTTGGGTTCTTTGTTTGGTTTGTTTTGTGGGTTTTATTTGTTTGTGGTGTGTGGTTTTTTTCCCTTCCTTTTCATTTTTTTTTTTTTCAGGTATGGATTGTTTTGTAGAAGGAAAGAAATTGCTGTTTGTGTTGTTTGAAAGTTAAATATTTCTCCAGTCAAATGTTTGGGGTCTGGTTTTGTTTTTAAAGAAGGAAGTAATATATTGAATTCGTGTTTCAGCTTGTTCAACATCAGCTGCACCTTTGATGCAGGTTCTGCCACACGAAGTAATGCGGAGCTGAGATTGTTTTTAGCAAAAAGGCACAATGGTGAATGGGACAACTTCCCTGCAGTTTGGTGACTGTGGCCTTTAGAATAGGCACTCTGAAACATTTGAAGAAGCAGTAGCAATGGGTCCATACTTAACTGGATGATCTTCCAAACTGTTGGGATTTCTCAGCTCCATATGCATAGAATCACAGAATCCTAGAAATATCAGATGTCAGAGACCTGTAGTTGGTTCCAATCCAGCCCCAGTGGGGGTGGTTATCTATTTGCTTATCAATGGTCAGCTTGGCTGTGGAGTCTTGAAAACCTCCAAAGGTGGAGGTACCACAGCCTCCTGAGGTGGCCCGTTCCAGCACTGTATGGGACTCCTAGAGAAAAAGCTGTTCTGAATGTCCAGCCTGAACTTTCTAAGCTGTGTTATGCCATCTGCCACTACCAGGAAGGGTTTAGCTCTGTCATAACTGCAGGCTGTCATGCTAGATGATGTATGCATTCTCATTTTCACTTTTAATTTAAGCCTTTGATTAACAAAACAGCAGTTAGACTGTTAAGGTAAAACCTGATCAGGTTTATAATTTTTTAATGAAATCTTAATCTCACTGTGGCTCTCTAACACCTATACATTTCGTAGCATGATAAGATTGAGACAGTAATGTTATGATGAATTTTATTGTTGCCATCATCACTATCTCTGTACTTAATATGAACATGCCATTTCAGGTTGCTCTCCTTATTTTCTGACAGCAGAAAGCAACATTTTCTTATAACTGGACAGAGTTACATACCGGTAGAGACTGACTTGGATTCTATTACGACTTCAGCATTATCAACAAAATGATCAAGCACTGTAAATTTACTTTATAATTATGATGTTAGTCAGACACAATGTAACTTGATTTTCAAGTTGACAGAGAAGGTGCCCTGAGAATTTGGAGGGAAAATATTTGTCTCATTTGGAAGCTGAATAAGGCCTAACAGACGTATTTCAAAAATGTATATGTAGTTCAGCGATGTTATATTCAGCAAGTATTTTCTAATTAGTCCAAGTTTTAAGGCCACAGCACTTCATTTTCCTGTTTTATTTTCTGGTAGGAAAATCAGGATTCTGCATTGTTCTTAATATAATTTGTGCCCTACACCCCTATAGCAATACTTTTTCTTCTTCCTTTTTCCTGAGACGTGACTCACTCATTCAAGTGAGCGGCTGTGGATAACTTGGATCTTGAGAAATTAATGTTGGGCGAAGAGCTCTGTTTTCGATACTTTGGTTAAGATGTAGGTCAGTTGTTTCAAAAGTGTGTAGTGAATTGGCTGTTGGAAGGGACACTCCTGAACACCTTGTATGTGCAGAGATGGGTTGGGTGCCTAACTCCTCCTGGCTGTGTAATTTCTTTATCTCATCATGGATATCCACTATCCTCCACACGCGAATGATGGTGATAGCTGAGTTATACTTTGCCTCTGTTAGAGAAGACAGCCAAAGCCATGAAGCTGCTTCTCAAAGTCTTGTGGAGGGAGTTATTCCTCTTCAAAACAAATCTTTGCACCTAATGACTGTAATGACTTACAGCTTCAAAAGGACTTTGTCTCCCAGATCTTTATTGTTCTTCCTTAAGAAAGGCCCCTCTCGGTCCTGCTCAGGCTTTTGGAGGTTCTCCAGTATGACTTCAGGGAGTTTAAAGCAAAGATCACAATAAGGGGGAGAAGAATGCTGTCTTTTGTACCACAGTAGGTATGTGAGCACCTCTGCTGTGATATGAAGCTGTAGATCTTCCAGCAGCATGTGATTTATTTGTGTTTGTGCTGGTGTCTGATACCAGTCAACTGTGTTGTGAACAAACAGCACCCAGTGCAGTAGTACTGTCCTGTAAATTTACTTTCTTTCCTTCCTGTCTCTTTCCTCTCTTTCCCCACCCCAGTTTCTACTATGCTTTCTCTTGTAGATGGCATTATGGTATCAGGCTGCTTTTCATTTCCATCACTTTTCCCTGCTGTGACTGAATCTGTTGCAATTAAATTTTAATTGAGATGCACACTGCTTAAATAGACACAAGACAGCTACAGCTATTGCTAATTAATTTTCTTCCAAAATGACAACATTTAATAATTATATTCCATGTCACTTACATTATTTATACAAGTTTAACTCGGAGAATTTTTTTTTTAAAGACATGTCAGCTGTGAAAGTGCTTTATGCTGTTAATCTCCTGTAAGGCAATTGTGATTAACTTAAGAAGTGAAACTCTGTTTGTGGTGCATTTAGTAAAATAGGATGTAGCTCTGCAAGTTGCAAGAGAGATTGAGGTGTTTCTGTGAAAAGCTGAGGGTGTTTCTGGCTACAGCATTCAAATCTAGAGAAGCCCTGAAGATAATAATTTATGCTTCTGTATAAGTTTTGATCTGAAGATCTCTAAGTACTTTCTACAAGCTTATGCCTTATGACAGGGACTCCAGCTCACTTCACCTTGCATAGCACAAAGATCATCTGCTGTCCCAGCTCTACTATCTGGTTCTAATATGAGGCAAAGAAAATGACCTTTTTGTGTTTTAGTCTGAAGAATCCATCAGTGGTTGCTGTCAGAGTGTTGAATGAGCAGGACCATTTATCTGTTCGGTGTGACAGTCGTTAGGCAGCACTGTGACAATTTGGGGAGTCTGTCTGTGCAAGAAGACATAATTGCTGCATCATGGCATAACTTGGTGTTTGCAGAGAGATGTGTCGTCAACCTCTGAACTTTGAATGTTCACCAAACAGGTAGAAATTTCTTGGGACAGCTGTGTGGAGAATTTTTCCAGCCTCTTCTGTGAGGCTGCACAATGGTGATGCTCCCTCCACAGAACAAAGGATCCAGCTGTGTAAGGTGAGATGGATCAGCCTCGGGGATTTACTGGCAGAACAGGGAGCTTCAGGAAGGACTGAAGAATCAAAGGGCTTTTTTTTTTTCTCTCTCAGCAAGGGTCCTGTCTAAGGTGAAAGTTAAAGCTAGAAGCTACAGCAGAGGGATTTCACGGGTCAGAGAAATAAATGTGGGAGAGAAAGACAGGTAAGACTTTTTGATCCCTCAGGGGACACAAGACCAATAAAAGTCCAAACTAGATGAGAAAACTAACTGCAAATACCTGGTTGCATGTATTCCCTCTGCTAGCTTAGAGTGACTCTTTAGGAACCTCTGTACCTTTCTGGTTGTCACTATCCTGTATCAGTGCAAAGTTAAGCTGCTGTGAAGCGTGTTTGCATTTATTAAGTGCATCAGGGACTAGTATTGATATTGTAGAGCAGAATTAGCTGGGTGGTGCAGCCCCCTTTCAAGAAAGCACATCTGAGAAATTTTCCAAAGATGACATGCAAAGGAATAGTGCTGTGTGCTGAAGTGATCAGAAGGGACTAAAAATTTGTGAATCTGGAGGGCTGATCAACAGGGCAATTGAAGTGTCTCAGACAAAAGAGATTTGATTAAATATGTTAAATGGGCATAGAGTGAAACTCTTTTGTTGGATATATGGGACAATAATATACTGTCACATGACCTCACAAACATTTCAATGTCTTCTTGAAGCTACTTATTTTGGCTCTTTTTATAGAGAATATTATGGGGGAAAAAAATACATCCAGAACCATTTCACTGTGTTAGCATGGATTTGAACGAAAGGCTGTCTGGACATCTCTTTGTCCTCATGTACTGTCGTGGAAGCAAAACTGCATTTAAAAAACCCAAACATTTTCATTATTAGTTTATTTTCCCCTCAGTTTTGACAACAGCAAAACAGCCTGGGTAATAACTAGCTCTCTTTTGGTGTCGATATGGTTTCTTGTGCACTGTTACACAATGGCAGGGTTAGGTACCTCAGAAAACTGCATCTTGTGGTTTTTTTAGAAGTAATAGAAACTTCTTGTGCCTTTATTTTATTACTTCTGACAGTAGGTTGTAGCTTAATCTACTCTCCTCCTAAGCAGGTACTGCAGTTAACTGTATACAGATTTTTGTGCTTATTGGTAATACAGTCACAATTCTTGGCAAAGACACAGTATCTTGGTAGCCCAGTGGGGGGTGCAATGGTGTGTGCAGCCCCCTTCCTTGCCAGTGGGCTTGTCCTGGAAGCTGAGGGCTGCTTCACTGCACCTGATGAGACAGGAATAATTTATTCCTGTAGTAAATAGACCTCTTCCTCTGTGTTTTCCCTGAAGTTATTTACAGATGATATGGTTTGCTTTGAGGTCTTGCACACACTGTAATTTGCACATAGTGCTGGAATTACTGACTGTTTCTTTGATTGCTGATTCTCGTGGTCCTGAAATATACATTTAGCTGCCAGTGCAGCTGGGTAGCTGTAGGGGCTGTAACCCGAAGGACCACAGATCTGGCAAACTCTGGATGAGTTTTCTCCAAGGCGGGCAGGATGAGTGGTCATCTCCAGGTCCCAACCAAAAGTCAGGGTGGGAGCCATGTGGTTTTGGGTCTGTTTTGTGTCATTCCACCAGACAGCAAAAAGGAAGGCTTAAACACTAACGAATGACCCCAGCTACCACTCCTCTGCTCTAAAAATCTCTATGGGGTGCAGTGATGAAAAGCAACCCTGTGTGTGCTTCAGGTCTCTTTCTCTGAGGGCATTTGCCTGGATATATTCACATAAACAAAGACTGATCTGTGGGTACAGGAGTGCTAAGGGAAGACATCTGATGTTTTCTCGGTATTCCACTGGTGCTTTGGGGATGGCCAACAGTTTTTGTTTTCAAAAGATAAGTTTTCTATATGAAAACTTGCAGTGGAGATAATGGCTCCAAAATAGAAAGTGTGTTGAGCTCCCTTGCTTGTAATGCATGAAAGGCTGAGAAAAGCCCAAAGGCACAAAATGGTACCAAATGTCGGGTGGCTATGGAGGTGGTTTAAAGACAAGAAATTCTGTTAGCATCTATAGATGATATGTACCCTGTCCCTGTGCCTTCAGTTTGCTGAGGTGGGCCCAAAGAAGAGCAGCAAATCTGGTGAAGTGTCTTGAGAGCAGGTCTTATGAGGAGCAGCTGAGGAAAACAGGGTGGTTTAGTCTGGAGAAAGGAGGCTAAGAGGAGACCTCCTTGGTCTCTACAATTACCTTGAGGTTGTAGCAAGCTTGGAGTCAGTTTCTTCTCCCAGGTAACAACTGATAGGGTGAGAAGTGGCCTCCAGTTGCACCAGGGAGGTTTAGGTTGGAGTTTCTTTTAAACTTCACTGAAGTTTTATCAGACACTGGAAGAGTCTCTGAATTGCCATCCCTGGAGGAGCTTAAAAGATGCATACATAGGTGTGGTTCTAAGAGACATGGTAGAGTTAGGCAATCATTGGACTTGACTTTGCAGGTCTTTTCCAACCAAAACAATTAAATTCTACGCTTCTGTGAAAGTTTGTGCTCAAACAGATGACAGTAGAGGTGGGAGAGAATGTTTGTTCAATTTCTTCGGTAGAGGAAAAACCCTAACTTGCTTTTCAGTCAAGTGCTAGGTTATGACAGCAGTTAGGATGAGTACTTGAAGAGGTGTTTCAGGAGTTCTGGTGTGTAATTTTGAATGTCATGGTGCCCTGGCACTGTGTGTTATGTAGAGAGTAAGGTTATATAAGAAATGTGCTCTTTCTTTTAGTAAGGGGCTAGTGTGTTATGATGAGTTATGCAAATGATATTATCTTAGATGAGAAAAAATACAGCACAGAGGTGGTTAACTGAGGAATCTAGGTATTTCTCCTAAAATCAGGGCAATGGATTTAAATCACAAAATTGTCAGGGTTGGAAGGGACCTCAAGGATCATTTAGTTCCAACCCCCTGCCATGGGCAGGGACACCTTCCACTAAATCAGGTTGCCCAGACCCATATCCAGCCTGATCTTAAAAAACTTCCAGGGATGAGGCTTCCACCCCTTCTTTGGGCAACCTGTCCCAGTGTTTCACCACACTTATGGTGAAGAACTTCTTCCTAACATTTAATTTAAATCTACCCTCCTCTAGTTTGGTCCATTCCCCCTAGTTCTATCACTACCTGACATCCTAAAAAGTCCCTTGCCAGCTTTCTTGCAGGCCCCCTTCAGATACTGGAAGGCCACAATAAGGTCTTCTCAGAGCCTTCTCTTCTCCAAACTGAACAACCCCAAATCTCTCAGCCTGTCTTTGTAGGAGAGGTGCTCCAGTCCTCTGATCATCCTCATGGCCCTTCTCTGGACACGTTCCAGCACCTCCAGATCCTTCCTGTAATAGGGGCTCCAGAACTGGATGCAGTATTCCAGGTGGGGTCTCATGAGAGCAGTTAGAGGGGACAAATCACCTCCCTCGACCTGCTGGCTATGCTTCTCTTGATGCAGTCCAGGATGTGATTTGCATTCTGGGTTGCAAGTGCACACTGACAGCTGATATTGAACTGCTCATCCACCAGCACTCCCAAGTCCTTTTCTTCAGGGCTGTTCTCAAGCCAATCACTGCCCAGCCTGTAACAGTGTCTGAGATTGCCCCAACCTAGGACCCTGCACTTGGTCTCGCTGAACTTCATGAGGTTGGCTTGGCCTCACCTTTCCAGCCTGTCAAGGTCCCTCTGGATGGCATCCCTCCCCTCCAGTGTGTCTGCCACACTACACAGCTTGGTGTTGTCAGCAAACTTGCTGGGGGTGCACTCAATGCCACTGACCATGTCACCAAGAAAGATGTTAAACGAGACTGGTCCCAGTACTGATCCTTGAGGGACTCCACTTGTCACTGGCCTCCATTTGGGCATGGACCCAATTATAGCCACTCTTTGGGTGCAGCTGTCAAGCCAGTTCTTTATCCACCAAGTGGTCCATCCATCAAACCTACATGTTACCAGCTTGGAGATCAGGATGTTGTGTGGGACAGTGTCAAAGACTTTTCTCAGGTCCAGATAAATGATGTCAGCTGCTGTCCCCTTGTCTATTGATGTTGTGACCTTGTGACAGAAGGCCCTTAGTGAAGCTGTGCTGAATGTACCTAATCACCTCTTCATTCTTCTTCTGCCTCAGCAGTACCTCCAGGAGGATCTGCTCCATGATTTTACTGGGCACAGAGGTGAGACTGACTGACCTATAGTTCCCTGGATCATCCTTCTTTCCCTTTTTGAAAATGGGGGTTATAGTTCACCTTTTCTAGTCAGTGGGGACTTCACTGGACTGCCACGACTTTTGAAATATAATAGAGAGTTGTTTAGCAACCTCACCTTCCATTTTCTCAGTACCTGTGGATGTATCCCATCAGATCCCATGGACTTGTACACTTTCAAGTTCTTCAGGTGGTCATGAACCTGATCTTCACTTACATTGGGCAGTTCCTTCTTCCAGCCCCTGCATTCTCTTCTGTGATCTTGGGAGTGTGGCTGGAGCCCTTGCCATGTGACTGTTATGTTCTCTGGTTCCTGATTATCTGAGGGGAGCTAATTCTCATTTTGGAGACCTGTAATAGAACAGAAAGCAGTCCAAGTCAGTAGTTTTATTGGTGAAAATGAGTTACGAATGAGACTGGGAGTGGATGTATGTCTCTGGTCTCTATGACCAAACCAACTCAAGGAACATGTATTTAGACCTTCAGTGAAGAAAGTGCATGTGATTTTGCTAAAGGATCCCTGAAGATAACAAAAGCATGGTGTGGTAGGGTTTTGAAAGAGGAAGCTATAGTTGAGGCAAAACAAAAGAGCATGCTAGTGAAGGTTGTAAAGCAAAGAGACAAGCTAGCAAAGTGCTCTTGCTCCCACGTTATGAATGGCTGTGAAATCACCTTCGTACTCGTTACAGCCAATGTAAAGGAACTTGCTCTAAATGAAAAGTAATGGCTTAGAGGCTGATGTTTTGAGTTCAGTTGTGTAGGTGAGTGGCAGGAGTGGTGGCCTAGTGGCCAAATCCTACAATGAGGTTGGAGGAACTGAAGGACTTGAGTACCAACCAAGATGCTGTAGACCTCTACAGCATTTGGCATCCTTTGCTACTTTCTAATGATGGCCAGACTGCTGTGAGAAGATATTTGAGAGGTAGACTGAGGTTTCTATGTGATTGAAGTGAAGCAGGGCTGAACTAGGTCAGTCTGAGTAAAACAGAGGAAAGATTTACTGGAGAGAAATCCCAGAAGCAACTGGGTATAAAGTATTATATAGCTTTGAGTGAGGAGGAAGATGGAATGAAAGTTACAGGCATAAGTGGGATTTTGAGTTTAGGGAGAGGCAGACCAAATTTGTGAGGAGAAAGAGCAGAAATAGTGAGAGAAAGGGCAAGGAGGGCAAGGAGAGTGGCTGTGGCATGGTGTAGAAGATGGTTGTGGAGGAGTGAGGCGAAACTTTAAGACCAGGGAGGGAGTTGTAGAGAGGAAGCAAAAAGATTTACCTTGTTTTGACTGTTTTCTGTAGGAAGAACTCAGCAAGCTTACATGAAAAAGATACAAATATAGAATAGAATTATATGCATTAATATAGAACAGAAATAATGTACAAAAATACAAGGTAAATAGTAATTCCTACTAGCAGTAGTAAATTATATACATCTGTGCTTACAAAAGCACTCCTACAAAAGGGTTCTGTCCTGAAGATTTTCTATTTATCCTTTGTGTTTTGTCTTAAATTAGTATCAAAGAACAAAAGCAAACAAGGATGAAATATTTACTGGGCCTTCTCAGGGTATGCTTAATGATGTGGCTCTTATGTAATAGTACAAAACAGGGGTTTTGCATGTGTTGTGTGGTGGCTGCACCACCTAACTGTGCTCCAAAGTCTGGTATAGCCTTTAAATATCTCTGGGGACCCACAGTGAATGCATTTTTCCGTTGCTTAGCCTCTGGCCTGCTTACCACCAAAAATAGATACTTTGCATCACTTGCTTCCATTGCCCAGTTGCACATGCACAACTTGGTTCCTAAACCGTTCCTATGAGCTGTAGCAACCTGCTGACATTTGTTAAAAGTTTACTGCTAGCCTGGCTTTTGTTCCAGTAAGTTTTGCGGACGTGAGATGTGCTGGCTTGGCAGCTCATCTTCTTTTGTATGTGAAACAGATACTGCTGGGCAGAAGATCAGAAGATCAGACCTCTTATTTCCAGTCTTCTGTAGGCTGTGGAGGCACCAATGCTGAAGTTGAGAAGGGAGATTCTTTTCCCCCTCCTTTTATAAAATGAGAATGAAATAAATGACAGTGTTGTGGTTTGATTTTGCTTGGGGGTTTTTGGTTGGTTGGTTTGGTTGGTTGTTTGTTTTATGCTGACAGCTGCCTACAAGACCAAGAAACCAAATTAGTTCGTGTTGGCTACTAAGTAGACATTGCATGTTATTCTGTTGGTGAACAGTTTTGTATCTGTTTCAGTCATCAAAATACTTGTAACACGGTAGACATAACTGAACAGTAAAGGAATGTGTGCTCAGCAACATTGGCAAGACAGAAACACCTTGGAGTTTATCTTGTTCTAGGAGGTGTTTATTACTTGAGTCTTACTAAGTCTTTATCAGAAAACAGAAAAAATAAGTAGTTGGAAGACAGGAGTTAGTTTTGCTTGTAAGCAGACACGCATGGTAAGATTCAATCACTATAAATGCAGATGTTTTGATCTATGAAGGCAAATCAGCCATTTATAACACACTAATACATAGCTGTGTAAGATCATAGAGGATAAAGGTGCTGGTCTAGTCTAACTTCACAACACCATCAGAGGACTTTTTCCCTGCACTTAAACCTACCCACATCCAGTGACAAGTCTCAGGCTACAATAGATCTTGAAAAATACCTGAACAAAATGTCAGCTCTGCTTTGTCAGAGAGATCATCACCAGCCTGAATCCAGTACTCTTCTCAGTTGGAACTGGGAGAGTTCTAGCAAGCTGAATTTCTCTAACTTAACTTCTAGGTCTTAGGCTTTGTATGTAGTTGGTTTAGCCATAGATTCTTGTAATGTCTCTTACCTCTGGGTCAAAAAGCATCTGTATCAATTTTTTTTTGTTGATTATATTTGTGTTAATATTAGCGATCAAGTCATTCTGCAAGCACCTCTCTTATAAGTTCCCTTTCATATTTCTTGTGGATAGTACTGGAGCCTTTGCAATCTTCATCTTTCTGCTTGAATTGTGGACACCAGAGCTGGGCATAGTGAACAGTCAGTCCAGGGTTACACAGAGAGGCATTATAACATCCCAAATTCTGCATAAGCAAACAAATTTTGCTTTAGTTGGTTGCATACCAGGAACCTCCATAGAGCTTGTCAGTCGCTGTTTGCCTGTCTTCAACTTGAAGTCATCTCCAGTCAGTGTTTCTCAAAACAGTCTTTATTTTAATCAATAGTTTTCCAGATGTGTGGCCTTATGTGTGGCTGCTTTAAAATATATAATCTTTGTATCTAGCCTATTTAGGGATAGAGAGCAGGTCACTGCTACAAAGCAGTCATCTTTATTTACTGTGTCTGTAGTCATTTGTCAATGACAAACTTCATGGCTTTTTGTTTCCAGTCACTGATACACAACGTGACTGTAGCTCAAATCATACTAATATTTTGACTAGATTCAGCAATGCTGGTTAGGACTAACTTGTGTATTAAATGAGCTATTCTACTTCTTGTTTATTACTCAGGTTTGCTGGCGTTCAGAGTCTGCACAATTAAGGAATCTCTTCTCTTTGAGTCCCTTGGTACCTTGATTAATTTTAATCTTGACGTCTTGATTTCTGGCTAAATGAGTGCTCATTTTCACCCTTGTCTTTTGTCATTAGCTTAATACCCTCCTGAATACTTTAGCCTGTCTCCTGAAAGACTCATTCCCTTCCAATGAAATGACAGCCAGACACATTGTACAGTTTCTTTTATCTGTAGAAGATGAACCTGCACTACTCAAAACTGAGGTGCTCTGCCTTTCACCACTTACTTAACCATTAATTTTTGGAATCATATCTAGCCCTGTAACTTGAGTTGCAGCTTTCAGAAAGGAGAACAGTTCAGAGAATTAATTTAATTCTCTCTTTTATAGAGTTCCTTGCAAGGACTTCTGGTTGTTCTTGAGTCTTTCTTCATCAGTGTGCTTCTATCCTTGCAGACTAGGCTGCATGGTGGTTCATGTGTATATCCCATATAGCTCTATCCTTTCCTACTTCATCGACTGTCAGATATTTCAACGGTTTTGGAGTTTGCAAATGCTCCATTAATTTTGAGCATGAGGCTGGAGTTGACCTCCATAGGTTCCTTCAACCCTAGATACTCTATGATCCTGTCAGAAGCTCTTCTCTCATTCCCATCTGGGTGAATTTTATTCCATTCTCCCATTTATGAGCTGCCAACCGTTTTATGTGGTCTGCATCCTGCCTTCAGCTGGCAACTGTAGTCTTATAAAGACAATATGTGTTTCTACCCAGTGTGGAATAACAGCTTGTGTGGTGTATGTGTTCAGCAGAGGAAAACAAGCCAATTGAAGTGTTGCTTTTTTGTTTTTAATTACATTCTTCTTTCCTTCCCAGGCTTCTCTCTTCTACATGCTTACATGAGTGCCTCCAGAGGGAGGATTCAATAGGCCAATGAAGTGAACTGGTATGTTTAAAAATAAACCAAAAGTTTGCAATGAAACATGTTCTGAAAGTACCCAGTTGCTATAGGGACTTTTGTGAGGATGCAGTCCTTCATCTTTCGTTACTTGAAATAAAGGTTTTCCTTCCTTGAGCTGAATGATAGTTGTCTTTACCCAAGCTTTGGAGCCTGTTCACTGTCACAGAGTCATAGAATATATCTTGTTGGAAGAGACCTCAAAGGTCATCCAGGCCAAACTTCGATGGACTAGTCATTATAAGACAGTATTACTCATCCCATAAGCAAACCCATTAAACTTCCCTATGTGTTTTGTATTTGGGGTATTCACAAGACTTGAAAGCACCTGAACTACTGTAGCATGGAAACATAACCCTGAGAGAATTCTTCTTCAGTCACCACCCGCCAACAAAACATTCCCTTCTACCTTTTCTAAAGCTCCCTCAAATTAGATTTCAAGGCAGCTCTTTTCCTCTTAGCCACATCTCCTATGCTGACCCTCACCTGCTCTGTAGAACCTGCATGAATATCTATTCAGAATCAGAGTTTCTGGTCTACTCACGTGTAATTTACTTTTGTAGTATCTTTTACTCATAAACCTGCTGTGAAGTTAATAGGTTAATTCTTCCTCATTTGGAATTAGAGTCTAATTTTGTTGTAAACAGTTTTAACTCCTGGTCCTCCACCCTGGTCTTAATACAATCTGTATTTAGCTGTTACCCGTCCCTAGTACATTTGCCAGCCACCACAGATGTTTTATCTGACATGTAGCTTATTAACAGTTTCTGCTCTTGTTGGAGCATGAAGGCTTGATGAAGGGTTTTTTTGGTTTATTTCCCCCTCTCCCCTTTCTTTTCTATTCTGGTGTACAAAGGTTTCCTAGAATAAAACCAAGACTTTTTCATTTCATATTCAGGTATTTTATTTTTTTTTTTTTTAATTTTATTTTTTCTTCTTTTATCTTTGGGAAACAAAACCCAGAAAATTCTGTAACAGGAAATTGAAAACATCTCTGGATTTGCATCAAAAAACCAGACAAGTCTTTTGCCAGAGTTCTCTCACCCTTATAACAAAAACAAACAAACAAAAAACAAGTGAAGATTTGTGGGCCAGTTCTAATGGTGACACTTGGCTTTTGAGGAATGTTTGTTTACCTAGTGGCATCCTCCTGTATTTCTGCAGCATTTTAATACAGAGTTTGAATGCAAGAGTGTGCTTCATTATCTTCTTTGACAGCTTTTTGCATGTTGGAATTCTCATAGTAAAAATTTTCTCATGGTAAGACATGTAGGATTAGATATGCTAAAGTACAAGCATAACTTTCTTTTCCTATCCCACCACAAAAGGCTCTTTTCTTTAGCTCCTACTCCTCCATCTCCTCAGGTCTTCCAGTGTAAGAAACAAAGATAATTTCTGAGAGGGAAGGGAAAGTCATGTACTCCAGCCTGCATGTCTCAGCATGGACCAGTGCCGAGTTTGTGTCTGGCTTTGAGCTTTTATGTCTGCTTGTATGTCTTGATGATGTATTGTAACTGTTTATAACCCAGCATATGAAAGACAATTTCTGTTCAAGGCTCTAAGGTTGGCAACTTGAAAATACACTTCAAGTGGGGAAACAATTCAAATTTATCTTGTATTTTATAAATTGATCTAATCTGTAAGGAAGCAGCAACATTAAAGTGACATTAGTGTTCGTGAACAGCAGGCTAAACCCAAAGAACAGGTGAAATGTGAGTTCCTTTATTCAGTATCATCTCCATTCCAGCAACCAAAGCCCAGAAAGTAAATGGCTTTTGAAAGGGAAAAAAACATTTATGTTTCAATTCAGTAGATTCAGTGTTGTCTGTTACCATGGAGTGTCTCTAGGATAGCCTGGCCTCTGGTTGACATTCCTGAAGGATGTATGTCTTCGGTAGGTCCCGTGCCTCATCTGCCAGCCGTGCCCAGGACCAGAGTTCCAGGGTGCTGTGTACCCCCATGCAGGTATCTGTATTGCATTCTTGCTGTTAGTATCTAGTTCCTGCTGGAAGGTCTCCAAGGAGTGTCCAGCTGGTGAATGGTAGTTCTAGAGCAGGTAGCTAAATACTTAAAGACCTTCCATATAGTGATAATTTTTGATGACCACCACTAGCTCCACTGACATTGTTTGATATAAGGGGAAGATAGCTCTTGTGATTCTGAGATGTATCTGACATTGTGTTCTTTCATACGCTTAGCACTATGTGAAGCAGTGGTACTCCAGCTACAAAGATTGATAAAGCGTGCTGGAGGGCTGCATTCCTCTGAGCACTTTGCAGGGCATACTTCCTCCATCAAAGACCCTTGCAGCTCCCCATTTTGCTTCCCTGCAGTTCCCTGAATGCTTTCTGCCACCTTCTGTGCCATGCCTCCTTGCCCAGTCCCTGTCATGCTAGACATGCTATGCCTTCTCTGCCACAGCAGGCCTATGCTTTTCCATCTCCTATGGTACCTGGTCTGTCTGCAGCCTCTTATTTCCTCTTTCCCATACTACCCTTTTCTCTCTTCACAGGACTTGCCATTGCCTGCCTTGCGACTGTACTTCTATTTATTCATGTTCTTCAGTAAGGTCTTACCTGCTCTAGTTTCTGAGGTCATCCCTCTTTCACTGTTGATCCTCTGTCATCCAGGCTTTTCTTCATCTTCAGGATCACTCTGCTCTTTCCATATCCACCCAAGCATCATTTCAAACATCCCTCCTTCCCTCATGCCTCCTTCCCATCATGTGTTTTTCCCTATTTGCCTCCTTTCTTTACCTCCTTGGGCAGACTTGTGACCATTGGTACCTGGAGTCTCCCTGGCTCTTCTGGAGCTTGTTGGAGGTGGTGTTGTAAAGTAATCACATTGCGGAGGAATGATATCAAGCACCAGACAGTCCTGGGTGCTCTTTGACCCCTCACAGTAAGGCAAGAGTGGCTTCTTCCTCGTGCTTTTGGTTTGTTATTGCCATATGGAAATAGCAGATGGTGTTGATCAGGAAGTTAATCTAGAAGCGTATCCGTTTCATGCCGTACGCAAAAGATTTTTTCATTAAACTTAGAACTCTAATTTAAAGCCAATTAACAGAGTGATTTGAAGAGACTTGTTGTTTTTGAAGTTCAAAAGAGATGGTAAGTCTCTGATTTCAGCCTTTGTACATTCCAGAACCTGTATAACTATTGCAGTGTTGCCAACTCTCCTGGGATTTTTTTTTCTTCTTCTTTTTATTTCTTTCTTTCTCTTATTGTTTTTTAAGTGATGCAACTTTTGCCACAGGCTGGAGCGGTTTGGTGAAGCCCTATGAACACCCAGCTTTCTTAGCAATTTTAGCCCTGTATTTGTGGGTGAGTAGGCAGAACTCGTGTATTTTTTTCTTTCCTCTTTGCTGAAAGCCATCACAGCTTCTCATTCCCTTCATCACCCTGTCATTGCTCTTGTCTGAGCAAGATTTGGGAAAAGAGGTAGAAAAATGGAAGAAGCCCTGAGCAGCTGCGTCCTCCTAACATCACATCAGGCAGCATAGGGTTGCCTCTCCTTCCTTTCCTGCCTGCCCATAACAAGAAGCTGGTAGGTTCCCACCACAGAAGATTTCTCAAGCTTGGAAGGGGCAGCAGGGGCCTCAAGACTGACAGCTATTGCTTTTCACACACACACAGAGCATGCAGCTCTAATTTCCATATGTAATCAACCCAGGAGGATTGGCCTAAGTGGACCATTCCTAAGAAATGTCACAATGGGAAACCTTAGGTCAGGAAGACCCCAAAAGTCATTTGTTCTGAATTTGTGCTGCAGAATTGATATTCTGCAAACACTTCATCCTTCAGCAATAGGCAGCATGTATGGGTCGTTCCAACATTTATTTGTGGCATATGTACATAAAAAAAACCTTTATTAATGTGAAGGTGTTGCTGATACAAAAGAAAATGGAAGGGTCATGTTTTGGTGTGGTGTAGAGGCTTCACTGGGTTAACTGCTGCTACCTCTGCGCAAACGAGAACATAATTTGGCTGAAACCCTGGGAGACTGAAAAGGATCACAGCAGCCACTGTATTAAGGCCATGTTCAAAACAGTTGGCTCACACTGAATTTCGTAAGCAGATCATGTATTCAGAAGGATCTAGCTGTATGACACAGTCTACTGCAAAAGAAGAGATGGTGGGAATATCTCTGTTTATCATAACTAAAGCAGCATGCCAGGAGAAGCTATCAAAGATGGTATTGTACCTACGTGGGAGGTGATGTGGCAGGATAGATCAAGTATGTCTCTGTGGTTGCATGAGGACAAACCTGGTGAGAACTGTGTGAAGGCTGACCTTGATTATCCTATCTCAGATTGGTCATGTCAGGATACAGCAGCGCAGGGGCTTCATCCTGGCTGTGCAGTCAACACAGCTTTGTCGTGTCCCTTTGGGCGGTGATGGCAACCTCTCTGGTGTGTGTGAGAAGATCAGGTAGAGATGGACTTGAAATGAAGGAGGGGATAGACTGGTTTGAGAAAGCCCAAAATATTCGCAAAGGCAGAATGGTTGGTGGAAGCCTCCTTGAGATACCACCCTGCTAAGCAGCAGGAATGAAAGGCGGCATTCAGTGTCCGTGGTGACTTCTGAAGCTTGGACCTGGGTAACAATGTCACCAGTGGCACCTGTCCTCTGCCAGAGAGGCTTACTCATGAATTGCTACTTCATCTTGGTGGCCAAAATTGGTGATTTGTATTTAAAACAAAAGCTTGGGGGACAGAAATCTGTGTTTTCTGCTCTGTCTAGGGGAGGAGAAGGGGGTTTCCTGGTGAAAGAACAATCCCAAAGAAGGAAATAATGCCTTTTCAAGAAAAGGGAGTGTGGGGGATGTGGCTGATGAGTATCTGTTCATTCCCAACTTTGCTGGCAGTCCTGCTCAGGCTGATGCCCTCCAAAAGAGACAGGCATTTTGAGACAGCACTTTTGACCATTCCTCAAGCACTTAGCGGGAGGGATTGTTTTATTAGGAACGTTTACAGCTTCTTGTTTTCCCTCGAAGGCAAATGTGACTTTGTTGTTTTTTAATTCTGTTGGGATTTCTCTCTTTTAATATACAACACAGCTGTTAAAATAGCTGGGGTTGTCTAGGGCAAATCATATAGCACTTTCCTTGTTCAGATCTCAGATGGCTGCCTTTTTAGTGTCACTGCAGAATTATATTACAGGGCATATGAATAGTGCTGGTATTAGTGTCAAAATCAATTACCCAACCCTCCTCCTGCAGAGAAAGCTACAAACCTTAGGAACAATCTAAGTAATCCATTCTGGGTTTCTAATTCTGAGTAATGACGGAGGGCAGAGTCTTGTGCTCGAGTAAGTGCACAGGGTCTTTCTCCATGTAGTCACTCCTAAATGCATGCTCTTTACAGGAAAAAGCAGGCTCCCTGTGAAACCCTTTTTCATGCCAAATGACTCGCTGCTAAGATTAATCTGTCATTGAATTTATAAATTTTGTGTGGCACAGAGCAGCGGGAAAAGTTTAGCATTGAGCAAAAAGCAAACTATGCATTGCTTAAAAAAAATGAATGTTGTTCTCCTGGATGGTGTGGATTGATTGCCTCCATCGATATATCTTCTTATACTGGTAATAAAAAGACTTCCGTAGCCTTGTGCCTCCGAGGATCTCAAAGCACTTTGCAAACAGGGCAAGGTACTGTTTCCTATTTTATGGCTGTGGAAACCAGCTGCAAGAAAAGTTAAGCTTTTTGCCTAGGGACATAGAGGAAAATGTAGCAGAGCCAAGATGGGAGCCTGAATCTCCAGAGCTCCAGTGCTTATGTCCTGGTCACACACTGCACCAAAGCATAGTGAGGGAGTCTGCTGGTCACCGACTCTCAGCCATCATCCATGAAACCTCAGGAAATGGTGTATGAAATCAGTACTGGTGCCTCAGTATAGGCTAGGGACTGACTTGCAGGAGAGCAGTGAAGGGGAAAAGGACCTGGAGGTCCTAGCAGATCAAAGCTTGACCATGAGCCAGCAATGTGCTCCTGTGGCCAAGAAGGCAAATGCTGTTCTGGGGTGGATTAGAAAGGGTGTGGTAAGTAGGTCCAGAGAGGTTCTCTTTGCCCTCTAGTCTGCCCTGGTGAAGCTGCGTATTGTGTCCAGTTCTGGGCCCCTCAGCTCAAGAAGGACAGGGAACTGCTTGAAAGAGTCCAGCACAGAGCTCCCAGATGAAGGGAGTGGAACATCTTCCTTATGAGGAGAGAGTGAGGAAGCTGGGGCTCTTCAGCTTGGAGGAGAGGAGACTAAGGGGTGACATCATTAATGATTATAAATATGTAAAGGGTGATTGCCAAGAGGATGGAGTGGGGCTCTTCTCGGTGATGCCCAATGACAGTACCAGAGGCAATGAGTGGAATTTGGGGCATAGGAAGTTCCATGTAAACATGAGGAAATTTTATTTTTTTTTTTGGGTGACAATACACTGGAACAGGCTGCTCAGGGGCGTTGTGAAGTCTCTCTCTCTGGAGATATTTGGAACCTGCCTGGATGCGTTCCTGTGTGATCTTCTCTAGGTGATCCTGCTCTGGCAGGGGGGTGGGCGAGGTGATCTTTTGAGGTCCCTTCCAACCCCTAACCTGTGATTTTGTGATTCTTCACCCCTGATCTCTCTCCTGGTTTGCAAGTGGAGGATCTGGTCTGGGAGAATGCTTGTGTCCTTCTGAGCTGGGAAGGTCAGCTCTAGTTGTAGGTGGCTGTGGAAGGACAATGATTTTGCTTGCTGCTGACTTTGGGAAAAGCCTCACACCCAGCCTGTTCTGCCCCAAGCACCTTTATGAAACAAAAATAGTCTTAGACTTATTACTCTAAACCCTGTAAGATTAGAGTAGTTGCATTGCTTTTTTTTTATTCTTTAATCCAATACTTGAGAAGGATTTACCTGTTTAATACAAACATTTATTAGAAACACTTGATTGTGATTTTTGTCTTAAATTCATAATTCATCTGAAAAGATAGTGTACAGCTACAAAGGCCAGATTTTCAAATTTGGTCTTGATCTCTTGTCAGATTCTAGTTGGAGAAATGACACATCTGAAATACTAGGTCCCTCCTGAGCTGACTGCAGGAGGGATTTAAGAGTTCTCACTTCAGGCACCCCTCTGGAAAAAAAAAAAGCATGGCTCTAACCAACATGCTGCAGAGGAGAACAATTTCTGTTACTACTTTCTTACTTCCTCTTGTTGGCTGCTCAGCTTTGCAGTCTCCCAAGGAAGCTGCATCACACATGAGGCTGCCCCGAGGGTCAGGGTAACCAGGGAGGGAAGCGGCTGGGAGGGGTGCAAGGGTGAGAGTCTGGTTTCAAACAAAAGTGCAAAGCCTTGAAAGGAGGGACTAAGAAGAAACAGGTGGGGGACTAGTAATATAGCCTCTGAAGTTTATTTGCTTAACGAACAGAAGCCCAGCCTGTCAGGCCTAGGTCAAATACTCCAGTTTGAGTGTATTTATTTCATACACGGTCTGTAACCCAACCTGATTCCTGGATTAAACAGCTGTAAAGTCCTGGCCCCGAGGAACCCATCCCATGTTTGCCATCAAGCCCAGCACATGCCAGGGCAGGACCTTGAGGGGCCACCTCAGTATTCACTGGAGACTTGAGTCTTCAGTAAAGCCTATAATTGTGGGTCCTGTCATTTCCAATGCAAGGTTCACTTTCTGCAGCTGCAAATCTTGACTGCAGATCTATCAGTTGTGCCATTAATGCAAGCTGTGCCTGAAGGCTTCAAGGGATAAGCTGCTGGGGCTGCAGCACATCTCTGCTTGGTAGGCCACTGTCCTGCCGGAGCCTAGACAATGATGACAATGCAGGAGGACCACATCCACCACACACCAGGACAGCAGAGGTAGCTCTCTATTTATAGGGAAGTTTTGAAGTAGCTTGCAGGAGGAAATAGTTTAGGACAGCCTGTGGTGAAGGGTCTCCAACTACCAGTGCAAGGAGTCTGGGAGCGTGAGGCCATGGGGCAGCTGCACTGAGCCATGGAGCTCATCATATAGCTGGAAAAGAGGGTCTTTGCTTTCCTGCTTATAACCTGAAGTTACGGTACAAAACCTGCTTGAAAATCAGCAAAATAGCAAGAGGGGAAAAGCAACCACAACAAACAATCACAAAACAAACTGCTTAAACCAGGGCCATGAATGACTAAATGGTAAAAGCTGTGGATCGTACATGGGACTTCCTGAAATCTTCATGTGCTTTAAAGTTTTTAGGAGAGTTAACTTTTTAATCCAAGATGTTCAGGAGTCAGTTAATCCTCTGGAATGAAAGGGCAGAAGTTTCAGTTGGCACAACAGGAGTAACTACCTGCACAACAAAAAAAGGTGATCTGGTTTCTCAGGTGTTTTTTGGCTGATCCCACAAATTCCAGTAAGGTAAACAGCCAGAGTATCTCAGGAGGTGAAAAATTTGCATCTGAAAAAATTGTAGATCTGCATTAAAATTAGAAAGGAAAGGAGGAATTAGCAGTGGGTTTTTCCCAGGATCAGCCTGAGGCCAGTAGTGCCAGGTAAATGTGGGTTCTGTGAAAACAGGAATCATGTGGAGATGTTTGAAATAAAACATCTTAAAATGGGGCTAACAAAAGTATTGACAGTTGTAAATTAAGCATGTCTGTTGATTTAAGAGAAGCTCTGTTTCTGTATTAAATTTGGGATACTCTTGCATGCTTGCTTTTGGGAGGTCAGTTAAGGTTTGAGTGCAGCAGAAAAAATATGACACTCAGGAAAAAAAATTACAGGAGCTGTTCTTTTTCATGGCCCTAAGTTAAAAAAACCCAAACAAACAGGTTATTTGTGTTTTGGTGTCTTCCTGTTTTGTGGAGCTTCCACTGGCATTTAACTCACCATTTGTAATGGGGGTAATGTTGCAGCTGATTTTCAGATGCAACTAGTAAGAATAAAAGAACTTGCTTGGAAGAGAGAGGAATCTGTGGATGTGGTCCCCGCCAGTGAGAGTTGGATATGCTCTGGCAGACCTGCTGTGGCTTCACCTGTAAGCACTATTGAAATGTTCTGGTCAGGGCACTGATACAGAGTAAGCACCAACTGGGAAAAAGAAAATGAAAAGATCTTAAATGTATTTTTATCTCTATTTACATTGAACATTTTTAGTTGACTTAATTTTTTGTTCGGGTGGACCAGGTAATGTATGAGATGGACAGATTGGTTTTATATGTGCTAAAATCGTCGTGTCTCTCCTGTCCTTCAAAGCCCCTTGGACTGGTAAGCTTTATTATGTGGCCCAAGTTTAAGTGGAGGAAAAAAGTGTATTTTGGTCCTGATCCTTTTAGGTCTTCAACTGCCTGAAGCCAGCAAGATGTGAGAATACTCATCTCTTTGCAGGGCTGTGCCCTTTTTTCCTGTGACTGCAGTAGTGGCTGCGCCACAGGAGTTATAAACCCAGGAAATCTTTGCTGCTTGCCATTTACTTTTGAGCTCTGCTATCAGCCCCTTCCTCTTGGAGTTGATTTTGCCTGGTTTGTGTGCAGTGACCAGAATCTGGCTTTGTTTTATGTCCCGCAGGGTTGCTGAGCTGGAAGATGCACGTCTAAGATGGAAACTTCTGCTTCAACTGCTGCTGGGAAAAAAGAAGGGAAAGGTGCAGTTCTGGAGGGGAATGGCTTTACAGAGACGGGGAAGAAACCCACTCCTTTAGCAGCTGCAGGAGCGGCAGTGGCACAAGGAGGTACTTTATGCTTTCCACAATCTGAAAGCAGCAGGGGTGTTTTTCATTAGACTGTAAGAATTTAATAAGTACAGTGACATCTGTCTTCCTGTGAACAGGCTGAGTTTATTGGGGTTCTTTGATGTCAGAGGTCACAGAAGCTGGAAGCTGTGTCACTGCATGGCATCCAAATGTCACAGCAGCATGATGAGTCACCTCAGCTCCTAGTGAACTGGGCTGGGGTGAGGAAGAGGATGAGTGGTGAAAGGTGGCCATTGCAGAGTTGAGGCATCCCTTTGTTGCTTGCCACTGTCTGACCAGTGCTGCATGGTGTAGGCAGCATGATGCCTGCCGCTCCTCCACAGAGAAGTTAAAGGGTGGCTGACAAGGCTGGCCAGAGCTGGGGAGCATCCTGTTATCATGGCTGGGGAGATGTGTTGTGTATCAGCTGTGATTCTGATAATAAGCTAAACAGACTGCACTGTCTTCAGTCGTTGCTGCTGGGATATCCTGGTTAGGGAGTCATTTGGGATTGTCCTGATCCAATGCAAGAATTTTCACAAAGAAATCCCCTGATTTCTGCCATTCTTGTTAGTATCTGAAATAATTCAGGTCCTGATTTCTTATTTCCGTCGGTGTTTTTGGCAAGCTTTTGGTCACGCTGGTGTTGAACTCAATTGGGAAGCTGTCATGCATGGGGTTGGTTTTGGCAGGGGTAACACTGGTGTGTGATGATATGCGAGCACGTTCCTCCTGCCTTCCTTTGCCCACTACAGCAAGCAAAATAAAGCCACAGAAAATGCATCACTCTTTGGCACACATGCTAATGGATCTCCAAACTGGTGCCAGGGCCCTTCATGGAGGGTCCAGCTGTGGGCAAAGCTGCGCTTGGCAAGAATGCCCCATGCTGCCCTTGGAGGTGACTGGGACTGACTGTTCTTCCTGGGCAGGGCACAAGGATACAAACTTAGAAGGGACTGCACTGGCTCACATGTGACCAGAGACATCCCAGCTGTGTAAACTTTGCAGGCCAGCTTATTTTTCACTCTTTAAAATATACCTTATTTCCAGCCAGTCTACCTCAAAATGAACCTTTACCCTCCCTATCCTTCACTGCAGGGTGGATTCTCATCACCCCAGGAGCAGCATGACTCCTCTGCAGGCTGCTCTGTTTCTTACACAGCCCGGCTGGAAAGTTTGTGTTTTCTGTTGGCTGAGTTCTGAAGATAGTTTCCAGAGTAAATTGCTTAAATCTGCTTTATCTGCCCTTCCTTTTCAACATATGTGTTACTCAGATTTTGTTTGTGCTTTGACCTGTAGTGATTCAGATGAACAGAATAAGGTGTGTTTGATAAACTTTGTTAGTTTTTGTTAACCAAAGGAAAGTTTTCATTAAAAGAACCAGAAAATCTTTTCCACTGAGGGAAGATCTTTTCTACTGTTCAGAGGGAATTACAATTGTATGCTGCTGAATGGGTCTGAACCACCTTCCACTAAGCAAAGTGACAGGAAGGAAGGCTTACTGAGTGGCAGAATTAAGGAAAAGGCAGAAACTGCAACATGCAGAAGTTTGCCATCCCCCAACAGATTTTGATCTCTGTTGAAGGATCTCAGTCTTAGGAACCACTGAGTTAACCCACTTAAGGCATCAACTCAGCACCTGGCAGGTCAAAAAGGCTGATTGGTTTCAACAAAATCCAAGCACATACTAAAATTCAAAACTCACAGACATGCTGTTATGCATAAACCTTCTCCCTACTTGGCACTTGCCCTGGGAGTGCTTCCAATGAACAAGCAGTTACTGCATTTCCAGAGATGTGAGGTGAATGAGGATGCCCCTGAGGTGGAGAGTCCTTTGGCCCATTTGACACCCTCCAAGACTTGATTGTTTTTTAAGCATCCAGTATTATGTGTCCCGGTAGCCACGTGCTCTTGCCTTTGGAAAGAATGATTTACAGGCTCAATATCTCCCCTTTTATTAAGAGGAAGTGGAGAAGTAAGTGGAGGGTTGTTTGAAGATGTCAGGAGAATTGTGATGAAAGCATTGTGTAATGAGATGTAAAGAGCGAAATCTATGTCATGCTGTGAAAAGAAGTACTCATAAATGACCTGAAATGCCTAGCGGTGAAGCAGTGTGTGATGGGACTCTGCAGGTGATGCACATGCTCTTGTGGTTCAGAGGGCTTTCCTTTGAATGGGTTGTCCAGGGAGGTGGTTGAGGCCCGTCCCTGGAGGTGTTTAAGACCAGGCTGGATGAGGCTTTGGCCAGCCTGATCTAGTGCAGGGTGTCCCTGCCCATGGCAGGGGAGTTGGAACTAGATGATCCTTGTGGTCCCTTCCAACCCTGACTGATACTATGACACTACCTAGATATAATGTGTGCACCTGAAAGGGAGCAGCATGGTACATGTGCTTGTAAGTAGAGAAATTCATACAAAGTCATCTTCTAACACAGGTTAACTGCAAGATGTGATTGAGCAGATGATAACAAAAAGACTAGGTAGAAACTGTACTTAAGTGGTATTCATGCTAATAGAATGTATTTGATTCACTAAACTAGTGTAATTACTCAGGCCAGAAATATACATATTTGTGCTCATATTCTTCCAGAAGAAAGCAATGAGGTATGGAGATTAATTATGATGTTCAGCTTGAGGAGGGGAACAGCTTTAAAAGAAGGGCCTCTGTGTTCCCCACCCTGCTCTGGAGCCGTACGAGCAAGTCTTTACTCTCATCCAAGACAAACTCCTGGTTTTATTTATTGTAGAGGTTTTACTCTTTGTACTAGCATGTGAGAAAGTGGCAGCAAGGCTCAGCTAGTGCTGCAGATCACCAAGCTGCTCTCCAGAGCTGAACAAACATAATTTGCAACACATTTCTTCTCCTTTATTCTACTGAGTCACACAGATGGAGTGCCAACATAGCATGTTTCTCAGATCATAGGGGTTTGTTTGGGTTTTTTTCCTCCCCTTCCCTTCCCTTGTAGAGATGAATAGATTCATAAGGCTTTAGATATAATTACAGTAATTGAAGCAATAAACTGAATATTAGTTAAATAATTGAAGAAAAGCTATTTTATTATATTTTTATTCAGACTATATTACTGTAAGGTAATAACATGCCCAGTCTCCATTTCTTAGTGCCTTGTTTTGGATATTTGTCCCAAATGTTTCCAGCCTTGAGCAACTTAAGTTATGGCTGCAGGAAAAGAGATCAGTATTGCTGATGCTGTCAATGGAAAAGAGTCCTTTTGTACTAACAAACACCATCTCATATTTTTAGTCTACTGAAGCTGCCATTTTAAAGATCTGTGACACTTTTTTATAGTAACTCATTGATCAGCTATTCAGAAATTGGCTTCACAGAAGTGACATCAGGGAAGTGTCTCCTAATTTTCTATTTTTCCATAAATCATGCCAGCCAAGGAGTCAAATCCTCTCTCTTCTATTTCAGTAGGTGCACATGCGTGTATGTGTAACAGAGGTGGAAACTATTTTAATGACAGTATGCACGAGCTAGAGTCAAATTAGCAGAAAATCCTCTCACTTCCAGTGCATCCACTTCTGGAAGGGCATTTAATAATACTTAATGTTTAGAAAATCCTTCTGCTGAATGCAAAAGTTCTTATTGCTGTGTAGTGTAGGAGAAATGGGAGCAGACAACCACATGAGTGAGGCTGGGTTGTGTCCTCCGGGCTAGCACTGTGACATCCTCCTTATCAGCACACACGAGAAGTCCAGACATGTGGCTGAAGGAGAAATTTAAATGAGCCACTCTTTCAAAGGCAGAGATATATAGGAAGGTGGGTTTCTCATCTTGTAATAAAAATTAAATATAAATTCTTCTAAATGCTAACTGCCTGACTTTAACAAGACCCAGAATGCACCTTTCCCTCTTTACCCCACCCTCTGTATGACACAAACACCAAGTTCCCAAATTGATGGTGTTTATGTTTGAAACATTTTTCTGATGTCTGGCTATGTCAAGACTAATTTTAGCATTTCTAAAGCTGGGTAAAAATATAGCCTCATTACTTTGATGTCAGAGCATAGTTTACTATTAGTATATTCTGGGGTTTATCATTTTAGTCATGTTTAACACGGCTGTAGCAGGCATGCACTATTAAATCTGGCTTATTTTACATTCCTGTCTGAGATTATTTATTTGGAACAATTTCCTCTCTATCAAAAGACACAGCTAATGCTGAGTTTTAATGTGTTATTTACACACAAAATAACCTATTTACAACTCAGTATCTGCCGCGGGGAGAATGAATGGGGCAGTGCTCCCTTCATCCTGTTGTATCTGAGTTTAACAATCTGGATTGCTAATAGAACCATTTATCACAGGGTGGTAATTTATTTTATGTTAGCTGCACAGGTCTCCCTGCCTCTGATCTATGGAAATACTTTGTATATAATGAAGTTCAACAAGTCATTTGGTGTAAACATGGGGAAACCAAGCTGCGGAACCAGTAAGACTCTGACTACACTTTTTTTCCAGGAGGTAATGACTCTCCTCTGATATTAAGGCTTCACTTGATGAAATACAGCTCTTCACCCTGCGTGTGCTGTAAGGGCAGAGTTGTTGGGCTTTTCTGCAGTGGATCAGAGATTGGGGTGGAGTTTGGTCACTTGATTTATGGGCTGGTGGGAATACTCACTGCTGCAGAAGTAGCACACTCAGCCCTTTCATATGCAGAGGAGAAGGCCAGGGAGCACCTCCCCTTGCTCTCCAGAGGTCTAATGTAAGCAAGCTCAGAGTGGCTTGGGAGGGAGTCCTTGTGTAGTTCAGCTTGTCTCAGTGCTGGATTATGGGAAGGCCATGTAAATGAGGAGGAGGAAATGCCAGCATCCCAGCAGACCTCAGCACACTGAAGAAATATATAGTTTGTGTGGCTTGAGACTCAGACAAATTAGAAGAACAGCCCAATGAAGTCATCCCCTCTGTCCACACTGGAAGGGCAGGGATCTTCTCTAAAGAATGTTATGTTTTTTTTATTCAGTCATTCACATTTTCCAGGAAAAGAAATATAACCAGGACAAGTACCTTCTCAGCTTCCCTGTCCTGTATTGCAATATACAACTTAAAATGCTGAGATACACAGTTGACAAAAAAACCCTGGGCTGGTGCCAGGAGGGAAGGGGTCAAGTGGTTAAAAAGTGAATGATGGGAAAATCCTGTAATTTAGAACACAAAATTCTTCTGACAGCCACCATCTCTATTATGTGTTGCCTGCATATAGCTCGGCGGCCCCCACCTTGGGTATGGCTTCAGTGCAGCACTGCGCTAAGAGTGATAGCAATCAAGAATCGTGTTTCTCCCCTGAACATTTCCATCAGTCTTAAATGAAAGTAATTCTGTTAGGTGGACAAATCCTGGTCTTCCTGCCTTGGCTAAAATTGCAGAGTGAGGTTAAAGCAAGCAACCAAGGTGGGACTAAATTAATGCTTTTAAGTCTTTCATTCACGTACATCAGTTTGTAGCCTAATGAAGTCTGAGAGCCCTGACTGGCAGCTCTGAACTGAAATCTCACCCTGTGCCTTCTCAAGCTGGAGACAAACTTGACACCCAAGTATCAACACAGCCTGGGGAGCTGTTTCCCAGAACAGCTCCAGATTTACACCAGCATTGACCAAACTAGTGTTTTAACAGCCCATTCAGAGAGATAGACAACTTAAAATCACCACTAAAAAGACCAGGAAAAAAAAACCTAGTAAATTCTGAAGTCTACAAAAGGCTCCTAAAAATAACCCAAGTAGAGGAAGACTGTTCATGCAAAAGTAAATAATTATGTTAAGGGATGCAACTAGAGAGGCCTGTTGTGTAAATCACTTTAAGGAGAACAAGCTTTAGATAAAATCCATTCTTTTATCACACAGATTAAGTCTTCCTTTTGACGGTAAATAATTGATAGAGTTTGGCAGAGCATTCCACAGCTGCCTGTGTGGAGCAGTGGGACTGCTCCAGGGGTCAGATGAGTGGCAGAGAAAAATGTTCTTAGAAATGCTGTGCATCCAATACCAGCATCAAGAAATGGGGCTTCTATTCCTGGCACTTCCTGAAGAATTTCTGTGTGGCCTTGAGAAGTCATGCATACACCTTGGAGTAAAAGGAGGACTTGACATTGCTCTTCTCCTCCTTAGACTGTGCCCCAAGAGTCAAAGCATTCTGCTTTCATGGTTTCATGTCACAATGAGTGAGGTGCAGAGGCCTGGGAGGACACAACCCATTCTGTTGCTTTTTTTTTTTTTTTTTTTTTTTTTTTTTTTTTTTTTTAATTAGAGAACATTAATTGTTCTGTCTAGTGGCCTTAGGAAGGTGGTGGAGTCACTGTCTCTGGAGGTGTTCAAGAAATATGTAGACATGGCACTTGGGACATGGCTTAGTGGCCATGGTGGTGTTGGGTTGAAGATTGGACTCAATGATCTTGGAGGTATTTTCCAACTCAAATAATTCTATGATTCTAAAAATCAGTGTCTGAGCATTCCTGAAAACCATCCAATAGACAAGGTGTCTTCCTGTAAGCCCCTGGCCCCAAGTGTGCAGCTATGACCGCAGTTTAATCATTTAAAGAAAATTGAGATCCTTTTGCAACTTATGAGATGCTCTGAACCTAGAGAAAGTGGTAAGGGCTCAGCACTCCTGACATTGGGTTCAAAGTATTGAGAAATGTTTAGATTTTCCTCAAGTGACTTTTTTTTTTTTTTTTTTTTTTTTTTCTGAAATGGGGCAGGGAAATGATTTTTCTTTGTGTTGTTTTCCTGTCTGTAGCTCACCTGGGTTTATGACTGATCTTTGTGGGATGGACCAGCACTGCTTGGGGGATCTAAGCAGCATCCTCTTCTGCATGCTGGCTGGTGTGATTATCAGTGTTCTGTGCCTTCTCTGTGAGGCTTGAGGTTAAGTGCAGTCCTGCTCATACCAGTTCACAGGTAGAGCCTGTGAGTTCTTTCTGAGGCATTTACTGCCACACTTTAAACTGAAAACAGAGAAACACAAAGGTGAGGACTTTAGGCATTGGCTTGCACGTCCTGTTTTAATGAGAGGAGTTATTATGTGTTGTGGGAAGCTGACCCGACTCCCAGAGGCTGCTTGTGTGAAGATACCCAATTTTTTGGCGGCTCCCTATGGTGCACAGGCACAGAACTGAGCCTGTAGAAAATTAGTTTCAGTTCCTGATCCAGCCCCAAATTTCCCTCATGATTTTGGGAAAGCTGCTTGACTTCCCTTCACTCTTTGAAGGGAACTTGTGTTGTTCTTTGGGCCTCCAGGCCCATCCATCAGCATCTGGTTAGCATGTTTATGGCATCGGTCGTACTGAAGCACTTAATGGGTCAGACCATATTGAGGTTGCCATTCCTCCCTCTCCACTGGCTGCAAGAGGGTGCTGCTGCTCCTGGGTGCTCTGTTACAAGACGATGTTGTTTGTATGTCTGAGGTCAAGACAATTTGCTGCTGCCAAAGGGGGACCAATAACACAGATTTGCAGGGGTAGGGAAGATATCAATATTTATAGTGGAGAGACTGTTTGGGGATGCATAGAGACCGACAGTATTTCAAGGGGTCTCTGGAGTAAGAAAGTCTTTGGGTGCTTTTACCTGGCAAGCTCAGTTGGAGAACATTGTGTTGTTAATAGCTGTGCAAATCTCTTATAATGAAACAAGAGAAAAATATTTTTTTTCCATTTTAAGTGAGGTTCATCAAATGCTTTGCTGAGGGTCAAGTGCATGGACAGAGTTTTGGACAGAATGTGGATGAATACAGGAACCATGCAGAGTTTCAGGGTTTCATCCTGACCCAAGCAATAGACAGTGGTTTTAGCAAAGTCCTAAGAGTGTAATTTCAAAGGAAAGATGTTGTGCTGGGGACAAGTAATAGAAGGAGGAGAAAATCACTGATACAGGATGACAACTTTTCAGAAAACCTTGTTTTCAACTTCCTTTCCCATTAGCCTGCTGTGCATGTGCACACTCTAATACTGTAATCAGCTGCAGAGGAGCTGGCAATATTGTTGTTTGGTGCAATTTTTTCCCTTTAGAGAACTCCAAAGAAACCTTCATGTGTTATTACAAAGACGTCCTTAAAACATCTTTACTGCAAGGTCCTGTATTTCAAATGCTGGAGCAGTGCCTTAAAATAGATATGAGATGGCTGGATGTGTGAAAAACATTTGCATCTCTTTTTCTGAGCTCTGTGCATGTTGCACCACTGCTGTAAGCAAGCTAAAAAGATTGGTTTCTTACAATTCCACTTGAAATGATGTTTTAGCAGCTGAAATAAGATCCAAGGCTGTCTGTTGGCCACATAGTGTCAGTGACACTTGAAACGGGCTGGATTTATATGCAGTTACTAAAAAATTATAGCAAAATGAAAGTCTCAGACACTGAGTTCATGTGCATTGCCTATTGTAAAGATAAGTAACGGCTGTTATAAGATCACTTAAATGGTTACCTTTGGGACATAAAAGGGATCTTTGAGGACAGTAAGTCTTAATACAGGAATGTTTACTCATAAAAAATACATTTGGAATGGGGGAGGGGAACACATTTCCTATTAATGTGGGGTTTTGCCTTTTATGGCAGGTTGTAGCAGGTCTTTAACCTCTGTAGCACTTGAGCGAAGATAGAAATGAGCTCTTTAAGTATCAGCCCAAAGGGCTTTTCCTTACTGCCCATATCCGCAATATCTCTTGCAAAGATGGTGTTAGTTTATTCTTCCTTTGTGTGACCGAAATGGTAAACTATTCTTTTCCAACTTCAAAACCTTCCTGTAGTTAAGTCCAGAGGGCAGAATGGAAATGTGTTTCTGAATTTGGTTTACTTAACCTTGTTTTGTGAGGTATGGGTCTGGTGGCCCAAACCATGCTTCAGCACACTGGGAATGTGAAGGTTATGTCAGCCAAGTAAGGCATGAGAACAGAAGATGGAATTTCCTTTGAATGCCATCTTCGTAGAAACCACAAAGGACGATGTTTCTCCAGATGCTTGCAAATGAGCAAGCTCGGCACTCTTGATCTGCCCCTGTTTTGAACATGAAGTGGATGCTGGTTTGTGTCACTTGAGAGTTTTCTGGTAACCACTCTACAGGTAATTTATAAATACTTTTCTAGAAAATTGTTATGCAAGGGAGGCAAGAGGTGATGTCAGCAGTATTTAATCCGTACTGTGTGAACCCATAAGTAGAGAAGACATGATTTCTGCTTCAGCGTTTTGCAAATTTATTACTACATGGTTTAAGACACAAGGTACCAGCAGTCTGAGTTTACAGTCCTTTGTGAAAACCATGGTGGATTATGATCAAAATTCTTTACTCAGATAGAACAATTTACAGAGCAGCAGAGGTAGCCCAGACCTGAGGTGTAAGAGTTAGGCTGAGTTGTGCAGGCCTTTGACCACGCGTTGTGTAGAAATGCAATAGGCAGGACTGGAATTGCAGAATTTGGAACCAAAAGATGTAATTTTGTGGGATCTTTAAGAGGAGAGCTTGGTAGGAAAGGGAAAAGTTATGAAGTATTTGAGCAAAAGAGTGATATGCTCATAGAAGCATAATGAACTGTCTGAGCACAGAAAAAGACAAGAGGTAGAGAAGCTAGACAAAAGAGTGTGTTTGTTGTGAAGATGAGGTTGCCAAGCTGAGACAACTCAGTTTCTGATGGGCCTTTTCACTTAGCCAAGTACAAAATTATCTCCCCACATGCCAGTAACAGGGCAGGACTGTTGGTGAACTTTGTTATTGCTATTCCAAAATATGATGCTCATTCAGGCAGTAATCTCTTTAGGTAAGTAACAGAAATGAGGTTTTGAGTCACATACTGACCTGTCTTTCTAGTTAGTACAGCACGTTCTGGTCATGTAATGAGACAGAGGACAGATTAAATGAAAGACAGGCAGGATTTTCATTCAGGAAATTGGTAATGACATATACAGAGTCTTGGCATGTTTCAGACAGGCTTCATCTAGCCTCTTCAGGTAGCAGATATAAGCACGGCTCTTGCTTATATTCACCCAGTCAAGCATGAGGAGGTAGCAAGTTCTCCAGGGAGGCTGGTATTTAATAACTACCAGATGCCTGCCGGAGAATACTAATAGGGATCCCAGGTTTAGTGTGCCCTGGGAATGCAGATGGTTGGTAGCAACATGCCCAGATTGAAAGCCACATCTCCCTTAGCTCCATGGCTGAGCTGCCTGGATTTTCAGCTCCTGCTGTTTGGATTGTAAGAGCAACGACTTGGCCAAAGAAGCCTTTTGCTGATTTTCCTGGGAGTTTTTCTGGAGGACTAGTGGGCGGGAGAGGAAGAGATGCTGAGATTTCCGTTGGGGTATCTCACCAGTGTGTAATGGGAGCAGCAACATCAGTTGCCCCAGATGTGACTTGGACTAGCCTGTCAGGGAGGACAAGTCGAGCGCCGTGACACAGGGGCAGACTGCAGGAAGGCTTTATTCTCATGGAGAAACTTCATCACGGTGACCACAGCAAGGGTGCTGCAGCCCTTATGAGAAGCCCTGGAGGTCCCACAGCTTGTCCTCAGGCTGGAGCAGGGAAAGGACTTCTATGAAACTTGCTTTCTTACCAAAAAAAAAAAAAAAAAAAAAAAAAAAAAAGAAGATAAAAAGAAAGGATAAAAAACCCCAACCCCTGCAAGCCTGCATATAAATCAGGGCAATAAAACTGCCTGTGGTTGCGATCAAATTATACGGTCTAAATCTATATAAAAGAACTGGAGCAGGTTCAGTCCAGCACTAATGTTCTCTTTGCTGTAAGCAGTGAAAGGAGGGGGAAGGAAGGAGAAGGAGGAGGGAGGGCAGGCACTAGGCTCCCAGCACCAACGCACAGGGGAAACAATTTGCTGAGACGGTTGAAGTACGTGTTTTCAAAATCTGCTTGTGTCTGTAAGGGCTTGAGAAGAGGATGTTGTCTGCTTACTCGGTAACTTGTGTGTGGCCTGCAAGTGGTTTCAGATGCTTAGACAAATCCAAGTAATCTGTCCTTTTAGGAAATTTGAAAAGTATGTGTGCATCCCCAAAAAGAACAGAGATTGGCACTGATGTCCTGTGCTCCTGCTGCAGTGTCTTGTGTAATCGTGGCACTGTGTGGTGAAGAGGTGGAAAGAGAGCAATTGCTGAGCCCTGTCTGCTGTAAACAGAGACATGATATTATGATTTGGGCTTTCACAAAACTGAGTTAATAGATTGCTTTTAGGAGGAGAAAAGACTACTGGGTATGTCATATATCTTCAGAATTCAGCTGAATGCTCAGAAATGTCCAAATTAGGACATGGTACTTACTAGAAGTGAAATAACAGAACGAGTGAACTTTCACAATGAGAAGAACTTGCAGATAAAGTTGAAATTTATGATGGTGTAGGAGATTTTTAAACTGAAGGTTTTGGCTTCTTTTCTGAGTACCCTGGCCATGCTGTTAAGTCTATAAATCTCTGCAGCATTTGGCTAATATCCTGAGGATCTGCACTGTCCTACTCAAAAGTGGTAGCTGCCTTCCGTATTAATTAAGGGCTGCATTTAAGAAAAAGCGGTGGGAGCAAGAGGGGTCTTTCAAGTTCAGCAGCTGCCGCTTCCAGAGGAAATGAGCAGAGACTGCACACGCGTAGCCTGAAAGCTGGAGGGACTTGCAGCACCCCGCATCTGCACAACAGCTGTCCAGGGCCAGCCAGAAGGTGTGAAATACACACTAGCTGTGGGGAGAAACTTCAAATCTCCTGGGTTAAGGTAGGGGGGAAAAAAACCTAAGAAGCTAAAAGCAGTAGCAGGTTTAGGCACAATCCATTGAAGACCACTGCAGACTTAGACGAAGGAAATGACATCAAGAAATTTAATAACCTGTTATATTTATGTAGCACATTTCATCCTCAAAGCATTTTACAAACTTAATGATGTGCAAACTATGGGTGCATGTATCCTTTCATCTGCCAACAACGACTGTAGACACCTTCAGTGTGAAGCCTGGTGATAGCTGCTTTGCAGCAGCACAACAGTGTATGACAGCAAAGAAAAAAGCTTTAACTGATTGAATAGAGAGTAGGAAACTTTAGGGAGGCAAAATTTAACCTTTGGGAAAGACAGAGGAATTCAAGAAAAGTTGTGTTGGCAAGGGGCATGTATGGCAGTGTCTTCTGTAACTACAGCCAATCAGTGATTAATCTTTTAGAGATCACACCAGATAGAGGGTGGGGTTTTTTTTGTTTTGTTTGTTTGTTGGTTTTTTTTAGGGGTAGCTGGAGAATTAACCTTAGCTGGGTAGAAATACGTTATAAGCTTTCTTCAGTGCCTCTTGGCAGCCTCCCACCCCAGAAAGTACTTGCTGACTCCAACTCACATGAGCTGCTTTTCCACCCGAGATCCAACAGGATCAAATAATGAGGTTCTATGGGTGTCAATGTGATGTTGTCCTTCTCTTGAATTTTCCCATTTAATGGCATTCTTGTCTCAAAGGAGACTTGTTTTTTTAAAAGAGTTGATAATTGAGAATTAGGAATCCTGGGAGATGTAGGTGTTGATAGTATTTCAAAGTTGGGAAAGAAAAAACAAAATGCCACACCAGCAGCTTTCCCTGTTATCTTCCCTGGGAAGTTCTGTGTTTTCAGGCGTGGTAGTTTTCAATGTCACCTGCCTTGTAAAAGTTTTGGTGTGTCGTCTAATCCCCCAATTTAATGAGTTCTGCAGGGATGCACCATGATAGCTAAAGATCATTTACCTGAATTGCTTTTTAATTTCTGGAATGGGAAGCTGCTTGTGCAGCAGGATAATTACATTATAATTTACAGCAATCCAAAATCAATAAATTTAGTCATATTGGGATAGAGAAGGAGGGTGAAAAATTCCCCCACCATTAAATTATTTCACACTCTGTACTTGATGTTCCAAGAACTCAACAATAAACTTTTGGGGGATGGGAGAGAAGAGTGGAGAATCTCTGGCTTTCTGAGACTGGTCAGTAAATCAGCTTTGCCCAGTGATTTCTATAGCAAAATGGCACATGCTTGTGTTTGCAGAAGAGAGCAAAAACAGCAGATAATATCCTCTTTCTGATTTATTTTTATTCCAGAACATTAAAAGAGAGAAAATGCTTTGCACTCTCTTGCCCCTTATTCCAGTGGGGAAAAGGTGATGGACCCGCACCAGCTGCAAGCTATACCCTGGCATCCACTAGAGCTTTTATCCTTGCCTGAATGTAAAAATACAGTTGAATTATTGGAATAAGCCACTGTGGGAAGTGGTGGGGGTTCAAGCTCTTGATGTCTTCATCAAAATGAGTTTGGAAGCTTTTCTCCAAGTTAATATTTTGCCACATATAAGTGCATTCTAAGGACAATGGGCTATGTGGCTTCAAGTGTTTCCTGAGCTTCAGAACCTCTGCTTCTCCCATTCTCTTCTTCAAAACCCATCAGTGCTGTTACAGTTGGAAGCACTGATGGAAGAGGGGTGACACTGCATGGAGAAGGTTGGTCTCAGGACCTTTGTATCTTCCACTAGCACCTTTTTGATGCAAGGCAAACCAAGGATACACCAGTGTTGTTCTGGCTGACCTTGACCACTGGGCCGGCAACATCCACAGTGCTTCATGTTTTCCAGAGTCCATCCCAAAGTCAGGTGCAGTTCCTGCAGGTGGGAGGAATGTCAAATGGACACAAGTGGCCCAAATGCACAATTTAAGAGAAATATTATTTGAGCAGACAGATCAAAGGGATTCAGATGTATATGTGGAGATTGGAGCTGTGATTTTGATGTGGGTTCCTTCTGTCTCTTCCTTCTGTTTTCTTTATAAGAAAGCTTCCTGCTTGTATTAAATCTCACCCAAGTCTTTACTGAGGTATGGCCTCCTGAATTCATCTCACAGGAAGATGTATTAGGTGTTTCTGGACTTCCCCACTCAGACTAACTCAATTTTATTTTTCCTTTGAAACCACAGAAAAGCTGTCAATGCTGCGCCCAAAAAAAGATGTTGTATGAAAGGAAATCACTTTGTCTCTTGCATTTGAGGAGGATTATGATCTGGCATGACCTCATTATGGGTTAGACGAGGATATTTCTGGAAATACTAATTAAATACTTTTTCCATCCCTTGTGCCCTTGTAGCATGTGTAGGCTCTGTAACAAGAAAAAGAGAAAAAAAGCTGTCTGCAAGGAATTTTTTCAAGCTCTTCCTCCACTCAAATGAAAGAAACACAGATATAGCCCTGGTAGCAATATTAGAAGCTATTAAACAAAGTTTTCATAGTTGTGATGAATTAGAGGAAAATAATTACCTGAAGAAGAGAGAAAAGCCGGGACTCTCCAGGTACTTTTGTCTATGCTTGTTGTCTTTAGGAGTCTGATTACTTAGTTTCATCGTGATCAGTCTGGATTGCTGAAAAAGTCCTTCCTTCTCTGCAAGTTTTTTGTTTTCTTTTTCTGTGTCTTTGTTTTCTTCACATTCAGGTTCAGTGAGCACATGCAGTAGTGCACAGCCCCACAAACTGTCTCATTGGCGAAAACTGGTGATGAGCTGTGACACGGGTGGAAATCCATTAGACTACATCAGAAATAGTGTGGCCAGCAGGAGCAGGGAAGTCATTCTGCCTCTGTACTCAGCACTGGCTAGGCCACACTTTGAGTACTGTGTCCAGTTCTGGGCCTCTCAGTTTAAGAAGGACATTGATACTCTGGAACATGTCCAGAGAAGGGCAACGAGGCTGGTGAGAGGTCTTGAGCACAAGCCCTAAGAGGAGAGGCTGAGGGAGCTGGGATTGTTTAGCCTGGAGAAGGGGAGGCTCAGGGGAGACCTTATTGCTTTCTACAACTACTTGAAGGGAGGTTGTAGCCAGGAGGGGGTTGGTCTCTTCTCCGAGGCAATCAGCACAAGAACAAGAGAACACAGTCTCAAGCTGTGCCAGGGGAGGTTTAGGCTCGAGGTGAGGAGAAAGGTCTTCACAGAGAGAGTTGTGGGCATTGGAATGGGCTGACCAGGGATGTGGTCATGTTACCGTCTCTGGAGGTGTTCAAGAGGGGATTGAACGTGGCACTTGGTGCCATGGCTCAGTAGTCATGGGGTCTTGGGTGACAGGTTGGACTTGATGATCCTTGAGGTCTTTTCCAACCTTATTGATTCTATGATTATATGAACCAGGGAATAAATTACATGGCAGCACATCTTAATTTATTTATTAGTTCATATTCTCCTGTTATTTCTTATGGCGATGTTCTCTTCCTGGGCTTACCCGTTCGGCTCCAAAAGCCATGTCCTCAACGTGTGGCATTTCAGTAAGTTTTAGCAACTTTGAATCCAGTCCTGACTGTCTGAGCTGTTTCCTATTTGAGGTCAGTGGGAGTCTTCCAGTTAACTTCAATAGAAGCTGGACTTGGCCACTGACAAAATGTCTTTAAAAACTGCCTTCAGCAAATAAGCTGGTAAATGTTAGCACTAAAATAGCAATGTGCAGGCCCAAATATGTCTGGATTGAAAACACATGCTGTCAAATAGATAAAAATGTGTTCTCACAAAACCTTCAAGCATCATCATGTGGAGGTTGTAACTTTTTAAAATTGTATTTATTGTATATTTAGCACTTTGGTTCACTCCCCTATTGTGTGGCATTTCGCATAGGGTTGAGTCTAATGAGGCGAACCCCTAATTTGTCTGAACAAGCGTCGGATGGGTTTTGTTTCCAGTTATTGTTCTAAATCCAGTGGTTCTTCTTTTTCCTGTGAATGTGAGATTTTTCTCCAGATTGGAATATTCCACTGGTATGTAACAATATCCAGTCCTGCATTTTGTTTAAAGTCTCATTGCCCCCATGGATATGAAACAGGACTTCTATATTGGAGCCGAATGAGGGAAATGGGTGCTTTCTCATGTTAACTTAAGGAATTGCTTTGTGACCTGCAAATGGCCAGCCTTACATTGTAACACTGCAAATGGAGAGGGGATGTGGGGGTTTTGGCCGCATATTTACGCCACTTCTCTCTCTGTCCTTCCCAAAGGTTAAGGTAAATTAAAGCTCTGGTTAGGGTGGCTGATGAGTGGGACCACGGCTGCCTAGTTGCTCACTTTGCACTGCTATGCAACTGCTGGAGCAGTTTGTCTGTCATCAGCATCCTGAAGTGCTGCACTTGAGAGAGTGATGGTTAAGGCAGGTGGAGCTGGGTGATGGCTTAAATGCCTGTTGTAAATTGTGCAGCCCCAGGAGTGGATTGATAATGGATAACTTGATTCAAGGCAAAGCAGAGGCAGCTGTGGAAGTGGTGAGTCCATCAGCCGTTCCAACCCCTGCTGCCACTGCCTGTCAGTGAGCCAGCAGCACCTGGCCTTCAGCAGAGGGAAATGAAATGATTTTATCTGGGCTCATCTGAGATGACTTGTGTAACTATGTCTGTCCTTCCAGGTTCAAGTCAATAATGTTTGAATACTCTTCCCAGCCATGTGGGTGATGCAAATGCCATTGTTGCCTTTGTTTCTGTTTCTCTCATCAAAAGTACTTCTTTGCAAGGGTCAAAATCAAGAGTCTCCTATGAAGTCTATTAAAGTGAGTTGAGCCTGACTCCCTGGAACAGAGAACAGGAAAATCTTTGTCAGGGTAAACCCTTTTGGGGAACTGATGGAAGCTGGAGCTCAGTGGATAATGCATTGAGATGGGCTGGAATTTACCAAGACAAGCACTTGAACTTTTCCAGACCATACTTGCCTCCTATGGGACATGCTCATATCAGGGGTCCTGCCAGTCCCTGTTGGTGGTGCAGAAGCATTATTTTGCTGTTGCTGATTTAGTGCAACACCCATTCCTTTCCAGGAGGACTGCTGAAAGAAAATCTCCTGTTTGAGCTTAATTTTAAAACTTATTTTTTGTGTCATCTCATAAAAGCCTCTCCAGCCTCATCTGCATCAACAAACTACTCCAGTGGAGAGTACAGTTTATACCAGCAGAAGGACTTCTCCTGTAGCTAAATCTTACTCCCCAACCCAGCACAGACTACACAGGAAAATTATGTTCTGCCATTTACCTTTTTTTGTTTCTCCTTTTCTTTTTTTCCCCTTGGCTAGTGGTGTCTATGGCTGTGGCATCTGTGTAGGGTAGAGCAGGATGTGGAAGAGAGATACTATGACCCCTCCCCTTCGAGAGAGTTGAGGACACCTGCAGTGCTTTGCAAATTGGATGCCAGGTGGCTGGTCCAGTCTGAGCCCATCATCTAGAAGGAGAAGGCATGCAGAGGCTTCTGCACTGTGATTTATGCATGCCACAACACTTTTGGTTTTGCAAGAGAAGAGGGGCTATTCTTCCCCTTAGCCAAGGAGGCTTTGGAGATACTCTGACCTTCTGAAATAGGTCTGTACCTTGGGGTAAATGCTTTTGTAGGATACAGGTGCAGGTGGTTCAGGCCCTGGTCACCGCTGTTGTAACATGCTCAATACAGACACCGAGGCCAAGCCGATTATGTGAAAAAATAACATGAGCAAATTCACGGTGAAGCAGAAAAACAATATGGGATTTAAAAAAATCAGCCCTTTTGTTAATTTCTTTGGAAAAGGTGAGTTAATGATTTTGCTTTTAATTCATTAGCATTTAGGCTAAAAATATGTTTGCTCAGAAAGAAAAAGATACAGGGAAAGAGGTAATAAAATCTCATTCCTTCCCTTAAAAAAAAAAAAAAAAAGTGTTTTACACAAAGCAAAGACAATTCACTGATGAGAAATGAAAGTTGTAGTCCTGTGGGGCCAGGCTGGAATTACTGCATACCACTTGCCTTTGAAATCAAGGCCTCCAACCTTCTTAATGTCCAGGTGGGGAATTTCGGTGGCTTTACTCTAATCCAGGCAAATCTGAAATCCAACCCTGTTGGGAGGAAACAATGTGGGAAACAGATTCATCTTGATCTCAGCTTTGTGCCTTGGAAAACGATTAAGACCAACTGTTAAGCAGCTCCTGATAGAGTTCACAAACCTGCCGGCCTCTGTGTGACACAGATTTCTCAGTTCAGGCTTCACCCCTTAAAATAACAGATGGAACTGATCCTGTTAACCCACAGAAAATGGGTTTCCCTTATTCCCCAGTTGTTAAAATAGTATTTCTGTAGTTGCAAATTGTTTATAATCTGATTGCTTTGCTGCTATTATTATTATTTATTTGGTTGGTTTTGTTTCAGTTTTTACTTTAAAATATCAAACCAAACCAATTTAGTGCTGCCGACAGTCAGCCACACTGACTCTGAGTGATGCCCTGAGACACAAAAAATCCAGTGCAGTACTGTGGAGGTCGCACACATGGTCCTATCAAACTCGCACAGTGGGGTTCCTTCTGTGCCCTTTGCCTGTCCCAAGCTCAGTCAAGATAACTGGTTTTAGAGTGGCTTTTGAGGATTTCAGAGTGATTTAGAAAATCAAGTCCTTTGAGGTGGAGAAGTACTAATGTTCTGTGAATAAATAAAAGGCAGAAGCAGAAAAGCTGCTCTCTGTTGAAGATTGTTTTGGCAAACCCATGAAAAGGGAACAAGGACTCACTAGTCCATCCACCAATATAGTTGTTAGAAAAATTTCCTCAAGAGAACTTGCTTCTATGAGGTTTCCAACCTGGTGAATGCTGGAAGGACATGCTGAGCTTGCAGAAACTTTCTGCAAATAAACATTAGAAAGTTTTCATGTCTCCTCTAACACTGGTTAAGAGAAGGTGGTAAGAAAAAAATAACTGAACATTCATGTAATCTTTCCTATTCTTATGGTTCTTACATACGTTAATTGCCTATGGTTACAATCAACACCAATGGGTAGTAAAACTTGTGCTGTTTGATTCTCAGGTAATTTTGCAAGTGGTTATGAGCAGATTGGTGAAGTTTGTACTGGACTCTGCTACTTATTGCTCTCTACAACTACCTGAAGGGAGGTTGTAGACAGGCAGAGGTTGGTCTCTTCTCCCAGGCAGCCAGTACCAGAACAAGAGGACACAGTCTCAGGCTGCACCAGGGCAGGTTTAGGCTGGATGTTAGGAAGAAGTTCTATACAGAGAGAGTGATTGCCCGTTGGAATGGGCTACCCGTGGAGGTGGTGGAGTCACCTTCATTGGAGGTGTTCAGGAGGAGACTTGAGGGGGTGCTTGGTTGATGGTTTAGTTGTTTAGGTGGGTTGGATTGGTTGATGGGTTGGACGTGATGATCTTGAAGGTTTCTTTCAACCTGGTGTATTGTATTGTATTGTATTGTATTACTTAAGGGTGAGATTGCAAAAGCTTCCATTGGAATTCAGTGCATAGTTCCCTCCATTTTCCCTTTGTGAACAGACATTCCTCACAGTGGATTTATCATTATTGCAGTTTTGGCAAGGATGTATTAGCAATTTTTAACACCATTTCTCAGCATTCCATTACTTAAAAGGCATGGCCTAAAAGGCTTTGTTCTTCTTTCTTCCCCTTTAGACAGCACACCCAACAGGTGATTTTTAAAAGGGCAATTAAATATGCAGCATTGTGCATGTCTTGTGCACTATGTCAAGGAACGATGGGTGGAGTCTGCATTTTTTCTGTTGGTTCTCCCCCACTGGAAATATTTCTCTAAAGCTCCTTGGGAGTTGGGGTGTATATGTACACATGCACTCTGGCCACTAGTCCTGCTTCATCATGTAGTTATAGTTGATGTGTCTTGCTAGGACCAGGAGGAACTAAAAAGCCTGAAGAAGAACCAGTCTGAAAGTGTTTCACTCTTACAGTGTGGGTAGAAAGTTTCGTCAGATTGTCTGGGGGAAATTCTCCTGCTGTTAGTAGCATTCCTCAAGGTCAGTTTGTTTTCCTCTTTACCGGCTCCCTTTTCTCTAAAGATTCTTCTCCTCATTTCACTCGTTGGAATTTTCCCAGACACCACCCATTTGAGTTAGAACTGGAGCTTTCAGGTTTGCAAGCTGGCTGGAAGAGATGATTGCAGACCTAGCTGTTAAGAAGGGACTGTGTGGCAGCAATGTTAATGCAGCCAGGGCAAGGCGGTGGATAAAGCCTCACCCACTGATCTTTTTCGGGGTGGAGGCAGGCCCGTGCTTTGCTGTCTGGATGTGGCCCTGCTTCCCCTTGCTTCATGTCTGCAGGGTGCTAAGTTCCCTCGCGAAACTGCATTTCCTACCATCTAAACATCAGTGCTCTGCTTCCAGGGCACTTTGCTGTTCAGTGGTAAGCACGTCCTTGGAGTCGAATTTGAGCACAACAGGTGGACTGAATGGGGATGTCAGTGTGAAAAATAAATGCTCTAAGGTTTTGCCTGATTTTACTCTTCACCTTTGCAGATTTGTAGAATTGCTTGCTGTTAAGTATGTGTTTGCCTCTTACATACTGAGAATGCAGTAAATAAGGGAGAGTGTGAAAGGAGCCAATCTAGAAGTCCAGTCAAAATGATCAAGAACATGTTGGGGAAGAGTTTGAGAGAAACTCATATCTGTAAATGACTAGCTTTTATGTAGCAATATACATGTTTAATTTATGCTTGTAGCGACAGCAGTGGTGTATGCAAAGGCAGGCATGCAACGACGTGCCCTTCTGCTCGGGATTCCAGGCTTTGAGAAAGAAGCGATTATCATCGTGGATGAGTTATACTGTAACGGCTCTTCATGTTGTATGGGCAGCATCTGTGTGCTGTATTATGCACATGTGAAACTCTTTTTATTATATTCATTTGATTTCCATGGGAGATAGCAGAGTAAACATTTGCATTTAATGGCTGCATAGGAACTTGTCTTGCAGTGAGTTCACCGTTCAGTTATGTGGCTCTTGATATGCAGAATTTACCTGGGTGGTTGGTGTTTACACGTTTACAGTTACTATTTTTACGATGAAAAATCTGGTTGATTTGCCCTGGAGGAGTTGCCTTGTGAGATTTTCATTGTCATTACAAACATATTACCTACCAATTTTTCTGTTCGGGTATTTTTCTTAATGCATTACAAAGTTATTTTGGTAGGAGTTAGTTCACTGTTCACTGGTTGTGAGGGAATGATTGGAGGCAAATGACAGTGAAGGAGCTTTTGCAGTTCTCAATGTGAGATCTCTGCTTTTCCTTATTTATTTATTTTGAAGAGTGATTTCCTCTTAGGCTTCTCCCTGTGATAAAACTTCTCTTTTCACAGGATGTAATTTCCCAGTCCATCTAAGGCTTAGGAAAGTATGGTTCAGCAGTTCAATCTGCTATATAGAGCTACCTCCTTAAGAAAAGAGATGCACAACAACTTGCCTCAGAAACTGTGGAGTGTTTAAACTTTCCAAAGCTCATCCTTCAGCTTGGTTATTTGTTTGTCAGTGTTGTTATCCATACAGACACTCAGGTTTTGTATGACTTTTCCTGACTTCTTGTCCATGCTAATTTCTGACAGCAATAGGTTCCCCCGAGGAGCCCCATGTCAAAATCTCTTACATTTGCCAGCAGTGGTGCATTAGAGCTGACCATCTTGATTTCCAGTTGAGACTTCAGACAGTGGTGCCTTTGCTTCTGACTGCTTTTTCCAAGGCTCACAGTTTCCAGTTTTCATACTGACTCTGTCACAATCAGGAATTTTTCAACTTCAATAAACCAGCTCAGGAAGGGAGGGTGTATGGATGGTCATTTCTTCATGGTTTTTGTTCTTTGCAATGCAACAGCAGGATAAAGGAGTTACATGGCGAGAGATGTATTCTAAAGAATTATGTTGATTCAGTACACAGAGATATGCAAGCTTGGCCATAGAGGTACTGCTGCTCTGGTTTTTGTATCTTTTATACAACACAGGAGCCCTGTGAGCAGCACAACAGGCTTTCAAAGTTCTCAAGTTTGAGTATATAACCAGTCCTCTTCCATAGGAAGTGCTTAAGGAAAAGGAGGGAGTACAGGAGGATGCTGAAGACTGCAAAGAAAATCAATGTACATTTGCAGAGTGTAAGAATTTTTGGTACAGAGCTAGAGGTTATTTTTGGCACTGGTAAAGTAAACGTTCATCTGTGAGTTTTGTTAATAGACAATAGACTAGTCTAATGAGAATGAGCCCTTGATAGGGCTTTTCCCATTCTGTTTCAGGCTCTGGGTTTAAAAGTAATATTCTTGTCATGTGTTTTACCCAATGGTCATCATATTTGCCTGTCTTTAGAAGGACACCATAAAAATTAATTGTCCTATGTTTGTAAAGGAAGACACTCAAGATCCCCTTACTTTGGTTCCTCTCTGAATACTTGTATTGATTTAGGAGAAGTGTAGGATAGGATGATGTTTTGCCGGGAGAAGAGTATCCAAGCCTGGCCAGAAATGCCTTGGAGATGGCACATGCTGCTGGTTTCCCAGGCGGCTCTGAGGAGTGTATTGACAAATACCCAATACTTGAGTATGTCACCTCTTCTCCAGGCTCTGCAGGATGTGTTTATTGCAGTCAATTATCTCTATGGTTTGTTAGACCAAATGAAATGTGACTTGAGGGGAAAATCCTCTTGTTTCAGGGTCTGAATGTTGAGGAAAGCAGTATCTATTGCACGCTAATATATGCTTGAGTGCGTGTGTTTGGGTGCATAGATAATGTTGGCACATGTCAGATCAGGAGAAATCTATTTCAATATGTATATGTTTTTCCTGATCTAGCAAGTACAAACTTCAACTGATGGCAAAAGCACCAGTTTGTAATTGTATTTAATAAAGAGATGGCCTGGAGCCAAGCACTCAGAGATCCCAGCATTGCTGAATTTGGGAAAGAAGGAGGTCTCAGGCAAGGCTCTGTCAAGCAGACATATCCCTTACCTATGCTCTGTCCTGGAAAGAGTTCTGGCACCCAATGTGGGTGACAAGTTCAGAACCATCCCTTTGCAGAATTAGCCTGTTCCAAGGCCAAATGACCATGCTTTAGCTTATTCGGTCTGTCTTGCAGCTATTGGTACAAGCAAGCAACTCTATCCAAGAAAAGGATGAAAACAATCCTTTTGCCTCAAGGATGGGACAGCAAAGAGCAATCACTAGTGTAAAGAGACACCCTGGACATCCACAGTTTCATGGCTGGTATGCTTCAGGTCTGTGATACAGACCAGAGAGTGTAATGAGGAAGCAGATAAGCTCCTCTGCCTGATTCCAGAAGCCTCATGTCTCATGCTTTGCCTATCACCAGCCTCTGAACTGAAGGAAAGTTTATCTCAGGCCAGGTATGAAGCAAAGGATGCCTGCTATGACTCAGAGGCAAAGTAGCAGCTTTGGTCTGGCAGAGATGGAGCTTGGTATATGTTGCAGCCCAAGCATAATAAAGGTCTGGAGGCTATAAGTGGGGAAAACCATTCACAGCTCTGACTTGGCAAAGCTCTTTAAATAAAAAAAAAAAAAAAAGGCAGCTCTTTGCCCCAAGCCACAGAGCCTCCCAAATCTCAGTTGGTTCCCAGAATTCAAACACCAGTGTTCCTACGAGAAATGAACACACACAGTTCATTTTAATAAGGATCAAATTGGTAGCCACATGGAGTATTAGTTACAAGAACATGATAGATGTAGAGGGAATCTCTAAGCTGCTGAAAGGACTACAGGGATGTCCTGTCACTCCTGCAATCCTTTTCTTTTGGCTTCTTTCAAACATTTGTGCAGCAAAAATGTATCGTTTCAAGGAGATGAACACATGAATGCCCTTACAGTGGGACAGTGCTGCTCCAGAAGCTTCCACTACTTCCTAGATTGCATTAAGGGTTTTGCTTTGCTCCAGCTTTTAGAGATATCATGGTTTGTGTAGACCTTTCCCATAACTCCTCCACAAGTCTGAATGAATCCTGAGTGTTGTGATCTGATAGTACTGCATGTATTTTTTATGTGACTCTTGTGATATTGCCTCATTTAATATTATTGTGGCATCATCTCAACTTCACAGATTCAAGGGTCAGATGTTGTGGTGACTCAATTGTGGCAGGACAGTACTGCTCATTGTTCTGAAAGTTTGTCCCTGCAGAAACTCTGTGTGTGCATACAGACATTTTCATAGCTTATTCTTTAAGCAGCCGAAAATCTCTGGGGATCCCTGACTACATGCAGGGAAAGTGTAGCTGTGACTTGATTCTGATTTACTTGGGTCTTAATGGATTAGCCTGTTGGAGCAAGATGTATGTTGTAGTGAAAAGGCCTTAGATGAGATACTGTTTCTGTGCAGCTGAGCACAGAAGCTTTACTGAAACCACATGCACCACGTTTGGGGTATGCTGGTGGTGGCGTACTAATGAGCAAAGTAATGGTTGCAAAGGTTAAGATCATGGCAACAGAGGAAGAACCCACAAACTGTGAGTATCAGCTCCTTTGAAAGCATGGAAAAAGAAACTGTAGTTGCTGGTTCTCCCTATTTGGCCACTAAGTGCAACTGCATATATTGTACTGCTGCAGCAAAGTGTCTTCATCAGAGGTGGTCCCCTTCGTATCCTGGCTAAACCACTGAGGATTAAACCACAACAAAATATCCTCGTCACTAAGTCTGCAGATCTGGAGGGGGAAGAAATGAGGGATGGAAACAATGGATGTTTTTTTGCTGGTTGCCAAGATTTATAATGATGATTACGATGATGATGAGTAGCTGAAGGAATGTTGCTCACATTGTAAACCACTGATCTCCTGATGCTCATCAGCAGAATTTCAGTTCTCAGATATTTTAGTGCTGGGGTGTTTTCTATACTTATCCCAGCAGTTTAATGCAGCTGCAGACTAAACCCCAGCATGGTGGCTTCCAGCTGCAGAGACTGCAAGCCCCCCTCATCAGATCCCTGCTCAAGTGATTGCCACACTGAGAGCCCAGCATAGGGAGGAGGAGAAGCAGCAGATGTCACTGTGCAATGTATCTTGTTTATCTTTTATTTATTGCAGGTATTTATACAGGGCAAGTCTTGCTGCTCCCTGCTCACAACTTTGCACTGGTGGCAGCTGCGGCTTGCCAGGCAGAGGCAGGAGGAAAGCAAGGGAAGGAGCATGAATAATGCAGCTCAACATATTTATCAACATTGTCAAGTTAAGCCTCAGATCAAGTTTAGTGGGTAAAGAAGAGGCTTTGAATTCCTGCTGTACAACACATTAAGATTCAGATAACTTGATTTTGGAAAATAAGCAAGTCTGAGAGGCTGAAACCCAGGAAGTGTGTATCTTTTCCCTCCTTGTGTCACTAGTGTGGGATTTCAGGTGGGAGGGAAATCACCTGAAAAAGATTAGCTGGCCACAAACACGCTTCTTTCCTTCCTCTATTGCACACCTCTCCCACATCACAGACCTGCTGCTGTGTGTGTAAGGGTGGTTTCATGCAACTTCTGACACTTCTTTGCTATACACCATTTTTAGTAATTGTCAGGACAAAAGTAATAATTCCAATTAAAACAGCTGGACAATATTCCATCTACTTAACACCTCTGCTTAGCTTTACTCACCACCATCCCTGACAGGTCCATGCAGCAACTTGTGTGCTGTTTCCATGCTCCCCAGAAACCTCAAAGCTATGTTTGATGGCAGTGTTGGACTGTTGTGCTCTGTGGTGTTTCCTGACCATTGCTCCTACCCCTGTCAGCACCAGGAAAAAAAGCTTGGTGGAAATGAGCAATCTCAGAGTAAGTCCCTCCAAGCTGACATTTCCTCTCTCTCCCCCTGGCTTTGTATGATCCTTTGCCTGTCACAGGCTTTGGTGCAGCCAATGCTTCTGGTGTCATGTGTATGTCAGTGGCTCTCCAACCTCATCATTGGTACTTGTGGGGTATGGTGCAGCTCCTGGACATGGTCACCATGCTTCAAGACCTGCCTGCATCCCCATGCTCAGCAGCTTGGGCTTCCCATGCAAACAGCTCAAGCTTAGAGAAAAGTGATTTGTTTATTTTTCTGTCTAGCTATTTGTTTATTAAGAGCACTGGAGTAGGACTCTAGAGATATGGTGTGTCACAAGCTACACCAGGCTGGGATTTTCTTCAAACAGGCAGCAATGGTTAACTCCTCTGCTCTTTGAAAAGAATGACAGTGAGTCTCCATTAACATCAAGGGGTGAGGAAGAAAGAAGTGAAGTGCAAGTTGAATTAGCACTGAGGACTTCAGTAAAACCTCCACCCTTCGTGTTCCTATTTTCGTCTCTGCAATGGGAGTCATGTTTCCTTACAGCACAGACAGCCCTGAAACTTAGACCACCTATAGCTGCAGTGGCTTTGCAGTGCTGTGGGCATGAGTAATGTAATGACAAAAAGTCAGCATACTTTATATATAAAAGAGTGTATGTAATCTCATTTTGATGTGAGTTGTTTGTAGCCTAGACAGCCTGTGTGTTTTGGATCTTGGACACCAACATCCCTGTGCTCCATCTCTTTGATGTTATACCTTGTTTTGTCCCCTGGTTTTGGTGAGGCAAGTGCAGCTTCCGGGCTCTGAGGTTAGGGACTCATCCGCAGCCACTTCCCCATGGGTAGTCTTTCATTAAGTCATAATTCAGGGGACATTTATTTACTGATATCACTTTTGGCTGTAAATAGTAATTGGAGATGAAAAAGGCCTGGTAAAGCTAGGTAGAAGCCACCTTGGCCCTTGTGTGGTGTACAATACTGGTGTATAGCCCCTGGTTTTTAAACATATGTGCAAGGTGTGTTGTGTGTGAAATTAAAATGGGATTGTTATTTGGCCTTGAGTGCCTAACCTCTCCATTATTAAGAGATCCTTCTGCTTTCTGGGAAAAGCTGTACTCCTTAAATCTTTAAATTTAATTTTTTTTGTTGTTTTTTGAGAGGGAAGTCCACAGGGAGTTTCATGGGCTGTTCACACTGTCAAATCAGCCTTTTTGCACGAAAAGCATGTCTTCACAATCAAAAAAAAAAAAAAAAACCAAAACCAAAAACCAAACCAAGCAAACAAAAAAAAAAAGCCCCCAAAGAGATGATCCTAATTGTGAGCAAGTTTGTTGTTTGGTTTTTTTTTGTTGTTTTTTTTTTTTTTTTAATTTAAATGTGATGGACCTGGGCTTGCCTGCCTCTTTTTTTTTTTTTTATTATTATTCAAACAAAAAAATATTTTCCAGAAAGCAAACAGAATTTCACTCTGTGTACAGAACACAAGGGAAAGAGGAAAAAAAAACTACTTGACCCTAGGACAACCCCGTTGTCTGGTTGTGGTGCAGGAATGTGCAATCTGCAGTTGGAACTGGCAGATGCACAACTTTTATTTGTAAAACTGACTTCATTATTGCTGCTGTAGGGGTGGGCTGGCTGAAGATGTTTGGGATGCTGACAGTTTCTGGCCTTCCTGTTGAATCATCCATATATGTGGCCTGGGCTGAACAAGCAGTAGCATTGCTAAGCTTGGATCCAGGCTCTTGGGAATGGGAGAGCATCTGGCATGGTTAAACCATTGCTTTTTAGCACTAGTTTTCATTATCTCAGTGTTATCATTGTCCCTCAGTTTTATTTTGTCATCTTCTGAGACTACAGACTTTTTGGACTGGCGTCACGGCATTGCATTGCATGCAAAGAGTAGGGCAGAGATGGTTTTTACTGGAGCTTTAGATAGCACTATCACATTACAAATAACTATGATCTAATGTTATATATCACCCTAGAGCTAAAAATCCTGGCCTCCCACCAGTGCTTAGCTATATTTTACTTCTGATGGCTTGTGTAGTGCTGTACCTCCTGCTTGTCTCACTCTGATGACTGTGTTCTCTTTTTTACCTTCTCGGATGTCTGTCCTAGTCTGAAGCAGTTCTCTCACGGTTAAGACAAAGGCACTAGGGATGAAAATTATGTGTGATTGTATAATTACAGTTTGTGTTAGTATATGTGAGAGTCTAAGCAGTCCAAAGTTCTACATTTCTTTTGCAGTTCTTGAATTGATCTTCGTATTTGTATAGTAAGACAAAACTTTTTTTTTTCCACCCCATCATTTTCCAAAGTGGAATTTTGTTGTTTTCTTACTAGAAAACCCCAGTTCCACTATGCCCACAAATGATATTTATGTTTCCTTTGCAACCACCCCTGGGGTTTGAACCACAGACCTACAGCACTGTAACAGAGGTCTCCATGATGTGCAAATTAAAGGGATTAAGACCAAACTTAGACAGAAAGGGAAAGCAGCAGCTTGGGGCTAGGCTTTAGAAATGGGGGGTTGATGCAGGGACACATCACATTCCCTCCATGGCTGATCATGCTGCCTCCATGGGTCACCTCTTGTGTCTTCCCATTGCTTATGAGACTGCTGACCTTCCCAGTTTGTTGCCTGTCACCTTCCATATCTCCACTGAAGTGTTCTCTTCCCAGTGCTGCGGGACTGACTCTCTCCTCCTCTCTCTCTCTCTGCTGTTATTTCTCTCTCTAATGTGTAAAATGTTTTAGGCTGTAGTTTCTGTGAAGAATGCTATGCAGAATAAAGTTGGTGCTGTATATATGAAATTGTGACCTGCAATTTTTATTTCCTCCACTGTATAACTCAAGATTATTAAATAAGCATGTGGCTGGATGCAGTTACTAGTGTTGAGTAGACAATGCAATTTGTTTTTACCATTTCCTTTTGTTGATCCCTCTTTATTACTTCTCATCTTGCTTGGAAACACAGAATGTTTGTTGCGTGGATTTGTCAGCATTGTAGCAGTGGGTCAGAGATGCAGGAGATAAAGAGGAGGTTAGGAGGCATGATTTGAGTGTCTGCTATTCAAAGTGACCAGAAAACCCCTGGGGAGAGTTCAGCATCTGCAAAGCTCATTAGGTTGTTTATCTTACCTTACTAGTATTTGATTTTTGCTAACACTTAGAAATCTTGCACTTCTGTATTGTGCTGGCATGGGATCTGAAGCACTGAACAGCTCATTACTATGGCATAGCTCAACTCCTTTGTGTTTCATGACACTTCTACAACTCAATGACCTGGGTGGTGGCCCTACCAAGGCCTCTGATCCTACCTTTTGTTAGTATAGACAGAGAAAAAGAAAAAAGGGGGAAAAAAGGCATTAAAATTAAAGTCTCATGACTGTAATGAAAAGGTTATTTCCCCTTCTCTCACAAGTTAAGTTCTGTGCAATTGCAGCTCACTTTGTCCTGTCCGTCTCGTAGTCTCATTAGCTGCTGGGCCACAGAGGAATTGAGGAGAGAGAGTTGAGGGTTTTATCTGCATGCCGTTCCAGTGTAGAAGATTCAATGAGACGATGGCTTGTCATTTTTTATTAATGAGTTGGAGCCTGATTCATTATAGATGTGTGGAATGAGTTCAGTGTGGCTGCAGGGGGAGGGGAGAGACTCTGCCAAAGAAGAGGTATCCTCACCACAGGTCTTCTCCTGCTTAGTCTTAAGCAATTTGACTTACCAGTGTGTTGCTTGCCAATGTGCTATACAGCAGCTGAGTTAGCATTTGGCTCCCGTTTCCCACTGCCCAAGCCTGTGTGTTATGGTGTATGACAAGTAGCCCCAGAGCAGAAACATGATTTAACAGTGCTCAACAATCAGCCATTACAAAAAGGTTTCTGAGGGATGGTCCCTTAAGGACTGACTGGCAGGTTGGTGGCTAAGGTGGCTTCTGAAATTGCTGATTGAGCGAGTAGATTGACATGGTGTGAAAAATTGTGTTCTTACCAACAGAAGCAAACAGCTCTGTGCCTTAGTCCTTCCTTACATGCTGGTGACATGAATTGTATGTATATGGGATATATGTAAATATAGATACACACATGTATGTATGTATGTATGTATATATAAACATTTTTTTTTCAACATTTATAAAAAGCCATGTGGTCAGAGAAATTTGGTTGTGTTCAGAAGAAGCTGTGTCAAGTACTGAGGAGGTACCAATTGCACCTAGATGCAGAGGGGCATCATTTAGCTTGCCTGATGTATTGTGGTTTTTCTGTGTTTAAATTTGTGAGCTCTTGGCTTTTTACACAGATCGGTAACCATTCAGCATTAATCTCAATGCTGACTGTCAGAAAGTTGTGCAGTTGGAGTTCTTCTTAATCTAGAATTAAGGTTGTTCAGAGTGAAGTTATCTGGCTGCTCTTTGTATACAGAAAAGCATAAATTCTGTGTGTTTGGCAATGGTCTCCCACTGGGAAGGTGTGGTAATATGTAGTACCTCTGAGCCATGCTGGTACACCTACTGATGCACAAGTTTCATCTCTACATCAAGCCACCAAATAGAGAGTGATTAAGGAAATATTCTTGAGTGTCTTAGTGAATCATTAATTTAACAGCTCTGGTTGAATAAAGGAAAATTTTTCTGCTTTGTATTTACACTTTCCCCTAGACAAATTCTGGCTGAGGTTATGCTCTGGTGACTTGCAGAGGACAGAACATGCTGTTTTCCATTATTGTTATTTATAATCGTGCAGTGTGGTTCAGATACTTTGAAGGTAGCTGCACAACTGGGTACACAGAAATAAAGACATGCTGCTTCTGTCTTCGGTGAGAGCTTTCTTTTCCAATGTTTTTTCAGGCCCCTAAGTCTTTTCAAATGGTTGGGTGTACTATGTAGAAACTTAAATAAAATCTCAGGTTGCTGTTTGTTATTCTTTGCTTGCAAGAAAAATAAAAGATCAAACTGTCCTTGCAGTAAAAATGCAGGCTCGAAAGGGTTAATGCAACAAACAGACCTAAAGGAATCTTTTCCCCTTGTAAAATATGCAGCCAGCATGACAGCAGAATTCCCAGAGTCAAGTTATCTTTTACATTAGTGAATGTTGTTCCTAAAGCTTTAGCAGGGGTAATAAATGATTCATGATAACCACACTTTTGTGCACAGCCGTCCACTTGATGTTCAGTCCATACACAACTTCAAGAAGCCTTGTGCAGGAGCTCTCCGGCTCCAGTTCATCAGCTTTCCCCCAGTAACTGTGACAGGGTGAAAGGCATTTGAGAAACAAATGGTAAGTCGAAGGGAAGGGTTTCTCTTCTGTCTCTTCAAGTGTAAATTAGAAGAGTTTGTTTATGCTTTCTGTGCAACCCAAGTTTGATCCATGCTCCTGAGAGTCTGGATGTGGAGAAGGAGGCTAAGGAGGAGGCAGCTTCTCTTTAGGAAGGAATTTGAAAAGTTGTGCATGTCATTTCTCCAAGCACTTCCCCAACGTGCAACTAATGAGACCTCCCAGTACATCTGCACTGCAAGGGAGACCCCTTGCAGAGCTGCTCCAAGTGAGACAACATTCAGAGTTGGGCTGGAGAGCAGGTCTCCCACTCCCTGACCTCCTGTTCACACTACTAAATGTCCACCAAGAGAGTGAGCTTCTCCCAGACGCTTCCACACCCAAACGCAGCTGCAGACCCAGGCTCCTTCTTCTGGGAGAAAAGGACTAGCCCAGGTAGTGCTGGATTTTGGAAGGCCAAGGGTCGGTCAGTGCTGTCTCTGCAGTTCATCCTGCTGGGTTAGTCATATGACAGTTACATTGCTTGATAAGATGCTGTCATGTAAGTTGATTTAACCTGACCAAAAGCACAATACATGATCCGTATTCGAATGATTACCCACTCATGCAATTAGAGATGCCCATCTAGAGGGTTCTTCATCTGATCTGGAGAACAGATTGTAAAATGGTTGGGAAAATTGCTTTAGGAAAACTATTTCCACGATTGGACAGGAACTAGCAAAAAGAGTTAGGCATAGGACAGATGAACCTTATCTTTACTACCTCTGGGGGTTTTTTTAAGAAGAAATCAGGGCAGGACATATTTTCTGGCCCTGTGGGCCAATTTACTGCTGTATACGTGTCCACGCAGCTACACTGCCATCTTCCCCAGAGAAAAGTGGTCTTGTTTGCATCCCATAGAGGGAGAAGCCCTGGACCAGTGCTCTTGTCCTGCCTGTGCCCACTGCTTCCTGAGCATAACAGGAGAGGGAGGTTGCTTCAGTTGAACAGAGCATACTGATACTTCCCTGGTGGGACTCATAGCCCCACTGATAGCTTCTCCAACTGAGGCGACTGAGAGGATAACTGCTAAATTTTGATGTTCTGTGATTGCTTCAGAAGATTTGTCCAAGCAGTAGGACTTGGGCAAGATTAAAAACAATCTAGAAAAAAAAATCTTTCAATTGACACAAACAAGGTAGGCACAAGATTTGATCCAATTAAAGAGTGGATATTGCCAACAAGCCATTATGTCAGGACAATGGACAGTGATTTGCAATAGTGCAAAGTGAGTGGAGAAAGGAGGTATCTAAAAGTAGGCTCCAAGCCTACAAGTTTTTCAGCAGTTTAAAGAGCCCAGAACTAAGCATGACAGCAGACATCTAGGAGTGACAAATACTAATGAAGGGAACTTGGCCCATTTCATTCAGTTTTCTCTGCAAAATCATACAGGGGAGGTTTTGGGTTTTGATCTTGAGTTGACTTCCACATGGACAGCCCTTATGTCATTCCCCTTCTGACTATCCCCTGTGCAAGCATGAAACACTAGGCTAAGGATTCAGCTGACTTTCCCCGAGTCTGGTTTCAGAGTGCTTCAGCTCCCTGGAGCAGCACGTGTAATGTATTGGAGACCTGCATTTTATGTATCTGTCTCTCCAGCAGTTCATGAATAGTAAGCACAGTGGGTTTTACAAGGACAGATATGGAATAGTCTCCACTGCATTTTGGTGGAAAGTGCAGCATACAATTGACATAGCTCAGTCTTGGGTGTTTGCTGGTTTAAAAGAAAAAAATTATTTCCAACAATTGAGAGTTTTTTTCTTACCAGACCAATCACAAACTTCCGAAGCATGAAATGAATTTCACTGGTCCTTGCCAATAAGCTTCTTTCACTGATATTGGTTTTTATGAAATGGCTATAATCTGCTGGTAATGAATGAAAGCTACACTATGAAGTCCCACCTTACATTCTTCTTCTTGATTTATGGTGTATTGGTTAAAATAGTAAACTGATAATGATCTCAAAATAGCAATAAATCACTATGGGCTGGTGTATCAGAAACAATAGAAAATGTTCTGGAGGAAGAAACTTGGAGCCAGTTGGGAAAGAGCTGAGCGTTCTGCAGACATGAAGGATATCAGGGAATCCACAAAAATACAAATTAATGTACTCTGTCCCTTTATTTTTGTCAAGATGGGGTTGTTCCTTGCTTCTGTATAATAAACTCAAGACATTTATGATGAATTAACGTTCCCACACCCCTTGATGCATCAAATCTAATTAGAAAGTGCTAGTGGTAATCTGTTCAGGCCAAAAACCTTCTTGGATCTGAAGTTTAGGTCTGGACATAATAATTCAATTTCATACAATTCTGCAGAAGACTTGCTCCTACCAAAATAATTACTGTTGTGGATACATCTATGTATACAAGTAGTTTGCATGTGAATGAATAGTTTTCCCCTGCACCGAGGGAGGTTTAGGCTGGATGTTAGGAAGAAAATCTTCACAGAAAGAGTGATTAGCCATTGGAATGAGCTGCCCAGGGAGGTGATGGAGTCACTGTTACTGGAAGTGTTTAAAAAGGGACACTTAGTGCCATGGTTTTGTTGATTATATGGTGTTCAATGATAAGTTGGACTTGATGATCTCAAAGGTCTATTCTAACCTGGTTAATTCTGTATTCTGTTTTCTAAAGATGGAGCAAAGCAATGTTGTACTTTTGTGTTGCCTTAGCTTCTAGGTAATTCACCTTTTCTCTTCTCTTTTTGTCCATCAGATGTGTTTTCAGACCATCCATGGCTTTTTGTTGGGATCATTTAATACATTCTGGCTCAGATGTATTTTAAGTAATGCTATGCCAATAGGTTAGAAAAACAGGTGGAGCGAAACTAGCCCTGCCTAAAGGTAGTTTGAAGAGACTATGATGTCTGCTAAACTCTCCTGAGAACCAAAATATTGCCTGATCTTTTGGGGACTTGACCTATCCCAAACTGATCTTCCTACAAAGAATTTGGGTTAAATTCTCCATCTTGTCTTGTCTCATAATGGAAACTTTATTTGGACTTGGTGCTAATCATACCAATGAGGCAGCTCTGATTGGTACTAGCTTGCAAAAGGCCTCTTTTGTTCTTGTTAGAGTATCTAACCTCTAAATCTATTTAATACCCTTTCCCTGGTTGTCCATCATTATGACACATGATTTTCCAAAGGATTTACTATTAGTTAGTAGCACAGGGCTTTCTCCCTGGGGTAGCAGCTACTTGCAGTGAAGAAAATGCATGTTCGATGTAGCAATTTGTCTTTTTTTATATATTTATTATAAGAGTAAATGAGTTATTGTGGGAGACTTCAATATTATTGCAAATTAGGTGCTACAAGCCAAGCCATGCACATTTGTTATGTTTCCAGGCATACACAGCATGCATAGCAGTTCAAAAATCAGCAGTCATATTATATCTAGGCCTTTTCCTGGGCAGCTGCTACTTTGCAGGTATTTTTGTAGTGTGACTGTTCCATAACTCTGCTCACTTCAAATGAAGGGAGGGGGGAATCTGTCACAAAAGTGATTGCTATAAAAAAGGTTTTGATGAGCACAAAGGCATGAATTATAAAATCTCTCAAGATTTAGTTTCCAAAGTAGGCATGGGCTAATGAATATACAGAGAGCATTGCTTGTCATATATTTCTTCTACAATAGTAATTTATGATCTGGGTGGGTTTTTTTACTTGCACCTTCCTGGATGTGCTTGCAGGCTGGAAACTTATCGAAATTATAAATTGCTTCTTTATTCAGAAAAGTGTACAGGATCAAGTAAAGCACACAGAAATGAGTCCTACCCAACCTCTGCTTTAACAAGGGGTTTAGATTAACTCCTGGACTTTAAGTCAGCAGGATTAGTCAAATGTTTTGGTTACAGCAGCTTGCCAGTGCCAGAGCCTCTGTGTTGGGGAGGGAATGGAGGGGGTTATGTCCCAGGTCAAACTCTGATTTGCTGGTTTGGAGGAAATCAGATTCTTGCCAAAAAACCCTATTTTCACAGAATTTAATCTCACAGGGATGCAGAAATGGACAACCAGGCAAGAGGCTCTTGCTAAATCCTCTGCTTCCAAAATCAAGCCCCTTTCTCTAGTTTAGCTATCAGCCTAATCCTGGCTTTAGAGTCTAATCTGGATTCTTACTCTATTTCTTCTGATGTTCCTGCAGGACAGGTGGTATCTGGTGAGAGGGGAGAGCATCCTGTGTACAAAGCATAAGGAATATTCCAAAAATTCTCCTTGCCTCTATCAGTTTCCAGAACAGATGAATAGATAAGAAGGTGGAGCCCTTCTCTATCTCTTTTCTTCTACATTTCCTTTTTTATTTTCCAAGAAGAGTAAGCCCATGTGTCATGCTTCTTCTAACACTAGTTATATTCATCATAGGTGACCTGGATCATTTGTACTTGTGGTTTATAGTCTCTTGACATGCATTGTTTTCTCTAGCTTGAAATATAGCACATTAATGAGGTATGTATCTGTTCAGATGTATGCAGCCAGATCATGAAAGATGCTTTGGCAACACTTTGACTAGTTTGTCAACAGCCAGTATTTTGGCAACTGCAGAGGAAAAGCAGCCCAAATTCATACAAGAGACTTAAGACAATCCAACATTAAACTTTTGAGAAACACGTTTAACGTGTAATTAGGCACCTAATTGTAACCTCCCTATTCCAAGCTATCACTTGACAAAGAATGTACATGCACTTCTGAGGGGACTATGTTGTCACTTCTTGACACACTCTTTGCTGAGAGTGGGCTGCAGCTGGTGTAGGCAACAGCCTAGAAAGGTACAGCAGTGCTGGAAAATAATATCAAGGCCGAATGCTCGCAGTGGCTGGTGTTGGAAAGTCAGAATGGGTGCATTTGGTGATAGGAACCAGGGGTGCTGAAGGCGTGATGGGACAGCATGGGGCGGTGGGTTCCTGGACTACTGCTGCACTTGATCAGGTTGTGACCTCGGTATGGGAGAGTCACACTAGCCTTTGGTCTGCAAGGCCTGTGGAAGCTGTCTGCCCCTCTTGCTCTGTGGAAACCTCCCCATTTCATCTGTGCTTTCCTGTTGAGCATGATTAGCCAGTGCTCAGCAATTCCTACCTGGCCACTTGGCAGCAATGTCATTTTTGACCTTCCTTATTACAAAAAGAGGTTACTTTTTACTATTTGCTTATATAAGACCTGTAGTTGTTTGAAGGTGAGAACAGAATGACTATGAAGTGCTGGGAGTCCTAAATTTAGCTTCTCATTTGGGTACAGGTTATGGCTTTGTGCTTCCATGGTTTAGGAGTGCCTGGGAAAGTTGTTACCCTGTCGGTTTATAGCTGTTGTCTTCAGTAAGCATTGGACCAGGACCTATTTGCAACATGATATTAGATCTATAGGAGCATGGGGAACAATTTGGATTGTGCTCCCAGTTGCCAAGGGAAGCTGGAAAAAAACCTTTCAGACAAATTTGGGGAGGAAAAAACATTATTGCTGTTTCTCCATCAGACAAAGAGAGCAAGAATCATTTTCTTACTGAGACTTTGTGAGTTTTAAGCCATTGTGGAGTACAGTCCTGCTGCTGTACATGAATGCAACTTTTTATTATTAATATACAATCATCCAGAAAGCTGTCTTGGTTTGGCAGAAACAATTTTATTTGCGTGTTAGTGCAATGGATTACAGATACCAATCTGGAGTGGCGTGCTAAGGACAAAGAACATGAAAAACTGCATCTTGAAATCCATCTAAACTTGAATAGTTTAAGTCTCAAGGGGCAAAACTGTGCTATAAGTATTCCTGTTGAGTACTAACAAGTAGTCCCATTAAGCAGTAGCTAGAAATCAGCATGCCTCCGAGACAACCCAGCCACATTTATTCAGAGACCGATTTGTGGGTGAGATGAGTGGCGGTGTCTTTGTACTTTCCTCTGAAATACTTATCCCTCGAACATCCCTCTGAGCTCCCGGGTTTCCAGAGGCCAGGACTGCCTCTTAATCTTTGTTTGCATTCAGCTTTTGGAGATCAGTATTTTCTCATTACAAATTGCTATGCTTTTAAAATGACAATAAAGGTAACTTTTAGCCCACAGATAGAGCCAGTTGTTTGATTTAACTGAACTAGCGGTGTACATTTAGGGGCTTTCTGATTCACGAGAGTTTGTGTGTATATGTCCTTAGGAGAATCTGTGCTGTCAGGGACGTTTTTTCCCCCTGCATAGAAACTGTTTATCAGAGTTCATGCGGTACGCTTTGTAGGAGCTGAGACTGCAAGTAGTCTCTCCCAGCTGTACGGAAGTCTTTCTTGCCTTTAATCGTTTAGTATTCCATGGAAATGGTATTGTCATCATTTTTGTTTTCCGTGCTCCACTCTGATAAAAATGCATCTTTTATGTTTGCAGATTTGGCCAAACCAGTATATTATTTCAGCCACTTTTCATTAACAGCTTGGGGTATTTTAGCTGTGCGGTAGTTTTTTCATTGTGCTTCTGTGCTACTTTACTACTGAATGAAATTTAATACATTGCTTATAATTAGCAGTGAGGAATGTTTCCCTATCATCAGTTCACTGCTACAAGGCTAGCTTAAAGATTTGAACAAAGAAAATATTCTTTACTCTTGAATTGCTTTGCAGTTCCTTCCAGACTGCTCAAAATAAACAGTGTTTTTTTATCCAAACTCTTTCCCCCTACTCTCCCTTCCAAAACAAACGAAATATTTTCGGTGGCCAACAGATAGAAATGTGACCCTAATTACATCTTTTGTCTCTTCATGCCATGTAGCAGGGAGCCAGAGAGTGATAGTTTTTAACTGAATGCACTTTAACATAGCATCAGGTGCTGTCAGGAATACACAGTGTGTGCTGGAAGGTATAATGAGGTGGAACTTCTTTCCCCCTGCCCCCCCCCCCCCCCCCATAGTGATTAGGTGTTTTGGGATGAGTCTGGAAATCCTTACTCAGCTGTGACTTCTGATGCTTGGTCATTGTTCATATATTCACAGTATAAATGGGACTTTGGCATTAGTTGAGTTTCTAAAGACCACCAAATTTCTTGAACCACTATGGGGGTTCAATAGGCTCCGGGATGGAGAGAAGAGGGATGTAACTTTGAGCAGCTTCCCAGGTCTCTTTGCTGGTTCACCATGCCATTGCTTCTTCTCCTGGGCATTTCTCCAGGGAGTCTGTGAAGCCAGATGGGTTCTGATGCACACAGTAAAGCTCCTGTCAGTGGCTGGGTACCCTCAGTGCCCAAAGTCTCAGCAAAGTACTCTGGAAAAGTGTCTGCTAGTCCAGGCTCTGCTCAGTGGGACCTGCTGCAGAAATGGCTAAGCATTGAGAGCAATGGTGATTCCCTTGGTGTTAACTGAAGGAACCTTAATTAGCAACAGTGAGAATGTTCAATTGACTGTGGTTCTGCTATGTCTGTGTGCACCCAAGTGGGGTCAATCGATGGCTTGGACCTAGAAGCTGTTGCAGGCTGGTGTTGGTGTGGAAATGCCCATGAAGAGAGGTGAATCAGCAGAAGGATGTGTTTTACTCTTCTCTGGGTTGTTATGGCCTTGTTGTACTGTCTTTAGCTTTCATGTCCTGGCTTCTTTCACTAAACTTGGTACACCACACTAAGGTCGTGTTCTTTCCAAACTCACTCTTCTGAAACCCAAAGTAAAAATAATAACATTAATGTTATTTCTTTACCCTTTGGTGGTTCTTTTTTTGTTTATTTCTTTGTCTTAAATGCAATTTATGACTTTGATTTCTCTGATAGATAGGAAGATTTCGCGGCAGCTCTGCAGAGACATTACTTCTAGGCAGCAACTTTAAACAAAACAAGAAGGAGAGAAAAAAAGGAGGAGATCGTATCTGAGTTACAGAACAGCTAGTTTGTATTGAAAAAGAGACAAACTCTTAAAGAACACACTGTAATTTGTATTGTAGCTCTAATTTGTGTGAGGCTTAAGTGCACTCATGTGTTAGAGTGTTTGCAGAAGTTAAAACTTTGAGATGTTGGAAGAGATTGAATTTAATTTGTAATTTGTCAAATATTTTAATCTCCCTCACAGAAGACTTGTGAAGTCTCTTCAAGCCCAGAATGTTTAATTTTTCAGGCAGAGCTTTTTCAGGGTGCCCAAGGTAAGCAGGGACAAAAACTCTCAAATGTAAATCACATCCTCGGGCTGTTTCCCTATTTCCATCAAACCTGCACTTGAGCCATCAAACTCTGCCACATGAGCTACCAAAGAAAAGTATTGTGATTGGTCCCATGTGGTCTGTGAACAATGTTAGCTGTGGCTTCTGAAGGAGGCATAAATGTGCATCAGATGGAGCTGTCCCTTCCTACGTCAGCTCGAAATGGCTTTTAATAAAGTGAAGAAATCCTAAGCACAGTCAGTGAACCAACATTGTCCTTCTCTGATGACAGGTTGTCAGGTATGCCAAAAGGTTCAACAGCATATGAGACACAACCATCTGAAAAAAAAAAAGGCATAAAGTCCCAAATCAGACTTCCAAAATCACTTAAAATGCTCTTGGAATATTTCTGTGAGTGTGGGGAGGCTCTGTTACACCCTCTTCAACCTGCTCTGAAGGAGTACATGTTTGGAGTGTGGCTTGCCTCAAAGGCACTCTCCCAGACAATTTGGATGTTATGTGTCTAGCAGTACTGAATGGTGTGCCATAAAGAGGCAATTTTATATTTTGCACACAGTCATCAATGGCTTCCTGCTTGGGAGCTGTGGTATTCAGACACAGCAGCAGCAGCAAAGACATGTAAACACATTTACACCCATTAAGTCAAGGCCAGAAAAATGTTGGCCCGTTCCCACTAAGAATATAATAACTTGCTCACTAGTGCAGGTCCAGCTCATGAGCTAGGGTGGTTTCTGGAGCAGCCCAGTCTGGTGGCCACATCCCAAGTAAGCTCCATGACGTTGAGGCTGACGGAAGTGTTGGCCAATTGCAAGGCCATTGCTGTTCTGTTCTTTCTTCTGCTCTGTTGTGTGCTTGAGGGATGATGGCCATTTTGCCCTGGTTTATTCTTGGAGTGGTTTTTGTTTCTCAGTCACCAGCAGGCTGTCAGTTCCACTATTCATGACAGAAAAATCGGCAGAAATTATGTTGAAAACTACCATCAGGATCTGCTTGGGCAAAGACCTGTTATTTCATAATTAGCTCTGATGCTTTTGGCCCAGCCACTGAGGAATTGGCTCTAATCATGTTGCAAAGACAAATTTCTGGGGTTTTTTTTCCTCTTGGCTCTGGCAGTGGTCCTACAGTAATGTTGTGACGTCTGGCTCCAGTGACACTTCTAGTGAGTTTGTATGACTGAGTGATCAGGATGGAGCAATCATACTTAGACTGTCCTGTCTGATACCATAGGGACACAATTCAGCGCATCAGTCTTGCTCTGTTTTGGAATCAATATTTTACCTTCATGCACTTTACAGGCAACTGAGCGTACCCTAGTATCAGTGTTCACCACTGGTGATTTCCAGAGTGCTCCAGAACATGGTCCAAATGGCTGAGAATATGAAACCAAACTTTGTTCGCTTGTTACTTGATCTACTGATTAATTTTTAATGCATTTTGGGCTAGTGTGTTGGTTTTTCTTTACAAGAGGCAACTTGCTATTGCAGCTCCAGCCTCAGTAGATTTAAAGGACTTCTACACACATTTTGGAATAGGTCTTTGAAGGCAATGACTCATAGATGGGTTTGGCCTGACTCCATGGTAATGCAGTTTTGATCCCCTCCAACAAGGGGCAATACTGCCAGTCTGCATCAGCCAGCACACACTCTGTTCTCCTTCTGTGTATTCACATTTCCAATGAACCCGTGGCAAATATGAGCATGTGTGTGGCAGTGTTTTTCTTTTCTAAGCTAAAAAATGTAGTAGTGATGGCCCAAGTCAAGCCAAACCTAAGCATTTAGATATTTTGGGAATGTTCCCATTATAACAGATAGGAAAACTTCCATTGCATAGAAGGGATTTTGCAAATGTAAGTGAAAAGCAGTGAATGGAAAACTTATTAGAATATAGCCATTAATTCTTGAGCTAAATCGACAGTTGGACTCGATGATCTTAGAGGTCTTTTCCAAGCGAAACAATTCTGTAAAGTTAACAAGGTTAAATATAATTTAGTGAGTTTCTCAGTGTATGTCTGCCCAATCCATTAACAGGCATTTAAAACAAACACTGTGATAACCACATTTCTTAAGAGCTGCATCAAAAGTGCTTTTGCAGAAGGTCAGCCCTGGATCTGTGATATTCTGGGCTACTCTGTGCTCTTGGGACCACTTTCAGTGTTTAACATGCAATGAATAAATAAGCACTCTAGAGCCCTTTTGGGTTATACCTTTTTTCTTTTTTTTTTTTTTTTCTTTTCTCCTCCTGAGTGTGAAAGGCTCTGAGAAACAGTGCTGGCAGCAGCAACACCTTGTGCAGATCAGAAGAAAAAAACCTCTCCTCTGACTTGAACTGACTTCTGCTAATTACATGGCTGGAGATGGACCTTTAGGCAATCTGCCCCACAGCATTGTCCTGGACAATCCCACCAAATTAGGGCCAGTCAGGCCAAATGCGAAGAGGGTGGTGATTACTGAGATTATTTTCTTTTTAAACATGCTCCTCAGCTCTACTTTGCTGGGTGTTGGTTTTCAAAAGGGACTTTTAATAAATGTGGGCCATCTGTATATAGCCCAACTTTTGTTCGTTCGCACAGTTCAGAAAGCCCACTGTTTGAGGTTAGCCTTGAGTAAACTTGTACCATTTACTTTGGAGCATTTCAAAGGGAACAAAAACACAAATCATGATGAGGCTAATAAGAAGTTTGGGTGTTTAGTTTAAATGTGTACACAGCAATCATTGTAGAGGAAGTCCTTCTCTTTGGGAGTACATTATTATTAAGCAGCATTGCTGTTTGCCTGGTTTTGTCTGGTCCGCAATTTGCATTCACTTGATGGATTGCCAGGGTCGGAGGTGCACTACTTGGGAAACACTGAAGTGCCGTCTCAGCAAACTCTTAAGAGGAAGGGAACACTAATACAAGCATTTGCCCAAGCTTCTTGAGTCTTCTTAGGCTTCCTTAGGCTGTACTAGATCAATATGACAGTTCGCTAAGAAGCTTTGGACATGCATTCACAAACTCTTTCTATTGGCTTTCTTGGCATGTTATTCAGGAGGTAGCTGCTAGTGAAACATGTCTGCTACCAGCACAGAAGATTTATACATGCATTTTCTTCTCCTGCTAAGTGATTTATTTACTAGCAATAATGCCTTGCAGAGCTGCTTGGTCCAGTTTGCAGAACTCATTATGTCGACCCTCAACAATCTATAGATGAATGGGATCACTCTCTCTCATTTCCTCCCCCTCCCTCCCTCCATCTTGTGTATTTTAACTGTGGTCACATGGCTTCAATCCTCCAGTAGAGTGAGATGGTCCCAAGCTGGTGAACGTTTCTTTCCACAGTATGCACAGAGGTAAAGTTTTGTTGTGCCACCTGTCTCAGAGTGATGAAGGGGTTTGCTAGATTGCTTGCTTTAGTTGTAGTAATTTGCTTTCTGACTTCTTACTGTCCATTCTTTTGCAAATGGATGGGCTTATATGGGAGACACTTTAGACAGCTTATTTCCCATGGTTTATAAGCCATTCAAAACAGAGCAAAAGTTGCAAAAGTTTTTAATAGCAAAACCTTTGCACTGGCAGATCACTCAAATCCCTTCTGTTCTCAGGCCACCAGAGGTTCATGCTGGTGCCTCTCAGCCTTCCCCCTCACTGTCTCTCTTTAATTCCTGCCTCTCCTGAGAACCTGGTGAGATTCAGCCCTTCCACTTCTTGGTGGTGAAAGATGGGAAATTGGCTGCTCCAACAGCTCTTGCTGTCGATCTCTCAGCCAAGGAGGTTAGGCAAAGGTGAAAGGTGACCAGATTATTCATGTTTTTATCTGTGAATCATGAGCGGCACTCTTCATGTCACTAACAGAAGGGATGTAGGCACTCTGTGCTCAGATGCAGCAGAGTTTTCATGCTCCCCTCAAAGCCCTATGGCTCTACGTGCCACAGAGGTGCTGACTCGGTCGTGCCAGGGCTGAGCTCCGGGTTCCCTGCAGAACAGCAGGCAGGCTGTCTGCGGAGCAGGCAATGTAACCTCTCCATCCATGATGTACCAAGTTTACTCTTAGCAATGGGAAGTGCAATTCAACACTGGGGTCTCACTGTGCTTTCAGGGACTAGGGAGCTTTGTCCTGGTCTTTCCGCTTCAGCCGAGTCTTTGCTTAGGGAACTTCCCAGCACATTTGGTATTGTCCCCTTCCTCAGACGCCTGAACAGATATGTGATTCCTTGGATATGTGATTTAGAAATGTTCCAGGGCATATTAAACTGTTTCACATTTTATTAGCCCTGCCAAGTTCTAAGCACACCTTGAATAAATTCATAGTTGGTGGTTGTGGCATATGTACCTTGGCTATCGTGGGTGGACAAAAATGTTTTATACCCTTGAGGAGCAGCAAAAGAATGAGCTCGCTCCATGTAGCAAGAGGGTTGAAAAAGTTGGATTAAATCATGTCTGTCTGCCTGTGGTTGAACTAGCAGTGAGGCATTTTCAATCAGAGGTTAGGGCTGTGGTAAAATTTCTGCTTCAGTTTTTGCTTGCTGTGATTTTCCCTCATACCAGATTCTCTGTGAAACTCCAGAAGGACCAAGACACTCTCTGTGTCTGACCTTTCAGAGCAGGATTTTTCAGACAGTCCTGTTTCAACTGAACTCTCTGCCAGAGCATGCAGGAAGGAAGTGACATGTGTTAGTCATACACCCCGGTGTGTGTTTAGCATCCAATTTGTGTACAGTCCAGGAATAACCCAGAATAATTCTGCAAAGCTGGACTCATGCTTAGATGTTTTGATGTTTGGGCTAGGAGGGGATTTCTTCACACATGAAACAGGCTTTCAGCAGGCGGGAAGGATCAATACCTCCCCCCTGGGGAGCTCAGGCAGTGAAAATATTTTTGCAATAGAACCAGAGCTCAACCTATGCACAGGCATCTCAGCCTGAATAAGTGCATTTCAAAGCTGGAGTTTACTTATGTTCAGCCACCCAAGACCGACCCACCATGGGTGCACATGGGCATCACTGCCCCAGCTTGGTGGGCAGCATCGTGCTGCAGGGACAGCTAATGTCCACCAGTTTGGCAAGGGAGTGTGTGCCACAAAAGGCAGATCGTGAGAGGTGTGGGAAGAGCCTGAGCGTGCTCGCCTTTCTTACCAGAGGCTTGTGTGCTGGGGGCAGTCATGCCAGGCTTGACATCTTGAAAGAACGCTAATTAAAAGTAACTTTTTAATCCTTGAGGGAAGAGAAACCAGAAGTGACAGACTCCTGGCTACAGCCCTTTGTTTTTAATCCTGGTTTTGACTTTTTGCCTTGGAGCAACAAGCCACAGAGAACAAAAATGTATTTTCAAAAGTTTCTTTCGAAGCAGATGAATCTTAATCATGAGGGTAGTGGTCTCTTTTTTACAGTTTTGGTTTGGGGATTTTTTTTGGTTGCTTGTTGGTTGGTTGGTTTTCACTGGTGCTGGGCTGGAGGAACTGGAACAGCAGACAGGTTTGTTTATTTGGGTATCATTCTGCTCTTGCATCTCAAAACCGTATTTCTGCTCTTCAGCAACCACGGTGCTGTACATTGTGTCTGGCTATTCTGGGGATGTCAGACTGCCATGAGGATGGCTGGTGCTTTGCTAGTGCTGGGATGATCACTGCAAAGCATCCTTAATTGTGGGGAGTGGGATTAGCCAGCATTTGGATCTATGCTGCTATATACCCTTGAAAATGGGCTCTTTGAACTCAGACTGGAAGTGATGCAAGGGAGGCGGGAGATACCGTTTCTGCTGCAAAATCTCGCCCCGTTTTCCCTCTGACCCAATGTACTAGTCAGCATATGTGATGCCTTGCAAGGACCTTGACCTGATAGTGTCTGGGAACAGTTGAGCAGAACACCTCTTCTCAGCTACCTGTCAGAGCAGCAAGACTGGGATTTCCACATAATCCACTGGTCCAAAACTCGATGTGTGCAGTACCACAATTAACATTCCTTCTGAGCACATTGCATTAAGCATCTCTATATGTGTCTTGAAGGAAACCTCCAAGAGATTGTCTTTTATGGAGGAATTATAAGAGATTTCTTATGGCTGAGTTCACCTATAGAAAATACAGAATTGTAAGTCTATGTAGTTCAAGAAAGAAACTGAATTAGCCAGACCCAGACAAGAATAAGTTAACAGTACTCACTAAGGAGCCTTGAGTGGAATTAGAAAAGAGAAAAACGGCCTGCTGATAAAAACAAAAGCCGAAAAACTCCAAGAAACCCTTGCTTCCCCCATCCCCATCTAATCAGTCCAGAACAGAGGAGGAGTGGGGGTAGGAGGGAACACAGAATCTACTTGATGCTGGTGGTGTATCTCCTCCTCCTCTTCTTTATTTGACCCTCTCTTAGAGGAATGTTTAGCAAAGCTGTTTATTTTGCATAAACCCAAGTAATAACGTGCCCCCGGGTGACAGGACCTGAATGAAGATGACAGCAGTTTGATTTAACGATTAGCCACCTGACCCAATAGCACCTCTGGAATCTCAACTGCAGAATAAATTCCCATTCTTCCCGCATGGGCTGCATGTTAATCACGGGAAGAAAAGCAAAGGGTGGTTGCAATAGGGCCATTGTTCCTGGGGGCAAAGGCTTGAAAAGAAACTACCCGTCCCTGCCTGCTTTGTGCTGGCTTCACGCTGAGTCTTGGACACTCAAGTTTCTTTTGCTGCTTTTATATCCCCACCCCCGGCAAAGCACTGTTTTCCAATGGGGCAGATTCAGTTATATTCATTCACTGAGGGACTTGCCTTCTCCCTGAATTATCACTATATAGTTTCTAATATTTGTTTCAGCTGAAAGTCAGCACTTGCTGTGCAGGAGTCTCTCCATTTGCAGAGTTAGTGGAGCAAGTCGCTGAGGGATCCCTGCTTTTTCCAAACATTCCCTAAAGCAGCTTAGCAAAGTGGTAGGGCTTTGTTTTGAGGGAAACCAATTTGGGGGAAATCTTGCTGTGCTTTTTGTTTCCTCCCTCCCTTCCCCCTGCCCTCCCAACTCTTTCAAAGCTTCAGCATTAAGCACGGTTGTAATGGTACAAGCCTTGCCTTAGCGGTCTAATATTCACTTACAGTTCAGCCTTCCAGCTTGGTAGCACAGGGAGAGATGTGGCAAAGGGGAATTAAAAAATGATTGCAAAGTCAATGGTTTAAAGAGTAATTACAGAGTCATTAAAGGTTATTATGGGGAAATGTTCAGCTGAGCAGCGATTAGCATTCCTGATACTTCAAGTTCACTATAGTTTGAGGGCACAAGTGAGTCGAGTTGTAGAGGTCTTTGCTGTGAGGGAATGGAAGTGGCTCCTAGCCGTGCAGCTCCTCTGAGGCTCGCAGCCTGTTGCTGCGACCAGGCACTTGCTGCCCTCCTCCTGTCTCCTCTGGGACTACCAGTTCAGCCATCAGCTGCACCTCGGTATCGTAACCAGCTCCAAACTACACACTGCCATGTCCTGCCCAGAGCAACCCGGCTTGGGTTGGCTTGTGGCTGGTGATCCCAGCCAACCATTCAGAGTTGCCTCAGTCCTGCCCTGCTTACTACCCATGTGAAAACCGTCAGGTGTCAGCTCTCTCATGACATGGGTGGTAGAAGACTGTGTGCTGCCTTTTGCACCTGCAAATAATTTTAAAGGTTGAAACTCCCAGTAGGCAAATTCTTAAACCCAGCACCTCAGCATCATCCTTTCATGGTCACCACAATGCCATGTCACCCCAGAGTGCACACAGCTGCTCAGATCTGAAGTGGTGTCCCTGATGTGGATGGACTTTGCTCAGTCCATCCTTCCCAGTGGGAAGCTGAGTGTTGCTCACTGCTGTAATTGTGAAAGTCTTGAAGAAAAGCAGGAGCAAACACTGTTGTTCTGTGTGTGTGTTTATGTTTTTCTGTATGCGGTGAAAAAAAGCCCACAAATTGAAGCCAGGTCTGCTGTCTTAGGGCAAGAAGTGCGAAACTGACCAGAGTCCCTGACTTTCTGTAGTGTGGAAAGCCAATTAAGTATTTAAACAGATAAAACACATAGATGAAACAAAACTAAGTATTAATAACAGTATTAGTAAGTTATAAATATTTAGGTACAAAGCAGGTACCGCTCTCATTGCTCAGGCAGTAGGCTTCTGGTCTGTGCTGCTGTTTGGATTTTCTTTTGAGCATTGAAAAGGGCATTAATATGTTGCCAGGAAATATTATTTCCAAGGTAAATTAAAGAAATAAAAAAAATGGGCACGGTAAGCCAGTGGGAGCCCTGAGATTTGCAGAGGCAGACCCTGCTGGAGCCCAGTGTTGGGGTAGGAATGTGCTTGTGCTAGAAGGGGAGCGGTGGACAGATACATCTGAGGTAGGTCTCTGGGTCAGCAAAGAAGGCTCAGCCTTCCTTCCTATGTAAAATAAAATGGGATTTGTTTTTAGGTTAAACCCAGGATTATTCTTAAAATATCAGGGATGGTAAAAAGCTACTTTGTTTTTCCCCTCTGAGGGCAAAAATCACTTAGTTTGCTTACCAGCTGACACCTTGGGAGGAAAACACTGCTGCCTTTTCACCACGCAGCTCACCACATGTCTCACCTGGGTGGACAGACACAGCACATCCCGCCAGCTTCCTTGGGGATCGCAGCCTGTCCAAGGAGGGAGGCTGTGCTCTGAGTCTGTTCGGGCAGCTGGTATTCATCTATGTTTTACAAGAAAGCTTCTCACTGCAAATAGCTTTTGCAAATCTCTAAGATGTCGGAGCAGTGTGGGGAGGGAGGCCTCATTTTTGGCTGCGCAGGGCTCACTTTGGTGGTGCTGCTTGACACCAGCCTCCATGTTTCCCCGCCCCCACTCCCCATCAGATCCATGCTAGTGTGCTGCCAACAGGGGTTTTCACACCTATGTGACCAAAACTCATCCAAACACATCCAGTTAATTCAGTTGATTTAATGAAGTAGGCTGCTTCTACTGTCTCTTCATAAATTCTGTGACATCTCAGACAGGGAGTGGTGGAGGCTAGACTTTGTACGCTACTCTTCCCAGGCCCAGCAAGGGCATAGAGATAACCATGCCTCATCACTGGAGCATGGTGTACAATAACTGCTTTATGTCTGAGCTAGGGGAACTTCTGAGGCCATCATCTTTGCCAAAGTATCAAGACTCAAAGCAGAGCCTCTTGCAGTTGGTGCAAAAGTGTCAACTCCCAGAACAAGAGCTGGTTTAGGGCCAGAAGATGGGAGTTTGCAACACAATGAGTAAGCAAGAAGTTGCTCTTCATCAGGTGAAATAACGAAAGAAAAGGACCCTCAGCTACTGCAGGCATCCAGGATTTTTTTCTCACCTGTGTTTTTCCCCCACTGATGTGAAGAAGAGCAGCTGTGGCCTAGCTGTTATGTTTAGCTGAAGAAAACACATTGGAGGTAAGAAAGACCTGACTCAAGCAGGCATTGCCATTAACCTGGCTGGCTTCTTCCCAGCTTCCTCACTGCTCTCATGCACTGCTGTGCCATGTCGGAAGGGGAGCTCTATAAAACATCATCAGGGGAGCAGCAGCATCTTAGGTTGAGGTCAAGGTCTGTGTAGCTCTAGCTCTAGCTTCAGACAGGGACGAGCACCCAGCTGCAGGGCAGGTGTGCAAGCAGCTTCTCAGCAGAGTTCTCACAGCCTTGCAAATCTTCCAGTTCAAGAACTGCCTGAATTGCAGATGGCATCACAGGACTTTTCTTCTATGAATTGGTAGAGTCATCTTCTGAAATGGTGCATCCTATTGGTGCAAACACCATCCTACAGTGAGGAGTGCCACAGCTTAGCTTTGTGCTGCATGTGGGAGTGCTGTCAATCATTCTAGCCTGCATCCTATCTGTGTTATTTGGTGGCTTGCAGGTCTTTCATAGGAAGAGACTGTGAACTAGCAACTTGTAGTTCTGTCTTCATCCCAGACACAACCTGCTTAACCTCCTTTAGTTGTTATTTTTGCATAGGTCTGCTCACTCTCCACATTGAGCCTCACCATAAGAGCAGAGCTCAGGCTGCTGGACTTGGGGCTCCTCATTTTTAATTGCCTGAAGTAAGAAATGGATCTCTCTGGGTCTCCTGAATAGTCAAAGGGGAGAAAAAGCCTCCCTCTGGCAGGAGAGCCAGGCCACCCAGTTTGATCCCCCTTGTCTTTATAATTTCTTTCTGTATTGTCTTTGTAAGGAGACCCTTTATGTAGAGACCTACAGGGTTCTGGTGGTGACATTGACAAAATGACTGAGTAACTGGGTGCTGACTGGTTTTTGGTGGGTTCCTACCAGCTAAGACAGGGTGCTGTTGGTTTCTTTTGATTACTTTGTTTGTTCAGGGTTGGGTTTTTTTAACTGTAGATATTCCCCCACACCCCCCCACCCCCCCCCCCGCCTTGAGGAATAGGTGTGGGACACATCTTGGAAAACAGACCTTTCTGGTTGTGTACTGGTGATTGGTGGTCTCCTCTGAGAATTCAGGCTATACTGTCAGCTGCTAATAGTATGTAGTCCCCATATTCACAGTAAGCCAAATATATAGCTTCGTGGTGGGAGTCCTTTCTGCATGACTTGCCCTTTCTGTTAGTATTTTGGTTGCAGGGGACTCGCAGTCCCTCCCTCAGACATATCCTCCAAGGAGCAGTATGTCTTACCTTAGAAACAAGATGCAAACACAGAGACACGTTCCTTGCGTAGTCAGTAACACCAGTGACGCTCAGTGCACTGTGCAAGATGCCTGGGCCATACAGAGGTGCTTTGTGCAGACCTGTGACCTGCTGCCTATCCACTTTTTCCCTCAAAATATTTCATGCGTGACGGCACATGGGGAAAATGGTGGAGGAGGAATAGGAGAGAGGGATGTTTGGCAATTGTCTACCAGTTCAGCCCTGATCTCTGTATTTTCTTGCCTTTGCCTGTCCTGTCTACCTGGCAGAAGCGACGGCGGCAGCAGGGCTGGGAACACTGGTGGGCGCCAGTGGGAATCTGCAGCCCTGCTTTGAGTTTGACCTACCCTGGCTCTGAATGCGAGTCTCCATGGGTGAATGATCAGTGCCTTAAACAATTGCACTGCGCTCTCCCAGCATCTAATTACCAGGACAAAGCGGTCTGTAATAATGGATATTGCAGAATAGCTTATTCTCCTGGAGGATTTGATCCCAACCCCGATGAAGTTGGTGGAAAGACTCCCATTGATTTCAATAGACTTTACGTCAGGCTGCCAGTGTGCTGCTGGTTGCTTTTCCATTAACTGCAACACACTTTTCCAAAACTTTGTCATTTAAGAGATTTCAATATCATAAATTATTAACTCAGAGCAAGGAAGTGCAATCCTTTTCAATTACTGTCCCTCTGTCTTTTGTTGTGATGTTGATTGCTGGGAAAATAGCATTGCTTTGGAATATCACCTAGTTCAGCTTTACTAATGACAATTTCTAATTGCTTGCACTCTTTTTATTTTCCAGTAAGTAAAGCTGTGCAGGTATGATGTTAGGACATCATACCATTTCAGGAGCCTGGCAAAGCATTTTATTTGCTTTCTCTGCTGAAAGCATACACAAGGACTGACATATACACTACAACACTGTTCTCCTGTGCTTTCACTCCTTGTGGCTGAAGTCTCATTAACATTGCTGCATGTAAAAGACTCCTAAGACTTTTTTTTTTTCCTTTCTGTAAACTTAAAGTTTCTTCACCTGATATTTTCCTGAGTCTCAGGAAAAATATTTTGATAGAAACTGATGATGAACAGTGAAAATTTTTATAATTTGCATTACATATGCATTTTAAAAAGCATGTAATGCTTTTAAATTCTTGTGATCCCATGGGATTCCCTTATCACCACACACTAGTATGCAATAAAAACCCCAAAACAACAAGCTTGTGTTTAGCTAACACAGACATTTCCCTTTAAATGGTTCATTTTCTTTAGAAAACTAAAAAGTTAAAAGTTTGTGATGTTCCCTTGCCCCTTCTTGTTTTGACCCTGCTTAGCAGGAGAATGCAAGGTGACTATGCTTTGGTGAGGAATTTGTCTGAAGGTTCAAAACCCAGGAGCTGAATTTCAGAATTTTGCTGTGAAAAATACAGCCTTGACTTGCAGGGGAAGGTGTTGGGAGAGATGGTGCACATTCAGTAAGGGGAATGCTTTTGGGTGTCTGAGGGTGGTGAAGACAAGCCCAAGAGCCATGGTGATGTATCAAAAGATAGAGAAGTGGGTTGATAAGGGGACTAGCAAGTGGTGACATCCTCAAAGCTGGGAATCCCCAAAGGAGTTGGAGATGGGTCCAGAAGTGGAAAAAATGGGACAACAGTTGTCATCATATTTAAGGAGATGGTCAAGAGACCAGAAATTAAGCAAAAGGAAAATAGTGAGAGCAGGACATTCAGAGCTGCCCTGGAGGAGGGTTCCTGGTACAAGTGGTGCCTGGCTTCCTCCCAGGGCGGCACCACCAGTGCACATCCTGCAGGCTGCTAAACATGATCCCATCCCTAACACAGAATATCAAGAGCTACCAAAACCAGAGGAAGAAAGCCAGTACCACGATGGATGGGTTCACTGCCTCTGTTACCAGCTGGGCAAAGGATGGGGGACACCCATCATCTTTGATCATCTTTGATCCCTGCTCAGGAGCTCATCCCAGCAAAATGGGTGGTATTAGGCTATGTGTAAGCTTTAAACTACAGCCATCTTTGCATATAACTATACAGGTGCCTGGGTGGTGTTTTCCATCTGCCAGGCAGACAAGCCCAAGGGACAAGCCACACCGAGTGCCACGCTCAGCCCAGCGTGCCAAGTCCAAGAAAAACAGTTCACTTTGCCAAGATAGCGACAGCTAATTTTGTCTTCAAACTACAGTGATTTGGAGCAGAATCCCTGCAAGGGGAAGCTGGTTTGTCATGGTTCAGAAGATTATTCAAAATGCATGAAATTTGCGTGGAATTTCCTTAATCTGCCTTTACAGGAAAATTCCTTTCCCATTTCCTGAGGGCAGGCCCATGTTGTTGAAGGCAGCATTCTTTAACGGGGGGGATATCATTTATTAAAAAGGATCACAGGTCAAAGTATCTTAACCCAGATCAAGGGCAAGGTCTGTGGGGACTGCCTGGAGCCTTTCGTGGTAACTCACAATAAAGAGCCAATTATAGAGCGAGCGGCTGACACCAAACCCATGCAGCGGCTGCAGATGCTGAATGCACCTACTTGGGTCATGCATCTTACAAAGGGAGAAATTACTGTACATTCAAAATCATGAGCTGGGCAGCCATGGTTAGCAGGCTGATTATGCCTTTCCAAAGTGAAATCCATGTTGCTTAACACTTGCTGTATTTTTCTCAGTAGTTTAACCTTGATATCTTTCCTGGGACTAGAGAGTGATGAAAGGTTGAATTATTTGTCTCTGAACTCCCACTGTGAGCAGTCTGACTGCATCTGTTTGAGTTCCTGGTTTCTCAATGTTGGTGTTGCATGCGATGCTCCAAGGGTATTAGGCACTGAGATTGTATCACTCTGGGATTCACTTGGGATGCAGTTTACTGGTTTGAAAGAGACAGCAGTTCCAGGAAAAACAGAAAGAAAGAAAAACAAACAATCAAACAAAACCAAATGAAAACAAAAAAAAACACACCAAAAAACCATCCCAAAACCACAGGCTGGGTGTCCCATGTAATTAAAAGAGAATGTGAGACTTTTACATATGTATGCATGAATTTATCTCCAAGCTTTTTGAAGCCATGTGCAAGCACTGGTGTAGTTGCTAAAAGGTTTTTGTAAAACTTAGGGCAACTTTTTTTTTCCCCCCATGTTGCTGCTGGGAACCTGAGGCATGGCTTGGAAAGGCAACCCCTCAAAGATTACTCAGTATGAAAGAACATCTCTGGCCCAGATCCTGAGGTGGGAAGTTACTTGAGGGGAGTACTCTGGAATATCCTGTTTTCTCTGGGAGATGGTCATTGCTAGATTCCTTGAGCCTTGTCAGAGCTGGTGGGGCTTCATGAAGGTCTTTGGGTATTGTAACTGCTGGAGTCAGGAGGTTGGGAGGAGGAGGGCACAGTATGCAGTTCTAAGTAGTAAAATATTCTTATTGTGCCTTTTTGGAAAGACAAAACTGTATACCTGTGTTTCAGTCCTGTTCTGTATATGCACTTTCAACACATCCATTAACTGTCCAAGCTGGGTGCTTGCAAAGGGAGCCCTGGTGCACAGAAAGCTCTGCAGGGGAGTGGCGGCCAAGGGAGGTTAGCAATGCGTGGGATAGCTGCAGCTGCTCTTAAGTGCCAGGCTGTGCTAGGAGGTACTGTAACCTCTCCCTATGTCATTAAGGCTTATCATTGCCACAGACAGTGATTGGAAAAGGCTTTTTGCAAGGCTGAGCTGTAAGAAATAAAACTTGCATTCTGATACAGGCGTCATGCACTTAGCTAATAAAAATAGCCTTGGTGTCAAAAGGTTTCAGTAAATGTGGCTAAAGATATTAGCAGTCACTGTGTTTGCCTTTCACTTCTCTGTAGACCTAGGATGAGGTGAGGTGATAAAAACTGGCATTTTGTTTCCACTGGGAACCAAAGTCACAGAAATTTACTTAGGATGCTGAGTGAGCAGTCCTGATATTTCCCAATGCAGATCACCTCCCTACTCTTTTCCCATACTGGCAGCCCAAATGCATTCCCAGTCACAATGGGTTCAGCCTCAGGTGTGGCTGTGTTGCCAGTAGAATTGCCCTTTCTTCCTGACCCTGGATGAAGGGCTAGAGCACAGGTGACATGCCTGACATGGGAATGGAGACCTGGCCCTGCGTTCTGTTGCTTGAAATTTTAGGCTATGAAAAGAGATGGATAAGTGAGCTGTGTTGGGCATGAGGACATGCACCATCACATTCCTGAGTCGAGAGCTGTTTTCCAAAGCTCAAATCTGGCATCCAGCCTCAGCTGGAGCTCTGTTAATTCAGTGGAACTGCTTGCAAACTACAATGTTACCAGACATAAGTAAGTGTAGCAAAACTGAACTTACAGCTAATAAATTAAGGGTTTCTTAGGACCAGACGCTGATAAAAAAAGAAACATCATGTAGTTGAAGGTGAATGTTGATTTGACAGCAAAGCATTATTTGACAGTGGAGCAATTAATGCCCCTTAAACGCCCAGCTCTTAATAGACTTCTTTCGTATGATCACATAGTCATCAAAGTCAGAGAAAAGTGTGGTAAACCAGTCTGCCTGCACTTTCCAGTCATATATCAACCCTGTGGTGTTTGCCAGGAAATGTGACAGGCATGCATGTGAACTGGATTGTGCTCCGGAGGTCCCTTCTCTACTGGGAGCTGTGGTCACAACAGTTTAGTAATAATAATTACCACTTATGTGTAATGGCAAAGCTGTGTTTGGCAACTCTGTTGGGCTATGGATGTGGCTTGCATTGATACTAGATGAGACAAAATCAAGAGAAAACAAGATGAGAGTTCTTCCTGATAAATGGAGAAAAAGCAGTAATCCAGAAAATCATTGTGCCCAGAAACTCATTTACTGGCCAGCTGAATAACTGAAAATCTCTTAGGGAAGTGCATGAATAATTAAATGTAGCCATAGCCATTTGTGACCATTGTAGTTCAATTAATAATTGAGAAAGCTATCCGCAGTACCCTGTCTTCCCCTTCCTTGACTTCGCAGCTTCTCTTTTCCTTCATCCTTTTCTTCTCCTCCATCTTTTAATATGTGAACAAGGCCAGATCTGTGGTACCAGCTTAGCCCTGGAGCAAAGTGATAGAGTCCTGTGAACCCATCAGTATGGTTAGACGTGCCATCACTTAAACCAGTTATGAATTTGACAACCAGGACGGAACTTTCTGTTTGGGCCCTTCCCTTCCTTCCTCTTCTCAGAGGCCCCAGTGATGTTTCAAGGTACTGGTGCCTACCTGGCATTCTCGGTCCCTGAGGAACAAAGTCACTCCTCTTGCAATGTGGTTTCTCTGTCTTCCCAGTCCCTGACCCAGATCTCTTCTCCTTTTAAGCACATGCAGGTGTGTTTACCCGTGAGTGCAGAGTTGTGAAATTGGGGGTGGCAATGGGAAAATGCTCATACAGGTGTTCAAAGGCATCTGCCGCGTAAGTTTTGCTTCTCATTGGCGGATGACAGTGGTACTCCTAAGCACAGGGTGCCCCCTCCTAGGTATATGTCCAGTTTATGTTGATGCTTGCATAAATTTCCTTCCTGTGAAGGAAATCAGCCTCAGACTAGGGACCCAGAAAACTGAGCCTTTGTGAGAATGCCAGCCACTGCCAGTGCTGGTGATGTGACATGTAGTAACGCGAATGCAGAGATTAAGGCACACAGTCTCTTCAGCTGTCAATATGGCTTCAATTCACACAAGTTAGAAATTTACCTGTAATTTTCAGGAGGAGAAAAGACTCTCAGTGTGTCACGAGCTCAGAGCAGTCATGTAGGCCATATCTAAGTTATCAAACCCAACAGCTAGAGGCAAATGTCATCTTATCATAACTAGTCTGTAAACAGAAATCATTGCATGATCTTTTGTCTCACCCATCACATCCAGGTGACAGCTCAGGAATCCTGTTAGCAAATGCCAACACGCCTACCGCACCCAGGCAACTTGCGTGCCTGGGTTAAACACCACAAGGGGAGTACAGGAGCTCGGCAGGGTAACAGCAATGAGTCACCTGAAGTCAGAGAAATGCTAAGTGATTTTCTCATGGGAAAAACTGAGATCTAACATCACAGTGATTGGAAACTCCTTTTGTTTTTTTTTTTTTTCTAAAGTGTCATGCATGATAAAAGAGGAGCACAGAAAGAGAGTGCATATACCTGTGGCACACTAGATTACAGTCTGAATTTTCCAGTGGGAAGAAATTATAGAAGTAACCAGAATCTAATGAATACTAGAGCCAGGAGTAAAACTGCAAGAATTACAGTACCTGCTTTCAAGTAAAGCACTTGTACTAATAGCCTGATAGCAATAGATGTTTCAAAGTGTGTTGTTGTTAAAACAGGATGTTCACGGATGTTGAATATGGCATTTCTGAGGAATTTAGTATGTCCATATCTGCTGTTGCCCTAATACAAGGGCCCAGTACACAAGAAGTTTTGTTGATCTCATCCTGAAATGGCACAATGAGCCCCAAGCAGTGGGGCAAAGCTAAATCCAAGGGTCTTCCCCAGGCCTCTTCTACCAGGATGTCTGGCTGGTTTTCCTGTCCCGTGCTGCTCCACAGATGTTGCTACCTTGCAGCTGTTGATCTTGTGCCAGAACAGCACTGAAAATGAGATAAAAGTCCCAATATGATGCTGTATCTGTTGTGCAGTGGCTTTCCAACTCAAAGCCACTGCTAACATTGCTTTCAGCAGGCGATGAATGAACAAATAAAACCCTAAATGGTATCTGAAGCTGTTTGCCATAGGAGGCTCCCCGTGCTGAAGATCTTTCCAATTAGCTTAAAGCTAGCAGCACACATCAGCCAGGCTCTGAATTGAGAGTGAGGAAGCAGCTACTTTTTCTGCTCACTGAGGACAGATGCTAGTAGAGAGAGACATTCTTCAGAATCACACAAATTGAAAGTTAAATGTGGTGTTCTACAAGTGGGGAATTTGCAAATGGTAGATAGAATTAAAAGGGAAAAAAAGGCAACACATTATCCACAAATTAATCAAAGCATCCCAATTTATGCAAAACATGAAGTTGCAGGATCCTGTTTCAGAATCCTTTGTGTCACTAAAAATACTGGTGGTTGTATAGGTGGGGTCATTGTGGTGATAATTAGATTATTAATTTTTTTAATGCAGATGTCATTTGGTTTATTCTAGCTTAGTTTAAGAGTGTGCTTGACTTGAGTCTCCCAAATTGTCACTTTTAACACAAGAGAAAGGGGTTGCACACACTGGCTTAAGTAATGCAATGTACGTAAATGAAAGTACAGTTTTTTGTGGTTTGATCTGGTCAAAGCAATCTGCTTCACTTCCCAAAGTTATGGGATAGATGACCTGCTGAAGTCATACGGAGAGTGATACAGGACATTTGAACTCCTGTCAGTTTTTTCAGTCTGCTTTTTCCCAGCAATAGAATGGATTTGTTCGGAAAACTGGAAATTAAAAAAAAAAAAAAAAAAAACAAAAAACAAAAAAAAAAAAAACCAAACACCAAACTTGTAGCCATTTATGATTTATTCTGAATTTGTAGCCTGATCCAAATGACACTGAAGTCTATGGAAGTCTTTTGGGGGATTTCAAAAGGAATCTCATCAGGCTCTTGATTAATATGCTGGGAAGTTGGAGGGGGAACACACGTATTTGAGGCCAAGGGAGTCTTGCAGTTCTAATCCTTTTTTTCCAGGCTTTGCATTCTCTTGTTGTACATCCTTTCATGCGAGTCTCTCACTGTTCCCTGCACCATATGTATTTGGATTAAAAGGTAATATGAGATGCGCTAGGAAAAGCTGGAGCCAAGTTGCATTTTATTGCAGGAAGACCTCGAAGTGATGTGAGAGGGGACAGAATGTCTGACATCTGGGGCTGTGGGAATGTTTCTTAGCGGTTGCAATAGAGATGGGGGTTTCTTTTCGTTCATGTTTCCCTCGTGTTCAGACTCTCATACTCGTGTGCAAACTCTGAGCAAATTTGAGGGTGGAAAGGAAATGGATGAAGGAGAAGAGGATTGCACCATGTGGTCTCCTAACATGAGCCCCACCTCGAGGGATGCTCAGCAGGCAGGCATCTTGTCTCAGGTTACGGGTGGACCAGGGAGAGTGGCAAAACCTGCTGCATATTGGATCTTGGTTTCATGAGACACAGCATAAGCATGTGACCTTAATCAAGGCAATTAACCTTGCTGAAGCATCTGGAAATAATGATGAGTAATAATTATAGCAGAATTTAGGATGTGCTATCTTTTAACTTTACGGTTATCTGTAGTGTTTTCTAGACTGGATAATTTCTAGTTTTTTCTGTGACTGGAAACAAAACAGACTTTGGAACTTGGTTGATTCCTGATCTTATGATGGCTTGACACAATCAGTTACCTCTCAAAGGGTGATATTAATTAATGTTTATAAAATGCTTGCATTCTCAGGGGAAAATGTATCACAGAACCGTGTTATTATTTTAACTATTTATTAGATGGCACCCAAGGTGTCAAACCTCCGGGCTGTAACTCTGTGATTGTGTTTCAGTGTACATTGTGAGTTTTGGAGAAACTTGTCTTTTAAAACCTTACTATTCTTCAGGTTTTTTTCCCCTTAGTGGGAAGGGAATCATAGATGATCTTTCACATGATTCCTTCCAACACGCAGTCATTCATCAGCAGAGAGTTAAAGATAATAAACTTTTTGTTTCAGGCAATTACTTAATCTCGACAAACTCCTGTGTTAAGCAGGGCTATTAACTGAGCAGGCCATAAATCAGCGTGTTGCCAGGTGGGTGAGTCTCCTGAACTGCAATCACTCTTCAGGACCTTCCAAAGACCCCTTACAGTCTTAAGCACCTTCATTACACAAGCAGCATGTTAACAACCAGCACTTTGCATGAGCTGCCCAAAGAACCCACTACAAACTGCACTGGGACCATTTTTAACACCAGTCGGAAAATTTTCATACTAAGGCAGAATGATGCATGGGAGTTATTAGCCTGCACCTAAACCACAGCTGGGTAAAACAGATAACTTCCTCACCCCTCTCCTCATCAGACCTTCTGCTTAGTTAAGAGCAGCAGGCTGCCTTATGCTTGGTTAAAAGCCAATTCACACAGTATCCTCTTAGTGGTCTTCAAAGAAGAGTTTTGGGAGCTTTCATGCTTCAGGACACCAGACCCTGAAGCACTCCTAGTCCATAAAGAGACTGAGATCATTATTACCTGAGTATAGGCACAAGAAAAAATTATCCACCCCTGCCATTTTATCATGACTAGTACAAAGCAGACATCTTTGTTTCCATTTCCAGGAATAAGTTTGGTCACAATGCACAGCAGACCCTGCATGGGGTTTTTTCCAGACTTGATTTGTTCAATTTTACAAATAATATAAACAGACCTTTCATACAAAGGGGAAATTTTTCAAGGTCTTAGGTTGGAAAAGACCTTCAAGATCATCAAGTCCAACCTTTCACCCAGCACCATCTAACCAACTAAACCATGGCACTAAGTGCCTCATCTAGTCTTGTTGTAAACACTTCCAGGGATGGCGACTCCACCACCTCCCTGGGCAGCCCATTCCAATGGCCAACCTCTCTTTCTGTGAAGAACTTCTTCCTAACATCCAGCCTAAACTTCCCCTGGCACAGCTTGAGATTGTGTCCTCTTGCTCTGAAACTTGTTAAAAGAGGACAAAAGCCAAACAGAATTGTGCTAATTCCAAGAGAAAAAAAGAGATGGACGTGACTTAGACAGAATTTTGTTTATTAAAGACTTATCTTACAGTGAGGCTGGTGACAAAATGATCCAGGTTTCCCAGAGAGGTGGTAGGTGCCCCATAGCTGGAATTATTCCAGGAGAGGCTGGATGGGGCTCTGAGTAACCTGCTTGAGGTAGGGATGTCCCTGCTGACTGCAGGGGGTTTGGACTAGATGGCCTTTAAAGGTTTGCTTTCGGTTTGGTTTGGTGCCTGGAGGAGCATATGCATAAAGCAAGCAAACTCACAGCCCTATAAGGAAAGGCTGAGGGAGCTGGGGTTGCTTAGCCTGGAGGAGACTCAGGGGTGACCTTATTGCTCTCTACAACTACCTGAAGGGAGGTTGTAGCCAGGCAGAGGTTGGTCTCTTCTCCCAGGAAGCCAGTACCAGAACAAGAGGACACAGTCTCAGGCTGTGCCAGGGCAGGTTTAGGCTGGATGTTAAGAAGTTCTATACAAAGAGAGTGATTGCCCATTGGAATCGGCTACCCGTGGAGGTGGTGGAGTCACCTTCATTGGAGGTGTTCAGGAGGAGACTTGATGGGGTGCTTGGTTGATGGTTTAGTTGTTTAGGTGGGTTGGATTGGTTGATGGGTTGGACGTGATGATCTTGAAGGTCTCTTTCAATCTGGTGGATTGGATTGGATTGGATTGGATTGGATTGGATTGGATTGGATTGGATTGGATTGGATTGGATTGGATTGAAAAGGTTGGAAATGCCAGTGCTGTGATGGAATCACAGCCTTGTCCTGAAAGATTGAGGAAGTCTTTGTGGCATGAGGGGGCATGGGTGTCCTTGCGATGGCAGCAGGCAGCCCTTGGGGGGCGGGGAGATTGTTCAGGTAGGTCTGTGCTGAAGACAGATTAAGACAGATTGGCATGTCCTTTCGTGTTGGCACTGTCACCTGAGCTTTCATGGGATTTTGGCATCTGCCTGCGAGTTTGTCTTCTGCAAGGTGGCTTTCCAAGTCCCACAGGTTGTGCTGGATCCTTGAAGATGGATTTGGGGAAATGTGTTTAGTTTGTAACACCTGGGCAGCTCAGCCACTCCATGCAGGTAGTTTGGCCAACACTAGAAGCAGCTGTGCCTCCCAGGACCAGTACCCTGGGAGCTGGACTGTGAGCATGCAGCTCACCCAGCTGAGTCTTTGGGATGGGATACATTATCTTTCATGAGGAAGCACTCCTTAGTCCAGACAGCCCTGCAGCCACACAGAAACAGCCTGGCCACCATAATGGAGAATGCCATGCCCTGGGGACCAGTGGTCAGGACTTCTGCTTTCTGTGGTAGCCTGGGCTGGAAGTGGTTGCTGAACAGGAGCCTGAGGGCCTTTGCTCATTTGTGCACCAGTGATCTCATGGTAAACTGGTTAAGGGAGTTGATCCAGTGCAATGACCCCATGCAATGAAATTTTAGGTGATTACTTTTCAACTGGATGGACTCCCAGAGCTGGCTCAGTGTGTGCATGAGTGCCGATGCCATCTCCAGGGAGGGGTGTGAATGTGTGACTGGCGGTGTGAGGCAGGGACTATATGAATGCTAAAAGACATCCCCATCAGTAGACCTGCTGCTAGGGCTGTAGGGTTGACACTCCTCACTAAACTTTTATTTGCATGAGTGGAATGCACATGGTCAGGGCTCTGCTAAATTTGCTGTTGGATGGGAAGTGCCATGCAGAGAGCACTGAGTGATAGCTGGTGTGCTCTGCCTCCTTTTTCATTCCCTAATTTTGTCCTTTGGTACTTAAGCAGTCTCACTGTCTCCAGTCTGAAGCTGCTGAACTTCCCTATACTTCCACACCTCACCAGAAGAGATCCTGCTCTTGGTCATGTGAGATGCAACTGAGAGCATCCGTGTTCTCTGATGCTCCTGCTGTATCCTGGTCATAAATGCCAATTAGGGTTTTCTCCCATAATGCCTCCATGCATGTTACAATTTAGCTATGCGTTATCAGTGATCTGAAGAAGTGGCACTTAGGAGAGCCAGGGAAAAGTTTGCTCAGATGTAAAATCTAGCTCTGGGAGCAGCTGAGCCATATCAAGCAGCACATTCAGTTGCCTATGGACTTTTGCCCGGGTTGTCTGCTCCCCATTGTCCCTGCCACAGGAGGCAAGACCTCTGTCAGGGCTTCATTTGCATGTCCATCAAGTGCATTTCTCACTCCTTAGGATACCCAGGAAAGGAAAAGTCCTGAGGACTTGGGGGTCTCTCACAGACAGGTATTGGGGAGTGTGGGAGAGAGGCATGGGATATTGGGAATACTCCAGGAACTCAGCAGTCGACTAAGGTCGTCACAATCCCTTTTCACCAGCCGCTTCAAGTGATGTGTCTCCCGCTGTGAAATGAGCTTTAACATGAAATACACAGGGGAATGAAAGAGTTTGGCATTCATTGGCTTGATCCCAGAGCAGTCAGTAGCAAATCCTTTTGGCTTGTTCTGTGTTTTTTTGAAATTGCTGCATCATCTGGAGGTGCAGGCAGTAGCTGAATCCAGGATGCTTCTTGCTTCCCAGGCAGCAGTGATAACAACTTAGAGAAGACTTCTCTTAAACTTGTAGGCATTTTTCTGTTGTGAATGTGTCTTCCTTGGAGAGATGTTTTTGATGTACTGATTCTGCTCTTACTGCCTGTCCAGGCAGGCACAAGCTGAACTACCATCTGGTCTGCCCCCTACCTCCCTGCCTGTCCCTCATGCATGCTGCGAATCTTCCTTACTGGTTGAGATTTTTGTTGTTATTGTTCTTTTTTTCTTCTTTCCATTCTCTGGCTGCAGCTGTTGGGAGAACAAGCCCCAAGATCCATCTGGTCCTTCGAGTGTACCGGGCTGTGTCTTCTCTTGACAAAGCGGCAGTGGCCGTGCTTTCATACAAGAGTTACATTATATAACAGCAACTCACTCGCAAAGCAAACTGCCTTTTATTTGCCTGTGCCGCCTTTCTCCCTTTAGAATCGCAGCCACAGCCAAACCACAATGTAGCCTCAGATCTGAGTCAGTCTAGAGGGCTGCTTCTTTTTTTCCCCCCTTTTTTTTCCTTTCCTTTCTCTTTTCCTTTTTTCTTTTTTTTTCTCTGCTTTCTGGAGGAGTTGGCACAATCTTGTGTTATTAGGACATAAGCCAGCTTGTTCTAGTGGAATTTCCTGTCTGATTTTAATTTCCCCCTGATTTTTTTCCCCCCTCAAAGTGAGACAGAAAAGCTTTTTAATTGCACTGCCGTAGGTTGGCCTTTCGGGATATTATTCTTATTAAGTACTTCCTGTTGGGAGGCGGCACATGAGTAGAAGTAACAAGGATCTCGGTGCAGTTGGGGCTTGTGGCCTCTTTGTTTGTTAATAACTGTCAGATTGGCAGCATCCTCTAAATACATCTTGGCCTGACAGCCTGGCAATTAAGTGATTTTCAAGACTCTCAACATTTGCAGCTCAAGACCTGTGGAATTAATAAGCTACGTTAGGCCTTTCAGGTTTGTTTTCTGCCAGTTGGTAGTCACTGCTCCTTGTCCATCTAATAAAGAACTGGCAGTGATGAAAAAATCCTGATATAGAAATCCTCAACACAGAGGTAGAAACTCCTGACCAGATGTGGTGGAGATAACTGATATGTCTCAGATGGGATTTGAATCCTGTTGTTCATCTCCATCCCAGCCTCAGTGGCTTATGTTTCAGCAGGCTCACTGTACCTGCATAGCAATGAGTACGGTCAAAGCAGAGAGGCCTTAACAGCAACTCTGTTCAGTGCAGCTCAGAGGCTGAAACTTGGGTGACTTCTCCAGCAGTGGCATGTGAGTGGAGCGAGTTGCCATGTGCCATTGTGCTGCTGATGTTTCAGATTTCATTGTGTCCCAAAGAAGAATTCAGTGCTTGCTTAGCAGGGAAAAAAAAAGACAATTTTATTATATTTTCAATTTCCCAGAAGGGGGAAAAAAAAACCCAAACCTCTTAGCAATCTCTGTCAGAAGTTTTCCATGTTGGCAGATACTGTTGTAATAAAGTCAAGGTGTTTGAAGTTCATCACTTCCACTTTCTTCTTGTAGTCTAAAATATAATAGATCATAAACCATCGTAATCTCTTCTGTGATGCTTTTGATAGCAGCTGCAGGTTCCTGGAAAATGTTTTCTGACGGAAAACTGTTCTGCCTTAAACCTTCCCCCAGCTCACACTATATAGGATCGAAGGTGATGGCTGGTGGCAGCAAGGTGGTTTAAGAGACTTTTCTAATCATTGCTCTTTGGAAAGCCATCAGAGATTTGGTATTTGGGTACCCCACTGCAGGACTTCCTTGAGCTTGTGAGGTTCCCCCTGACTGCAGGAGACCTCTGCTTCCATGTTATTTACCTTTCCCAGAGGTATTTAAAAAAAAAAAAAAAAAAAGTATCCCCATAAAGCTACCACATATCAGTAACCCAAAGACCCAGGAATTCTTGTGGAGCAATAAATAACACACTAGGTTTACTCACAGATGCCCACCTGAAAATACTTTAACAGACATGAATATATTCATCTTTCCAACACTATTTTGAAGTTTTTGAAAGTTTGGGGTACAACCTCTTTCACAAGAGCGAAGCCAGAACTTGCCATTCAGGCTGTCTGCAGGCTTCAGAAAATACCTGGTTTCTCACCAAGAAGCAAAATGCCCTATTTTTGGTCACACCTGGTGTGTGCTGCAAAACCAGCTACTGCATAAGAGTGCTTTGCAGAGTTTGCTGGCATCCTCATAGCCCTGCTGGCAGCAGCTGGGCTGTCCCTACTGTGACCTTCAGTGACCTCTCAGTGACCAAGGTGGAAAACTCCTCATGCTTTTCAGAGATGGTACAGTATTTCAGGTGTTGATATCCTAACAATGTCCACATTCTTGTAGAAAATGTCAATGAACTCATGTATTTTTAATCCGATTTTTCCATGTAGAGTGAAAGCCCATTTTTAGCCTCTCTGTAATTGTGCCAGCCCTCTGGTCCACGAGAAGACTAACAGGTTTAATGCCCTTAACAAAGATATGGATGGGAGTAAGCTGAGAAAAGCTGCCAGGAAATTCAGGACAGGTTAGACATCAGGATGAACAAGAATACCCTAGGTTCCATTAAGGCCTGAATTCATTTAAGCCTGCTGCCTTCTTCTTGGGATGGAGAGGAAATTTATGGGCAAATTCCAAAAGTACTGCCTCGAGCTGACCATGGGGTCATGGCAAGAGTTTGCTGATCTAATCTTGCCCCATTTCAACTACAAGAGCCAGCAAGCTCCACGGATGCCTGCCTCTCTGCCCTGCTTTTGGACACAGCCTGTAGCTCATTAGTGGACTGGGCTGGAACATTTTCCTTGGCTGAATGGCCACTAGGACCACATTTCTACCTGCCATGTGTCAGCAATGCCTGTGTCCTATGTGTGAGCTGCCTAATGGCAGCCCTCAGCACTTTCAGAAGAATTTTCTTTTGTTCTTTCACCTGATCTGAAGCAGTAGAATAAACTTTGTAAGAGGATACATTTCTTTGGGCCATCCTCAAGAGGATGGATGATTGTTGTGGGGATGGATGCTAAGGAGGTTTCCTCTAGGTCTTCTAGGATGCTGGAGAGGGGTAGCCTTGAATTTGTAGTGTCTCATGGAGATGTTTGCTCTGTCTCATGGCCTCTGTAATGGCTTTATTACACAAATAACCCCAGGAATGGGCTTTACTCTGTCTAAAGTAAGTACCACCCCCACATATGCATCCAAAGTGTGTGTCCCCACAGGGAGCTGAACAGCTTCACATGGTCTCGTGGCTGGCTGGCAGGGAAACAAATATCTCCTGGGTCTTTCTGTGTCTGTGGGGTGTGTGCAGAGAACTCGTGCAGTCCTGCTGGAGAACAGGCAAGCGGAGAGGCAAACCTTCTTGGTCTTGTCCTTTGCTCCTTATTACAACTCAGTTTCTCCAAGTGTGAAGTCATGCTGACTCTGTCCTGCAGATGCTTTGAGGTGCCAGTACAATATTTGATTGGAGGCTTTTTTGGTGGTTTTGTAGCTGAAGGACATTATATTTTACATAATTTCTTGTTTACTTTTCACATACCCGTATCCCAGCAGGGCTCCTTCACTTTCCAGCACTCCTACAGGTAAGTTACCATTACCTGAGCCCTTTGTCCAACAGAAGTTAGTTGGGTGCTCTTTACTGCTTACCTGAATGGGGTACTTGGCTTACTCTACCCAGCCCATGGTTAAAACCCTGCCATAAGTTGTTGTCTGGAAAGAGTTTTGTAAATTGTGCTGCCATCATCTTTATTTCATTTGTTACATTAGAAGGAGAGTCAACTGGTTCTGCATCCTTCTGGATGGAAACAGCTGGCTGGATGTGTTTCAAAATGCCCTGTAATACTCAGGGTAGGAGAGGGATCTCCTGCAGGCCAGTTGATTTGAGCTTGCTTTGGATTTATGCTTGCTATAATGTTTGTAGTGGGCCAGAATGGATATTTACCATTATTTTACCTCTGTAGTTCCTCTTTTATTTTTGTCAAAGCCACTGAGCAGGCAATAAAACAGGAATATAATTAACCAATAATAATTGAAGTATGCTGTATGAAAACCAAACCAAAACAGCAGCAAGCCAAACAAAAGAAGAGCATGCAAGGTACGGCCCTGTTTATAGTGCTGTCTGCTGGAATCATTATGCACGTTGATATAATAATACTGAGCTTTTAATTACCACATCATTTTTAAAGTGCTGTATAAACATTAACCACACCTCTGAGGTAAGGAGGTATTATTATCTCTATTTTAAAGAAGGAAAATTCTGACAAAGCAAGATTAATTGGAAGTTTAGTGTCATGAAGCCAAACAGCTGGCAGGGCAGGAGATGAGGTTATGGTTCTATGGCTGGTTTGCTGTGATTTTGAAGTCAGAAAAGTGGAGCTGTTGAAGCACCTGAGACAGGTTTTGGGGAAACACATGGCACTTCCATTCAAGGAGGACAGATACACCCCCATCCACCTCTCTGCTTAGAAAACACACAGATTGGTGTAATTAGTAACCGCATAATTATCCCTTTTTGAGGCAGGTGCGCAGTTGGTGTATTTTACAAAGTATCTAAACAGCAAGAAAGTGAAGCTCTCGATCGAGGGCTCAAGGGGGCTAAGAGGCCGCTACTGTAGCGCTGTGTGTCTGCTTCCCTTTCTCCCCATATCGATCTGAGCAGTGGTTCTGGGAACGGTTTTCCTTGCAAAACCCTTAAAATTCTGTGTGGTGGTACATGACTTCATCCGAGGAGAATCCCACAGGCGCATCAGCGTGATCTGCTCTGTCATGTTTCTGTGACCCAATTTTCCCCGTTCTTTGTCTCAGACCTTCCGTGACCCCAGGCCTATTATCTCTTCTAATAATTCACCCGGGCCATTATTAATGGTGCATTAACTTCGGCTGCGCTTTCAGCAAAGATGTTTTTCTTGTGCTCATTCATTCGCTCAACTCACTTAAACAGCGAGATCATTATTCTGGGGACGTCACACAAACACAAAAACATCTCCCTTGCCGACACCTACAGCCCAGCAGCACTTTGCCGTAGGGGCGCCCATCCAAATGTAACAATGAAATGCTCAGGAGGGACTATCAAAGGGAGTCAAGTAGCCACACACACACACTCAGTCCCCAGGGGCTGGGTTTACCTCCTCTGAAGCCCACCAAGCCTGAGGGAACTCTGACATGAGGAAAATTACTGTAGGAAGGCTGGGGAGCAAAGCATGAGTCCCTCTTTGCCGTTTCAAAACAAACCTGAAGTTTACCCCCACAGTTGTTGGATGTAAAAATCTGTCTGAAATGCATGCTGTGAATCAGTTAAATTGGGACTTTGAAAGTGTAACAAGAAAGCGAGTGCCATCTGCAACTTGTTTCTCACTTGATACTTTGGACTTCTCTGTGCGATGACTGAGTGAAGGACATTTCATGTCGTATCTTTTATCATGTTCCTGATAACAGAGTGAGGTTTGGACGTCTAGGAGAAAATGTGGGCAGCAAGAAGGGCCTTTGCTGTGGACATGGGAGAAACTAGAAAATGCCCCCTCTCATGTTTTAGAGGATTCCTTTTAGTGTCTCGTACAGACATCAGTTACTTTCCTATTATCTGTTTCAAAGAAGCTGGACCTGAAAAGAAAAAAGGCAGAAGCTGTTGCAAGCTGCTCTCTTGCACCAAGCAGCATCTCACCAGTGACACAGCATTGTCTCAGTGAAAGGGATGTGGCCCATGATACTACATCCCTGATGCTATGAAAGCACTCATGGACCCTTACCAGCATCTTCTGACATGTCCCCATCCCATTTTTCCTCTGTGTCAGCTGCTTGTGCACAGCTGCTAATGACACCGCTGTGACAAGAGTGTATGAACTGCTGTCTGGAGAAATTTTTCTTCCACTAATCCAAATCAATCCAGTACCCCGGGGCGCCAAAGCCTTTTAGATATAAGGTTGCAGTTTCTGCCTGCTGTTGTTTGGTTCACTGGGGAACCTGCTCTTGTTTGACTGCTTAGACCTGGACGAGTTATTTTATGTTACTGTGTTTCAGCCCATCTTAAGTGGGAAAAAAAAGCCAACAAACTGTGTTTCAGATGCATCTTTGCTTCTCTACCCAAGTAGAGGCGAAGCTTTATTAGTCTTTGCAAGGTAGCTTGTGATCCCTTTATGAAAGCTGTATTCAATGCATCACTAAAACCATAGGATGTCAAGTGGATTTCTCAAGAATAAAGTATTTGTTTTTCCTGTTTTATAAAATGTTCATTCTTTTACAGATATTTTCATAAATCTGATGAGAAAAACACTACAGGTACAGAATTATCCTGAGAGTAATCTTTTACATATTTTTTTTCTCCTGACAAAGACTTTCCCTATTGATTGCAAAACATTTGTGCTCTATTTCTGATGGCAAAGAAGCCCACTCAAAGCCTGGACTGCTTCTTCACACAGAAGGCTGTTGGACATCTGTAGGAAAACTGCAGTTTTTTAAGCCTACCTGGTGCCCTGCACAGCTCATGGGTGATTTAGATAAAGCAGTGGGAGCCTGGTACGTACCAGATGGTACAGAGGGTGTGGGAGGGTCTTCCTGGGATGTGTCCTTAGCCAGCCTTGCTAAAACAAGGCAGTTGCAAGTGGTAACAGAAGACATCCTTTAAATGCTTTCCAAATTGTTTTTGTTATAGTGAACTGCAAATGAAACCCAGTTCAGTGGCTTGGGGTCTGATTTCTTTTCTTCTGCTGCCTTTTGGTGTTTTTTTTAAAGTAATCACATATGTAGGCTGAAGTTTGGAATGGAATTTGAAATAGAAAAACCTTATTTTACCCTTCCTAATTCTTCTTTTTGCACTCAAAGAAGTGGAGCTGCTTTGAATGATGTCAAAACGAATCCTTTGCTTGCTATGCAAACCCATACATGCAGTCTGTGTTTCTCTTGAAGCAAAGGTTTATCTGTAGAGATAATCAAAACCCTGCATCATCCTCAAAAAATGTCTGTTTCTGATGCCTCCCTCACCTATTCCTGGGATTTTCAGCAAAGGGACATCCCCTTTAAACCTGAATTTCTGCTTCATATATTTTCTCTTTGAAGCCAGAGGGTTGGCTGGCCTTTGAATAGACAAGGATGAGAATACAGCAGTGGGAGGTCCATGTCTTGCTCATAAACCTTGGCCAGAAAATCAGCTCTGACAAGTGGGGACAGGTAGTAGCGTCTTTCCCCTTATCAAACGGCGTGGTGGAGCAGACACATTCCTGCACGAGCAGTGGCTGGGCGGAAGGTGGGGCCTCCCAACTGCGCCGTGCTGCTCTGCTGCAGTGCTTCACCCCAGGAGCTGTGTACCGCAGACTTGATGAAGTGCTATGTTATTCCTGCACGAAACACCCTGTTTTCCCATCATCCCTGCCCCTTGGGGGCTGCTTTGATTTGTTCTTTGGTTTTCTTTCCCTTCCACAGGAGCCAGAGAAAATGTTTATCTGTTGTTGCAGTGCTAGGGGACTTTTGGAGGTGCCATGTCTTGCCTTCACACCCCAGCATATTGTACCGCATGGCTTGGTGTGGCCCAACTTTTTCCTGAGGGAAAGCTTTCCCCAGACCTCCTGCTAAAACCATCTTCCCTCTGTGTAAGACAATTGTCGTTAGCACTTAATTGGGCAGGTTTGGGGTTAAATCTGCAGAGATTGCTTGGATTTGGTAAATCCTCTGTCACCACAAGGCAGATAATGCTAAACAAAAGAGTGCTTTGATTAGATTAAAGCTGGCAAATTCATTGCCCTAATCATGATATTGCCCTTCCCCTGGCTATTCAGGAATACATCACCATGACTTACTTGAAGTAATTGAATATAATTGTCTTTTTAACTTGTATGTGTAAAACATCCATCTTTGTTAATGGCTTGTATTGCTGTCCTGATGCCAGCTCACCCTCCTCTTCAGGAGGGGTAGGAACAAGAAGCAGAGCCAGGATGACATTTATGAATTGGTAGCTGATTGCCTATAAAATCATTCATTATTTCTGACCAAGCACCTGGAATAGAATAAAAAGGAATAGCACCAGCCTCTGGATCACATTGGCTTGTCTGGTGCTCCCAGGCAGGGGAGCAAAAGGGAAGCCCTAAAGAGGAATATTGCAAAAGGACACTACAGAAAACAATCCTTCCACTCTCTCTTGGCAACAGCAAAGCACAGAGTACATAGTAAGGTTGAATATGAGAGCAGCAGAGCAAAACAAATGCCCAAGAAACAGGCGCTGCTGACCCTCCTATAGTCCAAACAGTTTGAAATACTAAGAACCAGAGGTGCAAGTGAGAGGAAGCAAGTTCATGGAAATTTTTCTCCCATCACACAGTCAGAGCTGTGAGCAGGCAGAAATTCTTTTCAGATGTCATTTAATACCAACAGATAGCTAGGAAGGGGGGCTAGGCAGCAAGCACCCCATCTTTTCTGTTTCCCAGCTCTCCAGAATGACAGGAAAAGACTATTTGAAAAAAAAAAAAAAAAAATATATATAAAAATCCAGTCTTATCTCAGCAATCAGTCATTTAGAAATGCAGTTATAAAATAAAACTGGCCTGGATTTTAAGAGGTTCAGACTAATCTATTGTTCTCAATGCTTTCATCATTTTGAGTACAGTGTCCAGTTCTGGGCCCCTCAGTTTAGGAAAGATGTTGAGTTGCTGGAACATGTCCAGAGAAGGGCAACAAAGCTGGGGAGGGATTTGGAGCACAAGCCCTATGAAGAGAGGCTGAGGGAGCTGGGGTTGCTTAACCTGGAGAAGAGGAGGCTCAGGGCAGATCTTATTGCGCTCTACAACTACCTGAAGGGAGGTTGTAGCCAAGTGGGGGTTGGTCTCTTCTCCCAGGCAACCAGCACAAGAACAAGAGAATGCAGTCTCAAGCTGCACGAAGGGAGGTTTAGGCTGGATGTTAGGAAGAAGTTCTTCCCAGGAAGAGTGATTGGCCATTGGAATGGGCTGCCCAGGGAGGTGGTGGAGTCACCATCACTGAAAGTGTTTTGTTTTTTTTTTTTTTAAGAGACTGGATGGGGCACTTAGTGCCATGGTTTAGTTGATTAGATGATGTTGGGTGATAGGTTGGACTTGATTAATTCAAAGGTCTTTTCCAACCTGGTTAATTCTATTCTATTCTATTCTATTCTATTCTATTCTATTCTATTCTATTCTATTCTATTCTATTCTATTCTACTCTATTCTATTCTATTCTACTCTGTCATTGTCAATGAATTAAACTGGCCCAAGGATTAGACTATGACTGTGTTATTTAAACACTACCATAGTAGTCAACAGCCTGGGGGGTTAACCCAGTCACGGCCCTGCCCATTATGGGCAGAGTGGCCACTCTGGTTCTGTAGGTTGCAAAATTTCAGCAATAGGGATGCCACCAGCTGTGTAAGCTGACCCAGGACTGCAGAAGAGTCCCTGATCCTTTGGGTTTATTTATATGGCAAAAATATGGGGTGAGCACTGCAGGAAGTCCAGCCTAGGGACTCAGACTGGAAAAGATGTTTGTGCTGTCTAGCGCTGGATGTCTGTGCAGGAACACTTTATTTCGTGGCTATTGCTTAGTATGTCATGATGTGCAACCTCTTTGTCACACTGATCCCCACAGCAGTCACAGATTGTGGCTGTAGCTGTGGCCAGGGGACAGCAATGTCTGCAGAGAGGAGGCCAGAAGTTGTAGATGTCTGCCAGCCCTGACACCACTTTGGTCTGAGCATGGTTTGTGTAGACCAGGGGCTGTATGATGCTGCATGAGCAGGGGATGGTATGGGACAGGATGGGATAACTGAACTCTGCTGCATTTCTGACCTGGGAAATCACTGTCTGCCACCTAAAATGAAGATGCCTTGCAAGTGTCCTTATGTAAAAAATTGTCCCTGCCTGTGACGGTTAAAGGGTGTATCTTTCTTCTGCCAAAGCAACTCCCTCCCTGAGCTGCTTTTGGGAGAGGAGAGAAGGGGAGCAGAAGGGGGAAAGGCAGTTAACAGTTACCCTACTGTATGTCCTGACATTAGGCGAGCTGCAAAAATGCTCCCAGTGTATCAGGTAGCATGTGGTGCCAGCCCTTCGCTGGAGCACGGAGAGCAAGTCTGCTGCAGAGCCTTAAATACTTTCCACCCCGACTACCTTAGCTTAACGCCTTTCAGCAGAGTTGGCAGGAGGGTTGTTTTTGTGTAGTCTCTCACCTCTCCCGGCAGCCCAGCTGACGCGCCTGTGCCACGCTGTGCTCAGGGCTCATACGTTCCAATGGGAGTAGGAGCCTCAGATCTTTTCCTGATATGCCTGAAAAGACATATACGGGAATTTCACTTAGGCTTTGCACGACGGACCCGAAAAGAGAAAACAGCCTTACCGGACAGAGTCAGGGTAGCTCGTTTGCAGCTGGTGTCAGACGCGAAAGGCTGAATTTTAAGCCTTTCTTAGAAAAAGAGTTTGCCGTTTACTGGAGTTTGCCGAGCATCAGCGAGAGACTCGGCTGAAGCCTTGACACTTTGGTTTTGGATGGTGCTTCCCCACTCTACCAGAGAGATGCTACCTGTCATGAAGGCAAGTCACGCTGAAATACGGAGTGCAAACTGGGTTTTGAAATGCTCACTTAGGAGGCTGATTTTTGTTTTGCTTTTCATCTCCGGTTAGAAAAAAGGCCAAGAAACCAGACAATATTAAGTAGTCTTTAATGAAGAACTTCTGACTGTGAAGGCAGAGCAAGACCAGCCTTTTATCTTTAAGTCGATCGCTGTTACAAACCTAGAAAATGGCATCATTACAGGCGCGATGAGCCCCATCGCAGGGCGATTGTACAGAAGCAGTGTCGAGGCTCCGCTACCTGTATTTCTTTAGCTTCTATAATTTTAGCAGAAAAGGCCGAGGCAGCCAGTCAGTGTTGTTGGGGGTGGTGTGGAGAAATAACCTGATGAATTTTCCATCGGTTCAACTCGCTCAAATATTCTCGACGTTAACTTTTGGGGTCAATAATAAATATTAAAACCTGTAGATTTAATAAGTCAATGTAGGTGTTCTCTGCCTTTTGAGACCACTTTATCTTTCCATCAAAGATGAAACAAGCTTCTCAAATGAATAAAAAATAGGGCCTCAAGTGATTACAAGTGAGAGCAATTTGGGCTCCTCTCTCAGAACCTGGCAGTAGGCACTTCTGAGGCTCTTCTGACTGCCTCAACGGTCTGCATTAGCTCTGCTCTTGCTGTTATATTTTTAGGTAAATATTTCCAACCTGTGTGTACAGACCTTCAGGAAAGGTGTTTGCTGCCACTCCAGGCATGAGGGATGACACAGGTCTGGATCCTGCCAGGCTCTGTTGAGTCTGATTTGAGTTGCAAGTCTAGTTTTCCTTGGTGCTTCCTATAATCTCCTCAAGTTCAAAGAGCGCTTAGCTGCTTGTCTTTGTCAAAAACCCTGTTGGAGATCTTTTATGTCGAAGATGTAGGATTTCTCCGCATGACTTTGATTATTTATTCATTCCACTTCTCTGGTGTATGATAGCGCTGATATCATGAAGACCCCTTGTCTTGCACTGCTCTTGCTCTGAAATTCATGGAGATTTAGTGCCTTTGAAATTGTTTTAAAAGGAAAGGAAAGTTTTTGAAGTCCCTTTTTTTTCTTCTTCTATTCCCCTCAACAGTACCGCAGCACATTTTTCCAGCCTTCCACGCTCCTTTGCCAATTGACATGCGTCACCAGGAAGGACGATACCATTATGAACCTCACTCTATCCACGCTATCCACGGGTAAGTCTTGCACCTCCGCTCCCATGCCTTGCTAGAACGTCGCCCACCCGCACTATACCAAACCCTACCGGGACTCACTGCCATCCTGGCAGGCTGACGGCGCTGGCCACCCTTTGCTCTACTGTCCTTCTCTGCTGACAGTACTGACCTGCCTGGGAGCTCCATTAAACCTATAAAGGTGCCATACAGCAGCAGGATGGGACTACAGGGCTTCTGTGTCACTATCCGGCTGAGGTCCCAGGGACAGGTTGAATTTGTGGTTTTGTGGCTGTGGCGTTTCTCACATCATACTATGCCTGGGTCATTTCTGGTACTAGCCTGGGGAAGATCCATTGCTGCTGCCTCCATTTGGAGACCTTGCATACCATTCCTCCCTGCCTGCTGGTTGAGGGTACAGTAGCAAAAGGTTACTGGGAATGCTGTAATTCAGTTTGGTTTCACCAAACAATGTGGCATTTTACAAAATGTGGTAATGTGGTAAAGGGGCATTTCCTCATGCAGATGTCTGTGTCCACTCTGAAGGGTCAGGACCCTGGGTTTCAGTGGTGATCTCCTTGCAAGAGCTCCCCTCCCCAGGCAGCTGATGGGCAGTGGGAACAGGTGCTGGTCAGAATCTGTACCCTGAAAGGGCAGATCATAGTTAATCTCATCTGGGACATGGCAGTTTAATAGTGTTTGATGCCTTGGAGGACTTATTTGTAGAGAGATCTGAGTTCATCTCCTGAAAGCTTTGATCAGGACAGGGGAAAAGAAGCCAGTGGGACTGTGAGCAGAGGCTGGAAGGGTTTCTCCATGCTCCTGAAATGTATCATCTCTGTGGGAGGTGAGCAGTAGCCTGAATGGGGTTGGTGGTCCCACAGCTGCCCCCAAATCTTTCAACCCGTGGCTGTAACACCGGGCTCAGCCATCAGCTGAGGGTCAAGTCCCATGGCACTTGGTGTAGGGGAATCCATAAAGGCTGAAAACATTTTTCAAGAAGATTAAAGGAAGAACAGGTAGGTCTCATAATTAAAAAAAACTCTCATTTGATTCCTGGAGCCCTGTTGCAGCATTGTTGCCTGGCCAGGGTCAGTGCTCACCTGGCTTTTCAGGTGAGTTCAGCTGTGCTTTTTCTGGTTTGTAGAGCTGTGCTTTTTCTGATTAGTTGTGAGCAGGGGAACAGTCACTGGGAGGCAAGTAATGCAGACAGTAGCAGCCAGGGGATCTGTGGAGTCCTGCAGCCACCAGGGCTTTATTCTCCTTCCAAAATGCTGCAGGAAAAAAATGATAGGGCATTCCCCTAGATCCTACCAGAAGACAAGTGGTTGTCTTTTTGGCTGGCAGGTGATTTGACTGGATATTTAAAGGGGCAAAGCAGATCCTTCAATGCTGTGTGCAAAGGGGAAGAACAGAGTGGGTTGCTAACAAAGGGACTTGTGGGGCTAAGGGGGAGACTTAACAAAATAGTTCTGGTCTACAGAAAAATTGCAAAAAATTACAGGAAAAAAAAAAAGAAAGATAATAATAATAACAACATTCTTTATTAGCTCTGGCTAATAAAGCATATACTGACTTCTAAAAGAGGCAATACTCACAAAAGTGGTTAAAAGAGAGGATGGCAGCTGCTCAGATGTTCAGAACAGATTATTTATGTGCCCTGCTCAATGCTCCCCTTCACTCCTCCTGAGAAGGATTGAGTGCCCTGCATCTGTCAGCAGTTCCACAGCAGTTTCTTTGTGGGGTCATGAAGCAGGGTCTTCTCCTAAATGCAACCAAGAGTTCACCAGCTGGTGCTATGTGTGTGTGAATCATATCCTCCACTGATGGGAGCTGGTATTTTATCGTACTGTCATTGTCCAACTTATCTACCTTACCAACCATGTAGTACTGTTGAAGCAGGTGCCAGTATTGATAATCCATTGTCTTAGCATTTGTCTGTCAGCAGCCCAAGAGTGTGCTAGTTAGTATTTGCTGGAATTGTTGGCAAATGCCTGTTGCCCTCCTTCTTTGGGATCCTTCACCTTCTCAGTAGCACATCTTACAAAAATTACTTGTGAAGTACTGGAGAGAAAACTTGGTTGCAAATCTTAGGAGAGGAAACATAGTCATCTTTGAAACTGCCTGGGCATTACACTGGAGTCTGCCTCTGTGGCTGGTGAAACACTGAAGCTGAGCAGCCAACTGCTTTTTGGCTGTAGCGGGTATTTTAGGGTCAAAGAAATGCCACTGCTGTTTGGCCGTTTTCTAAGTGTCCTGGACTATGGCGCTACCACTGTGGGAGAATTGTCACCAGCTATGGAGTTGGTTTCTCAAACATTTTTTCTTTTGCACTTTTATCTGCAAACCTCTTAACCTCATGTCACGCCCTTTCCTTCTCTATTCTACTTCTCTTTTGCCTTCCTCTTCTCTTCTCCTGTATTTGCTCTGGAGGTCACAACATAGGCCGCACCTTGAGTACTGTATCCGGTTCTGGGCCCCTCAGTTTAGGAAAGATGTCTTGCTGGAGCGTGTCCAGAGAAGGGCAACAAAGTTGGTGAGGGGTTTGGAACACAAGCCCTACGAGGAAAGGCTGAGGGAGCTGGGGTTGCTTAGCCTGGAGAAGAGGAGACTCAGGGGTGACCTTATTGCTCTCTACAACTACCTGAAGGGAGATTGTAGCCAGGCAGAGGTTGGTCTCTTCTCCCAGGCAGCCAGTACCAGAACAAGAGGACACAGTCTCAGGCTGCACCAGGGCAGGTTTAGGCTGGATGTTAGGAAGAAGTTCTATACAGAGAGAGTGATTGCCCATTGGAATGGGCTGTCCGTGGAGGTGGTGGAGTAACCTTCATTGGAGGTGTTCGGGAAGAGGCTTGACGGGGTGCTTAGTTGCATGGTTTAGTTGTTTAGGTGGGTTGGATTGGTTGATGGGTTGGACGCGATGATCTTGAAGGTCTCTTCCAACCTGGTGGATTGGATTGGATTGTATTGTATAGTGCTCACCCACCTTCCTGGAGGACGTCTGGTGTGAAGTCATTCAGAACATGGTAGTGGAACTGAGTTAGAACATAGTTGTGTAGCTCTTTAGCTTGGAGAAGAAGAGACTTAGAGGTGACCTCATCAATGTTTATAAATGTGTAAAGGATGAATCCAAAGAGGATGGAGTGGGGCTCTTCTTGGTGGTGCCCAGTGACAGGACAAGGGGCAATGGGTGGAAGTTGAGGCATAAGAAGTTTCACATAAATATGAGGAAAAAAAGTTTCCCTGTGAGGGTGACAGAGCACTGGAACAGGCTGCCCAGGGAGGTTGTGGAGAGATTCAAAACTCGCCTGGATGCGTTCCTGAGTAACCTAGTGTAGGTGATCCTGCTCTGGCAGGGGGGTTGAACTAGATGATCTTTCGAAGTCCCTTCCAGCCCCTGAATTTCTGTGATTCTGTGAATAGGCTGAGTTGACTCTGCGGGCACTGCTGCACTACTGAAAATGCATAGTCCATCCTGATGGTACAGAAATCCATTGTTCTGTTTAAAGTAAACAAATGGGGGTGGGGCACTAAGGAAGAAATATTTGCATATTTTCACTCTAGAAAATTATGGCAAATGTTTGGAAGACAAATTGTGTCACTGAGCTTTGGCTTTATGATTAATGTGATCGGTGCCTGACAGAGAGCCCCCAATTCATCAAGCCCGTGTTCTGGGTGTCTGCTGTCTTGCTGGTACCAAATTTATCTAATTATGTGAACACTAGAAATTAAGTGTAGTCTCATTTGTTGCTAACTATGGGGTCTTATTACCTGCCTGCTGCATTATGTCAAAGCTTTGTTTCCTGATTGCTTGATGTGACATGGCAGTTCATTCCCCTTCACCACTGTTTGTATTTGATCTAATGAGAACATTGGTGATTTTACTCTAACTAGAAGGAGCTCACCTGCAAGGCTGCCTTAAGCAGGGCCACTTGTGGGACCTCTTTCCAGGGAATATGGAAAGCTCAAATAATAAAAGACTCGTGCCAAGAATAGGTCTGAAAGATCTGCTGCATTTCCACTCGCTGTTTTCAGTCTATGTCTCAGGTAATTCCTTGTTAAGATGCATGACAAATAATTTTCAGGACTTCTTCTAATCACTGGACATTTATTATATATATCCAGAAACATATCATGTTGGCATTTCCTTGAAGAGATGCCTTCTTGAGATTTTATTGAGGGTATTTCAGTGTTTCTCCAGTCATTAGGACATCCTGTTTATTGTACAACCACTGCTGGTTTGTTGCTTATTTGTTGATAATCCATAATCTTTTTTAATATATATTTCATTTTTGCACATCTCTTTTTGGTGTTAAGAACAGTTTGACAGAACCATGATGCTTGCTTGGCTCATCTAGAAAAACAAAGTATTCAGATAATCCCTGAGATCTCTGCAGTGCAAACCAACAAGGATGTTGTGGATTCAAGGCATTGTCCTGAATTCTAATGCTTGTGAGATAGTGGTCATATGGAGGATGAGGGCAGAGGCAGGACTGGAGGCCAGTGGATGCTGTGAATGCAAAATGGTGAAAAATTGAATATGGGATGAAATCTATTCTAAGAGTGCAGAATTAGAGCAGAATTAATAGATGACATTGTATTGGTACATATAAATTTTATGAGGTGCCACGTCCACAAAGAAACATTCATTTAATATTAAGGTTGCAAACTACTTCACTCAAAAGCAACAGAAAAATAAATTTGGATATTCTCACTCAATTTTGTACACCATTGCTGTCATGTGTTAAATTACAGAGCCACATACTCTTTTCCCCTGAAATCCTTGCCTCTTCCACAGCACAGGATGGCCTGTGCTCTGAGGAAGAGCAGTGCTGAGTGTTATCTGTGGTTTTTTGTATGCAGCTTTTATTGATTTGTCAGATTTTCCCTCTGCACCGTTGGCTGTAGACAGCATAGATCAGCATTACTGGAGCGAAAGTCATCAGCCAGAGTGTTTCAGCAGCTTCAAAGCTGAACCAAACATATTTGCTTCATAAGTTAGAGCAGGTCCTTTTCTAACAAGGGGCATATTTTGTATTTTAGCGACCTTCTTCATGAAAGCCTACTCCACTGGGGCCTAATCTCTGCAATAGCACCATCCACTTTAAACCAATGGGACTCTTAGTGTCAGCTTTGCAAGATCAAGCCTTTGATTACAGAGGAAAGCTTCTGGCAGATACAGCAGGTGATCACTGATGGCTCCATTCTACTCTCCACTTTTAGGTGTGCTTAGCTACTCTCAACTTTTTAAAGCACAACAAAAATAAGTGAAAACTCCTTAGCTCAGCTTAAAAGTCCCTGCCAATGCAAGAGCCTTCAGGGCTAACCCTTGTAAACAGCATGCCTAGGCTTGACTCAGCAAGAAGCTTTTTAACAGTAGCTCCTAAAGTGTGGTTAAAACCCATCAGGCATTACACAGTGCAACAAACAAAAGCAGCCTTGTTTTTCTACCCTCATCCTAGTGGTGCTTCAGGATGCAGTTCTGGCATTATTTATTAACTAAATATTGTTGTTGTTCTTCTGTCCACACACAAAAATAGTAAAAAAAACAATAACAAAAGCCCTGAGCTAATAAGTAACAAATTCCATGGCTTTCATGACAAATGAATTGTCCCAAAGACCTAAATATAAGGAAGGCTCCAACTCCATGATAATGTGGAGTCACCCTTAATTTCCCTCTGGTAGGGATTTTATCTGGTTTAATCATGGATCTTCCTTCATTTCCCTGGGATCTAAATATATTACTGATTTTCCCTGATAGTCAGCCTGCACTTTTTCCCTTTATCTGATCCTATTATCCCTTCTTGTTGATGTTTATTTTCTTTTCACTATGTTAAAAATTGCAAAATACCTTTTCAGGACAAGCCTCAGCTGTTTAGGCAGGGTAATTTACAGCAAGCTAGGTGAACGTTAAACTTTTAATCATAAAAAGACTGTCTCAAGTGTTTACAAATTTGCCAAATACAATGTTGAACCCAAGATTTTCCATGCTGGATATCTATTTCAGGCTGATTTTCTCTTTCCTTTGTTGTTTTTGTGAGATTCAGCCAAGGGAGGCCAAGTGAGGTTAAGGGAAAATATGTTGTTTAGCCATACAAAAAATAATAATCATCGTATAACTGTGCTTTGAAAAGCACCAGTGTCTCTTGCTTTACAGCTGGAATTTACTATTGTCACAGATGCACCTTTTGCTATTCCTGTTTAAAAGCACACACACACAAAACTCCCCAACTTTTGCCAGATACAAGTCCTTTGAAAAAATCTCACTGCCAACTATATTTTCCAAGTGCCCCTGTGGCCCTGACCACACTTCAGCCAAGCTCTGCTGGGGCTTCCCTGCCAGCACTTCCCTGCCAGAGCTCTGTTTTCTGCCATGGCTTCTCAGCTGCCCCCTCCACCCAGGCAGATTCATGACCACAGCTGATGGCACAGGGGAGCCAGTTGCATCGCACAGTCACGGAGCCACCTTTGTGCATTATTGAGTGTGTGTAAAGTACCTTTGGTTAACCTTTGTGGGACGCAGCTCCCACAAGGCTTCAGCTTTGATCCCGTCAGTTGGTTTGGGATAGGACCCCAGGTAATGGTCGTTCCTGCAGCAAGGACAGTGCTTGGTTGAGCCACAGAATGCACATGCTAATAAAACCTGCGTGTTTTCATATTTACTTTGCTACCGGAGTAGAAAATCTTTGGCAGGGCATGATTGATGGTACTGTGCTGCTTTGGAGATAGAGTGAGCTCCCTCCGGAGTCAAAGCAAACAGCTGCTCAGAGAGGCCTTCTTATGTGTTTTGTGAAGTTTTACAACTCTCACCAAATAGATACATTGCTCATTTGGGAAACAGATCTGGGGGCTCCCACATCCAATTTATTCTGTCCTCTTCTTTCCCACATGCTTCTTTTATTTTTTAAGAAAATAAGAATGTGTGAGCATGTGATGGTTTGCAGAGGCTGCGCCGCTGCAGAAGGCTGGTTCAAACCTCTCCGTGGTCTGTAATGAGCAGGAGTACATTGCTTTTAGGTGGCTCTCTGGTAACCTAAAGGAGGTGATTTGGGGCGCTGTCAATACCAATCTCACTGTAAAACTACCAGGATTAATACTTCATGGTCACTTGATCCATTTCCAGGAGACCACAGATTAGATACTGGGTTGCTGCTGTCCTGTTTTGGGAGCTGAAAAAATTACTTTAGACCCATCTGTGCTTTACTTTTCCAGTTTCTAAAATGCCATTACAGTAATGCTCACCCACCTGATGTTTTTAGAGCTAAGAAAAGTCAGATGGTTTGTGACTCATTTGGCTCCCTAGAAGGCACTTGTGGCATGTTTTCAGGCATCAGAAAAGACATGCACTGTGCTACCTACCTGTGCAGAAACTGAGATGGTACACATTTAACATCTTCTGACCTCAGTGGGAGGACAGGCTGATCAGGTCTTCTGGAAATGGGTCAGGCATAATCCAAAACACTCATCAGGACTAGAATGTTTCTGTATGGCTTTCCAATCTGATAAATTATTCTGTGGAAAAAAAACCCCACAACCAGCCAAGCACAAGCCCCCACAGCTTTCTCCTTGAATCTTGTTAACAATTTTCAAGCCTTTTCCATCATGAGATAGATTTGCACATCTATTCTTTGCTTTAAGTGAGGATAGTTTAATCATTAAATAGCCTTCAGAATACTCTGAAAAACTTAAAGCTGAAGTCCAGAGGGACCTGCAGATGTGTGGCTTCAGAGTTACTAAACACAGATCGGACTTAGAAGCATTTGGGTTGGATCTTCTGTTGCTGAATGCAGGGGGCATCACACTGGAGCTGAGGGGCCTCAGTGAGCTCAGATGGAGTCATGCCCATTAGCAACTAGTGAAGATCTGGGCCACCAAGTTGCTGGTACTGTGACACCACAATGCACTGAATGAAAAACTGCAGCTCTAATTTAGCCTAATCACCGCCAGAAGTGTAAAACCGGCTAGGAGGTTTTAGTATTGAGAACAAGAGCATGATCTCTGAGCTCTTTTATGTAAACCTCTGGCATGTGTTCGTTTAATATGATGTCACTCTGTAATCCACCATTGCTTTTAAATGTCATTCTCAGAGCTTCATGTCAGCAAGTCTTAAGTGATAATCCCTTTGCTTACCTCACTTTACAGCAGATTAAAAGTGACTTCATGCCTCCACCTTATCCACTGTTAAGCTTGTGCTTTAGGAAAAATTTATTTGAACTCTATTCTCCCGCTGCTTTCTAAAGACTTTCTAAACAGAGAGTGCGGGTCTTTCAGAAGGCAACTCAATGGTATTACCCATTCTCCACTGCTTTCAGCATCCTGTGAAAATGGATAAATGTTCAGTGCCAGTCTCCTGCCCTTTTAAACTCAAGTGTTTCAAATTTGTTTCTCAGGTTTTCTCCTGGCTAAGTATGGAGCACTGCCCCTCCTGGCCTCTCTTTTCTCTTGATCCTAAATAAATCCCCTGTCTAGATGGTTTTTCAGCTCTCAGAGGCTTCTTACAGTCATGAGGACAAGAGACAATGAGACTTGTTGCAGCGTTGTGCTCCTGTGTAGCACTTTCTCCTGTGCAGCACAGGGGTGTTGTGGTTTTCCCCTTTCTGGTCTGTGTCTCCTGACTGAACTTTTACTCTCTCCTGTAGCAAATCCTTTCTCAGTATAAAAGCTCTCTATGCACTTATCTTCCTGGTCTACCCTCCCTTTTCTTCTCTCCTTGAATTTCACCCTTTTGCTTCCAGCACACCTCCTTGTGTAACACGTCCCTCCAGATGCTTACTTGGTGTTGTCATATCCTTCCTCCCCACACTAATGAACTGGCCAGGCTGCAGCCTGCAGTATATACTCAAATATCAGTCTGCTCAGCCTCCCCATTTTCACTGTGTTGCTCTGAAATCCAGTGTGTGAAGATAAATGGACAAAACTCATCCGTCCCATTGGCCTGTGAAATGAAGCTTGCGGCACATTACTTTTCAGGTGCTGGTTAATCTTGGTTCCCCGCCACCAGTGGCCATTGGAAGCGAATAACACAAGGTGTTCAGAGATAAAAACTAATGGCTGGAATGCTGGCTTGTGATACTGGAAGAAAAATATGGGATTTTTAATGTCCATACAGAGTGGAAATTTTCAAATCTCATCCAAAAGTTCCCCCACGCAACAAAGAGCAGAGAAGTCAATTTACTCTGGAAGGATGAAGGACTGAGTCAACTCTGCTGGGATTAGAACATGTGGTTCGAGGGATCCTAGGTATTTCAAGTCTGATTCTCAGACCACCCAGATGGCTGGGGGAAAAGAAACACACATGCACACAAAACTAATGAAAAAAGGACCCTATTTGTAAGAACCGTCGATCTGGATACCCTGCCTGCAGCTAAACACCGTGCACACACATCTGCACACACCGAAGGGCAGAACCTGGGTGCTGATACTTTGGCAAATCTCAGATCTTCAGAGCACTGCTGTGGGAATGTGTGAGTTTAAGTGGTCTTTTTAGATCCCTGGCTTTGACACTAAGCCACGTATGTATGCTTTTCTTCTGAGTGCCAGACCATTTTGAGAATTTGTGATTTTGCACAATTTTCTGCTTTGGAGGCTTTTCATGCCTGTTCTTTTATGTTTCACCATTGATATTAAATAGACAACTAAAAGAGCTGAGATTCAGAGCTTCACTCAAGGGTCAAATTTTAAAAAGTGCCTGTATGCTCTCAGATCATAAATCCCACTGTACTGGGTCTGGCTAATATTTTTTTGAAAGCTAGTGTTTTGAGTTGCAAAATAACATTGAGTCATAGGGCTGGCTTGTCAAGCGCTGGTAATACAGAATACAGAATTAACCAGGTTGGGAAAGACCTTTGAGATCATCAAGTCCAACCTATCACCCAACACCATCTAATCAACTAAACCATGGCACCAAGCACCCCATCCAGTCTCTTCTGAAACACTTGCAGTGATGGTGACTCCACCACCTCCCTGAGCAGCCCATTCCAATGGCCAATCACTCTTTCTGTGAAGAACTTCTTCCTAACATCCAGCCTAAGCCTCCCTTGGTGCAGCTTGAGACTGTGTCCTCTTGTCCTGGTGCTGGTTGCCTGGGAGAAGAGACCAACCCCCACCTGGCTAAAACCTCCCTTCAGGTAATGCAAAAGCGCAGTGAGTTTTTCAAATGTGCTGGATCCTAGTTAATGTCCCCCAGTCTTCAGTGAAGCTCAGGACTCCAGTACTAAAGATGTTAACTACCTAAAAATTAAAAATAATAAATAAATAAATGGTTAGAATGGAATTAGGAAACGCCTACATGTTAATGAGAAGGCATGTGCATGTTTGGAGTTCAGAGTATGTGTCCAGGTCATATAACTCTGTTTTCTGCCCAGGCTCCTCCCCATTTGTAGGAGCATGCACACAGCAAATCGCACACAGCAAATATTATTGGAGGAGGTGCTCTGGAAAAAAAGCATATTCAGCTGATATCAGTTGGACAGATTCCACTTCAAGAGCAAGTTTACTGCATTCCCTGCACTCACTTCATTGACATGTGTGGGATTGGGTTTTTGATATAACTGTTTGTGGCAGCCGATAGTGAAGCTGGGTGATTATGAGCAATTTGATGAGTTTTTTAAACTGATACTTGGGTGAGGGGACACTTCACAGTGTGACAGGAGCCTGGGAGGTAGCAACTATCCTTTTCCACCCCCTGAGCAGGAGAAGGACCTGTATCGTGGTCTCCTCACTGCTGAACACCTGCTGTTAGAATAGCTGTGAGAATTAGGCTCCACTACTATCTCCCCCTTTTTATGTAAGTGCAGTGGTGCATCACTGTTTCTTTCAGGCAGGTGGAGTCTCCTCACAGCAGAGGTATTCCTGACACAACTCATTTTTTGTCTCACTTACACCTCTCCCTAGCCCGCACACACACCCCCAGGTCACTTACAACAGCATCTGGGTGCAGTCAGGCATGCCTGAAAAGCTATGTTAGGGCTGTATGAAATGCAGTTACATTGAGTTTTTTGAGTTTAAGTCTTTCTGAGACATAGATGAGTGTTCCTAAATCCTGTAAGGGCCTTTGAAATATTTTCCTTTTGATCCTGTGAAGGCATCCTGGCAGACACTGTCTTACTCCTCTTCTGGCCCCATCATGAGAGGATTTCCTAGCTTGGTTCTGGAGCTGCTTACAGGGCTTTTGATTTGCAAACAAACTGCTGCACATGCTGACTGAGTGTTTCACCTGAAAGCTTTGTAAGATCCCACAGAGTAACCACACATCCCAAATTACTACTGGTAGAGGAAAGACTACCAGACTGTGGTTAATACATTAAAAACAGGAAAGTTGCAAGCTTACAGCTGTATTAGGGTGATGCTCTTACATGCATATTCTTGTTTGAGACTATTTGTCTTCACTCTGTGATAAAACACTTGATTTCATATGCTGTCTTTCATCCCAACTCAAGTGCAGTATGATCTTTTACAGGAGAAAACTGCATTGTAGATGACAAAAAGCAGGGTGATGAAAGGATTAACACATTCAGCCATCAAATCAGTAAATAGAAGGAAGATCAATCTAATAGTGATTAGAAAAGGCAAAGAGGTATTTGTAGAAGATATTTGAAAAGAAGTGATGAGCTGATAAAGCAGAGGGATATACAAAAGTGATCCAGATTACAGAACTGCTTGTAAGACTGAGGACAACATGTAAGTACATGCATAACTAGAAATACCAGCTTGGGTCCATTGACTTCAGAAAAACATTTATGTCCTCATATTGTCCTGGAAAGAGGAGTTCTTCTGAAGATGCCATAAAGTAGAAATGTTTGTTTACTGTATCCCACTTGTGTATTCCTGCTGTAAAAATAGTTTGTTGTTAGAGTTTTCTCTTGTGCCCATGTGGGCTTGGCAGTTGAATTCAGACCTGTTACAGTAATGGATTATTTGCTGGTATTTTCATTAAGGACTTCAGTATGTTTGTTTAGGTAATTTTCATAAAGTAGAAGTCAAGGCCCAATGAAGAGGGATTAGGGCTCTGTGACTACTTTCACATAATATTGCTGTGACTATGGTGTCATCACAGGAATCCCAGACTTGGTGTCAAACAGGCCAATCTGAAGGAGCCTAGACACAATGGTCCCATGAGGTCAAAATGATCTGGTGTTTGCTTTCAAATAAGAGCAAGTTTTTAAGGAAATAACAGTGTTTGAGGTGCTGCTTTGAGTAACTAATCACCATGTGAGTCAGACAGTGTGGTGGCCCTGCTTGTTTGAGAAGATCCTCAAGAAGCCAACAACATTTTCAGTTCTTGGGAAGGAACTGAAACGCTATCTTTGCTGCTGTTTCACCCTGACCATGAAGCACCCATTTTATGATAGCATCTTTGGAGGGTCAGGGTAGAGCATGAGAGTTATTATGTGGTAGGGACTAACTATTATCTCTAGAGCAACAGGAAGGATTTTGCAGTCAGTTCCCAGGGGAGAAATCATATAAAAGTTATTTCTAGGTTTTTCCTTTTTATCTTACTCCTCCAGCCCAAGTGTTTCTCTGTACAAAGTAATGCCAGGACTGATGATAAGTGAGGTGTCCTCAAAGTTTTATCCCATGCACTTGAATGTTTAGCTATCATGGTAGTTGGATTATAGTTGGACTCGATGATCTTAAAGGTCTTTTCCAATCTTAATGCTTCTGTGATTCTATGATTTGTGTATTATTTCCAGTAGCAGTCTCTAAATACAGAAATGGTAATAGTGCAATCAGTGCCAGCAGAGCCTTAGACCACTTTATTCACTTGAAAAAAGAGAATACTTTTAAACTCCAAATACATTTCTAGCCATCTTTGGAAAAGAAATTGTATACACACACATAACCAAACCAATTTTCAGGTTAGGTCAGGAAAGTTCAAACCCTCCCTCAGGGCACACAGTAATGAGATGACCAGAACGTAACAGACTAAAATGGAATCGAGCCAGGTTAGATATTTTACAACCCATGTCTTCTTAAGAGTCCCACAGGACCTTTCTCGAGGACAAATGCACTGGACTTGTGGGCTTCAGCAGATAGGAATGACAGCTGCTCTGTGTTCCTCACCAGAGCATCGTCATGTGGTGTTGCCTAATGAATCAGAGGGAAAGGCACTCTCCCACCAACACCACTTCCTCCATGTCCTAGGATTTTCATTGCAAGTCATCTATTCAAAGCTTGGCTAGGTCTTGACCTCTCTTGGTATGTGAGATCTAAACTTGGTATGACTCCAGACTTCTCTCAACCACGTCTGGTTTGAATCCTGTCAGTGCTGAGATGAGTGTTACCGCAAGAATAAGAAACTCTTCAAAGAGTTGGTTGGTTGGTTGGTTGGTTTTGGTTGGTTTTTTAAAAGCTGGCTTCTGCCAAATGTGAAGAAGGTAGGAGTGCTATGAGCTTCCTTCCCTTCAGGTCTGGATGTGCTGATGGAGCTCAGGATCCTATCAGCCTGGTTTCTCCATGCTTGATCTCTGCAGTGCAGGGCTTGCATTTCTAGTGAAATATGTAATGGTTTCTGATAAGGACGGAGGGTGAGCCAAGGCTCGGTTTGTATACAGATGTCACATTGTTTCAGGTATGTCACACTGCTGCAGCATATTGGGTGAGTGACCTTTCCAAGGGTGACTTAGTGAGTAAATGGCACAAACTAAAGGACAGAAAATTCCTCAGGGTGCTTTGCATTGAAGAGCAGATTGTACTTCCTCCCAAAATTGTCCACTAGGTGCAGTGGTTTCCTATCCCTTCATTTGGTTTTTAACTACATTGCCCAACTGGTTGCTGCAATTCATTGCTTTGCCTTTCATAAACCCAACCCTTACCCTACAAGCTCTGTGTTTGTTGATGGCTTTTCTCCCAGAGAGGGTGATTTTGTGGTTCACACATTCACCAGCAAAATTGCTGCAATCTATGAACCTTCAGTGCAGTAAGGACGTGCTGTACATGTGTTTGTGTGAGTGAAGTCTTCTCTACTTACCAGTGCAAAATCTGAATCTAATCTTCTCCTCTTGTTATTGTCCTCAGTGGGTGAAAGCTAGGCTGAGCAATAATCTCCTTGCCTACAGTGAATTTTGGTCTGCACTCCCTCAATTGCATTTGAGTTTCAAATGAAAGACCCTCTGGAGTCCAGAAGTAAATCTTCACTTAAGATGAAACTGGAGAGTTTTGGAAGCAGTTCTTGAAGGCTGAAGGTAGAGATAGTGCAGCCAGGATATATGGCATATTTGGAAGTGTTGCAAGAGTTTGACAAATACACCATTAAAATTTCAAGGGTAGAACAGCATGAGCTGTTTTCATTGTCCATTTTTTGATTAGTTAAACCTCTGTCCTGCTTTGCTAAACAGCAGAATGAGAGCTGCATCTTCTGTAATTAAAAGTTGATGTCCTACCCATGGATCCTTACAACTCCTGTTGCACTTATTCTGTCCCTCAGATACCCTATGACTGAGTTTAGAAAATGGCCTGTACATTCTTACACCTTTTTTATTGGCTTGAAACTCTTTTATAGCAGGTGTGAAGGTTGTATTAATCCTTGCATATTCATGAGTACCAAATGTGTACTGGAGTGCTGGGTAAAAGTAATTATTTTGCTATTACATTATGAACAGCTTTAAAATTCGCACTGTAATGTGTACTGCAGTGCTGGGTAAGAGTAATAGTTTGCTATTACATTATGAACAGCTTTAAAACTTGCACTGTAATGTGACATGCATGAAGGGAATTGTTAATAATAGAAGTTCAGTTCTGGATAGTTGAATTTCCTTAGTTACTAACAAACGATAGACCATTTAAACCATAGGGTTTTTTAATCCACTCTATTTTAACTTGTTATGTCCTTTGCTTATTTTAACAAATCAAGCAGCAGACACAATTAAAAAAGCCAACAAAACAAAACAACAAACCAAACACACACACACACAAATCACAAAACAAAACAAACATAAAACCCCAAACAAAACCAAAACATGCAAATCACAGGACCTTAAGTCCTACTTTCAAAGTAAACTCAGAGCTAGAAGTATTTACGCATCAAAATCACACGAGCATCCTGTTCCCACAATGAATGAATGTAGGAGCTTACACCCCACTGAAATCAGCTTGGGGCACAAGAGGTAATTGAAGTTGCAAAAAGATGACTGATGGGACTTTTAAAAGCTGCTACCAGATAGGAGGATTCCAGCATAGCTTTGGTTTCTAGGGTTGGTTTGTTTATTCCTGTGTCAGCTAAACAGGTAAAATAAGCCACTACACCTGAGCAGTTCTGTTTTCTCATTCACAAGCTACAGTACAATGGCCCTCTGTTTGCCTTTTCCAGAACTGGAGGGAAATGTTTAAATTACATTTTTGTACTGAATTATTAAAGCCACTGTAAATGTTTTCATTAAAATTTGAGTATGTTTAATATCCCTGCTCTTTAATTTTAAATAGAACCAATACTTGGTGACTTAATTATCCAGCAATATCTCTTTCTTAGTTTTTTACCTTATATTAGTAAATTGAGTGTATTTACATAGTTCCAACCCAAGCATATCTTGTTTTACTAAATGCATCATTTAAAGGGCCCACAATGTTAACACCTTTTGGCCTGCCTGAGACTGTACATCATGCTACACACTGAATCCCATAGCAAACTTTATCCTGTGCAAAAAGAAAATAAAAATCTTCTTTGTCCTTCCTGATAAAATGTTTTTAAAAACCTTTACAACTCAATCACTTTAAACTGTCCCCAAAACATACCTGCTTTCATTGAGGTTACATTCAGACTACCTAGAGCATCGTCTCAGCCAGACTTTGGCTGCTGTGCTGGAAAGCATTGGCTATAATGTGTGAGTTGAGTGAGCACCTGCAGTTGGCCAAATCAGCAGATGCCTCTTCCTTGGCTCTGCACAGTTTGAGGGCTTGGCAGGGGGTATAGAAACAGGAATGGAAGTCTCATCCCACTCTTCACTTAGATGCCATAACAGGAGCATAACCTGCTGTTTGGTGACATGCAAGAAGGGGTTTATTGAAGTTTGTGGAGTGATGAGCAACCTCCTGCTCCAGCAATATGGGCCATGCCCAGAACTGCTGGTATGAGGAGGATATCTGGAGGCCTTTGCCTGCACTGATGGTATAAAACTCCCCTGTTCTTCGGGTGGCACCACAAACTCAGCTGTGGTTCCCTGGGAAGGGGAGGTTAAAGAGTGGCTGTGCCTCTGCAATTGCTGGGTTTAGGAGAAAAATAGATTCAGCCACTTGGCATAACCTTGGCCTATTTGAGAATTAGATGTGATATCTAAAGTTGGGTTTGGGTAATTTAAAGCTCAACAGAAGACTGGAGATACTGTATTTCCTACATTACCCAGCTGAGCTTAGGGCCAAGTTTCTCCCTGAGCGCTAGGAAAGTTTGGGGTATCTAAGACTGGTGTGGGTCACCATGCAGGTAGAAAGGCAGATGAGACCAATGGCCAGAAGGGAGGCCACAGCACAACTGTGAGGATAAAGATTACTGGAGGACAGTGGCCTGCTGATGAGCTGTGCTGTGCCAGATTGGTGAGCACCAAACCCGCTGGACCCTGACACAACCACAACAGACGCATAAGGGTGGGCTGTGTGACCTCTAAAGGCTATGTGCATGTGTGCTTCGTTCTCCAGCTAAGACAACGGCAACTCTTTGAAATGTTTTTCTGCATTTGCATTTACAAAAGCTGGATAAGCCTTTAAAAAAAAAAAAATCTGATAAGTAGCAGGCAATTGAATTAACCACTGTTGACTGTATTGCTGTCTCTTAACAAACTCCATCTGTATGGTCTCCCTTTGTAGACACAATTTTATAACTTAATTTCCCTACCAAAACATCAGTGTTTACTTAGTAAGAAATCTGTTCTTTGTCAGCTTAAAACACTGATTTCTTTATTACCACTCTGCGCAAGGAATGACAGCACAGAGCTGGCACTGGAGCAAGTCTGGTTGAGTCTACAGCGTTGTAATGGAAACAGGGTGAACTGAGGGTCAAGTATAATGGGATTTGTATACAGAAATGTGTCCGCATAAGGAATAGCTGCATGAGATAAGAGAATGAAAGATGAGGCCCACAGGTCTCCTTTGCATGGTGGTGGGAGGGAGGTGTTGCTGTAGGTATACAACACTGCTGACATGGGAGATGGGGTTACCTCTAAGCTGGTGTAGCAAAGAAGCCTTAAACATGCTTGTGTGCTCCAGCACTAGCTGATGTTGGTGGGTATTGGATGGATTGGGGCGGTGGTCAGATTGGGACTCTGAGAATGTCTCATATGTAATTTTTATTCATTTTGGGAAGCATAGGGTCAATGAGGGATTTTTACACTATTACAGTCTGGGGCCTCCCTAAACATTTTCCAGCAGAGTTGGCAAACAAGGTCTAGTGAATTTGGCTCAGATAACAAGAGGCTTGTAGGGTTGGTGGAGGTTTTTTGTGTGTTTCCCCGCCCCCCCCCCCCCCCCCCCAGTCTTTCAGAACACCTGAAGAAGGTTTGTGTGATTCCCATGGGTTTGCAAACCACAAGTAGAAAAGCACTAGTGTAAACTTTCAGCAGTAAACAGCTGGGGAACATTAGGAAAGCTAGAAGGAGAGCAGCTGTAGAGAATGACACTGATGGACCTGGGTTCTGGAAGGAAGGCTTCTCAGATGGTATGTGGACAATGAGATATAAAATATCTCATCCCTTCTTACCATGATCTGATGATCTAGGGGGTGGGGGCAGCATCCTGGCTGCTTTGAAGTCTGTTGTACAGTGCATCAAGCACTGATGGGGTTTTACTGTAGGACTAGACTTATCTTTATCACACTTAGCTTCTCCTGATATAGAGCATTTCTTACTCTTGCACTACAGGGTGGAGCTGGTAGAGAAAAGCCAGTTCTTTATTGCAGTCAGTTGGGGAGAGATTCTGCTTTCACTGGAGTATTTGTGTTCATATTTTACCTATGGAAAATTAACTCCCAGATGAATGTTGTCCAAATCTTTAAAACATCTGTGTTTCATTCTAGTTCATTTTCTTACCAATGATAAAAAAGACAGAAAAGAAAAAGCTGATAGGTTTAAAGGAAGAAAGAAATTAAAATTGAACAGCTAACTCATTGTTAATTCTGTTATTTTACACAGAAAACCCCAGATGCTTTCAAGAAAAAAATTGTTTGGAATAAAAAGGATTTTTTTTTTCCTCTGCAGTCATATCAGTGAAAAACTTTTACCTAGTTCTGCTCTTCACCATATAATTGCTTGCTTTTCTGCATACTTGTAGCAGGGGAAAGGATGGTTAGATCAGCCAGCCTGTTGGATCAGATCTTACATTACATCTTGAGCTCTTTGACTGCCATTAGCATTTCCTTTTAGAAGTGAAGAAATATTGACAGTTTGGTAGGTTATCTTGCATTTTATTGCACGTTAGGGCACTTCAAAGTCTTTATGCAGTGATGGGAACTGTCATGAAGTAGATGTGAAAAGGGCCTTTGGTCCAACTAAACCTGTCAGCAAGAAGATTTAGGGCAGATGGTTATTATTAGAAATCAATGTATTTATTATATATTGTTCAGGAATATTTCCCTTTGGAGGTTACAGTGAGTGCTGTTGCTGTTTAAAATGTGTCAAATACCAGCAAAATTAATTCCTGCAGAAAACCCAGGGAGCCCCAGCCAAAAGCCTTGCTATTACAGGAATGCATGTCTTTTTACTGCTTTGTGCTGTGATGCACCAGAGGCAGGGACACACACAGCATGCTAGCATCATACCTAGCATGTGTGGGCAGGTGTGTGAGATGTTTCTATGCAGCTATCACAATCATCTCTGTTCACAGAGCTCCTCCACTGTGTCTACAAAGTCTTTGTGTAGATCTGTGCTGTGTCTAGAAAGGCTTCGTGCAGATCTGTACTATACCTGTTCCCCTTTATTCCCCTTTGTAAACCATGGCTTGTTACTTTTAGTTTGTTAGAACAGCTTACTGCTGCTTAGAGAAGGCACACTGTCTTTCTAGACCTTGAATACCAATGGTTTTCTCCTGTACTTCAGAAAAGAGAAGCAGGACAATTCAGGCTTTTTTTTTTTTATGATTAGTTTATTGCTTTGTATCTTGTTTAATTACAAGATGTAAGATATAGGACTTTGGATTACAGGAAGAGGACATTCCCAATAGAAAAGGATCATATTAGCAGCAACATTAATGCTGGAAGTTGCTGTCCTGGAACAAAGATTCATTTTGCATTCACCTCGTGATATACAGCACTTTCCAACCAAGTGATTTGGCTATGGTCTTCTGGCATAACATTGTTTGCCCTTTGCCTGACATTTTGCATATAAAGAAAAGTTATGAGCTTCTTGGGCATTCAAGGTACCAGGAAATGCAGGAGTCTACCTAATTTGTTAACATGAAATTATAGATGTCAGACATAGACTCTGTTAGTTAACATTGGTTAGAGTAATGCTGCAGCCACTTGATTGTATTACAGTCATGATGAAGAGAAATGGTCCTTTTTTGCTTTTCTGGGATGTGATGGCTATAGAGCCAAGGCAGATTTAAAGGGTAATGAATGAACAAGCATTTTCTATGGTTTGCCTGACTCTTCCATGAGCTCCATTGCTGCGATCTTGCTGTCACTGACTTTCTCCTCTCCTCAGCAGGTTAGTGCTGGCATAGCAGGGAAGGGGACTCTTCAGAGCTACTGTGGGAGTAGTCTTTTAAATGTTAAAACTTTCTGTAGCACTTGAGAATTATTTCCTTTTAAGGGAGAAAAGCCACCACCCAAAAGTAGCATAGCAAGAAGACGCTAGGCAGGGATCAAAAATTCAGATTTCCTCCCCACACTTCCCATTTGTTTTCCCAAGTCCAGGGTCTTCACAGCTACAAGCAAAGCATTCACTTGAAAGTGCTAATATCCTCAACATGTGTTCCAAGTCAGATTTGTGTCACATTTGACACCTCTTTCCAATACCCATTTCCTACATGCCCTTGCCGGTGTTGAATCCTCTCAGATCTCCCTCGATTTCCTGCTCACCTCTGACATCTGAATCTGGTCTATGTCTACACCTATGCCTGTCTTTTTCCCCACTGCTTCCCACCTTGTTTGCTCCCCCCACATCCACCATGCTGCTGCCTAGCCCTCACCCCCTCCCTGACTTGAGCCCACAGCATTTTGACACCCCAGCTCTCAAATTTTGCAACTACTGAAATCAAGTTCTCATGCCTGGTGGTTTCAACCTGAAGTTAACATGCCTCTGGATTTTCATCACTCTGGTTTGTCTCTGGACTACTTTCATTGGCTCTTGTGCTTTTATCCATGCTTCCTTTTCTGCCTTTTTCTCATTCTCCTTCCATCTCTCCCTCTCAGCTTCCTTCCTTGAAGTTCTCTTTCTTAAAATATGCTTCTCCTCTGAAGGCTTTCATCATTAATCTCTCAAGAAACGATATCTTAGAGACTCATCTGCTGTGCTTTGATTTATTCATTGCGGGGGTTTTTTGGCGGGTATCTCACAAGAACTGAGCTGGTCATCCTTCTACCTCCATCACTAAAGGAAAGCTTGTGTGAAAAGGTGGGCTTTCAGAACCTAAATTAAAAGATCATGTAAGTAAGATAATTGGATAAAAAAGGATATTAGGATCTGAAACAGAATGTTTACTTGCTTTGATGTGCTTTGGGAACATATGTCTGCACAGTGGGCCGTGTGACTGATTAAGTATAAAACAATCCAAGAAAAAATCACCACTATTAAGCTTAAATCAAAGATCTCTCCTCAAGACACTAATTTGATTTGGGTTTGAAGGTCCCGTATCAACTCTGGTTTCTACCTTTGATGTCTTTCTTCTTTGTGTGTTGTATAATGGAGGGCAACCTTACTTATTAAAAATTTGCATTTTGCTTCCATTTTAAAAGCAAATATTGATATTGTTGTTGTGTTGCAGTTGTGCCTATAAGTGTCAGCCAAAACTTGAAGTGCATTGTAGTAAATGCAGCATAAACGCAATGAGAAACCATATGTGGATAGGGGAGTTTCTGATCTGAGGACCAATTCCTGTCAGGCTCCCAACTTGGCTCTCTCCAAATGTCCTTGCCTCCACTAAGCCTGCCAACAACCTGTGAGCTGAAGAATCTTAACTTCTAGTGGAGCTTAGGTGGGGAAAAAAAATTGGTTTCAAGCTCTGAACCAAAATACTTGAAATTAAATATTTATTTCAATTTGTTCTTGGCTTTAGATATTTTAGACTTAAGGCTGAAGTCAGACTTGTTTGAAAATGGATTGGTCTTTTGAAAGGAAAAAATGAGAAACACCTTTTTTCCCCCACTTTTGAAACAAAACACAACCCTTTCCTTACCTAGAAGAAATACATGCAGTTAACCTCATATGCTAGAAGTTGCATTAAGTCTTGAATATGTTTTTCTAACGAGTGGAAGAAGAATTGTGCAAAGAAATTGCACCTTAGATTATGATACTGTTTCCATGGTGTAGATGGAAACAGAAGAATCAATGCATTGGAGACCTGTTCTTGTTGCGCCTGCCATCAGTGGCAGAGTTTCATTTAACTTCAGTGGTACAAGATTAGGCTTTTTAGACATCTACCATTGCCAATGGATACAGAGCAGGATTTTCAAGAGTGTCTCCCTAAATCCTCCTCAAAGCAGTGTCCTAGCCACAAATCCACAAATAAGAGATTTTATATTCACAGATTAGCATCTGTTTAAGCCCAAAGGAATTACCACAGTTACCTGTTCAGACATCTGCAACACTGACCATAAGACTTCTCCCTTTAATTTTCTATAATGAGAAAATCTACTCTTTCTTAGTATTAAAACATCAAAACTTGTGGTACACTTAGAGCCCATCTTTTACAAAAAACTTCTGGTTTTGCTCTGAAGTTTTGCAGCAGTGCTGAATGTACCACTTTCCTCCATAAACTCATCTAATGGGAACTCGTATTGAAATTATTTATTGAAATTATTTTTTTCATGCTTTCCGTACCTCAAAAACATATTTGAGGGGAAAAGAGAACGTGGCAACTGTTCAAAACATGCCTGTTAAATTTCCGCAGAGAAGCTGTAGCACTTTGTATCCAGCTTCACAGTCTTCATAACAGCTTCTTATCAGTAAATACATTAATTACTGAATTAGCAGAGGTAGCCCTGATTTTCTATGTATTCATCTTTGTAAGTATGAGGGGAAAAAAGATATTAATAACCCGCTTTTACAGCTGAGAAAATAGTGGGGAAAGGAATAAAATTACTTGTGCCAAGCATCTTGACAGGGGAGGGTTGGGAGTTAGCCGTGATGTCTCATGGGTCCCCATCCTGATCTCTTCCTAGTGGGACATATTAGCTGGCATCTTCAAGTTGATAGCCCTATATTTGAGCATCAGTCACTTTACTGGATAATTATCAACTTGTTGCAGTGCTGGGAGAGCTGCGAAACATGAGCGATTCCCAGACGCCTCATTACTGGTCTGCCCCACGCTCCCTGGCAGTGGCTGTTGGGGGGAGAGGTGGCTTCAAGGCAGCTCTGTGCTGCTCCTCCCAGTGCATTCTCTGCTCTCTGAGCTGAAAAAATGAAAGGAGGGGGAGACATCTTTGTGAATGATCAAATGCCATGTGAATTTGATAGTCATGGCCCCGGGTTGACCTCTGAAAGGTACCTCGTTTTGAGAGACCTCGCAGGGTTTGATCCTGAGGGAACTGCACAAGTGTCATGACCTCTCACCCTTCCTGTGTTAAGGGACTTTAAATCAGAAATAAACAGAGGTGAAGTCGAAGGGCTGGCGAGAGCTGTTTAGACTGAATCATTTAGCATGAATCCTGGGGCATTTTAGGTTTCCTGAGGGATACAGTTTTAGCATCCTGTATGAGGAGTGTCTGCCTTGAGCGCAGTCTGGTTTGGGGGCATCCATATGGCTCTATTCCATCTTCTGCAGACATTGAGTGGTGTTCTGGGCAGACAGGACTTAGAAAAATGAGGCCAGGAAGCTTGATTTCAAACAAAAGAAAAGATTTTTTGGGGAGGCTTAGAAGCAATTCTTGGCTTTAAAACTTTTTTTCTTACAGCAAAAGTCTGCCAGGCTATGATACCCCTCACCATGAGCAGCTCTGTTCCTAGCTTCCATCTCTTTGTAGCAGCTATGTAGATTTTTTATTGAACAAGAAAACAATTGCCTGCAAATGTCCATATTCCATTAAGCATATGGAAAAGTATTCAGCCCTTTGTTTTCCACTGAATGAATATATTTGGCACATAAGTATTAATTTAGAATAGTCATGGGATGTTAGTGCTTGTTAATTGTTCCCGTTTTCCTGGGGTTTATTTAACTTATGGGGATGATTTCAGAAATGGGCAACTTCCTTAACTGTTACTTTTATTACTGAGTGCCCCTTGCAGAGGCTCCAGACCCTCATGGAGCAGCAGGGATTTGACGCCCCATCTCTGCCCCTCAGGATTTTGGGATTGCTGGTGGATGACCACAAGGGAAGGGCAGAGTGACAAGAAGCCACCCCAAGACCCGGTTCATAGCATCCAGCAATGGTTTTGTCAGTCCCTGAGTGGTCTCCATCCCAGTAACCCAGCCCAGCTCCCCAGAGCCGGTGCTGCTCCTATGCCATGGGACCATGAGGATCCCTTCTCAGCACTGTGTCCAGCTCTGCAGGCCACTGGAGATAGGTAAATATTTCAAGAATTTCTGGTCTCCAAGCAGATTTACCCAGTTCATGTGTAAAGTTTCCAGAAGTGTGCATGCCCCCAGCATCACCATGAAGCTCTGCAGCCCTTACGTGGGATCTTCCCTCACCTCAGTGTCTCCCTCTGTTAAAGAGCAGGAAAGGGAGAGCCTCTCTCTCCTGGGTGGGGAAGGAAATGAGTCCAGGCTCGTGTGCTTCGTCAGAGATGCAAATTGCTCTACAAGTCCGGAGCATTAATTATAGAGCCTGGGCTTCTTGCCGGAGCCGCGGGGAAAACAGGCCCCTGGCTTCCATTAAATTTAATGGCATTTGGACACCAAATTCCCTTAGCCTATTTGAAAACCAGCATCATGATTTCTTCAGAAACATATGTGGTCAGGTGAAATCCCTTGTCCTGCTGCAGACAGTGAGGTTTTTACATAACAGTGTCTTCAGCAGAGCCAGGAGCTCCCCAACAGGCAATGGGTGTGTTTTCCATGTGCCATCTGTGGAGCTCTACAAACATAGCAAGAAATCCAGCTATGGTACCATGGTACCATTGCACAGGCTGGTTAACTGCACCAAGCTGGAGATTGTCCTGCTGCAGGATTCAGGTCCTGGGGATGGGAAGCCCTGCTTGCCCAGGAGGTGAGCTGAGAGTAGAGACAGAGCCATCTTTCCCTAGAGCCACTTCATCTCTCATCCATTTAAGCCACTGCCTCTAAAAAGCAGTAGCTGATTGCCCTCCTTTGCCAAGAGCAGACCTATGAGGCTATGACTGCCTTTCTATTTGCAGAGTGTCCATGTGACGTGTGTGAAGAGAGCTTACAGGAAAGCTGGAGAGGGACTTCTTATAAGGGCACGTGGTGATAGGGCAAGGGGCAATGGTTTTAAACTAAAGCAGGGTAGATTTAGATTAGACATTAGGAAGAAGTTCTTTACTATGAGGGTGCTGAGATACTGGAACAGGCTGCCCAAAGAAGTTGTGAACTCCTCATCCTTGGAAGTGTTTAAGATCAGGCTGGATGAGGCTTTGAGCAACCTGGTCTAGCGGGAGGGGTCCCTGCCCATGGCATGTGTCTTGAATGATCTTTAAGGTCCCTTCCAATTCAAGCCATTCTATGATGCTATGATTCTATGGCACAGTGTGGGACTTGGGGATTAGATAAGAAAGAATGCTGGTAGCACAATTGAAGGGGGGAAAAAAAGGGGGGAGGGGAAGAAAACTTTACAGAATTTGGAGCAGAGGATCCTTCTGGATGAGTGAGTCACTCCTGGTAGACCGCTAATGGCAGCCATTTTTCTTTCTGATGCGCTGTGCCGTGGTGCTTTGCTAGAATTAGAATTGCAAGTGTACACTGGTAAGAGGTGATCCTGCCTGGGAGGGCTTACAGGAGCTTGACCTGACTATGTGTTGTATGGCTGTCCTAGTCCACAAACGGAGAGATGTGGCAAGGAGAGGGTTTAAGCTGGCTGTAAGAAGAAGCCCCTTTGCCAACCCAGTGTGTATGCACAGGGCCTCATATTGAAACTCCATCCGGGTCTCCAGCTGCAAGCATTTTGGGTGAATTCTTGATCTCTTTCCCAGCATTACCTTTTTGGCCAGGGTGGAGTTTTCCTGTTCTGAGAGACACCAACACTTCTGCCCAATTTAGCACGGAGAAAATGAACAGCAACCCCTTCATATTGTTGTATACATTTTAGATGTTGGCCTCACAGTTTGATCAGCAGAGGCTCCAAAGGCTCATAAACCTGGTGATACATAGTTTCAAGTCTGCATCAAAGAAGTTCACAACCCTTTGGGGAGAAGCTGTGAGTACTGATGAAAGGGGGAACTTATTGTATATGTAAGAAAACTTCTTTCATGGCTTATGTATTAAGGCAAGCTCTGTGGCCCAGAGAAGATTGGGGCTGCTTTTAATTTACATCCCCCCTCACTTATATTAAGTCTTCATCAGAAGAAAAATTAGTCAGATGTTTTCTTAATGACATCATTTTTTTAAATCCTGTTTCATTTTTTCCAGATGAGGCGGTGGAGATTATTAGAAATGAATTGAAACTAAATCTGGAACAGAGACTTTGATTCACTTCTCCCTCCTCCCCAGCAGAAATAAATTGGTCAGCTCTGTGCTCAGCTGCCTTTATTAGCAGCCTCGACAGAAACCAGCCCCAGCAGCTTCAGCCACAGTTTTCTCAAGCTTGCTGCCACCATGGCTTACGTCATGGAGAGAGGCACCAGAGAGTGACTTGGAGAGGGACTTCTGTTGCACCAGTTTTGGTAATTAATGGCCCTGGCAACACAGGTGTGGAGGTTATAAGATCCGAAACAGCCATGCCATCATAAGTTTGTCTTTCAGTGCCATGAAAGAAAACAGGCTCAATGCTGCTGGTGGGTGTTCCTCTAGCAAAACCCCATCGAGGGCTGAGGGCACATTAGCACATGTGTGTTGGTGGCTGTGCATCTCCACAAGCCTTTTATATCTGATAGGTTTTCACTACATTGTGTTTCGCACCAGTGAGCCACAGAGAGTATCGCTGCACAAAAGTACTTTGAACTATAAATATTTTAAAAGGCATTTAATTTACTACCCATCAGCAGAAAGTGTTCAAAAAGCCACAAGGTTTACTAATTTATCAGAAAGAGAAACACGTGGAAGATCAAACAAAGGCAAACATGCTCGTAAACTGCTGAATAAGTCTGCAAAGCCTGTATTGCATTTATGTGTGGTTTTGTTGTTATGTAAGTATTGTGAATACATTAAAATGCACCTGAACTGTTGATAAAGCAGGGTGGGACTGAGACCCTGAGGTGCAAGTGGCATGTCTAAACTGCTCAGACCCTTGTGTGTGTTGGTGCGTGGAGAGACAGATCTTCTGTGCGTTCACTAATGGCATATTTAGATGTTCTTAGGGAAGGACCTTTGTAATACTGCCCCTTACCTCAGCCAATTGCCAGATTCCTGACCTCCAAAGCCCCAAATCCCTGTGATCTTCCATACTCTGGGTGCAGCTGCATGGGGCACATACGCATCTCCCTCAGCTTTGCCAAAGTATCCAGCCAGGGACAAATGCCCTCTATGTTGTGACCTACATCTTCACACCAGCTCCACTCCTAGCAGTCTGTGAGTACTGAGAGAGGAGAATGCAAAGCAGATTTTGCTCCTTCATTTTGCCTGATGACAATGCTGCTTCTTTCAGTGTCTAGTTCATATTTTCTGCTTCTCAGATTAGGGTGTATAATTTTTTTCTCCTCCTTGCACTTTTTATGTCTAAGAGGCTGGAGGGTACAGTAGGAGATGGGTCTGAGAGATGTCCACACACTTTTCTCTACCCTTCTTGCGCACGTGGCAAAAACTGTTAACGTGGCAAAAACTGTTCAAGTGCCAAAAAATGACTGTGACCTTTTTTGTTACCTGTTGAATCCCTCATCATTTACTGACTTCTTTCTCAGGTAGCACTTGGCCTGAGGAAGATCTAAGGGATTTAACAGAGGTGGCCCCCAGAAAGCATGCAATAAAACCTTTTATGAACTTTTGCCCTCCAAACTGTACCACCGACCTGTCAAGGAGGTTTGTGCAAGCTGTGATGGACACAGGTGGGGAGGGCTGCTCTACTGCTGCAGACCAAGCCATGCATGCTGGGCTGAGCAAAGCAGAGTTCCCCCAACATCATATAAGCACCTCTTGAGACATTTACATCCCTTCACATGCAGCCCTATCCAGTGCTTTGCCTGCACTTAGCAGCGCTAAGCATCTATAGCCAGGTGCTATAGCTTGCTTGTGGAGCTTGGAAACCCCAGGTTTGTCATGAATGTCATTGCCCCTCCCCGTGGAAGGAGATGGAGTGGGATCTCTAGCATGGGGCATGCTCCACACAGCCCCTGTATACAGGCACTGCCTGAAGCAGCTCATGGCCCTTTTCTCAGTAGTCCAACTGGGATGACCCACCTTGCATAAATACATGTTTATGCAGTATGGATGCAGGTCCACAGGAAGCTTGCACTGGCTTCAAGCTCCATGTATGGCAAGAGGGGAGGTTTCTCTCACCACATGCTTGAACTCCTCCTTTGCAGGTGAAGGCAGTGGGATGGGAGGGAGAAGAGTGGCATGCACCCCTGCCTGCCCCAGGGGGCTGAGAGTGATGGCATGTCTCTGTTTTTTTCCCAGGCCTCCTCCTCTAAGCGGCAGTCCTGTCATCTCTGACATCTCCCTCATCCGGCTGTCTCCACACCCTGCTGGGCCCAGCGAGTCACCCTTCAGCCCACCACACCCCTACGTGGCACCCCACATGGAGCACTACCTCCGCTCTGTCCACAGCAGTCCCACACTCTCCGTCATCTCTGCTGCCAGGGGCCTCAGCCCTGCCGATGGTAAGATGCTGTACTACTGCTACTGCAGCGATTTTGTAGCTCACCAGCACTGAAATTCTCTAAAACCCAGGGATTTACAGCTGCAAAGGCTCTGCAGCTGCTCTCTGAGGTTGGAGAGCTGTCTCTTTTTCTTTTTTCCCCCTCCTGCCTTTAACTACACATTTGTTTTGCATCATTGCACTGAGAAAGCAGAGCGTGAGAATAGCTATTACCACTGGATCATATTATAAATATTTTGCTTAAAGTACGTTCCTTTCTGCAGCGCTCTCAGCTCTCTTATGAGCTTCCCTGCTCTTATGCCTCTACTGGGAGCTCTGCTTCCCCTAAAGAGGGTCACAGTTGCTCCTGCTGCCTGACCTGGCTGAGATTGACATTGCAGAGATGAGGCAATGTTGCTTGGGTTATCCCCTTGTTGGCTTTGTATCTTGAGGGCGAATGGCTCCTGGGTGAAGGAGAGGGGCTTCCTCTTTACTCCTGAGCTGTCCTGCAGCAGCTTTCAGGGGAGGTGAGGCAGTGCAGGGAGCTGGCACTGGGTGCACACTGGATGCTTTCTGAGCCCCAACAGACCCTGTGTTGATGAGCTAGGGATAAAAAATGGAAAAGGAGAAAATGAACAACTCTGTGTGTCACGTGGGGAGATGCAAGTGTTGCCTTACTTCATCAGAAGTGCTTCATTACAAGGTTGTAAACGGCTGGCTCAGTGCCCAGGAAGCAGCCAGTGTTTGGGGACACCCAACAAATCCCAGCATTCCCAGGTCCCACGCTGCTGGCAGGACAAACGACCCTTAGCTTCCACAAAGCAAAGAGCACCATAGAGCAACAAGGCCCCCGACATAGTGTCTGGCATCATAAACCCATCTTCTGTGTCCGAAAAAGCTATTGCTAGGGTAATGGGGAGATGCATGTGTTCTTCCCTCCCCTAAAACGTCATCCAAAGTCTTAGCCACCGGTCATGCAGAGGTCTGCTGGCTGACGTGCGTGTGCTCTGCCCCGTCCTCTCCTTCCAGAGCCAGTTGCGTTGTTTGCTGTGAAACAAAAGCATTGTGTTTGGAGTTGCTTGCATTTTCCTTTTATTTCTGTTTTTTTAAGGCAGTGGTAAATAAGTTAATGGGGCAAGTGGGTGGGGAGGCAGGTTTGAAAAATTACAGCTGGGAGAAAGTTAGCGTAATTGGCTTTGGCAGCCAGAATGGTTTTATGCTGCCAGACACTAAACCTAGCTCTATGCATTAGACCTTGGCTTTAATTTCCTTGCGCTGCTATCGGGAACTGGGCTGCATTTGTCTTTTCCTTCCTAATAGGCAGGGATGTTAATGCTGACAGGGTTACTGCTGCTGGCGAGCTGGGCCCTCTCCCTCCTCCCTGGGGTGCCGACTGCGCCTGAACAGGAGGATTATTAGAAGGGGGAATGAGAGATTGTTTATAAATTTGCGGAAATGGAGGAATGCAGAGGCCCCAGCTTAGTTTCTTTTGTCCGCAGAAGCACGCCCAAGCACACGTCACGAGAGCCCTATGCGGAGCCGTGTGGCTGGGGCTGGCGGGGGCGCGGGGGGGAGACGAGGCCGCCAACGTCAGCACTGAGATCTAACGTTGCAGTGGGAACCTTCTCCCCATGTTCTTCTCCTCACCCACGATTCCAGCAGTGGCTCATGAGCACCTGAAGGAGCGAGGTCTCTTCGGGCTGCCACCACCACCACCAGGAGCCAACCCCACGGACTACTACCACCAAATGACACTGATGGCTGGCCATCCAAACCCCTATGGGGACCTCCTGATGCAGAGTGGGGGAGCAGCCAGCACAGCGCACCTCCATGATTACCTCAGCCCTGTTGATGGTGAGTAGCAGTCTGAGCCCTCCCCAGCACAGCTGAAATTTTGAGGCAGATGTATGAGGCTGTCCTCCAAATGGAGGCTGCTATACGTGACCGCTCTACCCTGCCAAAAGCTATGGGTGCTGCACTATATTTTTTGACTTTAAAGGTCACTTTGTTGCATATGTATGTATAAAATGTTAATAATTGAAAATAGATATGTTGTGGTCTCTTTTGGAGGATGGCATGGCTGCTGCATGTGTAGGAAATGGGCTGGTCCAGTGGGCAGGGCACTGCTGCCATCCTGCTACTTTGGACATGGATGACCACAGTGTGCCTGGGGGCAGGCTCCATCTCTGGCTTCCCATCCCACTTTGTTTTGCCTGGTTGGTGCCTGGGGCAAAGGCTGGCTATTTCCATACGTAGCTGTGCTCGACATGATGGGCCTCATCTTGGTTGGGACCTCTTGGTTCCCAAGGAGAAGATATGTTAACAGGGAGCCGGGGTGGAGAAAATATGTTAGTACTTTGTGGGAGATACTTATGCTAGTATTGGGCATTATAAACCCAGAAAGTTCTCACTTCAGGGTAAGTGATGAAGAAATAAAATCACCTCAGGCACTGCGGTGCCGAGTCACCCCTGTGGCCTGACCGTGCCCTGGTGAAATGGGTAAAAATCTATCTGGAAGTGAGAGCTGTTAGAAATTTCGTTCTTTTCCTTTCATTTTATGTCACATCTTGTAAGAATTGGGGTTGCAAGGATTTTACAGAAGGCAGTTTAGGGATTATTTCTGCTGTAAGAGTGAGAAGTCTCATCCCAGCTTCTCTTTCCTGGGCTGCCTTTGGATTTGCCTGTGGACCATTATAATTTTTGGAGTGGAGATCTGCATCGTTTCATTACCGCTTCAAAGTTTCTGTTGTTAAGCTTTTAAGATGAAAGACTTTGTGGTCTTGCTGCTTCATAAAGTGACTGGTTTAGAATGATGAAAGCTGTTCTGGCTGTTCAGTGATGGGGGCTTATAGATATTTCTAACAAAAAAAAACCCCAAACAACAACATCTCGTCTGCAGCTGCTGCGGAAGTCTTATCTGAATAGTCATTTTCTACTACCAATACCTAGATTAATCAGGAGCCTGCATCCCAGTTTGAAATGGAGAAATGTGTTCCTTGATGCCATTCTGCCTTTAACAACCAAAGCATACTCTGGGCTTTTCTGCTAAAAAACCAACTGGTCGGTAAGACCTCTCTGTCTTCCCTCCAAAGGGTTAATGTCTGTGGTTACAGCAGATGGGTGCAAACCAGCCCTGCCAAGTTCTGCTCAGGCTCATGAACAAGACTCCTTCCTCCTTGCCTCCTTATTAGTCCATCTCTGACCAGCAGTGCCTTACTGAAGTGCCAGATAAACAGTCAGTAAAGGAAGCAAACACAACTGTTTTCATGCTAGTGGAGGCTAATTCTCAGCACACCAAGATGCTTGTCTTCTGGTTTGCTGAAGATCAGTCTTTATCTGAAGTCATCTGAGATACTCCCCTTGGCAGATGACTCTCTCTCCGCATACCTTTGTCTGAAAACAACTCTAGAGTGAATCATGTAACTAAGGTCCCTACTTCACGCAGTCAAGCTCATAACTGTTATTCCAAGCAAAGCCAGGGGTCACCAAGCCTTTATTTTGGTCTCACATAAAGCTTTGTTGATGAGTAACTGGAAAGTCTTTTCTGGGGCTTTGCATGTACTGCATGAGATGAAAACTTTCAAACACCACAAGGATGTGACCTGGGGACACTGGAAGGCTACTTTACATAGTGTGAAAAGGAACAGCAACCCAGTGCTGGTCTTTGGTCTATATCCATCAGCCAGAGAGAAGAGAGCATTTTGCATGATCAAGGCAGGGACTAAACTGGATGGCTCTGAAATGCTGACTGAGGAACCAGGATCTCACTCTCTTTTTTAGAAAGTTATTTCAAAAATTTAAATCAGCAGGGCCTAAGTAAATAGTTGAACAGATAATTCAATAAGGCGTCCTCTTATGGTGCTTTTCTGAGACAAGAATATCAGTAGCATGCATCAAACCCCAATGAGTCACTCTCTCAGAGCATCTGTCATTCAAAGAGTCCTTTTGTTCCCAAAGAGCCCCAGAGCATAAGAACTTGACAAGAATTAGTTCTCTGAAAATGCAGGTAGCTCTTGTTAAACCATGCGCAGCACCGTCACACATCTGTTGTAGCACTGGCACCTGCAGAAGAAAAGAAGAAGCAGCAGATAAGCATATTTTAAAACTCACCTATTCAGTATCACATCACCTCCAAACATCTGCAGGTCCATGGAATCCTTAGCCCCTGGATATAGCAGTTCTTCCCCAGACACATACCTGGGTCCTTTGGGTACTTCTAATTGCATTTCGTGGAGAGTATCTCAATGCCTCTGTCTTTGACAGTGGTTTTTCATACCTCCTGATTCTAGGGTCAGAAAAAGTAATAAGCATATAGGCGTTGGCTGGAGCATGTTGGTTTTGACTGTGTGTCACGTGTCAGGTTTGCTGAGTGCTTAAGTGGTGACTGAGCTTGGGTGCCAAAGAGGTGCATCTCTTTAGCAGAGTTTTCACTGTACAGAGAGAAGTAGTTACACCCCAAAACAGACCAGTTTTACAAACTAGACTGCTGGGATCTTCAGGCCAGTTGTGGTGGAGACTAAATAACCCTTCAGTTAGCTGTCCTGTTTTATTCTGTCATCTAAACAGGGTCTCTAAATCCAAGAGTAGAGTTTGACTCCAAACTTACATCCGTTTTCTTGGGAGGTTACACTTTCAAATCAAAATTCAATTGCTTTTCAGTGTCACAACATTGCTGGTGGGGTACTTTTGAGCCTAAATGCACCAGATCAAAACAATCTTTTGCATCTCTGTTCTGGATACCACATGGTGGATTATTGCAGGTGACAGAGTGGTTGCACAGGAGTATCCCTGAGGCAGTAAAGATTTGTATGGAGCACAGATGAACCTGGAGATGACTACAAATTTCTCATTGTGTTTAGTACATACGATTATTGTTTTCCCACTAAGCACCAGGGCTCCTGTGCTTAACCTCAGCCCTTCAGGAGGTAAATCCCCTCAGGAAGAGGGTATGCAAACTTGATTCTTTTTCTGTAAAAGCCTTGTACACCAGTATAGCCAGCTGCTGAGAGCAGCTGCCTCAGAACTGGCCTGGCCAGCAGCAGATCGCAATGTACAGGAGGGTTCCTGAGATTTTCTCTTGCTAGGGAAGTGCCAGGGGAGCAGAGAGCCCCACCAAGAGTGGGCAGCTCTCATGGGACAGGCTGACAAGGCCTGGGCATTGCCAAGGTAGGGACAACCACACTCATGCCTTTAAAAAAGGGAACACAATGACAAGGTCATTATGCACTGAGCAGGCAAACAAGGCAGTGTGCTGAGATGGCCAAGAAGTCCAACAGCATCCTGGGCCATATCCAGAATACTGTGACAAGCAGGACTGGGGAAGTTATTGTCCCCAGCTGCTCAGCACTGGTGAGGCCACTCCTTGAGTATTGTGTTTGGTTTAGGGGCCCTCGCTACAAGAAAGGCAGTGAGGTGTTGAAGCGTGTCCAGAGAGGGGCAACAAAGCTGGTGAAAGGTCTGGATAACAGGTCTAATAAGGAGTGGCTGAGGGAAATGGAATTTAGTTTGTAGAAAAGAAGGCTGAAGAGAGACCTTCTTGCTCTCTACAGTTACCTGAAAGGAGATTGTGGCCAAGTGAGTGTTGGTATCTTCTCCCTGGTTACAAGTGATAGGACAAGAGGAAATGGCCTCAAGTTGCACCAGGGAAGGTTTAAATCAGATGTTAGAAGAAACTTCTTCACTGAAAAGGTTATCAGACAATGGAATAGACTCCCCAGGTAGGTGGTTGAATCACCATCCCAGGAGATTCATTTAAAAAGACACATAGATGTGGTGGTAAGGGACATGGGTTAGCATGAGACTTGGTAGAATTAGATAATGGTTGGACTCAATGATCTTAACAGTCCTTTCCAGCTGAAACAATTCTATGATTTCATGATCAGAAGATCTCAAAGCTACTTCATCACTGAACACCCTGAAGAGAAACGAGTTGATAGAGAAAGGAAATGAACAGTGAGCAGAGAAGTGGCAGCTCTAGGACCGAGATGTAAATCTTCAGAATAAAACTCATGGCTAGGGTGGAAAGAAGATCTCTAAATCCATCACTTCTGTTTGCACAGTGTCGAAAGTGTGATTGGGTTGTCCAAGCTGAGCCGAAGAATGGGGGACAAATATCTTGAGTTCAACTTGCATTGAAGCAGTGCTGTATAGACAGTAACTCAGGAGGGCTGCATAGATGTGTTTGTGCAGCCCTACAGTTACCAACAGCAGGGATGCCTCTGCAGTGCTGGCATGGCATTTCATCCAGTTCTGGAGCTACAGGGGGCATCCCTGCCCTGTTTCTTGCTGCCAGGTGCATGGCAGCTATGAATTCCTTGGCTCACAATGAGCAGTTTAACTGGGAAAAGGCTTTGCTCCACCCAGTATAGCCAAGATGCCAGTAGCTGGCACAGTTGCCTGGAACATGGGCAAGTCTTCAAGCAGGATTTTATTTCACCAAATGAAACAGTGATTCAGCTTCACTGGCCTCTTTCAGTCAGTGTTGTTGGAGCCTTTCTACTTCAAATAAATGAATTAATGGCCATCTGGGTAAGGAGAAGGGCTGGCAGTGCAGCCCCATGGTTCTTGCAGTCAGTAGGCATGGGTGGAAGAGGTGAACTCAGGACTCTTCTCCAGAAGGTTTAGGTGAAGCAACTGGTGAGAGCCCAGCCTGACAATGACCTAGGAAAGAAGTGTCTCGCCTGGGACTTGAGGGACCAGCAGCTCCAGGTTTGCAAAATGAATATACTAGATCTCAGATGACTTCCCAAACAAGCCAGCGGTTGGCTGCTCTGGGCAGACGGCGCACCCTGTAGTCACATGCCTAAAAGCTCTGAAGGATGTTTTGTTTTGTTTTGTTTTCCTTGTCTCAGCACAGAATGGAAACTTGCTGAAATCTCAGAAAGGTTTCAGAGAATAGGAAACAATTTCCCACCCATTTCTAGCCAGTAATGCTCTTTTCCTCCACAGAAAAATATATGCAGAAGAGAGGAAAAGTCCCAGAGCATCCCATAAGCCTCTGTCTGGAATCCTGCTGCGCTCTGGTTTCTAAAGAATTCAATTTACATATGCACGTTGGTGTTCTAAACAGCTACCTTGTGGATTGGGAGTAGAAGAATGCAGCCTTGTCTTTCAGCGAGGATTTGAGGGACGCATTAGTATTCCTTGAACTGCAAAGTTGATTGGTCTGGAGAGGGAAGAAAAAAGGGTCCCAGGACAGCATCTGGTGCCAGAGCAAATGTCCAGCATCTGCTGAAGTCTAACTAAGACATGTGTTGCCACTGCAGAAGAGGAGAGGGGAATAAGGAATTGGTTATGTGAAGACTGTAGTTTATTGCTGCTGCTTATTGATCAAGGGATCATCCTGTGTTTTTATACTGCCAATTGATTTAATTTGGTGATGGGAGGAGGGGAATATTTTCTGTATGCCTTGGGTGGAGTTTTCTTGGTGAGTGGCCAGGAAGAGGGACCATTTTGATAAAGTGATATTTATCCCAGCGCTTGGCCATGGGATGCAGGGGAAGCGGTGGCTCCTGCCGTGTTTTAGTGAGGAGGAAGAATGAGCCATCTGCAGCCCACATGCCTTAATGGTTCAGCCATTTGGAAGCAGATTCCCCCAATTTCCCTTTGCAGTTGAGATCATGGCAACATGCTTGTCCTTAAAGAGATGCCTGAGATTTCCTTGCCTCAGAGGAGCTGCCACTGAGTGCCTGATGTTTCCTTTTAGAAGAGCTTTGCTGCCACTATTTCTAGTGTGATACAAGGTCTGAAAACTCCCTCCAGAAAAGCCACCCCTTGTCCATCTGATGGCCCATGGCCAAAGCAATTGGTTGGAGCAGGAACCTCTGTTCCTGCCTCCCATATGAGCAGAGGTCTGATCCTGCCCTTCAGCTAAACAGTGCTGGGAACAGCTGCAGGAGTCAGACCACAAGCTGCCACATGTGTAAAATCTGACCATTTGGCTCATCACTGACCTGTTGGGGATAAATCTAAATTTGGGAAGAAAATCCCAGTTTCTGAGCAACCTTTATATGTGATAACTTTTAGATGCTGTAGGAAACTGCCAAGAAAGCTATTACCTTTTCAACAAGAAATCTGGATCTTTTTCCCAGCTTCAGGCTGGTTGGAAGACCAAGCTGGGACATTTGGCAGATGTGGCTTGTGTCACTTGAATATTCAGCCTTGAATTCTTTCTCCCCTCCAGGAGAAAAATGACTTTCAGTTGTGAGATGTGGTAGTTACATTTACCCTGCAAAGACAATGCTGCTGTCAAGTCAAGCTTTTTCTACTCGAAAATATTCCAGGCAGTTTTAAAAGGTTTCTTAAAATATGTGGGCTATCTTTATTCCTTGTTATCTAGAGCTGCGCTTGTGCCAGTCAGTTTTTCTGGGTTTGTGTGTGAAATGGTACAAAAAGACCAGTGCACATCAATGGAAACACTGCAAAATGTATCTAGAGTTGACTTTTTTCCTATGAGAAGAGGTGGCAGGGTGCATAGGCCTGCAGTAAATTATTTTTTATTGACCTTCATGGGCTATCACCAATGCCCAGAGCTTTGAACTCAGCCATCACTGCACCCTTCTGTGCACCAGTTCACTTCTCCATTTTTATCTCCTCCTAACTCTGAGAGAGAAGGCGACAATCATTCCCCTTTATGAGGAAAGGCTGAGGGAGCTTGGTCTCTTTAGCTTGGAGAAGAGGAGACTGAGGGGTGACCTCATTCACGTTTATAAATACGTGAAGGGCAAGCGTCAGGCGGATGGAGCCAGGCTCTTCTCAGTGATGTCTAATGATAGGACAAGGGGCAACATGTGCAAGCTGGAGCATAGGAATTTCCATATGAACATAAGGAAAAACCTTTTCACTGTGAGGGTGACAGAACACTGGAACAGGCTGCCCAGAGAGGTTGTGGAGTCTCCTCTGGAGACACTCAAAACCTGCCTGGATGCATTCCTACTCTAGGCGGTCCTGCTCTGGCAGGGGGGTTTGACTAGATGATCTTTCAAGGTCCCTTCCAACCCCTAACATTCAGTGATTCTGTGAAAATTTCCTGTCTTATTTCAGGCCAAAGGATTTTTTGTTGTTGCTGCTGCTTGAAATCTGAAACAGTTTTGAATTATAAGTACCTTTAGATTGTGCAAAACCAATACACCCAAGTTTCTTCCACTCAGAGCTAATTCATCTAACATACACCAAATAAAAATGCCCAAGCTATTAGCATGTCCAAAAAAAGAGTGCATAAACATAGCATGTTTTCCAAGTGCGACAAAATTCATTTGAAAGTGCAGATGTGAAAGCCAGTCACTAGTGGTCACCCCCAGGGATCAGTGCTGGACCCCATCCTGTTCAATATTTTTATTGATATCTGGATGAGGAGATAGAGTCCACCATTAGTAAGTTTGCAGATGACACCAAGTTGGGGGCAGGAGTCAATCTGTGAGAAGGTAGGAAGGCTCTGAAGAGGGACCTTGACAGGCTGGACAGATGGGCAGAGTCCAACAGGATGGTATTTAACAAGTCCAAGTGCCAGGTGCTGCACTTTGGCCACAAAAACCCCATGCAGCGCTACAGTCTTGTGGAAAGCAGCCAGGCAGAAAGGGACCTGGGGGTACTGGTTGACAGATGGCTGAACATGAGCCATCAGTGTGCCCAGGTGGCCAAGAAGGCTAATGGCATTCTGGCCTGTATCAGAAATAGTGTGGCCAGCAGAAGCAGGGAAGTCATTCTTCCCCTATACTCGGCACTGGTTAGACCGCACCTTGAGTACTGTGTCCACTTCTGGGCTCCTCAGATTAAGAAGGACATGGAGATACTTAAACATGCCCAGAGAAGGGCAATGAGGCTGGTGAGAGGTAGCGAGCACAAGCCCTATGAGGATAGGCTGAGGGAGCTGGGGTTGTTTAGCCTGGAGAAGAGGAAGCTCAGGGGAGACCTTATTGCTCTCTACAACTACGTGAAAGGAGGTTGTAGCCAGGTGGGGGTTGGTCTCTTCTCCCAGGCAACCACCAACAGCAATTGGAATGGGCTGCCCAGGGAGGTGTTTATGAAGAGACTGGATGGGGTGCTTGGTGCCATGATTTAGTTGATTAGATGGTGTTGGATGATAGGTTGGACTCGATGATCTCAGAGGTCTTTTACAACCTGGTTAATTCTATTCTGTTGTTTTTGTTGTTTGTTTGTTTGGGTTTTTTTTTGACTGGATGACCTCCAGAGGTCCCTTCCAACCTAAATTATATGATTGTATTGTTAAATAGAACAAGAGGGCACAGTCTCAAGCTTTGCCAGGGGAAGTTAAGGCTTGAGGTGAGGACAAAGTTCTTCACAGAAAGAGTGATTGGCCATTGGAATGGGCTGCCCAGGGAGGTGGTGGAGTAACCATCTTTGGAGGTGTTCAAAAAAAGATTTGATGTGGCAGTTGAAGCCATGGGTTAGTTGTCAGGTGGTATTACGTGATAGGTTGGACTTGATGATCACTGAGGTCTTTTCCAACCTGGCTGACTGCGATAATTTTAGGTTTCTGAGCAAAATGTCTTTTAAAACAACAACAGAAAAATGCACTTCTTTTTTTTTTTTTTTTTTCTTCTTTCTTTCAAGAGCATGGAAGGAGGTACTCTTACAGTTTGGAAACTTCCCCCAACACATCTTCCAAATATGAAAAAAAAAAAGAAAAAGTCTTGGAATTATCCCTGTTTATTTTGACAAGTCAGCATTTCTGAAGGGGAGAATAGAGAGGAAGTGCTAGTGACAAATCCTCCTCAGGCTGTCCATCTTTGTGTCTGAAAAAGGATCCCACCTTCATTTACTTCTCTGGGCACAGTCACTGCTGAAGAAGTTTTAGGTGGTTTTTCCTTGAAAACACCTCTGGACCCCAAGCATCAGAGGATTTTGCCTGCATGTTCAAATGGTTGTCAGTCAGCCCATATTGAACACCTTACCTACTCATACAGCTACACTAATGCTTATCTTTGCTGCTGCTGCCTGGTATCATTCAACATTCATGCTCAGTGCCCTCCAATCAGGGGATTATGTCAGGCCAGATTTATTATCAAGAACAATCCCAATGCTGTTAATCTGCTTCTGAATCCAACAACCTTGGTGAGTCTGTGATTCTGTGAATAATAATTTTTAAAAGTTTCCCTCTTCCTCAATGCAATTGGCATGCAATTCTTCATGTGGTTGAACACATTTTCTGCTTCCCAGGTGCTGCTTTTCCCAGGCACCATGGGTGAGCTGTCATTGAGAAGAGAGGAATTGTTCATCCATGGCATGATTTTAGGTCATAGCTTTCCCTGGAAGCCCACAAGACCTGAGGCTTTTGTGTAAAGCACAAGCCCAATCTATTGGATCTGCTACCAGACATTTTGGATAGCCCATGGTACTTGCAAGATCTGAATTAGAGTGGACACTAATGCAGTGCATATTACTGGCTTTGGGCTGGAGAATTCCCAGGCCAGCTTGCAAATCTGACAGCTTCCAGCAGAGTTTTGCATGAAGAAAAAATGACTTACCTGTGTGCAGTAGGGAGGGGTGAACATGTTGTTTGCACTGCTGAAACTCAGGTTTCTGTTGGGCATCGGGACTTCTTCCCTCTGCAAATTAATGGTGACCAATGGCTGAACCAGCACTATGGACATAAATCATGGGAAGGAACAGCGAGAAATGAGTACAACGCTTTTCTTTCTATTTAGTAATTTATCAAGGGAAGTGGCACATTAATAAACAGATCTCCCTTGAGGTGTGGGAGTAACAGAGATAAATATGACTGTCAAATCTGGCCTGCTTCCTTCAGTTAGAGAAGGAGGAGACTGTGGGAATGCAAATGCAGAAAACAATATCTATATCTGGAAAGACACATATTATTGTAGGACAGAAACACTGACAACTCAGCTGAGATGGATTCCCATCACAGTTGGTGCAATATACACAAACCCTCTCTAAAGGAGCTCATCTAAACAGATGATGATAGGAAATGGAGGCACAGAGAGAAGCAACATTTTGCTCAAGGAAGTATGAGTGGAGAGAGCTGAAAACAGCACCCAGGTCTTTCCACGTTGTGGCCCATGTATCGAATCAAGATGCCTTATGGGCAGAGTGGGTGGAAATGAAAAAAAAATGTTTAATTATTTCAAATGAATTGCATTAATTCATTAATATGTTCCAGACAGCACAGTTTTGACCACTATGGTCTAGACCCAAGCAGCCCTCATATTGTTTGGTCCGGGCCTCCGGTAGGGACCAGACTTCATGAGCCAGATGTGAAGTCTGGGAATTCTCAAGTACAGCCTTTAGACAGGGGCAGCCTTTGATGAGGGAAGTTCATTTGCTCATTGTGGTTTTGAGTCCATAGGACCTCTGTAAACCAGCTGCTCCTTTTCCAGCTCACCGGGTTAAGTGCCACTTACCACAGCAGAATGGGGTTGGAGTCTGCCAGCCACAAACATTTGGAGAATTTGAGTCCAATCCCTCCAAATCATGGGACAACTTTAACATTCAAGAGGTGATTTTCACAGACCACTCTGTGCTCTTTCTGTTTCCTACCTGATCCTTGAGTCATCTTTTCTATCCCCGTGGAAGCTGGAAAATGCAGTTGTGCTGAATATATGCAACAATCTGATTTTTAGGAGAAATTTCCAGTGTTGTCAGTACTGCAGTAAAGGCATTACAACTAGCAACTCTTGAAGCTTCCAAGGTATAGGACAAAAGTCACAACAGTGTTTGGTTCAAGTAACAACTTAGCCTCAGACTTCCAATGGGACCTTGCAACAGTCATTTATCTTGTGCAATGATGAGGAGACAGTGGTAGTAAACCCCATTGATTGCACAGCAGCCAGGCATAGTAATGACAGAGCCACTTAGGTACATGAATGAGTCATGTGGAGACTGCTGGTCTCAGAGAAATGTTGACACAAGATTCTGCTAGCCAACACAAATCAAGGAACTATTTGGTCACACTGGCAGGATATGTTTTACCTCCTTTGTACATCCCAGTCACATACCAACACTATCATCAGGACAGAAAGTTTATGCTCTTGCAAAACGCTGGGCTAGTGTTTAGTGATACGCAACCAAAATCAATCCCTTCAAGCAAATAGAGGAAAATAGCTCATATTGCCTGTCTCGGCGAGTTACTGTATTATTCACAGAGCTTAATAGGATATACCCACAGCAAGTGTTCTGGAGAGACTGCTGCTGGAAAAGCCAGCTGGTAATACAGTGCTGCACGCATCATGGAAAGGAGCTAGAGCCGCTTAGCCCACCTGTGCTCCAGAATGGATGATGAAGATTACCAGCCAAAACCCGTGGCTGAGTGGCATATTTTACCCTTGGAAGTCTTTTTCAAATATATGACCTGAACACTGCTTTTGTTACTTTGGAGGGATGAGCTGTTCCAGACAGGGCTAGAGCTTTGACAGACTTTGGATTTGGCTCTCTGGTATTGAGGAACATTGTTTTATAGCCCATCCCCAGCTTCCATCCCTGCCACCCCAGAGATTTGCAGGTGGGTCAGGCCTCAGCAGAATTTCCTTTAGATTAAGTCAGTTGTTCCAGTCAGCAGTGCTGAAAGGCTGGAGGAGGCCAAATTCATACAGTAGTAACTCACCACATACTGCAGATCCACAAACAGGACTGGCAGGGTTGGAAATTACTTCATGCCTGAAGAATGATTGACAGTTGCTAATAGGGTCCAGGCACTGGCAGATCCTCTTGGAGAAGGAGAGCTTGAACTTTGTGCCTGAGCTGCCAAATTGGTTTTCTTAAAACTCTTAATTTACTTTCGGGGCTCCTGGAGCCTCGCCTCCTTCATTAATTGGATGGTCAGCATTGTGCTCACACTCTTGGTTTCCGCTCGCTCCACACACAAGAGCACACAGCATTTCCAAGGGTCAGCTTCAATGTGCAGCTCTTCGGGCCCACTGCTCCTGCCAACAAGTCAACGGGGACAGCTGTGCCCATGGAGACCTTGCACGGCCCGTTCCCTCTTAATTTTTAAGTTAATTTTGTGCTGACAAAAAGGAGTGATGGACAGGCCTCTCTTTTTTATTCCCTGCGGAGGGCGAAGCAAGTGGGCGGTCGTGATGCTGCCTGACCCCTGTCATTCAGCACCTGGCAGAGGAAACTTCCTGTCAAAGTGCAGCTTGTCCCTGCACTGCTCCTGGCTCCCGAACATCCCACAGCAGTCACGAGTGCAGCAGGTCTCCACACCTCCTACCCCCTGCAGGAAGGGAGCAGCCCACTGGTTTTATCTGACAAAGTCTTTCTTTCCTACAGTGTCTCGGTTTTCAAGCCCACGAGTGACTCCAAGATTAAGCCGAAAACGAGCCCTGTCTATCTCCCCTCTGTCTGACGCCAGCATTGATCTCCAGACGATGATCAGGACCTCCCCAAACTCCCTTGTGGCATATATCAACAACTCCAGAAGCAGTTCAGCAGCAAGTGGCTCATACGGCCATTTATCTGCCGGGACAATCAGGTAAAGCTCTGGGATAGGCACCGTTCAGCTCCATAAACATCCCCTCAAGAAGAGAGGTGATCCTCCAGCAAGGGAGATCTTCCTTACAAACTCTGCTTTTGTGCCTTGGGGCTGTGTAGCGTATTAAATCAAAGCCCCCAGCTGGTTTTGCGTTTGTAAGGGTACTTTATGGTTTATGTGGGGGGTGTTTCCTGGATTGGGATGACTGATTACCAAGTTTCCAGTAATTACAGTATGATCATTCCTCCCTGCAAGCAGAAACAGAGAATAAATTCATCTAACAAAATGCTCAGTGTGAGCAGTTGAACAGGTTAAGAAACCTTCTGATTTAAGAGGTTGCCCCAAAGTATTCTGCAAATTATTGGCCCACATTTAAAAAAAATAAAATAAAATGTTGTCTGGATGGATTGAGGAGCCCAATTCTGAAAACATATTTAAAACAAATCTAAGCCCTTGAGTAAAGTTTTGTTTGAGTCTTAATTAAAAAGCACTTACACTAGGCAGTTCGCTGTTGTCAGTGCCTGCCGTGATTGCTTCACCCAAGTTTCACAATGTTGTTATTCTTTTTATTACTTAACTGTTAAAAATGTTAGATCTAATTAACACTGATGTTGCAAAGCAAAGGTTTACAAAGATCATGCACACCCCTAAAATTTGCAGGGGGAAAAGAGAGATATTGCCATTAGAAATAGTCACATTCATTTTATGAGTTCCTTTAGTTTGCAGCATCCTTTAGAAACTGACAACAAAATTGAACAAAATGTTAACCAACATTGCAACTCCTACTGTAGTAATCATACTTTTCTAGTCTTTTCATCTGTTGTCATTTACTGGACATGCCTGTAGCATCTCATCTTAAATATAGATTTTAAGTTTTTCAGTGTAGCATCTGGTATTCTCAACAAATCAGTAGAGCGCAGAGTCTGACCCAATAATCAGCTGTTGGCCTCAAGTAATAAGGAACTTTAAACTCTTCTTGGTGTTCTAAAGGTGTATCTTTAGCTGTCAGGAATTGTAAATTGGGTTACAGATAGAACAAGATAAATCTCAGCAATCTGGGGTGAAAAGACTCTTTTGTTATTATTTTGACAATGCCTTAGTGGCAGGAATTAAATGCTTTCTTACCTGCTCAGACCTGGATCCTGGTAGAATTTCAGAAAGTCATTTTTGGACTTCACTGTAACATAACAACATCTTTGTTATGTTTAACTCCCAAACATCTTTTACACCGTAGTGGTTTTTGCCCTTTATTATTTTGGTTGTGTTGTCGTTAACTGTTTTGTAACAGAAGCACTAGTGGTACGGTCACCAGCACTATTTTCCCTAAATTAGAAATTTAAGCATGTTGCTAATTATGGCCCCATTCTCTGGAGACTCATTCCATGGGCAGTTTTAGTGATGCGAGAGAAAATGTCATGAGCATAAAATTTCAGGGTGACCTCCCTGAAAAATAGTCAGGTTTTGGCCTGAGAGCCTATGGTTTGTGCATTGCTCACCTAGAGTACAGGGAGCAGAGCATCTGCCATATTTCTCAGTCTCTGCCAAAGGGACTCACCCTTGGTAATTAACCCCTTCTTTCCAAAAGCAGGGCTTTGGTTTTAACCCTGTTGACTGCTGCATCTTGACTCAAACCTGTTGCCTCAGTAAGTGCCCAAGCATCCGGGAGCTGGTGGTGTTTCTGGTCACTGTTGACCTAGATTGGAGCTGAACCAGTGACCTAGATATGAAGGGTGACATACTTCAGCAGTCCCCTGAGCCAGCGCTCCCCTCACCTGAATGCAGAGGAAATTACATGGGTGTATACTATGTTAAATGGATACTTATTCATCCCTGCTGTGATCTGTGCCAGGTGAGCCAGGTGATGCTGGTTTTATTGTATCCAGGATAGCATAACCCCAAGGTTGTGAGTTGGTAGAATAGGTCTGCCTTGGAAAACTCAGAAAACTCAGGGGCTGCAAAGACAGATGCATCTAAGTCACATCCTCTTCTATGCTCCTGGTCAAGGGCATTGGCTGTTTTAAAATATAGGAAACAAAGAAATGATAATCGGTCTGATACATGCATAGAAATGATTCACAAGGTTGCCGAGGCACACATGAGACAAATCCTGTCTTTGCAGTGGAGCAGGCTTTCAGGCTTATCATAGCATTGAAGACACCTAGCTGGGGCATTGCAGCCTGTCTTCTGGAGTCTCCAGGAAGCCAAACTTGAATCAGTCACTTGCTAATGTAATAAATACTGTTTAAAATAACTCCTCATTATTTTATCTCGTCCTGTTGCTGCAGTCCAGCATTCAGCTTCCCCCACCCGATTAACCCCGTGACGTACCAGCAGATCCTGACCCAGCAGAGAGGCCTGAGCTCAGCCTTTGGACACACTCCTCCCCTGATCCAGCCATCCCCGACCTTCCCTCCACGGCAGCACATGGCAGTCCTCTCTGTTAACCCACCACCAACACAGATCAGCAGCAACAGCAACTGCATCTCTGACTCCAGCCAGGTAAGGATGGCCATCCATGCATGGCACACAGGAAAATGGAGGCACATTCTCCATGGGATGAGTGCTGTGGCACTTCATGGCGGCTGTGGGAGTTTTACCCACTCTCTTTGTACTCACATTCTCCCATTATGTTGCTTTTTCTTCCTCCTGGCAAAGCATTTCTGGACTAGGCACAGCCAAATCTTGCACTCCTACCCATGCGCCTACCTACATGGTACCATGTACCTATCTACCCTTCACCTACCTACATGCACCATGTACCTACTCATGCAGGTATGAAAGACTTTGTTCCACCAAAGCATTGAACATGATTTGTAGGGGCATCTCAGGCAGCAAATCTCCTTGAACACAAGTGCTATTGAAATTAAGGGAATTCAGCACATGCTGGAGTCTTTTGCTAGATAAGTACCTAAGGACTGTGAACCAAGTTGCATCAGTTCCTTCACCAACTCTTCCTTTCCTCCTTCCTTTTTCTACTGATGTGAACCATGCCAGCAGTCTTAAAGCACCTTATTCCTCTGTAAAAAAGAAGTGCCTCTAATCTAAGACCTCTAGCCATTTTACATACTTTTCCTTCTTTTTCAGTAGATTTCTCTCTTGGGATAGCCTTGCTGCTGATTTGTACTGTTAAGGTTTGCAAAATAGGAGCTAGCTTTTGAAAACTAGGAATGACATGATGTGTGTAACATCCCACCCCTCCAGTGCATCCTTGTAAATACCTGTGAATTCACACAGGCATGTGCATGTGTGCATAAACCTTCCACATCCTCAGGGCTAGTGAATATGACTAGTACCTTTTTAAATCATTTTTCCTTCCCATTTTCTTTCCTTAGAAGTTTAATTTGCAGTTGCTTTTCTCCCCAAAGACTTGCTTCACCTCATTTCACACCCATTTCAAATTGTTGTTTTAGTTGTATCATACTGAACTTTTCAGACTGGTTTATTGTTTTAGGGTTTCTCATGGCTGCTGCCCTGCAAACTCTGTTTGTTATTGAAGGTTATTTGATAGATTGGTTTTGTTTTCTTCTTACAAACTGGCTACCAAAATAACGTGGCTGGCAGGAGTCAGGCCTCTGTTTAATAACTTGCAGGACCAATCTTGAGCAGTTAGCAAAAGTGTATTTAAAATGTTAATGTTCCAAATTTTTTTTCACATACGATGGGATTTTTTTTCTCTTGAAGTTGCTCTCATTTTTTAGGAGTTTAGCAAAATATACACATGGCCTTCCATGCATCCAGCACTCTGGAGCCCTCATACATAACCAGAGCCCCCAGCTTCCCCCAGGAATTCATTTTCTCAACAAATCATTTCATCGCATTGAGAAATGAAATTATGTCTTGGGTGGGGGTTGCATAAGATTTTGATGGCTTTGACAGGGACTGGATCACTCTGAAACACAGCAACAGCAGCAAGGCCAAGCTTGCTGCTGAGCCTGCAGAGGCTGACACTTATCTTGACTCTTCCCTCTCTTCCATCTCTCTGCCTTGCGAAAACCAACACAGACTAGATTTCATGTGAAACCTGGGCCAACGAGCTAACACAGTTGTCCTTGGCCACTCCTGAAATTCAGACTTGACTGACTTTTAAGTAAATTTTTAATGAGGAGGTGGGCTGCAGTCTGTCTCTCATCTCAAACCCTGTTGCCATATCTTGCTTGGTTTTCTTTCCTAGAGCAAGCAGTGCAGTGAGTCGGCCGTGAGCAGCACAGTCAATCCGATAATAAACAAGCGCAGCAAAGTCAAGACTGAAGCCGAGGGTTTGCCCCCAGCATCCCCAACCACACAGGTAACTCTGCTGGTGTGGGACATGTTGCAAGGGCAAGATAGTGAGGTGCTGGGTCTTGTTATCTTTGGGAACAATGCTCTTGGCACCTTTTGCTGCAACTGGGAGCAAGGCATCAAAGTCTGCCAAGTAGGCAAGTGTCTCTTGGAGCATGAAGTCCGGCAAGGGGCAAGGCAGATCCATGATGACTGAATGAAGTATCTGATGGATGTCTGTGACTCAGCTTGCAGTTGTTGTGCTTGGATAGGAATAAAGGAAGGAGGGAATATTTCAATCATGGTGATTTTAAAATGATATCTGAGTTTTGTGTGCTGCAAAGCAAGCAGGATTAGTATCTCAGAGGAAACATAGATTATGAGGGAATCTTGCACGTAGGTAGAAAGCTTGCAAAAAAAAAAGGATGACTTCTCAATACAACTAGGAATTGCTCCTAGAAACATCCTTTACACTGGTGACACAACATTTGACACCAAGAAGGGCCCAAATGCCTTTGCTTTCTTTCTGGAGCTCTGTGATTGCAAACTGTTTAATGGCTGACAGTATCCATCTGACCGTCCTTTATCACAACTGTAAACTATCAGGAGTGTGCTGGGCACTTCATTTTCATGAAATATTAGGCCATGTTATTGTCAAGTGAATGGAAGAGTTGATGACAAATTTCTCCTTCTGCCCTGGTTCAGGAGCAGGTCTCAGCATGATGCATGGGGACAGCAATGTGTGCAGTCATCAGGGGGCTGGTAAAATTGATGAAGATAGCATATCAGGGAAAGATAAACATGCTGTAGTCAGCACGATTAGGGCATAGAGGCACCTCTCTGGAGCTTTGAGTTTAGGAGTGCATCTATACACTGCTGCAAAAGCACGTGTCCTGAAAAACCAATCTGGCCACCACCCAGGCTAATAGGGCCACATGTATATTTCTTGCACCAAATGAAAAAAGATTTGAAAGCCATCGCCTGCTTGCTCAAAGCATCTGTAACAGAGGAGCTGTGGGCTAGACAGCTGCTTGCTCAATGGCTGTCATACTCCCTTCTTTACTCCAATGGGAAGAGATGTGTGCAGGGAGTGCTTGAATAGCATCAGCCTGTGTCACCCTTTGCAGCTCTGCCCCAGAATTTCATCTAACGGGTCTTACATGAAATAAGCAGCGAAAGAAGTGGGGGGAGTAGTTTCAAGTGATACAAGGAGGTTTGATAGAAGAGCATGGTGAAATTAAGAAAAGGAAAATGCGTTGCTAGTTAGGAGATCTGTGAAGTAGTACCCCAAAGGAAATGTAGGCTTCATAACTTGCAGCATTTCAGTACTGACCGGGAAATTACTGGAAAGTACCTTGTATAAGCAACACCTACTTGGCAAGCAGAGCAAGTTGAAAGACATGGTTGGAGTCTCCTCTTCAGCTGATCTAAGTGGCAGCAACTTGCTAAATTTGGGGATTCCTGTTCTTTAGGACACTGTGCTGAAAAGCTGAGTTACAATCAGTTAATTATTGATTAATGCATGTTTATAGAGTGTGAATATCACCCATCCCAAAAAAAGCAAGCACCTGTTTTGGTTTGGAAATGCTGTACTGAAAATGCCTCATGTGAATTGTGGCTTGAGTGTTTAAAATCCTTGGCCACACAGTATCTCCCATGATGGCTTTGGCTGTCAAAAATGCAGTCCAGACAGGATTTGTAACATGCAGTGGAGCACCAAGCATGAGGGACCTGAGTTACTCTGCTCTTATGATACCACAGTAGTTCCAGTACAGATTCAATTAATGTCAAACTAGACAGAAATTAACCAAGTCAATCCTCTTCCCAAAAAAATGAAAATTGCTTCAATTTAATTATTCCAATGGGAAATACAAAAAAATTTGGCAAAATAATCTCTTTAGTAGGAAATTTCATTTTTCCAAAAACTACACTTTGCATGAATACAAACACTTCAACAAAAATAATGTTCACAGAAATTGCAGGTAAAAGAAGCTGCTGTTTGAGCTTTATCAGACTGTTGCTCTGGGCTCTGATGTAGTTTGAATCTTCTGAAGTCCTTCTGTAAATTACTAATTTCCTGTTCCAAGAGCCACCTTACAATTTTTTGGTTTTGTTTTTTAAATTAAGAGCTAATGAAAACAAATCTCTTCCTCTCCATATCTAGACTTTTGAACTGAAAAATCACATCTGGCACATATGTCATGAGCTAGCTGATGAAAATATATGAACTTTCATATACTACATCTCACTTTTCAAGCTATATAATGCAATTAGGTCATTAATCATTGTCCTCAGTAGGCACTGAGAAGGTGGTAGTGGGAAAGGAGATGTTTGGACAGGTCACAGGCATTTTGAGACAGGTCCAGCTGTGTCTACAAACAAAGCAAACTGGAGCACTGAATCATAAGGGACAACATCTGATGTGATCAGTCACCCCAGATACTCCCATCTAAATCTGCCCTGAAGGTGGGATACCCTGCACTGGGCCATAGTAGTAACTGATAGGAAAGGGAATGAAAGGGGTCAAAACCTGCAGAGTTCTGTATTGCTAAAGTCCCAAGCCAATGCTGGCTGGTTGCCTTGTCTGTAGTGCACGTGTCTGACACACATACGGAGCCAGCAGTCGTTCTTACTTCTGACTTGTACTAATATTGCGGTATGTTACACTGGTGTGTAGGTGCAGATGCTTTAATCCTCATAGCAGCCATAACAAAAATCTTCTGTGCTTCATTTAGCACTGAGGAGCTGACTAGACAAGAAGTTTAGAAGAGAGCTCACAGCATGCCCAACATTAAAGTAACTCCTTTATGAGTCCAGAGCCCCTGGAGCTCTGCTTTGCAACCCACTCATCACTTGGTCTTACTCAAGCTTCCCAAACTTCTCTGTCTCAGAGGAGTGCTTTGAGGGCTCACCACTTTGTCTCTGTGGAGCACCCTGCAGCTGTAAATCTTTGGGTAAGGATTAGGTATAATTTTCTTATCTATTGAAAGATGCAGAAAACAGCCCCCTTTCACTCCTCCCCACCCCCCCACCCCAACATCTAAGGTGACTGTGATAACCACCAGGCACTGACTGCAGCATGGTTTCTTCATGCTCATATTTCTTCACTCCCCCAGATCAGAAGTTTTGCTCCAGCAAAGAACACAACCAAAGGTCCAAAGCCAGGCTTTCCCTTTTTCAACTTTTCCTGCGACTGCCCATGAACTAGCAGGAGCCAGGCACCACTGTGACCGTGGCTTCAGTGTTTTGCATTTTGTCATTAACTCTGATCTTTTTCTACCAAGACTCTGTAGCTCATTATTTTGCAGCAATCAAGGACATTATGTTGCTACAAGCAGCACAGTTTGTGATCAACTGATACCTGCCCAAAAATCTATGAGTAATGAGGAATTCAGATGAAAGAATTTTGCCTTATAAAATGCACCGTTGTGTGTTGCAGGAGCATCTGACAGACCTGAAAGAAGATCTAGATAAGGATGAATGCAAACAGGAGCCTGAGGTTATTTATGAGACGAACTGTCACTGGGAAGGGTGCACAAAGGAATATGACACTCAGGAGCAGCTCGTCCATGTGAGTAATGGTTGGGAGGAAACCCCGGCGATAAATTTGGGTTTCTATGCACTTGTCCTCATTTTTTATCACTAGCTGCTGTACAGCCAGAGCTCACTCTGGGAGCTACTAAAGGTGCAAATCAGAGATGCGGTGTGTAAACACTGCCAAAGCAGGTCGCTGCTCCCCAAGGAGTTTAGCTGCAAGATGCTTCTCATAGATTATTTGATGTTACTCTCATCTCAGCTGCTGAGGCTGCAGATTTAGTCTCCCTTGTGCAGTGACAGAAGGCTCTGTGCAGAGGACCTGATCAGAAAAATGGGGAAGGGAACTGAGCCCTTCCCTCTTCGCTGGCCGTATTCACTGAGCCTCCCATGTGCCTACACCAGCTGTGGATTAGGGATCATCCATACTATACTCGGTTCTTGTCCAGGTCATGGAAGTCGTCTATGCCGTTGTGACATGAGCTGTGGGGCCATATCACTTAGGGGCTGTTGACCTGCTCATCTCATCCCTGACACAAAAACAGAGCACTTCCCAGAGTTTGGAGACATGCTCCAGTATCTCCATCAGGGGCCAGAATATAGAAAGTGGGTTGTGATTTTAAAAATTGGGAAATAGGGCTTTGTAATCACAGTGATGTCCCCAAAGCAGTGTCAAAACTGCTCTCTGAAGGATGCCCAGCCCAAGTCATTAATCAGATTTTCAGTTCTAATTAATTCCAAGAATCTTTTGTGTGTTTTGCTTCACCTGGGAATCCACTCTTTGGTTTCCTCTGGCTTATGGGGTCCACAAATCTCTCAAATTCTGAGCAAAAGCTGGTGAAGTTAGGCATGATCTGTATCCAAGACCCGTCCTGCCCCAGAGCTTAGCACCCTCCCATTTATGTTCTGTTGTTGCAAGCCCCATTTGTTTGTAGCCAGCCCAGTGCTGCTGGAAATGCACCAGCCTCAGCAACCCTGATGCTTGCAGCAAAATGTTGGTTTGAGCAAATTTTCTGCCAAGGCCTGCTATCTTCTGCTTTCACACAGCCTTTCAAACAGCCTTTTGCTGCTTGCCCCAACCAGGCTCCAAGACTGCCAGAAGCCACCCATGCACAAGTCCTCTTCCTGTGGGCTTGTGTCTGCTCTTAATTCTTTTAGATATTTTAATTTTAGTCGTGTTTAGATGCTACCAAGTAGGCATCAGTCTATTTTCCCAAGCTCTGCGCACAAACGTGATCTAGTGTGAGGTGTCCCTGCCCATGGCAGGGGGGTTGGAACTGCATAATCCCTGAGGTCTCTTCCAACTCTTATGATTCTATGATCTTAGCCCAGAGAGACCACACTCTAAATGACAACTTTGGGCATGTGCTCTTCATCCATTGAAGGCTAACACCTGCCAACCTCTGCCAGAAGTCACTGGTTTAGTGCAACAAGTCCTTGAATACGAATGGACTTGGAAATGGTTTTCAAGGCTAAATGACTGATAAAGTGCGTAGTGGATTGTACATTGCATGCCATGGGGCATTGCTTTTCTGGGGTTAAACCACAGCAGCCCAGTCAGATGGGCTGGGCTCACATTTGTCCAGTAGTATTTGTGTGTTTCCCTCTTGGATGTTAAAAAAAAAAAAAATCTTTAACTCTGCCCAGAGCAAAATACAGGGCAGATCTAGGCAGCTCAGCACAGTTTATTTCCAGAGAAAACCAAAAGAAAAATATTTGGTGGAATGTCACAAGATTTTCCTAAATCTGAAAGGTTATAAAAATGGAGGCTTCTGTACTATGATTACTAGCAACATGGGGTTGTGGATTTGGTATGCCCAAAATACACATGGAAATGAAATACAGATGTCTTGGGCCAACTTCTGAGAAGGTGGCATCCCACCACGCATGGAAAAACTCTAGTTTGTGTGCAGAGCAAAGTACCTGGGTGTGCAGGATCCATTCTCCATACACAGTGGGTAATGTGCTGGTGGGAGAAGTATGTGTCAAAGGGGAGCAACAAGAGTGAGGACATATTTTTGCAAGCCCCACTGCAGCTCCCAACCTAGAAGGTCACAGCTAAGCTTCACACACTTGAGAGAAGCCCAAGAAAAGCCTCTGGCCAGTTGGGCATTAAATGAAGGCTATTGAGCCATAGCTGAAATATAATGACTTGTGTAAGTGCTCTTCCACCATGTGATGGGAAGCAGATGTTACTCAGAGTCAGTGAGCAACTTACTAACCCTGAAGTGGGGGCTACAGTAGCCCTCCCATACATGTGTCTTTGTCCCATTCAGGACAAAACAGGTGAGCCTGTGCACTCCCTGACTCCTAAGATTGCAATGCATAATCTTGGTCGTAAGTCAGAGTCCCACACAGAGCCAGGAGATATGTCTTCCTAGTTTTAATTGGATGTGGTTTAGTGTGTTCATGGATCTCCTCTGGGGTTCACCTGTCTTCTACCGTCTGAAACTAAGAGCTCACACTGATGTCACTTTGTGAAACCAGAACAATAGGCACCTCAGCTCCAAACCCATAGGAACCAAATTCAGCCTCTCATAACCTTTCCAGTACTCAGTTCTTACCTATGGTGCCCAAGAGACCAAATGGGTACTACACACCTGCTTTTGCCGCTGGGTAGACCTGGTGCCCCATGTAGCAGATCCCTTCCCTGGGGATTTGGCCACAGCACACAAAATGCCTGGCCTCAGTTTGGCTGTGACCAATCACCATGGAGGTTGGTGATTCTGTTTTAATATGGTTTTGTGTCCTCATGCTACCTCACTACCCCAAGAAAGTCTCATCCTGATCCACAACATGTGTGCCTGGCCTTGGCAAGGGTGACAAAGGCGGGGGCTGGGGAAAAAATCTCAGCACAAAACCAACAACAAAAAAAAAAATCCAAACTCAAAGTGGTTTATTTTAGGATTTCCTGCCAGTGAATGTCTGCTGAAAACACAGGAGCGAGGACAGGCATTACTTTTTGGCAGTGAGGCCCCATTCAAAGGGACAAGGCCACCGAGGGAGCAGTACTGCTGATGGGCTGGTCTTCATTTCTGTTTATTTTCAGCAGGGATTCATCTGCCCTGGGCTAGGAAAAAGCAGCCCTCGTCTTCCTCCCAGGGTGGATGAAGGCACCCTTCTGGGTTTGGCTTTTCAACACCCCAGCACAGGATTTCATGGACCCAAGCAATTAGCAGTAATTGAGTAATTGAGGCCACCAAACTTTTTGTGCATAGCTCACAGATGCTGTCATTTCCTGCAAGCTGACAGCACTGGACAGCAGCAGGTGGATGTCTTAGGTCTTGGATCATTTAGGTTGAAAAAGACCCCTAAGATCATCGAGTCCAGCTGAGTCTTCTCTCCTTCTCTCCCCCATCGTCCAGAAGCACCCCAAGAAATGGTCCCAGCTGCCTAAGGGGATTTGACAGAGACAAAAACATTTCTGTCATGTCCCACAACAGTGGCATCAGGCAGCCTTGGAGATTGAGAGGACTCCTCACTCCCTGGCACCAGGAGTCCCCCTTGCTTTAGCAAACCTCTCATTTATAGCTTCTTTGGACTCAGTTCTGTGTGCTGCGTGCTGTGTCCCTTTTCCTGCAGGACACATCAGACTGCAAAACTGGCTTTCCTCTCCCCAGTGTTATCTGAGCACCTGGGAGCCAGGTGCAATTCTTGACCACAGGCACTGGGGCGGGAATGGCTGGCTTTTGGAGCACTGCATGTGCTTCACTGGCATCAGCTCTTCCAGGAGTGACCTGCTTCTCCTTTCTCTCCTACCAGCACATCAACAACGATCACATCCACGGGGAGAAGAAGGAGTTTGTTTGCCGCTGGCAGGACTGCACGCGGGAGCAGAAGCCCTTCAAGGCTCAGTACATGCTGGTGGTGCACATGCGGAGGCACACGGGAGAGAAGCCACACAAGTGTACGGTGAGCATCTCAGCTTGGCAAGTGGGACACTGGACTACAGTGTTCAGACAGATGTGTGTTCAGAGATAGGCATGGCTTCAAGCAGAGCTCTGCAAGGGGATTTGCCAGCACCCAGCTCAGGGAGAGTCCAGCTCTCTGTGTCCTGGTTACAGCTACTTGCAGGGTACACTCCAGACACAGGGCAAGTGATCAAGAGGGTGGTCGAGGTGTTAGTAGGTCAAAAAGCATTTCCTTGGGGAAAATGGGTTCAGCTCTACTACAGAGATCCCAAGTGACTCAGGACAAGTCACTTAAGGTGGAAAATTAGCCAAATTAGTTGCTTACATCCAAGAAGGAATTCCAATAGCTCCACACTGTGGGGCACCACCTAACCCTGGTTGTGTCTAACTCTGCATCACCCTGTACTGCTGCTGGGGCTGCAAGTTTTGTCTCAACCATGTACCTGGGTGTGCTCACAAGCCAATACCTCCTTCCTCTGCTCTCTCAATGCAGAGGTGAGGTCAACCTCTGGGTGTTTAAACTCCATTAGGAGCTCTGTCTGACAACCTTCTCCATACAAGCAGCACTGTGCCTAGTGTTAAACACTGCCTGAGGAAGAGCATGAGGTGTTGCTTTGTATCTCAACTCTGTGGGTACAGGCCCATCTAGCGCATGGGAGAGCTGGGCTTGCTTCCTCCTCAACCTTGAGATATTAAAGCCCTAACGCATAGAGTCTCCCATCACCCCACTGGTTGGCATGGATCAACCAAGGATGCCTGATACAGGACATGAGAGAAGTGAGCTGTAGAGTTCAGTGGCTGTGGCTAACTGATCCGAGAGGAGAGGTGTTCTTCATGTCTTTCCACATATGCTTCAGCCCTTTTTCCTCCTGAAAGTCCGTCCCTGCCTTTTGATATCCTCTGCTCCTGCCAGTTTTTCATACCTCCTCCACAGCAACTTTATGCTGTTCCTCTCCCCAGTATCTTGGGGATGAGCTTCTCTGCTCAGCAGATGTCTGAACACTCCTCTCATGTCTTCCTCCTCTTCTGCTCCATTAGTCACTTCCAGCCCTACTGCTTCCCTGGCTCTGCCCCAGCTCCTGCATACAAACAGTAGGATATGTATGATTTGCTTGCTGTGTGGTTCCTTTATTAATCTTCCAGTGCTGTGTTCATTTAATTTAGAGCATAAGCTCCCCAGAGCACAGGGCCATGCCTTTGTTTTAATCTTCTAAAGCAGTTTGCCCAGTTCCAGTGCTTTACCAATCTTCCTTAAAAGTATCAAGGAATTTTAGTCATTGGTGTGCTATGATGTGAACAGTGAGGGAAAGTCTAGCCATGCCCTTGAAGGTAGAGGGACTCAGAAGACAAAAAGCAGCAGGGGCTGCATCTGCTTCAGTGCTGTAATGGAGCAGGAAAAAGCACCACTGCACAATCCTGCATCTTTCAAGCCATGGTTGTGTCAACTGAAGCAACGGTGAGGCTGTGTGAGTCTGAGTCTCAGATATCGTCTGCCTCCTGGAGAACTGCAGTCTCTCCACATGCGCTATGCCACTGTTTTCCAATTGCCTGGGATATACGGCAGCTCTGCAGAAGGTGCCCTTCTGTGGCAAAGCATTCCTTGCCCAAGTCTGGCAGTGATTTTTCAAAGCACCATTTGTTTCAGACAAGAAGTTTGTGGTGTACATAAAGCTACAGATGAGCCTAGTTGCAGCCTGGGATTCGGTCAAGGATTATTTCAACAGATGACAGCCAGAACTCCCACTGACATAATCAAATCCACGCATAAGAGTGGGAACAACTGCTCTGAACACACACAGGCTGCTTTGCTGAGAAGCTCTTGTATGAAAATGTGGCCTCAGTACTTTTGCTCTTAATGACAGCATTTTTTTATTAATATCCAGCAAAACCAGAATGGACACATGAGTTGCCTCATGCTGAGTTCCCTTTGTTTTCTAGCAAGCAGAATGATGTATTTCAATAACTATAAGCAACTTGAGTTCTTCTCTTGCACAGGGCAAGAGAATAAAGGGATATACTGTACTTCCTCAAAGCTGAACTATGTTCTTTGGGCCAAATGGGCTAATGAAAATTTTCTAAGGAATGAGAACTGGATCCATCCCACCCTGACAAAGCTGTGGAAAGAACCAACTCTTCCAGGATACTCCTACTGTCCTTAAAAAGATCTGAATGTCAAGAGAGCAGAGCAAGTTTGTCTTATGTTCACTATCCCTATGCTGGACCTTAATTGAAAGCTTCAGTAACCTTGCCTCTCTTCCAGCACAACAATTTGTGCCTATATGCTTCATGGGGTTCAGTGGGCTGCGTGTTTGCCCTACGCCTTAGCAATTCAGGCTAGTCCTATGCCTGTTGAGCACAAGACAGGTCCCACTGCTACTGCATGTGCCTTCCTTTGGCTTCTGCTCAAAAGGGCCAGATCCCTGCACACATAGAACCATTCAGCTGCCCACAGGGGAATCAGACACTGAGCTGTGGCATGACCTGTCCTCTATGACACCTTTTCTTCGCTGGCCAAGACTCAAACATAGCACTGTTTTTTCACATTTGGACTGAAACTGTAGACGTGTTTAGCGTAATCTGACTAAAATACAACACCTTGCAGCTTGCATACATCACAACAGGGGGGATGCTTGCTGAAATTTAGTGTGTTTTAAGGTGCTTGCATGGGCTTTTCAATACTTCCAGCTGAACAGTGAGTGTACCATCTAGCTATAATTTCTAGCTAGCGTTTGCATTTCTTAATACCTTTTACAATTGTTTTAAGTTCCCACTTGTTTTGTCAGAGAGCATTTAAAACAGCCTCTTGGGTACGAGGTGAAATCCTCCTATGCTGCAGACAAGGCAGGTGCAGGGAGAAGCCTCCAGTCCAGCCAGATAGGGGGGTGGCAGGATTTACATTGCCTAAAGCCTCACCATGCCTCCCAAGCTGCTTGTCATAGTGAGTAGCTGTTTTCCTTCCAGGAGGAAAGTTCGTTACCTGTTTTGTCATCCAAATAATCCATCTGTCTTTAAGATTGAGAGTCTTGGGTTTTAAACTAGTAATGTCAGATGGCCTGACCACAGCATCCTCCAAGAGTAGACCCAAGCTGTAATTTGGGAAACTTCAAAGCTTGCTAGATTTCTCCTTGTGTGTTAGAGAATGGCCTGGCCTTTCCAGTGCTGGTGCTAGTGAAGTTGCAAGGCTGGTCAAACTGTCAAGAAGCCATCAGTTCTCCCTGTGGGAAGGCGAGGACCTCCATTTCTGAGTGTGTTGACTGCAGAGAGGTGGGAGGAGGGACTAAGAGAGCCCTGGGAGGAGTGTTCAACCCTGCTGGAAAAAGAGTCTCTTGTTGAAATGTCAGGTGGGTACCCAACAAGGAGCAGCACCTTAAATATGACTCACTGCTGAAACTTGCTGCCTGCCTAGGGAAGTGAATTCTCCCAACAAAGTGGATGTTGTTCTTTAAAACACAAGCCCTTTAAAGGGAAGCAAAAAGGAAAGAATGAGAAACAGATGAGAAGGGTTTAGGCAGGGGGAAATCACATTTTTCTGGTTAATTAATCACTCCTCTTGTGTGTTTTTTATTTTAGTTTGAGGGTTGCTCCAAAGCCTATTCCCGCCTGGAGAACTTAAAGACACACCTGAGGTCCCACACTGGTGAAAAACCCTATGTCTGTGAACATGAAGGCTGCAATAAAGCCTTTTCCAATGCCTCAGACAGAGCCAAGCACCAGAACAGGACACATTCCAATGAGGTAAGCCTGGGCTCACCACAGCTCAGTGAAGGGCTTTTGGGTGTTTTTGACTTTGCTGACAATAAACATACACTTTACATGCTGGACTCATGTGAAAAGAAACCTACTGTAATGAGAGAGGTTGGGTTTTTTTCTTATTTTTTAATGGGATTTATTTTGCTGGAGAACCAGACCACATTAACTTGATGTTTATGAAAGCCATGTTGGAAATCATAAACAGATGTTAAAGTATGCAAACTTTTTTATCAGCTTTGGAAATTAAAGTGAGCACTTTCCAAGTTTATCAGTCTTAGTAGGGCAAATAGGGCTGTACAGTTGTGCACGTGGTGCTTAATATTACTGTGGAGCAGCCTTGCAGTAGTAGAACAGCTACCCTGGATCCTGATGCACTGGAAATTACACTGCCTCCATCATTTGATGTACAATGATAGAGCACAATGCAATGCTTTGTTAATCTTGGCTAATTAGGACCCACTATTAGTAGTTGGGGAGCTGAGGAAATTGCCTTATTGTAACGCCTGTGATAGTCTGCTGCCATCAGTGATTGAAATTTGTGTTACCACTAATTAGCTGACAGGGGAAGTAAAAACAACACCAAAAATTTCTAATAGTGTCTGCAGCCATGAAGAATTCAGTCTGTAGCCTAAATTGCAACAGTTAAATATAGGCTATCGGAGAATGGAACACAATTGACACAGATGACAGCTTTTTAAAGCAATGCTGCAGCTACTAAGGGCTTCTTGGGAGTATTTCTACCCCTGGCATCGTATCAGCCAGTCATAACCAAAGCTCTGTAGGTTTCAGAGATTCTGTTGGAGTCAGAATGAGGACTCAAAGTCTAGAATGCCTTCTGTGCAGTAGGATGCTAATATCACTTGAGGTCAGACCCCTGGAGCTTTTCCAGGATCCTTCCTAGGCAGGACAGACTTTCTATTCCAGTAGACGAGCTAGTGTCCCACGTTCCTACCTGTGGAATTTTGGCTTTGGCTGTATTATGAAATGCAATTTAATTAGTTACAGGTGATTAGTGATAGAACAAGAGGGAATGGCCTCAAGCTGCAAGTGGGTAGGTTTAGACTGGACATTAGGAAAAAATTTTCATGGAAAGAGTGGTCAGACATTGGAATATGCTGCCCAGGATGGTGGTTGAGTCACCAACCCTGGATGTGTTTAAAGGTTGTTCAGATGTGGTGCTTGGGGATATGGTTTAGGGGTGAACCTTGTAGAGTAGGGTTATCGGTTGGACTTGGTGATCCTAAGGGTCTTTTCCAACCTGAATGTTTCTGTGATTCTCTGATTTCTTTGATGGGCTCAGTTTCCCAACTGATCCAGATCTGGAGCTGCACTGATCTGGGATGACTCCTCACTTCATCTGAGAAGAGCTTGGACACTTGAAGGTCTGCTCCTTTGGGTTCTCATTGTGAAAGAAGGTGAAACTATAGGACAGGAGCAATCCACTCCTTGTCTGTGGTGGACCCTGAGCTAATATGCTGACATTTATCACAGGCTGCATCCAACAATACAATTTAAAGATTGAGATAACAGTTAGGGATTTTATCCTCTGCTGTTTCTTCCCCTGGAGGATGCCAAAGCCTTCTCAGGTGCAAAATAACATAGCCACTAGTGGAGGATTTGTACCAGACCAGCTGAGCCTTACCACAGGAACTGCATGGCACTGCACAGTCTTATAGTTTGTGACCGTGTTACTCCTGAACTGTCGTTCAACCCTCCTTAAATGCAACAGTTGTGCCTCAAGACTTGTGGGAGATCTGTAAGCTTCATATAATGGCTCTCTGGGTCATATATTTGACACCTTCATTTTGAGGAACACACAACATGATCCTTTGCACCAGATGACATCCCTCATGGCAAAGCTCATTGCACTGGGTGGCAGGCCCAGCTGCAACCAGCTGTGGCCATGACCAGTGGGTTAGCAAACTGCACTGAGACTTTGGCTCACAAAACCACGTGAGTGCAGAGATGGAGTTTGTGGCTGTGGATGTTTACCATTTCCCATTGGTAACTCTATTGTGGTTCTTACCTACTTCCTAAGTGTTACCCACTGCTTGCAGTGTTTATTTGAGATACACCACTGTTTCAGAGTTAGTCATTCATGTCTCCTCTAAGGGAGAAGTTCCAGGTTCCCCATATTTGTCTCTGTCATCGTGTGGCAGGATGTAGCTGTATGGTCCAAACATGCTGAAGTTCAAGGAGTCTGATACCACACTGGCTCTTGTTTCTTTGTTAAAATGTCACATGCATTATTTCATTTAAACTTTCAGTTACCTCCAAAATTACTACTGGGAAACAGGCTTTCATCCTGTGACCATTCTCCAGTGCACCCACAAAAGACTGGCATGAATTCATGGCCAGACAAAGGCTTGGAGGGGTATTTTCTCCAATTCAGTCTAAAGAAGGGTAAGATGCAGAAGTTCAGTTCTGCGAGTATCTGTGGAGTTCTCCCACCCTAAGAAGTTTCATGCTGTAAGTGTATGGGAACAGGAGTCATCTGAGGTATCTAAACTGCTGACTTCACTAGGGCATATACTGCATTAGGTGTCAGAATCTGGATAAGCTGAGGCAACGAGGCTGGGGAGAGGCCTTGAGCACAAGCCCTATGAGGAGAGGCTGAGGGAGCTGGGGTTGTTTAGCCTGGAGAAGAGGAGGCTCAGGGGAGAATTTATTGCTGTCTACAGCTACCTGAAGGGTGGTTGTAGCCAAGAGATGGTTGGTCTCTTGTCCCAGGCAACCAGCACCAGAAAAGAGGACACAGTCTCAAGCTGCGCCAGGGGAAGTTTAGGCTCGAGGTGAGGAGATAGTTCTTCACTGAGAGAGTGATTCGCCATTGGAATGTGCTGCCCAGGGAGGTGGTGGAATCACCATCTCTGGAGGTGTTCAAGAGGGGATTGGGCGTGGCACTTGGTGCCATGGTCTAGTAGTCATGAGGTCTGTGGTGACAGATTGGACTTGATGATCTTTGAGGTCTTTTCCAACCTTGTTGATTCCATGATTCTATATATGAAGGCATGCCAACAAAACAGCAGTTCACTTAGTTCAGTTTCAGGAGACATGGCCTGATGAAGAGGATGGTTGTAGCCTGTTAGGCGGTCTGCTGTCCAAGCAGCAATGATCACATAACCTTAATTACTGGTGTTTGTACATCAGAAGTACTGGGCCTAAAGGATCTTTCTTTACAATCCTTGAAATGTTTTAGTTCACGTGGGAGGACTTTCAATAGCAGCGAGAATATTTCTATATAATGCCTCATCCAGAAGTTTTTCCTTTAGATTTATAAGCAAACTATTTTGCTTTTTGTGCTTTGGTTTATCCAGCTTTAAAATATATTAAATATTTACTTCAGTGGGGTGTTACAAGGGTTTAGTTTGTTCAAGTGATGTGCCAAGATCAGTCAGGAAGCATGCTTTTGGATAAAAAACCAGACTTCCAGTGTGTTTCATGTGATAATGCTGGCTTTCTGCAAATGTATACTCTTCATATTTGTTCACTTAAGCTTCTGGACAAAATTACAAAACATTAAAAATAAAAATAGGAATGGTCATTTTGGGTAGCCTTCAAACAACATCTGCCTGGTTTTTCTCATGGATCTATCCTAGTGCCTTGGCAGAAAAATACATAGAGTATCTGTGAGGCTGAGAGCAGAACTTGTGATGAATTCAGAGCTTCCAGGGCAGCAGCACCAGCTCAAACAACTGCAGCGCTAATACACTTCGGGATTGGAAACTCGATAAAAAAGAAAGTCAAAAGAAGAAAAGTATCTGTTTGCTGACTTTTCTTTTCAGAAGCGTGGCTTCAGCCTTGTTTTCCTGTGGCAATCAATGATTCATGAATTTGGGACTAGAGTACTATCATCTGAAAAACACATCTCATGCCTGTGGTTTGTTTTGCACAATAACAGATTTCAAGGTGACAGGTGCTGGAGTGGTATGATAGATTGGGGAGACTGAATCCAGTCTGGCTTGGATTCACTGGAATTCCGTCAGCGAGAAGGTCTCGGACATTTTCTTGGTGTAGACCCCACCTTAGCAGAGAGAATGTGTTATGCCCATTCCTCTACATCATCTCCCTCCCATCCGTAATCAGGAAACATTCCTGTGGCCACCCAGGCAAATACATATATGGGAAAGTAATATTAGGAAAGTATTTCATGAATTCTTAGCTGTCTTTTCATCTGGAAACTGAAAACAAGGAGTTTAGCCAGCCACAAACGACTGACTAGGTCTGTGTGGAAGAGCAGCAGCCCATATATCACATCTTAGTGATCTCAGTCGTACAGAATCCTGTGGAGCAGATGCTCCACATTTTACTGCTGCCAGCCACTATGCTCATTGTATTTTCTTGGTCCATACACTGTACCTGGCCTGCTTGAGCTTGTTTGAAATGTAACTCAGGATTTGCTTGCATTGACAGAAACCCTACGTCTGTAAAATCCCTGGCTGCACGAAGCGGTACACGGACCCCAGCTCCCTCAGGAAGCACGTCAAGACCGTGCACGGGCCTGACGCCCACGTCACAAAGAAGCAGCGCAACGATGTTCATCCCAGGCCGCCTCCGCTCAAGGAGAATGGGGACAATGAGGCGAGCGCCAAGCAGAGCGGCAAGGTTTCTGAGGAGAGCCCCGAGGCCAACAGCACCACAAGGAGCATGGAGGATTGCTTACAAGTCAAAACAATAAAAACGGAGAATTCCGTGGTAAGAGCAGCTGCTCTTGGCATAATGATGTGGCTCCTAATTCCTCCAGTGCAATGGGGGTGTGAAGTGTTTGCATGCCGTTTATCTCTCTGGGCAGTTGCCCTTCACCTGCCAACACCCTAAAGTTCACATCCAGAGATGAAACTGCAGGTCAGGGCACAGTCCAGTACATTTTGTACCTTCCTACCCAGCATCACAAATTCCCACCCTCATAGTCATAGGGACCATGTGATGCCCAATGTTGAGTTTGGCCTCCCTGTGCTGTGAAAGTGAGTAAAACTCAAGAGAGTTGTGGTCAAATGAGCTTTACTTACCTCATCAATTTAAATTGAACAAAAATTGATGAATCCTTCTCTAAACAGAAGTCCTGACTTAAGTAGTTCCTTTTCTGCTCCTTCCTGCACCCTTCACTGTTTGTCTTTCCAGGCAGCTACCACACAGCAGTTTTGCTGGCACAAATCTTGCTGTGTATTATCTAATGAAGCCAGTGGAGATAAAAGTTGTTGTCTTATTTTTGTTGGATATCTTAAAGCAAGCTAAATTCTTCTCTCTCGTCCGCCATATACAGAAGCACAGAATCAGTGTGGTTGGCAGGAACTTTTTGATATCATCTAGTCCAACCTGCCTGCTCAAGCAAGGTCTACTAGAGCAGATTGCTCAAGGCTACACAAGTTGAACACAAAACTCTCCACTTCTGCAGAAAATTTTAGTGGGACAATGAGACAAGGGAGTGAAACCAGGAGTAAATATGGGAGCAATACCATGGCCCACAGAGTACAGACTTACAATCAGCCATGATCATGATTTATAGCCACATGTGCAGCCACCAGCTGGAGCAAAGACCATTTATCAGCCTTCTGGCTATTACAACAGCTCCACAGTAGGCAGTAGTATGGTCAGTGGTGCTAACAAGGTGTGTACAGTGAAGAGTCCAAACACATTCAAGCCTTTTCCACCTGCTCCTCAGTGCACCACTGCTGGTGGAGGAAGTGCAGAATTGCAACACATGCATGGGTCACTTTTGCGTTTTGATGTTTCTCTCTACCTTCACACCCAAAGTTCTGGTCTGCTGCACCAGCTCAGAGTGGAACAGGGTGTGGGGTGGATACAGCAGAAAGGACGTTCACTTGGTAAAGGGAAGTGTTCTCATAGTCCCCAGACTTCTCACTAGAGCTGAAAGGACTTTGAGTTCCAAAATATATATTTTCTTGATTTGAATCCAGACTAAAAGATTGTTGTTCCTATGAAACAATATGGCCTGGAGCTACAAAGATTTTCTGAAAAGGGATGTGCTGTTGAAGAAATTGCTAATGTTTCTTCTAGGAAGGAATTGAAGATTATCACATCCAAAGTGTCTCTAATGAACGAAAGAAACAGTTTTACTGTGATGAGACTCAGTATTGAGTTAAAAAAGCTGAGTGTGAGAACCACTGGACAGAATGACCTCTCTCTGGTATTCTTCCTCTGTGTGTTTTAGGGCTTTTTTTCTGTGAAAACAAGGACCCAATCACATCTCCCCACCTCATTTCTCCCAAAGGTGTAAGGTTGTTTTCTGAGGGCTCTGTGCTCTCAGGGTTGCAGCCAAGCCATCTTACTGGCAATCAGACCGTGGATCAGATGTCCTCTCTGCTCTCTCCAGTGTTGCATATTTCCCTCATGCACATCTAAGGGGCAGCTCCTGTTTTCCTGGTTAAGGTCAGGGTGGTGGGAGGGATCCCTTCACTCCAAGGCCCCTTGTTTTCACCCATCTTTGGGTCATCCCAAAGACATAGAGATAAGTAGGAATTCTCTTCTAGGTCTTTTTAGAAAGGCCCCCAAAGAGGGAAGGCAGGGAAGACAAAGTACAGGAGTTGGCAATTTGTGTTGTATACTGCATTCCCCACTTCCTTCTTTTACTAACATGGTCCTTTCTGTTATTGCTGTCTTTGTCCTAACAACCTGTTCTTTATTCCCACTTACCCTACCTACTCTACCTTCCTAAGGACAGTCGGTACTAAGGTGAGCAAAGAAATCCTTTGTATCAAAATAGCTATATAAAGAACGGTTTCCTGCAGACCTCCTGTCTCCAGTTAGCCCCTGTGGGGTGGAGGCAGAAGCATGCAGAGCAACGGGGTGGAAGGAGAGGGGATATTTGCTTGAGTGCAGGAAGTGGGAGGATGCAATGTTCAAGGATTCCCTTTGCTGCCTTTCTGCCAGCATCACTTACTTCCCATTAACTCCTGGGATTACAATTTCTTATCATCCCAACTGAAGGGCAATGAGTCCATCAGAGCCAGGTAGCCTTGCAAAGTAAAACACTGCATCACCCTGCATTCCCACCTTGGCCTGGGGCAACAGTTGCCTTTTCAACACTCCTATATTTTTGCTGGAGCATGGGCCTCAAGCAGAGAAGCCAGGCATCCTGTCCAGAAGCAGCAGCAGCTGTCTCAGAGCAAGTTCATACCATTTAATGTCTGTTGCAGATAAACTACTCGATGTAAAATATGCTTCTTAATGTAAATAAATATTTATGGTGCTTATCTGCCTTATCTGGAAGTGGGAGTTTGCAAATGGCAAACCAGGTTTTTACCTGGCTGGGAAGTTTGTCAGCTAACCTAATTATATGTTAGGGTATTTTAAAGACAGAAATGGGTTGTGTCTGAAATACTTAGGCTTTGATCCTATGTTAGATAAGCCAGCATTTGCTGCAATACACCTTACACAACTAGATAACATGCTGCTTTCCTTCAGGAAGCATCTGTCCTTAGCCTTTTAGAGGAACAGCATTTGATTTTTCTCCATCCTCCATTTGAACCCATAGTTTTCCAGCTGTGGGGCAGTGCTCTGCCCTCCTCACCAAGGGAAGAAGGCCCTGCCCTCTGATAGTGCTGAGATGCTGCAGCAGGGAAGGCTAGCAAGGGAGGAGAACCAAGCATGTAGAGCCCGCTGGGGATATTTGGCTCCTGATTTCCACCTACCCAACTCTTCCTTTTTTCTTTTCCTAAGATGTGTCAGTCCAGTCCTGGTGGCCAGTCATCGTGCAGCAGTGAGCCATCACCCCTGGCAGCACCAACAACAATGACAGTGGAGTAGAAATGAACATGCACAGCGGGGGAAGTCTGGGAGATCTGACAGCGTTGGATGACAACACTCCTGTTGTGGACTCAACAGTCTCATCTGGTAATTCAACAGTCAGCCTGCAGCTAAGGAAACACATGACAACAATGCAACGACTTGAACAGCTCAAGAAAGAGAAACTCAAGACAGTTAAGGATTCCTGCTCATGGGTGAACCCAGCTCCCCAAGCCAGAAACACCAAGCTGCCTCCCATCTCAGGAAACGGTAAGCCCTGGACCTGGGACATGTGTTGTAGGAACTCTCCAGAGTTTGATATTTGTTTCTTAACCAAGAGTCTGTCCTGGAGGAGGATCATTTCTTATTGCCTCTGAGTCAGCCCTTGATGAATAGAGATACCAGGTAAAATGGAGAGCTTGGGTGTAAACACAGCTGTCTACTGATGTGGACCAGAAACCCAGATGCTCACTGCTACAGAGCTATGAAGTGAGGCAGAAGTTTAGGTGGTGGTGTTGTTTAGGTGGGCTGGATTGGTTGATGGGTTGGACACGATGATCTTGAAGGTCTCTTTCAACCTGGTGTATTGTATTGTATTGTATTGTATTGTATGGTTTAGTAGTCATGAGGTGTTGGGTGAAAGGTTGGACTTGATGATCTTTGAGGTCTTTTCCAACCTTGGTGTTTCTGTGATTCTGTAAGTGTTGGTGTCCATGTTTCTGGGCTTAATCAGGACCCAGGCATAGCTGTCTTCACTGTTCCAGTGGCAGCCCCAAGACTGCTTGGGTTTGTTCCAGCAGTAACGGTTTCCAAAAAAACTAATGTGCTTCCTGGGAGACTGCTGGAACACAGCAGAAAGCCAGACAAGCCTTCCATTCCTGAACTTGCTCTGACAGGACTTCTGTCACTTAGAGAGCTCCTGGCTATTGCCCATGGTTTTATATGCTAGTTTCCCACTGGCTAGGGACTCCTGATAAAGGGATCTTTATGATCCTTCTGTGCTCTTTTAACTTTGCCAAGAAGTCCCAAGGCATAGGGCCTGGGCCATACTCAATTCCAGATCTTAATTTATTGGAGCTTCTTGGTTCACTCTGAGAAGAGCCTTTGTCAGTTTTGGGGCACTTACTCTCCTGTCCATGACTGCTGTGCAGCTGTCCCAGTGAGCAGTTGTGGTTGTAGCTACATGCTGTTCCTGTGGCACTGTTCACACCAGTCCAACTTTTTTCCTACTAAGAGAAGCCCATGTAGAGGCACTTCCTCAGCAGCTGAGCACCAGCAGGGTATGCACTGCAAAGGTTCTACAGCAGGGAATTCTTCTCTTCTTCCCCAGCCTTCTTGCTCTTTGTTCATGCACACAGAGCTGGAGGCAAAGCTTTGAATTCACTGGCAGCAAATGAAACTCACTGTCATTCCCATAAAACACTTGGGGGTGACTTGTGTCTGTATGTAATGTGGCATTAAGAGCACTACTAAGTAGAATTTCTCAGCTAACTAAATGTTTTCCTTTCCTGCAATCTCTATCTCAGGCTCTATTCTAGAAAATAGTGGTGGTTCTTCTTCTGCATTGCCCAATCCCAGAATAATGGAGCTATCCGTCAATGAGGTTACGATGCTGAACCAACTCAATGAGCGCCGTGACAGTACAACCAGCACCATCAGCTCTGCCTACACTGTCAGCCGGAGATCATCAGGGATCTCCCCATATTTCTCCAGCCGCCGTTCCAGCGAGGCATCACAGCTTGGGCACCGTCCCAATAACATGAGCTCTGCCGACTCCTACGACCCAATCTCGACCGACGCCTCCCGTCGGTCCAGTGAGGTGAGCCAGTGCAGTGGGATGCCAGGTCTGCTGAACCTCACACCAGCTCAGCACTACAGGCTGAAAGCCAAGTATGCTGCTGCCACAGGGGGCCCTCCTCCAACTCCCCTTCCAAACATGGAGAGGATGACCCTAAAGAACAGGATCTCACTTATGGATGGACCAGATCCTACCTTGCCCTCTGTCCGCCTCCTGCCAGGACCCAGGCGTTGCAGTGATGGCAACACCTATGGCTACCCATCAGCCCCATCATTTCCCCATGAAGTGACAGGCAACTGCACAAGACGGGCAAGTGACCCAGTAAGGAGACCTGCTGGAGACCCCCAGGCCTTGCCACGAGTTCACCGCTTCAACAGCACCAACAGCATGAACCCCTTCCATCAGCCACACCCCGTGGACAGGAGGAATTTTGGCCTCCAGAGCTATGGACGCTCAGATGGGAGCCTACCTCGGCACACCTACTCACCTCGGCCACTGAGCATCAGCGAAAACGTCGCCATGGAAGCTATGTCCGGGGAGGCAGAAGCACCCATTGGAGATGATGACATTATGCTGCCAGATGATGTGGTGCAGTACATCAAATCCCAGAGCAATGGGACAGTGGCTGAGAGCACTTCCATGGGATACAGCAATGAAATGCAAAGCTTCCAGGGAAGTGGGAAGCTGCAGGCTCCAGCGTTGCCTGGCCAGCGCAGGATGGCATTGGCCGATGCAAGCATGAGTCACTTGGGACCCATGATGGCAGAGTGTCCTATGAGCTTTGATGCATCCGCTGACATGAATAAAAATAACATGCCCGTCCAGTGGAATGAAGTTAGCTCAGGTACAGTTGATACCATGTCCAATCAGTCCAAGCAGCAGTTTTCACAAGGGAACTTATCAGTGGTCCAGCAGAAGCAGAACTTTGGTCAGTACCAGAACTACAACCAGCAGCAGATGCAGCTGCAGGAGAACAGTATGAATATAACACAGCAGACCTTTATGCAAAGAAATGTAGGCATGGATGGGCAGAGGCTAAATTGCATGCAGCTGCGACAGCAGCCAATGAACCCAGGCCCCAGTATGAACCCCGATCTGGACTTGCATACAGGCTATAACCAACCTCATCAGATGCTGAGCCCCAGTACAATCAGTGGCAACCCAAATCAGATCTCTCCTTGTAGCAGTATGGCAGCAAAGTCAGGACCTCACCTTCACCCTCAACAAATGGACATGGCAACCAACCCTTCCTTAATGGTCAGCAGCAACAGTGAGCGCACAATGCTGGGCCAGGTCATGCACGAACCAAGTCAGCAGAACTACTCATCTCAGCCAACCCACTTGAATTTCCCCATGGCTCAGGAGGCCTTTCATCAGCCTATCATGACCTCCAACCAGACCAACTTTGAGCCTCAGCAGAGCATGATGGACTCAGCTACACAGGTGTATCCATCTGGCATAATCCAGCCTCGTCCTCCACCTGAACCGAATCCAGGAAACAGATCCCGAGGCCTCCGCACAGTCCAGCAGCTGGGTGGCTACATGAGAACTCCCCACTCTACCATCAACTCGGGACAGGAGGCTGCGGAGGCCATGCATAAAAGAACCAGCGACATGTTGCCAGCACCAGTCCAGCAGTGCGTAGACGGCACGAGGGAAAACAATTTGATGTACTATTATGGTCAAATCCACATGTATGAGCAGAACAGCAGCGTCGACAACCATGCGGACTGCCGAGTCAGGCAGCAGCAGTGCGCACTGAACAGCAAGCCGACCACCCTGCCCTCCCCAGGCACCAACCAGGTGTCCAGCACAGTGGACTCACAAGGTCTTGAGCCACCCCAGATAGATTTTGATGCCATCATGGATGATGGGGATCATTCGAGCCTGATGTCAGGAACCCTGAGCCCAAGCATCCTGCAGAACCTCTCCCAGAACTCCTCTCGCCTGACGACTCCACGAAACTCTGTGACACTGCCCAGCATACCCGCAGGAATCAGCAATATGGCAATAGGTGATATGAGCTCCATGCTAACCACACTGGCGGAAGAGAGTAAATTTCTGAATATGATGTCATAACACTAAAGCACAAGGCCTTAGCACTACCCAAGGGGCTCTGCATGAAGCAGTTTTATGAATGTGCTTTTCAAAAATAATCTTTCACTAGAGTAGATTTTTTTTTTTTAAATAATAAGTCTTAAATACATTAAAGGGATTCAAAAATGAAAATTTTACAAAGCCTATGTACAGAATTATGTAAACTTTATCCAGGCAATTCAGCACCACAAAGGTGCACCTCTAGTATTATTTTTCAGCTTGGTTCCCCAGAGCACTGAGCAGTTTCATCACCAAGCTAGAAGATGACGTGAGCATGGTTAGAGATTAAACCCTCCCTCCCAGCATTCCTGTAAATAGCACTCCCCACCATGTTCCGTTGGTTACATGTGCAGAAATTTCCACTTTCAACCTGCCCCAGAAAGAATTGGGAGGATGTGGGTTTGATCTGAATAAAAGCCATACTATGTGTTCTGCTCTGATGAGAGTAGGGTTTAGTTACGTCTCCAAACAAGCCCTCTGCCAGCAGTATTGTTTTATACCGTAGATACCCTTATACCTTGCAAAGATCATTGATTCCAAACAGCTTCTCAGCAAAGTGCCTTACCACGCTTTCGTGTTCAGTAGCCAAGACCTCTTTCCTTTAAAAATCAAATATAGTGTATTGCCAGAAGCGTATATAAAATGTACCTTTATAAAAACATAGTGGTGTTTCTGAGAACACATTGGAAAGACACATTGATGAGACACATAAAAGGTGAATGCACACTTTGATCAGATGTGTTTACAACATGGTTTATATCATGTGCAGAGTGGAGCAGAGGCCTGGGAACAGCAATCACTGGGAAATAATCCCCCGTGGCAGGAAGGCTCCGGCGTGCAGACTGACACACGCGCATAACTTTGCGCCCTCTGAGCACGGTGACTTTCTGCAGGGGCCCCGCATGGATCTTTCATGTCAGATCTCTGAAGCACACATTACCATTTCCCTGTGCAGCTTTGCAACAGCTTCGCTTTCTCTTGGGTTTTCCATGCTGAGGTGCTCACGTACAAAAGTAATAGTGGTGGAGAGAGTTTTGTGATCGTTTCAGCCTGGTCCTCACTGTGCCAGCATTGTAGGAGCTGATTTATCTGATGAGGGTTTCTCTGTGAAATACGCTGCATGCGCGGCTGTGCCTGGGCTCCAGGCACACAACAGGCATGTGGCTGCGCTAATGCAAAGAGAAGCATGAGCTAATACACCCTGCTCTGCAGAGAGGCTTGTTGATAGGCACCCGGTGCTATATTAATGTGGCCCATAGCCTTGGTCAGCATGAAAAGAACTGTTGTATCCCACAAAATATACCATGGGCAGCCCAGGATGCTAGTTTGGCTAATGCTTTGTGCTATAGTATATAGCTCACTCTTTGTACCCAGCCTGGTTCAGTTCAGCACTGCACCTGCAGTATGCAGCAAAGGCAAACATCTGGATAGTCTCAAAACGGGTATGAGTCAAAATAGTAGCTCAGTCAGTGAGAATCTCTTGGAAACATCTTTTGGGGAAGAGGAGGGAAGATAAGGGCCTCCCAAAGCCAAAATCTCCACTGAAATATAACTGTAACAATGAATAGATGTTTCCAGGCCAGTCTCACCTGGCATTGAAGTAAATCTTGGTTGCATTATTTATTTTTGCTGGTGTTAGACAAAAGGGTAGAAGTGGTGGCCTTAACTTCTGCTTAACTTCTGACAGCGTTGGGACAAGGACAGCTCTTCTCTTCCTGCTCTCATGGCATCACATACTTTGTACTCTCTATGTTGAAGGGCAAAGGATAAGTGTGATATACCCCCAACCAGATTCTCAGTTTTACCAGACAAGTGTCTGCAGAGCTTCACCCTCTTCTTCCCATCTCCCCTCTCCCTTTCATATCGATGTGATGTTCTCACTTGCATCTGACTCTGTCCCCTGCATGGGACAGGGACGGCTCTATAAAAGTGTTTTTTTATGTCCCTGCTTTCTTTTTGCACGAACTGACATCAAGCTCGCTGTTCCCAGCATGACATGGGGCTGGCATGAAAATGTTACATGTTACCTCCAGTCAAACTTTGCAAATATCAAATACACCAGCAGCCAGGCTTGGCAGAGGCACTGAGACAGTGTTGCTGCCAGATAGCCCTGAGTATGGCTGGTGCAGGTAGGTGCTGCTCAGCATCCTGCAACCTCTCTCATCCTCATTCCAAATGCAGAGGGTGCACAGAGAATGTTCTCACTTCACCCCTCAAGACCCCTGTGAATCCTGCTGATGTCCAGGGTACATGAGGAGAAGAAAGCAAAGCAAGGTGCCTGGCTGTTTGTGTCTCCCATGAAAGTCATGTTTAAAGGGATTGTTTTATACTCTACTGTATATATTCTTCTGCAGTTACTGACCTTGCTCTTGCCTTTGCATATATGAAAAGAGGACATTATATATTGTCCTGGACACTTGCAGTACAACTGGGCATCCCATGTGCCAAATGGATCAGGCTTTCGTGTGTCCTTCAACTGCTAATCTGATTTCTTTTCAACAGCTGCATAGGGCAACGATGGCTACTGGTACCCTCTTCACAGATAATGTCACTAGCAAAAGATCACATACAAAAGCAAAGCCAAATTGCCAATGACTTGAGATTTCTCAGACCTTCCAGCGGTGGTCTTCCTTCATTAACTGAAAAAGTATTACAACAACCATTCCAGCACTGTATATATTATGTATAGAAGACATCATTACTAAAAGTACTGTAGGTGAATTGTTCTGTCAAATTTATATCTTAAGAACATTTTTAGCTGTTTTCTACATCATAAGAATGGAGGTAACGTGCTGAACCTGTATATAAACCTTTTGTACATTAAAAAGTAATTTTTTTCATAATTCCTTGTTCCTCTTGTTATTGCTTTTTATTGGTAACAATGATTGGTCTTGGTCTGTCATTGCCACACCAACCTAGTTGATTTGACTCTGCTGGTGCTTAGGAATAGCTGGTTATGAGCTGGATGGGCCTGGTGTGTGAGTCACTGCATGGGTGTGTAATGGTCTTGCCTTGAAGAGCTTCCAGTCAGCAATGGGGTGGAGGTGGCACAAAGAGAGGCCACAAGTCTAGAGTGCTGTTGCAAGCACAGCCCTGATGCCATTCACTGGCTTCTTGGCAGAGGTGATTTGAAGAAGGGTGACAGTGCAGCAGAGACAGCACAGGAGAAAGGTTTAAAGCAAAGGCTGGATAAATTCGGCAACCAGAAGATTCGTGGCAAAATGGCTTGTTAACCATCTTGAGTGTCCAAAAGGAGACAGAAATAGGACAAATAAGCAGAGCTGTGACAGGCCGTGATGGTGACAAGTTGAATATTGGGTTTGGAGAAAGGAGAAATTGTTGTGTACTCTGTATATGTGATGGAAAACATCAGCTGAGATTCAGTTAGTGTTTAGTCTAAGTCATTGGTGAGAAATAGCTAATTTGACTGCAGCAAGAGTTAGGTCAGTGGCTCAGACTGATTTTCAACTTGGTTTTGTAGAGGTGAGTTGGTGTGGACAGGACTAGAGCTTTAAGTGAGGGTGGGAAGGCTGTTCAGAGGTGGTCTTTGTGGGCACAGCAGTGACTTTGGAATAAAGTCAGCTGTTGAGCAAAGCAATTTGCCAGTGAATCAACCATGTCACTCAGTGGAAGTGTTCTTCCATGGAGAATCTCTGCTGAGCTGATGAGTAGAATCGGGTAAGTTTGTGACAAATCCTTACCCTATCATCAGGGTTCCTTCATAGCCGATGGTAGGAGATAGGCATATCCCAAGACAGAATTAATCTTTCTTGGTTTAGACCTGTAGAATGTGGATTTTCCTCTGGAAGATATCTATCACTCTTTTCATTGCTTGCAGAGAAACCTCATGTAGCCAGTTTAGATTCCTTCTCTAGTCAGGTGAGATGCATCCCATGCTCCTGTGAATCTCTTCAGCTGATACACTCACATTCAGCCCAGTGTGAGGCTGAGCCAGTGAACAAGAGGTTGATTAATGTGTTAATCATCCTGTTAGTCTGCAAATCCATTAGACAAATATCACACCTCTCTGTACTGTCCAAGAACTACAGGGGAAAAATGCAGTACTATTATTGAAAGGATATTGTTCAGTGCTTTTCTATTGACTAGAGGCTTTGGAGACTCAGATCAGCTCCTACTGCTTTTCTACTCCAGGCACTTGAAGTGGGTTTCTAATCTAGAACAAATGCTGCTTTTAGCTCACATTCATTTTGGAGTTCAATCAGGGCACACCTCTGCCTGTGTAAAAACATATTTATTATTTAAACTGGGCTAAGATTTCCTAGGAGCCTATCCGAGGTCATGTACAAGCATGTGCATTTTTACTGCTCAGCCATCCTGGAGTGAATGGGGATCAAAAGGCTTATTGCTCCAATTGCAAGTAATAACCCTTCTGCAACAAACATTGTTTATAAGCCAGAGCGTGGAGTTTATACTACTGTGGCAGCTGCATAATACTCAATTAACCTTCTTTTAATCAGACGTATCCTTTATGAAAACAAACCATTCTAACAGGGTTGATTCTGACCCTTTTTGGTGAGTACTAACCTCACTTCACCCCCAAAACCATTGAGAGTATAGGAGGAGTAAGATCATACTCTGGTTAAAACCATCAGAGCTCTTTAATGTTGCACTAATATCTTAGGTTTTTCCTGAAGGGGAGAAAAAGCCTGTAAAAGCTACTGCTGCTGGACCTGACTGAACTTGCTGAGAGGAGAGTAGTTCCAACAGCTCTTTATTGCAGTGGTCTCAGTAGGGATGACATAGGAGTTCTTGTACTTTACGAGCTGTTGGATCCACTTGGAGAAGCATACATGTTGTAAATAAATGGTGTGTTTTACACTATTGGAAGGACAATTTATGACCAAAGCCTCTTGCAGACAGCTATTTAACTGGTAAGTAAAATGACCTAACACTTAAGAAATTGAGAAGCTACAAAACAGCCTATGTTGTGGCCAATAGACTTATTTCTCCTTGATTTATGCTTCATGTAAAACTTGAAATGGCTATATTAAATACATTTGCTGTAAAAAAAAAAATCAAAAAATAACAAAGTGATGCTTTCACACATGCTGAAGGTTTGTGACTACTGTAGCTTCCTCCAATTGCTCTAGCACCTCTGATTCTTTGCATAGCTGCCTTTCCCCTCTCTATTTTCATTTGTCCCGCACTGGCCTGTCAGTCAGGTATGTTGGGGTCATGGTGGCTTGCCTGCTGTTAACTTTGGAAGATCTGCTGAACTCAACAACAGTGCACTTGCTGGAATCTCTAAGTATCAATGGCTTACTGAAAAGCAAACTCTGTTGCTGATATGTCTGTCCCCCAGAGACTACTATACCATCATTTGTAGGGCAGAATCGACAAGGAGCAGCAGGCATGGCAGCAGGCCCTGAAAGGCAGGTCCGGTATGAGGAAGTACAGCATGGAGCTACAGAAATCTTTGGTGCAGGTTGCTCTGGCTAATCTTTGATATAAGTACTGCCCAGGCTAGCCTCCATAGGCAAAGGATGCCTAAGGAAGGATTTGAAAGTAAAAGATTGGTCTGATGCTTTATCTTCTAAAGGAGTCATGGTTTAGTTGATTGGATAGTGTTGGGTGATAGGTTGGACTCGGTAATCTCGAAGGTCTTTTCCAACCTGGTCCTATTCTATTCTATTCTATTCTATTCTATTCTATTCTATTCTATTCTATTCTATTCTATTCTATTCTATTCTACTCTACTCTATTCTATTCTATTCTATTCTCTCTTTCCCTTTCCTTCTCTATTTTATATACAGAAAGCCTACATATAAAGACTACCCTAGGTGATCCTGCTTTGGCAGGGCAGTTGGACCTAATGATCTGGAGGTCCCTTCCAACCTCTAATGTACCATGATACTGTGAAAGACAATGTTCAAAAATACCTCTTCTCCCCCCTGCTGCTGTGAGCTTTCTGTTTCTCTTCAGGATGAACCCCAGGGTGCTCTGCCCATTCAAACACTTTCTGCCAGGGTTTGACAGACAGACAGTTGCAATTTCTGACTCAGGAGCATGAGGAACAGCTTTCCTGGCACCTGCAGAGGGACTCATGCAGAAGAAGAGCACACATTTCATAGCTGGATGTTGGCCAAAGCACCAGGATTTGTACTACAGTGCCATGGTAGTGATTAAAATAGATCAAATTAAATGAGAAGAGCAGCTAGGAAGGAAGCAAAACTGGACAAAGCAGGGCTAACGTTCTTCATGGCTTTGTGTCTCTTAGCATGTCTCTGACCCATGAATTTTCAGGAACTGTGGAGAGTTATCAGCCGTGATGAAAGCAAAACAAAGAATAAAAGTAATGCTTATGTCAGTGTAAGAGAGCTCTGTCTTTGAAGACTTCAGATCTGTAGAGCTTCAGGAAAAGGGGGTTGGGGAACAAAAGTACTGATTTTAGCTCTGTTACCTCTTTTGCCCACTAACTCAGTTGACCAGTCATGCAAGCAGCCATCACCTGAAAAGTGACTGGTGCCACAGCAGTTTGTATGGTGTTTGGAGGGCTTCAGTCACCTGCTCAAATGGAAGCAGCCACAGCAGTAATGGCAACCAAAGAACAGCTGGGTCTGATTCCCAATAAGCTTAGAAAGCCAAGGCAGCCCCAGGCCTGGAGTCTGTAGGTGGGCTGCCCCACCCTTTGACAATACTAGCATTCTACTCTTGGCTGCAGACCTCAGAGCAAAGGCACTCCCAGCCTCTACATCTGAACCAAGCTGAAGGAAACAAAGGTAATTCTCCTTTTCTCCTCACTATTATTGTAAGGAAGAGCCTGGTAATCTCCAGGTGGCTTTATTGGGCCCATTTCCCAGCTGGCAAAGCAGCCCTCTGAGAAGCTACCTGCCTGCTGCATGCACTTACCCTGGCATCTGAGTAAAGTGTCTCAACTGACTGAAACATGATGTATTCTTTCTTTTTTTCTAATACTTTTTTTCCTAGCAAAATGTCTTGATGTAAATCATTTAACCTCTGTGTCACTCATCAATAATGACGATAAGTGAAATTCAATAGTGCTTCATGAAATGCACAGAGGATTAAACATCACTCCAGGCACACCAAAAGTGGGCGGCATTCCCCTATCTGGGAGATCTTAAGGAGAGGTGAGAAAACAGGTTTTGCTCTGCAGGCCAAGAGGCTGTACCCCTAAAACACCAACAGGAGGAGGGTGCTCCAAATAGTGATGCTAATCAGCTCCTGCAGGCCAGTGAATTTCCCTTGTTAGCAGCCATCCAAGAACTGATCAAGTCTTACCTTGCTTGAGGAGCTCACAGGAAATGGTTGCTTGTCTTAGCAATGTCAGGAGATTTGTCAGTGAATATGAAAAATGTTTTCAGGGAATAGAAACTGGGGCTGAGCCAGGTGAAGGTTTCTACTTAATTGGAAAAAGAAAAGAAAAAAGATCCCAGCAATTTCATCACTAACTTGAAGTGAGTGGGAGCAGTTTGAGATGATCAGCAGTGGCCTAGGTGTTGAAAGCACAATGACACCAAAGTAGTTCAGAGTGCTTTTCTTAGAGACAAGAGCCAGGCTTATGACCATTGATTACTCCCCCAAAATGGCCAGAAATTGCCCAAACAGTTTAAAGGGACATTTAAATTCTGGTCGCATTCTCGACATTTATCACAGCAGTGTTCATCATAAAATTTCATCAACAAGTTTAGGCTAAAAACATTCCACGTTTAAACCTTGAATTTAGAAGAGCATGGGACAGAGACATGGCTTCTCAAGTGGCATCAAAAGGATTTATCAGCTAAAATACTATCATCAGTACATTTCTTTGTTAATGTAAAATTAACTTAGTGTGCAGCGAGCTAGGCTGGCCTCATCATGGGTGAATCAGTACCAGCAAAAGTCAAGTCTCCATGGAGCCCACAAGGAGCTGTTTTCCACCCCTGCTTTCCCTATGAAGTTGTTTCACCTGTAAAGAGTTGGGATTGAGCAGACCTCACAAAAGATGAAAGTGTAAAACAAAGTCAGAGGCTGAGGGCCCTTTAGATTAGCATCATCCATCCTTATAAGAGGAAAACCCGCATTGTTAGTGTTGTTTAGCATCATTCAGGCTAAAACACAATGTATTGTACTGTGCTGCAATTAAATTAGCTAAGGTAAAACATCTTTCCCAGCCCTTATTTCAGTGCTGGCACAAGGTACCTCAGGCAAAGAGCTGGTCCACAGATGTCTCATCAGATTCAGCAGTGCTCAGAAAGAGCTCATTTGGGAGCACAACTGGTGAACAAAGTGGGAGTCTTTTCTCCTTTCAGAACAAGGGAGAGTGAAGATGAAGGGGAGTAGGTTTATTTGTTTTAAGATATTTCAAACAGTTTTACTGCTACTGGAGAAAAAAAAAGACATTGCTGTTTTTTGAAGAAAACTAATTGCAGAACCATCAGGGGATTGCAGCTGTGAACTTGGGCTTGCATACATGCATCAGTGCTCTCTGTTAGATTAATGAAAACTACTCAAATTAGGGGAAAAAAAAAATCTCAAATGAAACAAACTGGTTATCATACTGAAAACCAAAGAAGATTCTCATCCAGCATAAACAGTGCAAGTGAGGCAGCATAATTTGTCTCATTAGCTATATTACTACACAACCACATGTGGAGCTTACCCAAGGAGAGTACGTTGACAGTGGAGATGACAGAGCTTTCCTTTTATCTGTGCAGACCACAGAAATCCAGTCCTACATCTGAGAACACATTTCTCTGAAGAGCAGTGTAGCACCTATTGAGAAAAGGCTTTTATTTTCAGTGATAGTTGTGGTGGGAAAGACAATCATGAGCAGCGCATGAAGTGTAGCAGAAAGCAGGCAAAGAAGGAGGAGTAGTTCTGAGCTTAGTGATAGAAATGACAGGTTTCATCACCCAGGTAGGATGGACAACTGAAAGACCACTAAGACATATAGAATGGTTTGGGCTGGAAGAAACCTTAAAGATCATCTAGTTCCAACTCCCCTGCCATAGGCAGGGACACCTCCCACTAGACCAGATTGCTCAAGGCCTTATCCAACCTGGCCTCAAACACCTCTAGGGAGGGGGCTCCCGCAATCTTCCTGGGCAACCTGTTCCAGTGTCTCACCACCTCCACTGTAAAGAATTACTTTCTAACATCCAACCTAAATCTGCCCTCATCAAGCTTCAATCCATCCCCTCTCATCCTATCACTACAAGCCCTTGTAAAATGTTCTTTCCCAGCTTTCTTGTAGGCCCCCTTCAGGTACTGGAAGGCTGCTATAAGGTCTCCCTGGAGCCACTTCTTCTTCTGGCTGAAAAGCCCCCAGCTCTCACAACCTGTCCCCATAGGGAAGGTGCTCCAACCCTCTGATCATTTTCATGGCCCTCCTCTGGACCTCTCTAGCAGGCTGCTGTCCTTATGCCAGTGGCACAAGACCTGGGTGCAGTAGTCCAAGTGGGGTCTCATGAGAGCAGAGCAAATGGGGAGAATCACCTCCCTTGACCTGTTGGTCACACTTCTTTTGATGTAGCCCAGGATACGGTTGGCCTTCCAGGCTGAAAGTGCACATTACTGGCTCATGTCGAGTTTTTCACCAACCTATACCCCCAAGTCCTTCTTCACAAGACCACTCTCAAGCCATCCCTCACTCTGCTTATATTTGTGCTTGGGATTGCCCCAACCCAGGTGTAGGACCTTGCACTTGTCCTTGTTGAACTCCATGAGTTTGACCTGGGCCCACCTCTTAAGCCTGTCCAAGTCCCTCCGGATGCCATCCCTTCCCTCCAGCATGTCAGACACACCACACAGCTTGGTGTCATCCACAAACTTAATGAGAGCACACTCAATCCCTCTGTCAATATCACTGACAAAGATGCTAAAAAGCACTGGTCCTACTACCAGCCCCTGAGGGATGCCAGTGGTCTGCATTTGGACATTAAGCCATTGACCACAGCTCTCTGTGTGTCACACTAACCCTTTGGATAGCGTTTGCTGGCAGCCACATGAGCCTCTTTTTCTGTTTTACAGCGTAGGTGATGACACATTGCTGGTACCATTGAAGCTCCAACCAAGAGGCAAATAGCTTATTTAAAAGTTTCTTTCAATGAAATCAGAATAAGGCCTCCAGCTGGAAAGGTTATTTATTAACCTCTTATTTACAAATTGAGCCCTGATTTGAAAATTAAGGCATTGTAATTTAATATTAACCCATGTGTCAGAAAATAATGAGACAAACTACAGGGAAAATTGCATTCCATATTGCAAAAGACCCATTTTATTTATAATGACCAGGAATACAAGTCATGCCAACATTGATGGATCATACTTTAAAAATCTTGATAGCTCATTCATTTCTATAATTATATTTATTACAAATTAAATAAGTTGAGGACACCCTTGATATACAAAGAGACAAAATTAATTTGTGAATCAGTATTAATCTGTCATCAAACTAAATGAACTCTCTTTCTAGCAGCCTACTGAATGTAATGTACTGTACCACACTTTCTGTGATCCTCAGGACACAAATGCAATGGAAGTGCAAGTCCAAGCTGCTGAAGGAACATCTCTTCACTTGGATGTGTGGAATTTCTCAGCATGGCTTTTAAAATCAAGAGATGAGGCTACAACAGAAAACTTGCTTGGCTGGTTTCTAGAAATCTAAACAAATTCTAACGTTTCTGTGAGCCTGCAAGGACCCTGTAGCCAGGTGTTTCAATGCAGTCAATTTGTAGAGATCCATGGACCCCAGTGTGACCAAGCCCTGCAGGCTGTTCTTCCCTCAGGCAGCAGACTAATGCAGCAGTCACGGCTGCTTAAGCCAGTAGCAAAATGCAATGTGCTTCCTGTGGTCCCTATACCTAGATCACACTGTGAACCCAAAAAGACTTGTACATTACTGCACATTACTGATGTCCTTTCCTGACAGTACAGGTCCTGAGGCCTTGGGGCAAAAGCCTGCTGCACACTGTAGCCACAGTGCAATGCTGTTTGTGATGGGCTTCAGCCCAAGCATCTTGGGTGATGCTCATGTCCCTTAGCCAAGGGAGAAGCAGCAGGGGCTATTCAGACGTTCCTAGATGAGATTACAGACCTTAATGTTCAACAACTGCCACTGTGGTTAACTGAAACGTGAGCCCATCTGCTCTGGGGTTTTGTGCCTGTAGACAAGGAGTTCTGCCAGCTTCAGGAGAACTTGGGCTTTCCTCCAAAGGAGTAATTTTGGAGGAGAGAGGTGGGGGGGGGAAGGAAAAAAAAAGAAAATTCTGGTTAGAGCACATCATCCCAGTGGACACAAAGAAGTACAGCAAGACAGGTGATGGCTGCATGTCCCCTTGCCTCCATCCTTCTCATCCCAGCACTGTCCCCTAGAATCAGCGCTGACAAGATAGCAGTTGGTCTAGTCCTCTCCAAATCAAGACACAACTTGTCTCAGGCAGCAGAAGTGCTTGCTTGTCTCTTTGCAGAGCAGGAATCATTTCTGTGTTTAGAGTCCTCTTTAAATTTTTTTTTCACCAAATTTTCTTGCTTGTCTTTTTCACTCCTTCTCCCTCAATTCCCCCTGCCCCCTCAAGCTGTGGTAGAAGGAGGTATACAAGCTCATCATCTCAGAGGCAAATTTTCAACTCCAGAAGGTTGAACCCCATCCAAAACTGGCCAAAACACGCTACGATAGTCTTCTGATCTCTCCATGTCACTTAGCAGCTAGGATCAACTAATAAAGTGAAAGATGTAGAAATGTCTTTTAGAGTTACGTATCCATAACTAACTAATTTTGTAATGAATGAAAGGCCATATTGAGCTGATGCCTTAAGGACTAACTTCATCACCATAAAGAGAGAAATATGACTCCAGCGGAGACAGCCTGCATGTGGCATTAACAAACCCTCTTTGTGCTTCTATAGGAAAGGCTGACACCAAGTGAGTTGTGCACTTGCATCAGCTGCATGTTATTTTGCTTTAATACTGGTGACTCCACCTCATAATATTCCTAAGGCTTTAGTTCTGCTTGCAGAGAGTTTGTGGGGCCCTTCTCCAGGAAAAAGAGAGCTGTAAAGGTGTTTCTGAGCTAAACATTTTGGTTTAGAGTGACTCCAGCTACAGAACAAGAACAGTACCTGGTTCAGTAATACAGCAGTAATTAATTCTGAATGCTCATAAAGGAAAAACTCGGTACTGCCAGGAGAAATTATTTACACATCTTTATATGACAGTGTTTTTCCATTCACCTTTTTTGGAGCATTTCCTTCAAAAGACATTAAGTCCATACATTACTATTTAAAGAGCCTAATTCAACCCAGGCAATAATGACCCATAAATATTCATGATTTTGTTTTAACATTAAAATAACATCTGTTTCAAAACATCTGCAATCTGTTTTCAATGCTTGGGTAACATTTAAATTAACTGTAACTAATACAATAAACCGCTATTAGGGATAATGATAATGAAAGATGCCCTATTAAGAGACAGGAACAACATGGAATTGGATGAAAAACAAAGCAGGGGGTGGAGGGGATGAGCCAAACAGTCAGATACCAAAGCTCCTTGAAACTTAAATCCGGCATTATGGGAGAGTTTCCTGTGTGTAGGACTAATAGCTTAGCTTAACTGTTTCAGTTGCTGCATCTCAGCTCTGCTTGGGTCTTGCTCAAATTTCCACTGCAAGAGCAGTAATTCGTGGCCAGGCAGTGCAACTACTTTTAACAGGGTTGAGGGGAGGCTCGTTCTCACCAGTTGAAGGGGCCCACTAAGTATTTCTGATCTGGGAAAACCAGCCACAACACACCCAGGGCTTTCCCAGCCAGATGTGGTTAACAAACCTATTAACCACCCCTCCCACCAGCAAGACAGCTCTGGTAAGTGGTGATGCCCGGTGCTCCTGGGCACTGCCATGATCCATAGCATAAAGTTAACCAAAACGATTAAGTTCCGCCCCCGCAAAGGCTTCTTGTTTTCTACTATGATGTCTTTCTCTCTTTTTCTCCCCTTGCCTGGGAACAATTACATCATGCACATCTGCATATCATTGTAAGGGTGACGGTGAAGGTCAGATGTGTGACTGTGCAAGTTTCCCATCCTCTGCTGGTGGCTGCCAGTGGGCTGACACTTGGCACTCACCTCCACGAGACCCACACACAACTTGTGCCCACAGCCCCCAGCTGGAAAGTTTTACTTTCATGGAAAGCCTTGGTGAGTCATAAATCATAAATCAATTTGTTTAAAACTTATATTTAGGGGTTTTGTGGTCTCTTTGGGGATTTTTAAGCCAACCCTCCCTCTTTGCTTCTCTCACTCCCCAACAAGAATTCAGGAGGAGTTTCTAATCTCCCAGACCAGGTGCAAAATGTCGGAGTAACAAAAAGCAAGGATTACAGCAGCTGGGTTTACTCTTATCTGATGATTTCTTTTTAAAAAATTTCCTCTTTAAAAATACATTCTTCCAGTCAAAACAAAACCAGGGCTTGCCACACAGCTGTGCAACTTTGACGCAATAAGCACAGCTGTTTACACTGACAGAGCAGCACCTTTTTACCCCCAAATCCTCAGGCAATCTAAAGAGGCCATTGCGCAGGTACAAATAGCTCCAGGAACAACCCTGTGGCTGTTCATCTGCCTTGGCCTGGACACTGCACCCCAGGCCAAATCCTGCATCTTGGCTGTGCTCCCAGCCCCTGGCACTGGGCTGGACCAGGTCCTGGCAGGCCACCACGGAGCCGTGCGTCTGTGCCTTTCCAGCAGAGACAGGAGTCCATGGAAAGCAGAGCATAAATCCAAATCATTTAAAGTGTGATTAAGACTTCCCCTGATTACTGCTCTGCATGATATTGAATGCTTCAGCTGTGGGTGATTTACTGAAGTAATATATAATATGCTGCATTCCGTTAACGGTCCCCATCAAGCACAGTCTAGCTGAATGAAGAGGAAAAGAGAGTCACAGGGAGAGAGGGGGAGAGAGAGGGAGAGAGGGGGAGAAAGAGAGAGAGCACACTCTCTAAGAAGTAACCTCTCTGGATTTAAGGGAAATTGAAATATGCACATGGTAATCTGTGTCCAAAGCTTTTAGCACTTCAAAAAGTGCTAGCTGCTAATACCACTGGCTAAAATCAGTATTGCTTCAATGGTTAATGGTCCCAGTGCCATCCTCACCCTCTCCTTCCCTCCACTACTGACAACTGGTTCCTTTACCAGGGCTACTTTGAGGTAGACACTTGGCTTTTAGGGTTGTTGTGTTTTTTTTTTCTGCTTTTTCAGCTTCAGGTATATTCAGTGGGATTTTTAAATGTTTGGTTTTTTTTTTAGTTTTACTCCAGGGTGAAGTTTCATTTGTGTGTTCTTTGGCAAAGGGAAGTATGCACCAACAATGTTTTGTGCATCACCAGCAGCACCAAACCAGAGCAGAGGAGGTGAAACTGGTGGTATACTGCAACCTGAAAGGCTGCCATTCAAAAACAAACAAAAAAGGTGAGAAAACAACAACATAAGCACTCAGTACAGTTCAAATACTTCTAGTGTTTGGGGTTTAATAGCTGAATTAGCTGTTAGTTATGCAGGTAAGGGGTTTATTTATTTTCATATATGATATTAGTTATATTATTGCTCCTTTAGGAGCTGATTCAATGAGATGATACCTCCACAGTGGGCTAATTTTAAAGCATCATCTTCAATTAACACTGATCTCCATCACAAGCCTTCCAAAATAAGGTGGCTGGCTTAGAAATGACAAGATTATAAATCAAATGTTTTATCTGGCATTCACTTTTGAGGATCCACATCTCCAAGTTCTTGAGTGGTTACTCCCTCAGTACCCCCTGAAAGGCATAAACATTGGAAATAACTTTTTTTAAATCAGCAGCAATGAAAGCAGTTACACAAACACCCCTACTCCACAACCTGGAGCTTTCACAAAGCTCAGTCCAACATCCAGAAATCACAAGCATTTTCAGTGCAAGACTCAAAACTTCTCCAGCTCACCAAGAAAAGAGACCTGAAAACACACGTGGGGTTTGGTTTCATTTTCTCAGTTTCCACAACTGATGAAACTAGACCCAATACCAATGCACTACTGATGAGAAGGATTCTTCTCCAGCTCTGATATTCTTAACATGAAAGTCGCAGATTTGTTTTTCTGCACCACGGTAGGTGGTGACTTACAGCTCACAGTCAGTTTGTGATGTGCATCAGTGCCCATGTGCATTTCCCTTCCAGCAAATGTACAACGCAGCAAACAAGAGATTGCTCTAGACATTGCCCTGGCTCAACTAGCAAAGAGCAAGACTGCAGCTCTTGTCTTTATTCTTCATCCTCCCGAATGCCAGGCAGATATGCTCCATAGTATTTGCGACGTTACACAGCCCCCTCCCTGCTGTCAGCTATATCCCAAACACACTGCCACCAGCAGAATTCTAAGACAAGTCCAACTTACCAGCCACAGCCCAGCAAACAAAGGTTTGGTCTGGCTGGGAGATGCTATATGCACATATAGGTGGGGGTTGGAGTAGTCACTGAGCTCATGGAGCTGCAGCGTGTAGCTGCTGTGCTCTCACAGCTGTAAAGGACACACCAGCAAACAGATTTTTCAATTTTTTTCCCTGCAGATAAAGTGGGTGAATTTTGATGGGAGCAAAAAAAGTGCAGCCCTGACCTGGAGGTAGGCACATACCCATTGTTGAGGTCTTGCTCTAAGGTCCAAGAAGCCCAAGAGCTTCTCTGGAAAAATGTCAGTAAGAGTATTTTAACCTGGCCATCATATTTTCCCTCAATCTCCCTTACAGAAATGATGTCATCATTTTAGCAGAAACTTTCCAAACCTAATTCAGCCCAAGGCACGAGCCATTAAGAGTCTGGCAAAGTCGTAGGCTGCTGGAGCTTCAAACAGAAGGGCTCAGGCAGTCTCACAAACAGGTAGAAATCCCACCTCTGCTGGTGCACTGCTGCACCACTTGCCTCTTGAAACCCAGAGAAGCATCATCAACCCAGAGCCCAGATATTATGACCCTTGGTACTGTGGTGGCAAAAAACTATTGCTATTTCTTGGCCCAATAAAGCAAAAAAAAAAAAAGCATATGCAATAAATAGTCTTTTTTTTTTTTCCTGTTGTGGGTTGTTGGGGGGTTTTTTTGTTTGATTATCCGTCATGATAAGACATTACTTAAAACGGTGGTGACACTGTCTAATCATTCTTGTGAAATATAGACTTCTCTCTCCACTTCAGACAGAGCCAACATTAATACACATTTATGCAAAGCAGAGCTGGAGCTGTCAGGGGCTAATCTTTACAAGTATGATAAATGATGTTTATTTTCAGTGATGGAACGAAACACCCGGGCTGACAATAATTGTAATAAAAAGGACAGATCAACTTCTATAAAGTGATTGAATTACCAGTCTATTGCATTAATGCCTGATCTTGGCTCTGTCATAAACCTGCTTTAGGTTACCAATGACTGTGCATTAGGAAATACCCACCTCCAAATAGGCACTCTGCCCTTGACCTCTGGTAATGCAGAGGAGTCACTGCTGGATGCAGATTTTGGCCACTCTTACCTTTGTTTGCTTATCGTAAAGTGATGTTTCCTCTTCTTAGGCCAACAAAGAAGCACTTACCTTGAGTACTGTGTCCAGTCCTGGGGCCCTCAGTTTAGGAAAGCTGTTGAGTTGCTGGAACATGTCCAGAGAAGGGCAACAAAGCTGGGGAGGGATTTGGAGCACAAGAGGCTGAGGGAGCTGGGGTTGCTTAGCCTGGAGAAGAAGAGGCTCAGGGCCAACCTTATTGCTGTCTACTATTACCTGAAGGGAGGTTGCGGCCAGGTGGGGGTGGGGCTCTTCTCCCAGGCAACCTGTGACAGAACAAGAGGACACAGTCTCAAGGTGCACCAGAGGAGGTTTAGGCTGGATGTTAGGAAGAAGTTCTTCATGGAAAGAGTGATTGCCCATTGGAATGGGCTGCCCAGGGAGGTGGTGGAGTCACCATCACTGGAGGTGTTTACAAAGAGACTGGATGGGGTGCTTGTTGCCATGGTTTAGTTGATTAGATGGTGTTGGGTGATAGGTTGGACTTGATGATCTCAAAGGTCTTTTCCAACCTGGTCTGTTCTATTCTATTCTAGTCTAGTCTAGTCTAGTCTAGTCACTTTATGTCTCCTGTGCCTTGCAAAAAGTCACAAAAGCTCAACAGCCACACACGCCTCCTCCATGCCCATGTGATGCCAGAGCTCCCATATGCAGGGACACTGGTACCAAATTCACTGCTTGTGCCTGCAACACAGGTCAGATTCACCAATATCTGACAGGACCAGCACAAGGACTGTGGGTGACCAAAGCTTCCTTGAAGCAAAATATTAAAAGACCCCCCACCTGCCAGGACAAATGACAGCATCCTGCATTGGACAGGTCATGATGTAACCCAGAGCTGCGGAGAAAAAGAGGAGATGTGTGTCAAACCACTGGATCAAAAGTCCCCGTCTCAGGTGCAGTCAGACCAAACTCTGTCCCAAACATGGGCAGGAGACACCCTCTGTATCTCCAACAAAGACAAATATCTAAGATGCAGCCTTGGAAGACAGAGCTATCTTTTTCTTGGTGATTTGTTTTGCACAGAAAGACAATTTGTTAAAATGTGGGCTCCAGACAGTCCATGAGCTAGCTTAGCTTTACCTGTGGTTTAGCTGAGTGGGTGCTCCCATATACTTTTGGTGGCTGTCCAGGCTGTGACACAGGCAATTTAGAGACACACACGTCAAACAAACTCAGCTAAGAGTGGGGCTTCTGCAGCTATTCCAGGCTGCAGAGTGATCTACTCCAGAGTCAGGACTGAGTCACAGCCCACCAAAAAAATGGGCTAGACTAGGAGACATTGTGCTGTCTTCCCTGCTTTATGACTCACCTTAGTATTTGTGCTATGACCAAAAAGTCTCATAAATAACTAGGCCAGCTGATTGCTTTGTAAGTAACACTTTCATAGAAAGTAAAAACATGTTCAGCTTTCAGACTGGGACAGATGTTGTGGGGAAAAGAAGGGAAGACAGACAAACAGAACAGAAGGGTGTGCAGTCACATCTGTATGTTTACCCAAAAGTTCATGCATCTACTGCCCTGTGCTTCCCTACAGCTAGATTTCTGACATAATGCTAAAAACAAAATAGGAAAGGTTAAAATGCTGTTCCTCAACAATCCCTCACAGAACAATAGCCTGGAAACACTTTGCTTCGGGTCAATTGAAACATTTGTTTGCATTTTTGGATTATTTCTTTTATGGGTTTTCCATTTCATTAAGTTTATAGTTAGTTTATGTTTCATATTTCAGGTATTCCGTGCTTCTAATCTGGTCCAGAGTGGCAGGGTGCTACTCTGCTTCATAATTCATTTTGCATTCTTTCGTGTGAGGTTTTTGCACCATGCTATACATTAACGCACAGCGGTGCCAAGCAGACGTTATTTCAGACTGAAAACTTGAAATGTCCCATTCTGACAGCTGACTGCTATGAGTTTATTGAAATGAGTTATTCTGACTTTTGTTTCCCCTCCCTCCCATCCTCCCCAAACTTAAGTTTGGCTGAATTGACACACTCCAATTCAATTCTAGCAGAGCGGCATTTTCTGACAGCAGACATTATGCAGGACATTTTCAACCTTCCCCAGCCACATGAATTTGTCTGCATGTGAGCGTGTGCTGTGCCACAGGGAGCAAATGACCACAGCTGGGCAGCAGGAGCTCTGATCATAGCCCAGCTGATGTTTTCCAACAGCCTTAGCTCATGCCCAGCTGATGCTGGAAAGGTGACATTACTCCTAAAACTCCTGACAGAGAGAATCTTGATTTTGAAGGAATATAAAGCAGGTAAATATAGTTGCTCTAGAGAGTTGGCTGGCTTTGTTGAAGAGTATCTCCCACATCAATTCCTTCATGAAATAAACATTATTTCTGCTGAATATGTCAGCAGAAGCATTGCTATTACAAGGTTTCAGCCTCTGCAGACCTGCCTGCAGTCAGAAATGCAATAGACCAAAGAGGTTGTAAGCCAGGTGGGGTTTGGTATCTTCGCCCAGGCAACCAGTGACAGAACGAGAGGACACAGTCTCAAGCTGTGCCAGGGAAAGTTTAGGCTGGATGTTAGGAAAAATTCTTCAGAGGAAGAGTGATTGGCCATTGGAATGGGCTGCCCAGGGAGGTGGTGGTGTCACTGTCCCTGGAAGCATTTTAAAAACAGACTGGATGAGGCACTTAGTGCCATGGTTTAGTTGATTAGATGGTGTTGGGTGATAGGTTGGACTTGATGATCTCATAGGTCTTTTCCAACCTGGTTAATTCTGTGATTCTGTGAATCTGCAGTATAGCTTATGTGTAGACCTAGGACCATCTGGTGTGAAGCCAACATATGTGTCTGGTTCCTGGAACAGTCCTTCATCTGTGGAGAGAAAGGAGGCTGGACCTCCTCATTTAGCAGGGACTGTGCAGAGGGCTCAGCATTTGGCATTTCTGATGATGGGGTCGTGGAAGATAGATAAGAGTGCAAATACAACCTGTCCTACCACTGCAAAGGGCAATGGAAGGTATTAACCCCTGGATCAGTCTCTTTCTCTCTCTCCCATTTCTTACGCTGAGAACTGAGATATTCTAAATACTCTGCTTTTTATTAAAAGAGAGATATGTGCATGAGATGTGCACCTTATAAGGTGGGCAGAAATCTCTACATCACATCACATTCCAAATTTACACATCACATAATGCTTATATATTCTCCACGGTGAACTATTGTCAGAGTTAAAATCAACCTCACTGGCAGGTAGAGACTTTTTCCCCAGGAGGCAGAGAGAAAAGATCCAGCACAAACCCCTGATCATCCAGCAATACCTGTGTCTACACTTTGATGGCAGAAGTGCTTGAGGTCTGAGCCAGAACACTTACAGCTGCTTCTGTCGTGTCCACCACATCAGAAAGGGAAGCCCCATCATTCAATAATGGCAGCAAGACACCAACATCCTCCAAGTTTTGATGACCCCAAACATGCTGGAACTGTGAGTCAGAAAAAGTGCACTTGCTTAGCTAAAGGAAAGAAAAAACAAAGGAAAAAAAAATTTCTGCTTATAGACTGCTGGGATGCAAAACAAACATTGAAGTGACAAGAAAACTTGTGGTGTTTGCAGAGAAAATGCCTGGCCTGTTTTTTTTCCCAGAACAGCCAGCCTGCATCCCTGTGCTGCTCTGGGCAAGGCAAGGCCAGTGTAACGAGCCCACCTGGAACTTCCCAGGAGGAGGGCAGGGAAACCTGAATACTTTTAGTTTCTAAAATTGCTTGTTTGCTGTCATACCAGCAGCCTTCTTACTTCTGTCTATTTTGTTTATGCCAATGGAGCCATGGTAAGGCAAAGACATCTCTTACCCAAAAGCGTGCAGAGAGACCAACAGAAGGAAAATCCAGGTGAAGCCTATGCGTGCAGGGACAGCTGGGGTTTGCAACATGCAGCTCCCAACAGTGCCCAGGCTTGCTGTGGGATAGAAATTGCCACCATTCTGGGGACACCAGCCTCCAAAGTACATCTCTAAAGAAGGAACAATTCCAAGTAAAGCTTATGCAGGATATTGGGCTCCCAGTGTGAGCACCACCAGGCACTACTCATAGGGTGGCAGAGAGCAGAAAGACATGTGGAAAGAGGTAATGTGATAGCAGGGACCATCAGTCTGGTCCCACCAAACCACAGCACTAAATCTCCAAACACAGTGGTGGGGTCACATTTCAGCACCAGCTGTTGGTGAAATAGATTGTGGTTCCCATCTCCTGCTTTGATGCCTCCAAGAGCTACTACTCCAAACCAGCCTGATCCACTCACACTCTGTATGTAATTGGTTAGAGCAGACTTGGGTGAGTTTTGCCTGGAAAAAAGGAGGAGACACTCACATAAACTGCTCCCCTAGCAGTGAAGTGAAGACCCTGGAAAATGGAAAAGCTGGAGGACATGGAAGACAGAGATCTCAGTCACAGACACAGACCACAAACAGGGCATCTCACGCAGCAAAGAGCAGCCACTGTGAAGCCAGGGGAGAGCAGGGCCAAGGTGTCAGGGCTCACAGGCATTGCACAATGGAGGTGTCATGTGTGAGGTTTTTGTTGGAATTGCCAGTGTGGGGAAAGAGGTTTCTGACATTTGAGAGTGTCAAAAGGCAGCACCATGATAAAAACTGTGAAAACAGTAGGAACATTTCTTTAATAAGTCTCCAGATAGATAAATCACAGAGTAAGGAGAGATTGTGGTGCTATTTATTAGTCATTTGTGCATGATTTGCTCACACCATTGGTAGTGGAATTTATTTTTCAGGTACTTAATTTTCATCAGAAATGATTTGTGTGCTGCACAGCAGTTCACACTGTCACCACCACCCAGCAGTGCACAGGCACTGGTAACCAACAGCCTACGTACGGCTCCAGCCTCAAAAAACCCACCAAAGCTGATGGTGACCTCCTAAAGGAGATACCCCAGTGGTTAAATGCATCAACTTTCATGTGTATCTTATTTTTCAGACCTGTTAGTATCCTTGCACGGCTGAGCAATATTTACCAGGTATGGTTGCTCAAGGTGAATTCCTTATTTCCAGCCATTTCCCCATCCCAGCTTCACACTGGGAAACAACAGGCTTGGTGGTAAGGGGTGACAAGGCACAGGATGAGGGTTTTACAAGTCCGGTCTAAAGGAAAACCAATGGAAGTCTTTAGACTGAGTTAAATGATACCCCAAATTGTAACTGGTGTTAGTTAGTGGGTTTAAGTTAAAGCAGGATTCCCCCTGTATGCAAGTGGTGTTAGTTAGTGGATTTAAGTTAAAGCGGGATTTCTCCCCTGTATATAACATGCAGCAATACAACAGTGCTAGGATTAAAGTGGCATTGCAGAAGCTCTATAGCCATTACTGCTGTATGGATTTCCAGGAACATTTACTTAGAATCATAGAATCAATAAGGTTGGAAAAGACCTCAAAGATCATCAAGTCCAACCTGTCACCCAAGACCTCATGACAACTAAACCATGGCTTCAAGTGCCACATCCAATCCCTTCTGGAACCCCTTCGGGGACGGTAACTCCACCACCTCCCTGGGCAGCCCATTCCAATGGCCAACAGCTCTTTCTGTGAAGAACTTTCTCCTCACCTCAAGCCTAAACCTCCCCTGGCACAGCTGCTTGATCGAGTTTAACTTACCCACAAACTAAAAATTACCCCCACCTCTTGTTCTTCTGACAGTTCAAGATACATTCCCTTCTTCACTCCAAGCTCCACTTACCAGAAGAAGCTGTAAACCAAAATGTTTAGACTTTGGAAGCCATGACCTGAAAAGCATGAGGAACTCCAGATTAAGTCTGTACCATTGTGTAAAATCCAATTTTTTAATCTTATTTAGACACACAGAGAAATCCAGTCCCTAGTCTACTCCCCGCCCAAGTCCTTGAACTTGCGAGAAACACTAGCAGATGTTCATTAGTGCATTGGTAACTAGAGAATTGGAGGCACTTGTCGACTCTGTATGCGATGAATAAATGTTGGAAAGGTTCTGCTGGGTAATAGCACTTTTGGTCTGAGGCCAGCTGGACGCACTCGGGAAAAAAGTGTGTGAGAGGAGGGCAAGTTATGGCCAACAGTTCTCCTGTGTTGTTCCTATTATTATTCATTTTAATTATAAGCATAAGCTGCCAAAACCTTGAACATATCTACCCCCTAACTAAACAACAAAGAGCAAATATTTGGGTGAGATTTACAAATTTTTGAGGTTTAATAAAGATTTGGCTGCTCATAGGTAAACGTATGATGCCCTCCTGCTCCCTGCACCATAAGAGCCTGGACATCACAGTAAACAGCTAGGAAGGGCAGAGCTTGCACAGGAGCACAGAAAGCACCAGTATCACTTGGGGTCTCAGCACATCTCCCAAACTAATTTTCAGGCTTTTACTTAATTGGCAAATTTAGGCTGTTTTCCTTCCCTGCAAATAACTCTCCATTGCTTGAGTCTACCACCAACCCCTCCAAAATCCAGCAGACCTCTTTGACCCCATGGGTAGATGCCACTTGCACCAACTAGGCTCTTTTAAAAGAAAAGAGGCACTTTGCTCAGAATTAAACTGCACTGTGTGTCGCCTGAACCAGCCTGAGACTGCAAGCAAGGTGCCTACACTGCAAAAGAAACTCATGAACTGTGCAAGAGAACAAAAGCTTGGGGGTGGAGAAATCACTTTACTTTGAAAAACTCAAATGCTTAAGCATCTCTTGTTAAAGTAATCAAAAAAACCCTGCACCACTGGGCCAACAGGAGAGAAGCCAATGCTTCTCCCAAGGCACCTGTCTGGGCCAGAGTACTCTCTGTATGTGGGAGTGAGCAGCTCTGTTCAGTCTGTTAGCAGAAAAATAACTGAAAGTGATCTGTTGGAAGCTGTCTCCATACACAAAGGCATGCAGACACACAAACATGCACAAACACACACACAGCTTTGATATGTGAGTCTGAATTAATTATAGCTGGCAAACACAAAGGTTGGATATCCTTGAGAATGATGCTTGACAAAGCTGTACTCTGCAAAGGAGGCCTTGGTTTCCCAGAGAAAAATAAAGCAGAGAGCAGTCACATCTGGATTTTTCTTGTTCTCACATCACCCTCCATTTCCTGGTTAAAGCTGGGATCTCCCCAAGAGAGGCTTTTCTTGTGGTATTTCTAGCTGGGACTGGATGCACCACAAATCTCAGGAGAAGGTCTTTCCTTCCAAGATTCAAGAGCTGGAGAATCATGAAACACAGATAGTTCAGGGAAGTGACTGGCGGTGCAGATGCTTTCCAAGCTCTCAGACTTTTGTGGGGTCCAGTAGCACTCATAATCATACAGGCTCCCATCTCGCCTCCTTCCCACCAACATGGACACTTGAGGTTACAACTGTCTGGAAAGCTTCCTTACTTCACAAAATTAAAAAGGGAAATGAGAAGTCCTGCTGTGTCAGAGGAGGTAGGACTGGAGGTCTGCCTGACTGCTTCAGGGTTATAAAGCAGCCATCTTACAACTGCTGCTCTAGCTAGTAATCCGCTAAAGAAGAGAGAAACCCCAAGACGGTCCAATAGTTGATCTTCTTTTCCAGGGGACATCAGCTTTCTGCTGTGCTGGGAGGTGAGCAACGTCCAGAAGGAACCTCAGTCCTCTCGCAGGAAAAAGCTCTCCGGCCAACCCAATCTTTTCACTCCAGTCAGTTCTGGGTCTAATCCATCTCCATAGCACACACTATGAAACTATCCCAGAAAAACAAAGCTTCAGAGCCCTCTCCACCCTGGCTCACACCCTTTTGTGCATGATCTTTGGGTCTTCTGAAAAGGTACAAAAGAAGAACTTGGGAAGGCATTTGGCTGATTGTGGGACACCTAGGACCTCAGCCCTTCATTACCATTGGATTTCCTGCCTCCCCCTGAGTAATCTGCTTAACTGATCTGAGCCTCAGCTCTCTCTATATAAAAACAAGAGGGAGAGAGAAGTACCAGCATTTCCTGGCATGTCTGGGATGTTGTGAAGATTCATGCATTAAAGAACAAAGTGCATCAAAATTCTCCAAAGGAAAAGCAAGTTAGAAGGTCAGTATAGCACTGAGAAGGAGTATGTTTCAACACGAGGTTTGTTTATTCCATATTGTTCCTGTTCACTGGAGATTTGAAAGTTAAAATTAAAGCAGATTAAATGCATCTCCTTCTGTGCTCCAGAGGGGACTACTCTGCTCAGTGTGTGGGCATAACAAATGCTCTTGGGAATATTAGGTTTGGAAGCTATTGCAAAAAAACAGAATCAAGAAGTGAAACTTAGTCCCCCGGGGAGCCTTTACTGCCAACCATTCAGTGATGTCATGGACAGAGGCTGGTGGACACACAGACTTCCCTGCTCATTGACTTAAATGCAAAGCCTGGAGATGCATAGTCTGAAGATGCTCAGCCACCAGGTGCTGAAGATGTCCCTTCTCTGCCCCACATCAAGCCACCTAAGCCCATCCACACAACTCCCCAGCAGGGTTAGGGTTAAAGACCCCTTTGAAATATAATCCTGCTCCTGAAGCTTGCAACCTTCCTTCCTTCCTTCCACTTCATCGTTGTTCAAACCTGAAGTCTTGTGGCTCTGCCTGTCCTGAATGAAATCTCACTCCAACAATATGCGTTGGCTGGGGTTACACCACATGGGGCCTGTGGTATCATATTTTATCACAGGACAATGGGGCTTCCAGGGCCTTTCATTTTCACACAAGGCAGCTGCTATTTAAGAAGTGTGGAGCCAGTTGGGAGTTGAATACCCTCCAGATCAGTCTGCAGCATCATGTTGCATGTTTATTTTCCTTCTGGACCCATGAGATGGCACCTTCCTGAGAAGGCACCTTTCTCTTCAGGGATGTTCAGGCCTCTTGACCAACAAAATAAAGTCTAAAATTCAGATCTGTCATCTCCTGGGCTCTATTAGGAAATGTCTACCATTATCATGAACCTGTCTGAGGAAAACAGCTATTTCTATGTAAGTACTCATCTTGGACATCTAAGTGCAGGACACATTGCCTCTGAATCCTCATGCCATGAAAACAACCACCTCAGACCTGAAAGGACCTTCCAAAGCAATTGCTGGTGCCTTCAGATTCAAACACATCACTGATACTTCCTCTCAGCTCCTCCCTTCACATATCCCATTCCAAACAAGGCTGTGCTTAGGAAATTCACTGCACGGGAAATGTAGATACCTGAGGCATCATTATGCATCCCAGAACAGTGCTGGGATCATGAGTGCTTCAGGAGAACACCAGCCCTACCTGCTCGGCTGCACACCCGCTTCATCCGGTTTGTCCACCGGAGCTTGAGAAAGTCCCTGCTTTCATGGTATCCCATGTAGCTCCTTCATTCAGACTCCAGAGAACTCAAGGAAACAGAGCCAGTGCTTCCATTGTCCTCTGAATTACTGAGGTGTGCAAACATAAATCCAGCCATGACATCTGAGTGATGGACTCCTGATGCATTCCCCACTCCATAGCACCTGTCACCTTTCCTCCTTTAAACTATTGTTTCCGATAGTGCAAAAAAAAAATTTCTATGGCAAAATGTGACACGACAGGGCCCAGAGAGAATGTGGGATGCCAAGGCTAATGCCCCACTTCCTGTGTGAGCCTCTCACTGGGAGACCAGCTCTGAACCCTGTAAAGGATCCTGATAAGTACAAACTAAAGCAAGCAGGGGCAGAAAATTTAAACCAGTCTTTAGTCTAGCAGGAGCAAAGGAACCTAGGTGTTGACCCATCACTGCATCTGCCACTTTGCCCAGTCCCACTGAGCCTGAACCTCAAGGAAGACTTGGATGATGGGTAAGGACACAGAGAAGATGAGTGCAAGGAATATAGGATAGATCGGGAAATAACAGTTTCTGAGTGCAGATGTGACAGTGGTCTTCAGATGTGCAATAAACTACAGTGAAAAGGAAAAACACTATTTCCTGCCCAGGGTTTATTGAACAAGAAGTCAGGGACACCAAGTGGGTTAAACAGCAAGAAAACCTCTGTAATGATAAAGGTAATGCAGGCCATGGGGAAGCTGCAGAATTTCCCCTATTAGAGACCTTTGAGAACTGGTTAGATTAATAAATACGTGCCAAGAAGCAGCAGGGTATATTTGATCTTGCCTTCAGGTGTGACCTCTTCAGGCCTCTGCCACTTCTCTGATCTTCCAGGGTGTGTCAAAGTAGCCCAGTAACACAGAGCTGCAATAAATCCCAGCCCTGGGCTGTCACTGGCAGCATTAGAGATCTCAATAGGAAATGTCACTTTTTTGAGGTGGTAGGAATCATCCTGACAGCCTGCTTGTTTCTCTGTCCAGGCTGTGTATGAACCCCACCTTGGAATAACTCACATGTACCTGGTTAAAATTCTACCAATACAAATGTGTTCAACTTGCAGGAGTGGGAAAGCGGAGATACAGGGGGTAAACATGAGAGGTCTGACACATGGTAAGCAGGCAATGTGGACACTGGGTGAAGTTCACCATCTCTTTGATGGTTTCTGGTGATGCTAGGCCCCCTTGAAACCAGCATGAATGCATTTCCCCCTCATGTCTTTCTTTTTAATAGATACAGCCCATTTCAAACTATATGTCCCAAGACCAGACAGTAAAGGGTCATAAAATACCCACAGGTGTCAAAACAAACGTGTCATCTGTGCCTGGTGTAGTAGGAATGGTGGCTGGGGGTGACGGCAACAGTGATTGCTACATTGCTGGCAGCCACCACCTGCTCGTCACCCTGCCCTCTCCCAACTTTCTGCAGCAGCATCCCAGTTTAATTTGGTCTGCTGCAGTGTCAGTTAAAACGGAGATCTTTAGGTTTCTACGAACCCACCTTCCCTTGTGCTTAGCTGTGAGAAGCTGGAGGATTTTCAGCCAAGCTCTTCTCTACCACCTAGTGGGAAACCAGATTTTTCCCACCGTGGCCAGCACTGCTCTGAGCAGGATCACTTGAGTAATGCCTGGACAAGCTATTTGCCAGTCCCTCTGCCTACACCCACTGAGGACATTCCAATGTCCCCCGAAGGCCAGAGCAAAATGAAGCAGTGGATCTCTTCCTTTGTGAGAAGGCAAAGCTGGGAGATGTTATGACCTCCATTACCAACTATTTCTAGCAAAATCATTATCCAAGCCATTTGCCAGTCAACAACCAAGCAAAAGAGCACACAAATTTGCGGCATCTCTTAATGCAGCAGACCACAATATCCTCTGCCCCCCAAAAAACCGAAGAACAACAAAAAAACCCAAAACAAACAAAACCAACCAAAACAACACACCCCCCCAAAAAAAACAACACCACAAAACAAAACAAACAAACAAAAAACAACCACAAAACCCACCCAACCAGAAATTCTCCATGTTTTCCTGCTTTCAATCACCTTAGTCAAGGTCAACCCATGAGGCCCAGGGCTGCTTGCAGCCTCAGGAGATATGAGGGTCTTGCAGCACCTGAGCACTGGCCATCGGCGTTTAGCCGCTGATGGCTCTCAGAGGAGCAGGGCTCTGGCCAAACTCCGGCGCAGGTAATTGCAGGCTGCACACTTAAACCCCCCTGCAGATACAGCCGCCTTCATTTCCTGTCCTACACACTGGGGTAGTGTTGCTGTGTGTTGTTAAACAGCTGCCGTGCGCTACCCTGAGGGGCTTGTATTTTGGCGATGGGCGGGGTTGGCACGCTTCACCTACACTGAGAAAGCAGGCAAGGAGGACGCTGGGTTGAGCTGCTACTTGCCTCTCCCCTTCCCCAACAAAGTTTAGGCACCGATGGCTCGCTCTGCTCCATCTCCAATAGCCAAAATCTGGCTAATCCCTTCCCTGGTAAGCATGCACCAATGGGGAAATGTGGTCTTTCTTCCAGCTACTCCAAAACAGAGGATGCAAGGGGTTAATGGTGCAACTGCTGGGGGTGGGTTCTTCTTGCAAACTGGAGACCCCTGTGCGTTTTATTGGGAGGGCTGGTGGGGGCGGAGGAATGAGGCGGGGGAAGAGAATTTGCTTTATGGCTTTGACAGGAACTCCCATCATGGTATAATTATGGAAGTGAGAAGTCTGCATGTAATGAAGACCATATGCCGTGTTAAAACACACATGCACAAATATTAGGCTCCCATGAGGCCTGTGGGGGAAATGGGAGGGGATCAGGAAGGGGTGGTGGACCCAGCCCTCTCCTCCAAGCTCCTGGAAACAGCCTGGCCACAGCCAGGGTAGCAGGGATGTAGGGCAGCTGGGCCAGTCTGGGGTGAAAAAAATCCAATTGAAATAACTTACAGAGTGAAAGAAAGGACCCTGATGCCGAGGAAAGAAAAAAAAAAACCAACAAAGAATAAAAAGGACTTTCACTCTACATTGCTGCAGATAGCCCTTGAGGAAGTAGTGTCTCCTTCAGCAGTAGTTTTTCTTCTCTGGGTTTCACTAATATTTTTCTCTTCCCTTTCAAAATATGCTCTTGCTTCTCTTCCCTCAATGGAAAACATCTGTGCACAGCTGTCTGTGGAGGCGACCAGCCCACCTCCTGGCTCAATACAGCTGCACCAGCAGGAGCCACAGGAGCCATGCAACATCCCCAAGCAGCTCCTGGGTTGAAGATGACTTCTCTGAGTGCCAGGGCCACCCAGCTGTTGTTTGAAATCCCCATGGCATTCTCTCCATCACCCTGCCTGCTCTTTATAATATGACATTTTCTTGGCTACACCACATTCGTGTCTCTTTTCTGGATCTTACATGTCTTCTGCTTCACATCTCCCACTTGTTCTCTGCATGAGTCCTTTTGGTTTCTTTAAGGTCATTTCTTCCTGTGCAGGTCACATGCCCACAGGACTACCACCTTCTCATCTCACTTGCTGTGTCTGTCACTCTGCAAGTCACTGTAACACCCATGCTCCCTTGCCCTCATGCCCAACCTGCCAGCCCACTGGCACACACTCAGCAATCCATCACATCTCTCAGGGAGCTGTGTTCCATATCAACCTTCCTAGGGATGGACACGAGCTGGTTTTCACCAGTTTTAAACCCACTTACAATGCCCACTCCCTAGCTTTGTCCATCCTTTTCCCACTGTCAGGACAGGCTGGCCAGTTTTCTCCCTACTGATGGTGCCTTACCTGGGAGCCCCAGCTCAAGCTGCCTGGCACAGGCTCATTTTCCTCTTCCAACTATTTTGTCAGGAAAAGTCAGCTGTTGCTGTTTGTGTATCAGGGCTGGAGGCAAGAGCTGTGCAGGAGCTGAGCAGCACCAAGGACATCCAGCTGCAGGTCTACCTGTGGTCAGCAAGGGAATACAAGGATCTGGAAAAGCAAAATCACTTAGCTCATCATAAGCTCTTCTTGCAGCTAAGGAAGGAAAGATTCATCCCAGTGCCTCTTTGGCAGAAAAAAGAGGTGACAGACAAAAGCCTATTCCCTCAGAAAGAAATGTCAAATACAATAGTGAATTATTCTCACTGGTTTGGATGGGACTGGCAACATGAAGGAGAAACCATAAATTGCATTTACCTTATCCTTCATTCAGCCTACATATAAAATATTATTTTCATTGATTTATGCATATACCATTGGGTGTGCTCCTTAAAAAAGTATTTGCTTTCCACCACCCAAAGCTGCTGCTGCTGCTGATATAAATGCATGACAGAAAAATGGTTTGGGTAGTGACTCCCACAGCACTGCAAGGAGGTTTTAGAGAAGGGTCACCCATTCCATAGAGGGAGAACTCAAATTTCCCAGGTACACCAAGAAGATCCACACAGAAAAGTACCTGAACGAACACTGCTGCCAAATGGGTGTTCATTTTAGGATTTACCTGTCCTTCTCACTTTATCTCTGGAAGTTTCTCCCGCATTTCCCACCTACATCTGTTCTCAGACAAAGCAACAATGAACATTCAGTGTTGGGAGCAAAATTTTTAATTGTTACTCCTATTAATAGTATCCCTCATCTCAGTGGCTGAGAGATGCTAATACTCAGGGCTCATCCTCCCCAACACTTACTACTCATGCGCGGCAAACCCTCTCCACCACTGCCTCAACACCTGATGAGAAACAGAGACATTGCTGAACAGGCCTGTCTGGCTCAGCTGTGATGCAGTGAGTTTTACAGGGCTCCTGCTTTTACAGCTGCTTTTATAGGGGGAGCTGTCACATGGAAGAGAATTGCAGGTGCAGTGCGAGTGGCCTTGCTCCACTGAGGATGGCGGGGTGAGGAATGACCTCTTCTTTTCCCGGTGTCTGCCAAGATCCGTGATTCCCATCATGCACAGTGTGTCATTTCCCATGAGTACCTGCTTGTTTCTGCCATCTGCCATGATTTATAGAAAATGGGCAGTGATTAATGGCCCAGTCGATGCTGAGTGAAGCCATTTTCTTTCATTTACCTGCTCCCTGACCTCCCCGTGCAGTCCCAGACAAGGGCTGGCAAAGTGTATTAATCATGCACTTTAAAAATATGTTAAAGGGGAGCTTGGTGGTATTTATGAAGTCATTTTCTACAGAGGGTGCAAATTAATTGCCAGATTTAAAAAAAAAAAGGCAAAAAAAATAGCCTCTTTGAAATGGAAATGAGTCACTTGGAGGCACTCAATGTTTGGTCCTTGAGTGATGCCCCAAAGCCAGGATTCTTGAGTCTCCCTGCTACTTACGTGGAACCAAGAGCAGCGGTGGCCATGGCTCTCAGATACAGAGGATGCAGTACAACACATCAGACTGAAGTGTGGTCACAGTGATGTCTCCGTCACCAGAGAGGTCTCAGGTCCCACTGTGGTGGTGGCATCAAAGCAGAGTGCTGCAGAACTATAAAGGCTTCATGTTGGGCTGAAGTCTACCTGAACAGAACCTGCAACGGGGGAAGGATATTTGGGGAAAAGACCTTGATTTCCCATGACACAGGCTGTATTCCCAAAGCATGTGAAAGCATTTGGTCCCTGTCTGGACCCACAATAAGAACAAGCAAGTTGAAGTGCATCAGGCCACCTCCTCAGACACAAGGTGAGTTCTCCACACCATTTTTACCGGCTCTGAGTGGCAGGACTGGCCCTGGGGCTCCTTGTGCCCCAGGAGAACCAGATAATTTCGTGGGGCTAAGCATCAATTTCTCTCATTTCCTCAATCCTGGGGACAGGAGCCCCTGTTCACCTATACCCTCTGTGGCACAGAGCCATGATGTCATCATCTGGAGTGGCATCCCACTTTGCTCCAGCTTAAATCTGACGTTTGCTTTCCTTGTGCTACAGCCCTGGGCCAGCACCACATGCCCTGTGTCTTGTGCAGCTCCGCATGGCCTCCCAGAGAACTCCGCTCTGCTGTGGGCCCCTAAGGACAGCTGGGGTTGATAGCAATAAACTGAAAATCCCCTGTCAAGCCAAACAAAATTATTGAGTTATTCTCACCCGCCAGAGACCAAAGCCTTGTTGACAACTTAATTAACTGTGTTTGTAATGAATTTTTGGCCACATGCAACAGACTAATTATCAAAGCAAACCGTAATCTCTTTCTAGGCACATCAAAGTGTTGAGAGAACAAAATATTTACATGAGTCTCAGATAAAATTCTTTGCACTAATTCTTACATAATTAAAATTATGTTGGGACTAAGGTAATTATGCAAGGTGCTTATATGGCATAACAATGTAATACCAGCCTGGGCCTTTTTTTCACCTGTAGTCAATCAGCAAAGTCCTCAAATACATAACTTCTATAAAGTGCATTTTTAAGCAAGGAAACACAGCACCACTTTTAAGGTCAGTTAAGGCATTTAGAACTGCCCACTGAGGCCATAGGTTTGAGACAAGCACCTTTATTAGTAGTATTATTTGAACTTTTCCCAGCAGTAACTAGACATGAGCAGAATTGGTGAGTTTTAAATGGCCGTTGCAGCATTTTCAACTGTTTCTCTGCAACCAGTGGTAACTTTCTTTTTCTTTCCTTCAAAGTGTTGGTGTGATTTTTATGACTGAGAAGTGGACATGATTCTGCCAACCCATCCCTTTCTAAGGTATACCCCTCCAGAGAACAGGGTGCATGATAGGGAGAGAGAACCGGGGTGAAGAGGGAAAAGGGTCACACATTCTTCCTGGGGTGGCAGGACACCTCTTTGCTCTGAATGGGAGACACTGTGGCACAAGGTTGGCACCTCTGCCATGGGAGGAGTCAATGCCTTAATATATTCCAAAAGGCCCAGAGAGCAAAGGAGCATCTCCTCTGCCCAGCCCTGCATGAGTAGCTGTTCTAGTTGTCACCATGACTGTAGGTATCTGCAGGCCACAGTGAGCTAAGGAGTATCTCCTCTGCCCAGCCCTGCATGAGTAGCTATTCTAGTTGTCACCATGACTGTAGGTATCTGCAGGCCCCAGTGAGCTCATCCCTGGCTGCACACACCATCAAAAAAATGCCTGCAGTGCAATGCACCAGCTAAGCCTGGGCATGAGAAAATGACCAAAACACAAGGTCACTCCCAGGTCCCACCTGCCATCTGTGCAAGGAGTCACTTCTGCTGTCACAGGATGTGGCCTAGTTTCAGGGAGAAGGTCCCAGCGATGTCACCCTGCATCCCCCAGCACGTTCTGTCCATGGGATCAATGCACCTGTGCTGCTGTGACCCAGATCCTCATGGTGCAGGCTGTGTGGAGAGTATGCGATGACCCACAAAATCCTTCAGCTGATGAGCTGAGAAGGCAAGATGTCTGGTTGTGGGGAAAACAAAACAAAAAAAAAATCATAAAATAAAATGCTGCTTTAGATCTGTATTGTCACACTGCAGAGATACAGCTGCTGAGGTCCCTGGCTTGCTCCATCCCTCATGCAGGACCAAATGTGCTTGTCAGCACGATGGCCTGACCCATTATGATGATCCTCTAGCACTGGAGATAGACCCCTTTTCTACCCATACTGGCAGTCCCATTAGAAAGTTTTTTACTCTTCCTTGCTGGTGTCTGAGTTTCATGTCCTACCAACCAGTGATGGATAGAGGGTAGGAACCTCCATGGGCTCAGCAGCCTCATTTGTCCTAGGATGCCATCTGGCACTAGACCCACATCCTGATCCAGGACAAGAAGAGTCCCCTCCATGTTGTACTAAGCTGGAGCCTTCAGCAGCCATTAAAACTGACTCTTCCTGATAAAATATAGAGCTCAGCTTCCTCCTCACCCACCACACCATGTAAATCAGCAGCAAGGCCACAGGGGCTCACACTATGCCACCGTGTGACTATGGCAGTGAGAAGCACCTAGTCCAAACACTGTCCCTGCTGCAGATGTCAGGACATATGGTCCTGTTTTCCCAGCTACAAAATCAGCTCCTTCCCATTGCCTTTGGAGACAATTACTGGGGGAGAGGCTGCCTTTGAACAGATTTCTGCCTAGTTTTGACTTCATTAGTCAAATAATTTCTTGACACAAAACACCAAGGGCTTTCCGAAAGTGTGAGGTGGGAGAGCTGGGCCTTGCTGAGCAGATCCAGAGGCTTTCCCAGAGACAGACAGCTTCAAAGAAACCGTTGAGCTTTCAGCTTGATCTGCAGAGCTTAAAAAAAAAAACAAAAAAAAACCAACACAACAACAAGCAAGTTTGGAGCAACAACAACAACTCCTCCCAGTCCTGCTTTCCCCACTGCTGCTGTCATGCCGGTGGGGCTGCACTGATGAACCCAGCACTGACTGGTGGGGTTTTCCACATCTCTGCAAACAGAGTCACTCCAGAAAAGCACAGGTATGGGGGAGGACTTGGTGGAAACCCAGGCACATGCCAATACATCTGCCCCAGGCACCCCCAGTTCCTCTTACCTCCCAGCTGGCTTGAAATCTCTTAACCCCACTCCAAATGACTTGTTCTCTGTGGCTTACAGAGATCAGGGTATAACCAGGAGCTCTTTTACATTTCAGGCTTTTGCATCAACCACAAGCCACTCTGGAGCTAGCCCAGAGTTTAATTTTTTGAGTGGATCAAGCCCTAATTTCATATTTTTAGATTTTTTTTTCTGTCTCCACAAAGTGGAAAGCATCAGACAGAATGGAGACACAGACTAAAAGGTCAATGAGTATACAGTTTTGCTGCTCCTCAGTCTCAGCAGGTGGGTTGCCGAGCAGACTCTTTGCTCAACTTAACATCAGGAAAGATGTAGAAATTCTCATGAGTAGAATGAGTTCTGCAAAGAGCTCTCTTATTGGTAGCAGTATCCAGTATCAGCTGGTGTTACTATCCACAAGTCAACTAATTTTACATTGAGAAAAAAGACCAATGTCCTATCCCAAGGTCTTCAAAAGGTCCATGAGCCATAGAGAGACTATGTGGATTTCTTTCATGGTAGGGCCTGGAATCACTCAATAGACAAACCCTACTATATAGCCACTTAAGTAACCAACCAGTTAATTACCCTGAAGAATCTGAGGGATGTGATGCAGGAGAGATCTGTGTGCAAGGGAGTGCTGTAAGAGCCATTCCTCCCCTAGCCTCTTTAGCCAAAGAGTTAGGGCACTTTTTTCAGCATCTCAGTAGGTGAAGTTAAGGCTGAACTCTCGGCAGGCTCCTGTGCAGTGCTACTTCTTAATGCTCAATTGCCTAAAAGACAACGCCCACGTTCCTCAAGTTTCTGAGCAGTTTGGTTTGTTGGGATTTCTTTTAAACCTTCAAAGCTTCTGCAGGATTAGGGCTTGGTTTAACCTCTGGCAGAACTGACAAATGCCTTAGGAGCTGGAAAGCTTTTGGAGTTCTTTGTCCTTGGCCTCTTTGCACAGGCCAGGACCTTTATACTGCTGCCATCTTCCAACCTCAGGAGAATTGCTGGGGATGCTCTCTAGTGGCAGCCTACAGAAAAAGGAGAGGAGCATTGTGCAGATCTTACCTACAATATCCAGAGCAGCTGAGGCAAAACTGCTGGGGAGGCATGCAAGTTTTTGAGGTGCAGGGGAAAACAACACACATTAGTTAGGGGAGTGGCAGGCTACAGGCTGGTATGAATATCCTCTGACCAAGCTGCTCTCATCGAAAAGGAGTAGCATTTTCCATGAGCTGTTTGAAGGAATTTGTTATATCTGTTCAACACACTGGGGTTTTTTTGCTGCTTGCAAAGCCTTCCTGTGCTATCTGGCCAGCTCCACATTGGTAGTTTTGGTTTTTATCCTGACAAAAGTGTTTTGAGATAAGAAGGTGTTCACCCCATTTCAGTGTTAGGAAACAAAGACAGAGAGGGCAACTTTGAAGGTGCTTTAGCACTGGCACAGAGGAAGATGTTCAGCATCAGTGGAAAAGGTGCATGAAGCACACGTCTGCATCTAAAAAAGCTAAAATACCCCCAAATTCTGGATCAAAGCATGGAAAGGATTCATTTTAAAAGTTGCATTCATAACCATTACATCACCTTTTCAAGTTCTGAATAACAAAGACTGGAAATTAAAGAGACTTTTGAAATTTATCCACTATATAGCAGGGAAGCAATCTGACAAGATGGGAAGAGAAGGACTTGTGTGAAAACAACATTAAAAAACCCCAACCACCACCAACAACAACCCCCCCCCCCCCCAACAAACATGCACCACCCCCTTCCAAATATTAAAACCACAAATGTCTTTCTACCTCACAGTTACTAATACTTTTGATCTTTCTCAGAGACAAATAATAATAATTCCACATTTTTCCTAGATTGTCCCTGGTGCATCTTAAGCCTATTTCCTCTTGTCTTATCATTTGTTACATGGGAGAAGAGACTGACCTCCTACAACCTCCCTTCAGGTAGTTGTAGGAGATACAAGGTCTTCTCTGAGCCTCCTCTTCTGCAGTCTAAACAATCCCAGTTCCCTCATCCACTCCTCATAAGACTTATTCTGTAGACCCTTCAAGAGCTTTGTTGTCTGTCTCTGGACACGCTCCAGCACCTCAGTCTCTTTATTGTAGTGAAGGGTCCGAAACACCCAGTATTCAAGATGTGGCCTCACCAGTGCAGAGCACAGATAGACAATCACTCCTCTAGTCCTGCTGGCTACAATATTTCTTATACAAGACAAGATGCTGTTGGCCTTTAAAAATGTGACTTGTTATTCACAGTTCCTTAAACCCCTTGTGGTCAGCAACGAAATCTAACACTAATCCTTATTCCGTCTCGGCACCCTGCAGCCCCGCTTCGGGATGAGCGCAGCAACAGCAGGTGGAGCTGTGATACCAGGAGTGTGAGTGGGTGCCTGCTGCAGCTCCTCCCTGCTCGGGAGCGGCGGGGAAAGAAACAAACAACATATGCTTTTGAAGGGGAGCTGCAAAGTCTCGGCTCATTGTGGCCTTTTCAAGCTTCCTCTCCCTGCCACTAATTAATAAAAGGAAATGTTTGTTTCAAATAGAGGAGGAAAGGCTGGAAGGAGGGAGAGCCTGCTAGTTTTTCCAGAAAAACAAAAAAAAAGATGCTCTGTGGTTGGGATGTGGTGTTCAGCTCCTGGTTCCTGAGCCATCACAAGCTTGTTGTGTGGCTTTGCCCACATCACTAAGGGAGACACCTGAAATGACCTTTCACCGTTTTCCACGGAGCTTAGGCAATTACCAAGCCTACTGACTCCAGAGCATCCCTCAGTCTCTGTTCCCCAATGCCCTTGGATACCCTCCATTCTAATGCTGCCTGCAAAAGCTCTCAGGGGTAGTTAGCATTGTCCTGCTCATCATAGTCAAACAGTAGAGCCACAGCATACCTAGAGGATTTGGGGATTCCTGGAGATACCCCCCGGACAAAGGAGGGGTTTGCCAGCCCTGCAGGGTGCTAGTGCTGGCCCCACTGGATGCTCCAGTGACTGCAGAGGGGGCTCCTTACATGTGTTGCTTTGGTAGGTTGTAAAATTCCCTTATGGAATAACTGATTGCAATTAACGTTCAGTTTTAAGGATGTGGAGCGTTCTTTGATGGTCTTTGTGTCATGGAAAGGAGTGAGGAGAGAGAGACTGATGAGTGTGCCTGGGCCAACGAGGCCAGGCTGATCTTGTGGCAGATGGGGGGCTCATCCCTTCCCACACACAAACATGCCCAGCACACAAGTAACCCCAGCTTGTGAAAGGTTTTATAGAAGGAAAAGCAACAACCTCAGTGTAATAAGCTCACACAGACCTCCATAGTTTAATTTTTAACTATGGGGATGACAACCAACCAGTAGAACAACTTCTAAGGGGAGTGGGTGGATTTGTCATCCTCAACATCAAACTCACTTTCTGGGGTAGGTCTGGCTGACACACCAGCATTTGACATGGGAATACTCAGAAGAGTTTTAAAAGAAACACATTTAAAGATAAGTTGTATGCTTGCTAATATATTTATTGTTCTGCAATAACTTCAGTGCAGTTACAAGTACATTACGTTGAGCTATTACACCACCCTGCAGACCCTGAGACGTTAGGATGAAATTATGCTGCAGGCCACATCCAGGCTAATGCTATTATTGTTTCATTTACAGGCTCAGGGCAGGAGGATTTTTTGGCTCAGGGCACATAAGAGCCAACATGTGACTGCAGTGGCTCCTCCTTGCTCTCACATACCTGTTTTGTGCTTCTGTCACATGGTAACAGTAGGGAATGAGCTCTTTGCTCCACAAGCATAACCACAGCCTAACATTGCACAAAACACGTAGGAACAAAAATAAAAGCATGTTCTAACCATGTTGCAGCTATTGTTCTTCAGCAGGATTTTAATTTGGAGGGAAGAAAAGATCAAAGCACAACACTCTCTGAGATTTGGCTCGGATGACACTGTCCCCAAATCACTTGATGGCATGTGACGTTGCAGTCTGCAAAACATGCCTTAACAAGCAAGATGCCTGGCTCGGTGCTGGCTGCCCCATCATGGAGCTGAGCAGCACAATGAGGTGTGTAGTAACACCCAGGCCTCCCACATGGTGTGGTGGATAAGACAGCTGTGTCCTGAATAAGGTCAGCACAATGTCCTACAAAGATCATTCTTTGAGCCTTCTCCCCCATTGCAAGCCAGTACTACCTGCCATGGGACCTGTAATTTCTTCACATTCTAGATCAGCTCCCATTTGCCAAGAAATTGAGATTTAAAAAAACTTCCTTGAAGGAAAACAGCCTAGGAGCTTGTGGGCTTGCAGAGCAGATGTTGTGCTGTGCCTTACCTGTCTACACAGCCTACAGAAGTTGTAGTCATCCAGCCCCCATACTTGCAGCACAGGTCAGCAGAGCACAGTGGCCAAAGAGCCTCTCAGCCTTGCAAGCCTGAGCATGTTGCACCGGACCAGCAGAGGAGCCACATGCCACCAGCTACCCCTAGCAAACCCATCTGCTCTGTGCCCACCTACAAGGCTTACCAGTTCTGGGACACCCTGAGCAACCTGACCTAAGATCAAACTGAGTTCTGATTAGCACTGGGAGTTAGATCAGAGACCTCCTGAAGTCTTTCCACCCTGATTCATTTCATGATACTAGCTTTGTGCACCATGAGAGGTCAATCCAGGCCATCATTGTCTCTTCTTACGCAACTCCTATAAAGGCTAAACCTCCTAGTGCTCCAAGTCCTGACAGAGAACCTCTGCAACCAGATTTGTCCTGGTATTTAGCTTATCCCTTCTGCCAACTCAGCTGGTACAGATCATCATCTGAGCTGGCACAGGATCTAGAATGGCCCATGCATCAGAGTTAACCAAAGCCCAACCTTCCCATGTTTTTTCTCCCATTTGTTCCACACCAGCAGAATAAACCCACATCTCCCACCAGCTCTTTGCTACAGCTGACCAAGCTGATGTAGAAAGCCCAGAGTTTAACTCTTGACTCCCTGCTAAGTTTGCAAGGCTGGAGCCAGAGGGAATAGACATCCAAATGCTCCACACAGCAGACTCAAGAGGCAAAGCAGAAATTTGAGCAGGGGAACTTTGATCACCTTGGCAAATAACCATTGGGAGACAGGAGAACGACTTCTCTAACATACTGAACTGCCCATAAAATGAAAGAATAGGCTGTATATTTAATAACTTTGTGTATTTTATGACATTATTGACTGTTAACCTTCTTAGTTCCCTCAGTAATCAGAAAACCGACTCCTTTAATAGAAAACACGATGTACTCGCCACAAGAGCGGAGAGTGAAAATTGGTCTCCTATGCAAATAGTTCAATCATAATCAAACACAAACACAGAGAAGGTCAGGTTCCCCAAAGGATGTATGTTTACATTATAAATAAGGAACTGGGAAACGGGAACAATACGACAATTTTGCTACGTAAGAGCTGTGACTCACTAAGGTAAATGGTAGTTTAACAAGGGGGTGAGACAAGCTCCCGGTGGTGGAACCATACAGGGGGCTCTATGGAAAACTGTGGAAAGTTTTTTTGGGGCTTTGTTTGGGTGTTTGGGGGTTTTTTTGTATTGGTTTGTTTTTTTCTTTGTCTCATAAAACCACGAGGCTGACCCCCAGATAAGTCAGCAGAGTTTCCTACTTGGTGGCTTGCCTGGGTGTTTCCTTAGTTGACCCAAAATCAGCACAAACAACTTGTAAGAAAGCCAAATTTGTCATTTAAACTCTTCACTGAAGATAAAACAGTGCCCTCAGGGATGAGGATAAATCAGGTCCTTAGAATGATTTTTTTTTTAATTCCTTTTGGTTCCCAGTCATGAATTGTTAGTACAGTCTGTCTTTGAGACATTAGAGCTTTTTTTTAATATATATTTAAAGGGAAAAAAAAAGGAGGAAGACCACTAAATATTTTACTATTTATAAGTAAATATTTTACTATTTATAAGTAATCTGTTACAGGCAAATAATGGAGTCCTACTATAGCTTTTAATTAATGTATAACTTAAATAATGGCTAGCCTAGTGCTCTTGTGTTGGTTTACACCCAGGAAGGTTTTAGACCAAAGCAGGGCCTAATGTGGGTAGTTGAACAACACTATATATACTATATAACATTACTGAGCCTAAGAAAGAAAGCAAGCCCAGTATAAGGAATTACAAATATAAGACAGGAAATATATAAGGAATGATAAGAAATCTTGCTATAAGCAAAGACAAGAATTTTTCTCTGTTACCTCCCAGGATGCGTCTCAAGTTTTTAGGGCTGCAGGCTGAGCCAACAACATACCTTCTGACTCAGGAAGAGGTCAAAGCTGGAGATACCTGCCATACCTACCATTTAGGTGTGAAGACATTATGCTTAAGAAACGCTAAAATGAGGCTGAGGGTGCCCAGCAGTGAGACACGAGTGCTATGCCACTCTGAACATGAAAATGGCACTCACCTGTAGCCATCCATGTCTATTCTAATGCACCCAGTTGGAGAGGATGCTCCCAGATAGACAGCAGGATCTGCACTCCCTCTGGCCCATCTGCTGTGCACAGCTTCTCAAAAGATGTCTCTCAAGAATGTCTTGCCCTCTCCATCCCTGCTAAAGAAGGTTTGCCTAGAGTGAACAAAAAGGCATTCAGCAACACATCTGACAGAGTAAAAAGTCATATCCATACAGTTTTGGTAGAATTGATTTTGAGATTGGACACGTACTTACATTCCAGCCACACACTGTGTGCTGAATGCCAGGTAGCAATTTCCCCTCATTTTCAGAGGTGCAGAACAATTTCAGCTCCCATTGAGGTGCCCAGGATACTTGGGGGTGGGGGGAAACTCCACCTTTAAAACAAGCCAAACTGCAGATGCAAAGGCAAAAATTACTCTGAAAATCAGTGTAAGTCTCTAATAGAGATCTAGAAGTCTCTCAGCTTACAGTGGAAGACAAGAATTGACCAACCCTACCAGTCATGATTGTCCAGAGGAAGGTTGAGGGAGCTTCTTCTACCCTCCTGCTAGCCTGCCCCACCTCCAGGGAGACTGGGAACTGCAGCAAAACATCTCCCAGAGGACACTGGGGTGACTTTTCAGTCTGCCCTGTCAAGCTAGTGGTAGACTGACAGCGCTATATGCATCAGTACACAGTGCAAAGTATAACACATAGGCATTACCCAGAACATATTTCATTGGTGTATTTCCAAAGAGCTTTATCAAAATATTTTCCAAGAACATCTGCAATCATTTTACAGATGGAAAAGTTAAGAGAGAGAGAAATTAAGAACCTTCACTTCACTTCTGATATATCAAGTCAGGTATATTCACCTATTTAACTGTTTCTTTGGAAAATGAAACGTTTCCTATGTGCAAGAAAAAAATGTTGTAAAACTGTTTATAACCAGTATCAAGTGACAGAAGGAGTGCATGAGTCAGTGCCTCTAACTCATTAAATGACTCCTCTACCACTAACTAATAAGGATAATCAGCCAGCTTCTAGTTCATTAAAATCACATGAACTATTGAAAACTTTTCTGAGCACTCCCAAATCTGGACATAATTTCCAACTCCAAACAAGTGCAATAAGTCATACTGTGTCTCCTGCCTAAGACCAAGCTATTGCTGTCTACAACTACCTGAAGGGAGATTGTAACCAGGAGGGGGCTGGTCTCTTCTCACAGGCAATCAGCATCAGAACAAGAGGACACAGTCTCAAGCTGCACCAGGGGAAGTTTAGGCTTGAGGTGAGGAGAAAGTTCTTCACAGAGAGAGTTGTTAGCCATTGGGATGGGCTGCCCAGGGAGGTGGTGGAGTCACCATCCCTGAAGGTGTTCAAGAGGGGATTGGACGTGACATTTGGTGCCATGGTTTAGTGGTCATCAGGTCTTGGGTGACAGGTTGGATTTGATGATCTTTGAGGTATTTTCCAACCTTACTGATTTTTATTCTATTCTATTCTACTAATAGTGTGGGGTTTTCACCTGCCCTAAACAGTCAGAGTATTTTATACTGGAGGAGAAATTTGGTCCAGATCTGTCTCTGCTGCCAAATCCCTGTTAGAAAGTCAAAGGACACAGAGATCCATATGCCAGAGGGGCTCTGTGCCTGCCCCCTCTTCCATGTTATGGCATGTGCTGCTGAGATTTTGGCTCGCCTGTCAGCTGCATCTGATCACACTGGTTCCTTGCCCAGATGCAAATGTGAGGAAGGTAGGGAGTACGCACAGGCCAAAACTGTTGGAAGCATGGAGTGGTGGAAGGGATCTGCAAATGCAGGAAAACCCAAGACCTGAAAATACCCAGAGGAGCAAAAAGGGATGGCTTGAAGGGCTGAGTGACAAAGTGCCTTTTCTCCTAAGAGTCTAAAGGAGAACACAGTCAGACAGAGATTAACAACCCTGCTCCAGCCAAATGAGGCATTAGGGATAAGTTCCAAGATGAAGGACCCACCAATAGATTCAATGTGAAATTCAGCAAGAATTACAGAGCAGGATCTAGGTGACAGCAATTACTATGTGCTCATACAGACATCAGCAGGACTCTATTTACTTCTCCATCTCTTCTGCGTGTTACCTAACTGTGCAGCAACTAACAGCTGCAATCCCAGATACCCAGAGGTGAGTGCACACCAGCAAGGAGAGTGTCTACATACAGCATATTGATCATGTATGTTCCCCAAAACAGTCCCTGTCTATACACCAACCACTGATCCAGGCTGGCTGCAGAGCTGCATTTACGTAACACTCAATGCTAGTGATGCATAGTCATTTTAGAAGCTGAAGTGATGAAAAGCACAGATGCTTCCCAAAATCCTGCAGGATATTTTCACTGTTACCAGCAGCTGGGCAAGCTTTTGCATGGTAGCATCACAGCAGATGGCAATATAGAAGAAAAGGAAAAACTGGGGCCCGAGCTGAACAGCCAGCATTCCAGCAAGAGAAGTGTAAATGCAGATGCTATTTCTGAGCACAGCAGAACCCACCTCCACCAATTCTTCACAAGCTGCTTACATTTTCCACCATTTCCCCCATAACAAATGAAGTTATTTGTCCATGTGATTTTTGCCACAATCACTATATTCTCAGAACTGGGGGCGAGGGGGATAAAAAGGAATGACAGGGTTTAATGCCTCTCATACCCAGGCCTCCTCTTCCTGTCTCTCTGCAATCACTTAATCCCCAAGTGTAGTGGGAAGCCCACAGTCCATGATAGGCCTTCCATTGTTCAGAACATTGGAGAGCTGGAATTGGGGTCCATCTGGGAAGCACAGGAAGGAGAACCTGTTGCACACGTCATAGTTGCAGGTACTCACAAGTAGATTCTGCAAATGCTAATATTGTTTTCACACACTATCCATCATAAAACAAAGGGTAATATGCATGTAATATCAGCAGAACCAAGGCGACCCCCTCTTGGCCAGGTCTTCAGCATTCAGAGAAGTGTGCAGTGTTCTGCCATGTCATTTGAACAAGTTTGTTTCAAGGGGTGCGCAGAGAAGGGAGGGGCAGTTACTAATGGTCTTAGCTGTTCTATGAAGTGGTACAATTAAAGAGTGAAAACCAAAGTATACTGTGTTAATATATAACACTGTGAGATATCTTTGAAAGATCTGAGGTTGTATCCAAAGGGGGAAAAAAAAACCCAACCAACAACAAAGAAAACCAACTTTGCAAGAGGAAGAAGTGTACTCCCAGCAGTATAAACCTCTACTGTCATGTTACAACAGTTTCTTTCCACCTGTGAAAAAAAACCCACACATAATAGCAAGTCAGTGTGGAAGAAATACTTTGTTTATTTCTTTTTTGTAACTAAGTCTATCTTGCAAACAGACAACAAAACCTGGAGACCGGCTGGATTTGTAGAGGAGTAACACAGCAAAACTACGCACATTTCTTTCCTCCTCTTCCTCAACTCCTCTGCCAGGCCCTATGCATGGCATCTTCACACAGATATTCATGTTTTTAAGTCTATATATTGTGCTAGAACCCAGGAGTCCTCAGTCACAGGCAGTATCCTCACTGGGATTGCCTCTGTAGAAACGTGGAAGCACAAACTTGTTCCTGACAAATTTTGAGGTAAAACCTGTCCAACATGAAAAGTCCTGTAGAGCCACTCCAGTTCCTACAGAGCACAGTCAGAAATAACCTGTATTCCTTATCTCTAATCCATGAGATCCAGAGCCAGAGTATGGCCAAGCCACGTCTCTCTGAGATTTGGTCCCCTGTCCAAAGTGCTTCTACTCTCTGTTTTGACTGAGGAAAATGCAGAGAAAGCTTCAGGCTCCATTTGTACCAACCTCCAAAGCAATTAAGTTATAGTTTAACTCCTGCTTGAAAATGAGGTCAAGAGGTGAAGCTTACAAGCCAAGAAGAAGTCCTCCAGCAGGCATGTGGTTATTTGGTGCACCACAAAAAACATTGTCTATGCCAACTCACCACATGCGGAAGCCTTTGGAAACTCTTGAGGACAAGTATTTTCCCTAGAAATGTCTCCTAAATTGGGCAAGATTGTAAAGACTTTAGTTATTATTCATTGGGTACTTTCTCCCACCAGATGTGGCACCAGACAGCCCAGATTTTGCCCCAGAAAGAGCTGAATTGGCAATTCAAGGCTTGCAAGAATCTATGCGCCCTCAGCAAAAAGGCCTCATGTTTTCACTCTGCTGGGGCTTGTGTGACTCTAAAAAGCTTCTCAGGCATATGAGATATGACATTACAGACTGTGACATCCCTCTTCCTGTTCTTCACACAGGTCCCAGAATGTGTTATTCACTCTGAAATGCACAGAAGACATCAGGCAAGTGAGAGCTTACACAGTGAGGCACCTGCTGTTGGAAATCATGTCTCGTTAAAGGGGAAAGATACCACAAGTGACATTTCCTAAAGCAGGGGACTGCCTAGAGAAAAGCGCAGTACCCATCACGACGCAAGTGACCCGAGTAAAAGTGGGGTTAGCAGATGCAATGGTGCTGTAGGATGCTTTCCAGCAAGGGACATGCGCTGTCCCCCACTCCGCTATAGCTAGCAATAGGAGGTTGAATTCCTGAAGCTGTGAGAGTTGAGGCTTCATCTTTTATCTGATCTCACACTCATGTCACTGTGGTGTCTTTGCACAATCCTGAGCTTTTCTAAGTAAACATTTCCACAGAGCAATGGTATGTGCTAACTCTTGCCATTTGCTCTTTTGTACTTCCCAGCGTTGCAGGTGATTGCCCTTTCATTCAGCAAATCTGAAGAGGTTTTGTTGCAGAGCCAATGGGAACCTCGTCAGAGGATATGGCCAAGCCTAGCATATTTTTCTCTCTTTTTCTCTTTGATGATGGTTCTGCCCTGCATTTTTCTCAGCCCAGTTAGGCAAGTCAGTCTCTGGACTGACAATAGAATGGAATGGAATGGAATGGAATGGAATGGAATGGAATGGAATGGAATGGAATGGAATGGAATGGAATGGAATGGAATGGAATGGACCAGACCAGGTTGGAAGAGACCTTCAAGATCATTGTGCCCAACCCATCATCCAACACTATCCAGTCAACTAAACCATGGCACCAAGCACCCCATCCAGTCTCTTCCAAAACACCTCCAGTGAGGCCAATTCCACCACCTCCCTGGGCAGCCCATTCCAATGGGCAATCACTCTCTCTATGAAGAATTTCTTCCTAACATCCAGCCTAAACCTCCCCTGGTGCAGCTTGAGACTCTGTCCTCTTGTTCTGGTGCTGGTTGCCAGCCCCCACCTGGCTACAATCTCCCTTCAGGCAGTTGTAGACAGCAATAAGGTCTGCCCTGAGCCTCCTCTTCTCCAGGCTGAGCAACCCCAGCTCCCTCAGCCTCTCCTCATAGGGCTTGTGCTCCAAACCCCTCACCAGCTTTGTTGTCCTCCTCTTTGCTCTTCTTCCCTGTGCCCCTGCATATTACCTTCTAGCATTTACCACAGCATGACAAAGATGCATGTCTCCAGAAAAACTTTGTGTCTGACCCATGCTTACCCATGGATCCTGCTGGGATCCTGTTTCCAGTGTTAGATGTAGGTATCTCAGCAGGCTTACAGCATTTGTGGGGCCTTCACTCACATCATTGCCGAATGAATCTACAATACTTTCTGCTTCCTGGGATTCATGGAAAATAATGGGGATTTGACATTTATATCTGGATGGCTTACAAGATACTTCTGCAAGTCTGAATAACTACTAAGTTTTGGAAGTAACTGTCAGTCTAAATTATATGTAAACTTCATCCAAAACTCTCTGAACATCTGGGCAGATCTTCAGCTGGTGTAAATCAGTGTAGCCGAGCTCAGTTACTCCAGCTGAGAATCTGGCACATGTGTCTTATAAGTCTTCTGATACTGAAACCACACATTCTTTTTTTGTGTGAGCTCAAATAATTGTATTATGTTCTTTAGACAATTTTGCTTTTTGATGCAGACTATGCTCCACCAAAGAGATGGGTGCAAGTGAAATGGCTGCAGCATTTAGGCTTTACTCAGCCCTTAGTATCCATATTCCCTCTGATTGTTGTTTGCATAGGTTTTTAATGATGTAAAGTATACATGGGGGTGGGGGGGAATATATATATATGTGTATATATATATGCATATGGGAAAGTAATTGATGGAAGGACCTAAAGCTGGTTACAGATGAAATGCCAAGTACTTAGTGGGGTAAATTCCACCACAGCCAAATAAGGCAGTTGAATTACGTGAGTGCCATTCTAAAGCTGAAGAGCAGACTTTGTACACTTCTGAATCTTATGTGCCAGACAGCTGCGACTGAATCCACACTCATTTGGATCACAAGACAAACTGCCTAGTTACCTATATCTGCAAATGTATTCATCTCCCTGAAGTTACCCCATGAATTTATCTTTAGACTTAGGCCACATGGAATTGAACTTAAAACTCCAATGCCACTACAATGCCCCAGTTCCTCTCAAGACAAGTTCCAAGCTCTAATGATCTTCTGCAGCATACCTGTCACCATAGCCGTTCAAGAGTCTAGGGAATCTTTCCCCAACTGTGAACTTCCTCATCAGAAGATTTTTCTCCTGACTTAAACTGTTTTGGGTTTTTTCACATTATTTGATTGCCATCCCTTGAGTATGAAGGCAATGTTGCTTGATGGCTTCTGAATCTGGACTGCAATTCATCGCTGTTTTGCAAAATGGTTGCCGAAACAGCTCCATGTTAACTACCACACAAATCTCCTGTTTCCCCAAGTGCAGACCCTTTGGAATCCTCTTTTGTGTGACTACAGAGTTTTTCTTTCCCATCAGTAGCATTAGAAAAGTTATTTAAAATGGTGTTTTTAATAAAACCCAGAAAGCTATGTATTTCCTGGCTCCAAAAGAGGAGCCTTTTCAAAAGCGCAAAATGCAAAGTCTGTATCATCTGCCAAGGAAACTATACCTGTACTCAGAGCACCACAAGTGAGTAAACTAAATTAAGAACCTGTGCATAATTCCTTTAAACAACCAACCTCTATCTGGTTCAGACAAATCACTAGGAATGAGGTTTCCATACATTTTTAAAGCCCACAGGATTCCTCTGTCAGCACTAGCAACATCCTATTGCAAAAACCCTCTCCACCTAGTCTTTTCTACCTACAGAATGAGCTGTCTAAGAAATGCAGTTTACTTGTTCTGTCACAACATCTGGAAGTCATACTGACACATCCAAGAAAATGAGAGCCAGAGATCAGCAAGTTACAGAAGGAATGAACACGCCTGGTCAGCCCTCTCCCAGACACCGCATTATCGTAAAGGAGCCCAACAAGGAAATGCAAGTGCAAGAAAAAGATTACATTGGGGCACTCCACATCACAGCAAAATTCCTGCCCATGTCTTCAGAAGGACAGCTGAAAGTTCATGCTAATCAATACATGCATTTTTCTGTAGGAGGTTAAGGGAGATATAAAGAAATGTTTCTACAAACGATTGGTGGGTTGATAAATCCTGCGCTTTACTTTTAGCTCATCGGCTGAGATAAAGAGGGAGACCTTACTACCCTAAAAGTTGTGGCTGCACTGAAGCTTCTGGTAGCAGCATCATGCCTTGTAAATAAAGCTGTTCATAAATGGCATTTCTTCCACAGTGGCTACTGACTGGTAGAATTTCCATATTTTAATGCCACCTCCTTTCCCAGCTCAACATCACACTGCAAATGGAGATGCTCCAACTTGAACTATCCATTTTGCTTCTGCTTTGCTTTTGGTCATCAAAAACATTGCTGGGCTTGTCTTAATGTTTACCCTTGGAGGCCACTAGAGTAGTGCTAATCACAGCTGCAAAGCCTGGGATGCTCCATGCTCCAAAACATCTTAGAAATTCTGCCCTAGCACCTGACCTGCAGTTTGATGCAAAGATGGAACTGATGACATGTTTCCTGAACACACCAAATATTTGTCTACAGGAATTCCACAGCTTAGAACCACGCAACAAATTGGAGTACAGTAGTGGTTTGTTGACCTTTAATTGTTGTGAATTTTAATGCCACATTGCTGCCAGACTGTGTGATAACCACTGAAAAAACATCTGGATTTGCCACTGCGGTTTTGCAGCTTTTCACTGAATATACTATATGCCCTGTCACCTAGCAGTGTCTGAGGGACATTTCTTAGGGGTAGGTGGTTGCTTCAGGAAAGGACAGTTGGCACGACAAAGACCAGGAGACATTAATCTGGTTATGTATGTCACAATCTCCACTGGTGTGAGGGATGTGGTGAAGATCCCAAGAGCTTCTGCAGCAGGTAGCAATGTTGCTTAGTGTAAATACATTGTTAGGAAAGCAATCACCTGTGGTTAAGTAGGTGTACAGAATTATTACCTAGCAGAGGTCACAATCTGCACCTGCAACTGGAAGTCTCTGCCTAGCAACCTGTCTCCAAACCAGCCTCTCAAACAACTCTTGCAGAAGGTAGTTCAGAACCAAAACCTGAGGCGACAGCATGCCTATGCCCTACTACCGGCTCTTTGTTGGTCTCAGGAGCATGAGCTGCTCTGGTGAAAGCAGACTGCTTCCAGTTACCTTCACTCTGGAACAAGAGAGGGCCAGGAACCTACATGGGGAAGCTAAAAATATCCCCCAACCAAGCTACTAGAGTGAGCATTGGGTTGATTATAGGGCATTTGTTTTCTAGCTAAGTGTCGTTTAGGGTTCAAGTTATTTATCAATGGCTTTTAACATATTGGAGGCAAAAATATCTACTTGAAATGATGACATGCAAATTTGGACTAGATCCTGCCCCTGAAATGTCATCTATGAATCTGAATTGAGAGCAACATTTGGACACAGGAGCAGCCATCCCCTGGCCAGAATTTCCTTGGAAAATACACAACATCAAAGATTACTTTCAGGACAAAGTTTTTCTCCGTACAGCTGCAGTCACAGAATGAGAAAGTACTTTGTTCCTGTAGGTCCAACAGAAAGCTTACTGTTTTTTCACAAAGAGCCCATACACATCAGCTGTGAAGACAGGCAGCAGGCAGAGCACTGCCCTTCTGTATGTCAACTGATCCTACATTCAGCCAAGACCACTATAGACTAGTAAGGAATAACTTAAGTTTTTCATACCTGGAGTTACTTTAAGGGCAGATCTGTAACCACCAGCTCATGGCCCAACATACAAACTGGAGAAATTTGAAAGGCATCGCTCCATGGCAGATACTTATGTCTAGTTATTCCACTGGATTCAATTTGGGTCTCATTTCAGAAGCCCACCTAAAGGTGAATGACAACTGAAGATTGGGGATCGAAGAGCAAGTGCTGCATAAAATACAATAAATTCCTTTGGTCATATGAGGAACAGGCTAGTCATGATTTGACACAAACAGTTGTAGGGCTTTGTTGCAAGCTACAACCATGCAGGTATTTAATTTGTTTTTACCCTTGGCTGTTATCATCCCTCCAGAGCTGGCTCAGGCAGAATCAGGTCAGTCGATTCCAGTCCAGCCTTTCAGGGGAGGGGAAGAAGGAGGGACCACTTATTTGCACTGCTAAGCAAAGCCATTATTTCTGCCACCATCTGCCTCAATCTTTCACTAGATGGCTTTTTAAAAGAGCATAGCTATGAAGAAAAAATCAAATCAAATCCATACCTCACCCAGCCTGCCTCCACTATATAGCTGCCCTAATTAAAGGTTAAAAATGAACTCAGGCCAGGGAAATGGAAACAGAGGATAAACATGTAGAACCATTTGAAATTTACTGCTCAGGTAGGACTATTTTCCATAGGATTTGTCTGAGAATTCCTGGAGGAGTGGAAGGCAAATCTCTCTGTGTCCGTTGAGCAGAACAGAGATTTTCGTGTCTTTCTCTGGCTAAGTGCAGTCATATGCTGCTTTCTGTGGATGGGGAGCAGATGTAAATGCCATGCTCAGCAGTCAGAGGTTCAGCATATGCTTGCTGCTTTCAGGGAATATGAGATTTAAACAAAGTCCATAAAGACAGCATGAACCTTCCTTGACTCAAATGCCTAATCCAAAAGCCCAGTGAAGCAGGAGGTCATCTGGGTATGGACAATTTGCTCCTTCTGAGTATGAGAGTTTTTGTTCTCACAGGAAATCTATCAGGAAGTTTGCAAAGAACTTTGCAATAGTTAGGGCCAAAACATGCAAACTTCCCTTCTTTCCTTTCATTTTAGCTAAACAAATCCAGACCTTACCAAGTTCCAGCTCTGCAGCCCAAACACACAGGAAATCAGCAGTCACAAATGCATAGAGCTCCCAGTGTATGCTGAACCTATCTTTATGCAGGAATTGTTAATAGAGCAATAAGCCATCCCCAGTCTGGGAATACCACATATCCATAACTGACTTGTCATACAGGCAGGATATCCTTAAATAAATCCCATATAATTAGTTATGCTTCTCACGTCTGTCCAGACACCTGAGCTAGTATCTCTGCAAGATGCTGTTTTAAGAGACATGGATGTACCTATTTGCCCCAGGATAGCTTGGATGCCTCCAAAAGGGCTACGCAGCACAGACTGATCTCATTCCCACACACCTTTGAAGAGGAGAGATGTTCCACTGACTTGACCAGCCACATACTGTACACAAGCCCTTATGTTTTCCAAGTTCACATGAATTTGAAAGATGAACAGAGGGACAGCACAAGGATAGCTTTGGACTCACCACAATTTTTTTGTTAGTGTAGGGTAAAGAAAGTCCTTTCCCCTCCCCCCACCGTGATCTCCATAAGGAACACTGCCTGTGAGGACCTGGTGATACTATACTGACCTGTTTAGTAAAGTCAATCTTACAAGCTTACTTGTCATTTTATGCCTGCATATGTATACTCCTACTTGGGAAGTCCTGATCCCTCATTTCTGTCCACCAAATGATGTCTCTAAAATAACCACCCCATACTAAGCTCTGCAGGAGGCATGGTACAAATGCAGGGTAGGAGACAACCTGTGTTGATCTAAGCAGCCCCCACATACTAAACAAACATATAGGGGAGTAGAGCCTGTCCATCGCAGGCCACTGCTCTGTCCCCAGTTGGCAAATAAATCACTGCCAGCCTTCACTTAACTACATGTGCTAGTATTGACATCACTTGAGCAGTATTGGCAGGGGAACAGCTTTTGGTGTCCCTTCTCTTCCTAAAATACAGCTTCTAATGTGTCTCTTCCTGCTTTCCCCTCTGTATTTCCACACCCTTATGGTAGCAGAACATGGCTTCTGTGGAGGATGCAGGGAAGCAGGTGTTAGGGGGTTGCTGCTGAGAGGACAAAGTCCCTAGTGCATGGGCCAGGGATGGGTGCTGCAAAAGCTCAAATTCCTTCATCTGTTCATCACAAAGAGCTGCTAGAATGTTCTGACAGAATTTTGGAAATCATTTTATACACAAGGCAGCTAGAGGAATATACTATCAATGAGCACAACCAAGGGCTATTTAACATCAGCATGGACAAAAGACAGCTACAACACAAGCGCAAGCCCTTCATTGATCCTGTTAGCATCCAGCTTCTGTTCAGGTCTGTGTCCTCAGGGACACATTTGTATAGCTCTGTAGTGTGTTCACCCTGAAGTTAGGAGCTTCTGTCCTTATCAGTCTGCTGTATCTAATAATAAAGTTGCAGCACTGCCTTCTTTGTAATGCTTGTAGCAGAATTCAGTATTACTGAGCATTATGAAAACAAATGTGAGTGAAAAACAAAGATGCAAGAAGCACCAAGGCTACAGCTGATCTAAGGAAGCAATGACCTTTTTCAGTTTTAATGTAGAGCAAATTTTAAATTTGCATGAACACATAAGTCTTCATAATACACACTCCAGGGCAGGAAGAATATGGACACACACTTCTGATGTGCATCATCTTGTCTACAATGGTTTCTCCCTGTTCACCTCAGAACATCTGTCTACCCAGAATGTCTATCTCCTGCTAACACTGCAAGCTTTCAAATGGGCACAGATCATCCTTTTGCTCCCTGACAGTATTCTTTTTGCTGTCAGCCCAGCTAAAGAACCAAAGAGATCTTTCTGCATGGCTGGGAAGGAAAAAAAGCTCTTCAATATATGTCAAAATATGTAATAAAGAAGTCAAATATCACAGTTCCAGACTGACACATGGGAAAAGTTAAGAAAGAGAGGTCAAGCCTGTCCTGGTTTGAAAGAGCAAGTCTGAGCAGCACAGGCTCCCACTTGCTTGCCTGTGCTATCTGTGGAAAGACTGGCTTGCCTTTGCCTGGGGGAACAATAAGCTGCAGCTGTGCCTGGGTGCATACCAATGCTCTGGATGATGCCTGAGGCATGGGTCACTGGCTGGTTGTACAGCAAATGAGGATGGCCTCGAGGCAGACATTGCCAGGCAGGTAGCTCAAATACCAGTTCTCAGAGCTCAGAGATGGACTTTGTTCCGTCTTCATCCTTCTGTATTCCAGTCCACAGGCAATTAAAATATCCCCAGCTAATCTAAAGTGGTTTGTTTTCAAGATAGTGATATTCAATCTGAGGAAAGTGGTTCTTATCAGAGAAGAGGTAGATCAGAGTACTTTGCGCCTGTGATAGTGAATTTTCATCAATATACCAAGTGATGCACAGGGTGCCAAAGCAGGGGACAGGCACTAGGAGAGCAAGTATAACCTGAGGAGAATCTCTCATTCTCTGTAAAACCAACCCTCATGATGTCTGTATTGAGGAGCAATGAGATTTAGAGGAACAACTAGGATTTACCAGAAAGCTCTCTTTTTTTCTTCTTTTCTAATGGATATCATACCTAACACCTATGTGCTACAGTACCTGGTGGCAAAAACTGAAAGCATGCTCCAAGTGCTAAAAGGAGAAAGAATATCTGCAAAAGGTGAAGTCTGGTATCTAAACAGAAGAAGTTATGATAATTTATCTGTTCTTATAGGAATTCTACTTGTGGCAAAGACAATCAAACAAAGTACCTGTTTCAGCTCCAAGAGATGCTTTTTACCTAAGTCCCTGCTGGACATGCTACAAGGAACTGCTCTAATCATAATGGCTGTGTTTGCTGTAGAGACTTCCAAGGCATGTAGGAAATCAGAATTTACCAGATTTCAGTCATACCTTCACAAGTACATAGAAAAAAGACACCAGCCTACTGAAAATCTAATGCTATTGTGAAGCAGATATTTCATGCAAGGTGCTAGTCCCGTTTTCTCAATATCAAGTGCTAGAAATTAGTTTATAAGACAGATGTTAAATGTGCCACAGGGCTTGAAAGTTCATTTAGTGTGAACAGCTCTCATTCCTTGGATGGATTCTCTCTTTGGATGAATCACTCTGGACAAAAAGTCCTAACCATCCACCCCAAATCAGATAATGTTCTTCACCTGGCTGCAACCACATGTTAGCTCTCTCCCACACCAAATTCATCTAATTACCAGTGATTCACCCACTACTATTACTGGTACATGTCCAAGTGTAGGGGTTACTCTGAATCAATTCAACATCCAAGAGAATGAAAGAATAAATATTTTTCCTGATTTGGAATGACAGTCATCAGGACAGTACTCATTTCATTAGGAAAAAGCCAGATAAGTTTTACTGCCAAAAGGTAGACTTCTTTCACCTTCACCAGTATGCCTTTCTCTGTGTCGACCATGAAAATGTCAGCTTTTCATACAAATGCAGATGAATCTCAAAGGCTTGAGTTAAACAATCTAAAACTGGGAAAACTTGTCCAATCTATTTGACCTTCTCAAATCTGCTACCAATTGCTTAGTCATTTGCATTTCCAGACAAAAGCAGAAACATAAAGGCCCACACAGATGAAAAAAGGTGGAGAATGTCACGCACTGGTCACTGGAACTGGTTACCACCCTGACTGTATAGAGCCACAGAAGTCAGTAGCTACCATAACTTCTCTTGTGACGATCAAAGTGAGATTTGCACACTAGAAGACATGAGTGTGACAGCTACCAAAGTCAAAGGGCTTTTCCAGTTGGTTTCTGCCCCAGCTTTGTTTTCCAAGCCAACGCCATCATTTTTGGAAACTGCTCACAACTTTCTTTAAGGATTCCTTTGAGACATGAAGTTTTCTAGGCTAAGATTCAACCCAAAAGGTTTTAATTTTAACCAAATTGATTTGATAATTTTTGAGTGGTGAAGGAATGGAAGAAAATACTTTTCCCATATGTTCCAGTCAAAAGAGTATGTTTGCCGAGAAGAATCCTTGAGGAGACACAGAGGGGGAGAGGGGTAAATATCTCTAAAGGATAAAAATATTCCCAGACACAACATCACCATGAGCTAAGCCCTAACCTTGCGTCAAAGAACACAGCAGCAATGGCATTTGTGCTTGCACCAGCTGAGTATCTGGCCCACAGGAATAGAGAAGAACGCTTTCTATTAAAATTTTGGATAGGATGCTTCAGAATCTAACTGACATGGAAAAAGCCTCACATGTTAACCCTCTCCTTGTTCTTTCTCAAAACTAAGAGACAGTATATTCCAAGGCATAGAGAAGACAATCTGGTGCGAGTCCTACCTGAAAGCAATGAATCTCTACAGTAAGACACCTCTGCTTCAGTAAGACTCAGTACTCCACCAAGGCACCGGGCTTATTGACCACAAGAGATTGCTTACTGCTGTGTGCTCCTTGGCAGCTCAGCTGCTCAACCTCAAACTGGGTCTGACCAGTCCTCCCATATCTCAACCTGCTGCTTCTCAGCTGAAGAGACACAATATGAAGTCCAGGAAGAAAATTAACAAAGTCAGTGGTGAACAGTACTTGAAAATACAGTTGCCCGAATCTTATCGGTTCCATTATGAGAGAAAGACCAAAATGAAAACTGACAGCTTCCAGACCTGACTGTGGGAGCCCATGGACCTATACTGTGAGACTACCCACACTGCAGCCCTACTTAGGCAGAGACTGTAAGGCTTGTGGAATCCCATGATTCTATAAGAAAGCCAGGTCCCACAAGAACCAAACTGCACAGCACAAAGCCCAGGAATTTAAAATCATGTTTCTTAATTTACCTTCAATAAAGCCTTTAAGATTTTCCAGATCCTTGATGGCACACCAAGCCCAAGATGCTCCAGTTTTCTCAGCTTCCAAGGAGGTTTTCATCATGAAATTGCCATGGAGCTATGGATATAAGAGGCCCTGGAGTCATGAGCGGCACACTCCATTTTATTTAATAGTAACATTGCATTTGTAGGTGTTATGCAAAAGTAGATTTTCTGCTTTGAAGTTTACAATCTATAAAAAAGAACAGAACAGAATGGAGAAACTAGGACAAGGACATAAGCAAAGATACATAACTCAATATCAGTTTGCAATGTGAAAAATCTATAGGTATACAAACTAGTCCCCATGAATGAACTCCTTCAGTACCTCCCCTTGGCTGTTGCTAGTCTGCTAGTACTTTATATCAGTATTTATTACAGATGTTGAGCTTGAAGGGAAAATAACTGGGTTTGTGCTGTTTCTTACACTCCCTTTCAAAAGCCTACCATTGATCTCCACTGGACACATGTGCCTTATAAGTGCATGAGCACAGATGGAGGACACTGAGAATGCTTGTGTTTGATAGGACCCAGATAAACAGGGGGCAGGAAAAAAAGTAAACAAGATCTGGAAGGCAAGCCTGAGATCCTCAGACTTGGTACACACAGACAGAGAGAAGCAATAATGGAAAAGAAGTGAAAATGGCTATAATATAAACATTATAAGTCAACAGATCTTTGTAGTAATGCTCCTGCTTCCATACATTCAGCAGTAGTTGTTTGAGAGAGGTAAGATGAAGAAGGTAAAGCTAGCAGAAGCTTAAGGAAGAGGAAGATGAGAAAAGGAGGGTAGAGGGGACTCTGGACATAAAAATAATAAAAAAAGGTTGCTACAGCTTAAATGTATACATCAGAAAAGACAAGAGAGTCACATGAGCTAAGCAGTAGCCATTTAGTAGTCAGGAACAGGGTAGAAAAAACAGTAGGTTGGCATTTCAATTACGAGTAAGTTTAACTTGTAGATGGTCAGCAATGATTAATAACTCATATATATTGCATGCCATGGACATCTGAAGACATGAGTGTCTGTAGGAAGATAACATTAATACAGTCTCTGATGTAATTATATGAGCATGAAGAAACAAGTGCAGACAGCTTACAAAAAAGCCCTCTTGCAGTTTAGCCTGAGTGATATAACTTATCCAACATAAAAGGCTTTTTTACCATCTTGCTTTTTACACAGGAACATTTGCCAGCACGGCTCCACTGGATGTGAACATACCTAATTATTCCTGGTCCACAGCATAGGCAGGGACCTATGTCAGGTTCCACTCATGCAGCAGGATCAGAAATGTGACATTCTAGGAAAGCTTTCATGTATTGCAATCTGCTAATTTACCTACTGCTGTCAAGTCATAATGATTGTAGACATTAATCACATACCTTAAAAGCTGTGTGTTTAGGTTAAACATGATGAGGTTTAAAAAATACAATAAATAAAAGTTAGGTAATGAATATGGAGCTTCTTTTTAACTGCCTTTTGTTTAGGAAGGCCAGGAGGTTAGAACTTTGATTACAAATAAAGCTGATTGTGTGGGTTTTTTTTTTCACCCTGGGAACTGCATCGAGAGTCAGGTGTGTGGGATTAGCTCAGTGTGCTCCCAGAGCAGAGCAGCACTTCAGTGTGCACCCCTGGCAGCACCTACAGCTTGTTTGACAAGTCACCCCTCCAGATACAACCACCAGTGGTGACAATAACATTTGTCACACAAGGGGGAGACACTCTGAATGTGGCACAGCTCTCTTTCACAAAAAATAAAAAATTATATTAAAAAAAACCCAAAACTGTGCCTGAATTGCAGAATCATTACCCTAGAGAGGATCTGAAGCTCACTATGTGGCCCTGACTCCTCATAACGTCCTGTATGACCTTAGTGCTGTTTCTCTGTGCCCAAGTTCCATGTTCGTCAAAAGGGAAAATAATCATCCATTAGTCTCACTTATTTGAAGCAGTTGAAGAGTACATAAAACAAGTTAAGGGAAGAGTTCCAGTTGCAAACACAATCCAGTCATGGTTATAAATGCTCTTTCTTTTAATTCAACAGTGTATTTCCTTTTGGTCCATAATAAGCACACTGACTTGCATGCAGGTACTGAGGTATGGTGAGAAGCACTTTGCCACTTCAAAGTTCTTCACTCCTCTGAGACATGACCTGCCTCTAAAACAGATTCAGCTAGTCTGTTGAAAAGTAGGAGAGTTCTGTGTCCTTACAGTAAGATCTGGGTTGTGGTAGTGGGGAAGTCCTTGAGTTTAAACATTAGGAACCATAGAATCATTTTGAAGAAATGTTTAAGATCATCAAGTCCGACTACTAAGACTTAAATCCAACCCCTGAGAATAACCAGGCTTCAAAAGTCTCTAGTAGATACTGGCTACCATGAAGCTGTATGAGTTTCTCCCTGAAAAGGAAAGATAAATTAAATCCACAAACGGTTCCACTTACTTGCTGTTGGAGCACATTCACTCTTGCCCTTCATTTCCTATACCACTATACATCAAGGATTGTGTTGACCATATTGCTTCTGAGAGCAATCCTGGTATCAAATTGATACGTGGAGAAAATCTTCTCTGGTTTGGACTTCAAGATTTCACCAGAAGGGAGCAGGAGAGACCTGCAGAAGAGCCCCAAGTAACACATGCACTGTGGACAGAGTTGTCCTACACAGAGCCTGGCTTCTCTGCAGGTGTGTGGTAAACCAGGCTCACAACACATATGACACATGCCAGATTAAGAAATCACACCAACATCATCTTGTCACCTGGGAAATTGTAGCTTCACCATTTTATCTGCATGGGCAAGCTGTAAGCCTATAACCACAACAGTCAACGAAGGCAGTAACAGTGGTCCCTTTCTTTTCCTGCTGCTGGTGTACTTCCAGTTTATAAATGCAAACACACAAAGAGTTTAATCCTATGTGAAGGGAACTTAAGCTTAATCACTCCAATTTCACATACTTTTCTGGAAAAGTGGCTGTATCTCTGCTTACTGGTAGGACAGGTGGAGAGCAGAAATGTCCCCTTCCCTTACTGATTTGGATATGTTAGTCCCCATATCAAATTCTCAAGAATTGAGAAATCAGCAATTAAGGGAGCCCCATGAAAAGAACATCAAGAAGGAATTTAGCTTAAATCATGTCTAGATAGAATACTATTTCAGAACAGGTTTTGCAGTAAAACCAAACAGTTGAGTACAGAAAAACAAACTGGAGTTTGCCTGCAATTGCAGGAAGCCCAACAGAATGCACATGAGGAATGCCCTCAGCCCCCCTTCTCCACAAGTGAGGGTTCAGATTTAGGAGTTATCATGAATTATTAGATTTTAGACCAGGATTTGAATGACCTTTGCTCATTAACTGTAAGATAATTAAAGAGTTAAGCAGAAGTGGCTAACCTGCATACAGGTCCACTCTCAAATCCAAAGGCAACCAACCCAGTTGGGTCTAGCAGGAGTGGCATATCCATTAACTGCCCATCTGCCTATCTTCACTCTCTAGCTCAGTGTTAGTACTGCCAGAGTTTACCTGGAGCACATGGGCACTTCCTGAACTGCTCCAGGGCAAGACCAGCCAAGCCAGGGAGCACCATTTCCACCAGATTAAACGATCCTTTTACAGAGCTGTGGTTGAGCAGAGCTATGGGTCAGCCAGGTGCAAATAATGCCCCAAACCTGCCTGGACATCTGTGGCAGCATGGACAGAAACCCTATGGGCTGAGCAATGGATCCCGTTAGAGCCCTAAATTCAGAACAGAGTTAAAACTCATCAAGCTTTCCTAGCAGCCGGGTTATATACACAGAGAACTGGGTGTTGATGTTTACAAGACCCAAAGCTCATTTGTGTTCGTTTCTATGCACAAAGAACAAAACATTTAGATACTTTCCATCTAAAATAACTTTGCTCTTGTCCTTTTGCCTCAGCTGTCCAAGAATGAGGGCTATGTGTAACCAGGAGAAGGGAAATACTTAGAAATCCTTCATGTTCAACGGCTGCTCTTCCTTGCTGACATTTAGCCCAGACAATATGATCACCACCCTCAGTTACACCCAGCTGGGCTCAATGACTTCAGTGGGAAGCCATGATGTGGCATGGCTGTAAGCAACAGCAGAAACAGCACAAATATTTCTGTGTGGAGCATGAGATTGTTTGCTAGACTGAGGGTTTTTTTCCCCAGTGTATTTTGGGTGCAATATAAGTTGTTTTAACCTTACTGCACCGTTCTTGCTTACAGGGGTAGCAGCACAGGGCAGAGGAGATAGGAACCATGCTGGCCCTACCCCAGGGACAACTCTCTGCTCCTACATTCTCATTAGGGGAAAGGAGTATTCTTCATATTGCTTTGCAAGGCCCTGCAAACTAGAGATGAAAGTGCTGGCATTGTAGCTGCTGTCACTCAAACCTTTAAAAATACTCACTGCAAAGTGTGATGGTGAGTGAGTCAAGTGGAGTGCCTAGGGAGGATGTGGTAGAACCCATGCAAAGTGAGCAGGGACTCTAACTGCCCCTCTGCTGATGAAGCCACATCATTTCAATGTTGCAAATCTGCAAGTCTCTGAAATTAATCTGTGTAGCTAAATTATTGACCCAAACCAAGCTATATCCTGGCTGAATAGCAAGATGCAGCTCTAGATAGGGGATGAAGGCAGAAGTAGTGGTCACCTCCCCACCAGCCGCCTCTAGCCAGGACTGACCTGAGACCAGCTCAACATTTCCTTAAAAGAGAACTCTGAAGCACAATGCAAGACCCACAGAACCACATGCTGAAAGGAGAAAACCCTGTCTTTGTCTCTAGCCCTGTGACTGTGTGCTTTCCCTCACTGCCCCAGCCCTGATGTTTCTTCAGGGATCCTTCCACTGAGATGGGGGTTTGGTTCTTGCTGTGATTACCTGACTCACCACATGCAGAAGGTCTGGTCAATCACCTCTGCTGCCTTTGTCTTGCCCATTGCAAGGGCAGACTCTTTGTGCCAACCCAGGATTCTGTCACGTGCAACACCAAACATGGAGCACCTCCCAGTCAGGACCTTCAGATGGCAAAGCCAGAGCTCCTTATGAGTAACAGCTGGTTTCACTTGCTTGGTCACTGGAAATTCTGCTTTCAGTTCTGGCTAGCCCTGCACTGCTTGGCTTCATGCACACAGGGCAGCTTGTGTCAGGAGCAGAAGGCAAGGATTAGCCTGTGGTGCATGCATCAGCGCCAGATCCCTGCATGCGTTTCATCCCATCCTATCCAATGAATGACTCCCCTCACAAAATCCAGAAATACATAAAAAAATAGAATAACAGCCAGAATGTCCCAGTTAATGATTAAGCAGGGACAGCTGCACAACTTCCCCTGGAATGTCTATGTTGATGGCTGCGGTACACGGGCAGGGAGGAATGGCAAAAACAGCCTGACAGTGAGGAAAGGATGGGGCCCAGGTGTCACAGCAGCCACAGAAAGACTCAGTAGTAGCTGGCTGTCCTTTCATGGCAGGAGGCTGGTCCCTCCATTAGTGTGTGTCAGCCTCAAGCTTCAGAAGTTTGGTGTGCAGGGTTGATAGCAGTCAGCCCCAGCAGAGTCTGGGAGTCCTACCATCATGGTGAGCAGGAAAATACAGCATCACTGTGTGTTTTATACAACTATTACACTTGCAGGCATGGGCCAGTGCAAAGCAGATGCAAACCTCATGCCTCAATGTACTTCTATATGTTTCAAAGTACACAATATGCTCATAAAAGGGCTGAATCTCCAGGGCTAACTTGTAAGTGCCAGACAAAAATCCAAGAAGATTGATGAGTCTTTTTTCACGTTTGGCACGCCTGACATTATATTGGACTTTGAAAAGCCCTGCAGGAGCAAGGCAGTTAGAGAGCTAGAATAAATGCAGTCAAAGAGAAGTTCAGATACCCAACTGTTCGTTTGCATGGGCATGTCCTATACTTGGAAATGCAGTAAGCTTTCAAGTAAAATTCCTGGAAAGATTAACCTAATGCACAACTCCCAGATCCCACAGCCCATTAGGAACGGATCCTAATGCAACACCTTCTGAGCAGCCCATGTGTGCACTGGCAAGGCAGCTTCTTGCACAGTTGTGAAGACAAAAATCTCTTTGGTTGGTTGTTGGGTCAATTTGGTTTCAGAGACATCACTCAGCCACATACAGCGTCCACCCAGCACTTCATGGTGATGAGGAGCAGGGAAACCTAATGCTGCTGCTCAAAAATGGGTTAGTGAATTGCTTCATCTTTGAGAATGCTATGCCTCACGAAACACCTTTTGCTAGGGCCAAGAGAGGGCATGAGGGCACATGTGTAACAGCCAGCATAGCATGTGGGCTATTTAATGATATGTCCTGTGCAGAAACTTCTCCATTGCCAACTTACTTCATTATTTTGTAAAAAAATAGATGAAATTCACTGGCCACAGCCTGCATGAAGGCATCTGAAGGTGAACCAGGTCATCTCCAGTATTAAAAATTTGTTTTTCTAATTAATTTCAGGGAGGGGATATCAATAGAGGCTGTTGAAAAGCAGACTCACAGCTGAGGCACAGTGATGGAGTGAGGTGGTCCAACCGCGAATGGTCAAGAAGGATAATTTCCAGGCAGGTTCCAGTGTGCAAGCTCAGAAACCACCCCATTCCTCTCACGCTGAAGAAAACACGACTACGGACTGACATTTGTTGTAAATAATCTATCTGCACCACAAGATGCCTGACACCTTCAAATGAGCAAACTGCTCAGTCTTGAGACCAGTTCTGCTCATCAGCTCTGCCTTGGCCACCCGCTGGCCCCTGCCTGTTTGATACTGCAGAAATGCCTCATAACCAAGAGCAATCATCATTCTGGTTTCATCATTGCTTTTCCAAGTGGCTTCTGTCTCTGTGGTCTGGAAACAATGCTCAAGGCTACCAGATGAAAAACTCATCTGGGAATGAAAAGCTGAGGTGGTGACGACAGTCAAGGGAGGACATTTTTGCTGAGGGAAGGTTTTCCACTGCATGATAAGAACCAGAAATGGTTGTGGGAACTTGGGCACAGAGAGCAGACCATCAAGAGGGGTGCCAGACATGGTGTGGAGGGAAGCAAGTGCTGTAGACAATTGCCACATTTTGCTGACATTAGTGCTCTTCACCAACTTGTGCTGCAGCTAGCTGAAAAAATAAAATCCTTGTAGTCACAGGGGCATCCTATGTAAACCCCAAAGTGCCAGAAAGAAAGCTGATGTAATTTTTACAAAGGAAGCCCTGCTCTGGAAGTTATTGGGCTGTGACACCCAGGGTTGTGTGAGACAGTTTTGGTGGGATTTAATAGATGGATGTATGCAGACCATAGAAGAGATGAGATCCCTACAGCTTGTCTCAGGGAGAGAGGAGCTCTGTGTGGACTCTGCCGTTGCTGGAAGGCAGGGAGTGTGCCAGACATGACACTATGTTCAGGTACAGAATAGTGTCAAGTATAGATGGTATCAGCGCTAAGCAGGTTTCTCTCTGTGTTTCCCAGACCTGTACTGTCACTGTATTTACAGCAGTTTGCCTGTATTCATTTGCATTTGTGACCTGCATGCACAGCACTGGCAGTTGTTTGATCCCTCTCAGTGCTCTGGGCATGCCTGTCATCTTTCCATGGGTTTTACCTACCAGTATAAATCAATTATTTATACCTCTGTTGAAAATGCTTCTCAAGATACTGGTTTAGTTTTCTGATTTTCTGTGCCTCATCCACTGACACCTTTTTAAGCCTTCACATCATTTTCCCTCTTACAGTGAAAATTCTCCTACCCTGGTGCACCATTAAGGGTTTTGGAAATGAGAGCAGAGAAGCAGGATCTTGGAAAGTCCCATCTTTGCAGATCCATCAATTTTGCTTGCAGTGCCTCCCTTTGAAACACAGGCGAGCACTGCTTTTAATGTCAGCACAGCTGTCTATGCTGGAAGCACCAGCTATTAGCCACTTACTGAGAGCAAAGCCAGCCTGCAATGCTACACACCTAATCCATTTCCATGTGTGTTCAGAGATGAAGTCTGGGGCTGGTAGGTATAGATGTCCATCAAGGGCACCTGTAGCATGTTAGAATAGAACAGAATTAACCAGGTTGGAAAAGACCTTCGAGATCATCAAGTCCAACCTATCACCCAACACCATCTAATCAACTAAACCATGGCACCAAGAACCCCATCCAGACTCTTCTTAAACACCTCCAGTGATGGTGACTCCACCACCTCCCTGGGCAGCACATTCCAATGAACAATCTCTCTTTCTGTGAAGAACTTCTTCCTAACATCCAGCCTAAACCTCCCCTGGCACAGCTTGAGACTGTGTCCTCTTGTTCTGGTGCTGGTTGCCTGGGAGAAGAGACCAACCTCTGCCTGGCTACAACCTCCCTTCAGGTAGTTGTAGAGAGCAATAAGGTCTCCTCTGAGCCTCCTTTTCTCCAGGCTAAGCAACCCCAGATCCCTCAGCCTCTCCTCATAGGGCTTGTGCTCTAAACCCCTCCCCAGCTTTGTTGCCCTTCTCTGAACACATTCCAGCAACTCAACATCTTTCCTAAATTGAGGGGCCCAGAACTGGACACGGTACTCAAGGTCTGGCCATGTTGCCTGTGTTCAGCCACAGGACAGAGCTCTTTCACTTCCTCATCTCCAGTTCCGTTTCAGACAATTTTGCCTGGCACATCTGGGAAGGTAAACAACATGTACCATTTGTATATAACAAAAAGTTAGCTCTTCAGGAGAATGATCCAAACTACTTTTTAATAACATAGACTCACACATTATCACAGAAGAATTAATGTGCACTCATACACCACTCATCCGAATGTTTCCAGAGTACTTTTCACATGTTCTTGTTTCTTTCCCATGTTCTGAGTATTAAGCAAATGGTTTTCCCTTGTCATTTTTTCCTACCAGAACATATGTGGATTTTTTTACCAAACAGAGGACTAACAAATGTGTTTGCCAAGAGGTGGAGTACAATATTCTGTACGTCTGTAATGTTATTATCCATTTTTATCCATGGGCGGATGTCTTACAGAAAGCTCATGGCAGGTTTCTTCATCATGTACCTCCATTCTCACTGCAAAAGGCACACTTCTCCTCAGAAGGGGGAAAAACAAAGCAAAACACACACAGGCACCACCCTTCCTGGAAAGGATCAAAGACACCAGCACGGATAAACTTGTTTAGATATTATGAAGACTATAACAGCACAAAATTTGCCAGATATAGCAGAAAGGAAGAAACATTAAGTATGAAACTTTAAGCATCTGGCCCATTATGTGCTTGGGTGTTTTCCCAGGGCTGAACACTGAGGGATGTATATTGACCTTCATAAACATTGAAATAGTGAAACAATGAAATAAACATTAGTTCTGTAATAATTCAGAGAAGTTAAAGCCAAAAGGTATCATTTTGCTTGTCCCCTATTTATTGAAATGCCTTTTTCTGCTTAAAATAATACCTAGCTATGACTAAAACATACCTTTCAGCAAAGACCCCATTCAGTAGTTATCAAGAGGCAGATAATCAACTACACCCATAGTAATTTGGTTCATCACCTTCCCATTAAAAGTTATGCCTTATTTTTAAGTTCCAACATCTCTCTTCATCTGGCTGCAAACACTTCCTGTTATTGCTCTTTCCAGAAGAAATGTCTTTGTTGCTTTTGCTTCTGCTGCTGATAATAGTCAGCCTGTCCTTCCATAATTTGAAAAGATGGAGTTTCTTGCATCTCTTACTGTAAAAAGAAGCTTCTCCAATCCCAGTTCCCTTTTTGGGGCACTTTCCCGTGCACCATTCATTTTTTTATCTAACTCAACTCTCTAATGGTGAAGGTACTATACCAATGTCAATCTCACCAGTATCCAATGAAAGCAGCATACTTCAGCTGAACAGATAAATGAATGAAAGGCTTAAAAGCTACAAATCTACTGACACTTTAGCCATACTTGACACTTTCCCACCACTGAAAAGTAGCCAAATTCCAAAAGCACTATTGGCGTTTTGAAACTACCCTTCGAATACACACCAGTTGCTTTGGCCATGACAAAAAGAGCAGTAGAAAGAGCACAGTAAAATAACATCCTATCCTATCCTATCCTATCCTATCCTATCCTATCCTATCCTATCCTATCCTATCCAGAATTGCAGGGATTCATATCTCACATTTAGAAGAAGTATCTTTTTCAGTCTTTGAGAGCCATGCCATGCCTTAACTCCTTTAACTGTACAGTACTGTCTCTCCGTCCATGCTGCTGCACGTGATTCAGTCTCTCACACAGCCATGTACAAGACCTTACACTTCAGTTATATTTTAACTGAAGTGGAACTACAAGCCATGCAGCTGCTTCATACATGGTAATATCTTGCTTGTGCAATGTAATTAAAGTGCCCAGTGAGAGCTCATATGCCTGTTAAAGATGCCTTTGGTGAATAGACTTGGACTAATGCTAATGAATTAAGAGTTAAAATCACTCTGGGCGTCCATAGCACAAGCCCAAGAAAAGCCCGAGGAGCACCTTTTCTAGGTCACAGAGAAATATATTTTAAATGACTGTTGGTCCTACCCTCAAAAATCTTTGCAAATTTCTTAAGTCTCTTTTTAAATCTGCATTTCTCAGACTGCTGTGGCAGGGACTTCAAGTTTGGACTTCGTATCATCCCTGAGAAATTCACAAAGACATATGTCAAACTGGGCATGCCTTTTCACTCTCACCCACACAGTATAGGATCCTAAATGCATTGTAGACTTTCCATGAGTCCACCACGAGAGCCAAATGAAATAACTCACAAGCTGTAGCTAGATTAGAAATGAAAGATGAGCAGGAGCAACAACCTGAGAGCACATGAGTCCAAACAAGATGACCTGATCATATTACAGGCAAGGTTTTTGTGAAAGCTTCTGCAGAAACAAGGACTTCCATCACTATTTCAGAACCTCTGTAGATATGCCAGCCTTGGGCTAGGTTTGTAACTGTCCCTAAGTGTAAAAATTGCTATCAGCACACAGAAGTGAAGCTGAGAACTCAAACTGCAGCCCACCTTTGCTAGGGGAACTGATGTTGTCTGTGTAAGGAGGAGCCTGTATGAGTGTGGGCACATGTGTGCAGATCATGGAGCTGTCTGAAAACATGACTGGTCAGCTCTGAAGTCGATTATTATTCATGGTTCCTTGGAAGAGCAACTAAAAGTCTCTTTAAAAATGGCACACAAAAAATCTGTTCATGGGTGCTTTATAACTAGGACAGAGGAAATCTGTGTTTTGTAGAGGAGGTCAGCACTCTGACAGGGATTGCATATTGCTGAAAACATTGATCTTCAAATACAGATTTTCTGAGGTTTTTTCCAAAATGAGTGGCAGCCCATTGTACAACAGGCACTGCAATAAAGGAAACAAAACAGTATTTTTCAGACCGTGTCAGCAACTGCACACTGCATAGCCTGACCCTAAAAATAAAACGGAAGAATTAGAGCAATAAACTTCCCATTAGCAGATCTCTGTGGGAATACTTGCTGCCTTGTCACTGAAAGAGCAAAAATTGATCTAATACTGAACAAATGGTCGAAACAGCCATAAAATATGATATGTCTGTAGGTATTTAAGAAAGACATTGAGACTCTTGAACGTGTCCAGAGAAGGGCAAAGAGGCTGGGGAGAGGCCTCAAGCACAAGCCCTACGAGGAGAGGCTGAGGGAGCTGGGATGTTTAGCCTGGAGAAGAGGAGGCTCAGGGGAAACCTTATTGCTGTCTACAACTACCTGAAGGGTGGTTGTAGCCAGGAGGGGGTTGGTGTCTTCTCCCAGGCAACCAGAACAAGAGGACACAGTCTCAAGCTGTGCCAGGAGAAGTTTAGGCTTGAGGTGAGGAGAAAGTTTTTCACAGAGAGAGCTGCTAGCCATTGGAATGGGCTGCCCAGGGAGGTGGTGGAGTCACCATCCCTGGAGGTGTTCAAAAGGGCATTGGACATAGCACTTGGTGCCATGGTTTAGTCATGAGGTCTTGGGTGGGAGGTTGGACTTGATGATCTTTGAGGTCTTTTCCAACCTTGGTGATTCTGTGATTCTATTTGTTTGACTTTTGGAAAATGAGACAAGACTATTTACTGAGTTATGTAAATGGAAGTGCTACCTGTCTGTATGCACACACACACACACACACACACACACATATGCATGCATTATGTTCATTATGCAAAAACATACCTGGAATTTCTTCAGCCACATTGCTTTGAATCTATACCCTTCCCTTCTCACCATCCTTTCTAAACAGCATTCCTGGTTTTCAAAGCAGTAATGTGTTTTACAGAAAACTGGCTACAACCAGTTTGAACAGGTTGAAATGTATGTCTTTTTATCAACAATCAGTCTCTTGCAAGCAAAGCTAAAGGTAAATGATCCTTGAAACACCACTCTGGGTGGCTATGGAAATCCTTTTAACTGTGCACTACTCCCAACAGTGACAATAAGTAGATATTATTTGCCAATAATATTGATTGCCATCAGTCTGGGGTATTTCACACATATAAACTGCATCTCAGATAACCCACATATAAAAGTAGGAGTGGCTGTAAATGTGTCCTCAGTTTACCTCAGTGTCAACCACCTCCTACAAAGCCAGAGATGAAGCCAAGTGACAGTTGAGGTGGGACAGGTAGGTGGGGTTCAGGCAGCATTGTGATGCAGTTTCCCCTCATGCCATGCTTATGTACATGTCCTTCCTACTGCTAAATCACAGGGACTTTTCTACAGGTGACATAGATTCATATGTTGCTACTTTAAAATGCTAGTAGGAGTAGAATGAGGGTGCCCTACAGCATATTTCAAGCTGGGCACGCAAAATCCTCAGTCGCTTGCCACTTCAGACAGTTTCAGACAAGTAGCCACACACCAGAGAAGATTAGGAAGATGTGTGAGTGCTCAGATGGTCACAGCAGTGCCCTCTCATACCCACCTGGCAGGGATGGCTGCAGCAAGCAGCTGGCAGGGAGTACAGCAATGCCATACATTTCCAGCAACTACTAACCTTCACAGACTAGTCCAAAGCCTGGCAGAAACCACACTAGTGCTACCAGGAGTTTTTCCGGAGGAGACTGCACATTTACAAGAACATCATTAACTGAAGTTAGAAACTGGGGATACACTAGGTCATTCCATCCTTCACCACACTATTTCTGACAACTGTAGGAAAGCCTCTTTCAGCAATGCAACTAAGGGGACAGAGAGTCACGTCCAATCCCATCCTTTGTCATTTCACTTTGTTTCATACAGTAACAGTGTATAAGCAAGCCTTCCCTGTGTAGTGCAGACCTGATTACTGTGGCTGTGCTTCTTGGCTTGTCTTCTGAGTTTAGTTCTGATTGGAAGTCACCAGAAATGTAAGCCAGCATTACAAAGGAATTGCTTAATTCTAGCTGAGCACAACAGCCAGGAGGTGTGTATATTCAGCATTCACGTCCTGCAAAATGGAAGGGAAACCTAACACTGCCCTGGTTATGAAGTACAGGAATACACTTTCCTCTGAGGTGGTGTGTTCCCTGTGTCCTCCCCCACCCCCGCCAAAGACCACCTGCTTGCTGCAAACAGCTGCTGCATTTGTCCAGAGGCCAGCATCCACACTCCCTGCACAGTGACAGATGATGATACCACCAGCATTTTCAGCAGCAAACAGTCCTACAGCACTGTAACAAAGTATGGAGGGTGGGTCACAAAAAGCAAAGAATACCCATGGCCAAAGCAAAGCTTGCAGAAGGGAAAATGGAACAATAATTTCAAGACAACCCCAGGGAGAGGGGAGGGAATGGAATGGAATGGAATGGAATGGAATGGAATGGAATGGAATGGAATGGAATGGAATGGAATGGAATGGAATGGAGCAGACCAGGTTGGAAGAGACCTTTGAGATTATCAAGTCCAACCTATCATCCAACACTATCTAATCAACTAAACCATGGCACCAAGTGCCTCATGCAGTCTCTTCCTAAATACCTCCAGTGATGGTAACTCCACCACCTTCCTGGGCAGCCCATTCCAATGGCCAATCACTCTTTCTGTGAAGAACTTCTTCCTAATATGCAGCCTAAACCCTCCCGCGGTGCAGCTTGTGTCCTCTTGTTCTGGTGATGGTTGCCTGGGAGAAGAGACCAACCCCCACCTGGCTACAACCTCCCTTCAGGTAGTTGTAGAGAGCAATAAGGTCTCTCCTGAGCTGCCTCTTCTCCAGGCTAAGCAACCCCAGCTCCCTTAGCCTCTCATCACAGGGCTTGTGCTCCAACCCCCTCACCAGCTTTGTTGCCCTCCTTTGGACACGTTCCAGCAAAATCAATGTGGGATGGAACACAGCTTGATTTCAACTAGGATAATCAAGAACTGCATAACATGCCCACTGCAGAGGTGAAGAGGAATATGGGGAGTCCTGAAGGTGATACATGATGCAGGGAAATTAAACATTAAACAGCAGAGATAACAAGTAAGCCAGAGCCTGAGACCAAGTTTTGGTGCTGTCTGATCTACTAGGTCTCATTTTCCTTTACTGGATAATACCATAGCTCCCCACACGTCAACATGTCAAGATCTACACGTGGAAACTCAGCCCATGCCTGTCAAGGTCTTGCTAGAGTTTGGGACACAACAGGATCAGGCACTGTGTCTACCAGTCACGGTAAAACTATTTTTGGTCCCATGCTGCTCCAGAGAGACTGCCTATTTTAAGCATTTCACTTTGTCAGGCAGGCAATGGAGATAGCATTTCTCTGGAAGGCAGAGAACTGTGCAGAACAGTGTTACTGAATATAGAGGGTTTCCTTCAATCACATCTGCCCAGAGTGACTCCTGAGTCTCATTCAATTTAGCTAAACTTATCATCTGATTATTTCCAAAATATCTTAAGTTCACTCTCAAAGAAAGATTTGATCTGCTACTGTCAGTCTTGATTTCTTTGTGCTCTGGAAGAAGTGGGGTTTCTGGGTCAACAATTTTACACTTTTGGAACCTGCTATTTCTTGTGTTGTCCTTGTGACTGTGTTGAGCCTAAAACAGTTTTAGACTTTTATTCTCTCCTCTGGGATGAGAACACACACCCCTAGTTCACATTGTCTTGAACTCAGACTTCACAGTATTGCACCCATTTTCAGCACTTCCCTTCATTGCAGCTCATTGCCATTATTCAAGGATACACCCCATAACACTACACATTTTCCTTCCTTTTGTTGATAGCTGCAGTTAACCCACAAACCCAGAAGTGGCGTGGTGACTCTGCTTACCATACACAGAGATAATTTATTACCCTAATGGATTTAATATTCTGCAGCAGAAGATTTACATCTGGTGTGCTGGGTTTGCAGCTCAGATGACATACCAGCTCTGAATGGTACAGCACATTCTCACATCTAAACAAAGACCTTCTCTAAGCCCTTCAAAAGGGAGCTGTCAGAGGACATAAATTGTCTTGGTTCATGGCAGTGAGTGGTATAGTTTCACCAGCTGGTGTTCAAGCAAACTTCATCAATTGATGAGGCAACTAATCCATGAAGTCATCTCCCTTTTTGAAGTAGTTCTGTCACTTCATTTTAGTTAGTTTTTAAATTTCTGTTTACACTTCTGGTCCAAAGTCAATCTTCTAGCTGTCAGCTGAACCGTTCTCACTTGTTTCAGTATCACTGACAAACCATTTTTGGTAACATTAATGATTTTTGTCTGGTGGTCTAGGTACTTGGCTTATGCCCTTTTGTTATTACCAAATTTAGCTCTGCTGTTGTGTTGCAATTGGTTGCTAATGCCATATGTTACCATTCCTTCCTAATTAGTTTCTCTTCTAAACACATGTGACAAAGACAGACCTTTTATTTTCTAAGCACATACTGTCAGGCAAAATTAACATACAATGTGGTCTTTGTGTCTTAAGTGAGATTGGTGTTCTAATGGCCAAAATGTCAACCAAGTTATGAAAACACAATCCAGGTGATGAAACAACATGAAAGCTGCCTGTTGATGCCACAGGTTGCAATACTTTTAGGCTTAAAATTCACACCCCTTCCTGAACCCAGCCAGAGCAATGATAAAGGCAAAGCCAAAAGACAATATTAAGGAGAGGAAGGTGTTCTGCTTCAACCCAGCATAGGTAAACAAAGCTACTGGTCCTGCTAATTCTCCTTCTTTGTTTAGAAATGTAATGAGACTGAGAGTCAAGAATCATAGAATCATTTTGTCTGGAAGAAACCTTTAAGATCATCAAGTCCACCATTAATCCAGCACTATCAGGTCATGACCAAACCATGTCCCTAAGCACCACAATGTAAATATCTTTTAAGTACTTCCAGGTATGGTGACTCCACTGCTTGCCTGGGCAGCCTGTTCCAGTGTCTCACAATGCTTTCTGTGAAGAAATATTTCCTAAAAAAATTTAACCTAAGTCTGCCTTGGTGCAACTTGAGGCCATTTATGCTTGTTCTATCTCTTGTGACTTGGTAAAAGAAACCAACACCCACCTTGCTACAACCTCCGTTTGGGTAGTTGTAGAGAGATAAAAGGTATCCCCTGAGTATCTTTTTCTCCAGGCTAAACAACCCTAGTTCCCCTAGGCATTCCTCATAAGGCTCATGCACTAGACCCTTCACCAGCTTCATTGCTCTTCTTTGGCCACGTTCCAGCACCTTAAAGACCTTCTTGCAATAGGGGGTCCAAAACTGAACACAGTATTTGAGTTGGGGACTCACCAGTGCTGAGTACTGACACATAATCACTTCCCTAGGCCAGCTGGCCACACTACTTCTGATATAAGCCAGGATGGTGTTGCCTTCATAGTATCATAGTGTCAGTCAGGGTTGGAAGGGACCACAAGGATCATCTAGTTCCAGCCCCCTGCCATGGGCAGGGACACCCTGCACTAGATCAGGCTGGCCAAAGCCTCATCCAGCCTGCTCTTAAACACCTCCAGAGACAGGACCTCAACCACCTCCCTGGATAACCCATTCCAGAGCTTCACCACTCTCATGGTGAAGAACTTCCTCCTCATGTCCAGCCCGAATCTCCCCACCTCCAGCTTCATTCCATTCCCCCTAGTCCTATCACTACCTGATAGCCTGAGAAGTCCCTCCCCAGCCTTCCTGTAGGCTCCCTTCAGATACCTTCTTACATGACCTGAGCTTAGGATCTTCTTTCCAGTTGGGCTTCATGAGCCAGCTTCAGATGTGCCACTGAGAATGATAATGAGCACGGCTTATATGTGTTGCTAAAACCCAGGTCACACCCAGCTTCTGGCCTCATCTGACCGCAACACAGCAGAATGAGGAGTCACAATGTCATGAAAAAACCTTTGTTCTCCAACCTCTTCTGACCTCTGGGGTCCTGTACATTCACATTTACCATGTATAGTAGAAAAGCCTTGTAAAAGAAAAATAGTCTACACTCAAGAATGGCAGGGCTTTCATATAACTACAAAATGTTTACTTTTGTGTGATTAATTCTTCAAACTAGAGCCTCCTATCCCAGAACAAGTCATGGCTGACCACAATTCCCTTCATGGCTATAAGATCCTCTAAATAAGAATTTTTTCAGAGCCCTTCAAGACAACAAGTTATAACACACCCAAGTATTTTACACTTGTATGCTCCCAGAACAATACCAAAGAGTTGAGCACCACCATGACTGCTTTCAATCAACCCCAATGTTCAAATAATCAGACAAGGCTTGAGTTTATACAGCAACCAGTGTACCTTTGAGATGTACGCTCCTTTTCTCCACTTCAAACAACATGAGAAGGGAGAAAGGCAGAGCAGATGACTCAGCCAGGTCAGAAGGTCCTTCAAAGGCACAGCATTTTTCACAGAATCACAGAATGTTAGAGCTTGCAAGGGACCTCCAGAGATCATGAAGTCCAACCCCCCTGCCCCTGTGTATGGAAAACTTCTCTTCAGAGTTTGGGAGGCTAGAGCATGTCAATTACAGCAATACAAACATTATGATCTATCATCATGATAAACCTGACCAGGTAAATCCCACTAAAACTACATTCAAGACCCCTATATGCTTTGTGGATTGTTTTCCTACGTCTTCTGTGCCTTTAGTTCAGCCCGTCTCCTAACACAGTGACACTTTACAGAGATGAGAGCTGTACTTTCAAAGAGCAGAACGGGATTTTCACAGCAGCTGTACACATAACCCACAGAGCCTCAATGTCCCTAAAGCATTTTTTTTTTTAGTTTGTTTTGCAGAAGCTCATGAGTAAGTAGTTGTCCATGACAATAAGAATTTAAAATTCAAATTACATAAAATAAAAGGAAAGGATTTGCAGCATGAATAGAAGCTCTTCCCCTTGCAACTGAAGTGGATGAGAGTTCGTGTGTGTTTGTGCGTGCAGTTACCAGATGTGAGAAGGTACTCAACACAAACCTTGCTGGTTTGCTACATGAACCTGTGTCAGTGAGAAAGAGGCAGGTATCCTGCCTCTGAATTTCAGTGTTCAGCTTAATACTGATGACTGTAAGATGGCTCAAGTTATCTGATGTACTTTGTCTGTAAGCTTACATCTGTATAGCTAAGGACTCCCAGAAATCAAGCATGATCCTGTCTGGGTGGAGATGGATTGCAGCCATAACATTTGGATGCAATCCCATTCAGTAAGTGTCTCTCATGGATATATATGTCTTTTATTAAGAGTCACATAAGGTGGCTAGACGAGACAGTCTGATTTCCACCTTTTTCATCTCCTGCAATAGCTTCTTTGAATCTTTGTCACTGTTGCCTCCAGCACAGCCCATTCTTCACTTGTTTCACTTCCATGTGTTGGACCTTAACAGTAGCCCTTAAACTGCTCTTCACATGGCTCTGGGTTGCAGGCCTGCAGGAGACTATGGAAGAGGTGGACTCTGGGGTCTGCCCACGATGTTAGCCCCAGCAGCATGGAAGCACCAAGACAATGGAGTAGCCATGATTGCCCCCAAAGCACCTTATAGCTCCAAGCCTTGGCCAGCAGCAGAGGGTCTGGTGCATGACAACTATGAGAAGTGATCTGACCCACAAAGAGAGCACTCAGAGTCACTCCAAGATGCTGTAATCATGAGAACACGATGACCAGGTCAGACAGAAGGAAAAGAAGACAACTAGTCTGACACACATGACAAAAGCCTACAATACTAACGCCGGTCCATGACACAGAGCCAGTTGGAAATATGAGCTAACACTGGGAGGAAGACAGACAAGTAATTTAACAACACTGCTAATCACGGGTGAAACAGAAGCAGGGAAGTTAAGTAGTTTATTTAAACTGTGGGGCAAAGCCTAGTTAGGCATCTTAGAGCTGGGCTCAAGGTATAGTTAGACCAGCAGATCTCAAATAATCATTCCCACAAACTTCTGCAGTGGTGATATTCCTGAACAATACCAGGGAACATTCCATCATAAATTGTGCTGTGCTCCAGTTTTCACATTATAGTTATGATGTAACTCAGTAACACTTTGTCCCATCAAGCCCAATAACAATAGATTTAATCAGAACATTTGTCTCAGAGAGACAATGGGGAGTTGGGCTTAATCTGGCACCAAGCTCTGGCAGTTGCCTGTGAGGAATTTGGGGTTTTATAATATTTTTTTTTTATAAATGCCTGCCCTTGGCAGCTCTTCAGTACTCAATATGTCAAGCCTGTGGGCTGCCAGGAGAGCTGTGAAAACGTCCTATGCCATTTGACATGCGAAGAACATACTTCATTTCAGAAATGTAACATTCCTGCAGAAGCGCAAGGAAGACGCTGTTCCCCAGACGTCCCACCAGCCAACCACATGAGCACAGAGCACATCTGACCACAGTCAGACTCAAAGTGTCAGTCCTGCAGGATATTGCTGGTGGAAACCAAGCTACAGCCACTGAGCAACCAAAAAGGGGGAATGAACAAGGGCAGCACTGCACCACTTCTCTGCAATGGATTAGTTGGTACCTTTTGCATCTCTGCTATTTTTCCAGCAGCTCATACCACAAAATTCCTACAGGTTGAGTAGAGAGGCTCCTTCACATAGAGTAGGTGCAGATGGGAAACCACATAAGAAGTCAAAACACAGAATAGGATAGATAGGATAGGGTAGGGTAGGGCAGGGCAGGGTAGGGCAGGGTAGGGCAGGGTAGGGCAGGTTGGAAGAGACCTTCGAGATCATTGTGTCCAACCCATCATCCAACACCATCTAATCAACTAAACCATGGCACCAAGCGCCCCATCAAGTCTCCTCCTAAATACCTCTAGTGATGGCGACTCCACCACCTCCCCTAGGCAGCCCATTCCAATGGGCAATCGCTCTCTCTATGAAGAATTTCTTCCTAACATCCAGCCTAAACCTCCCCTGCCACAGCTTGAGACTGTGACCTCTTGTTCTGATGACAGACATCAGTCTGTCGTCAAAGGTATAGGAATACAAGGTATAGCAACCATATAGCCCAGTGCTTAATTTTGCATCCCTTCAGAGATTAGGGTTGTGGCAGGACAGCGCAACCAAAATGAGAACAGTCCTAACAACTTCCATGGCTCTTAATAATGATGGCATTAAGCTGCACTGCTACATCCAGGCAACAAGTGGCACCAAGCAGTCCCCTAGGACCTGCAGGGTGGGATAAAGTATTTTTCAATTTTGGCTTAGGGCACTTCCTATGTGGTCCCCTCTCTCAGCCCTCCCTGCTCACAGCTTCCCACCTGGCTCACATGCAGACAACCTCCCCACATTTCCTGTCCATTCACCTGTCCTACATGTGGTGAAAGCCACCAGTCCTGTTCACACCCTGTGGCCAGCCTGGTTCCCTGCATGCAGCTGCCTGCCTTCCCACCACTGCAGTCCCAGAAATCTTTCATAAAGTGCCAGGTTATATCAAGGCCAAAGTTCAGACTTGTTGTTGAAGTGGATTGCTGCTGGGCACTAATACCTAGGAGTTGAAAATTTAATGCAAGTGTCTATCTCAAGCTAGCCCTTGACATTTGCAATCTAAGAAAGTTTGACATAGGTTGGATGGGATATAAAAAAAAGAAAACAATGAATAAGAAGTAAGAAATGTAGTAACCAAAGCCTCCAACAAGGTCCCAAAGCAACTATCAGCTTTCAGTTCTTGCTTCATCCTTCTCCCTGCTGCTCGACTTTGCTGTCACTGCATTCAGTGCAATAGCACAAGGGAAAAAGGCCAGTTCTGCTAGAGGGGATTTGGGTCCAGAGAAAGGGGGCTTCCCCAGTGCTCCCAACCAGGACTATAAATAACACATTACTATGGCATCTTCTGCAAATCTTTCTTTTTCCACAAAAGAAAAAAAAAAAATCAAGGCAGCTTCTCCAATATTTTAGATCAGACAAAATTCCAGGTTGCCTTGTTTTCACCAAGCACCTCTTGCACTCTCCTCCTTTTGCCTTTTTTGTGCTTGGCACAAGAGGTACTTCAGCAGTTACAAAACCTATTCTGTGTGTTGATGATGGAGTCGAAGAAGCTTTCCCTGGACAGATCTAGTCAGACAGAGAAGAAGCTTGAGGGTTGTTACAAGCATATTACTCATCTTGGCCAGCCTCTGCCTCCCATTCATTTCAATAAAGAATGCTTATTTTGCTATAAATCTTTATTTGATTTTTGGGAAGTGAAATGCCCACCTCTGCCAAGAAGAAATGGTACATTCTACATGACACCCCTAAGGCCTCCTCTTCTTCAGAGCTGTTGTTGTGAAACAGAAAGATGAACTTGTATTAGGCCAAATCTTCATCAACTTAAGGCTAGTAACTGAAGGAATCTGTCTATGGAAAATATAACCAAAACACCTGAGTTACTAAAAAGCAGTCAATGCTCAGAGCATGCATGCCACTACCTTATTTACCCAAAATATCCCTAACATTAATTATGACATTTATATTATTGTTTCATCCATCACTGTGATACCATCTTGTCTCAAAATCCATTTCCATTGCTCTCAAATCATACAGACAGATTGCCAAGTGTACAGCCAGGAATTAAAAGAAATAAAATTAAAAACACCTTCTCTTGAACTATCTTAGAGGTCCTTAAGATACCAAGTAGAAAACTCTCTGGTTTCTTAGAAGCCTGCTTCATACAGGAATTCTATCCCTACCTCAGACACATACAAATGTCCCAGCCCAGACTTTCTGGAATGATACAGTAATCAATTGGTTTTTTTTCCTTGAAGCCTGGAAGGCACTGGAAAATGCTGGAGGTATCCTGGCTTAAAAACAAAATAAAAACACCACCACCACCACCCACCAACCAAAACTCAAAGCCAAACAAACAAAACAACCAGACCAACAAAATAAAAAAGGTCATGTCCACATGGTTACAGGGAGGCTTGACAAGTAGATAGAGAAGACCCACCTGTACAGACAATTTTCTTCTATTCTTATTTAGAAGCCAATCCAGAGCTAGTAATAGTGTGTGTACATGATGATTTTGTTCCCTCATCATCAGGAGACTAATTCATATAAGATTACATTCCCAACCAGCATTAGCCACATTCCTAATTTATGGCATTTCAGGGAGACAGTAGCATCACACTTACCCTTGTCACTCTTAATCACAGTATCTTCTTTACCAGTATCTTCATTAGAGGGGGGTTTAAATTATATTGTAATGCCTCATTTTGGGGGTCATTCACTACACAGACTTTGCTCTTCTAAGGAGCAATACCTACAGAAACCATCATCAAGTTAGAGTAGCCATTCATACAGGGGCTCTCTGCAAGTTTGGTTGAGGTCTGAGCATAATTTTCCCTTGCCATTGAGCAAGGCACATTAACTACAAATAAACCATGTGGCAATAACGATGCCTGCAGCTGCATGGAATTAAGCCCATCTCAATGGATAGGGCAGAGACCTGAGGAGAAACAAATTGGCATGGCCTAAATCAGACTCCCATGATGGGTCAAGAAGGATTTACAAGGTGCTTCCTGAAGAGATACTGCTCCCAGAAACTCTCCATAGATATCCAGTGCTCACCAGCAGCTTACAAAATGCCATCACCTGCAGAAATCCAGGGCCCAAAGACCAAGGTAGCTCATCTTGACATGTTGTTTATTCACTCCTCAAGCTATTTAATATATTTTAAGTTCTAGCTCCAGACTTTTCCTTTCCATATGCCTTTTTTTTTTGTTTGTTTGAGTTGTAGATTTAATCATTTCCAGACCGTGTAGCAGAAAGCAGAATGCTGAAAGAAACCTAAAACATATGACTAGAACATTTTTTTTTTCCTCAAAACACGATGAATAATGCATTACAATTATTTATGTCTCTGGGTTGAGTCAAAGTAAGAAAACAAGTATGCCATAAATGACATCCTGATGTATTTTGGTATACCACTGAACTGCGTCAATGAAATGACTTTTAACTTGTTCAATTTGGGTTCCTGAGAAATCTTATCATGATTATTGCTGAACACAAGCCAAAGTTGATACTGTTTGCATTTTGAGTCACAAATGAAGGGTAGCACAAGAAGTATTTTGGGTAACTCTTGAAGGCAACTGAAAGAACTAATGTTTTGAGAAAGAAGTAGTGGTTTTGACAACCTGAGAATACAGGCAAGGCAATGTCTCTGAGGAGAATGTAGTATTTTTGAAAGAGTTCATTTGTGCCTGAAAACCTACCTACTTTTCCAGCTATAACAACCAAAAGGTGTGCTCTCTACCTACAAACCTTGCCTACACTTCTACTCTACTGCCTACAAGCCTTCCCATTCCTTCAGGGAATCCAGGTGCTTTAGGTCAAATGGGATATGACTGAAATTCAAGAGATGATCTATTGTGAATCAATATGCATGCTCTAAAAATAATCACAGTATGTATAAACACCTTCAGATATGTGATGGAAGAACATCACAATTCACAGCATCTGCCTGTACCCCTTTCATAGCCAGAAATCACTGAATCAACTTCTTTTCAACTTTGAGTTTGCCTTCATAAGGTAATTCAACCCATATTGCCTGATGATACAAACACACTCTTCTGGCAAAAACTAGTTCCTAATCAATGCTCATTTATTAATCCTCCAGGAAAACATCCGTGACCTTCAGCAAGCAATACTTCTGCTAAAAACAAAGTCAGGATACATTTTTCAGCTCTGAAAGCGATTTCCCAAATCTGGTGTGATTACCAGCTTTCTCTTTCACCTCTAAAAATCCACAGTTTCACTATCACTGTCCTTCTTTTGTTCAGGATTTGCAAGGATGAACTTCTTGCTCCTGAAATCAGCATTTAGGTTTAAAAAGGCCTGTCTACCTATAAGCATGCTACAGCAAGCTACTTTGTTCTTTCAGCAACAATGGTTGGCACACTAAGGAAAACTTGTACTGCAACAAGCTCAAAGCAATGAAATGAAGTCTATCTTCCCACATATTAGCTACCTCTCCCAAAGGAAGCAGCAGGCTTCTGGCTTCCCATTTTCCTGCACAAAACAGCAAGTGGGATTGCTGAGATCCATGCTGCCTTGCAAAATGACAGGCACCCTGGGTTTAATTTTTCCCCATTAATACCTCCAAAAAGTACTGCAGAAAAGTACTGTCTGTGTATCAATAGTTTTCATTTCCCAATCCCATGTGAAAGTAGTTTTGCCACAGCAGGGCTACCTGTGATGATTAACAAGCGTCTGCACTGAGTCTCCACTGAGGTCTTGCTGTCTTGCTAGAACTTCATGCAGTCATAACTCGTCTGAATCAGAGTAGTTCTGATTCAACCCTTATGGAAGAAGCTGCACATAAGCAAAATTAGTGGTGCTGGCATTTATGTCTCATCGCAGGTAGAAGATCTTCAGACTTCTGTGCACTCTGGGGACTTTACTAATAAATGACACATCCTGAACACACTGGTTTTAGTTAAAAGAAAAACCCATATCAACCTGTTTTGCAGATTTATTCTTAAAAAACAATGACACACTGCCTGTTGCTACAGATAAAAATGACAGCTCTTTGTGGGGGTTTCTTGGTTTGAGCAATCCCAAAGCTTTACATAGTATGACGTTTCAAGGACTCTCACTGAGGGCCTTTGGCTGTTGTCCAGCTTTCTGTTAACCAAAAACAAGAGTGTGAATTTGTTTGTGTTTTCAGTGGAAACATGAAAATAGGGACAGCTCCACTGTGTGATTAATAATAGTAGATGGCAAGTAATATTGCTGCTCACACTGCTTTTTAAAACAAGTGCAAGAGGTAAGGAGCTGAGGCTGTCTCCTCCCACTGTGTTTGCAGTAGGCAGCTGCAAGCAGCTCTGGGTCCACTGCTGCCTGCTCCCTCAAAAGGCCTTTGTTTTGTTTCCCCATGGGCTTGTGATTTTTTTAAGCTACCCTTACTGGTCAGCTGCTTGCTTTATCCCTATCTGAGTGCCTCAGTCAGATCCACAATCAGCTTCCAGAGACTATTCAAATTCCCTATAGAGAAGCAGAAAGCTGCCATTAAGAAGGGAGCAGCAGACAGCAAGGGTGGTCATGAACTCTTACCCCTAGACCATGAATGCCTGCAACAGCAGAGTGCCAAAAGGACCACCTCCACTTTCAAAGTTCTGCTGTCTGGCAGATCTTGCAATCCTTTTGACACAGCCACACTTGACACAGACTGTCCTGATCCCCCACTGTCCCCATACTCATTACCAGCCTGCCCCACTGGCTGTAGCTTCTTCCACAAGCAGCCTTGGCCTTTGGGGGGCTGTGGTCAAGCCATACATCCTAGCCCTTCTTTCTAACGGTCTACAGCAGCCTGGGATGGAGGTATTTAGAATCAGATCAGGCACCTGACTGCTTTAAATAAAAAATAACCTTTCTTTAAATGTTCAGTTCACCCATTCCTTTCACAATGTAGCTTCACTACCATGCCAAAGAAACCCTGGGCATTGAGATGGGGGGGTACTAAGATGGCATCCACAGTCTTGTTGCAATGCAGTGGGAATGGGGGAAGTTAAACCATCACAGGGACTCCTGGTGGAGGCTGAAGGAGCTACTAATTCATGGAATTCTGGCCCTTCATTCAAACATCTCTGGAAAAAGAAACCAGCTCTCAGGACGTAGCACAACTTTGTTACTGACCGCTCTGGTATCGTCTGCTGGACAAGATACAGACTTTTCATTCAAGGCTTCCACAGTTATACCTGAATATGCATTTCTTGCCCCAGCCACCTCAAACACAGTCTTGGACTGCTGCAGCCACAACACCTACAAGTGCATGGTGAGACATTGCACCAGTGACAGCCGTTAGATAGTACAAAGGCATGGTCATTTATATGCACATCAACCCCTGGGGCTGCCTGGCCGGAAGACAATATAATCCTGGCAGTGTGCAAGACCATGGAGAAAAAAGGGTTAACTTTGAACTGCCAAGCAGTGAAGAACAGGCTCATTGTAATGTCTACATAAGGATTTTACTTCTTGGTAGTTCTCAAGCTCACAAAGTCTCTGAAGACATGGGAGTCACAGGCTGCAAATGTCACCAGCAGGTGCTCTGATTGCCTGTGAATCCTACTTTACCTGTGGAGCAAGATGAAACATTACTCCTGTCTTCACAGTAACACCTTTGAGCCCTAAATCTCTGGCAACAGTGGGCACTGGTGTAGCAACAGCTCCCTGCCCTTCGTCCCAGGGACGCCCCTGGATATGTTTTCCCATGTGGAGGGCCCAGTTTGTATGGTGTGAAACATTCTAACTGCTTGGTGCTGATCCAACACTCATATGCCTTCTCTTCTAGGCCACTAGCCTCCATGCATGACGATCATCCAAACACTCACTTTCCACTATGCTTTTTATCTCACCAGTAGTTAATTGCACCAAAGGAGGCTCTTGGATAAGTATCAGTAGTAACACTTTCTCCCTCCACTTTCTCACTTGTCATTGTTCTTCCATGATTCAAACAGCTTCAAATGACAGGTCTGAAAAATGGCCAGGGCTTGTAAAGTGTGGGAATGGAAAGTTTCTGAATGCTGGCAAGTGCTTATCAACCCCTGCATTGTAACATCAGCACCCAAGTGGCAACAGAGCTGTGCCAAATTAAGTGGAAAAGGAGAACACACAAAGAAAGATCAATAGTTTTAAAGGCAGAATTGCTATGAGCATGAGTACTCCTGAATAATTTCACTCACCATTTGCTGCAGCAGGAGTTTCTCTTCAGTAGCATCTCAGAGTGCTGACAAGGAAGCTGGCAGAAACCTCCAAGTTTTCCAGCTGCAGGACAACACACACCTCACCTAATTTTGCAGCTTTTTAGCAAAGCAAATTCAATACCTCGGTCATAGTTACTTGGGGAAAATGTTTTATTAACCCATAAATTCTTTATATTTGCTTAATCACATTGCAGTGCTCAGACAGCCCTTCAAAAGAAATGTTCCTGGGTACCCAGTCCTGCATGATACAATACAATACAATACAATACAATACAATACAATACACAGGTTGAAAGAGACCTTCAAGATCATCGTGTCCAACCCATCAACCAATCCAACCCACCTAAACAACTAAACCATGCAACCAAGCACCCCATCAAGTCTCCTCCTGAACACCTCCAATGAAGGTGACTCCACCACCTCCACAGGCAGCCCATTCCAATGGGCAATCACTCTCTCTATATAGAACTTCTTCCTAACATCCAGCCTAAACCTGCCCTGGTGCAGCCTGAGACTGTGTCCTCTTGTTCTGATACTGGCTGCCTGGTAGAAGAGACCAACCTCTGCCTGGCTACAACCTCCCTTCAGGCAGTTGTAGAGAGCAATACGGTCACCCCTGAGTCTCCTCTTCTCCAGGCTAAGCAACCCCAGCTCCCTCAGCCTTTCCTCATAGGGCTTGTGCTCCAAACCCCTCACCAACTTTGTTGCCCTTCTCTGGACACGTTCCAGCAAGACAACATCCTTCCTAAACTGAGGGGCCCAGTGTACAGGGGCAGAATGACCTCCCTGCTCCTGCTGGCCACACCGTTCCTGATGCAGGCCAGGATGCCATTGGCCTTCTTGGCTGCCTGGGCACACTGCAGGCTCATGTTCAGCCTACAATCAACCAGTACCCCCAAGTCCCTCTCTGCCTGGCCACTCTCCAGCCACTCTGACCCCAACCTGTATCACTGACTGGGGTTGTTGTGGCCAATGTGCAGAACCCGGCACTTGGATGTGTTACATCTCATGCCATTGGACTCTGCCCATCTGTCCAGCCTGTCGAGGTCCCTCTGCAAAGCCTCTCTGCCCTCCAGCAGATCAACTCCTGCCCCCAGCTAGGTGTCGTCCGCAAATTTACTGATGATGGACTCAATGCCCTCATCCAGATCATCAATAAAGATGTTGAAGAGCATGGGGCCCAGCACTGATCCTTGGGGCACACCACTAGTGATTGGCTGCCAGCTGGATACTACAGAAAAGTCCATGAACAAGAATGTGTAGTGAGTATGTTGTTCTGGGTGATGGGATGGATTCCTTGAGTAGTTTTGTGTTATCTCACTGACCATTATTGAAGTGATGTTCTTGATTACACTATGTGGGAACCTCAAACACTGAGCAATCATATACCATACCTTTTCTCTTTATGGCAGAGACCTTAAATCTAATACTTGGTAAGATCCTATTAACCCTACAGATCTCAGCTGGAGCTTTTCCCCGGAATCTGCAACCATAGCCATAAGGTATTCACATTTATCCAATGTGATGCCTTCTTCCATGGGTCTTGTGGATGCCCTTGCCCAATGCCAGTCACAGCTACAGGTTATGCAAGTGCAACCCTGCACATTTGTCTCATTTCTCCTGAAAGGGAAATGCTTAAAAACTTGGTACAAGACTTAGTTGTAAAAAGCCCCCTCTATTCATGCTATATTTATAATAGCCCTATCTTACACCACTGACTTCTATTGTGTATTTAAAGCAGGAGTCAAGACTTGTGACTATTGCCATAGAAACCAAGAATTTCTGCCCCTGGTAGACAGACCTATCCCAAGTCTGGGCAATTGCTGGGACTCAAGGGACCATGGACCAAATCTCTACTACAGTCTTCAGCCTGCAGGTCATTTTGCCCCGGGTCCACAATAGCATCCAGGCACCAAATGTTGGGAAGGTGAGTCAGGTGCCCAAGTAATCTAGAAACTCTAAGTCTAAACCTCTTTGCTTTTTTTTCCTTTCACAGAATAAAGGGAAGAGTAGCTCCCAGTCTCTTGAGAATGACTTTGGAGAAGAGGACAGGTCACACAGACATCTACCAGTAGAGCAGCTGATGAGTTCTTCAGCTCGAGGGACATAGAGGGATCCAAGGAACAAGACGAGTTTGACAAACCAGTTTGCTGAAAGTTCACATAGTAAAATGAATAAAATGGGAGTTTTGTGCTCTTTTTAGCTGAAGGCACAGGGGACATCACACTAACACTGACCAAAACCACATCCTTCCTAGATCAGGACCTGCAGCATGTGCAACTTCAACACACCAGGAGGTACTTTGGCCAAGCCATTAGATCAGGTACGTTTTCATAAGACAGTTTGCATACTCAGAGCAGTGAGGACAAAGCGTACAGGCTAAATAACTTCATAAACAAAAATGTACCTTAGGCAATTGGTGTTCTACCCTGCTCTGCTGCCCTTCATTTACTGAGGTGAACAATGAATTAAATTATGCTCTGCCCAGGGGGAGGAAACAAAAAAAAAAAAAAAGGTCTGTTGAATTGTGTCAGAATTCATTTTGGAAAGGAGGCAGAAAGATTTTTGAATGGCAAAACCTTCATTTGTCATTTGTTGAATCACAGTTTTGAAATGGCACATTCAGACTAAATATAGATTATTAGAAAAATACATAAATAAATTACCAGCCATGAAACAGAAAGTCTTCTATTCCTCAAAAGCCATTATCAGACATGGGTGGACTGTTTGAGGCATGTTTTTAAAGGAATCTGTAATAGTATTTACTACTAAACAGACCTTGGTGTCCACTAATCCTCAGCAATGTTGGCAGGGACTACTCACAGCAGCATATGTATCAGGTAAGATTTGAAATTGAGAAAATCCTGAAATACAGAAGTGTTTTTATTATTACCATCAGATTCTGTTGCTCTCCACATTTTAGGTCTTTCAAAGGTCAAAGCCTTCTCAGGCTGTGCATCCCATGTCCATCCTGAGCATGCTGTATATATGACTGGGCTCAGAATTCAGACGAGTAAGGAAATTGCCAAAGCACCTGCTAGAATTTCCCTCATAGAATCACAGAGCTGTTGAGGCTGGAAAAGACGCTTGAGGTCATTGCAGCTAACATTTTGCCTAGAGCTCGCAGCCCCACAACTACTTTTAAGACACTACCACTAAACTGAGTCCCTGAACACCACACCCACATGTTTTTTAAACGCCTCCAGGGATAGTGACTCCATCAGCAACCTGGGCAGCCTGTTCCAATGCTTGATAACCATTTCTGCACAGACAATTTTTCTAGTATACAACCTGACCATCCCCTAGCACACTTAAGGCAGTTTCCTCTCATCCTGTCACTTGTTGCATGTGAGAAGAGACTGAGCCCCAGCTCTGAGGTAGCTGTAGAAGGTGACGAGGCCTCCTCTCAGCCTCCTCTTTAGAAGACTAAACCACCCCAGTTCCCAGCCATTCCTCATAAGACTTATGTTCAAGGCCCTTCACCATTTTGGTTGATCTTTGCACACACTCTCTTCCTGCTGTTGAAGGAAAGCAAGAGAATCACACTTTCCTTCAAAGAAAAGGCATAAAGGCACCATATGGTGCCTCTTGTCCTTATATTCCATGAGCCAGACTCAGCTTGTAACACTTAACTCTGGTTTCCCGATAGAAAGCTCTGCTGATTGTAGCCTCTCCATTGTAAATAAAAACCACTGAAAGGAAGATGACTTGCATTTTCATTTACTTCAACCCTGTAACTTAAGGATAAGCAACTCTTATGCACCAACTTCACAGCCATTTCTCTTGCTGATTGTGTATTCTTTTACCACATAACAAAAAAAAAAGCTGAGTTAATGCACCCTTTCCTATCTAGGTGACATAGGACACCAGAGCAAGCAAGCACATCTGGGAATTTGCAGGACACACAGCCAACTGCAAACCACCCTAGTTTGGAGATCTAATGGATTTGCAGCGCAGGTATCCTGAGCTGCTCAATGACAGTTTACACTGCTTTGCACCACAGCACGTCTATAGCAAGAGGGCATCCACGCAGTGTGGAGTAGCTCACCCACTGCAATTTCATCTCCATTTAAAGCCTAGTAGACCCCTCACTGCCAATGCCACCTGTTGCTCTTAGCAAGTGAACCTTTAATTTTTAGTTGCAATTAATGAACTCGTGTTCAGCTCCATTGTGACAAGTTACAAGGTCAGCTAGCAACTGTATCTCCACAAGAATTGCCAGACTTAGAAGAAAGTGGTTGCCAAGTTATATTCTTTGTATTTGCTGGGAAAAATTAGTAAGTAAACAAATATATCCCAATTTAATTTTTAAATAGTCATTCTTAAGGGATGAACTGAAAGATAATTATGTCTTGGCATGCCTGTGTTATTTTACTTTTCTCCCACCCAACACCAGAAAGACAAAAGCTTTTCTTAGTGAGTGTATTCATAGATTATCTGAGGCAAGAATAGGCCATTATGATCTCTGGCTGGATTTCTTGGCTAAGGCTGGCCATAGGCTTTCCCTTGCTGATCCCACAATACTCCAAATAGCCTTTGGACTGGCCCTGCTTTGAGCAAGGTGTTGGTTAGATGACTTTTGAAAACTCCTTCCACCCTAAATTATTTTACGATTCTATGATTTTATAGCCTTTGTCACAATCACAGGTTGACGTCAATCACACACTCTGGCAGCACAGTGAAACCTGATATTAAGGCTCATAGAGCAAGTTTTATTCAGTTTTCAAGAGCAATTATCTCGTTGAGTGTAAAATCACCATCCTGTAATTAATTTAATTGCATCCTTCTGTGGCTTCCACCTATGCCAAGCACTACACAACCAGCACTGGATTGGTAATAGATTAAAAACCCAGATGAGCCACATCAGGAGGGATCAGCACAGGTTACAGAAGCAGACAATACTGTTGGCTATCCTAAGACTTTAGATTTATGGTTTGGGGTCTGAAAGCTACTTGCCTGTGTGCCCACTTTTATCCTTTAGATAGCTTAGAAGAGATCAGTGAATTGCTCCAGAGTTTTCTCATTGACACATCTGAATAGGCAAAACGTTGTCAAACAGGTCTTTAAGGAACAAGGCAGAAAAAGCAGATGGAGTGTCACTCATTAGAAAAAGACCATTGAGATCAGTAGAGGTTCCCATCACAAAACTTCTCCAAACTAAGCCATTAGCTTCATTCCAAAGTAGCACACATTGCTATAATAACAAAGTCTTGTAGCCCAGATGGCATAAACCAGGCACTGCCAGTCGCCAAGGAAACGAGAGAAGGACAGAGAGGAGGGGAAAATACCTTTAAGGGTGGGAAAAGAGGAAAGCTCTGGTAGTTTTTTCACTGGGATGCCTGATACACCTGGGACAGACCTTCAAGGAGCATAATAAAGCCCAGCAAGAAATACAGTACACACTAGCAGTTAACAATACACAAGTTCAACCTCTTCAGACAGTCATCTGGCATGGGCCCCTTCCTCTTACCCTAGCACTCTTCTGAAGCCTGAAGGGTAGCGTGTGGGTTTATAAAGCCAGATTTCCTGACCAGGTGCAGGGAGGGCTCCTTGTCTCTGTGGTGGTAAGGCTGACCCCATTATGGACCAGTCTAGGAAATTAAAACTCACAGAAACACCTGCTGGCTTGTTTGCATCTCCCAGGAATATTCTCCCAGATTTGATGGAAAGCAGATTTCCAGCTCTGGCATCCTTTCAAGACCTCACCACAATGTTAAATGTTAAGGTAAAAAGATGTCATTCCTAATCAAGAGCCACAATTTCCTTCCCCATCTCTTAATACTAAGGATCTTCCTTTCTCTCAATGCACCTGGCACCCTGCCAAAGGAGACATGCAGAACAACTGAGAAAGAGCCCCAGTGGTGTGGCCTGGAGCTTCAAGGGGTCCAGCACTCTGCCAGGATGAGGTTGAGTGTCTCATACTCCTGACTACTGAAATGGCCTGTTAATTTTTTACTTAATGGCTTGTCCTGGCTTCAGCTATAAATCTCTACAGAAAGAATTGAGTTAAAAATTGTCTTACGCTTAGTGATACTCCCTGAACAGACACTGCAGACAGCACAGCGTCAAAACACATCTCTTTAATTAGGTCAACTGTTAAATGAGTGATGCACAGGATGTTTCAGTTCTTACCATTCTTCCAGTGCTTAGTGGCTGCTACATAAATTTTTTATTATTTTTTTTTACTGCATGCATTTAACAGTGATTACCTTATTCTAGTCTTATGAGGAGCAGCTGAGGGAACTGTGATTGTTTAGCCTGGAGAAAAGGAGGATGAGGGGAGACCTTACTGATTTCTACAGCTACCTAAAAGGAGATTGTAGGGAGGTGAGGGTTGGTCTCTTCGCTGTATCAGGTGACAGAATGAGAGGAAATGACCTGGAATTGTGCCAAGGGATGTTTAGATTGGATACTAGGAAAATTTCTTTACAAAAAGAATGGTCAGATACTGGAATAGGTTGCCCAGGGAGGTGTTTAAGATACATGTGGACATGGCACTTCAGGACGTGGCTTAATGGCCAGGGTGGTGTTAGGTCAGTGGTTGGACTCAATGATCTTAGAGGTCTTTTCTAACCAAAACAATTCTGAGTACCAAACTGCATCAGTTACATGAAATAGAAGGACCCCCTTGTCCAAGCTCAGCTGTGCATGTCAGGCAGGATCATGGTGGCCCCTCCTTCCTCCACAGTGAGCCTACAACTCTTGGTTGGGGCCACCACACATCACATGCTGCTCTTAACTTTCATGCTGAACAGCTCTGTGGTTTCTGAGTGACACAAAGGGCATGGCACTACCTCAGAAATAACGTGGGAGGCTGAATGCTTCTTTTCCCACAGGTTGCTTAGTGAGCCATTTGCTGCCAGCCAGCTGAGTTTCAAAGTGAGTCAGCAGCATGTCGCCACTTTGTCCTCACCTCACAGTGTCAAAAGTGATTCACGCTGGATTTGAAGTGAAAACTAAGTTGCTCCCTTGCCTTAGTCACTATCAACTAATGGAGACATGTTTGGTTGAATTCACCTTGGTGAATGTGCTGGGACCATTTCTTTAGTTGTGATTTATCTCCAGTTCCAAGCAGGGACACACAAAACAGGAATAAAATACTCCAGTCCTGTTCCTACTGTGGCAGTAACATGGGCGGGCTTCACCCTCCTTGTCCCCATTCTCTGTCACAGTCTTTAAGGTTAAGTCAGTCAAATATCCACCAAGAATGACATGGGTGGTGTTGATAGACAATCTTCTGATTATTTTGGAACACAATGGCTACCATGATGAAGAAGAATGGCTACTTTGTCATGACTTCATGAGTGAGGACACTCTTACACCAGTAGCTGGCTTAACACCCTCCCCAAACAACCATGCATGGTTATTAGTTACTTTAGGGAAGACAAGAGTAAAAAAAAACAGCATTCAAACAACATATTTTCTAATGATAAACTTAACCACACAACAGTGAACTAAATTTTCTGCTGACATACCAGAAATCCAACCATAAATGATCTACTTCAGATATGAAGAGACACTATTTCTTAAGAAGGTATCCAAGGATGAGATTTGAGGGGACAATCCCATCACCCAGTTTCAGACACCACCTAAGGCTGGTATTACAAACCCAGCAATACAGGAGTATCACCTGTGGAGACACACAAGTGTCCTCCAGAAATTGATAAGGGCAGCCTCATTGGGAGCTCAGGCTCCTCCTGTCCCAGCACCCAAGCGAATCAGTGCAAACCCCTGCTCCCTACCTTCATCATAAATTTTGCGGACTCATTTTGTTTAAACACCTATGGAGACAGGTGTCCTCCTGAGCAGGCTGGCAGTAGGCTGCATTTCTGACCAGTGTGTTCAGGAGTCAGTCTCCCATTTAAATCAGCAACATGGCTATGTGCACATTTCTTTGGGAACAAGCAGATACAGTGGGGATATTGCAAAGCCCCTGGCAGGACTGGCAGAGCCAGAAGGGAGCCAAAGCTTTTTGAAAAATCCAAGCAGAATGCCTCTTCTCTTCACCACTAATTACTTCAATGATCATCAAATTTATTCTCATGTTCTCACTTGGACTTTCTTTCAGATCATGAATGTGGCTATGGCTGCTGAAGAAACAAAAGTTGTGGCCTCATAGGCCCCACCATGAAATGAGGTAAATATATTGGAAAAGGCAAACTGTGGGCAGTTCTGGAATAATTTTGCCTGGGGCAATGTTCTTTGTCCTCAGGACAGCACACAATTGGCTTAATATATGTGGCCTCCATAATTTTGTGCTGAAATTTCCTTTCTCAGGCTGATCTGACCACACAGCCTCAGCCACATTTTCCTTCCTGCATGAAGTCACCTGTTCAACTTTTTCCTGATTTTATTAGAATAGAATAACAGAATAGAATTAACCAGGTGGAAAAGACCTTCGAGATCATCAAGTCCAACCTATCACCCAACAATATCTAATCAACTAAACCATGGCACCAAGCACCGCATCCAGTCTCCTCTTGAACACCTCCAGTGATGGTGACTTCACCACCTCCCTGGGCAGCCCATTCCAATGGCGAATCACTCTTTCTGTGAAGAACTTCTTCCTAATATGCAGCCTAAACCTCCCCTGGCACAGCTTGAGACTGTGTCCTCTTGTTCTGGTGCTGGTTGCCTGGGAGAAGAGACCAACCCCCACCTGGCTACAACCTCCCTTCGGGTAGTTGTAGAGAGCAATAAGGTCTCCACGAGCCTCCTCTTCTCCAGGCTAAGCAACCCCAGCTCCCTCAGCTCCTCCTCATAGGGCTTGTGCTCTAAACCCCTCACCAGCTTTGTTGCCCTTCTCTGGACACATTCCAGCAGCTCAACATCTTTCCTAATCCAAGGGGCCCAGAACTGGGCACAGTACTCAAGGTATTGCCTAACCTGTCCTGAGTACAGGGGCAGAGTGACTTCCCTGCTCCTGCTGGCCACACTATTCCTGATGCAGGCCAGGATGCCATTGGCCTTCTTGGCCGCCTGGGCACACTGCAGGCTCATGTTCAGCCTACAATCAACCAGTACCCCCAGGTCCCTCTCTGCCTGGCCACTCTCCAGCCACTCTGACCCCAGCCTGTAGCACTGCATGGGGTTGTTGTGGCCAATGTGTAGAATCTGGCCCTTAGATGTGTTAAATCTCATGCCGTTGGACTCTGCCCATCTGCCCAGCCGGTCAAAGTCCCTCTGCAGAGCCCTTCTACCCTCTAACAGATCAACACCTGCTCCCAGCTTGGTGTCATCTGCAAATGACTCAATACCCTCATCCAGATCATCAATAAAGATATTAAAGAGCATGGGGCCCTGGGGGACACCACTAGTGCCTGGCTGCCAGATATGGCACCATTCACCACCACTCTCTGGGCTTGGCCCTCCAGCCACCTCCTAACCCAGCACAGAGTGCTGCTGTCCAAGCCATGGGTTGACAGCTTAGCCAGGAGTTTGCTGTGGGGGACGGTATCAGAGGCCTTGCTGAAGTCCAGGTAGACTACAACCACAGCCTTCCCCACATCCACCAGGCTGTCACCTGATCATAGAAGGAGATCAGGTTGGTCAGGCAGGACCTGCCCTTCCTAAATCCATGCTGGCTGGACCTGGATTACCACAGGTTAAACTACTTGGTGATGTTACGAAGATCTTAATTCCCAAAGTGTTGCAAATGACCCAGGTACTCTTTGTTTTGAGAGATACTAAGCTTTGAAAACATTTGCACAAAGAAATAAATTCCTCCTAGTGTTGCATTGGCTTGAGTCTGTCCAATGTAGTGTGTTGGATAACACGTTGGAAAGAGTGGCTCCTCTCTAAAACATAGTCTTAACTTCAGCACTTAAATTTTCACTCTTGGAAACTTTTTAGTGCACTAATATGCTCAACTAATTTTGGATTCCTGATAATCTTTTCTCCAGCTATATCATACATGCTTAAAATGACTTAAAATCAGGTTTTCTAGTCTGCAAAATTGATAGCAGCACTGTTTGCAACAGTCAAAACCAGAAGATTTCAGGATTAAAATATTTATATAGCAAAAGAGGCAAAAAATAAAAGGAAAGAAAACCAAAAGATATATATGTTTTCATACTGAGCAGCACTTTTAACATATCTATCATGCACCCTCAGAGGAAAAAGGATAAATCAAGGTCATGCACCTCCACATTCAGAGCAGGGAGCAGGCAGAAGCTCATTTTAAAGTTCTAGCATAAGGACATAGATTATCTGGTACTCCAAGATCACTCATCACCTCAGGGTTAACTTCATCCAGGATGGTGATGTACCATATTTTACTGTTGGTTTGTTGTTTGGTTTTTTAAATGCAAAATATTATTTTCTTCCAGAATTCTGTCTATTGTCCTTACTCAACAGGCTTCAAGGTGGATTTTCTTTGTGGCTTTAACTTACCAGCATAGCACAATATTGAGCGTGGAGGCAGACAGATTTACATCACCCCTCTCCAGTAAATGGGAGGAAGGGGTTTTTTTTCCAGGTGCTACAGCTGTGCTCACCTCTGGAGACTCGGAACAATTAGCACCTTAGCTCCCTTCTGAAATGTGAGAGGCTGGTGCATCCCCAAAGCCCAGTGACCACCCTGCTTCCCTTGGCCATACATCTCCGGGGAGCAGAGAAGTCTACATTCATCTGAAATCCCAGTTTGGTCAGGACAACCAGCCTCTGCTGCAATACCAACAAAAAAGTATCACTGTGTCTAATCATTCCTACCCAGGTAAACCTGGAAGCATTTAGCTTCTTTACAGAAGGAATATGAGGGATGTTATTTTCCTGCCTGCTCTATAGTTGTGACTAATCCTTTGAACTGAAAGACCGAATTGTTTTGTAAATTGGAAAACTGATTTTAAAATGTTTGCTTGCTGTTGAGGATTTAGATGAGATTAGGCCAATACTTTGGCTGAGCAGTTCCAATCTCAGGTCTTGGCTTTCCTCACCCATGAAAAGCTCTTTTCAGTTCCTCTTCAGTCTTTATTACAGCTGCTGCTGACTTCTGGATGTGTTCCCTAGGAGGTCTCTTCTTTATGAGCTTCTCTATTAGTATATTTCCCATAGAAATCAAGTTGTGCAGCAGTTCCGCATCTTTGAAGGGTTCCCCATCTTTGAAACTTTATTATCAGGCAATTTTAGGTCAAAATCCTCCTGATAATCCTTCTTTTTAATTGCATTTACCATCCCCTACCAGCACACAGATCAGGCTTACAGGAGAAAAGGGATAATTTTGCATGTAGCTTGGTGAGAACCACCCAGGTATGTGATGCTTACATGCCATACCACCCCACACCTTGGAGGACTCGGGAAGGGATTCACCTTAGTCCTCCTGAAAGCCCCATGGATAACCCTTAGAGCTGGTAGGGATCATACAGCCACCAAGCACTTGCTGATGGTGGCCCCCCCCACACCCAGCACCCTCCATTCAGCCCTGGAGAGCCCAAATGCCAGCCTTGGACCCTCAAGTGCCCACCAACATCCTGCTATCACAACACAACTCATTCAGCTCTCCTGCTGCTGCCTACAAGTGGATTTGAACTTAAGCTGAATCTGAAGAAGCTGTATTGAATCCCAGTAGCCCTGTGAGACATGGTACTTCCTAACTATGCATGGAGCAGCTGAACACCTCAACAGTATCAGGCTTCAGATAGCTGCTGGGCTGCTATCTCCAGAGAAACTTTGAACCAGCATGGCAGAGTAACCAGTAGGGAAAAAAATAATCAATTCTCATCTACCTTTCTCTAGGAACACTGTCTGAACCCTTAGACTTTGCACATGGACTGACAGATACAGAAGTGTGCATTTTCCAGTTTTGTGATTCAAATACCTCTTCATCAAAAGAAAGAGCAAAAATTGTTCTTGAATTCAATTCTGATTAAGCAGCACCCTTACAAGGTAGTAAGTTTGACTGCTGGGAGATACCATTTTCAAATTAGGCTCCATCTTCTCCAACTGGAAAATGGCACCGAACATATGTCAGCCTCCTGAACATGTTTGTTATTAGCTCTATGGCTTAGCCCTTAGAGGATAACCACTGTGAACATTTCATGTCCACACCTCACTGCCTCTTCTCCAGCAGGTGTCTAACAGCTGCTAAATGGGACACAGCATAACTACCAGAAAGGACTTTCTGCTCATCTCTGATGTCAGCAGGGACCAGGCTCTGAAATGCCTGCATCCTCTGCGAACTGCAAAGCCAGAGCCAGCTTCCATCTAACACAGCTTGTGCTCTCACTCAACCATACACTCATTGTCACAGCTTCTGTGAGAATTAGGTACTTCTTCTCATGCCTTGACCTGAATTAAACACAAGCTGGTCACTGCATTGTGCAGTGAAGTCACTCCCAATGTGAAGAAACCACTGCAGGATATTTGGCTGCAGCTGACGTTCTCTCACCAGAACTTCACCACCTCTGCTTCCCCTGATTTTGAGCTGCATGCTCAGGAGGCATGCCAAGGCTCTCCTGTGCCCACCCATGCCAAGCAAAGGAGAGACAAAGCCCATGCTTCTTACAAACAGGTTTATTTGCATTTTGACTGGAGCACAGATTCTAGATACAGATTTCTTCTGCACAACAGTACAAGAGCCAGTGCAAAATATGCTTTTTAATTATTATTCATGTACAAATAATAAAAAAAAACCCAACACACCCAAAAACCAACAAAAGAAAAGACAAAGAGTGTGGCAGTATTTACTCACAACTGGTATGCCTCAGTCTCCAATCAACCCACCTCCACCTGCCCCCACCTACTCAAGCCGACAGCTGTCTCGAATGGCTGCATTGTCAGTGAAGAGGTAACTCCCCTAGCCCTTTGGAAGGTAAACACTCACCCCAAGCAAACTAGAACAACAGCAGGCTGCTTAAAAATGTTGGACACAAGCTGCTCAGCAATGTGTCCCCCCTTCAGGGAGCAGAAGAATTTTGAGAGACTAGCAAAAGGGAAAAAAAAAGAAAGAAAAAAGTACTAATCAGAAACACACAAGAAATTAGGCACCAGCTTAATCTACTTTTTAAGAGAGGCAGGGATTTTAAGATACATCTCCAGTCTGCCTTCTTGTATTCAACTGCAGTCACGACAATCAAGGCCAAACACTTCCCACCTTGAGTACCCTGTGCTGTCAAACAGATGTTAATCCTAGGAAAACATTTTTTTACTAGTAGCATAAAGTGAAACCATTTCATAACTGGAGGAGAAGGAGAAACTACAGTCTGAACACAAGCATTTCTTTGAGAACAGTCAAAAACAAAACCAGAAACAGACACAAAAAAAAAGCCCAAACCCCTGTCCCAGTTGATTGTCAGAATTACAGCCAATGCTTAAGCAATACAACATCGAGCTAGGAAAGTCATTGTATGGTTGTTCTGCCTAGGGAGTAGCTCTTACTAGTTTACAAAGCGTTGGACAATCTAGTTCTCTTTTACTCTAACTAATTTTCAGAAGCTGCAATATCGACCTGCAGTGTTAGTGTAAGAATATGCTTGTCTTCACTAAGGTCTGGGATTTATATTGCAGAAATTCATTAAATTTACATCACTCCAAGTGTACTCTGCCCAAATCACCTAGAGTCGCTCCTTGGACTTTCACATTTCTACCCAAGAAATGGCTGGGTTTCAAAGCTTGATCAACCAGAGTCTTTTTTATTGAACTGCAATTAAACAAAGCAGAGTACCAGTTAAAGCCAAAGAACACAAGTACTCGGCACATATATGTGTTGATACAGTACAGTATGTATGTGTGTATATATATATGCATAAATATGTATATGTTACATTATAGAGTGCCATTGAACACTTCTCAACTGCAAGAATCCTTTTACCACCTCCAAGTCCTGAAACTTCAGCCCATTACTTTTCACACCAAGACAATGAGAACTCCAATATTGAATTAATATTTCTATTTCAGCCTATTACCAAGCAGGGTCAACTGAAAGAACAGGAGCTTTAACTTCCATAACACCAGTCCTGCCACCTCAGGCAGATGGCACAAATTTCTATCACCACATTATCCACTCCTTCTTTGCCTATCATGGGCACAGGCACTTCTATGAGTTCTGAGATCACTGCCAGAGTCCTATTAACCGATCTGTATCAATTTGCTGTCAAAGAAAACACCACAATTCATGTAACAATTTCAAACAGCCACTCTGTATCTGACAAGAACTCAGGGTTATACTTTGCAGTACTGGCTGGAGTCATATTAGTTTGAAACACATCATGGTTCTGCTCTTTCATCCCCAGCAAGCCCCCTTCTACTCACAGTGACTGTCATCACACATCCAGCCTAAGAGCTGGACAGTTTGTGATGTCATGCTATTGACTGTCATCCTAAAATCCAGATTTATTTAAAAGTCTGATGTACAAATTTTACATATAAAGCTTAAAAATGTCTGATTTAAATCACGTGGAGCAGGAGGTTTTATTTGTTACTTTGAAGAAAGGGAAAAAAAAAGAAAGAAAGAAAGAGCAACAACAAAAGAGGCAAGCATAAATGTAACAGGCACTTCAGAGTGAAATAAATGCAAACCTCTTCTGGACATGCAGATGAGAGGGAGCTACTCATCTCTCTTGCACTTTAGGTTAGCTAGAATTTAGACATCTAGCCCTGACTGATCATTTGTGCTTCCTCCAGTATTGAGGAAGCAAAAGCTTCCTTCTGGAGGCTGTTGGATCTTCAAACAGGGCAAACCAGACTCTCCAGGGATAGCAGCTCCTCAAACCACAAAGAGAGTCTAAGATTACCTGCTGTTTACAGACAGGACAAGTCTCTCTCATCCCTCACATAAGCCACTAACAAATCCCAAAGTCTTTGCTTGGCTCCTGCATAGACAAACTCACCACCTTCAACAAGGCAAAGGTTTGCTTTTATGTTTTTGGGAGACAGAGGGGAAGGTCTGTCAGCAGTCCAATCTCATACCAGCGCTGCTCTGACCACTTGCACCAACCACCCAGCCACAATGATTCACGTCCATCTTGCCCACATACAAGAACTGGTTGGTTACACAGCATCATGCAACATGGGCAAAGGGTGCAACATACTTTCCTAATGTCCAGAGTGAAAAGGTTCTCCACCAAGAGTGTGATCAACCACTGAAACAAGCTCCCCAGGGAAGCTGTCATGACACCAAGACTCAGAGGTCAAGGAGCATCTGAATATTGCTCTTAGTCATATGGTTTAGTTTTAGGTAGTCCTACAAGGCACAGGGAGTTGGACTCAAGGATCTTACAACTTGAGATATTCTATGTTGAAATAACCTGACATTCCCTCAGACACCAAACTGGCTGTGCTGTGTCTTCACAGGCCCATATGTTACTTGACCACAATCCTCCCAATTTCCACTGTGACTACAGAGGTTCAACAAGGCTTAGAACAAGGCCTGTTATGTGGAGGCCTTACACATAGATTAAAATTTACATAAAGCTTTGTAAATGGGCTAATGTAGATAAAACCTTAAAGCCCACTCAGTAGGACAATATTTATAACCTATGGGGTTGTTTACTGTGGTATACCTTCTTACATCATCAGTATCAGTATAAATTTTGTATTATTTTTAATCTACAAGGCCCTAACAGAGTTAATTTTTTGTTCAAAAATCAATAAACAAGCATACTGAGACCCTATAAGAACTTTGGCATACAATTCCTTACAGGTAAGGTTTGCTTTTGAAGTAATCAAAACCCAGGTGGGTTTTTTTTAGCTGTTGTTTTAAATAAACAAACAAACAAACAGTTCTCAGTTCCTAACTCCGGGAGCAAAACTCTCCCTACTCTATCTTCACACTGCTGTCTGTGGTTCTGTGCTACTGTGCCCCCTGAATTACAGGGCTATCACATGAAGTGGATACAGCACAGGCTACACTTCTGGCAACTCCAATGTAATTTTTTTTTTAAACCCTTCTCATCAACAGCAACCATACCATATATTGGGCCAGTATTAGAAAACAGGATGAGAAAACACAGCCAACATGTATCTTCCAAAGCTCTTTCCACAAAATCAACCACAGAGCTCCTGGTAGGGACCACCTACACACAAAACCAGGCAGAATTCCATTTTGGAAGGCAGCTGTAACTGCATGTCCACAGCCTGGATACCTCAGTGCCCAGGGATGGATGGTCCTCAGCTGCCTCCCTCCATATGTAGGCGGTGCAGAGAAGGCTACAAAGCCAGGGAGGTGATACAGGCACCAAGGCACAACTAATCTCGACATGATGTCAACTTCCTCTCAAAAAGATGGTGTTTTCCATCTGCCACAAATGCCTTTCTCCCCTAAAGGTCTGTGAGCTCCTCTCTGTGTCAGGAGACTACTTACAACCTCCTCACCTACACAACCTGGTCCTCATCAAGACACTTCAAGCTTTTCCAGTTCAGTGGGAGGAATTGCCATGTCCTAAAGCCTGAGTATGCTTTTTGGAGAAACACTACAATTCATAGAGCATCCAGGACAGCCAGTTGAGCAAGATCATGCCTAAGTAGGAACTTCTACTCAATTAGCTGAGTTGGCTGAAGGTTTTCCCATTGTAACATGATTTTTCTATTCTAGTATTATTTTTGTTGAAAAACACAAAACACATTAAATTGGTGGAGATGGGTGGAATTTTTTTTTTTTTTCACAAAAACTTGATGCATTTAATGAGAAAAAGATTGCTCTTCTCAATATTTTGATGTTTGTTTCTCTTGGGAAAACTTGAAACGCATCAGTTTTGTCAGGAAAATATCCGTCCATGTCTGTCCGAATTCCTCTGGTGTCAGCTGGGAGCTGTAACTCAGGGGCTCCATGCCCCTCTCTTTCCCAGAAGGCTGGGCTTCTGGGCATCCCTCCAGCCTTCATGACGCATTCCCTCTTTGACTAACCCATGGTAAGAGCATCATGGGATCTGTAACCCTGCCAAAGAGCTTGGCCCCAGGGGAGAGATGGCGAGCAAGGCAGTGGAATGGTAATTTCTAAGGTCTGCAACAGTAGCTCACACTGTCGCTGCTTTAAGGGCCAAATGGATTTAATTAATGTTTCCATTCCAAAAGGCTTGAGCATTTTATTCAGCATTTTCCAGCTGACAATTTATTTTCTTTTCTTTTAAATTTACATTTCAGGAAAATTTTTGGTATTTTAGCTTTCCATGTCAGTTCATGGTGAAATTAAATGTTCAAGTATCACAACTGGATGCTCTACAGACACTTGGTTTGGGAAACAGCCTTATTAGCTGCCAAAAGTGCCATGACTCCATCCATGCAAGAAGGGTGTGATCCAGTTTGCCTTTGAAATCAGTGGAAGCCACTTTTTCAGCTTAGTGGAACCTGGCTGGTATTCCAAAAGTCCAAGGGAGGGTGGAGCTGACCATAGTTGCAGATATTTGAAACAGGAGTCAAGAGTGAAATAGCAAGGATATAAGAAGCAGCAACTAAGGATGATCTGTTACCTGCACTCAATCAAAACTCAGTTTCACTTAGTAACAGAAGGAAAAATTATTAGCATTATAAAACCTAATTCCCAGTTAAAGTAAGAAGAGCTGCTACTCTACACTTTATAGAGTAGAATAAAACCATAGTATGAATTTGTCATGAACTCTCTAACTTTCAATGTTCAAAACGTTTCCTCAGAAAACCTTCATGCATTCCGTTCAAGGAGACTATTCTAAAGACATAATAGAGTGCTGAACTGCTGCCTCAGAGCGTTGATCCTCCTTTGAATCCCACAGAACTAATCTGTTTAACGGGTATTACAGAAGCTCTGTCAGGAGAGATCAAGGTCTCTGGACTTTGAGCACACTACAGGTGGAGAACAGCTAAGAGTGGGCCTTCAGGGTTGACCCTCTGGGTGAGGGCTGAGCACTACATCCATCTTCTCCATTTCCCAATCTGTTTTCAGATGTAGTCTCAAGCCTTCCACCTCAAAGAGTAAAACAAGAGCCCCAGGGAGCCTATGTCCATCAGCAACAGGGTGTGTGTTAAAAGCAAGAGAGCACTCAGAACACTAAATAAATCAATTCATCCAACCATGAAGGATCCAGGGAATTGGGGTTTGGTTTGGGTTTTTTTTTTTTCCATTTCCCTTTAGCACAAGGCAGATGTTTCTAAGTAATAATCAGAAACCTGCACAATTTTTAAGACTGAAGGAGGAAGAGACATGTATGAGCTCTGAGGATGTTCTCAGCTCCAGCTTCAAAAAAAAACACACCCAAACCACCACCAACAAAACACCCCAAAAAACCAAAACCTCACATCAGTAAAAACATGTATCTGTAAAAGCAAGTTCTTCCTTAAGCTGTTTGGTAATTCTTAGTTCAGAAGAGCATTTTATCCAGAAGGTTCTTCATGTTTCCAGTCTAGGTTGTAGCAATCTCAGCGAGGCACTAAGTTTTAGGCTGTTAAAGTCTTTCTGTGCAGGATGGTCATTTTAAAATGATGTGGTAGCCGTCATTGCTTTCAGCTGTAACAAAGAAATGCAAAGCATTTTTTCATTGCTCTTAGAAAACAGCACAGAACTACAGATTTTCTTAAGTAGTTTGCAGTAGTTTGTACTCTTGTTCCACAATCCGCTTACGAAAATGGCTGTTGAAAGTCTAGGCCAAAGTATTTGCATAAAATAAAACATACTAATGGTCATCTTTTATCATTTTATTAGAGGTTCTCTTCTCATTTATGTCAGTGGTATCACTGGATTTATGGCAGTTTTATAACAGTGCAACTGAGAAGAAAGCACAGATCAATCAGCCTATCAGTCCAGTGTAAGCTGATAGAACACCTTAAGTTGCACTAAATTAGATTACTTATCTGTTCAGGATAACGGTACTGAGTTTGTGATAATGTCTTGTGCAACTGAAAGGAGAAGTTATCTTTACAGCCACATGTAACAACAGCAGCAGTACATACCTTTTAGTGTGCTGATAACAAAACAAGATTCATCTTGGAAGTTTTGTACCATCTGAAGGGCAAAAGGAAGAAAAGCCAACACAAAATATTTTTAGCAATTATATTCCCATTTCTTTCAGCACCAGTATAGACTTTAGAGGAGAGGTACCAAACAACATTTTATGTCTAGTCCTACACAGACCTGAGTAACCCTGCCCGTAAGATTATTAAAGTACATGATTGATTAATAAAGGTCCTTGCAGCTGCTACTCTGCTTAAGAGAAACTCATACTAAAGTGCTTGCCTGGAACTGATCTAGCATATTCAGCATTTTATCATCTCTTAGCAGATCTTGATCCTGCGAGTTCTTACACCACTCCAGTTAGTGTATTAAGAACTGTGCTGTTCTGTGAAGGCATGCTGGTTTAGAGTGGATTAAGACAGTTCCTCTCCTAAAATCTAACAGAAATACACATTCAGCTGAATGATGAAGTTCAGTTGAGCTTACATTAGCATCTAAAATAACATCTAGATGTGGTCAGCTCTGAGAAAGCGACTCCTTCCTACATAAAGGAATATTGCTACTGAAAAGCCATTTCAGTAGTGTTCACATGATTATTTTGACCAGTACAGATACTGGGCTTGCAGGAATCATTTACTTGTTTGTATTTTGTTAAGGCACAGGAATCTTAATGAAACTACTAGAAGAGGCAAGGCAGATCATGAGAAACAAGATTAGTATCTAAAGTTATTTGAGCTATTCATGAGAAACAACTAGATTTTTAGAACAGATGCAGCTTTGAGTGAGGCCCCTAACTAAAAAGGTTTCAGCTGACTTTTGATCCAATCTGAAATGCTCATTTAAGCTTCATCCTCAGTCAATGCTTCCTCCCCTCTTCCCATCTTGGAGCAGCTCTTGTGGAACATAGGAAAAGAATCACTCCCGGGAGGTGTCTCATACAGTTGAAGCAGATGGCGGGCATGAAACTTGAGAGGGCAGGTGTCTAAAACCTCTCTGATCACCTCAGAAAATACATCTTTAAGCAAAAGCCTTCTCCTAGCTATTAAATAGTATTCAAGGAGAGCACTCTCCAGCTGTAACTTATCACACCAAATACCCTTTTTAACTTAGACTAATCTTCCTATTTTCTTTTGGCTTTAACATCCACCCCTTGCTCCTGCAAATCAAACTTCACTGGCCAGTCTGTGTGTCTGTGCCTAACGATGCATGAAGTATATTCATAGAATGCCTCACTCTTGCCACTATAGTACTAGAACAAGAAAAAAAAAAAAGTATTAAAAAAGGCAATAGGCATTGTTAATAATTGACTTAAATAAATACTTAAAGCCTTATACCTAAGTTGGTTCAGGCGATTCCCCTACCAAGAGTTGCCTCCAAGCGCTTTACATCCATAAAGCATTAAGGTTTCAGATTTAATCAGGCTGAAATAGCAAGGAGACTTTAGAAATAAGCATTACAGCCTTCAGTTTAGGCTCCAGTTGAGACCTATGCTCTGCTCCATTTGTTTTAACAGTGTTTCTTATAAATGAAGCTCCTTAAGTGATTCTGGTGCATGAATGAGTCAGTAATTTAGTGGGGGAAAAGAGGAAGAAGGGCAACTCACTGTTAACCTGCAAGTTAATGGAATGGACTAAACCAAGCCATCATATAAAGGGACACAAACAGCTAGCAGAGGTCCATTAAATTATAGTGTACACCTACCCAGCACTGACTGACACAGTGACTGTAATCACTGCTCAAAACATAAAACAGATTTTCCCTATAGCTTTTCAAACTGGTTTTCTTTCAAAGGTCTCTTCCAACCTGGTCTATTCTGTTCTTCAGGAAGCTTTCCTGTTGAAAGATTCTTGCTTTATATCCTCATTTTAAAATTCAAGTAGCCAACATGAAAAGGAAATGATCACTTTCATTGTGCTTTGTTAAAATAAAGGATTGACTTACAAAACAAAGATCTTAAAGCCACACCAAAACCAATGATATGCATGAAGGACTTTCTTTAAGAATTTGCTTTAACTTGTTTGGATTAGTAACCTTGCAAAGCCTTCCTGAAGATTCATTCCATAATTTAAATGGCCATCTAACAACTGGAACAGCTCTTTGCATTAACCCCTTACCTCATTGCTCACTAATACATGGATCCCTGTGGGTCCCTGCCGATAGATTCGATTTATCTGCTGTGGAGAAATGCTGTACAAGTTTGCGATCTTCTCAATTAATTCCAGCGTGGTCAGTTCTTCCAAGAAGATTGCATGATATACTGCAACAAGTTGGAAGTGATTACAGAATAGTAACTACAGGTAACACCAAGATGCTCAATATCAACAACCAAATGGGTTTAAGACAATGGTTCAAATCCTGACAGACAAAAAAACCCCCAAAAGCTTAGTACCTTCAAATCAGCTCCCAAATATCCAGCTTGATGATCTCTACAAAAATATCCAGTGGGCAATAAAAGCACACATGGCTTTTGCCCAGGAGCATATATTATGGGGCACTAAAAAAAAATTCTTCTAATAAAGATTTTAATATTTTTGGATAATCTACATTTACTGATTTTGATATTTTGAAGTAGAGCAAGAGCAGGGAAGTCATTGTGCCCCTGTACTCAGCACTGGTTAGGCCACAACTTGAGTACTGTGTCCAGTTCTGGGCCCCTCAATTTAAGGACATTGAGACTCTTGAACATGTCCAGAGAAGGGCAACGAGGCTGGGGAGAGGCACAAGCCCTATGAGAGGCTGAGGGAGCTGGGATTGCTTAGCCTGGAGAAGAGGCTCAGGGGAGACCTTATTGCTCTCTACAACTACCTGAAGGGTGGTTGTAGCCAGGAGGGGGTTGGTCTCTTCTCCCAGGCAACCAGCACCAGAACAAGAGGACACAGTCTCAAGCTGCGCCAGGGGAAGTTTGGCTTGAGGTGACGAGAAAGTTCTTCACAGAGAGAGTTGTTAGCCATTGGAATGGGCTGCCCAGGGAGGTGGTGGAGTCACCATCCCTGGAGGTGTTCAAGAGTGGATTGGACATGGCACTTGGTGCCATGGTCTAGTAGTCATGAGGTCTTGGATAACAGGTTGGACTTGATGATCTTTGAGGTCTTTTCCAACCTTGTTGATTCTATGATAAGTAGCAAAGCACGTGATAATATGCCACACAAAAGTAGTCTTTCATAAGCTGTTATTCCAGAAGCACAAACTCAAGACTACAATGTATCAGATCACTGTAGATGACAGTATTATATTTTTAAATCCAATCCAAATGATAGAGACAGGTAGAAAAGCTGTGCCTGGCTAATAGCGTGTACAAGAGCTAAGGACAATCTCTATTCTTATGTTATCATACATCACGTCATGAGAGAGAGAGATAAAAGAGCAGTGAGCCCCCAAAATCTTCCAACTTCCAAGACCTTATTTTAAGACATACTGATCTTCCATTTCCCAGGATACTTTAAAACAAGCTATAATTTAAAGCATACTGGGGACAGGAGGTTGTTTTAAATGCTGTAGTCCCTCTTAAGAATTAAATGGAGATTTTGCTATGGCATTCTGCAGGTAGTTTGTGAGTTGGGTCTGTTCTCCATGCAGACAGTAGCAGTTGGAATCTGCAAACTGACCAAAGCTGGGATAAACACGACCTCTTTAAACGCTCAGGACATCAAGATGTTCCATGCAGGAACTCAGGCAGGAAGCAGCGCTCTGACCATGTAAGTGCTTAACAAACTTTGTATACAAAAACTTACCACAAAGACTGCCATCTCCATTTTCTCTTTTCTGGTGGAGATGAGACCTGTTTTGCTCTGGTTCTTGACAGACATAAATTGTCATCTTGGGCCTTACGTTTCTAGGGATTATTAAATAAATAAATAGTGAGTTATTTAGTACATCTAAAATTCTTCCAGTCAGCTATCAAACAAGGAGAGACCATTCAAGCTGTGCATAAATAATCAACGAAAGGATAGTCTCGATGATGGTGACTGGATGTCAGATGGTCTATTAAAAGCCCCCTGTGAGAGGCAGTGGTACAGTGCAGACAACCTTAACCTTTTCCAGATGCGGTAAGAACAAACAGTTTACAGCGCTTGCTAAGCAGCGCATCAGACCTGCCTTTACTGACCTGAATCCTGCTTCCTGACCTTATTGTGGCCTTCCAGTATCTGAAGGGGGCCTACAAGAAGGCCAGGGAGGGACTTCTCAGGACGTCAGGTAGTGATAGGACTAGGGGGAATGGAATGAAGCTGGAGGTGGAGAGATTCAGACGGACGTGAGGAGGAAGTTCTTCACCGTGAGAGTAGTGAAGCCCTGGAATGGGTTGTCCAGGGAGGTGGTTGAGGACCCATCCCTGGAGGTGTTTAAGACCAGGCTGGACGAGGCTCTGGCCTGCCTGATCTAGTGTGAGGTGTCCCTGCCCATGGCAGGGGGTTGGAACTAGATGATCTTTGTGGTCCTTTCCAGACCTGACTGATTTCTATGATTCTACTGATCTGAATCCTGCCCAGATGTAGAATTCAGTATTATTTCAATAAAATTCAGTTTGAGTCATTTGAGGCTCCAGAGGTTGGTTGATTGGTCAGTTTGTTAACTGTGATGAAGATGCAACACAGGGTATTGTAGGCTGTCTCTCAAATGAGGAGCATGGAAGCTACCAGCCAGTAGTAAATGAACCACTGGAGATCCACATTAAGCTGCCTCATTTTGGCAACATTTCTGAGCTGTGCTTGGGTTTGATTACTAATGTGTTCTCTAGCTTCTGATATAATCTCTCTGAAGGGTTAAAATGAAGTCTAAATGCTACAGCTCCAGGACTAACTTCTAGTTAAGTCTGAAATTACCAAGGGAAGATGCCATTGAAAAAAACACCAACCAAACAGAATAGGAAGGAAGAAGTACAAACCTTCCTTTGATTGCATTAAAGAGTCGAATTCCATCAGCAGGCCCACAGATTTGAACAAAATCTTCTTTGGACATCTTCAGTAAGTCAGCACCTACATATTTCAAATTGATTTTTTTTCAGAAGTTAAGCAAAACTTAGCTTCCAAGTTGTGTGTATGGACAGCAGGAAAAGGCAAGGGGAGAGAATCCACACAGCTAAATCAGACAGATTTGCCTAGACAAGTTGCAAATTCAGAAATGTGTACACTGGAAATCAGTCATTATGAAACAGAGAGGTAGAAGCTTTCACAAGAGCAGTGCTGCACTGGAGGATATTCTAGCCAACTCAGAGACAAGCTATTTAATACTGGCCATTAAATGGTCCAATCTTCTCTGACTGACATGTTCACCAGGTTATTTAACCGTGTTGCATGTCAGAGAGGCTCCTCAAGGTTTCAACATCTTTAACAATTCCCCCTTCTGCCATCCTGTTGTGTACCTAATGGGAGGGTACAGTGAAGGTGGAGCTGCAGATGGAGCCAGACCATTCTCAAATGCACACAGGATGAGAGGCAGCAGACAGAAGGAGGAAGATGGGAAACACTTGTTAGGTATAAGGAATAACTTCTTCACTGTGAGAGCAGACAAGTTTTTCAAAAGGTTTCTTAGAGAGACTGTGGAATTTCCAACCTTGGAGATACTCAAACACAAGTGCATAAAGCAGGGATTTGCACCTCAAGAAGTCTCTCGCATCTTAACTTATTCTCTTCCAAACTGTTTTGGAAAATGCTGACTAATCTGAGAACAACCACACTGGATCAGACCAGTAATTCCATCAAAAGTGGCCAGCAGCAGATGCTATCGATATGAAGCATGAGCTGCACCTACAAAAGAGAATGAAGAGAAAATAATTGGACTCTTTAAACTCACCCGAAAAACTTGAGAAGAGTCTACAGAATGGAGAGAACCTATTACGATGAAGCCACTGCTGAGCATCTTGAATAGAAGCAGAAGGAAGGAGATGCTACATTGCAAAAAGAATAAGAAGGTCTTGAAATGAACTGTTCACCAGTGTCCTAAAAAAAGAAAAGCACCACATTAACATGATCTCAAGTACTTACATCATTGGTGGGAGGCAGGAGCTCCACTTGGTGCGTTGGAGAACTGTTGCTAAAAAAAAATTATATAAAAGGTGGAAGAGAAAGAAAACATTATTTTAAATTCGACATTGCAGTGTCCATCCTCTTCCCCCTCCTCCATTTGACTCAGCTATCACAAGTAACACACCAACTTGGCTTTTTTCTCTATCAGATTTTTTTGTTTAAGTGCACAAACTCTGGGCACAGAAAAGAAGCGGGGAAACGGAAAGAAAAATAATAAATCACTACTTGAGCATTTTGTTGGTCAGTTGAGATTTTACTCAACACAGAGAAAAACTCAGTCTACTGATCTCATTGATGTTTTCTAAGCCAAAGATCTACTAATGTGACACTGTCTAAGAAAGGAAGTTGTGATCTACTGGGTGGCTGAATTAAAAATTTCTACAAGCCAGAAACCCCTAACCAAATCCACTGTCTAATAATGAGTCTCCACAAAACATGAATCAAGGACCTTATCATTCAAACCTGATGTTATCTTTAACACAGTAAATTGCAATGTAACTATATTACACAAAACCACATTTCTACTAAACCCTCCTAAGACACAGACAGGACTCCAGTGTGTCAAGGATTTTTCCAACTAGTTCAACAGACCTCTTTATCAACACCAAGTTTTATGATTTCAGTGTTTATCCTCATTCATAGGTTGAGGGTGCTCATTGAAAATTTGTGATACAGTGCTGATTAACCAATTAGCTATGAGGGAAGGCAGCAAGGCTGCAGCATCCTAGAGGAGAGGAACAGCCTATTCCAAATCCTGAAGTATGTTGCAGGGAGGACTCAGAGGTACTGAGGGTCCTTGCCCTCTATTTCTGTCGTTAGCCATCACCTTGGGTGTTTCAGCACTAGTAAAAAACTGTTTAAGACAGCTACATTAATGAATTAAACATGCCTCCTGTTAGACCTTTGTTTCTTTACATCCCATTCAGCTAAGAATTCAGTACCTCAAACAACCTCCAGAAAGAAAGGAAAGAAAAAAGTACCAACTCAGAAAAGGCACTGAAGGCTGAAAGGCTCTAACGCTCTTGTCAGGAGATACTGGGAACTGTCAGTACGGGGCATGGTGTGTTCTCTGAGCTCCACAGAAGAGGAAATTCATGACAGGAATTGCTCTAGTGTTCCTCTGATACTCATCTCACAGCCACCACGTAAGCAGTGGACACACAAACAATACTCTTCATTACAGAGAATTTCTGAATGGAGAGTCTTAAAAAGATCTGTGGGAAATATTTTCCCCTTTCTAGGAAGGGTGATCCTTGACCTCTTCCTCCAGGGTGTGAAATGCATGGACATACAAAATGTATGTGCACAAAGGCTACCACATCAACAGGGAATATAAAGCATTTATCTTTTACATACCCATCTCCAAGGTTGAAGCTGTTGGGAGAACTGTTGTAGCTTGGAGATGGAGCATTGTTCATTTGATAAGGCACATCTGGCCAGGGAGAGCACTGTTGGAAGAAAGACAGCAGTGATACTTTCATAAGGATGGAAATAAAGGATTTGATTCTCCTCTCATACCACATTCATGCTGTTGCCACGCCACTAGCTTCAGTTCATCACTCCTGCTGTGAGGAGGAGGCAGGCCATGGATTTTCTATGATGCTCTCCAAGCGGGCTGTCAGGGGGCCAGATTGATTCCAGTTGTGCATTCCACATTTCTCCCATTTCACAAAGCCTGTCCCCAAATAACACTGGGCCAAAGTGTGCACAGCTGTAAGTCAGAGCAATGCCAGTAAGTCAACTCAGACTGAAGGCAGCAATGATACAGAAATACCCCTGGTCTCAATTATAAATCCATAATTAAATCCAGGCATGACTGACAAATACACTCCAGTGGCATCACTTCAGGTTTATACCAGCAAAAGAGCAGAATTTGAACCAGCCTGCTAAAATCTCTGGCTATTAGTCAAAGAGCTCCAGTGATAAATGGGTACTAGATGGAGAAAATGTAAGACAAGCAGACACAAAGCTACTAAAACCCTTCACAAATACAGGTCAAAAATCCATCTTCCACTATAGTAAATCCAGAGTAACCCAGCTAGAATTGGTGACTCAGTTCTGAATTTAAGCCACTGTAAGAGGTAGAATTCTATCCCTGTAGAACCCCCTACCATCAAGAGGCTCAAGAAAATGCTTTGTAGTGTCTTTGTTTGCAGTGATAAAAAGATGACAAGTGTAGCTTCGGAGTTTATCATCTCCCCAAATACTAGCAAATATTTTATTATCTCCACAAGCACTAGCAAATATTTAACTCTTTAGCAACCCGTATTTCCCTGTGCAACATGTCAAAGTGCAGAGAGCTCTTAGGGAGACTTTGGGATCTGCCAACTCAGTAGAATTAGGTCTGTATACACAAGAGTCTCGTTAAAAATTGAATTACAGAACATGTTGGTTGCTCCTGGAAATACAAGGAAAATTGAGTGGGAGGGACTGGATCTCATACACAGAAAGTTTATTTAGATTAAGGTGGGGGGAAAAAGCAACATTTTTTGAAGTCCAGCAAGCCACTTCAAAAACAAGCAGCAAGACATTCCCACAGGGAAATGGAACAGCACGTTTAAATCACTGTCTTGAATCCTCTTGTTTAGTAATTCTGCAGCCTGGGGTAATCTTATATATACATTTTCTACACCACATGCATCAGAATCGAAGACTTTCAAGACATTCCTAGAGTACAAGGTAGAATCTTCTCAGATCTTCTACGTAATAGTGGCTTCATAGACACATTCACAGAAAAAGAGATGAATAATTTAATTAGACAGTCTATTCATCTGTTCAAGTGCTCCATCTCCAACATGAGCTTGTGCCAGACAATTCTGAAGAAAATACCTCATACAACTGGCATCTAAGTGCCATGGCAAGTGCCTAGGAGCATAACAGAAGGTAGAGAAAACATTTCCTTTAAAGCTTGGCTGTTAAGGGCTGGTTTATACCCTGAAACATAAGAAACTTTGTCATCTTTTATTAACTTCGAAATAGAGAGACATTTTATAACTTCACTCCACTCTCAATTTCAATCAGATCTGGGCATACATCTCCCAAGACAATCTCCAGGGCTCAGTTCCACTGCATTTTCTCTCAAATCTACTTCCCAACATGCTGAAGTAGTACAACATGTCTAAAATGCATTACCTCTGTGAGAATAGTTGTTTCATAGGAGGGCTGATACTTCTCCTTCTCTTGGGTGGTCTTCTTCTCCATTTTTTCCCTGTCAGTCTTCTGTTTTCTGTCTGCTCCTTTAGGCTATAAGCACAAGCACAAGCTTTCCCTTATGCCAAGTATTACAAGTTTGGAGACAGAGGACAACAGATTTTTTTAGTTGTTGATTGTTTTTTTTTTTTCCCTAATCTGTTCATAAAAGTCTCCTTCAGATTTATGGGGACTCTACAAGTGGAAGATGATCAGATCTGTGTTTTCTAGGAAAAAAAATATTAGTCAGGTAGCTCTACTGTTTCTATGACATCCTCTATTGCATCCTCTATGCCTATTGCAATTCCAAAGTAGTCTGGCTAGTCCTGAGATTTGATAGCAACTATTTCAGACCACGAGCCCCATGAGTTGTGCACTTCAGCTGGTATTTGCACCACATCTCCAAGAAGAGGAAAGGCACTGCACACAGAGGCAAAACGGGAGAGCAGATGCTTTGAGAAAACCAATCTATTAAAAGCTGGTTGTAAAGTGCCTTCAAGTCTGTCATGCCCAGATTAGAAGCTTTGGAGATGCTTTCTGAATCTCTCCCCTCCAGGTAGCATGGAGAGGAAGTCTGCTGCAACAAGCAAAAGGTATTTAAGATCACCAGGTATGCTGTTGTTGCTCATGGAGGATTGAATCAAAAAAAACTGGAGATGCCATCATTTCTTGATTTCATCAGACTACAAAAACACAGCAGATACCCTAAACACACCAGTGTTTGTATAGCGTTCAAGGCGCTGTGGACTGGCATAAATCTTGGTGTAGCACCACCGTCCTTTGACTTCAGCTACAATTGCTGTGTAGTTCAACATTTAGAATCATAGAATCAACAAGGTTGGAAAAGACCTCGAAGATCATCAAGCCCAACCTGTCACCCAAGACCTCATACCTACTAAACCATGGCACCAAATGCCACATCCAGTCCCCTCTTGAACACCTCCAGGGACGGTGACTCCACCACCTCCCTGGGCAGCCCATTCCAATGGCTCACTTTGTGTGCAAGTCTTGTTTAAGATCTTAAGCACACCCAGTTAAAGCTCTGTTTTTTCACTCTGCTATTTTCATCACTCCAGTACAATGTAAATCTATGCACGTTACTGTGTCTTAATCCAGCTGATAAAGCTAAAACTACTTCATACCTTGAACACTTTGATCTGGCAGCTTGCAGAATGCAAGTGTTCTGTATATTCACCGTTTTCGTTTTGCTTAAAGGTGTCGATTTGCACACGGAAGGGTACCCCTTTCTCTCCTCCATGTTTTCGTGGAGTAAATTCTGTGCTGATGCAATGTACCTGAAAAAAGTGGGGGTGGGAGGAAAAGACGTGCTCATCTCTGGAGACAGTTGGAAGATGTGCAAGTCTGAATTTCAAATTTTGCCTGAATAAGAGGTTTTGTCTTGTCCCAAAGGACAACTAAGGGAGAGGAAGAGCTCATGAGTTTTCATTTCTATTCCTCTAGACAAACAATTAGGAGCAGCAGCAGCCCAGAATGAAACAGCACATCAGGAAAAGCGTCTTTTGACTTAAGTACATCCCACATACAGATTAAAACCAGATAGCTGGCATCTGGGACATGAAAGACTCATAAAAGAGGAAACCAAGCAAAACTAACAGGTTGTGAAAAGTTTCCTCCAGATGAAACTCATGCTTAGAAAGCAACATCAATTCATTTATTTTAAAGTAAATTCTATCTGCAGCAGGTAGCCCTATAAAACTAGCAAGTAGCTAGGAAGTTGGTTTAGCAAATACCCTACAAATGAATTATACATAATTGTCACTTGAGTTTTATATTATCATCATCTTTTTTTTTTTCATCATGTCCTGGCTACCTTATCTTATCTTGACCTGGAGAGTCATCATTGCATTTACCACAGTAATATCATTTCTCTCTTTACCTGAATGAATGCTGAGGCTCTCTTTGATGGATCCCACAGAAATTCAACAGTGTTCAGCTGGGTTGGGCTGGCTCTGGGATCTAAGATACCAACTGACAGTGGAATATCTGTAGAAGAAAACCCCTAAAATTTTAAAAATATTAAATTGAAGAAGAGAAAGCATCTCTATACAATTACATGATGCATGTGAAAAGCTAAGTCACCTGTGATACAACTGTTTGGGACCCATAGTGCTAGATCTCCTTCTCACACAAAGACATATAGGATTCCAAAAAGAGCAGGATATTAAAGAACTTAAATGCACAGGCAAACACTCCATACCTCATTCAGCACCTTGCTTTCAAACACTACACAGGTACCATGATGAAATAGTCTCACCTATATCAAGGATGCGATCCCCCGGCCGACTCCACCTCCAGCCCTCGAGCTGCTGATGCTCTGTGTACTGCAGGCGTCGGTCATGGAAAACAACACGAATTATGCTCTGTTAAGGAAAGAGAGCAAGGTGAACAATGTGATCTGGAGACCCTCCTCTTGAAATGATTTTGGTTCTCCAGCGTGGAAGCAAAAGCTAATCTGTTAGGTTTCTCACCCCCATTCATGAGGAGAGTAGAAGGTCCACCTAAGAGACCCAAAACCACATTGATCAAATTCCTAAGAGGCTCCTGCATGAGATCGCAACACATCTTCTCCTTCACAGGGCACCACATAATGCAGCCCTGTACAGCTTTCTGGGATTCAGTCTGGAAGCACTATAGCAATGCCCACCTAATATTAGGTGTCATGCCATGTAAACACTATACCACCCCCATACCCAAAATGGCTCACATGGAGGTAATATTTCATGTGTCTGTACCATGCCCCAGTACCAGTGTATCCCACTCGGATTAGCAAATGTGAAAGCCAGCCTATCTCTGCACTGGTGGGACTAATGTGACTAGATACCTTGCCAATAGGAATTAAACTTGATTCCAGCCATTAACAGCCAGTCATTGGATTTGCCTCAGTGTAGTTAAACAATAGGAAAGCTTCTGTTACAGGAGAATTTTCACCTCTGGTCTGCAATGGTTGCAGCTATGTCAGTAACTGGAGAAAAAAGCTGGAATAAGGGCAATTCCCCAGGCTGACAAGTCCAAAGTACTCCTAGCTAATATATCCTTTTGTGTGTTCAGTGCTATACCTGTATGAGTTAATGATCCCTTACATCCCAGTTTCTCAAGCCCATGCTCCTGCTGGGGACTTTCATATCAACTGAGTAGGCAATTTGCCAAGAAAACTGAGAAACACCCAAATCAAACCCTAGCTCCAAGAAGCAAGCAAGCCACAGTGGGAACACCTGTACAATTGTAATCCCAACCCACATGCTTCCTAAAATGGGCCAAAAGACAAGCAGGAAAATGCCTAAACTTGGACAACACAGGAAATCCAGACTGGAATCCAAATTTTGCAACTAGTCCCCACTTCTCAAAAGAAGTTCTGATGCAGGACATCTAAGAACTGGGGAGAGGAAGGCTTGAAGGTTAGATCCAGAACCACAGTTGTTGAATTTTAATTATTTTGGGAGAGTGGAAACAACAAGGGGGAAAAAAAAATCTCCCAAACCAAAATGTCAAGCTCTATACTTTTATAATTATACCCATTACCAAAGGAAACTGGAGCTATGCAGAATTTGCACAGCAGAACAACTTAAACACCAGGGTCCTCCACTTGATATGTAACAACCCAGGTGTGTTGCTGCAGTTAAGAAGGGAGCTAATTCTGCCTCTCATCAGTTTGGACCTTGCTCACCTCTGAACTTTGGGATTCCCCTGAACCCAATATTCACAGTGACACTCTGGGGTCATGGTCACAAAGAGAATAAAGGTTCCCCTGAAGCCATGTAAAGCCAAGCTGCGTAGTCCCGTGAAACTACCACTCAACAACTCCATCGGCCCTGCTCATATTAAAAACAATGGCAAAGCATTTTCCATTGTCTCAGTGTGAGCAGAGTCAAGCCCTTCACTAGAGGCTGTATGTAGTAGCAGGAAGAAAATAAATCTATATTTCTCCTTACCTTTACATATTTTGTGTTTAAATCTTGAAACTCTCCCAATTTCCTATTCTCAAGTAGACGGATTTCATAAGACTGACCTAGAGTTTAAGGAAACATTTCCAAGGTGTTTAATACGTTGTAGCAATGAGAGAGTCATGCTGGCATTTACATGGCTAACAAAGCATATGTTTGATCAGGGAAAGCTCATTTTTGGTAATACAACGCATTTGCCCCAGTAATTGAGCAGGCACTAAAGCACGGCAGAAATTCGAGGGGAAGGTTCGTCTTTTAGCAACGAAAAGCTCTCAGTTAGGGCACTGATCACCATCTGTGTCCTGGGACTGCTACAGTTTTCTAGACACCTTTCAGAAAGTCACCAAAGTGTTAGAGGCAGCTGAACCCCAGCACCACCTGACTGTAACAGCACCACCTTTATCCAGCCCTTCTGCTGAATCAATGGCCTTGTGGCACAACAGGTCTGGGCACTATTCTGCAGATACTTGGGCAAAATCTTGCCTTCTTCAGAGAGCACTCAGGCTTGAAAGATGTCTTGCTGAACCAGAAATACAAGATTTGTTCCATAAAGCCTTGAATGTGCCTGCCCAGGGCATAAATGTTCCTTCAGGGATGTGTGTGGAAGCAGTAAAGGGTATTACAGCATGTGAAAGGAGCAATTCTGGGAAGGGAATTCAAAATCCAGCACTCTACCACTCTTAGCATAAGAAATTTAACCAGTTCAGTAGAATTCAGCTAACTGGTTTAGGAAGCAACATCTCCCTCCAAGACTGACAGCAAAGGGGACTGATGTCTCAATACCTTATGCACAAATGGCTAAGCACAAAAGCTCCTTGTGTAGGATCAGCTCTTTACAGTAAACCTGCAGCAGGTACACAGGCAGGACTAGAGCTTTGGGATTAATGGAATGTATGTATACCTTAGAGCTAGTTTTTCTCGTTCATCTTGATATCCTCCCTTCTACTGAAAAATGTAAAAGGCAGGCCCAAGGAGGAGATGGCTTGAGTTTTCTGGCTCAACCAGTATCTCTGCAGAAAAAAACCTGTAAAGCAGATGGATCTCCCTCTAAGCAGTTGCTACCAACAGAGATAAAAAACGCTACATTTCTGAACTTGGATCTAGAAACAGAAGAATTATGACAGCAGATGTGTCAGAAGGGCACCATGTTTCAGGCAGATTCTCTTCTGGGAATCCCAGCTCTGCCAGTGGCCCTCATGAGCACAGGGATCTGTGTGCATATTCAGCTGGCTGGCAGGGAGGAGGGGGAAAGAAAAAAAAAAGGGGGGAAATATGACAAAAGAAGCCATGTTGAAGCCCAAAATGTTTGCACAACACTCCTACTGATGTCAATAGGAGTACTGCAAGCAGGAAATGACCCTTGAATCCAGCAAGTGGCTTAGGGCACGGGGAGAGTAAGTCATGTGAAGCACCAAACTAAGCACTGGAGACATGCATAGATCTTAACCCATCTCTTTGCATGTAAGTAAACCAAAATGACAAATGACCTTCCTTTGAAGACTGGTGGACCGCAAAAGTCCTGAAATTGAGGTCTTCCAACTTTCACTCACCAGACCTTGTATGTTCCCACTGATACATGTCAACCATGTTCACCCGGCAGTTTTTAGAGAGGTACCTCTGTCCCCATATAACTGATGCTGTTGCATTAGCATAAAAAAAGATGGGACTCAGGTTCACACAACTGGTTTTCTCTCATAGGATACAGAATTATTTAGGTTGGAAAAGATCCTTAAGATCATCCAAGTCCAGCTGTTAACCTAGCACTACCAAGTTCACTACTAAAGCTGAACTCAAAGTGCCACATCTATTGTACTAGTACCTGTGTGTATGTTGTACGTGTCTGTCTACATTGCATGAAATATTTGGCTGCTCAGTGCCTCAGTTCAGGGATAGATTTCACCAGCTGTGGAGTGATACAGTTCACTGCTTCTAACAAATTTACACAGTCAAGCATCTCTTGCACTTGCAGTTCATTACCGTGCAAATATCAGGCTACTTAACCATTAATGAAAATTAGTTTGGGAGACAGTAAAATACATCTATGACTATATTCAGATAGGGTAAAAAGGACAGAGAAATTAAGTGGCATGAGGAAGGCAATGGTGAACCCAGAAGCACTGTCAGCCATTCAAGTGTCTCAGAAATGACCAGGTTTCTGTGAACTGATACACTGTACTTTTTGGTCAGCCTGATTTGATTATTTGTCATTCCAGTGAGACAAAAGAAAATAATGGGCATTGGCTATGGGCCTTTCAAACCAGCATCAAGCACTCCAACACTCTGCAGCATGCATCTTCCAGCTACTTCCATAGGATAGGAGCAACACTGCAGCCTTACAGACAACAAGCACCACACATCCCCTGCCAGCAGTGATTCAGCTTGGATAGAGTTAGAAACAGATTCTGCCCACAGTTTTAAAAAAAAAAAAGGAAAGAAACTATAGTGGAGACAGAGTTAATATTAAATGGAAAGCCATAAAGGAAATAAAATGTTTTGATGAAAGATATATAGGTCATCTGATGTAAGCCCTGGAACTTGTTTTACGCCATGAAAAACCTCAGTCAAAATGGCATTTTATGCTAACTGCTTTCTCCCTGACCTCTGAATATTTCACTCCAGTTACTACACAGAGCTGTTATCAAAACAAAACTGCTCCCAGTCAAGCTTCAGAAAACACACAGCTTATCTCCCTCTCTGTAGAAATCTGTGAGAATTTGGTCCCAGTTCCTCACAATTCCTTTATATGTAACTGGTTTGGTATGGAATTTGAAAAACTCATTCTCCCTACAACTACTTCCAGCAAATTCTTTGCTTTGTGGCTAATGGTATCCATAATTCCTTTGTATAGCATGGACAGCATTCAGATACTGTACTTTTATATCACCAAACTGCTTGGATTGTATTTTTTTCTTTTAAAATACACCTTCCAACTCTTGTTTATCCTGTTTTCCACCACCAGTACCAGCAAAACTCCTGAAATCATGAATTACAATCTCAGCTCTGCAATTGTAACCACTGCAGGGGGTGGGGGTAAAGCCCTAGAGAATCAGTACTTGGATGTTGGAAAATAATAGTGACTTAAGCTTGAGAGAGCTGAACTCACCTTGCATCAAAGAAGTCACTCAAGACTCTGGTACACAGATTATTTATGAACTCTGCACCACTGACTCACCAGCTGGCACAGGCTGACAATTTTCTTCTAAAACTAATCAGTAATAGATGAATGTTACTCAGGTGGCTATTAGGTAAAGAAATGTGGCTGCAAGTGTGACTGCATCAGAAATAGTGTGGCCAGGAGGAGCAGGGAAGTCATTCTGCCCCTGTACTCAGCACTGGTTAGGCCACAACTTGAGTACTGTGTCCAGTTCTGGGCCCCTCAATTTAAGAAGGATATTGAGACACTTGAACGTGTCCAGAGAAAGGCAATGAGACTGGTGAGAGGTCTCAAGCACAAGCCCTACAAGGAGAGGCTGAGGGAGCTGGGGTTGCTTAGCCTGGAGAGGAGGCGGCTCAGGGGAGACCTTATTGCTCTCTACAACTACCTGAAGGGTGGTTGTAGCCAGGAGGGGGTTGGTCTCTTCTCCCAGGCAACCGGCACCAGAACAAGAGGACACAGTCTCAAGCTGTGCCAGGGGAAGTTTAGGCTTGAGGTGAGGAGAAAATCCTTCACAGAGAGAGTGATTGGCTATTGGAATGGGCTGCCCAGGGAGGTGGTGGAGTCACCATCCCTGGAGGTGTTCAAAAAGGATTGGACGTGGCACTTGAAGCCATGGTTTAGTTAGTCATGAGGTGTTGGGTGACAGGCTGGACTTCATGATCTCTGAGGTATTTTCCAACCTTATTGATTCTATGATACAACAGCCTATATTCCCAGTTCCCAAGACAGGCTGCAACTAGCTAAGCCCATAAAATACAGCTGAAATATAGAGGGTTCCCCTATACTGAGCTTTTCCATCTGCCTCAAATGGAAATACAAATTAAAACTGGCTAGGCTACATCTTTCCATGTCAATGCTTGGTGGTGAAGCTGGAGACATGGGTGGAGTGCACCAATGATGAGGCTTTGCAATGATTTGATTGAATGGCCTGACTTTGACCAAGGCAGTGTCTAGCTCTCAGCTGACAAGGGTTTTACATCCACTGGGCTCACACGGAAGGAAGAGCCTGAAGAAAGTATCTGTGGCAATGGAGAACGACAGTGGCAGTTTTGAAGCAGTCCCCCTTTACCATCGTGGCATTTAAAACGTTGCTGAAAATTAGTCTTAAATTCAGCCTTTAGGCCAGCAACTTGATGAAACCCTTTTCCTTCCATATTCTCAACACTGGCCATAGCTGCACCACCAGAGGCAACATGGGTTCAGGAGAGCTTCAAAGCTGGTGACCAGCCTGGTCTCTGGTCATGTGGTAATACTGGCCACATGCATCCAAGAGCACCTAAGGCATCTCTGTCACTACCTGAAACAAAGAGGACATTTTGCAAGCACATCCCCAGCCTAGATGAGGTGCAGCCTCCTGTCTGCCTGCATGACCCAGCACTCCCCTCACACAGAGTTTGCCACAATCCTCCTTCTCTACCTCAGGCAGAGAACAGCAATAAATATTTTGAAAACCACAGCAAATTCCTGAGATGCAATTTGTCTCCCAGCTTCACTGAAACCTTCAGAGGCACCAGTAAAAATCTGGGCGGGTGATGATACACTGAAATTTGTATTTTGAACAGATATTCCCTGAGCAGCAGCAAATGTATGCAGCCTCTTCCTAGGTTAGAGTTTGAGCAACCCTGCTTTACAAACAAGAGCGGTATCCAGCAAACTAGTAACCACCCAGGTTCACAGAGTTCCTGCTGGGTGATTCATAAAGCAATTGCATCTATCTTAAGGAGGATTTATGTACTCTTTGCTTTTAAAACTTTTATTGTCTTTGGTAATTAACACACATTAAATGCAGGCATGACCACTTACTGTGGGGACAAAAAGAGCTGAAAGTCAACAATTTGCTACAGATGAAAAATAATTTCACTCAATGCAGGAACACTTTCACCTGCTCAAAGGTACAAGCCATAACAGCTTAACTGATTTCCATTACTGGAATGTAGTCAGCCATCAGGAATTTTAGGCAATTACTGATTATAAAATATTATAAAGATTTCAAGCTCAAAATTATATTTTGTTGAGAGATTATTTGCTCCACATCCATGCTAACCTGCTTGCTGTTTTTCAGTTTCAGTGTTAGGTTTCAAGGGCCACTTGCACTACGCATTTTGTGGGGTGTTTTTTTCACAATACACAGATAATACACTAATTCCCAATTAGCATGCTGATGTTCCAGACCAGTATGACTCAGCCCTTAATCCAGCCAAGTAGTCTGCTTGCCTTTCCAGAGACTAATTAAATCCTAACATTAGACTAAGCACTATCTCCAGCAAAAGTCTGCAGAAAAAAAGAAAGAGGGAAAAGAAAGGGAGAGAGGGGAAAAGAAAGGGAAAGAGGGAAAAGAAAGGGAGAGAGGGAAAAGAGAGGGAGAGAGGAAAAGAAAGGGAAAGAGGGAAAAGAGAGGGAGAGAGGGAAAAGAAAGGGAGAGAGGGAAAAGAAAGGGAAAGAGGGAAAAGAGGGAAGAGGGAAAAGAAAGGGAAAGAGGGAAAAGAGAGGGAGAGAGGGAAAAGAGAAAGGGAGAGAGGGAAAGAGAGGGAAAAGAAAAGAGGAAAAGAGAGGGAAAGAGGGAAAAGAGAGGGAAAGAGGGAAAAGAGAGGGAAAGAGGAAAGAAAAGAGAGGGAAAGAGGGAAAAGAGAGGGAAAGAAAGGAAAAAAGAGAGGAAAGAGGGAAAGAGGAAAGAGGGAAGAGGGAAAAGAAAAGAGAGGGAAAGAGGGAAAAGAGAGGGAAAGAGGGAAAAGAGAGGGAAAGAGGGAAAAGAAAGGGAAAGAGGGAAAAGAGAGGGAAAGAGGGAAAAGAGAGGGAAAGAGGGAAAAGAGAGGGAAAGAGGGAAAAGAGAGGGAAAGAGGGAAAAGAGAGGGGGAAAGAGGGAAAAGAGGGAGAAAGGAAAGAGGGAAAAGAGAGGGAAAGAGGGAAAAGAGAGGGAAAGAGGGAAAAGAGAGGGAAAGAGGGAAAAGAGAGGGAAAGAGGGAAAAGAGAGGGAAAGAGGGAAAAGAGAGGGAAAGAGGGAAAAGAGAGGGAAAGAGGGAAAAGAGAGGGAAAGAGGGAAAAGAAAGGGAAAGAGGGAAAAGAGAGGGAAAGAGGGAAAAGAGAGGGAAAGAGGGAAAAGAGAGGGAAAGAGGGAAAAGAGAGGGAAAGAGGGAAAAGAAAGGGAAAGAGGGAAAAGAGAGGGAAAGAGGGAAAAGAGAGGGAAAGAGGGAAAAGAAAGGAAAGAGGGAAAAGAGAGAAAGAGGGAAAAGAGAGAGAAAGAGGGAAAAAAGAGAGAAAGAGGGAAAAGAGAGAAAGAGGGAAAAGAGGGAAAGAGGGAAAAGAGGGAAAGAGGGAAAAAAGGGAAAGAGGGAAAAGAGGGAAAGAGGGAAAAGAGGGAAAGAGAGAAAGGGAAAGAGAAAAGAGAAAAGAGGGAAAAGGGAAAGAGGGAAAAGAGAGGAGGGAGAGAGGAAAAAAAAGAGAAAGAGGGAAAAGAGAGAGAGGGAAAAGAGGGAAAGAAAAAGAGAGAAAGAGGGAAAAGAGAGAAAGAGGGAAAAGAGAGAAAGAGGGAAAAGAGAGAAAGAGGGAAAAGAGAGAAAGAGGGAAAAGAGAGAAAGAGGGAAAAGAGAGAAAGAGGGAAAAGAGAGAAAGAGGGAAAAGAGAGAAAGAGGGAAAAGAGAGAAAGAGAGGAAAAGAGAGAAGAGGGAAAAGAGAGAAAGAGGGAAAAGAGAGAAAGAGGGAAAAGAGAGAAAGAGGGAAAAGAAAGGGAAGAGGGAAAAGAGGGAAAGAGGGAAAAGAGAGAAAGAGGGAAAAGAGAGAAAGAAAGGAGGGAAAAGAGAGAAAGAGGGAAAAGAGAGAAAGAGGGAAAAGAGAGAAAGAGGGAAAAGAGAGAAAGAAAGGGAAAAGAGAGAAAGAGAGAGGGAAAAAAAGAGAAAAGAAAGAGGGAAAAGAGAGAAAAGGGAAAAGAGAGAAAGAAAGGGAAAAGAGAAAAGAGGGAAAAGAGAGAAAAAGAAAGAAAGAGAAAAGAAAGAGAAAAAAGAGGAGAAAAAAGAGAGAAAGAGGGAAAAAGAGAGAAAGAGGGAAAAGAGAAAGAGGGAAAAGAAAGAAGAGAGGGAAAAAGAGAAAGAGGGAAAAGAGAGAAAGAGGAAAAGAAAAGAGAAAAGAAAGGGAGAGAAAAGAAAGAAAAGAGAGAAAGAGGGGAAAAGAGAGAAAGAAAGGGAAAAGAAAGAAAGAGGGAAAAGAAAGGAAGAGGGAAAGAAAGAAAGAGGGAAAAGAGAGAAAGAAAAGGAAGAAAAGAAAAGGAGAGAGAGGGAAGAGAAAGAAAGAGGGAAAAGAAAGAAAGAGGAAGAAAAGAAAGAAAGAGAAAGAAAAGGAAGAGAGAAAGAGGGAAGAGAGAAAGAGGGAAAAGAGAGGGAAAAGAAAGGAGAGGAGGGAAAAGAAAGGGAGAGAGGGAAAAGAAAGGGAGAGAGGGAAAAGAAAGAAAGGGAAAAGAAAGAGGAGGGAAAAGAAAGGGAGAGAGGGAAAAGAAAGGGAGAGAGGGAAAAGAAAGGGAGAGAGGGAAAAGAAAGGGAGAGAGGGAAAAGAAAGGGAGAGAGGGAAAAGAAAGAGAATCAAGAATCATAGAAGTCAGGGTTGGAGACCACAAGAAAGAACCCCTGGGGCAAAAGAGAGAAAGAGGGAAAAGAGAGAAAGAGGCTTCATTCCATTCCCCCTAGTCCTAAAAGATCCTGAAGAAAGAGGGCCACAATGAAAAGAGAGAAAGAGGAAAAGAGAGAAAGAGGGAAACTGGACGAGAGAAAGAGGGGGGGAAAAGATGCAGCCCAGAAAGAGAGAAAAGAGAGAAAGAGGCCTGTAAAAGAGAGAAAGAGGGAAAAGAGAGAAAGAGAAAGAAAAAAAACGAGAGAAAAAAACGAGAAAGAAGGAAAACGAAAAAAAAAACGAGAGAGAAAGAAAAACGAGAAGGAAAAACGAGAAAAGAGAGAAAGAGAGAAAAGAAAAGAGAAAGAGGGAAAAGAGAGAAAGAAGGGGAAAAGAGAGAAAGAGAAGAAAAGAAGAGAAAGAGGGAAAAAGAGAAAGAAAAGGAAAAAAGAGAGAAAGAAAGAAAAGGAAAAGAGAGAAAGAAAAGGGAAAAAAAAGAGAAAGAAAAGGGAAAAAAGAGAAAGAGGAAATAAAGAGAAAGGGAAAAAAGAAAAGAGAAAGAGGGAAAAAAGAAAAGAGAAAGAGGGAAAAGAAAAGGAAGAGAAAAGAGAAAGAAGAGAAAGAAAAGGAAGAGAAAGAAAAGGAAGAGAGAAAAGGAAGAGAAAGAAAAGGAAGAGAAAAGGAAGAGAAAGAAAGAGGGAAAAGAAAAGGAAGAGAAAGAAAAGGAAGAGAAAGAAAAAAGAAAAGGAAGAGAAAGAAAAGGAAGAAAAAAAAGGAAGAGAAAGAAGAGGGAAAAGAAGAGAAAGAGAGAAAGAAAAAAAAGGAAGAGAAAGAAAGAAAAGGGAAAAGAAAAGGAAGAGAAAGAAGAGAAAGAAAAGAAGAAAAGAGAAAGAAAGAGAAAGAAAAAAGAGAAAGAGAGAAAGAAAAAAGAGAGAAAGAAGGAAAAAAGAGAAAGAGAAAGGAAAAAAGAGAAAGAGGGAAAAAAAGAGAAAGAGGGAAAAAAGAGAAAGAGGGAAAAAAAGAGAAAGAGGGAAAAAAAAGAGAGAAAGAGGGAAAAAAAGAGAAAGAAAAGAGAAAGAAGGGAAAAAGAGAAAGAAAAGAAAGAGAAAGAAGGAAAAAAAGAGAAAGGAAAGAAAGAGAAAGAAGGAAAAAGAAAAGAAAGAAAGAGAAAGAAGGAAAAAAAGAGAAAGGAAAGAAAGAGAAAGAAGGAAAAAAAGAGAAAGGAAAGAGAGAAAGAAGGAAAAAGAGAAAGAAAAGAAAGAGAAAGAAGGAAAAAGAGAAAGAAAAGAAAGAGAAAGAAGGAAAAAAGAGAAAGAAAAGAAAGAGAAAGAAGGAAAAAGAAAGAAAAGAAAGAGAAAGAAGAAAAAGAAAGAAAAAAAGAGAAAGAAAAGAAAAAGAAAGAAAAGAAAAAGAAAAAACAAAGGGGAAAAAAAAACCCCAAAACACCAGCCACCAACCCACTGTGAGTGCTCTTTCTCATAATGGATCCACACAGCACTAGACAGAACCAGCCTGGAAACTGTTTGATTATTAAGCCAAGCTGGCCAATAAAAATTCCATTTAGCAACTTTATATGGACATCCTAAATAGTGCACAGATAAAGGCAAAGGAATGCTGACAGACAAATGCAGCATGCAGAAGAAGAGAGAGGGGTCGGGGGGAAAGAGCATTCTTCCTCCCAAACCCAAGCACATCCAGCAGGGAGAAGGATCACCTTTGAAACAGCCAAATGCAACTATTTAGGTCATCAGGCATGCAGAGAGATTTTTCTGACAAGAAAGATTAATGAACTCCCAGGGTAAACCAACAAGTGACAGAGATGGCATCTGAACCTGTATGCTTGATTGCCCACACCTTTTCAGCCAGACAAAAGCAAAATTTAAACTTGGCATAAGACTTGCTTAAGTGTCCCATGTGCAGATATTATGAAAAAAAGGGCAGAATCCACCCTCCTCGGGCCACAAACGGCAGTGGGTATTCTGCAGTTGCTTACTGCAGCCTTGTTTGACAAGATGCTGTAGGAGATGTTTATCCAGTGGATATTGTGAATTCACAAGCTACACAATAGGCCACCCTGAAAGTTCCCACTCTGCTAGGACCATGGAAATACTGCAAAGGAGGACCAACTGTGAGCCAGGAAATGCAAAAGCAACACAAGAGTCATGTTGACTTTGCAGGCCCATCTTGCCCTATGTTTTAACTTCAACAACATCATCCAGTTATAAGGACACAGAGCGCAGGGTGAATCCAGCCAGCTCTTACCTGGCCCTATCTTCCCAATTTTAGATATCAGTGTCTAGATTATATCCATATCAAGCTTCCCAGTCATGACCAATGCTCACAGACTCCTCTTTTGTGCGGTCTACTTCCAAACTTGCTTGTACCGTGGCAATAACAACTATGATTTACACATGCCTTGCTTTAATATTGACAGTCTTGCCCTTCACCTGCTTTCTACCTGTTTCCCTTGGAAGTAAAGCTGCGTTAGTCTCACTGTGTTCAGTACCCATCTGAGTCCAACACTGAGGATACCTGCCCTACTTGCCACTACCAGCAGGGCAGCAAGACTACAGGAACACAGCAGACCAATTCAACTACAAATTCTACTATCATACCATAGAGCTTCACTGTCATCATGTCTTCTCCTGTGTTTTTCCTCTTTTTATAAAATCTGCTCCAAACTCAAGGGGGAGGCTGTCCCTTCTTCCTCTTTCCATACCTCTTTCTTGTGGGAAAGCCAAACACATGCCTCAAAGAGAAGTTTGCTGGAGGAAAATCTGAGTGCTCAGTTACTATATGAACATTTGGCTGAGCCCTACTCTTCCCAGACTTTTGAAGATAGTCTGTTTTACAGTGGTGACACTTCATAGCTAACAGGCACTAACAGAAACACTCCTCATTTACAGTGGTTTCTACTCAAAAGAGATGGATGTACATTTAATTCCTACAAGACTGGAGTCTAACTTTGAATCAAGGACACACAACTAGCTAATAAATACAGAAACACTCCCAGTTGAGTTGACTGTTTGCACTCAGGCTTCTCTTGCACAGACCTCATCCACTTTGTCAGACCCCACCTAATCTAAGCCAGGGTATAAACTCTGATTTTTAATATGAATTAATCATTGAAGAAATTGTGGACTTCTGGTGGAAAGTTGAAAAAAACCATAATAATCTGCCCTGTGAAAATCATTTCTTCCTGTATTTCCACTTCTCTAGCATGTATTTGAAACACTCAGGACTATCTTAGTCACATCTGTCCAGCTCAGAAAACTTCAGCCCCCTCTGTGTAAGTAAAAAAAAATACAGGCTTTTTCTGGTTTGAGCCTGTTCTAAGTCAATTTGGACACGTTTTATAGCTCTGTAAGCGTAGCTTTGTGTGTAATATTTACTTGAGTTTCAGATAACCAAGAAGAATGGTCCTGGGTGAGGGTGCTGAAGAGGGATGCAAAAGAACCGAATACGACTCCTGACTCCACCTAGCATCTCCCTCAGATGCCCTCAGGTGAGTTGATTCCTTCACCATGTTTCTGCAGTAAGAAACTAGGAGAAAGCAAGGCCCACACCTCTAGATGGCTCTTCAGTCAATGCCTACCAGAGAGCAGGGGAGATGATGTGACTGGCAAATGTCTCACCAACACAGACTGAACCTTTGACACTGGTCAGAAATGTGGCACCAAGCTAGGACAGGAGGAATCTCACTGCTCAAGTACTTGCTGTCTAGTTTCAGGAAGACATAATAAATGCTAGGTAGGAAGCAAAGCTGGGGGGAGAAGGGGTGTGTGGAACTTGGAGGGGGGGGGGGGGGTTAAGCCTCTTTAGAAAAATAAATATATTACTTCTATCAAAACAGATAAATATGTCAAAACTATGGTATTTCTCAAACCTCTTCTTGCTGCCTAAAATGGGATCTTTCAGAGCAATGCAAATTAGAGAAAAATAACTTCTCTGATTGATAAGGTACATTTGACACACACATTGAATGCTGTAAAATCACAAGAAAAAAATTTCACCATCATAATTAGAGGAATCTCAAAGTAGATATGGATAATGGAGGAAAGCAGAAAAAGTGGCACGGAATATAACAACATAAAAACAAATCTTATTTCTCACTACACTCAAAAGAACTACTGAGCACTTCCTTCCTTCAGAGATACTGAAGATTTATGGAAGTGGGAGAACAAAATGTTGTCTAGGGGCTTCCAGTAGGAGTTGTGCACAGGCTACAGTCCAGCAAGTTCACAAGCCCAGTTGAATTTCATCCAGATGTTAGCAACAGAAGAAAGGATTACAGAAAGAATAGAAAACAGCCTCTTGGTAATAGACAACCGAGATTCTAGCTTCCTAAGGACAACAGAAGTCAGATGCTCTTCTTATGCCGAGGTGCCCTGTCATCTGAAGCAAGATTCATAGTGAGCTTCGGGACAGTGTGGTTTGGAGACAGGGTTGTTTATCCTGGGCTGCCAAGCGAAGACAGAGCTGCCAAACATATGGGGAAATTGCTGCTAGCACAATTAATGGCTTCAGCTGAGACACCAGAACCTACTCAGAGCTGTCTTCAAAGTTAGGCAGGAGACAAATTTCTTCTACAAAGATGAAGAGGTGCACCACAAGAAGCAAAAACGCCAAGTAGCCAGTCTCAGACATAACAAAGACAAACCAGCGTTGTTAACCATTTTTAAAACCATCCAGGTCCAGGAATAGAGTGAAAAAGGGTTGAGGGACCACAGATGCATAGGTGGGGAGTCACCACAGAGTATCTGATATTCACAACCTCAATCACACGAAGCCATTGTTGTGCCTGTGATCACAGGCAAGGGTGGAGGCATGTTCACATAGGAAAGGCCTCCAGCAGCAGATCTTGAAATACCCAGGGCCTGGTCAGTAATGGCAGCGATTGTTAGAAAAAGAGGTAGTTCTTACCATGGGACAAAGCAAAAATATCACCACAAACAGAGCTATAATTAACCAGAAGCACACCCAGGCAGAGCTGGTCACTCAGCCATCTCTACACTTCATTTAGGCAAATAAAGAATTGTTCCAGGAAAACTACAAACATTCAGACAGTTGTGACCCCATAAAAACTCAATTACGTAGGAGTTAACGTCAATACAAAACAGCTTTTTTTCATTTACTGTAAATCTTGGTGTTTAAAGCTGGATTCTCTGGGTATAGACAACTGAATTTGAACTTTAGAATTTAAGGGAGGCAAGCATTCTCTTTTCCCTTCTAAGGCAAACAATCAGTTTCTAGATGTCCTCTTCAGCTGCTCATTGCCCAGTGCTTTCTGCACCTTTCTTCGGAGGAGAAACCAGACCACATCTGCAGTGAGCTGTGACAGGACAATACCCAGAAGGCTCTAAACATAGCCTAGTTAAAATGGTACCAGTTTATGCCCATGTTTTAAACACATATACATGCTTTTGCACCTGAAATTTGGGGCTATCATTTAGGTGTGGCCCAGACTGGAACTAAGACCATCTTTAGCTTCACGAGGCATCTGCTACTTCTGTATTTCCACGGCAATGCTCCCAGCATCATCATAGGTCTTCTCAGATGTCAGTGGTTTTCTCTCATGGTTTGGGTTTTTGGCTTGTTTGTTTTCTGAACTGTCTAGGACTGGCAATAAAGATGACTCCTGGAAGACACTGTAAAGCAGAGCCTTCCTAACCCTAACCAGCTGTATACTAAAATCCTCATATGGCCAAGAACCACAAATCACATACCACAGATCCGGCGAGATGAACAGAGCCCAGGAAAACTTTACAGGCAGGTGACAGCCAGCTACTCTGAAGTACCACTGGGGGACAGGGTGGGATTTGTCACACAGCCTGCTCTCAGTGACCCTCTGCAACCAACCTTAACCACCCGCTATTTGGAGTAATTTAGACCTGAGGCTCCAAGCCAACCCCATGCTGGTCATGAAACAGAATCATGACTTGAATAGCTCACAGTCCACATGTGGTTCTGGCACTACAAGCTGATTCCCTTGGGTAATGACTTTCAGGTTTTTATGGGTTTTGGCCTTTTGTTTTGTTTTTTAAAGGAATTATTTTATTTCCTCACACTTATTATCATTCAGATCTACTATACAGTGCCTGTTTCCTCTGCATTCCTCCTGGTGCAGTTTCTGGAGCCACCTTCATTGCTCCCATTTCTGTCCACGTTTGAGACTAGTTTCAACCAGTCATGGTCAAACCACACCCCATATGACTGCAGACCATGGAATATGCAACTGCACCAACCCCTCTTGCTAAAGCAGTGGTTTGTAATATGGTTGCTGGTTGGTTGTTTGTCTGAAAATCCCTATCCACAAGAGACACTAAAATAGTGCTAAAAGAGAGGCTAGCTCCAAAAACATTAGGGCGATGCTTGTGCTGCAGTCTCCTGGACAGCGTAGCTCTGCTGGCAGATGCAATCCAAAGGAGCAACGCCAGCAGCAGCTCCCAATGTGAGGACAGCACCTTTATCAGTTCCATGAACTGAAGGGAGAGCATTGTTAAGACACCATACTAATAATCCTATGCTTGGTATCACTGAATGACTAATCCTCCTGAGGTCCAGTAAAGATCTATTAAATGTAGTAACTGCCCTAAGGATTAGCAAACTAAGATCACATTCAGTTTGGGATAGCAGGGCTCTGGCTCCCGTTTCCCAAGTAATGTGGGAAGGCAGTGGGGGAAAGAAATCAGGAAAGACAACGGTAATGAGTCAGTCTTTGGAAATCAAGCTAAGGATTTGATTCTAGTTACTTCATTTGCAGGCTGGTTCTGGAGCTGCAGCCAGCAAACACTCACAGTTTCAAACACAAGCAGACAAAGTCAAAAGCCTGCCACAGCCAAATGTCCCCAGGTCAACTTCACACAACGGTTAAGTTTACAGCCTTATGCACCCACATATACGCTTCCTCTGCGCTTGCTGAAAACACTGCTAAGGAGTCCTCTCAATTTCCTCCTTCATCCTTGTGGAGAGCTCCTCAGTGCCACTAGACCTCTTCTCTGGATCTATCCAGCAAAAAAATAAGGCTCATGAGAAATCATGTTCCACAAGCCTGGAGCCCTCTCTCCCACCCCTCTCCTGTTTGTACATCAGAATCCCTGGATAGCCCTTCTTCCTAATCCATATTAAACCCTTTCAAATCTCACCTGAACCTCTCCACTAGTTCCTTTTCTGTGCAACTTGGCCTGTAATTTGCTCTATGGTTCTTCCACCTTTCCCCGCTCCATAGCTCCGATCTTTCTTTTATCCGGTTCTACACATGGACTATCTCCTGAGCTGGTCCACTCACCAATCACCACCGAAACAGTCATGTGTGGAGTACAAGTGTTTCAGACAGGGAGCAGAGCTGTTGCAGGGTGACACAAGGTCAGTTACTGAGTGGTGAAGAGCTCAAATCAGGAAGGAACATTTGGACATTGAGGGGCAATAGTCATTTAGCAAGCAGAAAACCCCAAGCCCAGTCCTTACAATCTGGATAACCAACACATTGGGACAGCCACTGTGTGTTTATATCTGCTTTAATAGAAGCCAGCTATGACTAACACTCACCAGCATGGATAGGGTGGAGGGACATCCATTTACAAAGTTACCCATTTGCTAAAGTAATCCATCTCAAAACTCAAGCATACAAGGAAGAAGGGAAGCTTTATGTAATACTGTTTGGCCAGGCCAGGATAAGTACAGGAGGGTAAGGTGCAAGAGATGTCCCTTTGTTTACAGTCAGTGTAAGGTGATAAGGTGTAGGCAATGATCTGAAATGCTTCTGCATGAGATAGCTATGGCACTGCACCTTAGTCACAGTACTCTGCAGCCAGTCAGTTCTGTTGCCATGGTTGACTGTTGGCTGCAGAGATCTGGGTTGCCTCGAGGTACCCTTCACATACCTCCTCAGGCTCATACAACTTAATTCCATTAATGGGATCGATTTTGTCAAAGCCTTCAGCTCGCACTTAGTTCGTGCAGATCATCAATGGAGATCAGTGTGGCAGCACCTGGGTGGGATTCCCTTGGTTTTGGAGAGCAGGTCGAAGTAAAGAGTTGCAGCACCCTCCTCTGGTTTTGGAGAGGGAATGGAAAAATATCTACACAGCAGGTACCTGCTGGGAAACTCTATAGCTGAAGAATCAAAAGTGGTTCCCAGAGAAGTGGTGCTGAAATGAACGCTCCAGCACTTCAGTTTTCGCTTTTGAACAGACACGCTTATTTTTTTATTCCAGAAATTCAGTGCATGAGGAACATGCTATTGACACAGATGTCACACCAAAAAAGACTAAATACCTTTTTATGTGGAAGCTCCTAAACAAAAATCTGTAAGTGAAATGGGTGGTTACCTGCAAACTCAAACTGATTCTTTGTCCTAGAAGTGCAAAACAAAGGGTCAGCTCTTTTAACCCCAGGCAATGTCCTCATTGGTATCCTACCAACAGAAATAAGACTTCCCAGCTCTGACCACAGTTGCCTGAAAAGTGTCAAGCATTCCCTTCTCCCCTTACCTGTATTTACCTTCATTGACCACACAGGCTTCTCACAGCAGCTCATACCCACATGGGAGCGTGTTTGTTTTCCTAACTATCACAGGCAATGGATTTTGGTCTAAATGATTTGGTATCAAGGCAGACTACATCTCAGATGAACTTGCAGTTAAGGCCTGCCCTTGCTACTGGAATGGGTCAATACTGGGAGCAATAGTGCAGCCAGTAGTATGGACACTGAAGTAACCTGCTGGAGTGGAGCAGAATGGCTTTTAAAAAGTAGGCACACTGAAAGATCTCAAGGGAAAAAAAAAAAAAAAAACAAAAAACACCTAAAAAAACACACAAAGTCATCTACATACAGACAGCACTGAATGTCAAGAGTTTTCCCCAGAAATCCAGAGCATCTCAGTAAAAGGAAGAAGACAAATTGCTTGAGAGCTCAAATAAATTGAGGTGAGGATGCTCCTGAGAAGGTGGTAGGCAGATACAAAGCTCCTGCCAAGAGGAACAGAAAGCAATGAGCAATTCAACTGTCAGGTGATGCACCACCTTTTACCACTAATCACCCTAAAGACCCTCTAAGAAAAGGTGCATTGTGGCAAGGCAAGAGCACCAAGAAGTGCTCACTCCTCCCCCACCCTCCCACCCTCGCAAATCCCAACTCCACCCTTCTGCACAGCTCCTGCCATCCTCACCCATACTTTGTTCCTCCAGCCTGTCCAGCCTCATGATCCCCAGGCTGTATTCTCCAAGGACACATCCCATCTTTCCCCTTGAGGGATGAAAGACAGGTGCAGAAGATATCCAAGAACTGGAGGTCTACCAAAGAAACAGGTCACTAAGCAGGAGAAAGCCTAACAGCACAGTCTATCTGCAAAGGCAGTAACAGTCTTACTTTGCATAGGGAAACAGACTGCTCTAGTCACGCAGGTCTTTTAAAACTCATGGCACTTTGTACAGAGTTGTCTAACTTTGGCCCTACCAAGGTAAAAAGCTGCCTCATTTATGCTGAAATATTTGGTTATCAGCTGCTCTTCAGAACACAAAACCTTTTACTTGGAAACAGGAAGCAACTGCAATATATCTCCATCTCACCCTTGATATGCCTGTATCACCTCCTGGGGTCTGCTGTATTTGGATGGATGAACTGGAAAGAGTCACAAACATCAAGCATCTTTTGATCCTGGAGGACAACACTGTGTCATCCTGCGTGACAGGAAACATGTGGCTCCATGGCTAGAGCCTGCAGCACCTGGCTGATATTTCTTTGGGGGCTCCATGGGTCTAGCTTCTAGCAACAGATACAGCAACCAACCACACCTGAGATCAGAGTACAAGGGAGTTCAGGAGTCTGCTTTGTTCACACAGAGAAACCTAGACAGCGAGGCACCTGAGTGAACCTCATGTTCCATGCACAAAACTTAAAGAGCTGGGTCAGTGTCCTGAAGCAGGAGAGAATCTGAGTATCAGGGCAGATAACCTTCAGCTTGTCAGTAGGCTATTGCCCTTGTTCAGAAAATAACCATAGTAAATTTTAGCATAATCTATGCCTGGAAAGATATGATCCCCCTGGAAGCCACGCACAGGAGGTGCTGCAAAGTGACAGCCAAACTCCTACCATTTGCTTGCACAAATTCTGCCAAAGAGAAAAAAACGCCTAAAAACACTACACAGTGCTTGCTTATCCAGGATAAAAAAACTAGCCTATGAGACCAGTTGCAGAGAACCCTGACGCACTGAACCAGAGCACTGCACTCAGCAGAGCCACATCACCCAGCTAGTGGGAGCAATGTCACACCCTGCCCAGATCACCAAGGAGCCATTTGGATACCTGCTAATTCATCTCCTAAGCAATGGTTTCCGGCAGCACTTGAGACTTGCAATGTTCAGAGCCCTCTTCAGTGCAAAGTTTGCTGCTTAATTATTCTGGCCTTTGAAGATGAAGGTAGAAGGCTGCAGTTTAAATTGTCTGAGATCAAGCTAGTACCTGGCCACGGGAAACTAACTGTTCATGATGTCACATTGTTTTAAGTCAACAGGTAAATTACTAGTACTTCATTGTAACAGTGGACCGTATGGTATAAAACCATGAAACCTCAAAGATTCCTCCTTTCCTCCATCCTCCTCCCCATCTCTGTCCTTTTCCCATCCCAATACCCTCCCGGTAAAGCATCAATATGAGATTAAATCTCTCCCATGAGTCATTCCCAGGATATATGCCCTCCTTCAGTGTAGTAAAAACCCTACCTTGGTTGAGGTAGGTCAGGGTTTCTTCATGCAGTTTCACAGCAGGTGATGTGGCTGTGCAAAGGACGTACTGAAAGGGTGGCAGTTTGGCATCATTCTCAGGAGACAGCTGCGGTTCTTCCTGCTTGAAGATTGGCAGTGCAAGGACATCTCTGCAACATACAATTCACACATTTAGTGAGAAACACTTTACAGAATATCCTGCCTCAGTCTCCACTTGAATCTCATGCTCTGAAATAATGCAGATGATCTCTGGAGAAACATGAGTTATAACGGTTATTAAAAGCATGAATTTGGCCTGTGTAATGTAGCAAGGTAATTTTTGCCTCTGAGATGACAGAGGGGGGAAAAAAAAAACAAAACCAAACAGCATTAGCAAAATAGTATTTTTGATAATATATTTATATTTTTAAAACATAGATCAGATTTACTTTTCAGTTAAGCAGTCTTCCTGAGGAGGGGGAAAAAAATCAATAAAAAGATTCTTCAGATATCAGATTAGTAAAATGTCTACAAGCAGCCAAGGGTGAAGAGCAGACAGCGACAGTGTAAGAGAGACACATTCAGGTACATGATGGCATGAACTGCTGGACTGGCTCATAACACATCCTTATACTCGAATAAGCTTGGTCCCAAGGAATTGCATAGCTTTCACCAGCACTGGGCTACCTTCATAAATGCACACAGAGGTGCTCAGGAGCAGATCGACTAGGACCTGCACACAGTCCCAGTTCTTGCTCCTTTACAAGACGTTCGTGTTGATTTGCCTACTGGTTCAGTGTCAAAGTTACTGCAACCTCTACTAAAGCCCAAGCAGAACAGGTATTAGCAAGGCTGAGAGCACAACAGAATGATTAGTACAGAATGACATGACAGGAAAAGCATCCTTATCTCAGCATGTCTGATACTGAAGAACCACATTAGCCTCTCCCATGCTGACCACTGCATCCACCTACTTCACACATTAATATCCTTCCAAATTAGAAAGACTATTTTGAACAGAGACAGTTCAGAATACCAAGTAATTTTTCCCCTCCTCCATTTCCTCCAGATGTGTGAAGACTCAATATGTCTATTAGAGAGGCTATGGTTCTGCTCCTTTCAGTGATCCCATACAAAAAAAAGCTTCCAGAAAAACTGGTCAGGAACATACCAGGGCATACAGGCACAGTCCCTGTGGAAAGGGCATTAAGAATTTTTCCTTGCCTGTTCAGTTAATCATCCACCCTCCAGTCACTTGTAGCACCCACAACCTTGAAGGCTACCCAGGTCGTGAATGAAACAGTGCAGCAGTTCATAGCAGTTATGCTGAAGAGTCTGGTTCAAACACAGGTACTCCTATTTATGGCAAAATAAAGCCATAGAGCAAACTACGCCATTTTAGATAGATACAGGAGAAAAGAAACCCCCAACTCTTTCCATTCTCTCTTCTAACCCCACCTCCTCTATGTTATCACCAACTTGAAGGCAACCAGCCCCATTTGCTTACTAGCATTACTGACATAATCACACCTCTTGCCTCACTGCAGCCATCGAGAGGGGTTTGTTTTTCCCCGTAGCGATGATGATTTACTACAGTAATGAAGTGGCAGAAATGCCTGCAGTAGATGTCTGAAATAGATAGCATTGCTCCACACACACAGGATCCAATACCACTCCACAGAGTCATCTTGAGCAGCCGGATGCCAGCATTTGCTCTTGGGCCACTCCTCTGCACAATGCTGTCGGAATGCATGCTGCTCAACAGATGAGAGCAAGTCCAAAACTCTGAAGCCTGAAAGCTTCTGCTCTTCTGCAGAAACGTTGCACAAAATCTGGTCCAGGTTTAACAGTTAAGGCTGAGGAATTTTTACACCTATTCAGCTGAAACAGTTGAGAAATTTAGGCAAGGGGAAGTCAAAATTCAAATATCATATTTAGGTTCTTAACACCCCTACACTTGCTGGAGCAGCAGTCTGGTCACTAAAGACTGTAAATGTGGAGGGATCCATGATTTGCTGTCTGGAAAGCTCTGCCACATTAAAGCACTATCAAAACCACACAAGTTAATAGCCTTTTTATTCCTATAGCATTTAATCTAATAGCCAGTGGTATCCTTTACTTTGGATTAAGCCCTTCTAAAACATTTCACCTTACTAAAGTACTAAAGCTTTTGGAACTTAGAAGGATGTGAGCAACTGATCAAGGCATAAAAGCCTTTCTAAACTACAGGTATAAGCCATCACAGTATTTGTTTGGCTCTCTTCACTCAAGAGTTGCAAATCAAGTCATAGAAGAAGCGGGCTTTTACCACCACTCCCATCCTTTAAAAAATAGAGGGAAAACCCTTAAAGCTGCCCCAAATCTTTATGCTAAATCTTCACAGTTTGGATCTTAACCAACACTTAGCCTTATCCCTTCCCAGGTAAGTGGGCTACCTGAGTGTTCACTCAGCTGTCAGAACAGAGACTAGAATACATACAGGGCAAAAATGAATGAAGATTTACAAGGATTTTTCTGTAGTACTGTCTTGTTACAACCACGGATACCACAGAGGTATGGCAGAATTTATATGGATGCCTCAGATACACAAAAAGCCTTTGATCCCTCCAAAGTATAACGGATAGAAACTTTTCCTACAGCAACTTCAAGGACTGCACTACTTCAGCTTCATCTGCAGAGTCACTACAAGTGAATGGGAGAGCCTTCAGAAAGGCACAACTCAGCAGAAAATTGCCCCTCTAGAAACACGTGTCCTGACAAATTCCCACAGAGAGTGAATTGGCCAGAATTCAGGTCCCTACAAACAAAAAAGGCTGTTATTCAACTGACCTTCCTTGAAACACCTGAGGCCATTGCTGCCATAAAAATCTGGTTTAGGGCTTTTAGTTGCAGATGAAAAACACCACAGTCACTTGCAGATACTCACTAAACCTGAAGTTTGTTCCTAAACTCTTGACAGGTCACCTTCACACTGGAAACTTTCCTGCCAGATCAGGCATCCTTTATCCCCTGCCTTGGTAGCATCAAGCCAGCAAAAATAACCTAACCTGTTTCCTGGCCAGTTAAAAGGAATTTGAATTGTGGGCTCAAGCCTGGCCTGGACTTAAGATCTTGTAGCAGTCATGTTACAAATCCATGGAGTTAAAGAAGCAGCCTGAGCACCATAAATGCTCCTTAATACAGAGACAGCACACACAAGGATCAATGCTGATGCTCCTCTGCTACTACCATTCTCACTGTCCTAAACTAATCAGGCTTATAAGCACAAAGCAGGAGAGAACAAAACTTTTGCCACATACACACTGTTAAAACACATCACTAGGATGGAGTGAGGTGAACAACCTTGCACAAAGAAGTGGAGAAGCAAGAATCTCACAGTGACAAATTATCATTCAGTAAAATAACAATTAATTTGCAAATATACTGACAGAGAGTAGGAAGAGCTCTGTCTCTTTGAAAAAGACACACTATCTGTGTTTGAAGTGCTTAGCCAAACAAACTCTCAACATGTTTTTTTTGGGGGTACATTTTGAAAGCACTTGTACCACAGCCAGGTTCTCGACTGCTGCAATTCAGCGAAGTCGCACTTCAGCCAAGGAGGAGCAGCAGCAATTGACACCAGCTGAGAGCTCAGCTTTACATAGTGGAGAAAAAATAAAATATTTATAAGCACCCAGCAGAAAGGACATTCCCAAATTTGTCTGCTTTGTTATCTTTTGGAGGGAGGAAATACGGTTTTCTGCTACACATGTTACAGACTATTGTTTAGCAGCCCTTATGCTTAAAATTAGGCGCATTTAATTAAACTCAACTGTGTAGAGGCAGGAAAAAGCTGGTTTAAACAAGTTCAGAAAGTGAAAATCTGAGCTTTTTACCCATCGTCCCAAAAAGAAGAGAAAGAAACCTCATCTTTAGAAAACTGGATGCTCTCTTAGCTTGCCAGCAGACGCTTTCCACAGACTCTCAACAGAACTTTGTAACTGTGGCATCGTCTCCCTTTTAACTGCGCTACCTGAGCCCTTGATGAGAGGAAAGCTGGCAAAAGCGGTAAAGCAAAATTGTAGAGAGCTGTCTGACTTGACACTGAGAGCGGGGGAAAGAAGGAAAACAAACAAACAAATAGAAGAAGATGCCACTCTCAGAAACAGCCCGCAGCGCTAGCACCGGACGACGCGATGGCTCCTCGGGGTACCGCTGGCGGGTATGCCCGGGGCAGCCCGGCGAACGAGCAGCCTTAAGGACGGAGGACAACCGCTCCCACCCGACACCACTGTCGAAGGCGCCTGGCTCCCCAGGGGCTTCCTGCTGCCCGGGGACTCACCGCAGGTAGCTGCCGGTCGAGTGCTGGTTGTAGTGCTCCGGCTGCGTGTGCCAAAATAGCATCTTGGGGGCGGTGGGCAGGACAGGGAGAGGGCCCGGCGCTGTCCCTGGGGCTAGGGGAGGCCGGGCGACAGGAAGGGGCCAGCCAGGCTGCCCACCCCAACGCGCGCCGGTCACGGCTGCGGCCAAGCAGAGCCGCGGCCGCCGCGGCTCCCGGCGCTTTTATGGCCCAGCCCCGGCGGCCGCGGGTTGGCCGGGCCGGGGCGCTGGAGCTGATCGAGCCCTCCCCCGGCCCGCCCCGGCCCGCCCCAGTGCCATTCTCGTCCCGCCGGGCGCGCGCGGGTCGGGGCAGCCCAGGGGCGGAGTGACGAGAGGAGCACTCTGCGGGGCGGGAGGTGGGCTTGCCCAGGGAGCGGTGGAGTCAGCGGGACTGCGCATGGGGCACCCGTTGAGAGTGGCCCTGTAGAGGAAGTCTTGAGTGTGCAGGTGGACAAAAAGCCGAACATGAGCCGACAACGTGTGCTGGCAGCCCAGGCGGCCAATCATATTCTGAGCTGCATCAAAAGCAGCGTGACAAAGACGTGATCTGCCACCCTGCTGTGATGAGATCTCACCTGGGGTACTGTGTCCAGCTTTGGGGGGTTCAACACAAAAAAGGACATAAGCCTGTGTTGGAGCAGGTCCGGAGGACACCACAAAAATGATCTGAGGGCTGAAGCATCTCTCCTTTGAAGACAGGCTGAGAGAGTTGGGGTGCCGTCCAGCCCAGTGAAGAGAAGGCTCCAGGGAGATACAGCAGCTTTTCAGTAGAAGTGGCCTATAATAAAGATGGGGACAGATTTTTTGGGGCAGGGCCTGTTGAGATAGGACAAGAGGCATTGGTTTAAAACTAAAAGAGAGCATATTTAGACTAAATATAATAGAAAAAATGCTTTACAGTAAAGGTAGTGAAACACTGGCACAGGCTGCCTGGGGAGGTGGTAGAAGCACCGTCCCTGGGAACGCTGAAGGTCAGTCTGGACAGGGCTCTGAGCAACCTGCTCCAGCTGCAGATGTCCCTGCTCACTGCAGGGGGGTTGGAAGTGGATAACCTTTAAAAGACCCTTCCAATTCAAACCATTCTATGACTCTGCATTTCTGTGAACACAGCTGTGGGCAGTGTGGGCAGCTTGCACACCCAGTGTGGCCCTGGCACCTTATGCCCAGGCAACAGCACAGCTTCCCAGGGCATGAGGGACCCCCTGGCTGTGAACTGGCTCTGCTGGGAATTGCCATCCATCCTCCAAATTGTCCATGAAGTCTACTCACATCAAGTCATGGAGGTGACCTGGAGCTCTGGTGAATGTGAAATCACTGCTCACATTCCTCTAAAGTCTCTGAGTTTTTCATTGAAAGGCAGGTGGTTGCTTTAACTCCATGCTGTCAGTCTCTTATGCCCAGCTGTGCTTCACATTAATGTGAACTTTATGTCATCAAGGGTATTTTTCTATTTCCCAGGGAGAGTGTGAGACTAAGTAATTTTACCAAAGGATGTTTAGGAACAAGAGGACAACGTTGTGCACTAGATTCACCCCTAATCCATCAAAAATCCTGTCTTTCTAAGCCAACTTCCCAACTCAAGAAGTCTGTTTCAAATTGCAGATCCTGACTCACATCTACAAGGCTGCCCATACCCATTATTTTCCTGAACCCTCTGATCTCAGGGCATCTTTCTGTTCCATCAGTCCTTCTCATGTTCGGTAGTTTGAGGAGGGGGAACAAAAGAGTAGAGAGGGTTCCTCATTTGATTGTGTCCTGTTGTCCATCCACTACCAGAAATGGAAACAGAACCTTAATTACTCTGAGTCTTTAGAAGTCTTCCAATCAGTTTTGCAGGAGAAAACTTCCAACCCACAAGCTTCCTGGTCAAATTCCAGCTGAGAAAAGTGCAGCTTACTCAAGGTAGCTGTTAGCAAATATTATTTACTGCCATGTTTTACAGCCAAGATAGCAGCATTTCACTGTGAGGTGAAATTTTTATTATCTTGTTATGATTGTAGAATATTGATATTGTCATAGCACCTATACATCATCATTAGGCTGAGCCCGAGAGAGTCAGATGCAATATAACTATTGGCATTGGCAGTGTTATGAGGTGAAGAACAAGTTAACCTGACGGGTCAGTAGCCTCACAGAGGCTTAAAGTTTTTAAGATGCATTATTTACATCTGCTTGCTTCTGCTAGTTTCAGACTGAGAAACAGCACAAATAAATGTGCCTTCAGGGTAGTTTCTCTTTCATCTGTTATTCCACAGCTAGACAAAAACCTGGTTCTTTCAAAACAAAATGTCTGGAGCTATCTTGTCACTTTTTTAGACTCTTAAAAATATTTAGCTCTGATCACACAACAACTGAGCTTGATTAAGCAAAGTCTATATATTGCACTTGGACATGGAAACAAGAGCAAGTTTGCTGAGATGTCCAAGGAATTCTCTAAGCAGTAAATATCCTCCCACAGTGTGAGTAGTTTGCTGCACCAGCTGGAGAAATGTGAAGACCAATGACCACAACGTACAAAACAAAGGATCCCATCAAGGCTGGCATATCAATATTTTCTTCGCTATGCTTCTAGAAAGTAAATAACTGAATGCAGAAAATAAGGTGAGCTCTGATAATTAATTTTACAGAGACTCTGCCAGCAGGTCCGTCTTCTAAATCTTCCTGTCCTTCCCATCCCTTTCTTAGCCAAATCTGATGGGGGAAAAACCAAAAAGCAAATAAAAGATCTCTTTGTTTACTTCTCCTGAAAGAAATCTCAACCCTCTTCTAGTCTAACTCCTGTTCTTTCCCCAGAATGGGAGTCTACATTACAACACCAGATGTTTGATGTTGTAATGCATCTGATCTTCAGAATCCACCTCACCATACAGACTCCTCTGCTCACCTCTGGGGCTCCCTTGTTTGCCCAGCATCTGCTCTTCCTATTTCCCCAGAATATCCTCTCAGTGAAGATGTCGTCTCCACTGCAGCCTTCTTGCCCAAACCTCCCTTTGCTCTCCATCCCAGATGAAATTAATTTCTTTCCCTCCACTGTGCTGACTGCTCTTCATCGTTCCTTTCAGGTGCTTGTTCAATGGTCACAGCAAAACACTTTGCTCATATCATAGAGTCAATAAGGTTGGAAAAGACCTCAAAGATCATCAAGTCCAACCTGTCACCCAAGACCTCATGACTATAAACCATGGCACCACGTGCCACGTCCAATCCCCTCTTGAACACCTCCAGGGACGGTGACTCCACCACCTCCCTGGGCAGCACATTCCAATGGCTAACAACTCTCTGTGAAGAACTTTCTCCTCACCTCAAGCCTAAACTTCCCCTGGCACAGCTTGAGACTGTGTCCTCTTGTTCTGGTGCTGGTTGCCTAGGAGAAGAGACCAACCCCCTCCTGGCTACAACTTCCCTTCAGGTAGCTGTAGACAGCAATGAGGTCTCCCCTGAGCCTCCTCTTCTCCAGGCTAAACAATCCCAGCTCCCTCAGCCTTTCCTCATAGGTTTTGTGCTCAAGGCCTCTCCCCAGCCTCATTGCCCTTCTCTGGACAAGTTCAAGCATCTCAATGTCCTTCTTAAACTAAGAGGCCCAGAAATGGACATAGTACTCAAGGTGTGGCCTAACCAGTGCTGAGTACAGGGACACAATGACTTCCCTGCTCCTGCTGGCCACACTATTCCTGATGCAGGCAATATGATTAAAAAGGGATTGAGTGACTATTTTGCTTGATGATTTTTCTACTTGAGGTAATGCTGTGAAAGTATCTCAGGATAGTTTCTGTGTGAAAGAGTATTTGTTAAATAAAAGTTGTTTTTTTCCTGCCAGTGAATTGAAGCTGGCATAAGGAAGAGCAATGTTTTTAAGTAGCTTTCAATTAAAAACAAAACAAAAAACCCCACTTACACACAAAATCTAAAAACAAAACCTTCAAGTATTGGTATCTGCACCTTCAGTTTAAGTTGTTATTGCCCAAAAAGTTCCTTCTGGTGCTTCACTGGTCATTACAATCCCTTTAGCTAAGCACTTGTATGCCCTTCAGCTGGTTTTGTGGAGAGTCAAGAGGTCTAGGTCAGCTTCTCCGCACTCAGGGCCAACCTACTAGACTTTGCACTGAAGTGGTTGAGATACAGTCACATATTCCATTCTCTTTCTCCTCTAGGAAAAAAGAGGTATTTCCATTAGTCTAGGGCCTATAGGGATGTGAGCATGGGAGCATTCTAACTTTGCAGAGGTAGCTAAGCAAAAGTTCAGATCAGTAAAAGCATTTGACTCCATCAAACTCAAAGGAAACAAAGCATCCCCACACCTTCATGAATTCCACCACAAACATCTGAATTGCTTCTGAGAAGTCTAACAGGAGCTTCTACATCAAATAAGCAATTTTGTGTTTGTGAAGCCCAAAATGAACTTAGAGAGTCAAGGCTGAAAATTATACTGTATTGAAGAGCTTCCAAAAGCTGCTATTAGTGCATCACAACATCAGTCAAGGTTCTTCAGGGATTATTCCAACTCTCTCCTGATGTATGGGTCATGGACTTACAGCCTGTCTGGATGAACTGAAGGGATCTGAAATGAGCTGCAGGGACTTGGGAAGACTCGCTGGTATGGTCACCCAAGCACTGAATATGCTTTAAGCAAGAAGAAGACACAACATAGTGCCTTTTGTGTTGCCCCTGTGCATGTATTTTAGCTCACAGGTTTCCAGCCTCTGCCTTGGGGATCATTGGGGGAACTATATTTAAGTGGGCTCTGCAAGATCAGCAAGTGGAAGTACTGTGACCACGTAAATTCCTCTACCTTCCCTGGAAAATGCTGAAGCCAGCAGAAACTCAAAAGGATTGAAAACTTAAGGTTTTAACCATCTGTGATGTTACAAATTAAGAAAGGAGCAGCTGTTATATAGCCCATATTATTCTAAAAGATGGAAAATTATTGCTTTGGGTTTGGGACAGCTTCCAGTGGCAAGTAGCTCTCCCAGGAAACCCACTGTCCCCAGAGCTCTCCTCACCCATCTCATGCAGGTCCGCTTTTCAGATGGGAATGAGTCTAGATGGGTTCCCATTGCACTTTGGAGAGTAGTTGGTGGCCAACACTTTAGGGCCACACCCTGCACCAGGAGTATGAAAGTAGTGTTGCTGTTACAAGCAAGAGCAAGGACACTGAACTGGAAAAAATGAGAATGAAGGTAGTCTTTAAAATGTGCCTTATAGTGAAAGAAACAATGAACTTACTTGCTTTTACCCAGAGGAAGATTAAAAGGTGACTCAAACATGGTCTATAAATATTCACATGGGAAATCAACATTTCATAACAAATGCTCCAAAACCTTACAGCAAAGATACAAGAACCAGTAAATAAACACTGGAAATTAATAAACCAAGACTAAAAACAGACTGCACAATTTAGCAATGAAAGTAATCAACCATGAGTTTGTGGTTAACCTAAGGCTTGTGGTTAAAGACCCCTTTCCCCATCCTCATTTTCTAGATGTAAATAAAACTGATTTTTTTTTTCTCCTGGGGTTAAAAAAAAATGAATAGAAAGGAATTAATTTACATCCTGTGGCCAGTTTGACAGAGCAAAAGATGCTCACTGGGACCCTTACCTGGGTTTGACCCAGGTATCCTTCACTGAGTCTGTGGCTCAATGTTCATTAATACCAGCTACAGATCTACTAGATCATCTGGCAGTACAAATTTAATCCAGATCAGAAACAAGCCCTCAGCTGCATTTCTGTCAGGTTAGTAACTGTGTACTTTAGGGAGTCCCTGCTAGCTTGCACCATGATCATGACCTGTCAGTCCTGGTATTGCATTAGTCCTCTTTTTTCAGTTGCTTTTGCATGACTGAGGAACTTTGTCCCCTTTGCATTGAGACAAGGTTTGTAGGTGGCACTCTGAGGGACTAGCCACCTAATGTTAAGGACTGCTTATACGCATTTCCAAAGGTCTCCTGCAAAATGTGTTCAGGGGAAGCTCATAACCATGGCCGGGAAAATACTTCTAAATCATGGTTTAGTCATGAGGTCTGTGGTGACAGGTTGGACTTGATGATCTTTGAGGTCTCTTCCAGCCTTGGTGATTCTGTGATTCAGTGATCTTTATGATCTCTGATGTTGCCTTGCCGAAGGCTTCCAACTGCCTTCCTATTACAGTCACCTCTGTGTTACACCTTTCGTGTCTAAAGCAATGGATCCCCTTCCCCAGCAGTCAAACTGCCCGCATGGCTCCTGTGTTGTGATGAGCTGTCAACACAAACCTCATGACACAATGAGAGCCACATCAAGTGAATTTAATAGCAAGACAAATATCAGGAAGAATACTGCACAGACTGGCTTATTTATTTTCTTATTCAAGTCATTCATTAAAACTCTCACCATTTTCTCACTTATCAGAGGTCACCATCAAATTTCAAGCTGCCACTAAATTTCCAGGCACAGCTAAGCACTGATGAATCCACGAGGTCTTTTTGCCACAGAAATTAAGCCTCATTTGTGAGCTTTCCCCAATGTCATATTAATCATTTTGACTGTCCTGATTTTATCAGCAGCATCAATATTTTTTCCTTTCTTCCTGGTGAACATTTTTTTTAAAGTCATTTTGTTATGGAAACAAACAAACAAAAATATTTACACAATGAGGATGATCGATGATTGGATGACAAAATAAGAGCTTTTAAAATGCTCATTATGCATCTATTGGCATTGGCTGTCTCATTGTGAGCAACAGGCTGCAGTTCCGGGGACCTGCTCTCACTCCAGTGGAGCTCACACAGTAGCTATGTTTACATTGTGGCAAGAGCAGCCACGGGAGCCAACAGTGCTGGGGAGGAAAGCGCCACATGACTCGGGGGGGAGAAAGAACCAACAGCAAAAAAGAAAGCATATAGTTTTTGGCCAGCAGCAGACACTGACTCTGCAAACTGTGCCTAGTATGTATCTGGGGGTTAGTTATGGTCCCTCTGCTTGTGATTACTGCATGGGCTACCTGCTCCCAGCAGCCCTACTGCACTGGCAGGAGTGGCATAAATACCTCACATCCTCACACATACCAGGGTAGTGGAGCAAGGGGGACCGTCATCACCCCATGCTTTACTGGGAGCAGCTGCCAGAAGTGAAGCATCATCACCCAGGGCTGAAAAACGCCCAGCTCTGCTCGCGGCTCCGCTGTCTGAGAAAGCTTTGCAATTGCAGCCAGGACAAAACTATCTGTGATGGCTGCATGCATCCCACATCCACCCACCGGCCTGGTTTGCCACCCTGCCTCAAACACTGGTGTCAGCATAACCAGCAAGTGGAAAGGGAGGGGTGGAACAGGCAGGGGGCCAGGCTGCGGAAGGAACTGCTTACACCAGCATTGCCAGAAGATGCCTAGTCCATAGATTCCACATGCCAAGGCTGTATCCTCTCTCCTTATGGAAAGGAGTTTGAAAAGTTTGAACAAGAGCCAGAAGGCACCCTCTGCAGATTTGCAGACAACACCAAATAAAGTGGGGCAGTTGGCTTGCCAAGCACCATGCTTCAGTCCAGCAAGACCTTGGGAAACTTGAGGCCAACAATCTCACTGAGTTTAAGAGAGATGAAGTACTGCACTGAGCTGGAATAAGCCCAAGAACCAGTTCAGGCTGGGAACCAGCTGGTGGAAGAGCAGCCCTACTGAGAAAGACCTATAGGTTACCAGGAAAGCCAGCTTAAATAGAATCATAGCATGTTTTGAGGTGGAAGGGACCTTTAGAAGTCATCTAGGCCAACCTCCCTGCAGTAAAGCAGGAACGTTTTCAACTAGAGTAGGCTTCTCAGAGCCCCATCCAACATGACATTGAATGTTTCAAGGGATGGGGCACCTACACCTCTCTGAACAACCTGTTCCAGTGTTTCACCACCCTCATTGTAAAACATTTCTTCCTTATCCCTAGTCTAAATCTTCCATCTTTTAATTTAAAACCATTGCACTTTGTGCTGTCACAACAGGCATCAAGAAAGATTGGCTCCATCTTTCTTACAGGTTTTAAGTATTGAAAGGTTGCAATAAGGTCTTCCAAAAGCCATCTCTGACAACCCCAACACCCTCAGACTTTCTTCACAGGATCATTTTTGTGGCCTCTTCAGTTCCCTCTCACCACAAATGAGGCAAACCACTCATAATACAAGAGATTAAGGCAAGTTGTCATCCCTACTGCTTTATGTTGGTTAGACTGCACCTGTTTGAGCTTCCCATTGAAAAGGTAGTGGAGAAGCTGGACAAGATCCTGCACCTGCTGGGCTGCTAAAACACTCAGGGCCTAGAGCACTTCTCCAGTGAGGAGGGTTTGAGGGCATCAAGCTTGCTGAGTCTGATGATGATGAAGTTAAGACTGGACACAACAGCAACCCATAAATTATGCAAACAGTTGAAAAAGATGCTAGAGCCAAACTGCATGAGCAGTGATCAAAGAAAGTGCCACAAGCTATGACTTGGGAGTTAGATTGAGCACCAGGGAAAACTTCTTTACCAGAGGACTGAAACACTGGAACTGGTTATCAGATAGGCAGTGGCATCTCCGTCATTGAAGATATTCAAGAATCAAGCAGACAGACCCATGGTTGCCTCAATCCAATGTAGGCTCCAGCCCTATTTAGTGACATCCAGAGGTCCCTTCCCACCAACATTTCAACAAGCCTATGAAATCCAGCTGTAAGGGACCCTATAGTTCTGACACAACTTTGACTGTGCCTCACAGTCCCCTTCCACACAGATAATGCCCAAGCACTTACAGGATTTCCACAGCCTAGTAGCTGCTGAAGAAACTCATGGTAAAAGGTCTACATGCTGCTCTGCTGCATGCACTCTTCTTGCCCCATTGAGGCTTCTAAGTCAAAGCCATCTGAAAGGTGGTTATTTTTAACACTGGAGGAAAGACACTACTATAATTTGAACCTGGCAAAGAAACAGTGGTAAGCAGAAGCATTCTCTCCAATGTAAACTCCTCAAACATGAAATGATTCCAGGATAATAATTAGACACATTTGAGCATGTAGAAAGATTTGAAATGCTCCACCCAAGGACATTTATCTGTTGTAGGACAGCACAAAGCATGAAGAAATTCATTACAGAGACTTTTTATCTCCCCTTAAACACTTGAGGGACAGTTTGAGTGCCTTGAAAGGGAAACGTTTTAAGACCCTTCGTGTAGTCAAAATGCCTTTCAGTAGTCCCTCAGAGAAGTCTTTGTAGCTTAGCAGAATCACAATTTACAGCTTACACGACCACTAGTCCTTCACAAACACTATGATTTGTATAATTCAATATATGAGAAAACAATGAGCATTATTATTATGATAGTTGGAATTGGCTTCAAAGCACTCTTCCATCAAATGAGGCTTTTCTTGTAGAAATGCTCTAATTAGATGATTCACACAACAAATTCATAACCAAGAAGAAGATAAACTGGAAAAGGGAGCGTGGTTTTCTTGAGTTAGCTACATATGGTCTGACTGCAATTATTCCCAACTGGAACATCCATACATAAAAGCAATTTTGCAATGACAGTAATTTGTACAATTATTCTAATAACATGTTATTCCCTTAATATTTATAAACCTACTTTAAGACTCATTTTTATTGCATTTGCTCAGCAGTTCCTAAGTGTAATAATAAAGAGTCCCAAGTTCCCTGCAGGGTAAAGTAAGGTGAGGTGAAGTGAGGTGGATAGAGACTCCTAAATGCATTTCTTTCCTCAACATTTCTTTCTTTTCTGCCAATATCCCAGGGTTTCTTTCCTGCACGAGGTGTCACCTCTCATCTCTGCAAGTCCTGTGGTGCAAGTTACACAATTTGTATTAACTTTATATGAGGGCACACAGAGTAGATGTACCTTACACATGCAGATGTTGTACCACCATTAGGAAACAAGTAGTAGAATAGAATAGACTAGAATAGAATAAAATAGACCAGGTTGGAAGAGACCTTCGAGATCATCGTGTCCAACCTATCATCCAACACTATCTAATCAACTAAACCATGGCACCAAGCACCCCATCAAGTCTCCTCCTAAACACCTCCAGTGATGGTGACTCCACCACCTCCCTGGGCAGCCCATTCCAATGGCAAATCACTCTCTCTATGAAGAATTTCTTCCTAACATCCAGCCTAAGTCTCCCCTGGCACAGCTTGAGACTGTGTCCTCTTGTTTACAATACAATACAATACACCAGGTTGAAAGAGACCTTCAAGATCATTGCGTCCAACCCATCAATCCAACCCACCTAAACAACTAAATCATGGCACCAAGCACCCCATCAAGCCTCCTCCTGAACACCTCCAATGAAGGTGACTCCACCACCTCCACGGGCAGCCCATTCCAATGGGCAATCACTCTCTCTGTATAGAACTTCTTCCTAACATCCAGCCTAAACCTGCCCTGGTGCAGCCTGAGACTGTGTCCTCTTGTTCTGGTACTGGCTGCCTGGGAGAAGAGGCCAACCTCTGCCTGGCTACAACCTCCCTTCAGGTTGTTCTGGTGCTGGTTGCCTGGGAGAAGAGACCAGCCCCCACCTGTCTACAACCTCCCTTCAGGTAGTTGTAGAGAGCAATAAGGTCTCCCCTGAGCCTTCTCTTCTCCAGGCTAAGTAACCCCAGCTCCCTCAGCCTCTCCTCAAAGGGCTTGTGCTCCAAACCCCTCACCTTTGTTGTGAGGAAACTAAAGCACAAACTGACTTCCCATCACCAAGAGAGTGACAGATCTGTGAATAAATCTCAGGGTCTTAAGTCCCAGCCTGTATAGTCTGGGTCTCCTTAACAGCCATACAGTTAGACCAGGGGAAGGCCATCTATCTGTTTGAAGATGGGATAGGCAATACTGAAGTGTGCTACTTTGTTTTCCTCTTCTGCATACAGGGGTAAACCAAAGAATTGTTTGACAAAATTCATGGAGTCACACAAAATCACACACTCTCAAGCTGCGCCAGGAGAAGTTTAGGCTCTAGGTGAGGAGAAAGTTCTTCACAGAGAGAGTTGTTATCCATTGGAATGGGCTGCCCAGGGAGGTAGTGGAGTTACTGTCCTTGGAGGTTCTCAAGAGGGATTGGATGTGGCACTTGGTGCCATGGTCTAGTAGTCATGAGTTCTTGGGTGACAGGTTGGACTTGATGATCTTTGAGGTCTTTTTCAACCTTGCTGACTCTATGATTCTATGAAATGTAAAAGTCATGCAGGTGGAACAAGGCTCAGCCCCTCTATCTTCCCACAGCAACAGTGAGGTACATTGAATTGTCTTCACTATAACCTTTGTGACATCGACACAAATTGGACATTCTAAACTTGTTCCCACACAACCCAGGGCAGTTGTACTTGCAGGGCTTTAAGACACTGATGTTTCTAATTTTTTAAAGACAAATTAGTCCCAGTTTTAAATCTCTTTGATACACAAACCACCTGACCACTAAAGGTACCCCAGTGGTGTTTATAAAGACTTCCCAGAGCGAGATGGGATGGCAGTATGAGGACATGAACCATAATGAATATCTTCAGCTGAGATGATCCAAGCAACCAAAGCACAAAATGGATACATCCTCACTCCCAAACCAAGGCTTGTCAGTTTGTTTTCATAGCTAACCTCACTGCAAAACCCTCCTGGGGACCGTTGCTGTAACTTTTCCCATGATGTAGTTAGGCAAGGTCAGCAGCAGTTCAGATGCACATCATTCAGTGCCACCAGCTATGTCGTGGCAAAAACTACCTATTTCATGTCTCGGTTAGGTTTGATGGCACAACTGCTGGACTAGAGGAACAATAAACACTACAGGAACTATAAACAATAGTCAAAGCTCGCTTTACTGTGCACCACCTGTTGTCTGCAGCAGGATTTTATCTCAGCCTAGAAGCACTTCCATATTTCAAAGTAAAGACAAGCCTTAGCCTTTCAGAGGATATTTTCCTCTGTTCTGCCTTAATGAATCAGTGCCAATGAACCAACATTTAGTTTCAGCTCAAGGAAAAAATGACAGAAATAATTATGTCCTGAGACAGACATCCTATCAGCTTCTCCAAACCTATTAACTACCACAGATAAACTGGCAATAAGTTAACTGAGATTAATAAACCTAATGCACAAACTATCTTCTTTACAACCCTCTTCACTACCCTCTCTAGAGCAAAGACAACATAAAGTTACTACCCAGCCTCTGCATATGCTCACATAAATGAGACATTGTCTATAAAACAGTTTTGCTGGTTCACAGAATCACAGAATGTTAGGGGTTGGAAAGGACCTCAAAAAGCACAGAATTGTCAGGGTTGGAAAGGACCTCAAGGATCATCTAATTCCAACCCCCCCCTGTCATGGGGAGGGACACCTTTCACTAGATCAGATTGCCCAGAGCCACATCCAGCCTGGTGTTAAAAGCATCCAGGGATGAGGCTTCCACCACCTCCCTGGGCAACCTGTTCCAGTGTCTCACCACCCTCATGGTGAAAAACTTCTTCCTTATCTAAATCTCCCGTCCTCTATCTTGGATCCATTCCCCCTAGTCCTAGCATTACCTGACACCCTCACCAGCTTTCTTGTAGGCCCCCTTCAGAGATTGGAAGGCGACAGGTCTCCTCCTAAGGTCTCCTCAGAGCTTTCTCTTCTCCAAAATGAACAACTCAGGATCATCTAGTCCAACCCAGCTGCCAGAAGTGGGATCACCTGGAGCAGGTCACACAGGGATACATACAGGCAGGTTTTGAATATCTCCAGAGAAGGAGACTCCACAAGCCCCCTGGGCAGCCTGTTCCAGTGTTCCCTCACCTATGATATGGGTTCCTTTGATGCTGAAATACCATGTGGGCTTGTTCCAGGCTGCCCCTGACCAAGAAACAGAAAAAGCCACTCCTGAAGTGTCTGTTTATATAGCACCAGCTAAACAATTCTATTATCACAGAATATTTAAGTCAAGGCTTACGTGGTATAGGTTTAAGTTGCCTATTTTAAAAGAAATTTGTAGCTTTGAAGAAAGATTGTTCTGGATTGATTAAAGATGTGAAAATTACACATACTAATGTGAAGTAGGTGGATAATGTTGTTGTTATTTTACGTGTTTACAAGGTTCTGCCTTTCTTACTGACCTCATGTAAACATTTGTTTAGGCTAGGATGCACAGCGTCCTAGACTCCCTGGGCTGTGCCAGTGAGATTCCACTTTCTATAAATATTGGAGATGAATGAGATGACTCCTGCCAAACATCTGCTTTCATTCATCACAACAAGGGTAAGAAACTTGATCATAGTTTGTAAACATCTCTTTGGAAGGGACTTTTTGTAATACAAACAGAAGGGAGGCAGCAACACTGAAAAGGAGGCCAACTCCATCCAGCAGTGTCTGGCTCATAACACCTGGTACAAGCAGTAGCAATCACTGAGATTATTACATGAGACAGCATCATTACTTTTATTATGAATAAATAGAACAAACCAAAGTGACAATCTAGTTGGTAGTGTCAAGCAGTCAGATTTGTGTCTAATCTTCACAGATGCTTTTCAATAGTCTCCATTTACTTGGAGTGCCTGGCATTTTGATTTTGTCATTACACACACAACCTGTGCCTTTTCTTTTCCTTTTTTCTTGTCTTTTCTCTTTTGCCTGCAGGTTTGTTATTCAGTCTTTTCTTACCTTAGCAGAGAAAAATTACATGATTTTAATCCATCAAATGAAAGCACAAACTGCATTGAAGAATGCTCTATACAATTGGTACTAGTATCACATTATCACAGTATCACCAAGGTTGGAAGAGACCTCAAAGATCATCGAGTCCAACCTGTCACCCAAGACCTCATGACTAGACCATGGCACCAAGTGCCACGTCCAATCCACTCTTGAACACCTCCAGGGATGGTGACTCCACCACCTCCCTGGGCAGCCCATTCCAATGGCCAACAACTCTCTCGATGAAGAACTTCCTCCTCACCTCGAGCCTAAACTTGCCCTGGCGCAGCTTGAGACTGTGTCCTCTTGTTCTGTTGCTGGTTGCTAGAGAGACGAGACCAACCTCTTCCTCGCTACAACCACCTTTCAGGTAGTTGTAGAGAGCAATGAAGTCACCCCTGAGCCTCCTCTTCCCCAGGCTAAACAATCCCAGCTCCCTCAGCCTCTCAAGCTAGTGCTCAGCATGACCTGGAATCCTTGGGAAATTCCTGAAGAAACCTATGTTGTGATAATGTAGGAGGATAGACTCCTCAAGTAGGTTCCTACCTGTGCATATCTAAGGAATCAAACAGTAGATAACATGACAATATGGGGAGGTGGCTCTTGGTGGAGGCCCTTGGAACGGCACACTGGGTGCTATCCCAGCTCAGCAGTGGAGAGTTGGGAACGATCAAAAACTATCACCTTTTAGTTGAAAGAAATGTGTTTTAGTAAAGGGAGCTTCTTAGCCAAGACTCTGTCTTTAATATTAATCATCTTAGGACAACAGCTCTCTCTGGTAGCACTTAGAAAAATTTAAAATCTAATTAACTCTCTAGAAGACACAAAGATTGCCTGAGTGACACACACACTGTGGAAGACAAGTGAGAGACACCAAATCTCCTAGCTGAGGGGGAAAAGAAAAAGGAAAAGGGGGAAGGGAAGTGTTTTAATACAACCAAGCAGACACACAGGATGTGAGTAGGGATAGAGAATGTAGGCCTTACAGGGGTCAGTCTGCTAAGGCCATAAGAAATACATATCTGTTGGTTAGTGATGACAGAGCAAGCCTAAAGATGAGATTTTGGAGGAGATGAGGGAGATTTTATTTTAAAGACAAGTCCTTTTTCACTCATACCCTTCTACCCACATACTCACAACCAGTAAACAGGCATCTGCCCATCGTCAAGGCACCAACCCATGTGTGTCCAGGGTCTGATGGGAATCCCTCGCAGTAATGCAGAGTACAAGTGATATGGCTCTGCAGCGCTCATTCTGTCTCCTTCCATGGCTAGTGACCACTCACTCCTATGGGATGTGCTTCAGAAACCTGGAGCGGACAGTAACTGCCTTCTATCATCTCTTCATCACACCCCACCTCTGTCAATCATCAACACTGACTCACTGCCCCTTGTCTCCTCCCCCCTGAGTATGCCAAGGCTCCCATCCCAACCCATATTCTCCTGATATCACCTCTTTGATGGTCTGAGGCTTTATTTCAGCCTAGGTGTAGATCACCCCTTGTTTGCCTGATCCAGCCTGAAGGTACATTGTTACCAGCTCCAGTTTATCCTAGCTTCATATGGGTAAAAGTGAACAGAAGTGTTCTTCTGCAGTCACCTACAGTGATTTAGATGCCAGCAAATGCAGATGCAATCCTGTGGCTTCTTCTAGATCAGAGGTCAAACTACAAGAGAATTCAACCAGTGAGCAAGAGACCCTGCAAGGGTCCCAGTTGCTCCTAAGGGGTCTCTGGAAAGTGATTGCACTGAGCCAGGCAGCTGGCTATGGAGCTGACTTTTGAAGGATTCCTATCTCTACTGGAAATCACCAAAAAACCCCACCAAACCCAACAACAACAAAAACAACCAAAAGCAACAACAACAAAACAAAACCAACAAAACAAAACCAAAACAAGGTTGAAAACCATTGAACTAGATAATCAAAAGCCTTGTAGTGGCCTTGACTATGCTATTCATTGAGGTCGGAAGCTGTTATGGAATTTTTCAATACACCATTTAATCTGAGCAGCCTGAGCTCCAGAAGCAGAGGGAGAAAACCCAGTGACTCTGGAGCCAGAGCCCCTCAGGCAAGGAAAGGAAACAGTTTCAATGGCTTTTAGAGGACGCCTTGGCCAAGTCACACATGTTGCAGCAGTTTGCTGGCAGCATTGTAAAACTAGAAGAGCAGTGTCAGGTGAGCTGCCTGAAAGGGCAAAAATTGCTGCCTATTCTGCAGAGTGCTAATATTCTGGCATTTGTGGCTTTTAAATGCCTCACAATGGGAAAGCAACCTCGTAAACACGTGGGTTTAGTCAACATCCTAGATGCAGACTTAGCAGCAGCTCCTCAGCTGGCAAAAGAATGATGCAGCACTGACTTCTCAGCATCTGAGGTATCCCACAGACAGTTCTGGGGTGATACAGTTCTGCCCAGATAGCAGCACTTCCTCCCTCTCCATCTCCATCCACCCATAGCTGCACCCCTTCCATCACCTGCATTAGCAGCTCCCGCTGATAACTGTTCTTTCTCTATGAGAAAAATCCCAGCTTTTCTTTGGTCTTCAATTTGCTTCTCAGCTGGATCAGTCCCTGTATCTGAGTCCCACTGTGGCCATGCACCTGGTGGTGCCAGCACAGTGTAAGGAGGGAAGCAGCCAAGACAGCCTGCCTGCAGCCCAGTATGAGTACCACTGAGGATATAATGTAGTCTCTGCTCCAAAGAGACCAGTGGCAAACCAGCTTTCCATGATCCACTTCAACATCTGTCTTCATGGTCTTCCTTCTCTCCTTGTGCCTGGAAAAGTTTTCTGCAGACAGTGTCTTCTTTGCTATCCCAGAAAATCTGGAAGCAAAGAGATGACTGCTAACCCTCACTGCTTTGTATCATTCACTCACAATGTCCCAGGGAAAAATTAAATGTTCACTGACCAGTTCCTGCAAGGTGGAGGGACATCTCACAGCAGGGACAGGTGGCCTGGAGTCAGGGAGCACCCAGGGCACACTGCAATTGTCCCTCCTCACCCTGCACTGTGTGGGTCTTCCCGGGCCTGCTGGTAAACGTATGTTGTGACAGATCTCCAAGGGCAACATCCTGCAGTCAAGGGAGTGACACTGCCATGTCCGCACCAAAGAGGACCCCATTAAACTTTTGTCCCTCAAATACCAGCACCCTTTTGATGGGTGTCATTGATTTTGGAGACAGATAGAGCCCAGGTATTTATACTTCACACTCAAATACATCCAACTGTTTTTAAACTGTTTTTAACTGTTTTCTAGTCATGGGGTCTGTGGTGACAGGTTGGACTTGATGATCTTTGAGGTCTCTTCCAACCTTAGTGATACTGTAAAGCAGAGGTCACTGCCAGCCCAAGAAATACAATCTTGTCCCAAGGTCTCCAGAAATTTGGTAGTTGTTATGTGTCTTCCTCTGTCAAAAGAAGCTCTTGGTCAAGGACACCTGATGCTAACCAATGCTGATAAGAGGACCACATCCACTACTGCTGCAAGCCATCATACTGCTTAAAGTGGGTCAGGCCCTGCATTTTGTTTAGTGAAAAACCACCACAGCCTGGTGAAAGGCACCGTGCAGGCAGTGTCTGAGGCAGAGCTCCCTGCTCTGCCTCTGTATCCTCAGTGCTGACAGATGATGAAAACCTCAGTTCAGGCTGTAAAACCTGCATACTGGCTTTAATCACAAGAGCAGCTTTGTCATTCCATGTAGGCAGGGACCATCAGTTCCACTACCCATCGCAAGGACAATTAACCCTGGAGAGCCAAGGGGAGGACAGCAAAGCTGTCCCTAGCAAAGATTCCTTCTGCGGCATCTGTGAGGTGAGGCAGATATGGGGCATAAGCAAGCTTAGAAAACAAGCCCTAATACAAACAGAGATGAAAGGATGGTTTAACCATAGAGGAAGCCCATGTCTGAACATGTGTTTTATCTTCCTGCAGATACACAATAGCTGTGGAGGGATCCTAGAAATGCAGGGAAAAGGCAGGGACTCACCATCCCCTTCATAAAAGGGGCTTTGAAGGAACACATGCTGTGTCCCCCAAGACCTCTCAGTGGTCATAAATGCTTTGCTAATCTTGTTTTTTTTCAGATGCAAGGTTTATGTTGCCTTCTCCAGAAAGGCACCCTGCTAATGCACCATCCTGTGCCTTTGTTTCCCCATCTGCACCTACAGGGTAACTGGGCTGTTCCTACAGGAGCACTGGGAAGATGGATTGGTTAATATTTGCTTAGTGCTGTAGAGATAGCACTATATAAGTCTAATTACATTTTCTGCCCTCATGTGATAAGGATGTCATCTTGGATTAGAGAGGATTAGTTGTTAATGCCATTCCTGTACATACCGGTCCCCTCCAGGGCTTTGATTTCTGCTGAGAAGGTTTTTCACCCTGCTTTCAAATCAACAAGGTCCTCCTTGTTATGTTAATCAAGGAAATCAAAGATTTTTGGTGGAGGAAAATAACACTTGGTGGGTACCTGAAAATGCTTCCATCCAAGCACGTGTGTGTACTCAGTGAACACTGGTGCACACTCAGTGAAACTCTCTTGCTTTGGCATCCCTAACCCTTTGAAAGGGCCTGAGGAAGGGAGTTGAGTGCATCCCCTCCCCACACACTGGGCTCCAAACACACACCAAGTTATTAAGTACAAATCTCAGTTAATGTTTAGCACTCGCCCCCAAAAAACAGAGATTGTGGAATGCCAAAGGAAATGGAGTGAGAAGCCACGTGCCACTAACCATTCCAAGGCAAAACGCTACCAAGAGAGGACATCCCACACCCCAGCAGTGCTGCTCGGGAGGGAGCCTTCCAGTCCGCAGCCCCAGAGCAAGCATGAGGGGAACCTGGCTGCCACACTGCACGCTGAGAGCCAAGCAACTGAGGGATTTTGCTTTGTTAAACTTACTGTCATAAAGTTGCATCCCTTCACCACATTGACCCTGACTGCTCTCAGTCTCCTCCCTTGGATGCACGGGTCTCGGGGATTTTGCTGAGACCCCTTCCAGGGATCCCTTTTCTGCTCTCCCACTTGCTCTGAGCATCGGTTCCCCCTTGCACAGGCTTGATTTCAGCCACTGGCTCAGAAGGAAAAGGACTGTCTTGTCCCCACCTCCTGCTAGTGTGTGTGTTGTCCCTGAGCTAGACACCCAGGATTAGCCAGGAGGAGGACACAGGCTCCTCTCAGCAGCAAGAGTGGAGGAATACCATCTTCTGGCTTGGCCCCCAGCTGACAGGACAAGCCTTGGCTCACCAGCGTGGTGAAGGAACTCAGTGGAAAGGAAAATCTCCAGGGACTTCTCAAGCTGCATTAAACACTCCTTTAGTGGTACTACCTGCAGCCAAATATAAAGCAGGGAGCTGCAACAAGAAGTGGTGAACAACAGCAAAAGCCTTGCAAATGTCTCAGAATTGTGAAACCAATACTCACCCAGGCTGTATGGTGATGGGCAAGGAAACGAGTCAGCATAGTTTGGCAGAAACATTTACCAAAATCCTGTGAGGAAATAGTCTTCCCTGTAGCTAAAGCTAGAATCAGAGGCTTACAAGCTGAACTTGCTGCAGTAGCAGCATCCATACCCACCTGAGTGGAGAGGGACTCCCAGAGTGAGCTTTGCCCTGGGTCCAGCAGTAACGAAATAACTGTTCCGTCGCACAGTGTCCCAAGAACGGGCAGCCTGAAGTCTTCACCACAGTTCCTGCACTCTCAGCCATGGGGTGCTGCTTCTTTCCAAGGCTGCAGGAGCAGAGAGAGGCATGCTCACTAGCCATGGGAGCCACACAAGGGAAGCACAGGCATGTCTTGGCAGTTGATATTTCAATGGGAATAGGAAGCTGCAAGGTTCAAATGTGCGTGAAGGAGAGAACCAGACATCCTTGCAGTTAGATGCTGGGAAGTCCATATTTTCCAAGCAGAGCAGCTCCTCATTCACAGGTGGCATTTTGGAGAGGGGTTGCTCTGTATTGTTCACATTCTGTAATAAAGAAGAATGTTTTTTTACTTGTTAACACAACCCCAGAGAAAAGAAATCACTACTTTCAGGAGAGCTTATGTGGCAAGTGCTTGCGGGGCTGGAGCCATCAGGGGCCACATGGTTGTTATGTGGTGGAGGAGCTGCTCCATGCCAGGGAACTGAGGGTACAACAGCTCAGATGAACAATACGACATCTGGCCCAGCTGCTCAGAAAGCACCTGGCTCTGTGGTGCACAAAAGAGCCTAGGTGCATGGCTTGAAGTTTTCACAGGGATGCTGGAGGCAGCACTGGAGAATTAAATGCCTTCTTAAGGGTTTTTTTACTATTTCTTTTTTTCCACTGGGCCTCAGCAAAGACTGGCCCAGGGACCTATGAAGAGGCACCGGGAGCCCTTTATAGTTCTGGGAGCAGCCACGATAGTGCTGAGAAGACACAGCTGAGGGAGGCCAAACCTTTGGCCACTGCTCTTGGGGCATCAGCGAAGACTCAGATGAGCACAGCATGTGGCTGGTGCTGCTCACTCCAGGGTCACTGGGATGCAAAAGGAGGAGTGGCTTTCAGTTTACCTAGGTTTAGTTCTACAAAGCAAGAAATTATTTCCATTTATTTCTTATTTTTGGTCAGAAGAGCCACCCTGTTGCAAGAGAGGGACTAAATAGCTGTTGCTGTCACTCTAGGTAGATGATCCCTGTCCTTCCAGGGCAAGAGGAACTAGGGTGCAGATGAGGGACATGCTATTTAACAGTCTCCAGTACAGCATCCTTAGCTCAGACAAGACCTGCAAGGCAGAGCTGAAGCTGGCCAGGAGACTGAATTTTCATTCCTTAAGGAAAAAAAAAGTAAATTAAAAAGTCAAGATTTTAAGGAAAAAGTGTTAGTTCAATGTTTGAAACAAGACACATTCCCTAGAAGACAATCCATGGTGTGACAAATACTAGGGGCAGCTGCAAGGCAGGATGCTGGGGGACACAGGGCTACAGATGCCACCAGGGTGCCCTGTCTCAGTGCAGCCCTTTCAGAGCCTCAGCAGAGCCATTGCCCTAGGAGCCCTGAGCATCACACTCCTTTGGCTGTGAAAATGAACCTCCCTTGCAGCAGCAACTCCAAATGCAGGGATCAGAGCCAAGCTGTCAGGAAGCCAGCAGGTTCCCATTGGCAAGTTCATCAAACAATGTTTTTTGGCAAAACATTTCCATTTTGGAAAGTCAGCAGCCTTGGAAAGCATCTGTCAACAGCAGCGATGCTCAAGGTGGATACATAGGGGAAGGCCTCTGTGGCACACAGCTGACCTGGCTGCATGGATGTCGTGCTCAGAAGAAGCCATTCAATGAACCACCTCACTTTTTGGCCAATTTCCTTCCAGTCTATTCCTTGTCTGTCAACAGAAGAGTTTGCCCAAGCTGAGTTTTCAGGTTAAGTGGAGCAACATGCATTAGTTCAGACCACAGGAGGACTTGCTTATTGGTTCATTCACTCTGTAAGAGTTAACATCCTTGCACATGCTTGACCAAATCATCAGTTTGTCAAAATTAGGCCTGGAAAAAAAATCAGCTTTATTACTCCAAATATTAACAAGTTCTCCTCATCTAAAGTTTTCTTGCTAAGCCGAAGACTTCTTGCCCCATTGCTGAGAAGAGATCATTTCCGCTCCCTGCATTTGCCTCTCACATACTTAGGGGCTGCTCTCATGTCTCCCTGGGCCCTTTCTGCCACCCATTATCCAACCCAGGTTGAGCTTGCTGAAGTCATCGTGTCCCTGCTGATCTCTGGTTGCCCTCTATCCTGCCCACGTCTCTCCTATCCCAGCATGAAGCTGGCCTTTCTTCACAGCCCTTCTCTGCAAATCTCCAGTGCCTTCTTCCAGCAGGTCCTCACACCCTTCACATGGATTCATGACCTGTCTGTCACTCAGCAGGGATGGAGTTGTCAGAGCTGTGCAAGAGATGGAGGAGATAGAGCAGGAGATGCAGGCACAGAAGGAACCCACAGATGGGAGACTTGCCCAGTGCGCAAAAATGCTGCCAGCCCCAGCTCCCCACTCCTTCTCCAGCTGCTGGGCAGGGAGTTTGAACACAGGAAGCAAAGACAGGTCTTAAGTTTATGCTGGCAGCCCTTGGATCAGGGTCTCTCCTGTCCCAAACCAGGTGATGGCTTAGATATGGCTCTGGACAGGCAAGACATAGAGGAAAAACTAGACTGGGATCATGCAGCACAGACCAGAGACATGAAGACCCTGCCAGGGGTGTGCTTTGCTGTTTGGGTTTTATTTTTCTCCCTTCTTTTTGGTTTCCAGTCAGGGTGGGTTGCAGGCTGGGCTGCTTGCCTCCCTCTGCCAGCAGTGTCTGTGAGGCTGCAGAGTGCTACAACTGCAGGTTCCTTCGTGCAGGAAAAAGCAGGAAAAAACTGGCAGGGAGTGGAAATGAGTGGCAAGCAGATTAGAAACCCAGCTCCTATTTATAGACCAGCAGTAGAGAAACTGCCCCTGTGACAGGCCATCCATTTAACCCTTTAAGTTCCAAACACCCACCTGCCCAGAGATGCTGAGCCAGCTCCAGCTTGGGCCATGAGGGAGACTCCATACTGAGACACCCACAAGAGGGGCAGGAGGCAGGTCCAGGCACAATGGATCTTAAAGAGGCAATTCCTCAGCAAAGACAATGAGGAATGAGATGAGGAGAAAGTTCTTCATAGAGAGTTATTAGCCATTGGAATGGGCTGCCCAGGGAGGTGGTGGAGTCACCGTCCCTGGAGGTGTTCAAGAGAGGATTGGATGTGGCACTTGGTGCCATGGTCTAGTAGTCATGAGGTCTTGGGTGACAGGTTGGACTTGATGATCCTTGAGGTCTTTTCCAACTTTCTTGATTCTATGATTAAGGGAAGTTGGGTCACCTCAACAAGGAAGAGATTGTCTCAGCATTCTGCTGCTCAACAGCCAAAGTGAGCAAGAAGTATTTTCTGCAGTGACATAATAAACAAGTTTTAAGGACAACTCCAATGTTTCCATGACCCCTGAGCTTTGGCAGGTTTAAGGTAATGGGGACCATTACTTTGAGGGCTACTGCATATCTATGTCCCACAAGTGGCTGCTGATGTTTGCAGAGGGCTGCTCCATCCCACAGGAGTGGACTTTGGTCCCTAACCCCTGCTGTTTCCCACCATGGTCACCCAGGGCTTATCGGCATAAGAACAGTCAGACTTCTTCACCAGCTCCCTGACAAACTTGCAGTGATTTGTTAAATCTATTAGCGTTTCCAAGGAGAGGTCATGCAAGCACCAAAACATGTGGAGTTCACATTACAAATGCCCTGTACATCCAAGGGCTGGGACCAGGAGTCGAGCAGGAAACGAAGTGAGTCCTGGAACAAGGCAATCAGCACATCTCCAGGTCCAGGAGCACACTGGTGTCATCTTCCTGAAGCTCCCCTTTGACAGCTTCTCTACCTGCTGTCACTTTTAGGTGCCTTTATGCCATGCACAGTCATTAAATCCAGAAATGCAGTTTGCTCAGTCTTCCAGGCCTGGATTTCACCAAAGCAGTGGCAAGCAGAGGCATGTCTGGGGAGGATGAGCTTCATTAAGAAGTGAGCAAACCCCAATATTAGCCTTGGGGCACCTTAAACAGAATAAGAGGTGCTTAGCTCTGCCACACGGCGTTAGACTTCAGTATAACTCAGTTTACCTGCAGGAGAAGAAAAAAGGCTGCAACACTGAAAGACTTACACTGGATGCAAGGAAGATTTTTTTAATGATCAGAGTGAGCAGGCACTGGAACAGGTTGCCTGAAATTGTAGTAATATCCCATCACTGGAAGTGTTCAAGGTCAGGTTGAATGGGGTTTTGAGCACACTCACCTAGTGAAAGATGTCTTTGCCCACGACAGGGTAGACGGACTGGACAAGCTCTAACCACCTCTTCCGACACAACCCATGCTGAGATCCTGTGAAAAACAGGTGCCACAGCTGCTGTGCTGAGAGCTGAGGTTTGGTACCTGGCCAGCAACTGCTACCTGTACTGGAAATCACTGAATGAGAAGCTGTGCACACCGGGGACACACAGGCTGTCCCACCTCACCAGCAGTTCCAGCACTGGCATGCAGACAGCATGGAGTATTCTTCACTCCATTTCACCTCCTGCAGCTCTGTGGGCTGAGTGGTTCCCTGAGGCTGGCTGGTCTGGGATCACCCCCAACTCCTTGCACAGGGACAGCTGCATAAACATGAGGCTGGGTCCAGGAAGGTTTCACTGCAATTCTCCATCATTGCAGAATCAAACATTCACCCCCAAAGTGAAGGCTGCAGGCCTCAGCCATTTGCTGCCTCTACCACAGACTTTCCAGCTGTTCTCTCTCTCACTTGTGTTAACAGCTATTTTTACATCATTGGTTTTATTCTTAATTGATCTAAATCCTTTCCCTTAGCTTTCTTGTTAAAGGTGGATTTAAAGAGGAGGAGTTCATTATCTCAGCCATGTTTGAGTCATTATGAATTTCATCCCTCTCCTCATTAATTACTCATTACCTCTTGGTTCTGAAAGGGCTGCTTTGTCCCTGATGTGTTTGTGGGCAGCTTCCCTGGCACCCTGTAATCCCCCGGCCCTGCGTTAGCTTGGTCTGGTTTACGCTGCCTTTGCTTACCTCCCTGCTGCCGCTCGCTCCGCTGCTCCCCGTCTCCTCCGCTCCCCAGCAAGCTCTTCCCCTTTCTCCCTTTCTTAAGTGCTTGTTTCCTGCTGAGCACTCCAGCCTCAGCCCCAGGTCCCTTGGTGGATTGAAGCCACACAAGCACTGTCCCTGCCCCATAGGGACAAGTGCCCATTCCCACTAGTCCCAATGACGAACAGCAAGGAGTGGACGGATCCTGGTTAATGGCTTGGCACTCGAGTTTGGATACAAAGAGCCTCTCTTTTTTGGAAAGCAATGGCTTTGCTTGGCCTGTTTAGGTACCTGCCAGGTTATGACAAAGTAGCATGGAGGATGGAGTAATGCTGCTTAAGGGCCTTGGGTTTAACAGGCCAATCTTTCCCAAGCCTTTGGTTGCAATCAGATGCCCAGGGAGAACTTGAAACATTTAAGCATCTCCTGAGCTACAGCTGCAGTAGTCCAGAGGAGCACAGTGGCTGAATGGTGTAAACATCCATCCATGTATGAGCACTGACCCTGGTAGCAGGGAAGTGTGTGTGGTACAGACACTTAATATACAGACCCTAAGACTGCAGCAACCTTCTCCAGCCCATTTTACATGCACTTACTAGCTATAACCCCATATTATCCAAGACCAGATCTATGAATGGGCATCACAGACCTGAGCATAGAACCACCCAATGTCTACTGGCAAGAGATTCCCCCTCTTTCTCAGCCTGATGCTCAGGTTGACTTCAATACCTGTTGCCCCAGCAGCTTCCAAACAGCCTTGCAGGACTTTTTCTCTGTCACAGAAGGGGATGGAGATTCATGGTCTCTCCTTTTCTCCCCAAGATTAATATGACATGCATTTCTCTGCTGAACCTCCTCCCAGCAGGGTCCTGATGGGGTTGGGACATGCTCACAAGGAAGGGCCCTTTCCATACTGCATGGATGTGCACAAAAGGGCAAAGCAGGAAAAATGTGTTGGGTTGGTAAAGGGAAGAGAGGGGTGTGTGATATTTGCTTGGGCAGGGTAAATGAGGGTTGCACAAGCATGCAGTTGGGTTGCACAATCAGATGCAGTGGAATTAAGTTACCACTGATCAGCTGAGCTGCACTTTCTCAAGGGTTTTAAGCCAAAACATCTTATTGTTTAACTGAAGCAAATTAAGATAAGGCACCTGGTCCAGGAGTGCAAGAAACTCTGCTGACATTCACTGAGCTGTTCCTTGGTGCATCCCTTGCTGGGAGGTAAGGGGTGGCAAAATAATTTGAGAAGGATTGCAAAGTGTTGTGCAGCAACATTTCAGACCCTCCAGGACAGAGAAACAAATTGAGAACAGGCTGCAAGTGCTTAGAGAAAGCCTCCATGCTTGCCAGGAATCAGCTGCTAACTATACCTTTAATTGCTGGCAGTAACTTGGGTCCTCCACCATAAGGAGAGCCTAGCAAAACTATCTCAGCCAGCAATTACAGCCATTCCTCATTCTCAGTCTGTGAAGCTTAGGATGTCATGTGGCTTAGGACAACAGGGGGCTTCATTGCAAAGGAGCTACAAGGGACAGATACAGTGAGATGGTCCAATAAACACACACCCTTCTCAATGCACTGTAGTCTGAGCCCTAAAGCACATGTCAAAACCCAGCATAAAAGGAGCCAGGAGACTGAGCCAGATGATTATTTTCTTCTGCTCCTGTATTTCATTTAAGAACAACCACTCTGGGATGTTCCTGTTGAGCTTTTCACTTGCTGCAGTTGCATCCCACAAAACTATTGCCTTCTGCCATGCTATTCCTGCAGCAAAGAAGGGCAGCCCTGTGCTAGCACCCCCAAAGATGCAAGTCTTGCTACCAAGGCCCATATCTGTGTATCTCCAAAGGAGCTCAGCAGATGGTCACACCTGGGCAATGAGTGCCTGAAGGCATGAGCCACTGCCAGGAGAAGACAACTTCCCTGAGGGGAGTTCTGTGCATCTGGCGATGGTTGGTGATGAGCCATCAGCTGCGGTTCCACCTTGGCACAAAGGTTTGATAAAACCTAGTCACAGGGTACTGAGAAGTGCTACCTGGAGAGTATCCAGATCCCTCCAACCCTTGCTGCTTGGTGCTCTGGAGGGAAAGGAGACCTCCAGGCATGCAGACACCCCTCTGTGCAAGTCTTGCACAAACTGCCAGAATGACCTCTTTCTGCATCTGTGGGGTGCCCCTCTTCTCAGCCTCCACAAAGGGTTTTGCAAGGACTGACCAAATATTTTAAGCACGTGTCAGTGCAATCCATCTCCCCAGCTCAAACTGTCTAATACCACATTTGCAATGCCTCAGACTTCAGAGCTTTTCCAAATCCCTCAGGCCTGTAAGGCTGATGTAGACCAGCATCTGGAGTTTTACAAGGCACAGATGAGATAATGCTCTATTCATTCTCTCTTCCCTTTCTTACAACCACAGGTACCTGGCACTTGCTGGAGAACAAACGCATGGCAAGTACTCTGGGAAGAAGCCAGGACCACTGGGCAGAAGCAAACCTTCCCTCATGCTCACATACCACAGCACTCTGTGTATTCCTCTGAGAATATTCACACCAAAACCCTCCCATCGGAAATCTGAACCTCTCCTGCCTGCCTTGCACCCACCACGAGGTATTTGAGCATCTTCTACCTTGATGCTAAAGGAACATCATCAAAGTAAACGTCATACCTCAGGGACTCCATTTCCCTAGTGTAGACCACAGCTTCGCTACAGGGTTTTAAATTCTAAGGAGCTATGATTCTCCCAGGGTAACACACAAGTCCCTGAGCATTCAGGCTCCCCAGACACTTCAAGTGGTCTGGCTGAACGGGCCTGTGTCAGGGAAGTGATCGTGCCCCTGTACTCGGCCCTGGTGAGACCGCACCTTGAGTACCGTGTTCAATTCCAGGCACCACAGTATAGGAAAGACACTGAGGTCCTGGAGCATGCCTGGAGAACAGCCATGAGGCTGGTGAGGGGTTTGGAGGGCAGGTCATATGAGGAGCGGCTGACAGAGCTGGGGTTGTTTAGACTGGACAGGAGAGGGCTAAGAAGAGATCTTATTGCTCTCTACAACTACTTGAAAGGAGGTTGTAGTGAGGCTGGTGTTGGTCTCTTCTCCCAGGTAACTAGCAATAGGATGAGAGGAAAAGGGTTTAAGTTGTGCCAGGAGAGGTTTAGATTGGACACTAGGGAAAACTTTACTGAGAGAGTGGTGAGGCATTGGAACAGACTGCCCAGGGACGTGGTAGAGTTGCCATACCTGGATGCATGCAGATGTGGTACTTCAGGATATAGCTTAGTGGTCATGGTAGCTGGGTTATGGTCGGACACGATGATCTTAAAGGTCTTTTCCAACCTTAATGATTCTACAATTCTGTAAGTTCTTTCACTTGATACCAGGCACAGAGACCTGTGCAGTTCCCAGCACCCCTTCACCTGCCCAAACACTGCATCACCCAAATTTCTACTGCCACGTATTTTAAAACCTCTGCAGTCCTCTTCACAAGCCTCATAACGCAGGCATCTTTTGAAGCCCTTGCTCGTAAGACCATCACCTTTCAAGCAGCACATGGCTTTCCCGTCTGTAATGTCACAAGAAACCCCTAAAATCCTAACTTCCCAGAAGCTTTAAAAATCTGACAGCAAAAGACCAGCCCTCCAAAATATCACCTACCTGCTGGGCCCACTGCCACTCACAGGCTGGGGCCTGTAAGAAACAAGCAGCTGACCATACGCTAAATAATACATGATAACGTATCAGCCAGGGAAAGAATAAGAGCAAATCCTTTCATCATAGTATCAGTCAGGGTTGGAAGGGACCACAAGGATCATCTAGTTCCAACCCCCTGCCATGAGCAGGGACATCCCACACTACATCAGGCTGGCCAGAGCCTCATCCAGCCTGGTCTTAAACACCTCCAGGGACAGGGCCCCAGCCACCTCCCTGGACAACCCATTCCAGGCCTTCACCACCCTCATGGTGAAGAAGTTCCTCCTCACGTCCGGCTTGAATCTCCTCACCTCCAGCTTCATTCCATTCCCCCTAGTTCTACCACTACCTGAGATCCTGAGAAGTCCCTCCCCAGCCTTCTTGTAGGCTCCCTTTAGATACCACAATTAGGTCACCTCAGAGCTTTCTCTTCTCCAGACTGAACAGCCCCAACTCCTTCAGTCTGTCCTCATAGGAGAGGTGCTCCAGCCCTCTGATCATCCTCGTGGCCCTTCTCTGGACACGTTCCAGTATGTCCATATCCCTCTTGTAATAGGGGCTCCAGAACTGGATGCAGTACTCCAGGTGGGGTCTCACCAGAGCCGAGTAGAGGGGGAGTATCACCTCCCTTGACCTGCTGGCCACACTTCAGTAGCAAAGGCTGCTGGAATGAGGACCTGTGTCGGATAACAAATCTACTTCCATATTTCTTCCCCCCCCCCCTCCCCCCCCCCCCCAAAAAAAGGAAACCAAACTTCCATTTATTCTAGGGCAAACTCAAAAGGTTTTAATTTTTTTTTGTTGGTTTTCTTTTTTTAGCAAATTCTATCACGTAAATGTTAACAAAAAAAACAAAAACAAAACCCAAAAAACATCTGTACAATTGCCACTCAAAAGTGAAACAGCTGAGATATAAATACAGATATGGATGTAACATGACAAAAGCTTGAAAAACAGAAGAAAAAGAATAAACCAAACCGAAGAGCATGCGCATGAGCACGGTGCCAACGAAGTCGTTTCTCACGGCTGGTGTATTTGTTTTGTCAGAGCGGTTTTTACTTCCCATTTAAAACAATGTTAGGACGTCCTGCCGTACACTACAGAGGTCTATTTTCCTGTCCCTTAATATGCAGTATTATGCTCGATAAATAAAGGGGTGGGGAAGAAAAGGTTCTGATGACAAAGAGGCGAGTTACACTACTTATACAGGTTATCGGTAAGCTAGTCATAAGCGATTAAAAAGACAGTCTTGTATTGTATTGTCATCCAGGCAAGCACACATAGTGTACCTTAAGAAAGCCACATGCCTCGATATTTCTGCACTACATGAGAACTACAGTACGTAGACCTGTGGGGCGGATGGATCTGGTATTTGCCCATGCCCACGGAGCACTGGTGCAGCCAATGGCAGAAAAAAAAACCAAACATCCACATATGAGATTCCGGCAACTTGGCAGCCAGGAGCCGCTGTCTGCTGAGAGTTTTCTCTCATTCAGACTTCTAAAGCATGGTGGGCAAAGACATTACCTTTTTTTCTTCTCTTCTTCTTTCCTTCCTTTTTTTTTTTTTTTTTTTTTTGTTTCCCAAGGTATGCAAAATCGAAGCCCTGCATAATAGGCAGCAAGGAAAAAACAAAACAAAAGAAAAAAAAAAAAAAACACAGAAAGGCAGCTGCAGTAGGTGGCTACTGCTGGGAGAACGTGAACACAAGCTTCACCGGTGCGGTGAGGCACTGCCAGCGTGCAGATCTTTCTCTGCAAGCGTGTTGTGGACGCTGATTTGTAGCCAGAGAGACCTTTATGCTTACTGAAGAGAGAACAAAACGATTGTACAGCCTGTTGATGTCAGAACACTGGAGATCAGAGAGGTGACATTCAGAGCTAGCCCTTTGAGTACTTCAAAGGAAACACAAACACACACACAGAGGAAAGAAAGTCATGTTCAACATACTAAACAACCTTATTATGTACATTATACGCAATGATTTATAAATACCTAAGCAGAAGGCTCTCTACTGTATACAGGTATAACATACTTCTAGAGTACTCAGAGGATGAACAGTCCTTGACTGACTCACGTAACGAAATTAAGTAGCACATTAATGAGCATCTGTTGACAAACAGAACCGAATCTGATTCAGAAAGTAAGGCCTGGTTCGACCATGTACAGCCCCAAGTGTGCCAATAGTATCAGAAAACACAGGCTAGTGGCTGGAGCCACAGCAGGCCGCAGGTGCCTCTGCAGGGACAAGCTGCTAACCCCTGCTGTGATGCCAGCACACGCACCAGGGTCAGTTCAGAGGCGTTACAGTGCGTTCACTCTCAGTGCATACTAACAGGATTTTATAAAACATATAAAATCATTCAAGAAGGAATTCAATTCCTGGAGATTTGCTACAGTGTGCCATTCAATAAAACAAAACCAAACAAACAGCAAATGGCGATGGACCGAGCTCCATCACAGCTGGGAGGGACTAATTGCCATCTGGTCAGCTATGCTGACCTTCTGAACCCCAGAACTGGAACAGAAGACCCTGAACTGAGATGAGGAGAAAGAGAAGCACAAATATTAAGCAGTTAGAGTACAAATTTTTAAAAAAGGCAAAAACAAACAAACAAAAGCCCAAAACCCAAACAAACAAAACCAAACAAAAAAACCCCAAACCAAAGCCAAAAACCCCCATCCCACTACTAAAAATTCAAACAAGATAGCTAACTGCTGCCAAGAAGTCAGCTGAGTATTTCCTCAAAAGGGAAAATAAATGTGTTAAACTAATTTGAATCATTAAAAAAAAAAATAATATTCTAACAAGCAGATTGAAAGATGTTAAAAAGAAATGGTCCACAGAAAGGGAGACACCAACCATGAGCAGCCAATCCTCCATCTAGAGAGGATGGCTCTTCTGAGCCTTCGGAAAGACCCTGGGGGAATCCCACCCACGGGGATTGCATGGTTTCTCCTGCCATGGCATTACTCATTGGGAAAGATGAGTGAGCTAGCCCTGCAGCCAGCAAAAGACTGGACACATCCTGACAAACTCAGGAAGAAGTCACCTCTGATCTCAATTCAGCAGGGAAAGGGACCAACAAGTTTTGCAGTCCAGTCCCTCCTGAGTTGTGGATGGTGAGGGGAGCTGGCACCAAAAGTCACCACCTGGCATACCTCCTTGGGGCTGGTGCTGAGACACACAGGGATGAACTGATGGATAGGCAGGACCATGGGGATTCACCCTCCCCAGTTCACTTCCCTGCTGCACTAGAAACTCATGTTCTCACTATGCTACCAAAGTGTCCCTGCAGGCTCCTCAAAAGGGAAGTGAAGGAGGCTGGAGAGAGACCAAGGTACTGAGAGCAGCCAGGGAGCTTACATCCATCACCACAGCTGACACCCTAAGCTGCAGGTCCACCACCCTCTTGCATCACTGAAACAAGGCAAAATCTCAGTTTTGATCCACTGCAGGACTGGGGTGGGTGTCCCTGTCAGCAAGGACCCAGACCAGGGCCAAACACAGCACTGGCATCCTTCTGCTTCCCCTGGTTATAGAGGCAGGGGGAACTCACTCTTTGCAAACAAAAGGGTTTTCCTTTGGGAAAGGGTAGTGCTGTGGGGTATTTGCAGCTGCTTTGGCTCTGACTGGCTCTATATTATTAGGCTGCAAGAGGATTTGCCCTACTGCACCCTCATCCAGAGCACCAACAGCCGTGCCCAGCAAGTGCCCACTGCACCTCTCTGAAATGTAGACCACACAGCAGGGCCATTGCTGGAGCTGGCCAAGAAGAAGGTTTCTAAAGGCAGCTAACAGCACTGCAGGCTCTTCAGGCACAAGAGGGGACCTGTAGCAGGCAACCAGCACTGTCCAGCTGGTTCAGCAGGTGCTTCCATGAGGTCTTCTCATTCAGTTTCAGATGCCCTTTCTGTCCTCTGGTATGAATATTTTGCCCAAAGCACAAAGAGCTGTGGGAACAAATTCATTCACAACCCAACACCAGTGGGGCTGGTCAGAGCAGCAGATCAGTCCTTTGACACTACAGACTTCAATAAAAATGCAGCCAGTCTCACAGACAGGACTGAGTACAGCCCTGCCAGCCCCTACTGCCCATCCACAGACACACTCAGAGCCTAATGCAAAACCCACCCACCTAACTCCAGTGTCTCATTTGTAGACATCAGTCCCAGAACTGGGTCTCAGGTTCTCTTTGGGGAGTAACAAGTAATCTGGAAAGTCTTTTGAGCATATGAAAGAGCTGAATAGGTTGTCAGGAGAGAAATATTTACACAGAGAAAAGAGCGAGAGTCCAGCTGTTTTGCACAGCACAGCTGGCCGGAGAGAAATCAGCCCATTGGAGAGGTCTGTGAGAAGAACTATGTACAAAACCTCAGATGTTTAAAAAGAACCTACTTTTTCATTACTTGTTATCTCTCACTATTAGAGGATCCAAGGCTGGTATCACAGCCACATCTGCAAATATCTCCCCACAGAGAGCCCTGCACATCAGGCAAGCTGCAACAGGGAGTACAAAACAGGACCACAAGACTTGTAAGAGAACCTAGCCAGAACAGCTGCAGGGAGAGAGCAGGTAACTATCACACAGAAACCAAAACTGGGCATGAACTAAACAAACAAGACTTGTTTGACCTTTACATGTGTCCAGCTTCTAGGTCTCAGTTTTGGAAGGCTAACCTAAACATATGTCTGGGATTTCAGCAGGCTATATCAATATGTTTAAGCATGGCTTTCTGTTGTTCACTTTTAATGAAGACTACACCACAGATCTTGCTTCCTTTACATTCAATACCAGTTAAGATTCTACATAAAAGTTTTTAAGGGACTAAAATACTGATTGCAATAAATATCTGCATGGCCTCCTTGAGCTGATGGAGCACGCCAGTGAAGAATAGCAGAAAGGTCTCTGAGAGGCACCGTTGATTGTTTCTAAATCTACACTTGTCCACATATCTCCATTAACTGTGCGTTGAAACATCTGAAGAGGAACTGCTGTTGCTGTTGGTGGTCTGGGCCCTCTTTATGTACAAGTTTAGTAGCTTCATCTGAAAGAGAGAAAGAAACAAACATACATCAGGAGAAAATGCCAGGAAAAATGGGCAGACAAAAGGTGACTGCAAATCTTAAAGCTTCATTCGCTGATGAACTCAGTTTTGAGTGAGCTGACACCAGGCTCAGTGAAGGAAAAGCAGAAGCAAAGCTGAATTTATTGTAGGACACAGTCAGGAGGACATGACTAGTTCCACTGATATTACAGGCAGATTTGATGGCATTTACAAAAACCTCCTGCATTTCACTTCAGCAGCTATCAGTTCACAGACCTCAATCCTGCAGCCTGTTTGAGGCAAGCAGGATTCCTACAGAGGTCAGTGGAGCTGCAAGGCACAATGCAGATCCAAGAGCCACAGTCCCTCCTAGGAAACACCCTGAACTCTCCCATGCTTCATAAAATGTTAGTTTTCAATGGCATTTAAATATCTTCACGAACTTGGTACAGCTCGTGAAACTGCAGCTGTTATGACTATACACTTCCTTTCCATGGCTTTGTTTTGGTTTTTGCCTTACCACCTTAGCTCCAGATCCTGCAGTGACTCATGCACATGTTTAACTTTAAACATGCAGGCAGTCTGTGTAAACCCAGGAGAACTGCTCACATGTTTATAGTTAGTTATGTGGTGGAGTAAGTCCATGGCACCTAGGATAACTGAAATAAAATCTCTATACTATTTTATAATTTATACATAAATTATGTTTTTCCTAACTGCTCATATACAATGAGGTAAACACCAGCACCCAGAACTGTGTCTTTCCAGTGCAATTTGGAGGCACAAGTAATTTGTTTATGGTTAAGGACATTTGTTTACCTCCACTCACAAATAAAATCCAAGTGTCCTCAGTCACAGGTTGTTTCAGTCTACACCACACTTTGAACCCACAAAAGAAATTGTTGGTTCCAAATAACAGAACAAAACCCTCTGAACTAAGTAGCTATTCACATGCAGAAAGGTAGTTGAGGGGGAAAAAACCAACAAAGCACACACACACAAAGAAACCCCAACAGAAGTCATCCTCAAACTGCAAGCAAAACTTGGGTATAACAACTTCAAGCAGGAGAAGAAATGCTGTGATGGCTTCCTGAGCAGCTCTGAAAACCAAACAAACACCACCCTCCTCAACACAAAACTGCTGGCTCTTGTCTGAAGGACAGAGCTGCATTTGGACTGGGTTTAATTTGCAGCATTGGGCCAGAATTTTATCTTTGTTGCTAACCTGACTCCAGGGTATAAAGTCCTCTGACAGGTCACTTGAGACACAGCAGGAAAACTGCCATGCTTTAAGAGTGAATCTTTACCTGTATTTCTACCTGTCCTAATCACAACCTGCTGCTGAGAGGACCCACTCGCCCACTTATCCCAGCCACGTGTTCCCATCACTCTCTGTGCTAGATAACCTGTGTGGCCGCAGAGTGGATTGAAAGCTAATTAATTTGTATTACAGATCTGTTTGTCAGCCAAAGAAGCCAGCTGATGCAACCCACTGCACAGTCACCACTGTATGTACTGTGTCCAGTTCTGAGCCCCTCAGTTTAGGAAGGATGTTGTCTTGCTGGAGCGTGTCCAGAGAAGGGCAACGAAGTTGGTGAGGGGTTTGGAACACGAGCCCTACGAGGAAAGGCTGAGGGAGCTGGGGTTGCTTAGCCTGGAGAAGAGGAGACTCAGGGGTGACCTTATTGCTCTCTAAAACTACCTGAAGGGAGGCTGTAGCCAGGCAGAGGGTGGTCTCTTCTCCCAGGCAGCCAGTACCAGAACAAGAGGACACAGTCTCAGGCTGCGCCAGGGCAGGTTTTGGCTGGATGTTAGGAAAAAGTTCTATACAGAGAGAGTGATTGCCCATTGGAATGGGCTGCCCATGGAGGTGGTGGAGTCACCTTCATTGGAAGTGTTCAGGAAGAGGCTTGATGGGGTGCTTGGTTGCATGGTTTAGTTGTTTAGGTGGGTTGGACTGGTTGATGGGTTGGACATGATGATCTTGAAGGTCTCTTTCAACCTGGTGTATTGTATTAATGTATTGTATGCAGTGCTGAAGGGGCAAGGCAAATGTGGCTGTAGTGGAAAGGACGCACTTGGTGGCAGCTTGCAGTTACACAGGATCAAACACGTCAGGCAACCTATCCCTGAAGCCCATCAAAACGTGCTTAATGGGATGTCGAATGCTTGCACCGCTGAGCAAGTGCTGTGCTGTTCTAGTGGTGTTTGGCAGGTGACTACAGGGATTTGACCCAGAGCTACCACGAGACCACCCGTTCTTTTGCTGCTAGTGGAGCAAGCCATGCAGTTGGCTGTTATGAAAACACCAGAGATGGATTTTTCTTGTACCTTGCTTCCCGTGAGCTGCGCGAGATGAGGTTTCAGTTCTTCTCCAATTACCGAATAAATTGCCACTAGGCAAAACACGCTCGCTTTACGGACGCTGCTCTCCGTGTTATCGTAACCCTAGGAAACAAGGCCAATAAAAAAAAGAACACACAAAGAAAAAACGTCAGAAATCAAACAGCACTCACCAACATCCTTCCAGAGCACTACACGAAAGAGCTGATGAACACGCTGCAAATGTGGCTGACCTACAAGATCCCTGCAAAGGCCCTGCTCAGCATCACTGTTTTCAACCTGAATGCTCCCAAAGCAAGAGAATACAATCACACAGAGTAAATCCTGTGTGTTCCTTGTGCTATGTTATTACTATCACATAAGTTATTACTATCTTGTTATTTACAGCATTAAGCAACACAGAGTTTCCCAACATGAGCTTAGTACTCTGTTAAACATATGCACTCCTGAGTCCAGTTCAGGTGACCATATGTTATTCCGGATGGTCAGGACTTCTTGAAGGGGAGCCCTCATGCACCCAGCTTGCCTTCAGAAAAGTCTTGAAATTGCCTCTGTAACCTGGAGCTTTTTGATTGATCAGGTAGGAAATGCCAGAAAAGAAAACACATTGAAAGACCCCTGTAGGTGTGCTGGATCTCTGGTAGCTACCAAAGAGCTGAAACTAGCTGCCAGGTCACTCAGCAACTGATGACATCAGTCCTGCACCCAAGCAATGAGTGATCCATCACTAAGCAGAGATCAGCGAAGCCTGCAGGTTGCTGGCTCTTCTGGATGCAGGGTGACCTCTGCTGGGAAAGCCAGAAGGAGGGATGCCGCACAGCTGGGGCTGTTCTAGCTACAAAGACAGTCTGAAGTGACAGTCTGCAAACCCAAAGAGAGCTGAACTGGAAAAGCAAGAGACCTAGGCGAGCTCAGAGAAACTCTAAGCTATTGAAAACTGAGATGGAAAAAAAGGCTGAGCCAAGGCCATCTTCAACAGAGGAACACCCATGGAGACACAACCCACTGCTGGGACAAAGCTGGGATACAGGCTCTGTGTGGATCCCAATCCAAAGAACAGCTGCTGAAGTCATCAAATACCTCTGCCTGACCTCAGGTTTCCCTACGGGCCTGGCACTTGGCTTATATGTGCATCTCAAATGGCTCCCTTCAGGGCAAGCAGATTCATGAGGTCCGAGAGGGCTGTGTCCTGGTGGGCACTGGGCTGGTAATGCAGTGGCACCATCACCCCACATCTCCATCTACTTACAAGAATCCCAGCATTTAATAACAGACCAGATGACGACACAGGCTCAAAACTCTGTTCAGTCTGAAAGTATCAAGATGCAGAACATGGCAGGGTGCCTAGTAGCTCCTCTACTGGCCCAGCTCCAAGGCAGCTAAGGCTCCATGTTGGGTGGGATGAGGCCACACACCATGACCTTCCCCAGCTAAGCCCTGTTCTTGCACAGAGGTCCCCATCTGCTCATGGGGGTCATGGGGATCTTGCAATGGGCTGCTGATCCACACACTTAGACTCACACTGCTGCTCTCCAACACTTGTCACTTCTTCACCACTCAGCTTACACCCTCAGCACAGTAAACATGCACAACAGTGAGTCCATCTGCACACAGTCCCTTCAGCCAGGATCCCATAATAATTCCCAAACATGAAGAGCAGATTCTTTTATCAGGAAAAATCACTAGCAACTCCAAGATGAAAAATGGCAAACTAGGCTCCAAAACAAGGTTGTTTTAAGACATGGAAGTAATTTAATAAAACAAATAACTGCATTTTTAAAGGCATGCTGCTCCCAAACTTTTCCAGTGCATTGCAGCTCCACTGTTCAGATCATTGTCTGCAACAATTATTCTGAAAGGCTTTTTACAACAAAAGTTTGCATCAATACAGAATTCCCTGATTCCCAAAAGTTGAGATTTAAGACAAGAATTGCAAGAGCTGAACACTACAAAGCTGGGACAAATGCTATGATGCACAAGGGGAATTTCCAACTTCACTCTTGTCTTTCCAACTTTTTATGCTCACAATAAGGAGGCCTCTCTATCCCAGTTCTTCTCTTGTGTCTTACCCACCCAAACGTGTCTTCCCTTACACATCATCTGATTTGTTCCTGTTGCAGTCCTTCCCCAGTAAACACACACATTCTCTCTCCTTCCTCAATGCTACCTTCCTTTATTTCTTTCTTGCCTGCAGCCTCATCCCAGAAACTGGTATTGCCAGCTGCTTGTGCAGAGGAACAGAAGACAGCACTGCTACAGTCAGTGCTGAAAGCTCTATTCACAATGAAAAACTGAGCCTTAGCACTGGCAAAAACACAGCTCCCCACCCAGCCTAAGAGGGTTATGAAAGAGGCTGAATGAAGTCAGCAAGTAGTTTGGTCCTGATTTGGGGAGTAATGAAGAAAGCACTAGCCTGCCTGTTGTGATTCAAATTCAAGCACAATGAAAGTGCAGGAGAGCTCAGCAGAATTAAAGGAGACTGGAAGATGCATTGCTTGGGATAGCATAAAATAGCATAAAATGTGGTTAATTCCTAATCTCAGGTTTATTATATGGCTGCTACCATCTTACTCAGGCCAAGGCATCTAACTGTGGAACATACATGTATGAATCTGAGTTTGCCTCTCCTTAACATCAAGATCAACAAAATGTAAAAAATAAAGGGATTAACACTTGAATTTCCCAAAATCTGGCCCCAGAGTCCCCATCATTCTCCCTTAAATCACAGACCTCACAAATTACTGAAATGCTCAGGAGCACTTGTGGCATGGGATTCTGTACCTGTAACAACCCGGGATGATATCAGGAAGGAGTTGATGCAGTGATTCCTTAGAAATCCTCTCGATGACCTTTGTCTGCATTTTGATGGCAGCTAAGTTAATTGGATAATCTGCAGTCTGAATGATGGGGCAAAGCACCTTGATGCATTGCTCAGGGTGGATGGAACTCGCCAGGGTGGAAGCAGCTTCTTCCGCAGCTCTGACGACCTGGAATGAAAGCAGAGCAAAACTTTACGATAATGAGGCCAAAATATCACAGCCAAAACCACCACTAGGAATGACTGCCAAGAAATGCTTGAGGATGTTCATTAGGATGCTCTATCAAGAGGCAACGGACTTTGAGAATTCACATCCTTCATCTCCTGCAACAAGCAGTAAGAAGTCCATCCTGCCTAATGTAACTGTATTAAAGCTGTGGCTAGTTTGAAAGAGTCATCTGTCAACCAGGACAGATAAGCAACTACAACCTAAGAGAAGTGAGAAAACATTTCTCTAGCCACTGTCAATGAACCTGAACCTGCCACCTTACACTTAGTACAAAATTTATCCTACTAAATATTATATATAATAGAACACCATGTTGGAAGGGACATCAAAGATCACTTGGTCCAACCTTTCTTAGCAAAAGCATAGCCTAGACAAGATGGCCCAGCACCCTGACAAGCCAAAACCTAAAAGGTGTCTGTGCTAACTGCCAGGCAACAAAATGATTGCACTTTTCCTGGCCACAAATCACACACTCTTTGCTCCCCACTTTCTTGTGTCTGTACAGAAGATAGGGGACAGTTTTGCTCATCTTTTCTCATTTCCCTTTTCTCAGAGCTTACTTTTAAGGGAAGGTAAATTCTGAGTGGTAGGAGATGCCCCAGCAGGCAGACTTAAATCCAACGGCTCAGCTCTAAGAAGAAAGAAGCGTTCACAAATCTTCATGCTTAGTGCCTCCCAGCTAGTTGCAGGCAGTCCCTCAGTCAGAGCCCACGGGCACTAATGTAGCCTTTGAAGGCACCCCATCTTTCCTGATAGATGCCCAACACCAGCTCCCTAACTCATTCTAAGCTGCACTACCTGGGGTTGTCTAAAGTAGATATTTTGAAACAGGCACTAGGAAATCTGCCCCAGGTGATCCACAAAAAAAATCAAATACATCAAACCACAGGTTTCTGTAACTTAGACTGAAGACATAGCTGCCAGATTGTCCCCATTCCTCATTTCCACACCCTGGCATGGTATCAAACTTGGAGATTTCCATTTGACTAGGAATGGACAGGTGAAGCTCTATCACAGCCTCAAAAGAAAGCAACCTTTCATCATTACGTGACTTCTGTGAATAATACACGAACCAGGAGTATCTGGAAGTTTATCTCAGTCCTTACTACAAGAATGTCTCCCTGCCCAGACTACAAAACATTTTCCAGAAAGGTTTAACTGATTTTTAAAATAGCATCAATAGGTACCAAAAGAGATCATCTTTGTCTACAAAATCTGCTTCACCCATAGCCTTAGCATCATGGGCACACCGCTATTGTTAATCTTAACTCCTGCCTCCCTGAAGAAGAAATTGTCACAAGATACTTGTACATCTAGGAAATGACACAAGTCATCCACTTGGCTCTTGGCATCCTCTACAGCAAACTCATCAGCAAATGTGCTCTCACATAGTTAACAGTACAAATATTGCATGCAGGCAAGGTACAGGCAGGACGGTGAAGCAGACTTGAGGCTGCTTTTGTATCAGTGTCCTGCTTACAGACACGAAGCTGTTGAAGTGCTCCACATATGTCAGCAGATTCTCAACATTCAATTACAATATTAAAACACATTCCAAAAAGAATGGCAATAAACAACATGGTCAGTATTCCAAAAAAAATTCATCCTGAAAGATCTGTGAATGAATAACCAAGCAGAACAGAACACTCGCTTTACGCATTTCCAGCAAGTTTTCCTTCTCCCAGCTAGTCCATTGCTAATTCCTCGTCAATTTCACACATGAGAAGCATGAAAGTTAATATTTTTCCACATAAGCAAGTACTAGCTTAGAAGCAAGCACTATGTGATTTTGTTGGGAAAGGAAAGAAACACCTATGTACTTAAGGGAAAGCTAATGTTATGCTTTGGTACTATGGTGTTGAAATGCTGGAGTCAGGAGCTCCCTCAGGAGGTCTTCTTTAAATGAACTCACTTCTTGGCACTGCAGCTTTTGAGGCTTGCAATCCAAGTGCTGAAACACTGCTACCATCAAGTTCTCCACAAACAATACAGTGAACTTACACAGAGCCCAGATACCTTGTAATCAACTTAACAACATGCACAAGCAAGTCACTAGCTGCAAAACCCAACTGTTTGGACGCAGGACACGTGGGATTTTGCTTTGCAAAGACTCCAACAGTTGCTTTCCGACACCCTCAGAAAGTAATGCTCATACATGTATCAGAACTGAAGGAAAAAAAGTAAAATTATAAAATCTTAAATCCTCAGCCACAACATTTTAGTCTGCATCTACAGACAGACCCTGATCTCAAATACACTACTATAAACACCAAACACTACAGAAGTAGGTAAAAATTTCAGAGTCGTTCTATCTGGGTTTCAGCTCCACATTCTGTTTGCATACAGTTTACCAGGCACATTAAGATGCGGGTATGAGCAAAATGCATGAGAAAACTTTCTTTAAAAAGTATATTTACACAGAGCTTGGGTATTTCACATCACTTTCCCTAAGTGCCTTCCTTCTGAATACAGAAGGACATACTACACACGTCCAGTAGGCCGCATGATGATACTAACTTGTAAATGTGACAACACCAGGGAGACTTCCAAGTCTTCTGAGAGGACATCTGACAGACAACATCTGCTTCTGAGCCACACTTGAGCAAACCCCTTAAGCGTATGTTTAACTCTAGTAACATGCTGAAGTCCCACTGACTTCACTGGGATTCAGGCATGTGCTTACATGCTTGCTTGATCAGAGTCTCTGCAGGTAACTAACTCCTGGCTCTCTTGGAAAGCACTGGCAGGAGATGGGGTGTAAGAAAGGGTAGAGCAATACCAAGCTGAAAGGGAGCCCCAAAGTCAAGCTCACCCCTGCTGGCACAGAAAAACAAATGCCACCCTTCTGCAATACAAATACTAGTCCTACCCAAAAGGTCTGTCTTTCTGGCTTTGGCAGAACAAAACAGTCACCCAGACAGACTCAGCATCCCACAAGAGAAAACACATCTCTGAATACCTACACAGAGCACTCAAAGTCCCGTTCACTTGGCAATGCCAGAGAAGTCAGCCACATTCCCACAAAGAGGAAAGAGTGTTATCAAAAGATACAAATTGCCAGGTCATTTGGCAACCAGAACATGCAATTATAACAGTTTAGGAAAGATATTTTGCCATGAGGCACGACACTTGTCTTGCAAATTACACATACCATACAATACCAAAAAATTCAAGTATCTTTTTTAATCAGGGCTTTAACCTGACTGGCTGAGTGAAATAACTGTAAAGGAAGTAGGAGAAATGAGCAAACAGCATCAAGCAACAGGTCTACCTCCCATCTTTGCAGGTAATATCAACAGATACGTGCCAGAAGTGACAGGAGTGGCTAACAATAACACCAGACACCGCAAGAAGTAGTGACAAAGGCCAAAATACACAGAGAGGAAGGTGGAAATATTAGCATGGGAAGTCTGTACAATTCAGACTGCTGGAAGGACGGCTGATATCATCAGGGAAGTAGCATTGTATGCTTGCTTCTTGCAAGTCACTGTCAGGTAGGGTATAAAGTGAAGTAAACTTTCTGCCTGACCTAATATGGTTATTCTCAGTGGTCTCAGAAAGGTGAAAGAAACAGAGCAAAGTCATCAAATGATGACAGTATCTGAAAGAAGCAAGTTCAAAAGGGTGGCTGTGAAGCAAGACATGCAAGACTAGAGAAAGCCTGCAGTGTTTTATTAAAACACAGACACCAACCTTTGTGTTAGGTATGTCACAAACACAATTTAACCTCCCAGTAAAAGCTTAAAGCAAACCATGGCTTGAACTGGATAGTTCAATACCATTCAACACAGGGCAAGTAGCCCAGGAATGCAGATCCATAAGATAGCCTTAAAGAAGCAGGTTTTTCTCCTTTCCAAATGCCTACCTACATGCTAGAGGCTAGACGGAGCCCAGCTTTTGCTGGCAAAACACAAGCTATGTTTGCTGGTGGGTTCCTTGAAAGACATCTGCAGTGAATTAAGACCTTTCCAGTGAGAAAAATGGTTATGCTTTTCACCCAGTTTGCTTTAGGGAAGGGACTAGATTCGCATGCATGAAAGTCAGACAGATACAGCACACAGGCTGTTGACCTCTAACAATGTCTTCCTTAGCGCTATAAAGAAGTAATGTTCAAAGTAACAGGTTAGGTAGTCCCAGGAATGTCCCACCTGTCAAAGATCCCTTAATTTTAATTAAAAGGCCCACTGGCATCATCAATATTCTACAAAATTTGCTGGACAAACTGGATGACAGCTCTCACGGGTTTGCCTGGTTCATAAGGCACTGCAGCCCTGGGATCCTGCTCACTTAAGACAGAACCAAGACTTCATCTTTTCTGCATAATTTCTTCTACTGAGCGATTACTCTCCATGCATTACAGATATTGCTTGCCATCTGATGATTGCAAAGAGCAGCTTGTCTGCAGTAATCTGCTCTAAAGGGTTTTGATGTGTTCCTTTTTCTGCTTTGAAGGGACACAAGCTACTGGCAAATAAGGAAAGAAAACCACATTCTGACTCAATTAAGACATAATATGCCAGGTTCGTAGGACATGAGTGTAACAGGCTGGGATCTCAGCAGAGCAACACCTGTACACCTAGATGAGAGCTCTATGTAGGACCATAAGCTGGACTACTTAGCCACAACCGCTGGTTGCATCATCTCTGCAGAAATTTGTAGAGGGTGAGGTACTGTTGGTATAACCTCACTGAAAACTTAGAGGCTTTTGTCCTCTATTGTGAAACACGCAGGGTGCCAGAGAAGTTTATTAAGCAGAACAACAAGGTTTTGCTTTCAGGCTTACAAGGTGTATGGCTACATTTTGGAGCCAATTTTTGCATCTAGAGGTGATTAGTTAAAGCCTGCATAATCTGAGCTGGAGGGAATGAAGGCTTACCAATACCTAGACAGACAAACTCCCATCCCTGAAGGCTGTACAGACTGATCCAGACAGGAACGAGCAATTAAGAATTTGGCTTCAAAGCAGGAAATAGACTCAGCAATGAGAAGTGCTAAGAAGATGAAGAAACAATGTGATTTTTATAAGGGATTCAGAAGAGATGAAGCAGATTAGACTGCTGCTTCTCTGCACTGAATATTTGAAATGTGTTGGGAAGCAGAAAAAGCATCTAAACACATACAGTGAAACATCAACAACTACCAAACTGAATCGCTTGGCAGCTTTCAGCATGAACTATCTATCAATTAACCTTAAAGGCTGTGGATCATTCAGTGCTTATCTTCTTTAGTAAGCTACACTTTGCAGAAACCTACATAGATCACACTGTCTTCCAAGGACAGTTGCAAATTATATCATAAATGTCAAAAGCCAGCCTAAAAGCATCTCAGCAAGACAGTAACAATTACCTACAGTTAATGGATGGCTGCGATTTCTTTTTTATCCTCTTTCAGAGGCTTACAACAAAGAATGTTGCACCCTAATTATGTTTATGGACCTTCTGGATAATAAAACACCAAAGTTAGATGTCTAAAGCATGGCACAACATCGTTTCTTTACACATAGAAAATATACATCAGCTACCTCTGCAAGCTTGGACGCAGAGAAAAACAGTGCCAGAGACAGAAGCAGGAAAGTAGCTATCCTATGATTTTCACTTTGTGACTTTTTGCCAAGATAATGAATTATTTCTTTTTGAACACACTCACTAAGAACTTGTACTTATTTTGCTGGTATGAATCTGAAGCAATGTCATATCAATGGTATTGGGTCAGCAGGCAGTATCTCTCCTTAGTTACGGGTGAGTAACTACACTGGAACAAATGAGTTAATATTAACTAATTGGCAACAGAAAGATAATTCTCTTCCAAATAACTCCAAACAAAGAGTGATAAAAATCAACAAGATTTAATACTGTCCACAACTTCAATTACGTTCTAATGCTCCAAAAGTAAGTGAAAGGCATTTACATGTCAACCCCCATAAATATTTACAGTTATGTTTGAAGCAGGCTTGACTATTCACATCAGTCATTAAATCAACAGCAATGAATAGACTGTTGTACTACAAACAGTACAAAAATAGGCTGAAGTTAAAAAATGCAAATTAAACATGGATCCCAACCCAGAGTCTTCTAGTCTGTAGCCTTGGGTTACATTAATTTTGAACCCTCACTGAGGCCTGTGTTTCACCAATCTCCTGCATTTGTCCTCACAAGGTGTGTCTCGGCATCCAACTCCATATATCAAGTTTTCCTCTCCTCTGTCCCTGGGAGAAGTGGTGCTCTTAGCTGTGCTGGCTCCACTGATCCTAGATGGATCCAACTGTCTAAAGACTTCTGCTTGGACTTGGAAAACCAGTCAATTATGCAAGCATCCCAAAACATCTAACTATGCTAGTGTTGCTTTGATACTTCCAATTGTATAATCTGGAATAAAACTACAGAACATTTTTGTTTCAAACACTCTTTAAAACAGATGTCAGCACTTGGTTGGAGGAGATGGTGATATTTGCTGATTGGTGAATGTGTTAAGTTATAATTTGTTATTTGACCCTCCTGGCCATGCTGAACACCAGCAACACTGGAATTTGGGTAGAAAAAAAGAAACGCCTTGATTTCCAAAGAACTGCTTCTTATTACAATGATTTCTTGGAGAAAGTACCCAAGTTTAAGAGTTCTGTACTGTGCTACTGCAGCTTTCCTTAAAATATCCTTTACCAACTAGAAGACTTTTTTTTAAATGCAGTCTAATGTTGGTATACCACTGACTTCAATACTGCTCTGATTTAGTGAAAAAGGAAACCATAGAATAGACTGTTCAGATCTCCCCTTTCCTTCCTTCAGCTATTCTTCACAAAGCATCCTTCAATCACAAACTGGTGAATCTTCACTTAATCTCCTGCTCAGTGGGATGAAGTCAAAGGGCAGTTCTTCCACTTCTCCTGGAAAGAGCAGCACAGCAAAGTCAGCAGTGACAGTGAGCTGGAAGGATCACCTTGGGATGGGAATTTGTGACCTTCTGGCCCAGGGCTATGAATTTGACCGAGACATGCCCAAATGGACATAGGGTTAATTTTTCACAGACTGAACTGAATCAGCAAGTCCCAGCTACAGGTAAAACTACCTAAAGCATATTCCCAGGTATATCTTTAGCCTAGCTCATGTAGACATACCCAAGTGCATTCTGGGATACCTTTAACTTCACGAATGCCAATATTCCTGAACTACTGACAGACATGATGCCTTTCATGGGCTGCATCACTGTTCTCAGAGTTCTCATTTACACAGGGATTTGGGGGGGGGGGGAAATCACATAAGTAGAATGAAAAATCCAGCACCCATGCCACCACTTAATACAGCTCAAATTATTCAACATCAATAAAAAGCTTTCATTGCAGCAGTTGAATTAATCTTTCTTAATTATGAAGATGCATCTCTTCAAATTACAATGTACAGACACAGCAGCTTTGCTGACACAAATACAGCTTTATTCCTCAATAAAGCTTTCACTCTGCAGCAGACTAATTCTGTTTTTCCTCAGGAGGCACCTCATGTAAATTGTGAAGAACCTTTCCATACCACAAATATGAAGAACAGTGTGAAGAGTACAGAGGCATAAAGTGTCAAGTTTTCAACTATATTCTTAACTTCTACAAAACCCACCCATCCCAATATGACAGCGAATTCTGACAGACATACAAACACCAGCAGAGACAATCTGGAAAGGTCCTGCTAAAAATGGCAGTTTTGGAGGACTCTCAGAAAAAAAAATAATACAAAGGGCACCAAGTCAAGGTGAGCTGAGAAGTACATAACCAGGAAAACCTGCCAATAAAAGGCACTCCTTCAGAACATAATGTTTTGTCTGAGTGCTTTATCAGGAAATTAATTTACAACTGTTTCTTATTACTCTGCACTGAAGATGACAGGAGTGCAAAGGCTTTAAATCACACAGAGGAAGGTAGGCAGGGTATGGAAGTCCTCATTCACTATAGGATTTAAACATTTTCCACTTCTGCATTTGAGAGAAATCCAACCTGTCAGTTTCCTTCCCTGAGGGTATTCTTTGTTTTGGTTTTTAAACAGTAGAGTTTCTGCTGCGCACAGCTAACTTAACCTTGTGCCAGTTAGACAACGTTCTGGAGTAGTCTGATCTATAGTGATCAATGCCATGGTCAAAGCTTGCCAGAGGTGCCCAAAATTGCTAGTTTAGGACAAGCCTATTTTACAAAAGAATAAGTGTCTAAGATTTCAAAGCAAGAACCCTGGTAACAAAGCCATCAGAGAGAGGGAAATTAAGGTGGCACTTTCCGAAGTTTAGTTCAAACTTGCAACACGCACAAAGTAGATTAGAAGATTCAGCCTGGAAGTCGTTCTAAAAAGACTGACTTTAAATGTAATTTGAATTTGTCTACTTCAAATGGTATCATCATGCCTCTCTACTTCTGTTTGACTTCAGAAGAATACTTTCAGTTCTATGTAAGAATTCTCTCGCACAAGGAAAACACAATCACCTCTCCCTCTGCTTCTTCCTGTGCCCTAGCTTCTTTTCAGCAGCATGACCTCTTTGTCCATTTTCTCCTGTTACTCACCGGTTCCCAGTCCTCCAGAGTGGCTCAAATTCACCTTTCAGTTTTCACACACAATTCTGCTTGAATATGGGCTTTGTGTTCTGCAGTACATTTCCTATCCTTAGCAATACAAAGGAGGAAAGTGCCCTCTGTAAAATTATTAAATACACACTTTTCTACTACAGGGCTTGACCTCTCCAAGAATGAGCAAAGAAAACCTGGGAAGTTGATAAACAGTGGCCATTAATTCCAGATAGCTCCAAGTCCATTTCAACAGCTGTCAGTCTCAACTTTTGTCCTCCCTGCTTCAGTATGTAAAAATCCTATCTCTTTACCCCTGAGAGACTTAATATCAATTTGCTCTGTTGTCAGGATGAGGTTTGCCTGTTAAGTCTCACAGGTCCTACATTTCTTCAGCAGGTCCATATTGCTTTCTCAGGAGGAATGCTGAGTGTCACTCACCTCCTTGTGGGAATCCTTATGTGCTTCCAGTGTTTTCATGATGGTCAACTCGGCATAGTTCTTAAACCTTGCCGGCTGGTTCCGCAAGATCTCTCGCAGCACTCGCAGCGCCAGGGCCCTTATTGAATGCTGTGGTAAGAGAATTACACATTGGAAGAGGTGACTTCTCAAAACTGTGGCTGGAAGTAAAATTCTCTTTGCTGCCTACACAACCAGAAATTTTTGTATCACTGTCTTAGCTTCTGTGGAGTGAGCAGTGTAATCAATAACCAACTAAAACTCAAGTGTGGTCTCCTAACTTGCCTTTGCACAAAAATTCACATCAAATGAATGTTGTCACAGGTACAAGAAAGCATCAAAATTCATCTCCTTAGCTGAATCCCATACTCTTTTGGCAATGAAGAACAAATTTGTACCCAAAGCAGCATGACTGCATTCCATGAATTCACAAAGCAGCTTAGATGATATTTGTTTTGCCCTTCCTCTTTTACTTAGCTTTGTGGCTATCAGACTGGCCTCCATCCATGCAACAAAGATGCTTCTCATGTACCAAATGCAGTAAAATCTACTCTCTTCCTATAACTCCTATGGAAATTATTTTCAAGAACAGTTAAGTCATTGTAGTGAACACTGACCTGTGTGTTAATCCTTCAGATCAAAAGACCATTAGCAGAAGGGATTTAAAACACCTCCTTCAATTTCATAACTGCTGCATTCAGTTTTTGGCTTGTGGCCACTTCAAATATTCTATCATTTCAGTAGAAGAATACTTTACTCTGTACTCAGCCTTTAAAGCATGTCCATCATTATGCATTTGCAAAACAGCATCACTTGCAACAGCACAATTCACATGTACTTAAAGCCACCATGTCTTCCAAGCCACGTGTGGCAATGTTATATTCAATATGTGGGACTAGAGCATCTCATGCTTGTAATCACAAACAATGACTGAGAAAATGTTAGCCACCTACACTACTTCAGAATTAAAATTTCCAAGAGCACACCACATACTTTACAAGGAGTGCAAGAAATGCACTGGATTTTGGAGCAGATGAAACAAAGCCAACCCAAAACTGGGAGTAAAATGAAGCCTAAAAATTCTAACACTCAGATAGTGCACGGCTTTGGTGTGAAGGTACAGCAAGGTGCTTGCTGAGACTTTACCAAATATCCGTGTGCTGCAATATTAGTCCCAACAACATTAGCGGCACAAATAGCCCCAGGTGGAAGTAGTAAACATCTAGCCTGTAAATTACTACTTTGGTCAACTATCAAATTTAAAGCTGTAACAGTAATGCAGCTTGTATTTTAATACTTAAAAGCAGTTTATTCTTGACATTTTTGCAAGAGAGAGACCCATCCTATGTCATCTAATGGCTTAGTCTTTAAATCACAGAGGATTCCAGGGCGCCCTTATTCTCCCTTTTGTAACAAAGGTGTGATATAGTTAAGAGCTTGTAACTTCACCCTAGCTTAGAAGGGAACAGCTTCTGAAAGTTCTTGACAGTTTTTGTACTAGATTAGGAGAAAATTTTTCTGATTCCAGTTCAACTTCCTAGTTATGTGTTACTAAGACTGGGACACTTCAGAGTAGCTGAAAATTTGTAACTGAACGCACTGAAGATGAGTTGTGAGCCTTCAAAATTAAAAATGAGCAGTGCAGCATCACTGATAAGAGGCTGTACAAATGCAGTAAGTACAATTTAAACTAGCACAGAGGAACTATCACCTTAAAGGAGGCAATGTACAGGAGGGTTAAGACAAAAATCTGCATCTCACATCTTTGTCTCCAAGTGTTTCCAGCAGCAAGAGCAGAATGGTTTTGAAATGTTCCTCCCAAACTCCAAGGTTATCTTCCCTTGTGATCTTTAGCAGTTCCAGGAGAGCTCCTTTCCGTTCCTCCACCCTCTCATTATGGTTGGAAAGTTCTTTCAGAAGATCAGCCACCAAATCTGAATGGTCAATGGGTACTTCTAGGACAAATGGCAGCAAATCATTTGAGGAAACGGGAGAAAAGAAGATGCTAACCCTCTATAGAGCAAAGTGCACATAAGAGGCCCCCCCCCCCCCCGAAATGCATCAAATTCCAGGTGACCTCAGTCAAGCAGGCAACAGAATCCAACTACCTCACAATTTCACCCGAGTTCATACACAGATCATGAATCTGCACATGGCTTCTAACGAACCAGGAAGTGATGACTATTGAATTTCATCCAGTTCCAATAATTACTTCTACAAGACAAAAACTACTACAGTTTTTCCCAGACACACACACACCCAGTGATCACATGTATGACCTTTAGATCAAAGTACAGTGACTCATCAGTGTACTGCAAAAGAATAAAGCTAAGGTGCAACATCACTTAAATGAAATGAGATACTGAGTGAGAGATGTTTCAGTAGTAAAAAGTGGAAGGTCCCCAAAATAGGGTCCCTACAGATACATTTAGATGCTTAAGGGACTAGTTTGAGCAAAATTCTAGGCAAACAAAAATTCAAACTGCAGTGTAACTTTTTCTCAATAGCCTAGTATTTCATTCTATTTCACACCAAGCCTTGACTCAGATGCAGTCATACACAACATACGTACAGGCAGGCACATATGTGAGAGTGCTACCCAGACATAAATATACCAGAAAAGGAACAAGCTGCCCACAGTTTCATGAGATACACTGATACAAACCATCCCGAAGCTGATCCATGTCATCATCAAACACTGCTTCCTTCAGGGCAGTCTTATCATAAGTGTTAATTGTGTCAGCATAAGGATAAGGGTTATAGTCTCGAGCGCGAGGCCCTGAAAAGGTGCGGGGAGGCTGGGTGTTAAGAAGCGAGGTTTTGTTATCTAGAGCCATCCGTCCACCTTCCACAATGTCACTGCTTCCACGGACATCACTGGCAGGCACAGCAAGGCCACCGTCTCGAGACACCTGGGGACCAAACAGAGAGAAAAGTCATGAGACTAGCTGAATTCTGTGGAACCTGTAGCCTTTTTGGAATTGACCTGCATAGAATCGTTCACATGTACAAAAGCGGTGATAATGTACCTAAGTGTAAGTTAACATTGCTAAAACTGCACAAGCTGGTAAAGATCTTATCATAAGATCTGGAAGAGAACCAATTTGCTAAGAAAGGGAAAGGAAGCAAAAGCAACATCCTCACAAAACTTCACAACTTGCTAACAGCAGAGATTGGATGATGCTTAGCGAGCTAGCATGAACAATAGAAAGACCCTGAAAAATAAATCCCAGAAGGCCAACTTGACCTACTAACATAGGCTTGTTTGTCCAGATAAGAAGGAAAATGGTGATAGGATCATAGGAGATCTTAGGTTGGAAAGGACACACAAGGATCACCATTTAAGATTTCTGTACATTCTGAATTCCATGTATTTAATTAAAATAAATATCATCTCAGAGGGGAGAGAAATCTGTAACCATTCATGCAGCACAAGTTGCCATATGAGTTGCTCACACAGACTGATTATGGGTCCTTTCCATCTATGAAATAATAAACTTTTGAGTTTTAAGAACTCATCTTAAGAACACACATTAAGAACTAACATTTTGCATTACAGATCTGATTACACACATTCAATGAAAAAATAGAATAGAACAGAACTAATCAGGTTGGAAAAGACCTTCGAGATCCTCAAGTCCAACACTATCTAATCAACTAAACCATGGCACCAAGCACCCCATCCAGTCTCTTCCTAAACACCTCCAGTGATGGTGACTCCACCACCTCCCTGAGCAGCCCATTCCAACGGCCAATCACTCTTTCTGTGAAGAACTACTTCCTAACATCCAGCCTAAACCTCCCCTGGTGCAGCTTGAGACTGTGTCCTCTTGTTCTGGTGCTGGTTGCCTGGGAGAAGAGACCAACCCCCACCTGGCTACAACTTCCCCTCAGGTAGCTGCAGACAGCAATAAGGTGTCCCCTGAGCCTCCTCTTCTCCAGGCTAAGCAACGCCAGTTTCCTCAGCTTCGCCTCATAGGGCTCGTGCTCCAAACCCCTCCCCAGCTTTGTTGCCCTTCTCTGGACACATTCCAGCAAGTCAATATCTTTCCTAAACTGAGGGGCCCAGAACTGGACACAGGACTCAAGGTTTGGCCTAACCAGTGCTGAGTACAGGGGCAGAATGCCTTCCCTGCTCCCCCTGGCCACACTATTCCTGATACAGGCCAGGATGCCATTGGCCTTCTTGGCCACCTAGGCATACTGCTGGCTCATGTTCAGCCTATTATCCCCAGGTCCCTCTCTACCAGGCCACTCTCCAGCCACTCTGTCCCCAGCCTGTAGCACTGCATGGCGTTGTTGTGACAAGCCTGAGCAACACTAGCACCATTTCCTTTGTACATGAGACCCCAACAGAAGCCCAGTGAGCATATTTCACAGCAGGCTAGAGCAAGGGACTACATTAGTGGGACCCCATAATTTACGTGTAAGAATTTAGCAACCGATAAACCAAAGGCACTGGCAGGAATGCAGCAGGAGGAACTGGATTTTGTACACCAGCACTCCAGGTTTGAACACAATGCTTTAAATTGTCACCTATTTGAGGACAATAATTAACCAAGTTCGTACTTACAATGTCACAGTCTTTCTTTCCATCACGTTTGATTGGCTCATTCAGGTCCTCTTGACTACGGAAACTAAATTTTTCAATCGCTTCTGTGACTCCACGAAGAGAGCTGTAGATTTCATCAGAATTTAGGTTCTCCGTGTCATAATCCAGCATACTAAAGACCAAACGTATATGAAATGTTACATATGACATTGGAATCCACTTCTGATTGTAAACAACAACAACGGCAGGTCAGAGACAGATGATTGGGCGTACCCTTTCCAACAATGACTTGGAACAACACATGGATGGAACCAAAACAGTCTCCCTTCAAATGGGAATGAATCCAGAAGAAGATCCACTGAAATCAGTGGTGTTACACTGCTGTGAGGGTAAATCAGATCCACTGATTGATACATTCCACAGCAGTGAGTGCGCTAGCTTCCACAAACGAAAGAGGGAAAAAACATGAAGAACCACCACATTCCCAGCATGATGATGGTGTTGTATAAAAAGGAAAATCATGAAAATCAATCACTATGAGAATTCAGAAGTTGTGACAGCTGGTGGAAAGGATATGAAATTTAAATGTCATTGATTTTTCAAATATATTCTATCAATTAATTCAAACATGACAGATTTAAATGGAAATGAAAATGTACCTGATATAAGCCTTAGTCTAACCCTTCCAATTTTCATTTAGCATAGTAAAACCAAAACCACTTGCACGATGCCTTGAAAAAAAGATGCATTTCAGTGTTGAGCCTAAGCTTGGGAACTCTCTCACTCAAATCTGATGCTTTCTTGCAGTCTATCTGTGCCTCAGAAATTCCTCAGCAGCGTAAAACCACACAAGTTGTGTGATTCCTTGAGGAGCTATCCAAAATTAAGATCCATTAAAAAATGCCTGGCAAGCAAAGGCAGATGATATGACGAGAGGTGGCTAAGAAGAAAAGCTCCTATGAGCTTGAAGAAAATGAAAAGGCTTTATTGGCAGAGCTTTGCTCTATCTAGGAGAAGTCAAGTTTGCAAGACAATCAGATTTATCACATTTCCAAGAGAGATTTAATGAAGAGACACAGTAAGTGAGAACATTTTCTCTGGGTGAGTCTCAGATCCTAGTAGAGCCAGAAGCAAATAAACCAAAAGAATCTGAGACATTTACATCAAGTTGTTTGTCAATAAATCACAAGAAGTGGCTCCCTACAGGGGTGAATTACTATTTCTTAACAGTTTGGGAAGGCTGACGGGATGGGTGTGGAGTAGGACAGCTCAACAAAAAGTTGTGTGTTCCACAAAATAAAGATTCCCTGTGAGGTGGATGAGAAAAAAGAACAAACAGAGAATCCTGAGTACATGGCTATTATTTTCAATAGAACTAAAAGTAGGATGTTAAATACCCAGAACCACTGCCTTTTCCTGTGTTGGTTTCCCCCCCCCCTTCCTGGAAGAAACTCAGGAACCTCAAACAGAGACAGACTAGTGCTGCCTGATTTCTTTGGGATTACCACAACAAAAATAGCCATAATCCCTGGCTCCCAAGCAACGTGCTCGCACTATACTCACACAATCGTCAACAACGTGTATTCTGACAAAGAAACCAAAGGACAACCTCCCAACTTTAAACACCATCTGTCAGGCCAGGAAGAAAGAGAAACCAACCAACCAGGAAAAACTGTTTACAAACCTACAGAATTCTAATTATTGAGGGCTTTACACAGAGCTGAATGACTCTAATGCACTATGAGGGGTTTCCAGACAAAAGTGAGACAGTTTGAAGATTGTTTGGAAGTATCAGGCAGAGAGAGGAAAACCTTTGCTTCATATGGCCTCAAAAATATGGATTTTGAGCTTGATCACATTTAATTCATAGATCTTAAAGGGTTTAAACACACAATATCTAAGTGAGCAATGAATGCACCATTTGAAAAGGCATACATGGAACTACTGATATACCCACACCAAGAGATGACATGACTTACCAAAGGTCACACAATGAAATCCATGGCAAAAAAAAAAAAAAAAAAAAGAGAAACAATCACAGATGTACTGAACACGCTATCTTCTGCTGAAATCCTCACTTCTTTCCTGAGGGATGAATTTTGCCCTACCCTGCTACCAAAAATAGACTGAAGTACAGACTGCAATGCTGAAGGACTAAGGCAATTTCTCACCAAAGAGCCACCAATTTGATGCATTTTTCAAAGCACAAAACCACACTTTAATAAATCTCTAAAGAATGCAGTGATTTCATCTGTCTAGAATAAGCCTGTGTAGGAGATCACATAATGGCCATGTTCTACATGAACAAAAACTCTACACATGAGCATGTGTATTGACAGTACGTGCACTGGACATGATGGAGGGAATTTAAAATGGAACTACACCCACCTTTCAGGAAAGGTTAAAAAAAAAGAGACACAAAAGGGGCAAAGATAAATAATCATGATCCACATAGAAAATGAGAGGAAAGCCACAGGATGAATAAGAAGTGAATAGAGATGAGCAGTGTTTAGGGATGTCACAATATTATTTTCCCTCTTCTGCTGCACTAAAACAATGCAGCTCTGTACAAATTTATCAGGACACAATTTGGAAGTTTTCCAGTCTAATATGAAATGCATTTTATTTCCATTAGATATTATTTAGTTTCTAATCCAAACTATGTGTAAGTAATCCACAGTTTAGTATCCTCAAGCAGTACACAGTAACCCACTTCCTTGTACTTTCAGGCTCTGGGCTAGAATAAATGTCGCATTATTCCAAATCCTGATGTCAGCTAATGAAAGGAGGAGGAAAAAAAATCTCAGCTTTTTTAAGACCAAAAATCAACATGGATCTCTCTCTTCCACAAATAGCTTAGTGTCCTAGAAAAATCAAAGTTTCAATTCTGCAGGTACTCACAGAGGTACAGACTATGAGGTACCATCTCCTCCCTCAGACGTCACAGATCGCCAGATTTTGAGCCCTCAAAGAACAGTTTGTTTGCTTTTCTTTCAATGGTTTCTCATTAGAAACTTCTTGCTTCAAGGAAAAACTAAATACAGTCCTTCCTCAGGTTACAGCAATATATTTTAAGTCAGGAGAAAACGCATCTACAGAAAGCCTGTTGTCACAATATAAACTTTAAAAAAAAAAAAAAAAGGGATCCAAGGAATTCCACACAGAGGTTTGACACATTTCATTTATATTCAGAAAGGGTTTTTTGATGACAACCAGTATACAGATTCAGTCCAGTATACTGACTGAAGACCTGCATGCAGACTGGAAAAAATGTGAGGGCACAGGAGGAGGAGCATATGTCAACTTCTGAAATTTCTGGTGAGGACAATTTTCATTTTGATATTACAAATTTCCAAGATTTGACGGGGTGCTTGGTTGCATGGTTTAGTTGTTTAGGTGGGTTGGATTGGTTGATGGGTTGGACGTGATGATCTTGAAGGTCTCTTCCAACCTGGTGTGGTGTATTGTATTGTATTATCAATCACACCACGAAAGCAGCTGGTAAAATCATAGATGCAAGCTTCATCCTCATTGTCCTATGAATATTCAGTACCACAGATATGAAACTACTACTGAGCTCTATTTGCCTGCTTGAAAAGGCTCCTGTGCCACTCGCACGGTGTAGCCAAGTTGAAGGACCTTGCCTGTGCTATCCTAACGCAATCAGCGCCCAGCGGAAGTGCTCAGCAACTGTGTTCTGCGGTGGAAACCAACTGTGAAACATATACCCATTCGAGAATCTGCTAAGGAGGAAGACTCTGGAAAAATCCACTTTTTTTTTCCCCCCACTTGCATGCCACATCTTCCCCGAGCAGTGAGCAAGTAGCTGCATGTCAGCTGCACTCTCTGAAAGCCATCATCATCTCTTCTCCTTCTCTCCAAAACCTCTGCAAATCATTTCCTATTAATTTTAACAAATCCCATCGTGTGAAAGGTAAACAATACTGTGACACCTCAGACAAGTTGGTTTAACAGGTAGCTTGTTACCTGGGAGAGTAAGAGCGTCTGAAAGTCTTGTGGGAAGGAGCAGTGGGGATGGAGTTAGGCTGAGAAAGGGGAGGGGGTGCTTCGACAGCCCGTCTGCACTCCAACCCCAGAACCGACTGCCGTGACCAGAGGAGAAACGAAAGAGAAAAAGCAGAGAAAGGAGAGGGAGAAAAAAACAAAAACAAAGAAACTATAATCTAAATGGCTTAGTGCTGTCATGCTGCCTTGGAGAGGGAGAAAGAAATTAACAGAAACAGAATTAAACAAGAATACTCCATTGACCCTCACAAGACATTGTTTGGGCTTTTATTATTCATTTCCACTTCTATTCCTAACAAAATGATATGGTTCACACAAGAGGAAGTCCCTGAGTTGTACTAACCAGTACATTTTACAAATGGATATAGCCTCCAAAATCATCTCTTACAATGTTCTAAATCAACAATCCCTGACCATGCATCTGTGTTCAAACTCTACACAGATATTTGTGAAGCACAGAATTTCCCTGGGAGAAAAGAAAGTTGGAGATTTTTTTTTTCCTCTCTTTTTTTTCTTCCAAATCAGATCCCCAAAAGTAGTCTGTGACATTTCCTTCCTGGTGCCTTTATAAGAGCCTGCAATCAGGCCCTACACAATTGGCAAACCATTTCAGGGCTTAAGATCTGATTCTATTTCACCAGATTTAAACTGATCCCAAACATCTAGCAAGTGAAAGTCAGTCTGGAGTGTAAATATATCATGGAAATTGAGGACTTGACCCTGGTCTCAGCAGGCAAACCCAGAAAGACTGGATGAAACCAGCCTCTAAAGTCAAGTCAGATCTCTCATTAAACTTCTGCAAGCCCCTTCTCTTAACTGTTTAATCTTGTGCCTATTGGTCAAGGCATCCATCCCTCTACCAGTTTGTCCAAGCTTTGTTTTTGTCCTGTTCCCTTAATAGTCTATGAATTTCAAATGCAATTTTCTAAATAAGAATACAGATGCTTGAGCTAGTGCAGTATTCTGGATACTGCTTTGTTTCCATTAAGTTTAAGCACAGTCTGGGAAGGTTACATTTGTATATACACAAGTGAGAGATATTGCAAGACCAGAAGTGGCAAACCAATCAAGAATTGTTCCAGTGCAAACAGCAGCTAAGCCAGCTGAAAAATTCTCTGAAGAGTCGTGTCAGGAAATTCACTCATTAGCCAGTAATCCAAAAACATAGCTATTACACGTGACTACTACTACAGAAATACACCAGAAACCCAGACTGCTGATCAGTTCTCAAAGCTCAGGTCTCACCTACCTGCAAATGGGCCACCAAATAAATGCAGGCTTGTCATCAGTATAGAAGGCGAGTGGTTTACTTTAAATCTTTTTCCATGTCTTGCTCAATTTAATACAGAAACTGTCAAATTTCATTTTTCAGGGTATCTTCTAAGAAAAATTCCAGTGAAAAAACCCAATCGTGTAAACTTCAGTAACCAAATAAAACTGTTAGGTTTTTGGTTTGTTGTGTTTCCTCTAGAGGCCTAAAACTGCTTGGGGGTTTTTTAGTAATTGAAACTATACACAAGTGTCTGGGCTACTGAAGGCAGAAACATTAGGGTAAACCTATTAATTTGATATTCTTTCAAATACTCCTACAGAATTCTAGGTGAAAATTCACAACCTGAACATCTGAGTTTGTGGTATTTCATTTGCCATTTGGAATGGTATTCTTACACTGGAAGACTACTTCTCCTTTTTGTCATACTAGATCTTTTGCTAAGTCTCAGAAGATTTTCTCTATCCAAGTCAAACTCAAGCCATTCAATCTGAGCACTGCCCAGGAAATATTTCTTCCTCTCAGTCAGAAGTTTGATTTTTTTTTTCCTATTATTTTCAGCCTTCCCAAGTGCATTCCCCTGCTTTTCCTCTTCAGAAAATGCCTCTTTCCTCCATAACTCCTCTCCCCCAAACTAAAACCGTCCAGGCAAAGAAAAGCAAGTAAAAATGCAGAAATAACTCACATATGCAGTGGATATGTTCTAGTGATTATGAAGCAGAAATGGATTGAGCAAATGAATGCAGAAGAAGGAAGGCCTCTCACCACGGCCCTGAAATCATGCTACCCTTCTGAAAACATCAGGGGATACTTGAGCAGAAGTTATCATCTGCATAGGCAAATTAGCTGTTTGGATTAGCAATGTCCACTTCAAGAAAAACACTGAAAATCTATCCACACACAAAAATAATAATAAAAAAAAACCCAAGTCACCTGGAATTTGGTTGTCATGACAATAATATGAGAGAAGGAATATGACCTAAGGCAACAGCATACAAACAGTCTACAGAAAGTCCATTTCAATGAAGCCTTGCTGATTGAGGATATTGTCCACAAGCCATTAGTAATATGAGAGGGCAGCTATGCTTAGCAACATTTCTGTATTCCTACAGGACCCAAATTATCCTTTCTACACACATCCCAGCCCCAAAGATGCACACATCTCTAGAAACAACTCCTCAAAACTTCAAAGAAAAGTATTAACTTCATAGCAAAACTGGCATTAGGAACAGAAAATCCATCAACTGACTGAACTCGGGCTGCCTGCAAAAGACATAGGTATGGACACGGTAAGTAGGGCACACACATGGAGCATCCCAGGAAGCAATGGGCATACACGAACCTCAGTACAACCCTTTGGCAATGGGTCCCATAGCAATGTAAAGCCAAACCTAGTTTCAGAGGAGGGCTACACAGAAACCATGGCAATCTTTATCCTTTCACGCTAGTATCAGAATGACTCAGGTGTGCTTATTTTGCAAGTTCCTAGAAGGGAAAGTGATATTATACCCCACTGATGAATAGGAAATGACAAGAATTTGTAATGGAAATATGACACAGAAGCACCTATACCAACAACTGCAATATTGCAGTGCACCCTACTTCCCACAACCTGTTAGCACACCTTCCAAAGCCTTTTTTCCAAAAGAAGGACAACCACATGTACTTTTCAGAAACAGAATAAAATTCTCACTTGTTCTACACATCAGGGCCACTCTCAAACTGTGCTACACAAGACATTTTTAAGAAGGATGAGGTCCAGCAGAGCATCAGAAGCTGTTGACCAGTAGTAATTGCCACCATCACCTCTTCCACAAATGGTAAAAGTCTGCAGCTGTCACTGGTCAGGGTCACTCACTAAAAACATAGAACTTCTCTGAATATTTTAAATGGTTTGTACCTGAGCTTCCACTTTCACCTAACATTGAAGAGTAACTATTATGCATTACTCTTGAATAACTAAGTCCAAAGAAGCAGGACACACTTCTTCAAAAAGTACCTAAATTTTTGGATCAACACCTCCAAGAATGCATTCGAAAACTCAAGGAGCGATTTTTACAGGAAAGTACCCAGCCCACTGCATCAGTGGCAGTTTTGGTCTTGACAGTTTAATTGGCAGAATGCCCTGGAATTACCCCTTCTAACTATTCCTTAGGAACACATCACAAGGTCAAAAAACCTTCTGGTTCTTAAACTCAAAATGCTGGAAAACAACAGCAACAAAAAAGTAGCATGTGTACGTTGAATGCTTCTATCAGTATTTTGATACGTGCATCCTGACATCAAGACAGAGGAATGCAAAGACAAACTGAAATGCAGTGAGCAAAATGTCAAAACACAGTTGTGGTCCAATGGCAAAACCCAAAATGCATGGTAAAAGGTCATGGATTTATCAAATATGTGCCACATTCAAACACTGCCAGCGAAGCCACAGCGTAACTACAGGGAGACAAATCTCAGTTTGTTAATTTCCCAAGGCAGAAATCAGCAGGGCAACAATGCTCAAACTAGTCAAAAAGAAAGCAACATAGCTGGAATCACTCCCCTCCCCTGAAATTCTACAACTTAATTTAATAATGAAATCTCTGTTGAAAAAAATTGTAATAGGCAACTTAACCTTGGCTTGTAACCTCTTGGTCTAGTTTTGGATTACAGGAGATTTAGGGGTCACAAAGATGTATTTAGATACCAAAACTTACTCGGGAAACCCCACATGCTCTTCACGTGCTGCTGCAATTAGTGTGACTGCTCATTAAAGGTGAAAAGCCTGTGTTTCTCCTGACACACGGGAACTCACATGTCTAAGCATCCCTGCAGACAGGGTTTAGCAAGTCATAACAGGGCTGGATCAACAGATTTCAGTGTAAGTTGTTACACTGGACTACAAAAATGTAGCCCTCGCTCAACATGTTTCCTTCTGTCCCTTCCATGACAAAGAGAAGTGACCTAACATGGAGAGGGCAGGCAGACAAATTTGGCAGCTCTTAAGCTTTCCTAGCATGAATTAAAGCTTCTACAGATAACAACCTACTACTTGCATCCAGCAGTCCTACCTCCTCTACTTTAAGGTTTTACGGTGTGAAACATGTACATTTCCGATATCCACAAGTCCATATTTGCTCAATATAATGTTTTGGAATGGCCCAACATATTCTAGGGTAGCATCTGTAGCTTCAGCTAAACATCTGCTTGCAATAGACCTGCTACCCAAAGTATTAGGCCACTATTCTGCTGGTGAGGCACCAGGACAGCAATTTGAGAGATATTCAGCACTGAAATAATAATCACCATATCTGCTTGTTCTACAGTCCTCACATACCATAAGAGTGGAACAGGAAATTCAACAGATCTGTCAGCAGAATAAGCACTGTACTACAATCAGATGAATTACTGGTCACAAGGGCACACCTGAAAACTAGACACAATTTGAAAGCCTTGACCAGAAAGTCATCAGATACTGCATGATATTTGCATCCTTAGCAAGACCTCATTTCTAATGCTGCCATTTAATATTACCTTTAACCCACAAATGTGGAAGACTTTGGAGAAGACCTAGTTATGAAAGAAAATTTAGACCACAAGAAAAGACATTAAGATTACATAGATAATATGAGGACAAGAACACTGAAATCAATTACCAACCATGTATTATCATGCTCTTCTTTGGAGCAATCTACTATAAACTTTTGGTCTTGTTTTTGCTTTCCAAGTGAGTCCTATTTTGCAAATGCACACTCAGTGTTGCAATCCTTCAGTATTTTGCAAGTGGTTTAATTAGCCTCCCAAATTACCTTGGAGACAGTCCACCATGGGAACAGTTGGTAGGTGAAGTTAAGGGGCTGGTTCTGCTGCTGGAGTGCCGGGAAGGAGTCCGACCAAGGGTATTGCTGGGGGAACCCTGGCACAGAAGAAGAAAGACAGGGATCAGCGACATGTTGTAAGGCACAGGCAGGAGTACATAACAAAGCTAGGTCCAAATATTGCCTTTGTTTGTGCTAAACAAGCTTAGTGTAGTTTTGGTTCTGGTTCTTGAGCTAAAAATCTGCAGGCATGATTCATGCAGTCATCAGTGTGTCCTGAGACTAAAGCAGGCACATGTGCATTTATTATTTTTTTTACAATCCACAGAACCTGCAATTTAAACTATGCAACACATACTGCCTGGAAATATTTGCCAGAGAAATGGTTTATCAATCCACCCGGCGTCCAGGATTCTTAAACGTGATTTGCCAGGCTCTAAAGTATGCAGACCACTACCCTGGCAATTTAGCAATTCAATTAAGCAGCTATTTTCTGCATTGTCTAAAGCATTCTGATTGTGCTTGTTATGGGCAGGAGCAAGCAATCTAACTTACCATTTTTCCACTGGCCTGCACAATTGTTTATACCACAACAAAATGAGTAGAAATTGCTCCCAATTCTGACTCTCTTCACAGAGCCTTAAGGTACTACAGAGTGTAGTCCATTTGCCTGGAAGACTAATGCTACAGCTCTAGCTTATACAAAGGTCTGCTTATCCCCACTGAAGTGCTAAAATAAGAGGATTCAAAGTCCAGCAAGTGTCACAAGATTCCCACAGAAGAAGATGACAAAAAAATTACAATAATACAATACACCAGGTTGAAAGAGACCTTCAAGATCATCGTGTCCAACCCATCAACCAATCCAACCCACCTAAACTGCTCTGAGGTAAAAAGAAGTTTAGAAGCACATTTAAATCCTCTACTAACATATTCCTTGAGAGAAATTAAAGTGTGTAAAAGCTTCATGTAAAACCAAAACATAAGGGAATAGGCATAGACTGAGGAGACCTGGTTAGTCTCATCAAAGATCCTGACAGCTTCTTACAGACAGTGTATCTGTTATTTAACTGATTTCAATAGTGTGGCAAACCTGGAAAATCTGTGGTATCAGGATCTCTGTTTTAGCCCAAATGTCCTTACTGGCAGGATTTTCACAAGCACCACCAACTTGAAAGCACAAACCCCAATAATTTTCATGCACTTACTGCTTCAAGACAACAGTTACAGATAATTAATGCTACTGAACATCTGCAACAGCTTATCAGTGAGCTGCTGTCTTTGGGACTCTGCTATTCATAAGGACAAAGGCCTCTCACCACACTGGTGTTACTTGAGTTCTTGAGGTGGTTATGCAGAAGCTTGGTAGCACCATCCTGGAATGTTTTTGGCAAGGCACCAAGTAACATGGTAAACTCGGGAGTATTCAATTCAAAGAGAGAAATCAGGACTATTTGTGCTGCCTGAAAAGAAGCAGAAAAAGAACATCATCAATTTTTAGTCTTTGAAAAGAGTACATCTTCCATTGGTAACAATCCTTACAGCAAACAATGTGTGTTTCATGCAAAAAGAAGATTCCAGTATCAGACAAATTCTTGACGTGTTTCTTGTGGTGCGTCATAAGGAACTGCCAACTGCTACAGTTAACTTTTTAGTTCTTAGAACTCACAATATACTTTTCCATTTATATCATTATCCATTGTCAGATGTGAAGCTATTCACAGCTAGTGACAAAAAAGAAAATAAAATCTTACTATTGTCCTGTCTAGCACATATTTCAATTGAACAAGTTACTGCAAAAAAATTGAGGAAACAAGACCAGAAGATCAGATAGGACTGCAATTTGACAAGCTTATTTCATGAGACAGGTAATCCCTGCTTTGGTTTTTCCACCTCTCCTTGCAAGTCTCACCATGTCAGCAACAGAAGACTATCTCAAGGGAAAGATCTACTGGGATGGTGAGAACCAGTTTTCTCTTATTCATAGACAGGCTAAACCCCACCAGATTCCTGAAATTTAGTAAGTGAAACCAGCACACCATTCAATTGAGAATTTTACCAATTATTTCACTGGGAAAGGTTTTCCCTGTCTGCCTGAAAGAATAGCTGCCAGAACAGGATCTCCACTAACTCCATTAGCAAACATACAGCTCTGTGTATCCTGAACTCAGACAATGGAATCAAATGGAAATGGAAGAAGAATAAATCACAGAGTGCAGGTCTGCAAGAGTAATTAACATCACATGTTCTTAACTAGATTTCTCATGCCATATACAACTTGCGTGGACTGCACTAATACTTGTCTTCTTCCTCTGCCTTTGCCTTCAGAACATATAAAAACATAAAAACTGATTAAGAACAATAAAAGTGACGTGATGGTGAGGACCTCTAATGGTCTGCAGCATCACCTTCTCCAAAGAGGGTGCAGCCATTGTCACATCAACCTCCAGAATACATATCTGGATACAAAGAAGTGGCTTAGGCTCACAGAGTAAGCAGCAAAACTACACATGATCTTATTTTGGAACAGTAGATAAACAGGCATAGGAAGAGCAGGCACTTTTGTCTGTTGGGTTTTTTTTTCCAGGAACTTTCCAAATCTTCCTAAAACCAAGACAGAATTTTAAAGAGAGTAACAATAGAATTCACTGCTGTAGAAATAACTGTACTCATTGTTCTCACCAATTCAAAGAAGAATTTTTTAGCAAGTAATGCATTCATAAAGTTGCAATAATTAAGTATATCTGCAGTTTCCTGTGAAGAGGAATCCTGTAGCAGGATCTGATTGGCCCAGAAAGCCAATCAGATCCTGGGCTGCATCAAGAGAAGTGTGGCCAACAGGTCAAGGGAGGTGATTCTCACCCTCTACTCAGCTCTGGTGAGACCCCACCTAGAGTACTGCGTCCAGTTCTGGAGCCCCTAGCAAAAGAGGGATATGGACATGCTGGAACGTGTCCAGAGAAGGGCCACGAGGATGATCAGAGGGCTGGAGCACCTCTCCTATGAGGACAGACTGAAGGAGTTGGAGCTGTTCAGTCTGGAGAAGAGAAGGCTCCGAGGTGACCTCATTGTGGCCTTCCAGTATCTGAAGGGGGCCTACAAGGAGGCTGGGGAGGGACTTCTCAGGCTATCAGATAGTGACAGGACTAGGGGGAATGGAATGAAGCTGGAAGTGGGGAGATTCAGGCTGGATGTGAGAAGGAAGTTCTTCACCATGAGAGTGGTGAAGCCCTGGAATGGGTTGTCCAGGGAGGTGGTTGAGGCCCCATCCCTGGAGGTGTTTAAGACCAGGCTGGATGAGGCTTTGGCCAGCCTGATCTAGTGCAGGGTGTCCCCTGCCCATGGCAGCGGGGTTGGAACTAGATGATCCTTGTGGTCTCTTCCAACCCTGACTGATACTGTGATAAACCTGGGTACAGAAAAACCCTTTCATAGCAGAGGAGAATCAAAGTACCTCATTGATTCAGTGTGCAAATTGCAATTCAAGCTATACCGTTCCTTCTGCTATCGGTTCCAATTTGTAGTAACACAGCTTTGTACATAACAAACATTTTTCATCCATAAAAGCTTTTTATGTAACATCCTTTTCATACGGCCAAAGAAACTGAGGCACACAATGGGCTTCCAAGGACTGCAACAGGTCTTCAGACTCTTCATTCCAGATGGAACACGCTGCCTCCTGCCAAAACTCTCACTGACTTGAACAGAAACACAGTATGTCGTTATTCATCTCACACTAAAGATCTAAGGATGAAAGAAGTGGGGAGAGAGTTTTCCCCATGGCTTTGTTAATTCCACACTCTACCCTCCTTTGACCTGAAGTTTTGGGCAACTGCCATGAAGCCTGCCTGGCATCCAACAGGGTTGTGTATTTCCGTACATTTTGATCCAAGAACTTTCAAGTTTTCACCAGCACAGTATTTTCTGTAATAAAAATATTACTGCAAAGAAGAGATCTAAGAAGAACAATCAACATGTTGAACAGAATGCAAAGTGACAAGCCATGCCAAAGTACATTCCTGTTTGTGAATGGCATGCATATCCTGGATGGTTAGGAAGTGGACATGCAGATCTACTGTGTCAGAATAAGCAGATCTCGTATTCATTGAGATTAAAAAAAAAGAAAGAAAAAAGGAATAAAACAAACCAAAACCAGGAAAACTGATCAACAACACTCCTAGTTTGAGAGATTGCTCAGAGATGAGAGTATCAGGAGATTTCAACTGTTAAATCAGGAGCTGCCCAAGGTACAGTGAGGTGGGAAAGGATTTAAGATACCTTTGTCCCACATACCCCACTGATTGGTTAGAAACAAGGTCCATCCTTGAGGACCTCCTAAGTAAACAGAGCAAAACGGGTGCAAGAGCACACACTCTACAGTGTTATGCTCTAAAGGCACCTTTCTTGTGACAGAGAGGTCTATGATGTGCCTCATAGATAGGAGCAAAATCTTCACCAAAGCTCCATCAGGGACTTTATGACCCTATAGCTTCTCTTTGAAGCACAGAGTTACCTAATTGGTACAGTTTAACCCTAACGCACAAACGCTACTAGCACAGATGTTGTACTACAAGAGTATCTGAAGGAAGTCCCAGCTCCCAGAAATCCATTTTGTTCCACTTTTTTTTTTTTTTTTTGCTTGAATGAACAGGACTGTTCACTCTCTCTCTTTGCACAAAATACAGCTTGTCTTTAGGAGTGTCTGCCAGTATTCTCTGTACTGGATGTTCTTCAGTAGCTTTGCTGTTGCCTGCAAATAGGACATTGGGCTTTGAATGAGGTCCTGAACAGTTGCTCACAATGCTTCCAATCTTATGTGGTCTGAAAGAGAGCAGACCTACAGTCTGTGCCTTTTGAAATAAAGTCAACTACTACTACAGCCTAGGAGAGATGCTCCAATAAATGTCTCAAAAGCAACACTAGAATTATGTAGGTTAACTTTGGCTGTGTTGTTTTAAAATAGCCCTCGGTCACCCAACTGCACTTCTAGGTTTGTTTTAGGCAAAAGACACTATTTGAAACTTCAGCCATGATATGCTACTTAATATTTAACCCACAAACATCTTGGTCGCTGCTACCATAAAAATCAAGAACACTGATAGCACTGACCTCAAAAAGCTCAATTGTCCATGCTAGCTTGAAATCAGTTACTACCCGCTCTAAGTTTCACTCTTGCAATACTTCCCAGTTCCAATACAGTTAATTTGACTTCAGTAATAAAGATGATCATCATCAGCATTTCTACACTTAATGTTTAGATCAAGGCACGCTTGATAATCCTTGAAATTTCATTTATCAAGCTTACATTTATCTGGTCAAAGGACATCTTCTATAGATAACATTTCTAAGATTTTTGAATCTGTGGATTTTCAGCTTGTGACAAACCAGAGGACATTCTCAGAATCACCAGTCAGTTCTCACAATCTTGGCACTAGTTTGATTAGTTTACTCAAGGAATAGATAAATTTAAAACAAGCAATTAAAAAAAAATCATCTCATTTCTCTACACAATGTACAAACATTCTCCATGCAACACTCGTGCTTGATGATAAATAGTTTGAAGAACGAGTAATATCCTGACTTTTCCCTTGCCTTTGTCTCTCCTTGCTGTTAGTGTGGAACACTAATCTATCTCCTTTCAGTGGCACATCAGATAGACCTTACAGATTATCTAATCTTAATGAAGCAATTCTGTGCTGGCTTGATCTGGAGAAACTCCAGTGACTTCCGAGCCTGACTATGCTAGTGAGGGGATCTGGCTCCATGTCAGGCTCTTGAATCATGTGCAAAGGATTACTTATGTAACTTCATTATTTTCCTTAAAACAATGCGACAAGGGTCAAGTTCCACAAGCCCGTAGCAGCTCCCAATGTTTCACACTTGGGTCAATCCAATTCATGCTGTCCCAACCGTGCCAGCTGCTAAAGGGACACAAATGATTTAGCAACTTCTAGGTTTGGGGGGTGTTTTTGTTTGGGTTTTCTTTCACCTAGGCAGCGGGGTTTGGTCAGCTTTATCAAAATCTGTAACCTCTGTAACTTGAATTATAATATAGCCTTCCTGAAATGGTTTGGACTCATTAAGTAATAAGATCACAGCTAACTGGAAAAATCCATGAATTTCAGAGAGGAAATGTGGCCAGTGACCTAAGCTTAATACAAGTGGCCTTAGACTGCTGCTGTTGCTGGCCCAGTAGATCAAGCAGAATAAGCGGCTAGTTGCTTCAGCTATACGAAAGCAGTTTTCAAATTATTCAGACTTTTATTGGCAATGGGCTCACAACACTAGCAGCCCCATGAAAGGAGAGGGCCTCATACCCTAATTGCATATGGACTACAAGAGAGTTAACAGAAAAACACAGCAAGGCAAAAATCACTTCTCAGACAGACAGGGCTTTTTCAGACTCCCAGACAGGTCTTTTTACACAGCTTGACAGTTGAGTTGAGACTGCAAACATGATTAGTGTGATTAGTGCACAAAGCTTTTAGTCTACCTGTTTACATTTCTCTTCCAAGTTTCCTTCACCAGGCCCTGAAGAAGCTGTAGTTGTCCTAGCTGGCAAATCCTCACCCACCCAACTATGCATGGTCTGGGTTTGACAAACAGGAAAGTTGATATTATTTAGAGAAAGCAGAGACTTCCACTAAACAGTACACGTGCTATCTTTTTGAAGATGAGTTTTAAACAGTTGCCTGCTTAATTTCAAGAAAAAGCATTAATATTTGATTTCACCAAAAGAGCATTCCTTTCAGCAGAGGGCAGAACTGGCTCAAAAGTAAATTAAGCCACCACTCTTGGGTTTACAGATCCTTTCCTCCTTCTACAAGACTTTGCTTTAGCAAGCTCCTAATGGCACCACTTAAAAACCTCTGCTGAGGTGCAGTGCCTAAACAGTGCTGCAGCCAGATGGCACTTTCATCTGGGCCAGTCAGGAATAGGGGAATAGGTTCTTGCATTGGCCTGCACCGATCACTGCAGACATCTCCAAGTTCAGGGGATGAAGCAATGAAAAACTTTCAAACTCCTAACTCCAGTCTGGGCATCAGTCTGGTAGAACAACCCTGCCCACAACTGCCTTGTATCATGTGATTGGTCTGGGGAAGACCCACACTAATGTCTACTCACTTTTGACAAACATAATTATACTCCGGATGCATCATGGATTTCACCATCCAGCTAAAGGCAAATGTGGGTTTAATAATTTCAGGCATACTGGAACAGAGAAACTCTCTCTCATGTCACTCTGAATTATACTAAACTGCAGATCAAATACAGATCCACTGAGATTGAGAGGCAGCAGTGACACATTAGGCAGCCTTTATTAGCACATACTGGCACAGGGCAACGCTTCAGCTCTCCGATGAGCATAGCTGATGTTAAATGAGTTAATTCACATCTACTGAGGGTGCTTGCAGGCTCTAAGCAAGCATTATTTGTGTACTTTCCTGCAGACCGTTAACTGTTAGCTGGTGCTAAACTAATGAAGTATCTACCAAATCTCCTGCTTGTTCTCTTTTCAGACCAGAATCAGATTATTATAGACACCCACATTATTAATACAGTGATGTGAAGGACATCAGTTCAGACATAACCCAAGCATGTTAGCTTGAGTACAAGGGTTTTTTTACATATTCCCCAAAGGACATCTATTAGAAGACACTGTTTACATCCATATCCTGAAAAGGAAGAATTTCTTTAGCAGATTTAAATACAGAATTCACAAATTAAATCCACACTGCTATTGTGTTCTACACAGTGCACAATAGATCAAGAAAGGCTTTTACAAATCATGGATGGTTGCATTACATGTGTCAAAGGCATCTCGAACAAGTGCCAGCAAAAACTATGCAGCAGTGAATCGTCACATACTCAGATTATTGTTCTATAACAGATAAGGCTCCTCATGTGTTGTGACCTGGGCACAGCAAAGACCATGGTAAAACTGTTCATTATTTCTGGAGAGCCAGATGTTACCCCAGATGTCAAGCTGATGAAGGCTACTCTGAGTAACCTGGCTCCTTAAAAAAAAAAAAAAAAAAGTAATTTGTTGCAATAAAGTTTCAGGACTCGAAGCAAGCATTGCATTTCATTAACAGCTGAGAAACATTTATTATAAACCTGACATGGTGTAAGTCTGAATTCTAAGGGACAGGTTCCCACACAAAGTAAGAAACAAGAAAAACTACTACAGTAAAATTATTTGTAATGGAAACATGCACTTTAATCTGCACAGAGTTTTGAAATGCTAGAATAAAAAAATATGGCAGATCTATCCATCACAGTGCAGAGAAAACAGCTATTTATTGGATGCATAATGTAAATATCACCTTTGATCTTGATAATCCTGAATTAGAAGCATCACTTACACCTATCTAGGGGTGTATATGTATTTATATAAATGGCAGGTGTACACAAACATATTATGCACAGACACATAATACAAGCAGGAGTATACACATTACGTGAAGCAATTGCTTCTTATCTCCTCTTGCCACGCACTAGCTCTTACTGTTTCAAGCAAACTGAAAAAATGTGCTTAAATTACAAACTGCTTTCAACTCAAGGGACACTGGAAGTCTGTAGAGATTCATTTTAAGGAAATCTAACCCAGCATCATGTTTCCAACAGGCACGTGATGATTTTCTAGCCTCTAACACTGGGAAAAGCCATTTTCTTTACACTGCGTACACTAAAAACATTTGGGCTTTCATAGCTCTCCAGCATCAAAATCAAAACAAACAGAATAAGATGGCTACTATTTTGGAAACACAGCAAGGACACTGAGATCCTTTTTGTTCTCATATCATTAAAACAAGTAAACGATGAAGTCAACCAGGTGCCACTTGTGATGTGTTACACTTTTTCCTAATGCTAGCTGTGTTTAAACGCCTAAAAGGATTTCCTGTGAGCACGCAGGCTGAGTTTGACTTCTTCAGCAAAATCTTCTGGCTAAAAGGCTGACTTCAGCAGTATGGACATAGCCCTACTTAAGACTCTGTAAGACTGAAATTAAATCCTAAGGCCTGGTTCTCTGGAAACTTGGCTTTTCATCAAGACCCCAAGACACTCAAATTTGATGCAGGAACACTGCAAGAATGCTAGAGAAACCTCTGCAACTGGGGAATATTAAAACAATTTGCCATTGAAGAGCATTTCTGCAAACACCCTTTTTGCCACTGCTACTGTAACAGGCCATGACCAACAGTGTTTATTGCTCAACATCAGTAAAGATAAACAATACCATTTCAGCTCACTGTCTTTGGGAGTGTTTTCACAGTGAAGCTTCCGTCCCAGAGTTGCTCAAAACAGCCCAATGCTGGATGGAAAATTAAAGCTCTAGGAGAGATTTTAGAGGTTGCATGGCATCATGTTGCAAAGAAGCCCAATTTCATTTCCTTAGACATTCTTACTTTCCTGCCTATCACTGATTCTCCTACACACATCAGAATATTTTATCCAAATTTCTCTGAGCTTTATTGATAATGGATTTCCTTATTAAAGCCACATCATCAGTATTTCTAAAGAATTGACATCTAGAGCCACTGATTAAAAAAGTAAATACCTCTTCACTAGCCGTTTAAGCACATGAAGAATTGTTGGCCTACAGCTTTCTCTCTGAAATGTTGCTTATCTTCCAGTATAATTCAGAAACAGTTACTCAATTCATCCATTTTAGGAAAAACTTTAATCCCAAACTTATTTTCTTTGGACACCCCCAGACATCTCTAGACTTCTAGGGCAAATCCAAGGAGGGCCTACCACCACGTAACAAGAGGGGAACTTCATCTTAATGTAAATCACAACGCAAGCACTCTCCTGGGCTTTTCATAGAATTGATAAGGTTGGAAGAGACCTCAAAGATCATCAAGTCCAACCTGTCACCCAACACCTCATGACTACTAGACCATGGCACCAAGTGCCACGTCCAATCCCCTCTTGAACACCTCCAGGGATGGTGACTCCACCACCTCCCTGGGCAGCACATTCCAATGGCTAACAACTCTCTCTGTGAAGAACCTTCTCGTCACCTCAAGCCAAACTTCCCCTGGCACTGCTTGAGACTGTGTCCTCTTGTTCTGGTGCTGATTGCCTGGGAGAAGAGACTAACCCCCTCCTGGCTACAACCTCCCTTCAAGTAGTTGTAGACAGCAATAAGGTCTCCCCTGAGCCTCCTCTTCTCCAGGCTAAACTATCTCAGTTCCCTGAGCCTCTCCTCACAGGGCTTGTGCTCAAGGCCCCTTGCTTCATTAAAATGGTTCTAGTTTCTTAGTGAATCCCATTCACTGCCTAAAATTCAAGGACAGCTTGGCCAAACTCAGTAACAAGTGGGACAGTTGAAAGAAAAGGTATTTTCAGTTATGTAAGTGGAAGGAAGAACGTGACACACACATGACAGGAGGCTGTGTTTAGGCTCTTCTAAAGAGGAGCTGAAACTAAGATTCTGTGTGCCCTCTCAAATGACTCTATCCCATCAAATGCTGAGCATTCATGTTTAATAGAAGTTTCCATTCACCCAAGCCTTGGACAGGAGACTTCTTTTGGCTTTGGCCAGAGTCAAACCAGAACCCTTATTCTAATTTCTATTCTCAAACTGGTGGCTCTTTTCCAGGATCAAACTATTTTCCCACACAGAGCCCAAGCTTGTCATCCAAATTCAATAAGCAGTTTACCTACGTAAGGATTGCACAATAGCTTTGTTGGCAATATTAGTGATAACATGGTGAAGTTACTGACTTAATGTACTCAGATCAGTCATCACAGGATTTGTATTGCCACTGCGTTGCTTTCCTATGTAGTAACTGACTGGTGTTTGCAAAATGATTTCATCAAATCTTAAGTACTTTGAGAGGAAAAATCAGAGTCGTCTTACAGAGAGGAATAATCAAGACAGAGGAAAATCAAATGCATCGCATAAAGTTAGATGCTACTGCAATCAAAAGTAGAGTTCCATTACATGAAATCCTGACCTATCTCCTGCCCATTGATATGTTCTGCTTGGGGGAAAAGCAGGGAGCCATCTCTGTGCAGAAATTACCCACTGGTGCTCCCTGTGCACTGGAACCACATCCCATCCAGGTCTTGAGGCAGTGCTCATGACCTGTTCTTACCCAATGGCTTTTGTTCATTACAGAGAACAGATGTCTTTCACCTTTCGTCTAGTGCTTTACTTCCAGGAAGTAAATTTTAACTTCAATGCAGAGTAAACACCAGTATTACAAATCTTTAAAACAAGACAAATATTTACCTGTGACACACTGCAGATCATTTTATTTAAACACAAAGCTTGACAATAATTTTGACTGTACATAGTTCATGGCTACTGTCAGTATCTTAAATAGTCTCTGCCCTGAGAGGGAATTCATGACATTTTGTCAATGTTGCTTTGTAATAACAACTGTATGTTCCTATAAGTACATCGTGTTTTTCTTGTGATAACACAGCTTATGTTTAGGTATTGGTACCTCCATATGAGAACATTAACTGGTTTATGCACAACAGCATTTCCTGTGACTAAGTTTCTTTCTCAGTTCACTATCTGTAAAACACGATTTGCAGCTTAAGCCAGGTGTCAGGGTAAGTGTGCATCAGTAGTCATCATAAGAATATGTGAAGTTTATCAGTAAAGCCATTATCATTTAGCTGGAAAATGGTTTTGAACTAAATGTCATTTTTTGTTCTATTTTTCTCTAATACCTTAACACTACAGGGCTGGGACCCTCATGCCCATCACGCATAGTGAATGACATATGATCACTAAATAAAAGGATAATCTCATTATTGACTCAAAATAATCCATTTCTTGAACAGCTCCCTTGATTACTACCATAGGATCAGATCTGCATGACTAACTGCCATGTGCACACAGCAGCCAGATGCTTTCCCAGTGACAGAGGTAATTTATATACTACACCACCAGCATGAACAAGTTTGCTTTACCGGCATCTGCTCAAAGGCAAAATCCAGACAGAACAGCATGGTCATCACACACAGAGATGCTACTTGTGTAACTCAAATGTGGGTAAAAACCACACTGGCTATGTGGGACTACATTTCTTGGGGGAAAGAGTTCATGCCTCAATGAGTAGCTAAGTACGAGCATCACAGTTCAAAGTCAGCTGCAGCAGTGGAGTCTCAAAAAATCAAAATTTGGTCTCAAATCCATAGTCTACTGACTTTATTTTACACTTTCAGGTGGACTCTTGTAATACTTAGATCATTTGAAGACAGAACTGGGTCCTCTCCCTCTCCTCATAACCTCAGATGGCGTCTCTGCTTTTAGGTTGTGACAATGTCTACAGTGCATGGTCTACTTTGCACTTAGAAAACCTCAGATTTTGAAGGTTACCACAACACTCCATGAGGCTAGAATCTTCTGATGCTCAAAGTAATCACCTTGATATATATATTAAAAAAACCCAACAACAAAAAAGGCAAGTACTTTCCAAGTTGTAGCCTCCAAAAGAGGAGGATAATTTTTCAATTGTGTTCTTCAGAACACAATTTCACCCTCAATAACCCAGTTCGTTACTGCATAATGAATTTATTAGTCTGTTAACTACAGTACTGACAGAGATAATGGTCAATGATTGCTTATAAATCCTTTGCTGCAGTGTTTCTTCTAAAGCCTGCAGTTTGTACTATGTTCTTAATAAAATCATAGTACAGCAACGGCACAATGAAATAAAGATTACCTGGGCATTCCTTTTCAGTAGGCTAACCTAGCTTAACTACATAATAATGTATTTGAAAGCTGCAGGCAGCAGAAGCAAATTGGAGTCACATGCAGGTTTAATAAAAAGAATTTAGATTCAGTATCTCCTGTCAGTGCCACAGCACTTGCCCAGGTACTGCCCAAAATTCCAGTGTGATGGAAGTTTTGCAGAGCTCTCCAAGTCTTTGAAGCACACAGAAGGATGGACACCACACTATGAATGCTCTGCTCCCTACATCCCACAGCTTCACAGCAAACCAGCAATTTTTTCAGCTGCTGCAGATATGCTTTAATTTTGCATGCAGCAATGATGACCCCTAATGGTGGAATATTGCTTCTGTTAATCAATATGAAGAGATTTTGATTTTCAATGTATATTTATACTTAATTACAACTCCCTCTCGCAGACCACCAGCAAAGTAAACTGCCTCAAGGTTTACTTGAACTGTAACAGAGAAGCAGCTTCTTGGCCTGTTGAATTCTTTCTGGTTTTGAATATGGAGGCCTCAAAACAGAAACATGTATTAAGTCCAGGATTTAAAGTCACCCTTTTTTTCTGAGGTAGTGTCTTCTAGAAGCAAATTTCAGTCACACTGGTGTGAATAATCCCTGCAAAAAGTCTTTAGAACGGAGGATGAGACATTTTCCCCCTGGATCCAACCAGCTGTATGCCAGAAAGCAAACAGTATGCACCCAAAAAGGTTCTTTGAAGCCTTGTGTAAGCTACCAGTTAATAACTGTAGCTGCAGCACCTCTGACACCCAGTGATCTTTTCATCAGACTCAAACAATTACTAATAACAAAAATAATGTGCTTATTTTCAAAGTTATAAAACAATATGTTACTTTAGTATTAAATCAACATGTTAAGTCCACACAGAGTATTAAAAACCCATGCAATTTTAACATTCTGAAAAGCTTAACATTTGGGACAACCTAGTATATCTCAAAGCTTTTAACTCCTACTAGAATCTATTTCTACACCTGGGCTGGGAAGAAAAGGCAATTCTAAATTGTGTTACAGATGCCAAGTACATAAAACTAAGTCTCTCTTTTTCTCTTGGGAGAGATGAGTATCACTGTGTCTCCCGTTTTGGCTTGCTTGACACTTGCATCTAGAGCAAGATAAAGAACAAGGTAACTCTATTACCCACACCTGACCTGAATGTGTCGATGTTTTCCAGGTTGAGATAAACATACAGCTTTTAAAAGGAAAAAGTTGAGAACCCCTGGCAGTTTGCTGATTTGTTTACTTTCATTTAACAGAATTCTAACACAGAAATTGTGCTAGACTTCATGGGAGTCTACAAAGTACACAGCCTTCACCTAGATAAAGGAAAACCTAGAGATATTTCCAGAATGCTCAAGAAAAAGCACATTTCCAAACTATGATCTCTTTATGCATGGCAATTGTAGTTAAAGACACATAGCTAAGTATCTGCTAGAGAAAAATAAATAAATGAAGGCATGTTTCAGGAATGTGTCTTTACTAAACTGCCACTTTTTGGACAAGAAGGTATGTAAAATCCATTTCTTTAAATGGCAATCTAGTCTGAATTTTTCATTACCGTTATGAATCATTTCTTTCTCCGCCTCCCCCTTTTTTTGTTTTGTTATGTTTGTTTGAAAAGCAATAATTGCTGCAGATACTTCCTCATTCTGGCTTACCTTTCTCACATCTGAGCTCTTTGGTTCTGTTGTCCAAGTTATAATTCTAGACACAGCAAGTCTTGTCTCGCTGGAGTTCACAAAGTCTGTTGGATCCATCTGTCTTGCCAAGGACTCAATATACTTCAGGATGGCAACTTTAACCTGAGAAGTGAAAAGGGATTTGTCAAGCTCATGACCTGTCAAAGATGGATTTATTCCCCTAGTAAACAGATATCATCACATGTAGAAAAGAAGCATGTCACACAGGGAGTAAAAAAACACAACCCAAAACCAAACCATTAAAATCCTGTCGCTGTGTCATGTTTTGAAAGTTAAGAGCAACTGGATACATTTTATGTAGTAAGAGTCTAGAAGGGTACATCAGAACTAGTTTGAAATACATATATCTGCTTGTGTGTTTTCATAAGCAACTCAGTACTCCACCATGCTGTTTCTACCAGGAGCCAACCCTATCTTTTGGTCCCAAATCAAATGCCTGCTGCTGGAGGAGTTTCAAAGGATCCAAAACTTAGGAGATGGAAGAAAGACCACCTTGGTCATTTGGCATCCTGTATCTTCCTGTCTCTGGAAGATAAATGTGTAAGACTTCCAGAGTTTACAATGCTCCTGTAGCAGCAACCTCCTGAAAAACAGTCTGCACAACAATATCCCTTTAGAAGGATTAAATAAGAGAAAACTCTGATTAACCTTTTTTCCCCTCCAAGCCCTACATATCCATGTCTGACCTGTGCCACAAGCACTTCTTGCACTTCTTAAGGTGTGCCTAGGGTCCCAGTTTCAGATAGGGTCTGGTCCCTTCTGTCCTGCACAGACAAGTTCTCCTCCCACCGAGATTAAGGTAAAGAGGACTTTTCCATGTCTAAACCAGTGTCCTCAAAGCCTAACTCTTGCTGACATGTGATGAGTTACAGAGCCCTATTTTAAAGATATTTACGTTTATTAAAATGGAGAGAGTTAATAAAATTTCTGATATTATTTCTGTACCATGTATCATAAATTCTATGCTTTATGGTATGCCTGACATGACAAGACAACCATATTGATGCTTTGGTGAAAAGGCTTTTGATACTGACCTTCAGGTTTGGTGTTTGGGTCTGATCTACAATAAACCTCATCAAAATGTTAAATTGCTGATCAAATGGAAAAGAATCCCTGTCCAAAGAAAGCAAAGGCAAAAATGTTATGCAATGCAAATTTTCAGGACTAACTTAACTTTAATGCTTATTAAAGCTTATGCAACAAATATCAGTATCTATCATGCTTGTCTCCTGTACAACCAACCAGAGAAACTCCAAGTCTAAGGATCAGCTGAGAAAAAGGATAAATCAATACATTTATACACTGTTACTCTATCTGTTCTCTGCACACTTAGCTAGTTTTCAGCATACCTGTCTAGTCCTCCATTTCAGGCTACACTTTGTTTGCTTATCTCTACTAGCAGCATGTTTCATCTCGCCCTCAAAGTTCACACCTCTGATTTTGATCTTTCTCCACTTTTTCCTACTTTATCCTATTTTATCCTTATTATTACTACTTTTAATTATCCCATTTCCAGGATGAGTTAAACTTTACTCTAGCAGTGTCCTGTGGAGGACATGTTTAGAAAAGGACAGAGATTACAAAATTCACGTGCACATTGCAGCAGCCTTCAAAATTTTACCCTGACATTAGCCTTATTTGCTGTTTGAACAACGTGAAAAATGCTCTCAACTTTGTGGTAAAGCACTAGTCATAGTCTGAACGTTGAATTTTTTTTCCCATCAATCAAAAAACCCAAAACTGATATGTAAGCACATGCACACCAAAAAACCCCAACAAAATAAAGAAATTTATGAATTACACATTTTAAATGTTATGCTTTAAAGCTATCTAGTGAGAAAAGGGACAGGAGCCATTATTATTATTGAGCCATAACTTTGATCTCCTTTTATTTCAGTATTCATCAAGACTGAACCCACATGACACTGCTCAGTTTCTAAAATGTTCATCAGATGCTTTCCTGTAATCCTGCAAAAACCTCCAGAACATTTGCTATCTGTGTACTCTACCTGGTGACATCCAGAGCTTTCTGAACTTTTGCCTGCACAGACCCCAGCAAGTCTGCTCCCATTTTCTTTAGCAACTGGGTCAGGAGAACAAAAAGCCAATCCTGCAAGTCATCTTTATGAATGATGATGAAATCAACCAGGGTTTCCAGAAACATGCTGAAGACCTGTTAACAAATGTCACAAAAAGGAATATGGGTGCTTTAAATAATCAAAAGGGAGAGGTTTACAGGTTGAGTTTCAGGGTGATTTTGTTATAGACAGTATCAGAAATGAATGATTTTAGTAACTACATTTATCTGAAAATATATCAGATCAGACAAGACATGTCTAAGATGTGTCATATTAAAACACCACATGGAACAAATGAAGGAAGGAAGGAAGGAAGGAAGGGGGTAGAATACACTTACTCTCTGTTGTGAATTCCACGGCAAAGCAGACCATGCAACAAAATAAACCACTCGTTAGTACACGTAGTGATGAAGGCTGGTTGTTCAGATGTAGTTTGTCAACAGATAAAAGATGCATTCATTGAAAGTCCACATTTTCTTAAAAGACAATCTCTTCTCAGTAGAGTTACTTAAAACATTATATGCACTGGATCAGATCCGGTCTCCTCAGTCATGAAAGTAACATGTTCATATGTAACAGCTCACATATGTTTAATACCACAACTAATGATGTCTACCACAACTAATGGTGTCATAATTCTCTAAAGGATTTATTGTACATTGGACTCAAGTATGTCCTCTGTGGTAGCAATGACAGACCAATGTTACCACAGAGGACAGGCTCGAGTCCTCATCTTACTCAGAAATGGGAAATAATTTGCTAACAAATAGCTACACCTTCACCCTTTCCACAACACACACCGAATCTCTGAGAACCAAACATTAAGATCTTACAGGTAGGAACTGCTACACTTGGTGAGGCCTGTGAGACAGCTGGTCCAGACTGTAATTCTGGCCAAAAATGCACACTTCAAGCAAGACCTGTGACAGGTGACAACGTCTGCCCAGAGGATTTCCAGTTGATAACCATTTATTAAAACTGGTTTACCAAGGGGATGAAGTACAAACATTCACACAACTTACGCTTTCTCAAACTGTATTTAACCTAACAACAGATGTTTGGACCCAGCCATCACTGGTTGCCCTCAACAAACAAATCTCCTCAGAAAAGGGCCTGAAACTCCCTTTTCCTCCCTCCCTGCTCCCACTCACAAGTCAACTGAAGCCCATTGAACGTGCCTATGGGCCCAAGATCTTAAGTCCCTAGCCTGCTTCTTTTTAAGATATGTCTGTAAATTCATGCCATGGCCTTTAACTTCAAAAGTCAGTGTCATAAAGAAGGCAAAGTAGCTGTACTGAAGACTTCCAATTATAAGATCCAGGAAGGGTATTGTTGGCGAGACCCCATACTGCTCCCAGGTGTACACAATACACAAACCCCAGTGACTAGGACTACAACTCATTGTCCTTCATGGACCTCACACTCTACTGTGTATCACCAGGACACTCTCTAGAAAACTACAGCTAAAACTGAACTTCTTGCTCAAGGAACTGATACCTGAAAGGCTTTAGGCTGCTCCTTGGAAAGTACAGAGCAACCAGTTCCTAGCAACATGAGACTGAAACATATCCCTTCATTGTAAAACAGATAAACATCAAGGAGATTATAAGTACCAGTATCCCCAGCAGATGGCAGGGGTAGAAATACAAAACATTCGTCTTGGAACAGTATCAAACGTGCACACATGGTAATGCAGGAGAATGAGCCAAGTCTTTATGATCTTACCTTGCTGTGAGGGTCAGCAAACATGCGAGTAAATATTTCACATAGCCTTTTTAACTCGACTCGGCTAAAATACATAAATAAAACATGGTATTAATACTAAAGCAGTTGCAGAGAAAAGCTAATAAATATTAACAGCTGAAAAACCTAACCTTTATTTAAGTGTTACTAAGTCACACTTCTGAAAACCCTATATAGGCAAAGCCTTAACTGTCATTCCAGTTTAACTCCTGAGATCATTGGTATCTTATATTAAAAAAACCAAAGCCATCCAAACAAAAAAACACTTCTTCATTAACAAACCAGAAACTCGTATTTTCTACTGTTTCCATTTTCTTCTACATTCTGAATCACAGAAGACAACTGGAAATGTGCATACCTAGGAGATATTTACTGCCTTCATCAAGGTTGCTGACTAGGAATAGGCTTCTTGAGTTGTCTTCGTATTAGGGAATTCAAAATTTCAAGTAAAATCAGACCTATCATGTTGTTTGGGTATACACTAATCACAAATATTTTGGTCTAAATTTTCAGTTGCTTCAGTAAAATCAGTCTAGAATCTGATACCAGCGTTGATCCCAAAGTCTGAGAGCACACTGGCACATCAAGGAGGCAAATCAATAGAAATGGAAGACAGTGGGCAGTCTAGTAGGTAGAAGATAATTGAATCAAGGCACATTCTGCATTCTATCAATAAATACTAAGTGCTCATTAATGCTCTTTTTATGCCATGGAAAAAAAGACTGATGTCTGAGTCCCTTTCATAAGGTACTGAGTTTGAATCAAATGCAGAAGTGTCCAGCGTTAAGACTCTTTACTTGCAACGAGCTGGAAATACAATCCTTTAGTTTTCCTGCTTAGCAAACTGCCAAAGAATGCAGAAGTTTTGCTCATTTACTGTGCAAACAAAACCAGAACAAGACAGTTAGGTAACATTTCATGCACACTACAGATGCCTTGAGATTTTTTCACTATGAAACCAGAGCATCTAGCTAAATGCCCACAGAAAAGCCATTTAGGTCTTGGCTACAGCTACCTTCTTTCCAGAAATACATTCTTTCTACAGTCTGCCAACATCTCTCTCTCTCTCAAAATAAGCCTCAACAAACAGAATACACCAGTAGTGTACAGCTACTCTGTCTTAACTTCTTCACAAGTAACAGATGACACTATCAAATAAACCTATGCATGAAAGGCTGATTGCATTTGAAAAGGGCACAAAGCCAATGCTCTTAAGAGTTTGATGTAGAGGAAGAAGTCTTTGTGACAATGCCACACCAGCAAGTTGTCCTTCATTCAGTACGATGCAGCAGTATCTCAAAGCAACTGCTCTGCAACATTCTGATTTCACACAGACTGCAGCTCTCTGAAGGAACCTTTATTTATTACTCTAATGATTTTCTTAGTGGAAGGCTACATGAAGACAGGAAGCGTAGAGTGTGTCTCCTGAAAGCTCATGGGCCCAAGGTAACAACACAAGTACTAAACTAAAACAGGCAGTGGAAGAACATTTCCCCAGGGGACCTGTTTGTGGTAGTGTATTTAGGAGACCTTAAGGGGAACTCATACAGAACTAGGCCACAGGAAGCTGTAGGAAATGAAGGACAGGTAAGCACCATATTGTTTTGCATCCACATCTTTTTGGATATGCAAATTCCAGCTAATATAGAATCAACTATCTTTCACAGATTCATAGAACACCAGCTTGGAAGGGACCTCAAAGATCATCTAGTGCAACATTTCAGGGTAAGCATATAGTTTAAGTTAGATAGTTCAGAGTACTATCAAAACCCCAGACACTTTACTGCCTTTTATTAAACTTGCAATACCACTACAGAAGGTATCAGGTTTAATCAGAAGACAGACAGACTTGCCCCTTGGACTAATGACCCTGATGATGTTCTGCAAGATGCTGTGGGAACGAACAGGATGATAAAATCTGATCATTAGAACAAGCTTGAGATTAACCCTGAACCAAGGAGGAAGCAGAACAAAAAACAAACTGAAATGAAATATAATCTAGACAACTAAAGCCAGTATCATATTAAAAAAATAACTCTGCAGGAGTGTAGTTTCTGGGACAGGTTTATAAATTATTCAAGATCAAAGCTCGAAAACTTGCTAGCTTGAGGGACTAGGCACAGCAGCATGGTTCAAACACTGCAACCAGGAGGGCTGAAAATAATAGTTTAATTCTACCAACATTTCTGCTAAAAGCCACTGATTTAGATAAATAGCCCATCACACAACCTTGCAACCGTCCCCAATGGCAGTCAAAACCTTGGTTATAATCCTCACACATTTTTGTGCCAAAATGAGTCTGACCCAATTTTCTCCTACAAGTACATGAGGTGCTAGAGTTTTTCCAGACAGTTCATTAAAATGAAGAAAAATAAAAAAGACAGTATACATGTGGGAAATATCTTTTAGAAGACTTAAACAGACCACATCAAAAAGCATCTCTCATCTAGATATTCTATCTACTCATATTAAAATCCTGTAGCACTTTCCACGCAAGGACTGTGCCACCTGACGTGAAGTGCTAGAGTATTTTTTTATGGCTAGAGAATAACCTTTCCAGGTCTGCTCTTGATGCATTATCATTCAGCCTGTTAACATGAACTGTCAAGTACTTTCAGCCAGTGTGAAGGCTTTTTAAAATGGAAGCAACTGCACAAATCCAAGCAGGTAGGCTATAAACCATACCACCACCACTTGGTCACAATTTAAGTACATAATATTCGTAACAGGAAAACAAAGTGTTGCAACTATTTGTGAATGCTGTCTTCAAAGGAGCTAAGATAAACAGCTTGTTCCCAAATACTTTTAGCATAAACTAAGGTATGAAAAGCCGATGCCTCAGAGCCAGTTGACTTCAGTTAATGGAACCTGTGGCCATAAGAAATTTCTTCGTGACTCTTGGTAAATTGCAGGTATGTTTTAATGTGTGACATGGCAAAGATGTTTGAAGAACTCACACTGCTTTCAACAAGACAAAAAGGTCTGCCTCCTATCTTAAGCAAAGTTGCAGAGTTGGTAAGCATACTTTGATGCCCTAAGAAACTTCCTTCTACATTATGAATGACAACTTATAGCAGACTCAAATTTGTAATAGAAGATTTTTCTAAAATTACAAATAATATCTATAATTACACTTAACACAGCCTTCAAAGTATTAACAAATATACTGAGAGTATTGTTTCATCTCATCTTTGAAACACACCCAGCCTGAATCATTGTAGAGTAAGTGTAGTGCTTGCTTCACCAAATTGCTGAGGGAAAAAATTATTGAAGGTTCAAGCAAACTAATGTAAATCAGTACCACCCTTTGAGTGGCACATTTTACTGACATCTCTCAGGAATGACTAACACTATGAAACTATCAAGGTCACCTCAGAGTCCGCTGGCTTTTCAGTAAGTTTTGAAGACCTATGAGCCCCTCTTTCCTTTCAGACCAGTTGGAACTGGCACAGTGGTTCAGGACCTCAGCCACATCTTCAGTCTGCCGCAGGTAGTGTGGAATGCCCCCATTCCGGGAACCATAAGAGCGCTCAGAGCAAGCGCTTGATGCATCGCTGTTAGCGTCATCATCGGAGTACATCCCATAGGGTTCATATCTTCTTCTCACTGGCTTTTTCTGCAAGAGGGGAAACTCACTAAGTTACATATAGTTACATTAATGCCAGAAGAACAACATTTTATCTGCAATTACTAAAAGGAAGACTAATGCTATGCTTACAGTGACAGAAGTGTTTTAAAGAAGTCACTCAAAGACTGCCTGCTTACCTCTCACAGTAGAGCAAGACAGATTCCATTGATTTCAATGAGACTGTTCAAGTGACTAAGGGGAACAGGGTTTGCCTTCTACAACATGAAAGCAAGATACTTACACCCAGTGAAATTAGTTACTGGTAATGATGATATATGTCATTTTACTGTTGATATGATCAGTTCCATTATTACAGACACTATGATGCTATAACTTTTATTTCAAGGAGGCAAAAAAAAGATGTGGATAAAGAGCTGAAGGAATCTGTGCTGGTATGCACAGTCACTTAGCTATCGAGAATGAAGTGACTCTAGAATACCCTGGGAGATAGGAGATGACAGTTTCTCTTATTTTTGGGCTAGGATTTTTCCAGAGGCTGCTAAGGTGACTGAGTATTCAACTAACTCCTACTCATTTCAATAGTATGGCATTAAAGGATCTGATTCCCTTAGGTACATCTTTGACAACCTGAATCCTTCCAGAAGGGATATTAGAATTACTATGTAGCAAAACAAATTGTATGCTATAGTACAAAATCAACTCTTAAACTTTAACAGAGCAGGATTGATAAGAAAATGTATCAGAAATATATATATTCTAAGGTGTTTGCAACAGAATTCCTTCCAGTGTCCAGTCCTGTAGTTCTGGACTTGTGAAGCCAGCGGAGTTTTGCTTCCACTAGGACTGCAGGACTGAAGCATAGAAATTAACTCAAGTGCAATATCATGGGTGTCAGCAACAGGATGGGGAAAGTTGGAAAGTAGAAATAAAAAGTCAAGAAAGCACTAGTACCTTGCTCCTGGAGTCTCCTAACAGCTGTAGGCAGGAAAATATTGAAGGGTGGGAAAAAGCATAGAGAATTATGTCAGAAGCTTATGCAGGGTTTGTTTTCGCAACAAAAACGTATAGCAAATGTGTCTTAGCAAATTAAAGAAAAAAACAACAAAAAATACAGTTCACACAAAATAAAAGTGGGCATAATAATGCCTGGTCTTTATCTCTTAACTGCTGCACTACTTGTGTAGTCTGCAATTTCCATTGGGGAGGTTGGAAGTGAGACTATCTGTAAGTTTTTTAATGACAGACAGATCTGTATACGGCATCTCTTTGCTGACTTTTCTGAAAGGCTGCTCTGAAAGATACCGGAGTTTCTGGCAATGATTTATTTCCTCACATATTATTAGCAGCATTTGATTTTAGAGGCTGGGAAAGAAATTCTGATGTCAGGAAACCGCTATCTACAGTACAGCACATTTAATCAACTTCACTTAACCAAGTTCTCTTTCATGTTGCAGTTCTTAAGGCACACTTTTTTGAAGCTTAGCTTCTTTTAAGCCCCCCTGGCTGGCACCTGTGCCTTAAAGCCCTCACACAAGGTCAAAGTTTCTGACACCCTTTGAGCTCTTCTGAAAAATCTGAGCACTGATTCCCAATATAGATACTGTGGGTTCAAGCCAAATCTAGTTCGCAAACAGAAGCAGTGGATCCGACAGGAATTGTATATAGGGAGTGGAGGTCACCAAATGAACCACTGTGTTTTGTTTAAATTGAGCATTTGGCTAGTCATCATTGGAGGAGTTCTTTAAATTTCCCTACAAGGAAAAGAATACTTCTCTGAAAACAAAGCTGCTGGGTAGAATCTGGCATCACATTACCCTCTCAAAAGGAGCCTGAACAGTTTGTAAATTGCCTGTTGCGAGAGCTAAGAAAAAGAGCAAATTGGAGCAATGGGAAAGGGGGACAACAAGATTGTGTTGCATCCCCCTAAACTCACGCAACCAAGTCAGCAGCACCACCTAATTTCATGGAATCACAGAATCATTTTGCTTGGAAAAGACTAAGATCTCTGGGTCAAACCATTATCTAACTCTACTAAGTCTGGTGCTAAATCATGTCCCTCTGCATGCCATCTCCGGCTAGACTTAAGGATTTCCCTTTTAAGTGTTCAATCCTTTTAAAATTTTTAATATCCCAGTAAAATGTTGTTTGGTTTAAAAGAGTGGAGTATTTAAAAGGGAGCTCTAAGTCCATCTGCAGATTAAGTTACACCTAAAGAGATATCAGTGTTCAGCAGTGAATTGAAACACTGTGATCCTCCCCTCCATGAAGAAACCTGTATTCAGCAAACGCTCTCATGCAGGGATGTGGCGTGATCCCATTACACCTACAATTATGCCCTGAACTGCTCTGGTGGCAATTTTGAGGTGCTGAGAGCAGAAAATGTCTCAAAAGCTCTTGCATTTGTTAACAAAAATGCAAACGCAACAGTGTCATCTATTATCCACTCTCCTGCCTTTAGTCACAAATACCTTTTTTTAATGTAAAGGTAGATTTTGTAAAGGTGACATTTCTCCAGCAGCAGTGCATTAATCTCCTAGAACTGGAGGTGACATGAGCTGGGTGATAATCAACTAGGAAATGGAGAAAGGACATTGACCACAACCCGAGGACATCGTTCATTCTCCATAGAGATCTGAAATCTGTCTCAATATATGTGAGGATATTCTTCCCTCACCTAAGTCTAGAGCTGGAGAACACTTGAGGTGCACTGGTACCCAGCTAATGCAGTACAATAATTACTCCTGCCTTTACACATGCTCTCTCTTCCCCAAATACTCTAGGTAAATCCAAAGCCTTATCTTAACACTTGTGTTCTGAAGAGCAGAAAAAACCTTCTGGGTTCTCTTTGAGAAATATTATAGTACAGTACGATGACGCAAGACAACGAAATATTTCAAAATGACAAATTTTCTTGGATAAGCATTACCTTTTGAAAGCACTAGCAGCAAAATAGACAAATACAATTTAACTGCATGAGACGGTATTGATTACAGGCTAGCTAAGTTATGAGCTGATCCAAGTGTCTAATGAGGTGCAAAGAACTCAGGGCAGGAACTTGTGAAATTCTAGGTACTCGTTGAAACACTTTTTCTGACAACGTCCTCATGCAGGTAATGGGAGCGATGGAAATCTCTGACCCCGTGGGTCCTGAGCACCCCAAGTGACCTGTACATCTTCTGACAGCCAAGTGAAAGACAAACAGCTGATTCAACCCATCCTGCAGCTGTAGCACTAAGCCACAGCAGTCTTTTTGGTAACAACTATGAAGGACTAACATGGAAATGAGTATTGCTGCCAATATACCCAAAGACAAAACAGCAAAAGGTAACTAATTACAGCATCAGAGACTGGATGCAATCAGAACAAAACTAATTAGAAGGAGGAGAACGTACGTACAGGTAACTTCAAGCCACTTTCCGGTGTCGGAAGCATTTTGTATTTTTCCTCTTACCAGTGCATCAGCCACAGCAGCCTCCAGATCTGTGCTTGTGCTTAGGACTCGCATGGCATTCACAGAAGCAGGCATCCTGCCTGGCTGTCCAAGTCCAAACCGGTCTGCACAAAAGACAACATTGAAAGGGATTGTTAAATGAAATCACATTCACTTGGAATCCTAATCAGGTGCCCAAGCAGCTCTCCCCACAGGCTCTGGGAACTCACTGTGCTTTTCCATTAAACACTCTTTTATCCGCAGCTCTAGAGAGTTTGCATTAGAACAAAAAAAACACGCAAACTATTGTTTGTTGGGCCCCAGAGACAATTTTGGATCCTCAGGGCAACTTTTTATTATTTATTTTTTAAGCTGGGAAGCATTGTATCTATTTTGTGTTTCTTTTTCACACAGAGGTTGTTTCAAAGTGTTAATTTACTGGCAGAGGCAGACATGCCATTCCCAGTCTGGCACACTCAGATATCAAGAGAAAGCTTCTTATTAACTTCAGAAAGACAGAATAGCGCCCAGTGTCAGAATATGTTAATATCTGAGCACTCTTCCATCCTGGAGCTTTTGATCAGACAAGGATGAGAGACTAGCAGCTCCAGATTAGCTGCTTTTATGACTTACAGTTTGACTAACCAATAGAATATCCCTCTATGCCCCAGAGCATTAAAAAAAAAGTTTATTATTTGCTTATGAAGTGACTCCAAATTTTGGTTTATTACTGTTCTTGAGAGGCAGTTTAAATGGCATTTAAAAGGTCTATGATATATCAAAAGTGATACTTTGATCAAACAGTATTATTCTTCTCCCTTTGAATTTGATGGCAAAGCTCTCTTGGCATTCAAAGCAACAGGAGTGAGTCTAGAGCTAATCAGTTTACCTTGTAACTTACCCAGTCTACCAAAAGAGGTGCCAAAATTAGTTTCTTTGGGCAAAGGCCAAATTCAGAAAAGTATGCTAACAGGGATATGACAGAATCAGTGACCTGACTATCAAGGGTCAGGCTCTGGCAGCACGTTCCTTCTAGGTGGAAGTAGAGCGGATACCACCTTAGTAGAATCCTGGCTCCAGTCCATAAACAGAAAAAGATCGGGTTTGGCGTTCCAAGACTTTACGTTCACATGGGTTTGTTTTTACTCAGAAGGACTGGGAGTATTGTTCCTGGCACATAGCTTATCCCTCTGTCCCCTGAACCCCACATGCCAGTAAGAGTTTTGCCAGCAAATTCAGTGGTGCAGAATTCAGCTATGTGAACCTGTTTAATAGACCTTCAGCCAATCCACATTGGAGGCAGTCATCAAGCAGCAAGAGAGAGGAATCAAGCTGCATGAGTCTCTTATTAGTTCATTGATATTTAATTTAAGGAAAAATACCGTCTATGGGAATGCGTAACTGTTATCATGGATTTCCACTAAACTGAGGTCAAGCACTATTTAGCAGCTTATTGTATTTTGGGAGGGGGAAATACCATTTTTATCACAAAACCTCATTCCTTTCTTCTTTCAAGATCTACTGCACTGAAATACCTTCTAAGGAATCAGCTCACACGGATATGCATAATTTAAATCAGACACTGAAGCTTGCCAATCCACTGTCCTAATTTCAAAGCTTTACTACTTTTTATGAAGCTATTGAGGGGAAATAAGGAAGATTTTTTAAAAGAAATCTGAAGTACTTTGAGAAAAAAATAAATAAAAAGCAACCCTGAAGACTAGCATTTATTTCATAGTGTTATCTATCAAAATTTACTGTTTCTCAGTTACAAACCCAGACAAGACATTTCAGATTTACAACAAAAGCACATTTTCTACAAAACACATTACAAGGGAAAAGAAAAATAAACTTCTTAGAACTACTGCCAAAAAGTAATCAAATAATGACATTTCACAAAGAAATAAAAGTTGTATGTTATTACTATCCCCTTTTTTAATGCACTTGGGTTGCAGAATCATTTCAAATATTTAGGTGAAACAGTACTTCATGCCTAAAATGGAAAGATCTGTACACTCTTAACAGAAGCACAGAGAAGGTGATAATGCATTGGGTCTGATTGAAACTGAGCTCACTGCCACAGAGATATACACTACAAAGATGTACAGAAGACAAGTATTTTCCTCAGGGTGTAGTACAAGGGTTAAGACAAGTGCTGGACTTAGTTTTATATTGAAACTCAACTCAGTGACAATATTTAAGTTTTACTGAGATCAGAATTTGGTTTTAACTTTTGAAGTAGCATAGCATCAAAAAATACCATTGTCATTTGTTTTCATGTAAATTTAGTATTACATTAGAAAAGGGAAGATAGTTTGTTGTTGTTTTTTTTTTAATGAAGAACAGAATGATAAAGTAAGTTGTAGATCAGTTTAAATACCCAGCATAAAGAAACAAAATTGAGCTTGTTTGGGTTTTTTTCTTATTAAGTAGAGTGTAGCATGCTGGCTTGTATCTGTTTCCATGGCTATGAGGAATTTTCTGAAATACTTCTTTCGGTGACCTTCATAACACCCAAGTCACTCAGGGCCTCTCCTCAAAACACTGTTGCGACACATAAGCGCAGGAATTAGGAGAAACCTCAGCATCTCTCTAACATGGGGCTAGGAACATATTTGGCTCCAGGAATAACCAGTACAAATAAGTCCAGTATTACCGGGCAAGAGATAAGTGATCCTACTTTAGCAGGAGGGTTGGACCCAATGATCTCTTGGGGTCCCTTCCAACCTTTAATATGCTGTGATAAGCAGGGTAGGTTCTGGACACATTCCCTTGTCTCCCTGGCTAGATTAATTATACTTATCACAAACTTTGTGAAATTACCAACCAACATTTTTGGTCTGATTTTGCAATTTTTAAAGGAGATTTTGGCCTTAAGAGACAGGTAACTATGTACAATTTTATGCTTTGTACCACAGGGAGTCTCACATGAAGTGACTATCACAGGAAGTTGAATGCAAAAAAACCAGCTTAAATCTGTACTATAACAAAGGTACTTTAAGTATTTTCAATTATTTTTGTTCAGTACGAATTCAAATTGTTACTTTGAAAAATGCCTGTCCAATCAGTTTACATTATTTCTGCCAAGTAACTTGGTAAAGGAAATGTTTTAAAGAGTTTTAGTTATGTGGCAGCCATTTAACTACATTTTGGAGAAAAAGAATGTGTTGCACTCCTTATCTGAAGGGGTAATTAAATAACTTTCAGTACCATTAATCCTTTATACAGTTTTAGCCTCCATGAAAACACCAAAGTCTTCAGCATCTACATAGTCTTTGTGCCCACAACAAAGTCTATACTGTCCCAAAGCTAGCAACTCTCATTCCTTTCTTTGTAAGACTCCCAGTGAAATATCCTGATTTGAAAAGGGAGTGAGAGGGTCTCAGCAGCTGTGAATCAAGCACAGAGGTGGGAAAAGAATCAACTGGAATCAGCCAAATTTACTCATTATACGTAACCATTACTCTCCTGATGCAAAGCCCAGTGAAATAGAGGGAATCATTTTGTTCAGCAACTTCCATGTACTTTGGACAAGGCCTTCAGAATTATAAGGACGGCTCAGCACATGTTAAGCTCCAAAGCTCATTTTGAAATCTCATCAGCTGCTTAATTTTTGCTGCTCTTGTGTATTTTGGAGTGGATCCCACAAAGAACTTTCATTATCAGAGACAGAGATCCAAAATACTTAGTAATAAATGGGATGAAATCCACTAGGATTGGGTTCTAGGCATTGGGAACTGCTATACTGCTAAAGAGGAAATATTAATGGAAGTTGCAAGCAGTCTGCAACAGTAGTTTAGTCTATGCTGCACACCTGATCAGATTTACAGAATTGAGAAAGCCCTGGATCACCCTTTGTTTCAACACTGTTCACAACGTTCCTAAAATACGTAAAATAAAAAACATCCAAAAAATGAAACTCAAAATGAAAAGCCACGCTGAACAAAAACAGAACACAAAGCCCCACAGCGGTGAGAAGCACATGCCAAGTGCTGGCTGATGCACATGATTGCAAATGTTAAGATGGTGTAAAACAAGACTACGTTTAAGAAGCGGATTCATGCAGTTAGCGCTTGTTCACCTGACTGCCCAACAGAATCAGCAGTGGAGAGAGCACTAGTGGACCTGGAATGACGTCGAGAAGCTGCAAGTAGAAGGAATGGCAACACCCACAGGATTAACACACATTTAACCCGAGACAGAAAATGCCACAATCCAAAGGGGATGCGTGTGATCGCTACCAGTAAAGGTGTTTCATAGTGACTGGGAAATGACGCTGTGTATGAATGCGTAACAGGTACAGCGCAAGCCCCACAGCGACACCTCCAGCTGTGGCTTCCCTTCGTTTCGTAAACACGATGCACGACAAAACTCATTTTTAACAGTCCCAAACCCAGTGCAGTTCAGCAAAAAATCCACCAGTGCACATCAGTCACGTTCCAGACCCACATATCTGGAAGACAGCCATCATGAGAACGTGAAGCACATAACTACAGAGCAGGATTTAGATGTGTCTGATCTAAACCCCAAAGTGAAGCCGTGATGAATGGTTAGGAATTGTGCTTGCAGGTATTTTTCCACAACATTCTAGCCGACGCATAAATAAAAAACATTAACAAAGAAAATGAGTAACCACATAAGTAAAAAAGAGTCATACAGGGAGGTCAGCCAACCACTGCATGTAAGTCTTTGGGTTGGGTTGGGTTGTTTTTTCCAAGTAAACACACGTACACGCATATTGTAGCTATCACTACTACTGAGAGGCTCTTGCTTTTAACAAGCTTTGCATTCATGTTTCTCGAATCCAAGCAGGTACACACACAGATAATTGGAATGTGTACATCATACACCTACTTAGAATCACACATGTATACAATTTGTTAACAGCAATGGAGCACACACATTAGCAGAAGCAAAATACAGCTCCCACTTCAATTTCCAGTTGTCAGCAGCACATCAATCACACAATGCCTTTGGAGAGGTTTTCAGTTCTTGGATTTAGCATAAAGCAAATGGAAAGCTGGACCAGCCGTTTCCGAATTATAGAAATGAATTCTTTTCTAAAGATGTTCTCCCTGTGTCTAGCCATGCTACGCTCACCTAGCGCAAAGCAACTGACCCAAGAAACTGATTGCTCATTTGAGCAATTCATCACCACAGACTCACTGAAGGCCTTGCTGCTTTGCTTTGTTACTAGCACTGTCAAGAAAACAAAAAAATAAAGTTTAATCATCTTCTTATATGAATAGGCTTTGTCAATTATGTATATATGTATGCAGTAGAACAACTGTAGGTCTCCTGTTTAAGGCAAAGCATTCATAAACAAACATTAATGTTATAAAATATAAATCAGCAAAGTGAGAAAAATAAAATCTCTTGTCCTAGAAGCGAGAACTTGATTAAAAGCATACAGAATATGCAATGGGGTCTTGAACTATGGCGAACACATGCGTTTATTCAAGAGAACAATCCCACTGACACCATAACTAACTCATGAAAGATTTGCAGGATCAGTGCAGGATTATAGACTGAACCTCACAATTAAGATTCTAAGCTCACAATTGCATTCTCCCAAGCCATCCGCTGTGCCCTGTGGACATCACTGCAAGATCAAGGCACAGGAAGAAATAGGAATTATAGGGGTTAAAAAATAAAAGTCATTACATTTCGGCAAGGAAGCCAAGTGCAGACTGACTCTTCACTGGTGTTTCCTAACTTAAGCAGCAAGACATGTAGTGCACAGACATGCATACCTGCACGGCAGCCCCAAAACAAAGCTGAGCAATTTGCAAGACCAGAATGTCAGTGTTGACACTGACCATAATACTGCTAAGTGCAAGAACCCTGTCATTTACGTAGAGCTGTCTTCAGCAAAATTCACTAATGTACACATCAATTTTGCAAAGCACCATGCACAGTAAGGTTGTACTAATATAAGGAAAAACTGGGTTCTGGAAATACTGTAATAGAATCATGTTGGCTTGGCTTAAATTGACATATACACAAATTTCTTTCAGATAAAGCAGACACTAGATAATTAAGTTCATGAACATATTCCAGCTTAAAACATTTCAGTGAAAATGCAAGAAAAAAGGCAGTAACTATTAAGTTGATAGTTCTTCACATTACCTTGTTATTAACTCATTAATGTATTTCTAGAACTGTATTTATCTTCAGGTAAATCAATATCATGAGCTAAAATAAAATTACCCTCTCCCCACAATAAAGTTTTTTTACAAACAAACAGTGTAATAGACATCTGTAACTGAAATGGTATAGTCAGTACAAGTCAGGCTCAGTAGTGGTGGTGGTGTACAACACACACCGACAGCAACTCTCCTACACTGCATTTATTTGTCAGAACAAGGGCTCATGACAGCATTTTCATTAATGTATATTCAATATAATAGAACACAGGACAATGACATAGAATACTGACAATTTAACCCTGAAATCCAGCCTGCTTACACACTTGGGCTGGAGGAAAGAAAATCTTCATACAAAATTGAAGCTGGGAAAATATTTGCAAAAATGAACTACTGTTGCATGCCTACTATCCCTTTATAGCCCTGGTATCAAATCAGTTTCATTTAATCAATAAAGAGTTCATTTCTGTATCTTCAAGAGCCATGAACCAAGTTCTGAATACAAAGTTGAACTCTTCCTATTTTTCCCCATAATTTAAGATACAGATAATGCAAACAGATTAATTTTAAATAATGAAGTTTTAGAACCCAAAAGCCTCTTAATATTATCTTGAAGATTGTACTGTAGGCCACTGAAATCAATGAGATTTTTGCAGATGATTCCATATGAATACAACCAGCCCCTGCACTGGTAGCTAAATCACTAATGACAACATCTAAGTTTAAAAGGTTTTAAGTAGAGTACATTAAGCAAGTATGAAAACCAAATTTTTGCCTATCTGCCCATGTTTTTTATAACTATTGAATTAAAGTTGCAGAATTAAGCCCCAAGTGCTATGTTCCACTTACTATGTCATACACCTATAATTGGTCACTGTGTGCAAAACAGATCTTGTAATATCATTCTTCAGCCTTGATGAAATTTGTAGGAGCTTGTTTCTCACTTTTAAGACCACATGCATAGCTATGAAATTACTACATAAATGAAGTGTGTCTAGAGATCAACTATATTTCATGTCTGATGACAAACAACACTCTGATACAAGTAATGTATTTGGTTGAATAGGTGATACGGTATTTGGCAAGAAACGTTCAGCACTGAGCATAAACTCCTGCATGGGGCAAGTTCAATGAGATTTTCTGTTTGTACTGTACACTTCAATGATGGTTCTTTAAAACCTCAACCTTTCCATCATTTTAGGCTGTTTGAAACAGTTCCCTACAAAATGAGATGTGCAGCTTGTTAGTTGACGGCTGAGAGGGTCACGTAAAACCCCTAAAAAAAATATTTCTATATCTGTTGGAGGATTTAATATAGAAATGATACACTGGTACTGCACTTAGCTGTAAGAAAACCAGAACACACATAATTAGTCACTCAAAAACAGACTACGGTGCTACTGACTACTTCGCTGCGACCTAGAAAATAAGGCTTGCTCTCCCATCAGTGCTGTAAACTAAAGCACAGCAGCCCCACACAAGCTGATTTAATTAATCTAAAAATTACAGAAGTGCAAACTAAACTATTTTCCTGCTAACGGTGAAACGCTGAGAACCAGAATTGAAACATGCAGAAGAAAACAGAAGGGAAACAGGGTTGAAAGCGGGAGCGTGTCAGGAATCCAACAGAGGATAGGAAACAAGCTCATTCTACCTGGCAGGTGGGTCGTGAAAAGGCAATCAGAACAAAGGAAAAAGGGAAAAAATAGTGATCCTTAAAGCTCCAATGCCTACATGTACTCACCAAGTGGAGGAAAGCCCCGAGCAGGGCTTGTATCTCGACTGCTCTCACGGCTGGTATCACGGCTGCACCCCTGACTCATGCTGGGTCGGGGGATACGACTGCTCCGTGCTAGCATGCAGCATGGAGAGTTTCAGAGAAGGTGAACAAGTTTAATGAGGACAGAAAGCTCAAAGTCAAGTCACATTTCTGTTAGTTATGGTAATTATTACATTAGTAATTATAATTTGCAGCAGGCTGCTCAGGCTCTTTAAAACCAATTACCTTACATGCTGAGCTGTGCTTGTCATGTGAAATTTCAGCAGCATTCAATGTCTGCTCTTTTTCTTAAGCAATCTAAATTTTGTTATTCAAGTAGAGCAGGAATCTTCAATCATTAAGGGGAGCTCTACTGTTACAAAACATGCAAAACAGATGAGACTGAAAGAAGCCCTTACAGAATAATTTTTTCCTTAATTATAAGATAAACACTCTTCTAGAACACAGCAGCAGGTCAAAGCAGTCACAACACTAACATGCTATTTTTTACACAGATTTGCCTTTCACAAGAATAGCTTAGCCACAAACAAATACCCTGAGGAAAAAAAGATGTGTTGTACAGGCTGGCAGATTTCTGCAATGAAAGATACTGGGAAAAGACATTTAGAACCTGCATACCCAAAAGATGGGTTAAGTGGTTTGAATTTTAGGACAGCAGCAGCTTCAAATCTAACTCCTGCTCCTCAAACAACTTCTAAAACATAAGCATTCTTAAGGGGAGCTTTAAACTACGTTCCTTGACAAAATCCTACATCAACAAGACTCTTATCTTTGGTGCTACAGCTATCAAGTGTTCAATTTCCCCACAGCCTAATAATAAGGCTCCTGCCTATCAGCTGTACCAGGGGACCTCATCATATGCATGCTCTTCATTTGGCCAAATGCAAAGTAGAAGATAGAACTAAGCAGCTTTTATAAGTAAACAAAAAATATCAATCCCATTGACTTTAGCTGAAGAGCTGAAGTTTTGTCCAAGTAGGAAAAAAACAGAACTAGGCCCTTAGAAGGTTGCTTAGCATCAAGGATTTAACAGCTTCTGATTATATAAAAGATTTTATTATTTAAAAAATTATCACTTTGGGTGCTTAAAACTGGATTGTTCCTTTGCAAATTCTGTGTCAGTTTGATATGAAAGATGTTTACAGAAAGTTATTAAATAAGGTTTATACTCAGTAAAGAATACAGTGTTTTCTTAGGTAAAAGAATAGCACCTAGCTGTCATGAATTTATCTTAAAGTTAATGTCCAACAAAAGATTCACTTTGCTGTCTTGAAAAGGCAGTAGCATGTTTTAAGTGTTCAGGACAAGCTTTTAAAGAATTTTCTCATGCACAGAGGAGAACCTAACCTGCCATCTTTGATGACAATGTAGCAGAGGCACATATCCCTAACAAACCTGCTTTATACTAATACTTTTACAGCATCCTTACATTTATAAAACCAGTGCCATTTGCATGCTGCAGAGTATGTCTATTCTTATAAATCTGTGTTGGCTTGTGTACAGAATTTAAATGCCTAGACTCAAGATAATGAAATTCCCCTATGGTGCTTTTCTAGGCTTGTACACACTGGGTATATTAGTACTTTCAGGCAAACCAGCAGAGAACAAAGTAGAAACTTTCATATTTAGGCTTTGAAATTAATATATAGACTGCTGCCTGACTCTTGATTTGTTAATCCCTCCCAGTTTTGCAAAACCAGTTTGTTAAAACCCTCCCAGTTTTGCAAAACCAAGCTCATAGCTCTCACATGAATTAATGGCGCTGATGATTGCCCTTTGATGTCAGAAAATACAAGATGAGCTATTGTCCAAGTTGATTAGATAATTATAATGTCTAAAACCTGAGTCAGCTAGATGGTCTTATATCAAAGAAAACAGACTAAATGACATGAACTGTATGAAATTATGGTCCATGAGTAAAATAATCCCACCTCAGATATACACAGGAAAAAAGCTGACAGGTGAACTGCAAGTAAAAGTAACACTCTAAAGTCTTCCACAAATACTTGCTTGAAACTGAAGATTCCCTGAAAGCAAGCTTCTCATTCTTGGGTCTCATGCTTACATGTAAATAATGGCAGCCTTCACATCAGGTTTGCACAAGCATTCATTTCTCTTGTATTTTCTCAAGCACAGAAGATCTGTCAATCTTTTCTATCGAATAACCCTACTAAAACCAGCAAAAGTTCTTTAGAGAGGGAGAGATGTCAATGATTAAATTAATGGATGCACAAAGCACATTCTCATCCCATAACAGCTAACAGCAGCAGCATGAAATATGAAGAAATGCACTTTAACTGCATGAGAACAGAGTAGTAAGGACAATGCCACAGATGAAGCACAACACTGACTGCACAAACAGGGCATCCAAAACCAAACACTGGGTACTTCATGACTAAAGGTCAAATAAAATATTTGTGTGTTACTGGATACAAGTACAAAAAAAAAAAAAAAGAATGGATTAAAAAGAACTGAATGATGAGTCTGTTGTGGACTCCCAGGCACCTGCCTCACCACTTTTTGCTGCTGTGTTGTGTAGGGAAAATTTGGTATTGTCTGCTCAGAGCACTATCTTAGGGCATTGCCAGTAGTAAGGGCCAGGACTGCTGTCATTTAGACAAATCTCTCATACTGTCACAGCCTGTCTTAGCAGAAAAGGCAGAGAAGACAGACAGAAAACAGTTTCAGAATTCCCAATCCCCCAAAACTGGAAAGAAACTTAAGTACATTAATAACAAAACTGACTTTAAGGAGCAGGCAGGACAAAAGCGGACAGCGTGCCTGCAGACATCCCTGGACTGAGAGCCTAGAACAGGACAAGCAACTGTGCAACACAATCTGCTGAGCACCCAACAGAATTAACTTCAAGCAAATAAACCTCCAATCCATGGGACATCACCCTTTTTCAGATTATGTCCTTCAAGAGATTAATTTTGAGATGAAATGGACCATACTCTCTCTTGCCCACGAGGGTACCACTGCTAGGAGATCTTCACTGAGCAGACAACAAGGCAAGCTTAAAACAGAGAATCCCTACAAAGAGCCATATAGTTGATCCCACAGGAACTCAGCGTGCCCAATGTACCTTGCTGTGCTGCCTCCTGAAAAATAATTTACTACTTTAAGGTATCCAGCATACAGAATGAACTTACTTCATGGTCATCATGCAAATCTAAGATAGCAGGTAGATACTGATGCTAATAGACATCTATATGCAGAGGCTCTATTAGCTTGCTACTGTCCTAGAAGGGCCTGAAAAACTCCAGTGAATGATTCCTGTATGAAGTCCAACAGCATGCAGGTACCTATACTGTGCTTAATCTTGCCACAAAGCATTGGTCCAGCTTCAACTCCCAGTCACCCTTGCAAAAAGTACACACCAATGGATGAATTATGACGAGAATCCAGGAATTACCCATTTCTAACCACCTGATCTGCATGATGATTCAACACCTGCTGCACTGCAACATGACTGCAGAATTAAGAGATGTTTCAGCCCAAGGGATAAGCACACATGGATCAAATAAATAATCCCACAAAGCCTCAAGTATTACATATACCTAGGATATCTCTATCAAACACCTTCTTGAACTGGACTCTGAAAGAGTCCAGCAACATATTCAGGATCAAGGTGAGTGGGAGTCTAATGAAATGAACAAATGGAAAAAAAAAAAAGTCAAGCAAAGATAGGGACTGAAGCAACACAATAAGCAAGCATAAAATACTGTTAGCTACTATGGTATCAAGTAAAAAATACAATGTAATAATGGTATAAAAGATCCAATAAAGAAACAGAATTTCTGCAACTCAGTAGTAAAGGCAACAAGTATCAGACTCCACAGTTCCCCTAACAGCCCAAAAGAACAGGCTGTGGCCATTAACCAGCTGTGGTGGTAAGAAATCACAATAGGTCTGTCAGAGCTCTCTCCCACTCCCAAAGAACAAGCATTGACTGTGCTCACAGGGAGAACATCAGAGCAATGAGAAATAAATTACACTTCCAAAAGAACTCAAGGCTCCCGTAATGCACCAGAAAGCAGGCAACCCAAGAGTGAGGATTTTACACAAGGCAATTTTCCTTTAGATGCTTGAGACTGTTTCAAATGAGACCACATAACGTGACAATCAGCTTAAGCACGTGATGGTGCTGTCCATCATTCTATGTTTCCTCTCAGAAAACAATGTTCTTCTGCAGAGCGTTAGCAGAACAAGTACCTCTAATATGTGGGAGACAATTTGCATTTTAAGAGCAATGAACAGAACAGCACAATGTAGTCAATACAGAGACCATAAAACAGATCAGACATGAGGAGAACTTTGAATTTGAAAGAATAATCACATTGAGCATGCAACATTTTTTATGAATCATAACAGCATGTGCACTCAGGTGCTTTCGATTCATTTCAAGGTACTTGAAGAGTGAATATTTCTCTGTTAACATTCTAAATAGAAGAAGTAGCTTAAATGCAAAATACAATTGCTAAGGGTATAGTTAAAAAAATTAATTGACAACAGTAGGGCTAAAATATCAATTAATTTCAAACTACTAAGCAGATTCTTCAGACACATCCAGTATTTTAGCAACAGTATTTAACATCCTCTTCCTCTACATATGCTTCAGACTTATGAAAAGATTTCCATTTGAAGAATGAAAGCAGTATTGACTTGTTCAGACAGCACAAGAACTTTTCACCTCAACTGAGATACACAAGTTCATATGTAATGATGCTTACTTACCACACTTTAAAAAAAGAGCCTGCTGATGAATTTGAAACTAAAAACTATTATAGAATATTTACATGATAGTCACTGAGACAAGACTATTGGAAGGAGAACAATTGAAGGCTAAAACACCATCTTAGCAAGTGGCTCAAAGATATTAAGGGTAAGAGAAGCAAACCACTTAATCTGCAAAATCTCCAAAAGTAATCCAAGAAGGTGGTTTTTACCCTTGATGCCAACTGAATGTAAAGAGTGCTCAACTCATTTTAGGACTAAGCTGCTGATGTCAAATGCAGTATTTTTGCTCTGATGGTTATTCATACCAGCTGGTTTTTGCTGCCTGATCTAATAACATCACTCATGTTGAATTTCAAACAGAAGACATCTCAAGACATCTTTAGGCCTACTTTGAAACTGTAGCAATCTGGAAAAGTTAAAATTACTCTCCTACAAACCACAAATCACATTAACTTGTCAGATGAAAAACTGAGAAAAATAGCCATGACACATGAACAGTGCCCTAGTCAACAGGAAAGTCTCTCCCTCCAGTACACTGGCTAGTATATCAATGCAGTCACTATTCTTACCTAGTCCTATTCTGCTGGGACTCGTCTCTCGACTGCATCCCTGGCTCCGAGGGATCTTGCTGCGCTTCTCTGAAGATGATGGCACCTGCTGGGCTCTGGATGTTCCACCGCTCAGGCCACCATAGGCGCTTCCTAACAGCTTACCCGGAGAACTGGACCGGCTACCAGCTAGAAGAGAATAAGGAAAGAAAGAGATTAGGCCCCCCTGCAAGATTTCAAATGTTGTAACACAATAAGCTCTAAAAATCTGATTGTAATCACTCAAAACTGGAAGTGTTCCCCACGGACTTTTGAGGAAGACTGAAGAACGCCCACGGACATTAAACACTGACATCAGCAACCCTGCCTATATATATGAACCATGATGCCCAGTTGAGATCAAAACCAAAGCAGACACTGCAGTGTATGAATACCCCAGCTGACTTTAAGCAAGCTTGTGGAGGTGCCAGCAGCAGTCTTGCTGCAGCAGCATGGAATTTGCAAGCTGCTTCACCTCCCTGAAGGAACAGGAATTAGTCTATGTGAAAAGCTGAGCTGCAGTATACTGGCTTCTGGCACAGGTAACTGCTGCAAAGAAGCTCAGGCATGATCACGCCACAGTGCAGCACTAGTATTGCTTTCCTGCAATAATTTACTGAAGGAAAATTAAAAAACTCCAACCTCTCAACAGCAGCAGATCCACACAATAAAAGATAACACAAATAAGCCTGTCACATTTGTAGAGGCGCTGGCTTACTTCGGTCTGATTGGGTAAACATGACTTATTTGGCTTTCAGCTGGAGAACATTTTTAGCACACTAAGTATTTGGCCTGTTTTATTTTCTTTTGTCTGTTTGATTAGTCCATGGCAAGTTGAATTTTCTTTTAAGCTACATTGTTCGCAAGACTCTGGTGGTTTGGGGCTATGCCTTTAAAATTTAGTTACAGATTTTGAGCAGAAAAGTAGGAAAATATAAATTAATCACTATTGGGTACAAAAAGGAAAACAGACGATTATTCTAAACAAATTCATTGGGTAAACAGCTGGAATAAGAGGAGCTTTACCATAACAATTCTCCCTTTGCTCTTCTCTTCTATCTCAGCTGTTTTACTTTGCTCAGGAGAGATAACCTGCATGCTTTGGCTGACCTTGGCTAAGTCTAACCTACTGCTTTTCTCTCCGCTCCTTTCTCTCGTGGGACAAGGGAGGTGCAGTGGAACGGCTCCCCGGTCTCTTAACCAGGGTTTTTTCTGTGTTGTTTGCTAATTGTAACTACCTGTAAATATTGTAAATACTATATGTTTTGTACATATTCATTGCATTCCATTGTAAAGTGTAGTTTTTGCTTGTAAATACATACATCTTCATTCGCTTCTAACCGAGTTGGTCTGGCAAAGTTAATGGTGGGGGGAAACTTCAACCCACCACACAAGACAGTCTACTAACCAAGATTTATTGACATATTAACATTCCAGCTGCAGAATATACTTCTATCTGAAATAGTCTTGATGTCTAACTCAAAAAGCTGGTAATACTTTTTAATTATTTTTTTTTTTTGCTGTGTATCTTCATTTGGTAAATTGTTCAAGATTAAGTAGCTTAAAGGTAATCATAAGGAACTGTGAGAGTAATAATAGATTCAACACACTATTTTGTAGTGCTGGCTGCACACACACACACACACACACACCCACGCCCTCCCCCAAAAGTGAGAATACTTGTGAGAGATGCCAGTCTCTCACACAGTATCCACACCCTAAAAGCCTAGGCTCCTCTCAGTTACACTGCTGCAATCTCACTGATGTCAGCAGGGTTGCACTGAAATAACTGTCAGAATTTAGGACCTGGGATTTAAGCTTCAGCAATGAGCCAGCTTCAATATGCAGAAGGTACACTTACCATGTTTGGTTACTAAGAAAAAGCAAGATCACTTGTTGCACACATTTGGAGTTATGACTATAAATAAATGCTTTTTAAGTCTCAGGAGAGAGCGAGCGAAGCTAAAAGCTTAGCAGTTAAAAAATGTGAAGGAAATAATGTAAGAAAACAAGAAAGGGAAAAATGTTTCTTACCACCAGCAGGATTAGCTGATCTGGATCCTTGATTATGAGGGCAGACCAAAGGACAGGCAAAAAGTGGATTAAAAGACAGCAAGACAATACAGCGTTCAGCATGCGGTTTATGTTATACACAATACAGACAGATTTATTTACAAACAAAAAGCCTCTGCAGAACCCAGTGAGTTAACCTGCAGATGGGACTACATTTCCCAAGGCTGATCACCTGCTTAATGAAATGTCAACCAACACACCAAGACACAAGTTCTGCTCTAAGTTACACCCCAGCCCAGTCTGCAAAATAACAACTGGATTATCCACTGCATGGGTATGGAGTATTTGCTCCATTTAATATTTGAATTAGTAAATTATTTCAAGCAGTATTTGGCTTAACAATAAAGATCATATATGGCTGGGCTATTTTGGAAATAGGATTCAGCAAACTAGACCAAGGCAGCAGGTTTAGATATGACCACCCTGAAGCTTTTTGAGATACTCTATAAAAAACATCCTAAGTCCATGATGTTTGAAAGCTCTGGATATCCAACTATTCTTTAAATACTATTGAGACATGCCTCAACTGGTCTGATGATTTTTTACCCAACTAAGTTCAAGAAAAAAGGTCATCTCTGCTTCAAATAATTTTTAGCTTTAAAAGTGAAGAAATCAATTTAGATCAGCCTAACTAAGTCCAAATTCCTTCATGACCTCAGGGTGAAGATTTCCATTTGGCCTTATCCCCTCTCTTCAGCTACAAACTGCTTCTCCATCCTCCCAGCATGACAGAGCAAAGCAATGAAAGAATGAACAGAAAAGGGCTTTTAAATAGGGGTACAAAGCAAGACAAGTTCTCAGAACAAACAGGTCTTTCCACACATCCCATCTCTTGTTACCTACAAGCTTAAAGGTCCGCAAAACATAAGTGGCTTTCTCCTCCAATTCCTTTTAAAGTTTGAGTGACAAACTCTCCTTAGATACACATGACAAACATGCAGCAGCAACACCATATGTACACCCCCTAGGGGAAAACCCAGCCTTGCCAGAAAGCCAGAGAGCACACATGTGTCATGTGAATCAAAGAGCAGAACCATTTCCCCCATACCTACACTAAATAGGTAATGTCCTATATTAAACTGATGCGAAATCGCATTAACTTTACACAGCTCACATGTTACACATACAGAAATGCAGTCACATAAGCAGAAGCTTGGCAGGGCAAGAACCCAGGACAGCAGTCAGCTACAGATACAGAGGGTGTCTCAGTGGGACCCAGGGCAAATTATTCAGTACTACACATCACAGCAAATGAAATTCTGCTGTACAACTGGTTAAAAAAAGAAAAAAGGCAGCAACTAAAGCACTCAGATTTGGGGCCCTGTTTGTCACCAACAGCACACGCTGGTTGAGGGGGATTTGTTTTGTTACGTGTCCAAACGAGTGAGCCCAATCCTCAGCTGATGCTACTACAGTTCAAGAGAAATGCATTAATAACTATTTGTCATGTTCCCCCAGAAATAAAACACTTCTTACGCTGGGACTGGGAAACTACTTTAGCCCGGCTGCGGCCTCGGGTATCAGCAGGCGTTGAGGTGATGCTTGTGGCACTGCCAGAGCTCTGTCTCCTTGTACGAATCCGACCTGGAGGAATGCAAAGACAATCAGTCAGACTGTTAACAGCTTTCTTCCAAAGGCAGCAGTGTCTAACACGTTGTTCTGTGCCTGCAGAGTTGCTGTACACACAATTAACCAGAGTAAATAAAGCATTTTACAGGGAGAGGCAACATATTTTATTAGACTGGCTGAGACACAGGAGAGGGAATGGAAACAAAAACTTGCTTTCTGCAATGCTATCAGCCAGTTTAATTAAAAAACATTACCTCTCTATAGCCTTTGCTTCTGTTCTACAGTAGCTTCTTTACAAAGGATCAACAAGTAAAATTTCAGTCTCCTAAATGCTGCTTCCTACATCAAATTATTACTTTCAGACAAGGCGATCACCCTTTCAGAGACAGGTGTGACAGCTGCCCCCACAAATTCCATCCCTGGGATTTCCAGTTAGCAGCTTGGTGCTTTATATCCTGCTCTACACACGCAGGCTGGCATGCACTGCTGGGACAGGCTGTTGATGCAGCCTGACTACCCTTTTATTTCAGTCTCACTGAATTTTCCCTGCTGTTTACAGATACCTCACATTTATCCTGAGATCAGTGTAACTTTACTTGTAATGGAGAGTCCCATTTAACATAGTCAACACTGTGGAAAAATGATTGTGTCTCTCCTCTTTATTTAAGTGGAGAATAGCTAGACAGTCTCAAAGTGTTCTTGGTCCTTTTGCTGTCCTCTGCTTATGAAAGTCACGGAAATTTGAGCTAGAAAAGCTTACAGGGTCATCAGTTCATCCCCTTCCTGGGGCAGGGCTGATTCCTACAGAATGTTCTTTCCAGTGCTTAAGCTTCAATTATCTGTCTCTAGTTAATGGGAAAGAAATGATAATTAAGAGCAACACAAAGAAAGCCTCCATCAGTGCTTTTCAACAACTCAGTTCTCAGCCAAATCTGAAGCTGTTTCTCAGGACTCATGCCAGCGACCGCCTGCATTCAGAGGATGACTTCAAGTTTCAGGCACAATAATAAAAGGGAAAAAACCCGAATACAACAAGTAAGAGAAGAGTCTAGACAACTGCACCCACTGGTTGTAGATACTCATCTCCTGCCCTTCGCCTCCTCCATAAGCATACAGAGAAATATGAACAGAAATATGCACTTCCCATCCCCCAAAATAAACAAAACCACTTCACATGAGGTATACATGCAGGACAAGACAATGGTAAGCAGCCCAAGCTGAACAGATCAAGAGCTTTGTTCTCCTCTAAGCTCCCAAAATATTTATAATATGGTCTGAAAGTTTCTGATACACACACAGTGATAAAGATGTTAATTTTGAAAAAGAAAGCCTAGATGTTTTTGCAGGGGGAAAAAAAGCCTAGAAGAGAGCTGTATTTCAAGCCTCTTCACCAGCACCTAGTTCTAAGATAGCTCAGTAGGGAAGATACAGGTATCAACACTCCAACAACTGTTTGGACACGACACACAGAAGAAATCACTAGTATGAAACTAGCAAAACATAAATGAACCACTTTTTACCTACTGGCTCAACTAAAGTTCTGAGAACGTCTACATGGGTGCAATGGTCCGCTAAGCAAGTGAAAACAACGGGAGACAAAGAGTTGTGTCTTGCACAGGAGGAACAGGATCCATACATGACAGTGGTTTTCTCATCCTTCTAAAAAGGCTGACAAGCATTTGAACTTCACTGGACTTGAACTGTTTTTTTCATACAGGTAACTACACTTACTTGCAAGTAAAAAATATCTCTGAATACCTGACTCAAAGCTTCTCTTCAAGAAAAAAAGGTTAAGAGTTTTCCTATCCAAGTAAAATTTTTATCTCTAAAACAAAAAAAAAAGTTACCAACTGAAAGTCAAAATTACTTTAGACAGATCTGTGTGAGACATACAATCTATGCAGAAATCTGGGATATTTCCTATGTTAACTTATCTTCACACACATGCACTTTTAAATTACAGAATTATAGAATCATTAAGGTTGAAAAAGACCTCCTAAGATAATCAAGTCTAACCATCAGCCCAACACCACCATGTTCCCTCACTGTGTCCCCAGAGTACCACATGTACACGTTTTTCTAGCACCTCCAGGGATGGTGACACCACCATCCCTCTGGGAAGCCTGTTTCAGTGCCCAACCACTCTTTCTGTATAGACATTTTTCCCAATATCCAATCTAAACTCCCCATGGAGGCTATCTCCTAAAGGACTCTGGGAGAAGACCCCGACAGTCACACCTCACTACAACCTCCATTCAGGTAGTTGTAGAGAGCAAAAAGGTCTCCCTTCAGCCTCCTCAAGGCTTAACAACCCCAGTTCCCTCAGCTACTCCTAACAAGACTTGCACTCTAGACCCCTCACCAGCTTCATTACCTTACTTCTGGACATGCTCCAGCAACTTCCTGTCTTAACTGAATAAAGCATTTGAGGTGTAGACTCACCAGTGTCAAGTCTTGTGATTAGTCCTACAATAGTAGTGTAAGATGAATCAGTATTTGTCTGGATTGAAAATATCAGTATTCTAATATATATTATACTGACTACAGGATGTATATCTAGAGTTCACCTATACAATGCAAACACCTCTACTATATTCCCTTAAGAACTTCATCTGCAAATAACAGTCTGTATACATATCAAAGAGCTATTTGCATACAGGACTATTTGTGTGGCTTCCTCTCTATCACTCTACCCAAGACAGAAAAACTAATTTCAAGCAGAAATGGAAATAACACATCAAATAAGCTATTCAGGCTTTTTGTTGTTCTTAAACTGAAGCAAACACTTCCCCTCCCAAAATTTCTTTGCTTTCAAGTGGGTTTGTTTCCATATCTAGCTCAAACTGCAGATGTAGCAATTTGTATTTCATAACCATTATTTTTCTGTGGTTTTCAAAATAATTACAGCACAACTGCTGCACAATTACTGACAAGAGCAGTAGGGCAAAGGAACAGATAAAGACTGCCCCAATTAGTTTTAAAAAAAAAAAGCCCTTGATCTAAATTTGACGAGACACATTGCTCTTGGTACAGAAAGTACTTTGAAAGTTTCCACACAAATGCCTTCTGTTTTGAAACCATTTATGAGGTTTTGTAGGAGGTTTTGGTTTTATTTAAGATTACTGTTAGTTTTACAACAATCAATGGATTAGAATCAAACCTGAAATGTCTAGCATATGTTTAAACCTAAGAAGGTTGGTTTGGTTTGGGATTTTTTGGTGGTTGGGTTTGGGTTTTGATGTTTTGGGTTTTTAAAAAGAAACCAAGGAAGGAAAATTCTATGATAATGTGTTCTGCATTATAAGAGGCTTCATCCAGCAGTGTTGTTCTGAGCTCCTCTGGGTGGACACTGCAGCATCTCCATCCTCAGTACTCAAAACAGACACTGGCTTTGTGAGAATCGGCCTATTACTCTGAAGAAAATGGTTCTCAAATAGTCTCGAGGTGGTATGTAACAGCTCCACAACTCAGTTCAATCTGTTCCATGCTGTGTAATAATGATACCTATAACCATGTAAGTTATATATGAAAGCACTGGTCTCTCCATGATAGCCCAAATTAATAGACTCTCCAAGGATCAAGTTAACACATCAGGTTTCTCAGCACTTGGTTCTTTCCTCACTTGGACAAAATCATTCCTGAAAGAGTCTCTAGGACCCCTTGCTAGGTGTGTCACTGCTAAATGACACATGGACATGTGAGAGACATGCACACATCCATTAAAAACATGCTTTGCATACAGATCTGTAAGCAACTTTTCAAGACAATGATTGGAATGGCTTCCATGCATATTTAGCACGTGTCCAACATTATACTAGTGAAACACTTGACTATGCACCATAATATCCCCCAAGAAGCAAGTGGCCCTTACTGAAAAACATAAGCATATGCTGTCCCTGGGTTTTACACCAGAACTCCCTCCAAAGCAGACAGTTGAGGGAAGAATGGCAACTCCACTTTGCCCTACACCAACAAGCAGTGGCAAATCAAGCCAGCACTTGCAACGGGATGGACCAAGAGAACACAGAAACCTACTACCTGACCATTTCCATTTTAAGATGCCACCTTCAGTCACATCTTTGAATCAAGATTTGCTTTTGAGGACAAGGGAGAACTTTAAGGCAGAGGAGAAAAGAGAAATGGTGATTTCAAACTTGCATTACTACTAAAGCCTTTGGTAAGGCACTCAAGATGTCCAACTGAGCAGCTCTATTTGAGCTTAAATTACATGAAAAATGTAATAAATCAGCTTTTATTTTCCTCCTTGTTAGTAATAAAAACTAGTAAAAATTGTGCCACTGACTCTGCAAACATCCAATCTGTTTTAAATTTGTCAGTTTCAGGGCAGATCAGCATTTATGCTTCCCTCTTTTGAGAAAAGCTCATCTGAAGGGCTTGTACTTATGCTTATTTTGAAAAAGGCAGCCAAGACAACAGAACCACTCTAGACCATTATTCTGTACTGAAAGTTAGCATTTTGTACCTTATTTTAAGTATTCCTTGAAAGGCTGTTTCATAATAAAACCAGCAGAAACATAAGGTTTCCTTTTAATCAGGTATAACAAACACGGCACAACTATTACCTGCACAGCACTATCTGTGAAGTCTCAGTCAAAACTCTCTGCAAAAGTTCTTAATGACATTCAAGAGACAGCCATACATGAAGGGTCTGGGCAGACACAACCTAACCGTACACCACATGAAGACGCAGCTGCTCAGCATGGAAACAGCAGAAGACCTGCACAGATTTAGGCGGTACATGGACTCACGCTACCTTTACATGAGGAAGTGTTTGTCAGCTGGGATGACATTGCTTAAAACCAAAGGACTGACACTCAGCTTTTAACTTGTATTCTTGTCACTGGTATAACCCACACTGTTTTGCTCCCATTTTGAGATGTCTGGCTCAAGAACAAAACACTGAGGAGAACTAAGGGCAAAGCAGATGGAAACTGCCAAGTTCACACAATGCTGGCTCCTGGCTGAGGGGAAGGTGCAGAACTTTTATACTGTAGTTACAGAAAGCTGTGATGGGAACCAGACTGCAGATTTAATGTCAAGCTGAATCACACAAAACCCAAAGGGATTTGTTCTTAAACTACCTACTGGTGGCTTGCAAAAAATCCTCAGGGGCACAAGTGTGGATGAAATTTCTGCTTTATTTCCAAGAGCTCTTCTACAGAAAGGAAGAGTTCCAAGAATTCTTCCACAGATTCTCCCAGAGCAGGAGAGTGTTTTTCTCTTCATCTGCCCCCACCCCTTTTATTTTGGCTTCAAGAATATGAAGCTGTGTCTTCCTGTAGTTGCTGACAAACTCTGAAAGATCAGAGAGTTGGCACAAGACCTTTCTCAGCCCTCATCTGTAGGACACTGAATCCTGAACAAAGGCTGGTTTTCCCTCACCTGTCTCAAAGCAAAACAAAGATGAAGAGTTTCTTACAGTAATTAAACCCATCCCTCAAGTGCTCTGGCTGTGGTGTGACACATTATTATAATTCTCCCTGATCCTCACTATCCCAAATAAGAGAATCTGCCAGCTAAAAATGCTATTCAAGCTCTTCTTCTGAAAGTTTGTCTCACAATCTTTACCCCCAAGCAATTTGCTGGTTTCTATTACAGAATTTTACCAAATCCAATCTGCTTCCAATGTAGCTGAATTGAAAAAGAAAAAAAAATCAACTAAAAACTCCACCTATTTACATTATGACAGTAAAATATTTAACAATTCCAGAGAATGGATGCTGGAACAGGCCTCCACAAATATTACAGCCTAGGAGAGGATTTAGAACTGCACAGCATGTGGAATAGAAGTGGAATAGAAGTGGAATAGAAGTGGAATAGAAGTGGAATAGAAGTGGAATAGAAGTGGAATAGAAGTGGAATAGAAGTGGAATAGAAGTGGAATAGAAGTGGAATAGAAGTGGAATAGAAGTGGAATAGAAGTGGAATAGAAGTGGAATAGAAGTGGAATAGAAGTGGAATAGAAGTGGAATAGAAGTGGAATAGAAGTGGAATAGAAGTGAATAAACCAGGTTGGAAAAGACCTTTGAGATCGAGTCCAACCTATCATCCAACACTATGTAATCAATTAACTATTCAATGTTTCAAAAATAGCACACACACAGCCCAAAAAGTTTGAGAACTGGGAAGAAAGGAAGAGGAAAAAACAAAAGAATGGTCAACAATGACAAAAGCTCAGTATTACAACAGGTTGAAGCTTTCATTTAATTCAGTGTTGCTTTAGAAATGCAGGTGTTTAGGCAATCTTCATTTCTTGGCACTGACAGATCACAAAGCACAAAGACTTGCCCATGATACAGAGCCAGTTCATCTCAACACACAGTACCAGTTCTGAAAATGAGAGATCTTTCCCTCTAAATAATAAATCAATGCATCTGTAATAGTAAGGAGAAAAACACAAGTCACAATGGCACAGTAGCACTTCTGAGACCACCACATCCAAATACAAGCAGCCATCAAGAATATGAGCACAAGACAGTAATAGATCCCTTAAAGAGACTTGCTGAGGGTGTGTGTGGGGTCATCATTCTGTGTAGAAGACGTTCCTGTTTTCAGCCCCTATCTCAGAAAAAATGATTTCCCAGTGATCTTTTTCACTTGAGAAAGAACAAGCTTTGACAATGAGCCAGAGAAACAGACTGGGAGCCCTCCCAAACTAGCAGGCTCAATGGTTTGGGGAAAAAAAGCTCCCTTCCTTCAACAGTCTTACATGTGAGCCATCTCACTCAGTTAACAACAAAGAGAGCTCAGGTTTCAAGAGGTTGACTAAATATTCCTTCCCTAGAGATCATTGTTTACTGCCCTCATTTTTCTGCCATGTGATCATCGCATTCAATTCTCTCGCCGTCCAGTCTCTTCCCAAAAGCATTTAGCAGTTGCAACCTGTACTTTGGATGGAAAAACACAGCAAACCTTCACACATTGTGGACTAAGAAAATGCAACCACTGTGGTTCGAGTTTTTGGGGGTGCTTTGTTCATTTTTCAATCTGTGCACAGGTCGTCTTCAACCAGAACCAGTGCTTTAAATGCAGAAACCCATAAATGACTTTGTGATAAGAAGTCATAAAGGGTGACTAGCAGGAAGGAGCTCCAAGAGAAAGTGAAGAATATCCCATGGCATCAAAATGAGCAGGACAACCATGCAACACTTCATGCAGGTCACCAGTGAACATGGATGAGAACCAGGTAACACTTTGAAAACAGAGACCAGGTAGGGTGGTACGACTTTGGACACCTCAGTTACACAGAGAGACTGCTTACCCTCAGCTTTAGTGGTAGTACCATCTTTAGGCAAATTAAAAAAAAAATAAGGAAAGGGTTAATAGGGAAAAGGAGTATCAGCAACAAAAGTGGGCACTATATAATAGCCATAGAAATATGTGAAGAAAATTAACACAAAGAAATGAAAAAAGTTTGACTACACAGCAAAACAAAGCTTGATTTATCTGAAAAACACGCTTGCAGGTTTCCCCTCCTGCAGCAACCAACCTTTGTCAAACTTCATTTTCCTTGTTTGCCTCACCATTTCTCTCATGGGAATGCACAGGTGACAAATGTCCTTACTAGCTCCCAAGGAAATCAGGCTCCTTCAGAGCAGCCACGTTTGCACTACTTAAGAGTATATTTGCTGCTTCTCTCCTACAGGCCTTTTTAAGAGCAAGACTAACACCATACTCAGTCTCCTGGCTTCAAGCACAAAGCCAACTTTAGCAGATACTTCTCCCCTCTTCTGTTCTTCCTCGTGATGTTAAGATTGTTTGATAGCCGTTTTGCCACAGAAGCTAGTATGCAGTGTGAATGAAAGACAGTTCCATCTGTAAGCTTGAAAGCACACTACCGTGTGATCAACTTCATATTCCACAGTATGTTTTCACTGCAATGTATCTGTGCCTTGAATGAAGTATGAACAATTTAAATCAGAATAAGAAGTCCACCTCTGAACCAAATACAACCAACAAATGTAAGCCAAGGTAAAATATTTCAGATATGAAAGAAACCTGCCTACAAAAGGAATCTATAGAATCATCCCTATAAACCAAGCATATTTATTCAGACTAAAGACCAAACGCCCTAACAGTAAGAAGTAACCTCTCAGCTGATTCAATGAAGACAATCTAAGCAGCTTAAATCAAGATCACTGATTTTTTTCTCCTTCTTGTAAAGGTAAATTGATGAAAAGCCTGTAATTAGGTTAGTATTAAACCAACAGAATGAGAGACTAGCTCAGATGATCAGTTCTGCTCCTAAGCGAGTTGAAGATCTGCAAATAAGTGTCAATCACCATCTTGCATTTCTTCCTCTATGCCTCTTTCAATGGCAGAAAGATGCAATGTAAACTTTGTTGTAAGAAGCCCTGAGGCACCTGAAAGTGATATATGATGCTTTGAGAAAATAATGTGACATAAGACTATAATTCCAAGAGAGCCAGCATAAGGAACAGACGCTTATATCCTACGTGATGAAACCAGAAGGCCGACTCCTGTGCTCTTCACTTCTGCACCTTTCTCTTCTGTAAAGCAAAGTGATCAAACTCAGCTAAGATGTACCATTCAATGCATAAAATAATCAATGGAAAACCGGTTTCAGGAATGCAGGGAAGGAAGAAGAGAAAGAAAAGAGACAGAAAGGTATCAAAAGGGATTGAGCAGTAAGTATTGTCATCAACAACATCCCAGAATCATAGTAAGATCTGCTCTTCCCCAGAAGAGTGAGATGCAGCCTATTATACCATTCGAAAACTAAGAAGCTACTTCAGGTTAGCTGTGTTGCAATTTTTTTCCTTAATTCCAAAGGGCAAGAGATCACACACTGATCCTAGAGCACTGGTAACTATCTCAGAGATATGTTCTTCTAGGTAGAGTTTAGTATTCAAATAAAACTATGAGGTGCTTTCTGCTAGTAAAGAAAGCTAACTGCAAGAGTACAACTTGTAGATTTACCTAGTGATGCGTACGAGCCTGGGGGCAAGGCTGCAGCAGAACTGAAGGGGGTAGATGCTCCAGAAGACGTCACTTTTGACTTGGCACTAGCTGCTGCATTCACATCGACGTCACTGCGGGATCGCTGCAGAGATCCTGGTGTTGACACAGATTTTGTACTTACTGTAGATGCTGCAGATGGGAGTGGGAGATCCAGAATAAAGAAGATTAATTTTTTTGAGCTGTTTGCTTCAAAGAGCCTGACAAGCAGTTTAATGTACTATTTTTAACACTCCGTGCTGACACTGAAATACCTCAGCTAAGAATGCTTTATCAGGGCAATGTGGGCTTCCCCACACTGCCTGCAAAGATATTTCAATGCTGACCTGATGCCACCTCTCAGAACTTTATCACTGACTAACCTAAATGCTGAGATAAAAAAGGCTGATGGTTCAGTAATGAAGAAATATCTACCAGAACCTAGATGGGAAAGTTCAGCCACAGTACCCACCACCAGCTTCTGAGTTGCTGGCCAAAACAGACCTGCAGGTCCTCTAAGTCCAGGTTCTAACTTCCTCCCCAACACCTCGTCTTCTCATGAGGATTGCTGTTCCCATCACTTGATGATGCTTAGCCTCTTAAGCATGAAGCTTGACTATTCAGCTGCAAGCAAACATGCATTTGTGTGCACAATCAAGTAGGTTACAGAACAGTATCTCCTTGAATTAAAGGTCTCAATAAGGTGTATAGATAAACCAGCGAGGACCCAGTCTTGGTCCAGTGTAGAAGGCAACTTCCACCAAAAAAATTTTGTTTATTATATTGTGTATAAAAATGTATTATTTATTGAATGCATTTACTTAGGACAGGAAAGCTGTGCCTAAATATTCCATCCAACAGTAAAACAATTAGCGATGAGATGGAATTTCACACTGTAGGACTTGTGTACAGACGATGAAATGCTGAAGCCACAGAGAACAAATGACAAAGCCGAATGCACCATTAGACTATGCAGCTGTATGTCTTAGCATCAGCAGTAGTTTAATCCAGCTATTGTAAAGCTAAATATACCTTGACTACAATTTTCAAGGCTTTTTTGTCTTCCCTTCAAGTGCAAGCAGTAAGAGATTTGCTAGTTTTGAAAGGCACCATTATATCAATAGCCGATGCACAGAAAGTGGCATATAACCAAAACTAATTAAAACTTTAACATACTAAGTTGCCATTTTAAGGACAAGTAAATAGCAACCAAGATTGCTCTTTGCATATCACAGTGTCTGACATTCTCATTCTCATATCACACTTCCTCAGCAGCACCTGAGCACATTTTTCAGCTCCTGTTCTCACCTCTAGACGCAGTACTTCCAGTAGGACTTCTTTTGGCAGACAACGGACGGCTGGAAGTTAAAACAAATATATATATTAAAAGAAAACTAGTCATTCATAGTCATCAGTAGCAGTGCTACTCTGTTCCATCAGTACATGACTGAGTCAACAGGAAATTTTATTTTTAGATATATAGATATATATATATAGAGATATATATATGAATAGACTAACAAAGCTTATTAGGAATAACAACTGCATCACCATGACATCTTTTACAAAAGCACTAAGAAAAAACCCAAACATTAGTAGGCACCTTATTTGAGTAAGGTGTTTTTTTTAAGAATTTGTAGATTTGAGAAGTTCCACTAACAAATTATGAGTATTTTTCATACAGGTCTTACACTTAAATTGCAGACACCTAGAGCCTAAGTTGACTGTATCTCTAAAAAGCTAGAACACATACACTCAGCAGAAGAGATGCATATTCATTTTGCAGTTACATTTGGTTTAGTCATTTCTTTCCTCTTACATGGAAAGAGCACCAGAACAAGAAGACACAGTCTCAAACTGTGCCAGAGGAAGTTTAGGCTTGAGGTGAGGAGAAAGTTCTTCACAGAGAGAATTGTTAGCCATTGGAATGTGCTGCCAGGGAGGTGGTGGAGTCACTGTCCCTGGAGGTGTTCAGAAAGGGATTGGACGTGGCACTTGTTGCCATGGTTTAGTAGTCATGAGGTCTTGGATGACAGGTTGGACTTGATGATCTTTGAGGTCTTCTCCAACCTTTTTGATTTTGTATGATGATTCTAAGTGGCAGACTTACACCTCTAGGATTAATGCTAAACACAGAATTTCAAACCAAGCATTGTTTTAAGCACACCCAGAAGAAACCATTAATAGTATTTGCTAAGCACAAAAAAAATTCCTAGACAATTATTTTTGGAGTCAAGTTTCTCAATACAATGCTGTCTAAAACAAATAGTATTTTGGAGTAACCCAGTGTTGAGGCCAAACAATGGCCAGATGAGACAATGCAATGTGAGTACAATGCAACACGATGGCTCCCTCCAGTTCAATGGAGCTACCTGCAGCGGTTTAAAGCAAGAGGTTGTGGCACTGAAGGGCTTACTTGAGACTCTCCTGGGAGCTGGAAGAGGAACGGTCCGATTGTGGCAAGGACACAATGCTGTCAGAGTTCTTCAAATGTGACTGCAGGGCCTTCTGGTAAGAAGACTCCAAGGTGTGGTACAAATGCTCTGCCTCCCGGCTGAAGTGACTGTGGAAACCCCAGTAACACCTGGGAACAAGGCACAGTATGATTAACATTTCCTTGTCATGTTTTAGGGGGCAGTGGAGCACAGATACAGTTAGAGCCATTTTGAGGCATTAGGGGGTTCATGAACTCAGCCATTTCAACATTTGCTGCCCCTAGCACACACACATCACTCTAACTTACTGTATTGCTCAAACAGCCAGTGAGAAGACAAACAAATGAAAATAAGAGAGGAATGCACCATTTTGTGTGCTGTAAAAACACAAGTAGCCAATAAAGCTCCATTACAGAAGAAACCATCACCCTCTGCTGTGCATGGGAGATGGTAGTACCCACTAGACTAATACTAAGCTTGGGACTCAATAGATAACTTGAGTATCTATTAAGTATTGTGCTCAATAGATACTTAAATATGCCAAAAATAGAGCACACATACATGGGCCTGATTCAGGAATGCTCCAGCTAGTGGTGTTTTCTCCCTTAACAAACAGTTCCCCTACAAAGTTACAGAGACAAATCTTCTGTACCGAGTTGAGGCTATTGACTCTTTTGAGGAAGAAATAACAAGGAAAAGGAAAGAGATGCTCCTATAAACTTCTAATCAGTGCCACACTGAAAACAAAAGAGTGCTTTAATGTGAAGGAAGTGTTCCTCTCCAGTCCAAATCTGCTGGCTGATAGCTTTCACTGTCATCATAAAGGCGACGAAGACCTTCAGCACTTTTCAGGGGGCAACTAATGGTCAGCTTAAAAGTAAGACTGTTAGCTTAAATGAATCAGGAGTTGTTTGTGCATGACAGCCAGTCCTCAGAGCCTCAGAGAAGTCACATGCATTCTCACATCAGTAGAAGGAAACAAATTTCTGTCATACAATCAGCTACACTGTTAATTAAGAAATGTGGGAAGGGACAGTTTAAGCATGCCCTCTGAAGACTCATGCCATTCTCCTTGCTGTCCATTCGGCTTAACTGGTCACCTTATATTCAGTGCCCACTGTATTTTTCAGTGACGGACATGTTGCCTTCAAAAGCATTTAAACAGTTCTCTGCTCAAAACACGACATTTAGATTAATAAAATGTATTTTCTGTTGATTTCATGTTTAACAGGATCCCTTTTCTGAAGAAAATGTTCCAACAGAGTTCTATTCAGATGAACACAACCCCATTATATCTAAATACTTTCATAACAAAAATGCAAAAGATCTTCCACACTTACTTTCTTGCCTCTATCCTGGCTTCAGAGTCTGCATCATGAATTCCCTTCTTTATTGTTTCAGCTAAGACCGATATGTGTCTGAAATAAGAAGGAAAACATTACCCAGTAGTTCAGAAAGATGTGGCACACTTATGAACAAATTATTAATTTGATTTTACCTTTGTCTCCAATAACAAAAAGTTCATCGCATCCTGCCATTTCAATGTAGGATCATTTGGAGCCTTTATTTATTTACTCTTATAAATAAGTCAGTTTCACATCACCCCCACTGCTTAGTAGCAAAAGGCAAGCAATACTCTTCACAGTTCAGTCTTTAGGTAGCTAATGACACTGCCTGGGTAGAACAACACCCTCTTAATACTGAAACAGACTTGCACAGTCTAGAGCTAAGGAAATTGTGTCCCAGTCTCTTCTCGCACAATTATTTTCACTGTTCATTATTCTGAAGCACTGTAGAAGCCTACAGGAGCTACTGTAGTCACCTTCACCTCCTTATCTCACTTCAAAGTGCAAAATGAAATTTTTGAAAATAAATAGGCTGCCACAGGAGACAGATTTGCTGAATTCCAACTGCCAGAACTACAGGGACAAGCAGTGTGCATGCATGTATGTACATGCTTTTTCTGTGGCAAAGATATCTCTGGAGCTACCTGACATAATCTTACCTCCCAGATTATCCTTTCTCCAGAGTTAACCTCCCAGGACACAAGCAGGAGAGAATTAAACCACTTATTTTCAGAGCTTACCTTTCTAGAGAGTGTGTTTGCCACTCCTGCAACAGTAAATCTAAAAACTCAAAACAGCGCCTGCAAGAAAAAAAGGTAAGAAAAGCTGGATTCTGAAAGCTGTCAGAGGCACACTGACTTCGTCATACCTGCTTCTGAACAACAGCCATTGTTAAGAAGCTTTTGGGGACATTAAGACTCAGTAATGACCACAATAAATGCATCAACATCTCTATGAACACCAATAAAGAGCGTGCAGTAGCAACTGAAGGCAGCTTGCCACAGAGAAGTCCGAAGAGAAGGCTTGACACAAAGCAATCCAGAAAGCCCCCTTTTACATTAAACAGGATACTGGCCCAGAAGGTCCACATTAACCATACTTTGTACCTGCTAGTTCAGACTTCACACAAAAAATTGGTTTCATATGAAGACAGATCTTTTCAACTTTAATCTCCCTCCTCATTTCAAGATACTAAGGTGCAGAGGTGTGCTGTTATTTTTTCAATGTTTGTCATCAAATCAGCCAACCAGTCTAGCTTGGAAGAGAACAAGCTAATCTACATGGACCAGGCAGGAATGCAGTGGACTGAAGTACACTTTGATGTACAGAGAGTGCAGAGAGGACCACTAACACATCCAGTCCAATTTCCAAATGATGCTGTCACAGAATGCTACTTCTGCTGACTGGGTCAAGAAAAATGTGTGACTATAATGGCTAGCAGTGGGGAGTCAGAAAAAGTCTGTGAAGAAGCCAAAATAACATGATGCTGTAACTAGCAACTAAGCACAAAGATTAGTTGAAAAACATTTCTCTTTTCAGAAACAGTGACTCTTCTCTGCAGTGCCACTTCTTATACAAGATAGCTGACTCTGAATTCAAACCTGACTCACAGGGGAGAATGAGATGCACTCTTCAGTAAGTGTGTGCATCAGCCCTTGTTATGAATAACAGCACACATATACATGTCTGCAGCATGTACATGTGAACTTAAAGGTAAGAAAGAGAATAAATTCAAACTAAGTGCTCACCTTCTAACTGCAACAGACTTGGAGGTACAATTACTGGTTATGATGGGTATTAATCGAGGGATGTGCGTATGCTAGAAGAAAACAACAGAAACGGAAAGAAATCTTTACCCCACAGTTCCACAGAATGAAAGGCCATCTTGTTCAACCACCTGAGACCAGCATGCAGATATTTTTGTTAAATAAAGGACACTAGCAGATACAGACAGATGTTTTTATTATTGCAAATTATTATATATTTTATCTGTTAAGATCTCTTTAAAAGATCTTTTGTTTTCTTCTATTATGACAGAACCAGCAAGTCAAGTAGTTGAAATCATGGCAAGAGGATCCAAACGCAGTGGTGACAATTTGAAAGATACCACACCATCTACAGCTTCCACAATGAATCATGAGGCAGAAGTTGTCTCTGTGACCTAATGGTTTTAGGAAACATGCACTGTCTGTGAGTTTTAGAGCAAAATTAAGAGAATTAACCTATTCTGTAACACATTCAAAGAAAAAAAGTTTGCTTCCTCTGCAAAGAAACATTTTTCCTGCTATTTTGGCAGGGATTAACTATCATCATCTATACAAGGCTGCGTGACATTTGAGAGCACAGAACCCAGCGCAATCAGAAAAGCAGATTAGGCACTTAGTCTAATTTTCATTGCAGCAACATTCACGTTTCCTCAGAAATGACATAACATTTGCAAATCAAAACATGATTCTCTTTTGGTGTATACTTACGCGAATGATCAATCTAACTGCTACAACACCAGAAGTGGCCATAACTTTGGCACTATTTGGAATTAGATTAAAAATTGTTGGCATGATGGCTTCTGCCCCATGGTCAAACTTGTTTCCCAGAACCGATGACAAATGGCTGAAAAACAGAATGAAGTCATCCTGGTGAGTGTGCTGCGAATTAAGCTTGTCAGACTTCTACAGAACATCTGACATAAGCACATCTGACATCTCTATACTTGCAACTGTCACCTCCTTTCCAAAGGACAGAGAACACTGTTTCAAAAAATAAGCTACTTTCATTTCAAACTAGTATTCTGTATTCATCTGAACGCTGGAATAGTAAGTTCAGCATAAAATAAAATAACTGGCACAGCTAAAAATTTATTCTGAAATTGGATTATGCTTCAAGAATGCATTTTACTGAACTTGTTAGTTTATATTAGCTGAACCTGCCTATTTTGCTGTAATACCCACAAATTTTAGAGAAGCTGTTAGAAACACTGCAGTCTCTTTTTTCCTGATGTATCTCACAAATCAAAAATAAAAGCTAACTCAATTCAGACTACAAGAGAGCATATATACATTTCCTGGTTTACTGTTCAGTCCGTTCCCTTCTCGCTGCATGAATGTGTGGCTTGCTCATTCACACAGCGTATCTCAAATCAACATTGTTTAAAACTCAGGAACACAGTTGGGTAGAATGAAATATAGTTGTTCTCATGGACACAGAATCATAGAATTGTTAGGGTTGGAAGGGACCTCAAGGATCATCTGGTTCCAATCCCCTGCCATGGGCAGGGACCCTCACACTAGATCAGGTTGCTCAGAGCCACATCCATCCTGGCCTTCAAAACCTCCAGGGATGGGGCTTCTACCACCTCCCTAGGCAACCTGCTCCACCACTCTCATGGTGAAGAACTTCTTCCTAACATCCAATCCGAATCTACCCATTTCTATTTTTTTTTCCATTTTCCCTAGTCCTATCACTACCTGATACCCTAAAAAGTCTCTCATCAGCTTTCTTGTAGGCCCCCTTAGGATACTGGAAGGCCACAATAAGGTCTCCTCAAAGCCTTCTTTTCTTCAGACTGAACAGCTCCTACTCCCTCAGTCTGCCCTCATAGGAGAGGTGCTCCAGCCCTCTAACCATCCTCAGGGCCCTTCTCTGGACATGATTGCCCCGACCCAGTTGCAGGACCCTGCATTTTGTCTTGTTGAACCTCATGAGATTGCCATGGGCCCACCTGTCCAGCCTGTCAAGGTCCCTTTGACAGGGTTCAAAACAGCTGTAGCAAAATCTGGTGGTACCTGTTACTATGTAGTACAGGCAGCATAAGTTACATCCTAAATATGTTTTAACCAGTGTCCCTTCCTTTTTTCTACACCACATTTCAAGTGCATTTGGTAAGTTGACTTACCCTAATGTGATACAAGCTTCTCGTACTACTTGTGACCGGAGGTCTTTAGCAGATAACTTAAATGCTCCATCCAAGAGTCTTAAGTGTTGAAAGAAGTTATCATATTCTGCAGCTCCAGCCAAAAGTAGGGACCGGATCTTTTTTAACTGTTAACACCATAAAGGAAAGTAGTGACTGTTAACGAGCAGTAAAGACATGTAGAGTTATGTTCAGCACTAATACCTGGTTTTCCAGAGCCCTCAACATGCACTCAGGAACTCTGTTCTTTAAGTATTTTTATTATTTCATATGTTGTTTTCAGCTCATAGTTTAACATACTACACTAAATACACTAGCTAACTGTTATAAGAATCCAGAAGGCTGGTGTATAGCTACTCAAATTGTATTAGTAATAACACAAACGTTACTTCAAGCCAAAAAAGATATCTGGAAAGTTCTCTTCCATTCCCCTTTAAAACCACCTATTTACAACAGCTTCTAAAGCTGAAGTTCTCTCACAGCTGACTATTGTATTAAAAAGATGACCAGACTTAAAGGGGATGGCTTAGTACTAAGATCTGAGTAATAAATATTTAGACTATGTCCACTGACTTCATTACAATAATTATCTGCCTCATTAGAGAGAAGTGGAAACTTGACCCCATCAAAATGGGATATTTTCTACTACAAGGATCACCATTGCATCCTACAGACATTCCTATGCACACCTTCACAGGCTCTCATTTATACTGAGGCATCTGCACATGCTTTGATTTAAGCTGTTACTCAGTACAGCAACAAAAAACCCTGAAGTAAGCTGAATCAGCAGTTTGCCACTCAGTTCTGTAATACAGGATTTAAGACATGTCAAAGTTGTTACACCAGTGATGAAAAGTCTATAGCATAAATAAGATCCTGCATCTATTCAGACCATGCAAACACAGCTCACCACAGTAAACAGAACTCAGTCTTGGCATGCATAGAACATCTGATTTTCCACTCCCACATTCCCCCCAGTCATCATTATTCACAACCTAAGTGTATTCTTTCTGAATTATTTTACACCACCTTTCGCAAAAGTATAAATAAGATCTCTACAAGCAAAGTGACTTTCTGCTTCATCAGGCATTCTGAGTATCACTTTCAACAAACTTCAGCATCTGCTAGCAAATGTCTTAGCTTTACATCTGGATTTACTGCATGACTTCCAGTTCAACCTGATGCTGTCTCAAATTCTGGTATATCAAATGACATCTTCCTTCCTATGTGGTATCAATTCAGTTTCATAAGGAAACATTTCCCCCAAGCTTGGGGATAACCTAACAGATGCTTATCACAAACTACACTCTAACCTTACTCTGATGTTCTATCTGTACCCTCTTCATGGGATTAAGCTCAGTGCAGAAAAACTTTTTCTTCACAGTAGTTCCCATCTACGTTCGCTACTTACCGCCGAAACTCTCTGTTCCCAGTCATGCTTATCATCTGACAGTATCTCTCTTATTTTGTTTATAGATTCCTCAAGATCCCGGCTGGAATAAATCTGCAAATTTAAATACAAAGTAGCACAGCAATGCAAGATTTACTCAAAAAACCATCAGATCACTTTCCAACTACGTTAAGTCCTTTGCTTCAATGCTTAAATGTCATAGGCACAGCTGGCTTTGCATAATGCAAAGCATCTACACACATTTCCTTCAATCAAAAATTACTAAAGGATCATCTTTTATCATTTTACTCTGTTTTCACAATTTTAAGCAGCATTCCTGCAGCAGCTCGTGGCCATATTAGTCAAGACCTACAGAAGATCATGAGTGGACATGTGCTGTTCACCTGTCCCAGAAATAAAGCTCTGTTGAGGGGGAGGGGACATGTGACACATTTTATCTATCCAGCAAAATGTATCAGCAAACATGCTCTGTCTAGCTGTCGTGCTCACAGCGGCAGCGATCCCGGAGACACAAATCACCTTTCTTTGCTTTATTAAATTGTATGGAGGCTTCTGCTAACTTAAGTGACCAGACTGCACTGTGTGAGCACACGTGTCCACTTCAAGTTCCTCGTTCACACCTACAATATCATCACCACAACCTTTTCATGCCCATTCTCTCTACTTCTCAAGATTTCGCATACTGGCAGATACCACCATTTAAAACTTACCTCCCTGCACCTTCTAAATTGCCTTCCCCTCAATGAAGATTTGGTGGTATCACAACAAGGCACATTTTCCAGTGATTAGGACTAGATCCTACACCCACCTGCTTTTTAGTACTGTTTTAACATGTAATCCTACTTACCTGAACTGTTGGGACATCTTCAAATGCCTTAATGAAGTCTTCTTCATCCACAGCACCTGCTCCCTCTTTGGCTGCTGACATACAAATTAAAAAGTCTTTTCAAACTTCTAATAAACAGAGAATTGATTAAGAAACCAGCAGCTATCAAAACACCTAACCAGGAGAAAGTTCACAATCCATGCAGCCTCATAGTGCTGCAGATGTAATGAAAGCAGAAACAGGGAAATTCAGTGCCAGGCACAGACTAGACACTCAGCATCTAGGCACAGTGGCCACATTAGGGAAGTCCTTACAATAGCTACTCAACATTTAGGGGACAGAGTCTGAATGATGAAAGATAGTATTTTAATTATACAGGAGAGTTTATTTTAAAGGATTTAATCCTATCTGTACTAGTTGAAGGCGCAGATCTGACAGATGAACAAACAAACTATATGGGAGATAAGCAGTCTCTGGAATATTAATCAGATTAAAGACTATCTGATATAGGGAACTTTCTCCATTTCTCTAGGTCAGATATAAAATTAGAATCACATGTAGGACTGTTGCTCACACTCCAAATTAGTGCTCATTTTTTTCTGCACCTTCTTTTACAGCAATGCCCCAAGGTCTTACAGGAAAGCCAGTGCTTCAGTTTTACATTGCAGGGGCTGAAGTTTAGCATGTAACTGTAAGCAGTCTGTCTCAGCTCAGCTGAAGACTTGCAGAAACAAAGGCAAAAATGTACACATGATTTACTTGTAGCCCTCAGTGCACAACATCACAGAGGCCTCACATTTCACAAATGTAAAATGCACTGAGGAGACTGCTTGGACATTCATCCTACCAAAGTTTGGTTGCAGCATGCAGACAAACTGCACATAAATGATTTCACAGGGAAAAGTTACTGGATCCTGGCGGGGGGGTCAAGTCTGGAAGTCCCTGAAATAAGCTCAAGCATGAGCATTAATAAACACTTTGCACAAAGGTCAGTTCATAGATGTTATTGGCTTACTTGAAGACTTGGAGCCCAGAGCTGCAGATCCAAGTCTGCGGGTAGTCCCCATCCCAACTCTGCGGGAGTTTGCAGGGGCCTTTGAAGATGTAGAGGAGCTAGCTGAGGAAGGTCTGTTTCCATCCACAGAGTCTTCATCATCAAAAATTTTATCTGCCAAAAAAAGATGCACTCAGATGATAAGTCAAATGAAGCAAAGGGATATCCCAAAGAACACGCCCACACAATGCAAACGTGCTGCATGTTCAGGTTCTATCAGCTCTCAACAGTGCCTTCATGCTAGAAACCCAGTTATTCACAAACGACCACCAGCCCACTGAACCCAACCCTTTGCTATTGCAGTCACCATGTATAAACCTTTTCAATGAATGCTTTCAGATAGAACTTCAAATCTGCAGTATCAAGATCCAAGAGACAAAGTGTTTGGACAGCTGATACCACAAATTATTTACTGGGGCCAGAAAGCTTATCCACTTAGCCTCTCCATGCTAATACTTCATTGGACACTTCAAGATTTGAGATCTGCTTCATGTCCATCCCTCTCCAACAGTCCAAAGCATGCACCCACTTTCCAACAGTTCGGGAACTTCTCCTTTGCAAAATTTCACTTGGCAAAAACTCATGCAGGTGTTCCATCCCTATTCAAGAAAGCACCTGGGAATATCTAGTAACAAATACAGGCTCCTAGTTAGTCAATGATGAGTGGAATTCCATACAGGTTGAGCTTTCTGACAGCACTACAATAAGTTTGTAACAGTATAGACATATTCTAGGGAGGCAGAAGGACAAAAAGAAAAGCCTGTAGTGTCCTCAGCCAAACAGCCTTCAAGAGTTTTCCCTGCCCAAAGTAGTATTGGCTTATGAGCAGCTGGACACAGGAGAACCATCACAGATTATCTAAAACTCAAACTCCTCATTTTCTATAGGCACCGATGCCTCACCCAAATCACAGAACAACACTGAAATGGCAGGTAGGCAACAGCATCCAAAAACTTAAAGGAGGTGGCAAAGACATCTCTCTTCTTTAGATGTTCAAGAAGTCTTGGAATATGGGAAAGGGTTAGATTTAAACCAAAACCAAACAAACAAAAAAGGCAGTATCTACAGGAAAGGGGGAACATAATGACAGGTCCTTGGGCTGCTGTTCAGGCAAAGGTGAACACATTATGGAATTTAAGGTCACACAGCTAAGAACGTAAACCACATTTAGGATGTGGGCTCTAACAGTGCCCTAAGGCAGCCATGGAGGATGTACTACCTTCCAGTTGGCACTGGTATGCTGTGTCAGATGCAATTCAAAAATAATTAGAGCTCAGGGAATCATGACAATGATTAAACAATTGGAAAATATTATTTCAATTCAATTAAAATAAATCTCACTGCAGGAGGATTGTTTAGCCTGGCCTGATTCTTACCAATTTGCTTGATTATAGTCTGTCAACACAGGAACTCAAGATTTAATAATGTAGTTTTCCAGTGTGACTGATTAATATTGTTCCTCACGTAACAGAAAAACATACACTGATGGGAGGTTGAAAGGGAATGAAATTCTGTGTGGTGGTTTAGAAATTTCCCACAACATTAACAAGAAGCATGGCTCACTCAGTCAGAAGCAAATGGAAGCTATATTTACAAAGCAAAAACTACACTCTACAATGGAATGCAATTAATATATACAAATATACAGTATTTACAATATTATACAGGTATTTACAATCAGAAAACAGCATGAAAAGCCCCTCTACCACTTCTGGTATCCCAGAAGGAGCAGGGAATTGCCTTCCTTCCGCCTCACCCTTTTTACCTTCCCCTCCATTTTCCCCCTCTCTGGGAGGTTAGGAGGTGTGTCACCCAAAGCATTCTACTGCAGGCAGTTCTTAAAAAGCAAGACTAGTTTTTTTTCCCCCCCCTGAAAGACAGAGTACTTCAATGAGGAATTATTTTTGCAAACATTATTTATTGAGAGCTGTATGGAAGGCCATGGAAGACCAAGAAAGACTTTAAAACATGTCATCTCTGAAGGCTCTAGGAAGGGGGTTAAGTGATGCTGAAAGACTTATGCAGACCTTGAACACAGAAACTTCTGAGCCACATTCGCCCCAGATGCATTGATTTCAGAACCTCCTATATAGATGTTAAGCAAACGATTATTTGGAATATACACATAACTAGCCAAAAGAAATTTAGTCATATTCAAAACAAAAGATGCTTTACTACTTCAAAAATCACTTTCATCTGGTAATAAAATTCTCCATCGGCTACATTTCAGGCTTTCTAGATGCAGCCTTAGTTAACCCATTTCCTCTTGTATCTGCATTTTTAACACCTCACCCCATGAAAGGAGAAGAGGGTGTGGTTTGCTGTTTCACCTAACTAGTAAAAATTCAGATGAACAGATATCAAAAGGACTGCAATTAAACTGCCTTATTCATTTTAAACAGGCTTTTCTGAGCAGTAGGGAAAAAACAAAAAGTGAAAGAAAACGACTAAAACACAATCAGGCAGCTTAGTTTGAGGATGTTCCAATTACAATACTCTTTCTATCCCTTAAGTCTACAAACTAAGCATTACATATTTATCAAATCAGGTTATTCCTTCAATAACTCAGCAGCATTTTCTCATCTGAGCAGGGCAGAATGACAGCGCCACATTCAGAACTGCACATCAGGTCTTCCAGCAGCACGTGTGCAGGTCAGAAAGAGAAACAAAGAACAGAAGGAAAACTGAACACAGGAGTACAGAAAACAAGAGAAAAACAAGCTATTCGACATTATCACTAAAAAGCCTTTTTTCCCCATTTACTGACTCCTGCTCACAACAATCATTTGAACAGCAGCCTTTTATTTTGCAGCCTATTCTCAAATCACAAGGAGGTAAATTCAACATGGGTGTAACTCTCATGACTCCAGCAGAGGTGCATTGAAGCGGAATCGGTGCCACGCTCTAACACTAAGTAACTATTGATGTTCTCCCATCCCAAGACTCCCCCAGTGCTCATTTATAAAAGCCATATAGTACTCTCCATCAGAGACATGCCCTTATAAAAGAGGCCTTTGTCTGCTCAGCACTCCACTGTCTCAGAACAACAGAAAAATCTGCTTTACATTTTTCAATTCCTATACATTATTTAAGAAGGGAGAAAAAAAAATGCTTACAAGTGCATATCCTCCTGCAAATGAGCTTCCTCAACATTCCTTCATATTTTCCATAGCGTGCCCAGATGTAACAGTGCTTCACAGAGTGCCGCGGCTTCCAGTCCAGAACATAATCAATCGTTGCCCTTCGTATTCATTAAGCATGCTGTCTTCACACGTGGATTTAAACAGCTATGCCTTCAGTCCTCTTTCTCTGACTGCAGCTCTGCAGGCTTTTCATCAACACCCATTTCAGCCCAGGAAACTTCGGTTCACTTCTAGGAAGGAAATCCCCTGCTAGTGAGGGGAACCCAGGACAAATAATCTGGGATAAAAATGAGCTGAGTCTGCCTGGCTTGCACTAGGAACCAGCCTGACTTTATCCCCTGGGAAGCACTAACAGGAGCATCTCAACAGCTGTCATCATTTGACCATGACGAATAAATTCAGTCATTATTCATTTTAAAATGTAACCCCTTCAGGTCTGGCTAAGGTGTAAAAGGGGGAAAAGAGAGTGCCCTAGCTGCTCAGGAGCCACAGTAGACAAGGGCCTGAGTTTCCCCTGCCTGAACCACCAGCCTGGCACCTTTTAAAGCAAAGTAATTGAGTCTCAAATTTCCTTTCCAATGACAGGAGATGCTTTCTGGCTTTTAAAAATTTTAATATGTCAGATTCAAATCTTTCAGTTGTCTGCCACCTTTAGAGAACATAGCTACTCTGCAGTGACTACAGACTGGCAAAAAAGCTTACAATCACATCTCTTCCTAACAAAGATGTCCTGCTATGGTCTACAGGTACACTCTGCAAAGTACTAAACTTGCTCTGGCCCTCCTGTACCCATTTATTATATGCTCCATTTCAAACCATCACTGCAGCTGAGATGGATACAACTTGCAAGTACCACCTGAATCCCTCTCATGAGAATCTCCCAAGTGCAGATGAAGGTGGATGGCACTGGAGAAATCTGCTTTCCCACCCACCACATGGCATTCTGCACTAGTGGCAGACACAGAACTGCTAAAGACAGCACACATCTCAGTGCATCAAAACTCTGTGCTTAACTACAACTAGGTGGGCAAAGTCCAGCTCTCTAAAGAGCTAAGAGCCTCCCGTAAAAGCCAAGAATACACACAGGCAAAGTCACCGATGCCAAAGAAAACAGGCAACGTTTCTCCTTACTCCTTATTCCTTTTTTGCCAGACACAGCCCCATGTATACGTTTCTCCAGGAAAACAAGTTTATGAACCCACTCAAGATAAAGGGGCATGTATGTGCTCCCCACCACGATTAAGTCCTTCAAATCAAAGGACTCCCAGGTACAAGCAGAAGTACACAGGCAGAGCACAACATTAGGATTACTTGCTCAGCCATCTCAGTTTCCCAGCTGCTCCCTCCTGGCTCCAGCCACAGTCCTTGCCCCTTCCCCACTCTCTACACCAGGCAGAGCATTCCAAGCCTTTAAAACAGTGTCCACTTGGGCTCAGTAACCCCAGTCAGCCTCCCAGTCCCACTCACCATCCCTCCCCCTACAGGTCCAGTTCTCCCATGCTGACCCAGCCACAGCTCCAGTCCCAGCCCACACCTAAAGCTTAATTCTGGCACTATTCCCTGAACCACCTCATCATCCTTCACAACTAGCTTTGAGGAATATTCCCAAAAACATGAGCTCAGCAGGTATCTGTCCAAGGACTTACCAGGTCTGAGCCTGCCAGGGTATGAATCTCACCATTACCTTGGCTTCTTTCTCTTATATATATTGACCTATGTAAGCTATAATATTTTAAATGGTGAGTATGAGTTCAGTCTTCTGAGTGAGGTTTCTGCAGTGTAAATCTAGACAACACATTTATGACCATGATAAATAAGCAGTATGGCTGACACCAGCCACAAGTAAAGTGGCCCTTAGAGACCTAAGGCAAGAATGTCATTCCAGGTAAGTGGACACAATTTTTATTTTAACAATCCTCCCAACATCCACGTGCTTATGTTTAGACCAAAAATGTTTCTTTTCCCGCCTTAGCTAGGAAAAGCAACTCCGTAAGCAAAAAAACAACTGGGCAGAAGCAGCAATAAAAAACATTTCTGTTAGTTGGGAATTCTGCATTTACTAAAACAATTCCAGTATGACAGTGTTAACTAAGGACACTGAAGTACACCCAGACAAACATCAAACTAGGCAGACAACTCATATATGGAAAATAAATTCCAGCTTCTACCTGACAGAGTAAGAAACAGACCTGGCAACATTCAAAATCTGCTCTCAAGAACTGGCCTGCTAAATCAGATAAAATCTTCCTGCAGAAGACTAATCTGAATTCATGCAACTCATGACTGATGCAAGTTACTTTTCTGAGGTATATTTTAATCTTCAGTCATGAAATCAGGTGGCTCCCAATTAAGTTGTATCCTTGATGGCTGGGAGGAAGCCAGAGAACACAAGCCTTAAAGACTCGAAAACAAGAGACAAGTAGAAAGGTTTCAATATTTGAGCCCGTTTGCTTCAAAAGATTATTTTTATAACCACAAGGTTAACGACATTAATGTCATCATGTTAACAAGGCACAGTATGCACTCTGAAATAGCCTGTAAGCATTAACAGAACCAAGAACAGAGCAGACAAAGCACTCTTCAGAAACTTCTGTTCCAACTAACATGTGGAAAGGAAATTTTTAAGACTCAGTGAAACCATCCTTCAGTCAAGTTTTAAGCAATATGAAAGCCTGCATTAGCTTTAAATAGATTTAGAAAAGAGGTACAAAGGTTTCACATTCCTACCACCTTTGTGAAGTTAAACAGCAATGGGAGACCAGAAAATAGCTGTGATACCAACTAAAGGAACAACAGCTCAAACAGCCAAAAAGAATTCACAAAAGCACTAAAGCTGTAATCAATCTATAATAATAGACAAGATTTATTAGCTTCACTAATTACCTCAGCATAATTCATACAGACACCTAAACAAGAGTCACTCAGGTGCTAGGAGCTGCAAACACATAGCTGTCACCTCACACCAATCTAAAAAATGCAAATAAATATCATTTTAAAAAAATAAGAGATACAGACACACACACAAGGCAAAAATAAAGTGAGATAAGGATCTGTTTTCTTCAAAGCCATCCTTGGAAATACAATATTCCCACAGTGCCCTTTCCAGTCAGCCACACAGCTTTTCCCCAGACCTTGAGCCTCAGGAAATCCACCATGTATATGTTAGAAAAACACACACTCTCCAAAAGCCCATGTTTACATAAAGTTTCAATTTAAAGAGCAAAGTGAGCTTTTCCCTATCCTGTACATACTCTTTCTGTCACCCAGAGGTTGGTTATGAGGCCCTGAAGGGCATTCATCCACCATTCAGAGCCAGGCTGTCTGTACAGAGATACCATTATCTCTGAAGGCAGCCTTCCACAAACACACCATCTAATTCCAAGTCTATTGAACACTCTACAAAAAGCTGTTATTTCTGTGTTTCACTGCCACAGCTTTCCCTGCTGACTGCACTTAGAGGGTGCTGTCCCTTTCTTTGCTCTGAACCCTTGTAAATACCCTTTAAATTGCACTGGGTATAAGAACACCAGCAGCAGCCCAGCGCGCACATCACTGCCTCCTCACAACACTCCTTAGGTTTAGCTACACAGATAAAAACTCAGAGTGGGTCACATAGCCTGAGCTCTAGAGATACCGATCCAGGAGAACAGGTATTTATACAGGATGGACCAGGAAGATATTCTAGAGATAGAAAATAGCTTTTACCAAAACTACAGGAATTAGTGGCATTACTGCAGGACTGGAATAGCTGCTGGAAAGCGTTCCTTCATTCCTGAACAGCAGATAAAGCACATCAATTTCCACTTTATTATTAACCCTGCGTGGTGCGCTGGGCCTCTCAACCTTATTATTTAGGCAATTAAGTGTATAAAGAAAAGGAACGCTCCTGCTTTCGCTCACAAGACAGCAAATTTAACTGCAGAAACAGAGGCATTACCACCATACACATAGGTGGCAGGAATGCATCAGGCTGACGAGCAAGTGATGAACGCTTCCCTCCTCACCCTCACCTACGGGCTTTGGCCAGCTCTCTGCGCTTGCTGGAAAACTTACAGCAACAGCCTGGACCACCTGTGCCTGAAGTGAGCCTCTGCTCTGCAGGACATTCAGCCACAGGCAAAACAGGCTGCAGCAGCGTCCTGCTACCGACCATCCACACTATACCCGCTACACCTCTGGCTTCCTTTGCCTGGGTCTGTGGTCCACCTTGCACAGCACTTACTCTAGAATGATCAAAATATGATTAAAAAGCACAGCTATGCTACAGCAGACAGCAGTATCTTTTACTATTTTAACAAGTAAACCAAAACAATTGCTGAGGGATATTTTCAAGGGCATGATGACTTCAGGGCATTGCCATCATCTGGATTAAACTCCAATACTTAGTATGTTTGTTTGGGTTTTTTTTCCTAAATCTTTTTCTCCTTCCTACCAAAGGTCAGGGTAGTGTGTCCCAAATATGTTATTTCCCTATATCTTCAAAACTGGTTCATGCATATGGAAAAAAGGACATTTGCAAACGGCTCAGGAAAACTATGAATCACATCACAAGGTATTTTTAAAAATGCTTTCATTTAGTTGGTTTTGGCTGCTTCCTTGAAGCTTCAGCCACGTTTGACATTGAGGTCTCTGTATTTCACAGGGTTGGCACCCAGCAATGCTACAGGAAAACAACTACTGAAGCTGGTGCTAAACCAAGCTCCTGGGAGACATCTGCTGGCCAATGCCTGGGGCCTATTAGCCAAAATCCGCATGAGAAAGCAGACACCTGGGGAATCAAAAAGTCAAGTTTGGTCTTAGCTGGATTGTATATACTCTACATAAATAAAGTGAATTCAGGTACACATCAGGAATCTGAGGACTTTAAATGGACTGGTGCCTTCCATTCACAAAGGACAGAGGCATGGCGTTCAGACCAGGTGCCTCCAGCCCCACAGATCAGGTTCAAGTTTCCAGTCATTAGCACCATCTGTTGCCATGACATCATAGGAAGAAGCATCTTCTTCAGCCTGCACCCCCCAACTGACATTCCCTGCACAAATCCCTCTGCCTGATTGGGTAATTATCACCAGCTCATGGGGAAGCTGAAGGCCCTAACATGCTTCATTGTTACCAAAATGAAATTGCATTCTATGCTGCTACCAGTTACTGCTTCCAGAAGGGCTGCTCATTTTCTAAACATGAAGCACACTGAGAGCATTGACAACTACCAAAAAGGCCAAAAGCTTCTTACTGCCTCAAGTTACCCAGAGAATATTTAGGGTGGCAGAAACACTGTAGAAGATTCCTCTTCCAGCTACCACAGAATACCCTCCCTGGTGCAAAGCTTGCTACTACACACAAGTCCTGAACAAAAAGCGTTCTAGAAATATGTACAAGGAGATAAAAAAGCCAAAGTGCATCTCTGTTTCCTTTTGGACAGGTCTCAGGATAGCTGGGTTGGTGAAGTTAAGTCAGAAGATGCGCTGAAGGGACATGGGGAAGCTGTAGCGCTGGCCCTATGCGAGACCTTTGTTCAGGTGTATTTACAAATCAATAACCGAGTCAGCATGTTGTCCAGCACTTTAAATTTGGCAGACAGTAGTCCGCCTGTGAGATCCCAAACTTTCCTGGCAGCTTTTCCAAGCCAAAAGCACAATGTGTGCAGTTGTTCCTAAAAAAATACAAAGGAAAACCACAAGCCTACACATCCACAGAAAAGAGGAGTCAGGGTTTCTGTCCTGAGGTGTTCATCTGCCTGGTTAAAGGTCAATGCAATAACGCAAGTACTACATCTGCAAAAACTGTACGGTGCTATCCACCTTACTCATCAATGACTCCCACCCAGAATGCCTGGCCTGATGTATAATTAAAAAACTTCAGTTAGATAACCATTTAAAACCCTGTAAAATGCTGTGTGGAGCAATAGACATGAGAAGGAAGTCTAAAACTGCAGGTGGCTGAGACAAAAGAGCAATCGTGAAAGGAAAACTATGGAGCAACAGGCAGCAAGTCCACAGCCTATGTGCATCTTGAGAAAGATTATCAACTACTACAACAGGTACGACCAGTATGATGAGCACTAAATAAATACATGTTTCATCTTTACCAAGACAAGTATTACTGCACACTGTGAAGGCACATACGCAAGCGAAGACTAGCTCTGTTCCTTTAAAACTCATTCATGGTTGGATTTTATCACCAACGCTATGCTCTGTGTCTGTGAGTGCTTGCTGACAAGCAGTTTGAGCTGCTTCTGACAGAAAACACGTAGAGCAAGCTTCAGGAGCTCCTGTAACCTAGTTGCAGTTGTCACAGAGCTGACCATATGTTATCCAGAGCATCCACTGCAGCTGTTAGCAAGGGCTAAGTAACCTGACCTGATGCTGACTCTTGCTCTGGAGTATTCAGTAGTATTGACTAGTTACATCAGCAGTCTCTTGATGCACTAAAAGGAAGACTTTCTGCCTACTCCCAGTGAATATAACCAGCAACCTGAGGAGGATTCAATGCCCATCCACCACCTCAATTCAACTCTACTTGTTGGCCACAACAGCCCCATGCAGTGCTACAGGCTGGGGTCAGAGGGGCTGGAGAGCAGCCAGGCAGAAAGGGACGTAGGAGTACTGGTTGAGAGTAGGCTGAACATGAGCCAGCAGTGTGCCCAGGTGGCCAATTAGGCCAATGGCATCCTAGCCTATATCAAAGACAGTGTGGCCAGCAGGAGCAGGGAAGTCATTCTGCCCCTGTACTCAGCACTGGTTAGGTCACACCCTGAGTACCATGTCCAGTTCTGGGCCCCTCAGTTTAGGAAAGATGTTGAGTTGCTGGGTCGTGTCCAGAGAAGGGCAACAAAGCTGGGGAGGGGTTTGGAGCACAAGCCCTATGAGGAGAGACTGAGGGAGCTGGGGTTGCTTAGCCTGGAGAAGAGGAGGCTCAGGGCAGACCTTATTGTTCTCTACAACTACCTGAGAAGAGGTTGTAGCCAGGAGGGGTTTGGTCTCTTCTCCCAGGCAATCAGAACAAGAGGACACAGTCTCAAGCTGCACCAGGGGAGGTTTAGGCTGGATGTTAGGAAGTAGTTCTTCACAGAAAGAGTGACTGGCCGTTGGAATGGGCTGCTCAGGGAGGTGGTGGAGTCACCATCACTGGCGGTGTTTAGGAAGAGACTGGATAGGGTGCTTGGTGCCATGGTTTAGTTGATTAGATAGTGTTGGGTGATAGGTTGGACTTGAGGATCTCGAAGGTCTTTTCCAACCTGGTTTATTCTATTCTATCCTATTCTATTCTATTCTATCCTATCCTATCCTATCCTATCCTATCCTATCCTATCCTATCCTATTCTATTCTATTCTATTCTATGAGCATGCAGAGTGTAGCTTTGAGAAGCTGTGGGCACAGAGGCTCTAAAATAAATAAATAAATATTAAACATCACACTCCAGCAGCCCATGACAGCTTTTGCAATGTCTACATCATCATATTCAACTACAAGATCTTCGAGCAGCAGCCTATTAGAGCTGGTGAGAAACATCCATTCCCTACCCACATCAGACTCATTTTGGTAGACCCTGGAAAAGAAGCCATGGTGTGGCAACAATCAAGCTCACTTTGTCTATTCTCTTGAGACACTGCGAGTGTAAACCGAATAACTGAATAACTAGCATTTTACATTATCCAGGATCATTGTAGAAAAGGCAGTGAAATCACACTTGATATCAGTGGCTTCAATGGTAACTGTGAAAACATGCTTCTTTTAGATGCAAAAATCAGAAACTAGTAGGCAATGGATTACAAAACCATTTTTGACACTAATGATTATTTACGTACCCAACTTCAGAGCAGTAAGAAGTGTTTTACTTCAGTGACAAAATGCTTGTTTATCACTTTTTAGACTGGATTTTCAAGAGTATTTACTACTTATAATACTTTGCAGAGATTTGTTTGTGTATGATCTAGAATGGGCTAGTTCCATTTTTTTGATACTGTGGAAACAGAGGCAAAATATACATGAGGAAGCTGGCTCCAGGTCACACAGACAGTCAGAACATATGTCAGCAAACATATCAGAATATAAGATTTCCTTTATTTAATCACCATCACACTAGGCTAAATTCTGCTTTCAGCTTTCTACATTGGGGATGGAGGTGAATGCAAGAGCATGCAGAACTAAACCTGATTATTTTTCAGATGCTGATATCTCATATTTCCTTCTATGTGATTTTAAATAAGCATGGAAAGGTTTTAGCATATTAAGTAGTTCAAGAGACCCTTCAATAGTGTGTGTTTGCCTTACAGTTGGATAGATCAATCTAAAACACTCAAATCCATACATAATATGGCTTCAAATATAAGCACAGTCTGAATTCTTGTTCTACAAGTGGAAGGCTCCAGTTCCTAAGACACATCGGTTTCTTGGGCCTTCTTCACCTTCAGAGCTGCATTGTAAGTAAACCATTGCCTCAAGGAAAAAAGTCATGGGAAAAAGGCTCCAAAGCCAAAAATGTGTCACAGCTTATTAAATATTAACAGTCAGCATGGCTTCTGTTTTCCCAAAGCTTGTCCCCTTCCCCCAATTCCAGTAAAACAAAAGCTATGTTGAAGCTCTTCCATCCACATTCCTCCCCCATAAACACCATCATTAGGTACAGCAAATAAAGCAGTCATATTCGGGGGAAGGAAACACAAATGTGGAATTAAAACATTGCTGACGCTTTCATTCCTTTTGTCACTAATGACATTACACTATTAAATACGGTATTCACGTTTCAGAGGCACTGTGAAACTCTGAGCAACCACAATGTGCCACAAAGAAAAAGGCATCTTTCCTAAAGAACTTACAATGTAAATAATGCAGAGCATAATTAAAAATAATTACTGTTATTCAGACTTGTATATAGGAAAAGTAAGCACAAAGATCCTCCCCCTTCTTCTGAAAGAAAAAAGGCAAAAAGGCAGGCAAGCACTTGTCAGTGTTCAACAAATCCTGCCTAACCCATTCTTATCTGGCCTCCCTCAGTGATGCTATTCACTTTCTCCTCATGGCTCTGGATCCTTTTTAAACATCTTTAGGTCTCTGCACCTAGGTAAAAGTTAATACCAGTGCCCAGTAATCCAAAATTTTCTACCATGACTGAAAGTTGTTCCCAAATGAGCCTCAACAATTGACTTTGATGCTGCAGCTGGTAATTTGAGTTCTTTAGCAACCATCCTGGTTTCTTCCATATGCTGTGTACACAGTAAACGAATGCCGCAGCTGTAACATCCATAAAAAGACAGTTTTCCTACATAAAGCTATTTAATATGTCAAATAAAGGTTAACCAGGGTCACTTAGGAAATCCTAATTTTCTAATTCTGGTGAGACAGATGAGTAAAATCTGGAATTCTATCCATTCCTCTACTGCATTCTCCTATACCAGTTGACTAACCCCCAGACCACCTTACCCACAGGAAGAGCTAAACAAAGGGCTAAGGGCAGAGTAGTTTTGACCTCTGTCAGTTTAAATCACACCTCAGGACTCGGTAAGATGTGGTAGAAGCTATGAATAAACATTTTTAGGCAGGCAAAAGATCTCCTCTGGTTCAAGGGCAAAGTCTGTCAAGTAAAAATGAAGGATGAATTTGCCTCGGGACTCAGACGCACAATCAAATCATTGCTGCTTAACAAGTAAGAAGACACCAGCTGAGCCAGAGGAACAACCCTTGTACTACTCTTAAGCTACATCAAATGCAAGCTAATATATTTCATCTTTGTCCTAGAGAAAGTTAAACCAAGCAGAATCACTCACATTTACTACAAAGAATGCAAACATTAATCACAGCTCAGTCAGACACCTTACTCTGGATACAGCTATTACAGACATCACGAAACAAATGCCTAAATGGAATTGGAGAAGTTAAAATACAAAGAGATTCCCTTGTAAAAGCTGGGAAGGCTAATGGCAGAGAAAGTCTAGCTTTGCCATTTTCAGCACCTCTGGGTGGGGGAAAGGTTAAAAAAACAAAAACAAAAGAAAACCGCACCACCACAACCAAACAAGATTCATCTTCATTGTGACATCATCTCACAGATGATTCTGCCAGTTTAGCTGATGTAGAATAGGATTCAGACAAGGTGGCTAGCACTGCTGGTTTAATTCCTACCATCCATGCTCAGAAAAGACTCTGAAAACAGTAAGCGAGACATCAGCAGCAAATGTTGGAATCTATAGAATCACTGAATTATTTTGGTCGTGAAAGACCTTTATGACCATTGAGTCCAACATTTTTCTAACTCTGCCATGTCTGGGGCTAAACCATGTCTCTTAGCACCACATCTACATATAATTTAAACACCTTCAGAGATAGGAATCCAACCACCTCCCTGAGCGGCCTGTTCCAGTGTCTGACAACCCTTTTAGTGAAGATGTTTCTTCTAATATCCAATCTAAACCTCCTCTGGTGCAACTTGAGGCTTTTTACTCTCATCCTATCACTTGTTACCGGGAAGAAAAGACCAACCCTCACCTTGCCACAACATCCTCTCAGGTATAAAACACTCCAGATCTTCAGGAATCTCCTATCTGTGCAGATGCAAAGAAAATTTCCACCCCAGTCTACAGGTTAACTAAACACAACTAATTGCCATCTATACAGGATTTCTGGTTTCACAGAAGCACACCTGCCTCTATGCAAGACTTGAAAGGAGTCAACAAGTTAGAAACAAAAAGAAAAAAAGACTTCATTGCTACAAGGAATCATTTTCTAAACCAGCTTGTGATCTCTCCTTTCCCTAAGGCAAGTCTGGCTGGCACATCTCTATTTCGCACGTCTCTGACCCTGAAAGATCACTGCATTGGTAATTCAAACCCATCAGACAGCAGCTTTGTTCCCCTTGCACTGATTTGTCTGTCTTATAGAAATCTACTTCCCTTCACACATGACATTCACACTTTATTTCTAAATTGCAAGTCCTTATATGCATGTAGTCCACATAAATACTCAGTCCCTAGAAACAAGCTGTCCCCTTTTCAGATGGCTGATCATGCTTTAAGCAGAAGTCACCAGAACTACAGACCCCACTGTACTACTGGTTCTGCTTTGTTAAATCTGTGTCAGATCATTAAGATAATAAATATTTATGTTAAAATTATCGATTTCTACTTTTATTTCAGTTCTAGGATGGGCAATTTGCCCTAAAATTTAAACTCCTAAACCTTAAAATTTACATGGATTGCCTGAAATACTGAAATTACAAAGAGTGATATCGGTCTTTTCAAGGGCAAACTTGCTCCAGCATCACCCGTAATCCCAGCCACTCTTCCTGCTAAATGTGAAGAGTCTACCAGGAAACTGAGGTTACTCTTATGAAGTTACCAACAGGCACCATCCATTCACATTCTAAGTTTGCTAATTTGGACTGGGGTGGAAAACAGCAATCAGATAAAGGCAGGACACGCAACTAAGCGTTTTTACTGCCAGCACTTGTATTTGGTCTTGGTGTCATCAAGCGACATATATAACTAGGAAAACAGCAGAGAAAATATGAACTTTGATGTACATTGCCTCAATAAAGTTTGGGAGATGGAAACTAACAGATTGCTTTAATCCTGAACAGGCTGGTGAGACCCCACCTGAAGTACTGCATCCAGTTCTCGACCCCTGTTACAGGAAGGATCTGGTCGTGCTGGAACATGTCCAGAAAAGGGCCAAGAGAATGATCAGAGGGCTGGAGCACCTCTCCTATGTGGACAGCCTGATAGAGTCGGGGCTGTTCAGTCTGTAGAAGAGAAGGCTCCCATGAGACCTTATTGTGGCCTTCCAGTATCTTAAGGGGACCTACAAGTAAGCTGGGATGGGACTTCTCAGGCTATCAGGTAGTGATAGGACAAGGGGGAAAGGAAAAACAAAATAAAACAAAACGGGTAGATTCAGATTGGATGTTGGGAAGAAATTCTTCACCATGAGGTTGGTGAGACACTGGAAGAGATTACCTAGGGAGGTGGTAGAAGCCTCATCCCTGGAGATTTTTAAGGCCAGGATGAATGTGACTCTGAGCAACCTGATCTAGTGTGAGGTGTCCCTGCCCATGGCAGGGGGGGGTTGGAACAACTAGATGACCCTTGAGGTCCTTTCCAACCCTGACAATTCTCTGATTTTGCAATCCTTTTGAATGTTCAGCAAACTAAATTAAGGTTTGCATCATTTTTTATAGCCCATTTTTACTGAGTATTTTTACATTATTTTGTTGTTCTCTTCCCCTGACTTCACACACATACATAGAAGAATAGACTAGAATAGAATCAACAAGGTTGGAAAAGACCTCAGAGATCATCAAGTCCAACCTATCACCCAACACAATACAATACAATACACCAGGTTGAAAGAGACCTTCAACACCTCATGACTAACTATACCATGGCTTCAAGTGCCATGTCCAATCCTTTTTTGAACACCTCCAGGGACGGTGACTGCACCACCTCCCTGGGCAGCCCGTTCCAATGGGCAATCACTCTTTCTGGGAAGAACTTCTTCCTAACATCCAGCCTGAACTTCCCCTAGCGCAGCTTGAGACTGTGTCCTCTTGTTCTTATTGCCTGAGAGAAGAGACCAGCACCCTCCTGGCTACAACCTCCTTTCAGGTAGTTGCAGAGAACAAAAAGGTCTCCCCTGAGCCTCCTCTTCTTCAGGCTAAACAACCCCAGCTCCCTCAGCCTCTCCTCATAGGGCATGACTCAGAGCAGAGGAGATGCAGAAGAGCACATCTGTTCACAAGAGGCAAAAGGCATTATTTCCTTCAGAAAGGTGAGTCCATCCAGGGAACCCCCTGCAAGTTCCCACTCAAATACATGATGCTCTGCCATACACCCATGTACTACATGGGAAAATAAAAAGGGCAAGCCTAACTTTGAGGTTATCAAAGGCACTTTTTATCTCATGCCCTGTAAGGTGTCTAGACCCACCCAGGATTTACATTCCAGAGCAGGAACAAAGGAAAACAACACAACAAAGACTTGAAGTACTTGATTTTAAACACATTTTATTTCAGGTTCAGAACCATGCTTTGAATCAGAGGTACATTACAAGGATGCACCCAGACTAAAATGACTTAAGTGTGCTTTCTAGCATTAATATTGAAAAGACCTTTTGAAATATGACTGCTCCTTTTACATGTATCCCAAAGGAGTACATGAGTTGGGGTAATTTAAAAAAAAAAAAAAAAGAGAGCCATTGGGGTTGCTTGAAATGTGGTTTACAGAGTAAAATCTAAAAAAGAAAGTAATAGTCCTTGTACAACTCCATTTTACAAAAGCCTCTCACATGGATGTGCAAAGCTATTCACTTGTGTTATACACATTAGATAGCTTGTGTTAATTATTTCTACTACTGGGTGTAGCAGTGTCAGGAATCCAGGTGACACTGAGACATTCCTTTTACTAGCCAAAAGAGACACTGAAACTGAACTTCAAATTACAAAAACTAGTTACAGGCTCTGAGAGTTTAATTTCTGAATCTTCAACTTCTGGATGTATCCATCTGGGTTTTCGCAGTGACTCACTGCAAGCACATCTGTCCCAAAGCACAGGCAACTTCAACCAGCTGTAAAAACTGTTTGAGACCAGAAACTCACTGTTTCCATTTACTCATTCACCAAGTAGAGGAGTTTAAGAAGGAATTTATTATTAAATGTTAATATTGCTTAGGAGCAACAGTCAGATTCCAGACTGTTATTTATGCATGTGCTTTACATTTTGACAAATCAGAAGCAGAAGTGACCATGGCAGTGTTATGCTACATGTAGCTAAGTGTTAATTACTCACTTTGACAGGCAGACAGGCAGGATTACTATCTGTTGGCACATTAAAAAGTCCTCACAAACTCCATGACTCAAACACTATCAGGTATGGAAGTGGTAATAGCACAGAGGAGGTGTGAACGTGGAGGCAGATACAAGTACCAAATTAGCAAGTTTTTATTATTAGCAGCTGTTTCCAGGCATTGCTTAGGCTTTCTGAAGAATCAACATGAAGAACTAGCACCCCAAAAAAAACCAATAGTATGAACAACAACAGTTTATAAAGCTATGAACTGAAGGAAAATGGAAAAGTGTATCAGTAGGAACACATCAGAGAATGTCAGGCAGCCACATCAATCTTTCTCCAGCCCATTTAGTACCTCTTAGCATGCAGTACAAGCTGCTGGTACCTCGTTTAACCAAAAATAACAAGGTGCACTCGTGGGGCACTGCCATCTGTCAGCAGCTGTTACTAAAAACCAAACACAGTGAGGAAGCTAGCAGTTACTAGAACCCTGTCTCCAAAAGCAGCCAAGACTCAGAAGGCATCAGAATAAAATGTGAGGGAAAACAATGCCTTATCAAATCTCTAAATGCAAACTATATGCTCAATGTGTAGATAAACCTTCAACATATCTGCAGATGGCAAGTAACAGTTAAAACCTCAGGGGTCTGCTGGACCACTTTCTTCCTTTCAGACGCATGAACACTGACATCCTGTATACTTGCAGGTATCCCAGAAGAAAGAGACTTTTGAAGAACAATTATCTCAAGACAAACATGGCCAACTGCTTTACCAACTATCAGCCTATTTGGAGAGAAAAAATATGGGGGCCTTCCAGAACATGAGAACAAGATTGGCCTGGTTTATCTGAGGCTCATAAGTTAACCACTCAGGTCACTTGAGGCACCTGAATCTCGCCTCCATTAGAGAGCACTTACTTTATTTCCAAGTAGCAATAATTATTGTTTGGTCCAGAGTGGAACTGAATGGCTTGAGTACAGAAGGGCTATTTACTACTTGTACTGCTGTGGCAGCCTGAAGCCATGAGTAACCAGCAGCATCATGGGTCACTGGCTATTGTGCACAGTCCACCAGTTACTCAGATGTTGCCAAATACCAAATCCATGCTTAGGGTCTCCAAGCCAGCCAAGAAAGCCAACTCTGAAGCATTACCCTGCATATTAACCAGCAACCAAGGCAGACTTTCAGCTAACTCAATTGAGCTAAAAAGATTAAACTACGCTCACATTGCCCCGTGCTATGGGTCTCTTCTTGCATTGCTTAGTTTGAAGGAAAGTCTGTGAAGGGATAATGAGACCTTTGCCTCCAGCTACTATGGAGAGAAGAATCTGTACATCTCTTATGGAATTAAGGCATGTCCTGCATTTGAACTCTCTGCGTGTCCCATTCTTGTTTATGCTCCACACTCAACAAGAATGGCTCCTTAAGAATACATGACTGAAAGGTCAACAAGTACCTTGCTAGAATAGAAAAACCCATAAATTAATCCCATTACAAATTAAGAAAGGGGACAAAACTGAGGTATTTCAACTTTCTAAATTAACATTTTAAATTAATGACAACAAAACAGCCTCAAGCCTGTCCAAGTCTCACTGCTGCAACCACCACCATGCTGGCAAACCATCTCGTTCTCTTTATTAACCGTCTGTGCTTGCCTTTACTTAAATAAGAATTAGCAAACAGAGGAATTGGCACAGGTGAAACACAGCATGTGACAGACAACTATATATTCACCATCAGCTTCACTCCAGAGACTGAAAGAAATATCAGGTGTTTTAACTGGGAAATGTGAACTTCAATACCACCTTTACATATTAGCATTCATAAGAAGTCAGTATTCCAGTCAGGATCATTTTGACCTGTTTCTTTTGCCTTATTTCCCTTGGAAACATTCATGGGTCCCCGCTATTGCACTCCCTCCACTTCACAGCCTCAAGACTGAACTAACAAAGCCTTCACTGAACAGGAGAACAGAGGAGATGGGCCAGAGAACTTCTATTCCCTTTATGGTTTATAGCAGTTTTTAAAATATCAGAACCAGGATCCTAGTAATTCCTGCTAGCATCTGGAACCTCTCTCCCACTAAGAACCGCTGATAATTACTGCACAAAACATGGGTGGGTTTGTTGGCATCTTAATCAGTTAGAAAACATTTAAACCAGGCTTACCTATCTACCTTTTTGCAAATACTATGAGGGAAGAGAGTAAAAAAACTTCAAACAGGACAACTTAAAAACATTTAGTCTTTCTATATGGAGTACTGGAATACAAAGCCCGGTCAGCTAAAGAAAGCTCACCATTACAAGTAAAGGTTCAAAAGGCTTCTGTAAAGAGTATTTTGAAGAATGGCATGAAGATTAACTAGCACAAAACAGCCTCACCTACTAATTTGTAGCAAGCTGTACTCCAGAAAAACATCCACATTTTGGCATCAAGCTTTATGATATTAATATTAAAATCCAAGAACAATCTGCATCTTAATTCTTCCAAGTTGCTCCTGCGCAAGTTGACAGCCCCACTGATGACACACCAATAAAGCTAGAATAAAGTATTCTTATCCATTTCAGTATAACACCAAATCAGCAGAGGATGTACATTAAATTACACATTTACAGAGGTGCCTCTGTCATTGCTTGCAGGCATTTCATGCTGACATTGGGTTGTGTTGTTAATTACGGTCACATTTTCTTCTGTCTTTAGCATTGTTATCACTCAAGTGCTCAATAACAACCATTTCAAATGACACTGGCAATCTTTGGCATCAGCTTACTAAGGTGCACAGCTATGAATGTACTAAGCAAAAAACACACAAAACAGTTTGATGACTTTGGACACCTTGGATAACTATTGCCCCCTATAAAGAAAAAAATATGAGTAATTTAGGTTGGAAGGGACCTCTGGACATCAAGTGATTCAACCTCCTTTCTGTGGTAGTTTGGCCCGCCAGCATTAACAAAAGCTCGGCTCGCTCAGTCGGGAAAGCAAATGGAAGCTATATTTACAAGCAGTAACTACCCTCTACAATGGAATACAATGAGTATGTACAAATATACAGTATTTACAGTATTATACAGGTATTTACAGGCAGAAAACAGCACAGAAACCCCCCTGAACCTTCTGGGACGCCAAAAGGAGCAGGGGCAACTGCTCTGCTTCCATCTCAATCTCCCCCCCCCACCTTTTCATCTAATTAGAAGAAAAGAGAAAGAGATGTCAGAGAGTTCTGTTAGCTCAAAAAGTGTCATTAGTGCTCTTATCTCAAGATTAGGCCAATAAGGTCCTTCTCCAGCAAAGCAGAGCAGAAGCAGCCAGAAAGGAATGAATGAAAAAGAATGTGAGATTGTTAGAATACATCCCACACATCTGACCAATGAAATTCATTTAGAATAATCTCATGTTTTCCTTTTTATACCCAACTGTGAGTTGTTTACACTTCTTCACTCTTCTGCCTGAAAATCTGCAGCTAACTTTTAAAGGCACAGCCTGAAACTGCCACACTTTCAAAAGCCAGGCTAACAAAGTTGTATTGCTCAGGGCTTCATTGAGCCAAGCTTTTACAAGTCTCCATGGATGGAGATCCTTGGGGCAACTTGCTCCAGCGTTTCATTCAGCAACCTCAAAGTGAAAAAAAAAAAAAAAAAAAAAAACCAAAAAAACTAAGTACAGTGCAGTTCCCTCAGTCCCTGTAGTACCTGAACTACTGAAGCCTGCATAAAACCCACTGAGTACCATTTCCTGGAAAAGGTCCTATTTCTGATTCAGAGGTTTGCTGGAATTAATGATCTGTGCATTACAGGTACAGAAATACCAAAATCATCAAGATTTAAGTTCCAAAATTAAAAGATGAGTTGCTCAGTGTTTGTACCATGTGGTTTGTTTTCTTTTTTAACAGACATCACTTCCATGCCATAAAGAAGCAGAGATCACCTGCTTTCAGAAATGGCTGGTAGTGTCATCAGTGGTCAAGGGTGCAGAGCACTATCAAATCTGGCTCAGGTATACTCTTCACTTCAAACTGGTAGCACGCAGCATTTTCTTACCACATGTAAAATATGCTGGTTTAGAGAGCTCCATAATCCAGCCTTCCCAGAAGGAAGCTGGTGGAAAGGACCAAACCATTTCCTCAAGCATGCACTAGAGGCCCAGAAGGAAATATCCTGCTGTAGCTGATGTAGCTCCCAGCCTGGTTTATACCAAAGAAACTGCTCCCCACAGTAATCAAGCAATCACCTCTCCCCATCACAAGTTTCAAACAAAATGCTAAATTGTCAGTCCTACCTTTAATGATGATTAGCTACATGAAATAAAGGTTTCATGTTTACCTGAACAATCTACCTCTGTCACAAAGCTCCTCAGCATCTCCCACACTCTCAGGCAACAGAGTGCATAGCGATGCTTATAGCACACTGCTATGAACATGAAACAGTTTGAACAAATATAGGGACAAGGCTGATTTAGGGCCCATGATAATAAATGGGTTTCAGGAAGCAAAATGAAGGCGAGACATAATATACATGCACAAGGCCCAGCCCAGCCCTAGATCCTTGGAGAAAGCCCACTGTGGTGAGCCAAGATCCAGCACATCACAAAGGAAACAAAAGAATATGCACCACAAAAAGCCACAACAACCAAAAACACATCTGAGGAAAGCACTAGAAACAAATATGGAGCTTCTTAAGGAGGAAGGGACAGAATAAGTGTCAGTGAGCTGGTGCATAAACATTTTGCCTGTGGAAGCTTGGGATCAGATCTTATTTAAGTCTCCAGTGAAAAGGAGCGTGATTGTCTCTCCACATCATAGAAGCTCTGTGTGATTAGAAATCTCTGCAGATTCAGCTCCTGCTCAGCACAGAGCTCAAACAGCAGGAGCATAAATTGGAGCTGAAGTGCACTGGCAGAGCTGCAGCAGGAAAGAAGCATGTCCAGCCCTGCCTTTCCAGGGCTGGCTACAGGACTGCCCCTGTTCCCTCCTGCTCCCAAGCAAGAGCTGGGGGCGTGGGAGTCAAAGGGAGAAATATAAATGATGAAGAACAAAGTTAGGCCCATTCTTCATAAAGCAGATCTAATTAGAAATGTCAAGTCTCATTATGAGCCAAAGCTCCAGTAGATAGGAGACCCATTACTCAGGAGAGATGTAGGTGGAAGACATGCATCATTTCTTAATGATGCACACATCCTTCCTCCTCCCATACCCCACCCAAAGTGAACGTGCGGGTGGAGACAGCACCAACACTGTAAGAGCCAATGCCAACTGCACACAGGAAACACTGAGGGAAGCAGTGCTAACACTGTTTCACACATAAAATTTCTATTTTCCCCTTCCCTCTGAAAGACTAGGAGCAATCACCCAGAACAGGCCTTTTACAAGACAGTCAAACAACAGTTTACAAAGGACCCTGCTCCTTTCTCATTGGAATCATTAGAAAGAGTGTAGCAGAGTTAGGCCTTAAAAAATACATAAATAATGCTGTACATTTATCTTTCCTACTTCTGCATATAAGCATCCAAAACTCTCTATGAAACCCAATCCTTGTCGCCAAAGCAAACTAGGTACGTTTTTATACTTATTGGATGTTAGCATCTGCATCTAGTACCAGAAACTTCCATATCAAGCATCTAAAGGACTTTCACAGTCAAAGACTGATGAACTCTGAATGCAGGCAGGCCAGGTCTGCCACAGGAAAAGGCACAGGACTTAAAATACAGTTGCTAGAGGTTTGCCATTCTTGAGAAAAGCAGTTGAGGTGACACCGCAGTGAGTGAAGGTATTTCTTTCTCCCTTTCATGCTAAAAATTCACCTGGCTTGACTCTGAAGACCAACTGCAAATCAGCAGCCATTAGCAGCTCTCCTTACGAAGACTTGGCTACAGCAAGCTCCCTGCAGGGCACACAGGGTGTAAACCAAGCCAGGAATATTCAGAGAGGTCTGCAGTTTTGGGCTTCAGGGGAATAAACAAGAAAGAGATTCAAACTGCTTTGCACAGTGCAACAAAAGGATTCCTTTGAGAGCACAGCAGGGCAGAATTAATTCCTACAGCATGCAGAAGAAACCCAGTCATTATACACTATTTGCTGTCTTAATACTACAGAAATAGGACACTTTTACTTATTATAGCTTGTTTTTGTTCTATTCACATCACTATATCTGAGCTACAAACAAAATACTTCAGCCAAACATAATGAAGGAGGAAGGCAATGTAATACCAGACCAGAGCCAAGCAGGGACAGTGCATTAACTGTACTACCCACTGGAGTAACAAATCAGCACTTGTCCCCTTTTCACACCCCCAACTCGCACGGCTGTGACTGCAGTTATTGTTCTACTTTTCTATGTTAAAACTGGACACACCATCTGTATTAGTATGTCTTTGTCAGAAATGGATTTAGCAGTCTAATCTCATCCAGCTTGAGGTCAATGATATGAATGTGTAAAGTGCCTAGATAGAAGACCTTCAAGAATGCAAGCATTTGCTCTTAGATTTAACCAAGTGCTCTTCAGTCAAGACACCTGAATAAAATCTTATGGTTATGGAAGCTGCAGCTAATGTGGTTATACTATGCATAAGCTGTTCTGCCAAGGCAGGGATACTCTTCACCAACAGCAAAAGACATCTCACATACTTTTACTGCCCCTAAAAGCCTTTCCTGCAGTTCACCAATTGCCTTAGAGTGACTGTTGTCCTCAGAGGCTACTAATTACAGCAGCTAAACTCAGTTCATTTGAAACATGCTCAACCTGAAAACAAATCTTAAATCAATGAGAGCATCTGCACAAGAATTCAAAGTGTTCCACCAAAGAAATTTTCTCTCTCCTACATGCAGTCTTTGGCCATCACTGCAGCTGACAATTAAAGACAGCAATTTAACTGGGACAGTGATGCTATATAAAAACAGCCCAGAGCATTCAGTTATAAAAAGCATCAGGAGACTAGTCTCAAGAACCCAGCACCCAACTAACTTACAAAAAGGGGGAAGGAAGAACCACACTCTTTCACTATTTTGTGTAGAGACTGAACCCTTTGTGAGCCTCAGACCAACTTTCCTACATCAAGAACACTTGTAATTCTTTCCATAGTAATGGGACACATACAGTTGTGCTCACTGAAGTACTGTACTGTGCTTCCCCATCAAGTGTTGAAGCCACCATATGAAATACATGAACACAACCCAAACAATCTTCATGAGTCTCCAGAATATACAACCATGGGATGCTTTTCATTCACACCAGGTTGCCCTTTGTGTGCCAGTCTGCTTTTAAGGAGATTTGAGTATTCTGTGCTCCCATCTTGCAGAAAAATTGTTGAGAATTCAAAGCTTGACTTAATCGCTGCTGCGTTCACAATAATCACGTGCAGACATGTCTGTGAACCATCCTATTGGTAAATTTGCCCCTGGAAGACATTGTGTACAATAAATGACAAAGCTAACTTATCAGAAACATGAGATTTGGAGTTAGTCCTTCTACATGAAAATGTCACTGGAGTTAATCTTGCTCCAGCCTTGATCTCTAAACTCTTTCTGACAAAAGATGTACAAAGGAGACCTAGCTAGGCAAAGCAGCACAAGCTACCAGGATACTGGTCCAAAGATTTTAAAGACAGTGACCACTGCATATTTTTGGCTTTGTTTACAGCTTAAACCAACCTGACACTAAAAGGCATGACGGAAATTAGAGGAAAAGACCACAGCAGAGACAACAGCAACACTACTAAGCATTACTAAAATGCAGTTTTACCAGATGGCACTGTGGTTTCCCCACAGGAATGGTGTAGCATCTTTTCTGAACTGAACTGACATCTTTGCAACAGGTTCCAACTTGTGCATGTTCTCAAAGACAACTTCTGAGGTCACTCACATGTAAATGGCACTTCTATCAAAGGGCAAGAAGAGAACTGCAAGACCCTGCATAAAGAAACTCTTCTGCAGAAGTGCAGAATATTCATGCACATAACTCCATCAGTGAACAGAACCATGCACGTTAATCTTTTGCTCCTGAGATCCACACTGGACAGCATCATGTCACCTGCCTCCTTCTCCTTTAGCTTACACATTATGCACTTCTGTTGGAAATACTATGGAATGCAGCAGTAGAGACATTCTGCTTGGTTACACCAAAACTTTTATATAAAAGTCTCAGAGATTTGGGAAACAACAATGCACACACAAAGTAACTCTGGTCTACTCCCTTCTTTGTGAAGGAATCCTAGAGTCAAGGTCAAAGTACTTTGGATTCAGTCGAGAAGACACAGTAGCACTAGCAGCTTACTTTTCTTCTGGTATTTGCTACTACCACAGTTGTCAACTGAGAGTGACCTGGAGATCAGACATTTCCAGATAAGACCAGCTGGACTATGGCCCCAGGCTCTTCATTCCACTAGCTGATCTTTCTAAGCTGAGATGTTCCCAGCATGATGAAACCATCATGCTTCATTAACAACAACAAATATGTGCTTGTTTTCTTTAGCAAGCAGTTAAGTACATTAATTATTTAACACAATTCCAACTTTGGAAAAAGAAGAGATTATTCTCAAAGCCTCTTCTGACCTGGACAGGAGAAGCCACAGCGAAAAGGTCTCAGCTGTAAAACAGTGATACTGTCCAATGATACATGATGCAGTGCACAGTGAGAAGGAAAACCAGCCTAAGCAGTTTTTGGTGTTTTGTTCCTGGAGTTGGGAGGCTTTTACTGTTTATTCACATGTAACATCACACACATGTATCCCATCTCCTCTGAAAATACATGGAATAATTGCCTTGGAAGAGTATTGTGAAGCCAGAGCATTCCAAAACGACCCAAGCCCTTAAAATGAAGAACTGCCCATAAAAATAGCATACTGTAGCATGTAGTATCAATTCCACAGCATTCAGTTTGCCCAGTTGATTTCCACCTTCCAACCCATGATGAAGGGAGCTGCCAATTAACTTGTACCTTGAGACAGGAAACATCAATACAAAGCCATAGTCTATAAAACTCAGTTATTGACAATCTCAGACTTCCCAAATTTAGTCTACTACATCCACAGTGTAATAAGGATTTCAACAGGACAAACAGACTGAAGAGAGAGAAAACAGGGAAAAAGAGAGACGCAGCTTTTGCAAAGATGGCTTACAGAAATAATTTGCTCTGAAAGCTAAGACGAAAGGCAGTCTTCTGATGCACCAATAACAAATGCAATGCATGCTTCAGTCTTGTAAATCACTTCTCCCCCAGCCTCTCTGACTTCCACAGAGCTGTTTTGCTACAGAAAGGCAGTTAAACCCCCAAAATGCCGAAAACCCTGCGATGTCTCCATTTGGCATGTTCTTGGAACTGTGATGCAATGTTAATTGGAGACTCGTTATAACCAATTTAAATCTTACCAACTGATGCTGCAAAAGGAAACAGTTCAGAAATTAAAGCCTCAATCACCACTCCAAAACATCACAGACAAGGAAGGGTATCTGAAAATACCTGTTCTTCACTTGTCACAACCTATTCTGTTGCCTTACATACACATTCTCTTCCTTCACCCTGTCAAACAAATAATTTATCATATTCTATAGAAGCTTAAATTAAGCTTGATGCCACTAGCCTACAGATGCTTACAGGCTATTTATTAACATTCCACTTTTATTGCAACATTCCTTCAGCCTCTTCACAGCATTAAAATGAACTATAACAGGCAAACATTCAGACATTAACAAAATAAACCCACCCATCCTTATGGCACATTTATTAGCACCTACCTTTCCCTGTAGTCATTATCTGCAGTGCCTGTGAGATACTGGGGAGGAGCACTGTGCTCCAGGAGCAGCCCTACATGTCTCTCAGCAACTTACCCACCAGCAAACTCCCCACCCTCCTAAACGACTACTCTCTGTGACCTAGCAGAGATTTCCACCTCTCCTCCAAAATAAAAGCCTCCTCAGCACTCAGCTGAAAGCCAAGTGTCCTCCCTATGCCTGCTTGCTTGCATCCCTTCCTTCTAAATTTGGGACTTGAAATTCCAGGAGGCACTAATGTGCTTACCTACAAAGTTGTGCAACAGAAAGGGAGCAGAGCTCACCTTGTCCACCTTCTACAAGAATGTACTATCAGTTAATAGCAGCCACTCAAACATCACCCAGACATGGATGCTTCCCCAGACCCAATGCAGGTGAAGGGGCATTTCCTTGCTTTTATGCCACAAGAATGCTCCATGAAACAATTTTTCTGTTTAATTTTCCATTCCAACTTGAAAGCTAGAGAAAAAAGACATCGGGGAAATTAAATTCACAATGTATGAATAAAGAAAAGCATAGTGAAGCATTTGCTGGTTCAAAACCTGTGTTCTCTCACAGATACTCCTTCCAGTCTGTAATTCTGCTGCTTGGATGTGTGTTGACAAGCAAACAATATTCCATCTACAGATGCATGGCAATTCTTGGCAAATACAGGTGATTTTTCCTCCAGAAAGTATCAAAATAGAATTCAGTCTCTCAGATTTATTACCAGCAAAACACAGAACTCTAGAATAGGTCTAGTTTTCATCTAATTGTCTCCAAGTTGGCTATAAACAGAATTCATTCAGCAAATACCATATTTACCTTAAGCAGAGGTTCAGATACAGAAGTGTTTCTACTCAAGAGCAACACAGCAAAACTTTCTGCACAGGCTTTCAGTAACTGGAATTATCACAGCTGTTGTTTTAGCATTGTTTTAATTAACCTGCTTACTCTTAGAACAGTAATTGAGACAGGCAACTACTAAAACTGCATCCTTTTCTCACCTTATCCTGTGCAAACATCCATGGGGAAGACATCTCAGCTCCAGACTTCTGGCTTTAAGACCTCCTGCTTGGATTGCCCTGCAACCCAAGATCACCTCCACTGTCCCTGAATCTTGCTCTCCTAAGCACAGTCAAAATTCATCAGACAAGAAAGTCAACCCCCTCTCCACCCACAGTAGCATACTGGCACACTACCACAGTTACTCCTGCACACACCGGTATAGAAGCATCTCCCCCCAAAAAATGTGTGACTTATGTTAGAGGAAAAAAAAAAAAAGAACCACCTTGAAATCAAAGAATGTCATATTATGATATCACAATGATCAAGAGCCTGAAAAACACACCAAAATGTTTTGGTTACTAATAGCTTTGGTGTGAGCTATCATTTCCTATCAGCCTCTATCTCTCAGTACATCACTTATTGCTTTCTTAACCTGTCCTGAAACTTGGCTATAAAGTCCTTTGGAGTCCAGGTGTAATGCAAAGTCAGTTCAAATCCAAGGAAGGCTGCACACTTTAAGTTCAGGTCCTTCCAGACAATGCCAAGGAAACCCATGCAGCGTGGATTTCTGAAGTCTTTTTATGTCCAATAGCCTCTCTGTGCAACACATCCAGCTAAAGAGCATCACATAATGCCAGATGAAGACAGCAGCTGACTAGCTGGCAATTATTGGCTCTTTCATGCTGAAAATGTATTTGTCCCCAGGGAATAAGACATCTGCATAATTAGCAAAAGCAGTTACACAAAATAATTAGTTTGCTGAAAGCCCAAATAGGGGAAAACTGTAATTTTTGCTTCAAGAGGCTTACTAATTATATGCCAAAAAAAACAAAACAGATACACTGAGAATGACAGAGAAATCCAATGTGGATTTTAACTTCATATTCTAGCTATAAGGGCTGCTGGTAACCTAGCAACAAGCAGCATACTTCAGCATGCCAAAACCTCCCTCTGACTTAATGAAACACCTCAGATTACTATGCAAACCTCCCCCACACCACTATACATTTGATTCTTGTATTACTAAAATGATAAAGACAAAGCCTAGCACACCAAAAAAAAGAAAAACAAAATCAAACAAGATAAAACTTGAAGCAGCACTAATGGAGCATAGCATAGAAAGGTAAGTAAGACACATTATTTTAATATTTGCAATCTGATTAGAGCTGATTCATTAGATTTATTCATGAGAAGAGAAAATGTTCTATACCTGGGAAAGTGTGATATAGCTTCAGTTAACCTTTGCATTTCAGAGGCATGCATTAAACCTGAACAACAGAAAGTCCTTCCCCAAGCACCTTTTCTAATAGATTTGTGTTTCTCCCTGGGGAACCACTAGTTAAGAAATCTGTAACAATTTATAGCCTACTTGCTCATCTCCAAATTACTCCTGATACTCAAATAATGCTGCTGCAATGGCTTTCCATTCTTGAATCCTCAGTGAGCTGGTAGAGGAAAAACCAACAGTTTTGGAGCTAAGAGACCAGTTTTCATCTCTGACTGGTTGCTTTGCGCTATTTCACCATTTCAGAAGTCACAGTTGCCTTCCCACCTGCCCAGTACCACTACATTCTGCAGTAAGTCAGATCTGAGAACCACTTTCAAGTCTTGTAGCAAGCACCACTGCAGTGCTCCCAGGCCAGTGCTCAGTTATGAGTGCCTTTAGCCAGCAGCTTGCTCCTGGGTTACCTACTTGAGCTACCCATCAGAAAAGTACAGATGCACCATATTCATTCTTAAGACTACAGGGGGAAAAAAAGTTAGAATTAATCTTTTCTAGTGAGCTGGGAAGTCATGACATAGCTTCAGTTAACCTTTCAATTTCAGAGGCATGCATTAACCCTGAACAACAGACAGCCCTTTCCACTGTTACTTTTCAGCCAGGTCTCTTCTGTCACCAGTACACAGCTGACACAAACAACTGCTCAAGGCAGAAAAAACAGCACAAAGGAGCTGATTCTGCTCATTGCAGAACACCATTTAATGCTGACAAGGGCTTACAGACCACAGGTTGGATGATCATTTGTCAGTCTGTCCCCCAGAACCTCTGGGACATTCCTGTAGCCTGGGTAGAGCTAGAAACAGTACATGCCAGCTACAGAGAGGGACTAACACCAGCTTTTAAGATAAGGTACACTTGCACCATATTGTCTGAAGTCATCTGGTCCAGGCCATAGAACATGAAAGTTAAAGCATTAGTGGTGTGTTCACCCAGTTGAGTTAAAATCTAAAAGAAGTGGTATTAATAAGAGCTAGGCATCGGATAATCAATACTATGCTGTGCCACACTCAAAAGGATTACACAAGACTGAGGCATCTATTTCCTGAGAAAGGCAAATCATTTGGATGTGCAATATTCATCACCATCTCTTCCCTGATGAATCTGACAACTACTGAAAGTGTCATATTTGTTCAAAAGCTACAGGAGGCGTCAGGGACACAAGGAACCTGACAAACAGAGCTTGTCTTTAGGCCATAATAAATGTGTGACTATGGGTGAAGGTAAGCCACCTCCACTGGCTAACACCTCTTTGAAAAGATAAATGGAAAGTTGCACAGAGATGTTGACACATTAGATACGGTGAGCATGTATGCTGTACTTGTACTGTGCCTGGAAGGCAAGGAAGCAACAACAAACCACTATGGGAAACTGAAGACTCTTCTCAAATACACACAAAATTATATTAATATTCTCATTATTAGCCTCACAAATGAGAACTGCTTTTTAATTCCTTAACCCATGAAACCACAGACATTTATTGTTAGGGAAGATGAAAATGTTCTAGCAAAGCTAGGCAAGATCCTATCCTTTCAATACCTTGTCCTCTTTGACACTTCAACACTCCTCCAGTCTCCCCAACTTCCTTTTTCCCAAGCTGCATTTTTTGTCTCAGTGCCCACACAGGAGATTCAATGGAGCAGAAATGCTAAACACATTTAGGGATCGCATCCAGCCACAGTGCAATCAAGGACAACGAGCCATCAGCAGATCAGGTTAAGCAGAGCGAGGCAGACAGGAGTGCTTGTGTGTGGAAGCACAAAAATCCTGTCAATGGAGTCAAGGACACAAGAGAGGGCATGTAACAGCTCAGGCACAGTCTATGCAAGAAACTTAAACCTTCAAGTAGAATAGGAGTAACCAGGTTGGAAAAGACCTTCGAGATCATCAAGTCCAACCTATCATCCAACACTATCTAATCAATTAAACCATGGCACCAAGCACCCCATCCAGTCTCTTCCTAAACACCTCCAGTGACAGTGACAGTCCATCACCTCCCTGGGCAGCCCATTCCAATGGCCAATCACTCTTTCTGGGAAGAACTTCTTCCTAACATCCAGCCTAAACCTCCCCTGGTGCAGCTTGAGACTGTGTCCTCTTGTTCTGGTGCTGGTTGCCTGGGAGAAGAGACCAGCCCCCACCCAGCTACAACCTAGTATCATAGTATCAGTCAGGGTTGGAATGGACCACAAGGATCATCTAGTTCCAACCCTCCTGCCATGGGCAGGGACACCCTGCACTAGATCAGGCTGGCCAGAGCCTCATCCAGCCTGGTCTTAAACATCTCCAGGGACGGGGCCTCAACCACCTCCCTGGATAACCCATTCCAGAGCTTCACTGCTCTCATGGTGAAGAACTTCTTCCTCACATCTAGCCTGAATCTCCTCACCTCCAGCTTCATTCCATTCCCCTTAGTCCTATCACTACCTGACCTCCCTTCAGATAGCTGTAGAGAGCAATAAGGTCTGCCCTGAGCCTCCTCTTCTCCAGGCTAAGCAACCCCAGATCCCCCAGTCTCTCCTCACAGGGCTTGTGCTCCAAACCCCTCCCCGGCTTTATTGCCCTTCTCTGGACACATCCCAGCAACCCAACATCTTTCTTATACTGAAGGGCCCAGAACTGGACACAGTACTTAAGGTGTGGCCTAACCAGTGCCGAGTAAATTCACCAAAACAGCGACAGAAGGAGTATTAAAAGAAAAAATAATTCTCAATGAAGCCTCAATCTACCAAATTTAATACATATAATTGCACTTATTAAAAAACAAAGCAAACCCCCCCCCCCCCAAAAAACAGTTCTTATGGAATCTTTCCTTGGCAATTGTAAAACAAATTGCTTGCTTTCTTGGGAAGAGATGGCACTAAAAATTGTCTTCCCAGAAGAAGTCATCTCCATTGTCCCACCTTGCTTCTTTTGACATCATCTGCAGTGCCAGCAGCCTTAAATCATATCACAGCATGAGTCAGGCTGTTCAGACTAGAGACTGGAACAATCTCTCCAAAGCCAAGGATTAGCAAGCAACATCTCTGCTACTGTTCTGGGATGCATAAATGTTAAAATGAGTGCACAACTAAAACTTACATTGCAAATAAATTAACTTGCTCTCACTGAAGTTTAGTCTTGCATCTATCTCACCCATTTAGTACTAAACATTTTTCTAATCAATTTGTCACATACCTGATTTTCTACTATGATCAGCTTCATTTAGAGTAGAAAAATCCTCTGTAAACTTAGTTTAAATTTGGCTAGGGGTACATGAAGCCCCCAAACCTTCCCCTTCCTCATAGAAAACAAATCCAACAGAAATCCCAACCACAGTCATCATCCCAGCACAGCATTTGCTTAAAAATAGCAATACTCCTCACCACAGAGCACAAGTTTGCCTCCTTGAATTCCAGACAACAGCCACCTATGTAGTACAACGGCATACACAGAAACTACTACTGTTCTTTCTCCCAAGTGCATTCTGCTCCACTGCTGGCAAAGCAAAAAAACTTTACCTTTGCCTAGGCCAAGTGGAAAGCAGGGAAGCTAGTTCAGCAGTAACCATGTTTCAGTTTGAGTTAGGATTTCAGAATGAACACTTGGAGACTGCAAACCATGAGATGTTTGCCAAAGGATTTAATATATATTTCCTCACGTTTGAAACAAGTACAAGCACATCTGTTCATCAACAACACTTTCTTGCCACCATGAGCCTCATACACCTATACACAAAATTAGGAAATGAAAAACCACAATCCCTCAACAATGTAAGCTTTAAGAGGAACACTGCTACATGATTATGTATATTTCATGTGCTATTTGGGGCACTGAACTGAAAACACTTCTCAAATTACTATTTAACTTACCTCATGAACAATTCAAACAAAGATGCACACAGACTTGAGAACAGATAATCTATTTCCCTAGGGACACTAAAGAAACTCAAGAGGAAAAGAAAAGCACTAACACCACCTTCTGTTCTCACAGCTTGCACTTCATTATCATAGAATCAACAAGGTTGGAAAACACCTCAAAGATCATCAAGTCCAACCTGTCACCCAAGACCTCATGACTACAAGACCATGGCACCAAGTGCCACGTCCAATCCCCTCTTGAACACCTCCAGGGATGGTGACTCCACCACCTCCCTGGGCAGCCCATTCCAATGGCTAACAACTCCCTCTGTGAAGAACTTTCTCCTCACCTCAAGCCTAAACTTCCCCTGGTGCAGCTTGAGACTGTGTCCTCTTGTTCTGGCGCTGGTTGCCTGGGAGAAGAGACCAACTGCCTCTGGGCTACAACCACCGTTCAGGTAGTTGTAGAGAGCAATAAGGTCTCCCCTGAGCCTCCTCTTCTCCAGGCTAAACAACCCCAGCTCCCTCAGCCTCTCCTCACAGGGCTTGTGCTCGAGGCCTCTCCCCAGCCTTGTTGCCCTTCTCTGGACACGTTCAAGAGTCTTAATGTCCTTCTTAAATTGAGGAGCCCAGAACTGGACACAGTACTCAAGGTGTGGCCTAACCGGTGCTGAGTACAGGGGCACAATGACTTCCCTGCTCCTGCTGGCCACACTGTTCTTGATGCAGGCCAGGATGCCATTGGCCTTCTTGGCCACCTGGGCACCTTGGCCACCTGACACTTCTAGAAAACCAGAGCAGATTAGCTAAAGATCAATTAATCCTGCTGCAAAAATTATGTGTGCATTTCTGAACAACCACCCAGTGCTTGCTCTGTGTCCGTTCCAATGCCTCACTGAGTGAAAACTGCTGAAACCACCAAAAAGAGTACAAGTACTTCTACTCACCACCTGAATTCTGGATCATGTTTCCAGACTTTTGGACCTCATCGAATTTTGTAAAAATTACATTCAACCTGTTTGAAAGTTAAAGAAATACACAATGAGCAGCTGGACTCAATCTCTTTTCAGGGATCTTCTAATTTAAGATGTTAGAGGACAAGTTGTGTTGGACAAGTTGTGTTTGACTCGTGGTCATCGACAGCACTGTCCAAAATGTTGACATGGAGAGAAGTTATTTTAACATCAATAAAACCATCACAACATGAAACAGCCAGCAAGCAAAACTGAGAAGCAAGAGATACAATTCAAACCCCTACATTACTGAAGATGGGATGTGTCTAATTGGAGGTGCATTTCCAGTTCATTATCACTTGGCCTATTTTAACTGTTTGCAGAAATACCACAAAAAACACCCCTGAAAAAAACAAACTTCACACAACATTTGTCTTTGACCCTGACATTTCTTTCCCATTTATGTCAAAGGCCTGGTGGAGCAGAAGGTTCTTATCAGATCTAATTATTCCTTCCCAGAGAGTTTATTACTTTAAGCCACAGTGACAGCTGATGATTTCACTGCAGAACAAGAGGCACTGGTCCTGCCCCCACACACATACATCCCACTTCTGAAACAACCTCTTCCCTCCCCCTCTGTGCTTTGACAGGCTGCCATCTATTCCATCCTCAGGTCTAGCCATGCTCCACCCTGCAACACAATGGGGGTCGCAGCAAGATGGAGAGTAGTTTCTTAACCACACTTGAGGAAGAGCACTTTGGTTTGGGTGTGGGTGGTTTGTGGGGTTTTCAATAAAACCTTGGAAATGATGATATTGACCGTAAGGCCTTTTCTTTACGACAGCCTTCTAAGTTGCATAAGCACAAGCTAATCTGAGGTGTCCTCTTTACATACACAGAGAACACAGGAACAACCACCACATTAAATCTTAAATCAGTTAACAACACGTCTGCAATGATTTTCTTAGTTTTCCAAAGATCTTGTGGCATACTTGGGCAAAGGTATAGCGAAAACCGAGTTAAGTGTTTGTAGGATGAACAAAAATACCAAAGCAAATGAAAACCAAAAAGTCCCACAACCAAGCAAACAAAAACCACATTAAAAAAAAAAGGGGAAAACCCACCAAATAACAAAACAAACAAAAACCCCACCCCAATAAACACCAGTCCCAGGAAAAAGTTCAATCTTGCAGGTCCAAAACCAGTGAACACACAAGGATAGTCTCAACTCACCGAGATTGGGGTAGTCCTTTTTACTGAGGTCAGCCCTTACACGTTCACCAACGTGTCTGTAAATTTCAACAAGGCTGTTTATTGCTGCATCTCGAACCTGAACATGAGAGATGAGGAGAAAAAAAAAAAATCAATCATGTTTGCTTGTAACAAATAAAATTCTGCTCTACATCAGAGAAAGGAATTTGCGTATTTCTCGGGAACAAAAGTTGTCACTGTAGACATTTACCACACAGTTCACAAAGGAGCACCCACCCCTGCATTTCAGATATTAGCAGCATCAGCAAGTCTAATTTAATTGAAAAGGTAGTCAAGACATTAGTTGAAAGATTCCTACATCGGGAGCTCAGCTGCATTTACCAAACTCCACCCCCTGTGTGCAACAGCTACATTTACAGAAGCAAAAAAGCATGGAGAGAGACACTGAACAGACCTGGATATTGCTAGTACATTATAGGAACAAACTGACTTTTAAATGCTGTTATTACAAACTTGTTTCTGTGTCAATAAAATATGGAAGGAGAAATAATCAATCACCCAAGTCATCATGAATTTTGCATGTCTTCCAGAAGACATGCAAGAAATATTTGCAAGAAATAGCTGAACACATCCTTTCCTCCACTCAACAGAAGAGCCACAAATCTGATTAAAGTGTCACATATCTGTACTAACCCTTCCTCCATCTGACACAGCAGGCAGAGAAGGCAAACTATGTGCTCTGCTTAAAGAAATACCTACAGAACCGTGCATTTCTGCTTCTCAGAAGATGGTTTGGCAACTCCCCGAGCACTTGCATGCATAAGGGCTAGATAAATGCAAGATATTTTGTGGGCACAAGCTAAAATCTCATGTAGGTCAGAAAGCAGACACATGCCCTCTGCTTCCTAGCCCAAAAAATATACCCAAACACTTGACTCATACTCATCTTGCTCTGTTCCCATGCTCAGCAGCCTCCCTGTTCAGCAGGTCACTGTCAGTTCCCAAACTGCTGTCTTCACTCATGCCAGCCCTTACTGAGCACTAACCTCCAACTTCTCTCTACCATCAGCCTTGTACATTCCCAGGCAGGACTTCCAAGTACAGCTCAGGAAGGGACTCTGGTGTCCTCAGTTTCTGGATACATAGGCTCTAACTCAGCCTTACTCTCTGGCTTGGACAGCCAAGGGGGCAAGTCACAGTGCCAGCATCTCTGCCTGTAGTGAATCCACCTGCCAAGGGACCCAGGTACCAGCCACAGGGGCACAGCAGACAAACTGCCACTGTTACCACGTCACTTCCAGCTGCAGCATGCAGCACAGCCAATCAAGGAGGTCCTCGCATTGTAGTCTGGAAAGATGGCCTTTGTCTGTCAAGTTTATCTGAGTTATGGTTGTAGGACTGGAAAAACCCCATACCGGGCAAGGCAGGGAGCTCCTACTAACAATACTTGCCTTAAACCTGCCGCAATAACAATGTTTTAATGCTTAATCCTATTCTTGAGAAAATAGTTGCTAGTTCAAATAGTTTCCATACCAGATACTCATAAACTGCATTCGCTGAAAGCAACGTATCCTAGAAAACATTCATTCCCAGACAGGCAGTAACAACACAGCTTCCACGTCCAAGAACAAAAGGGCTAACACTGCACCTGACCTGGATCTGCGTTTCGCCATCTCTCACCAAGAGAGGGCAGCATTGACCCAGCATCAGATCTCCCAGCCCACAGAGCGCACTAGCAGCACAGAAGCAGCCCCAGGGCACCCCAAGCCTAGCCCCGGCTCCAGGACAGGCCTGCTCAGGAACCACTTGGGCTACTGTTTATGTATGATCACTTCGGGCATGGGCTTTAGTGGGATGAGGTGCACCAGATCCAGGGTAAAGGTCAAGAGATCAGTCTCATTCCCCATTGCAGTGGGGATAACAAGGTGTGCCAGGCGCAGGGAAGAGGCACTGCAGAGGGAAAATACCCACTTCTGTCACCTCACCAACTTTCCAATTCATTCAATAGCTCACCAATGTAAAGACCAAAATTTCTACCTGCAACCAGTCCAAGTCCTAATCTTAGTGTCAGAACTACAATTGACCCTGAACACTGAACTTCCTTCCAAACTTCGTGGGGTGAGAGGTTTATCCTCCTGTGTCGGCACGAGCAGCAAGGGAAAGCTGTTTCACACCCAGTCCTCCTCCTCAGCAGGGGGAAGCCCTCATCACCACAGGAATATGGCCAACTCCAGAGCCAGCATAAGACCACTCGCCAGCTGGCCACCCCACACACCCTTCCAGCTGAATGCTCCAGACCTGGATTATGTGTATGCACCACCCATGCTAGGAGGGCAACAGGGATATAGGAAAACTGCTAAAACTCCTATTTTATGGCATCAGTTTGAACCCTGCTTGCCCATTCCTCCTCTTCTCACTAGCCTCACACACTTGCATCTGATTACAGATTAGATCCCATCCAGAACAGGACAAAAGCACATAGAAGTGACAGAGTTTCTTTGTCAACATGTATTTTAACTTGTTTTGCATTGTGGACTTAAGGATCCTGTACAGCTTCCACCCCTTACTCAGAATCTGCCTGTACAACATCTGGCAGTGTGTGTGGTCAGGCTGCCTCACTAGCTCCCACAGCCTTCCCTGCCCAGACTGCTGCTCCTCTGAAAATGAAGAGTGCTGCATCGAGCACAAGGACCCCCACAACCTCCCCTGCATTTGGGCTGCTAAGGCACACAAGTTCCCTTCCAACAAAGGTATTCTGCTCTGCTCATCTCATCTGCAGATTCATGTTGTTCTGAATTCGGAGTAACTGATATGCTGGTTTAGGCATACATCAAATACTACCTCTTCAAATCCAGTGAAGGGCTCTTTATGAACAGCATTGTTGAGAGTACACCACCAGCAGCACAATTAACTAAGTCACCACCCAGAATGCAGAGCCTCACACTTACAAACAAGGCAATCAGCATCACCTTTACAAGTTACTCACACCAGACGCTTACCTGGCTGTTTGGATCTCCAAGTAAGTTACATATATGTGGCACTATCTTACTCAGTGTTAAACTCTGAGCTCCAGATCTGGGAACAGAGAACAAAAGGAGACCGCTGTGAGGTACAAAGCAGACTTCCGCATAATGCAGGTTTGCAGGAGGCTCTCACTTACACGTTGAGTGTTGCAATAAGGCAGAGGCAAATCCCTTCTCTTGTTCGGAAATTCTTGTGTTTGAATCCTCCTAGCATCCTGTCCCACACGTACTGTGGAAGACAATAAAGAACATGAAACAGAGAAAAGGAAGGCAAGGGAAGAGACAGACTCCTCCTTCCAGCAGACATACACTGTAGTATCTCTGGAGCTTAAATGCAAGCTTTCTATCCATCTAAGCAGAACAGGACAAGAAATGGAAGGACACTTTTAGATCTAATTCTTTGTTCTGGGCTGACTTCACAGTAAGCCCCTACTAGCTAAAGCAATATTTCCATTGGCAGGAAAAAGTACCTTCCAAAGACTCAGAACAACTACTTTGACACCTACTCATCCCAACCCACATTTGTGAAATCCACTGACATTCACTCCCATGTGTACCCTGACAGGCAACAGCATTCCCAAGTGAAGTAAGTATCTCATAACAAGGTGTAGGGAGATGAAGCCATTTCAGACAGAGCCACAGGAGAAAACCCTCTGACAGAAAAACAGTCCTCCTTTTCAAGCAGCCAGTCACTCATGCTGCAAAGAGTTGCCAAGCATACCTGAGGGTTAGCAGCTTGTTCCATGATTTTCAGCAGCAAGGTCTGATCTTGCTCCCTCACCGAGTCCTTAGAGTCTCCCAGTCTATCAAGTAAACTTGGCAGCACTGAGGAATGAAAACAGGAATATCCAAACCCCTCAGAAAACTGTCATGTGGCACAGCCCCTCTGCTCACCTCACACCTGATGGATGGACCAGACCTCCCACCATTCAAGCAGAGCCTGAAATCACCAAGAGCTTCCCAAATGCTCTCCTGGGAAGAAAAATGGCTTTGTGTGTAGCAGCCAGGACAGATTCCAATGAGGTCTTGGGTAACAGGTTGGACTTGATGATCTTTGAGGTCTTTTCCAACCTTGTTGATTCTATGATTCTCTGAAATATCCCCCAACTCACGTGCAGACCTCTTACCTGTGCCAATCTGGGCTTTGAAGCGATCTTGCAGGCGGGACACAAGGGCAGAAAGGATGTCAATTCCCAGGAGAACCACCTGCAAGCACAGAAGAGATGAGGTTTTAGCATACAACCCTTTCCCTCCAGCCTTAGCCAACACCTATGAGCTGCACATGCCCTCCAGGGAGAAGAGTCCCATCCCACCCCTGCTGTTGGCACTGTTTAAGGTTGCACAGATCCACACAACTCTTCCTTGCATGGCTTCTGACAGACAAGCTGGGTGGTTTACAAGCAGAAAAGCCCCCAAATTATTATTCCCTGGGATATTTACAAGCCAAAACTCACTTCCAAGAACTTGATAAAGCCAACGGTTTTAATTGCTGCTCAATACTAAACTCATGCATATGTATGTGCAACACAGACATACCATACGCATAACAATTTCAATATTTGCTGTAACAAGCATCTCTAATTAATTGTAATTATCAACACTTATAATTAGAAAAAGGTGTGCAGTAACAGCTGCATTTTTTTTCTTGCAAAAATTAAACCCAGCACTTTTATAGCATAACTGAAACGCAGGGAAAGGCACCTTGATTGAGAGAAGCTGCAGATCAGCTGATTAACTTCATTCAGTAAGTTTAAAATATAACAACATCCTATCATATATGGAATATACTTGGTAACTTTCACACCTAATTCTTGGTAAGACCCTATAGATCACAATGGTTCTGGGATGCGACAGCTCGCCTTCAGCTTTCAGTGAAAAATGCTGATGTCAGTAACCCCAAAAAGTGTTACCGACAGCCAGGCGGTGTCACCAGGGCTGTCACAGCGCAGTCCGGCTCGGTAAACAAGCGTTCACACTAATACCTATCTGTACGTACGTCTGTGCACCTCGGCGGGCGCTGGAGGGAAGAGCGCCGCGGATGGCCGGCAGGGGGCGCGCTCCATTGCCGCTGCTGCCCGGCGCGGTTGGCCAGCCCCTATGCAAATAAGCTCCAGACTGGCGCAGAGCACTCTGGGTAGTACCGCTACAGCCGTCAAAACGGGCTTAAACCGGAGCCCGAGACGAGCCACTAAAGCGGCTTTCAGTGTCGCGCCCAAGTGGAGCGCGGCTCGGAATCGGCTGGCGAGGGAATGGGGCCCGGCGGCGTACCGATCCTTCGCCCGGACCTATGACGCGGTGAGCTCTCCCTTAGCGCCGCCACGCCGCACAGCACCACTAACCGTCCTTATCTGGGGGTTGCGCGGCTGCTCAATGAACGCGTGGTGAGGGCAGCACTGCTAACGCCTTGAACAACACACGGGCGCCCGCCCCGCGCGTGGCGCAATTTTTGGAACCTCGCACCGCGGCGTGTGCGCGGCGCGTCACCAACAACCGCTCCGGCTGCTGTGGTCCCAATTCAGCTTTCCGTTCCTTCCCGGCGCTGCACCTGCTGCAGCACCGCCGACCCCGGCTCCACGTGGGTAAAGCAGTACCCCACTCCCAACCCCAATTTATGTCTACTCATCGGCTAGCTCTAACAGTCCACGGGAACACGCTGCTGTGCAATGCACTGAGCCCCCACACCGCGCCTGCTGCTGCACCTGCACTGCACGACCCCCACCCAGCTGGGGATCCACTCCAAATTCAGCTCTATACCAGCAGCAAGGAATCTATGAACAGTGCACTGGAGAAACGACCTACTTGACGCCAAGTCTCCTAAAAGGAAGCCTCATAATACAAGCACCTGGATCCTAACTTCTCCCAACATACCACTTTATCTCCTCCAAACAGCTCCTGCAGTTTTCTCCCATCACAGTAAGACCCTCCCACTGTGTTATTTAGTAAAACGTCACTTGCAGCATGCTGACAACATTTAAAAATCTATTCATATGCCAAAGGAGAATTTTTCTTATCCCTTTGGAAGCTGTGTTTTATTTTCACATTCATCTTGCACATTGGATTTAATCTACCATTGACAAATGGTCAGCCAGCCTTAACTGCCTTAAGCCCCACTGCCTGCCTGCCAGCTCCCTCAGCTCCTCCTGGCTGGGGTACAGTAGCAAAGCCCCGGCAGGATGATAGGCTTTAGGTTCCCACTAGCCCAGAAATGCTTTTATGGAAAGTCCCTGGGATTCTGAATGCTGGTCATCATTCACAGCTGTCTGACCAAAGACCCATCACGGCAGCATCCTGCACAGAGAAATAAGTGTGCTGTCTGTGATTACAGAGATGTGCCCCAGGGATAAATCTGATCCCCGGCAAGGAAGGGATCCATCTCTCCTTCAAACTGCCTGCAAGCTGGAAAGAGTGAAGCACTAAAGGAAACATGCACAGAGCAGAGCCAGCTACCCTGCAGTTTGCCTCCAGGACGAGAGGGGAGGATGAGCTAAACCTCCCACTACTTTTTGCTGTTGTGCTTACAGAAATGGAGAGCTAATTAACTCTCCATGATTACAGTGGTGGCTTGGACAGCACCACTGGGGGTGACCAAATGTTACTCCCTATCACACTGGATTCATTTATCAACCCCTGGTGTGCCACCTGCCTCAAAGTGCTGAGGGCCAGGTTAAAATCATGCATGGCTTTCAAGATCCAACAGAACTGTTAGAGAGACAGGCAATACAAAACTTGGGACATGATGACCAAATTTATGAAGAACCTATGTCAGACCCTGTTGCACTGGACTGACTGCACTGAGAGCCCATCCCAGTTTTCCACAGAAACTGTCACTCAAGCTCTGCCTGAATTAACATGCACTGAAAACCAGGAGGAACCTCGGAAGCACTGTGTCACACAGGGCCAGAGCATCGATAGACCCTGTCAGCTACCACTTCATTGGTGTCATCATACCACACACCCCTTCTTGGAAAGCCAGCCAGTGGGCACTGCTCCACACCAAGGCACAGGAAGGGCAGCTCTCCAGCCAAAATTCCAGATAATACTGCAGTCCTTCTAGTTACAGAGCTATTCCAGGCCTCTATATCAACACAGGTCTTGCTTCATGCTCCAAGCAAGGTAGGACTAAACTCACTAGTACCCTTAGTAGCACAAAAGCCCCCAGCCCTCTAACAAAATACCAGGTCAACAGTTTTTAACTCCTTGCTTTACACAAGCCCCAAATTGAGTGTTCTGTGGTACCACACCCACTGCAGAAACAGTGGCAGAGCCCTAGGTCTGCAGCTTGCTTGACTCCCAAGGTTCCCCATGACAGTCAATAAAGCAGTTTGTGCCAGTATTCAGCTCAGCTGGCATCTGCTGTTGTAACATCTCAGAGTCAGCAAGACCTTCTCTTATCTCCCTCTAACTGCCAGGTCTCAAGGTGCCATCACTCCCAAAGATGATTCTGGTTAGTTCCCAGGATGCAACACAGCCTTTCCCAATACAGAGAAGAGTAAGTCATCAAAAATTTACTTCAAAACTCAAAGCACCTGTCCTTTAATACCTGGGTGGTGCTGAAAGGCCTACAGGCAGCTCAGAGAGCTGACATCTTACATTACCTGCTCTAACAGTAAATGCCCACCAAGCATGGCAGACAATAAATGCACCTAACAGCTTACAACAAGACACCTAAATGCACTCCCATAAAAGGGTAAGAAAGCAAGCTGCAGGACCCAGCACCAGCTGCTCCAGCACAGAGTGACCACAGTGAATCACAGCCTCAGGGTACCTTGATATGCTGCCCAGGGAGGTGGTGGAGTCACCACCACTGGAAGTGTTTAAAAAGAGCCTGGATGAGGCACTTGGTGCCATGGTTTAGTTGATTAGATCGTGTTGGGTGATAGGTTGGACTGGACGATCACAAAGGTCTTTTCCAACCTGGGTAATTCTGTATTCTGATAGTCTGGCACTAACATGGCAGCTCCAGACTGCCATGTGGGGAAGAGATGAACCCTTTAGTCCTTTTCTCCACACCATGCCACATGTAACAGAATTGTGGTGGCTGCTGCAGAAATCTTTATCCCATGTCTCCTGCAGAGAATGGGCAATAGGCTGAGCAGCACATCCCCACAGGCTGGTTTCATTATCCTGGCTTCCTGCTGGACCTTCCACACCTGGCAGCTTGAGACCCAAATGGAAATGCTGGAGATAGAGTTTCTGCCCTAGCTTGTCACCAGCTTGCCTCATGCTCAGTTTCCTCATCTCCAACCCTGTGGTGACATGGCTTGCCTATTTCCTTTTGGAGTCTATGAGACTCTCCTTGAAGGAGGAAAAGCAGGTGGGAGACACTTCTAAACCTTAATGTGAAAAAAAAAAAGGAAAAGAAAAAAAAAGGGAAAAAAAAAAAAAAAAGATAATCCAACCAAGGGTGGTTTTTCTTGACACTTCCTTAGAAAATATTTTCTATTCATAAACAAAGGCATGGAGAAGCACTTGCATACTTAATATATTTGCAAAAGAAGAGTAACACTTCAGATAATACATTGAGAAGCCTGAAACAAGCACTGATGTCCTACATCACTGTCTGACCAATGACTAGTACTAGCCTGTTCCTCAATAGAGAAACATACACCACAACTGAAACAGGTACCCAAGGCCAAGCAAGAGCTAAAGTTAGCTGACAGTTGCAAAGTTGGTTTTGAATTCAGGTACATTATTTTGGGTCATCACAGCAAAACTAGAACACCTGGCACACAGAGAAACATGGTTAGCTTATGTAGCACTGACTGCTGCATTCCATCAGCGCACTAGTATAATCACATCCACACTGGAGGAGTCCATCTCCCGCTGTTACAACCATAAACATTTCATGTTCCAAGGCAGGATTAGATGTGCACTGACAACGTGAGGGCATCACCCCGGTCCAACAGTCCTAGTACAGACACAAGTAGTATGAGCCATTCTGCACAACACAATTTGCAAAAACACCACCAGCAAACGAGAAAGCAGCAACAACAGCACAACTGGTTTTACTTGCATGACTACAAGCTCTGGTCAAAGAATTGAATAGGAGGAAGACTGTTTTTTTCCCTCTAGATCCATCAGATACCATCCATTCCCTCGAACACCACCTCCAAAACCCACAAACAATTCTGGATGCTGGGCCATTGATTTGCCAATCAACACAGCAATACCTAAAAAGAGCAGCTGATTGGTTTGGATGTAAGCTTTTCCAGTTCAGTATGGACCATAATTTCTTGGAGCAGGTTCCTAGAAGAAAATGCCTCTTATTTCTCATTATCTACAGGCAAATTTCTATAATCCAGGAGATTTTAAAAATTTAACTAGCTAATGTAGGAATTTAAGTTTCCATACACAGCAATCTTACAATGACTTCTCAGATACTGATAAAAGGACAGACATCTGTTTGGGGTTTAGAAGAATGGGAAAAGAGAGCTAGAGAAATCTCTCAGGCTTTTCTGCCCCCATATACACTTGATGAGATTTTTCTCTGCCCAGAATAGGGAATTACACTAAACAATACCAAATCAAACACAAACAGTACCTATGGCTGTGAATAATCACAGGGGTAAGGAACAACCCTGGTACTCTGTCCTTCCATAGAAAGGAGGCCAGACCCTGTACACTGGAGAACATCAGCACAGAGGGGCTCCTTATAGCACAGCATGAAACTGTGAAGCAAGTCAGTCTAGCAACACAACTTAACAGACCCAAAAGGATTAAACCTCACAACAGCTTTCATCTACATATCCATTTTCTTAGTCTCTCCTACCTCATGCTTGGAAGACCTTTTCTTTTCTCCTGGCAGTCCTTTTCTTTTCTCCTGGCAGTATATCCAGAGACGCTTTGCTCTTCCTTCCCCATTGTGAATCCATCCTCTGCTGTACAGTGGCCCATGACAACATCCCTTTCTAAAGGCAGCAATGGCCAAGCTCCCTCTGTGACTGTACTGACCCTTGCAGGTCAATGGAGTCTCTTTTCCTCACATCCAGCAGTACAACAGAATTCCCACACTACAGTCCCAACCATCTGAGCCTCTGGCAAACACCTCACTTGTACAACACAAGGAGCAACACAACTTCACACAGGTCTCCTGAGACCAAAGAGCAGGGACAGCTGGTATCAACCCACTCCTTAATTCCCCCACTGCTCCAACATAACATAGAGCCCAGAGCACACCTCAGCACTTTCAAACTACTGCTTGTGAAAAAGTACCAATGAGCAGTCTCTATAAATTAAGGATCACTGACCACACCAAAATTCAGGGGACCAGCTTATTTGATGTCAGCTCAGCCTACAATGGTGCAGCATTGTGAGAGTTATCAAAGACAGTAAAGCCCGAGTGACAAGTGACAGCCTGCCAGGACTTACCCACCAATGGGCTGATGGACACAGCTAAATCAAAACACCCAATGAAATCACCAGCACTTGTAAAATGGAAAAAAAAAATCTGGTTATTGAAAGTTCTCCATGTACAAACTTGGGAACAGATGAGCAACTCAGCAAATAATGCCTACCTCTAGAGTGAAATAAATCCCAGAAAGACTAAGGTCATTCAATTGTTGGGAGGTATCAAGAAAGTTCTTAAAAATAATCATCACTGTAGGGATGCATTTTTACAGCTACTGTTAGAACAAAAAGGCACCTTCCTTGCACAAACACAAGCCAAAAAGCTATTTTCTGGATCCTGTAAAAAATAGGGAGGGAAGAAAAGGGAAAAAAAAAAAAAAAAAAGGGGGGTGGGGGGAAGAGGCAAAGTAAAAGGACAAAAATAGGACCAAAAAAAAAAAAAAAAAAAAAAAAAAGGTAGGGGAACCCAACCAAAACCAAACCAGCAAACAACCAAACCCCCAAACAGTTGTCTCCTGATGTAAAGAGATAAAGACATAAGAGACCTGGCAGAGCACGTGAGAAATTCAAAGTAATTCAAAGCAAAGCATCACAGAGCAAGTCATCACTGCAGAAATACCAGAAAGGAAGAACTGGGGTATGTTTAAAAGATGATGATCATTCTGAAATGTGGGTATCTGCTTCCAAGACAGCTGACAGTCTGTCCTAAGTGAAAGAGCTGGAATGGGTCAGCCGCCAGCCACACTGCTTCCTGCCCTGTGAAAATTAATTAGTGAGTTCCAAAGAACAATCATTCACTGTTTTTTGCAGAGATTCTGCATTGGTCCTTGAGTTGCACAGATGCACATAACCATGATGAGAAGGAGTAGCATAACACTGGGTTCTGTCCAAAGGACACAGAGGGAATCACAAGTTGCAGAGTCACTGTTGTGGAGCAGGTGGCTCTTCTAGTCTGAGCAAGGTCAAAGCTCCAGAGAGCAGAGCAGGTAAATCACTACTGACACAAACTACAGTTGGTGTTTAATCTCCAGGGAAGCAGCACTCATGATAGTACATCAGGAGACTTTGCAGTTGAAGGCAGAGCCACAATTTAAATCACACTTTCCTGTCTCAATTATACCAAACACTGATGAACACCAGTAGCAGAAAACATTGTTTCAAAAAGGTAGTTCTGGTTTTGCAGTACCTTACAGGTATAACTATCTGCATGGCAGTACTCAGTGCTTAGAGCCTTCACATAAAAGAACATCAAAACTAAACACCTCCACTACTGAACGTTACTGCCTTTGGTTCCTCACCACAATGCAGTTAAATATCTTAGTCACAAACACTGCCACTGTTCTGTACATTGCCACTGCCCTCACCAGAGAACTTACACTTACAGCTAGGTCCTCATCCAGTAAGGAAAAATGCATGTAGCTCTGTGAACATGGACGAGATCATGCCTGCATGTGTCAGCTGCAGATCAGGCCCACCACATCCTTAAATGAGCTTGTAACTTCAGTGACAAAGCAAAATTAAGCATTGTAGAAGGAGTGCTGGGATCTCTTACTGAAAAGCAACAAGAATGCGCCAGGGAAAGGAAAAATACCATTGCAATGCCCTGCTTTCTCCCAGGAAAACTCAAAACCTTTACTTGGCAGCTACTAAACTGCTAGTGTAGAGATGCGCCTCAGTAAGAGACCAGATTGGTTTACCTAATGGAATTGTTTTCCCCTTAGAGACAAGCACCTTCTACAGAGCATAGAAAGACGACAACAAAACAAACAACAACAAAACACACTGGTAATTGGGTGGAGTCACACTAGCTGGAGTACTTCAGAGCTCCTAACAGAAGCACTGACCCTGACTCCATCTCTAACACCTACAGGAATAGAAAGCGTTCAGCACATTTTTAAACTGAAACAGAAGTGCTTCTGAGGATTTAGACAGCATCTGGAAAAGGCAAGTGCAACCTAACAGATAATCAACAGCAGTTCTCTCTGCTCCCCTAGGGCTCAAGAAGAGCAGTGATAGTTTTGAGGATGCTTAAATAATATCCAGCTACCTTTCTCAATCACTGGTTCCCATGTTTCTGAACATCTGCACTTCCAGATTCCACCTTTTAATATAAGCCATCCCACCAAGAAGTGATGACAGGCTGCATGGACAGCCTCATGAAGTGGGCATCAAATAAGCACAAACACATCCAAGATCCAACAGCTGCTGGTAATGTGAAAAAAAGCTGAGGATCTCTCAGGGAGGCTGAGCAGCCACTGTACTGAGTCAACAGAAGGTGACTTGAGTAGGATAGAAAGTAGTTACCAGATGCTTGTATTCCTTGCTAGATGACAGTTAATCAAGGTTTTTCCTTGCCTCATTTGGGAAGAACAGATGCAATTAGAAGTGCAATAGAATTTTCAATAGCCACAGTCTTGCAAACCACTGAAAGCACTCTTAAGACCTGAAGTTTCAAGAGCAGCTCCCAGCCCTGCACAGTCAGATTGCCTGCTCAGCACATACCATATGCTTCCAAGCCCCTAAGAAGAATCTACAAACATAATCCTCAATAGCCTAATAGTACAATAATGAACTCCACTGAGAAAATGAGAATAAAGGTTCAAAATGCTTTTGTTAGCTTCAGGAAGACAGACTACAGTTCAAGTAAGGGAAGAGATGGATGGTGGGTAGAGAAAGGGGCCACAGGCAGCAGGATAGAGTGCTTCCTCCACAGACCAAAGCATCCTTTCATCAGGAATCCTATTCCTGCAAAGCTGCTTCCTCAGCCCACTGAAATCTTTTTACCCAGAGGAGACCAAGAGCTGCAGCTCTGACCAACCAGTCACATGGAAAGACTAACCTCTCAACACAAGGGCAATGGCTTCTACATGCTGCCTCAATTCCAGCTTTGGTGATTACAAAATCTCTACCTGGAACTCTACCACAGTTTCTGCCTGAGGAGTCCTTTCTTTGTTTAACGTTGCCCAAAATTGCTGGATAGTGCTGCTAGCACCGTAGTGTTCTCACAGTCCAGTAAATAAGCAACTGATTTTATAGCACATGGAGAGCCTGAAAGCTTCGACTCCTTGGAAAGAGCAGCACTAGGTACTGTGCTGTAGAGTGCAGTTAGAAAAAAAGGTCAAAGTCAGACCACACTTAAGCACAGGAGGCAAAAGAAAGAGGCTCCTTGTGTTTTTCTCACCTGCAATAAGACACTATAAATTTGCAGTCAATGAAAATCACCTTTTGGTGCAGATGCAATCCAAAGCATGAGGCCAGGACTGTACTTGCTGTCCCAGTGGCAAACATATCAGCCCAGAAACAAGAGAATCCAAGCAAGGGTTTTTTAAAATTAAAAACCAAAAACAAACAAACAGAGGCCAAACCAAAACACCACAAATATGCTCTTGCAGCACGTCCTGCAGATCTTCAGACCAGTTTTTTATATGAAAGGCTCAACAAATTTTTCATAGAGGACAGCTCTTCCAGTGCTCAGCATCACAAGAGGAGACCTTGTATGACAACTAAAACTCAGGTTTCAAGAGATTTCAGAACTGTTTGGAATCCTGATATATGAAGGGAAAGAGATGAATTTGCTGAGAAGCACAACAAAACCAGTCTCTGGGACTGAGCAGCACCATTTTCAGGTATAGAGAATCTATCAACACATGTTGCCCTTCTCTGCTTCACCTTTTGATCCAATCCCCTTAGGACTGGTGAAGCTGCAATAACCCACACAGTACTGGCAAGCAAAAGCATCAAGAGCCTTCAGCAGTAAGATTCAAAGACTTCCTTCACAAATGAAGCTTAGAGAGACGACAATGCATTTCAAATACCTCTCTGGCCCATTCAGGAAAGCAGATATGCAGTGTGAGGTGCAGCTCTAACTGCACAGGCCCAGTGCAAGCTGGGCAGTAGTCACTGTGCACTCTTTGCTTGAGCCACTCATGGTATCAGGGTTGGAAGGGACCAGAAAGATCATCTAGTTCTGTGTCATCCTGCAACAGGCCAGGGACATTTGACTAAGAAATGACAAAACTGGCCCAGGGCTTGTACCCTGCAGATCTCTCAGCAGCTCCAACCAACTCAGAGCTCTAACCAGTGTGTAACCCATGCACGCCTCTCTTCATCTATGGCTCTCTTTACAACCAGCTCTTAGCACAGATGATCTTCAATTCCAGCATCATTTTTCATCTTTTCCTTTCTGACAAGCAGGTATCTTACAAGAATTTGATCTATCTGAACTAGGAAACAGCAATCACTAACAAAAAGAAGATTCTGTCTCTGTCCATTCTAATTCTGAGGGCAATGCTTCCCACACACTCCAAAACTAAACCCTACAAGGCACTTAACACTGGAAACAAGCTGCTGCTTCCAAAATATATTCCTCTCCTCAACTCCTTTTGACCTATGCTTCTGTCCCTTGGCCTCTTTGGCTGTCATCATTGAGATCTGGAGCAACAGCTGAAGCATCACACTGAGCTCTCACGAGAGAATAAAACATCTGTTTTCCTCCCTCAGAGTGAAAACAGACGCCTTTTTAGCTGTTTCCAACAGATACTCAATTACATGACAGCATAGTGAAGCACAATGCATCTGAATTAGGGCACACCCTGGGGCTAACATAGGTGCATGGCGTGAGGTCAGAAACCCAAAAAGGTTTTGCAGTCTCACACAAAGTACCTATCCCCAAGTATCTAAGGTCTGAGACACCCAGAGACAGGCAAGGGTAGATTTTTTCCCCTTGGCACTCTGAGGCTGCAGATGCCTGCAGAACTGCTCCAGTACAACACGTGCACCAAGAACTATGCATTTGTGCTGCAGCTCAGCTGTTTACTTGTGGCTTTTCTAACAAGCTGTCTGGAAAACCCAATTCCCTACATATAACACTCCACCTCACTCTACTCTCCCAATATTCCAAGTCTGAAATGGGTGGCAGTCACCATGGGACAGTTGTTCAACATTTTCTGCCTGAGAAAAGTTACAGTGGCTATAGTGCAGTTGGCATCCATGGAAGTTCAACCACAGGCAAACCCAGGCAAGCAGTCAAGCAATAGCTGGTTCAGGATCCAACTAGAGAGAAGAGTGGGCTGACACTGGCAAGTCTCAACTGAATCAGTACCCAACCCTGCCATGTCTGTTCCTGTGGCTACAGCACTCCAGTCTCCAGAGATGTTAAAATGGTGAGACACTTCACAGGAAAAAAAAAAGGAAGACCCAAAACCCCCAAACAGCAGTAACATAAAAATCCCACAAACACCTTAAGGGAAGGGAAATGATCCAGTGAAAAACAAACTGTCCTGCTTTGCTTAAAGGAGCCAGCAACTTCTTCTTAAAAGAACAAGTCATCTGAACAGCTGATAGCACAAGTGGAAAACCAATTGGAAAATTACAGGGACAAACCACATCTATTTTGGCTTCTATTTCCAGCTCTAGAAACACATTTGAAACCACGTAGTTGCTTCCAGTGCTTTAGTGCTGCAGCTACACAAACATCTCTCACATTAGAGGCTTCTACAAAATCTTGTGGATTAATAGAAGGATTTAATCAAATATTCAACTAAATCATTAGCTCTTAGATTACCTATCCTAAATAGAACTCAAAAACTTCAAATACATCAGAGGAACAGAACCTATAAATCTAACAAAAAAAGCCACTGAGATTAGCACAGAGTACACAAACAGCTGACACCCCAGGAAAACACAATGAGGTAGAGCAGGTACCTCCTGGACAGGCTCTACTCATTTTTTGCAGTGCTCTTAGTACATTCTCTCCTTCACAACTCCCAGCATTATTTTCGACACAACAGAAGGTAAGCTGAATCAAGTGTTAAGTAACTGCAGAAACTTGAATCAACACTGAAAAGCAACTCTGAAGAAGAATAAATGTGACCTGCTCAATTCAAGTTCTGTTTCACCTCAGAAGAGAAAGGAAACAACAACTTTCCAATTTGTTCCTTCTTGTTAAAAGCAACAGACTTTGTTAAACAAACAGAGAAACATTTGTAATTTGCCAAGCAAGAGACTCAGCTGTCCCCAGTCACCACAGGCAGGTTTGAAGTTGGAGTCTCCTCTGGAGACTTGAGAAACCTGCCAGGATGCGTTCCTGTGCAGCCTGATCTAGGTGAACCTGCTTGGTTTTGATGCAACTATTCCAAACTGAAGTGCCCCATTATTATTAAGTTTTGTCTTAACCAAAACCTGAGAGCTTGTGAATTCTGAAACAAGATAGACAATGCTGGATATGTCAGGTTAACAATGGCACACTGTCACAAAAAAGATGCTAGATTGTCTGCTCCCATCCCATCCAGCCCTACGGCACATTCCATGCAGTTAAATGGCACAATAGCTCTTTTACCTTTAATATAAGAACACAGATCACCAATAAAATCAAAGACAAACTAGTTCAACACCATCTCCCCCCTACACCTCAAAAGACACATCAGGCTCATCACATTCCTACAAAGCATTTTATTTTACTTGATTCTTAACATACAGGCCCTCAACTGCCATTAACTTCAAATGTTCATTAAAAATGAAAACAGTTTTGTCTATTCTAGTTAGAAGCAGCTCTGTCTGTTCGTGACTAGATTTAATGAGCTTGTATCATCACCAGTAACACCTTGCTGGCAGACTGTGAAACAGCAAAACTGATGACTTTTTTTAATCCTTCTCTGGGTACAGTACCATGATCCAGTCAACAATCTGTAGCCAAAGATTCCAGCTGTATTGTCTGATCCATGACAATCATGGGACTTCAACAAGGTTTCATGCAGATATAAAGCACCTGTGACATGGATCAGGCAGGAAGATCAGCACTCGCATGTCAAGTTCAAATATTGCCAGCCAGAGCAGGAACCAGCATATTCTTTTCAGCAAAGAAATGGGATTGGGCTTTTGGTTTATTCAGGTGGCTTTATTTAAGCTGACATCATCTGACAAAAGTAAGAAGGTCAAAGTCACCCACAGTGATAGGCTCCAATTACGATTCCTCTATCAGTCTGTGTCAACAGCAACTTTGTTTAGGAATGAAGCGGGACTGCTGGTGGCACGTCTCTGGCATTCTATGGCACAGCCTGTCTTAGAAGAGGAGATTGAATTTCCTAGATAGTAACTATGTCAGTCTAGAAAATATTATTTAGAGAAAGAGGAGTTAAGATATGGTGATGCCCAAAGATAATACCAAGAAATACAATATGCTTTCCTGGTAACACTGCTTGTGGTCAAGGTTAGAGTTCAAGTGGCTGCTAGACATTGTAAGAAAAGTCAAGCAGATCGGATGCTAAATATTCCACAAAAGAAACACCACCAAGGGAATCCAGCTACAGTTATGTCTCCTCTTGCCCTTCATCTTTTTCCCCCTTTAGGTTAATAGCCCTTTCCTGCACCCTAACAAAACAGGAAACACAATCTAGCATTTTTCAGGAGTTTTCATATCCTCTTCTGGAACTACAGAGCATTATTACTACCATAAACTTGTCATGCTGAGGTCTAGCAGTACTGTATGTTGGAAAGAAGTATTATTTAGCTACTTCATATACATCTGACTGCAGTGCTGGGACTATGCCAGCATGCATTCAGTTACAAAGTTCAGCCTAAGATCTATATATGCAGAAAAAAAAATAGGGTAAAACCACTTGTATGCTCACATCACCGTTTTAAGAGATTTCTTCTCCCTCCCTCTAAGGACTAGAAATTTTTTGAGCACACATACACATTCTGTTCCTTGTCTTCAAATTCAGACATCAAAGATGATGCCCCAAACACAAAGCATAATGGAAGCAAAGCAGAGATTCCTCATTAAGTCTTTTTCTAAAGAAAATAATAGCAAGCTATGTGCAGGTCCTGCACTGTTTCTTTATGTACCTTGATTGTTGCTTGTTTTGTTTTTTGTGGGTTTTTGGTTTTGGTTTGGTTTTTTTTTTTTTTAATTCATATTTGAATTAATATTTGATGCTACAGGCCAGGGAGGTCATTCTTCCCCTGTACACTGCACTGGTTAGGCCGCACCTCGAGTCCTGTGTCCAGTTCTGGGCCCTTCAGTTTAGGAAGGATGTTGTCTTGCTGGAACGTGTCCAGAGAAGGGCAACGAAGTTGGTGAGGGGTTTGGAACACAAGCCCTATGAGGAAAGGCTGAGGGAGCTGGGATTGCTTAGCCTGGAGAAGAGGAGACTCAGGGGTGACCTTATTGCTCTCTACAACTACCTGAAGGGAGGTTGTAGCCAGGCAGAGGTTGGTCTCTTCTTCCAGGCAGCCAATACCAGAACAAGAGAACACAGTCTCAGGCTGCGCCAGGGCAGGTTTAGGCTGGATGCTAGGAAGAAGTTCTATACAGAGAGAGAGTGATTGCCCATTGGAATGGGCTACCTGTGGAGGTGGTGGAGTCACCTTCATTGGAGGTGTTCAGGAGGAGACTTGATGGGGTGATTGGTTGTATGGTTTAGTTGTTTAGGTGGGTTGGATTGGTTGATGGGTTGGACACAATCTTGAAGGTCTCTTTCAACCTGGTGTATTGTATTGTATTGAAAAAGAAACCAAACACAATGAAAACCCACCAATAATTTCAGAAGGATTTTTTAGCTACTACACTGCTTCAGTCTACAAAGTCAGTCACACACTCTTTGAAAGAGTTGCCCAGTTATGTGCAGACCTTACATGTGCTTTGATGGTTTAAGTGACTCTAAATAATGCAAGATAGTGGAAATTTTGTTTTGCAGGACAGATTAATTCAGCTGCATCATTTTTCCATAAAGCTTTTCTTGATCACTAGATAATCAGGACAAGAAGTCAGGATACAACAGCACCAACATCTCCCTTTTATCACTTGTCCCCAGCAAGAAACACAAGCTCCCTGTCAACATAGCCCTGGAAAGCAGACTCTCTCCTGGTTCCTCAGAGCTTAGTCTGAAATCCCTTCTGAGAAAAGTTTGAGAAGGGACACAACACTAACCAGCACCAGTACTGATTTTATTGTTCCTTTTGCCTCTATAAAGCAGCATGCAGGCATCAAGCCTACACTGCTTCTGCAAGGACATGAAGAAATTTTGTTTCAAACTTCACAGAGAACCACAAGTGCACTCCCAGCTGACTCTGGACACCACGTAAGAGACTTGCAGCAGAGCCAGGATTAGTCCCCCAGTCCTTGGGCAGATCTTCATTCCCCAGCACAGGAGATGCTGGTCTGAACCCATCTCTACCTTGAACTCATCCGGACAGCAACGCACAAAATGTGCTAAGTATGGGAGGGGTTCAAGCAGAAGATAATTTAACTCAGCACTCTGCCCTGGGCAACCCATGATCTAAGCCCACATAAAACCAACTGACAGAAAGACATTGTTGTAACATAACCAGTAGCTCATTTTTGCTACAAATTGTGTCCTGTTTAAACAGCCTTGAGCTAATGCTTTTATGACCATGCCCACCCAGTACAAGCCTGAAGGTCAGTCCAAGTGGGTCCAATACTCACACCTACCACCATGATCCTATCACAACAGTGCCTTTCACACCTTCAATTTTCTGGGTTTTGGTTACAGCTAAGGAAAAGCAGGTTTATGTGATAGAAGTCAGACCCTGGTGATAATAAACTGACAGACCATGGCCAGAGGATTTTGAACCTCAAAATGACAGCTGTGTTCAGGCAGTGAGGGCTATGGGCCTCACAACCACACCAAACAAAGAGCAAGCTCACCAATACCTACACTCAGGACAGAACTGACAAATACACTTCAGCTCTCTATCCCCACCAACAAGAGCACAAGCCAAACAAGTTTCCTGCAGTTCAGGAAGTTCTTTTAAAAGCCATCACTTGCTTCTTTCAAGCTCTCATTGTATTCACCGGGTCCCCTTCAATACAGCAGCATGCTCCAAGCTCAGCCTCAGTGCTCACACAAGTGTACTCTTCCTTGAGGTGTAAAACTAACCAGAAATACCAAAAAGGTAGTTCCACACAATCACAACTCAGGACACCATTAACATCCCAGTCATTTCTGCCATGTATCTCAGATGACTGTAAGACTTCATGAGCACAATGATCACCAAGAACCTTATAGTTCAACTGACTTTCCAGGATGCTTCTGCTGCAGCCAAGAGAATAAGCCTCCAAGACCACTTCTCTACTGTTGCTTTCCAGGCTGACTTGAGCACTCTGTCTCCAAGGGCAAAAATCTCTGTGTATACAGATCAACCCTACCACCTTCTACTGGTCCCCTCCCCAGAAATGCCTTTCATTCATATCATCACATTCTTAATCACAGCAGAAGGTCCTATCCAGGGTGAAAAAATCAACATTTTGACCCACTTGTCTGCCACAGCATGAAAGCTTCACAACACTGTCTCCTTGGCATGACTGTAACTGCACTCACCCCATCTGCCAGCATGCTCTTTTCCCTGCCACATGCTGCGCCTTTCTAGGGATTACAAAAAGTATCTCTGCCCACAACAATGCCTTTAAAGCTTCAACTCCCCCAGCCTCCTCTTTGTTAATGACTGCTACAGAACTGGATCTGGAAACCAGAGCAGATAGCATAAAGTGGCTAAAGATACCTTTAGGAGATCTTCATTAAATAAGGGAGATGTTACATCTCCAAGGGTATGTGATCCCTCAAAGGCAGGCATAAGCAAGGCCTCTGCCTCTGAGCAGGTCTATCTACAGGCTGGTGAGGTGGTTGTTCTCTACCTTTCAATCACCTTTTTGAAATAAAAAGAATGGTCTGCCCTTATCCCAGAATCTAGCAAGAATCCAGATCTAGCAATCAAGCTTAAGTACAGACAAAGTCTTGCTAATACACTACAGAACAAAGCACAAACCACTTGCCTCATTTGGCAGACAGGTAAATAGTTGTAGTGGAAACTACATTGAAGAGATTTTGCTCACATGAACAAGGGTGGTGATCAGCTTTACCCATATCCTCCCCGAGAAAGATAAAGAGAAATCCTCTTAGATTAGCTAGAAAGGAAATTAAGCATGAAAAGCAAGAGGGCCATTAGAACAGACTGTCTGACAAGACATCTGGGTACATTTGGTTGTCTTCTGTGAAGACAAAACTGCATTAGGGCTATTTCCTCAAGTTCCTTGTATTATGATACTCAAAGACTTGCAATTTCCTCCAGTATCAGAAAAAGAAGTTATGTTACTAGTGGGTAAACATCCTTCATGAACAATAGAAAGCAAAGTGACAATAGACTCTTATTAGCTGCAGACATAAATTACGCTGGCAAATAGAAGTTACTCCTCTGGGTAGTGTTGACACCCTGGTTAAAATTTTCAAGCACTAGCTTAACACCCATGAAGTACAGAAAGGCCAAGGTGAACTTCAGACTCCCTATCCCAAGCCACATGCCGTCCTTCTTTCCCTTACTCTACACCAATGACTCCAACTGAAACACAAACAGAATTTTCTTCTTGACAAAACTTATTTTGAGCCCACCTTTGAGAACTCTGAAGCATGAAAGTCATTAGATTTCTTGGAAGAACAAGCTAGGGAAGCACTTAGACAACATGAAAGAGCTTCCTCCTTGCTGCAAGCGAGATGCAAGATGACATTTGGATTCTATCATACTGAGCTGCACCAAGACCAAATAAAACTCAGACTTGTGACATTCATTATTCAACAGCAAACAATAGGTCTTAGTAAACTTTTGGCTATTCAGAACAGCTTTCTAATCACCCATACATCTAACTTCACAGACCACACATTCTGGACACCACATGAAAGGGAATCAGTGTTAGCATATCCAGCATGCTCTGTCCTGCTTTCTGTCTCCATGTAACTCAGTTGTGCTACTTTGTCACAGCAAGACCTGCTAATAAAGCTAGAATACCACAAAGACCATCCCTTTCTCAATTAAATTTAACTCATTTATGCAACACTACACGAGCTAAACATTGTAAAAAAAGTCCCCAGGCCACCTAAATCAATACAAAATTCACTTTAGGCTTGTAGTGTTTTAGCTCATTAGGGACAAGTTTAAATTAAATTAAACTGTCAAAAAAGAAATCTGCACAATTTCCTAAACCTTACAATATGGGAAGAAGTATCTTCCCTCCAGTTAATATACACCACTGAATGAAACCCCAAGGTGAATTCTGTATTAGGAAGCATTCACACATCATCTTTAGCTGCTGACCCTGGAGGGACAAGAAACAAGCTGATTTTAGACATCCTCAGCCAACTACAAAGGTCTGAAATCACTACAATGGGCTTACACAACCAGTATCCTCAATTTAATAAGCACAATATTTTCCCAAAAGAACAGAGGAGAGACTCCAGAATCTTACACATTTGGACACTGTATGCTGCTAGCCAGTGGTAGAGCCACCTGCTGAACTCTAGTCTATGACTGCTCACCCAGCTCCTGCATGCCACACAAGCCTTTTATATCCATGAATTCTAGCTGTGAGTTTCACAGCCTGTGGTCCCAGGCCTTGCAAAAAGACTCACATACAAGCGAGTTAATTAACCTCAGTTACCTGGAAAAAGAGATTTTCTTTTAAAATCTGATCTCCAGAGACGTTTTCCCTCTATGGATAGCTTGAATGCCATAAAGGCAAAGACCACCAAAACAGAATCCTTACCAGAGGTTAGTCATACACATTAGCACATAGTGCTCATATCACCTTAAAACCACTCTAAAAAACCCACACTCCTGCCTGTGGTTAAGGTTTCCTAAAAGGTCACATGCAGTCTCTGAATGCTTCAGATTCTCCACTGCTTTTCCCTACACACAGAACAACAAAATGGACAAGAAATTTCCAAGCAGGCCGATCTATACTGCTGCTGGAATGGTATCTCCTCTTTCTTCTTCTCATGCAGAGCTCAACCTCCTGCAAGTAATGGTTATGTCTCCTTTTTGCCTGTAAACACTGCAGGCAGGACAGGTATATCAAAAGAAGACAACTGATGTCTGTAAGTTACCCAAAACTTATCTCATGAGCCACCCTGCAAACACACTGGAATACTATTCTGACTTTACCACACAGCTCCTTCACAGTTTATACTGGGAGCAGTAAGCATGGGCCAAGAGATCTACAACAGACTTTTTTTCTATGCAGTATGCTAGGGAAAGGTAAAATGGAAAGGCTCTGCCCTTGAGCCCAAAATACTGGGGGCATAATTACAATTAACTGCTGTCAAGACCACCAGCTCAGAAGCAACAAAGCCCTTCCCATGGCTCTTGAGTGAATTCACTGTGGTGATTTTTAGGAACTGGGCAAATATGCTAGACCCAGAGAAGTGAATCCTGCCAACACACTTCTGCCTTCTTGAAACATCCTCCTTGAGACCTGAGGGAACAAGACATCATTAACTTGGGATGAGAAGCATCTGCATGCAGCATTAGCTAGAGCACCTGCATATACAAGCCAGAGAGAAAACACCTTTTGCCCTGGAGCTAATGTCTGCAAGGGCACCTGCTTTCTCAGCAAACCTTTACAGCAGCAGAAACCCAGTTCCCACTCAGCTGCTCACAGTTCAGCCACCCAGACAGATGATCTCTAACTTGTAATCATAATCTTCACACACACACACAATACCTATGTGCAGTACTTTGTGTTGTTCTATCTGAAGGGACAAGGCTAGCAAGCAATCCACCCAGCCTCTCTTCCGCACAGAGAGGACTCCTCCATGGGAGTTTGTGCAACGTTTTTTTGGGGGAGTGACTTCCAGTTTCACAGAAACATAAGGGAATAAAGAAGTGTGAAAAAATAACCAGGGATTTTCTCTCCTCTGCAGTCATCCTGTCTGCCAGTCTACTTCAATCAGACAGGGAAGGGCTCTCTCCCACCATGTCTGGTACAAGCACAGGCTCTGCAACTCTCGCTCCAAACAGAAGTGACAATGTCATACACTCTTATGCCTGGTCACATCACAGAAGGCCAAGGAAGTTCCAACCCAGCCTGGTAAACAAAAGCTTCAGGCTGCCAGACCTGTGGTGGGCAGAGACTGCAGACAGACCAACAGCAATATAGCCCAGAGCCATGCTACTTAATGCAACTGCTGGTGAAGCAACAGAGGAGAAGAAAGGAAGGAAGAAGAGCTTCTCCAAATGAAGCAGGAGATAGCAACAGAGAAGCTCTCTACTACTGTTTTGGAAAGTACTCCATATTTTCAGAGCACTTCTCCATTCAAAGGACAGAAGGAGGGCAGGGAATGCTGCAAGTGTACCCTGAAGCATTTTCTCTACAAGTTCCATAAAGTCTGGTTTCTGTAGCTCCAGAAAAAACAAGCTGGAAAGAAAACAAAGTCAAGCCAAAAGAAGTAGGAGAGCAGCACAGTCTTACTGTGCAGCCTTGGGTTGTTGGTTGGGTTATTTTAGGTTTTGTTTGGGGATTTTGTGGGGTTTTGATGGTGGTTTTTTCAGCTTGTTGATTTGTGGATTTTTAACTTCTGTTTGGTTTGGGGTTTGTTAGTTTGTTTTAATTAGAGACCTTCCGCTAACACAGTTCAGAGAACATTGTATCTGAGAGTAAAGGACTGATCCAGCTACCAGCAAGAATCAAAACAAGCTCCTGCTTGTAAAGGATGGAAGGCCAACAGGCAGAAAACTACCTCCCATCAGCTTGTGGCAGCAACCTGCCACTGGAACACATGGCCATCAGGATCAGCATGACAGGAAGAGAGACTGAGCTCAATAAGACTCAGTAGGGCCCACCCTTAGCACAACCACGAGGTAAGAGATGTCATAGAAGGAAATCATTCTGTCTTTTTTGGAAGCTCTGTTTGATATGCTATAATCTGAGCTTCCAGACCTCCTCCACACTTCAGTGGCAGCCGAGTGACTGGTTCAGGGGCCAAAAGAGTACTAGAATTAACTAGCCCCTTGTTACTGTTCCCTGTATGATTACCTTGCTACTTTATCTGTGAACAAGGAACTCTGCCTTAAGGCCTGGTGACTGAAGAATATAGCAATCCAATTACCTTGACAGGAAGCAACACATTTGTGTAAAGTTTATTGCTCAAGCAGATAAGAGCAGCACACTTCAATCATGGACTTAGCCATTTGTATTTTTATTGGTCTGAAAATTCCAGATCCTTTTGGATGAAAAGCACTACAGAATTAAAGAAAAAAAAAATATTAATATAATCCTTCCAAAATAAATTTTCTTTTGATCTAGCATCAAAGACTTTTGAGACTTGGGGGTGCTGGTGGATGAGAAGCTCAACATGAGCTCTCAATGTGCACTTGCAGCCCGGAAAGCCAATCAGATCCTCGGCTGCATCAGGAGAAGTGTGACCAGCAGGTCAAGGGAGGTGCTTCTCCCCCTCTACTCCACTCTGGTGAGACCCCACCTGGAGTACTGCATCCAGTTCTGGAGCCCCTATTACAAGAGGGATATGGACGTGCTGGAACGTGTCCAGAGAAGGACCATGAGGATGATCAGAGGGCTGGAGCACCTCTCCTATGAGGACAGACTGAAGGAGTTGGGGCTGTTGAGTCTGGAGAAGAGAAGGCTGCGAGGTGACCTCATTGTGGCCTTCCAGTATCTAAAGGGGGCCTACAAGAAGGCTGGGGAGGGACTTCTCAGGATCTCAGGTAGTGATAGGACTAGGGGGAATGGAATGAAGATGGAGGTGGGGAGATTCAGACTGGACATGAGGGGGAAGTTCTTCACCATGAGAGTGGTGAAGCCCTCGAATGGGTTGTCCAGGGAGGTGGTTGAGGCCCCGTCCCTGGAGATGTTTAAGACCAGGCTGGATGAGGCTCTGGCCAGCCTGATCTAGTGCGGGGTGTCCCTGCCCATGGCATGGGGGTTGGAACTAGATGATCCTTGTGGTCCCTTCCAACCCTGACTGATACCATGATACCATGAGATATGTGTATCATTAACTATGTCCATCAGAAAAGCAGCGAACTTCCAATCCAGCTATTTAGAGTGTAGGGAAAAAGCATGCATTAAACATTTCTGAATCACCTCTTGCAAGACCAGGGGAGTAGCAGGGGTCCTCCTAACAAGCAGGCTTTCTAGGAAGTTCTAAACGCAAATTAATTCTAAGGAAAGGGTGGTTGGGACAGGAGGGGGTTGGTCTCTTCTCCCAGGCAACCAGCACCAGAACAAGGGGACACAGTCTCAAGCTGTGCCAGGGGAGGTTTAGATTCGAGGTGAGGAAGAAGTTCTTCACTGAGCGAGTCATTCGTCATTGGAATGGGCTGCCCGGGGAGGTGGACATCAGGCCTCAAATAGCATTATCTACACAAAAGGAGTCCTTTACATGCTCCAACCCAAATATTCTAAACAAATATGGCCCCTTCTGAAAGATGGCACCACACAAGGCACCAGCCGCCACCACTACAGTCCAAGACCCACCAGGCCCAGAAAACTACATAAGGACTAACATACATAAGGACTAACTGACCCCGCATAGTGCAGACAGATTGCTCATTACTAAAAAAAGAGCACAAAAACCCAGGAGATGTACAGCTGCCTTAGAACACAACATTCATCTCCTCCAAACTCTCCCCTTGCAGACTCCTGGTGCATGTGCACAAACTTGCTTTCAGCAGAAAGTTGGGGCTCACTGCATTAAGGAGAAAATCAGTTTTGCAATTCAAATGAATAGCATGTGCTTCAAGTTTCCTTTTGATCTTTTGATGCCAGATGAAAGGAAAAATAAGATCCATGTCAAAGGTATGCAACTGAGCAGAGATTTGAATCAGAGAGGCACAAACATAAGCTGTGTATGGATATAGTTTTTACGTGTGTCATGCACAAACTCAGAACCTGTCAGAGAGAAAGAGAAGATGATCTTGAGGCCAAGGAACCTTTTCAGACTCACCTGGGTTCAATGTCTACTGCCCCCCCCCCCCCCAACAACAACACAACTAAGTTCAAAGGAACAGGATGCATCTCTAGTTCATGCAAGAGTCTGGACCCATCCACAGGTCCTGAGAAAACAAAGTATTTCTTGATGGACTCTTCCAAAAACCTCATTCTCAGCTTATTTGCTACAGAACAGTAACTCTTCCAAACCCCTCTGACAGATCAACCAGCATCGACTCAAGCAAATAACATGCTACACAAGGACACCCCTTCATGACTGAGGCCTTAATTCCAAATCACAATCCAGCTTGCAATGTTAGTCAGCTGCCCTTCTGAGACATTTATACCTATAATGATTCTATTCAAGCCAAGTAAGATTCTAAATTTCTTACAAAATTACCAAGAGCAGAATACAGGATGTCAAAACAGGTATTGTCCGGAAGCAGAGTGAATATCCTTCTCACACCACTGATGTGGGAAGGACAAAGGAAACAGCAAGGACAAGAGAACAACAAACTGATTGAAAGCAGTGTTATCAGTCTGTCAAACCACATTACAGAAAACAGCCAGGAAAGCCCATGATCTCTTTACCCTACATTATTTGCACCAATAGCAGATTTTTAGAAGCAGAAAGGGCTCATTAGGTCAGTTAATCTGATATCCTGTGTAATACAGTTCATGACATCCCAACCAATTCCTCCTGCACTAAAACCAATTATTTTCTATGAATAAAGCATTTCTTCTGTAACTGCAATAGGGCTTAATCTGATTTAAGATCTGCAAATCAAATAAAGGATGAAGTTCAGAACTAAGACTTCTGACCAACAATGTTGTTATTTTTTTGCTGCTGTTACAGATAGAAGCATTGCACACACCACAGGAAAATGCAGAAAGGCATAAGGCTCGAGGTGAAGAGAAAGTTCTTCACAGAGAGAGTTGTTAGCCATTGGAATGGGCTGCCCAGGGAGGTGGTGGAGTCATCGTCCCTGGAGGTGTTCAAGAGGGGATTGGACATGACACTTGGTGCCATGGTTTAGTAGTCATGAGATCTTGGGTGACAGGTTGCACTTGATGATCTTTGGGGTCTTTTCCAACCGTATTGATTCTACGATAAGTATTTTTTATCTGCCAAAAAAGGACTCTCCCACCCCAAGATTCACATGCAGTAGTTACCAAGTTTCTGAAATGTACAGAGATCTACACACCTCCTAGTAAGGATGTGAATCTCTAGAGAGCAAACATAAACCCACAGGCAACACCTGACTTCAAGCTATCTTCTGTGGCTCCCTACACAATAGCTCAAGTTCCATGCAGCCCAGAGATCACAGGTTGGACATTAATGCACTCCAGTCAGAGGCCTTGAGCTGTTCTGGTATCAATTCCTATGACAATACCAAAGAAAAAAGGAAAACAAAAAAACAGGAAAACAAAAAAACAGGAAAAAGATTTCCACCTTCTGTTTTGTAAAAGCTTTATACAGAACAGCAGCTTTCAAAGATGCCACTTTCACACAATGACACAGTAACTGGCCGGGTAGCCGACATTTCTGATGTAAATTCACATTTAAATTACTATAAAATACTACTAATGGTGTTTTACCTTAAAGCCACCAAAAGTATCACAAAGAGAGATTCAAAAGCTTAAAACAGGGGGAGTGGGAAAAATCATAAACTTCTATCACATACTCTGAGTATGTGTAAAGAGTAAACAAGATGACTTACCCCCTAATTACCTATTATTAAAGATTAGCCTCAAAGGAATGTCTCCCAGAAAGAAGTTTCCACAAGAAACACAATTCAAATGGGAATTAATCCTTAGAAAGATGCACACAAATAACACAGGCACAGAAGTTATGAAAAACATTTGGAAGAGTTGGGACTAGAAAAATTAGACAGATTTTTTCCCCTGTTAGTTGTGGTGTTCATCAAGAATTATGTCCCACCTCCAGAAAGCCTGCACATGGGCATGCTTTAAGCAGCACACTGCAGCAGATGGGGTCAGTCAGAGTTTGCCTGACTTTAATGGCAGCAGGATCTGGCTGTTAATTAAGCACCAGATTTCCCATTGTCCCAACCCTACCACACCTTTCCTGATTAAAAAGGGGCAACTTCTAGAGCATTTTTGTTTTAGCTGCTGCAGAGCCATTTTCCAGCATTCACTCCATTATGGAAACTGCTGCTGTCTCTTATGACAAATGCTTTTCTGATGCCCAAAACCCAAATCCAAATAACACAATTCATTTCCGTCCTTCCAGCCTGAAGATGCTAGTAACCTGCAGTTGCTGCTAGTCAGTGAAGTAAACAGAAGAAGATAAACAGATCTCCCTGAAGTTTTTCCTGGCTCACTTTCCACCCTGATGAACATCAGCCCATCAAAGCCCTGCCCTCAGCCTCTTCTCTTTGCCTGTGCTTACCTCACTCTAATTTAAAACGGCACACCAGAACCTGTCCTGCTCTGTTCTCCTCCGACAGACACCTAAGTCACTACAGCACCTCTTCTCACAGGGAAAGCAGAACCTATCTCACCCTCATCCTTCCCTGGAGCCTCATCTTTCCTCACATCAGCATCTCCCTCCTCCATCAAGCTCCTAGCTCACACACATCTGGTTAGAATCCCCAGTGGGCTTTATAAGAGGCCTTTTGAACTGCCAGCTTCACCCTCTGCACCAGTCCTTCAAGACACAGCCACTTATACAGCTCCCCACACTTTCTCAGTACATCTCACACATCCAAAGCACAGCTTTTGCTCAGCAGTATGTAGGACTGCAGCTGCACCAAATGAGCCCCTTTAGCTGGAAGCATGACAACATCAGAATAATCACCTCAGCTGCCCCTTCATGCCCAGTCCAAAAGAATTACAATGTTACTGGACCAAAGACCTCGGGATTGTCATAAAATGCACTCCTGAAAAACTGATAAATTTTGATTCTAGTTAGAAAAAGAGAACACAGAATCTACAGCATGCACACAGTAACTCGTACATACTCTAGCAATTAATCCTGGCTCTCCTCTCTAAATCAACTTTCCCTTCATCTCATTTCCCTCCTTTATTTTAGCTGAAAGCACTGGAGAACCCATGAGACCCACATGACCTAGATGACTTCATTACTACGTCATGAGAAACCTGCTTTCCATAGGTGAAATACTCAGGTGGTGTGAGGCTAGCTTGCTTTCACATGACTTTATTGTAACAGAACTACCCCCCCCCCCAAAAGTAACTCCTGTTTGCCCAGCAGCACACTTCTGCTACAAGTCCCATGCACTACTTCCTCCTGAAAATAGCCACCAGAAAACTAACTGAAAGATGCCTGTAAAACAGCCATCAATTGTCAGCCCCAGATACCTCAGTGATAGCACAATGAAGGCTAAACAGATGAGAAATTAACATGTTAGTACTTAATCTTATTAGGTAGTACCTAATAAAGTTAGTACCTCTCCCTGCCTAGGAACTTGAAGGGTACTTTTCATAGTTATTAGTCTCTTGCAGTAATTTGGGCAGACCTAAAATCCAGCCTTTTGCACTTGGCCTAAACAGTTAAAAGTTCTCACATGGGTCTCACTACCTCCTCTTTCTGCTATTACACATGATTTCTCTTGCAGCTTTCCCAAATATTCCATCTCTGCTCCACTTAAATAACTACTGCTGTGAAGTGAATTCTCTTGCCCTTCTACCTTGGCTAGGATGATCCTTTTCCACACACCCAGCCCTCTCTAGCAGTTCTGCACATTGAAGTTTTCATCTCCCTACCTTTGAACACTGTCATTTGGCCCAAGATGTCAGTTCCTGCCTTCCCATTCTTCAGTGCCTATTCTCATCACACCACATCTAGGTGCAAGTTTTCAAAGAACCACTGTACTTTTCTCCACACATGCCCTCCTGCCTGGGAAAAGTTTCTCATGAATTGTAAGCTAGCTTACTAGAACAGGAAATTCCAGATGAAACTGCATGCAGAGTATTGAATCCCAGCAACATGAAGAAAGCAACAGAGATCTTTAAAGGCAACACAAAAGCTCTGATCTTAATAGGGGTTGGAGCTGGTGGAGTCTTTCACATACAGACTTAGTCACACCCCAGCATCATCATACAGGGAACAGACTTGAAGAGACAGAAGTCATAAGCAGCGTACAGCAAACTACCAGGAAAGCCTCATACACAGGCCTGGAAGAAAACCTTTAGTCAAACAGAATTCAATCACAAGAGTAGGTACCTCCTAAAACCTGTGTGCAGTTTCAGCTTTCCATGAAGCATTCAGTCATTGAGAGAGAAATTCTTTTTGAAGGCCAAGCACTTCAGCCATGCACATAACAGCAGCACTTCAACAGCACCCTTCATTCCTTAGGCTATGACACTGCTGTGCTCCTCTGAACATCCCAGGGTCAAACAAGGCACAAGGGGGCCTACAAGAAAGCTGGTGAGAGACTTTTTAGGGTGTCAGGTAATCATAGAATCAATAAGGTTGGAAAAGACAAGTCCAACCTGTCACCCAAGACCTCATGACTACTCTAGACCATGGCACCAAGTGCCACATCCAGTCCCCTCTTGAACACCTCCAGGGATGGTGACTCCACTACCTCCCGGGCAGCCCATTCCAATGGCTAACAACTCTCTGTGAAGAACTTTCTCCTCACCTCAAGCCTAAACTTCCCCTGGCACAGCCTGAGACTGTCCTCTTGTTCTGGTGCTGGTTGCCTGGGAGAAGAGACCAACTCCCTCCTGGCTACAACAACCTCCTTTCAGGTAGTTGTAGAGAGCAATAAGGTCCCTGAGCCTCCTCTTCTCCAGGCTAAACAATCCCAGCTCCTTCAGCCTCTCCTCATAGGGCTTGTGCCTCTCACCAGCCTCGCTGCCCTTCTCTGGACACGTTCAAGAGTCTCAATGTCCTTTTTAAATTGAGAGGCCCAGAACTGGACACAGGACTCAAGGTGTGGCCTAATCGGTGCAGAGTACAGGGGCACAATGACTTCCCTGCTCCTGCTGGCCACACTATTCCTGATGCAGGCCAGGATGCCATTGGCCTTCTTGGCCACCTGGGCACACTGCTGGCTCATGTTCAGCCAGCTGTCAACCAGTACCCCCAGGTCCCTTTCTGTTTGGCTGCTCTCCAGCCACTCTGACCCCAGCCTGTAATGCTGCATCTGGTTGTGGTGACCAAAGTGCAGCACCAGGCACTTGGACCTGTTGAATGCCATCCTGTTGGACTCTGCCCATCTGTCCAGCCGGTCAAGGTCTCTCTGCAGAGCCCTTCTATGCTCTAACAGATCAACACCTGCTCCCACCTTGATGTCATCTGCAAATTCACTGATGACTGACTCAATCCCCTCATCCAGATCATCACCATGAGAGCGGTGAGACACTGGAACAGGCTGCCCAGGGAGGTGGTGGAAGCCCCATCCCTGGTGGTTTTTAAGGCCAGACTGGATGTGGCTCTGAGCAACCTGATCTAGCAGGAGTTGTCCCTGCCCATGGTGGGGGGGGAGGGGAGGGGGTAGGGTGGGGTTGGAACTAGATGATCCTTGAGGTCCCTTCCAACCCTAACAAATCTATGATTCTAAGCCTACCTTCTACAGGGTGTTAATTCTAAAAGCACCCCATTGCACCCCAGCATCTGCCCAAGGATCATTTATTAAATGGATAAGAAAATGCACAAATACATTGCCTACTGAAAAGTACTGGTTTAAGTAAACTTGGGGCAACCGGACCCCCTCAGCAGCTATGAGCAAACAGGATTCCCTCCAAAATTCAGGTATACTTACTCCAATGTGAAAGCTAGAGTTGTCTATATTTATGCAGATATTACAGAAACCAGGTTCTTACAAGGTCTGGCCCCATCAGTCAGCTTTGGTGATGGGCACCCATCAAAAGAGCTTGTAATACTCAGCTTTAAGCATCACTGAACAAGTGGCATGTCCTTTATTTAAGCTCCCAATAGAGAGACAAGAAGTCCTCCTAAACTGCTGAAGGCATACATTGGTTCCATGTCACTACATTAAGCAGTGGTGTCTCCATTTGTGGCAAGATTTCCACTTAGACCCAACATAACTACATCACTTGACATTAGATGCAGAATCATGTCAATGCAAGGCAAAAATACTGTGTTTCAATGAAAGGTAGTTCTAACAGACACACAAAGGACTAAATTAGCAGAAAGCTGCTTTCTAACATGTAATTCACATTAAATGCAAATATTAATGAAATTAATTTAAAAATACACTGAGTAGAATTAACTTTAGGTTTCCCATTTGTTATTATAAGGTTCTTAATCACCACCTGACTGGCATGAACACACTTAACGCTGGCAAGGTAGTTAACCTCTCAAGGCTCCCATGTCACAGAAGAAATCCTGCCAGCTTTTGCACATGTGCACACATCCTGCCCCTGTGAGCAGGGCCAGCTACCAAAAAAGATTATACCAGAATGGGGCTCTGCTACCTGATTTTTCATTGTTCCCACAAACTTCTCTCTTGAAAGCTACTTTTGGAGGTTGAAAAAAAGCATTACTAGGCATGAAAAAAACAATTCTCACAGGGCTCAATCCTACACATTCTCTCCTCTGGCTAAACTCCCATCAGCACTATAAAAATTGTCTTGCTTTCCACGCTCTGATAACTGGGACTCACTGCTCTGATTTTTGAATACTCAAATGTTGCTTTGTTTTAAAGTTTCATATTTGGCACAAAAGCAACACCAAATGAGGAACACAGCAGGTTTTGTCTAGTTAAAAAAAGAGATTCCATCTCAGAAGAAAGTAATGAACAATTTGTGGGAGGTAATGTTGACTTGGAAAAAATCAGAGACTACATGTCTCCACTGTGTTCCACACCTTCCCGCTGGCACTTAATGACATGGCCACAGAGCAGCATATGGAATACAAATACACAAGGTAGCTTTATGCAGTCACATGCATAACAGAATCTGGTCACCACAAACCCTGACATCCAAAGCAAGCCTAGCAGCAGGACAAATCGAACTACACCAAGCCTCAACTAGATAGTCACTGGTTCCTTGGGTGGCTCATCTTAAGAGTCAGTTCACACAAGATAAACCTAAACTGCTCCACTGTCATCATTGGCATCCCAAAAGCATTAGCATGGGAGTTAATTCACACAGACACTGCAACACTTACGTGCTGAGAAACTTTGTTAGAAAAGAAAGAAGAAACAAATTTTATGGCCCAGGCTGCAAACAATTATACGGTGGATGGAAATAGATGGGTCTAAGGATCCTTGTGACCTGAATTACCCTGTGATCCTATGAGCTCATCCTACCACACAGGAAATCTTGCCTTTCAGTCTCAAAATGCAACTGCTGCAGAAGGAGGGCTGACAGAGACAGAATCACATATCTGAAACAGAAAGCATTACTGCACCAGACAGTGTAGTCTAATGTGCTGGTCCTCCAAAGACTAACATTAATGCATTTAATGATAAAAATATACTAAAAGGTTTAAAAAGGTACTTTTATTACTAAATATCAGGTATTCTCCAGCCCTGTTTTAAGGAGGAGATCACTGTTTGTCTATCATTCACACTTTCTTCCCTCTCCACATAACTTCTGAATTCTATTAATAATTTTAGTGAACTTCAATTTAATGTGGTAGAGGGAAAAAAGATTCCCAGAGATACTATGCTCCTACAGATACAGTAACCAAGGACAAGAGGTTCCATTGAAAGAGACATTAACACGAGGAAAACCACACTATTAGACACCAGCAAATCCACATAGAAAAAAAGCCAAAGGAAATGAGGCTTCATCAAGCTGCTCTGCTTACAAGATGACTTAATTAAAACTAGACAAAGTCAGAGGCATCTAGATCCTATGTCAGTAGATCATTTTTCATGATGAAGTTCAAAGGGTGAGACAAGAACAGCTTTCAAGACGACTTCAAGTAATATCCCACAAAGACAACACAGAAGAATGTGAATACTTCTTAGCTGAGAAGCTAACAGTCTGGTTTTTGTGGGGGGAATGTGGAGGCTGACAAACTTCTTTCAACATCAAGAGGACAAGAGAACTCCACTAAGCCTTTTAGAGACAGGCAAAACATCAAGACGCTTGTAAACCACTACAACTATCCTCCAGTTCAGGCAATGATCCTCAGGGCAGGAGCCACCACACCAGGAAAAACGAAGTCTCCTTTACCCACTCTGCTACTTACTAAGCACAAAGGGAGCCCGATCACACACAAGTGACTGATCATTCTAATTCAGAGCTAACAGGCACAACATGAACAACCTCTGTAAATCACTTTGGGATTTCTGAGGACCAAAATCAGTATGCTTTTAAAAATACTTGTGTTTAATCTAAGTGTTAGAGCAGTTTCAGGCACAGTATCATACCCATTGCACCACACAGCCAAAGAATGAAAGTTAACTTTCCTTACCACTGTGCATAATCCTGTTACGCTGTGTTGTATACGAACTACTCAAAATCATCACAAGATATATCCTAAAACCAAACAGATATCTTGCCCTTATCTAGTCCTAAGACGTTTCCAATGTTCTTGCTGCAGGCAACTTTCACCTCACATTCAGCCTAAATTTACTCACAGTTTATACCCATTTGTTCTTGTGCTAACCTTGCCCTTTAGATTTAATAGTTCTTTCCCCTCCCTGATGCTCACCCCTCTGATGTATTTATAGACAGCAGTCATATTCCCTCTCAATCTTCATACTGTAAATTAAACAAGCCAAACTTTTAGTCTCCTCTGTTAGGCAGGCTCTCCAATCCCCTAAGCATCACACTAGCCCTTCCCTGCACCTGTTCCAGCTTGAATTCCTTCCTTGCAGACTGGCAACTAGAACTGTACAACACATGCCAGAGAAGGCCCAACGAGGCCCTGTATGATGGCATTAGCACGCTCCTATCCCCGTGGAAATAAATCCCCAATAATCTGCCTTTTCCACCAATGTATCAGCTGTGACCCTCAACAAGCAAGGCACCCAAGGCTTCCCTGAGAGCTGGCAAACCGTGTTAGACCTCTGAATAAACCCCAGCAACAAGCACTGAAGTGCTGTGACTGAAACACTACACCAGCATTAAAGGAATAGCTTTATCCTCTCAATTTAGTAACCACAATGGTTCAATCTCTTATGTGCTGACCAGACTCCTGGTCCCAGACAGTCTCTTTAGCTTTGCCAGTGTGGCAAAGCACCCATGAGAAAACAGTCCTAAAATACCTATAAACACTCTTGCCCAGAGCCAGTCCCAGCACTAAAATCTTGTGGGAATGCAACACAAATTTGGTCAGAAAGCACAATCAGGGGCTCAAATCCTTACACACCAGAAACATGTGCAAGGGAGACATTTATTTATTTTGTATCCCTTTTTTCTACTCAACTCTCACCACCCACTACTAGCCAAAGAGATGGAATACCGAGTTACACCTTGTGCATGCCACTATGAAAACAAACTTCTGTCATGCTTATTTTAACAATGGGTTTCCACTGTTCACACTGTCTTGGGGTCCTGTAGGTTATCACTATTTGTATACGGTTTCACAAAATGATGGTAGACAACTGAAAGATACTTCTGCCTGGTACACTCAGGCTCACAAACTTTGTTTCACACAACCACCTTGGCACATCCACAGTGTATATGTAACAACTAGAAAGTATTACTACTACTTCTCTACAGTTCTTCCCACCCCATCAGGAAAAGGACAACCCTTCCTGCTGCAACCACTTGTATTACCTTTTAAGTGTTAAGAAAGAGCTACAGGAAAACTTTAAGTGCTGACTTGCTACAGTAGTTACTTTTTTTCCTGTCCTGAATACAAAGGACTGAATCTAGTATTAAATTTGATGTAGTCCAGCTGCTTCAAGCCTCCTATTCTGCACTGCACCCTCTATGGCACTCCCCATACTGCTGATACCAACTAGGTAGGAGCTGCACCATCAACCTATCAAATTACCACAGAGCAGTAAGCACTGGAAAGGCAAGCCCAGATACTACAGTCAGAGGAAGGAAAGAAGAAAGGAAAAAAAAAAAAATCAGTTGAGACTGGGAATTAACATCAATGCCTCCAGGATGCTGGATAGTCCCTCAGCCATAGCTCTGCTCTTACATAAACTGAAGGCAGGAAAACCCACCTCCTGTGAGCATACCAGCACAGGAGCCTAAAAATCAAGGACTAGATACACTCTGCAAATGCAGCTCAAGCCCAATGAGTCTTTAGCACTTCCTAAGATAGCTCTTCTCCCCTTGAGGGGAGTTGTCAGAGGCAGTCTTTGCCAAGATAGCTTTTGTAATATGGATATATGCAAGAAATAGGCTCTACTCATGATCCAGATCCCAAGATTACTCTTCCTCCATAGTCTACCTCTCTCATATCTTGAAGAGAAATATAATTTTATTAGCCATTAGAGATTTATGGTAAAGTTTTTCCAAGGATGAAACTGCTAAATGAATGTATATATTACTGATCCTAATGTATCCCCAGCAATACAAAACTCTCCAGCTACCAGCAGCTGCTTAGAAACCCTTTACAAATATCTATTTTTCTTGCCCAGATGGTGAAGTCTTTTTCCCCCCCATGCATTAAATACTCAGAGAGACACACAAAATTATCATATCAACCCATAACCACGCATGATAATTATTTCTTAAATCGAGTTCTTCCACAGAATTTCAACCAAAATAAACATGGTGTAAAGAACAAATGTATGCTTATAGTGAACAACCATTCATCAGCTTAAGTAACTCTAATGGATGCCACTTTAAACTAAGCCTGAGCCATCTGTTCTACCCCTCAATTAGCAAGGCCAAAAAATTCCTCCAATACACAGTTTAAGAAAGCCAGCTAATTTGTGTGCAAGTTTTATTTCTCTTCAGCTCAGTGAAGCATGCTCTTGTAATACTCGATATTCGGAAACAGAGCAGAATGGAAGGCTGCTTTCTCTCATGTTGTTAGGAGTTTTGTCTGGGAAAATAAAATTTCCCTACAACATTTCATCATATTTAAAAAAAAAAAAAAAAAAAAAACACCAACCACAAAACACATCTCCCCATATACTTTACTTTAAATAGTGTGATGTCTCTGTAAGTAACAAAATCAACTGGAGGCTAAACAAATAATATCCAAAGTTGTGCCCACATGAGCACACATGAACCTCAGGACACAGTCCTGTATACCTCTCACACTGACAACACAGGGCCCACCAGCACTCATTGGAAAGTAGAAGTGTCCTCAGCCCACTACTCTGTTGACCATATCAGCTCCTAAATCCCCTTTCACAAGCAAAGCCCAGTCTTGTACAAGCTGCTGGACACAGAGCCTCACACAAATCAAGGCACAATGAGGCAAAAGGATCGTCCCGTACAAGGATGAGACATACTCCTGGGCAAGCGAGCCTGCGCAGTGAGAGTCATACAATACACCACACCAGGTTGAAAGAGACCTTCATGCAGCACCAAACAAAAACTACTTGCCAAAGCTGATTAAAAAAAGCCCCAAAAGTTCTATCTAGTTTCTTACTGTCAAGTCCCACCCAGTTTCACTTCAAACACTCCTACCTTACCACTCTGCAGTATGAAACCCATAATAGAGCCTGTCAAATTTGATGGAGCCTGATCTGCTTGAAGGCTTCATCACCATCAAATACCTAAGCTGAGTTCACTCTTGGGTGTTACTAATCAAAAACAAACCAGCAATGCCAAGGGCTACTTTCAGTGTAAACCTCAACAGCACAGCCCATACATATCACAGGGAAGAGATCTCATCTCCACTGCTAGATGTGAGCAATAGAACAATACACAACTGTAGTGGAAAAGCAGGCAAGAGGTGGTGGTCACTGTCCAACACCCTCAGCTCACATTAGAAATGCTAGGCTGAATATATTCCTTTGTCTTACACCTCAAAATGAAGCATCAACAGCACACCATAGCCTGTGTACTGAGAAAAGCACATCAGAACAGACAAGTCAAGAGTTGCTGAGTACTTCACAGCAGCATTATTAAACACTGCCACAACAGCTCAACGTGAAGTGGTCCACCAAGGAATTACTGGACATTTTAGCTCTCTGTGCTATAGGTTTGTGAAGAATAGAATAGAATAGAATAGAATAGAATAGAATAGAATAGAATAGAATAGAATAGAATAGAATAGAATAACCAAGGTTGGAAGAGACCTTGAAGATCATCGAGTCCAACCTGTAACCACAACCTCACAACTAGACCATGGCACCAAGTGCCACATCCAGTCCCCTCCTGAACGCCTCCAGGGATGGAGACTCAACCACCTCCCCGGGCAGCCCATTCCAATGACGAATCACTCTCTCGGTGAAGAACTTTCTCCTCACCTCGAGCCTAAACTTCCCCTGGTGCAGCTTGAGACTGTGTCCCCTTGTTCTGGTGCTGGTTGCTAGGGAGAAGAGGCCAACCCCTTCCTGGCTACAACCACCCTTCAGGTAGTTGTAGAGAGCAATGAGGTCACCCCTGAGCCTCCTCTTCTCCAGGCTAAACAGCCCCAGCTCCCTCAGCCTCTCCCCATAGGGCTTGTGCTCAAGGCCTCTCACCAGCCTTGTTGCCCTTCTCTGGACACGTTCAAGTGTCTCAATGTCCTTCTTAAACTGAGGGGCCCAGAACTGGACACAGTACTCAAGGTGCGGCCTAACCAAAGCAGAGTACAGGGGCACAATGACCTCCCTGCTCCTGCTGGCCACACTATTCCTAATGCAGGCCAGGATGCGGTTGGCCCTCTTGGCTGCCTGGGCACACTGCTGGCTCATGTTCAGCTTCCCATCAACCAGCACCCCCAGGTCCTTCTCAGCCTGGCCGCTCTCCAGCCACTCTGACCCCAGCCTGTAGCGCTGCCTGGGGTTGTTGTGGCCAATGTGCAGAACCCGGCACTTGGATGTGTTAAATCTCATGCCATTGGACTCTGCCCATCTGTCCAGCCTGTCGAGGTCTCTCTGCAAAGCCTCTCTGCCCTCCAGCAGATCAACTGCTGCCCCCAGCTTGGTGTCATCTGCAAATTTACTGATGATGGACTCAATGCCCTCATCCAGATCATCAATAAAGATGTTGAAAAGCATGGGGCCCAGCACCGATCCCTGGGGCACACCACTAGTGACAGGCCGCCAGCTGGATGTGGCACCATTCACCACCACTCTCTGGGCTCGGCCCTCCAGCCAGTTCCTAACCCAACGCAGTGTGCTCCTGTCCAAGCCATGGGCTGCCAGCTTGGCCAGGAGTTTGCTGTGGGGGACGGTGTCAAAGGCCTTGCTGAGGTCCAGGTAGACCACATCCACAGGCCTCCCCGCATCCACCAGGCGGGTCACCTGATCATAGAAGGAGATCATAGAAGATCATAGGAGATCATAGAAGAAGCTGAGAGAAAATGCTGACACTGCTGCATTGTTTTGTGTCATATCTCAAGACACACCTCAGTGCAGGTCTTACTTATTGTTTGGGGGAAGCTGTGCAAAATAACTGCATTTTTCACTTAGCGGGGGAAGAAATGGTGTCCAGTAGAACCCCTATCCTGAAACAGCACGGACCAAGCAAACAAAGCACATGAAGCAACAGAACAAAGGCAAGATTGCTCTCTGGTCTGCAGCATCCTGCCCAATTCAGCTCCTAGTGCCCATGCAAACACAGGGAGCCTGCCCCGAGTAGCTGAGCTCTGGAGAAGAGTAAGAGCTCTCAAAGAGAATTCACCTTTTCACTTTACCATTCCACCTTTAGGTAATGCTGAAAACACATAGGCCAGGCAATTCCTGTCAGGTTACAGTTCAAGCACGCTTCTGACAAACACAGATATGCAAAAGACCTCATGCTGGACCGCTGTGGCTTGCTTCATGTAACAATCCTGAACTATTCAAGTGCCTTCTGCACCTAAGGCAGCCATCTGTTACAAAGCAGGGATCAGCGACTAGGTCAGAAGGCCATTTGTTAGAAGAGTTTGAGTGCTGAATCTTATCAGATGTGTGCTAGGTCGCTGTGCCTAGAGAAGAATCTCCTTACTCTCCATCATTTTTATTGCTGCATCACTTCAAAGAGAAAATGCATTGTCTCAAGTCCTGGTGCTTAGGTCAAGGACTTCACAAAATACCATTAAGTTAAAATTGAAACAATTTAACAATAATAATCACCAAAAACCCAAAAACGCCAATGATGGTCATGACTTGCATAGCTCAGACTCGTATGCCAACAAGGGACACAGCTTGTAAAGGCATAGCAGTTCTGTCATTGACACTGGTTCCTTTTAACCTGAACTGAAATAGATTGCCGCAGCAAGAGCACTCCTCTTTGGCTCACTGCTGTTTCCCCAGTGATAACAAGTTGGAAGAGTCCTAGACAGGCAGGAGTCATGAATGCTCTCCCAAGATAATGGGTCTGTTATCCAAATCTAGTCTAATTCTGAGAGCAGCCACGTTATCACTTAAGCATTAGGACGTTCCGGATCATACAGATGATCACCTTTGTTTTAAGTCGATACTTTTTCAATTGGAGCAAGGTGAGCAGAGAAACAGCCTGCAGATATAATGGTTTCCTCAACCACGACCCAACAACTGCAGTTTAGCTCTCCAGATGGCTATTCTAGGACAATGATGCTTGGCCTTTCACTCTCGGGGTTGTTACACTAATCCATGAGCTGGATCAGATGACACCAGCTACCCTGTTCTCCCTCTTACTGGACAAAGCCCTACTCCACAAGCAACGAAGAAGAAAATCAGCAATAATGCAGACACAAGCACTAAAACAAAAGGAAAAGACAGGCATATGACAATGCACTAAGCCTTGGCTGGATACTACCTCCACACAGTCAGCTTGCCTCACTCCAAGGTTTCACACCCTCCATTATACTCATTCTTTAAGAAAACACACTCCAGACATCAGAGACATGTCTCGGTTACGCTTACTAGAACTTATTAAAGACAGCAAATGCTATCTATAGAACACACACATTAATGAACAGCCAGCTCAGCAGCATGAGTTCTGGAACAGAGTCACTGCAGCACAGAATTACCACCAGTTTGTTACTGGAGAATGAATACCACAGTGAATATTTTCAGTGCAGTTCCACAGACTAAAGACTGGGAAAAGGGATGGAGGAAAGAGAACAAATTACCCTAAAAGAAATTCTGCAAACTAAGTGTGATGCTGGAACTGCAAAGCACTGCATAGCTCTGCAATCCACAGCACTTCATCAAACCCATGCAAATAGCACACTTGGCAACAACTTCACGTTTACTGCACTTGGGTTACTTTTCCACTGAGAATCAAGAAGTCTGTAAAAGAAACCCAGTTAGCAAGGAAAGAGGGAATAAGAACATGCAATGCAGGCTGAGCTCTACAAGAACCTTAACACTCAGATTTTTCTGGATTTATCAGAATGGAACAAAGCATCAGGTAACATCTAACATTTTTAAGTAACCTATTAGAAGGGACCAAGAGAGGAGTTTCCAAGATACAGTTGAGGATCCCTCTCAACTCCCACCATACATAAGTAGCAGGACTTCCTCACTGAGACCTGTAAGGAGATGAAGCAACATGAGGTGGGTAACAAGGCAGTAGAGTTCCACCTCCTACCAACTCATGACAAGGCTGTCACATTCAACAGAGCATACATATACACATGTCCTGACCTAATGCAGAGTTTTGCAGTTTTATAAACCCTTTTAATAGGGTAGGAAATACTCGACACTGCCAACTACTGCAATGATCAAGCATGCCACCAGCTAGCAAGGTACACAAAGAAACCAGGATATCACAAAGCATGAAGACTAAATGTAAACCCATGTATTAAAATTCCAGTTAGTGAATTCTTACTGCCTCAAGTCCTCAATATCATGTATCGGCTACCAAGAAATGGGATAAGAATGGTTGATTCAGCATAATCACCAGCTTAGGGAACAATGTAATTTCTACTATACGACTTCCCCTTAAATCAAGTAGTACTTGACACTGAAAATTCTGACTGCAATCACACTCCACCTGAAAAGACTTACCTTATAATTGCTGGAATTTACCCAGGAAGTGGCCAGTCCATCAACCATTTTATCTAACATGGTCTGATCATGTTCAAGATCAGCTGACTTCTGTTTATCTGAGAAATAATCTATCAACTCCTGGCCAACTTGAAGTCTCTTTCCAACATCTTTCTGCAGCACCTGCGCTAAGCAGTACTCCATACTGGGCTCCATAGTGTCTTAGAAATACAGCACCAAGGAGAAAGCTAGAGGGCAGTAGGTCCAAAAAGTGCCTCTATGAACGTACACGGAGGTCGCCTCTTTGTTCGATGAAGGTTACTGAGGGTCTGGGTTTCAAAGATGCAATTCGGAGAATGGCAACAATGCACCATGTGTGTGTGACCAGCAGCTGGCAGGATATTAAAAGTCCAATTTAAATAACTGGTAAAAGATGAAGCAATGAGCAGTGCTGTACTGTTGAGTCTGCAACAATTCCCAATTCAGCAGTCCATTCTGAAAGAAATGAAAAAGAACAGCATTATAGGTTAAATTATGACTGGAGCAAAAAAAAAAAAAGACCAAAAGCATGTCACAAAATAGGTTATTCATATACAGCTGCAAAGCTGTGATAAGCTAGATACGAGCAGCATTGTTCTATTTTGAGGAATCAGACCAGGTAGGTCAGGACAAAAACCTATGGTTATTCTTTACGACAAGTAAAGAAGTAAATCTGGTGCCTAAGTAACAGCCAATTAGTAACCAGTATTATTGCAGTTACCACCATCACCATCTACCCACAAAGGTGGGAACAAAAATCCTTAAGCAGGTCACCAGGAAAATGCATCTGTTCTAATGAGTGAAAGCAGGAATAGCTCTGGATCCTGTTTTGACTGTCAGCATTCAGCAATCAATGCCATCAGCTGGTTGGCAAGATACAGCACTTACACCAGGCTCCAGGAATGCAAGATGAGCAGTTCTCAAGAACTAGGTGCTCAATCCATTTCCAGGCTGAATTCTGTTACATCCTAGCTACACATCCAGGAAACAGCATTGGCTGAGCTGCCTTTAGACTGCACCAACTTTGCCTGTGGTGCTCTGAAAACCAGGTCCAAAGTTTGCTGCTACTTAGAGGCACAACATCGTCTCTGAAGTAAACTTTTGGCTTACATTAAAAAAAAAAACACAAAAAACCAACAAACCCACAGCACACAAAACCAAACAAGAACAACCCACAACTACATGTTTGCTGTATGGCTGTGCTCCTCAACCCTAGAAACTCTTCTGGCCAGAGACTTCAGTAAGGACCTAGCTGCAGATTTTATTTTGGTCACTCCATCTGCAAACAAATGCCTCCAGGCAGCCACAGAACAGACCCCAGGACTACTCTCCATCCCTCCCACAGACCTGGGCTCCTAACATCACTATACTGCTTCCCTGAAGCACTTCCTCATCGCAGATCAGCTCTTTTAGGAGGTGGGTGATAAAAACCAAGAGTGCCTTTTGTTTCCTGTCTAATAATACCCAAAGCTAGAAATCTGCCCTACTTTTTCCACTAGCATGAGGAAAGCAGGTCAAGCTCAGAGCAAGGGAAGAGGCTGTGGAGCAGACATCTGGTTGAATAAACAACTGGAAGGAAGCTAGAGGCACAAGTTCACTAATTGGAAGCACTGGTGAAGCAAATCTAAATACCTTCTGTTTGAGCAAGTAAAGACTTACACAAAAGTCTTAATAAAGTGGATCTGACAGCAGATGAGATGCACACAAGAACTCTAGCCTGGAAACAAAAGCACATCTCACACAGCAAACTATTTCAGCCTTTCTAGAGAAGAGAAGGCTCCACAGAGACCTTGCAGCAGTCTTCCAGTATTTCAAGGGAGCCTACAGGAGAGTTGGACTTTGTTACAAAGGCATGTAGAATCATAGAACCATGTAGTGACAGAACGAGGGACGATGGCTTCAAACTGGAAGAAGCTGATTTAGATCAGACATTAGGAAGAAATTCTTCACTATGAGGGTGGTGAGAAGTTATTGAGGCCCTGAGAAGTTATGAAGGCTCCAACCCCAGAAATGTTCAGTCAGGCTAGAAAGAGCCTTCAGCAACTTGGTTTAGCAAGCAGCTGGAACTGGATGATCTTTAATGTCCCTTCCAACTCAAAACATTCTATGATTCATTATCTCTCATCTCCATCCTCCTTGGCCAGACTTGAAAACTCACACATCTTACCCACACTAAGCACAGCATTTAGATGCAGCACAGAGGCCTGTCTTGAGCTTCCCTAACCCTACAAGTGCTGCAAGGTATGTCTCAGCCACCCACACTGGCTGCACTGTTTATTCATCAGGCAGGAGTTACCTGAGAGCAGGTCCTTCTGTTTCAGGGAGTCAGTTCAAATCTGTGCTGGATGACAACTATCAAACAGGTTCTGCACAGCCAGAGACTCACTCCACCAACTGCCTGACAAATCCCACCATCAGGCAGAAAAGATTGTTTGTGCCTGTAGCCTGAACTCCCTCCTTAACAGCAAAACGTCACCCCCGAACAGCAAGGAAGCATTAGCTGCAACTACGCAAGCAGCACCTAGGGCTTTAAGTTAGTGCCATGACAGCTTACTACTTGTGATCACTACCCCAACGCAGTCTGTTATTTGCACAGTTCAAACTCTCACCATCTCACTTCAAGTCGCTTCAAAGTTGGTTTGACTTCAAGTTCTAAAATTGCCAACAATAACCTAATCAATACTGTTAGAGCAATGATTTTTTAGATTTCTAAAACAGACATAGGTTCCAAAACAGAAGAAAGCCATGCTTTTTCTTATTGTTGAGGTTGGTTTTAACCTGCTTCAGTTTAGCATCAACTCTGAAAACAGTGCTCTGATCTTTCCAACCCTCAGTTACCCATGGCAGCCCAGGCAAAAAAAACCCAAATGGGCCAGTTCATGCAATTGTGAAAGCACAGAAGCTTTCTTTCAAGTCTCCCTGTCTGTATCTTTGAATATTAGCTCCTGTTCTGCCCTCGAGCATGGGTTGGTCCTGCTCCTTTCTGCAGGCACTCCAGTTATGCAAGACACTATTACAGATAGGAGTCTAAGTATCTAACAGAAGGGTCTTGACACAGTAGGGCAGCAATTCACTGGATACCTTGGTAGTAGAGAGCAACTGGGAAAGGAGCAGGCAAGCAGTATTTAGCAGCTACCATGTTCTAGCTGAAACCTATCAAGTTAGCCACGTGATTTGCTTCTGGACTCTGAAGCTACACACATGTACAGAAGGGGACTCTTCTGTTAAACTGAACAGAACACAGTTAAGAAAGTCCCCTAATTGCTTTTAAAATGGAAATTTGGAACTTGCTTAAACTTGAAAATTCAGATTACAGGGGAGTGTAAATGACTGTTACTTACCACAGATAGACAGTTTTTATTAACTTCACAGATAAACAAGTCCAAACACATCCAAGAAACTTTTAACTGGCCATACTGCCATAAGAAAAGAAAACTCAAAGTCTCAAGTCTTCCTTCTATGTGGTTTTCATATAAGAGTTTGCAAGTCTCTACCTACAAGCACAGAAACAATCTTTTAGGCAAACCAATACAAACAGATTTGTCTCCAAGTTCCTCATTTTCAAAACATGTGAAGGAAGGGATAGGATAAAAATTATGGTGCACTATAGATTTGTATCATAATTTGAGGATTATGACACCATCATCACACGCATACAGGGGAGAAGAGCTAAAAATACCTTTCAATCCTAGGGAAAACAACAAGCCAAGAGGAAACTCTCAAGCTGGCTTGCATCTGCCAGCCAACAGGTGTTTAAGTTGCACTTCCAGATAAAAAAAAAAAAAAAAAAAAATTAAGCTTTTCCACATCTTAGGAAGTCTGTTGATTCCTCTCTTCTTCCTCACAGGAGGAGGTGGGGGAAAAAACCCCTGCCATCTGGAAAAACCAAGACCCAAGCTATCAAAATACAAACCTCCTAGGCAACAAAGCTTTATGGCTGCTATATCCCATCAAGCTTGAAATCAACTAGGCAGATGCTCCCCACAAACTCTGGAAAACAAAAATCCATAGTCTCAGCCCCAGCAGTCTACTTCTGTTCCTGCAGAATTTACACATCACAGATTTTCACCGGCCGACGTTAGACGATAAGAACAATTCAGGACTAGGATTTCAAGTACAACATCTTCCTACAGAAGCACAGTCATACAGAAGTCGAAACTAACAACTCAGTGACAGGCCCTGTGTTTGGAAGTTTTCCAAGTTTTGAGAAGGACTGCAAACAGAGGCTCCAAAGGAAAGGTTTTCTTCAATCCTCCTAGCAGGCTTGCAGCTTGCATTCAGGGAGACAGGCTATGTCTACATGTTGATGTTGTCAGATAAGACAATCCACCCAAACCAACACCTGAAACAGAACTGTCTCCTCCTTTCACAAGGAACCAACACTATTCTCACCACCACACCTGTCACTGTAAAAATAAAAGTTCCCTCTTTCACTAATAAGGCATCAAAAGTAAATGCTTAGTCAAAGCCTCTGTCAGTAACATCAAAATTTTCCATTAAAAGCTGTGCAGCAAAAAAGCTACTGGAGAGGTTTAAGTTCAATGCCAGCTTGGAGTTTGAAATGATTAAAGGAGAAAGCCGATAAAAACTGAACAGCACTAAGTTACTCATCCTAGATACCGCCACCATAACATCATGAAAGCTGGTACAATTCACAGCAAAGCAACTGGCTCAGCACGTTGAACAAGTCAATCCAAACAGGAATAAGGAAACAGTTGTGACTTCAATTGCTGAGGCAACAGTAAACTGGCTACACATAAGCCAATGAACTTAAAGTGCTTATGAGAACCCCACTGACCCTGGACTAAATGAAACTACATTGCCCAAGTAAGGCTTAATCTTAGGGTAACTTCACAGGAAATTTTAAATCTTCCTCTTGCAACGAAGAAGGAAACATGAAGCATGTAAAGAACACAATGCTACTCCCCTGGGGGCTTGTCTATACTTGGAGGCTCTTCCAACACAGATATTTGACTTTAAAAATTATGTCTCACTGTCTTCTACTCATCATCAGGTTATCATCTTTGTCATGTTTCACCATCATCTTCTTTTGTCAACAAATCAGTGCAGTCCACATCCTCCCCAATCAACTGCTCTAACACAGCTCACTTGAGACACAAGCTTGCAGAGGGACAAAACATTTCTGCTACTCATGATCACTGCAGCCAAGTGCCAGTGTCACTTAATAAACCAGGCCCTTCTAGTCACCTTCTTGCAGCTTCTTCAAGCCAGTAAGTTTAAGCTGTAAACAGCTTGTAAACACAACACCACTTCTTTGGTGTCTTTGGGGGTTTTGTACATTGTTTGCTGCAGCTTAGCAGTTGTAGAAATAACACAGCAGCAACACTTGTAGCAATAAGCCTCCTCCTTCACAGGCCTCAGGACCTAACTGCATACAAACATCAGTTTAAAATTAGTTTAAAATATACTAGACATTTGTTTGAACCTTGAGTTTCCACAACAAAGAGCTCCTCTCTTCCTTCAGATCTCCACCCTTGCCAAATGCAGCAATTTTTCAAGTATAAAAGCTACCGGGTGTCAAAGCTTCAGTAGCTCACCACTACTCACAGGTGGGCAGTGTAAATACTTAACCATCGGGTATGCCACCCAAGCCCCTTGGGCAAGAAGTTCAGAGCAATTAGAACAGCACCAAGAAATTATATACTGCAAAGGCTAAACGGAGATCTCACCAGCAAGGCAGTGTCAAGCTGCAGCTCTGCAGGAAGGGCAGAAACTTAGAAACTTTTAGCCCTCTGTCCACTTGTTCTCTATTTTTTCTTCAGCCAGTACAGCCATCCCTTGCTCAGAGGGGATTTGGTATCAGACTTTCACAAAGCATGACATTCAAGCCTACTCCTCCCTCCAGGTGCAAGTGGCAGTGCAAAAAGCAAGCAGTACTGACAGTTTCTAATCTCAAAATACTCTGTTGTTTCAAACCCTCTGAGACAACGAAGTGGCAAGTGTCCTACTTGAAGAAAGCAACTTTTTTTCCTGGAGCTAAAGACAGTTTGCAGGAGACACCCACCCAGCAACTGACAGATGGGCTCTCCCTCTTCTTCACTTGTCTTCATAAGTAGGTAATAATGTTTCCTTCATGACCGATGTTGCGCAATCACTGTGATTGTTTTAAATCAGTAATTAGTGCTGCCTTGTAGTTGAGCATACCCCTAATCCAAAGATTGTTATCTTAGATTTCCAGCCTGACAACTCATGCTTTTCTAATTAGTTGGCAGGACAGCCCATGCAGAGACTCCTTCCACACCCCCCATACAGTAACTTTAACTGTCATCAGAGTAGCCACCACACCTCTAGCACTTGTGCTAGATAAGCTAAACACTGCCCATCTGGATGCAGCTTCCCTGCTTGAAACATGGCTAGGTCTTAAATGGAGGGTTTCTTCCTCTTCCCACAACACTCAGCACACTAAGGAACCATTTGTAAAACTTACTGCTGTGAGCTCACCTTCAGAAGAACCACATCTGGCCGAAGGCTTGCTAGAACTCTGCTTAATATTAGCTGTTCTTCAAACTTGCTTGGAGTCTGTTAAGGAGTTCAAGTTTAAAGTACAGACGGCAATCAATCTACATCAGAGCATAACTTCACTGCCATAAAGAAAACTCAGGCAAATTTCCAGAATGAAGACAGCTGAAAGATTTCCAGGGTTTAAGCCATCTTAAGGCCTTCTAGCCCCTACACAATCCTGCTAGGACAGATGCTAGCTGTGAAAGTTGCATTAGTCTACCCTGGGTAAGATGAAAGATAAGCTTCAGATAACAGGCATACTTACACCTCTGTTAAAGGTCTGCACTGCTGCCTCAGTAACTGAACACCTCAAACAGAGCCACTGATTTGAAAGCATCAAATATTAAAAAAATCTCCACAGTAATGAAGTTGCAGCTTGCAAGTCACCTCACTGTGACCTTAATACCCTACACTAATGGAACCACTTTGTAGAATGGAAGAAACCCTTCAAGAGTAGGGTAGAAAATTAGATGAGCTTTAGCATCCTTTATTTTCCTAATACAACCCCTCTCTGAAATTATTTTCATCTTTGTCTGAGACCAAGGACAAGTCTAGAATGAGCTTTCAAGGTCCCCTTTTCCAAATTTGAGTGCAAAGATGCAAATCAAAACCCTATGATGTTAGAAGCCGCTCTGTGTGACTCCATCTTAGTTCATGAGTACATGGTACCACACTACAATTTATTAGGGGCCTACTGGACCACAGAAGAGAAAAGAAAACCAACCAACCAAACAAACAAAATATCCTCATGACATTTTTCACTCTGTGAATAGTACCTAAGTTGTAGGTTTGTGTGTACAACATCCTTTCTCTCCCTCATTCTGAAAATCTAGCCTTACCTTAGGGCCTGCAGACTCCAGTTCTGACATCTGTGGAATTCTGGCCAACAAACCATACAGTACTGCCTTCCTACGACTTCCAGCTCTTCTCTGCAAGCTGTCAGACCCAAGGGTGCATAAGGCCCCCTGAGGGCTGTGGTGATGCATTCCAGAAGAATGAAGGTGGCATCCAACCCCCTTCCTACAGCAACTACGAGTGTAGGATAAAACTTTTCCTGAGGCACATCCCAATCCACTTTTCCACAATCCAGCAGAAATATTAGATCACCAGCCTCATGTGGGTAAAATATTTCACAAGGTTTGGAAGTAGAACACTACTGACAATTAGAGCAGGGTGGCCATCACTTGCCAGACTACTAGCAGATCAAGTGACTTCTACTTGCTTTGCAAAAGACAAAGTCCCTTAGGCTACAACCACTAATTTAGCTGGTCCTGAAGGTGGAAAGAATCTCTTGATGTACATCAGTTAAAGAAAAAAAACGGGAGGATACCATCTGTTTTACAGACAAGAACAGGGTAGAAATTCAGAGCCGCTGCAAAGCAAATCTCCAGTGGGAACTGAGGGCAAGATAACACCTTTAGAAAAAAGAAAATCATACCACCACATGATGGTACAAGATCAGGAATAATCTAGTTTTAAAAAGATGAATGGGTTTGATACAAATCCCACACTCAACAAATCCTCCAGAATCTTGCACTCCCTATTGATGTGTAACTGGCTAGTGACACAGAAGCAGCAGGTATGTTTTTGTGTAAAAGTACAAGCCAGAACTACTCTGTTAAGAAGTATTTGAGATGTAAGTGCTACTAGTAAAACAACAGATTGGAATGGAAAAGCAATACACAAGAACACACCACCCTGGTACAAGCCCTCTGGGAACAATGTCCAACTAAGCACCTTTCAGGAAGATTTCTTCTCTCTGCACCCCACATTTCTCAAAACATATACATGTATTTTAGACAGTCTTAAGAAAATGTGGGTGGTGTAGGAGCAAAGAGGGCAAAACACTCCAAGCAGTCTACACCTAAAAGAATTTCACTCGCAGAACTTCAAGGAAGGTAAGCAGACACAACATCCATATACAAAAGCATCTCTAATTCTAATCTAATGACTTGTATGCATGCTTCTGACAAGTCATATCAAGATGATGCTGATAGGAAAACCAGTCAGATACCCCAAGCTGATGCAGGAACATATAAGAGCCTGTAACAGACTGCAGCAGCAATCTGTAAGTCAACACTCTTGGAAAAGGTTTATTTTCTTGGCCTCTCTTCATACGTCCAGCTAATGTCCATCTCTTCCCCTGTAACTCCAAACACAAGCTTGTCAGCAAGATGAACTAGGGCTCTTTGCCTACCTCTTTTCTCCAGGGTTGAAAACCGTTGTGGAAACAGCTGGTCAAAACCAGAAGAACTTTCAGCTGCAGATGGATTCCAAATGCTGACAACGGCCAGCAGAAACCAAGACCTAGGACCAGTTCAATTCCAGAACAGGAAAGGAAGGCTACCCTTACACTCGGGCATACGTAAATTCTATTCAGTCTAGCATTTACTGACTGCATGGAAGTGAATGTTCAAAGAAATGCCCAAACACAAGCAGCAAGGGACTGCAGGAAGTCACCACTACACTTGAGATTCATTTAAAAAGTGGGTGGAGGAAACACAGGACAACGAGGAGGCAAAGGGGGTTTGAATTGACCTAAACTCTAGTGACAGTAAAGAGACTGCTGGGCTAAGAAACCTAAGAAACCACCTGCAATGTAACAAGCAGAGACATACCCGTGATTGCTTCCTCCCTTCTGCTCAGCACTTTGAAACACAGGTCAGAATCCAAGTGCATTTTGACCAGGACTTTGCCTCAGCAAATCAACTGTTGGTTCAATTTGGCTTTCTGAATATATCTTGGAATCTAAAGCATCTACAAGTGATGAGTAAGAAAAGGGACCCAGCTTAAACCTGAAACAAACACTGCACCAGGGACTGGCCTGGTTAGGCTGTTCAGCCTGTTGTTTTGCTGGGGGGGGGAAATCAATCAGATTTTTAAATCTGCCCACTCGCTTCCAAGAAACTAACAACAGTGATACTTTTCTAACAGCTATTCTTGCTGTACCCACCTGGCATAGTTTCTGGATACAGAATGGACTTCCTTCTCAAAGAGCCAAACGTGCAGAGATTTGATTGGTGACAGAACAGGAAACCAGATAAACTCAAGGACTAACCATGAATTGAGATCAAATCTCTTGGAGAGTACTTGCAGCCTCTAAGACCACAAAACCCATTTGTTGCCCTACTATAATTTGAACAGTTACAGTTTCTTTGGATCTGGGTTGAGTTGGGGGTTTTGATTGTGTTTATTTGGGTTTTGTTGTTGTTTGGGGGGGGGGAGGGGGTGTCATTCTTGTTTTGGGGTGGGGGTGGGTTTTAGTTTGGGGTTTTTACACAGGAGTGCTAGTGCTGCCAAAGAGAGGAGAAAGATGTGTCTATGACAGAACAAGATACCAGTGCAGCACAGAATGCCAAGGAACTTGTGTGTGTGTAACTGTTCAGTGCTCCACCATGCACAGCTCTTAACTAGCTCACAACAGGCTTTCAGACAGCTTTGAGGACTGATAACAATTTCCTCCAATACAAAATACCCAAAACAGATTGAGCTCTGAAGAAATGCACAATGCAGACTTAAACACTGTATAGACTGATGGAAATGAAGCAAAGAGCTACATGAGCCATACACCATAAAACAGTGCACTAAAGCTAAGGCTGCTCTGCATACCACAAACATCAATCCTTCATCAAGGGCAGGAGCGAACCCCTTCCTTCACAGTGACTGCTTACAATTTACTGAAGTCCCAGTCTAAAGAAATTAATAGACAAAAGCCTGTCTATTTTATTCACTCAGTTGAGAGACTTTCATATACTTGCCAGTATTTTTTAATGCACTGGCAAGCACTGTTTGAAGGTGTACTGGCACTATCAGAATCCAGGAGAAAGCTTCAGCTACAACTGCCAGCCCAAGAGGTGTTAACAGCAGCAAGCCTGATCCAGAGGCATGCCAACAAGATTTCCAACCCTCGTCTAGGCAAGGACAGAGATAATGAGAGACTCAGGATGACACATGAGCCTGGATCCAAAGTCATCTGAGGCCAGAAGGGTACCCGTAATGGCAGTTCACAGGCTTCAAAGCCACACTACTCTCACAAAAATCTGCATGTATGTTGAAAGGGGGCAGGGGAGAGTACAGGGGAGCTCATTACTTTATCCACCTGAACATTCCACAGTCTAACACATTTTAGAACACAGAATGATCTGCCCCTAACAAAAAGTTTGTCAAAGACAAGATTTAGCTCCTTGTGTTGTAGATCGTTTTAGAAGTGGCCAGTCTTCCTATCACCTCATCATCTAACAACCAACAGCCTTGACCAAATCACTTCATGACTAGGGGAAGACTGATGAACATACAAAGCAAAGTATAAATCCTTTTGGAGCCGAGTTTTGCTGTTTAAATATCTGCTTTCTGTAACACAGGCTACAGCTCAGATTCTGCAGCTCTGAACTTCAGAGGTGACTGGAGAACTACCTCATTCGATCACAGGTACTCTCTGCAACTGTCCTTCTGGGTAACATCACAGGAACTAGAGAAACATTTCCATCTCACAAACATGCTGCTGTCCCACTTTTAGTACCGTTTTAGCACTGTATATTATCAGCCAAGCAAAGCAAGGCTAAAATGTTTAACTCCGTGGAGTCTCCTTGAAACAGAAACTTTTGAACTTTTGTCTGATCAATTCCAAGAGCTTCAAAAGAAGTTCAAAAGAATGTTGCAGACAACAGTTTGAAAAAAAGAAGCCAATTTGTTGGCAGCAATGTAAAAAAAGAAAACAAAAAAACAAGTTTAACTATGAAATAGAGGATTACCCGTGGAGATGCCCTAAGTTGTTAGTCTGTCCCTCTCATAACTTCCAGGCTTCAGTCCCAATGACAGGGTTCAACAGAGAAAACAAGCAAAAGGCAGACTTTGCTGAGCCCAGGACTGCAGGACAAAGGCTTGTTCCACACAGCAAACTCTGCTGCCATGAGAAGGAAGAGATGACAGTACTGCAGTTACGTGCTGCACTTGGTGTAGTCCTTTGTTCTAGCAAAAGCTCACCACTATTGGAAGTTCTCAAACATACCCAGTTGCAGACCCTTCTCCAGCTGCAAACCTCTTTTAAATCCAGTTCAGAATACCACACAGAAGCAAATACTTGCAGTTCTAATGACCTGGTAAGATCCTAATTCGAGAACTACTGATCTAAGTGGTGCTTTTGTAATAGCAGCTATCGAGAGGCAATACTTTGCCTTCAAAAGCACCCGGGTGTCATCACAAGGATCATGCAACAGAGACACACAGAAATAGTCTGTGCTACTCAGCAGCAAACGGATTCCAATATATTTGCCTAAGATGCTGGCATAAGCACCAGCATGGAGACCACATCTCTGCCCTGCCAATGAGGGCCTGGAACATGACTCTTGTTTAACTGTTGCTCCCTTTACTAAATAATGACTTGTGAAATGAGTCTGTAAGGGACAGAAGGATCTATTGGTCAGAACAATTCTCACATCTGTAAAGTCGATTTTACCCCATCAAAGGCTTCCCATACAACCTGGAGCTTGTCAACCTGCCTCAGTTTCCCACATCCTTCTCAAGAGGCTGTGCAGAAGGGGTGGGGAAGTAGGCAGCTTTTCCCCCCCCACACAAATACCTGAAGACATATACATTAAAAATACCTTTAATACAGCCCACACAGGCCTATATAAACATACCTACAAACTGCATCTTTTTCACTCTGATCTAGCATCTCTCCGAAGATTTTTTGCAGAATTTGTCTAATAATCAATTCACCTCTACACAAGCCTCCAGCCCTTCACCCTGCATTACAAATTTTGATAGAAATAAATGAAGTAAAGCACGACACGTGCACAAAGGGCCAAATGCAGGAGCAGAATCCACCCAAATCGCAAGATGGCTTTAATAATACAGCAGCCTCAAGGCGTTATCGCAGTCCTGCTCTGTTAAGTGAACGCAACACGGCTGCACTTCACCGCCCTGAACAAACCAGCGCTTGCGGCAGCGGCGAACCTCACAAGCGGCCTCTGCCCTGCGACGGCCCGAGTGCAGCCGCGTCTCCCGCACCCATACGGCCGGTGCTCGGTGGCCCCGGTCCCACCGGGCGGCATGGCCTCAAGCCCTGACCGCAGAACAGCCCGCTCCACTGCTACGCCCAAGGGGAGCCAGGGCCAGTGGCTCCCGCAACTCGCTGACCCTCGCAGCGCCCCCGGGCTGCCCGCGGCGCTAGCCCCCAGGGGCGGGGACGCCAAGGGACGCCTCCGCACCAGCCGTTAGGCCCCTGCAGCCCCCAGCTCCCGCAGCAGCCGTTACACGGCCGAACCGTCCTCGCCCTCCCCTTCAACAGACCGCACCGCTAGACGACCTGGTACTGCGCTCCCGCCCCGGTGCCACAGGCGGGACGGCCCCGGAGGTGCCCACCCCGCCCCGCCCCCTCACCCAGCGGCGGCACCACACAAAGCCTCTGGCCGCACTTCTCCCCCTCCCCCGCCGCCACCGCCCTTCGGTGCCGCGGCCTTCCCCGCTCGGCGCGGTGCCGGTGCAGGCGTTACCTGCCAGGCGCGGAGCGGGAGATAGCGGCGGGGCGGGGGCCGGACGGCGGTCAGTGCCGGCGGCGGCGCCCGCTGCGCTGCATGGCTGCGCCCGCCCCGCTGCCACGGGAAGAATGGGAGCCAGCGCGCATGCGCCACCCGCACCCCTCCACGCCGGCGCGTCACCGCCCCGCGCCTCTAGAAGGCTCCCGGGGCAGCACCACGCATGTGCCAGAGGCGCGCATAGACACGGCCCTAGCACGTACCATAGAGTGAGGGTCGAAAGCTGGTGAAAATGCGCCGCCCGTGGTTCTCTATGGTAGGTGGTGGGGGAAGCCCCTCAGCCGGACGGCGCTGAGGTCAGTGTGCGTGGTGCGCATGCGCGAAGGCGAAACCTGCACGCGCGCCCGCCGTAGCCGTTAGGGGCGGGCTTGGTCGTCACGGCGACGCGGCCCGCGCGGCGGGAGCCGTGGGGGCTGACAGAGCCACCGGGCGGCGGTTTGCCGGGAGGCAGGGGCGTGAGCCGGGACAGGCTGCACACCGAGCGCCGGCAGATCCACCTTCGCAGAAAGCTTCAGGAGAAACAGTGTCCCTGGCTGGCGGGCCAGCCTGTGAGAGGCTGCAACGTTCCGAGAGGAATTCCCGACACTGAGTAAGGATACAGAGGCTGGAGGCTGAGTGCTGCCTGAACCTGCCGGTCAGTGCATAGCCCTCTCTTTTAATGACTCCTCCCGAGGGAAACCGTGCTTTGGGCAGTCTTAGTTTAAAAGCTGCATTTAAAAGCAACTAATTCTTTCTCCCAAGTGGAATGAGTTGCGGTGTTCCTAGTCCACGACTGAGGCGACAATAGGAAACAAACTCCCAGTGCACGGCCTCTTTTACAACACGTTTCACCCCCGTCTTCTCTAAGCTTATGACTGCTTCTCTCTGGTTGTAGGGAACCTTCAACTGCAGAAGGCAGCTGGTGGGTGTAATGTTGCAGTTCCCAACAAGTATGTAGTACGAGATAGCTGAGCAGTTCACAAGGAAAAAAACTCTTTGTAGAAAAAAATAATGTTCCCTTTCAGCTTCTGGAAATAATAAATGCCTTTCTTCGTGGCTCACGGTTTTGGCACAGGGCTGCCTTTCAGCAAGCCCCCTCCACCTAATACAAAATTTGGTAATTTGTTCTTTTTTTTGCTATCAGGTTCCAGAAGAATTCCTAAGTGCTGCTTATGCATTTAAAAAATATATATATATATAGATATGTATTAACATAGGTCGAATGTAAAAAGTGGAACAGGCTGCACAGATGTCAAGAGAAAGCTGGGGGTATTAGTGCTCAAAAGGATGCCAGCTCTGTGTAAACTGAGAGCAGGCAATTACAAACCGGCTTTAGAAATTACCATGGTTCCCACCCCCAGGCAGTAGCTAATCTCCTGAGAGCCCTAACTGGCTAAGTAATACCCAAGGTAGAGAGACAACAGCTCTGCTTCACCTGCTGCGGTTTTCCAGTCCCCACATTATTATCCATGGGCACTCAGTGGTGGGACAGCCCCTAACCTGAGTGCTCTCCCTCCCTAAATGGGAAGTTCTGCATCCAGGACTCCAATCATTTGCTCTTGTCTCTTTCTGTAGTCTCCTAACAGCACCGATGACAGGGTAGAGTCGCCAGTATGTTAATACAGCACCTACCGTTCTTTTTCACCTGAATTTTAGAACTACAGGCAAAAATTTCTTGGAGAGTGTAGATCCCTTTCTGCTACCTAAAACACCATCACATTGCACTTTGAACAAGAAAACAATACAGAAATTGAAATAGTTCTAAGTTATGTGAATTGTGATAAGCAGTATTTCAACTAACTGTGGTAAGAAATCAGTAAGTGTGTGTGACATGTTTGCTGTGAATTCATTCTGTTCAGTGTTACCATAAAGAGGCATTTACCTTGGAAATCTCTCAGTACTGCCTTCTGATACAGTTGGGTGTTTGCCCTTGTTTTGATGGATTCTTACTTCTGGTGATTTTAGGATCACTAGCAGTCTAAAGCTTCATAAAGAAATGGAGAGAGATGCACTTGTTTGGGATTTTTGGGTGTTTTTTAAGAAGTTCCATCCCAGATAAAAGTTGCACAGAAAAGAATACCTTTTAATTTGTTGTCTTTTGCAAGACTTCTGGTGTAACTGCATGAAACTCAACAGCTTCCTCGATGCAAAATTAACTGTGAACACAGTCTTTCCCTAAATGTTTTCTTCACATTTTTTATTATAAAACAGGCAGAGTCTCTGCACAGAAATAAATTTCTCTGTTGTTTAATCAGTTGTAACATTTTGATTTTTCTGTTGAGTGTTTCCCTTGGCTCCTTTCAGAGACTTTTAGAACAGTTTATGCCTCTATTTTTAGGATAACCAAATTGCTCCCTCAATGGCAGTATTAACATTTGCTACAGACCTGTGCTCTTTGTCCCTCTAATTCACCCTGCTCTCTGGCAGCTCTACCTTCCTTTGTGTGTCCTGTGATACTACCCTCTAAGGAGACACAGGCAAGAGGGGGTGTGGGTAGTCCAGGGCTCTATACTCGCACAGGTTACTGCCAAAGGAACCACGTGGTGCCCAAGCTCCATCCAGCCTTTCCCTGAGGCTGGCAATTATTATTTTTCCCCTCCACTTCTCAGGAAACTTGAGATTCTTTCCTCCTCCCTCAGTGTTGAGAAGGAACAAGGAGGGGACTAGCCTGACAGCTGAATACAAGCAGACAGATCACATAAGTCTCATTTTCATTAGGAAAAGAAGCCTAAAATACATTGTAACTTGCAGGCTTTCTTCAAACTTTTTAAAAGTGGGCAGTGAATGCACTGTTCTGATTCTCACCCTTTAGGTTTCTTAAAATTAATTGCTACTGCATATAGTACTGTACTATATAATTTCTTACATGCTATATTGCACACCTCATCCTGCTTTCTCTAGTAGAACATGGGCCTTTCATGGATTATTTTTAGTATTTAAGCCTTCTTTCAGAGCCTCCCAGCATCTCAATATTCTTTAATTCTGCTGAAAGGAGGCTCTTGATTATACTGCACAGTCCATCAGCTTTCACAGGGACATAAATCCATGTGAGCTGTAGCACCACCTATGACAAACCTACATGTCCACTGCCTCTGACAGTCCTCAATGGAAACCCACAATGAAGGCACATTGGGATATCTCAAGGGCAACCAGATCCAAGTTTCCAGATGGAATCCAAAATGCATGGACACCTCAGCTTCTCCAGTTTTTGTTAGGTAATGACCATGCTACTTAAACCAGCCCTCAGGGATTCATCCCGAGATGCAGAAAGGGCTCTCTAAATGACGGGAACTGGAGGAGCTGCTACCATCACAAATGAGTGCTTGACAAGGACTACACTACCAGTGGTTTAACAGCAGGCATTTGGCATTACCCTTATGTATAATGTACCTAAATGAAGTACTTCTCACTACACTCTCATTTTTAAAAATCTGTATCTACTTACCTGTCTTGAACACGGGTCTCCAGCACAGGCAGGACCACTGCACAAAAGCAGGAACAACTGTTTCTCAAGAGGATTCTGTTCCTGGCAAAGCAACATGTATCTCTCTAATCAGTCCACCTGCAAAGTACACTATTCCCTGCTACGTTTCATGTACCAACACTGCTCTTTCAAACAAAAACACATCAATAAAACAGAACTAGTGGGAAGCAGAGAGACAGATTGGGAGGGAGGCCCTTTCAGTAGAAACACTGACTGTACCTGAGTGACTTGCTCTTTCTCTTTTCTTCAGGGCCCTTTTGCACAATGTCTGCTCAAGATCTGAGGGCCAAGTGCTTCAAGGAGAAATATATTCATTTATGAATGACAAGTGTGATGATGCAGTTGCCCATGACAGCAGATGTAGCCGCATCAAAGCCTGGCTGTCCCTGGGTTGCTGCCCTAGAGCCACACAGACTTAGAAAGCCATGTTTCCTTTATGTGCAGTCCTAACTTGGCTACCTGCATGGCTAAGGGGAGAACAAATTCACTTGACCGGATGTAGTGCTGCATCTCTCCCTTGCCATTTCACGGCACTCATCTCTTGCATATGTCACCTGAACAGACTTGTGCAGTGCTAAGGAGAAGGCTGAACTGCTGCTAGCACAGACAACTAACAAGGACCAAGGCAAGGTAAAGCCCAAGCACCCATCTTCTGAATGTTGCTGATCCCACTGTGGCACAGGCTCCTGTATCCCTTACCTATGAGAGAAGGAACAAAGTCCTCGTCCCTACTGCACAACATCTGAAACAGGGAAAGCACTAGCTACTTCAGATCAGCATTAAATTTAATCATTCCTTGTTCTTTCCTTTGCATGTGACAGTTTTAACAGCCCCAGATTCAAGCACTTTCAGCTCAGACAATATGCTCCTGCGCTGCCGTCTTTAATTGATGCTTTCCTGCCAAGCCCCAGTGTTTTGCATCAAGCTTTTTCCACGTGAGAGCTGCCACAAACAAAGCAGCCTGCTAACCCAGTTAACTCCCACGTGAAGGCACACGAAGCTTCGCTTCGGTCACCAAAAAGAAAAGAAAACGTGAGAGCAGGTTTTGATTCCAGGAAATAGAGCAAATGGCTTCAAGGCTCATCCTGTGCATATGGGTTATGTTTGCCTGTGTTCACTCCTTGCCATGCTCCTGGCCACCCAGGGAGAGGGATCCCATGCAAAGCAGGTAGCCCTCACACAGTGTGAATTTGGTTTGATTTGAGATTCTAGTTGGCACAAAGGTCCCGTGAGCCATGTGACATCATCATAGGCCTCTTCCTCTGACCTGGAGTGACTGCCTCCAGGGAGGAAGGGGATGGTGCATTATCTCTGGCCAAAACATCAAGGAAGGTACCAATTAGTGTTAATTGTGGCACTTTTTGTTTTGTGACTAGAGACTGAGCTGAAACTCCCCCAAAACTGAACACAGACTACTAGCTACAGAGACCATATTTTTCCTGGTTGCCCTCAAGCCTCTGGGAAGAGACATTTACAGGTCAAACTAATGGGGGTCCTATTTTTGTCTTGCATTCAAATTTACATTAAACAACACTTCAGTCCCATTTCCTCTTCCCTCATAATTCTCCACCTACACTCTTTCCAATGGATTTACCTCTTCCTGTACTTGTTCTGTAGAGTCATCTGCTGTTATTTCATAGTTATCTGTGTTGTTTTATCTTTTTTTCCAATTATCCAAACACAATTGTGCTCAGGTGTTTTTTTTTAACTTGCACATCACACATGCACATACCTTAGCAGCATGGATTCTTTTAATCTTTGGAAAACATTTCCTTTTCATCCTCACCCAAATATTAACCCAACTGGAAAGTGACACATCAAGGTTAGGAATGCAGTCTGCTCCTGGCAAGGGAAAAATTGCTGAGCTTTGCAAGGGAGGCTAAGTGAATTAAGATCCTTTTTAAAGATTAGGTCACCCTTCACACCAAATGCAGATTCCTACTGAAATTAATGGAAGCTGTTACAAAATGCAACATGAGGGCTGACACTGAAGAGCAACCCAGCAAACATACACTGACAGCACACTAGAAACAGATTGTCCAAATGACCAACCCCAAATGGTTCTTAACCAACTGATTGCATCTATGCTCAGTAATAATGTGGCAGGATTTCATCTTGTAAAATTATGAACTGACGGGGAAAAAATCCCTGAGCTAGTATTTCTGAGGACTGGGCTATGATTCATCTGACGTGGCTGCACTGACATTACACCAATGGACAGGTCTGCCTTAGGAGAATCCATACTGCACTTTGATAACTCCTGCCAGCCCAGTCACAAAGCTCTGACAGCTCCAGCAGATCCAAATCTGGATGGTTTGTTTTTTTAAGGATACAGTTCAATACATGTGCTTTTAGCATTACCTAGGTAATAAACCACAAGCATTGTGTCTTTGTGTGGGATAGTGGAGGGAAAAGCCTTACAGATTAATCTTATATTTCTGCTGCCCATCACTTCTGGGCAGCCCATCTAACAGGCAGACCTGTAAATGCAGCCCAGCACCTGACAGTCACACTGGATTCCTTCCAGCTCTCTCATCTACAGAAATGAAAAACCTGTAGAAGACAAAGCAGCTGTGCTGCTGCTGTGTACTTGGCGCAGACCCCTGCTCACTCCCCACTGTGCAACTGCCTTCTGCAGTGCATGCTGGCAAGAAGCACTGAGTACATCCAGCAAGACTAAGAGGCTAGGTACTGCCTTCACTCTTTAAAGGGTACAACATTTTCAGCCTTGTGAAGCCACCCCAATAGTAGTAACTCTATTTCCCTGTTTAGTTTTTAAAGGAACTAAACCCCACAGAAGATGGGTGTTTGTGCACTTGTGTGAAATTGGCAGCAATGTCACACTGCAGAGCAAGCAGCCTGATTTCAGTTCTATGCCTGCTCACCAAGCCCTCTTCCTAGTCGGCACTTGACAAATGCACTGGAAAGAAACCTTTTCCAGAACTATTCTAAAAACAAGGGGTTTTGCTCCTCTCCTCTCTGATCTTTAAAACAGCACGTTTCAGGTCCAGGGCAGCCCTTGGACTCCATGTAGTGGGTAAAGTGCAGCCATCAAAAGGTCACCCCAGTGTCCAGGGCTCTCTGCAGACACCCATCATACTATCTCAAATTCCTGCAGCATTCATCCTCACAATCCTGCCTGTTCTCAACACCACACCTGAAGATAATTATAAACCGACATCTTTTCCCCTGATTGGAGCAAAGACTCATGTAGGAGCTTCTCTGTAGTTTATCCTTTCCCAGCATAGGAGATCCACATAGCTACTGGCCACACACACTTAGGTGTGTAACTAGTCCAAGCCTCCTAGGGCAGCCAACATCTCTGTACCTACCATATGCTTAATTAGTGTTGGGAGGAAGTAGTGCTGAGAGGCCTCCCCGCACCCTGCATGGAAGAAAATCTTTCACTTTAGCAATTCTCGCTCATGCAGTTAACCATTTCCTCAGCTTGCTCTGACAGCTGCTTGCCTTGGCCAGGACAGGATTTGCCTGGATTAGCACAACCAGGCAGCAGCCTGATGGACAGAACAGACTCCCTGCCATCTCCCATGTATCCCTGGCCTAAAAGGTGCAGATTCCTACTGCCTGGAGTTGGAATACAGGATGCGTCTGAACAGCATCCTGGATAATGGAGGAGTCAGGTCTAAGAGGACTCCGGGGTATTCCTTGAAAACACATAGTGGAGGTGCACTCCTGTTACTGGCTTGCTGAGCTTTCAACTGCAACACACTGCTCAGGGCAGAGATGTGCACAGCACCTCCCACAACACAGCCCTACCCTGGCCAGCTACACCCCACAGGCAAAGTGAGAACAAAACATCCCAGCACTCTGAAGGATAAGGTGGGAGGACATTTCTAGACCTACCCCTGCCTCGTTGGTGCTTTTACTTGGAGAGGAAAGGATGTCACTCCTCCAAGCCATGCACAAACCCTCCCTTGCATGATAAACTGTTTGCAGATGGGTTTTGCCTTGTTCCTTGGGGCTGCAGCCATTTAAAAGCCAGGTATGCAAGCAAACAGGCTTGTTACTGGTAAAAGCAAGCATCACTTGCCCAGTCTGCTCTCGTCCTCCACTCAGGGCTCATGAGCAAGCACTAGCACTTGAACCTTGGTTTGCAGCACACTCCTGAAACACTGTGTAGCCTGGGCCCATCTAACAGGCAAAAGATGTAAGAAAAACATCAAACTTCAGCTTTACTTTTGAGCAGTCTAGCATTGACAAATTCACCAACACCTTTTTCTCTAGAGGTAAGCATTGACTTCATCATTCCTTTCTTCCCTCTATTTTGCAGCCAGTTCTGCTCTTCTTCCCGCCACATTTCTCTTCCAGTGCTTCATGTATGGGAAAATGCAGCACACCCCTAAGTCGAGCTCCCCTTCCTGCAAGGCAGAGAAACTGGAATAAACAGTGTAAATCAGAAGACTTCACTAGGACCTGAGCATTTCTGAAGCATGAAAATGGTGCTACAGCTGTAAGTGTTCAAGAAACCTGCTCCACGAAAGTGACTAATTACAGAAAGGCAGAGCTTGCGAGTTATGCCTTGAAACCAAACCCTAAACACTTCTAACATCCCAGTAAAAACACCTCACAGCCTGCCTTAAAATCTGTGGCCAGGAGGTTTGTGTTTGCCTAAGACGAATGAACAAACAACTGGAGAGCTGAGAAATAAAAACTCAGTGCGAGGACTGAGGCATAACTCATGACACAGCACGTCTGTCCACTTGCTATGGAAACTATGTTTAGCAAGTATCAGGTGTCCAAATTTCTGCTTATGTGCATCTCCCTGGACAGCAACGTATTAATAACACAGGCAGCCTAAAAACAGAAACTATCACCAAGAAAAGCTGCCGAGAGTGCCTTGCTACAGCCTGGGTATTGTTGTGCTTTACTCAAAGCACAGAATGCTGTTTCCTCGCTTTTCAGATTTGCCACCTAAGCTGATTTCAATTGAAGGAAGACCAATAAACAAAAGGAAAGGAAAGGCAAATTACAACAGGAAGCAAACGTTATTGTAACCACAGCTTCTTGAACGTCTTCCCATCAAGGCATGCACTGCCACACGAATATGGAGGGAGTGCAGCGACCACGGCACTAACTTAAGGCACAAACCTTTTAAAGAGATCTGTGGAAGCCTAAATCCCTATGGAAGCTCACACAGCTGAACAGGACACCCCAGCCACAATATCCAGTATGAAAAGAAACCAAGCATGGCAGAACACAGCAGACAGACACAGACAGAACACTAGGCAGAGGAGCATGGTAACAGAGCAGAGTAAGAAGAAAGCAACTCCAGGTTCAAAACACAGGCCAGGGGGTTAGAATGGGAAGCACAGGAAGGGAGCTGGATCAGGCTTCAGTGAACATGTAACTGCACTGGATAGGTTACTCTAGACATACTAAGTTTCTTAAGAGCAACTTGAACAGACTTGGAAGAAGCATTTGTGGCAGCACCAAAGCAGTGGGCGTATTTCATTAAGATCCCCACCAGGTTTCTCCCATATTCTTAAATCACAGTAGGGATGGGTTAGTCACACCACTGAAACCAGCCCCTCTGAACTGCCAGGACTAGACAGGTTTCTTTGTAAATCCAGGACGTCATTTCCCAGAAAACCTTGAGCCGCCTTTGTCAGATGGTGGCCTGCGTCCCCAATACACTGCTGCCCCCCGGTGTCAGACCGTCCAAGAGATGGCTCCAGACAGAAGAAAATCCAGACATGTTTCCTGTTCATCTTGACCCAACAGCCATCTTTATTTGTGTAACACAGTTAGGAATATAGATTTTTAAAGAAAGCTGTCCATTCTGGGCAGATACAGCTGAAAGCAGCAGAAAAAAAGCAACATGTAAGTCAAGACTGAACATTTTCAGAGCCTCAGGTCAGTTACTAACAGCTAAGCAATTTCTGACAACCAATCTGATCCTGTTTATCTCAGGCCTTAGCCAAGGATGAGTTTTCTATGGGTCTGAGGTCTAAATACTGCCTGTTTCACATGCACACAATGCACAGAGGAGAAAGCCTGCAGAAGCATGCCATAAAGCTGCTACTAAAAGGCAAGGACTGTCAGTGACCACCAGGCTGGTTAACAGATTTCCCCAGCATGCCCAAGATGACAAGGATGTGATATAAAGACCCACTCATCCAAGTGCATTTTCCATCAGTTTAGAACAAAGGAGAATGATCCAATTTGAGTCACCGAGAGAATGTCATTACCATCACATGCTTATTCAAGTGATCAGGGCAAAATTAACCAGGTTGATTTCTTTGGCTTTTCCAGGAGTCAAAGTCTTAAAACAGAAAAGGAATTAGTGCCAGTCACCTACCTAAGCAGCCAGTTATGATCACCTGGGTTTCCCTCTGAAATCTGCTGCCAAGCCTGACCTACAGCCAAAAGTACAGCAGTAAAGACTGTTTCATCTCGGACAGTAAAAGACCACAGCTAAATACACGCCACAAACCCCCAACTGGAATTTATGCAGATCTCAGATTTGCAAGATCTAAATTCTAATTGTACTGTCAAATTGTATTTTCAAACTGGACTGGATATCTGCAATCAGCTATGACAGGTTACACTGGAATAAATCTTGGTTTTATTTTCAGGTGCTCACTCTGAGAACAGCTGTACATAAGCTAGTTGTCAGAATTTACTCCTCTCCACAGCTCAGCACGAAGACCCTCTGAAAGCAGCCCCACTTTGCAGTTCCTTGAACATTTTCTGAACCAAGCAACGGCACTTTAATGGCACACAAAATCGCAGAGAAGGAGCAAGTTACCTTTGCCTGGTCAGCCCAGTCACACCTGAAACCTCAGCAGTGTGAAATGCCTTTTCCATAAGTGTATGAAGAACAGAAGCTAGCTGTGATTCTGGCTATACTACCAGCCAACACAAGTCACCCTACATCCTCCATGGTGGGATACACTCTCCAATACAGACCTTTCACCTGCACAGGTAAAGGAATGGGAATCTTCAACGTGAGTGACTTCAGTGATCTGTTTCTTCTCACCAACTTTCTAATCCCAGTCCTTTCCACGTCCTCTGCAACCACTCCACATCCTAGCAAAGGCTGAGTTTCCCAGGCATTGCTGAAAGCCTGGGAAGAAAGTTAAGGGGTAGAAAGGCACTAGTGTACTCTGGCAGTGTAGCATTCTACCTCTGACCTGGACAGTACAAGCAGTTCTTGACTGATCATAAACAGAAGAAATTCAAGGTATGTCTTCCTGGGGGGAAAAAAATCCCTCATAATAGTATGTGAGAACTCACCTGAAACACAGACAACAGAAGAAACACCACCAACAGTCAACACAGCTGAAAAATGTAATTTCTTTTTTTTTTTAATATCCTGACATTAATTATAAATGTAAGACACAACCTGCATCAGCAAGTACTGAATGCACAGCCTAACACCTTCTTTCAAAATAATGAGTGCTAGAGACAAGTTACAGAATTAAGATCGTGGCATGACTGTAGGTCTGTCACAGCACGGGCACTTGTGAGCACAGTCAAGAGTATCCTCAAAGGCAGAAGGCTGCAGGTCCCAATGGCTAAACAGGGTGGGATTAAGAGGGGACTCTGAATAGATTCCTTGCCTAGGATAGACTGAAACAGTCTAGTCAAGGCAAACCAAGCCAGAGCAGCAGAACCATGAGAAGTTCCACCTTGCCACTTTTTGAGCTGAGGAAAAAACATGGCTACAGTCAAAATTTTATGTCTGTTTCTTCAGGTTTGGTCTTTTCCTTGGCTGCTTCTTTTGTCTCTGCACAGCATTCTTAACACTGGCAGGGGGCAGTCTGAGAGTTATTTCATTGTCCTCTGTGTCATCGTCCACCTGAGCAGCTTTCCGGCGCTCGAGCACTGTTGGAGTACAGACTGGAGTAGGATCCTGAAGAGATCAGAAAAACACAATTCATTGCAAAGCATCTTCCAGAGGAAGCTGTCACTGCCTCTGTGGTGTCACAAAGCACCTCATTCCAGCTCTCCTTTAGAAGCTGTGCATGGTAGGGAAAACTGCTTTCTTTTTATAACTAGTTATTTTTGTAGACAGTATTTCTCCAGACAAAAGTGTCACCTTCAAAAGACTCCAGATGAAAGGCAAACTCACATTAATTCACACTGTCTAACATGTCATTATGCACATTTGCCTTCTAAACTTTATTACTTCCTGACTCAAAACACAAAGAAAGCCAAGAGGAAAAGACTTGGGGGGGACAGGGAGGGAGTGTATTCAAGACTGGCACACAGAAATGCTACATTGAAGCTCACAGCAGAGCTGAAATATCCCAGCTTTATTATCTCAACATGCTTTCAGAAGTAAGCTGACTGAATGTACAAGTTTATCCTTTCTTCCTCACAAGAATCTCTGTCCCAGCTATTCACAAGTAAATCCAGTAGTGTTAAAAACAAAGCTAAACTTGCAATGGTGATGAAACAAAAGAGAAACATCTTACACGCTTTTAAGACTGTCAGTGCCTCAAATCTCAGTCCTGAGCTTCCCTTTCATCCTACTGCTACTATGGGAATACCACGCCTGGACAGCATGGAGGAGACAGTACAGCACTAAACTGTATCAACAGTTCAACCTCCTCTTTGTCAAACAGGCCAATAGTATAATGTAGCAGAGTGCAGAAGGACAACAGTGAGGAGATCATTTCATATGTGTCTGAAGCATAGATGTAGGGGATAGAGTGACTGTCCCCAGCACCCTGTGTTTCTCCTGCCTCAAGTTAGTGCTGAAAAGACTGAGAGCAGGTACACCAGTGCCTGGACACAACTTGGTTCCAGCACTGCTAGTTAAAACATGCTGAGCAGAAGCCTTGCTGTTAAATACTTCCATGGGAGAAAGAATTGAGAGGATTCATCCACCCTCCTCTGTTGAAGAGTGTTAATATGTCTTGAATGAGCTACTTTTGGTGAAAGAAATCTCTCAAGTAAACCATGCCCAGGTTTTTAGTTGAACCTGATGTTCAACTGAAATTAAAATTAGTATGAAGAAACCAGTTGCAGACTTGAAACATCTGCCTCGGTGAGAAAGGTGAAGTGTGATGCTGGGCACCACCAGGACTGTTCTGCCTTACCTGGCTGCTCACAGAAATGTTCAGTTTTGACTTCTTGGATGTTTTAATTCTCTTTATGGGAAGCTCCTGTGCAGCCTAGGAGGCAAGACAGATCAGACAGATCACTACAAGCTTCCTTGTGTGGAGATGAAGTCTCTTAACAGTCTATAGGTTTCTTAGCTTCTGAACAACAGAATCATTGCCACAGCAATTAAGTTTGAATTAACAACTTACAGAGCCACAGAGATGATCTGGTTGGAGTAAAACCAACCAAAGTAATGTAAAAAGAGCTGCTACTGTACATTTAAAAAAAATAGTGCATTAAACAGCATGGCTAAAATTCAAGTACTGCACCAAGCCCTCTGCAAATCAGCAATATGTTTGATTAGCACAGACAGGGTGTAGGAATGAAAGCTGTAGTCCTGAGACCTGCCCTCAAACACCTGCCCTGCCAAAGCCTCCCACCGGGCTTGGCTAAGCCCCGTCACTGTTCTGTGATCTACAGACAGATAGGCTAACTACCCCAATGGTTTATACTAATGGAAGAAAAGGAAATGTTTTCACTTTGCTGCTACTTCTTCACTTGTCTAAAAGTAAACCCACACATACACAGAGTACAACCCAGCAACAGCAGAACACAAGTTTCCAGGAGCTTCTCTACAGTTCTTAATGCCAGGAAGTCTCCCTGGTGCTCAGCTCTTCCACCAGTTCCGCAGAAGACACAGAATTTCCTTGTGTTTAGCACACGACGTGTTTAGAATCACGTTTTGCATAAGGAGGTCATCATCACGATGCCAAACTTACAAATCCTGGGAAGTCGTAGTCAATTCCCTTTTCAGCCAGCCTCTTCCGCAGAAGCTTCTCCTTTCGTAGCAGACGCTTTGTCATCTTCGCCTTCTGCACCAGTGAACGAACCTTATTGTACCGCCTGACTGCTGGCTGGGAGGGCTTCAGAAACATTTTGCTACTGTTTTTGAAGAGGTTTTCGTGGACCCTTTCAGGAGGCATGAACTGACCTGCACCACAAACATATAACATCGAGTTAACAGCAGAGCTACCTCTCACCAAACACTATTCAGTTCTCATTTTACCACCATCCCCCACTGCAGGAGAGCACTAGTGCAGCATTTTATGAACAGACAAAATGGGAAGCAACAAAACACTCCTTGCTAAGAGAACCAGCAATGGATGGATGAAGAGAACCCTTTTTCAATTCCACCTAGAAAACAGAGACTTGTTTTGAAGTTGATGCACATCTAACTCGTAATCCTTCAGAAAAGTGTTATTGTCACCAGCCCTGAGAAACTAGCTCATTTCATTAAGGTTTTAGACACAGAGGACTATTTCTGGTTAACTACACAGACAGCAAGTGCAACAGTTACATATGACAACATTTCCATATTAAAGGAGGGGTCTCCACAGCAAACTCCACTGTTCCCTGAGAATTCCTATTACACAGTTTTACAGTGAACATTACCAGCCCAAAGGAAAAACTGTAGTATAGAACAAACAAGTGCTGGGGATGTCGTTTACACATGAACAGCAAAGCAAGAAAAGCTCATTCCCACAGAAAATCCTTTCTGGACAAAACTTCATTTACAAAAAAAAAAAAAAAAAAAAGGCAAGATTCTCCAAAATTAAAAAAAAATAAAATCCACACAAACCCATATGAATTTCATTTGCACACTAGAGAACTTGCATTTCAGCTTGTACTTACACTTCAGTAGCCTTTCAGAAAACAGGTAGTTGTTCATGGTGTCTGCAACAATCTTAGCCACGTCATCAGACTCAAACTCTATGAATCCGTAGCCTTTGCTACCTCCCGTCTGCAGACAATGACAGAAAGGAATCTGAATGCTTCAATACCTGGAGACTGTGTTAAAATTACTGGGGAGAAGAGAAGGTTCCAGGAGACCTTAATGCAGCCCTTCAGTACTTAAAGGGGCCTGTTAAGATCGATGGTGAGACATTTTAGCACAGCCCGCTGCAACAGGACAAGGGGTGATGGTTTTAAACTCAAAGTGGGAGATTAAGACTACAGAAAAGAAAGACATTTTTTACACTGAGGGCACTGAGACACTCACCCAGGTTGACCAGCAAGGACACACTCCTGGAAACATTCAAGGTCTGAGCAACCTGAACCAAAGATGTCCCTGCTGACTGCAGGACAGTTGGACTAGGTGACCTTTAAAGGTTCCCTCCAACTCAAACCATTCTGTGATTTTATGTGTCCTAAGTCATACTCCATTGTCTTGGTTTCGCTGGGACAGAATCACAGGGCAGCCATGGGATTCAGGCCATTAGCAGTTTGGAGTCAGCCAGGGCAGCTGACCCAGGCTGGCTTAGAGATGTATCCCATACCATGAACTCATTATAAGGGAAGAAGATGACTGGCAACAGGGGCTCCTCCTTCCCTCCATCCCTGGCAGAGGCTTGCTCAGCACGAGGCCTGCATTTCTCTCTTTTATGACTGCTGTACATTCATCAGACTGGGTATAATTTTGTGTACTTCATATTTGCCTTATTTTTGCAGCTTTATTAAATCATTTTTCATTTCAACTCACAGATGTCCTCACCTTCTCCTGATCTTCCTTCTCTGCTTTGGAAGAATCATTAGGTGCTAGAGTAACTGTTACAATTCAGCCCCAGATATGGGCTAAAAATAAGACACCCGTTCCCAGATAAACACAGGTAGTTTCATAAAAGTTCAGTGAAATAATAAAAAGCAGCAAGTTCAGTCCTAACCTGACATGACATTATTTGCAAATATATGCTTGCATATTAGAAAGGGCTCACTAATAGCTATTTCTTAAAAGAAAAAAAAAATTAAAAGCTGGCCTTCAATGCGTTAACAAACTTACACAGCAACTCAGCACTGGTTAGGCTGAGTACTGTGTCCAGTTCTGGGCCCCATGGTTTAGGAAAGATGTTGAGTTGCTGGAATGTGTCCAGAGAAGGGCAACAAAGTTGGTGAGGGGTTTGGAGCACAAGCACTATGAGGAGAGGCTGAGGGAGCTGGAGTTGCTTAGCCTGGAGAAGAGGAGGCTCAGAGGAAACCTTATTGCTCTCTACAACTACCTGAAGGGAGGTTGTAGCCAGGTGGGGGCTGGTCTCTTCTCCCAAGCAACCAGCACCAGAACAAGAGGACACAGCCTCAAGCTGTGCCAGGGGAGGTTTAGGCTGGATGTTAGGAAGAAGTTCTTCACAGAAAGAGTGATTGGCCATTGGAATGGGCTGCCCAGGGAGGTGGTGGAGTCACCATCACTGGAGGTGTTTAGGAAGAGACTGGATGGGGCGCTTGGTGCCATGGTTTAGTTGATTAGATAAGTGTTGGATGATAGGTTAGACTCAATGATCTCAAAGGTCTCTTCCAACCTGGTTAATTCCATTCTGTTCCATATGGCAATAAATCCAGAAATGAGGAGCAGCTGCACTTACTGAGTACAAAGCAACAAGAAAACTAAATCAGAGTCTGTCCCATGACATTTCACGTTCTACCTTTAAGTTGTGTATTCTGGCAACACTTCTCACATAAGTGCATTCATTTTGGGGGAAAAAAAAAAAAAAAAAAAAGAGGTTACATTAACTATCACTGCCTATTTGCAGACTTGTTTATGTTGGATGGAAGGTTTAAAAGCATGGTCCAGTCAACCCCAGAGACAACGCCTCCTAAGGTATTAGCCCAATAACTTGTTTTGGAAATATCAATTCGGACAAGCCCCCTTCTGCTCACTCGTGAAACTGCAGCTAAGTTTTCCACGTGGAACACACCGAAAGCAATGCATCAGGCAAATGGGCAAGGACACAAGCAGCCCCTTCACGAGCAGTAAGGGCAGGAAGAGACTCGGGAAGCAGGAAAGCGCCCATGTCTGTCAGCGAGGAGCACAGACCCAGGGGCCGGGCCCACGCAGGGCTTTTACCTTCTTACTCCTCGAAAGCCTGAGCCGCGTCACGGTCCCGAACTGCTCAAAGTACTCGCGGATCTGCGGCTCGCAGAGCCCCCGCGGGAGGTGTCCCACATACACTACGCCCGGCGTCAGCTCCTCCTGCGGGGCACAGAGTAGCCGCATCAGGACATGCTCGGCTAGGCCAGGACAGGCCACCCCCACCCCGCCATAGAGTCCCGCTTACCTTGGTCCCTCGCTTCTTGCGGCCCTGTTGCTGCACCTTTTTCTGGAACTCGCGCTGCAGCTGTGGCTCCAAGGCCAGAAACGACGCTGACGCGGGTGTCCGCACAGGTGCGGACTCGGCCACCTCCGCAGCCTCAGTCGCAGCCGCCATGCTGCGCTCCCCTCCGCCGGAAGTACGTCCCCTCCCTCGCGCGCGTGTCTCGCGGCGTCGGGAGCACGCAGGCGCAGAGCGGCGATGTACTGTCTCCTAGCAACGCGGCGCGGCGCTGCTGAGCTGGCACGACGTCGTGTAGCAACGCGGTGCTGTCGCCAGGCAGCGGGGCCCTGGCGTGGCCCGGCGGGGCGGCGGTCGCCCTGGGACCGGGCCCGCCGCACCGGGACAGGGGCCCTGAAGCACGAGCGAACACCTCCACTCCCGGGACGAGCAACTTACCACAAACACCCACCCGCACCGCTCCTTCTGCCACCTCCTGGCTCCTCCGACCGCTCAGGCAGTGCACGGGGCAGCCCGGCGCCGTCCATGCAGAAGGACCCCTTGGGCGCGGGAGGTGGCAGCGGGCACCATGTCGGTGAGCGACATGTTCATCGCGCTGCAGGGCGTCCTCACGGCCGACCAGGACATCCGCGAGGTGAGCGCGGGGCCGGGCGGGCTGGGGGAGAGCTAGAGCCGGGGCGCGGGGCCTGGCCTGACTGCGCCGTGTGTCCGCAGGAGATCCGGAAGGTGGTGCAGGTGCTGGAGCAGACGGCCCGGGAGATCCTCACTCTGCTGCAGGGCGTGCACCAGGGAGCCGGCTTCCAGGACAGTGAGTTCCGCCGTACCGCCCGCTCCACCTTCCGGGGAAAAGCTGGCTGTGGGTGCGGGGGCAGAGTACCCCCGGGCTACGCGATTCCCTTGGTCGCGAGCGCTGCTTTTCTAGGCTTCAGTCGCGCGTGGGCGCTCCTGGCGTGCCTTGCAAGAGCTCCTCGCAGGCTGCTGCTCGGGGGTACAGCTGGGATGTTTCAGGCCAGATAAGCTGCCGTTCCTCCTCAGGAAACACTGTTCTTTCCCTTTCTCCCCTTCTCAGCTTGGTAATACACTGCCTGAGTGCAGAAGACTGTTATTTTTACAGGTGTTCACTTTCTGAGTTGTCAGATTGGCTCACAATTTTCCCTCTTAAATGGCATGCGTGTAGAGTTTTATATTGTGCTGATTTTACCATCACCTGCTGGGCAATGCTTTGTATCTGTATCCCTTCCTCACCTCTTCACTAACACCCCCAAAACTGTGCTGCTGAATGCTCTGCAGGGAGTTCAGGATGGTGCGGGGAGGGGGCACTTTATTTTGTACGAGACTGGCTCTGCGTGCAAGAATATCCAATATGCTTAATGTTGCAGAATGTAAAAGGAAGTGAGGGAGCTGGGGTTGCTCAGCCTGGAGAAGAGGAGGCTCCGGGAGACCTTATTGCTCTCTACAGCTACCTGAAGGGAGGTTGTGGACAGGCGGATGTTGGTCTCTTCTCCCAGGCAGCCAGCACCAGAACAAGAGGACACAGTCTCAAGCTGTGCCAGGGGAGGTTTAGGCTGGAGGTTAGGAAGAAATTCTGCACAGAGAGAGTGATTTCCCATTGGAATGGGCTGCCTGGGGAGGTGGTGGAGTCACCATCACTGGAGGTGTTTAGGAGACTGGATGGGGTGCTTGGTTGTATGGTTTAGTTGATTAGGTGGTGTTGGATGACAGGTTGGACATGGTGATCTCGAAGGTCTCTTCCAACCTGGTCTATTCTATTCTATTCTATTCTATTCTATTCTATTCTATTCTATTCTATTCTAAAGCAGGAGCTGTCCTTAATGTAAACTTGAATGGCAACTGGAATCGTTCTGCTATTTTTGAGGTTGTAGCTAGCATGCTTCCTTGCTTTCGGTCCAAATTCACTTAAGAAGTTTGACATAGTGTTTCTGGGCAAACTCATTTCCTCCAGTGTGTGAGAATATTACAGGCCTAGATGCCAAATGTGCTCTTTCTCCTCCCCTATACCTATTATTAGACTTGCTGGTGAAGCTGCTGTAGTAAACTGGGGTTTCCCTTAAATATGTGACTTTAAAACTCAATTTTTAAGTCAGCTCCCAAGATGAAGTAACCATTCTGATTTTCCTGGAAAGTCATGAGGGGAATCTGGGGAGAAACCTGGCAGGCCACTCTCTAAAGGTGAATAGAAGACTGACTGCGACCTGAATGCCACCGGGTGCTATTTTATTCACCTGCTGAGCTAACTGGTGATTATCAGGCTGGTGACATTCACTCTGGCATCTGAGAGAGACATGTTTAGCAACATGCAGCACCTGAGGTTTGTCCTGTGCTTGCAAGTGCAGCTGCCACCTGCTTAGGTGACCTGGCTGTGCTAAAAATTAGAACAGCTAGTTGGTTAACTTACACAAGCATACACTTATTCTTCTAAGATGAGCAGACCTGTGGATGTTGTGACCATTGTTTTCTTACCCTGCCACAATGGGTATCAATTTCAAGTGTTGCTTTCTAGCATTTAACAGCAGAGTCTTGTGTCTGGCTCTGTGTATTTGCACTCGAATCTTAACTCTGGCAGAGAGCTGGTCATGGAATTCGCAGAGCCTGAGAAGACATCTGAAAGAGTAGTTTGGAAAAAAAAAAAAAGACAGGAAAAAGGATCATCTTATAATTCTTGTAATACCAGAGACAATGAATACATGCTTAATAGGTTAGGAGTTAACTCATGATCATAGACCTGTCAGCTTGTCATCAATTACACACATAATAAAGTCAATAAACTTTTAGGTTAATAAAGATTTACGGCAGAATAATGGAAATTAACAGAAGGATTATTAGTGGGATAAATAGCACTTGTCAGATGTCACAGACTTAGACTGCAGTTTTATTTGATAGTGGTTGTAGTTCTGCAGTGCTGTGTGCTGAAATGGCTGTTTGGCTTACTACAGCATCTCATTTGTTGAGTCAGTACCACATTTTTACTAATGAACTAAAATGATTCACCCTTAGTAGATTAAAAAGGAATACATGATGAGTCCTGTAACTCTGGAAGAGAGGATTATTCATTGCATCAGAGTCCTGACTAGGCTGTGTAGCATCAAGGGTTTTTTAGCCTTGTATTTATTTTTTCCAAGATTTAAGCAAAACTCTTAGAACTGTTAATAAACCATATTGAACTATAAAAAGTTTAAAACATATGTAAACTATTTACTAATTAATAAACAAGTGAAAAGAGTATGGATTACTATAAGTTCACAGGTGACAGAGTAATGATGCTTGGTGGCTGCAGCTATGTTGTGGTGGGTGGCTTTGGCTAGTGTTGCTGCCAACAGAAGCTGTACTGCTTGTTGTGCCCCATCCCTTGTGCCAGCATAAGTGAAAGATTACTTTCTGTCTCCCACAGCTGGTTGATCCTTTGTAGTTATTCTTGCTTCATCACTTGAGGCAGATAGATGAAAGGAGACCACAGAGAGCCAGTGAAAGCAATGGAAGGATTTGCAGCAGGCTAAGCAATCCATCCTGACAAAGAGAAGGGTGAGGGGTGGTGTGAGCTCTGTTAACAGAACTAGGGGATGGCTGGAAGCTTGGTATTGGGTGGTTTGCTGTACCAGCCAGTGCTGTTTGGAGCATTAGCTTGTAGAACACCTTTCCTCTGTTCTCCGGGAATTTAAGATACCTCTTGGCTAAACCTGTTTTTATGGAGTTTTTCATCTAACCTCTTTTACCTTGGGACAGCCACCTACCCACAGACAGCAGCTGTTTCATGGTGCCAACTTCTCTGTGGTCTCTCCTTGTACTGAGCATGAGGCAGTGTTTAGCTGGGGGTAAGCACTGTCAGTCACTGTTCAGCTGTAAGGAAGGGAAGGAAAACCAACAAAGCCTCAGGCCAGTAGCCTCCAGACCAGGTGTAGAGGATCTTTCAGCTCCCTCTGCTTGCTGTCCAAAATGGAGTTTAAGAACTGCTCAGGAAGTTGTTTAGCATGTGCTACAGCTGACATGAGTCTGAGTGACAGGTGGGGTCTTTGGAGACTGGAAGTCAACTCGGTATGTCTGTGACCCTGAAAAGTGTTATGTTAAGTTTAGCAAAACATCAGTGGTCATATGCAAGGGTGAGTGAGGATAGTTTGAAGTTGGGAGGTTTTGTTTGTATTGTTGGGTGCTGTTATCTGAAACTTTAAAGATTGGTTGGTTTTGTCACAGGTTCCCTTGGCAGGAGCCAAAATACAAATGTATTGCTTATCCTGTCCCCAGCTCCCATGTGACAGCTTGCATGCCTGAGGCAGAGGCTGTAGTTTGAGGACAGTGTTCAAAGGGTAGCTGTTGGTGAGCTTCACACGTTTCCTTCATTGTGGCTGCTACATGAAACACTTTTACCTTCTACTTCCTGAAGCTTTTATTTTTAAGTTCCCCTCCCTCCCCATCTTTTTTTGTTTTCAGCAGAAATAATGTTTTATTAATTGAAAAAAGTTTTCTAAACACACATAAGTCACTCCTGGTAGGCTTTGTTTGATAAGGATCATTCATCACAGCTTCAGATTTAGCTTCTGTGGATCTTATTTAAATAATCCCAGCTTCTAGACATCAAGATGCAGGAGTGGCTGTCATGTTGATCTTCTGCTTTCCTTGGGTGGTGACCAGGATCTCTGAGAAGGCTGCAGTTAAGTACTGGTCTGATCAGTTCTGTGGGGCCCTGGTAGTGCGGGTGCAGCATGGCTGTAACTCATACCAGCCAACGGGAGGTGGCAGTGGGTGGTACATAAACAAGAGGAGTATGGTGACATACAGTGGGCAGGCTGAAACCTGAAAGCAGGAAATGCAGTTTCCTGAAGGGATGTTGCCCCTCCTCTAACCTAACTCTGATCAAGAAGAAAAAAAATTCTAAGCTGTTGAAGTGAAGAAAGAAAAGATGCTTGTTCTTTGACTGTAGGAGTTGTTGGGTGGCACTGCTTGGTGTGTGTGCTTTCTTTGGGGCCAGCTGCTGTGTGCAGCACTGTTCTGTTGCTTTTGATCTGGTCATTGCTTTGTTTTTTTCTAAAGCACTCCTTTAGAACACTACAAAGAACATCCTGATTCTTTGTGATACCTGTACAGCCCAACTGGCTGCCCCTTTCTCTCACTCCAGCCACACAGCTAAAGCTAAAAACATCTCATTATCAGCTCACACCTGCTTACTGCTGTGTCCTTTCTCCTGCAGTGCTACCCATGGTGCTGCTGCTTGGCTGGGCTTGTTGCCTGAGGCTTTAACTGTGCCACTGCTCTTGCATGCTCCTTTCCTTGCCTCCCAGCCACAATCTCAGCTCTTCTGCATTTATAGAGTCTCAACTGGAATTGCCCCTCTGCTACTTCACAGAATCATTTTGGTTGGAAAAGACCTTTAAGATCAGCCATTCTCTAACTACCAAGGCTGGTGCTAAACCATGTTGTGTAGCACCATATCTCTGTGTATTTTAAACACCTCCAAGGACAGGGAATCAACCACCTTATTGGGGAGGCCTTTCTCCATCTCTGCTTGTCATCTCTCCTTCAGCACTGCTTGTTTATCACCCTGCTCAGCACATCACTGGGCTCCTTTGCTTGTAGGTTCATTTCTCAGATGAACACCACATCAACTCTGTGTTCCTCCATTCCTGCCTCTCTCTATTCCTTGTTGCTTCTTGGACCGTAGGCTGTGTGACCTTTACAGTGTTTTCTTGTCAGTACCTATTACAGAGTGGGTTCTTCATCCATGACATAAGTTTTATAGCAACACTAATTAGTTATGATTAGCAGTGATTCTTAAATAACACTGGGACATCTTAGCTTAGCTTAGGTTTGAAACTAAGGCTTAGAGCAGGTTAGACAGCAGAGAACTCTAGAGTATTTCTCCTCTACCTGTGTGACTCGTGGTTTGACAATTTCTTAGACTGATTAACATGCCAATGGTCTTCCTTGGACAGCAAAGGAGCATAACTAGCACTGTCTGCACCAGAAAACTCTGAGTTTAGAAAACCCTGCTCTCTGCCAAGTGCTGAGGGTCGCTCTCTTTCTTTTTCAGTACCAAAGAAATGTCAGAAGGCTCGTGAACACTTCAGCACAGTGAGAACACAGATGGAATCTCTGAAGACCAAATTTCCTGCTGATCAGTATTACAGGTGTGCAGGATTACACATGGCCAGACATGGATATGGGAATTCCCTGGGCGTGTTTGGCATCATTGCTTTGGAAGAATGATTTAAAGGTTTATGGGCTGAAAGATTTGTTTTCTGTTTAAAAAGTAAATCATGGTAGAGAAGTGTGGTGTTTGTATCAACACAGAATTAAAAAATGCTTTTGCTCAAATTCTCTGCTTGTAACTTCTCACCAAAAATATCCAACATTCAATTATTTTTCTTTCTTAAGAAAAAGGGCAATATAAGGGCCTGATGTTCTCTTGGCACTGCCCTTGTTTCTGAAAGCAGAGCATTTGCTGCCGCATTAATTTCAGTGAAGTTATTTGGTTTGGGGCATTTCTGAAAAGGGAGCTTTAGATCTGTCATGAAATGGCTGGTTTGGTACTGCAGGTACTAAATGAAGTTGTCACTTCTGTGTTTTGCTGCTGCCAGAAGGGGACAGTGTCTAGCAATAACATTTCAAAGAACAAGAACGTTGTCAGCTCAGATCTGCTGAGGGAAGACGGGAGGGAAAGCCCTGGTTGTCTTGTGGGCATGACAACTTGAGAAACCCCATGACCTGAGCAGGTGTGTGCAAGGTGCAAGCAAATGCTGACGTCCAGCGTATTATGTTGGGGGTGAAGTTCTGGAGTACCAAGGAAATTAATTTAAGCTGGAGTCACTTTGATTAGCCAAAAATACCCCAACGTGCTATGTGTAAATGTGGACAACAGAATGTATGCGTAATGTGTGCTTCTTGTCTGCCTCTCCAGTAGCAGATTTTACTTATTTATACCTTCACTTGGTACTTTCTTCAACAGATTTCATGAGCACTGGAGGTTTGTGCTGCAGCGGTTGGTGTTTCTCGCAGCATTTGTAGTCTACTTGGAATCTGAAGCCTTAGTGACCCGAGAAGCTGTCGCAGAAATACTTGGGAGTAAGTTTGTGTCGTAACGGAAGAGGAGAAGCTTGTAATGCTTTCAGCAGTACAGGGAGACAGCAGAATTTCTTTTCTTCCTGAGAAATAAGTTCCAAAATTTATATGGTATTTGAGTCCTTTTATATAAAACACAGCCGATGGTGGGCTGAACACGAGCCTGCAGTGTGCCCAGGCAGCTAGGAGGGCCAATGGCATCCTGGCCTGCATCAGGAACAGTGTGGCCAGCAGGAGCAGGGAGGTCATTCTGCCCCTGTATACTGCACTGATTAGGCCACACCTTGAGTCCTGTGTCCAGTTCTGGGCCCCTCAGTTTAGGAAGGATGTTGACTTGCTGGGATGTGTCCAGAGAAGGGCAACAAATTTGGTGAGGGGTTTGGAACACAAGCCCTATGAGGAGAGACTGAGGGAGCTGGGGTTGCTTAGCCTGGAGAAGAGGAGGCTCAGGGGAGACATTATTGCTGTCTACAACTACCTGAAAGGAGGTTATAGCCAGGCAGAGGTTGGTCTCTTCTCCCAGGCAACCAGCACCAGAACAAGAGGACACAGTCTCAAGCTGCACCAGGGGACGTTTAGGCTGGACGTTAGGAAGAAGTTCCTCAAAGAAAGAGTGATTTCCCATTGGAATGGGCTGCCTGGGGAGGTGGTGGAGTCACCATCATTGGAGGTGTTCAGGATGAGACTTGATGGGGTGCTTGGTGCCATGGTTTAGTTGATTAGGTGGTGTTGGATAATAGGTTGGACACGATGATCTTGAAGGTCTCTTCCAACCTGGTCTATTCTATTCTATTCTATTCTATTCTATTCTATTCTATTCTATTCTATTCTATTCTATTCTATTCTATTCTATTCTATTCTATTCTGTTCTGTTCTGTTCTGTTCTGTTCTGTTCTGTTTTATTCTATTCTTCTTTTAGAAGGTGGAAATCAGCAAACCTAATGCCAGCCAAAGTATTTGTTACTAAGTTCTTCATCAGTGAAGATGGCTAATTCACATGGTGTAAATCTACCAAAACAAAAACACAAAGATGAGATCTTACTTTTCTCATTTCTTGGGTTTGGTGTTTAAAAGTATGAAAAACTTAAATTCCTGTGCAGTAAGAGAATTGTGTCTTCCTAGCGCGAGGGATTTGGGAAAAATCAGTAAAATATTTTTCTAGGAAATGACTGCAGGCCCCTGTCCTGTCTGTTGCTGTAAATTCAGTTGTTCCATTGGCTCAGTTACAACCTGTTGCACATCCAGCTGAGGATGCACAAGATGCCAAATCAGAATGCTGAGGAAAGGCAGTAATTGTATCACATATAGGAAAAGGCTGACTTCTGTTTCGTAATACTATTTCATAAACTTGGTATTTCAAACTAGCTCCAGTAAACAAAGGCAATTTCAACTCGCTGGTCTTGCTGCTGCCCTGTGCCACTTGATTACCACTCTGCTTTTCTTCTTAGTTGAAGCTGATCGAGAGCGAGGCTTTCACCTGGACATTGAGGACTATCTTTCTGGTGTATTGACTCTCGCCAGTGAGCTGGTAAGGAAAATGTTCATGCATGTATTTAGGTTGAAACTGACCCAAAAATAACCTATATATTTTTCTGACTTTCCAAAGTTATTCCTGGAAGTCATGATACACAACATTGTGATCTGAACTTCCAGCAAACTGCCTCTGTGTATACCAGAGTGCTTCCTCACTGAAATGTTAAGCTTTACACTAGTCATTGATTGAAAAGCCAGGGTTGTGGTTAACAAAAGGTAGATAAAAGTCGAAGTAATCTGGCTGCCTGGAACAGAAGTGCTTCATGTGGTAAAGCAGCTGATAGGAATACCGATGTGATTTGGGTGGGTTCCTCTGCTGATGTTCTGCTGTGTATCCTCCTCTCCTAGGCCAGGCTGGCAGTGAACAGTGTCACAGCTGGCGACTATTCTCGCCCTCTCCGCATCTCAACTTTCATCAATGAGCTGGATTCCGGCTTCCGCCTCCTCAACCTGAAGAACGACTCCCTGAGGAAACGTTACGACGGCCTCAAGTACGACGTCAAGAAAATCGAGGAAGTGGTTTACGACTTGTCCATCAGAGGACTCAATAAGGAGGCAACGGCTGGAGCAGGTGGAGAGAAATGAAGGATGCTCATTTCAACAACAACATCATCGATTACCTCAGATGGTTGCCAATTTAGGAAGCATGCTAGTGAGGCCTTCCTACAGTAGTTTAGAAGAACCACAGCTGAAAGCTGCTCTATTTTCTTACAAAAGGTGTAGTACGGGTGTTAGACCTTCAAAATGTTTTGTAAAATGATGTCTAGACTAGGGCAGGAGGCTCTGTTTCCAGCGAGACTCCTCTGCCAGAACACACGGTGCCATTCTGTGCACTGCACCTGTAGTACTCAGTAACTCCTGTGAGCTGAAGTTCTCCTTAGGTCCGTAGTGTTACTTCACTGCCCTGGCAGGGATGTGCTCCAGCTGTCTCTGCGCACACCCCTTCAAGACGTGTACAGCACGCAGCTCAGTGCAGATTCATGTGATGGTTTGCACGCCACAGTGTGTAAATATCTATCCTTTTTTTTTTTAAGACACAGATTTTTCTTTTTTGTTTCTTGATTTTTCACTTAGATGAGTAAATTGAACAGATTTGCTTAACTGTTTCTTAATCAGGTCTTTTGCAGTGGTTTCTGTTAATGAATCCCCCTTAACTGAGAAATCAGTGAAAACAGTCTGAGAATTTCTCTGTTAGAGCTGGCCTAGTACCCCTGGCCACATCTCTCTCTGTCTCCCCCTTTCTCTCTCCCTTTCTCGTCCCCAGGTATATTTCTGTTGCCAGGGAGAGCAAGATTTTGTCAATCTGCTTTCAGTGGCTGGTATTTGTTTTATTGGCACGAGTAAATGCTGAGTTTGAATACGATCATTTGCCTTGAGAACTCGGTGTAACCAATGTTTATTTTTTTTAACTACCAAGAGCTAGCTGACAAACTGCAGGTAGCATCTCAGCTTTAACAATCTGTATAGGGCACAACTGCATCTGTGTCCTGGGATTAAAACCAATCCCACACTGTAATTACAATTCCTGCAGTAAAATGTTTGTACCTTCAGAACAGGTGAAATCACTAGTTTAAGATACTTTGCATGTAAGATGTTTGCAAACACTACAAGCCTCTTCTGTCTAAATGGACAGATTCATTCTCCACTGTGTGCTCTCTTCTCCTAAAATCACTTTGAGTATTGACATTCCTCTACTTCTGGTGGTGCAGGAGGGTTAAGGGAAAAAACTAACTTCTTTAGGAGGAGGGACATGTCCAGAGGATGAACACAACCAGTCAAGTCTATGCGGGGTTTGTTAGTGTTTCATTTTGTTGGCAAATATTTACCATTGTTTCAGTTAGGGTATTGGTTTTGTTTATTGGAAGAAAACGGTTTCTTGGTTATTTTGGCCAATAAAAGCTGTTCTTTGATTTTGGCCATTTGGTAACTCTGCCTGTGTCTGATTATCTGTTGTTATTTGGTTCCTTTTGTGGAAGCCTACTCTGAAATACCAAAGTTCAGCCTTCAGCTGTCCCTGGGCACAAGTAGAATTCCTCCCTCTGTATGTGGTTTGGTGGTGCACTCTTGGCCTAAGTCAGGCTGCAAACCGGTTTCATAGGCTTCTCTTTTGTTTTTGTCCTATTTTACCAAGTAAAACAGGAGAGGTGGGGAGGAGTCTATCACTACCAAATTCAGGATATGGCAAAGTTCACCTTCCAAGCATCTCTTAATTGTTTGTCCTCATCCTTTGTATCTTGTGTCCCACAGGGAGATGGTAATACCCATCTCTTGCAGCTGAAGGAGGGTGTAAGTTCCTGAGCCCCACAGCAATGAGACCAACTTTCACAGTAGTTCTTTGTTCCTGCTCTGTGCCACTGTTCACTTCTTTCTTACTTTAGCCCTGTGGAGGTGGGAGGAAGGAAGGAACTTAAGCCAGTTCTACTGCCAAAACCAGAGACTGGTGAAACAACACCCTAAGGCTCTGAGACAGCCACGCAAACCAAGGTCACACAGTAAGTGTGTGGGAGCAGGGGAATTAGAGAAAGGTTTCCTGAACATCAGGCGGATGTCTTTTCAGCTTGGAGGCTGGGACACAGGGCAGGTTTCTGGTTCCAGGGCAGGTGTTAGTTAAGGCTTTGTGCTGGCTTGTGTCCCAGGAGCTCCAGTTGCATCTGGTCACACAATAGGTCTGCTTCTTGACTTGAGATCCCATGTGCCTAATGCAGCTTTTCAGTAGATGCTAGATCTGCCAGCTCTTGCATCTTACGTAGTTTCCAAGAGCTGGTGGAGATAGAACAGTGCTGCATCACAAGTGCAGCAGATATTGTGGGAGGGACAACTGGAAGAGCAAGTGCTTGAGAAAGAGACACTCCAGTGTTGTGATCCTGGATTGTGTTTAGCAAGCACCTCACACCTCGTTCTTTCCCATTCCTAGGTTTCTGGAAAGCCTAGCATCTTCCTCTGCAAAAGCATCATTTGCAAGAGCCAGCCTGGCTGTACAAACATTCCCAAACTGAGTCTGGGGAAGGGAAAACAGCAAACTTTGTCCCTGTGCTGCAGCAGGGCTTCCTCTGTGCAACCTGCAGAACCTTGTGGCCTCAGTTGTGAATTTGCACATTACTGCGTTCCTAAATGGTATGCTGTGCTAGAGCTGGGAACAGAGGGCAGAAGGAAAGACCCAGAAGACTTGGGTAGGGATGGTGTCTTCTCTGACCCTTCCCTTTCCTGGGGGACAGGTTAGCCAGCAGGGAATGGCAGTGAGAGATGGAGCTCTGAGGACTGCAGAAGCTTGATGGTTCATGATGAATCAGATGCACTTGAATTGTGAACAAATAATGGTACTGAATGGGCTGCGCAGTGAGTGCTGGCAGCTAGAAGAGTGAGTCAGTGCAGGAGCACTGGAAAGTCTGACTCAACAGCCAGGATGGCTGTTCTCTGAGCCACTTCAGCTTGAAGTGTGTTCCAGGAAGTGCTCTCTTGGATCGTCATTGTATTCACTCACTGGTCTGGTTGTTATTTTTCCCCCACATCCTGACGTCATTTCTATGGGTTTTCTTTATTTCAGTAAAAAAGGCACCTAAATAGTTGATTAGCTGCTCTTTATTTATAGCACTGCCTGTTCCACCCCTGCAGATCAATGGAAGTGCTGACCTGAAACCGTTCAGGAAACACGGGTGACCAGAGCTTGGTGGCACAGGATGCAGGGCAGTTGTTGAACTGGGATTGATTAACTGCGGCCAGAGTCCAGCAGCCTCTTTAAACAGGCCCTTGTTAAAGCACACATTATCACCTCTGGACTACCCTTTTCTAGTGCCAGCACACCTCTTTGTGCAGTGAACTGGAGCAGGGAACAGATCTGGCTGAAACAACCTTTATTTTTCATCAGTGTTTGCTCCCAGTCCAGTTCACCACCCACTCCTGCACATGCTGTGCCAGTGTGTGGAGGGAGGCTTCTTCCTCTCCCTGCAGTGCCAGGTTTCTCTTCCCTGAGCTGTAATGCTACATGGTAAACCAGCTGATTTTTCTTGCAGCAATTTACCTGCTCCCCTTTGTGTAGGATTACCAAGGATTTTCTCTTTGTGTAATTAATTTGCCTTAACTTCCCTGCAAAGTGATGACTTCTGTGCTATAGAGCCTCCTGGCATTTTACAGCCAGTAAGGTCATAATACCAAGGCAATTAAGGAGAGCAGAAAGTGAGTATTGATGGCTCCTGGGGTCTGTGTGTGGATACTGACAGACTCATAAGCAGTCTGTTTTCCCTCGTTGAAGTGCTGTCTGGTGCTCTGTGCTGCAGTGCAACTGTATTGCAGTATGTGCAGGGACTCTCCAGAGCCTCCTGCCTGCTGAATTCAGGCAGTGTCATTAAACAAGTGTTTGGCTTTTGAAAGGAATAGTCCTATACAGTGTGTATCTCTATATATGCTGTGGGTCAGGTGTGAGTTACTTGAAGATGGTTATCTCCTTGCAGGTTTCTCTGCTTGTCACTTCAAACTAGGGCACTGGTTTGCACTGGTTAGCCATCACTTAACAATTACTCCACCCAAGGGAAAAAAATTTTTCTTAAAACCAGCCCTTTCTTGAAAGAAGGGGAAATACACTCCTTGTCTGAATGCTTGTTCACGGGCACCTTCACACCAGGGGTGTACAAACCTCTGTCCTGCTTCTTTTGGGGAAAATGCAAGAGCCTGAGCCCTGCTGTCTGCTCTGTTTTCCAGGAAGCCTGCTTGATCCCATCCCAATAGGGAAAGCTGTCTAGCTGCTTCTGAGTCTGCACTGGGGCCCATGGCAGCTTTTGTAGGCTTCTGTGAAGTTTGTTGACTACTGCAGCCTGTTGGAGCCTTCAATAGGGACTGCAGAAAGCCCAAATGGAAGGAAAAGGCTGAGACTACCATCTCTATGAAACACTCCAGGGCTACAAAAGCCTTGTTCTTTGCATGTTTGGTTACTGCAGGCACTGGTCATGGGATCTGCTCTGACATTCTTGTAATTTCCAGGCTTCCCACTCTGATCTGCCAGCCCTGCCCACAACACTCAGACATCTTGTGATGGGGGTCCTCTCAGGGATGTGATTCTGGCACCACAAGTCCCTGTACTAGGAGGGAAGGGTTCAAAGTTGCCTGGGACTCCACCATTGCTGAAAGAAAGGGTTCATTCACCTGCATTTTTCCTGGGGAGGGCTGTTTTGTAGTCTGGTTCTTCTCACCTGTGGATGAGATAATTTCTCAGGGAGGCAAAGCCTCTGCTGGTGGAGATCATGCTGGGGCAGTTGCAAGTTATCATTACACTCATCCCTGCTAATGGATCTAGAGCCTAATGCTAGCTTTTCAACTTTTTCCAGCTGTGTAACTGCTCCCAGTCAAGCCTGGGCAGAGACTGGTCCTGAAGGATGCTCTGCCTGTGTTCCAATTCCTTGTTGGGTTTCTTCACTCTTTCGAAGAGGACTCCCTATGTTTCTATCACTCAACTTTTCCATGCGTGTTGTGATAAGGTTTCCCTTGGGGACCACATTCAGTTTCCTGAGGGAGATGTCATCTTTTCATAGAATCATAGAATCAACCAGATTGGAAGAGACCTCCAAGATCATCCAATCCAACCTATCACCCAGCCCTATCCAATTAACTAGACCATGGCACTAAGTGCCTAATAGTCTTCTCTTGAAGATCTCCAGGGATGGCAACTCCACCTCCTCCCTGGGCAGCCCATTCCAATGGCAAATCACTCTCTCTTTGAAGAACTTCTTCCTAACATCCAGCCTAAACCTCCCCTGGCACAGCTTGAGACTGTGTCTCCTCGTTCTGCTGCTGGTTGCCTGGGAGAACAGACCGACCCCCACCTGGCTACAACCTCCCTTCAGGTAGTTGTAGACAGCAATGAGGTCTCCCCTGAGCCTCCTCTTCTCCAGGCTAAACAAGCCCAGCTCCCTCAGCCTCTCCTCATAGGGCTTGCTTTCTGAGTGTCATTGGCATTTCTTTGGATTTTTTTTTTTTCAGTATTATTGTCAAAACTTTGATTTTTCTTTTTGTTTTTTTTTTTTAAATCACTTTTACCTGTCTTCAGTCACCTTAAATTCCTGTTAAAGGTTATTTATGAGTTCCCATAAAACAAAGGAGTAATCAACTTTTTTTCCCCAACATAGTAATTCCAGAGAGGCCTGCTTGTACTAGCCAGGTAAGTTCAGTGGGCAGGAGTCTTGAAAAAGTAATCTTAGTATTGTCAGTCATGACAATGAGAGGCCTGTAGAGCCCTAGGGCAGCCAGTTTGGAACAAATAATTGTTTTCTTGGCTTGCAGACAACCCTGTTCCCAAGTACTCTGGGTTATAATAACATTTTGTCAGGTTTGTTAATCAGAAATGGAAAAATACAGCACAAGTAATCCGCAGGGTTGCCAAGTAAGATGTGTACATGTGATACTGAAAGACCTGGAACTTCCCCAGAGAGGGATCATCCAGTTCAGAAAGGTGCCTGAGGATTATGGAAACCTACTGCCTTGTCAGGGTGCAGACACTCCTTGTCCTTCCTGTGCTGGCTCACTCCACGGCACAAGCTCTCACAGGGCCACAGAGACTGTTCTGTGCTCACGTCCCCTTTCAGCACCTGTAATTTAAAGGCAGGCAAGCAGCCGAGCATGCAGCAGATACATAAAAGATAAATAACACTGGAAGCACAACCCCTGTCTAGTTTGACAGGTTCAACAAGCAGGCTGTTGCTTCCCATAGCAGGCTGTCCTAGATCAAAGAGCTTCACAGAATGTTAGGGGCTGGAAGGGACCTTGAAAGATCATCTAGTCCAACCCCCTTGCCAACACAGGGTGACCGAGGGCAGGTCACACAGAATGCATCCAGGCAGGTTTTGAATATCTCCAAGAGAGTGAGATTCCATGACCCCCTGGGCAGCCTGTTCCAGTGTTCTGTCACCCTCACAGTGAAAATTTTTTTCCTCATGTTTACATGGAACTTCTTATGCCTCAACTTCCACCCACTGCCCCTGGACCTGTCATTGGGCATCACTGAGAAGAGCCCCACTCCATCCTCTTGGCACTCACCCTTTACATATTTATAAACATGAATGGGGTCACCCCTTAGTCTCCTCCAAGCTAAAGAGCCCCAGCTCCCTCAGTCTTTCCTTGTAAGGAAGATGTTCCACTCCCTTCATCATTTTTGTGGCTCTGTGCTGGACTCTTTCAAGCAGTTCCCTAAGGTCCTTCTTGAACTGAGGGGCCCAGAACTGGACACAATACTCCAGATGTGGCCTCACCAGGGCAGAGTAGAAGGGAAGAAGAATGTCCCTCAACCTACTAACCACAGCTTGTACTGTTCCCTGGCTGCAGGCTTTTTAGGACAGGGCTACTGCACGAAGTACACGTCCTGCTCCTAACTCAATACCCGGTGATTATTTCTGGACCTTCTTTTGGGGAGTTTGCCTGGTTCAGAGGAAATAGGCAATGATTACTGGGAGCCTGGCAGGCAGGTGTTTCCTGTGATACCTAGAAACACCCTGAATATGGCAAATTGAACAATCCCCCACACGCAACATGGATGCTAAGTATCAGACCTTTTACATGTACTTACTGTTCTCTAACCTTTTTGAACAGCCAGGGTGACTGAAGGTATCTTGGTTTAAAGATATGGCTGGACAACAGTCCATGGCTGGTTTTGAGCATGAATTGGGGTGGAGAACATCACTATGCTGGAAAGTAATGGAAAACTTTCTAGAAAGCAGCAGCTTCCTGTGACTGTGAAAGCCACCTGCTGTTTGGATAAATTAAGCTCTTAGTCTTATTGTACTTAGGGCTTCCCAAATCAAAACTGCCACTGGATGTAGTGAAGAGAAGGTAGCTGCACCATTTTGGTCCTGGGAGACAAAAAGATGCTACAAGCTGTTGGTTTTTTTGCATGTTAGATGAATGGTGCTTGAAGGTTCATAGATGCAGATCCGTCATGACAGCGCAACAGAAATCTTCCAGCAGGTGCTCTGCTTAGGCATCCATCTACATGAAAAGCAAGACACAAACTAAAAGTAATGCCTCATGCTCCTCACTGGCTCTTCAGCACATATTTTGGGGGAACAATTTATAAAACCCAGAAATTGCTGAACATAATTCCAGCTCACCTAAGGGAGTCCAGCTGCTGCCCCAACAAGTGTCTTGTCAACTATTACTCACTATAGCACTCAGTTGTGTGCTGCCACCCCCACATCTTGGGTATGTGTTTGTAAAGCCTCCAATGATACAGCAACACCCATTTCCTCAAGGACAAAATGAAGCACTAAAATAATGGATGCCTGAGATGAAGAGAAAATATGGCCAGTAACACACGTCTCACTGCTGGTGTCTGCCTCAGTGCTTGGAGCAGTGTTAACAAGCCCCAGCACTGGGCATAGTCTGGATCAGGCATTGGGTCAGTGGTGACTTACAAGATAAGGGCTACCTGGCTGGTCACTGGAGAAATACACAAACAGGCTTCCTTAAGCGATTCCTCCTGTAAAATAAATGCCTGTAACAGAAACATTTCCTTGAGAGCAAATAATACTGATTGGCTCTATCTTTACCCTGGGGTCTGAAAGAACCTTTACAGGCTGTTTTCAAAGATCCACCAACTAAAATTCAGGCTACTTTAATTTAGCCTCTAGGGCTGTAATCTGGCCTTTCCTGTGTAAGTCACAGCATGACATTTTGCTGGTCTTGTAATCACAAGGCCACGGTCAGTGGTAACGTCAGACTGAAAAGGTTAAACTGTGTTTGCCTTTTTTACCATTGTTCAGCTTTAAGTCATTTTCCTGCTGCAGAGAGGCTGGACCTTATGGGGGAGTATCTTGTGGCCTGTTTTGGTTCTCAGGTCTGGTGCACTGGAGCCTGACCTGCACAGGCAAGAGTGAGGCCAGAGCACAAGATTTTTGTGCCAGTCTATTACTGTCTAGCACTCATTAAGATTGTAGGCTTGAACCAGTTTCCTAGTCTCATTAGGAGTAGCCCCTGAATTCTGTTCAGGAGATCCAAAGAACAGGCATAGGCACTTTGTTCACCTGAATGCCACTCGCACTGAATGAAATATCTCCTCCACAATACTACTATTAAAAAACATCCAGCTGAAGTCATTGAAACATAATTATTAAAACCTTTTATGTTACTCTACAGTACAATGTAAATTCTTCCTTTCAATTAAATTTTGAAATACACTAGATTACATCATTTAAATAACTGCAAACTTTATAGTTCACTATTTGTGGTAGCAGAGCTATATTTACATGTACTTCTGAGATGTTTCAGATCCAGTGTTATGTTTGAGTCCCTAAGTCAGTTAAATAACTGGGGGTATACTGCTCTTCCACAGTCTCCACACATAGTTGGGTGTATGTGTCAGAAAGCAAGAACTTCTTTTATTCTTGTTTGCCTTTTTTCTTTTCCTGTGTGCATGCAGCTGAATCTGAGCAAATCGATACCTACTTGATTTGGTTAAAGTTCAAAGACCTTTCTTTTTAAACAAGTATTTTGACACATATACAGAGGTGAATAATGAAATATAGTCCTTAGGAGTAGTGGTGGAAAACGTAACTTTCTCCAACTTTCCTCCACTCTTGCATAATCCTGCACCTAATTTTGACCCTGACTTTACCTAATGATGATGAAACATAGTCAATGGTGAAAACCTCTTCTGTGTTGCCAAGACTGGCTTTCAACATGATCCATGCAATGGCAAGCATCATACATCATTCTCCTGCAGTGCAATATTAACAAGTTAAACTCAGTATTTCCCTCCAGAGATCTGCTCCTTGAGGGAAGTCCATCTCTGTATGTACATCAACCACAAACAGGTTGTGAGTCCTGAGGACGGAGACCAGAATTGGGCTGTGATGCTTGCTTCCAGTGCTGCCGAGAGTCTTTGTGGGCCAGGCTCCTCCCTGTGCTGTTCATGAACAGAGCCACCGAGGCTCTTGATGGACCTTGCACATGGCATTGGCCAAGCCAAGTGTCCCTGGGTGCCACCTGTGCCGCACTCAGGGCCTGGTTTGAGGGGTGTTGATCATGATGTTGGGCAGCGCGTTGCGCCGCTTCTTCCAGGAGCCCAGCTCCCTCGAGTACCGCCTGATCTGCCTGAACCAGTGGTGAGTCCGTGCCTGGTCACTGTCCCGGAACACAAAAGCCTCCCGCCTGATCTCAATGAGTTCGAAAGTGTCGTCACAGTCAGGATCAGTGGAGACAATGCAATTGCTCAGCCTCAAGGGCTCCCTGAGCAAATGGAACTTCCCATTATTTTTGTCCCTAATGAGTACCAGCACTGCGTCCTTCACGGGCCCTGGCTCAGCTGACTCCAGGCTGGACTCAGACACACGCTTCATGTTCACCAGGAGGAGGACCTGCATGTTCTGGAACTTCAGGGTCTTGCTGCCTTTCTTCACCCACTGGCCATCGGGGGGCTGGGCCAGCTGCAGAGGCCCCTCCATCACAAATCGTGTTTCTTCCCGCAGCCAACCCACAGTTTTGAGGGCAGTTTCTCTCATCTCGATGTTGATGACTTCCCTCTTCTTCTTGCTGTCCTGGCGAAAGGACCGGAGGGTCCATGTGTTCCCCTCCTGTTTGGTTTTCATGTTGATATGTTCCAGGTGGGACTCAATGCGGCTCTTGGCCTCACGCAGGCTGCTGTGATCTGGGTGGTACTCGGTGGTGGCCTTGATGATTCTGCTGAGCAGCAGTGGGTATTTGGTGACTCTTTGCAAGGGGGCAATCAGGAAGGACCTCAAGTTCATCCGCCGCAGTGCTGTGTTGTCATTCTGGGAGACATTGAGGAATATTCTGAAGGGATTTAAGAAGAGAGAATGAAATGGTGGCTGTTTACCAGTAAATAATGCAATCCTAAGAGCAAATGAACAGTGTGGTTCTGACAGCTGCTGGACACTGCAGCATCCCTGCTAGTTCTGACAGCCTTGTGAATTCTGTCTTCTCAAAAACTAACAATTTCTGCATCTATGCTCAGCTGCAGAGCAGTGACGAGGTGCCTGGGACACTAGCACAAAACAGCCTAGCAGTCTTCTACAAAAAATCACTGTAAAACAGCAAGGGTGTGATCCTTCTCTGGTACATGCTGACATAAACCTGAGGCAGACACATCAGCTTGTATCAGATTACATCATTTTGTAGCTCCTTTCATCATTAGATTACAAAGCACTCTAAACATGAATTTGGTACTGTCATCATTTTAAGATGCCACAGTGGAAAGAGAAGTGACTCGCCTGACATTGCCCAACAAGCCAGGGCTAGGAATGGCGAACAAATTCAAGTCATGCACACTTCACACAGTAACTTTCCCTGGTGGAAAGCCAAACTGTGCTCTGGTGCACAGAGAGCTGTTCACAGCTGGGTGTTACGCTGGTGACAGTTCAAGGCGGTGGGCAGTGGATAAATGCTGCTACCACAATAGAGTTTACAGCTGGGGATCAACTGGCTGCCTCAGTGGAGACATCAAGGATTCGGTATCTTTCGGAGAACAAATTACTCTCTTCACCCCAAGAGAGAGAAGCTGAAGAACATCACCATCAAAACTTTGATCTATCTGAGCTGACAAAGGCTTCACCCTCAGCTTAGTGCATTCCTATCCCCAAAGCCTAGAAGAATATGCTTAAAGCTTTTCTCACCTGAGCAACTCCTTCTCCTTCTCCAGTGCATTGAGCATATTCACAGAGGAGGACTGCTGAAGACAGTAGGTCTGAAAGGCTGGCAGCATGTTGACGAACTCTAGAAATACTTCTCCAATGCACACAGTCATCAGGTCATCATCACCCTGCAAGCATGCAATACAGCCCTGCTGGATTAGCTCAGGAGAGGCACAAGCATGAATCCTGTGTTCAGTCCTACCAGCATAAACCTACTGCAGGATCTGGTGAATACATGACCAAAGATGGAAATAGGCTCACCCTTCCTAGTGGAAAGCTGGTCCCCACAAGTCTGGGACAAAGCAGTGCATGGGGAGGGGAAGGAAAGCTGGCCTAACTGCTTGCTCTTCTCCTCAGCCAGCTCACCAGAGCAGGGGCTCAAAAGCTTGATTGAGCCTGCTAGTCAAGGGGGTGTACTGAGGCCCTTCTTGCCAGCAGCTCTGCCAGAAGGCTAATGCAGCAACATGCATAAAAAAATAAGGGAATAGAAAGAATCTAATGCCACATACTGCTCTTAGCTTTGTCAAGGAGTACTCTGACATACTCTGCAATCACTACTCATTTCAGCAGCAAGAGATTAGGTAGATGATAAGAACCCATGAGTCCTACCTCCTGATCTTCTGCTCCACCTAAATTGCCTCACTAATACAAAACCCATTCCTGTCTGCCCCGTCTGTCCCCTTTAAAGCATGCAGCATCATACCTGGTCAAAGGCCTGATCAATCTCTTCCTGGAGTATCTCCAGGAAGTTCTCATTGAGGTCAATGAGCTCCTGGATGTTGCTGAAGATGCCCAGGAGCTGCTCCTGGCTCAGCAGCCCAGCTGCCTGCATGGGTAGGTAGAACTCCTCTTTGATGATGCGCAGGTCCTCTCCGTAGCTGGCCTCTGTGTTGACAAATTCCAGCACAGACTCCTTGCGTTCCGTCCTGCGCTTGCGGCACTTTTCACAGAGGTCAGCCCGTCTCTGATTGCAGTTCTGCAGGTCTGTCTCCACTGGCAGCTCCCTTTCTCCACAGTCGGTGCAAGGACGATGGGCTTCCCAGGCCTGCAGGGAGCTCAATGTTTCAGATGCCCTGTTCCTCCACTTTCTGGATGGCATTTGGCCAATGCCACTATCTGCCCTTTCCACATCTGCTGACTTGGTCCGTGTGGCCTCGCTGGGATCCAGGTCATCCTGGACATCGTTCACACCTACAATCCCACTGTCCGTGCTCAGGCTGCTAACATTACTCCAATGACGTCTGGAGCGGAGGGAGCCACGTGGGGTGCGGCGGGTCTCATCAAAGCTGCCACCATGGCCAAGGTTGGCTTTTGCTACCACTGGACCTGAAAACAGACACAAGTCATTACAGGCACTGCCAGCTGCACAGAGCTTACCTGAGGAGCTCATGGTGGCACATCCATGAGTTGAAGGAACCCTGTGGGTAAGCTAGACCTGGTGAAAGCAGGGTTGAGAATGGCAAGAGTCAGAAGTACACAGCTCCCAGGTGAATCCCAGGGTCTGTCATCCCTGCATTGCCCATACCTGTGAAACTCATTTAGTCTCACTCCCTGCCATCTGCCAGGAACGGACAGAGAAGCAGCAGAGCAGATGTTCATTTCTTGCATGCCTGGTTTAAACCCAGAATGCCTCTCTCCCCTTGATCAAAGGAGTTACTACATATTTACACCAGCAAAGCTGGGCTCAGTATCTGGCCCACCAGCCCCCTCTGAGTGGGCAGAACATGGGTACCATAGTCTCGTTCCTGCCGGCGCTTCTGTGCATGCTGCCGTGCTGCAGCTGCAATCTTCAGCTCCAGCTGCTTCCTCTTCACCGAGTCTGTTGGCATAGGGTCACTGAAGTGTGGCCGCAGACGGCACTCCCGCTGGGCCCTGGCACCATCTGCGCTCTCATGGACGATGTCAGAGCTGGATCGGCGGCAGCTGGCACTGGGGGTCTGCAAGAAAGGCAGGTGCGTTTGGAGCAAGGCAGTGGTCAAAGCAGCATCTGATTTGCAGCTACTGGACTTCAGTTCCCAAAGGAGAAAAAAAAAAGGAAACTCATCAGTGCTGGGATTGTAAACGCAGTTCTGCTACATGATCATTAGGATACCTGTCCCTCCTGTCTTGCTTAGTCCTAGCAGCAAAGACCCATCTCTCTTTGCTGTTGTGTAGCTCTGAATATAGTGGCTCCAAGGTGGCTAAAGGGTCAGGAACTCCAGCCTCTATGCCTTACCTACATTAGCAATTTGAGCAAGTGGGGCCTGGGAGGGAGTCTGTCTGATTCCCCCAGGCAGCACTGCAATGAGGAGCTGGTGGCACACTGAAAGCCGTAAAGGGCTGAACTCCCTGCAAGAGAGGCACTGGCAGATATGCAGGGGAACAAAACTGACTCCTGTTTCATTAACTCTAAAAAAAAGCTCTAGAAATGCTTCTAACAGTTTAAATGCTCATGGGAGTTGGTAGGATTTCAGAACCCAGGCTCCCAGCCTGCCCAATTCCTACAACAAAGGGATCCTTTAGAGCTTCTAACAAGAAAATAAAAAAATCCTGAACACACACTCAAGAAAGGAATTCCTCTCTCTTACATTTCCTGCAGGTGGAGTGCTGCTGGCTGGCTCACTGCTTGGCTTGTCCTCCCAGGTTTCTGTGGCCATGGCCATGGCTGTGGGCTGTTGGCTGCTCTCTGGAGGTGGGATATCAGCTTCCCTCAGACCACACTGTCCCTTGGAGGGGATTTGGCAGCTGTCTCAGCATTGCAGCTGCAAGAAAAGATGCAGACACTGATGAACATCATGTATGCAGTTCACCTGCTGTTCTTGAAACAGACGAGACCAAGCAGCAAGCCCAGGTTCAAACAACCATCAACAACAGTGAAGTGCAGGCAGGAATCCAGGCTGGTTGGCACGGATGGCTGTGTGTGCTCCAGAGGCTCTAAACACAGCTCGGTATAGCAGTGCAAATTGGGTAATCACACACCAGCATGAGTCTGGCCTATCAAGTCTTGGGTGTTCACAGGGCATTTCTGTGCTCATAAAACATGAGGATATCCTGTGGGGACCAGAAAAACCTCTTTCTAAGTAGGCCATATCCATATTTGCTGATATTTAAAAATATGTTGTCAACACAGAAACCATATTGCTCATCTGGAAGAAAATGATCTGCTAAAAACCATAATATTTTGAAGAGATTAGAGGATTAAAGGAGCTTTCCCTCTGGTTTTCATCTAATATGATAACAAGCCCACTGAAACCACTGGATAGAGTCCTTCTGTCTTAGTGAACTCAGCATCAGGTATTTTGGTGCACTTCAGAGTACTGAGAAGACTGGCAGTCTGTTGCTCTCACTTGGCAGTTGTGGGATACTCTTACCCACGACTGTCTGGTACTAACAAGGGCCTGGCCTGGCTGATACAGACAGTCTCTTCCAACCCCACATTCCCCTCTTCATAGATTAACACCACCTCTCCAGACAGATGCACTGACTTGACAGAGTAGTTGACAGGCTGCAGTTTGTGATACTACTTGTGATACTTTATTTTTTTACCAGAGTCTAAGACACCTTATTTCCACGCATAATGAAGCCTTCTTGGATGAATATTGATTTTTTTCATTTGGGGGTTACTTAATTTTTTTGGTCTTGGATTTCTTTAAAAAGAAAAGTTCTGAAGACTGGATATGGATGCTTGCACATACAGGAAGCCAGTGTCTGGAACATATTTCAGCTTATTTTTTGCTTAACAAGAGTCTCCTGCTTCTTAAAGGCTTCACTTGTGAACTTACGCTGATAGGTCATACTGCTAATGTACAATTCCAGCGCTGGCAGCTACAAGCAAACACATGAGACAGATGGGCATTTTCCTTACAATGAATGACAGTTGGCTCTGATAACAAACCATCAGCCAATGCTGAAATCACTGAGGAGAGAACAAATCTCCCAGAACACAAACAGGCTCTGTTGTCAGGCCAGAAAAGTTGGTTTGGAACTTTCCAGCTGATGCTTTTCCATCTTCCTTCATTTATGGTTCCAGATCCCAGCTGACAGTACTACAGGATTTACCAAATTCAAAAGAGCTTAGCCGCGGATGCACAGCAACAGCACAATGCTAACAGCAGGCTCCTGGCTTTTACTTTCTGCTGTGCTAACTTCCTGCCATGTGGACTTGGAAGTGTCATTTCACTCATCCAGGCCTCCTCTTCACAGTCTGTACAAAGGAGATAGCAACATCCAGACTGTGCCAGAGCAGTCTGCATTACAGATTGCATTAGCCCCTTACAGGGCTGCAGAATGACCAGCACAGGCACACAGCTAGGCTGTGGTCCCACCATGGTAATGTCCTGGCTTGAAGATGTTCCTGTCTGCTTCCTCCCTCTCATCCTCAGCTCCCTCTGGGGTATTTCTCCTTTAGCTGGTCTCATGTAACTGTCTGTGTCACCATGATCTAAAATCAATTTTGAAATGATCTGGGTTAAAAAAAAAAATCCTCTCTCATGTATTCCCAGCCAAATAATTTCATCAGTATTTCCTTAAGTTGTGAAAAGTACAACCAGTCCAGCTAGGCACACCTGTGAGAGAGAAGGCAGAGGTTAAGGAGCAAAAGAGCCCTTGAAGAGGATTGAAACCCACCATTTCCAAAAGCTGCTCCTGCTAAAACAGCTTCTGGTTGAAACATGCAGAAAGAAGAGACCATGCTGAGGCACTAAAAGGCAACAAAATATGCCCAAGATCAAGTAGCAGAGTTCAGAATGGGAGTATTTTCTTCTTTTTGATTAAACCACCTCCCACCATACTGACCATACTTTCAGAGAGAAACTGAGCTCTCATTCAGCATTTTACAGCGCTTCAAGATGATTCACTTAAACATGGAAAGTACTCCGGAACATTACTGCTCCTCTAAGTGAACCTGACAGCAGCTCTCTGCTGATAAGGTCTGCAGACCAAATGTCATGAACTTATTGTGGTTTCCATAACCCAATAGGGTTATTTAAAAAATTTTCAGATGTGGCCTGTAATGGGACAATGGGACTAAGAACCAACACTACCCAGAGAACCCAGTTAAGGAAGTGTAACTGGAGACTGAGAAATTCAACTCATTCCATGGTTGGTCAGCTACAGGTAAGAAAGGCAATGGTGCACGTGAAAGATTTCCTCAACCCTAATTTGACTGCTCTGCTTCCAGCTGTAACTAGATCCTTCCAGCATGACGTGGCCATGCGGTGCTGGGGCAAGTGCTGCTCCACAGAGCAGTCACTGTGCACCACACCAGTGGGATCAGAGGGATGCAGACAAAACAAGGAGGATATAAGAAGTTTTGTAGAACTACATCTTAGGACTGCTCCTTTACTCTTTGCCTTTGTCTTAGGAGGAAGAGAAGAAACTGGGATATTGCCTCTTCCTCTAGTCCCTTCCCTCTGGCAGATATCTGGGCTACCAACAGGTCCACACCAATGCCCACTCAAGCAGTGCCCTCTGCTTTCACGAAGAGCTGCAGAAGGGCGGACTGTGCCATCAAGGCACTTACTGGCATGTGAGTTTCATGCCTGGGGCTGGTGTCTCTTTTCCCTCTTCTCCCAAGACAGATAATGTGCTGAGGCCAGCACTGAAAGGATGAATTCTTTCTGTAGGACCTTTTAAATCTCTGGGCCATCACACCTGAATCTCACAGAAGCAGAGGCACTAGGTGTGTGGTGTACAACAGGAAATGCACCTGTTTTCCTTCATAGTTTCTATGGCACTCTTCATAGTTCTCAAGGCCCTTCCGCATATTCCTGTCTCTTTCCAACTAATGAAAACATTTTTGCCCACTCCTTCCCAGCTGGCACCTGCTTTCCAGACTTGGAGCCCTCTGCTATGGAAAACTATTATGGTACCCACCAGCCTGGTGTTACTCCAAATACATATCATCACTCTTTTTATGAAGCCTTCCTTGTTAGTCACATCCTTTGCTTCCTTGTGCACAGTTGTGTTGTCACCTTGTCCAATTCATAGGATCCCCAGGTCCTTGCATGTCCTTATCCTCAGCACTTCCCTGATTAAACAATTTCAGAAAGTGTATCATATACTGCAATACCTACAGGATTTCCACCTAGATCTCAACACCCCTTCCAAGTCATGACTACAACTGAAATTAAAGGTATCCAGTATGAGTGGGCTAAAGCTGCTGTAATTATGAAGCTGAAAATCAGATCTTCACTGATGAAACATTAATCCATTTGAATGAGTCTTAAGTAATTAACTATGAATTACTAGGGAAGTAATGAACTTACCAGACAAAACTGCTTTGTAAAACGGTAACAGTTTCACACAACCACCAGAAAGGGGAGAAAAGTTCAGCTATCTTATTCTGTGATGCTCCATCAAAACATTGCTGTCAAAGGCTGGCTGAGCTCAGTATCTGCAGAAATGGGAATCAATCCTCAACTTTCAGCTCATTTCATTTGAGACAGAGGGAAAATCTGGCCTGGATGTCAGAGATCATAATTTAGGACCCAAAACATCTAGACAAAAAGTCTTCCACTGCTGCAGTAAGAATCAGCTTGAGTTATACATTAATATTCAGGCACATTACAGTCTCAAGTGAAAATGATGGAACACTGAGACATTTCCAGACAAAGGAAACTGGAGTTTCCCGCCAACCAGTAAGCAGTTTGGCACTGCCACCAGATTTGTCTTCCTCCTGAAAATACAATCTTTACTATTAATTGTTATTACCATGGAAAATAAACGGGCCAGGGTGATTCCCTCACACAAAACAACCTAATACTGGAACCACTGCCATTTCCATTCTTAGATCAGTTATCATTTTTGTGTTAATAAAATGATCTCAAATATTTCAACAAAGCCAATTTGGGAGACTGAATATATTCACAGAAACTAAAATCACTGTGAATATTAAAAGTGCAGAAACCACACTGAAACCACAGAGGCCCTGGGTGGGAAGTGTTTGGAAGCTGGAAGAGTAGTGGGAAGAAAGATCATATGCTGTATACTTTGCTACACACGCACTCAGGCTCCAGATACTAGTCAAACCTCCAATCTGCCCAGAGACAGCTGGTTGTGCGCTCTTATGGCTTGTGTCATTCTGTGTATTTCATTTCACATCAATGACAAAAATAGCCTACTCCATGAAAATGGTTGGCATACCATAACTTTCTCATCTGCTTCTTCATTGGGTTTTCATACTCTAGAATAAAGGCACAAAGGCTGGGCTGGACAGCTGAAGGAAGCATTTAAGGCTCTGACACCACCTACTTCCCTTTGGATGATAAAGTTGCAGAAGCATTTCTGCTTGTCACTCTGTCTACATGGGAAGCTCCAGATGCACAGAATTTCTTTCAGATGACTCATTCCTGTGCAAAAGTCACAATCATCTCCTCTAAAACCCGAGCCCACTTTCAGAGCTCTAAGCATTCCAGAAACGCCAAGCCAGTGTACAAGGCTGATGGCCTAGCATCTCACACACATCTGTGGATACTGGAAGCAAGCAGGAACCAAGTCAAGCATAATTCTTGGCAAAGCATATGGCAACAAATCACTCCACCAACACTTAGTCCTCCTTTTCCCATCAGCCTTATTTAGTGGTAAGACAGTGATAACTTCCCCAAATTGCTAGCTTCAAGCACTTTGCTAATTCCTGTTGGGCCTCTTCTTTGGCAAGAGGGAGGCGACAGGACTGCAGAGTCCAAAACCAGGACACAGAAAAAGCACTCCTTGCCCAGAGAATGGGCTGAAGGAGCTTGGTCTCTTTAGCTTGGAGGAGACTGAGGGGTGACCTCATTAATGTTTATAAATATGTGTCAGGAGGATGGAGCCAGGCTCTTCTCTGTGATGTCTAATGACAGGACAAGGGGCAACGTGTGCAAGCTTGAACACAGGAGGTTCCGTGTGAACATAAGGAAAAACTTTTTCACTGTGAGAACAGGCTGCCCAGACAAGTTATGGAGTCTCCTTCTCTGGAGACATTCAAAACCAACCTGGATGTATTCCTGTGTGACCAGGTAATCCTGCTCTGACAGGAGGTTGGACTAGATGATCTTTTGAGGTCCTTCTCAACCCCTAACATTCTTTGATTCTGTGAAAATCCTGGTGGGAGAAGAGGCAGGAAGGCTTTACACAAGTACTTTCTCTCACTGCTTACACTGAGTTGGCAGAAAGACAGTACTTGCAAGTACCTTCACTCACTGCCTGTGCTGGTCTCCAGAGGGTGGTTAAAGACTCATAGCAGCCATCTTGCCCTTATTAGTTTGCCAGTTCACTACATAGAGGCAGCAAGTCACAGCACTTGATGCTGTATGTCACACTACCTGAGTTCATGTCCTGCAGTGGTAGGACAGAATCTACATCTTTTTTTCAAAGGAATCATAGCACTTTGGATCTCTCAGCTGTCCTCAACTTTTAACAGTTGTTAATAAATAATAATTAAAAAAAAATAAAAAAGACATTTCAACAATTTATTACAGAAATAAAATGGGTTAGAAATTGGGTGTCAGAACTACTAATGGTTGCTGTCTTAACAGGACTATGGTGTACAAAAGCCAAAGTCTAGATGAATATGCTTTTTGATGTTTAACCCCAAGCAAAGATGAGAGTTTTAAGCCCAACAGCTTAAAGACATACCTATGTGGCTATCGCAGATCCTAAAATGAGAGGCTCTGACAACAATGTATTTACACTACAGGAGTTAAATGTACCTTATCAGGAGAGACAACAGATCATTAAAAAGGAAACTGCTTTCAGGTGACCCCATAGAGCATGTTACCTTTTCTTAATAAGTTCCAGGGCTGAACCTATGAATTCATCCTTCATTTTTTGTAGCTTAGCTCCATAGCTGGTTAAGTCTGTGGTTTCTAACAGCAGCGATGAACAGCAAGAGGACTGGGCTTCAGAAGCCAGCGACTGCCCTGCAAGGTGGGGGACATCATTTAATTGTCTTGTCTCTCCGTTTTGCTGCTCATCACTGAGGACCTCCTGCCCAGCTCTACGTACTGCTACTGCCTGCAATGGTGATCGCGGAATAGGGCTAGAACAAATGGGGACCGGTGATCTATCTGGGCTGGAAGTCTGGCATGTTCTCTCCTCCACCTCAGGGCCGCTCATCCTGAAACCATCCCATGTGGATGGATATTGGGAAAAGCCAGCAGAAGCATGATTTTCATGGAACACGTCATCGTCATCCTCTGCTGTGACAGCAGCTTCATTCATGGCTTCAGTGGCACTGGTCCCCAAGGCTTCTGGACAGTTGCTCTTTCTGTTCTCCTCCTCCACGGTCTGGTCTGCAGGCAGACTCTTATTTAAGCAACCTGTTGGCCCATTGTTGCTGGCAGACGAACTTGCCTCCTTGCTTCTCATTTGCTTGAATTCCTCAAAGGTGGGTATATAGAACCTCCCTTTGCAATGGCCTTTCTTGCTCTGTCCCAATGTGGCTTTGACATCTCTTTCCCCACTATATTGTTCCAGCTTTTCTGCTGTTCTGGATTTGGCCATCTCAAGGCTTTCTCCAGCATGCTGAAGAGGCAAACTGGGGGAGCTGTTCTGCCTTCGAAGATGCAGCCTCCTCTGAGCCTTCTGCTTGATGTCTTCTGGACTGATGGTCCTGTGTGCAAAATACAGTCTCTGCCTCCCTGTGAGGCTGTGCCTAAGAGCAGTGTGTTCCACCAAAACTGTGCAGCAGTTGGCAGCACAACCGTTCTTGTATTGCCGACACATCTGGCATTCAGAAAACTCCTGGGCCATCAGGTTAGGCAAAGCCACCTGTGGACGCATTGGCTTACAGGGCTCTGCCACCTTACTACTGTGCAGCCTTAACTTCTCCTTCAACTCTTTTTTGGCATCCCCTTGTAGGGCTCTTTCGTCTGCAGAAGGCAAGAGCCACTGAGGCGCTTTGGCAAAGGGAGGGAGGAGCACATTCTGTGCTGATTGAGATGCCTGTTTAGCATGGAAAGAAAGGTTTCTCAGAGAGTCTGATGTGCTTTGTACTGAGGCCACATCCAGACTGCCTTCTGTGTGCTGACTGGTGCCTCCATAGCGAAACATGATCTCATTATCCAGGCTCCGGCAGTGAGAATACAGCCCAGAGTCAGCAGTTGTTGCCCAGTGAAGGTTCTCCACGCTCCGATACATTCGGGGTTCCACAGGGCTGGCCAAAGGTGCCTTGCCTCTGTGGCAGGAGGCTAGAGTGTGGAAGTCTCCAGATAAAATATGAGTGTCTAAGTTCTTTAGTGGATGCATGCTGCTAACTGAAAAATCCTTTAAGCCATGTTGTGCATAGAGCTGATTATTTTGGCAGCTCAAGATCACCCGGCAGTGTTCCTGTCTCTCATCAGCACTGATGTATGTCATAGCAAATGCACATGGAGGCTCTAAGTGGCGTCTAGGGGGAGAGGAGGGAGCTGGGGTGTCGCTTAGATGCCAGTCAATGTCCACAGACAGCAAATTGTGCTGCTGGGTATTCACATAAGAGAGGTCTCACATGGGTTGAGTCGCCATGAGTAGAAGACCTGTGAATGGAAGGAAAGATGAGTTACTGAAGCAGCCTGGTGATGACTTGCAGGATGCAACAGTAGGTCTGCTTCCAGGGAATGTAGAAGCCAAACACCTACAGCTTGGGTAGGAGCAGCACAACTATGAGATGAGGCTTGAGGCAGGGAATATTTTCTATCTCTAGTCAAGCCAACACTGGTCTTACATTATCCAACTGAATTTGGAGACATTTACCCTATCTACCCTCAGCAACTCCCTCACAGTAACACTGCTCAACTCTAGTGATGATTGCTCTGAAGCGCTTGCTCCAGGCTGAGCTTACTCACATAGCAGCACTAAGGAGATGGGCAGTATACAAGAGATAGTGAGGCTGTTTCTCAAGTGGGGTGCAGGCAACAGTGTGTGGCTTAAGGAGGAGGTTGTGGGTGGGAAAGGATGGCAAGACACTGTGGTCTCCCGTAAGTTCAAATAGCAAGGAGGAAGAAGAAAGCTGACTGGTGGTGGTTTTGTCCCTGAGAGTCATACCGCAGCCCCTTAGTTCTCTGATTTACCCTTCACAGGGAAGATGTGTATGATTTATTGACTGGTAGCCAAGTATTTCCAAGGTCCTTCCAGTTCAGACACAAAGTTACCTCACAGACTTTTAAAAATGCACCCTCCTCAGCACAGGCCCAAATGATCAACCCCATAATAGCTCAGTGGAGACCCAGAAAGAAAAGGTGTGGTTTCCAAGGCTATTTGTACAGTCTGTGTTCAGCATTGTAAGGCACAGGGAATCTAAGTGACTAAAGCACATGTTCAGAGAAATGCAAGGAACTAAATCCCAAAACTTCAGTTTGGGCCAGCAGGATGAAGGCTAAATGTCCCAGTTATGCTTGGAGGTGGAAAAAGCCTCTTTACATTGAATGGAGAGATTCCAAATTTCTCTTACGAATTTAGGCCTCATGGACTTGCCAGTAGTCACAAAAGACATCACTTTCTGCTACAGCCCTCTCCACTCCCTCCCTCCGCAAGCAGAGGTAAAGGGAACAAGTGAGTGCCAGTTTAAGACTGGTCAGGGGATACAGGGCTAGCCTGAGATTTGTAAGGGCAACACAGAGCTGGAATGGTGGGGCATCAGTACCTAATAACAAGCCAGGCAAGAACCAGCAGGTTGAACACCCAGGAAGAAGTCATGGTAAAGCAAGACAGGAACATGTAAGTTACAGCCCACACTGTTTCATATGTAATACAGCTGGGTTCTCCATGTGCTACTAACCATTCAGGCAGCACAGTCACCTTAACCAGGAGGGGAATGAAGAGGCTTGTTACTCCCTGAAGACTAAGACACCTCAGGCATCTAACCATATGAGGCACCAATAGACATCTTCTATCTGAGAAGTCTGAGACAGCATATTGCCTGGAAGCCAATCTTAGAATTGTGCTGGTAGTTTGTGTTGGTAGTCACCACTTGCTTAGAGTGGTTCAAATTAGCACTTTCCCTGCATCAATGAAACTATCTTTAATTTAATCCCAGAGAATCAAGGCATGGCTGCTCTTGTGGATCACTGCTGAATGGAGAATATTATTCCCATCCTTCATAATTGCTAAAAATAAAAATTAAAACTAGCTCTCAAAGTGTAGCTGTTCCCCAAGATGTCATAGGCACTTCTCACCCAATCTTCTCATGGTGGGGCTGGAGTTCCCCCTTCTTTGTGGCTCTGGAGGAGCCCGCAGGTGACAGCAGAGAAACGTGAGGATCAGGACTTTCTGTGATCATAGGTTATAACATGATCTGTCAAGAAAGAGAGAATGAGAGGACATGAGAACCAGTCACTGAGCAGGGAACAGGGCTCCTGGTAATGCTGAACTGCTCCTGTGAGAAAGTGCTATTAATGAGAGATGCCATGGCTTGTCAGGTTGGTCTGTGATGAGGTGACAGCTACAGGACTAAAAGCCATCATGTATTTTCTGCGCTCTGCTCTTAGACCAAGTAGGAAGAGCTTTGATATAGTGGGATTTGAGAGTAAACCAGTCTGTGCCCAAGGCACAGCTACACACAGTAAGGCCTGAAGAGAAACTGAGGCTCCTGTGAGGCAGGCTCCTGGGCTATGCACTTGCTTGGCAAGCTCTGTGTGAATGCGTATGAGAGCAAGGGAGCCAGAGAAGAAAGTGTAAGGGCAAGGGGAGAAGCAGTCATGAGAAAAGCAAGGAAGCAGAGGCAAGAAATGACAGGGTGGGATCTGTCTGTGGCTGTTGCCTTCACCAACAGACAAGGCAGCACTGAAAATACAATTGACAGGTGTCCCCACAGTGTCTTCAGGTGGAAGTTCACTGCTGGCACCCATGGCACTGCAGCCTCTTTGAGCTGCAGGACAGCTGCAATGACACCAGCAGTGTGGGTAGCTACTGTCCCCTCTGCCCCTGCCTGCTAAAGTGTGGCATAGACCACACAGGTGGGCTTTGCTTCCCTCAGACGCAGGAAAGGGTGCCCCTTTGCCCTGCAAGAGAGCAGAAGCCCATTTCCCCAGTGGGTGTGGTAGACGTCAGTGCTCTAGAGAGCTGTCCAGAAACAGGGACCTGCTGCAGGGCAGGATTTTCCAGAAGATGTGTATGGGACAGAAAAAGTTTTTTTCATGGAAGGAGCAGCTGGGAGAAATCTCCCGTGAGCAGTGCAGGACAAGGAGAGAGCGAGGGACAAAGAGGCAGAGCTAGAGGCAGGTTTGCTACATGGAGGGCCTGGAGAAAACAGAATAGCCAGAGCTGGTTGTAAGAGACAGCAGAAGACAGAGGCTTTCCAGAGGAGGCTGTGCAGACTTTGGTGACACATAGGCAAGCACCAAAAATGACTGGATTAAGTGGAGGAAGAGGAGACTTTTGTTTCCAAATATTTTATTTTAAGCTTTGTCACCCATCAGAGTTGAGTTTTCTTTCTTTAAAAAGTAATTTTTTGCACTAAGAAAACACTTCAGACATGAAAAGACCTTTCAATACTTTCCTCAGAGCAAAGGTGCACATGGGATATAGCTCACAGGTTGGGTATGCAAGGTTCAGTGCCTTGGCTGGAAAGAGAGGGAACCTCAGAAATCACTGAATTCTGTTTTGTCTCACTCCTGCCAGGCAGCTGTGGAGATCTCATATCAGACAGGAGCACCTTTCTTCCCCATCACTCCACCCTTATAAAGACTACCTCCTTCCTACTGAACTCTTCTAATCTTCCCAATTTTTCCCAAATCAGTACATGCTGCACACAGCATGTCAGGAAGCTAATTTTAATTTCTTTGACCACTGCTACCCAAGTCATGACCTGTGCTGAGGCACAGCTTGCTTCCCTCACTGCCCAGGGGTGCTTGCAGCAGGAAGAAAACAGAGAACTCTTTGAAACATCAGATTATTCTGACCTAGCCTGTAGCCAAGAAACACTGAGCCCTTCTCCCTCCTTCCCATGTTCTTGTGCTCCGTCCCTCATGGCACACGGAAACAGCATCACAGTTTCAGCTAAGATGCAGGTTTGTCAGGTCAGTGACGCTGCAGTGACATGCACATGTCTGCACACTCAGCTCTAAAGTAACATGACCACAAGCATCTTCTAGGCACTCTGCTGGAGCAGAGCACAAGGTGGAGACAGAAAAAAGGGAAATAAATCTGCATTAATGTACTTATGGTTGATATGCTAAAGATGATCTTTCAGCATAACCTCGCAGGCTCACTGTACACAAAGCAAATGTAGCTGCAGTCTTACACAGTCACCATTAAAGAAACACTCGCAACCAGAGCAACACAAAAGAGTTTGTCGTTTCACCACCTCAGAGCTTTAACTACAACAGATGACCCCAGGTATAGAAACTAGATAATGTCATGGAAGCAGGAGGCAACAGAGAGAAGTAAACGCGTATCTCTCATATGGTGACCCAACTTCGGTTCCTAATTCACCCTCTCCTAAAGGTACACAGCAGTCCTAATGTACGCTGTGCTCTCTTCCAGTTAAACCAAGCAGTCATTTGCCAGTTCCTTGTTGCTCCTGATGTACACGTGCACTGTGGGTTGATGCTGCACTCCTTCATTTACCCATCTGAGAATTTCTAAGCAGTCCTGCCCACACTTCCCCAAAGCTAGGCCTTTATTCTAGTCTGGCAATCCTTCAGGCCAATGCTAACTTATTCCAGGCCAAATAACACAAAGGAGCTGAGTTGGCTGCCACAGTGGGAACAGTACATCACTGCTCTTCCATCACATTGTCTGTGTAACATGTGCCTGTTCCCTGACTCAGGGACTGAAAATCTTGGTTACAAGCCTTACGCCTTAAGTGAGCATAAGACTAAAGACATCATGTACTCAGCTTATTTTCTACCATGTGATTCTTTTTAATCAACTTCTCCTCCACTACTATGGTAAGTGCCTGCTTGGAGACTTGCCACTAAATTTCATTTTCCTGAAAAATCCCCCCAAAGAACTTATTTCTCAAGGATTAAAGCTTGAAGGATAAATTATTCCTTCTCATACACATAAGAAACGTTCTGCCTGGCTGACCTTCCCAGCAAAGCACCAAAGTGTCAGGAGGATGAAGTAAGCAGGCACATGATAAGTTGTTCAGAGCTGGTAAAAAGAACTGTGGAGAGGACTAGTCATGTCTAAGGACTCCAGGGGCATCAGGACATGGGACCACAGAGCCTCACAAGACCTGAGGAAAAGAGGCCATCACATCTGGCAGGGATGAGTAGGTTTGGCAGTGTGGTTTGCAGAGTTCACTGCAGCGAGGTTTGCTCAAAAGACTTGTCAAGCAGGGAAGCTTGTCCCATAAAATGGTGGACAGCAGCTTGCTATTGTCTGGCTTCTCCTGCCTTGACAAGAGAGATCAGCTGAGTGTGGTACACTTCCTACTTCCCACATTTACATCTCAGTCAAAAGTAAATTGACTTCTGAGTCTTGGCCATCACATCAAACTCCTGTTTCCAGGTGAGAGGAGTAACCAGAATCACCTTACTCCATCTTGTAATAAGAGATGAAATAAACCTTCAGGTCTTACTCTAATCTCTCTGCACTGTGTTTTCTAAATTTCACCACTGAACAGAGGTTGGTTTATTCAGGAATACAGTCTCCCTTTTATTTCAGAGATCTAAAAAGTTACAGGCAAGTTAAAAGCAGATTTCAAAAAGCTGTACAAAGGATTTTAGCAAGCTATGATACTGCTGTGAGTTTTTTGCTACGTGATACAGCAAACCTCATTGACACAGCATGATCTGTCTATTGCCATGTAACACACATCACTTCAACTGCTTAGCAGAACACCATCAATCTCAAGGGAAAGAATGCCAGATACATCGAGGGGTTTTTCCAAGTTAAAGGTTAACATGAAAAATAAAGGTTCCTTGGCTGTATTTGCTTTCATAGCTGTTCACTCAGCCAGAGCTATGCTGCAGGAACTAGCTGAGTAGGATGATTATGTGACTGCAGCTACATTTCTTGGGTTTTTTTGCTTGTTCCTAGCTTATATAGTGTCTGTTAATTGCAGGAGGAGAGGTACAGCCACCCTAGTTACCTAAACCAGTGTAATTTCTTGGGCTTCCTTTCCTTCCTAGAATGCACAGCTGAGTGTGACTTTCCTTGAGTTTAGTTTTGTCACTGCTTTCACTGCCTGCTCCATGGCACAAATCAGGATTGCTAAGAACAGGAACAACTGCCATCTTGGCTTCAAAACTAGGCAATATAGAGAAACCCATGACCGTTATAGTCAGCTCACTGTATTTACAGCCCTTGTGTTCTCATCTTAATCACATGAATGGACCATGTAATCTGAGAGACAGCCTGGTATGGGAAACAATGTCTCTCTTGAGCCTCTGAAGATGCAGTGCAGTCCAGAGTCTAAGATGTTCTTGCTAAGAACACAGGCAGCATTACATTTCTGCTGTGCAAGTGAGCTGCTTGCCTTGTCACATGATATTGTCTAACCATTTTCCTCCTTTCACATCCCTTTATTCTATTCTTTGTGTTCCCACTTCCCCAACTCTTCCTGTATCCCACTGCATTCAGCACAACCCATCTGTGGCTGCTGTTTAACTGGTGCCACTTCTGAAGCACCATCACCATTATTATTACCTCCATGGTCACGGTCATGCTCAGAGCTGGCTGATCAGAGCAGCCCAAAGGTATACACATGCCTGCCAGATGTGCCAGAGAAGTATCTGTCAACACTGTCTGCTGATCCTCATAGAACATTCTGCCATGGTACATGCAGCTCCACCAGGGAGAGTGTATGAATCACCATAACTTAATGTGAACTTCTGTTTTGGCTCCTGAATGGTCTCAAGATACTGGAAAAGGTAATTTCAAAGTTTTATGGAATCACTTGAGGTTTTAAGCATTCTTGGCTCTCTTTCCGTGGGGTTTTTTAATCTGTTTGGGAACTTGGCCTTATTGACTTAAAAGGTTTCACCTGAGAAGCCCTACTGCTCCACAAATCTGTGCACTTGGCAGCAGTGCCTTTGATGAATTTTTCTGGCTGCTCTCTAACTCTGTACAGCTTCTCCTTCTTCTATCACAGCACAGTTCTCTCCTTGGATTCTTCCTTCAGAAAGGCTGTGAGGATATGTCTAGCCTAATTCCAAGAGCAGACATTCCAGCATTATGGCTTCAAGTAGCATACTTCCAAGATAACCTGTGTTCCCTCTTGATTCCTTGCTTTGGGAAAGGGTATAATTTGTTTCACCAGTGCACCACTCAATTTCCTGACAATATTATTCCAAAAGTCCTGTTGACAATGAGGCTGAAGTAATGGAACTTGAGAAGATTAGCATTCACCTCACCAGCAAGGAAGGCCGAGTGTTTTGGTCACTATTACAAATGGCCCTGGCGACACCAGTGCTTCACCTGCTCAGTAGCCCCGGCTGTCAATCGCCTCAAGAGAAGGCATCACCCCATCACCTGCCAAGCTTTCACTGGGTCAACACCCTTGTTTGCCACAAAGCTCCTTTGGATGACTCCTTCTCAGGAAGAAAGTCCTGTTTGCAATACAGTCCCCTCCTGGGACAGATCACCTACAGCGCCTATGAACCTCCAGGGTACATCTGATCAATAGATCCTGCACGTGTCTGCGACACTGTGAGTCACCCCACTCACATACAGGGGCTATAACCAAGCACAGTGCTTCGGCTTGCTTTAGTTGATTTTCAGGACTCAGATGGTTTCCCTTGTCCTACACAGCATAAACCAAGCACGCCCATGCCTTCGGGTAATGCAGATCTTGACCACCACCCACCTTGGCCTTAGCATACACACAGAGCAAGTGAAATTAGCCTCATGAGGAACAGACAGGAGTTGAGCACAGCCTCTAACCCTGCTCCACACACCCTGGCTCAAACACATCCAGTTTTTGGAGGCAAACCTGAGCCAGGAAAACCTATCCAGCCTCCTGTGAGATCTGTGAAGTATAAAGTGATATGTGAGCCCACTTTACAGCCTGGTACTTTCAGTCCTCGTTCAAATTCCTACTCTGCACAGATACAGTATCAGCACTAACTGCAGAAAATGGTTGCCGTATGATTACAAGTTAATTTATTATTCCTCAGGGGGTTGGTGATGGCAGAAAAAGTCAAGGCTGTGACTTGAAGCTCAGTCTCAGCAAAGGGTCCAACATCAATCATAACTTCCCAGCACCAGCTCCAGGGCGTTCTCCTCTGGCATCCACATGACAGAGGTGCACCCCCAGCAGAACCCCACCAACACTCAGTCAATTGCTTGACAGGCCGTTGTGAGGCAGCCCTGTACTGACAGCCTAGAGGCCCACTGCCAGCAGTGATCAGCAGCAGATAATTTCGGGAAGAGCAGTCACAGATAAAGCATGTCTGCAGGCAGCTGATGAGGTGAGGAACAGTATCTCTGATCATTTAAAACCATCTTGATCCTCTTGCATGTGTTTTATGAAGGCAGAGCAGACAGTGCAAAAAATGCAGGGGGCACACTGGGTTAGGTGAATGTGAAAACTGAGAGAGGAGTAGAGTAGCAGGAGAGCAGCAGGAAAGAGCAGAAGGGTCCCTTCTCCTTGTAGCATGTGATATGGATCAAGAGCCTTCACTGAGGCACTCAGCTGAGCACTGTCTTCCAGCATGCAGAGGACTGGCTTTTCAACTCACAATTTTGACTCATCCTCTAGCAGGAAAGAGGTAAAAAGCAAAGTCACCATAAATGGGGGGAGGATCAGCCTTTTTTTTTACATCATAATTTAACCCCTGATTTAATCTCATAATGTTCAGGGCCTGAGTCATGATGTTGGATTTTTCAAGGTCAAAATACTCCTGAGTGGACTAGCAATATGTGACCAAAAGGGAAGACAGAAACACAGCTTTTTACATTGCCTCCACCAATCCCTGGCAGACAAGAGAAAACCAGTGCTGTACAGTTGGATTCATCAAGGTTGCTGAAGGGATTCCTAATTCCTTTTTCTAAGATTGCTCTGAGAGTCTCAGCCCAATCCTTAAAATGCATAGGACACAGGAAAGAAATCACACTTTCATTCTAAGAATAAGGTGTACACCAAATGTTTTGTCTCCCTTCCTTGCACCAGGAAGATGTATTTTGCAGCACAGCCATACACCTCAAACTGAATACAGTAGCGTCTTACTGCATTGTTCTTTCCAACAAGGGAGTATGAACACTTTAATCTCAGTAGTGGGGAAAAAAATTCCCTCAACTTCACTCTATTGATTAGGTAGTGGTTGATGATAGGTCTCTTCCAACCTGGTCTGGTCTATTCTATTCTATTCTATTCTATTCTATTCTATTCTATTCTATTCTATTTCTATTCTATTCTATTTCTATTCTATCTCATCTCTGTTCATTGACTTTGCACTGGAAACTAGTCCAGCACCCCCCAAAGCCATTGGAAAATGGATAAGCAGAGTCTTCCAAGCCAGCAAAGCACACCTCATCTATGAGCTCAGAGGGGAGCCTGGGGGAGGGAGAAACTGTTAGGAAGGTGAGGGAGATGCATGATCTCATCCCACACGTTGTGCAGTCACATCCCAAAGCTGTCAGGTACTTTGGCATATTGCTGGTGGAGGCAGGTTTGGCATGAGGAACCGCAGATGGCAGTAGTGTCAGCAGTCCTGGCTGGGGTGTGGATGGCCAGCAGCAGTGGAGCTACTTAGGAAAGCTTCTAGAGAAAACCTGGGACAACTATAGTCATCAGCTGTTTCAGCCTGGAAATTTGTCCTCAGAAGGTCCAGCAGTGCATACTGCCAAGGCAGTGAGAGTCCTGACAGGGAACTGGTGCAGCTGGCCAGGCTCTGCCTCTGTCTCAGCCCTGAGTAACATCATAAGCTTTTCCCTACCTACCTAGGAGAATTTATTTTCCCCTCCCGCCTCCCCCGCATTTTCAAATCCTCAATTCCCCCCACGGGCCTCTCTATAAACAGGCCCCTCCTTTTCAGATGCTGATGCCTTTCAGAGGATTAGACCTTGGGCCAGACCACAAGCTAGGTGTAAATCATTATAGCTTGTCAATGCATATTTACACCCGCTGAGAATTTCTCTTCCTTCACTATTTAGCTGAATTATATGACATGTCTTTCATCTCTCCTCACAGTTTAGCCTGCCGCTCCCCTCTCCTGGCCCCTAAGCCTCCTGCATTGCACTGAACTCCCTGTAGGTTTGCAGTATAAGTTGCTTATTTGCAATGTAAAGTGCCTCTCAGTGCCACAGCCCCGTGCAAACGAACCCAGGAGAGGTACATTTATTCTGTCTTGCGCATCACACCCAGATCCATCTTTTCCTGTCACCAGCTCCCTACAACGCACACAGCTCGCTAAGGGAAGAAATATGTCCTCTATTGCCGCTGCACAATGCGGGACTCTCTGGGGAGATACGGGAAGGGAGAGGAGAGGACTGATCCCGTGGAGACCCTGAGCTCTCGCCTTTCTCCTTGAAGCTGATGGCAATGGCTCTTCACCCAGCTCAGCACTGTGTAGATTATCACTGCCAATAGGCAGGATACCATTAATGACTTCTTGTTGCTATGGTGATATTGATGGATAGTCCCTGGGGGTGGTGGGAATTCAGGGAAAGCTAGCAAAAAGTGGGTCAAAAAATCCCCCAGGAAAAAGTGAGTTTGCCTACAAATGGGCAGTTGCATGACATCCTAGACAAATCAGTGGCACTTCACACTTCCTGACTCATCCTCCCTCTTACAAGAGCAACATGGTGTTCTTCAGAGCCAGAGCAAGCACTCCTGCTCGCAGCATGGCTCTGGTGCATAGGCACACTGCTGCAAACAGATTTCATTACCAGGCATTATTTTTGCAGCTTCACCCTGGCCATTCATTTCAAATACGTGCAAAAATTTTGGCTCCTGTGAAATCACTTGGACCCAGGCCAGAGGGCACAAAGCCAGGATTTTCCCCATCTCTCAAGATGTCTTATCACAATTTAATTCAGCTGCCATGACAGCCACTGGGAACACCCTGCCTCTCCAGAGCTCTTTCAAGCATGGAAAAGATGCTGTTACACAATGTTTTTTTTCCCCTATTTTCCTTTCCTGAGGCTCAGCACCATGCACTCTCTGAAGGTGGTGTTGTGGGCTCTCTCACAGTTTCCTACTCTTCAATATGCAGTTTAGAGTCATTCTTTACCCTTCATCCCAGCTGAGTAATGATGCTGACAAGGACAGGTTGCATTCCAGGCATAATTGGGCCCTATGACCTTGCACAAGTGTTCCAGATGTTTGGGGCAAAGTGATAAAGTCACAGTGAAACTCCCTCTGTACATGCTATTTATCTAAGCCCACCAAAGAGTATATTAACTATAAGATGCCTTGTTTGGGGGAGAATTTTAGTATGATGAGTAAATTTCAGAGTATGCTTTTTGTCCTAGTAGAAACTCTTATATTTTCTGCTGCATTAGTTACTCTACACACAAAAAAAAACTTACCAAAGAACTTTTTACTCCAAACAGGGGCACTGCTTGAGGCATGTATCACTTCATCACCTGATAGCCACTCTTATTCCATAAAGTTGTTACTGGTTTGGATCTGTTATTATGGAAGAAATAAATCCCCAGAGGAGCAGTTTCTATAGCAGTATCATTACACAGTTTTGCCAGTAAATGTCCCAGTGTAGATCAGGTCCAATTGATGTGTCAGCTTTTCCATTACTAGTGAATCCAGATCCTTTGCCTCCAGGTGAACTCAGGAACTGGAGACAAAATTACCCTGTCCTTTTGTTTTGCATCTTTTGATAAACATAGTTTTCATGGACTATGGTCTCATAGCGCTTTACATCAGGAGCAGATTCCCAGAACAAAACTCAGTTAATTTCTCCCACATTACATGCAGCAACTCATCAGACCAGCACTTACAAAGGCTCTATTTTGTATAGCAACCCCTTGATCAAACTGTCAGCATCTTTTATTTCCTTGTGTTTCATATGCCTGAATGGTCCTGCAAGTTATTTTTCCCAGTTGAGTATCAGAGGCAAAGGCTGCTCTTTCAGGTTGGATTTGCACCTTTCCCTCCATTTCAATTAGCTATGACAATTATTTGGTTGGTTGGTTGTTTTTCATATAGCTCCTTCTGCCTGCCTATATTAGAACTTGAGTAACATCAGTTACTGGACAAAAGTCCACTTGGTATCTTCTTTGTAGGAAACACAGTTTGCAACTAGCATGCCCAATTACTCCACTTGACCTCCTGCTGACCAGGCTGGAGAGCATAGAACCAGCAGCAGCACCCTACCTTTTCCACAGCTAGGAGTGTGGGGATGTGGAGGCTGTGAGTGCTATGCATGGAAGAAATGAGGTATTACCACAATCAGGTTGGGCCAGACAGGGGCAGGAACTGGTTTATTGCACTGGAAGACAGAGGCAGCTACAAGAACGTAATAGCTCCTTGAAATAGGATCTTTGTCTGTGGGGAACTGTTGTTCTAGCCGTGTAGGCAGCTATTATTTTTGTGCTAATGACTCTGTGACTGCAGAGACATGGCAGGTGGAGAATTGCCCAAAGCAGCTTGGGGATGCACAGAAGCGGCCGGTTTGGACTAGGCTGGAGCTCTGCATTCCTCCACTTAGAGACACCAGGGTAAAAGCCTTTAGGCACAAATCCCAGCACACTGAGAAAAGCACATATTCCAGAGGGCAATTTTCCAAATGTGGTCTGCCCTAAATAACTGGTCACCAAAGGTTTCTCAAAGTAGACCCTTTATATCAAGGTATTTAACTTTAAATGGTATCAGATGCATTCAAGATCAGAGAATTACTTGGAGCTGTCTTTGGGGCTCTCTTTGACCCAGGCAGGCATTAAATTCCAGGTGACCTTATAGGAAGAGGATTTGGAGATGAGACTGGAGGGGCCTCACCTGCCCGCACACACATCATGTCATTTGTGATTTACTGGCAATGCTTTCAAAGTCACCATTAAGTAATAAATTCCAATATTGGTCAATACCAATGTATATGCTTTTGGATGCTCCTAATAACATCTAGATATTTTAAATCATCAATATTACCAAAGGACTTGTTCTTTTTGGTGCTCCACCAGTTCATATACTCTACTGTGAAAGGCAATGGACAGGAGGCAGGGTATGTCACTTTGTTTAGAGACAGCTGTAAGAAAATGGTTTTGTTCATTCAAACACACTGGGTACTTGGTGTAAGTATGCTGCATTCTCTTGCACTGCAAATTAACCATTGCACAAGTAAGATTATAAACTCAAGAAAGAATCAACACCACTCTTCTGCAGTAAGTGAGGGAGGACAGTAAAACAGATCCCCTCCCCTGTGCTGTGGATTCCAGATATTAGTTACATCACATAGTCCCATGACTTCAAGTGTGAAGAAGACTCACTCTGGCTCCACAGTCATAAGATAACTCATGTCCCTTCCTATCTAACTTGCTGCAGGGTCTGAAGCTGCCTGCTCCCAGCCAGCTCTGTGCTCTATCAGAGCACACAATCAGAGTTAAGTGTCATTACTTTCATGCATTTTATAAAATATTCCAAGCACTGAAATGTTGAAGGCTGCTACATTCAAAGACACAGATGATAGTAGCTGATGAGAGCCCTTGCATGCACATTTTTATATTACTAAGGCAGTGCTAGGAACTGAACCAAGAGCATTATGGCTAAGCTACCAGCAAACAACCAGTTTCCTTCTAACCTGGCTCCTGCATAGTACTGAAAGTCTGCAGCCTTTGTGGCTGTCTCACAGTACCCAAAGCTAAACCTTCTACAGCAGAGACAAGCACTCTCTAGATATAACTTGGTAGCATCAGTCAAAAGAGAGCAAGTACCATCTCTGCAGACACTCAGTCACTCATGGGAAACAGCTACAAATCCTTCCCCCTAAGAAAGCACTGTGGATGCCGCAGCTAATGTGATGGTGAGTCTCATGCAACACAGCATCTCAGAAAAGGATTGAACCTCAACTTCATAAATACCCATCAACAAATCTTGCATGTAGCTAGCCATAACACCTCAGAAAGTTTAATTACCACTTAAGAAATGGAAGATAAAATGAGCTACATGACCTTTCCTACCCCAGATCCTGTAGGTCAGCATTATTTAAGACAACTGGGAGCCTGAAAAGCAAAACATTAGTGCTGGTGGATGAACAGATGGATGGATCGCTGCCAGCATAATCCATCTTCCCACTTCCCTCCGTAGGACTGGGTGACATTCAAAATGAGCTGCTTCCCTATGCAAAGAGAAATTCACAAAATGCAATGAGCAGGCTTTAAAATGGACTCATCAGCTGGCAGGACCAGTGGCAAAATGCTTTATAGCTTTTAATGTTGCAGGCGAGGCTGTAAACAAGAGCATCAGGCTGTGACAGAAGAGGGGAATGTAGTGACCATAGTGGATTTGCTGTAAGCCAACCCCCGAGTAAGTTGCAAAATTCTGTCAGGATGCTGTCATTCTTCCTTTGTGGCTAAATGTTCTAAATCTAATTAAGCTTTTAATCAGAGCAGATAAAATTATGGTATTATCATCAAAGGAGAGGCTTTAGCTACAGTGCCATGAAAAATTTCCATCGCTGCTCATCTGCTCAACTTGGGTTGTTTGGTTTGGTTTTGCTTGGGGCTCTAAGAAGAAATTCCTCAAAAACTTTAAAATAGAAAAGAATAAGTTCATTTCATAGATTTCTTAACATGGGCAGTGACTGTGCAGACAGCAGCTCTCCTGATGCCACATGGGATTCAGTCCAGAGCTTTCAAATCCAGCTCAAATACCTGTTTCCTGGGCACAGAGAACACTCCTGCTCCCTAGCCAGGATGGGCACAATAGGAGTTGTGATGCCTTACACTGGTAGGAACCATAGTACCCTCCCCAACAGGGAAGGCACTGAAGCCCACAGACACTCACACATCCCAGATCTTTCTGGTGCTCAGCAAGAATTCAAAAGTAAAATAATTTCCATCATCTCCTAGCTATAGCAGACTCATCTGTCCGTTACCAGATCGTAACATGACTCCTAATAACTCTAACATGTACCTTTGTGCATATAGTACCCCAAAGAACAAAGATCTCTGTCTACAGTATCACTCAGATCTGACTGTTGTGTTGCTTTTTCCCAACAGCTGAAGTCTTCAAGATTTTCTGCGTCTGCTGGCAAACATCAGTGCTGTTGACATAGTCAGTGCCAGTGCAGTGCCAGTGCAGCCAAGCACAGAAATAAACCCAGTCAAGATCTGAACCTGGGACTCCAGGTGAATGAAGCTTACTGACTAACCCATTGACGCATCTGGCTTCACTGAACTTGCTTGTGTAATTTGAACCAATAAAGCACTTGCTTTTCCATTCACTATTGTCCATATGCCACCTCTAAATATACTTACATGTTAGCATTTATGTAACATTCAGTACATAACCCATATGGCTCCTTTCAGCAAGCAGCAACAGCAAGAAGGGTGAGGTGCAAAGACAGTCTGAAGATGGAGCATGTAAAGATTTATTTCTAAGCACCATATAACATTTGTTGCAGATGGACAGTGATAGAAGAGTTGCTACAAACTGCTCCAGTTGGACCATGTTTTCTTTTTTGGATGATGCTAAAATGGCTTTCTTTTATATGTGTCTACTTGTCCTGTGATCCCTCTGGAACAGAAGCTGGGTAGCAGAGCAGACCCAGGCCTAGGCTAAGGAGCGTCAGAGCTCATTGTACAATAGTCTCTAATTATCCCCACTAGCCTCACCAGGAACCTCCACCCTTGCTCCTACCACCCACTGGCCCGGAAGCTGCATTAAAGTATTTGCCCTAGACCCTTCCTAAGCTAGGGTCTATGTATGCTGATTTTGGCCTGACCAACTTGACTTCTTGGGTGAAATCAGAACTGTGTTGGGTCTGTGATTTTTTTCTGGGGCTTGTTGGCTGAACCAAGATATAGTCATGAGGCCTGCTCTGTGAGCTTCCCATTTGGGTGCAGTGAGACTACATCCCTTTTCCAAGATTGTTGTCTCAACCTGCTGCCTGGCTTCCATCACCCCTTCATTTCCAGGTATGTTCATCTTCACTTGCTCTCTGAGTTTGGCAAGTATTACTTCCCGTAATTAAACAGATGAAAGGAATGTTCATGTGGGACAACAGTGTAGAAAAGAAAGAGTTTTCAAATGTCCTATGCAACAGCCACTGCCAGGAGCCCTTCCAGGATGCAGAACCAAAACAACTCAAGCCTGTCACAAGTGGCTTTCTGACCTTAACCATCACGACTACAAGGCTATTACACCTTCACATCCACTGAAAGAGAAAAAGCTATGTGCCCGTAAGAGACTGCAGTCAGAGTGGTAACTCAGGGGTCTCATGCTGCTATTACTCCCAGTCTTAAAGATGATGAGCTCTGTAATTCTAAAGATTGTTGTATCCCTTGTGAGCACATACTGTGTTAGACCTGATCTTGACAGATAGCAAGGAATTGATCACAGAATTGAAAACATAACTGGTTGCTTAGTTACCAACGATCACTATGCAATTATATTTGCTGTGTGCAAACAGAGCCCAGTGCAAACCAATTATCCATCATTACAACTCTAAAAATGTCAATTTCAGAGTGAGTCAGGTAATAAATGAAATTTGAGTATAAAAATACTAATTATAATTGAGAGCCTTTCCCCTCCCCAAATATCCAAATAGCCACAACCCTGCAACTGAGGAAAGTGAATATATTGGTTTGGGAAAAAATAGGATTCGTGTTTATAGGAAAGTGAAAGCATGTTATGTGTCTGAATACTGACAGAACAGAAAGTAGTAAATAAAAATTACAAGCTAAGAATTGCACAGGACTGAGAAGGGGAAAAATGACCCTGGGAGAGCTTCAGGATTAATGATGGTGTGAAGGAGTTGAAATCCACTGGGTCCTAACAACAATATAGTGTCAATTCCAAAAATGAAGCAGAATTACAGTCAGTAGCACTGCCATGAATGTAGAATAAGTAAAAAGCTATCTCTGTCAGCTGCTCACCAATAACTGTCTTAGGAGTTCTACAACATTAATTTGTTTGTTCATTTGTTTGGATCCCAAAGTAGGAAATAACAGTGGCCTTAAATTTAGGTCATTTTGGAAAATATATTTTGTAAGAGCAGAACTTTCCTGTTGGCTGCTAAAAGAGGCTAGACTACAGCAGAATACAGAAAAGTACATGATTTCACAGTGAAGATATTCAACCTCTAGAACAATTTTCTAGGGGCTATGATGATTAGTGGGAATGGGTTAGTTCAATGTCTATGTGAGACAGACTAGGAGAGCCAGCTGGTGCAATGGTTGCAGGGATCTGTCAATGTCTCTGCCACTCCTGAAACACAGATACATGGATACTGCTATTTAATACTCTGTGAGGAGTCACACCCTTAGTTCTCACAATTAGGTGCTATTCTTTCATGTTCCATCCTCCAAGATCAAATAATTTCATATCCCACAACTCTGACCTTCCTTTAGTAAGGTCTGTCTTTCAACTTGCCAGATGCTGAATGTTAGGAAGAAAGAGTGATTGGCCATTGGAATGGGCTGCCCAGGGAGGTGATGGAGTCACCATCACTGGAGATGTTTAAGAGGAGACTGGATGGGGTGCTTGGTGCCATAGTTTAGTTGATTGGATAGTGCTGGGTGATAGGTTGGACTTGGTGATCTCAGAGGTCTTTTCCAACCTGGTTAATTCCACCCTAGCCTAGCCTAGCCTAGCCTAAGCTGCTCTACTTGGATGCCTTACCAGCAGCACATTCATGAGCATATGCACCCCACAGATGCTGTCAGGTTAGATACTCACAGGCTAACCTGTGGACTGAATTTATCACCATAGCTGTTAATCTGTACTCAGCATTACTGGCGTCCAGTCTCTCCTCTCCCCAGCATATCCCTCTCCTAAAATATATAATAACAAAAGCAGCCACAGAGATTTCTGCCTTGTGTTGTAAAGTGCAGCTATGATATATCTGATCATGTCCTCATGAGAATTTAAGCTCTCTGAAGACAGGAATAGTCATGGCTGAATCTGCATTCAGTAGAAATGGATTTGGGCTTACTGTTATGCTTCTCTCCAGTAAAATCTGCATGTCCTATGTACAAGTGTAAACACCATAAGCACAAACCCTCTACAAGACCCAGACTGGAGAAATACCCTGCCCTGAATACCCTACAGCTTACAGAGGAAGAGAGAAACGAGGGAATAGGTCAATCTGACTTCTTTATGCAACACAGCACAATACAGTAAAATTAATTCTACAGGGGACATACTGCATCCTTTTTGCCTTTGACACCAACATGAGATTGGTTCTTACTTGGCCACAGAGTAGAAGCAAAGAACAGACTGAACAATTTTGAGGTTGATAGCAAATGAATAGAAACAAATGTTCTCCTGCTTATTCAGGAGATGTATAGAAAGTTCTAATAGTGCTTGAGAGTCAGAAAATATTTTTCTGTTGTTGAGTTTGAGCAGAAGCTGAGGGCAAGGCAGGCCACAAGAGCCTTCAGATCAATCTTGCATTTGCTGTGACAGCTATTGTGCTATGAAGAAGTTTATTAGCAGCCTGGACAGGACATATACAAGTGTACAGAGAGATGCTGCTTGCCTAACAGTTGTGCATAACTGGCCCCAAAACTGAACTTGTGACTGGCCACCATCTGGATTTAACTCCATTTACCACAACTCTTCAGGTTCGGCCAGTATTAACCCAGTGTCCACCCATCCAAGCCATGTGCAGCTAGTTTCTCCAGGAGGATACTGTGGGACACAGTGTCAAATACTTCACTAAAGTCCAGGTAAACAACATTCACAGCTTTTCTCTCATCCACTAAGCAAGTCACATTGTCATGGAGGAGGTTTGTTGAGCAGGACCTGCCCTTCATGAACCCATGCTGACTGAGCCTGACCACCTGGCTGTCCACATATTGTGTAATGACACTCAAGGTCTGCTCCAGGACCTTTCCTGGCACCAAGGTCAGACTGACAGCTTGCTAATTCTCCAGGTCTCCCTTCCAGCCCTTCTTGTAGATAGGCATCACATTTCTCAGTCTCCAGTCAACAGGGACCCTCCCAGTTAGCCAGGACTGCTGATAAATGATGGAAAATGGCTGGGTGAGCACTTCCATCTGCTCCCTCAGTACTTTTGGGTCTGGCCCCATAGATTTCTGTATGTCTAAGTGGTGCAGCAGGCCACTAACCATCCCCTCCTGGATTATGGGGGCTTCAAGCTGCTCCCCATCCCTACTTCTCCAGCTCAGGGGGCTGGGTATACAGCAAACAATTGGTCCTATTACTAAAGAAGGTGTTGAATACCTGAGCTTTTTCCTCATCCTTGATCACTGTTTCCCCTGCCTCCCCTAAAGGACAGAAATTATCCTTAGTCCTCCCTTTGTTGCTAAAAATATTTGCAGAAGCCCAAATGGGCTTCAGCTGTTAAAGAGCTGGGGGAGTTCTGTTGCCTCTTCTGCCCGCCGTAGATCTACCCCAAATTAGCCTTAATCTCTTGTTAACTATAAAGGACCTCCGTTGTGTAAACCTCGACCAAGTGAAAAAGGCCCCAGGAAATACTGGGCTTACCTCATCATATCGCAGCTGGCAGCACTGCCTAGAACACAGTGGAAACTTGATTTATTAAAATTAATGAAAGAACTGGCTAGTCTTGAATAATTCATTACATATCAGCTTCTGCTGAGGTAATGGGAGCCCAGTAAGATTCTCTCTAGCACTGCACAGTGCCTGAAATCTTTAAATAAAACTAAGCCAGAGACTGGCTAGTTAAAGATCGAAGGGCTTTCTCCATGTGAAGTGGGAGGCCCTGATTCCTGTGGCTGAGATCATCCAGATGCCATCTGTGAAAACTGACAAGGTCTCTCAAAAGGAAGACAGCCTGCCAGGGCATGAAGCATTCTGCCTAAGACATCAACTTCTGCAGAATGGCTTCATTTTTCACCATTCTTACTGTTGTCAAGTTTAGATTCCACTATTTACCATAAGACAGGGATGTCTGAGAGCGTTGGCTTGCTTTTCTGATTGTTCTGTATGAAAATAAATTAGCTGGACATGCAAGGATTAGGCACTAATATCTGAGCATGCAGATCTTAAGGTGCAGTCGCTGCTGCTGCTGCTGCTCAGGGCATTCGTCAATGCCAGCAGAATCAAATTACCCACAGCCTGGGCAGTATTAGGGCTGGATTTTGGAGCCTGTCAGAAGCTGTGGAACAGAATCTTGCTAACTTCATCTGGTGCTACTTGATGAAGCAAGGACTCTTTTTTTCAATTCTGCTGAAGGCAAAAGCAAAACCTTTAATAAATGTGTAAAAGCAGCAGCAATATCAGGCACTGTAATTCCATGGCTGATACTCCTTTTCCTGTATGTCCTCTTCTGCAGAGGTCAGAGGAATTGTAGTTTATAATAAAAAGGAAAACCAGATAAATGCAAGGAGCTCACTCCTGCTTCACAGCTGCTGAGACAAGATCTCCTAACACAGTCATGAAACTCTCCACTAACTGTAGCTAAAGACTTGCTGAAATCCATCACTTTTTTTTCCAGATGGTGATGATGGGAACTGGACCCACAAGCCAGCACCACGTCCAGTGATGGTACTGCTTTCAGCTCCAGCTCTGGTATGTATTGCCTTCCTTTGCTCCCCACCTGGTACCTAAGAATTTATGATGCCCTGATGGTACAGCAGCTCTGAGTTGTATTACGACAGACGGACCTGAAAGCCTTTGACTCAAGATCTTGATGAACAGGGAGAGATCTTGATGCCCTGTTGACTGCCTCAAGCCAGATTTTATTTCCAGATACCATTCCTGCCTCAGCCAGAGAAAATGATTTTGCCTAGATCTCAGTGTCTGAATTATTTTGGTAGAAGTACTCTGATGCAGGCAATTGGCATCCTGAGACATTTGACCTAGCCCCAGAAGACTGCCAGTTTCCTCTCCTTTTCAAAAGTACTGCTTTGTCAATCACTTGTTACACTGTTTTAAAAATTAAAGTCAACTTGCCTTCAAATGGAGACAGCACTGTCTCCTCTTCCTATCTGTTAAGAGCCTCTCTGTGAGGGAGGTCATTGGACACTGATTTATACTCTAGAGCAGATATTAACTGACATTGTGACTTCCACCCTGAAGTGTATGAATTAAGCAAATATTGTAACTCTCACAGCTGCAGAGTAGGAGATACTGTGGGCAGGTAACAACCTGGTAACACATGAGAGTGATGTCTGGTGCTGATCTCCTGGGGTCTTCCCAGACAAGCCACTCCAATTCCTATGTTTCAGCTCTGCTACCTGTGACAGGAGAGAATAAAACTTCCTTCCAGCATCTTCAAAAACTAGATTCTTCCTCTCCTTGCTGTCCTGGAGCACCAAGGAAAGTCAGGTAAGATTTCCTAAAACTAACTGAACTCTGGCACCAAAACACTGTCTGAGCACAAGATGGCATAGCTCCAGCTACTTTGAAGGACATGGGTGCCTTCACCTCTCAAGCAGTAAGGAAACAGAGATATGAGAGCAGGAACAGGACTGTGATATCACAGGATCAGTCCATGAGGTACACATACCTCTTTACATATCAGCAGGGTAACTGTGTGGTTATGTCTTTGCAGCTGCTTTTGGCTTTTCACCATTGTTTCCTTCTAATTTTCCCTGCCTTTTGTTTGTTTGGTTTTGGTTTTGTTTTCAATTGGCAAACCTGTTACCTTCTGGAAAGGGCACCTGACTAGTGATGAAGCAGAATTGCTCTGAGAGGTGGTTTAGGAGGCACTGTGCCCTTCTGACATGTCAGGCAACAGCAGTTGCTATGTGACTTTCTTTGCTTTGTTCCTTCAAGAGACCAGTTAGCATTTACAGTACTTTCTCTAAGAAAGGCATCATCTCTGAGATATACTCCTGTGAGAGTGCTTCAGGGAATTCCAGCTGCAAGGTGAAAGTAAAGGATTTTATAATAAAAAAAACCACCAACAAACAAACAAAAGAGAAACAACACAAAACCCCACAGAAATCCTCGAGGAGATGCTGTTTCATTCCAAGTGATTCTCTGAGGTAGGGACTGTAACTGAAGTAATAAAGCAAGAGTTTCACCACTTCCAATACAATACCATCTTTTTCAGGAAGAACTTAGAAACCCATTTCAATGCAAACCATTTTGGGGAAGGGTGGAACCAGAAGCCTCTTTCAAACATTCACCTGTTTTCCACTTTCCCAGCCTAAACAGTGAAAATACAATACAATACAATACAATACACCAGGTTGGAAGAGACCTTCAAGATCATCGCGTCCAACCCATCAAACAATCCAACCCACCCAACAACTAGACCATACAGCCAAGCACCCCATCAAGTCTTCTCCTGAACACCTCCTGTGAAGGTGACTCCACCACCTCCACGGGTAGCCGATTCCAATGGGCAATCACTCTCTCCGTGTAGAACTTCTTCCTAACATCCAGCCTAAACCTGCCCTGGCGCAGCCTGAGACTGTGTCCTCTTGTTCTGGTGCTGGATGCCTGGGAGAAGAGACCAACCTCTGCCTGGCTACAACCTCCCTTCAGGTAGTTGTAGAGAGCAATAAGGTCACCCCTCAGTCTCCTCTTCTCCAGGCTAAGCAACCCCAGCTCCCTCAGCCTTTCCTCATAGGGCTTGTGTTCCAAACCCCTCACCAGCTTTGTTGCCCTTCTCTGGACACGTTCCAGCAAGTCAACATCCTTCCTAAACTGAGGGGCCCAGAACTGGACACAGTACTCAAGGTGCGGCCTAACCAGTGCAGTGTACAGGGGCACAATGACCTCCCTGCTCCTGCTGGCCACACTGTTCCTGATGCAAGCCAGGATGCCATTAGCCTTCTTGGCTGCCTGGGCACACTGCAGGCTCATGTTCAGCCTACAATCAACCAGTACCCCCAGGTCCCTCTCTGCCTGGCCACTCTCCAGCCACTCTGACCCCAGCCTGTAGCACTATGTTAGAGAAAGGATGTTAGAGAAGGACACAAAGCAGCCTAGCTCTTACTCCAGGCAGAAAGGAAGGCAATCAAGAGCAGCACAATTTAGATGCTTACATTTGCTTGCTGTTGTTGGGGTGTTGTTAACCTAAAACGGACATAATCAAGCTAGCTAGGACTTTAGTGTGTCTGGGTTCACAAAACAGTCTGTTAAGTTGTCTGAAAACTTGATACACGTTTCCCATGGGTACAAAAGTGAGGGAACGGAAGGGCCCTTCTTCCAGTTCTCCCCCTCAGTAGAGTTGTGCTGAAGGCATGCTCAGTGCTACTGATGCATAAGCCCAGCTAAATATTAAACTTGGCTTAGTCTAAGCAAGGGGGGGGGGGGAATGAAGAGCTTTTTCTGTTTTCTCTAAGGATATGGTGGAAATAAGCCAAAAAGTGTGTATTTGTAATGCTTTGCCTACAGCAGCATAAGCACCTTCTCTGGTGAATCACGAGGTCCCCAAAGCTTTTGCTTCTCTTAAATGAACGTCAAGCATGGTGGGGAAATGCTTCCAGGTACAAGGACACTGTGACACCACTGGGCATGATGGCTGTGGCTGAGGATTCTACCCCAAGCGCCCCAGGATGATGATGTCTGGGATCTACTCCCCAGTACCAGCTTTTCTGCTTAATCTTCCAAAAAGCATTTTCCTAACCTGTTGTCTGCTGTCCCTCAGAAAGATGGTGACTGCAGTTCCTCACTACTCAGGGGCCAGCTACCCTTGGAGGAGTAGGAAGAAACTGATGTACAAAAGAGTGCTGCTACTATGATGCTATGGACAAGTTACAGCAAGGTTTGGAAACAAATCTTCATCTTACAGAAGTTAAGGGGAGCAGGGACAAACCTACTCCAATAAATCTAAGGCTTCCTTGCAGTCTCAGCAGTCATGTTAACATGAACTAGATGAAGACTTGTTTGATGTTAATTGCTTGGATGCTTTAATTGTATATAGCCTTCTAAGTTCTGAAGTCAGCTACGTGACAAGACAAACTGATGCTTACCTCTTATCTCCTTTATCTTGGCTTACCCAGTGTTCCATGGTCATTACATATGTACCTGTGCATTAGAATTGTTCACAGAGCTGATGGGTTGCTGTTTTTAACAAGAGTAACATTTTACACCTGAAATGACTGGACTCTGATTTGAGGCAAAGACACTCTGGCCTGAGTTCAGTTTTTTGTTCCGGGGACCAATAACTATTACCAGTAATCAGGTTAATAACCATTGAGCTGCAGGGCTACTTACTAGCAGTGCAATGACTGCACTTGGATAGAAAATGGCCTCTGATGATGTGACACTTGCATCATTCATACAATGCAGTCAGTGTCCCTCTGGACTTGCTGAGGGACACAGTGGTCTCATGCCAGAACATCACAGACCAGTGTTCTGAGCTGTGCAGTTATGAGCGTGGCTGAAGATGAGGTAGCTTTCTAAGAAGGGTCTTAGTATGCTGGGCTTCCTGCTGCAATCTCTGCCAAGGGGCTGGCATGTGGAGGGATGCAGGGCTGCTGAGTACAACTTCTGCCTTACTTCTCCCTTTCTCCTTTGGCTCTTTGCTGTCCAAGATGATGTAGGATAGGGTCACCAAGGAGGACAGAAAACACCCTCACTGCTTCTGAGTAATGCACTGTTCTGTGAGTTAATTTGATTAGGAGGAGCACTAGGTTTGCAGCCAGGCCCAGCAAGCAGCCAGGAGCCACATGCTGTGTGGTGCAGAGACAGCATGTGGGTGCAAGCTAGGGCTAACCAGGCACTTGCACCAATATACTGACACACCCAGCCTGGCTCCACTGGGGTGTCTGAGCCTGTGGAGCAAATTCCTGATAATGTGGCTGCATGTTATCCTGCAGTCACCCCTGTTACAACCAGCAAGATATTGTCTCAGCCTCCTTATCTCAGTCTCTAAGGCTTTTGCATTGAGAGAACTCAGGCTCTGTTTCCCATACCTATTACAACTTAAATGACATAAAAGCATAATTAAAAAAAAAGACATTAAGTATTTTGCACCAAGGAGTGCTGGGTCTTTCTCTACAGAAAGTGAGGGAGGATCCCTCAATAGGGTGTAGTCTTACACCACAAGCTTTGCTGTTTGGTTCCCTCATTAGGAGGCCCTGAGGCTAGAAGTCTCCCTGCTGCTTCAGGACCCCAAACGCAACTCATCAGTGGTGCAGTCGTACCAAGAGCCCACCAGCCAAATTCAGCACATGAGGACAGGAGCAAGAGGATGGTCACTGCTTTGAGAAAGGCTTCCTGGACAGGCATGTGCCTGAAAGAGTGCTGCTGGAAGACCCTTCCAACTGCAGTTCTCCCTCCTTGCAGGACAATTCCCTTCCATGAGAACCACCACTGTGTGCTAGGCCTAGAAGCAGGTTCATCTCCATCAAAGACGACAAATCTGTCCTCACACTCAGTATATTGACCAGAAAGGAAGCTGTGAGACCTGGAGTACTGCATATAAACAAGCAGTACCATAGGCTTGAGTTTATCCTCACTTACCTGAATATAAACAATCTGACCAAAAGAAAGCAAAGGTACCTGATTTTGCATGGTTTACAGAGCTACCAGTGAAACTGGCCTCCTCTTCAAGCCATCTATCACATCACAAGGCAGAATGAATCAATAATATCTATTGAGCTGGGAAAGTTAATCTGCATCCAGAGCATCATAACAAATTAAAAGGAAATAAAATCAGTACAATTCCACTGGCTCTCATTACTATCACAGTAGAGAATAATTAAAATCCGTGGGCCACATTCAACACTGGAAGAACTCTTCTAAAGCCAGAGGTGAAAGGGCATTGCTTTTTCCAGATGCTGAATGTTTCATACAGCAGCAGGAATGGCAAAATGGGCAGACGGGATAGGGCAGAATAAGAGTGGGACCTATTTAGGAGCCAAGCATTCTGCTTTTACCTGTGCCTTACCAGGAGGGATGTTACTTTGGTGCTGGATGGGCTGAATTTCAAAAGCTCCAGGCATTTGTATGTGGCATTCCTACTCCAGTTACAAGGCCTTTCCAAGCCAATACACAACTGCCATTCATCAGCCCTAGCTAACAGGCCTTTCCTGCCTCTTCCCTGCTCCACTGCCTTACCCTGCTCCCTCTGAGCTCTTTTCTCCCCCCGACTCCTCAGCACAGCCATGCCTGCTAGACTTTCTGTTCCTTACTACAGTAGCTTCTTACCCTGAGGGTACTTTGCCATCCTGTTGCCTGATGCCTTCTTTCTGTGCTTTACTATAAACTCTTCATTCTTTCACCCTCTCATGTCCCTGAAGAAGCTGCTGAAGAAGGACTATCCTTTTGCTCCAAAGACACAGCCATTTGCACTCTCATTACAGTTTAGGTCCAGTCCTGCATAAATTATGAGCTGAAGCTATGCTATTATTGCAGGGATTCAACATGACACAACATCTGCTGCTCTCACCTTTGTACCCTTCCCCATGGGGCTCTGTGTCAGCTTAGTCCAGTGGCTGATCCCCACTGAGTGGAAGGGGAATGTGTGATCCATAGAAAGCACATCACTGGTCACTACACACAGCAGCGTGTCCAACTAATCAGTACTGCAGCATGAGATGAGAGTGCAGCCACTACAGAGACACCCAGAATGGCAGCTGATGATGACACCAGCTGCTGACACCCAATGAGACTGGGCATGTGAATAACAAAGTTTGGTTCAGAGGGCTTTGGGGCTGGAAACAGGCATTAAAGGAGAGAGGCATTGGACAGAAGAAATTAGTTTGGGTAAGCCCTAAAGCTGTGTTTGCAGAAGACTAGATCTCAGCCTTCTTGTCCAGCCTTCAAGTTTATGAACTTCTTATCTCCTGTTACCACACCCTGTGCACGGTTTCCACCCATGGAAGGCAATGCTGACATCAGCAGGATTAAGAGGCTACTAAACACCTATGTGGCAAACTCCAGCCTGCACATGTATGTTACTGCTGAGCACTTTTACCACTATGCAATAATCATGATAATCTACAAAGATAATCCAATGAGGACTGTTAATGCTATTTTACAAATGGATGTAGTATGGTCCCGCAGGTAAAACCATGGGCTGAGGGTTGTATTTCCAGACATAACATGCTCTTGTTCACTGTCTGGAAAGGTAGCCATCACACTTGACCCAGCTTCACCTCAGTATGCCTTCTGAAAGTTCAGTCACTCTAGGAACACGTACCCACTTCTGCAATCACATTCAGATCCACCAATGAACAGCATAAATGCCACATTATTAGAAGTCTTCAGTGCCTATATTCATAGCTGTAATATCAGAATATGCTACATCATTTAATCAAAAATAAGTGTTTGCATCTTTCAGAACAACTGAGCAGGCAGAGACCCTCTGGAAATCTACCCTGTAAATAAGTGGTGGTCTAGGGGCCAACCTCCCTCATTTCTCCAGTTTCCTCATGAAAATAGCAGACCATCTCTCCTGGTCCAGAAAGTCAGGACTTCTCTTCTAGAACACTTTTTTAGCTAGCTCACTGGAAACGAGCAGCTTGAGCCTCTTCTGTGTCATGAAAGCAAGTACATTCACCCTGGCTGCTGTGGGATGGAAAGGCTGGGTCTTGCTCTGATGAAAGCTGAAGGGATGGCCAGGCAAGAAGTGTTTTTTCCATAGATACAAAGAAGGAAAGTATGTTTCTTTGTTGTTTGGGTTTTTTTTTTGAGGGGGGCTAGGATCATTATTTTTAATGATGTAATACTCGGCATATATGTATATCTATCACCTGCCTTTCCTATTACAACTTTGAGTTGATTTCTGTAATATTTAGATACTCTCAAAGGGCTTACTCTTTATGGCAGTGTTAGCTTGAGGCATAACTGGAGCTTTGTTTCAAATAAGACTTTATTCAAAAAGGACTGTTTTGACACAGTCCTTATACAAGGTGACATACAGGTAAAAGCTCTGCTCCTCATGCAATGTGGAAATAAAAGCTGTGGACTCTTATTCCTTTGGACAGGCCAGAGAGAATAAGGAGCTTCTTCCCATGGAGGTCAAAAACCATCCTGTGCAAAAACATCCAAGCTATGCACTAATGTATATTGCACTCTTGTAAACATGGAGGGGACGGCTGATGTGGCTGTGGGCTGTGCTAGTGCCTGCAGTTGCTTCTGGGCTGGGCTAGCTCTGTTTAATGGATTTACTTCATGCTACTGCTGTACTGAAGAAAAGCCCAGGGGGTGTGCTCAGAGTCAGAATAAAAAGGTGTTGCAGAGATATTGTTCTATTGTTTGCATGTGACCAGAAATAACATAGTGCTGTGTAGATCAGCAATGACTCTGTCCCTTGTGGACGTGGCTATATGGCAACGACATAGGACAGAACCTGGAAGAAACAACAGAAGATCTTTCCTGAAAGACAACTGTCTGTGGAGGTACTTTTTTATTAGACCTGTTTCTAAGGGCCAGCAAAGGGATGTCAGCTCTTCACATATCTGCTGGAAGGTGTCCTGAGACTCAAGTGGCAGATCAAACAAGCAAGCTATGCACCTTAGACTTAAAAAGCTCATCATTTCAGGGGCCACTTATCAGTCAGGATATGGCCTACTCCTTCCTCTTTCAAAAAGAAATATTTTTTTTGTTCCTGTGATTTTAGCTGATGTTTGTTCTTAGTGACACTAAGCTTTCAGAGAAGCTGAACTACTGACTTCTGAGGTCTCCCCACTGCCAATATGGCTTCTGCAAGCATAAAGCACCAACTTCTACAACTGCGTCTAGCCTTTAAACTAGGAAAGGGATTGCCACCCTGGGGCTCACAGACCTGCGTTGCCGAAACCTGAACCCTGCCTGTCCACAGAGAACAGAGCCCTTGCACCAGCTGTGGTAAAAAATGAAGCACAGACGTTAAATACCACAAACCAGGACTCCAGAGGGAGTGCTCTCAGATTTTCCTGTAATTGAGAAGTCTCTGTTCAGTTCAGGCCTGAGGTTTTTCCAGGTCAAACTACCACAGCATGGATTCACCATGAAACTGTATTAATCCTTTATGAGAAGCAGTTGCATTCTTGGCTCTTAAAAGGCACTTTCTTGAACTATGTCTTCAAGAGGAGCCTCCTCTTGAACGGGGTTGCTTCTGTCTGCTCCTAGAAATAAGCTGGAAGGATCAGCGACACCATCATGAATGACAGGAGTCCTTCAGCACAGAGCTCATAGATATCCACAGGTTCTGATGTCCTGTTAGTCCAGTGGGCTCTGCTTCAATCCAGTACTAGCCACGGCTGGTTCTAATTCTGCTCCAGTGAAACTTTGAACTACTGCTTTTCCTCTAGACCTCCCTGCAGGGTGGGCTTATTGAGAGAGGTTTCTGTGACACAAGGAACTACTGTGCTAGGTCAGAATGGATATGTCTGTCTTCAGGGCCTGAGGATCTTTAATTTCCTTATTCCTAGGGGAAGAACCTTGCATGAAAAGTTCAGCTGTGTGTACTCCAAGTCCTGTGATTCACTTGCTAGTGGTCAAAGCCACTGCCATCTTTCAGTTGCTGACTGGCTTCCTAAACATGTCTGCAGAAATAGTCAGATTGCTGTGTGGCGAACAAACTGAGTTTTGACAGGACACTTCCAGCACTGCTCCTACATGCCAGGGAGGCCACAAGATGGGCTGCACAATGTCTGAATGGAACAGCTCTAGCACCACATCCACAGCTAGCACAGTGTCCGGCTGCTTTTGCAAGCACTGACAAAGAACCAAGCCTTTAAACTCCTACTAGCACCTAGTTTTGTATCCCAAAAGAAAAACAGATTTTTGCTTTACATGTAACGTTAAGGATTTCAGTAGCAGAGAAAGCAAGGGTGTGGACACTGTCTCCAGCTAAAACCAAAACCTCATGCTTTTAAAGAAAAAATTTACAGTGCTCCTCGACTTCCTGTCTGGGACAGGAGTTGGGGAAGGATTTTAAAAGCTTTGGTTCCCTTAGTTTCTTCTCAGGAAGAAATTTTTATGGCAGGAACCTGATCAGGTTATTTCTAGAAGGTGAAGGTACTCTCTCAAAGCTAGCTCCAAAAGGTGTGCAAATGGCCCTGTGTTGTTACACGGCAAAATTAATATCAGCAGATGGTGATGACTTTTTCTCTTTCCTCTTGAGTTTCACCTTGAAGCAGCTGTTAGAAAAAACAGAAAACTACTCTGCCCCTCAGTGTATTTAGTACAGCCTTGGCAAAAGGACTACAATATGGGACTTGCCTAATTCTCCAGCTATTCTTATTACCTCAGCCTGAGGGTCCCAGCTTTCCATAACTAATTCCTGAAATCACAGACTTTCCACTGTCCTTGCTGTCCTTGAGCAGCAAATTGCTGCTCCTCATGTAACTGATGCTGGTGTCTGCTATGGTGACACATTTTGCCAGAGCCCTCCCTTAAGAAGGGATACAATACAATACAATACAATACAATACACCTTCAAGATCATCGCGTCCAACCCATCAACCAATCCAACCCACCTAAACAACTAAACCAGGGCACCAAGCACCCCATCAAGCCTCCTCCTGAACACCTCCAATGAAGGTGACTCCACCACCTCCCCGGGCAGCCGATTCCAATAGGCAATCACTCTTTCTGTATAGAACTTCTTCCTAACCTCCAGCCTAAACCTGCCCTGGCGCAGCCTGAGACTGTCCTCTTGTTCTGGTACTGGCTGCCTGGGAGAAGAGACCAACCTCTGCCTGGATACAACCTCCCTTCAGGTAGTTGTAGAGAGCAATAAGGTCACCCCTCAGTCTCCTCTTCTCCAGGCTAAGCAAGCCCAGCTCCCTCAGCCTTTCCTCATAGGGCTTGTGTTCCAAACCCCTCACCAGCTTTGTTGCCCTTCTCTGGACACGCTCCAGCAAGTCAACATCCTTCCTAAACTGAGGGGCCCAGAACTGGACACAGTACTCAAGGTGCGGCCTAACCAGTGCAGTGTACAGGGGCACAATGACCTCCCTGCTCCTGCTGGCCACACTCTTCCTGATGCAGGCCAGGATGCCATTAGCCTTCTTGGCTGCCTGGGCACACTGCAGACTCATGTTCAGCCTCCCATCAACCAGCACCCACAGGTACCTCTCTGCCTGGCCGCTCTCCAGCCACTCTGACCCCAGCCTGTAGCACTGCCTGGGGTTGCTGTGGCCAATGTGCAGAACCCGGCACTTGGATGTGTTAAATCTCATGCCATTGGACTCTGCCCATCTGTCCAGCCTGTCGAGGTCTCTCTGCAAAGCCTCTCTGCCCTCCAGCAGATCAACTCCTGCCCCCAGCTTGGTGTCGTCCGCAAACTTACTGATGATGGACTCAATGCCCTCATCCAGATCATCAATAAAGATGTTGAAGAGCATGGGGCCCAGCACTGATCCTTGGAGCACACCACTAGTGACAGGCCGCCAGCTGGATGTGGCACCATTCACCACCACTCTCTGGGCTCGGCCCTCCAGCCAGTTCCTAGCCCAACACAGTGTGATCCTGTCCAAGCCATGGGCTGATAGCTTGGCCAGGAGTTTGCTGTGGGGGACTCTGTCAAAGGCCTTGCTGAGGTCCAGGTAGACCACATCCACAGGCGTCCCCACATCCACCAGGCAGGTCACCTGATCATAGAAGGAGATCAGGCTGGTCAGGCAGGACCTGCGCTTCCTAAATCCATGCTGGCTAGGCCTGATCCCTTGGCCATCCTGTAAGTGCTGTGTGATTGCACTCAAGATGACCTGTTCCATAATCTTGCCTGGCACTGAGGTCAGGCTGACAGGCCTATAATTCCCTGGCTCATCCAACCGGCCCTTCTTGTGGATGGGCATCACATTGGCCAGCTTCCAGTCTTCTGGGACCTCTCCAGTGAGCCAGGACTGCTGAAAAATGATGGAGAGTGGCTTGGATAGCTCATCTGCCAGCTCTCTCAGCACCCTAGGACGGATCCCATCCGGTCCCATGGCCTTGTGGGGGCAAGCGGCTCAGAAGATCTCTAACTTCCTCCTGGAGCAGCAGGAAACTATGCAGCTCCCTGGCTCCTTCTGCCAGCTCTGCAGGCCAGCTGTCTGGAAGACATTCTGCCATGCTTGTAAAAACTGAGGCAAAGAAGGTGTTAAGTACCTCTGCCTTTTCCTCATCCTTTGTTACAACATTCCCCTCCGTGTCAACCAAGGAGTGGAGGTTGTCCTTGCCCTTCTTCTTGCTATTGATGTACACAGTGGACAAGTCTACTGACCCTGGCACTCCAGTGCAGTTCCCAGAGCTACTCACCCTTTGTTGTTGTAACTTAGAGCAGGATGTTTTGAAAATAACAAATGCTGCATGGCACTCTGCAGTGTCTCAGGGCTGGCCGAACAGGTCTGAAGCCTGAGCAGTGGGATGGCAGCACTAATGCAGTCCATCCCTGGCAGCAGAGGATATGCCTCACCCTGCAGGCCATAGAGCTCCCTACCTCCTGCCTCATTTGTGACTTCTGCAAGGTCTAGAGATTTGTAGTGCCTCCCATCTGTCACTCCATTTTCCCTTCCTTGTCACTTATCAATCTACCTTCTCTCCCTGTGCCCATGCATCTATTTTCTGTTCATTATTTTTCCCAGTATCACAGATCCTGCCAGCCCTCTCCATCCTCCCAAAACTCAGAGTTAAAGCTGTTCCTGTGCTGGAAGATGATAATGGCTGCCAGGAACCAGCTGTTAGGACTGCTGCGAATTGCAAAACAGCTAGAAGCTGAGGCTGAGCTACTTACAAAGCAGGGACTGCAAAACTTGTGAAGATTCTGGCCAGAGGTGCCTAGTTTATTCCCTGAAACAAATATCCTTTGAATGCTGGTAGGCGAGATCTGAGTAGGAAAGTCACCAAGCTGTGTGCAGCTTTACACTCCTGGCTATGGAGTGTTGCATGTGATGCCTCCCCACCTTGCAAATATTCAGAATTGTTGCTGCCAAGATGCTTGGGACAAGGAGAATGTACTCAAGCACTGCAGTGGAAGCTGAGGAAGTCTTTAATGCTGATTTCAAGGGCTAAGTTCCTGCAGCACACAGGCAGCTAAGAGCTTTTAGAGGCCAAGTAGCAGCTCAGGCTACCAAGTCAAAATCACAGCAAGGCGGAAAAAAAACGTTAAGTTCTTCCTGTCTCTTTTGTGACACAAAGTTCCATAGAGTTTGCCAAAAAGGTAATTGCAGCAGTGGTAAATAAAAACTGGATTATGTTTTCTAGTAGTTTAACTCTTCTTCATGGTTCAAAACTGACCTACACAGAAGCTGCAGAAGGAATCACCTTGTAAGTCCATGGTTATGTAATCAGAACCTCTTTTTCAATTAGTTATATTATAAGGATGTAAATACAATAATTCCATCAATACTATGGACAGTCATGATGCATTTGTGTTAACATAAGCAAGTGCTAATGTGCCATAGACCTAATCTGATATGACAGTAATTGGCTGATGCCCAGCCATGGCAGCCCTGGAGCTACGCTTTCTCTCCTCTAAAAGAACTGTCCTTTAAAAGACTGGCAAGGAAACAAACTGTGATACCTTATCGTGCCTGCCAGCAAATGAATGATGCTTCTGGCAACTGCAGCAATTCTTTGGGGTTGGGAGGATTGTTTGTGTGTTCAAAGTGCAATTAAAGTGGAACTTGAGCTTCAAACGTAAAATATTAAGAAATCAGGATTTCCAGAGCATCTTCTAACACTAGATGAGACTTGGCAAGCACCCAATGGATATTAAACTCTGAAAAGTCATACAAGCATTCATCTGCTCTTTTCCCCTCCCTCTGTGACTACAGGAACCTGTAATCACCACCTAGTCTGCAGCAGTCTTCTCTTACACAGATGAAGCCCAAGAAGCTTAAAATTTTGTGAATGCTTTGGAGCTGCTGTAATGCTGGAGCTTGTTGTCTTATGCAGTGTTTTACAGACAGGTCAACAAGCCTTAAATCTGAGATGGGGTTCTCTGTTTAAAGGCCTTAAAAGAGATCAACACAAGCAATACCTAAGGATGGGAACCAGATCTCAAACACAGCCCATCTCCTGTCTGAGCCATGGAATCAAGTCAACAGACTCAACAACACGCTAGGATTGGGAGTCTTCCTGGTTACAGTTACAATAGGAACAACTTATTTTGCTTTTGGAAATATGTCCTTCAAAGAGAGTCTTAAGGAGGAGAGATCTTTCTTTTGTGAGGGAGGCTGTCAAAGAAGTCACAGCAAATATCTATGCCTTCTGTATTTAGCTCATTAGCTCTATGCATGCTTTGCTGTCTGGCTGTACAATACCTTGCCTAACATACCCTCATCCATGACGGAGGTCTTGAATTCTACCCCAGTACAAACCAAAGAACAATCAGAGATTTCTATTAATCCAAAACCATTGTTCTCAACAATATGTCACTAAAGGCACATAATTTTTGGCAATACGAAAGAGCAGTATCTCAAATTCCAAAGCATACATGGCCTGTCAGTGCCCCAAACAGCTCCTGGCACAGACAGTGAAATTAAGAGAATTTCATTAGAGGAGATGGGGAAGAACATCCTTAACAGAGGATTTAGGATGATGTCTTAGGTTCTGGATTTGATTTAATCTTTCTAGGTCCCTGATCTGCTCCTCCATCTGTAAAATAGGATCAGTAAAACCTCCCCAACTTGCAGCAGGGCTCACAGTCTTAATTGAAGCATTTGAGAGCCATGAATGAAAGAAACTATTACCAAGCCCTCAGGCCTTACTATAATACCAACAAAAAATGCAGAGTTGTTCATAATGCTTTGCAGTGCCACCATGACTAGGAAATGAAGGAAAGCAGAAGCGTAGATGCACCCAAGTGCTGTTTTGCTGCAGTGTAAGTAAAAATGGTAGGAGCAGGTTTTATATATTTCCCTCTGGGGAATTCTATCTTACCTACTATTTTCAATAATGCCACAAAACTTGTAGCTCTGTAGATTCAAACATATTCTTTTCCTAATGGCTGGGGTATCAAAATCTATTTGAATTTTGGAAAATGCATCCTGGAGTTGAAACGTTATGAACCACATGGACATAAATTAAGAAATTGCTCGCTTGCACCCTGCATATTTAAAGAGCTTGCTGATGCTCAGCCATCCCTTACAACAATTAGGCACAGCACACAACATTCCACCTTGCAAAGGACAAAAGCCCCACGGCATCGAAAAGGCTCTACGCTGCCAATGTGCAAAGTTGCCTCTGCTGCCGCTGCTTCAGTACCTCATCCGAAGCCCTGGGTAGCGAGGGCGGCAACAGCAGCCTGCAGCACGGGCGGACGCTGTGCCCAGAGCAGAGCGTCTGAGCCCGCTCCTCCGCGCCAGCAGGAGCCAGCGCTCAGCGCTGAGACTGAGGAGGCAGCAAATGCGGGACGTGAGAAGCATGCTGGTCCCCCAGCAACGAGCAGGTGTCAGCCGGGAAAGGCGTGGAAGGGTTTGGGAACCGTGCGCTAACCGTCAACTCCCCACTCCAGCAGCACTGGGCGCCGAGATAGCGGTTGTACCCGAAGGACCGCGCCGGGGCAGGCATATAGACCCAAGGAAGGACACCCAGCGCACAAGTAAATGCATTAAAGGCTGCGCCCGGCTGCGTTCTGTGTGCCGCCTCGAGAGAGAAGCGGAAGCCAGGCAGCGTCAGGGAGACCACCTCCAGCCCCGCAGCCCTCCCGACCACGCAGCCATTTGCCTTTGTTGTAGCCCCGCGCCCGCAAGGTTCTGCGCCGGACCGAGGCTAAGGCCGGAGCCCGCGGCCCGGGTCTCTTTACCCTGAGGAGAACAGCTCGAGCAGCGCAGCGCAGGTGAAATGTCCTGCGGGAGCGGCTCCCGAGAGGACCTGCCTGCCGCTCGCACCTACCTACCTGTGGAGCCGACCCGGGACGCGTCGCCTCCCGCCTTTGTTGTGCATGCCCCGGCAGCGCCGAGCCGCCGGCCCGCCGCCGCCCGTCCGTCCGCCCCCTCTGCGCCTGCCGCACCGCAGCCAGGCCCCGGCTTAGCCCGTAGCCAAGGCAACGGCGGGCGCGTGCCGCGCGGGCGGGGTAACGGCCGCCGCGCGCCCGGGCGGGGCGGGGGCGCTGGGAGGAGGCGGGCGCGCGGCTGAGGGGACAGAGCGGGGTGGTGGCCCGCGCGGCGTGAGGCGAGAGCGGCCGGGAGCAGGCGTTCCTCAGGGCACGGCGAAGGGGAGAGAGCGGTAAGCCCGCACCCGCAGGCACCACGGTGGCTCCTGCTGGCAGTGGCTCTCTGACCTTCCGCGGCCCGGACGGAGCCACTCGCCCGATTGGTGTGCCTGGCAGAGTCCCATCTGGGCTCGACTTAGCTAGTGGTATCCTCCTACGGTGCTTGGCATTACTCCTTTTCCATATTCAGTGGCTTCGCTTTGGATAGAACGACCGTGTCAGAAGTGCCTGATACCTGGTCACAGATCCCCATCCTTTTGTCCTAACATGGCTCTGGTGGCTTTTGTGACCATCTCTCTGTACCAGCTTTCACAGGTTTTACAGGTGATGGTCAGTCCCGCTGGAGCTGGTGGAGCTGTTCAGAGAATAACGCCAACGCCACAGTAATGCCCCTGCTTTTTCCTGCTCCCAATAAAAGAAATCAGTTGTATCCTGCATTTGCCATTATTTTATTTTAATTAGACATTCATTTTAGGGGTAGAAGTGGCAGCTTGAAAGCCTCTTCCTTTTCAGACAATAAGGACTTGGCAAACTTCATGTCTACTTTGACTGTTTCTGGGATTAAGTGTTGAAGCTCACCAGCTCTGCTGGACTGAGCTGGGGTTTATTACCTGCCCTGTACATTGTGCGTGTATTCATCTGGTTACCGACAGGCAGGTTCTGGGTGGTCAAAATGCATTAAATGAAGTTTCCCCAATAACAATTTCTCACTTTCATGCTGAAAGTTCGTTTAGTGAAGTTCACCAAGTTTCATTGAGTGATTAAGCATAGGTAAAGATACGGTTTCTGTTTGGGGATGTAATTAAAGAACTAAATTCTGCACAGAAATGCTGGATTTGGAGAGAAAGAGCATGGCAACCCTAGGCTCTTTTTGTGTATCCAGCATCTGATTATACAGATGTTTTTTTGCTTCCCAAGGTGTGTCAAAACTCCCATTTTACCTTAGCAGGGATGGATTTCAGTGACACCTAGGTTCACACAGCATCCTCCACTGAAGGCTCTTAAAACAAATTACAAATGCAACATACAAAACCTTGTCAGTAAGCCTCAGCTGAGAGTGGAAATGACAGAGGCAGAAACAGACTGCTCAAGGTCACACAGGACTTTTCCAGCACAGCTGGGACAAATAGCCAGAGCCACAGTGTTCCAACCATGGGCCTCACCTGCTGGAATTTGCCCTTTTGTCCTAAGCAGGCAGACAGAGTGAAATGAGCCCTGCCTTTAAGGAGGGCAGAGGAGAGGGGATGGAAGCCACCTGTCCTTTAGTTCCCCTTGGCAAATCTGGGCCCAGATATCATTCATTTAGTAAACAGTCTCATTATTACAGAGTTGTTCACTGTACACAAGGATGCCTGAAGGTTGACCCACTGTTACTGGGCTATGAAGGAGGATGATAAGGAGAACTTGAAGATCACCTTTGCAGTTCCCCCTGCAAAGAGCTGCCTCCTTTTCTGGTGCATGCTAATTTATAAATAGCCCCGAGTATGCTACTTGGAGAAAGCTTTCATTTCTCCTTGTACTTGATGTATGTGATACTCTGCAGTGGAGAGCAGATGTTTGTACCAGATTCTGCTCCCACAGAAATCAGCAATAGAAGACCTGGGAGGTGGGAGGTGAAACAGCATCTGGATTATCTCCTGTCCTCAGCTCAGAGCTCCTGTTACAGCCAGTCTGAAAGGCCAGGAGATGCCCTTGGACTTAAGGGTAGTCTCAAGGACATGCTTGTGTCTCTGCTGAAGATGAGCATGCTGTTGTTTGCAGAGTCCAGTTACAGGTAATGCTGTGGGGAAGAAAAACCCAGGAATTTTCCTCAATGGCAGGAGCCAGCAGAGGACACTACTTTGTCTCCTGAAAGAGATGAGTTACATTTTTTTGCTGTTCCTTTTGCTGCCTTCTTCCTGGTCTCTGACTCTGGTAGCACCTACCGCAGGAAACCAGTTGCTGTCCCTTCTTTTTTATCCACAAGCATCAGGGGATTTTGTTTTCTGCATTGTTTGCTGTAGCAATAATGCTCCTGTACAGCATTACTTGAAGGAAGAAATAAAACCACATGACAAATTGGTCCAATTTATCATGGCAATGGAGCAACAGAAACCTGCAATTCAGCTAAATCACCCCCACAGGCCAGCTTAGGTGGTGTCAATATTTAATGACCTGAGCACCACTGCCATTGCAGCTTATGCCCGAGTAACAGCTCCCAGCTTTCTGGCCATGCCTGTGGTGTGGTGTGTGGCAAGCAGACAATCAGGAGCAGGACAGGACCCATATTGGCTCACAGCCTCTCCTACAGTCATTTTTTGGGTAATCATATAACCCAGACAGGACTGTTCACCTGGTAGCAAGCTGGAGGTGGCTTCTGTTCAGCTCTCCATGTCTGTTTCAATGATTCAGGTAGGAGTACTTTATCCCAGAAGGAGCTGCAGTGAAATAAATCTCCAGCAGCATGTCCTGTGTGTGGTGCAGGAGGGTCTGAAAAGAGGATGAGCCAAGCAATGCCAAATCCCTCCCACCTCTGAATGATGAGGGCATCAGAGGAGCTGGGGATCTCTTCTTCTGGGCCCAGGCTCCAAGCTGGCTATGGCAACTGGCATCTGAGAGCATCTCCTAGCTCTGTCTCGGCATGCTGCTGTGGCTCCTTTCTGTCTTGTTCTGCCAGCAACAGACAAAAGTGGCAGGTTGTAGGGCTGTATCTGGCCGTAAGTATGCTCCCTTATGGTTCTCTCTTGCCTCCCTGGTGTGTAAAGCAGAGATGACTGAGATCTGGTGACAAGCAATAACTAAGAAAAGGCATTTTTATTTATCAGGGCAGTGGTGGGGTGGGGAAATTTGTGCTGCTGGGCTAGTGATACATGACACAGTAACTTGAATTCATCCAGCAAGACCACACCTCCCTCTGTTCATTTAAAACCCCCATTATCCATCAAACTGCATATTCCAAAGGGGAGTTTATTATCCACTGCAATGGCAGTGAGTGGCAAAGGCCACTACAATAAATGGCTTCAGGAAAGATGGCTCGGTAATTCACTTGCAATTTAACACTGGCCCTGTGGCTCAGCTCTTTACATAAAATGTGTTAAGCAGAGCACCTTTGTGAACAGCCCCTGTGCTAAAGAGCTGATATAATGAGGGTGATTAGGAATAAACAGAACAGCAGAGGCTGCTGTCTAAAATAGTTTGGGTCAGTGACTGCATGGCAGAGGAGACTCTGACATGCACAGGAGGCCTGTGTCTGTGAGGGAAAACCTGGCTTGCTGTGCTTCACCCAGAGACACCAGGCCTTTCCCAGCAACACAGCTCAGCAGCTGCTGGGAGGTAGTCTCCATCCCCTGACTTCAATCCAGCCCCTCCACTTTGGTAGTCTTGTTATGGACATGGCTTAAAACAAATAGGGTGATGCAGAGCAATATGTAACTCAACAGATACATGCAAGCACCCTGGTAAATACTTAATGGACTGTTCCACCAGTTAACTCTCCAAGAAAGGATCTGAAAGCCAATTCAAAGTCTTCCACATCACAGCTGTTAGAAAAATCAACATAGAGCACAGTTCATCCTCTTGGCAGCTGTCCAGTTATTAATGTCAGTGTATCAGATGCATCTGAAAGGGCTTGGGCTTCTGCCCACTATTTCTATTTACTTGTTTTTCCATTCATCTCCTCTAAAATTAAAACTTTAAACCTAAAATAGAGAATGGAAAACAAACATTGTGAACCAGTGTTGCTGCCCCCATACAACTGGCAGAAATCACTGCACTTTTCCCATCTCTGCAGCGAGGTAAGATATAATTCTTAAGACTCTCTGGGCCTTTCCCTTAAAAAATAGCTCAGGTACCTACAGTACAAGCTGCAGCCTTCAGTTCTCCTTGCTTTCTGGGAACTTGGATGAGCAGCAGTCTTTGGTCATGGAATGTAGGTTTCTATTGTGTACCAGGTCACAGGGCCTGCAGCAGCCCTGTGCTGTGGAGACATTTCTGGATTAAACAGTATCTGCATGGTTTAAGAGGAAAGAGCTGACACAGTGGCTACAATCCCATAGAACAGTTTGGATTGTGCCCACATTACAATGCACTGCATTGGCTGTGGAGAGAACTGGCATTTTTTTTACCTTTCCTTGCTCTTTCCCTTGTTGCTTTCAAGAGGATGGGGGATGTTCCTTGGGTGAGCTTTGCCTGTGCTAACTGGCATCAGCTGTTCTACTCTGCTGCAAACAACCAGCCTGCCCAGTGCTTGCTTGACCTCTTACAGATGTCTTGTTTTTTTCTGAACCCATTTTTGCCTGAAAGCACATCACCTGATAAAATGTTTTACTATAAAAGCCCAGACTTTTACTATGGTGTGACTCTTTACACATCCCAGTATGAGTAAGAACTGAAAAGTCAAAGGTTATAAACTTAAAGTGATACAAATTACAAAATATCCTCATTTACAACTACAGTACTTAAATCCTATTGGGAACAGCACAATCAATAGGATCTAATTGTTGATGTACAAGAAGAGATTCTTAATAAGGTAAGTAAAATGCACTAAAACAAGGCTTTGCTCTTTTTCAGTGCTTTCAATGCTTTGTTCAAGTGTTTTCTTCCTTAAAACACAGGCAAATGAATGCATAGTACAAGGTATGAGTCTGGTTGAGTAAGAAATTCTTCTGCCTAAGAAGGATTACTAGGAGGATTTCTTTCCACCAATAAACAGAGTTCCTAGTTCTGCATTTAGAGCATCATCAGGAATGACACCATCCTCCATAAACTCATCTCCAAGCTTCTTCCACCATGGCCAGCGAGTGTACTTCAGCACAGCGTTATGCGATTGTCTTGCCTTGGTAGCTGCAGGGATTGACTGACTCATAAAGACATCAAGATCTTTTTCTGTGGTCTCTGCTAAGCCTGGAGCATCTGTAACAACACAGAGAAGAGTCTTCTGTATTTTTTCTTGTGGTTTTACAATTATTTCAAGCAAATGAAAAAGAAGGAGCACTTCCCACTGTTCTAGGTTACTCCCTTCCCCATGCTGGTATGTTATGGTTGCATGACTAATGTGACTGGAGAAGCAATCCAAATTAAAACTTACCTCAAAAAAAACCAACTACAAAATAGGGGAGGGACAAGAAGCAGAGAAAGCAGAACTACTTCCTTCAGGAGCAGTGGTGGCATCCACCAAAATTGTTTCTTGTGAAAACCATGACTTTATATAAAGAGATGCTGCTGGTTGCTACTACTACCTCAGTGCTCCTTGTGCAGGGTGACATCAGCCCAGGGTTTCCACCACTCCGGTGCAGCAGCACTGTGTATTCCCTGCCTGGGGAACTCAGCACAGCGTTAGGCTGTGCTGCGGATTTGCCTGTTCAGGGCGTGATGAGCTGCAGTGCCACAGCACGTGACAGACTAAATAATGGAATTCCGTCACTTGCTGAATTTTGTCCGGCTTGGCTGCTCTCTGGTGGCTGCAGTTTGCTATTCTCATTCTTTCACTCCTGGCTACTTACCTGCAATTAAGATAGCAACACAGTGAATGCTCTTTCAAATAAAACCACGCTAGAATAAATGAAAATGTGACTTAGAATTCGCAGCTCAAAGATTTTCCTCTCTGTCTAGAAGAAGTGAGAATGCTTCAACCAGCACCTTACTATACAAGAAAACAGAACAAAGCAAATCAAATGTAGAGGAAGAGCCTGTGTGAGATCCACTTCTGAGAATTTTTAATGCCTTTTGCAGGCATACTGTTTTCCTTGTGAACCTGTCAGAGAGAGACCTTTAGCAGAAGAATAAGCTGCTCCTGGGAAGGCAGGTCTGAATACTTAACCTACAGCAACACCTGGACAATGTCTAATAAAGCCTGAATCTCAAGGCATATAGCAAAGAAGAAAGATATTTCAGTTTTGAAATGAGGCTTTACCACTGTTCCCTCTAATTTTCTCTCTCAATTAATTTAATCCAAGCAGTAATCAAAACTATGACCAGAGCAGTCACATACTCAGTAGCAGCTCCACATTAGTGTTGACCTGAGCCAGTAACGACTCTCTCCGCTGCATTGCTCTCCGATCCAGTCTGCTCCTCAACAGGAACCACGCCAGCTTTTCCTGGGCCTGCATATGTAATTCCTTACTCAATTCTTCTGACATTTGGGAAGCCTGGAGGAAAATAACAGTTTGTTACCATTAGGAGCTGCTATTTTCAATCTTCTGGGAGCAGAATAATGTCTAAATGAGGAATGCAAATGCTGTTCTTAATTGTTAATAATTTTGCTTCCTCTGCAGCTCTCTCCAAAGCTATCCATCATCATGTATATACATTTCCCAATTACAGTTTGCTTTGATCCTTTTTATTAGATTAATGGTTAAAATTCCCAATATCCTAGTACCTTGCTCTCCAGCAAGTAGGGTTAATACATGCATACCTCAAATGAATTATCTTGATCAGAATTTATGAAGCTGAATATATTTCATCCCTACAGTATTTTATGTTGCATCATTAATGTGAATTATGAAATGACTAAGAAACAGACCGGATGCAATTCGATGTAGTCATCCACCTTCTGCTGCAAAGCTAGTCTCTGCTCATCAGTCAGTCCCTTGGGATCTTTCCAAGGAGACAGAGTTCTCCTCCTTCTCCGTTTTTCCAAGAATTTACAAGCCTTTGTAAAGAATACACAAGAATATGACAACCAAAGGCAGGAAGTTTGTCTTCTTGCTTTGTTTGTAATCAGTCAATGAAAGAAAAATGTTTCATACTGCATCTGTTAAAGCATGAATTTGATATGATGCTAAGACGACAAGATACAACTGTCAGCATGAATGCTAAATAGTAAGAACACTCATAATAAATTACTGACTCATCTGTAGCGAGGTAAAATTCCAACTTCAGGTTTCAAAGTGCCAGCTCTTGTATTTTAGCTAGGAGACTGTGTCAGACTTCGTAACCTATGTGAAGTTTAACACTTCTAAGCAACTTGTGGCTTTAGACTGTCATCCTCTGAATAATTATTTGAATAAATTATGGCTAGATCAAGAGTAAGAGAATAAGCAGAGCTTCTTAAAGCATGACACTCAGTCTCAGCCAACGGTAGAACAAAGTTTATATACTTACTGCTCTCTGAATGATTACAGCTGCTTTATACTCCTTAAGAGACTGTCTCTCCTGATGAAAATTTCTTCTTGCTCTATAGCCTCGCCAGTATCTCTGGATAGTTAATGCTGATTTCCTCTCCATTTCCTCCATGTACTTATTTACCTGACCTACAAATGTTACACAAATCCAGTTATAAGACTGTGGGTTGATATCAATTAATTTACAAATTTCAGTCCTCAGATTAGATAATACCCACAAAAGCATGTGAGCTAACAGTTATAAACCCCCTCTTCATTCAAGGTCTGCTAGCTGTGGGCCATATCACAGAGCCTTGCAGCTGCAATGGAGCTTAGTTACACAAGAAAACTGAGCCTTTCTCCAGCACCATTTTGAAGGCAGCAGATCTTGATCAGTAGTTACTGAGCCCTTGTTTAATTAGCATGTTCTGTCAGATAATTGGGTCAGGAGAAGAGACAGTAAGACTACAGTGCAAACAGACATACAAGATTAAGAAATATGTTTAAGGAAACTGTTCTTAAGGAGCCACAGACAGTTTAATCTTCTGATATAGTTTAATATTAACCATACTGGCATGGATTATTTCCAGTAAGGCCAGCTGTCGCTCATGGAAGAGTCTCCTGGCCCTCTGTCTCTGAAGTTGCACTTGCAGTTTCAGAGCCTCATCTTCCTTCTGCTTTTTTAAATGCTGCAGCTCCTGTTCCCGTTTGGCTCTGCAACAGGCAAACACATTAATAATTAGCTTATATATATATATAATAATTAGCTTGTAAATTTCTTAAAAACACGTGTTTTCTTCATGTGTATTAAGTAGTCCAGCACCAAGGGAGGAAAATCCACAAAATAATCTGCCATCCCAGCCTTGGCTGCAGGACCACCCACAAGCTAATAAATTATTACACTATCCACAGCCACAAAAATTCTGAGTCAGTCACTCCATCTGGTATCAAATCAAAGGATACATTTTTACTTAAGGCAACGTCCTAAGGGAATGATGGGAATGATGCTCCATCGGGGGCATCCTCAGCTAGCATGAACTACAACAATTTTGATTCCATCATTTGGGGAAGAGGTTAGGTAACATTAGCCATCTGCACCATTTCTATTGCATCCATCAGTGTGCATGGCACCTGCTTTCCACAGTACATGCTATTATTTTTGCATTCACTGCAAGGGCAGATCAGAATGTTGCCTCTTAAGGCTCACCTCTTAAATCTGGAAGGATTCTTTTTTCTCCAGGAAATTCAGATTTACACATTTTCTCCATCCACTTTGTTAATAGAATGCTAAGAAATGTTTGTTTGGGTGTTGGTTTTTATGCAAACTCCTCCTGATCTGTACTAGTTGTTTTGATTTGATGTTAGGATGTTGCCCTGCTGTGCTTGCCACAGGAAAAGCCCCAGCAGATGTTTCACAGTTGAGACAAGTGAAAACTCTGTAACCGGCTCCAGAGTGTTTAAGCTAGTAATAGCCTGTATATAAATTATATATGCACTAACGTATTGATATAGACACCAATATATTGCTACTAAATATACTGATGTATAGATATTAATCACTTCCAAGACAATTTGGACATGGTCTCAGTGATACTTGAGGAGCTGTGAGCTAGAGGTCTCCCTCCCTTCACTACCCGTCCTCATCCCAATGGACCTGACCTCACAAGCAGTTTAACACTTGAGACAAGTTCACCCCACAATGAGGTAATGCTTGACCCCTTCTCTTCTCCTGTTGCAGCAATGTCATGTGCCCACGCTGGACCTGAGTAGTCCCACTGGGCCCACAGCCCTGAGTTCTGCTCTCCTCTAGCATTTCTCCAGAGACAATGAAAGGAGCACATTAAGAACTAGGGAAGAGAACAGAGACTAGGCCTCAGGGGTGCCAGAAATACGTAGCAAAGATCTGTGGACTAGAACTACTGTGCAGCAATTTTGGCATTGCTGCCCACCACATACACTCAGACTCACGATAGTGTTATTTCTGGGTTTCCCATGACTAGTTAAATTGAGTCATAATTTTTGCACCAGCCACACACGTTCTCCTCGGTCTCTGTAACTGGGTGGGGAAAGGTGGAATGGAAACTATTTTGTAAAAGACATGCTCTGCATTTAAGGGTCTGGCCTGAACTGATAAAAACAGCTCCCACCATGATCTGACAGACCATAATCTTTTTATGACATAATGAAAACTTGAAGACTGCCCATCTACCTATAGATCATGATATATGTGATTACATCAAGAACAGTCTCAAGGAAACTAGAGGGTTTCAGCCTACACACTTCTGTGAATTAGAGCTGTAAATCTTTGCATTTTAAATCAAGGCAGGCAAATATTATACTTCTAAGTGGAATGATGTCACAGGATCAAACAGGACTTTTGATGACATTTTCTTGATAAAGCTATTAATACTTTTCCCAAGAAATTTTTATCAGCTTCACTTATGTGGAAAACTACAAGAATGTTTCATGAACTTCTCAGATGTACAACTGTGAAACTACCAGTAGTGTCTGTCAGGTACTTAAATATTTCCTTGATACTGATTCTTTCCCGTGTAGTCTGCCAAGCACACGTTCTTCTTCATTCTCTGTTTCTCCTAAGGATAAGATGTATTTGTTTGCACAAGAACACACTGTGACAGGGAAATGCCTATGAACAGAGGCAAAACACATGCAAAGTAAGATCCAAGCTTCCTTCAGCAGTTCCTGGCATGGAACAGCCCCCTCTGATTATCTCTTATATATATAAAATGGTTTGATTGTTGATGCGTGATTAATACAAATTATTGCCTTTTTAACAGTTACACATTTAGCTAGTGAACGAACTTCAAGGAGAGAGGACAGGCTTTGATATTCACTGAGGAGACATTTCTGAAACCACAGAGTTTGACAAACTTAAACTTGCAGAGTTTAAGATTGTCCTCTGCAGCTGCAGGTGAGCCAAGTCTGGAGTTTCAGCCTTAGTAGTATTTCTTGTTCTAAAATAAATCTGTGAATATAACCAAACCCTCACTGTTAAAAAGTCCCCTTGAAAGCTTTTCTGAAGTAATGCTTACAGCATTCCAAACACTATTTTTCAGCATAACACTAACTGCAGCTTTGACCTGGACAGAAAAAACATAATACAGGAACTCTACAGTTACTGTATTTACTCAGTCCACTGGGACTGACTGAGCCGTGAACACACACCTGTAAGGATATTCATATGTTTCCATTGCTCTGAATATTAAATAAACACATTCAAAAGCCTGTTTCAGTGACTCAAGAACTACTTATGAGGCACAAACTAATGCTTACAATACTTAAAAATAAGACACAAGAAAGTTAAGTAGCTTGTTGATTGCTGATAGCCTCACCACCTTTTCCCTTCTGCTTTACTGTATTATGTCCTAGCCCAGCATCCAAGGTTTTTTGGGTCATGCTTTTAGCTTGCAGACCTGCAAGGTGCCTGTCTCTAAATGTTCTGTGGAAGAAGGAGTGGCAAGGATGTAATTCTTGGTGTTTCATCAAAAAATCTGGAGTGGCTGCTGGCCATTAATAAACACACTGATTGTCCCAGCACACTTTCAGGATTTACACAGCTGTCTGCTTTCTAACACCTTGATCATAACACAATTGGATTTGATGAACTGATTCCTAAAATTCTGTTTTGACACAGCAATGCTCAACATATGCTAAAAAAGGTTGCAAAAAAATCTACTGTGGAGTTTGAACTTGTGTTAAATTCACACTAAATTTCTCAAAAAAGCCAGCCTAATGTGCTAACATTACTGCTGAAATCCTGCTTGAAGTAAGACAAACATTATTTGCATAGCTTCATTCTTCTGTGGTGCTGTTTCCAGGTCACTGAAGTTACTCCACTTCTGAGAGTCAAAGATTTCAAATATTAATGAAGAACAAAGTCTTGCAAGCACTGTACTGAGCAAGCACTATGGGCTCTGGTTTCTGTAGCATTCTGGATGGTGGATTAGAAACTCCGGGACAGCTCCACATTGGAGTTTAGTGTCAAGTTAACTGTGAACCAGTTAACTGTTCTACTGCTGGTATATCATCTTCTAGTGCCACTTAGTGCAATCCCATGCTACGGTGTGCCATGCTTTTAGTTTTCCATATGTCAAATTTTTACACAGAAAACAGAAGCATCATAAAAGTAATTTTTTTCATAGAGAAATCTGGCAGCTGGGAAAGGGACAGTTGGAGCTTTTGGCACTAGAAGTGGCAGTTTGGTACTGCTGGAAAAGCACATTGTTTGGATGTTTCTGCTAAAAGAATCTGCAGTGAAACAGCTCGTGTTGGTACTACGTTACCTTTTATGTTTCAGAAATAACAGCTGCCTATAAAAAGGCATCTTCAAGATGAAGGAATTCTTGGTAAGCCCAAACTTATGCCCTTGAACTTGGGAACAAATCCTCAGGGAAGCTATTTCCAGGGAGGACAGGAAGATAAATGGGAACAGCCAGCAATTTATGTTTCACCAGCCTGATTGCCTCCTGTGATGAGGTGACTGGTTCTGTGTACAAGGGGAAAGCAGGAGGTGTCATTTTCCTTGACTCTCTGAGGGTTGTCATCACAGTCTCCTGTGCCGACTCTACCTCAAACAACCTCAATTCCTCCTGTCACTCTGTGATCTAAGAAAAAACAAGCCAAACCTTACTAGATTCCTCTCCCTACTGTTTACTACAAAGCCATACTGTTTACCTGAATTTTCTCTGTAAAGTGGTCACTGCTTGGGGTAGCTTTTTCAGCCTTTTCCGCGTCTGAAATCCCTTCCAGGTAGCCTGGATTATACAAGCTGCTTCATGCTGCCTCTGAAATTAACAAAGCAGTTTGTAGAATATTTTCTTTGCATATAAAACCACTTTATTACTGCTTGCATATTTGGAACAATCTTAGTATCTGGCTGAAACTCATCAGTTTTCAAATGCATCAAAATACGCTATTTGTAACAGCTTGGAGAATTTATGACTGTTTTATAAGATAGTTATTATCATGAACCCTGTGCTTGCTCCAAAGGCAGCTAATCTGATCAGCTGGATTGATGCTCTCTGTGGTAAACAAATCAATCTACAGAGAAAAAAAATTAGCTCTATTAATTAATTTGTATTTAAAAGACCCGAAGCACTTCATATTTCAAATGGCAATTAAATTAAAATACCTACACCAAAGGAGAGAAAGAGAAGATTAGAGAATTAGCAGCAGGAAAAATGTTACATTTGCAGTATGAGTCACTGAAATGCAACAATCACACACTAAAAAAAAAGTGAACTAAAAACTCTATTCTTAAATTAAGTATTTAAAAAAACAAGCAAACAAACCCCACACAACACATCAAAAGAAGCAGAAAACACCCTGCTTTGCCTAAGATGAAAGCAGGTCTCTACAAACACAACTCTGATTTCCTTTAAAATACTGTCTCTGAGAAACCTGCATGTACAATTCTGTTAAGAAGTTCATAAAACACACATTGTCTCTTTTATTGGGGAGGCAGCCCAGAAGGCGTTCTTACTGAACATTTTCTCTACATGACTTAATTCTAAATGAAAGCTGTCTAGAATTCAGAGATCTAAATTTGTACTACTGATTCCAGAGAGACAGATATAGTTATTTTTGGTTTATGGTAATAAAAAAAAAATAATTATTGCTCCCAATGGCTGTATAGAAATCTATGCAACAGGAAGTCAAGCTCTGGAGTCACAGTCCCATACCTTAATAACGGGACAATCTCTTGATGGAGGGAAAAATTAATAAATAGCAAAATTTTAAGTCCATTAATGTAGTTCGAAAAACTAGCACAGGCTTTGAAAAGTATCACCAAAGTGATACGAGTAAATCCATTTTAACCATATATATAAGTCACATGTAACTAGGATGTCACAAACAAAAGCCTCATTAAGCTTCACCTGCATTTGTCCTTTTTGTTCTGAGTAGAGTAGGTCCAACAGCTGATTGAGATCCCTGTCAAATCCCTTTCCAGTCCACTGCTTATTTAAAAGTCCTTTTAATCCTAAGACAGAGAGAGAAATCATGTCATACTGTTAAGGTTAATTTTCAAGATTTCAGACAAAGAATTTTCAAGTCAAAAAATCAAATCTGATTGTATGTGCAAAGGAACATTAGAGCTGAACACCTTCAGTCCTCTGAGCTTCAAACCAGAGTATTACCAATGACTATCTGGTATTTCAACCAACACAGAGAAGTACTGTACAGTGATGGCAATTTTGTATGCCCAAGTTGCTGTCTATTGCGTCTGTATGACTAGCAGTCAAATTATGAATGCACTTTCAGTGTTTTCTCAGTGAGGTCTAAAAGGATGTAAAGCACCATGGAAGTGATGGGTACATTTAGCACTGCTTTTGTATTTTTCATAATAAATTTTATTTGTAACTGGAATTCTTTGGTGTCTTATCTGTATAATAGTCTAACTGTGAACACGTGCATCCAATCCCCGAGACAAGATAGGTCTTCAGGGTCACAGTAGCTAAAAAGCACACTTGTCCTTCCCCCACATGATACACAATTCCTCTGTAGACAAGCAGACAGTAACAGATCAGACAACTCCAAGAGAAGGGAAAAGGAGGGCAGGCAGTAGGCATGTTTGGATAGCCTCTGGAGAACAGGTCTTATGAGGGGAAGCTGAGGGAACAAAGATTGTCCAGCCTGGAGTAAAGGAGGCTGAGAGGACACTATCATTCTCTACAACTACCTGAAAGCAGGTTGCAAGGAGGTGGGTGTTGGTCTCTTCTACCATGTAACAAGCAATAGGACAAGGGAACATAGACTCTTGTTACATCCGCAGAGGTTTAGATTGGGTGTCAGAAGAAACTTCTTCACTGAAAGGGTTATCAAATGGCTGGAGCAGACTTTCCCAGTGAGGTGGTTGCATCCCCATCCAGAGGTGTCTAGAAGATGCATAATGTGGTGCTAAGGGACATTGTTTAGCCCCAGACTTGGTAGAGTTAGAGAATGGCTGGACTCAATCTTCAAGGTCTTTTCCAATTAAACCAGTTCTATAATTCTTACTGCAGATTCAAGTAATTTTTCCATTTTCAAACCATAAGCAAGTTCATACACGGGGCAACTCCAACACTCATACAGACTTCGAGAATATGGATGTGGAGTACCAAGTCCTTCATGCAAACAGAAATGGCACCTCCCTTCTACCGTACTTGCACTATCTTGGAAAAACTGCAATGCTGAAACACTTCAGGAGAGAGACAGATGAGACTCCACATAGAGTCAGCGAGTACTACCAGACTGCCTAAGCTCTGCAAAAGCAAGTAGCCTGACCACACAAGGCAGTTCCCTCAACAAAGTCCTGTGGGTCTGACACAACCATCTGCCAGTTTCTGTACAGACTACATGGCTATATGTACCTTCCAGCTACCCACAGGGTACACCACAAGTGTGCCTCTCAGATGTGTTGAGCCACGCAGACAAAAAGACCAGGCCATCCTGGAATCTTGATGTGAAGACTGTTCTAGCCTTGGAGGTGTGAGGTTCAGGTGATGTCCTCACCTCCAGCAGACTGCCTGTCCTGACATAAAGCTAATATCGAGCACATCACATTGGCAATGGCTCTAAGTCTCCATGAAGCCAAGCTACTTCGATGAGATAACCAGATGGCAGAATTGCTGGACTGCTTTCTTTGTTGCTGCTGTTCCCTAAACTATCGACAGGATTCTGGGAAAAAAAAATTAAAAATGCTATTTGTTCTTAGTGGAAACAGCAAACCTGTACAAAGAGAAATGTCAAGGCTCTGAATGACTGTGCATATTCTGATTCCACAGTGGAATTAAGCATCTCCTTTGATGGAGATTTGCACCTCTTCAGACAAGCCAACATTCTACAGCTGGGATGGTTAGATTGTCACAGAAGCTTTACAAGAATCCACAATGTGATACCAGCCTTAGGCATGTTATATTTAGTTCCACACCAAATGGAAGCATTCCTCCCTCAAAGGGCAAAAGGGTGGCAAAGCTGCCCACCTGGTCCAGAAAGTTATCTGGCTGGTACTGCTTAAAAATAGTCAGTGCAAGTGTGAAAAATGGGAATTGGATCTTTTTATCTAGAACAGCCACTTCTTACTGTCCTTGTCCCCAAAGGACTGAGGTTGCTTGCAAGTAGTTTTGACCATAAATAACATCCACAATATAAAAGATATGACAAACATCAGAGCCTCTTTCTGAGCCTCCATGAGCATGACAGAGAACAATGGGGTTTCCTGAAGCTCTCTGCTAGGCTAGAGAGAGAAACATTAAATGGAACATCTCATTAAACAATGAGTAATATAAAGCAAATTATATGCATGCTCAGCCTCCTCATCTAAAGGCATCAAACCAAAAAGATAAACTCATTACATGAATTCTTGGAAAGAGCTCATTGCAATCACTTGTATATCAAAAAACAGTCAGCTCCTCAGGACACCACTTATCAGTTAAGCAGACCAGTAACAGCCAAGGTCAGAAGTTGGCTTTAAGCAAAACTTTCATGTTTCTGGGCTAGTGAACCTTAGCACACTGGCAGATGTCTGACACATGCCTTTTATCATGGCAGTGCAGGCACCCTGCTACTCAATATCCAGCCTGTACAGGAAAAAAAAAGATGCAAAACATCACATAGAAAGAAGTAAAGCCCAGGAGGTTGGAAGCAACAAACAACAGTGCTAAGAGACAAGTTGCCACATGCAGAGTCCTCAACACACAGAAGAAAATAAATCTAGGTAACAGAGGCACAGCACCTTAAACTACAGTGAAAATGAACAGAAGATTGAAAAACAAAACAACCCAGCACTGCAGTTTCCATCTGTATTGGATAGTTACTGCACTGAGACGGGAAACTTCTCTCTTTGTATTCATACAGTGAATGTAAGAGGCGGCCAAGCCAGTGGTTTACAAACCTTTGTAGCGAGCTGCCATTAACTTCACAAGCTGCTTGCCAGATTTTGCCACCAACAGCAGCAGTTTTGTAGCACTCTTTCCTATGACGGGATTTGCAGTAGATGAAAGCTTATAAACAAGCTCATCCAAAACAGAATGAAGGGTCTCCTCATCAGCCTCAAGCAACACAGAACTTTAAAAAGAAGAGACAATACAAAAAGGGTGAGGGGAGGACATAATTGAAGTGTTAATTACAAACTTTAAGCTTTCTAACAGTTTGGTACACAGTTTTGTGTTATTACTATTGTTGTTAGTTTTAGACATGTCAGGCATTCAGAAAGCTGGACCAGCCGTCTGATCCAGGCAACTCGACTATTTCAATCAACTGATTCTATTTCCACAACAAAGACTAGTGAAAAAAACCAACAACCCAAACCAACCAACCAACCCAAGCCCACAATTCTTGCATATGAATATGAAAATATTTTACTAAGCAGTAACAAACCAAGTTTTAAATTTAAAATTCAGAAAAATCAGTGATATGAAAACAACTAACCTATTGACCCTCAAAATACTGTGTAAAACTGACATCGTTATAGCTGCTGTTTCAACATCATCTGTTACTAAGAGCTGCAGGAAGTGATCATTTTGCAGTACTGGAAAAAAAAAACACACACCAAGAAACAAAAACAAGCAAATAAGAAATTACACCATCAGAACCAGACCTGAAAATACCACCAAACAAACAAACTCCATTATGGAACAAATGTCACATCAAGTAACACCAGACACTGTTTCTGGAACAAACTCCCTCCTTTATAATTTTTACTCTGAAACTTACTGGAACAAGTAAACTACTTCAACATCCAAAAAACACGTTGAGCCCTGTTTTTCCTACTTTTGGATATCCCTCAGGCACTGGTGTTGCAATGGAATAAAAGCTTTAAAGCCTTTTTATGTGCTACGTTTTTATTAACAGTGGAATTATCACTGAAGCAATAATATCTGGAAAAGATAAGGACTTCAACCTTGACACTTTGTTACACCGGGTTCATTTAATGCAACTCCACTGATGTCATCGAAGCACCATCTTTTTTATTCCAGCATGTCACTGTCTAGACATTTACTAATTCTTCTGGCCACGTGTGGTTTTAGTTACACATACTATAATCCTTGGCATTTTGTTCAGTATTAGACACAAAACTAAATTCTGCTCTTTGAAAATTAGCATCATTAACATTGGGTTTAATTAACAGCTTATTCTGTTTAGAAGTGCATAGTGAAGTTTGTTAGAAGCTTTTAAAATTTCCTGGCAACTTCAAAAATCTATTTTCAAGACTATCCACTTTCCAGGGCCTAGTCAAATCTCTCCATGCTAATCACACATAGGTTAAAAACAATAAAAAGGAAAAAAAAATATTAAAAATCAGATTTTTTTTAAGGTATAGAATTACAAAGGGAAATTACAGAAAAACACTTAATATTTGTGTCAGAAAGAGCAGAAAGCGCTCTAGTATTTTCCTTTAGTGGATCTTTTCCACATTAGATATTGGTGTTTCTGTTGTGTGTACTACTTTAAGAGATTGGTTTAATTTAGAAACTTAGAAAACTATGGGGAGAGTAGTTTAAAAGTAATTATTGATGCCTGTAGTTTCCATAAGTAAGTTTTCAGGTATGTTATGGGTTTATTTTTCCCTTACCACACTCTGCTAGTTGAATGTGCCCACCACACAGCCAGCAGATGGCATCAGTTACTGTTTGGAACCAGCGTAAAAACTCCTGTTTTTCTCCATCCTGAACAAAAGAGAAGGAGGTAAAAGCATCAGTAAGTATCCTCAGTGAGGGCTTCAGCTTGATGCAGTGGGAACATCTGTATACTTCACGGACTTGGAGACCAAAACTTTATCAGATTCCTGGATGAGGTTGTTGAAATTGTAGGAACCAGTCAGAAGAAAACCAACCAACTTGCAAGTCCTTCACGGCCAGAGATCAATCAAGAAAATCTAAACATATTAAAAAGCATCCATTCCTGTAGAAGTCATAACAGGGAGAGTCTTGTTTACTCCTTAAAAAATATTTAATAGCATAGAAGAGCTAAGAAGACATGTAAGAATGCATCATAATCCACAAAGTGGGAAATACATTATTTAAGATTAAAACACAGGGGAAAAAAGGTACAAAGTAATTAAGGAAAGGGTTAAAGATTCCTGAAAACTCGCATGGTGAGGCTTCAGAAGCATCTCCTAGTTGGAGGTCTGGAAGCAAACACCAAACTAGGAGTAAGCTGAAGTTTACCAAACAGGCTGTGTTCTGTATTCTGTGATAATACCAACTGGAAAAAAAGACCAGGAAGAATCCAGGCTTTAAAATGTGAATGTACTGTGAGTGTGTATAGCAGGTGTGAACCACAAGCCACTGGAAATCTAAAATCTTGGTGCGTGGGACTGTAAAGGGGCTTTTAATAGTACCACATTGCTGAGACATAGCAATTGACCTGCTATCTCACACACTGAGCCTCCACAAATAAAACTCCAGAAAGTGCTCAGCTTTGGGCACCTCACTACGAGAAGAATATTGAGGTACTAGAGTGTGTCCAAAGTAGGGCAACAAAGAGGGTGAAGGGCCTAGAGCACAAGTCTTAAGAGGAGCAGCTGAGGGTACTGGGTAGTTTAGCCTAGATAAAAAAAAAAAAAGGCTCCAGAGAGACCTTATCACTGTCCATGACTACCCTAAAGGACATTGTAGAGAGGTGGGGGTCAGTGTATTCAAACAAGGAACAAGGCATAGGACAAGAGGAAATGACCTCAAGTCATCCCAAAGGAAGTTTAGGTTGGATATTAGGAAGGATTTCTTCACTGAAAGGGTTATCAGGTATTGGAACAGCTTGCCCAGGGATGTGGTGGAGTCCCCATCCCTGGAGGTATTTAGAAGTCACATAGGCGTGGTGCTTAGGGATATTGTTTTTGTCAAGGATTTGTCAGGATTAGGTTAATGATTGGACTCAGTGATCTTAAAGGTCTTTTCCAATCTAGGCAATTCTGTGATTCTGTGAAAGCCTGTTCCTAGATTCGTGCAGTAAGTGCCAGTTGTAAGTCATGGTTTATCTTGATGTTTGGCTCTTACTGACAATGCGAGGTACAAAATCACAGTAGTAAATTAAGCTGTAATATTATCTGTGTTTTGGCAGTATGTCAGTTTCTAAAAGTTATTTCAGTGCTTCCCCTGACTTCAAAGACTTGTGCAGAAAGCAAATGAGGACAGAATAAACTACTAATCTCCGCTGGCAGAGTGGGATTTCCGAAGTTCCACTGAGCAAGCACCAATTCTGGGTGCCCAGTCACCTCTGAGACCACAAGGTTTAAAAGCCAAAGTACTAATTATAATGTAGACTGCATCTGCATTCAAAAGAAATCTTTGCCCACAAGCATGACTCAAATAGCATGTAGGCTGAGACATAATAAGAAAGTGTGGAGGAAATTACATATTGTGGGTAGGACTCGAGTCTCCTGGGAAGTCATTCAGGAAGCTTCCTTCATAAGCAAGCACTAAACATGCATCTAAAGTACTGAAGTAACAGAAAATGTGTTACTCTACTGATATTTCTGGGAACTGGTTGTGTTTGTTGTGTCCATTCATTCTCCACAGGAAAAATTTGAATATGTGCAGAAAGCCAGTGAGCCAAGAAACGAGATACTATGTGGAAGTGGGAAATTTCAAAAGAAACTGTAAGAGTCAATGAGATTGATTACTTAAATTATTTGTGGGGGTTGTTTGTTGCTTCATTTTTTCATCCAGCTCTGGAACCAAGACAGGCAAAACCTTCCTTCTCTGGAAAGAGGGAGAGAAATGGGAGCAAGTGTTCAAATCTACAAACTCACAAAGTCTGCCTTTGGGGTTCAGAAGCAACAAGCATTTGGGGAATTTTTTGCTAATTTTGTGGCAGAAACTGTATGGAAGACAAACTTCAACAAACATGATTAAAAATCTTAAGAATTCCTAAACACTTTTTTGTAACACTGAATAAAGTAGTGGGAACAGAGTCAATACAAAGACTGAAATAATTATATGCAAAGCTGAAGAGACACTACCGTGACTGGGAGGCTGCCTTTTGTAAAGCACTTTTTTCTGTCATACTGCTGTAATTCTTCTTTCCTACTTCTAGTTTGCATTCTATTCTCTCTACCTCCAGAACCTGTGAAAAGCAGTTGCCAAACTCTCCAAACAAACCTATGGTAACAAACTGTACTGGACTGAATGCTCCACAACAACAAATTTCAGTTTCAGAGCTCCCAGGCATAAGAAAAAACAACTGTAATTTCTGAAAATAAATGTTCATAATGCAGTGTCCCTATATTAATATCCCACTTATATAATGTGTGACCTTGGAAAGTTTATAGAGATTCTGTGCTCTCTTCACTATGAAATTTAAATACCTTGATTGCTCGGATAAACCGAGCTTGCAAGCGTCTTCCCAAAACCAGCAGGTTGTCTACAGCTGAAGGAAGAAATTTCTTGTGAAACTCCTCAGGATCTTCTTTCACCTCCAGTCCTACACAACAATGACTGAAATGGAAAAAAAAAAAAAAAGGGGGGGAAGAAAGGAGAAAAAAACAAATCAACCTGAATAGTCAAGGACCTGTTTGAACAGCTTTTGAATGAAGTCACGTCATTGGAGAAATGCTTCACTGGCATGGGACAATTCAACGCCGAACAACAGTTAACTGCTGTGACTGGCTCCAAGGTAGCTGCCTCAAAAGGAAGAGGAATGATCAGCAGGCTTCAGACAGCAAGTATATTACTACCACTACTCATAGTAGCATGTCTCAGCTTAAAACATATCTATGGCACTTTCTCCTTTAGCTTTAGAGGACCTGTCTAGGCTTGTTTCACACACTAAGGAAGGGCTCTGATGGTCATAAAGAAAAAAACAACCGAAAAAAAGCAAAACAGAAAGGGAGACAAAAGTCTGCTACAGGAAGCATGATGAGGAAAGGAGTGCAGATCAAGCAGTGAAAATAAGCATTAAAAATATTACTTACCACAAAATCTTCAGCAAGTCTGTTTAAAACTTTGCTCTAACTGAGGAATACACGTGGCCTAGAAATCAGTTTTTCAGATCTTGGCTTTCTTATTTTACTCAACTCAAAACTCAGTAATTTCTGGAAGACTTTTTTACAAGAAACTGCATGTTTTACAACTGGGAAGTTTTTCAGTTCTGTAAGTGCAACAAAAGAGTCTTCCTAACTTTGTATGAATTTTGCATTCTGCCATTTTATCTAAACTTTGTGAGCTTTTTGTGAATGCACACATGTAAAACATTGCTTACCAAAGCCCTCGAAAAGCAAATTCTAGACAAGAAGCTAAGATACATCTAGGTACAAAAGGACATTTCTATAGCTAAAATAAATCTCAGTTTTCTCTGCTTATAGGGGATGATTTAAGTATCGCACAATGCTGGTGATAAATCTTGCATCTCTTAGAGAAATCTGTAGCATTAAGAATTCATACCACAGATATGGCATAAATAAGAGATGGCTGCCTAATTGCTTCATGCCTTAGAATTTTGCAACCTAGTTAAGCCAAAATCAAGTACAACTTGGGGAAAATGTAAAACACATTATTTTTCCTGGCATTAAAAATTGAGATTGGATCACGAGGGATTTGAGTTTAAAGTTGCTGCATTTATTAGCCATGAATTAAACTTAATAATACCATTTTCACAATATCACTACATCAAGCTATCAAGTCTGTATTAATTGTGTCCTCCACCATGTTTAAAATGTAAATAGATACTTTAAAAAGGTGTATTAAGTAGATTATTTAAATAAAGCCAAGCTGTGAGTCAATGAGGCTAAAGATTTCTGTAAGATGAAATCTAAGTAAACTAACTCTTAAAAATAACTGCAATTCAAAATTAGCAATTACTGGGTAATTGATGAGGACTGTTCATGATAAAAACAAAAAAGGTAAAGCCAACACAAAAACTGTTCCCACCAAACAGTTTACCCAGCTCAATGAAACACAATGCGAATGAATTAAACAGGACCGATTAGGCTATGCCTGACCCCTCTGCTCTCGACTGCTCCCTGCACTTTAACCCTGGCCTTTCCTGAACAACAAGCCTTGCTCTCGATGGGAGCAAATGTATTACAGCTTGAAAAGAAAAAAGCAAGATGAAAGGCCAGGGGTGGGGGGAAAAAAAAAAAACAGGCAAACTTCCTAGCACTTTTGGTCTTACCTCAGTATCTCTGCTAGCTGGGCAGCAGTAGCCCAGCCTCCATGCAGTTGAGAGTGATCTTGTCTAAGGAGCAGCATGCAGTATTGAGTCAAGTTATAACCATATATATCTTGTTTTATTTTTTTTGATTCTTCACATCCCAAGGAAGAATCATCTACAATTCCTGTGGGAAGAAAGGAGAGAGACAAAGAGCAGCATAAAATTCTGATGTGCAAGATTTATTGTTTTTTCCTCCCCAAAACATGAGAGGAATACATGTACAGTGCCAGGATTAACACAATTCTAGAAGTGCTAACAACAGCTGAAACAATTTTGTCAGCGTTTTCCACTCCTACTGCTACAATCCATTTGTTAGATTATATGACAACTGGGAAAGATAGCTAAACTTAGCTTTCCATTTTTTCAATATACATTTAGAAGTAAAACATACATTACCTGGGATATAGCCCATTTGTATGAATTTCCTAGGCCAGATAAAACCACAACCACTGTGAAACATATAGCTTCCTTATAATTACATCCCAGTTTAGAACAGGACCTAACTTGTTTCTACCATGTCTATGAGCAGTGGCTATGCGGCAAAGACAGGGCTAGTCACATGGGAGCTCACCATTAGGTTTCTAAGTTAAGACTTAAAAAAGGAATACTGATGACCACTTCAGCTCTATACCCAAAAGCACTGTGAGAAATCTATTTGACCAAGTGTAAGATGCCTGCCCACATCAAAAAACCTAACATTGTGACAGATAAGAGGGAGAATTCTTTCCCACTTGCTCCCCTTCTCCTTATTGCTGCTGAGTGCCACTCAATACCACTCTCTGGAAAAGCCGTATCATGAACTTTATGGAGTTTCCATCCCTGCCAGAAGTACTCTGAAAAACCTTCTGTATTTAAGGAGGCAGAACAGAGGATTGCCCAAGCTTCGCTATCACATATTTTTATTTAAAAAATTATATTCATTACCCTTTAACTTCAGCAGTAGTAAGGGGATGTCTTGTTCTCTGCTCTCAGTGACCTCAGCAGCTAAGGACAATACCCGGGAGTCTGCAGCTGTCAGACCTGCACTGGCTGTGTTGGCCATAGCAAACAGAGGCCCGCAACACCATCGGTTCAAGCCTCTTTCCTTTGTAATTGTTTCGGCGTAGACATGGGGTTTTTAATACACTAGTTCCATCAAACCTCCAGCTCCTGCACTACCAGCTGCACGGTGACGCTCTGCTCCGCACTCTCCGCAAGTCTCTCCTGAGAAAGGAAATAAACATGGAGGAGGCCCAACTCACGCTCCCTCACGCCGCCTCTCGAGGCCGCGGGCAGCAGGATCGGCTCTGCCTGCAGCCCGAGAGAGGCCCCACAGCACGGACAGTGTGAGAGGCCACCCCGAGGGCCGCCAACATCACCTCAGCCGCAGGCAGGCGGGGCAGAGGGACAGAGGCAAGGCACCAAGGCACTGCAGAGCGGCCAGTGACAGGCGCTCTCTACCGACACTTCCGTGCCCTCACGACCTCCTCTAAGGCCGGTCCTGATGCCGCGGAGCCCCTCGGAACATGCTCGCTCTGAGGGAAGCCCCCTCGTCCTCACCCACCCACGACCTCTGTCACCGCCGCGCGGGGTCTCCCCCACTTCGAGGCGGGGAGAATCGACGGACCTAACCCAGCATCTCGAACCCGGCCTCTGCCCTACCCTCCCAGCTGTGTGGTCGCGACTGTCCCTCCACCAACCAGAGCCCTCTCCTGCAGGAGGAGGGTGTTATTTGCATATCCGCGTGCGAGCCGGCGCCTCCGACAGATCCACTCGTGGAAACCTGCAGAGGGACCGCCACACCGACCAATCCAAGGCCACGCTGGCCGTGATGTGTGACTCTCAGGGGAGAAGCTAAGCCGCTACCGACCTATGGGAGCTCGTGTGGGCAGGGCCTGTCCCGGCAGGGACGGGGGCGTGTCCGGGCGCTGCGAGGGATGTTCGGCGGCGGCGGCGGCCGCCGGGGCTCGCCATGGTCTGAGGTGCCGCGATGAACGGAGCGGCCCCGTCGATTTTCGACCCTAAGAAGCGGGTGCTGCAGTTGGGCGAGAGTTTTGAGAAGCAGCCGCGCTGCGCCTTCCACACCGTCCGATGTGAGCGTGGGCTGGGGGAGCTCCTCAGGGGATTGCTGGGTCTGGGGCGGGAATACCTGGCCGTCCGGTGGCAGCTGGGTCCCCCCTGCCTCGGATCCAGCGGTCCCTTGACGGGTGGGCTGGCTGGGCGGGTGCTGCGACCCGGCTTGGTCTTGCTTTTAAGCCCAGTGTGTTGGACCGGTCATGGGTGTGAGGGGCGACCATGGCGCGGGAGGCGCCCGGGCTCTGCGGGAGGAGAAGCGCAACGTAGGCATAACCACCACGGAATGTGCTCTGCTGCCAGGCTCATAGTCCCCCTCAGCTTGAACAAGCTGTGGAGGAGCTTATCTGCTCGGTAGGCAGGTGGTACCGGCAGCTTGATGGGACGTGAAATTTCAGTCAGCTGCACGGGCCGGGCTCGGGAATCCGAAGTGAGTTGGCTGCCTTCGTCCCGGGATACATCAGGGAACCGAGCCTGGGATGCTGGTCCGGCATCTCGGGAACAGTGCGGTGTAGGTCATGCTTCAGTCGCTTCTGAGCGTGTTGCTGGCGAAGTTCACGCAGGCCATTGTATCAGCTCCTTGCTACTTTCTAGGCAGGAACTTCACTTTTGCATCCAGAAAAGTATTTCGATGCATTTTCTCTGAAAACCGTACTGGGGTGAAACTCTGGCTTTGACCTCTTTCCTTGTGTTTAGTTTTTCGAAAGAGAATTCAGCAATCAAAGGTTAAAGGCAGTATTAATCACAAAGCTGGTGTACCCTCCCTGAGTACATAATTACTATCTAGAGAGGTGTGTGCTCAAAGATTCTGAGGGTAGCTAGGAAACAAATGCTCTCAGGATTATAGTTCTGGTAATTTAGGACTGCTGTTTCTGTTTTTGATGTCTCATTTATAGACTGGTCCCCAAGATTCAGTCTCACATAGGTTCTCTGGAGAATATCTTGTGTGCTTTCATGCAGTGCAGCAAGATGGGTAATGTGTTTTCTGTGAGTGAATGGAACTGCACTTAGGCTCGTCTGCAGCTGTGGGAGAGGAAGGGAGGGAGCAGGCAAAAACTAAAAGTGAATTTAAACAAACGCTGTAGCTTGAAATTTATCCTAATTTTAAAGAGGAGTAAAAACCACATCTGTTACCTCCTACCATTACAGTTTCTTGCTGACTCCTGTAATTTGTTTTATTTTGAAATCTCTCTTCCTTTCCAACAAGTGAGACATAGAAACTGGCATGGTTATCAGTTCTGTCAAATACACATCCAAATATATCTTTCTCTGACACCTGAATTTTTTGTGAACAGATGAGTAAAGGGGAAGACATCTGCTGGTTAAAAGAAGTCTATTTATGGGCACTAGAATCAGTGTCTTAATTTTCTAAAGTATTAACTACACAGTGGCTGTATATTACAAGAAACAGTCTCTGATTTGATGAGAAACTTTGAAACTATTTTATGTTTATCCCTGTAAGATGACGTGTGGGGTTTTGCCATGAACAAGGTTAGTAGGAGCTGTTACCTAGGTCTTAGCTCAAAGCCTTCTGCTGCGTGCATAGTCCTGCCTACTAGCTCTGAAAGCTTGGTTTTCTTGCCTGGTTAGTGTGCAGGCTGGAGCCACGGTTCCCAGCTGTGGTCTGTGCCACCTGGCCTGTGGGTTGCAGGCAGTGTTATTGCACTGGGAAGCTCCCAGCCATCACAGAGTGCAGCCGTCTGTGACCCGTGGCTGGTGACAGGACAGCTTGTGAGGCAAGGAGTATGTGCCAAACTGTGGCCAAGGAGCGTGCTGAGCTGTGGTCAAGGAGCGGGGTGTCTAATGAGGGGTGCTCTTTATGCACTTGGTCCCTCCATGCCTCTCTTCAGCTGCAAGTGTGCTGCTCACCAGCATGTGAGATGGGGTGCTGGACATCCTCAGGGTGCAAGACTGGCCCCATGCCTACATTTGCCGGAACCACAAGTTCAAACTCACACATGTTACCACGTGCCTTACAGAGCCTCCTGATGCTGTCCTATCTGCCCAGATCTGTGCAGGCAGGCCTTTTAGCTGTAGCCCTTCCCAGATCATTTGTGGTGGAAATAGAATTTTAGCCATTGTGGTATTTTACATGGCTGTGTTGCTGATGCCTGAACACGTGCTCATTTCAGTGTCTCGGGTTTTTTTAAAAGGAACAGAAATTGATATCATCTTTTGTTTAAAACTTCATTTAATCAATACTTTAGATGTTGAAACAGACAAAAAGGAAATTAATATTTAATTGGGAAGTAATTTTACCTTTAATGGAAATAAATACACTGAAACTCAAGGTTTGGTCAGATTCTGATATGTTATAGTAAAATCAAAAATGGATGCAGAAATGGATATCGAGAATTGACGTTGCTCTTTGCAATCTTTAATCACTTGTCTACATCTCCCATGTGTGGGATGTGTATGTTCAAAACCTTTTTCTTTTTTTTCCACTGCAAGTAATTATGTTTGGATTTATCTTTTGAAATATAACACAGCTTGTCTAGCCTCTTCATCCTTTAGAACTTAAAAGCATTTTTCTAATTTTAACTGACATGTTTTAACACTTAGACCGAATCTCAAGAAAACCACCTTAACTTGGAATTCTACTGACTTATGGAATATCTGCTCAGGGGAATGACAGATGATACACCAGCAAAAAAGACTTTAAAGTCTCCAGCTGCAGTTAAAAGGTGTTTATGTTTATAAGTTTCCTGAGAGGCCTGTAACTAATCCATTTTGTTTTTATGTTCAGATGATTTTAAGCCTGCATCTATTGATATGTCCTGTGAAGGAGACCTTAAAGTTGGCAAAGGTGAACAGGTGACAATAACACTGCCAAATATTGAGGTGAGTGGGGTGGCTGAAGAGTGGCAGGCTCAAGGGAATAATTTATTTTGTTGCCATAAGTGCATACTGAATATAGAAGGATAAGAAGTTTCAGTGCTGTTTCAAATGCTGCTTGTGGGATATTTTTTTTTTTTTTTTTTTAGTAGAAAAACAATTTCTCTAAGTGTGAAATCACAAAAGACCTAAAGGTTGAATAGCTGTGCTATAACTTTAAGTGTATTTGCCACATTGGAAATATGCTGCAGGATGACCCAGAAGTGTTGAGTACACAGAAAAACTTCATGTGGTTGTTGGCAGTGCAAGTTTCCTCTTGGTATTTATTGCTATAGTGCAGCTCTAAAGCAGGAAAGACTGGAAAGGGAAAATTTACTACCTGCCATGCTTTACTGCTCTGCTGATATGGTAACTGAAACCCCTTTTGGTAAAAGGAGTCCTACAGTGAGCGTGGTCTCACTGGGAACTAAGCATTTAATCGGTTTCAAACTAAGCTGAGCTGGGTGAAATCCCATTCCAGTCAAACGCCAGCTGCTTTTGGTCATGGCTAGTGTGATTCTAACTTGAATTAACTTATAACATTTTAAGTGCTAGTGATATCACACGTAGTGAACTTGTCATCACTGTGATAGATTTCTGTGTCTAAGGAGGAAAAAAAAAGACTACAGAAGTAACACTTACTGGACTTTTGATTTAACAGGGCTCAACTCCACCAGTGACTGTGTTCAAGGGCTCAAAGAAGCCTTACCTAAAAGAATGTATCTTAATTATCAACCATGACACTGGAGAATGTCGCCTAGAGAAACTTAGTAGCAACATCACTGTGAAAAAGACCAGGTGGGTGATTTACAGGGGAAACAAGTGTGCTTTACTCATTGTGAAAATCGATTTGTTAATGGGTCTAAATTGAGATACAGCACTACCCATTACTATTTTCACCAAAACACCATTTTTAGAAAGTACCTGGCCTTGTTCAGTAGAGTGAAAAGCCTGCTTTCTCAGCACACTGACTTCACAGCTTTCAAGTCCTCTCTGGTGGAATAAATGGGAATGTTGGGTGGTTTTTAACTGAAAACTGTCACACTGTTGAATAGGATATAATTATTTTCTGATGGGTGTAGAGGGGGATGAAATAGTTTGAAAAGTAACTTCCCTTACTGTCTCCTGACTTGTAAATGGGGAATTAAAAAAAGATCAACTCTGTGACATGTTTCAGTATTATTAATGGCTTCTTTTTCTCATACTAAGTTTTGAATTTATTTTTTTGCTGCTGAGTCCACATAAGTAATTTCCAGCAGAACAATTAAGTGATAGCCAGGTATTAAAAAAAAAAAAAAAAAAGAATCAATGGACAAAAGGTTAAAAAGTTATTAATGCTGTATTAACTTTTAAAATATATCTGTAAGTAATTGTGTGCAGTAAATGCCTAGAAATCTAATGCTGCTATTTAGAAAAACATGACAGAATTCCATAACTTAAGGTACTGTATTCCTTGTATTCTTTTCTTTTTCCCTTGAATCTTGTCTTCTAGTTAAGAATCTTTTGCTTTTACATGCAGAGCTGAAGGAAGCAGTAAAGTCCAGTCTCGCATCGAGCAACAACAGCAGCAAATGCGAAATGCAACTAAGGGTCCAAACAACATGAAAAACTCTCCACCAAAAGACAAGATGTTTCCTCCTTCTCCTATGGATGATATTGAACGAGGTAAGCTCCAGTGTCACTTAAGTTTCAGGAAGTTTGTTCTTAAGTAGCAATTAGTTTTTAAGAGCCAGGGTTTTTCAGATGACTGTGTGAGTACTTTACTCCGATATGGAAATTGCCACTCATTCAAGTGCTAACAAAGCAGTATTTTGAAACTTGCTAAGGTAAAAAAGTCAGATGAACCATTAGGCTTAATAATGCCAAGGGTCCCAATGCTTACTCTCTTTGATTCTGTCTTCTGCTGCTACTTTAATCAAGTATATAGTTGGTTGTATTGTGGCCCTGGATCTAACTGAATCACTTCTATTTTGACATTGTTCCTCATTCTTTCTCTGCGCTCGGCAAACCTACAGGTTACAGTCCTTTACAACTCAAAATACATTTTAAACTACTAGATAAGTTGTTGTGAAAGATGAGGTACCAATGAAAAAGACAGCTAAAAACCTGCATAAATCCACCCATGAGCAGTGCTATGTACTGTATTCTATAGAGACTCTGGTTTGGTGTTAAACTTATGTTTCACTTAATAGGAGGCCTTATTTCCTTTTGGAGGGTAAAGGATGTGGCAGGTGGTAATTACTTGCTGCAGAAATGCTGACAGGTGGCAGTTTCATTGACTGGAACTGACATCGGCCTCTTAAGATGTTCTGAATTCCTTTAAACAGATTTGGGTTTTTGGTTTTTCAGTTTTGCTTGTGCCATTATGATCTCCCCCCCCCCCCCCCACTTTTTACCTTAGACTGACCAGAAATCTATACTGCAGAACAGTACTAGATTACACCCAAGATTGTGAAAAGGAAGGAGTACTTATCATGGTATCGTAGTATCAGTCAGGGTTGGAAGTGACCATAAGAATCATCTAGTTCCAACCCCCTGCCATGGGCAGGGACACCCCACACTAGATCAGGCTGGCCAGAGCCTCATCCAGCCTGGTCTTAAACACCTCCAGGGACAGGGCCTCAATCACCTCCCTGGATAACCCATTCCAGGGCTTCACCACTCTCATGGTGAAGAACTTCCTCCTCATGTCCAGCCTGAATCTCCCCACCTCCAGCTTCATTCCATTCCCCCTAGTCCTATCACTACCTGATAGCCTGAGAAGTCCCTTCCCAGCCTTCTTGTAGGCCCCCTTTAGATACTAGAAGGCCACAATGAGGTCACCTCTGAGCCTTCTTTTCTCCAGACTCAACAGCCCCAACTCCTTCAAGTCTGTCCTCATGGGAGAGGTGGTCCAGCCCTCTGAGTACTTGGGTACATGGAATAAAATGATGCTTTTTTTTGGTTGTCTGTTGTTTTGGAGAAAGTGGTATCAAGCACATTGCAAGTCACCGAAATGGCTTCCAACATGTATCAAACTCTCATGTAGTGGCCAGCCCAATTTTGAGTACTAACGAAGAGTTTGGAATAGTTGTCATATGGGGATAGTAGAGACCTTTTAATGTCATGCAGTTCATCCTGCTCTCCTGAAGTTAGATTTCTGGCATGATTTTTAAACCTGTTCTTAAAGCCTTCCAGATCCTGTGTTCTTGCTGGCAGACCGTTCTAGGGCTTTGCTGTCCTGTTTAGGTTCTTCCTAACAAATAATCGGACAGTAAGCTTATTACTAGTTTCATATTTACCATGCAAGTATAAATTAAATTAGTCTGCTGATTTTTGAGCAGTCCTTTCTGTATTCAGACATTTCTGTGGCTCTCCTATTTAGGCATAATGATGCCAGCTGGGTCAGTCTTTTGTTAGAAGTTAAGTTTTCTGGATTTCTGGGTGTTTTTTTTAATCCCTGATTCATTGTCACTTTCAGCTAACTTTCAACGAGTTCAAAACCTTCTTGAAGTGTAACGCCTGAATACATTTACTGTTTCAGCTAAGGTTTTAGCAGTGCTGAGTTGAGCAAGAAGACTGTCTTACAGCCACTTTTCATCTTTAGTCACAAAGACTAACTAGTACCACATCTCAGACTAATGCTTGTAACTTCTGCACCAGCATGTTGTGGTAGAGCTGCTTGTAGTGATCCACAGTAATTTGGACTCTTCAGAAGCGTTGACTACTCTGTTGTTCTTCATCCCATAGTTGTGTATCTGACTGTTCCTGCTTAAGTACACTATTTTGAACTTGTTACTAACTTTGTTTTCTTGGATGGAGGAAAGATCATCCTACCCTCGTTCTCTAGTATACTTACAGCCCTTCCTTAACTGTTTAAAAAGACATTTAACTTAATCTGACAGAGTTTAAGTAAAGGCAGAGATCTTGCTCCTCATGTTTTGGTATTGACTCTCTGCCTTCCACTTACAATTTTTTTTATTATTAGACATTGGTGAGAAGAGGGAGGAAGAGGTATTAAATGCATAGGATGGCAGTGGTTTCTTTCAGTGAACTTACAGCTCCAGATTGTGGTGGGTCAGTTATTTTTGACCTTTCTTCTCTAGAATTAATTTTGAAACGACTTCTTGATCATCCTGCTGGCTGGTTCCTAATTCTTACCTTGGCTTTTCTTTCTTTTGTCCTGAAGCTGTTCTCATACATGTCCTTAGGAATTGGAGGAGATTTTTATTTTTTTTCCTCTCCTTCTCTTTCCATATGTGTCAGCCAGGAGTGTCTTTTATTACATTTTCTGTTACCCCTTGACATCAGGTTAGTTTGTCCTTGTAGCCATAGCTGGGCTGTTTCAGGTGCCATTTTTCCTGAATAGAGTTTTCTTTTAGGCTGGCTTTTTTTGACAAGGCTGACTGGCCTAGGTACCTTTCTTTTATAGTGGCCTTTGATAACTTGGAATTGGAAGGCTTTGTGGAAGTTAGTGTTGAAGCTTATTCTTTTGTTCTCTTTTCTCATGATTAAGATCTCAGCTGTCTTGCATCGTGGTGACTTTCATCTTCAACCTCTTCTGGGTAAATCTGAAGTTAGATGAGCCACTTTCCTACTTGCTCTTTGTGTGCTGTATCAAAGCTGTTCTTGAGGCATTCTAAGTGCTTGTAAGACCATCTGAACATGTCTGGGTAGTTACAATCTTTTGCAACAATGGACTTCTGCACTCTGCATAACTCCAAGTTGCTGTACAAAATCTTCCTCTGCCATGATTCAGTGGTTTAGTTTGGACTTCTTGCTTTAGCAGCACCCCTGTTTTGCACAATTATTATGTGCACACTTTCTGTAAGACTTCACATCCTCCATATGTTGGATTTCAACTAGTATGTATCAACAATGCCTAGTGTGTGTCATGATCTCTACAGTCATACTTTTCTAAATATTACTGTAGTCAGGTGAGTTATTTCATCAAGAGTGCAAGTTGGTTGAGTCAGTTTGATCTGTTAATTTCCAGTATTTCTTGTCTACCTCATGTTGTTCTGGCTCCACCTTCACCACTCCCCCCACCCCTCCACCCCAATAGTTCCTGTGGATTGTTCCTTTGGAGAGTCTTCATGCTTAACTTGGCTTTGAGCAGAATGTCACATAGTTCAAACAAGTATATTGATTGTAATGCTGAACTGCTGGGAGGCATTTTGTTTGCAGCTGCAGACATCTTACAGCTGACTTATCTCTGTGATTGCAACTGCAGTTTTTTTAGTCAGTGAAAGGCCTCTTTGGGGGTGCTAAGGAAAATATAGAAATCTTGCTAGTTGCACAAATAAAAGGTTATGGGTGGGTGCATTACCCTGTAAAATGTGGGGTTAGCATTTGGGTTCACAGTCACCCTTCTTTTAACACTTGGTTTAAAAGGGAGAAAGTGCCCAAGCTACAAGAGAAGAAAACCACATGACAGGCTGGATGCTTGCTTGTGCCCTTTTCTGTGTTCTGGAGATTTTTGGTGGGTTTTGATTGTTATTTTTTTGGTTTTATTAGTTGCTATAATGCATGTATTTGATTTCCATTTTTTAATTTTTTTTTTCTTTTTCCCTTCTCCTTATATTGTGATGACTGTTAACTGAGAAACAAATTGTATTGTTTGCAGAGCTAAAAGCAGAAGCCAGTATCATGGACCAGCTGAGTAGCTCTGACAGTTCATCTGATTCTAAAAGCTCTTCGTCGTCTTCATCAAGCAGTGAAAATAGTTCTAGCGATTCTGAAGATGAGGAAATGAAGCCCTCTTTCCTATGTCAATGCCTTATTTGCAACCACAGCCTACTGTGTCTGCCATACCACAACAGGCTGTCCCTGACAAAGATGCCAGTCATAACAGATCCCAAGAGAGCAGTGGTCATATGATGAATACACTACGTAAGTACAAAGGCTGTTCTTTTCTTAGTGCACAATTCCAGACATCAAGATTCTGAAAGGAAACCATATTGTTTTTAAGTATGTCTCTGTTATAATTAAAACTGTGGGAAGTGATGCTAGGGTTTGATTATTCAGCAGTGGTCTGAATTAGACACTGGGCTACAGAAGGTTCTTCATCCCCAGAGATATTAAATTAAAGCTGATGCAGTTGAAAAGACTTCCTAAGTTCTTCTGGCTTCCTCCCAGGTTATATACATTGGGACTGGAGAACAGTAATTTTGTATTGAAAATACTCAAAGTAACAGGGCACTCCCAAAATATACACTTATAATTTCTTGGGTAGAACTATGGGAAAGATATTATACTTGCAATGCTCTGAATTACAGAAGGGATGGTGTATTCTTAGCTACTTCAGTCACTATTATTCATGGCACTGTTCTACTGGACAGCACGGCAAAACTGTCCTGTGCGTATAAGGCAAAAGGTGATTTGCTTTCAGGTGATACTATCTTACTCCACCCATGAGGCAACTAAAAATGTAATTTGGAGAGTAGTTGTGATGCTCCTGAAGAAGTAATTGCTGCACAACCTGGAACTGAACGCTCAGTGTATTCCAAAACGGAGTTTGCACCAGAAAGAAAAAATAAATAAAAATCCCAGTAGGCAGAGAATCTTCAGCTTGCTACCTAAGTAGCAGGAGTATTCAGACATAGAAGTGAGTATTCAACTGTGGTGACTCTTTACAAATTATTACATTTTTAATTAGGTGCTTAGCTGTAGGCTTCTGGTTTGAAGAGATTCTCATCAACCCGGGTTTGCAGCCTGAGATCTTGAAGGTTTTTCATTTATATGTAAACTTGTTATGCTGAAATTTTAGTGTCTGGTAGATCTACTTTTATTTCAGTACCTAATGGATTTAAATACTTTAATTAAATAGCTGTGCTGATTACTTATGTGCTGTATTAAGAGATAAGATCAGACCAAAAGGTCCTGTGACTTCATGTGCATATGCTGCTTTCATTCTACTGTCAGTGTAGAGAACAATGTCTCCGTGTTTATAATTTGTGTAACTTTAGAGCTTGCCATTTATTTCAACCCTTACTCAAATGAGATTTCCCGTTCTTCATGCTTTAAATAAAACTGTTATGAAAACAAGATCAAGCTCTATCCCCACTGACAGAATCCCAGCTGGCAAAGTTTCCACTGAAAAATACACTTAGAAGTGCAGGTGGCCAAGTCCACCAGTTCCAACAGCTATAGTGGGAAAATGCTGTTTGAAACATGACAATGTTAAAATGATACAGAGGAAGTTGGTGGCTTGATGGTGGTCAAGGACAGTATGACAGGTAGAACCTCTCTGGCATCATGCCTTGGGCTTGGCTATCTGTGCTTGCCTAGATCTTTAGCTTAATCCCCTTTTGTTATGATTACAGATCTATTTACTGCTTAAAACAATTGTGTCCCCCGCTTCCCATATGGTTACTGCTTAAGGCAAAGATCAAAATGCTTACTTTCAAGTAGAAGGAGTTTCTCTAGCTCCCTTGCTGAGGGAATTTGGCAGGAGAGTGAAACCTGGAGAAACTAAATGGATAGCACATGGTTCTAGCTTGGATGGCAAGAGTTCTCAGACAGGGTCCTGTACAGTTGTTTTTTTTTCCATCTCAAATGATGTTTTATGAAAATTAAAATATCGAACTGACAAATGTCAGCACAAGCTGTTTGCTTGTCTAATCCTGTTCTGAGGTTTGATTGCTTATGTGCGTGACTAGTTTTGTGTGCCTCTGTGGAATTGGGACCATACTGGGTAATTAAAGGAGTTTTCCTTTTGGCTTGCTGCGTGCAGGCTGAAGGCTGGGGGAAGGGTTGGAGAGCAGAGTTTCATCTTGCATGTAGAAATCATACAGCTGAGGTTTTGTGGAACTTGGAAAACACGGGAGGTGGTGTCTAGAGCATAGTAACCAAATCCCTAATCTGTGTCTTCGGGAATCCAGAGCTCAAGACTGCCTCCCACCCCCCAAATCCTGCTTCTTCCCCTTTCTACCTTCAGAAGCTGATTATACAGCCTCACAACCTGCCTTAAAACAAAGTTTGTAAATGGTGGTGCTAATGAATCTGTTCTTCATAAATATTTGATCACAGTTGCTTTATGTCTGCTTTGTTTAAATGAGTTACATTAAATAAAGTAACTTTCCAAAGAACAGCCAGCATAGATTGGCTGTTCTGGGGCCTTGTCTTATGTACACAGTACTCAGCACAACTTCACTACGTCTTTTGCTTGTACCAGCAGCTAGTCATGAAATAATCTTCCCTTGTATTAGTTTGGTGTTGGTGTGACCACTAAGATGCGTGTAATGTGGGTCACTCCTATGAATTTCCCCATCCCCTGTAACTCACAAGAATTCAGTCAAATGCAGTATAGTCATTGATTTTAAAGTTTAGGAAAAGGTGTAATTTGCAGTGCAACTGATTTCCCCAATTAATATTGCTAATAAGTAATTTGCAATGTGAAATAGGAATTCAAGAGTTTTCCCCATTGTATTGCTGTCTCTCAGGTACAATAGAGTGTAGATGTCTCTTCAGAGTCACAGTTATAAATGACCTTTCTGATCTTGCACCAAACCCATAGAAAAAAAAATCCAACTCTAGCCTGTGTTATTTTGCCATCTCTGAAGGTGTTTTTTTGCAGGTAGGGTTATAAAAAGGGGACATAAAAATTTCCCTGAAGTACATCCTAATGTTTTATTACTTACTCTGAAACTTGGGAGTTCGTGCTTTTTCCCATCTGCTGGTTTTCACAAGCCTTGGTATTTTTGGCTGGTGTTACAGGGTTTGTGTAATTTTTATTAACTATGTTGAAATAGCTTTTGAAGGCTGCAGAATCACTATTTGGAAGGTTATCTTCCTTGTACTCCCAGTCCTTTCCTAAATCAGGTAGTGCCAGACAGGGCTGAGGTTTCCAAGAATCCCCTGCCAGTCTTCCTTTGAGTGCTAAATGTACATTAGTAAATTTAATTTACTAATGCCATTTTCTGCTTTGAAATATGACTTTGGATAATTTATTGTCCTGAAGAATTACTGATAAATTGCTTTCAAAATTGTCTTTTTAAAAATTTGTACTAAAACAAGAGACCTGTAAACAATTATCCCAATACAGAGGACAGTGGGGGTGGGGAAATTATCTACAATGGGACTCTCAAAATTGCTGGAAACAGCCATTTTTGCTGTTCTTGTCTTTTATACACAAAGTGTTTGTGGCAGAGAATCATGTACCACCTTCTAAGCTTTAGCAATGACATAGTGGAAAACAAAGGAGGGCTAAATACAGCAATGTTAAAGTGTTCTGGCAGAAATTGTCTGATAACAAAAGATCCAATCTGAGCGACACTTGGGGTTTACTTTTTTTAACTCCATCTGTGAAGGGTGCTACAGGTGAAGAAAGAGCATGTGAAAAAAGTGCTTCCTCAATTACAGTGACTTTTTTTCTTTGCTTTTAAGGCCACTTCTGTGCAACCTCAGATGTATGCCTTTTCTTTTCCCTAATGGCTGTTTGGCAAGGAGGGTGTCACTGAAAGCGTACTAGTTGGAACAAATTCTGAAGACCGTATAGGAAGTTGGTAGATGTGATGTAGATTGTGTAGCATGCTGCTGTATTTAATTTTTTGGTTAGTTATCTGTCATAGGGGAAAGATTCCCTCCCACCCTCTTAACTAATGGACATCCATTGCAAGCACAATGTAGTCTTTCTTCTTACTTCCCCATTTTGAAACACATATATAGCCAACCAAATTAAAGTGCCGTGTGAAATTTCTTTTGATGTTTTGTTTGTTCACTTGTTCTGAAACCTGTCTTAAATAGTAGGTCACTGATACATCTTTAAATGGTACATCAAAGAGTTGCTCTTCCTGATTGAGACACCACTCTGTTTTCAAGATGTTTAAAAGAAAAACAATCCAACAACTCATTTTTCACTGAACTGCACTCGCCAGCAGTTTTTCCAGTTACGAAGCATGAAAATGTGCGTGGCAAAGACAGCTAGGTGTTGTCTTTTGTGATCTGGTGATATTAAACAAGTGCACTTGTGGTTAATAAATTCAGGGCTTCCTTGCCAAGATTTAAAAATAGTAGAAAAGTAATTTCTCTGAGCTTCTGTCACTGGGGAGCTTCGTTCTAAACATGTTTATCGTTTTATAGGGTAATTTAGGTTAGAAGGGATGTTTAAAGATCGTCTGGCCCAGGCCCTCCTCCCCCAAACTGTTTTTGTGAGCCTTTGATCGGGAAAGGGAATAACTTGGGGGAAAAAAAGATAATTTTTTTTTTTTCCCTGAAAATGACTAATCCGATGATTCTCTCTCTTCTAGGAAATGACTTGCAGCTGAGTGAATCTGGAAGTGATAGTGATGACTGAACAAGTTTTCGGCCTTAAATGTATCACCTTTTTTTGCTAAATACGTCTTAGCATCTGTTTTGCACTAAGATTAGATTTAGATTACCAGAGACTGGAATGAATGTCCTCGATTTTGATAATAGACATCATAATTTTTCTACTGACACGTCTCTACAATATAACAGCATTGGTATCCTGTCAGTGCTATGGTTATGTGTTTCCCTCAAATTACTGTATTTACAGTAAAATTGTGTATGATCTGATTTTTGATTATTTTTGCCTCAGCCACCTGTTTTACTTGAAACTGATTTGTAACAGCTAGTTACTTTCATAGAAATAGTTATGGAATGGAGAAATTTCTGATATTTATTGAGGCAAGTTTCCTTCCTATCATTTAAATGCTGAATGCTGATCTCACAACTTCAACTTGGAGGGAGTGAAAGGGAGAACAACTAAAGGAGGTCTGCTGTGTCAGCTACACTTTTTGTTCAGTTCACAGTTCATACCTTTAAGGAAACTGCTGAATAATGTGGTCCACTAGTGCAGTTACAGTTTACAATTGTTCAACACATTGCTGAATTCTTAATTTCATTGTATTATAGGACTTTATATTTCTGAGCCTCAAGACTCCTAAGGGAACTTGTCTATTCTCTGTCCTTTTATTTTTTTTTTTTTTGTAACTTGAATAGGCTGGTCTTTCTACAACCTTTTTTGTATCTCAACTTAGATAACTGCAGAAACAGCAATGATTTTTTTCCCTTCATTTAATACTTTAATGAAAATCAGAAAATTTCTTTGTAGGAGTATAAAAGTAATTTAATAAAGCAATATTTATCATTACAATGTGTCTGATTCTGTTTTTACTGGTTAAGAATTGCACTTTCTGCCCATAAGTACTCATGCCAGTAAAAGGTTCATGCAAAGAAATAGCAGTGAAATGGTAGCTAATACTGACTCCCCATCTGGCTGCAAGACTGAAGTGTATGTTGGTTTTGCCTACACTGAGACGAGCCCTAAAAAGAGCTTGCCAAAAGTTTGTGATGGTGCTAGTGTATTGATGAGTGTTTATTAATGATTATATCCAAATGCCATTGGTGAATCATAGGCTTGGAAGGGACCTCTGGAGATCGAGTCCAACCTCCCTGCCAAAGCAGAATCATGTAGAGCACACCACACAGGAATGCATCCAGGTGGGTTTTGAAAGTCTTCAGAGGAGGAGACTCCACAGCTTCTCTGGGCAACCTGTTCCAGTACTCCTTCACTGTAAAGTAGTTTCTCCTTATGTTGAGGTGGAACTTCCTGTGTTCTAGCTTGTACCTGTTGTTCCTTGTTCTGTTACTGGGCACCACCAAAAAGAGACTGTCACCTTTATGCCCACTCCTCAGACATGTATAGACATTAAAACGATCCCCTCTCAGCCTCCTCAAAACTATCAACAGCCCCAGTTCTCTCAGTCTCTCTTCATTAATGATGTTGCTAGACAAGAAAAAGTGTTTGTCTACTGTTATAATTTCAGAGGAGGAAAAAAAAAGTCCTGAAGAGCTGTAAGTAGGAGTCAAAATTTTATCCTGAAGCTTACTGAAGTGTTTTCTAACTACCAGTCACACATGTCTGTAGGATGAATTCTGGTGAGATTAAATCTGCTCAGTCTTGCACAGAAGTCTCCTTTGCTAGACTGAAGTGATTGAATTGCAGCTCAGTGTCTAAACTGTGATGATTTAATCCTGTATGTAAGCCTGAATGTGCAGACATGGAAAAAATGAACACTCAGTAAATATATACAATGGGTACTAGACTAGCTTAATTCTCTCTGCTGCTCTGAGAGTACAAACCTCTGCTTGCCTGTAGACAGATGAAGAGGCCAAACCTACATCTGCCCCTCACAAAAGAACCTTCATTCATACCACCAAGCAGAAATGAAATTTTGGAAATGCTGCTTTCTAATGCTTCTCTGGCTTGCATTCTGTAGCCCAAACTATGGCACTGTTCCATGTTCTGCACTAGGTAACAGCTCGCTAGTCTTCCAGCTTCCTACAGTTGGTATCATATGAACATAAACATTTACTTTTTTATACTCAAAGGGAACAGCTCAAGTTAATAACCATGGGCAAACAGGTCTTTGAGAAGAAAAGGAGTAATGAGCAATGCCCTGTAATAACCCCTGTAAGATGTTGAGTGTTACTCAGTAGGGATACTCACAAGGGAGAGGGTATCGAGTTCTCGACAGATCATAGCTGTTGGCATGGGAACTCTAGCAGCGTATTTGGTTCCTGCATCTGCTACTAATGAAGTGTGTTAGGATTATGTGAGGAGCTCAGAAGTTGCAGGTAGCCTTTGGACTAAGGAAGAGCCCTGTGTGCTTAATAGAAAGGGGTACATAATGATTCACTATCCTGAGCTGAAATGTCCTTCTGTTTGCCTTCCCTGTCTCCAGTGGTTTATTTGCATCAAAGCCTTTCTCTAGGACAATGCTAAATTCTAATTCTAGCCAGAATGCTGCTGGGTTATTTTCCTGACCAACAGTGCTTTCAGGGTGTTTGGGAGTGAGCAGATATACCCTGGCTTTGTCAGTGCTTCCATATAAATAATGGAGAGCACATGTCCTTATGGATTATATATGGAATTATGTGGAATAATATAGAATATATATGGATTATATATATTATGGATTATAAATGGACTCTATATTATATATATATGGAGAAACTTCTTTAGAGTGAGGGTGACAGAGCACTGGAACAGGCTGCCCAGGGAGTTTGTGGAGTCTCCTTCTCTGGAGACATTCAAAACTCACCTGGATGCATTCCTGGGTGGACTACCTTAAGTGATCCTGCTTTGGGAGGGGGTTGGACCCGATGATCTCTTGAGGTCCCTTCCAACCTCTAATATACTGTGATACTATGATTATCATCACTCTTTCAGCAATATAGCTGGGGAGTTCTCTCTACTTGCACCTGTATATAATTGCACTTGCTTGCGTACAGGCACTGGGAGTAAAACACATTCCCAGGTTCCTGAATCTCAGAACTGTAACTAAGCCTGTGCTATCTTTAGGATGTGAACTTTGTTGAAAGCTTTCTGGGATGGGAAGAATCTCAAGCTTTTGTATATCACACAGCAAAGAGTGATCAATGGCCAATCAGGCGCTACCTAGTATAAATAATATGTAGTCTATATCATAGGATCAGGTTTCAAGAGATCTCCAAGATCATCCAGTCCAACCTATCACCCAGCCCTGTCCAATCAACTAGACCATGGCACTAAGTGCCTCATCCAGTCTGTTCTTGAAGATCTCCAAGGACGGTGACTCCATCACCTCCCTGGGCAGCCCATTCCAATGGCAAATCGCTCTCTCTGTGAAGAACTTCTTCCTAATATCCAGCCTGAACCTCCCCTGGCACAACTTGAGACTGTGTCTCCTTGTTCTGTTGCTGGTTGCTTGGGAGGGCAGACTGACCCCCACCTAGCTACAACCTCCCTTCAAGTAGTTGTAGACTATCTATACAGCTATATTCAGGAAAGGTTCCCTTTAGATATCAAGAGAGGAGGTAAGAATCTGGAACAGAGTTCCAGCAATAGGGGGAAATAACAGACCTTACAGGTGTGAAGGAAAAAAGCTCTGTGTGCCATAAGCAGCCCAAATCTATGTGATCGGAATCCCCTTCCTCATATGTGTCAGACATAGGCAACTGTGCTAAAGCTTGCTTGGGCCTGTCATCACACAGAGGGGATTTGGCCTGGATCTCATTTGTGACTTGCTGGGGGTATTTCCTCCCTGAAGGCTTGGTTTGTGTGCCCCGAGCAGTGCTGAGCCCAAGTATTTCTTACTGCAGGGTGTTCTCAGATGGGAGGTATGAGAAGGTGTTTGCATTGAGATTCAGAAGTATGAACAAGGGAGGTATTCCAGCAATAGAAAAACGAATCAAGTATTTTTTGATCTTGGAAATGAAATTGTTTTTACTGTGATTTGAAGATTCTTCTCCTTGAGAAGCAGTTTTATTCCTGCAATGTCAGCTTAACTGGAAATGAATAAAATCAGCAACTGCTCTATGTTCTTATGACCACTGTTCATACAGTCTCTGAGTACCAAATTAATCTTCTGAAATACATCTGATTCTACCTTTTTTGCTTTCAGCTATTTTGTCTTCACATCCAGAGACCTAAAACACATGCAAGTGTATTTCTAACCAGCAGATACATTTGAAGAGTATTTTATTGTGACATTATGATTAAGCTATTGTGTATTGTTTTGGATGTCAGGAACATCTGCATTATCACTAACACTGAGAAATCAAAAATAGCTTCCAAATACAGATGGACTTTAATGTTTTTTAGTCTTCTACCTTGCGGTGCTAAGAACCACTGCAGCCACAGATCACCTGAGCCCTTCTCTCTCCATGACACCTGGCACATGCACAATTTGTCTAGGAACAACTTCTTCAGGGTTGTAGCATTCAAACTCCATGAAGTCCTGAAATGGTAATTAAATATACCTGCAAGTGTAACTGTCTTGCCTGGCACTTTCCAGTTTTTGTAAGATCTTTGTCCTGCTCTTGTTTTTATTCATGGACCCTGCCTTGGGGCACATGGAGAGGCTAAGGTGATCTCTTCAGGGCAGCCCTGATGACTACCCTGATTCCACAGCTAGCACTGAGATAGCTATTTACTTGGAATTTTATGTCTATCTGTGATTCCTTCTTGAGATCCTTGCCCCTAATGCTCTGAGTTCTAGTTTGTGAGCACCAAATATGATACAACGTATTTTGTAGTTGCTTGGTAAGTAATTATCTCATTTCACATGTAACCTTTGAAAACTATTTTGATGCCTTGGCATGGATTACTGAAAAGAGCTGCTCATCAAAATCTTGACCAGCTGGAGCACAGCTAATAATGAAGTATATTGTCAAGGCACCTGATATGATCAGCTTTACTGTATGAGCTTTGTTAGAGGAAGGTGGGAGATAACCACTTTAGTAAGTAATTTCTGTGCTAAGAGACAGTGAATCATTTTGAGAGCAGAGCTGTAGTATTACCAAGAATTATTTGTTGGGTCTTTCTTGACTGAATTTGGGTAACCAAATCTGAACAGATCATCTCAGATCTTGTTCCACAAAAATTGTGTATTTTCTGTCCAAATGTTTTTATTTTCTTTAGATTTTGTACAGAAAGCTTTCTCAGAACAGCCAAGCAGACTGTCAAATCCTTCTTACAAAGAAGCAATGAGGACACCTAGGCTGGACAGAAGTGAAAAAGAGGGAGAAAGGTGATTTGGCTGAACGCTTGCAGTATATGTGAATCCCTCTTTTGTGAGGTCATTCAGCTAACCACATAGAGTGCTGAGGAGAGTCTAAACAGATATGGAGTTCAGACTAGGATTTTTAAGGGATATAAAACAAGAATGAAGGGAAGAGAAGTTTTGAATAAATGTGTCTGCATTTTGTTCAAATAGATATTCCTGCTGCTTTGAGACAGATAGAGAAAATGCAAAAAGAAGGTGAAGATGCACTGAAATGAGGACAAAAAAGTGTGAAATGATAACTTCTTTCACAGACCTGAAACTTGATAGTAGTCATCCACATCCAAGGGGAGGATTGAATGTGTCTCAGCTATTACTCTGCCTAGTTAGTTCAATGAAAACATGGTGACAGCTTCTCCTGTTTGCTAACTGATTAGCTGTTCTGTCCCAAGTGATCTTGGTCTCCCTGTGTAAGAATAATTCATGATGGCTTGAGTAATTGCAGGCAGTAGCTCCTTGCTTACCAGCTCTATGCACAGGAATGGCCAGAATTAGTGGCAGGCTCTAAAGAATCTGTTATTGTGGCTTTTATTACACCACTTGCAGATTCTTATGTTGGAGAAAAGCTCCTAAGGGGTAGACTTGGAGGTCAGGGAGAACTATTCAGCTCCTAAGCAGAGATACCGATTTTATACAGGGTTTTCATAAAACTCATGCTACATGTGCTGTAGTGAAGGCTCTGGCCTGGAGGGAACAGCAAGGCCTTGGGCTTTAGTTGTTCCTGTGGTTTTCTGAATTCATACAAGAAACGAGCGTACGTTCAGATTTTCCTTCTCTGAAAAGCTAATCCCTCTGCTGTGGTGAGGAAGGAATGGAGGTTAGAAGCAAAGATGAAGGAGCCTTTCATTCAACAGAGAAGGCTTTGTTGATGTACAACACATACCTGATGAGTTAGATGCTGAGACTTCTCTTGACTTGCTTTGAACAGGGGCCCTTGTTACAGAACCTGTTCTCCATCTCTCATCTCCCATATGCTGTCTTTTCTGTGCTTGGCTTGCCTCTTGAAAATTCATACCTGGCTTGTTCTCATAAGTGTGCTTAAGCATGACAGAGGATCATTTGCTCCCTCTAAGAGATGAGGCCTTCCTCATGCTGTTATTTAAAGTTTAAAGAAAAGTGAAGTGTTTTGAAAAGGTAATTAAAGAAGACCCAACAACAACCCAAACTGTTCTTTAATCTCTTTAGTTTCACTTCCACATGTTGTGTATCTTGTTCTACCAGTTTTGATGCTCTTGCAAAACAGTTGCACAATGACTTCCTCTTAGCAACCAGCAGAATTAAACTTGAGCTCACCTAATTTGCTGTACCTTTTCTAAGATCCTCAATGTATTGAGTTTCCAATAAACTCTGTAACTGCCCCTCCCTCCCCTTTTTCCTGCATCTTTTCATTGACACAGATTGCAGAATAAATACTCATGGACATCTTCATATAGAGTGCCCATAAACACTAACTCATCCTTTAACAAATTTCCTTTTTACACCTGACTTTCTGTACATTGACAATTTATGAAAAGATCTAGGCTTTTACCAGAGGTTTGATCCATGTGTTTCTGGTAGTATTAAAAAACTTCCCACTACAAAGTGTTCTCAAAAGCTAAAGCTGTTTTAAAAGCCAGAGTCTGCCTGAGATTCCCCCTTCACAGGGTTTGTGACAGTTTCTGATTTTGCTGGAGTAATGAGGGCCCAGCAGAAGCAGCACAAGTTAATGGGCCACACAGAGCATCAGGGGCAGACAAACTGTTTCAGAATTACCTGTCCTTCAGCAACTCTTCTGGAAAGGTTTGTGTGCTTTACGATCCTCTCTCACCACACTGTGGAAAAACTTCCACTCCCACAGTGAACGATAACCAGGTTGGTTGGTTGGTTTTTTTTTCCCTGTGAAAGTTACCAACAGAAACATTTCATAATTATTTATTATTTTTTTTAATAAATACTGACATCAAAAATGTTTGCCAAACGTGACCTGAATGTAGGTGGGGCAAACTCCATGCAGATAATCAGCTATACTTGTATTGGTCCTTTGTTTGAGCTCCTTTGCTCCCTTACAAGCAGACTTTACCTAGTGACCTTCACCAGGATATGGTATTTGTGAAGGATACTGATGATCAGTGGCTATGTTTAACTGAGGATGCAAGACCGTTAAGCTATTCAAGAAGTTCTTGCCACAAGGAGTACATTTTAGAAAGTACCACCTGGAAGAACGATACTGACCTTAGTAGTGACTTCTTATCCCCATTAATCTGTGAAACAAAATGACTGCTAAAAGCTTAGAACCCCTCCCTGCTTTTGTACTTTCCATCTGACACCCTCCTGGTGATGAAACAACAGCTACTCACAGGTGAATAATTGAGGTCCCCAAGAGAGAAACTTGTTAAAATTTTAATAATGTCTCAGCTATATTTATAATTCTGTAGAGAGACTCTGAGCTGAGTGAGCCAGAGAATCTGACATGTTACATCAGAGCCTTTGACCCAAATGACCTCTGTTCTGGAAATGAGAATTGCTTATGCTGCACAAATCTCTAAACCTAACAAAAATAAAAGTGAGACTGTCTACTGTAGTAGAGAATGATCACTGACAGGTAACTTCAGCCACTGTTAAATGGGAGCAGCTCTGTGACAGGAGGTTGGACAACAGCCAGCACTGGTGGGATGTGTGTGAAAGTAATAATGGATTGATCTGATGCTACCTGGGACCTTGAGAAAAACCTCCAGGCAGGTGCATTGGTTGCTGGAAGTGCAGAGACTGCAAACTTCTCCCTACTGCGTGGTAGCCTGTGAATCTCCTGGGTCTTATCAGCAGCTCACCACACAGAGACCTCCTGCCTGATACAGACACTCAGCTATGTGAGGCTGCCTCACAGCTGTGTTCTCTTCACCTTGTATTTCTTTGACAAAGGAGGAGTGGGGTAAATTTGTTTTCCAAGTTAATAAAAACTGTAATTTCAAGCTTGCTTGTCTTGGCACCTTTCAAACCTTTCCAGTTTACAGGGACAGAGGCAGGGTGGGAAATAGTTTGGTCATCCCACAATAAAGTGAGGTGACTGTTCAAGGTAGCATCAGGACTCCTTGCTTCTGAATTTTGCTCAGGTGACAAAGCATACAATTTAACACCAAGCCAGACTGCTGTGTTACTACAGCCTTCCCAGACTGCCACACAACATTGTTCCAGTGAAATCAGGCCACTTGGTCTCACAGGCTTCTTTCTGCCCATGCCAGTACGGGCTTCACAACTCTCTTCCTGTGAGAGAGGGTATTGGGGATTGTGTTTACCACACCTTGGTATGGGGAAGTGATAATATACTGCTACTCCTTCCTCTGTGTGTTGAGGCCTCCTTAGCATAAACCACTGATCTCCCTTCCCTTCACCTTCCCACTGCATCAGGGGAGGAATAAAAGCACCTTTGCAGTGCATGTAGCTGCTCCACTCCTTCCAGCTGGGAGAGGTGGAAACAACTCTTATGTCTCAGTCTCACTGGTGAGGACCTTACATCAGGTACTTTCTCTGAAAGCATGACTATGCTGAAGTCGGGCTGGGGCCACAAGGAAGCACCCGAGTTACCTTGCAGGATGGTGTGTAGTTGGATGGTCTGTGAAGTGAAAAGAGAAATGGGGCACCTGTGTGACCTCTCCTGGTCTCCCTCTGTCCTTCTCTTCAGCCGTCCTGGAGCAACTCTGCAGCAGTGCCACATTGTTTCCTTGCAAACATTAAACTGCAATAGGTCCCAGGTCCATAGCCAGTTGTTAGGACTAGCCCTACTCTTCATGCAGCTACCTTAGATTGATCTAGTTGATGGAGCAGTATTTTACATTATTGCTGTGCCTCTTCTGACAAAAGAGAACAAGACCTCATCTTCCTCAAGGTGCCACTTTCAAAGCACAAAGAACGAGCTTCTCAGAAGTGAGACAAGGCATCAGGTAGCCCTTTTCCCTCCGGGCCTGAGTTAGTCACAAATCCAAGCGCACAGTCCTGTCAGGGCATAACCCACCCAGCTGCATGGTCTCTCTGCCTCCGGCAGTACCATCCATGAGGAAAGAAAAAAGCATAAAACAGAAATGTTTGAGTCACAAACAAAGAGTGGGTGAGTAGGATTAGGCGAGGCTGTGCTGACTAACCCACCTCAGCAAAAAGTAAGTGTTGCTCCCAGTTTGTCCTGAAGGAAACTGTGCTGAAGCTCAGGGTGGGTGTATAAATGCCTGGACTCTGATCCTGGGCCACCCTGCCAAACTGAGATTCCAGACCTGTATCTGTCTGGATTTACATGGAAAAGTCACAAAACCAATGATAAAAAGCAAACCAGGGATATATGATTGCTACTGTTGCATATGACAAAGGAGAGTCAGCTCCCCCGAGGCAGAAGCAATTTATCTGTGGCCCAAAATGACTCACTGGGAGCTGTTTCAAACAATCCCAGTCTTTCTATTGAAAAGGCAAGGACACAGTTTCAGATTATTTTGTATTATTCTGCTTTGTAAAGCTGTACTCAGGGTTAATGACAATTTAATATTAAATGTGTATCTCTGGCAATTTGCAGAGAGACACTGTCTGCCTAGAATCTTGTTCTTGCTTTTAACATTTCTAGTTCTTAAACAACAAAACAACGGGAAAATTGAGCACTGCTTTCTCAAACAGCTTTATCTGAGGCTTTCAGGGTATGATACAATTAAGCATTTAATTGTGAGGCCCTGTATGGAGAGAGCATAAAATTTACTCATCCCCAGACACAGTGCAGCCTCCCCAAGATGAGACGGTGATGGCTGTTTGTTAGCGATGGGCAACAGCAAAATAACTCTTTGGAGAGGCAGCCTTACAGCTGGCCAACATCGGGCTAGGAGGAAATGAGATGGTCAGGATGTATTCAGCAGTAAGCCGTCTTACCTGGTCAGTCACACTGACAAGCAGGTGCATAAATACATAAGTGTGGTTTCTTATCATAAACAACATGTGTGAGCAGGGTCTGAGACCTGGCTACCTTGAATTTCCAGGAATCAGCTGGTAATGTATTAGCTGTGTTAAGATAAAAGAACGTGTCTGCAAGGCCTGCTGTTAACTCCTTTGTGTGTGTGTGTGTGCTGAGATACAGACAGCTCTGAAGAAAGAGCATCTGGTGCTGCAGATTCTGGTCTCGACTTCAACAAGATTAAGACAACTGTTGCACAGCAGTTACTCAGTGAAAGGCACTTGTTCAGTGTGAGAGAGAAATGGTTGATAAATTTAATTTTTCATTTACAACAGCTGTAAATGCCTCAGGATAGTAACATGGCTTTTAAAATCTGGCCATTATTTAAATTAATTGCAAAATTCTAACTGACTTCCATGTGACCAAAATGACAATAAGAATTTACAAATATCCAAGTGGCATTCTTCAGGGCATGGAAAAGTAATTTACACGGGGATTAGATATACACACAATGACATCTGCAGTCCCCTTTCTCAGCTTATTTTGTATGACTGCTCTGGTTTGGTTGGTCTTTCTTCACTTCCCTCTTCTAATAGTTGCCAGCAGGACCATTCACCTCTATGTACTAGCACAGCTGGGCTGTCAGTGAGGAAGAGTGTAAAGGACCTGAGAGCATTCCCTGTCCTGAAGGTTTTGGTGCCTGGACATGCCTGGGATAGAGTCAGAGCTGCTCCCCAGCAAAGAAGTAGTTTAAATCCAAGCAGGATTATTTTTTTTTTAATTGCAATTAAAAGATACCCCATCTGGTGAAAATATTTGCATTTCATGTACTTGAAGATTTCCAAAAGCCTTAACCTGCCTTCCCTAACAGTTCAACCTATTTGACCAGACTGACCTCAAGTCTAGTTTGTACCCTCTCTGAGCAAACCTTTACTTAAGATTCAATTCCTGTGCAGACATACCTTTTTCCAACAGCTTGTCTTTCCCCAAAGAGCTGCATCTGCATGCTGGCTGAGAGTATATATAACTTTTCTTAAAGCTGGTGTTTCAGAACACAGCTCTGGGATATTTGTGTGTGTGAGACAGGAGATGGTGCAGCATTTGATTCCCTGGACTCTCGGTTTGCAAGGACATCTGAAGCAATTTGTTTTGGGGCCACAATGTTCCTAAATCTGTTATTTTTGCATACTGCATGCTTTTTTTTTCTTGAGCAATTACAGTTTGCTGTGGAAGGCAGATCATTTTTCCACAACCTCAGGCTGAGAGTGGAGACATCCTTTGAGGCTCGGGTTGGGAACCAGCCCCATGAGAGCTGGTATTGGTATTGATTAGGACTCAGTGAGCTCAGAGGGTTTTCCAAGGTTATTTTACAGAGCAGCCCACAGCAGGACCTTTTACTGACAGATTTCTTAGACTACCTGAGTGCCACCAAACACTTTAAACCAAGACACTGAAGCTGAAGCTGATTACTTAACAGGGACAGAAAAAAAGAGAATAAAAACAAACAGTGTGTTTTAAAAAAACACATCTCCCACGGAAGGTATTTCCCCCAGGGCAACTCTGACAACAGTTGTACAAACACCTAGATGGCAGCTGTGTGTGCCCTGCATCCGGTGGACTTGATTCCTGTTGAGTTTCACAGAGCCATGCCTGTGAGCTTTGCTACCTTGCTTCTCACCAGCTCCCACTCAAGGACTTTCCCTTGCCTTGCTCCTTCAGCAGGGGTAACATGCCTTGGGATTTGGGCCAGGTGCCAGACTGGGCAGTTGCCCAGTTTTGTTGTCTTTGAAGACCACTGGTGTTTGGGATCTCTGACTCACCTTTTAAAAGTCCCCTTGATGTTTTGGTTCATCTTGCTTAGCACTGCTAAAAAAACAGGCATCACTGTTGATTTGTATGTGTACATCTCTGTATGGGCAAGATGACAGTAGGCCCTGAAGGGAAGTATTTCCTTCATCAGTTCCACCAGACTGCCATGTGTTCCAAGGACTGCCCTCCCAACAGCAGCTGTGAAAGAAAAACACTGCCAAAGAACCAGCCAGTAAAACAAAAAAACCCAAACAAACCCAACCCCAAACAAAACAAACCAGCAAAAACCCCACCAAACACACCAAATCTATGATGCCTTTTTTGGTGCTTGTAAAAGCAGATATTTTCTCCAGCATTCCCTGACGTCTGTCGCAAGCACCTAGTCCCAGCCGTGACGTCAAACCTTCCCTGGCAGAATTCCTGCCACAGCCTGAAATCCCCAGTCTGGCAGTGAAAAGTGTTTGGCAATCCCTCAGTGGTGATTTAAAGACTTAAATGTAGTGACGACTGTGGACAGCGCTAGGGAGGGCATGTTACTCCTCTGGAGCCCAGTCCAAAGGAAAAATAAATATCCTCCTGGCTGCGGGTCCAGGCTTAGGTGTCCACAGGCTGCCTCACCCACTGCTTCCCTGGACTGCTCAGTCTGCTGGTAGAAAATCTATTCTGTGGGCTGCAAATGTCCCGCTTTCAGGAGATCACGGTTTAATCCTGGCTGCTGAAGGCTGCCATACCAGAAACTGGTGTTTTCCTTCGCGTATTTTCCTGTTTCCCCTAATCTCATGCCAGTGGGGCTGGGGAGTCCGGCCTAGGGCAGGAGGGGCTGTAGGCGGCCTACGCCAGGAAGGGGTCGGAGGTGTCCCGAAGCGCGCTCTTGGGCTCTCCAGCTTCCGCAGGGGCGCTGCAGGAGGGCGACGAGCGGTGGGAAGGCGCTGAAGTGCCAGCCAGCTATGGCAGGGTCACGTCCCGCAGGCGGCTGCCGGTCGCTTTCACACCACTGCCTGCAGCCAAAGCCGCGTGGGCGATGACTGCTGTTCCCTTGCTGCACGGCAAGGGTCTGGTTTATTTTAATCGCTGTCCCGGGGGCAGGGAGCTTTCCTCCGTCGTATTTGAACTCGGCACCCCACAGATGCTCGTCCGCCCCACCAGCCCCGTGGCTTCTCCGGCACGCAAGGACGCCGGCGATGGCTGAGAGGCCGGCGCCATCTTCTGGGCTCCTTCGCACTGCGGAGGGGGCAGAAAGCCGTCAGCGCAGCGCCGAGAAGTATCGCTGAGGGAGCAGTGTTTTGGGGGAGCAAAGGAGAACTCGAGAGGGGCCTGGAGTAACGCGGATCCCAGGGCTGAGGATGCCGTGAGCGCCGGCAAAGAGCTGCGAGAGCTGCTTTCATGCCTCTTCCTGCCCTATGCGGCTGCCTCCATTGAAGCAAGTCCTGTCGCTCTGGCCACCCCATGCACTTAAGGCCCAAGCTCAGCACTGGGATGAAATACCTGCTGGGATGAACAGTTAAAAGTACAGCTACCTGTATGGGTAGAGCTATGGTGAAAAATGGGGCTCAGGAGCAGCCTGACTTGTCTCCTCTCTCTGGGAGCCCCTCCTCACTGCCAACAGGCAGCTGCTGTCAGAGGTGGGGGCAGACAGCCAGAAATGTGCTCAGTATGTTGTGGTTTGGATTTGTTCTCCCCTCTCTTTCCATACTCAGTAATCATGGGCTTTTATCCTTTATGGACATGTGTTTCTCAAACACCTCAGTTCAGGAGCAGAGAAAGCAGTGTGGTACCTCATGTTTGCCCGCTACTGAAAAAACACGCTGGCTGCTGGTTGCCAAGTGCACATGTAACAAGGTTTTGTGCTTGCACTATGATGCCACATGGTCTTTATGTCATTGGGACTACTTGGACTTGCTTCCCCCAGCAGAATGCTTATTATTAGAAAGCAGGAAAGAAAATGTATAAATCTTGTTTCTGGCAAAAAGCCACAGGAAGGGCACTTTCCTGGGTGAAGATGGTGGGATGTGTGCTCTGTTCACATACACAGCTTGTGCCCACAAGCTGCAAGGACTGAATCGGTACCTCAGCACTGCCCTGAGCATGAGCAAGGGTGGCCAGCGCTGTGCTAACTGCCTCATGTTTCCAGGAAGGATTTGGCTTGCACCAGGCAGGTCAGAGCTTGGGACTGGTGTATCTGTGCCTATCTATAGAAGCATGTCCACAGAGGCTAGGTAGGTATTCAATACTGGCCTTATTATTTGCATTTAGCCTCTTGAATTCCATGTTCACCACCACCCCAAGGAGGAGGGCACAGACTGAAGCTAGGTTTCTGGGGAACACAATTTAGCAATCATTCTGAGATCACAAAGCTGTAGGAGTTAGAACTAGACAAGTTGTGCTGCATCCTCGTTCCCTCAGTTCACGCAGGATCAACCTTGAGAGCTTTCCATGGCTTTTATCAGGTGGATCAAAATAGAATCTTGTTCACACATCCTTGCCCTGATGGCTACTCTTCATGAAGGAGGCAGCCAGCATTGAGGGAGGCAATGAAGAAAGTCTTAATAGTAACCAGTGAGAAATCGGAGGTTTACACAAGTGAGTTATGGCTTCTCATCTAATACACATTAAGAAGGAAAGTCTGGCCTAGATAAGCTTCTGGTCCTCTACTGTGGGAATGCAGAATGAATGCAGTGGACTCACTGCCTCTTTCTGCATTTGAGAAGGACTAATACTTCCCATTGCATCTTCATAGCTGACTTCACAGACTGTAAGGTTTCTTCTTCAAGATCTGTTTTTCACTAGATGTGGGGATGAGATCTTGCAAAAATGCAGTTGTTGTTGTTGTTATATCTAGTGCTTTGAGGTACAATTCTGGTATTTCTCCTAATGATTTTTCCATGCAATAATCCCTGGGGTGGTACTTCTGTTGCAAATCTGGAAACTAGAAATAAATCTCTTCCTCTCAAGAGTGTTTTGCAGTTCAAGCAGAGAGTTGCAATACAAGGGATCTCTTTTGCTTTGACATTAGCTTGATGTGACTGTAGTGAAATGTATTTTTTTCTTTCTGGAGGAATTTCATGTCTCTGAAAGCCTGAGGAGCCTGTATCTAACAGGGAAAACTGGTCAAATGTGGAATCACTTGTGTAGTGGTAAAGGAGTGTTTTATTCTTGCATGGATGTCTTTTATTACTTATTGCATCAAAGGAAAAATGGTAGAGGTCACCAGCACAGGGGGAAATGCTTTTGAGGAGTACTTAATTCACTGAAAAATACAGCTTTGCAGAATGCAAAGGGAATGTGGGTTGAGTTCAGTGAATTGTTTGGGCCAAAAAAGAAGAGGGAGAACTTTTCCAGGAAAGGTTTTGTTCTGACAGCCTTAGAATAAAATGTGACACATTTTGTCAAAAGTGTGGTTCACTTAAATCACCACAATTTCTAGAGAGGAAAATGAGATATTTTATGTGACATGGAGAAGCGAAAGGCTCAGTGTTGACTATAAAAAACCTCAAACTGAGGTCAGCCTGGTTTATGGATTATGACAGTTTTTTGGTGTTTTGTGGGGTTTTTTTTCCTCTTTTTTCTCAGCCGTCATCCAAAGCTCCAGGTTCTTGTCATGATAAACCAGGACTGATGAAAGGACTCCCTGACACTTTTCTTATCTCAGAGTTGCAGTTTGCAGCAGCTCTCACCTGCAGGAATAATTTGGCTTGCGCTTTGGTGAGGAACGCAGAGAGGAGTGGTAGCGATTTCTAGCCAAAGAACTAGTTGAAACTGGTGGCAGTACCCTACAGCCCCTCAGCTGTGTGGGCTGTAAGATACTGAGATATTCCCCAGCAGGGCTGCCCACTTTGCTTTTCCTCTAGAGTAGAAAGTGCTCATCATCTTCCTCTACATACCTGTTCTGACAGAGAGCTTTGTGTAACTTGAATGACCCTGGGAGGAAGACCTGCTTTCTAAGACAAACAGTGCAAGCTTGAAACTGTTTTCAGTTAAATGTGTTGTATTCATGCTGTGTTCTAAACTGTTTGAATTGCAGCTAGATTTTCTTACAAAAAGGCTCCTAACGGGAGTATCCTATCTATCTGTTAGTTTGGTGGTGAGCCCTAAAGCCCTGGAGGAAGAGGCAGAAACTGCTGCAACTATTCCCCAAGATTTGGTGGTGACTGTGATGTCTTTATGTTGGGCAATGCAGCTTTTGTTTTGGTTTGGTTTTGGTGGGATTTTTTTAAAACTGAGGGAGAGTGCTTGATTACTATGTTTGAGTGTGCTGATGGGGAAATTGAGGCATCCTTCTGTTAGGACTTGATTAGTAAGGATCAATAGTGATAAAATGCCTGAAAAACATGCATGACATCATCTTCAAAGCCCAGATTATCTGTCAAATTGTGGATGTCCATGAAGAAGGAGTCTCTCTTGCATGCTGTATTGCACTCTTGCATGCTGTATTGCACTCCTGTGTGCCCCCGATGTGGCAGTGACTGATGATGAGCGCATCTGTCACACCACTACTGCAGTGGGCAGATGCAGGGTTGGTGGAGCACATGCCAGTCCCGAGGCTGGCCATGCAGTGGCACTGAAAGCAAAGCTAAATCCCAGACATCAGCTTTGCAAAGGTGTGTGCTGGCTACAAGGGAGGTGCTGGGCAGGCTTTCATGTTCTGCAGGGGTGGAGGGGAAGTGGAGAAGGAGTTGATCAGCTGCAGTTAGCAGAGCACAGGGTGACATGCTCAGCCCTGTACCATTTGGGACTTTACTCTGTTAACCCAATTGCTCACAGTATCCTTCTGCACTCTGGCTGGCTTTCTGGGGCAGGATTTCACCAAGGCTGTTACCAAAAGAAAGTGAGAGTCTTTGCTGTATACTTGGTTTGCCCTGTGGAGTGACAGAGACTTCAACTTTTCCTTCTGCAAGAGAGATGTATTTTCAGCCCTCTTTTTTTGTTCTGCCTCATCTTTCCCATAAATGAGATGCTGACTTTTCTCACCAGGGTATCTGCAAAGTGCATGGAAGCAAAGAGAAGCTGAAGGCAGAATTGTTGTTAAAAGCACATAGAAAGAAGGGTGTGTCTGCAGCAGCAGTTTCTTACTATAACTAGCAACAGAGGCAAAGATTACTTATTGATTTCCTAAATTGCACAGTATGCACAATGCAACAAATGGGTTTGAGCTGTTGCTCTTGAAATAGCTGAAAATATTTTGACAAAATAGTTTTGCTCAGCAAATGCTTCTCAAAAGAGAAGTGGTTTTGATTAAACTCTGGATTGAGGACATACAGAGAAACAATTGGGTCCTCTGTGACAGTGCATAGCATGGGAGTTGCAGCATTCATCTGTGTGGCAGGAGCTGTGAGACACTGTGAATGTGAGCCTAGATGAATGTATCCCAACGTCATGTACCAGGTTTAATACCAAAATTTCAGAAAACCTTCTGAGATGAGGTTTGGGTACCAGGAGGAGGAGGTACTCTATTGCATCTCTGGGTGCACATACAAAGAGTTTAACAAAGTTGAGTGCACCTTATTCCACAGTCAAGCACTTTATGTAGAGAGTCATTATAGATATTCAGTAGATTTCCCAAGGTTTCATTAGCATAGTTATATAACTTTCTTCAAGCAATTAATATATTCATTAGTATGACAACACATGCTCCATTCTGTAGTCCAAAATTAGCTGGTGATCCACTGGTGGTCTCCAGTGGCAAATTATAGCCTTCCTCACAATGACCTGTAGTAAACCTTGGCCCTGTGCATGCTCTTTGCATCCATTGGTTGATTACTGAAGCATAAACTGGTTCTAACTTGCTCCGGGCCACAGTACTTTTGCTTTGGTGCCATCCATCCCCCCAAAAAAGTGCTCCAAAGATCCTGTTATCTCTTGCTGAGTATCGTTCAGTTCTGTGATTCTGGCAGCTATGTTCCTAAAACAATATATGCAGCACCTAAAAGCACCTAAAAGTTAAGCTATGAACAAAGGCTCTATTTAATATCAGTGGTTTTATTCAGAATCAGGTTCATGAATATTTTGGGACAGGTTTTAATCAACTTATCCTATTGAAACTATTTCATTTTATTGAAAAGAAGTATTTATTAGCCCTGAGAAAGCTGGGTTCAAGTCATGGTTTGGCTGAAGCTGTGATATTTATGGAGTGCTATGAAGTTCCAGCAGCAGATAGGGTGGTATGCATGGTAACCTACTTGCATGAGAACTGCTGAGAAGTCCACCTGGACTTGAGGAGTCTCACCCTGTCCCAGCTGATAGCCACCTAGCTGCTGGGCTACATGTGCATTTCTTTACAGAAAGGATTTGAGAGGCCTTGTTTTTATTCTAAAATTAGATTTTTCAAAGTTGCAAAAATCCCTGTGGGTTGAGAACCCATTTCCTGCACAGTGCTTGTTTCAGTAGAGCAGCCACAGGAATGAAACACAAGATTTACTGTACAATGCGTTCACATGCATTCAGTAGCTAATGGAATAGGACAATTAAACTCCAACTCAAAAGGTTTCTTTAGTTTCCAGATAAGTTCTAAATTGGGAGCATTGCCCAAAAGACTTGCTGGAAATCTTTGAAAATAAATGAGCAGAAGTTCACTTTCAAACTGAATTAGGTATTATCTGTTAAAGAGCTAGGCGAGCACGGAGCAGGCTGAACCCCTGACCTGCTCAAATTAAACAGTTCCCTCTGGGTGAATCTGAATTAAAATAATCCCACTGGATGAGAAGACTCCTCTTCTGCTTTGGCTCTGCAGATCAAACACTTTGAAAACAAAAGATCTCTCCAATCTTGTGACCTTTTTCAGAGCATCACTTTCCTTGTTCTTATACAGTATCTTCTGCACTGGCCATGTGTAGGGAGAGAAAGGGTGGTGGATGAGTGCAGATACAGTGTGGATTGCCAGTTGACTCCGTTGACACATAACCTAGTACCCCAGACTGTCAAGAGTTCACATGCAATATTGTTCAGGATGTGCTTACTGCAACACTGGTTTATCGTGTGCTTGCCTGTCTTTGGTTGCCTCAAAGTACTCTTCTTTTGTCAAGGTGTCTTTAAAGAACGCAGCTATTGCAACTTGACTCCCTCCTTTTTTCCAGCCTCTGAACAAGAAAATAGATCATTTTACCTTGGTGAATTTGGCCTTCAGATTGGTGAAGGAATCACAGGGCTTTTATTTAGCAGTGGTCTGCACTCTGTGTCTATCACCTCTGCAGCAGTGAGGGGCTGTGGGATGCAGGTAGGCCTGGAAGAAGCCTCTTTGGCTTGTGAGGTCCTGTGATTTTATGTCAGCAGCAGGTAGAGTCCCTGAGACAGGAAGGGATGGAACCAAATGGACTTTGTCCAAAAATATAAGCCAGTTTTGCTTGGGATGCAAAATACTGTTTTTCTTCTGTATTTGCTGCTAGCTACCATGCCTCTTGCCAGGCTGGAATGTACAGGCACAAACCTCAGGTGCTGCCTGTGCCTTACATCAGCATTCCCCTCACCTAGCAGGTATATTTCTTTCCTCCTCTGCTGTCTGGATCTGATTGATGCTGTCATTTTTGTACTGAGACAACCAGAACCTATAAATCCTTCCAAATACCCTATTATTAAAAAGAGATATCACCTTCAAGTTTGGGGTGGTGAGAAGGGCTCATTATGCTTCTGTTTGTTAGCTGTGCTTATGCAGCCAGCGTCTCTTGGGGCCAGAGATAACGCTCAGATGTGTGGTGTAATGCGGTCAGTGAGTAGGTTGCATCTGTCAAAAGGTATCTTGAGGGCAGGCAGAGATTTTAAAGCAGTGGTCTGCAGAGACTTGGATTTTTATAGCTGCACTGTGAGGGCTGGTGGTGTGGGGATGGGCATTTGTGACTTCCAAGTGACAGCTCTCTCCAGGCAGTTCTGAGTGGTACCACCAGCCCAAGGACCCTTTGTTGCTTCCATACATATGGATGATGGTGGTAATGGGTATAAGACCAGAGGCCCTGCTTGGCTAGTGGTAAGCCTGACTCACAGAGCCTGGTGCAGTGCTGTTCTGAGGGGACAGAAACAGCCACCATGTGAGCAAAGCAGGCATTGTACTGAACCGATGAGAGGCTTCTCAGCCTGCTTTCTTCCTGTTTTCTGGGGATCTCCTTTCCACAGGGGAGGGCAGGCATTGACCAGCTGTGCCCCAAGCCTCACCTACAGGCCAGACTGCAGGCATCTATGAGAAGAGTCATGGACAGATGGGCAGAGTCCAATGGCATGAGATTTAACACATCCAAGTGCCGGATTCTGCACATTGGCCACAACAACCCCAGGCAGTGCTACAGGCTGGGGTCAGAGTGGCTGGAGAGTGGCCAGGCAGAGAGGGACCTGGGGGTGCTGGTTGATTGTAGGCTGAACATGAGCCTGCAGTGTGCCCAGGCAGCCAGGAAGGCCAGTGGCATCCTGGCTTGCATCAGGAACAGTGTGGCCAGCAGGAGCAGGGAGGTCATTGTGCCCCTGTACACTGCACTGGTTAGGCAACACCTTGAGTACTGTGTCCAGTTCTGGGCCCCTCAGTTTAGGAAGGATGTTGACTTGCTGGAACGTGTCCAGAGAAGGGCAACAAAGCTGGTGAGGGGTTTGGAACACAAGCCCTATGAGGAAAGGCTGAGGGAGCTGGGGTTGCTTAGCCTGGAGAAGAGGAGACTGAGGGGTGACCTTATTGCTCTCTACAACTACCTGAAGGGAGGTTGTAGACAGGCAGAGGTTGGCCTCTTCTCCCAGGCATCCAGCACCAGAACAAGAGGACACAGTCTCAGGCTGCGCCAGGGCAGGTTTAGGCTGGATGTTAGGAAGAAGTTCTACACGGAGAGAGTGATTGCCCATTGGAATCGGCTACCCGTGGAGGTGGTGGAGTCACCTTCACTGGAGGTGTTCAGGAGAAGACTTGATGGGGTGCTTGGCTGTATGGTCTAGTTGTCGGGTGGGTTGGATTGTTTGATGGGTTGGACGCGATGATCTTGAAGGTCTCTTCCAACCTGGTGTATTGTATTGTATTGTATTGTATTGTATTGTATTGTATTGTATTGTATTGTATTGTATCCATGCACAGGTTTGGCAGCATTGAGTGTCCACATTGTCACCGCAAAAAGAATGCTGAGGTGAATGTCTATCTCTGTGTACAACTGGATTGAGTTGTCCTCTGTTCTGGAGATTTCTTCCCCATTTTTTATTATTTTGCCTCAGGCTGAAGGGTCTGTTTTAGGGCCAGTGTAATAACTGTCATAACTTTGTTAGGCTGATGCATCAGTATGGTGCCAATCACAGTTATAGAGACCCTGGGACCACTTCATCACAGCAGTTTCACTCCAAGGCTCCTTTTAATCCTTCCTAATAAAATTTAAATGACAGTAGCTGTTCCAGTCATGAACCAAGAAAAGCCTCTCATATTATTTCCTCCTTTTTTTCCCCTTTTTTTTTTTTCTCCTGGTGTTGGGTTGTCCATTTTATAGTGACTAATTTATATGAGAGCTGACATCTTCCAGAGCCAGCTATATGGCTATGTGTGTCTGAAACAAGCAGTGCACCTGTTTAGTGACTGTCTTCTCAGCAGATGGGGTGTTTCCAGAGTGATGTTGGGCCATTGCCATCCTCATCAGAATCCAGGCTGAATTTCCTGATGCTTATGAGTGGGTTTGCCCAGGAGCTGTTATTGAGCTTGGATAGAGATTTGCTGCAGGTTCTTCTAACCAGCCATTAGAGATTTGACCCATGGATGGTACCGAGCCTGTCTTTTGGTCCTACATTAAATGAGGAGAGCCAGTGGTTCTTCCCTTTTCTCCCCTCCCCAGCAGAAGACAGTAGGAGGAGAACTTAAAAGAAGCTACACAACCTTTTCACTTGAAGCATGAGCAGCATTAAATGGCCTGCCTTGCTGGGAAATCGGCCTCACACTTGCAAGGGGAGGTTGGGTGGTTTGCAGCAGCTTTTAGATCCTGCACGCTGCATAGTCCACAGACTTGGACCAGATGCTGAGAAAAAAAGTCTTTGGCAATAAAAGTCAAGCCACAAAAGCCAGTCTCAGCCTTCCTGAAGTGTGAGGGGTCAGGGAGCTGTTTGGAAATCCTGTGGCTTGAACCTCAGTCTGAGCTATTTCTAGCATTGAACACACTGGAACTGGAGCAATTATTTGGATGATGCCCATGTCTTTTGCTTATTTCCTTTAACCTGCTGATGGCTGCTGTCTTATATTGCTTTTCAGACCTACTGAGAGCAACTGCTTGTGACTGCATCAGTGTGAAAGGATGGTTATGTCTGATGCCTTGATATTTGCAGAATGCCAAACATCCCACTTAGCTTGGTTCAAACAGTTTCTTTTTTTTGGTGTGTTTTTCGTTTGTTTGTTTGTTTCCCCGTGCTGTTTCTCAATCTGCCTTTAGTAGAAAGCTGGGGAATGAGCAGAATCACTGAGACTCTCAGGGTCTTGGTAGTAAAGGTGCTGGCATAGGGGTGGTGTCAGTCTGGTGGGGTGGATGGCATCCCTGGCCAATAAGCTTGTGCATTGGGGTTTTGTGCTATGGATGGTTAGGTGCAAGATTGCTGACCCAGTCTCCAGGCATATCTAGGCTCCCTTCATGTCATTCATAGGTTGTGAAGCTGGTGATAAGGCAAGAGATTGAGCTGGTAACATGAAGTCAAAGTGCTGTGGCAAAGAGGTGGGAGGTGGGGACTAATATCGTGTACCGTCTCAGATAACCTCTCCATCCTGTGAATTTGCACTGGTCTGGTATGGGGAAGACCTACTCCATCTACTGCACCAGCAGAGACCTCCCCTTTGACCTCAAGACTTTATTTCTTTCTTCTAGCAATTGGGTAGGTCATATGTGAGGAAAGGAGCAGTGAATTATTATCAAGACATCTCCCATCTCCTTTCAGAGTGTGTATCAGAGAAGGTGATTTCTAGGGCCTTATTTATACCACAGCGGTGAAATGTCACCGACTCTGTGGCACAGGGAGGTTTTGATTTACATGAATGTAATAGAGATCAGACTGAGATCTTCAGACTTCAGTGTCAAAGGCCTGCAGGGTTGTATTACATTTTCTTCCCTCCTGAGGAAAATGAAGTCCTGGGGGAAATGAGTGGTTTGGTCTCTTCTGAATTCTTTCTGGAGTAATGTTCCTTCAGAAACTCTAGCTGGCAGTCAGTGCCTCTCTTCTTGGCAGTCTTATCTGTAAAAACAAGGAATAAGTGGTCTGGGAACAGTATTTTTGGCATCCCTCAACCATCTGTGTTATCTCATTTAGCTACAAGAGGGATTGTTACCAGCAACATCTGTTTGTCATGTCTGGGTGGAGAGTGAGATAACACTTTGAAGACACACTATGCTTCTGAACCTTTCTTACTTTCTAGAGCTAATACCAAACAAACCATCTTTGAAGGACATGATGTCATTGGTTACTCTTCGGTTACATTATGTCTTTGTCTTTACTCAATACTCAGTGCCCTTCTGTCAGCCTACACCTTTCTGCTCTTTGGCTCATACCCACTGGCATCATTGCCCTCTTGCGCTGATACCTTTCCAGCATGCTTTGCTGGAGGTCTGGCCCTTTAGCAAGACTGCTTGTTCTTGGGAGACATTACCTTGAAAAGCTTCTGGCCAAAAGGTACCGATCTCAAGAGTTTGGATGTTACAGGGCACCGTCAGCTCTTTCTATCCCAAGTTGATTGCAGTTGTCTCACTGGGAAAACACTGCCTAGATAGGCATTTACTTTACTGACTGTTTTCAGTACTTAGCACTTCTCAAGTTTTAGAAAGTGGGGGAAAGTGAATTAAGAGATCCTGACATGAAGTAAGGTATCCTGATCCTTTGGCCTGTGAAACCTGTGTTAAGATGAGGGCTCTGTTTGCTGCTGTTGCAGGATATGTGTGAAAAGACCCTGTATGTGGGTGCCTGATAGCTGGACAGGCTTGGGCTTCCTTTTTCCCTGTATACCAGGTGGTTCTCACCTATTTCTTATTACAGTGGTCCTGTTGGGTACCATTTATCATCACTTCCCTTCTGTAAGAAAGGGAAACTAAGAAATTGTGGGGAAATTTGGGCTGTTTCTATTTTTTCTCTTTCCAGGGGTATGTCCTTCCAGAGTATAAGTACTTGTCCCATTCTAAATTGCAAATACCTCCTAAGGGTTATCTCCCCAAGGACAATCTTGTTACCACTGTGGCAGAAACAATGGTATGCATGTCATATTGATTTCTGACAGCAGGCAGTCTGAGTAGTTTGGGGACTGTTTTCAGGGTGGGTGAGGACCTTGCTTTTCATTTTCAGGGGACCAAACTCATCTCAGTCTAACCCATGTAAAGACTGCTCAAAGTGGCGCGGGCTTGCTGCAGACTAATGTCATCCAGAGACCCTTTTGCAGTCTATTGCTCTTTGGTGGATCTCTGAAGAGCATCATAAACCATCAGTTTTGAAGCCAAACCGACCCCTAGGGGGTTACTGAGGCTCAAAGAGTTACAGTAACTCTGGTGTCATCTTTTTTAATACCTTTCAAATGTTTTAAATCTTGTGCCCCTATTTCATTATTTTTGCATGTACCAATTTGTGCAGTTTCAGGTAGAGAGCACCCAAAGTTCTGTTTATGGGGGACTTGCCTATGAATTATTACTTGCATAGCTTGCAGTCAAGTAGTGGGTTATAGTACTAATTAAGGCAAATGTCATAGCAAGAGCATGCTGACGTTGTTGGAATTAATGGCCCAGAGCATTACTACTTAGCACACCTTTTGAAGTTAATGGAATCATATTAATTGGGATCTTGGAGGTACTGAGGGACACAGAGTACATCACTCCTGAGCAGCACCTCTGTTATTACATTAGGGCTGGAATAGCATCCAAATTCTTCCTGCCTTCTGTGCCCCTTTTGCACAGCATTTCACAAATGGATGGCTCTGAGAAGGCCTGGGAGAAGGTTGTTTGGTCCCAGGGTAAAAGGTGAAAAAGTCTGTCCCAGCTGTGATTGTCAAGAATCACTGCTCCAGAAAATAGTGTTGAGAATTGCCAAACTGCTTCTGGCACAACCCTGAAGGAACAAGGAGGTGTGTTCAAAAACATTGTGTACCCTTGTCTCTGGGTCTGGTTCTGCAAGTTCAACTGCCCTTCACAGAGCTTGTCCTGATGAGCAGAGCCCAGCGTATTGGTGCGAGGCGCAGCGTCACAGCATTGAAAAAATGACTGTCAGTGATATTGTGTGCTAGCTGGCTGTGGTAGCACAGGGACTGGTGCAGTGTGTGGTTTAGGCCAAGAAAATTTTAGTTCTGACATAGTAAAAAGCAGCTCATGGAGGGGCATCTGCTTTCTCTGGATAAAAAAAGCCCCAAACCAAAAACAACAGAGAGAACTGATAGAACTGATAGAAAACCAAACCTCAAAACTTTTAATACAGGGTTTTGCACAGTTGAGGAGAAAGAGAAAAAACCCAACAGTTTTCTACTGAGAATTTCGATTGCAAACCAGAATGTTCTCATTTTCATCCAAGTTTTCCACATGGGGGAAATAATTTTCAAGCATCTCTAAAGTAAAGTAATTAACTATAGACAAGGAATGGATGGCTTCAGAAGAACAGGAACACATACTATCTTTAGATAAAAATACTAAATCCATTGTGCGAAGGGAATAGAAATTTTAATGGTAATGTAAATTTGCTGTGCCTTATTATCCTTGTTGAGTCCAGACTAAAAAACAAAACAAAACAAAACCTTAGCTATTATGTAGCATCTTCTCAGTATTAAGAGGAGTACAATTATTAATTATCCTTTGCAGTATTAATAGAATGTAGGTTCATAATTACCACTGGCCAAGTTTGTATACTTTCACATTATTTCCTGGGGAGGTGTTCATATTTGCTCTAAATGATGCTTATTTCATGTCAACTAAATAGCTCACTATATGGAAGTTGAAACAACATGGTTGAGTGGGTGCTGTCTGTGTGGGAAGCTGCTTGTCAGCCTCATGTTTACTTCTTCTCCTACCTCGAGCAGTTTGGAGGCATGACTGCATGTCTACATTTAGCCCATCGCTGGGCCTGAACTATAGCAGTTGCTCTATCACCTGATGACCCCTCCCCAGGAGAGAAGAGGGATCAGGAAAAGGGGAGGACATCCATGTGTTGAAATGAAAAATGATTTAAGGAGGAGGAGCACAGTAACAACAACTCTGTCCTCAACAAATGTCCCCCTGTGTGACATTCATGGTATGGGATACACCTATGAGCCAACTCAGATCAGGTGCCCTGGCTGACTCAGAGCTGCTAATGGCCTGCATCCCATGGCTGGCCTATGGTTTTACCCCAGTGAAACCAGGATACAGCAGTATTTAGAGCTCATTGCGTAGGACGCTGCTCAGCTGGTCAAGAGCTAGAGCACGTGAGCCCTAGTCCTGCTACAGACTTACTGCGTCATGTTGAACACATCATGGCCTTACTGCTGGGTCTGCTGTGTAGCTGCCTGTAACTGGCTGCAAAGGACAGGCAAGATTTGCCAGAAAAAAAAATAATCCTTTTGTTCAGGGCAGTTTCTCTCAGAGCTTGTTACCCTGACCTTAGCCTGCAGAACTGCTTTGCTCTCCAATGCTTCTGACTGTTTAAATCTATTGCAATTCTGTTTGGATTGAAAGATTCTTCTGTTCCTCAGCGGAGTGTGTTGTAAAACAATCAGTGACATTTGTTAAATGGAGAACACATAGGGCGAGGGCTCCATCAGCTCTGAGGAGACAGTGAGTAATGGTTTCTTAATGTCTGAGAGCTTTAAAGCTACTATAATATTCTTCAAAGTCAAGATAGTGCAGTGGGGCTCCACATTGCTGTCCCATGTTGAGGGGCAAGGTGGTTGCTGAGCACATAGCCAGCCACTATTCTTCAGCAGCATCTACGTGGAGGGGAAGGAAATAGTTGCTGTGCAACGTGCATCACAGATGAGACAGATTTATTATTTACTTGCAAGTGTTGCTGTATCACCCATCACTCAGCTGCTTGCCTGTGTCTGGTAAACACTGCTCTGCACTTCTGGTGGTGTCTGCTCTGCCCTCTTCCCAACACAAATCAATATGCTAAGCCTCAGTGCATTTTGGAAGGAAGTAAATAAAAGTTGCACAGCCATCACCACCAAAAGGGGAAGTGTATGTCTCTGCTTGAATGGAAACTTGCAGTACAGCTGGACGTGAGTCTCCTTGTTTTGGATCCCTCTGACTGGTGGTGCAGTGATCTCTTTCCAAGGGATTTGTTGTACCCCTCGGGCAAGGTCCTATCTCTGGAGGGCTTAGAAGAAAAGGCAGGACAGTAAGTTCATTCTGATTCCCACACTGGGTTTGGGTTAAACTGAGTGTCTCTTGCTCTCTTGTGCATAGCTCTTGAGCTGAGGGGAGCAGCTTAGCAAGAGAGGCTGTGCTCAGCACACATGAGACCTGCAGAAGCTCTCTACCAGCCATTAGTGCTGCTTTTGCCCTGCACAGCACAGGGCTGAACTCACTGACCTCATCTCTCACCAGCACATGAAGATGCATATTAATGCTGTTTGAAACTTGGCTGAGTAACAACTATGTGGTAATGAGCTGTGCATTTTTAGCTTCAGAGTCTCTGGGACAGACGGATGGGAGCAGAGGGATGATTTATAATCCTCAAACCTGTTATTTACAAGCAGTCATGTTCCTCATCTTCCTGTAGACAAATTGAAAGACTTGTAAGTTTGCCATGAACAGTCCCTTGAGCTGATGCTTAGGGGAGATGTAATTTAAAACATTAATTTGTCCTGCAGAACTGATCCTGAACAGCATTGCCACAGAAATAGGTGCAAAACCTTAAAATAGGTGGATGGTCTCCACACAGTCCTTACTATGAAGAATTTATTGTCCATATAGACACAATAGCAGAAGCACAAGGGACATAATATCTCCTGAGTGGCAATTCACCGTATTAATCACTGCCAGTAGTGACTAGTTATGAACTAATTAAGGGCTAACTGTGGGTTGTGAGAAATGAAGTAGCTACCAAATAGTCACTGCAGTATTGGGCATTTATTCCCCAACTGACCATACAGACCTGAAAAGGCACCCCTGTTTATAGTGGGACTACTGACATTTTAGAATTGATCTGGAAAACAAGTCTGTCTTGTTTATAAGGAGGAATCTTGAGTGATTTTTGTGTCTGTAGGAATATAGCCATTGTGGCAGATAAGGTACAAAGTGGCAGAAGGGGGTCAGGCCTTAGAATATTTGCACTTTCTTTCTCAACATTTTTATGAGGGCAGTGTGATTCAGTGGGACTCACCCCAAGCGAAAGCAGGGGTGGCAAAGGACCGTTCCTTTGCAAAAGTCCAGTGTTTCAAGTATTGTCATTCCCCAATGCCTGTCACTTACCACCCAGCATCCTGAGTTTAGGGAAAAGGTGAAATGCAGCCTAACACTGGCAAGTCCTTGACTAAACCAGTGTTAACATCTACACAACCTTTAAATACCTCCACAGATGAGGACTCCACCACATCCCCGGACAAGCTGTTCTAATGCCTGATAGCCCTTTCAGTGAAGAAATTCTTCCTAATAGCCAGTCTAAACTTCCCTTGGCCCAACTTGAGGCCATTTCCTCTTTTCCTATCACTTATTAGTTGAACAGACTGACCCATACATCTCTACAACCTTCTTTTAGGTAGTTGTGGAGAAAGGTAAGGTCTCCCCTGAGCCTTCTCTTTTCTAAACCAAACAACCTCAGCTTTCTCAGCCACCCCTCATAAGACTTGTTCTCTAGACCCTTCACCAGCTTCATTGCCCTAAGACTTTACTATTTGTCCAGGGCTGCCTTAAGTTAACATTACAAGCAGATTGCCAATTTCCTGAGTGCTCCTGAGTGCTTCTGTCTTTCTTCCTGTGTGTGCATGGATCAGCTGTATCTAGGAGATCTGCAGTGCGTGGTGAAATGGGGCTTCACTGGGTAACTGCCCTAGTCTCATAGTCCTGGGGCTGTCAGGGCATCTGCTTGCCTGCCCATTCCCTCAGTCCTGCTTGGCTATCTCAGTGCTGTGCTAATACAGTAGCAATATTCCAGTAGTAATCAAAATACATTTGCCATTGTCTTCCTTTGCTAGCACTGCCAGATGTTTTAAAATAGCTTCCTTAGACCTGATGCTCCCATCTTTATTTCCTGCACAGCTGTTAGGTGTGTTTTCTCTTTGAACTGGGTGCTTCATGTATCTGGCAATGGTGAATGCCCTGTATTTTCCCGAACCACTTTCGCTGCAATCTGCACATTATCTATCCTTTGCTCTCTCAGAGATATAGTCTCTGTCATGGCATTGGGTCCTCCCTTCTCCACAAAAAGGTAGAAGGAAAAAAAAAATGGCTTCATAAATTCCCCCATTTCATCGCCTGCTGACTCCAGTTCACCCCTATAATTTTTACCAGAGTAATCATCTTGTTTACTTTTTGTCTGGTACTTGCCCACAGTGCATTATGCTGCCTGGGAACCTCTCGGTAGGTGTGATACTCAGTATCTTTTTCTGATTCTTTAATAGTCCTCCTAACTCACTTCATAGGTCTTCTAGTCTCCATGCTAGGTCGTTCTTATCTTTAATATGTTTCTCTATGTTTGTACTCTTTTTTACCTTCTGGCCTAAACACATTGGCCTCTAATGCCTTGGGTTTTGCTCCTAGTCTGGACTCTTGTAATTAGCCCTGAGCCCACAGCTGGTAGTTTTACAGAGCTGCCCATGGACCTGTGTGTGAGAGAGGGTATCCAGGGGTGGAGGCAGGTTTCTCTGCTCTCCAAAATGCTGTGCCCCTGGAGCTCCAAAGCCCCATCTTAGGTGGTGCTATTCCTTTCCTTTTCTGTGGCCTCTTCTAATTTTAGGTACTAACTTTGTCTTCTGTTATGGCTGTTTGGCATTTACCATAGTGGAGCAGGGCATGGAGATGTCTCTCACTTGCATATAAGGAAGATAGCCCCCTGGTATTACCAATGGGGCTGTTAACTCTCATGTATGTGCATGTACCTGCAGAGAGCACAATGCCATCTCAGTGGAAGCGGAGAAGCGGATTTCACTGTGTGCTCTAAGGCATGTGGAAATTAGTATCAGTCTCTCTGCATGGTCACTTTTCAAACCTTACATGTGTAACTTAGAAAAAAATCTGGGGCTATCCCAGCATTGCACTAAAGATGGGAAGAACTCAGTAATTTCATGACTGATGGAAATGGATAATTATAATGATAGTCTGTTCTGCTTCTGGACACTGATTACATGTGCAAGACTGGTGTTAGACAGCTGTAACCGGTCCCCCTCGGGTAATCTGAATCTGGTAATTTGAATCATGGTAACGTGTTCCTCCTTTTGCTCCAGTATCAGAAACAATCCAAGCAAGGTTTCACCCCATATCCCAGTTTTCAGCCTGTTCCCATGTCAGAACTGATTCAGTCACTCCCTGTGAACTGGCAGCCCTGATTCACTAGCACACAGGCTGGGGTCCTGTCTCATGTAGTGTGTCCTGGGGACACTGACAGTGGATAAATGACAAAAAAGACCTTCATCCAGTTCAGCATCATACCCACTGCCATCTGCAGGCTCTTCACAGCAAGCTGTGCAAAAAAGAGAATAAAGACCACAGATGAACTTTCTCCTAATTCCAGACAGAAAAGTTTTCCTTTGATCATTACATAGTCTCACCACATGCAATGCAGAAATTCCTCAGATGGACACAGGACTGCTAGCAGGAAAGGAACATCTCTACAGGCAACATGTTAACAAAGTGAAAATACAAATCCTTTCTCCTGGACATTGCTGAGATAAAATGTAGTGCTTTCCATGACCCTGACCTGTCACCCGTGTTCCTGTCTTGCCTTTTTATCTGTGGTGGTAATGGTGATAAGTGATCCAGCAGGATGACTTTCTATTGAAGCCCCAAGAAAGGCTGGATAGCTGAAAGATTAAGAGGTTACTGAGAGAAGCAAAGATCTTGAAGAACAATTACACCTGTTTTAATGCAAAAGAGCTGTGCCAGTATGACTTCATCTTCCTGGGGCACAGAAGCTGCAGATATGCTTTTAATGCCCTACAAGTGTTGGCATGTACATAGCACATCTTGTGCCTAGTATGGCTCTGCTTTGTTGCTGGATTTTGAAACATGAAAGCCTGTGTTAAAGTGGGGGAGACCAAGTAAGACATAAACTCATCATAGGGGAGCAGTCATGATTTTGGCATAAGAGGCAGTGAGGACTTATGCTTTGGAGAGAAGAGTGGTGCTGAGAACTCCTAGGTTCTTTTGTTTGCAGAACCAAAGTACAGCTAGTAAACCTTGCCTTTTTTCCTGGATACCATTACAAAACTTAATGGGTATAGGTAAGAACGCCGTGTGTGGAATACAGCAAAGGATTAGAGACACTGTTTCATGAGATGGTACAAGCAACATTTATTTTGGGTGTCTGGAACATAAATGATACCCCAAGGCTTTAGGGACACATTTTGGATGGCTAGAACGTGAAGTGTATACTAATGTCTCAGAGTGGAGTGTGGGTGTGATTTTCTATCCTTGATTACTTATGTGTATGTTTACTTTGTCTTGCTGGAAGACTTAAAAACAGAGGTGGGAAGTGTTCTGAGTAGTTCCCAAAGCCTGTGCTTCAGCAGGATTTTGGCACATGGCATCTTGAATCTTCTGGGGCAGGGATCCTCTCTGCTGCCTGCAGACCATCTAAATGTAGGCTGAGAAGACTTAATCTCCTCTTAAAGAAAGGGCTGGAGATGGACAGATGAATTATCTGCCAGAAGAGTTGGTCTTCCTCTCGTGACTAGAGAGGCCTGATCTCAGTGAGTAAATTATACTACAAGTGTCACTTCTGCATGGCTGAAGGTGGGTGAGAGATATCCCACATCTGTGTTCACACTAGCAGAGGTATTTAGTGGGAATTACCTAACTGTCTCTATACTTAAAATTCTTGTATCCTGTAGGCAAAACCTTGAAGGGCAGCAGGATTTATCTATATCTTCTGAGTACTGGAGAAAAAAAGTGCTTTCTAATCTTGGGTATCTGGGGAATAAAGTAGTAAGATAAAATATCACCATTCCTACTTCCCTGTTGGTCTCCATCTTCTGCTATCAAGCATGTTCTGAAGTCAGCCATGAGAACTGCTGCCTGCAGAGTTAATGCTGCTTAGTGCCTTGGAACAGAGTACACCAGCATTCCTGTGCCGCCTCTCTTTTGAGGATTTGTAAGAATATTAGCTGGACCTGAGGTGTGGTCTGGGAGGAAAAGCAAGACAGGTATCACAGAGAGATTGTCCTTACTGAAATGATTATTTTCTTTACTTCATTTGCTGTCTCCAAATCATCCATGTTGTCTTCCATTCCCAATTCCTCACCAGTTTCAGAACACTTAATTAAAAGGTTATATTCATCTGTGCTCCAGATAGCTTGTACTTCCACTTTCACAAGAAGCTAAGATTCCCTAGTGAAGATAAATGGGGAAAGTATTAGATCAAATTGGGTAGATACAGTTTTTGTGGAATACAGGAAGAAGGAAAGCATATGTAGGAATCACATCTGACAAGACTGCTCAGGCAAGGCATTAGTCACAGGCTGGGAGTCAAATGGCTTCCTGAATAACACCAGGAAACAGCAGCTATCATCAAATGACACATTGCAGTATGATACTTTGGGGCAAATTGCTAGATGCATATGCATTTCAGCTTAACTCACTGTGAAATAAGGACAACGTAAGTGTTCACTCATCCCCAAAAGTAAACATGTGGGGAAGGTAATAAGTTGGCTGGATATTCATGTCATGGAATGATACATCAGAGTGTACTGTGCACTGAAGCTTAGGCACAGCTGCCTGTTCTTGAAAAAAACATGCCATTTCATATGGCATTATCTAGAACCATCTACTTAATCTTCCTGATTTGGAGAGACTTCACCAGTATCCGGGGGGGGGCTACTGTCCTCTTTGTGTGAACTGCTCCTACCCTCTGACTGAGGTCAATGAAATTTCTGTGTGCTGGCACTCTGAATGTCATATGCACATTTTCCCATGCATGCCCTCATGTACATGCATGGTGGAAAACTAAACAGCCTCCATTCTCTTACCCCTTAAGCAGAAAGTTATTAAAATATGAACTTCATGGTTAACAACTTGTATCACCAATTTCATAACTGATGTGGCAGTGTGACAGGAACACCTGACCCAAATGGGACATGGGGCCAGATTTCTAAAGCCAGCCTGACCTGGTCACCATTTTTCAAAAGCACTGAAGGTCCTGATGTCTCCTCTGAATAATGGGGAGAATTCAAGTATAAGAAAACTGGTCAGAGGGAGAACTGTTGGTATTTGTGTCAAGCCCTAAATGATTTGAAGAAGGTATTTTTATGACCCTAAAGCTGTTTCAATTTTCTGTATAAGCTGGCTCATATAATGAAAGACATTTCTTCTATCTACAAACCTTCTCTCGTCATGAGCCTTAGACCACAGCTATCAAGACAGTCACACCTGAAGTCCTTGCAGTCCGCACAGCAGAAGTCCCCTGGATTAGCAATCATGGTTGTATGTGGAATCTGCCAGGACACTGGAGATGATTCCTGGAGACATAAATATCTTGCTTGTAATATTCCTTTTCCAAATAGATTCTTCTTCAGCTAAAAGCCCACCCTAGCCTGGGAATGTAAACATGTTTATCTCAGGATACTTCAGAACATGTTTTAGAAGTTTCCTTTAGGTGGCAGCAGGAGTACAAGAATATTCATGCCAGCTGCTGCAGTGGGACGGCTTGGTGCTGAACATAAACCCAGTTTTACAGCTCTTTCATACTGTAACACTCATGAGGTTTTATTTCTGTTATTAGAGTAACTTGCTGATGAGCTGAAGTCATGACCCTTTCACCTGTCTGGGCAGTCCTTTGGTCTCTCTATGTAACTGGTGTGACAGTCTCAGCGTTTAATAGTATGGAAATGATGTAGACTGCCTAGAGGATCCAAGTCTGGACTCAGTATTGATGATAGGTAACACTGTGATGGAGTGGAAAAGGCAAGGAGATGGGGAGGAGAGAATGCTCAAGATTACTGTGGTGGTTGTTCACCTCTTTTACGAGCCAAGGCAAAACTATCAGTAGTCTAAATACAATTGCAGTAGAGCTGCTAAACTTTGCAGAATTCCCCATCTCTGGGGCAGACCTCTTGCTTGCTTATCTGCAGGGAGGCTGAAAAATATTTCTCTATTCCTCCACTCATTTTCAGTCTCTTTCTTCCTTCAAGTTTGTTAGCTTTGGAAGGAAATCCCCAGCTGATATGTCCATCACATTGCCTGGGAAATGCTTTGAAGCTTGTGGTCTCCTTGTGAGACAAGCAAGCCTGCAAAGCTCTTTCCCTTTGGATACTAGTATGTCTATGGGTCTCTCAGGAAGAGGAACAGGGATCTGCAAGTGTCACCTCTGAACTCCATAGGATGTTATTTAGGCACTTCCATCCAGTTGGAAATGAGCCGCTAGCTCTCAGTACTGCCGAGGAGGACCAGCCTCAGGTTGGAGGCTGAATTGTGGCTATCATCTCTCCTTCACCATTAAGTACTGATGTGGGATCTAGTTAGGTGCCCATAGTTGGGGGCCTCAAGTGGTTGCTCATATGCTGCTGTATGAAAGTCTGCTCTGCTTCAGGGCCTACTGCTTTCTGAACTTCCTCGGCCTCAGACTTCCCATTTCCAAGTGCTGCTCCAAAGAAGAAGTCATGTTTTTCCTATGCGTTGGGCTCCTGCCTTGTCAGGAGGGCATTGGAGTGGCATCATCTTTTTGAAGAGCAAGCAGATAGGCCTGGTCTATACATTGCAGTGACTTGTGGAGGCTGATGTTGTGTCCAGTACTCCAGATCTTGGCACTCTCTGTCACACTGGAACCTCCTTCCATCCATCTGTCAATGAACAACTGCTGTTGCCTCACACTCTCCTGGAGCCTGGCCATTTATCTGGCTTTTGTGGTGATGCTCAGTTACATGTCTGGAAATAAGGTTCTGTACAAATTCCTCAGGCAATCAATACACAGAGTAGAAATAGCTTGTTAGAAATAGCTTGTTCCAAATGGCCATATATCTATATCTCTCTATATATATCTTTATTATACTATGAATTCTCACACTGCCACTGGAAGCCACACATGCCTTACTATGCAGCTTTGGTTGGAGAGCAAACTCCATCCTTCCTTCTCTCCTTCTCTCTCCTCCTGTCCCCTTGGTTCAGGGCTTATGAATTAACTGACCTCTTCAATACACTGCACAATCTCCTTTCTTTCCTTCCTCTTCAGATTTTTATCTTCCCTTTAAGACCCCATTTCATTTGTTTTCCAAAAAAAACCCCCAAATCAGGCTTTGAAAGTCTTTGTCCTGTAGCCTTACTATTTTGTTTTCTCTGTCAAAATTATTTCTCTGGAAAAATCCTTGAGAGCTCCCAGCCAGCACAGTTCCCTGGTTTTGTCAGGCCCCTTACCCAGTCCTTTAGTCATCTTAACCTCTATTTTCACCAGAGGTCATCTACTTTCTCTGGTTAAGGTCTATCCAGATCTGGGGACTAAGTTGAAAGATAAAGCTCTGGGACCTGGGTGGTCAGATAAAGTGAGAACCATTCTGGTCACATCATGGAATGCAAACCGCATTTGGCATTGCAGAGCAGATGTGTGCTTATAGCTCCTCAACAGCTTCAGGGCTGTTTCACAGTCCTGTGCTTTAGCTAGAAAATCACTGGCAGTGACACAGGAGGCGGGGCTGGTAGCTGTGAGCCTTCTCTGTGGGGAAAATGTACAAAAAATCAGGCAAGAAGCAGAGAGTGGTGATATTTGCAGATGGAGAAAGAGAGCCCTTGAATACAGGCAGAGTTGACCCCCTTGGAGCACTCCCATTCTCTTTGCTGAGATGGAGAAAGTGATTTGCAGGGTTAAAGTTACGGGCATTGGAGACTGCAAAATCAAGAATGATGTCTTGCAGAGAAGACAGGAAAAGAAACATGGTTGAGCCCTGGGAACAGTTACTGCTTGCTTGGCATGGCTTGGTGCCGTAGGCCAGCTCAGAGTGAGTCCCACATTCAGATTCTGAATTACTCTAGGGGAGGTATTTCTTTTTTATTCTCTTAGTACCACTGTGCCCAAAGAAAGTGGGCAGGACTTGTCCTGTTTGGCACATCTACATCAAAGCTCTAGCTAAGTGAGAGCCAGAGACTGCCACAGAAGAGAGGGATGGTGCTTGCAGGGGTGAGGAGCATGGGTTGTATTTTACTGGGGGCTCAGCTAAGCTCAGAAGAAAGACACTTCATTGCAAATCCATCATGTTTCAGCAGCACTCCTGAGGAGCCAGCTAAAATGCCTCACTGGGAAACCATCTTTCTTTTTTTCAGGATGAGAGTGGATAATCAGGTGCATCCACATTGCAGGGTTGGGCCTGAGTGAGAGGACCAAGACATTGCCTATAGGTCTTGCATCAAGAAGTTTCTTCCCACACAATAACAGCTCATGCTGAAATAAGAATATTTGTCTAAGTCAGGGGCTTGTGCTCTGCTTAGCACAGAGATGTGCACATATTCAGCTGTGGAGATACTAGTTGTGGCCAAGCCCTGACCTAGGGCTGGGGCTCCCAGGGGACACTTGCTGCCAGCTCCATGATCTGACAGAGAGAGGACAAGTGAAGTTGCTCATCCTGGTAATGTGACATGTTTGGGAAGGCTTTTAGTAAAACACAGACAGGAGGACTTGCTCCAGCCCCTTGGGAATCATAGAATCATAGAATCAGTCAGGGTTGGAAGGGACCACAAGGATCATCTAGTTCCAACCCCCTGCCATGGGCAGGGACACCCCACACTAGATCAGGCTGGCCAGAGCCTCGTCCAGCCTGGTCTTAAACACCTCCAGGGACGGGGCCTCAACCACCTCCCTGGACAACCCATTCCACGGCTTCACCGCTCTCATGGGGAAGAACTTCCTCCTCACATCTAGCCTAAATCTCCCCACCTCCACCTTCATTCCATTCCCCCTAGTCCTATCACTACCTGATATCCTGAGAAGTCCCTCCCCAGCCTTCCTGTAGGCCCTCTTCAAATACTGGAAGGCCACAATGAGGTCACCTCAGAGCCTTCTCTTCTCCAGACTGAACAACCCCAACTCCTTCAGTCTGTCCTCATAGGAGAGGTGAAAGGCCTACAGGGACAAGAGGGGACAAGGCCTACGCCTCCATGAGCATCACTTCCCTGGGCTAAACAAGGTGTGAAACCCCACCACAGTTGCCTTGAAGGTCATCACTGGTTGTGTGGGGAGGCAGAGCTGAAAAAGCCAACCTAATCCTGCAAAATGAAGTCACAGCTGGAGGCAACAGCCACATCCTTTGCTGCCGTAAATCACTGCAACCTGATTGATTTCTGGGCCAGCCTTGGTATTGAAGATGCTGCAAAAGTTCTTTCAAAGGAGTCTTTAGAGAAATGCTTCCCCCTTGGTCTCCTGTTAACTTCCCTGTGATAATACATCTGCAGCATGCTATCAGTGTGGAGCTTGCTCACGAGAAAAAGAAGGAGAAAGACTGCTGTTCATCTTATTGACTGCTTATTCACTTCTTTAAAAGCAATTAGGAGTTTAATCACAGTTTCTATGGATTTTTGGGGGAATCTGTAATTAAAATCTGTGCAGTCTCCTTGCATTATATACTTAACTTTTTCCCAGAGCTGTTCATATGTCTTTAATATTCTCACTTCCTCTAATGGAAACTGTCAAGTACCCCAGTATAAAAACAAACAGGTAACAAAACTGCTGCAACAGGCCACCAAACTGCAGCCCCTAACAGGTTATTGCTGTTAGGAAGGGTCTGATCTGCGATAACAGCCCAGGATGCAGGTTAGCAGGCCCGACTGACTCCAAACCCCCTTTTTCTCTAATGAATGGAGATGTTTCTTTTCATCAGTGTAGAGACTGCAGTGTATGGAGAGGGGGAAGGGAAGGAGAAGAAAAAAGCTGTCTCACTGTGAAGGGATGGAGCCAGTCTCTTGATAAGCTTTCAATTAAGAACAGATTAAAACGAGGTTTATCTTCTCCTGAAAATGGCAATGACGGTAATACAATAATACAATGTAATAACTTAATAGCTCAAGTGGGAGTGACTCATCCACATTGCAAAGATCACGATTTTGCTGCCTAATTCTGAGAAGGTTAAGGGTGCTGGTCCCTTGTTCCTGTGGGCGTTCAGGCACATGTGGGTAGAGGAAAAGCTGGACAGCAACTCATGGGCTGGCTGCTTCTCCTCCCTGGCAGGTCCTCTCTGGTTGGATCACCTACCTTCCGGGCTGCTGGGAGATGAGAGTTAGGTTGATTGTGGCTGGGGAGATGATTAAAGGCTCTGATTTCCTTTGAATCACAAACCTCCTGATGATTATTGTGTTGCTGGAGGAATATCTTCACCTGCTGGCAGGCTTTGCATTTGGAGGGCAGTCAGGCTTAGTCCAGCTCTTTCTCTCAGTGGCAGACATATAGTGCTTGCTTCTTCATTAGCCACTATGTGGTGGGAGGATCCTGTGTGCTTGGCCCAGGAAGCCAGCAAGGAACCAGTGTCATCCAGTAGTCCCAAGGAATGGTGAGACTCGGGTGAGACTCGGGTCTGAGCCACAGAAAAGAAGAATGTTTTTATCCCTGTGAGATGCAGTATTTGGAGCAGCTGGTGCCCATGTGCAGCCAGGTGTCACCACTGCTCCCTTACCTGTAGCCCAACACATGGGCTCTAGTATGTGGCTTTGCTCAGGCTGTCTCAGATGTTGCCTGGGAAAAACAGTGAGATCTGGTGTCCTTGTCTCCTTTGTCTTCCAATCTGCTCTAATTTTGATTGTACTGCTTTTTGTGCATTGTTTTGAGTTCCTTGGTGCCATTCTCCACAGGTTAAGGTGATGGAGCTGTTTGTGCCCATGTGTCTTGAGTTTGCATTCAGATACTGAACTGCATTCAAGTCTTCCAGTAATACCAGGAAAGCTGGTGCTGAGCCAGCAGTTTTGGAGGTGTATGTTGAATCTGTGCTGACTTGGGTCACTGCTTCAGATCTGCTACCCAACAATTTCCCTTTGACTCCTTTCTGTGTGCCACTGACTTTTCCCAGTTTCTGAACCCTGCCTGGTCCTGGAGGAGTACTTTGTTGTTATTTTACTGTCATGGTGCACAGAGGTGTAAAGAGAGGCCAAGGCTCCTTTTTTCTAGATACTCCATAACTATGCTCCTACTCCCAAGTAGTTTGGTGTGACTGGCAAAAGAGATTTAAGGTGCAGAGACACATGTGTAGAAACAACTGTTGAAGGTCAACAAGAGTCCTCACTGCTTATTTAATCCCATTGTTCCACCAGAGAAAGGACAAGGTCCTAGAGCTTTGAGGTGTAGCAGCATCTGGCATTGCTAGGAAAAGATCCAGGAATCAAACATCCACAGCCAGTTGTTCTCTACTTCTCAGTCCAGCCCATCAGATGCATTAAGGACTATGAAATCTGCTGGCCTTAGAGGGAGTTTATCTTCTCTGTTCAGATAAAGGAAATAGATTTCCTTTGCCACAGGAGAGTGTTAGTGAAGGCTGCCCTGTACAGTGTTTGCTGCCCTGAGCTCAGGTATTGACCCCTTCAGCTAACCCAGACTGTCACCTGGGAAGAGCCTGATTGAATTGGTGTCATGGGAGAATGCAGCTGCTCATTCAGCTCATGTCTGGATGAGGCTGAATGATCTCAGATATACCCTTTGGTTTCAGGGAACAAAGCTTGTTCCTACAATCCAGCCAAGGTAACATTTTTCTGCTCTTCCTGGACAGAGACTACATTGATTTATTTATGTCTGGGAAAAGCATGGTCTACTATTTCATAATGACCCCCCACTTGAGATCATAGCAGTCCACTTTCCTTCTAATGTCTGTAGTGCATTGAATGCAGGACGCATGTCTGGTTTACAGCTGTTAGAACCACTAACCCCACTGCAGAGTCAGGCCTGCTCCTGCAATAAGCTCCAAGTCCTCTGCTTATAAACTGTGTGGCTTTGTATTAAATCCCTGTGAGGCCCAGAATTCAGCCTTCCAAGGGCTTGTTTTCCAGAGCAAACCTTTGTAGGTTCTTCTTCTATGAGGGCCCATTAACTGCAGTTAGCCTTGATGCTTACTGTCTGTTTGATGCCGCTGGATTGCTGGTTGTTCTGCCCAAAGAGTTTTACTGTTAGCACCAATCCATTACATCTTCTGTTTTGTTGTCAGACATGAGACAATGCTTACTGCCCTCTTGGAAGGCTGCTTGTGTTCTGCACACCCTGTGCAGTGATTCGGCTGATTTCTCGCCATCCTTTGGCAGAGGTGACTGGTGCAAGATGCTAACACTGTACCTGGTGCTTAGCCTTGCAAGAACTTCAACATGTCCAGAGAAGGGCAACAAGGCTGGTGAGAGGCCTTGAGCACAAGCCCTGTGAGGAGTGGCTGAGGGAGCTGGGATTGTTTAGCCTGGAGAAGAGGAGGCTCAGGGGAGACCTTATTGCTGCCTGCAACTACCTGAAAGGAGGTTGTAGCCAGGAGGGGGTTGGTCTCTTTTCCTAGGCAACCAGCACCAGAACAAGAGGACACAGTCTCAAGCTGCATCAGGGCAGGTTTAGGCTTGAGGTGAGGAGAAAGTTCTGCACAGAGAGAGTTGTTAGCCATTGGAATGTGCTGCCCAGGGAGTTGGTGGCATCACCATCCCTGGAGATGTTCAAGAGAGGATTGGACGTGGCACTTGTTGCCATGGTTTAGTAGTCATGAGGTCTTGGATGACAGGTTGGACTTTGTGATCTTTGAGGTCTCTTCCAACCTTATCAATTCTATGATTCTGTGATTCTAAGCTGAGATGACCAGCCTTGAAGGGAAAGGCAGAAATGAGCTTCCAATGCCTGTGCTGGAAGGGGATGAGATAGCTTTATTGGTGACATTCAAGGCTAAACCTTTCAGCCTCTGCAGTTCTATTTGACTGTTCTTCTTCAGTTGTTTGAGGTAATAAAGGCAGCAGTTTCTTGTTTGGATTTACACTGCTTTAGAAGGTTAAGGTGTGGGCTGCTTTCAGGTACTTCTGTGTCCCATCAACCACGTCCCATGACAGCTGATTTGGTAAATGCTTGTTTAGCTGCATTTCTCTCCAGATACTTACTAGTAGGACAGCTGAATAGATTTGTTAGCACTGTCAGGGGAGAAGGAAAAAAAAACAGGGGGTATTTTGCATCAGGAGTCTGATTTTTATTGTAGCAATGATACAGGCTATTTTCTTGAGCTTTGGTCTGTATTAGTTTGGCATGATTCTGAAGTACTTGGGGTTTTTTATAGTTTTCTTTTGACTGCCACAAGAAGCTACTTGTAAAATTGTATTGGAGAAATTCAAATGTTGCACTCTGTAGAAAAGTAAGACATTCATGTTATGCATCATAAACAGGAAAATTTAGCCTTTGACAGCAAAGAACAAACTCAGCTGACTGTGGATGTTTCTGAGGATGCTTTCTAGCTTTGTTTCCTCTCAACAGGACTGGACCTCCTACGTGGGTGTGTTAAAGGTCCTTGTCTTTATACTTGAGCAGCCAGGGCTAGCCAACATTAATAACTGTGTTCAATGTTTGATAAACTGTGTTTATTGTTGTTGGGAAAAAGTAATTCCTCTTCTGGCAGTGAAGAAGGTGTGATTTGTAAATAGAAGTCTGGGAGTGGTGCTGTGACTGCAGATAGGGTGAGGGTTTGGCAGAAAGGCAGCAGAGCTGGATTACAGGTGCAGCAGAACAGCCCTGTCAGAACGTAGGCTCCGCTTGCCAGAACCACTGCCCTGGATGAGACCCTGCAGAAGGCAGATACTGTACAGCGTGGCATGTGCACCATAATTCCCAGCCATGCTTACTAAGGGGTAATTCTCCAAATTATGTGAGACTGGGAATTTGTACCTAACAGCTTCAATTGACATAGTTTCAAACATTAAATATGTTTAGGAAAAGTATCTTACATTGGCCATGCTGTAGATCTGGAGAAGCCTCCTAAGGCTTGTTGCAGAGGTCATAGCTGTTTTCCTTTAAACAGATGCTATCACTTGTGTGTAGACATCCTGTTCTTGCAGAGGATCTCCACTTGCCTGGTATGCTTCTCCCAGTTTAAGCAGTAATGCTGCAGGAGAAGCCTCTCTTTCTCAAGGAGAGGATTCTCGCAGTAACTGCTGGATGGATCCAGATATGCTGCATGTGTGCATCTGGCTCCCTATCCTTGGCCTGGCCACTACTTAGTCAGGATATAGATGTTTAGTCTGTTTTAATTATCTTCTCACAAATCAATCCCAGAAGCCTCCCAGCCATCTCTGCTGCCTTTTTCCAACTCCAGGGCACCAGGAAATACCTGTTGCTAGGGATTAAACAATTTATATATGTATTTTAAAACAAGAGGTTCCCCGCACTAAGCTCTTGGAGAACAGCAACTGAAGGTTGTGTGCATGAGGGTGGACAAGAGAGGGGAAGCTGGAAAAAGGAGGGTGATCCACCAGGATGCTTGTTGTCTCTCCCTGACCCCATTGGGGACCTGCTTGGAGCCCATGCCTCATTTCAAGTCTGTCACCTCAGTCATCAGGAAGCTGCTGGAACAGGCTGGGAACAGGCTGTGCTGGTGCCAATGGTGCTACACAAAAAGGCATTCACAAATAATGAAGCTCTGAAATACCCTGAGCAAAAGTGTCAGCAGTTTGAATTTGGGTCAGTTGTGCTGTGGAGAGAAGCAGATTAGGCTAGGGGAGCAGAGAAGAGACCTCCTCTTCTTCTGCCTGGCTGGGGGAAGGGTCCTCCAAGGCAGTAGGGAGCAAACCTACTCCTCCTGACCGTCCGTAGGAAGGCTGGGCTCTGGCAGGGGTGTTCCAACCCTGCTGTGGATCAGGGTGTGCTCACCCTGGTATTCTTCAGGCCTCAAGTAGATGCTCAAAAAAACACCCTCCTAGCCACAGAGCTTGGCTTTCTGAGGCTGCTATAGGCAGACAGGTGCTGGCCACAGACTGGCAGTTCATGCAGACTGCTGACTACAATGCCCTGAGCAGCCACAGACAAGTTGCCACTTTGATCTCTACCTCAGTTTCCCCTTTTATATGAGGATAATAATGCTGATCTACCAAGGGAAGGAGAAGGTGAGCAAGAATATTTGTGTCTTTATGGCTGGCCCTTCCTGAGGGGCTGCTGCTCCCAGAGAGTGAAAAGAGGTTTCTTCTGAGACTAAGGCAGAAAGTGGCTGGCTCTGGCCACACTATGAAACATCTTCATGCTGTTTCCTTAAAATGGGAAGGCAGATCCCATCAGGTCTAAGCATCCTCGAGGGTTTTTTAAGCTTATTTCTGTACCAGTCAGTATGTGGTCCCCATGCCTCTGGCTAAAGGGAGCTCTTCAAGTTGTAAAGACCCACCACAGCAAAACATTGGCTTTCCACATGAATCTACTCCATGAATTAACTTTGAAGGAAGAATGTAACATTTTTAAAGCTGTACTGAGTGGGAGCAAAGCCTGCCCCTGACTCCCCAGCAACTAAGCTGCTAAAGGACTTGGCCAGCAAAATTTCTCTTCAATCTTGTTCCTAGGGTTGAGCCACCAGTCCTACCTGCTCTGAAGACATGAGATGCAGGCCTGAGGAAATGTGGGATATAGAATTGTTGTTCCCCATACTAGAATGGTTAATGTGTATGCAGATACCAGCTGAATGTGTCTTCAGGGTTAATGGAAGTGCAATCACCAAATGCTGTCCCTTGAAACCCTGGGGCTGCTTTGCAGCATATTGAACAAGAGAGCAGAAGCCCATATGCTATTTCACTGGTCAGAGAGGGGACAACAAATTAAAGTGCCTGTCTTAGCTCAGAGAGACAGCTGTGCTCTTCTCAAGGCAATTCCTGAGAAGACACCTATCCATACTTAATGGAGGGAAAGCATCTGCCCGAGCAACAGCCAGTTAGCCAGAAGTATGAAGGGGCTGTTTAATGCTTGCTACTGAGGAAATCTTTCCATGACAGCTTGACAAAGACCAAGGGGCAGATGTAAGCCCCAAACACCCCCTGCTGAGCAGTGTCAGGTGCTTTTCATGGGACTACCGTGTCAGATGAGAAGGGACTATGATCTACACAGTGGAGCTTTTTGGGGCTCAGTGGCAGTGAATGAGAGGCGTTCAGGGAGGTTTGTTCCCTGTTGGATGTGACTCTCAGTTCCTATCAGCAGAATGAACCTGAGGAATGGGTTGCAGGAGCACACTTCAGCTGCTTCCCTTGCAAAGGCAGGCAGATACTTAAAGAGCCTGTTGTGTTTTTTCAACAGTTGGACGTATGATGTATATATCATGTTGCTGTTCAGTCTTGGTGCACTCTGAAAATGTCTGGCATCCTTATTCTTTTGTTAGCAAAATGAGGTTTGGGAAGTTTAAATGACCAGAATCCCAATACATTTCTGCATGAGGGGAAAATGGAAAGCTGGGAGTGTTGTCACATCTTACCACAGGCATTGGAAGGGATGATCAGATGCTCTTAACCATGTTTGGTCTTTATTTCTAACAGTTTTCATAATAGAAACAAAATCACAAGTTAGAAAAAATGTCACTTCAGTGTTACTAGATCACAGGAACCAAGTCAAGGAGGTAACCTCTCCCTGTACAAGCACATAGAAAATGATGGGTGTGTTTAACTGTTCCAGTGCCTGGAGTACTGTAGGGGGATTCTCGGTACTTTCTTTTAATCCCTTTCTTACAGTGTTTTATATTTCATAAGAGATGATTGAGTACAATGAAACCCACCAAATGTAGGCTAGAATTTCCTTATGTGGCATTTAGGGGTTTGCACTTTGGAATGAGCTCAGCCTGTGATTAGCATGGTTTTTGGGTGCTCCTGGGCTATTCCTATGTGGGCCACAGCTGAGAAAAGTTGTTTTACAATACAATACAATACAATACACCAGGTTGGAAGAGACCTTCAAGATCATCGCGTCCAACCCATCAAACAATCCAACCCACCCAACAACTAGACCATACAGCCAAGCACCCCATCAAGTCTTCTCCTGAACACCTCCAGTGAAGGTGACTCCACCACCTCCACGGGTAGCCGATTCCAATGGGCAATCACTCTCTCCGTGTAGAACTTCTTCCTAACATCCAGCCTAAACCTGCCCTGGCGCAGCCTGAGACTGTGTCCTCTTGTTCTGGTGCTGGATGCCTGGGAGAAGAGGCCAACCTCTGCCTGTCTACAACCTCCCTTCAGGTAGTTGTAGAGAGCAATAAGGTCACCCCTCAGTCTCCTCTTCTCCAGGCTAAGCAACCCCAGCTCCCTCAGCCTTTCCTCATAGGGCTTGTGTTCCAAACCCCTCACCAGCTTTGTTGCCCTTCTCTGGACATGTTCCAGCAAGTCAACATCCTTCCTAAACTGAGGGGCCCAGAACTGGACACAGTACTCAAGGTGTTGCCTAACCAGTGCAGTGTACAGGGGCACAATGACCTCCCTGCTCCTGCTGGCCACACTGTTCCTGATGCAAGCCAGGATGCCATTGGCCTTCTTGGCTGCCTGGGCACACTGCAGGCTCATGTTCAGCCTACAATCAACCAGTACCCCCAGGTCCCTCTCTGCCTGGCCACTCTCCAGCCACTCTGACCCCAGCCTGTAGCACTGCCTGGGGTTGTTGTGGCCAATGTGCAGAACCCGGCACTTGGATGTGTTAAATCTCATGCCATTGGACTCTGCCCATCTGTCCAGCCTGTCGAGGTCCCTCTGCAAAGCCTCTCTGCCCTCCAGCAAATCAACTGCTGCCCCCAGCTTGGTGTCATCTGCAAATTTACTGATGATGGACTCAATGCCCTCATCCAGATCATCAATAAAGATGTTGAAGAGCATGGGGCCCAGTACTGATCCCTGGGGCACACCACTAGTGACAGGCCGCCAGCTGGATGTGGTGCCATTCACCATTACTCTCTGGGCTCGGCCCTCCAGCCAGTTCCTAACCCAACGCAGTGTGCTCCTGTCCAAGCCACGGGCTGCCAGCTTGGCCAGGAGTTTGCTGTGGGGAACGGTGTCAAAGGCCTTGCTGAGGTCCAGGTAGACCACATCCACAGGCCTCCCCACATCCACCAGGCGGGTCACCTGATCATAGAAGGAGATCAGGTTGGTCAGGCAGGACCTGCCCCTCCTAAATCCATGCTGGCTAGGCCTGAGCCCCTGGTCATCCTGTAAGTGCTGTGTGATCGCACTCGAGATGACCTGTTCCATAATCTTGCCTGGCACTGAGGTCAGGCTGACAGGCCTATAATTCCCTGGCTCATCCAACCGGCCCTTCTTGTGGATGGGCACCACGTTAGCCAGCTTCCAGTCTTCTGGGACCTCTCCAGTGAGCCAGGACTGCTGAAAAATGATGGAAAGTGGCTTGGACAGCTCATCTGTCAGCAATCTCAGCACCCTAGGATGGATCCCATCCGGTCCCATGGCCTTGTGGGGGTCCAAGCGGCTCAGTAGATCTCTAACTTCCTCTTGGAGCAGTGGTAAACTATGCAGCTCTCTGGCTCCTTCTGCCAGCTCTGCAGGCCAGCTGTCTGGAAGACGTTCTGCCCTGCTAGTGAAGACTGAGGCAAAGAAGGTGTTAAGTACCTCTGCCTTTTCCTCATTCTTTGTTACAACGTTCCCCTCCGTGTCAACCAAGGAGTGGAGGTTGTCCTTGCCCTTCTTTTTGCTATTGATGTATTTATAGAAGGACTTTTTGTTGTCCTTCACAGCAGAGGCCAGTCTAAGTTCTAAATGGGCTTTTGCCTCCCTAATTTTCTTCCTGCACAACCTAGCAACATCCCTAAACATTCTGTAGGTTGCCTCCCCTTTCTTCCAAAGATGATACACCCTCTTTTTTTCCCTAAGTTCTATTAAAAGTTCATTGCCCATCCAGGCTGGCCGTCTGCCCCGGCGGCTCATCTTCCGACACACCGGCACAGCCTGTTCTTGCACCTTCAATAGTTCTTCCTTGAAGTAGGTCCAGTTCTCCTGGACCCCTTTATTTTTAAGGACTGATTCCCAAGGAACCTTCTGAATTAGTTCCTTGAGTAGCCTGAAGTCTGCCCTCCGGAAGTCCAGAGTGGAGGTCTTCTTGCTGCCCCTCTTGGCTTGGCTGCATACTGAAAACTCTATTATGTCGTGGTCACTGGTGCCTAAACACCCTCCGACCACCACATCACCCACCAGCCCTTCCCTGTTGGTGAAGAGGAGGTCAAGCATAGCCTTACCCCTGGTAGGCTCACGCAGCACCTGGGATAAGAAGCTGTCCTCCATGCACTCTAAGAACCTCCTAGACTGCCTCCTCTCTGCTGTGTTGAGATCCCAACAGATATCAGGCAGGTTGAAGTCACCCATGAGAACGAGGTCAGGTGATCTTGAGACAGCCTTAAGCTGCCTATAGAATGCCTCATCGACATCCTCCTCCTGGTTGGGTGGTCTATAACAGACGCCAACCAGGATGTCTGCCCTGTTGGTCTTCCCTCTAATTCTCACCCACAAGCACTCAACCCTATCATCCCTGATCTCCATCTCAACAGCATCCAGTGCCTCCCTGACGTACAGGGCCACCCCTCCACCCCTTCTTCCTTGCCTGTCTCTCCTGAAGAGCCTGTAGCCATCAATTGCAGCGCTCCAGTCATGCGAGTCGTCCCACCACGTCTCTGTGATGGCAACTACATCATAACTTTCTTGCTGCAACAAGGCTTCCAGCTCCTCTTGTTTGTTACCCATGCTTCGTGCATTAGTGTACATGCACTGCAGCTGGGCTGCTGGTTTCACCTCTAGCTCTAGCTTATCACCTCCAGACTCCTGCCTAAGGGCACTGGTTTCCGACCCTCCCCCTTCGAAGCTAGTTTAAAGCCCTGTCAATGAGACTTGCTAATTCCCTTCCCAGAATCTTTTTACCTTTGGGGGACAGGCCATTCTCATGTATTATGACCTTTCCCCTCCTCTGGGACAGATGTACTCCATCTGTTACCAGCTGACCTGGTGCAGTAGAAAGTTCCCCAAGATCGAAAAACCCAAAATTCATTCGTCTGCACCAGCCCCTAAGCCACTTGTTGACTACAGCGGCTGACCTGTTCCTTATTGTGTTCCCTCCTGCAACTAACGGTATCGATGTAAAAATTATTTGTGCACCTGACCCCTCAACCAGATCTCCCAGGGCCCTGAGGTCATTTTTGATAGCCCTGGGAGGCCTGGTACCAACATCATCATTCCCTAACTGCATGACCAATAAGGGATAATAATCTGAGGGCTGTACCAGACTGGGCAGCCTTCTGGTAACATCTCCAACTTGGACTCCTGCTAGGCTAATAACTTCCCTATGAGATGGGTCCGGCCTACATATGGGACCTTCTGTTCCCCTCAGGAGGGAATCACCAATAACAATTACCCTCCTTTTCTTTTTTAGGGAGCAAGTCCTGATGCCAGGGGAAGGCTGTTTAACCTTAGGCTGCGTTGCCTTAGGCTGCTTTACCTTAGGCTGTTTAACCTTAGGCTGTTTAACCTTAGGCTGTTTAGCCTCAGGGAAGACCCCAGATGTAATCAAGAGACTTTAGTTTGCCAAGCAGCACCTACCTGTCTCCTAAAAAAGTTCTTATGAATCCACAATCAGTAAAAGTTTGCAAATGACTGTTATAAAAGGCTGTCTACTCTGAAACAAAAGAATAGTTCCTGGAATAGTTCCTGTCCTTTTCCAGGTGAAAACTTGTCCCAAAGATGAAGTGATTTGCTGAAGGTCTCTCTCAAAAAAAAAGTAAAACAGAGGCAGGAGATAAACCCAAGTCAAATGACATCCTATTTGATGCTCTCTTAACCAAACTGCCTGCCTGTGTTATGGGAAACTCAGCAAGAAACATGGGTAATGAAGCTGCTCAGCTGACTGGAAGAATAACTGCTGCTATTCAGCAGGTAATCCTTTAGATTTAAGAAATGGCATAAGTTGTAAGGAGGAAGTTTACAAAATATGTCATCTGAAGACACTGCCATGTTTAATGCATTTGGTGGCAATGATTTGCTTTCCCTTGCTATACTGTTTACAGAGCAGCTGGTGCAGAGCTGTTGAGCTTGCTATTGAAGATGAAAGGCTGGTTGTTTTTCAAAGCCCTTTGTGCCTCTTTGCTCCTAACTGGAGCTGTCAGTGCAGATGCTTTTTATTTCCTTTATCACTGGAGGTCTGAAGTCCCTTTTCTAAAGATTTCCTCAATTCAAAGGAAGATTTCTTTTACTTGTAGTCCCAAAAGACCTGGAGGGTCTTTGCTCTTTTGTTTAGGCTGAAGACTCCACAGGCAGTGCAGTGCTGGACTGCTGAAAACCTTTAACCCCCTGACAGCCAATGTCCCAGCTGAAGTCCTTTGATGAAGGCATGAGGAATTCAGTCTGTTCTGCTCATTTCTCTGGCCTGGGAAGGAGAACACCCCTCTCCAACCATACAGAAGCAGTGAAAAATTTTCAGCAATTATTAATTAGTGATGTTTACAATGATACATAGAGGATGGAGCTTCTCCCCTCAAAAAAAGCCACAGAGGGCATGTGCTGAGAACTGTACAACCTCCCACAAAAAGATGCTCACTGAAGTAGTTGAAAATCCAAGTGATCAAGGCGACAGAATCTTCCCCATTTCAAAACTAAAGCACTGAAGCTGTGGGAGGTCAAGTAATTTGCCCAAGATCATGACAGGAAGATGAGACGTGGCTGAGAACTGAAGCCAAGGTGCTTCTTTGGTACCTTAACGCCTGATTTTCCTTGTGTGCCATCTCTCATGCACTGACACAGGACTTTCTGTCTTTCATATAGCCTGTCAGCTGGTGGTTCTGTTACTTTGGTGGGAGACTTGTCTTAGAAATCTCTGCAACCAGTCATTAAATCTGCATGATCTCACTTCCATGGAAATGTTCTAGGCAATGAGTTTCTCTCATAGCTGATCTTATTTGTCTTTAGTGGCAGTCTGAAGAGCAGTCTCTGCAATGCCCTTTCCAAGAACGCAGCCTTCCCACCCCGCCTGCACCAGCAGGGTTGTCTGTCAGTCAAAGCAGTGCTCCTACACGGCTACATCGCCCAACACTGGCTACACTGCAGTCTATCCTAATCTCATAACAAAGCTGTACTGAAAAAAACCTGGGTCCTGAGTGTTCTCCAAAGCTCTCCCCGTCAGTGTGTTCAAGTGACTTCTCACTGATGAAATGCTCTTCAGCTAAATGTGCTTTATATCTGTGAAAGCATTTCTGTAAACGAGTCAGAGAAGTGATTCCAAATCGTGGTTTTTCAAGTTGCCCTGTAGCCCTGCTGCCAGCACACGCCTTGCAATGTACACCATAATAACCCTGGGGAGGAGCTGCAGCTGAGTTGCTTGGGAGTTGTGTGGGGCTGAAAAGCCCATAGACCAGCCACTCTCAGATGCAGTATTCACAATGGCCAGTGCAGATCTTGCTCTCCTTGCTGAGCAGTTTGAACACTGAGTGAAAGGGTGAATTGATACTAAGTATGCTGAAACCAAAGGAGGAGTAATGTAGATATGTTAACACCTATCAGAAAATTACCTGGTTGCTGGGAGATCCAAGCAGGTATCTCCTTGTTCACATAAAATATTTTCTTCCTGTTTTATTTCTTGGGATAGTGTTTGCACAGCTAACCATGCACAGAATGCACAAAAACTTCCTCCTGTGCATCCACACACAAGCTACTTCTTTGCTGTAAGTGATTACCCATTACAGAATTGAGATTAGAAGTGCATGAATGTCAGGAGGGCAGCATCACTGCCAAAGACAACTTGTGTGTCTTGCATCTCAAGTATCAGGGAACCGGAGAACTGTGTAAAGAGTCATCACAATGAATATGGCTACCACTGAAGGTGACTGCCTCTTAGTAGGGAATGTAGGTCTTCCTTTCTCTACTTGGCCAAATTGCACAATATCAGTGCAAAAAACATTCCCCCACCCAAAGAGTAATAGCTTCAGTCACACCAGAAAACAACTGGAAAGTTAATGTGAATCTTTTAAATCCTAGACCATTGCCCTCACTTCGCTTTCTCAAACTGCACAAGGGCACAAATTCTCTACTGATTCTGTTACCGACTTTGCTGGTTTCTATTTTACAAAGATTTTGTTGATTATTACTTTGCAAATGTTAACCTCTTCACAAAACATCCTAAGTGCACTAAAGATGTGATCTCTTGCCACGGAACCTGTTTGGCTTAGTAATTAAGAGATCGATCACCACCGGCAACAGGCATAGAAGTTTAAACTGTACATAACTGGTCTCTGTATTAAGGCAATAAAAGTGGGGTTACTTTTACAGTGGCAATTTTAACAGCCATCTAAATCAACACCCTCTTGATGATCAGACAAATCTGCCTTTAAAGAAAAATGCAGTGCAAGTGAGCTAGTTAGTATTATGGGCACATTATTGTCTTTACTTTCTGCAATCAACTTTTATTCATGCTTTTACAATAGGTGTAAATTTTTATATTTCCTAAGGCAAGCAGAAGAATGAGCTGAACTTCTAGAAAATTGCTTAAAATAGGCTGTGGTGATAAGAAATAGACAGTCCCATACAATGTGTAAAAGGTCAGTGGATTAGAGTGCTGAGTTCTGTAAATGGGCAGCCCCGCTATGCAGGGGCTGGCAGTTAGGCATCTGGAAAGGAAAAGCTTGACCGAGGGGCTGTGTGAAGAGAGGTGCCTGGTGTTTTCTGTATTCATGTGTGTTAGGGAATTCAGGGGGATTAGGGAGAGGGGCAGTGATGGGGGGAAATCTCAGTTGTATGAAGGCACACCCAGTGGGTGAATGGTGTCTGAAAGAGGAATCAAGTGTGAGGTTGGAGGACTTGCTCCTGTAACACACCTGTGCTCCCTCAGCTGGGCCTTGTCCTTGTCCCTCAGCTGGGCCTTGTCCTTGTCCCTTAGCCATGGGGTAGATGACATGAGGGAGACCAGGGAAGTGTCTTTGCAGTTTTGTGTGATACAGTGACAAACACTGTCCAGAGAGAAGGGCAACTCTGAAATCTTTGGGTTTGATGCTCTCAAGTGGTACCAAAAATGTAGGGTAGCCAATTTTAGTTTCCCATTTTCTTGACAATGTTGCTTTTAAAAATGGAAAGAAGTCACTGAGATACTGCTGGGCTAAAGCTTAGTGAGTGCTCATGGCATGGAAAAGCTTGTTGCTCCACATGATTGTCTTCTCAAGCTGCACTAGCTCAGACAAAAAAACACAGTGGCAGCTTATGCTTGCATTGCTTCAAAGCGCAGAGTTTTTGTTTTACCTCTTTTCTAGGTCCAGCCAAAGAAGCCTGGGTCAGTCATGGGATGCCCAGAATGCTTCTCTCTGGAAACTTGAGGTGGGTTTATGGTTGCAAACTAGAATAGAATAGAATAGAATAGAATAGAATAGAATAGAATAGAATAGAATAGAATAGGAATAGAATAAATAGAATAGAATAGAATGGAATTAACAAGTTGGAAGAGACCTTCGAGATCATCATGTCCAACCTATCATCCAACACTATCTAATCAACTAAACCATGGCACCAAGCACCCCATCGAGTCTCTTCCTAAACACCTCTACTCGTGGTGACTCCACCACCTCCCTGGGCAGCACATTCCAATGGCAAATCACTCTTTCTATGAAGAACTTCTTCCTAACATCCAGCCTAAACCTCCCCTGGCAACATGAGGATCACTACTTACATCAGGAATGCAGTTCCTTTTGGCTGTAACACATCTAGATAGGGGTGTTATTATCCTTCTGCTCCTTTAATGTGATTGTTATCCTTAAAGGATACTCCCTGGCCAACCTCTTTCAAAACAAGGCCACCTTTGAATCACTTTGCTACATGCAGTGCGTTGCTCCCACCTGACTAGGGACAGCTGTGCTGTGTGCTTGGCTGCATGATAGAAAATGCTGAGGACCTGAGGCTGACCTGTCTCAAACAGGGGTCACTGCCCTGTGTTTTCCTTTCTATAATCTTTCAAATGCCCTCTTATCTGACTGCTGTTTTGCAAACTCTCATGAAAGTTGGCTGCAAAGTGCTATCATTGCACTTTTCGAGCATAAGGAGAGAAATGCTGGTGGCAGATTCAGTGCAGTATAATTGAAGGCAGCGACATACGTTACATTACAGTTGGCCTTTTAATCTCTGGTCCTTTCTATTTTTTATGAGTAGCGAGATGACAGTAAGTCAGCTTAGGTTGACTGCACCTTGCCTAAAGGACCATATCAGTGCATCAAGAGATAGCTGTGTGATGGCCTCTCAGACAATTCCAGCGTTAAGCCTTGTATGTTTGCCAGTCTGAAAGATTCCTCGTTAAAGCAGTTCTTATCAGTGTAAGTTCAGATCCTAAGGTAGCAACAGCTTCCTTTGCAAACAACAGAGGCAGGCTGAGGCATGGCCTGGTTATAGGTCTGATCAGGTGCACAGAATAACCTGTTTCCCTAGTCAGAAGTTGGCTGCACCTTTTCCATTTGCATAGTCAATTTGTTTCACTTAACAACGGTACGATGAGTATAGCAGTCTGGCTTGCTTTGTCCTGGAGAGCTGTGTCTGCAGGGACTTGAATCAGTGGCTCATTTTAGATGGGCTGCTGGAGAGCTGCTGAATGGCAGTGCAATTGGTTTTTTATACCAACAGGGAGATCCAGGGCTGGTTACCTTATTCATTAGGGCTAGAATGAGCACAGAGACTTCCATAGCTGATAGAAAGGGAAAAGACCATGAACGGTGAGTCTGAGGCTCAACAGACTTCTACATATTGAATAACTGAGAAGCAAATCCATCTATCAGCTGATAGTGGTAGCCCATCACCATGGTTCTGGAATGACTTGGAGGACCAGAACTGCATACTGGAAGCAGAAGGTTCAATGAAGTGAGCTTCTGTTGCAGGCTCTGAAGCCAAAGAACATTTGTTTCAGGAACAAAGCAATCCTAGTGACCTTTCATATCATATCCTTTGGAGCAGGTGCTTGTCTCTGGTGCTCTGTGTAAGCCAATCATATGGCTTGATGTTTGCTTTCCTTTGCCTTCCCATTTATCTCAGCTTGGTTCATCACATATCCAATTACTTTCATCATTGCTGCCTACCAGGGTGGGGCATGGGCCAAAAATGCAGTAGAGCAGAAGGTATCACAAGCATATCCTGCTTTCACTGGCCAGATACAGCTGTGCAGGCCAAGCCTCTGATGCCAAAGCTCTTTTCTTAGCCCGTGGGCAGGGAGCCTGTTGCCTCTTGTGCCTATAAAGCACTTTGTGACTGTCCTACAGTAAGATGTTAAGTGATGCAGACCTGCCTCTCTCCAGGCCATCTATCCAGCATCTGATGAAGAAGAGATGCTGCTTGCTTTGCTGTCTAAGCTGGTTTTGGACATCCTGCTATTTGGGCAGATCTGCTGTCCAGCCCTGGTTTACTCGTCAATACCAGCTGCCTCAGGCAACCACCCAATGAATCTGCCACAGCTTTTCAAATCAGCCACAGCTTTCACTGGCATGGCCAGAATCCACTGTACTGCATGAATGGGCCTGACCAGCACTGACAAATCTCTGCCCCACTGAGATCTGTTGTAAAGAGGGGGACTGAGTACTCTAATAGCATGACTATATTGCAAGATTTAGTCACTTAAGCTATGGTTCTGCCCTGACATGGTTGCCTTTGAGCTAGAATGAGCTAGGCTCCTTTCCGATTAAAAGAGGCTAATGGCATCCTGGCCTGTATCAGGAATAGTGTGGCCAGTAGGAGCAGGGAAGTCATTCTGCCCTTGTACTCAGCGCTGGTAAGGCCACACCTCAAGTACTTCACCTTCACTGGAGGTGTTCAGGAGAAGACTTGATGGGGTGCTTGGCTGTATGGTCTAGTTGTTGGGTGGGTTGGATTGTTTGATGGGTTGGACGCGATGATCTTGAAGGTCTCTTCCAACCTGGTGTATTGTATTATTGTATTATTATTGTATTATTATTGTACTGTGTCCAGTTCTGGGCCTCACAGTTTAGGAAAGATGTTGAGTTGCTGGAACATGTCCAGAGAATGGCAACAAAGCTGGGGAGGGGGTTGGAACACAAGCCCTGTGAGGAGAGGCTGAGGGAGCTGGGATGCTCAGCCTGGAGAAGTGGAGGCTCAGAGGAGAACTTACTGCTGTGTACAACTACCTGGAGGGAGGTTGTAGCCAGGTGAGGGTTGGTCTCTTCTCCCAGGCAGCCAGCACCAGAACAAGAGGACACAGCCTCAAGCTGCACCAGGGGAGGTTTAGGCTGGATGTTAGGAAGAAGTTCTTCCCAGAAAGAGTGATTGGCCATTGGAATGGGCTGCTCAGGGAGGTGGTGGAGTCACTATCACTGGAAGTGTTTAAGAAGAGACTGGATGAGGTACTTGGTGCCATGGTTTAGTTGATTAGATGGTGTTGGGTGATAGGTTGGACTCGGTGATCTCGAAGGTCTTTTCCAACCTGGTTAATTCTGTTCTATTCTATTCTATTCTATTCTATTCTATTCTATTCTATTCTATTCTATTCTATTCCACCTGAACCCAGTGTCTGGCAGAGTCACATGATCTGTCACACAGATGCTTTCTTGGGCGCCCATGGCTTTAGCTTCAGTGATGAGTGCTGTCTCCATGGAGAAGTTTACTCTGGGAGCTAGCACATAGCTGAGATATCTGAGAGTCTGCCTCAATAAGGTAGGGAGGGATGGAGTAGATAGGTGTGGAGATCTGGCCAGTGCAGGTGGTGAGTAGCCATCTTATTTGTTCTGCCCTTCACTAGCAGCAAACACAACCCCCAAGCTTGTCCTCTTTGGCTGGCTGGTAAATGACCCATGTTACTGTAGAGGCAACCAAAGCAGTGCAAACCTGTATGGCCACTCACCAGCAATAAACCTGCCTCACTAGATGTGCTTTGTCTGTGCCAGTGCCTGATCAGCAAGGTGGAGAAGTAGCAGGAGAGTGCACTGACAATGGTCTGGCTCTAGAAGATCTGGGAATCCAATGATCTTAGAAACCCAGGAGATGCACATTTCCAACCTGCTAGAGTATATAAGATTTAGAAAATCTTCCTATTCTGAAGCAGAACAAGCTGCTTGCATTTTGAAATGTACAAAGATGCGAAAAATGTGGCCTAAGCCAGTCAGAATGGTTTTGACATGTTTTGTTTCAATTGTGAGCTTTTACTATGTGTTTGCAGATTTTTTAAAGTTAATGGCTAAAATCTTGGGAATGACATACTAGAGTAATTTTCAAACTTTATTCTGTCTCTCCTTTCTTATATAATCTTGATTCCTTTCCCCTGCAAGCCCACGTTTTTTACCAGTCTAAGTGAATCCCTGCTTCTTGCCCCACCCCCAAACCCCAAAAGAATCAGTTTGTATAATCTAAATCTGCTTGATTCAATTAGGAAGAGCTTTTGTGGAGCTGCAAAGTCAAGGAGTTTATCTGTCAAATGCTGGATGGTAGCAAAGAGGTCACCACTGGGCATAAAATTAACCTCAGAACTAATTTTTCCTGGCTTCTAGCTCAGTTTTAAACACTGGTAATTCTGTCTTTGGTTTGAGACAGAAAATTGCAGTAAGAAGCCTCATAAAGGACGTAGGAGTTGTTTGATAGTGAGACACTAAATGAACAGAGATGTACAGCCATATGTTTTACAGTCCTAATTGCAAGTGAAGACATTAGCTACTCATTCACTGGCAGTTGATTCCACTTCCCTACAGAAGGCTTTAAGAAAATGTATGTTCTTGAGTTTTACCCTCAGCTAAGCCTCCCTCAATACTACTATGAAGCACAAGGGCACAAGCCACTGAACAGCTTAGCACCACTGTAAATCTCCTGTATTTGCTTTTAGCTAGAATTTGCTCCAGCTCAGCATCCCCAGCACACAGAACTGTCTTGATGGTGACAACCCACTGAAATCAGTGGAGTTACACACTAATATCAGTGGATCTGGTCCTCTAGGCTCCTCTTGGTCATGCCGTAACTTCATCCTGTTGTGTGGCCTGCCCCTGGGCAGGACAATGCCTCCTCCAATGCTGGCAATGTTAATATGTCTGGATGTATGCTTATTTGTATGTATTTTGATCATACATGATACCTGTAACTGTTTTAACAGTTCAGCCTGAGGAGGGTTGAACTGAGGTGCAAAGAAATCACCCCTGTCTAGCCAAGATACAGCAGAGGAAATCTCTGCCATAACCAGTGATGATAAACCACACCAATTACTCAATTAAAGCTAAGCCCATTTTTAATCAAGACAGCAAATTTAAGAGGCCCTTGGGAATTTTTGAGGAGGAACTCCTAATCAGTGCAAAGGGAATTGTTCCTATTTATTCCAAGGTTCAAGTTGCCCCTAAATTTGGAGATGCAAATTTTGAAAAAGAGAATAAATAATCAGTTTTTAATAAAGAACTTGCTGGTTGGCATGTGGGTGGAGGGACTGAAAGCATTTCCCCATATGGTTTAGAGTTCATTAGTGCACTGATCAGGGAAAGTGTGCAAGAAAAGTGCAGTCAGATGAATATTCCATATTTAACCTCCAACCAGTAATTCAGAAAAAAGCAATTTCTTCTAAATCTGCGTTTCAAGTGACTGCCTTTTATCTGAAATCCACTAAATTATTCCCCTTCTAAATTCTCATGAAATAGGCTATTTGCTTCAGCAGCCATTGACTCCCTGAGATCATTTTGAAATGAAAACATTCTGGGTTTATTAGTAATGATCTGTCTTCCAGCCTGATGAGATGAGGGGCTTGAGGAAGGTGTTTACACCTAGGTAGCAACTTTCTATACTGAATCCCTGTTTCTTCACTGATATAGGGACAGGCTGGGTGAGCTGGTTCTTGCTTATGTCCTTGGCTGTGGCTAGCACTGAGGTGCAGTGGAAAGACATGAGAGCATCTGGCAGAGGTGCTACTTCCAACCAAGTCCAAAGGCAGTGTCCTTGGTCTCACTATACAAGCTTCTAGCTAGATGTCTCTTGCCCTCATTCCTACTACAGTGTCTCAGCAAGGTCTTTCCTCTTTGGTCTCAGTTACAATAACTTCTTCTTTCCTTGGTTGCTCCATGTTATTAATCCCCAGGATTTATTGCTGTGTGGCAACCACCAGACATAATTTTTCTACAGTGTCCTGTTTATTCTGGATGTACACACTGCAAGTTTCCTACCGTGCTCTTTTAAAAACAGATCTATTTGATTTTACTGACTCCGGTCAAAGTGGTTGTTCTGAAATACCATTGGGATAGAGCACTATAGGCAGATGGATGAGCTGTGGCTGTTCCACATATCAAGTGCAGGTGACTGAAAATAGCCTTGGCTTTTTTAATAAGCTGAAGTATTGTCCAGCCCTATTTTCAATGACCTGACATATAAATGTGCTGAGGGAAATGGGCAGGAGAACTACCTCAGCATTTCCCAGGTGATGTTTACTTGGGGCATGTTTACCTTGACAGATTTCTTCCCATGCATGAATGCTGAGGCAGAATGAATAATTTATAGAGATTTTTATATGTTTATGGTTTATATGGCAAAGTGAGCTCCCCTCATATTGTATTGCTTCTCCTTCCTCTCCTTGGTGAACTTGCAGCTATCAGTGCCTGAAGTCCTGCCTTTGTATACCTCATTTTAATTCTCCGCTGTCTCTGAGGAAGGTTCCATATCCATGACCCAGTTTGACAGCAGTTACTGGGGTCTGAAGGGCAGTCCTCATGGCTTGAGCAGACTCATGCCTATCTAGGTGTGTAGAAGACCCCAGAAATCTGGAATTCCTTGACAGGAACAGCAATGGCAACTCCAGGCTTTTTGTTGGACTTTCAGGTTCCTGGATCCATACCAGGGAGCCTGGAAACCTCCAGATCCCAAGGTTTTGCAGGGTCTTTGCTGTGGAAATGAGCTGTGTTCCCTGGGCAGCCAGGTGGTATTGAAATCTGGGGACCCAGATATCCTCACTCCAGTGCAGTCCTGCCAGCACCCAAGGAGGAGATTCTTACTGTCAAACCATTTTACTACAGGTTTTTACATGTAGTGCTACCTCTTTTACCACAGACAATGAAGCTCCTCCTGCTTCTCAACAAAATAGGTGAGAGTATGATAATCAGGGTTTTAATCTCAAGGGATCCAATGGCATCTTATCACAGAATCACAGAATAGTAGAGTTGGAATGGACCTCTGGAGATCATCTGGTCCACCTCCCCTGCTATAGCAGGTTGGCCTAGATGAGGTTACACAAGAATGCATCCCAACATGTTTTGAAAGTCTCCAGAGAAGGAGACTCCACAATCTCTCTGGGAAGCCTGTTCCAGAGCTCTGTCCCCGAGCTCTGTCCCCGAGCTCTGTCCCCCTCAAGGTAAAAAATTTTCTCCTTAAGTTCAAGTGAAACCTCCTGTGTTCTATTTGTTTGTGCCCATTGCCCTTTGTCCTATCAGTGGGCACTACTGAAAAGAGCCCAGCCCCATCCTCTTGACCCTCATGCTTTAGATATTTATAAGCATTGGTAAGATCCCTTCTTAATCATTTGTTTTCCAGACTAAAGAGCCATGGGGCCTTTCAGCTTCTCCTCATAAGAGCCATGCTTCAGTCCCCTTACCACCTCTGTGGCCCTCTGTTTGGACTCTCTCCCATAGTTCCTTGTCTTTCTTGAACTGAGGAACCCAGAACTGGATACATTCCTCCAGTTGTGGCCTCAGTAGGGCAGAACAGAGGGGCAGGAGAACCTCCCTCAGCCTGCTGGTGAGACTCCTCTTAATGCGCGCTCGGACACCATTTGCCTTCTTGGCAATGAGGGCATGTCGCTGGCTCATGGTGAACTTGTTGTCCACCAGGACTCACAGGTTCTTCTTTGCAGAGCTGCTATCATATTGTTTGAACTATTCTGTCAGAATCATCTTGAATGTCTGGTTTGTATCCTCTAAAATGATCAGCACACTGGTCATCAATCAGCCTTATTTAACAACTAACGTGGCACAGGTGTTTTAGTGACCTGAGCATTTGGGCTGAAATAATTGCATTCTCTGGAGCCTGAAGAGGTTTGGTGACTGTGAAGATGGGGGCACAGGATGCCTGGGTGGATGGCCAGCCAGCCACATGTGCCAGGCATTGTCTCTGTGCAGCTTATCGACCCTTGGGAGCATCAAATTTCAATTTTACAGTGTATTATGAAAGCAAGGTTGAAGAAAGTGAAAACTCCTCTCTTTCTTGAGCAATTAATGAATCCAGGTTATTTTGCCTTAGGAGTAAGCTATACCTGCCAGGCTTGCTCCTTCTTCACTGCAAGCTGCACTTCAATGGCAAAGTGATTATTACATGTGTAGAAAGTGGGGCCACTTAGGAAGTATTCAGCACACAGAGGAGGACCAGCTTTTAGAAGAAGCTGAGTGGTCAGTACAGTGAGTTTCCCTCCTGTTTGCCCTTCACCAAAGCCTAAATCTGATTTTAAGCATTAAGATGAATATGAACTCTTGAAAACACGTGGCATCAATGCTCACTGCTGATCAGTTTTGGTGAGTTGACTTGGTACAGCCACATCCTTTGAGTTGCTCCCCATTCCACAACAAAGAATGTGAAGAAAGGAGGAAGCCCTAGGGCTGAGAAAGACCAGGTCTAGCCAAGCTAGTTTCAACAAGATTCCTTGTTTAGCTATCTATCCTCCCTGTAGGCCCAGGTGTTTCTACAGCTCTGCTCTGTAGCACGTGCAAGTCAGAAAGAGACCACACCAATTACTCTACACTTAGAAAGGCACTGAGTGGTACAGGAAATATGAAAGACTCCCCTGAAATACATGAAAAGAGTTAATGAATCCTCAAGAAGCTCTAAATTTACACACAGAAGTGAGAGAGGAGGATCACCAGTACATTTCTCTGTCCAAACCCACTGATGAAGATTAACTGAAAGCCTTCAGGGACAACAAACAGAACAATGTTCCTGTGAGACCAAGAGCTTATTTCGCCATTTGTTCTCTGGATGTCACTTGCATGGAATGCAAGTGCTGCTGCGGGTACGAGAATAAACAACTTCCATGCATTCATCTCAGAAACATCCTGAAGTTTGAACAGTTCATAGGCACTCCTATCTTTTGTATTGGAACACTTTACTGCTTCCTCCATGGAAATCCCTCTACCTAGGGATGCCCCACCAACATGTTTCCTTGAGACCTGCAGTAAATATTTCCGTGAGTAACCTGCTTTGATCGTGTTTCTGTTTGTTCTGTGTTCCCTGGCTGGGAGTGCTCCAGCAGACAGACGCTGTGTGCGGAATGTTTGTGGGAATGGGCTGTCTTGAGACAATTGTCCAAAATATCCATGAAAAAGCTTCAGCGTGACAGTTCTGCAAATCTGCACTTCGAACCTGTTTCTAAGGTGTGTGCTCATCCAAATAAAAAACCCTCTGAAGTGCACAATGTAACCTATGTGTCCTGTTGTGCCTCCTTATATTGCACATCACTGATGCTATCCAAGTACCTGAAACTGTTTGCAGAAACTATGTGACAAATGGCTCTGAAAACCAAATAAACCTAAGAAAAAAGAAGAAGAAGAAGAAAAAAGCACCCCTGTTCACAGGGGGGAGCAAAGGCAGAAAATGAGCAAGCTGCTTTTATCTTTTGTGACTTAATTACTCATCTCCAGATCTGACAAAATAACTCAGGAGGCTGGAGTCTCTTTTAGCTCTATTCTCAGTCAGTGATGGAAGCCAGACTACCAGAAACCTCTCTTAAAGCCTGTTCTGATGAGATTTCCAGTCAGTTTCATGAATCAAGGTGGTTTGGATTAACTGTGAATAAGCCCTTGGGCAGAACTAGCAAATCATGGGTTCATTGATCACAGACACTTTTGTGTACGGGGTCTGACCCAACACTCAATAAAGGCAATGAGAAAGCTACTGGGGCATCTTATCTGATAGCTGTGAAGCCTCTTTGTGGTTCTTTCTAAAGCAGCTGGAGTCAGCTGTTCCCAGACACTGGAAACTGGATGAGGGTGAATGTTAATTATGGTCCATTCACCCAATTTATGGGGTTTTCATCAGGCCTGGGCACAAGTTCACTGTACACTGCTCATTTCAAAACCTGGTGTAGCAGATGAGAGAAGCAAGCTCACCACTTTCTCCTGCTGCTATGATGGCTAATTTCCCAGCAGTAATTAGCAGGGATGGATACCTACTTCTGCTGGGATTGTTTAACTGTGGGGACAGTTGCAGGGCTGTCCCTGGAGGCTGTCTCCACAAGTAACATGTTTTTTAAGTTATGTGCCTGTATTGATCTGCTGTCTGAACAATTTTCAGTGGTGTTTGCTCTGAACCCAAAGGTGTCTGCAATCAAACCCATAACGATATTCAAGGAGAGTACTGCTTTAAAAGGCTGCCTGTCCTGAAGCGTGCTGTGTGTTTTAAGTGTGACAGGCTACATGAGAGAACCTGAAACAGAGACCTTTGAGAATGCTTGGGAACTTTTAATCCTTGAGTTTGAGCCCAGCCTTACTTTCTGACTTTGTTTTTGGAGCCTCTGATTCAAACACAGCATTTTTGGCATCCAAGCCTGGAGCAGATTCCATGCCCCCTTTTTTGGTCCAGAGGAGGCCAGAAGTCTTAAAAAAATCAAATTCTATCAGAAGCTTTTGCCTCAAAATGAGCCCTCCAAGAGGGTAAGAATGACTGATCTTGTGAGATTTCACAGTGATGGAAATCTTGTGAGGTTGTCCCCGACCTTGCTTTGAAATGCCCTTCTCTGTGCCTGGGTTGTCCTGTGTCCCCTAATCCCAGTCTCAGTCTAAACTAAGGAGAAAGTTGCAGCCACTGCTTCAAGTCGTGGATAAAACCTTTCGTACTGCTCTGTGTCTTAAGGGTATTTCAAAAACAGAAGAAGAACTATGATCTGAGATGAGGAAACGTGTGAGTTAATGAGGTTTGGGTCTTCACAAAGTAATTGTGGGATAATTAATTTAACAAGATACATCTGTTAACCCAGCTGATCTGTACATGAATGGTGAAAGGCAATTTAAAAGACAATGTGTCCTACACATCTACTTGAGCAGTGTTGCTGTGGGGCTTGGATTTGCTGGGCGTTCCTCAAGGGTGATGCATCAACCTTATGGGACAGGGGTTAGCAGCTGTTTCTTAGGTTTGCATGTAGCACAAGAGTGCTGTTGTACTGTGACCGCAACATGCATGAGAACTGCTTGCTTTCTACCTGTGTCTTATTACCCTGCTGCCCTCCAGTTTGTATTTGCTGTGCTGCCCTTGAATGCAAATACTGTGAATTCTCAGTGGACAGGGAATCCGGTGGTCTTTGATGGGGATTTTAGGCTTATGAGTAAATCTGGGGTGTGTTTGAAGGGCTAGTTTGTTTCATAAAGGGGGAAAAAAATGCAGGTTCTAGATTCCCCTTGTATCACATCTTGGCAGCCTATCCTTGCTTTGTAGGAATGGAGAGGAAAGCTCTCCTGCTTCTGAGGAATGGAAGAGTTAATGGATTCTCCAGCATCTTTACCATTCCTGCAGAACAATCACTGTTTCAAAGATGCCTGCCTTGATATTATGATCTAATGCTCTGCCTGACTAAACCCTAAAAATCTGGTGGGTGGTAGATAAAAATCATTAAAGAACAGTCGTTTCATTTGAGACATCAATAATACCAATAAATTCAGCTGCTGTTAGGGCAGCAGCTCGGTTTTTCAGATAATGGCAAAGAAATTTGTGTGAAGTGGCTCACTTTGCTTGCCCTACAAACTCCAGCTGAGGCTCCTGGAGGTCAGATTTTCTGGAGGCGGAAATCTAGTGTTGAGTGTCTGATGGGGTATCAGGGCTACCAATCCTGCTTGTGAGGCTGTAAGAAAAGGTAATGTGTGTGTTGAAAAGTAAAAGCAATGACTGAATGATCATTTAGGAGCTGTTTGTGTAGCTGGTTTTCTGTACAATCTTGGGACAGTTTGCTTCTTCTCCTTGCCCTTACATCGACTCAATTGCTGGACCAGTCCTGCAGTAGGTGGGAGGGAGCAGGAGAGGTCAGACCTCCCATCTGCTTCTTCAAGCAATTTGGACAGCCCCACAGCTGGCAGGATTTCTGTCTGGAGTGACACAAGTCAACCAAAAGCCAAGGCAGCAAAGCACTATGATCTCTATCTCCATGTGGGCTGTTGCTGTGCTCCTGAGCAGCTGTAGCACCAAACTATTCTTATGGGTCCAGATGTCGTGGTGGAGATGGGACTTGCAGGGAGCATCCTCACAGCACTGTTTTTCCTTCAGGACTTTTCTTTTAGAAGGTGGATAGTCCTCTGTCACTTCTTGCAGCCTGGTGGCAAAGTTACTTGGGCTGGCAGCCCTCAGTTTGGAGTCTGATGCTGCTGTTATTACCATAGGGACAGGTATTTGGTGGGGGGAATTATGAATAGACAGCAGGACATATCTCTCTCTCTCTCTAATTTTCCTTTCCTCCCTGTTACTTAGGAAAACTACTGAGAGGAAGCCTGAATTTACTTTATTTTTATCTTTAATTCTTTGACTGCAGTAAAAGCCAATATTGCAGAAGTCACTGAGTATAGAACTGGTTCTGTAATAACAATAATAACTTGTTTTCCTTCTTTGAAAATAAATATAGTCTTTAGTAAAAAGATGTACCCATTTCTGGCAGTCAATCAGCCAGGACAATTTGGGCTCTGAGTACTTGATTAGAATAAGGAAAATTGCCTTCCTGAATCAAGTGAGGATCCATTAACCTGATGAAATGGGGTTTGCTTATCTGCAAGGTTAAGACTCAAAACACAGCCTGGGCTGCATTAGATGAGGCCTCTTTTAGACTGGCATAAAGACAGAAAGTAATAAAAACACCATCTGTCATGTCTAGTCAATCAGATCTAGTGTAACAAAGGAATTATTCCTCTGACTTTGCCATTATAAGATCATCTGTTTGTTAACAATGGGAAGCATCAGAAATGCTGAAAACTGGTTCTATTCCATCGAATTATTCCTAGCTGTCTTTATCCTGAAGAGAATTAATATTAATCTGAGTTTATACAGCAAAGAAGTATTTCTAGATGAGTACAATGTGGAGGCATTCTGTGGTGAATCTCTTTAGTTGTTTATTGTTAGAGGTAAAAGTGAATGGGAGATGGAGGACAAGTGCCATGTACACTTTGCTTCTGAAAGGGATTATTTCTATAAAAAATCTTTGCAAGCTGCTGAGCACTCAAAGGTTCTTTCAGGCCAATTGAATATATACCTCTTGAGTGGCCCTTTGCATCTTAAAGGACTGGCATGGCTGGATCTAGCTGGATTTCTTGGAAAAGGTGACTGGGGTTTTTTGGCATGGATTTATTTAAGCTAATAAATGTTGGCATTAATGGATTTCTCTGTCAATGAGTACCAGTGTGCTCTCCTGTGTTTACTGAGGGCTATACAGGCGCACTTGGAGACATCTAAAGGCCGAATGCCAAACAACAAAGACATGCCAGCTGTGGGCATGGGAGATGAAAGGGGTGGTGGAAAGCCTATAGCAGCATAATCCTGGCACTGATGTTCATCAGCTGGGGTGGGAACATCATCTCTCCTTGTCACACATTGCAGTTGAGGCTGCAGTGGATATAGTAACTGACCAGAATGGGCACATCATCATCTTCTAGCAACTTTTACTGTAGCTAGTATGTGCATATGCTGTCTCACAACCCATCTGCACCATTTTCTTCTTGCTTTTACAGCTTTTCCTATTTGCCAGGCAGACATCCTGTGCAGGGCAATAGGTTTAGTAGAGGAAGTGCTGGAACTAGTGAAGCCTCTGCTAGATCTGGGCACTCTGCTTTGCTCAGACACAGACAGGATTGGCTGCTGGTAAGAAGGACCAGATCAATAGCTGGTAGCTACTGGAAGATACTGGAAATCTGCAGAGGGTTTGTACCCTTACAGTGAACAAGGAACTGATTAGAAATAGCTTAGGAAAACAGAAGAGCTGAAGTGAGTATAGTAGCCTGAAGAGTGAATGTGGTTTCATTTGACTGAGTTAAGCCTCCTGCTGTTGCGTAGGACTTGTGCTCTGAGGCTCTGTCTGCAATCACTCAGAACGCATGCGGCCGGCTCTGCTCCTGGGGAAGCCAGCACAGCTCTGGTGGCCTGCAGGTGCAGTAAGAGTGACACACCCCATTGCCTGCTGCTTGGGCATGTGCCGTGCTGCAGCCCTGCATGTTCAGTACTGCTCTATAGCTTCTGTAATGCCACAAGCTGAAAAACACCAGATGTGAGTTTTGTGTGCCAGTGGCAAAAGCATTTCTGTGTTCCACGGGCAACTGACCTCAGAGGCTGCCGGGACATGACAGGATGACTCACCCTTAATTGGCCTTGCTTGGTGTACAGGGATCACTGCTGTTTGCCCAAGTGAAGCATAGAGACTGTTTACAGGTGTGCAATGCAGGGCTTGCCTGTTGTGTGATAGGCACAACCCTATGCAAGATCTCAGAAGGAAGGAGACAGTCTGAGGACAGTAGAGATTTAGAGCACAGCCAGAAGATGTGCTCCAGACAAGCTACTGAAACACAAGAGGTTATTTCTGGGGAAAAAGTCATCTTGAACAGTGGGAAGTGAATATGTGCTAAGGAGTGGCATCTGGGAAAGGCTGAACACCCCTGGTCCCACTGATGTCAGGTGGATCATATGCCACTTGGCTCCTAGGAAAAGCAGATCTCTTTGGGGGGAGGCAGTGGGTTTACACCACATAGAGCTTGGAAATTTACCCCAAGGAGTAAATTACCACACTACAGAGAATTTGGAAATAAAATGAAATTAATAGTTACAAAACCAAACTAGATATAAAAAGCATAAAAGGTAATAAACATATACAAAAATATATTTACATATAAAATTAGACAATGGCCCAGCTAACCCCCCTCCTCAATAGCTCTACCCCCTTGTACAAATCCTGCCTCCTGAAGGCCACACTGCCTTACCTCCCCCATTGCACTACTGCAACAGCCTAAACAATTTGTCAGCACAGGAGCAAAACAAAGCCAAAGGCCATAAAAGTAGCAACAGAGGGGAAAACGGGAGAAGAGAGAAAGAGTGTTCCCAAACTATATAGAAATTTCCAAATGGAAATGGAATCAATGTATCTTTCTATATTTTGTTCAGCCCCTTTAAAGAGTCCATGCCACTTGGACTGGAATTCTCTGGAAAAACTTATTTACAATTAGGAAACTAGTCCCTTAACCTGTTACAGGGACTTAGCCTAATGACCAAGAGGAACGGATGAGTGTAACCTTTCTCCCTGACAAACCCAGAGGGGACTTGCCGCAATTGCCACGAGAGAGCAGACTGCCCAAGATGACCAGGACAAAACAAATTGTGCTACAAAGTGCCAGGGTCTCTGGAGACCCAAAAAGCTGTATGTGTGTATCAACATTTTTAAAAAAAAAAAAAAAAGTCTGTAATTTTGTGCCTGTTCCTCTGGGACCTGATGAAGAGAAAACCCATATGACTGTGCTTCCCCCTGGAGCTGATGAGAGATACTTTCACCATGTTAGCAAATTGATCCCCATGGTCACTGTAGGGGGGTGGGGCTGAAAATAATGGATGCCACTGCAAGCTTGTTATGAAAAGGCAGGGAAATGGAGTTAGTGAATCTTGGATGAGCTCCTGATCTGTCTGTGCCTTGGTGTGGCAGTGGAGGGAGATGGTCAGGGAGGATCTGATCGACATCTCAGTAGAAATGACAGTCCCGAGAATGCAGACAGTTGTATCATCTATCTATGCTTGCATCTGGGAGAGGGCCCTGCTGAGAGATGAGATCTCTCTGGATTAGATTTGCAAGTTCTTTTTATCAGAACAGAGGTATTTTGGGGATTTGCATGTTCTCTGTCCCTGGCAGCTTGCCCTGATGAAATACTGATTACACAACTGCAATCTAGCTTAAGATGTAGTCAAAAACTCAGCTGTGTGCTGGGATATGGCGAGACTGCTCTCTCTGAGATAGCAAAGATTTGGAATTGTGCAGTGCATTGTGTCTTCTGACACAGAGGAGCTTGCCAAGAATAAAACAATCAGAATGTGGGTGCATGGAAAAGAATGGAAAAGCTGAAATTAATGCCTTTTCTAAGATTCTCCTGGTCCTGCAGCTGGATTAATAAAATAAACCATTTGCCCCAGATGTACAGGAGATTAGCACCGCTTGACTCTCTTTTGTGGCCAGTGGAGTTAAGGTTAGGAAACTTGAAATATACGCTCAAGGTGCCCAACAGTAGTCAGAACTGAACCCTGGGGTCCTGATGCCACATCCTGTAGCTGTGACCCCCCTTCAGTACCCCATAGACCTCTGTGGTACCAGGCATCCTTGTGAGCTGGCTGCAAGGCAATAGGATAGTCACACGATTCCATCTTTCTTATTACCAGCTACCTCTTGGTGAAGGAGAGGCTAGCAGTGAATAAAAGCAGCTTTTTACTCCAGAGCTGTATGGGAGAGGGTATTGGACTCACCACCAAAAAGGAATTACCGGCCAGCCAAAGATTCAGTCCAGAAGGAGAAGTTCTCAAGGCAATATCTGTCCCAGAGGCTGGAAGTGAGCATGGAGGGGTGGGCAGTGCACCCAAGGGATGACTGAAGCACTGCATGAGACTATCTTCAGCATTCCTCCAGATCCAAGGCTGCTGCAAGCTGTGGTGTCTTCCAGAGCTGAGTTATCCTTCAGAACCTGTGGAATAATAAATCAGTAACTGTTTTTCTGTTGCTGTGATAATACTACAGGCAGGGCACCTTAATGGATAGACTGCTGGGCTGGCATGCAAGAGGTTTCAGTGGTGTCCGCCTTCATCAGGATGTGTTTTCCCTCTTTTGCTCATCTCTGAAATGGAGATACTGATATCTGCTCAGTGAAATGCCCCAAGACCTGCTGCCAGGGAAAAAATGTGCTTGGGACATCAAATGATCTTCGAGTGCTTTTCCTAAGTCCTTCAACACTATATCCATCTTTATTCCAGCTTCAGGGATCTCCCATCTTCTAACTCCATGAAAGGGAGAACCCAGCCTCAGCCTCAAGCAAGTGGACCAGGTAAACCTCTGGGTTTTTCTGTTTCCGGGATCTCTGTTATGTGGATGTTTTGAGCAGTTATGCCTGAATCAGACAGCTGTGGCATTGGGTGTCTGAGAACCTAGCACACCTTGTTTGTCAGGGACATAAAAAGACATTCAGAACGGATCAGTCACTTACACCCTTGCAAGTCAAACAGTGCTGACTAGTGTGGTAGAAACTGAGCTCGTGCTCCCTTTTACACCTACCTCAGCTCTCCCCTTCTGGATTTGTGTTTTTGTTTTTCAGAGTATTCTTTCTGTTGCTGATTCTACACACATTTGTCAATAGTAAAACTATCTGTTGTTTTAACTAGGCTCTTGTTTCTAAGAAGTGGGCAGCATTCATGAAATGCTTTAAATAATAGGATGTAAATCGCTGTGATGGAGAAACAAAGACTAAGCAATAGAGCAGAACATAGAAACATCCCAGGGACTGGACATGTTCCCAGGGCTCCAGATTGCCTGGGGCACCTGGATGACCATTTTCTCTGTGTCTTGAACTTACTGAAACCAGTGCTACCAGTCAGCACTGGGGCAGGGTACCGTACCTTATCGTATAGCATTAAGTACAACTTAGAACTGGAGGGGAAAATAGCTAGAAAGGAATGTAAAAGGTCACTTAACCTGTCTCCTTACTGACAGTCTGAATAGCTAAGTAATTCCTGATTTTCTATACGATATATAGCTTCCCTGGTATCTGCTTACTGTTAATCAACACTTTGCTCTGAAAGAGCAGAAGTTTTATTCTGGAGCTGACTTCCAATTTTTTGCAATGTTTTTGTGATACTCCCATCATGAGACTCTAGGAGGTAATTTAAATTTGTGCTTGTATTTTGTGTATGCTGAATTTTCTTCATTTCTTGCCTCAGCTCATCAGCTCTATCTTTTCCTCTGTTTTGCCAGGACACTCCCTCCAATGAAGAGAAAAATCTTATTTTTTTCCCATGCTATGGCAGTCTCTTTTAAAGTTCTTCAGAGAGGAAAGTCCTTTCCTGCTGTGCTCTATTCCTCCTAATCTTCCAGCAGAAGTCACAGGCATTACTAAGTAAAGCTTTTTATTCTTCCCAACAACTGTTCTCCCTCCAGCTTTTCTTCCCTGTTGCATTGCCTGGCCTGCAGTGCTGGTACTTCTTTTCTACTTGTTTTTCACAGTGCTTGCCCAGATTCTCATACTGTTAGCTTTACCGTGCTGTGCTTTGTACTTATCTGTGCTACATCTTCTTACAATATGACTAAGGCTCCCTGGATCCTGGCCATACATCCTACATTCTGGATTTAAATCCTTCTTACCACCTATCTCTAATGCATCTTGTGTGAATAGGTTTCTCTTTTGTATCCATAATTAAAGTTTTGCTTCAGTCCTCCTTTCCACAAGTCACTTACAATTTACCATAATCTTTTTGTAGTTGTTTGTGCTGTTCTTCCTTGTGCATCTCTTGTTGCTCAATCAAATGACTCAGCACCTGTAGGAATTTATTCCTCATTTCATTTTGGAATTTGATCTGTGATTTTCTTAGGCTGCTCACTATTGCACATATAAATAGCTATTGCTGCCTGTCTTTCTTCACTAGAGTTTGGGTGTCTCTCAGCGCTTTCCTAGTGCATCATTCCAGTCCTCCTGTTCAGTTCCACTGGGACAACTTTTGTTCAGCTAATAGCAGAGTTCACCAGTAACTATTTATCTGTTGGTAGCCTTGACTGAATATTTTGTGTCTTATGAGATGATGACGAGAGATACAGGGCCATGAAGCAGGTGGGACTGGGATTTCAGTGCAATGAACAGCTGAAGATTGCAGGTGGCTTCAGAGCCATGACTTGTGCTGATGGAGACCCCATTTTGCTTTGCAGCTGCACATGCAAGAATTCACTCTGAGACATTCCTGTGAAGAAAATATCTGGGTTTTCCCCATGTGTAAAAGAAATGCCTTAGAGCCTCTCTGAAAGGAAGTCACATCACTTTAGAGGAGGTTATGTGGAGAAAGCTGAAAGAAGTAAACAGCAGGAGAGTGGCAGAAAAAAATGCTGATCCTCTTCAGGCAGCTCATGGCTTTATCACGAAAAAGAGGTTGGGTGGATGACATGGCAATGTTATGTCTGCCTTCTTGTGTGGCACATGAAGAACCAGGAATTGAAGCCAGTCCTGTCAAAGGTGCTGAAACTGTCTTACAAGCTTAACTACTGAAGGATGTGTATCGTTAAGGGCAGCTCTGTTGCTGGTGTACAGTGTTTGGATTTATGTCCAACTGTAAATTTTGTCTAGTCACAAGTCCAGTCCTTTCTCGTCCAGAAGTAGTAATTTTATTGAAAGATAACGTGGCTGCAGCACAAAGTGATTGATTGTGAGCATCCATGAGAGATGCCATGCAGCCTTCATTAGTGACTGTATTTAACAAGAAAGGCAGATTCCCTAGGACATTTGGGAGCTGATCAGAGATGACTTCAATTTCACTTCAAGATCAAAAATAAATGAAAGTTTAACTATGTTTTTAAATGGCCAAAGGACTGCTCTGGTGAGGTGAAACATTAACAACAGAATGAGAGCAAGCCATGATTGCTTAACGAGGCTCAACTTCAGGCACAACAGATCTGGAGTCATCCAATGTGCGAGAAGCAGCAGACATGGCAGAGGGGGAGAGCAGGCTGCAGGCTGCAAAGGAAGCCCAGGATGGTGAGGGGATTTAAAAAATATTTCTGCTTGATAATCACAGAAGAAACTGAAGGCAAAAAGGCAACAGGAAAGGACAAGAAGTTTCTCTGATTATTATATGTTGACTTGGGACCAGATGACAGACACTTAAATACAGATTAGGCACTTGATATTGTTAATGGTATTAATCTAAATACCTTTACCATTTGAGTCTGTAAGGGCTGGTGTGTAGAGCAAAGATGCAGGTCTGAAGACTTCTAGCATATTTTTCAGGTTGCTTAAGTGATTTGATGCATAATTTTCTTAAATTACTTTGAAGTTTGGGAGAAGTCTGCAGGCAATGGAACCCAGTCTGGATCTGTCTAAATCAGTTAAGCCATGCTCTTTCCTGTAATTAAAGAATTGGAGAAAATAAGCCAGAAGAGACCTGGAGAGGTTATCTCGTTCATCCAGGGCCAAGTCATTAAGCTCAAGGTATTGCTGGCACACATTCATCTAGCTTCTTATAACTTGGAAAGAGAGGAAGAGGAGAGAAACAGAGATATGGCAAAAGGGCTATAAAAATATGGCAAGTGTATATGAATTCAAAACAAAAATCATTATTAAGAGACCAGTGTGTGCCTGTGCTGAAAATCAAGAAGGGATTTTGCCACAAGATGAATGGAGATAAAAATGAAGAGATTAGTTGAGTATAAACAGATTAATGTGCACAGTGCTACAGCAGGAAGCAGTGAGAATGTGAGGATTCTAAATGCAAAGGGAAAATGCAGATTGTCTTCCTGTGGATGTGGGAGCCAGAAAAAATTAAATTTATGAAATGAAAGTCATAGAAAAATGTATTCCTGGGAACTTCTGCATATACAAGGCAGCTAAATATTACATTTAAGCATGAATCATCCTGCAGATTCTCCACTTGCATAAAGAATAACTCAGAAAAGAGGAAAATTTGCAGAAAGTAGTCCTTGCTTTTAGGCTTAGAAGTTGAAATTGTTTAGCACTTGGTTTTCAGAGAAATTCAAGAGGGTACCTCATCCGTCTGCCTTCTCTGGGACAGGAGCTGATATTTTGCCAGTGTGTAATATGTTTTTATGTAACAGACACTAGAGATTGCCCAAATCATGCAGGCCCAGCCACACTGTCTGTGTTCCAGTGCTCACCTGTCCTTGCAGAAAGGGAATTTGGCCAAAACCCAGCCCCAAATATATTTTTTGTTGAAAATAGTCAGTTATTTTTTCTTATTCCCAGAGAAAACAGAGAATAGGTGGTCTCTGGGGATGCTTTTCCTGTCATTGGGTAAGGGTACCATTTGGTAGCATCCTTTTCTTCATTCCAGAGCTGCAAAATGGGTTCTCTCATTCAGCAGTATCATTTTGAGTTCATAACCCTGTTCTCCCTCAGGCCCACTCCATCCTGGTTTCAGACACAAACATGAGCAGCATGTTAGCTGTGTGATGTTCTCTTTGCTCATGGAAAAGCTCAACACCTGCATGTTTCACATGCTTCTAATCTGATAGAAAATAATTTATAGCTACCTTTGGAGGGATTTCCCAGTTGCCCACTGTATATGTGGGTATTTCATCTGGACCTTCTTTTCATTGAGACACTGGGGCTAGGATACGTCACATTGACAGCTGCTCTAGCCATTACACCACACTCTGTTGCCGAAGAATAAATCAATCTGGTTTGAGAGCATTTTTTTTCCTAATCCAAAATGGCTGTGTTGTAATCCTTATTCTCTTTTTGGTGCTCTCTGATTATGGAGGAGCACATCTGCCTTCTCCTAACTTGCCTTTTTAATGGCAATGGTGATGCTTGTCCTGCTTCTGCAGGGAAGTAATTCAATACTACATTCAGCACTTGAAGGTGAACTTTATCAGGCTCTAATGATTTGAGCACATTTGTGGTGTCCAAATATTCTTTAAGTGGTTTTTGTCTCATTTCACCCATATTCCTCCTGGTTCATTTTAGTGATGTTAGGTATCTTGTTGCAATTTAGTTTTTTTAGCAAAGACAGACAAAAGGGACACAACTTTCCTGGCTTCTCTGGATAAGCTTTTGTTTGCTCGTTTTCTAGTTTAAATAACAGACTTTCATTTTCCCTCCTCTTTCTCCAATATTGACAGCATTTCTAACACCTTTTCTTATTGCCTTTTGTGTCCCCCTGCTAGCTGTAATTCATTTTGTGCCTTTGCTTTGCAGCCTCTATTGCTCCATGCTTGATCTGTTTGTTTATACTTGTCTTCAGAAATGTCACCCTATTTCCAATTGTGGTACAATTCCTTCCTGATTTTCAGCCTGGCTGCACAGGTCTCCTTCTATTGAGTCTTATTCTGAATTCATTTGTATCTGAGGTGCTTGTAGATTTACTCTCTTTAACTTGTTCTTGCTGCTTGCCATGAGTTGCCATTTATTACCAGGCATTTGAATTCCTTTTCTCCCTTTCCTTTTCAGAAAATCTTCTGGCAGCTAATGGCCTAAACATCTCTGCAGTGTATTTGACAAGTAGTATGCTAATCCCATCAACTGATATGGTTCTGCATGCTGGTATTAAACAAACGAACAAACAAAAATCATTTAGCTTATGTGACACACAGGGCTATGTACACATTCAGGAAATTTAGCTGTGGGATGCTGCAAATCTTAAGGCATCACATTACAGCAGTGTGAGGCCTCTGCACAAGGGATGATGAAACCTTTTCTCCCTTTTATAACCCTTTAATAACTTTGCTGCTGTGTTTGCTCTGCCCACCTGTGAATGGCAGATTACACAGATTTTTACCAGGAGTTTTCTAGAGATACTTGGGGCAGTAAGAGACACCACCAGAGGGTTCAGAAATATTCCTGCTGCCTCTAGCACAGGGTTGGACTTGCAGGACATTTACACTGTCCCCATTGCTGGGTATGCTTTTGAGTCACTCTTGCCCATGAAATGGTCTTAAACCCCCACAGTCTGTGGCACTAGAAGTGACCCAGGTGAAAAGCAAAGTTGGCACACACTTGCAGTTGCTGGAAGGGCTGAAGATGAGGACCTGGTCTGTGGCAGTGTGGGGCAAGTACTGAACTGTTGCTTTGTCATTGCCATTGATGTCTGGGCTTCATGTTTAGGTGTCCACTAATCAAGAATGAAACAAGATCCCTGGGGATCTTCAGAGGAAGCAATACCCAGAGCATGAGGGAATGAGGAGGGTAATGATGCTTCCTGTCTGCACTCTGTCACATTTGAGTCCCTTATCTAAATATTCTCCATGTCTTGTTAGCAATAACTGATGCCAAATTAAGAACCTGTGGTGTGAGCAAAGGCCCCTTTCCTGATTTGTCAACTGCAAATCTGGCTCCTGTGATATCCAAGCACTAGTAGCAACTTGGTACTGGAACTAGGGATGAGTTTGTGGAGACTCCTTGCAGCAGCTGCAGATTCTGGGTGTGATCCGTACTTTTGCTGATAAAGGTGAAATATTTGAGCAAATTCTTTGAACATTTGTCTTTTGTAGAAGCCAAATGTAAGGGGAAGACAAGACCCCTGGACTGTATTGAGAATACAGCAGAGCCATAGGCACTGAGGATAGTTTATAGCATAGCATAGCATAGCATAGCATAGCATAGCATAGAATAGAATAGAATAGAATAGAATAGAATAGAATAGAATAGAATAGAATAGAATTTTATGGGAAGGTTGTGAATTTTACTCTGTAGTTGAAACTGGTACTGGTATAATACTGAGGAACTCTGTTCCCATAGGAAGGGTATGAAAAGAGGGACAGTAGGGTACTTGCAGGATCTGAGCCCACCTAGCTGCAGGGGAATCCACAGGCTTCCACTACAGCATATGTGTGTCAGCTGCATAAGGTGTCCTAACGTGGCCTTTTGGGTAACAGGAGGTAGAGACTGAGCTAGGGCTACTTCTGGGTGCTGGCTGTGCCCTCTGGATTTAACTATCCCACAGAAAAGGGCAAGGTCATTACAGTGAATTGGTGCAAGAATGAACCCTGGGTCACTTCACTCCTGAGACAGCAAAGAAATGATTTAACACAGTGCAGACAACCGTGACATCCAGCGCCTGAAGGTTTGGCTTGATGAGCATTTTAGTAGTTATGACTTGGGATTAAGTTGTGGCTTTTCAGTGGAACGGGATCCCTGCAAAATAAACCTGTGATTGCCACATAAGTAGGGAGATGCACACTCTGCTCTTAAATTTGCAGGCTGTAGGGGTATCTGGGACCTAGGATTCTTATTCAGCTCACATCTGTTCAGCATACAGTGCTGTGCTGGGCTGGTGCATGTACAATAGCTGGGTGCATGCCAAACAAATAGGAGGTCTGTGCCACAAAGTGCCCACAGCTCCAACCTGTGAAAGATTTAGATTGTGTTCCCTAACTCTTGTTGAACTCTGGAGCAGCCTTTCCTGGTTGCATCTCCCTCCCCTTTCTGCACTGGCTGCACAAATGTGCTTAATTAGGGTTAACTCAAACTGAATCAAACTTCATGCCTGAGGTTGGAAATCTTCCCAGTCAACTCACCACAGCCTCATAGCATGGTGGGAGACAAGGCGAGAGGGGAGATGAACGCTTTTCAGAGAAACGAATCCAAGGAAACTTTGTTCACTTTTATTTCTGCAGGAGATGATCCTCCCAAAGGAGATTTCCCTGTTCAGAAAAAATCCCGGTGAGTGCTACAACTGGTTGCCTTTTTTCTGCTTTCTGCTCAGCTTGCTCTAAACATTTCAAGATCTCTCTGTTCTTTCCTCTGTTGTGCTCTGGCTAGAGACAAACACCCTTTCTTGCAGAGGGTTGAAATGGGCATTAACAACTCAAGGCAAAAATCCCTCCACTAACCTGATTAAGTTAAGAAAGTGCAGCTTAAAGGGAATAAATGAACTGTCTGAATGTTTGGGGAAAAGGGTAAGAGTTTTGTTTGCTGCCTTTTTCCTCAACACTACTTTCCTTGTCAGAAAGGACCTTGCTGAAGTGTAGGAGGATGTTGTGCATGGGAAGGAAGGAGCTGACCTGTACATTTGCTTAGTTGGATGAAGCTCCCCAGGGAAGGGTCCCCAGATGCTGCAAAGCAGAAGGAAGAACAGGGTTTGAGGACAGGTCACTGCTGTGTGTTACAGAGCCCAACTGTAGTGCCAGAGCCTGTAGTTTACATATTTGTCTCTGATTTATAGCCAGATTCAGGTCAATATTTTTACCTTGCAATTTTGATGTTTGTGCAGGTTTTCAGGCTAATTCAGATTGAGTGTTTGACCCCTAAAATCTATACTTGATATTGACTTCAGAGAGAACAGGACTTGTATTGCACCTGCTTTGATTTGCAGGACAATATGGTAATACTTGCTCTTAAAGCTCACAGCTGTGACATTAGCAAACCAACTCTTTAACTCTCAATTTTAAGTACTGTGCACACATTAACTATTGGATATCCAGAGTCTTGGATATCTTTGTTCCATTTTGCAGCTAATGATCAAGAAGGAGAAGTGAAAACAAATGTCTCCAGTAGCTGGCACTTTAAATGACATTTCTTTTTCCCAAACACACAAATTATCAACTTCCACAGTATCTTTAAGAGCTCTCTAATCCTGCAGATCCGAGGCTTACAGTGGTGGTAGTTAAGCACAGCAGACTATCTGTATGCTCATGAATGCAGACTTAGCCTCTTTGCTTTTGCTGGGGCTCTCTGCTGAGCAAGGTCCTCCTCTGCAAAAACAAGTAGACTGCGTCTGGCTCTCTGCATGGATGAAAGCTGCCCACTTTTGGATGTCCAGGCTGACCACAGGCAGGTCAGTGTTACAGTGGAGAGAATGCATGAGGGTTTCTTCATGAGCTGATGACATACAAGCCAGATGGGACTACCCCTGCTTGTAAGTCCTTGCTCTGTGTTTGTAAGCACTTACTGGTTTAAGCATCTGGGGGAAAGTACCTGGGAAGTCACAGCCTCCTGCTCACCCCTGCTCATGTGCAGGAGGTTCCCTTCCCAGGGCAGGTGTGAATGAAATGGGTCACTGCCGGGTTTTCTGTCACTGCAGGTTGCAGTGTAGCAGTGTGATACCTTAAAGTGCTGCAGCTAAATCTAGCATCAGGTGCTGAGGGGTGTGCTCAGGCAGCAGGGTTCCCACACCTGTCTGTCTGAGATTGAACATGGTCTGTAAATCCATCAACTGTTATTAAATCTCATGAGTACTGATAGCTAGGTCTGTGGGAAGAGAGGAAGAAAAATATCCCTGTTATTATACAATTTTACTTCCAAGTTGAGAAAATGCCTCCAAGGACCCACAGGAAACATAATTTGCTGCTTGTGGCTTTTCTTTTTTATTATGAAAAAACTGCTGGAGAAAGGTATTCTATGTGTGTGTGTCTCTCTGTGCATTTACAACTTGTGTCACCATTTTTAGGCTAGTCTAAAAGCTGTAGGCCCCAGTGTGGCTGCCAAGGGAGCCCACTCTGTCTTACAAGCCATATGCTAAGCATGATGGTTTCAGAATGAATAATAAATGAAATGGATTATTACACATTGACTTCAGTAAAGCAAAGAGGCCAAGAGTTTCTTAATAAAAAGGTGGCCCATTTATAGTGAGAGAAATATATATTAAGAAGAAGAAATGTCTTTAGAGACGCTTGGTTAAGTAATGGAAAGGAAATTTTAGTTGTTGTTTGGTGTTTTGTTTGTTAGTCTCTTCTCTTTTTTTTTACTGTTGTATAATGTTGAACAGGACAGCATCATTAGGCTAGACTCTTTCTTTGAGAATCTAAATCAGCTCAGGTCTCTTGGTGGGTGAGATAAACCTGAATAAACACATCTATTTTGGTATCTGTATTTGCATTTGGGACTCTGGGAAGAAATACAGGAATTCATTATTTCTGACATGAGGCACAGAAATGCATGTGAAGAGTTCACCTCACTTCACTGGCCCATGCCATGGCTGTTTAAAACTATAGGTAGAAATGCAGCTGTTAATATCACACTCTCCCCATCCCTCACCAAGTGCATGGCCAGCCCCTCTCTCCCACTGATTGGCAGAGGCTGAGTAGTGCTATGCAAACCTGCTTTCCCTGTTGTGAGGCAGTGGAACTAAGCAGCTGGAAGCTGCTGGAAGCTGCTTAGCTCGGACCACAGTGGGGTAGCAAGAGGCCCACAGTAAGGTCGTGCCAAAAATCATCTGTTTATATACCTTACGTTTTACTTGGAAACTACCGATTTTAGACAGAGTAAAGTCATGTTCAGTGAAAGAGTGAACGTGCTCAAGCAGGTTTTGCAGTGCCATTGCTCTTTTGTTTGGTTTTGATTAATAAATTGAATTATCCATAGCTATGCCAGCATTTCTGGAATATGAAATGGATGCTGTGCCTGAGGGAGTGCAGGGCACAAGGCTGGTGCTCCACTTCAGTGAACACAGTGGCACAGTTCCGTGCAAGTGAGGTAGAGGGATTGAGGGCAGTTGTCACACAGGAGGGAGCAGCATCACATGGAAGCAGACAGCTGCTCCCTGGAGTTCCCCGGCTGCTGAGGCAAGGCCTAATACTAGGAGAGGGAGCAGTTTTGGAGCAGGGTAGTGGCTTTATGTGAAGTGTATAAGAAAAGACATCCAAATGTGTTTTTCCATCTTGGTGTGTTTTTGCATTGCAGCAAAGAGGTGATAGGGCACTTGTACTGGAGCTCCTCCTGGAGCTGCAAGTTTTGAGGGGCTGCTGACAGCCCTCAGATCCCCATGGCATTTCTAACTGGGCCCATGTGGCCAGGATGATTCACTGGGGGCCTCAATTAAATTAAGAAAGTGTGGGATCTCCTCCTTCCTTTGAGTCTGACCCACAAGTCAAGCAGCAATGGGTTTCTGGATTTTGGACTGGACTCCTTTCCGCTACCCAGGCACTGAGATGATGTGTTGCTGGGGTGAAGGCTTTCACATAGCTGATACATTCCTGTTTGTCTCCTGCAGAAACTCTGTGGCTCCAACTACCCCATAAGCATTGCCTTTATTGTGGTGAATGAGTTCTGTGAGCGCTTCTCCTACTATGGCATGAGAGGTATGTGGCCTGTGTCTTGGGGATGTCTTTCCCATCCCTGGGTTTCTGTACACACTGGTCTGGTGTCCCAGGGCTGTGCTATATGTGGTCTCAGCTGTCTTTCAAAATAAATTGGCATTATGGGTTGCAGGTATGAGCAGTGTGCCCTCACACTGATGCTATAATTGCTGTGAGCAGAAGCTGGGACTAGAGAGCTCCAAATGTACCTTCCAGTTTAAATTTGTATACAGTTCTCTGTATCAGAGCTGGTTTCTCAGCGTGTGACTTCTTTCATAGTTGTGCACAATTGGTGTGTTTGGGAATTGAATCATAAGGGCACCTAATTTGCAAATAGAAAATGTGCATTAACAGAACTACAGGTTACAGTAAGATAAGCTAGAAAATATTTTTTTCCAGCTGAACATAAACATTTATGAGCACGGAACTTCTGATACTCATACATCTCATTTTAGCTTTCCCTGTGTTGAAGATTGTGAGGAACAGATCTCAAAGCACAGACCTTTCCACCGCGGTGTTCATAGCTGCTAGGCAAATCAGTGATTTTTCTTCCTGCCCCAATCCTGCTTACCTTCAGAGATACATATCTGATGTAATTTGCTTGTTTCCTTTTAGCTGTCCTGACACTATATTTTTTAAGCTTCTTCCACTGGGATGAGAATCTCTCCACTGCTGTGTACCATGCCTTTTCCGCGCTGTGTTATTTCACACCTGTCATTGGAGCCATTATGGCAGACTCCTGGCTGGGGAAATACAAGTAAGTGAAGAGATCTCTCTCTAATTCAGACAGCATACATCTACACCGTGCAGCCTGTGCAAAGGCAGTGCTGTGTGTGCTCCCAGTTTTGAGCTAGCTCAGAGTGCAGCAAAGCTACTCTTGCCAAGGTCAGCTCCTTTCTGTTAACGGATGAACAGCTGATCTGTTTGCTCATGCTGTTCTGTGCTCGTCTTTCACCCAAGGGCCAATGCGCAGCAGAATTGGAACACATTCAATGTCACGAGCGCACTTTTCCTCCACAGTCCTTCCTTACCCACCTTGAGGAAGATGAGGGGCAGGGTGATTAAATCTAAGCTTGCCAAGATCTACTTCTGAGGAGGATTCCAAGATGGCGTAGAAGTGGTGTCATCCTCTAGATCTCACGGTTTCACACAAAATCACAGAAATGTCACTAACTGTACTATTTTTATGCATTCACAGCATAGGAAATGTGTGAGCACACACATTTTTGTGCCAGGGAAATGTGGGTTCACTCAAAACACATAACCAGGTAAAATCTCCCTAAGTTAGGCAGCCTTTCTTTCCACCAATAAGTTGTGGGGCCATCATGTGCTCCACAATGGTAGTGAGCAACTAGATACAGGACTTTCTTTGCTTGGCAGTTTGTTCATTGTCTGAGGTGTTTTGGGTGTCAGAATGATAAAGTGCAGCGGAACTCCTCTCTAGGGCTAAGCACATCTGGCAGAAGAGTCTCAACAGGCAAAAAAACCCCCAACAAACTGCTGCCATATGCCTTTCCAGCAGAAAGTTCTTGTCGAGATATCAATGTTCTTTATTGTTTGTGCTCAGTTTTAGTCATTCTCTTGTCTCTTTGAATGAAAAAAATAACAGTGGAGGTTTATTAGCTTCATTATTCCAGGTCATCTAGCAATGTTCAATGGTATTTGAGGATATCTGTTTTACAGTGTGATGTTGTGAGAAGATAAATCCTTATGCAGACTTTTGTGTGATTGGCTGGAGACTTTCCTTGGAGTAATCCCTATAACTTAATGGGAGGTGGCATTTGCTGTAGTAGCTGGACCTCAGCCAATACAAAGGACAGGAACACAGATTAGAGGGGCTTTTAGATATGATCTAATGTGACTCTAAATTAGCTGTTGCAACCAGGACTTGGATGTGATGAGGACTGCTTCTCTACTGAAAACTCACAGGGCTTCTTGTAGTGCCTCTGTCCTAACAAGTCCTTCCATTCCTTCTGTATGTGTCTAGCCTACACATAAATCTATTGATATTTCTTAATCCTGAATGCAAAAAAAGGAATAAAATGCAATCAAAAGCTTGATACTCCTAGTCATATTTCTTCTGCCTCACCAAGACATTGGGAGGCAGATAGATGAGCTCTGTTCTTCAGAGGTACTTGGGATCTAAACCAGACTTGTAACAGGGAAACCACACTCCTAATTCAGATGTGTTAGTCAGGTGGGTTGAATGCAGACAGCAGCCCCTATAGACATCTTCCAGTCAAGGGATTAGGCCTATGCTACAAAATGCCAGTTTCTATTGATCTGGAAACTGTATTGGATCTGAACAGTACTCTTCCATTTGCAGTCTTTAAGGCATGACAAGACTGGAACAGTTTTATTTTACTTTGCTCAGCAAATCTGCAAGGAAAGCAGGGGCTATCCCTCCTTAATCTGAACCCATTTGCCTGTCGCTTTCTTCCAGTGCACTCAGTGTTGACACAAAAGAGTTGTTGCTGCCTGCTGTAGCAGCGGTATGAGCAAAGCAGTTCCCTGTGTGTCTGCCACGTGGACCTGCCATATCAGGAAGCACAGATACGCTCTGTTTTTGGACTGTACGTCACCCAGCACCTTCAGTCACTACTGTTTGCTTTCCTCACAGGACCATCATCTACCTCTCCATTGTGTATGTGGTTGGCCATCTGATAAAGTCAGTCGGTGCAATTCCATCCCTAGGCAACCAGGCCGTTCATGTGTAAGTAGCTGTTGAAGCTGCAGCGCTATAGTAGGTTGTGATGGTAGTTGGTATGCCCAGTACTGTTACTTGTTTCACCTGCATCAGGTCAGCAGTTTGGGGCTGTGCATGGGTTGCTTTTATTAGGGAAGGATTTGGGATATCTGAGTAAGAACAGAAGGGCAGAGTGAATGCACCGGGAAGAGCTGGAAACTACCACAGAGACTCTAAGCCCTTTGAGGTAGGGACCTCTGATCACCCCTCTCTGCTGTACAATGCTACTGGAGTTTGGTCTCCTCCATCTAATTGCTTGCAACAGGCTCATTTCTCCCTCATTTCCTCCTCATCATAGCTGCCCAGCTCAGCAAGGTTCCCATGTATACATGTGAACACAAAGATACTTTTTCTGATGTGATAGAGGAAGGTTCTGTCTTTCCACAGGGTACAACACTTCTTGCCCTCTGGATTCTGAACTGTTAGGCTTGTCAGAATAGTTTCCCCAACTGGAATCTGTGAAACCACCAAGCTTTTTTTTGCCTAGGTGGCCTCAGCTCTAAAAATATGCACATGCAAGCAGGAGCACATTTCATTTACAGAACAGTTTTCTTTAGTTGCAGATTTGGCAAGTCCTATTCCCTACAGACATAATCTGTTGGGCCAACAATAGTATTTTGAGGAGTGCTGGGAGGTAGAAACCATCCAAGAATTAGCCTAATTCAAACAGTTTCTCTGCACTTAGCCAGGCTGGAAGGCTATAGAAAAAGAAAAGGCACTTAAAAAATAGTTTTTAATCCATCCCCTGCCCCCTTTTTTATTTTTCTTTTTCTTTTCACCTTTTTTCTTCTTCTTTTTTCTTTTTCCCCCTTCCCCTCAAATGATCTCTGCAAACTTTTGTTCTCATATGAGTGAAAAATAATCCCACGGATCTTTGATCTTGAGTACGTCCGTTGGGCCTCAGAACAGCAAGAATCTGACAAAAGTAGTTTGGTTAATTGGCTGGTACTGACTGCAGAAATGAGGATAATTAATTTGTTTTTCGTGCTTTTCTGGCTCATCATCACTACCCATGTGCAAATGACAATGATACCAGAGGAATCATGGTTGGGTGGCACTCTAAAATGCTCTCATAAGCACCGGAAAGGTTCTGCAATGGTGATATTTTTGTTCTTGCATGAAGGATCCTGTCTATGGTTGGTCTGTTTTTGATCGCCCTTGGAACGGAGGTATCAAGCCCTGTGTCTCTGCATTTGGTGGGGACCAGTTTGAAGAGGAACATGTAAGATTTCTTTTCTTTCCTCAAATCTGCAGTGTCTGCTTACTTATGAAGATATTTATGTGCTCAAATCCTACCATACTAGAATAAAGGCCAGTTTGCTAGGAGAAGATGTAGTAAGATCTGAAGTAGGATGATATGCATAAATCTTGAGACAGTCTGGATGTTTCAGGAAAGGCAAATGACAACAGAACAGGACTGATATTGGGAAGGATAGGTCCTAATTGCATGAAATCATCTAAATGTTAATTAGATGTCAGAGTAGTTGGAAAATCCTGTATCATGGAACTGTAGTAATTTCTGAACCATCTTAACAGGGATGATTATAATGTCCTGCGATGGAATACAGCAAATGAAAGAGCAAATCCTATTACTGGACTATGTTTCCTTGGGGATTTCAGCTTAAATCAGTCATAGTCTGTCAGGTGTTGTTCAGACACTCCCATTATGCAGCATGATGGCTCAACCAGGGATAAGGTGGGGCTTTAAAAAGCAAAGCAGGTCAGGGAGTACTAATCCATAGGCAAAACGTGTAATTTTCAAATTGACCTGAAATAAAGCACTTACCTAACACACAAATGAAAATCTGTTTTCTCAATGGCACTATTCAAATCAGCAACTTCTGTGTGTGGCTTAAGTCTTTAAATATGCAGAAAGCCACTGCTACATGAAAAAAAATAAAAGTAGTAAGTATTTGGATCTGTGATGAATAGTCTGAAATTCAAGGAGGATTTATTAGGGCTGGCAGGGAGGAAAATTTTTCCAGAGACAGATCTAGAGAAGTACTGTAAAATATTAGGATCTTTGGGAGATGGTAATTGCCATCAATGGAGACCATGAAGAAGAACTTCAGCTAATGGTCTGTCAGGACGGGTACTGGTAGCGCTGGATAAAGGATGACCCCTTGGCCTTAGACAAGGGATGAGAGCTCCATAAGGCAGTTTGCTGTTTGTCTTTTGCAGTGTTCCTGCATGTAGTTTTATGATTAATTCATTAAATTCTAGAGTGCTTTATTTTAAAATTTTGGGAAGACTTGTGCTTTCTGCACAGGAACTTTGTGGTGTTCAAGTGATGTCACTCATGGTTATTAAGTAGTTTAAAACACAGTATGTTTCATGATCACTTGTTCGAAACAGATCCTTCTGCAGACACCTCCATCCTGTGCTGTCAGTTGGACCTGATGCTTTAGAGGATGCTGCAGAAGAGGGAGCAGCAATCACCTGGTGCTCACCAGCCTCCCCAGGCTGGCAGTACAGCATGTGTGGGAATAGTCAGCATGCATCCCAGCATGTGGGCATCCCAGCTTGCAGTGCCAGTAGTTGTCCCAAAAGGATTCTAACAGGTGTCACAGCAGCATTTTCAGAAGTGCTACTTCTATGAATATTAATGATTAATAATGTTTATCCAGCATCTTTCAATTACCACCTAATTACAGTATGATAATGTGTACCACTTATCTTCAGAGTGGTTTATAGACTTCAGCTAATGAATCTCAGCACCTCAGTCAGGAACAGACATACTATTTCTCCTAAAATTACAGCCACAGCTGAGTCACAGAGGAAAAACTTGAATTGCTTGTGGTTCTGTGGGCCCATGCCCATTTTCCAGCACTCAAACTACACCTTCCCAACAAATCTATCAAATACTAAGGCTCAAACATTCACCCTTATGTTCCCTTCAAGAGAAAAAACTAATTTAGAGAAAGGAAACTGTAAAATGCATTCTGAAAAGGACAATGCATTCTGCTCTATTTATTCTTTTCAGAATAGAAAGTTTTGTGTTTTACCATTTTGAAATGACTTGGCCTTTCAGAAAGAAAAAGAGAAAAGGTTTTATGCTATGTGATAGGAAATTTAAGTCTTCAAAACTGGAATGAGAAATTTTGATTTTTGTAAGGAATGAAAGGTTTGGGGCCAGTCAGAGTATTTCACCCCTGGAGTGGAGTTTGAGAAGACTTCTCCCCTCCCACCTCCATCTTCCACTCCAGGAGTGGAGTTTGAGAAGACTTCTCCCCCTCCCACCTCCATCTTCCACTCCAGGTAGAATAAAATTCCTAATGCAATGAAGCATTTGATTTCCCCTTCATTTTCAGGATACTAAAAAACTTCTTCTGAGTCCCTAAGGACATAGGCTTAGTTGTTCCACCTGAAAACTAGGGCTGTGGTAGTTCTGTATATAAAATGAATAAATTGTCCCTGCTGTTCCCATACGCAGACAAATTGGTGTTTTGGGGTAAATACACACCATTGGTGTGGTTTTCTCTGAAGTACTTTATGAGTACGGTGGTCTTGGATCGGCCACTTTGAGAACAGTACTATTCAGTGAATCAGCAGTTCAGATATGGAAAGCAGATTTATCTGCAGATTTCCAAGCATCTTTGTCTTTGGGATTAGGAGTCTAAACTAAAAATGCCTGAACAAAATGATATTTATGATATGTTATATGAATGCAAAAGTTCCTGTGCATGTTAATTAAGGCCCAAAGCTTCTTTCGGTGTGATGTGGTGTTTAAGGTACTAAGTAGCTTTCTTTTTGTTTCTTTATTTTCTGGTTGCCAAGGAGATCAAATTATCTAATCCAAATCATGTTGCTAATGTACCTCTGATCCAAAAATTAAGAAAATTGGGAAGGAATTATTATTTTCTTTCTCCCAATCAATATAACTTGCAAGTTGCTGGGTCATTATTTTTGTGTTCACTTCTGCTTTTCTTTGAACTTTTTTTTTTTTTCCATCACTCAAACTTGAAAATGTGTGAAATAGGATACTCCAAATTCTTTTTGCATCACTACCCTCTTCTCTTACTAGCACATTCTTTTTGTAATTGTTGCTCTAGACTTTATCATGTCAAGAGCTGTATGCCCTAGTGTTTCTCAGCTCTCACATATTCCGAGTTGCTCAGCTACAAAGGGTTAAAGGTATGGCATGGGAATTTGACTAGGAGAGGGCAGGACGGGAATAGAATAGAATAGAATAGAATAGAATAGAATAGAATAGAATAGAATAGAATAGAATAGAATAGAATAGAATAGAATAGAATAGACCAGGTTGGAAGAGACCCTTGAGATCATTGCTTCCAACCCATCATCCAACACCATCTAATCAACTAAACCATGACACCAAGCACCCCATCAAGTCTCCTCCTAAACACCCCCAGTGAAGGTGACTCCACCGCCTGCCCAGGCAGCCCATTCCAATGGGCAATCACTCCCTCTATGAAGAATTTCTTCCTAACATCCAGCCTAAACCTCCCCTGGTGCAGCTTGAGACTGTGTCCTCTTGTTCTGGTGCTGGCTGCCTGGGAGAAGAGACCAACCCCTGCCTGTCTACAACCTCCCTTCAGGTAGTTGTAGAGAGCAATATGGTCTCCCTGAGCATCCTCTTCTCCAGGCTAAGCAACCCCAGCTCCCTCAGCCCCTCCTCTTAAAGGGGCTTGTACTCCAAACCCCTCACCAGCTTTATTGCCCTTCTCTGGATGCGTTCCAGCAAGTCAATATCTTTCCTAAACTGAGGGGTCCAGAACTGGACACAGTACTCAAGGTGTGGCCTAACCAGTGTGGTGTACAGGGGCAGAATGACCTAGGGCTACTCTGGGTTTGGGAGGGAGTGCTGAGGCTACTCATTTATCTAGGTTTCCTTATGGTGATGAATAACAAGTCACAAAGGTAGAATGAAGAAGAATATACACTTTTTCTATCTTAGCAGTAGAAAGTTCCAGGTAATCAAAAACACTGATAAGGAGGGGAATATAAGAGATAGTGAAGCCCAGTGCTGGTTGTTCTTTCCCATGGGAAGAAGCTATAGAGATGAATATTATAAGGCTTAAGAATCCTTTAATGCAGTATAAATAATTTATGAGTAATGTATGGATTAGATTGCCTGGGACACAGTAAGAAATGAAATTGTAAAAGAGCTGAAGTTGATGGGGTCTTCATAACTGTACTGGGGCAAGGCAAATAGCCATTAATCCAAGTGAGGAGACACTCAGACTCCTTGAGGGGTGACAGTGGAAGGCAACGGGTGTCACACCCTCACCCTCCCAGTACCTACTTTTCAAGCGGACATAAAGAAAAGCCCTCCTACCTGCCCGCCTTCCCTGCAGTAATCCCTAAGAAGCTTCTTGCCATATGAAGTAGCAATATTTTCTGTTGGCTGCATCATCAGTCACAGAAAGATAGGTTGTATTTTTGGATCCCAGGCTTCATTCCTTAAGAGCTGTCCTCTTTTAGCTGCCTGCAATTTTTCACATTTTCATCTGTTTTCCAGCCTTGTGAATATTGTTTTCTCAGGGAGCAGGAAGAAGCAGGACATATTAGAAGGAGAGGGGACAGAACCAGGTCCCCTAGGAGCTTCCTCATCTCAGTTAAATATTTGCATTCAAATGATGCTCAGTTCATAATGACATGGCTCAAGGTGCCCTAAGGACTTCTCTGCCAGGCACCAAGCTGTGTCTCAAGCAACATTCCCACTACCTTTACAGGCCCTGGTGACAGCTGAGAACAAAACCTAAATATGTATGGAATTCATTGGCTTCCTGGGCTTGGGCTATTCTTAAATGCCGATTTCCCCTACTCAAGTGTCTCATAGTTGGTGACACAAATGAGTGTGAGGTAGGCCAGGTAACCTGCTCTTCTTTCTCCACTCTGCTGTCCCAGCCAGGCACAGGGAGGTGGTTTAGAGATCTGTCTGTGCATGCGGCTGTGCGTGTGTTTCCCCCACAAGCAAAGAGAGACTGCTCCTAGTTGAATGCCTTCACATATTACTCCTACAAAGAGACCATACTCTGCATGAAGGTCTTGATTCCTTCCAGATTATGAATTATGCAGGAAGAAAGGTGATCAACAGGAATCTAGTGACGGTATGAGCTATGTGTTGCAACATCAGTTAACTTCTGAACTCTTTCTTTTAGAGCTTTTTCTCCATCAGGCTCTTGAAATTGCTCCTGGAGATTTAATTTACTGTATTAGTTCAAGGTTGACTTGTCTTGGTTTAGTAATCTCCTGTCTCATGTATACCTCTTATTTGATGGCATTCTGTCATCTATGCTGCTATTACTATCTCCTCAAAATACACAAGTTTCTTTTTGTATTTCTACAGAGGAGAGGAGGAAAAAAGAGCTCAGACATGGGAAGAAGTGATGAGCTTGTCAAACCATGTCAAATTGGATTGAATTAGGTGACAGAGCATCTGAATCATGCTACTTGTTCTGAATAAGTAAATCCTCTCCTGTCCTTCCAGTCTCACAACACCTTGGAAGCAGTGGCTTTTCCTCTGAAATGCCTGAAAGCCCCAAAGCACTTCCCAAGTAACATGAACTGATTTGTGTGAGCATTTACCGTCACCTGAACGAAAGCTTGTTTACTTAACATTTTATGCTGTGTGTGTCAATATTTAGCCAGCCTTCCTAACAAGAGAATTGATAGTGCTCAATTTGCAAGCCCAATGCTATGCATTAGCTGTGACATTGATATTGTCTTCTCTTGTTTTAGACCTCAGAGAGAAGCAAGTTTTTTTCCATCTTCTATTTATCCATTAATGCTGGAAGTTTGATCTCCACGTTTGTAACTCCTGTGTTAAGAGGTCAGTGCTGAACTGGAATAAAACAATAAATTAGCTGCCCTCTGACTACTTGGCTGTGCATAGTTAGGCTCTTATGACAACTGAATGACAGAAATTACAGATCTGTGGAGTGGCCAGTGTATTGCATTTACGCCTTGTTAATCCTGCCATAGCAAGCATAACAGATTTATAGTAGTAGCAGACAAGTCACAGAAACTATATGCTTGGTTGTATTTCAAAGCCAGTCTGAACTGATGAATTTAAATGAGAAAGGTGGAAGGACCTATATGATTGTCTAATCCTCCTTGCCAGTGAAAGATTATTCCCCTGTCTTGCCTGCAGGTAACCTGTGGATGGGAACTGATTTCTGCTGTTCTGTGCAGATGTCAGGGCCAAAAAAATTGGCAGAGCTGGTTTTGAAGTCCTGCTGTCCCTTCCCACAGGGTGCTGCCAGCTTCTGGAGGGCTCTGTCCTGTCACTCAGGCATATCTTCATGGGTCTGCTTGCAAGATTGTTGCCCTGAGCATCTAGTCTTGGAAACAAAGAGCAGGCCTATGTCCCACTTAAGACCTGCTTTGCATTCTACCCAGTTTGCACAATCCCTTTTAGTTCCTCAGTCTTGCTGCACTTACTTCACTGTATTGCAGTGCCTAGAAGCCAAGGGGATTGGCACACTCTAAATACAGGCACAGAGGCAAAGCTGCAGGCCATAAGCAATGGGGACAGGGACAAGGTAGCCTTAACACTCAGTAACACTTTTTTTTTTTCATTATGTCCCATCGCCTCCAGGAAGCTTTCTTTGTTCAGAGTGCTTATTCTAACAGGCCATTCATTCCACAAGTGTGCTTGTTTCAGATTTACATCATGTGTACAAGAAAGAAAAACCACTGTATCTCTTGCTTTTTCTCTTGCTGGTGTCCCTAGGTTGGCATTCTATTGAGAAGGGGCTTTTGCTCATTGTAGTCAATGCACAAATGAAAATCCAGTCCCCTTCAAACATCAAAACCTGTGGCAATATAGCCTTGCAGTAAACTAGTTGCAATGTGGAAATGAGGTGGAGGGGATGGGGAAAGAGTAAAATTGCTGCCAAGTGTGAAAGCCTGTCATGCAAGAGCAAGAAATGCAGTTTATAAACATCTTGCAGAAATTTGGAAGGCATACTTTTAGGTGGAGAAGTCCAGCTCATTTTGCATGTCAAAAGTTCAGTGTGCCCATAGTGTCTCACTGCCAGCTTTGTGGGATGTCAGCTGATTTGCTGAAAATAAATGAATAAAAACTATGCACACACAGAGCTATGTAGCTGACCATGACTGCAAAGGGACGTCAAACAGGAACAAATGAAGGCTTCATGAGTTGGTTTGCTGTTAACTAGGTTGGCTTGTTTTAGCCTTTTTGCTATTACTCCGTGTAAGAATGCAGTAATTTGTAGCCACTGGCATACAAACACAGACCCCACCACTGGCTTGCTGTTTGCAACTGGACCTCTAAATTCATGTGGTGTGAGAACTGACCAGGTCCAAGAGACACAATTTCAGCAAACCATAACTCAGATTGATCAAAGCCATGCTGTGAGAAGCTTGGCTTTCTGATGTGTAATTGCAAGACCTGACGTTTGGAGCAGACTGCCTTCAGTAAGATTGGGAAAGTGGTGAGAAAGAGAACTAGAGTTTTAAGAGTAATCATGTGACCCCATTTTTATAGTAGGGCTATTGGCTTCTATTTTGTCCACTGTAGGTTGCTATGAAACCGGATTCAGGTTTGCAGCTCTCACAAATAGTGTGGAAACACAGTATTGGTTATTTAGATCTAGGCAAATATAGAATATCTTCAATTTTTAGCTTTGTGGGGTTTTACCCCCAGTTGCAGTTCCTACTATTTCTTTCCACCTATTATATCTATCCCCTCCCTTCCATCATTCCCATCACTATCCTATTATCAGCTGCTTTTGAAAACCCTGCCTCCAAATTGTTGTCATCAAGGGAGGACAGCTGTTTCAAGGAGTTCAATTCATGGTGTCAAGCACCAACAAAGAAGATTTAAAGCCAGGAGAAGTGACTGACGTAGGGAAAGCAAGTCAAAGTCTTCAGCAACATAACTCTGACTGTAATGAGGTGCTTTTACCTCTGACTTTTTCAGGGGATGTGAAATGTTTTGGAGAGGACTGTTACGCACTGGCTTTTGGTGTCCCAGCAGCACTAATGGTGTTGGCGCTTGGTGAGTGGAAACAATAATGCTTGTAAACAGGAGTTACCATTTTTGAATCCATGGATAGATGAGAAAATGCACAAATTCACTAGCTCTGAAGGGGTGCTGCAATGGGAAACCCACGGGTTCAAGGTCATCCAACAATTCCACAGTTCAGAGCAACAAGAAAAAAATCCCTTATTCACTTAGCCATGGGCAGACCATGGTTTTATTGCAATCCTTTGTTTTGATACTGATAGGAGGGTGGTCTGGTGGGTGTTTCACAGTGCAGATGCCTTGCTCTATAAAGCAAAAGAAGGCAGCAAAATGCTTCTCCTAATGGCTTGCACCTTTGTCTATGAACTGTGGTCTTAACAGCCTTAGAGTTCCCCATCTTATAGAAGAGAAACTTATGATGCCACTTCTAGCCTTTACACAGGTGCTTTGCAGCTTAGGGCCATCTTTAATGGCTCAGACCTTTGCATCAGAATCTATGTGCCACAGAAGTTGCAGAAGGAGCTGAATGAAATGTTACTTTATTTTGTTATGTCTCACTTAGCTTGGGTGAAGTAATGCCCACAATTACAGTGACAACTTATTATGTTACAACAAAAAGCCCTTACTGTCCAAATGTCAGGAGACAGCTGCAATCACCCTCCTTCCTAAAGCTTGCATCTTAGCCCCATTAATGCACTTGTCAAGATTTCTTCCTCAACCCTTATAAAATACTTCACATTCTTACTTCTTCTTTGCCAATACAGAGGACACCCCATTAGCTTTAGTTTCACAGTTGCAAGCTGCTGAGTGGAACATTCCCCTTATTACACTACATTCAAGAATATTTGGCACAGCATGGGGTGACTTCTTATTCAGCTTGTTAGCTTAATTGAGAGACCAAGCAATTGTGTGATTTCACCACAGCATCTGTGATTTGAAAAGTTCATCCCCCAGAGAATGTGGATGTTGCTCTCTCCCCTCAAACTTCCATCAGAGAGAAAAATCAAGATGCTGGAGAAACATCATTGGGCCACAGCTGACGTTACAGCAATTATTTTCAACAATGTGCGTGGTCACAGGCTTGAGAAGCTTCTCTTTTCCCCTGTGGCCTGTTCCTATCAGTTTAAGGCAGCACAGGCTCCTCTGTGCACCATCGTGATGAATGTTTCTAGCAGAATAGTAGTTGCTCAGGGGAAAACGGACGTGTAAATATTGCAGTTTTGGTGAGGGCATCAATTGAAATGTGTTTTTAGCTAGTATCCTGCTGCCAGGTTCCATGGGTTGCCCAGCAAAGCAGCTCTGTGTTCTTTTGTATCGTGCTAAGATGCTGTCGCAAGTGATATATTTGACTATGTGAGCAGCATGCAGAAGTAGACGAAATACACTTTCATCCCTGACTGGCCCTCTCCCTGTGATGGCAGAAGGAAGGATAGATTGAGAGGCAAAATGGGCATATTATAGAGCAAGGCTTTTTGGGCTGCTTCAGTTTCTGAAAGAGGAAGAAAGATTTGTTTTATTTAATTTCAACTGCCAAAGCTAGCATGGGAACCTCAGTTACCAAAGGAGTCAGTGGTATTGCCAGAAAGCGTTACAGCAAATCTAATGAATCACCTTTTAAAGGCACCAACAGGTCCACAGGTTGATGCTAAAAATTGGGCGGTGCACCTACCCGCTCTGGGTGACATTGGTCAAGTGTCTCTCAGTGCATCTCACATAAAGTGACTTCAGAAGTCTCTCTGACAGTTCTGCAAGTCAAAACTGGATGCAAAATGTCTTCATAGTCAGAAAAGTGGGGAGCTCCCTGCAGTGTCCCAGGCTTCTTGAGTTAGGACTGAGGTACCTGCATTTCTCCACTGGCTGTGGATTAACCCAGACAATTGGGTTAGTTTCAAAAGTTGAGGTTGGTTTGTTATAAGGATTTCATGGCTGGCTTTTATTGTACTTCTCCCTGCTAATGTCTTTGGAATTGCAGTGTGCTCAGAGGCACTCAAAGAGCAGAACAAATAATATATAATCAGATAGCCCCATCTCTGACAGGATTTTGAAGCCTTGATCCAATATTCTTTGTGCTTCAAGGGAGAAAACCAAGAGAAAACAATATCTTAAATTTTATATTTCTTCATGGAACCATACGTGGAGGTAATTTCTGTTAACACCAGTGTGTGATGCAGTGACCTCAGTGGCCATTCCCATTGAAATGTGTGTGAGATGCCAGTAACAGAGCCCATGTCTGATCTGGATTAATCCTCACATGGTTGCAATGAGTCAAGGCTGATTTCCAACATCAGCTGCAGCAATTCAAAGACCCAAACCAAACAAAAACCAACCAACCAACTAAAACCAAACCAACCAAAACAAACAACATAGGAGGAGGCAATTTTCAAAGCTTTGATTCCCAGTATGAATCAAATGTGGATGTACTTGTACCAAAGCAGATCATAAGGTGATGATGGTGACTTCCTAGGGATCACACTGCCTCTTGATAGGATTCTGTATTTTATTCCATCTGAAGGCCTTAAATGGATTTTGTGTGTTTATTTTGTTAAAAGTGCTCTATTCTGTAGGGTCCAAGAGCAGAGGATTCCTGAACACAGGAATGGGCGATCCTTATCAGAGGGCAGTGCAGGGTTGAGTCTCAAGTCATGTGAATTCCCACTTGGATTATAATATTTTTCAGTTGTGTTCATTGCTGGAAGTGGACTGTACAGAAAAACACCACCACAAGGGAATGTCTTACTAGAAGTATGCAAATGCATTGGTGTAAGTATGTGCTGTTCCCTCTTCTTCATGCATGATTCTGAGGTTGCAGGTCAGAAGAGTGCAAAGGGAAAGGAGAAGTGACATTTGGAGTTCTTCTGTGTCCTGCTCCTGGATGTCTTGTTGATTAGCTATAAGGAATAAGAAACATATTTAGTTCCTAGGTTATTATTTCTGTTGTTTTTACTTAGCTCCATGAGATTGTTCAGTTGATGTCAATAGAATCACTGGTGACAGACTAAACTGACAGAAAAATTCAGAAACTTGGGGTATTAGATAGATGACTCAATTTTTTTGGAGCTGAATAATTTCACTGAAGTTTATCAGTTCAGCAGACAGTAAATAGTACACATTCCTATTATGCACATTCAGCATGTTCATGTAACAGCAAGAAGGACTTGCTGAAGTTGCATTATATCCTTATCAATTATTTTTCAGTGTGTGAGCTGCTACAGTATGTGGAAAAAATACTCTCTCATTATTAGGTGGATAATGATGTTTCTTTTTTTAGGAAACCAAACAGCAGATATTTTCTTTTTACCTAGTGAGAGATTTGCCTTGGTGAAACAGGCCAGGTCCTAAAGACAGGGTTTCTAAGTGAGGTCTGCCACTCTTTTTGCCAGTGCGGCTGTTTTCAGTGTGTTCAGTGACTGGAGCACACAGCATAAACACGTTACAAATTCAGTGTCACTGATTTCTCCTTCAGTGAGAAACCAACTTGAAAGCTGGCCTTGGAGTGAATGAAGCACAGGCTACACTGGGGATATGCAAAGAAAGGTCTACAGAACAAGAAGAGAGTGAGAGTTCTGATTTTGACATTGCTTTAGATGATGAGGCATTTGCTCCCCAGCACAGTGGTCAGTCCAACTGGTGCTTTTTGGAAGAGAACTAAAGAAATGACATTTAAAGCTTTATGATGTAGCCTGTTTTAAATTAAACATGAAACAATCTCTGGGGGCTAGTGTCAGGTTTGTCTCGAAAAGACAAGCCCATGAGATAGTTCATTCCCACATCATACCTTATGTGGTAGTTTTAGGCTATGCTTTTAATTTTTTTTTTCCCACAGATCTTGAGCAGATTTTGTACATATTCATTGCATTCCATTGTAGATTGTAGTTTTGCTTGTAAATACAGCTTTCATTTGCTTCCACCTGGGCTGGGCTGGTAAATTTAATGTTGGAGGGGGAAAATTTCAACCCACCACACCTTAATCAAACAATGCCACAGCAACTTCCCTGAAGAGAATTAGTCATAAAACACCCAGTCTGAGAGTTTGGAAATTTCCAGCAAAAGCTCTCCAATTTTGTGCCATTTCTCAGATTTGGGGATGAGGAAGGAGGGCAGCCTTGAGTCGGTAATGTGACAAGGGCGGGTACACAGCACAGGGGTGTTATTCATCTGTTTTTCTCCCTAGTTTGCTATTAAAAACCGGCTGAAAAACCGCTCTCGTCAGATTCCAAAGAGGGATCACTGGCTGGACTGGGCGTCAGAAAAATACTCAGTAAGTGGTGCTCTATCCGGCAGGTTTGGAGGGGAAAGGGGAAAGATGGGCAGACAGACAAGGGAGAGAGTAAGACTAGCCTAGCCTCGTCATGTGTCACAGGCACCAGGCTCTCGTTTGTCCTGTCCCTTCCCACATCTGTACTCTCCTGACCCTTACTGGGCAGTTTAGGTGCTGCACTGAAATGCAGAAAGGCAAACGTCTCCAGTGTCACGAATAAGCACGAATAACTGCCATGCAGAGTGAAATAGGAGCTCTAGTGCTTTGTGGCTTGACTCACCTGTTGGCTTTTCACCCCCATCTTACCTTTTTGCCTGTTCCTTTTATAGAAGCAGCTGATTGGGGAGGTTAAAATGGTGACGCGCGTTCTCTTCCTCTTCATACCGCTGCCAATGTTCTGGGCCCTGTTTGATCAGCAGGTACAGTACAGTGCATTGCTGGCCTGTCTGCCGGCTTGCATTTACACCCCTGTACTTCCAGGGTAAGACCAAAACATCCTGGGGACACAGAGCACCACACTACGGCCAGTTGTCCAGGGGCTTGCTAAGGCAGCTCTCATCATAACCGCTGGCCATCCCTTTGTGGTCCTGCTGGGTGTCTAGCACAGAATGTTAAGAATGAATGTGTTCTGTCTAATGACAGGTGAACAGAGAAGGGAAAAAATAGAGGGGAATAAAGACCTCCAGCACTTTCTTCTTCTCTGTCCCCACATTTTCTAGTATCATAAGAAACCTTGAAGGTTTCACAGCTATCTGTTTCCTCCTTAGGGATCCAGGTGGACTTTGCAAGCCACAAAAATGAATGCTGATTTTGTAAGTACTAAATATCCTCAGGACTGGTAAGGCTGGTAGTAACATCACTGTTCTTGCTTTTTAACTGGAGTCTCACAGTACTAAGAGCTTGATGAGTCTGGGTGAGTTGTACTTCTGGTCATTAGAAACACAAGGCTCTGTGCAACCATCACTCAATTCATCATGGCACATCATGGCAAGGAGCCAGGGCTGGGGAGTCAGCAGCAGCCTGAAAGGTCAGGAGTGCTGCCCTGCTGGCACTGGTCACTCTGTGACCTTGAGCAGGTAGTTTCCAGCCTGCTACCTCCACTGAAGACAAAGAGGTCAAGCAAAGTTCATATCCCCCTTGTAAGGCATAACTAGAGCTATTGTAGTTGTATATTTGTTTTCTGGTTTACTTGGTAATACATTAAGCCTCTCAAAACCACCAGGAATGTTGTGTATAGGGCTGAGATGTGATGAGGATTAATTAGTAGCCATAAAGTTTTCCAAAGATGTAAATGGAAAATGGTGCAGGGTGTAGATGAATGTGGATTAGCTGTCTGCCTAAAAATGCCACCATACAGGGCTGTTTTCCAGAAATATGTTTTAAAGGACCATCTATCTCTTACCTGTGAATGCTCACATCAGAACTTAGGATTGCAAATGTCCATTTTCCCATTTTAAATTGACTTAAGTCCCAAAATTTGAGCTTTTCCATTTCTCTCCTGTTAAAATGGGGCCCTCAGTATGTGATACTCGTTAGGCTTAATTAATTCAAATAAGGCATGAAAAAGACTAAACCTTGGGAAATATTCATCCACCTCAGAAAGACAAAAGAATGAAAAGTCATGCAGTCTTTGTGGTATATATCTAAAACCTTTTTTTCTGCTGTTTTGGTCTCATACACTTAGTGATCCATTAGCAAATCTAAGAATCAGCAGGTTTCACTTATCAAACTCTCCATGGAGCAGAAGGACATACTCAGGGCTTTTTTTTTTTGTCACACTGACTGAGATAGGTTTTTGGGTTGTGTTTCAGTCCCATCTGCTCTCCACTGTTGAGTTATCCCAACTCTCAAAGGTGAGGATTAACTGCAGCCATGGGGTGATCCCATCATTTGGCTTGCTGGAGTTCATGTCTATACCATTCCATGCTTTCCCCTTCTGCAGAGAAGGGGCTCAGTGATGAAGTCTGGAGTCAACAGGGAATTACTTAGTATGAGATTAAATATTTGCAGACTTGTTTCTTAGTGGCAGATTTGCATAGTATGCACAAAGTAGCAGGAGGGGATGTTTGCCTCCTTTGCTGTGACGGGTGGTTTTCACTCTCCCAGGAGGGAGCTGCCATCAGAGACAGGTAGTTTTCTAGATTTATCTCAGGATAAGCCTGGCAGACAGGAGACAAACCCCCACAGTGTTTTTCTGGAAAGATATTATTTCCTTCTTAATCTCCCCTACTCTTCATTTTATTTTCAAATGAAAAGCACCATCTGGAGTTCAAAGAAACACCATCCCCCTCCCTGGAGACAGCTCATTGGTCCCTTTTGGGGATCTGGGATTCCACCACCATCCCTGTTGACTTTGTTCCATTGTGGGGGCTGGGTACAGTAATGCAAAGTGAGGTTTCTTTTACAGCCTTGAGGATTCTTGGCTCAAACCAGAAAGTCACAGTTCACCAAGGCCCATTAGGTGCCCTCCACGTAAGGAAGGAGGAAAAAGGAGTTTGAGCAGCCCACTGGCTCAGGCATGGTCTTTTGATACTCTTTTTGGGGTGCTTGGGAGAAATGCCAACAGAGCTCAGAGGGTCCTGAAACTTTAAAGCACTCACTTGTAGGATTTGAGCTTTTCCTATTACAGAAGCAGGGAGGGAGGAAGCTCTAAGCCTAACCCCCAACTTGGACACTAACATGCCCATTCCTCCCCAGTCACCTAGTTTATGGCTCAGCCAGTCTGAAGGATAGGTCTCAGTGCCTCTCATCAGCTGTGTCCCAGATGCTGTATATCAAGGTCTGAGTGGATCTTCCTTCTGCAAAACGATTCTCATCAGACACAGCGTCCTTAGACAACAAATGTCAAGAGCACAGTATCAGCTGCTAAAGCCAACATAAAGCATTTGAGGAAACCACCTTTGCTGCTAAGGTCTCTACTGGACCAGTTGCTTATTTACCAGATGTGGTGTTATCTTATGGTGTTTATGAATACCTGAAATATCTTTTTGTTTCAGGGAATATATGTCCTTCAACCTGACCAAATGCAGGTAAAATACACTCTAGGGTGGGAAATACCCCTTAGAAATTTATTTTCTTTTTTCTCCTCATTTTTATTTTTCTCATGGAACAGTGGCCTTGCTCTGCTGCTTTTGAAGGTAATAGCAGTGCTCCTGCTGACTGCTGTGGTGTGGACTCTGCCTTATTGCTCACTATCTGCTTTGCAAGCTTAACCTTGGGATTCAGGAGACCCCAAGGATATCTTAACATGGAGGGTGAATCCTGCAGAGCAGTGCAGAGCTGCAGGGAGAGATGCACCATAGTGGTGGTTGAACCAGTGCTAGCCTGTAAAGGATACAAGCTGTGTCTTCTTTTAATGTGCCCCTGTGCTGCATTGTACATGAGATATGTTTCCTTTCTCGCTTTCTGCAGGGCAGATGAAAATGTGAAGGCTCCAACACAGCACTGTGTTGTTGTAGTTGATTATCATTCGTATGCTGAACAGCTCTGGAAAAATTCAAAGCTGTTCTGTTCTCTGAAATCTTCCTTTGAAAGTGAAAGAGAATTTCTCTCTGCTTGTTCTGTGTCACTATTTTCTTACTCTGCCACTGCTGCCTGGCAGACAAACTGCCCCTCCCAGCAGAAATTTAGTTTCCTAGGGGATTACCAAAGTGTGTGGAAGTGCACGAAATTGCCAGTCTCACAGAATAGTGCCTGTTCCTCTGGGATTTTGCCAGAGTCCCAAGATGTGGCTGGCATTGCTGATTTGTTGTAAGGTCCCAGCACAGCCACGGGAAATCACCTGCCTCTGTTGTCGGTGGGTTTTGTACTCTTTAAAAACATAATGCTTCAGTTCTCTTTTCATGGAAACTGGACCAATGATGCTGGCTTACCTCCTGGAGGGGAGGATATGAATGAAATGTATTCATGCCTGTGAAAATTGAATATCAGAAGCTGTTGAAGTGCAAACTATGATTATATTTTAAAACAAGGTTTTAAAGTGTTTGTTCATGTCCTTTCTGTAATGGAATTATTTCTGGAGGACAGTGCTTTATGAGTTTAATTACTGAAAGTTGCTTTCTAGTCACTAAACTCCCATTCTTTTGTATTGCAGTTCTTAAATCCACTTCTTATTCTTGTCTTCATCCCAGTTTTTGACCTTGGGCTCTACCCCCTGATAAACATGTGCAAATTTAATTTCACGTAAGTACTTGGGGACAATGCAGATGCCTCAGTGCTTTTTCTTTTACAGCAAGTGTGCAGAATGGCTTTTAAGGAGCATAAACAAAGATTCCCATTCACCCTTCCCATTACCTGACTCTACTCCAGCTCCAAGAAGCTGAAGAAGAGCATCAGCCTCTTCCATAGGCCCTGGAAATTCCAGAGAGGAAAATGCAGTGATTCTGCTCTGTACAGATTTTCCCTGAAAGCAGATATACAATACAATACAATACAATACAATACAATACAATACAATACAATACAATACACCAGGTTGGAAGAGACCTTCAAGATCATCACGTCCAACCCATCAACCAATCCAACCCACCCAACAACTAAACCATGCAGCCAAGCACCCCATCAAGTCTCCTCCTGAACACCTCCAATGAAGGTGACTCCACCACCTCCACGGGTAGCTGATTCCAATGGGCAACCACTCTCTCCGTGTAAAACTTCTTCCTAACATCCAGCCCTGGCGCAGCCTGAGACTGTGTCCTCTTGTTCTGGTGCTGGCTGCCTGGGAGAAGAGGCCAACCTCTGCCTGTCTACAACCTCCTTCAGGTAGTTGTAGAGAGCAATAAGGTCACCCCTCAGTCTCCTCTTCTCCAGGCTAAGCAATGCCTCTTTGAATCTGATCAATGTGTTCTTCACCTTATCACCTACATCATCCTTAAATAATTACCTCCCTGAAAGGTCAGGCCCTGTGGGGCCAAATTCAGTGTCCCATGTAGACTACATATGGTGCTGTGAAAGCAAATTCCATGCTACAACCCGATCCAGTGGGTACATGAGGAAATTTCCATATGGCCCAGGCATTTTATCCTTAGTCTATGTTGGCAAGAAGTGCAGTGCAGTGGAAGCAGACCTCCAGGTTGGTTCTGAGACCCATTTAATGCATTTTGTGAGATTTTTTTACTTCAGAGCATCTGTAATTTGTCCCTGTGGACTGATGCCCTTTAGCAGTGGGACTATGTTATGTGCACTTGTGGAGTGTTTCTGACAGTGCAGTGTCAGCTGAAAGGATCCAAGTTTCTATGCTTCAGCACCACTTCTCAGTGTGAACTGCAGTGTGGTAAGGGGCACTGAGAGATTGGCTTAAAAATCATGTTCCTAATCCACACTAAACTGCTGCCTAGACAAAACCACACAAAAGGAGCCTTAGAATCCTACCCCTTCACCCTGCTGATCCCTCCCCATCACACCAACTTACTTGCACCTAAAGACTTATCAAAGAATATTTCTTCACTGAAAGGGTTGTCAAACGTAGGAATGGTCTGCCCAGGATGGTGGAGTCACCATCCCTGGAGGTATTTAATTGGCATGTGGGCCTGCTGTTTGGTGGTGACCTTACATTGCTGATTTGAAGTTTGGACTAGATGATCTTGAAGGTCTCTTCCAACCAAAGATATTATGTGATTATTTGACCTTGTCCAGCCCTGCTACTGTGCCCTTTGGAGGTCACATGTCAGAAGCTGTGCTTCTCCATGCTATGTCAGTGTGAGCCTGTGCCTTGGACTGAGCTCTGACTTGACAGATGCCATGATGTTGAGTGACTGCCCAGTGACCAGTTCCCTGCCTACACAGCGCATGTTCCCAGACCCAGCGGCGCAAACTCATGATCAAGACTGAATGCCATGTTGTTCCATCCACTGCATGTGGGATACTAACAGGTTGCCAAGCAGTTCAGCTGTGGAAGTGGCTGTGGAAACATTGTAGCCTGCAGGGTGTTCACCTATGTGGCTGCAAAATTGGGTGCTATAAAATCCTAATGCAGCATTGAAGAGCAAACTGTTTTGGTTTGGGGCTGGTGTGGGGTTCTTGTTTTGTTTTGGTTTTATTGCAAGATGCAATCAGTAAATGTTTTCTCATCCCAGGGCAGAATTTGGGTTCCTAATCTGGAACATGAATCCAGACCACAACGAAGAGTGGAGAGTACTGAATCTAGAACCAGACTTGTTTCCAATCTCACTAACTCAAGACTCAGTTTGGCCCAGCCATTCTGGACCTACTTTATTCTATGGCTCTGGTAGAATTGTGCTAGTTTTGCTCCAGACTCAGAAGCAAACTCTGTATTCTCTCGAAATGTAAATGTATTGGCATACGAAAGAAACCAGAATGATGCCACAGATGGTCAGAAACACTGATGACACAAACTACACATTTTCCTGCTCTTCATTCCTACTGCTGAATAACATGCTGCTTTGCCCTTGCCTTTCCCAAAAGGGACTTAAGATGCATCATTTCTAATGCTCCTTCCAACACCGCAGTTTAACATAATGCCATGAGCTATTCCCACTAGAAGAGCTAGGGACAAGATCATATGAAACTTGCAAGCAAAGAGCTTTTTTCCACGGCATATAATTTTTAATTGGCCTCAGTGCTGGCCTAATACAAAATACTAGAATAGTTGAAAGCTAAATGATTGGCAATTTAAACAGCATGTCATCCCCAGTGCCACCTGTTGGACAGTTTATTACATGGATATGGCACATCTTTGGCTCTGAGGAATGGTGTTCTATACATTTTTTTCTTAATGGCACCTCTCTCATTTACTCCATAGACCTATTAGGAAAATGGCAACAGGTATGATCCTTGCAGGGATGGCATTTGGACTTGCAGCTATTATAGAAGTCAAAATCAGCGTAAGTACAGCACATGGGATCCTTTCCCTGGAGTATTTTTATTGATACCTGTTAGTTAATCCTTTTAACCATTGCCTTCCTTGATATATTTTTTTATTCCACTCTTTACAATTGAGCATACTGATCCAGTTGCTAATGATAATTCTCTGTCTACTTTTCCCTCTCTTTCTCTTTGTCTCTGTCTCTAGTCCTTACAGTTTTGCTGTGCCGGTCATCTGTGTTGCTCTATATTCTAGATTTCCATCATCAAAGTGCTTGACAGACATCTAGTTAATGATAGTGATTAATTCTCAAAAGGTAGTTTGTTCTCTCTTCTATTTCTTGCCTTAGCTGGCCTGTATTATGCTCTTTGGGTGTGGGTTTTTCATGTGTGTGTGATGGTTTTGATTTTTAAACTGAGTTACTTTCCTAGTTTAGCATGGGGATGTGGGTTTTTACAAGCCCAATTGTTTCTCCAGTGAGGCAGGTGAATGTGATCACTTCCCTAGTAACAGGCATCAGGGACTGATGGGCATCCCTAGACAGAATGGCAGCAAATCTCTTGTAAATCTGATGTTCGACCCCACAGTTTTGTACCATTTATTTCTGGCCCAGTACCAGCCTGGTGCAGACTTTGGCTGACATTTGTCTCACAAAAGTTAGTATAGGATTAATTTTTAAATCTTCCATGTACACTTGCAATGTTCTGTTAGTGTGATTGGCACACAGGCCTGGATTAACATCTGCTGGTTCCTCAGGTGAATCCACTGACAAGTCTCACACTGAAACGAGACTTTGTGGGTTCAGGTCATCTTTCTTTATGTGAGCAAAGAAATCCTCTCATTGCCACCAGCAGCAGCTGTGGCTAAGCACTGAAAGTCTGCTCTGGCTCTGAGTGACTCCTCCAGGCAGAGGCAAGGTGAGTTAAGGATACCTCAGTCTGGCATGGACATTTGACTCTGAAGGCCACTAAAAGCTCTAGCAAAAAGAGGTATAGGATGGCCCACCTTGGCCTGGCTGTGGATAGCACAGGTGAAAGGCCAGATTAATGGAATTTGCTGGATGACATTAACAGGCTTGTTGGTCCAGAGCACCATGTGGGTACAGGGAAATCAATGCTACTTTGTTCTCTATGACAGTGTGTCTTCCCATGGGGTTAAATTCAAACTGTCCTACCTGCAATACCCAAATTATACGATGAGATAGCTCTGAAATATTGCTGGCAGCTACTTGAAAGTAGAGAGAGAGGGAAAAATGAGAAGTGTGGAAAAAAAGTACTCATTTTAGATCTCCAGGTAGTACAAGGCTAACACTGATTGATGTATTACTCCTAGAATATTATTCCTGACAGAAATAGATACCTCTGTGCTGGAGGCATCATCTTCCCTTTCTCAGAAAACAGGCAATAAAACCTATCTGGCTGGCTCTTAGCATGGTGGCAAGTAATGCAAAAACATCCATTACAGGCATGGAGCTGGACTGGGATTTTCAAAACTGCTCAGATTCTGGCCTAATCCTTTGCCCAGTCATGGACTACAGTGGGAAACAATTAGTCTGGCCACTGCTTTTGAAAGTTAAGCACATTTTTTCCTCTGTTCTGATATGGCATTTGATTAAATCAGGCACTAGGGAGCTATGTAATGAAAGCAGTGACATTGTTCTACCTTCCCAGCAGTTTTGTAGTCTGCATGCTTAGTGGTGTGAAGAGCAATTTTGGGGAGGAATGAATGGTTGGCTATTGAGCTACTATGAGAAAACCTCCCCTAAATAAGATTTATGGTCATTTTTCTCTCAGTGCAACTTCTGATGAGGAAGGGATGGAAAAGTGTCATTACAGAGAGGAAGACTATTATGGCTAAAAATGAAGAGATATTAAAGTGCTAATAAAGCATACAGATAGCACTTAAAGCCTTTTACTTTAATTAGGAAACTGATATGCCTCGCCTTGTCCCAGAAGAAAGTTTAATTCAGGTCCTGAATTTGGCAAAGGACCCTGTTCAAGTGACAATCCAAGACCGGGACCTGTTTCAGCAGCCTGTGGAAGCTTTTCAGGTAAGCATAAATGTGCAGCTGGTAAGGCCTGACTTGCCTCCCATTGAAGAAAGGTTGGGCTTTTTTCCCAGGCATTTGCTAATAAAGACCACGGATGCTATAGCTTGTTCACTTCCAATGCCTTAGAAGTGCATGGGAAGAGCTTATTATCACCTCTGTTCATGAAACAGAAGTGGACAGTCTGGAGACATATTTCTATGGCAGAGGAGGAAATGGCTAACTACATGGAGATGTAATTAGAAATAAAGGATAACTGTCTTAAGGAGAATGTGTAGAGATGTTCAGCTCACATCTCTCAGTGCTCAGACCAGATGTTGCAGCCGGTATTTACCTGCAAAGGAAAAAAGAAATGGGGAGACAATTAAATGGTCATGGGCACTGTGTCATTTCCTATGTCAGATTCCAGATTACTTTACAGGCCTGGCTAATTTGGGACTCATCCCAGCAGTCCACTGGCCACCAGCAGCTTGTCATGTTTTAGATGTGGTCCCATGGGGTAGAGCAGGGCCATGGGAAAGGGAAGCTGTGTGGGCAGAAGGTGTTATCTCTCTTATGGGTTGCATCCTGCAAGAGAACATACGCTAAACTCTGTCTTGATCAGCCCAAAACCTATAGATGAGCATAGGTCCTTTGCTGTAGAAGACAGCTCCGACTGTTAACCTTTCTTTGCAAGCTCCCTTGAAGAGAGGATAGGGTTACACTTGATGGGAAGAGCAAGATCCTTTCTCATCTGAAAAAAGTGTAACAATATTTTTTTGTTTGTTTGTTTGTTTTTTACAGAACCCAGCTGAGTACTCAAAATTAATATTGAATGGAGAGCAACAGAGCCTTCGCTTCACCCTGCAACATCAAGGATTGTCTCTTGTTTTTAACCACACCGTGAAGGAAAAATCAGTATACAGCTTAGTTGTTTTTGAGGCAGAAGGAAGCCTATCGAGCCACTTAGTGAGTGTGGGAGTGAAGTGTAAATACAGTATTAATTCAATGGCTGTGATGATACAATGGGGTAATAGGCTCATTAATTCATTTACTCAGTGCAATGTCTGTCTGATTGCTCTCAGATGCTCTAAGCCTGACTTCATAGCTAGCGGCACTGGATCTGTGCACATTTCTGCTGGCTGATTAATAGAGGTGTTATGGCATCTGAGAGATTCTGGGCACACTTTAATCCAGTGAATGCTGCACTGGGAGAGCAGAGTCATGCCTGCTAGGCAGCAGAGCTTGAGAAAGCTGAGGAAACAGAGAGCCAGAGATTTTCCCCAAAGATGGTTCTATAAAGCAAAGATGTTAAAGAGGCTCTAGGGCTGGGCACTGAATAGAAGCATCAGAGGAACGATTCTGGGTTTAGTTATTGCAAGTGTTTAGTGAAAATGCACAGAAGGCCCATTTGTTTTGCTGAACAGAATAAATGATTAAGCTTGTCTCAGGCTCTGCAGCAGAGCTGGCTGTGTTTGGACTTTTGTGTATTGCTGCAACAGAGAGAGGCATATGGGATGAATAGGGATGGATTCTGATATCTTTGCTGTATAGTCTCATTCAAAGAATCTGTCTTAAAATGAATGGGGTTATCACATATTGTGGCTGGTGTGTAAATGCCATAAGAATCAGTCCTCATGCTAAAATAGCAATTATCTTTGCAGTTCCTCAGGCTCCTACCTTGCATGGCTACCACGCTAAGCACTCAATATATAGTAGAAATCACTTAACTGCTTTTAAAAATGAGGAGTTTTAAGAATTTGGGGTTTTTTCCTGACATTGTTTTATTGTTTGAGGGTTTTTTCTGCTTTATGGTGTAGAGCCTGGGGCTCATTTTCACATAGTTTTGTTACATTTCCCTGTGACCCTGATGACTATGTGCTGTTAGCTTAAGAAATGAATACTTGTACAGTGATTTCCACGCAGTCCTTAAGAACTGAAAGCCTGCAACAGGCTGGAGCAAAGCAATCTCTGAGCTTCAGTACATCTCTGTGCTCCTTAGATATCTAGCCTGTGCTTAAATTAATGCCCACTGGGGCACAGGCAGGTTCCCATGTGCTGTGGAACAGCCATGCTGTGGTGTGATGCTATTGACCTGTCATTCTCAGCTATAGATATGGCAGTTGTGACAGACAGCATCTTAAAGCAGGCAATGCCAGTATCACTGCTGTGTTGCTGGGCTTGCCCCGGAATAGCCATGACACATGTTGGCCTCCCTCACTGCTGAGTTTGGCCCCTTCACTCAGGTGGGGTTGTTTTCCTGGAAGAATCCAATCTGAAATTGGTTTCTTTTCCTTTGTGGGCTCTTGAGTAGGCAGGAAATGAATTTGAGAGCTCTAGGGATCATCAATGAAAGCAAGTAATAATTTGGCTGGCCTGTCTGCAACAAACTAGAGTGTTAATCCCCTTGTGTTTCCCATGGAAAAAAATGATGGTGTCATTTATTATTTATTGCTCTGCTAGTTGTTACTCACTGTGGCTATTTATTATTTAGGGCATACTTTTTTATGATTTGTGGGTCAGCATATCACGCTGAAGTATAACAGACATTTTATAGGTGTACTGAAATTCTGGCTCCCTGGACTCAAAAGCTGAGGGTTTAACACCAGAAAGAAAGTGTGGAGAAAGGGCTAACAAAAATTAAGAGAAAGTTTCTGAGGGTAGGTTGAGGCCCTTTTGGCTTGCCTGGGTTCCATCTGTGGGGAGCACAAATTGAAGTTTCCCTTCCAGGTGAAGCATACATGGCACCGACTGTGGATTTCTACCAGCCAAGAACCTTGTTCTTATTCTTTTTGTGATGTACAATCTTCAGGGCAGAGCTATGCCTTTATTATCTTTTTTTTTTCAGCATTGTACACCAAATAGGCCCTCCTCAAATGAATGTAGATTGTTAAGTGTTGAGCTGTGATCTCCAGGAGAGGCACTCTCCCTCCCCAGTGTGCCCCACCAGGTGGATATTTCAGGGATGTGTCTGCAGAGACTGAGTGCAAACAAACTCGATGCATTTTGGTTTCTCCTGCTCTCTTTGCCTGCACCATACAACAGTTTTATCCCTTGGGTATTGAGGGTCAGGGAAAATAGGTAATACATGATGATCAAACTAGCAACCTAGAGGTTCCTCTTGGCCTTAGGTTTCTGTCAAGTGGAAGAATGAGAATTAGAATTAACCTGGTTGGAAAAGACCTTTGACATCATGAAATCCAACCTACCATCCAACACTATATCAAGAATTAAGGTCTGAGAGTTAGGCAGCTGCAGGTTTTGTAGGAGTAAGGCATTCATGTTTAATTGTAACTAATAATTGAAAGAGACTAATGTGGGTAATGCTCTCTTGCTCTCTTCAGATCTACTTTTTTGAAAGGGTGTTACATGCCTCAGTAGCAGAGTGACTGCCTGAATATCTGTAGCCTTTGTTACACAGGACATGAGAAAAAACCCTATGATCTCATCTTAAGCCCTTGGTGGAGCTAAAATTTTGCCATTGGCTTCATTGTGGAAGGGCTTTACTCCTGTGGCCTGATGCAAAGCTTATCATAGAATGCTTAAGGCTGGAAAAGACCTTTGTGATCATCAAGTTCAACCACAACCCAACTACCATGGCCACTAAACTATATTCTGAAGTGCCATGTCTACATGTTTCTTGAGCACCTCCAGGGATGGTGACTTCACCACCTCCCTGGGCAGCCTGTTCCAATGCCTCACCACTCTCTCAGTAAAGAAGTTTTTCCTAGTGCCCGATCTAAACTGCCCCAGCACAACTTAAACCCTTTTCCTCTTATCCTATTGCTAGTTACTATGATAGTCCAGTTGATTTCCATGGGCTATGCAAGATGTGTAAGTTCACAAACACCAGTATTTTCTGCTGTACGTTATTATAAGGCAGCATTAATAAATATGTTTGCCTTTTTTTTTTTCTTCTTCTTCTTTTTTTTTCCTTCCTCTCTTTAGATTACTGACTTGGAAGCAAAGCCGGAAAATGGTTTGGCAGCTGTTAGGTAAGAATGGCTTTTTTTTCCTGAAGATTTGGAGATGGAGGGGTGAGGGAAGCTGCTTTTGTCTAATGCAAACTGTGTGTAACGTAACCCAGATGTTCTCAGGTTGGAATCTAGTCCACACTTCTCATTCAAGGCTTAGGTGTCATCTGCAGAGGCTTGACAGCATGTCACCTCCTACACTTACCATGCAGATCTGAGTGTTATTGCTGCTTACTGGGCTAAGATGGCAACATAAAAGATCTCCCTTGGAAGAGTGGTAAACTCATCTCACTGTATCCCACCTTTTTAGGAAAGAAAGGGAAGAAACAATCTGGAAACCAGCTGTGCTGGTTGTTGTCCTCTGCAAACTGACTATCCTTTGTCATTTGTCTCACCCAGCTTCATGAACTGAACTGCATACAGAAATGCTTTTACATCCTTGCAAACAATTCAGCTGGGCATTGGGCTCTGCTTAACCAGCGAGTCTGCTTTCCTAATTTCTCTACGGTGAGTCCTTGTGTCAAGATGCTAACTCACTGAGGTCCCAGTTATCTCCTGCATCACATCACCAGACCCATGCAAGGCTACTGAGGTGCAGAAGAAGCAGATTTGCCAACAAAAGAGCATTCCAGCTGGACTTTCTGAAAGATTTGGGCAAGCTGCAATTAAAAGAAAGAAAAACAAAAAACCCCCACCAATGCCCCCCCCCCAAATTACACAAACAACCCAAAACAAAACACAACACCCCCCCCCCAATAACCAGAAAAAAAAAAAAAAAAAAAGAATATTCATCTCCCTTATCTGAAAGCCTGTGTTGGCAGAGCAGAAGAGCAGTATCTTCAGAAGCCTTCAGTGAAGGCTTCTACTGACTAGATACCCCTTTGGAATCTTCATTACTACCTGCAGTTAGGAATGGTTTATATTTCCCAGAGAACTGTTCTCTACAAAATCCCCAAACTTGCCCTTCAACAATTTGTGAAGAAGTTTCCCTGGAAAGAAACTATTTTTCCACTGAAAATTTACTTTTCTAAAGCACTTGAGTATCTTCAAGGAACTCGCCCCCATTTTGATAACCAAAGACCAAAGTATTTTAAAACATGGTCAGATCAAATAAAAAGTACTTGGTTTTACCAACAATTTCTGACTTATCAAAAGGAAGCAGTCTTTTGTGCATGAAAATGCATAGAAACATTGGGTGAAAAATAGCCAAACCTGAACATTCCCATAAATGTTTTGGTCTCAATGAATATATCTTATTTTGCTAGAAAACTCTTTCCCACTGGTAGAAACTTCTTACAAAGTATGACAGCATGGCACACATGCTCATCAAGACACCCAGCTTTATAGTTTCCTGCAGTGGGCTGTGGCTCTGTCCACTCAAAGAGCCACAGAACTATCTTTGAAGGTCTCTGAGAAGACATTGCGTGGAAGTCCTAACCCACAAAGAGTGAGGGTTGCTTTTCACAGGAGAGAGAGTAAGAGGGTAAAATTGCACAGCAGGGAAAAGTAATCTTATATTGAAAAACTGAGCAATGAATCAGGCAAATATTTTGGTAGCTTACAGGAGATGCTGTCATAACCTTATGGAGTTACAGTATGCTTTGGGAGAGAGAATGCACTTCTAAAGTGTATGATATTATGCTTCTCTTGCCCTGACAAGCCAATGAAATATGCTTCCTTTGCAGATTCATTAATGGTTTGAGCCAAGATGTTAACCTCACCATTGACAGCAAACAGTTCATTGCTGTTCAGAAGAACTACAGTGCTTCTCAGTACTTGCTTCTAGAGAGGGACAAGTAAGTTTCCCTTGTGATTCTGAAGGTCCTTGCTGAGGCCTTTCCTTGCCTACAGTGAAGCTTTCCTCAGTTGAATAATGAAACCTTCATTGCTGTTGTCTTGGTGCTTGTTTGTGGGCATGGATGTTTGGGAAGAAGCAGAATTGTTTGCTCCATACAGAGCAGGTGCTCCAGCCCACTCATGTGTCTGCGGAAGCGCCGTGCATTTAGTTCACAAAGTGTCCAAGACGAAGGGCAGCAGATCTGTATCTCTGATTTGCAGTAATATGCAGTTGAATAGATTCTGCTTCCAAACAGTGTCTGGGACAGCTCCTTTCCTATGGCTGTTATTGCTTTGGTAAGATAAAATCAGCAGGGATGAAGCCTGGAAACTCTACTCCCATGACATGAGTATAATAACATCCTAATTGAGGCTATAATCTGAGTCCCGCAGGCAGGTAGGGGGAATTTTGGAAACCCAAAATGCCTTTTGAAGAAGCCCAGATGCAGCACTTAACTTTCTCTGAGCTCTTGTTCACATTATGTGGAGGCCTGGAGGGAAGAGACTGTTCCTGTATATCTGCCAGCAGACTAAGGTGGGACATGATGAAGTCCTCTCTGCCATTTAATGCCTGCTCTATTTTGATATTCTCTCAGGCCAATTCATAGTCCGTGCTGCAAAGTGTTGGTATGTGTGCTGGTAACATCAGGTAGCATTACATGTCTTTGCAGGCTTGGGCTTGTTAGACAGGGGTTCCATATGGCCAGGATTTGGCAGCATTGAAGCTGGCTCTTATAGGGTATTTCTGGCTTTTGCAATGTTTCCAAACAAGCTTCGTAGCTTTTCTCTGCATCAGCTCCATCCAAAATATTTATTGCTGCAATTTAGTGGGATGCAGCAGGCATTGTGGCAATGCTGCTGAGCCTCTGTGCCATCTCACTTACCCAAAATCAGAAGAGCAAATATCTAGGCTAATTTGCTTTACTGAAAGGAAACATAGTGGCTTATGAATGCATATCTCAGATTTCTTGAAGGCTGCTTGAGCCTGGCTGACTTACCTGGCCCACAGTTCCTGATGGAGTGGAGAAAAGTTTGGAAGGAAAATAAACTTCAGAGAGGAAAAAAAACTCCCAAAGGAACACTGTGAAGGAAGAAGCAGAAACCATTTAAACATGTTAGTGGTAGCCCAGGTCATTAGTCAGTGCCTAAGTGTTTATGGAAGGAAAAGATGGCAAGAACTCTTGTGGTTGACAAAAAATGCTACTGCTGCTTTATGTCATACATCCTCCACATTGTAGTGGCATGTTTGATAGCTCTGCTTTGTGCTCTTGGTCTGTGAGACTAACTGGGAAATACTGTACTTCCTCATTATATCTAGGTATAATAATGGAAAATGCATTACTGACATAGGAGAATTCACCCTGGAGCTAGGGCTGCTCGACTTTGGCGCCTCATACACCATTGTGATAACTAACGTAAGTGTCCCTATGACAGTAACCAGTTCCTTCTTTGCTAGTCTCCAGCAGTGCCTTTTGTTCCTGTGTTTGACTTCCACTGCCTTTCTCCACCCTGCAAGACCTGGGCAGTCCATTATATAAGGGCTAGCAGAAGGTTTTGGCACTTTCATAAGCAAGTTGAGTGGGTACTCATTCTACTTTACGTTCTAATCTTGTCTGATCTCATGGGTTAAAGAAGAATATATTTTCCTCAATGGAAATTCTCCATGGAAAATCATGTGACATGGTTTGTGCTGATCTCATGCCATCCTTGTTCAGTTAACATTGACCCGGTGTGCTACAATGAGTTATTACAGTCTGCTTTAAAATACTGTACCTGGTGGTACCTCACACCTGGGAAAACTTTACAGGACTAATCTGCTGTGTCCTCACATTTAGCTACTGATCTAAAGGCTAATCTTCCAAGACTTTTGGATTATGCATGGAGGGAAGAGGGACAAACTGTTGAGTGAGGAGGTTGGTGAAATCGTGCATCTGTTTTTCCTCCCCTCACTGTCTGTACAGCTCATTTGGAGCCAGTGTAAAGTCAGGGCATGATTTCCTGAACAACCTAGCCCTGATGGAGTGTGAGCACTGCTGAGAGGGTGGATTCTTTTCCTTGCCTGCCAGCCTCTTAGGCATGCTTCTTCAACTGTGGTCCAGCTGGCAAGAGCCACAGAGATGAACGTGATCAGCTTAGTTTCCATTTTAACCTTTCCACTGTACAGGCACACAGACAAACCAGGTCTGACAGGACACTGCTAAGCTGTCCTCTGGGACTTTGACTACTCTGTTGTGATGAGCAGAGCAAAGTGCTGTCAGCTACTACCTGGCAGTAACATCTCCCTGTTGGGTAATTAATGGGAGCTGTTCATGTCTGCAGAGTCCAAATACATTGGGGGGAAAAAAATGTTGCTGCAAAGCACCTGGCTTTTTTTCCCCCTAACTCCAGTAGCTGGCATGGGATGCACAGTCCTGGAGGGAATGGGTAGATGCTGCTGTCTGTGAGTGCAGGGATTTACATACATATAACACATGCATGCTTGAAGTGATGTTGGCCAGACCCTTCCTCCATGGCTGCAACCCTCTTTCACCAGGTGAGAAACCAAGGAGAGAAGTTGCATGAAGAATATTACACTAAGAGTATTGCTTCAGAGCCTCTAAGGCGATCAGGACCAGTAGAAGTAGATAGAATAGATTACAGTAGATTACAGTAGATTACAGTATTACCAAGGTTGGAAGAGACCTCGAAGATCATCGAGTCCAACCTGTAACCACAAACCTCACGACTAGACCATGGCACCAAGTGCCACATCCAGTCCCCTCTTGAACGCCTCCAGGGACGGCAACTCAACCACCTCCTCGGGCAGCGCATTCCAATGATGAATGACTCTCTCAGTGAAGAACTTTCTCCTCACCTCAAGCCTAAACTTCCCCTGGTGCAGCTTGAGACTGTGTCCTCTTGTTCTGGTGCTGGCTGCCAGGGAGAAGAGGCCAACCTCTGCCTAGCTACAACCACCCTTCAGGTAGTTGTAGAGAGCAATGAGGTCGCCCCTGAGCCTCCTCTTCTCCAGGCTAAACAGCCCCAGCTCCCTCAGCCTCTCCTCACAGGGCTTGTGCTCAAGGCCTCTCACCAGCCTTGTTGCCCTTCTCTGGACACGTTCAAGTGTCTCGATGTCCTTCTTAAACTGAGGGGCCCAGAACTGGACACAGTACTCAAGGTGTGGCCTAACCAAGCAGAGTACAGGGGCACAATGACCTCCCTGCTCCTGCTGGCCACACTATTCCTAATGCAGGCCTGGATGCGGTTGGCCCTCTTGGCTGCCTGGGCACACTGCAGGCTCATGTTCAGCCTCCCATCAACCAGCACCCCCAGGTCCCTCTCTGCCTGGCCGCTCTCCAGCCACTCTGACCCCAGCCTGTAGTGCTGCCTGGGGTTGTTGTGGCCAATGTGCAGAACCCGGCACTTGGATGTGTTAAATCTCATGCCATTGGACTCTGCCCATCTGTCCAGCCTGTCGAGGTCCCTCTGCAAAGCCTCTCTGCCCTCCAGCAGATCAACTCCTGCCCCCAGCTTGGTGTCATCCGCAAATTTACTGATGATGGACTCTGTAGATGTCACTGTAGGCAAGGATTCATTTTTGTGGTCAGGTCTACAAAAGTCTCTCCTGTAGCCATGGCTGCTAGGGTGTGGTTCTGTGTCTCAGCTCCTCAGCACTTCAGAACCCTGTGCTAGTTCTTTAATGTTTTTGACTCTCTGTTTTTCCATCTCTCCCTGTAGTTTCCTTCTTCTCTGGAGAGTTACTTTGCTCCAGGCCAAAATATTTTTTAATTACTGCAGTGATTTGTACTGAGCTCTGCTTCTCTGCCAGGAGTGCTATATAGAATAACCAAGAATGCAATGCATTAGTCTGCTAATGTAACTGAATTGTGATACCTAAATCATGAGGGTGCTGCCTTCTTCCCAGCCTTCCTCAGTGTGCAGTTATAGTATGGTGCTTGTGACAGCTCTTTATGGCTACAGAGGAATGCACAGAGCTATCCTCTCACCCCTTTTAGCCTGCTAAAATATATTCTCTTGATTTGCCTCCCTGCATCGTGACTAAGTACATCTCATAACCATCACTTGTATTTTCCCAAGTACTCTCCTTAACTACAGAGTTTTCTGCCTGAAGTAATTTTGGCCTAATGTTTTCCTGGCTCTTAGTCAAAACTCTTTCTGCCCCTAAGTCTGTGTGCATCAGAGGAAGTATTAATTACACCTGCGAAAGCAAACAAGAAGAATGGAGTGCAGCTACCATAACAATCTGGGTACATCTGATATGGGGCAGTATCTGCTATTCTTGGTGTTCCTGAGCTGGATTTGTTTTAGTGTCGCCATTACAGTAGGGGAGTTGTGCTGATGAAATGGGATTGGTGGCCACATGGCTGCAATGAGCTCTTACCCTCTTGTCCTCTTCTGGCCTCGGGAACAGCAGCAGGTCACAGGCTTCACGTAAGTGCTACATAGGTGTTTCCCAAATTCACTACAGAAGGCAGCTTGTTGGTTTTCTGTCACTCCCGCAACTTCTGCAGCACATGAATGAACTGGGATGCTTCCATCCTGCCACCTCTGCCCTCTGCAGCAGGAATCAGTCTACACCCAGCGAGGCTGGAAATGACAGGGGTCAGAGTTTTGTTTCCAGGGCAGAGCTTTGCTTCCACCTTTACTTGAAACTTCATTTTGGTAAAGCTTTTGGAGAGCAGGCTAAGAAGGATCTGATCTTTGAACAGCTAATCAGTGTGCCTTTTTTATTTCCTTTCTTGCTAGATTTCTGGAGGTGCTGTTAAGACATGGAAATCAGAAGACATCAAAGCCAACAATGTCCATATGGCTTGGCAATTACCGCAGTACTTATTAATATCTGCTGGGGAGGTGATGTTCTCCATTACAGGTCTGGCCTTCTCCTATTCTCAGGTACTCAAAGATTAAACTTTAGATTAGGCTTACAATTAGACTTCAGGATTTATTCCTGCATCTGCCATTGACTTGTAATACATCCTCTGGCATGATACTTACTGACAGTGTTATCTGTGGTTCAGCTACAAGTAGGATTATAACCCATTTTATTGGATGCCCTCAGGCTAAATTAATTTATGCTCTGAAAATACCTATTCTCACTTACACTCAGGAAACTCCTTTTGTGGTAAATCTGAGAACACAGAACAGAAATGGATAGAAATTTATTTTAATGTGAAAGCTTTGAACACTGGTTGTTCTCTCAGTGAAATATTTCATGTTAGCTATTTTTCAGTGAAAAAAATGGCAAAGATGTCTCAAGGACTTCAGGGTGGCACTGGGGGTTGGAACCTGCTTTAAATGGAGAAATTGCAGGGGTCTAAGCCTATGTGAGTCTGTAACAAGAGAGCAAAGGGTAACAAGTGTGCAAGGGATGATTTGATTGTTGCCTGGGGAGGTTTATGAGAAAAGGGGACTGAGACACTACAAGACCAAAAAGCCAAAGCTACTCAGATTTATCCTTGGAGTAAAATACAAATGTTTATTAATGAGAGCTATTAATACAGTGGGATGATCTGTCATGGGATGTGGAAAATTTGTCATCAGCAGCACATTTAACATCAACATCCAGTCTTTTTTCCAAAGGTGTACAGCTACATGGTATCAGACTCCAAGCTGCAGGGCTTGTTTTGTGGCTTCTTGAACTTCCTGATTGTACAATTTCACAGGGTGCAGGCTGGAGACAATCAGGGTCCAGCTCTGCAACAATAGCATCTCTTTCTTTATGTGTCCTCCTGGAGAACGTGTTTTCAAAGCTCCTTGTATGCAGCTGTTGAAACTAACCACAGAGGAGACTCTGTGAAAAGGAAATGCCACCACCTCCTAGGCTGAGCTCAGTGACACCTGCACTGGGCAGGATATCACAGGGTGGATCAGGGCAGAAGGGCACAGAGTGATACCCACTGACCCAGCCCTTCTCCTCTTTTCAGTCTCCAGCCAGCATGAAGTCGGTGCTGCAGGCAGGCTGGCTGCTCACAGTGGCTGTTGGGAATACCCTTGTGCTCGTTGTTGCACAGGCTGCACCAATGGCACAGGTATGGTTCAGCTCTTAAAACAGAAGTAATGTTTTAAAACAGACCTGGAGGATGCTTCTGGATGTCCATGTTCTGGAGGAGCAGCTTCTCTGCACAGCCCCAGGCTCCTACCCAATGATTAATGGCAGCCCGCACTGAGCTGCCTCCCAGACAGGGCTCTGCGGTGCCCCTCGCAGGGTTGCAATCAGGAGCACTGGTGCTCCCTGAGCCTGCCACTAGCAGTAAATAATAGTAACCTACAGTGTGGCAATGTTGCTGGAGCTCTGCTCTGGGCAAGTGGGCTGCATTTGGACCTGGAGCCTGGGCACGATGCCAACCATGTGTTGCAGTTGCCTACCGTAAGCAGTTTGCCTTCATCCAGCTAGCCCAGTAAGCAGGCAGCCTAGTTTGGGACTCCATCAGGGCCAGCTGCCTGTGGCACCCCTGAGATGCTGGGCATGCAAAGGAAGGTTGTGGTGCATTTTTTTAATTCAGGCTGTCAAACTCCTGGGATGATGGCATGAAGGTGTGAAATGGGGCTTTTTTTTTCCCCCTGGCCAACATAAAACTGCCTCTCCTAAAGGCATCTTGTAGGCAAAAAGCCCAGGCAGGTATGTCCCAGTCAGGACAGATTTATAAGAAAAGGTTTAAGGAAAGTAGCCCAATCTAACTGTTTTGTTTCAAGATATGTCACATATCATAATTACATTATGTGTATCTGAGCTTACCAGAAGGCAGGATGAGAAAGTTTCTATCTTGTGGCCAAGCTTGGAATCTAAAAGTGATTTGGAAGTGTTTGGAAGTGCAGAGAAAGCCTTTGGACTGAGAGTCTGGGGTCCCCTGACCTACTGTTCTTTTTTCTTTCCTAGTGGGCTGAATTTGTCTTGTTCACTGTTCTCCTCTTTGCTGTGTGCATTGTTTTCTCCATCATGGGATATTTCTATGTCAGTGTGGATCCAGAGGACCTAGAAGAAAAGGAAGAGAAGAGAGAGACCTCAAGCAGAGGAAACATGATTAGTCTTGTTACTCAAAAAACAAAGCTCTAACACATGGGTTGGGATTTTTGTTTTGGTTTGTTTTGTTTTTAACTCAGCAGATGGGAGAGGAAAAAAAAAGGCTGGGGACAATGTTATATTTCATAGCATGGCAGTCTTTATTACTCAAAATATAGCCACCTTCTAAATGGGACCACGTAGCCCTTTATAAAAACAATGGGGGTCCTGAAATCAGGCCAAAACTCCTTGGGAAAGCTCCTCTGGTATTAAAAGCCCTTATAAGTAAATACAGTGTAATTTTAACCCTGCCCATCTTTTTAAGCACAGAATGGTTTGCCATGATTTTGTTTTATACATACATTTGGGGCAGCAGGGATAAAGAGTGGAAGGAATGCCATATGACAGCAAAATCTGGAGATGTTGGGATAAGAGAATGAAAACTCAGTATCAGAATTAGGGAAGAATAGATGTCATCCACAGAAGAAGTTTTAATGCTGTCATCAAAGACTGCAAGTGTGGCACACAATCCCAAAGGATTTCATCATGTAACTCTCCTTATGAGTATTTTTACCCTGTTATTGCATGTTATGAACTGTCCTGATTTATGACGTTCACCTCCAGGCTTGGAAGTAATAATGGGGAATTAAATTCTGCGGACTAAATTATTCCCAAAACACTAGTGAAGAAGATATCCGTGCTACCAGCTCTCTGCTACCCATTTTTCCCTAGGAGTTTTTAGCAACTGATGATATTCTTTGATTAGACATGATTAGAGAATTAGTTTGTGCTTTCTTATTTCAGAAATCCAGGCAGCTATTTGCCATCTTCCTATACATTAAGCCTTTATTGGGCATTTCCTTTCACAGCACCTGCCACTGCAGGTTAGGATCTGTATGATTTCTTATCTCATGCTTCAGTTGTTCCCCACTGGGAGACGTGTTGCAGCAGTTTCCATAACATTCTGGGCATCCTGCAGTGGGTTAAACGAGGATGCACTTCATCATTTTTTGAGTCTAGAAGAAGAGACCATAACATAGGAGGTGTTTGTTACTGTTGTTTTCCTCTCTGATTTTGTGTCTCTCTACCAAACTTTGGATATAGCTATTTCCTTTGCCTTGTGATGTAACTGTCTGATTTTGCTCATTTGTGTGAAGCTGTGCTTTCATGTTCTACATAGAAGTAATTCAACTATTGCTTATCTAGTAAAACTCCTGAGAGAGTCCCTGCCTTCCTCTGTCGCTCCAAGGCTGCAGTTGTAACAGGTATGGCCTAATTTACAACAGTGTTGTCAATAACACCTTCAGGTTTACAGAGAATGGATTTTAAATGAAGCTTTCCTCTTGCATTTTGGCATTGGCATTGGGTTCCCTGATGTTTTGATTCAGGAGATCATGGAATGCATATTGAATTTCATTGCTGTTAGGGACAGTGCTAGGAGATATGCTTAGCTTGACACCTTTGCTACTTTAATGTGCTGTCTTGTGGGTGTGTCTTCTTGAGTAAGACTGAGAACCCCCACTTTTTGGTTTATAGCTGGAAGACTCACAGCCTCAGATTGTCTGCTTTGCTTCCTGTCGTAAATGGTCATGAACTTCCACCACTAGTTCTGCATAAGCTCCTGCCTGCTGTGAAACAGCATCTGGGTCTTGTGCCAGAGGGGCAACCATGGTCTCAGATAAATGGCAGCAGGCTTTGGGTGTACACACAGAAACACTTAATGTGGTTCAGTCCATGCAGAACCCTTTATTAAGCTGTGGTGGCTGGATCCAGGCAGCTGAACTCTGTGACTCAGTGGGAAACGAAGGGCATTGAAAACCCTCTATTAGGTCATCCGACCTGCACCTCAGAAGCCAAGTGAGGATTATTCCCTCTGCTCCTTTCTGGTATTGTTCTCCTGCTGTGATTATTTGTGTGGGTTCTTTCTCCTCTAGGCATTGTTGTTTTCCTAATCCTGTTTTATGACACACTGCAAATAAGCTCAGAGGCTGCTGAATCATTCTGCTATGATGCTGTTTGACTGACTTCCAATTTGAAGCACTAATAGAAAGCATTTCTTCCTCCCCCCACCAAAACAAAAATCCCCAAACTGAAGGAATGAACAGGCTCCAATAGCACTGAGCAAACACAATTTAGAATTATTGGAGCATTTAATTTTATATAATCCTTGAATTTGGAAGTATGTTGGGGTTCAAAGGCATATGTGGTGAAGAGACAATTGAAAATTATTGGAGCACTTTCCTTGGGAAGCACTTGGTACATTGCAACTCAGAGTGCCATCAGGGAAAGCAAGGTGTCCAGAGGACATGTTTTTTAAGACTACATATGCTCAAGACCCTCTTGACTTTGTTTTATTTCCTCACTGGCGGCACTACCAGAAACTGTCACACACTCTGAGCTTAATTTAAAGGAATCATTCCAAACTCATAAAAGATACATTTAGGATGTCATCTGTATCTGCTTTTTAGACTCCTGGTGCCAAAATTGCCCCTTTCCAAATATCTCTGTGTTCCAAACCATCACCATAATGCTGGGGGAGAAAAACTGCAATTCACAATTCACAGTTGGGAAGGTTATGAACAGGAAGGCAATGCTATAAATAAAGTGCTAACATGAGGCTGGGGGCTGCTCCTGCAGCCCTTCCGGGAATTGCTTGCCTGAAGGCTCTGTTCGCATTTCTCTTCCAGCTGACACAGTTACTTCTTCCCACCTGCTCGTCATCACCTATTGGAAGCTTTGTCCTCCTCCAGTCTTGCTGCTTGGTTGTTGATATGATCCTTCCCCACCGTTTCAGCTGCAGTTGTAAAGCTTTACTAATTGGACCCATTTATTTGAAATGCACCAGCAGTTTGGAGGGATTTCCACTGGGCATGCTGACAACCAGCCAGGAGCAGGCTGGGGGCTGTGATGAAAAGCTGCCCCTGCTGTAGCAGGTGGCACAATCGCACATTCAGCATAGCGCTTCCCCAGTTCTAGAGCCACGCTCTCTCCGCAGAGCCTTTTCATGGCATTCAGATGGGCTCAAGACTAGACTGAAGATTCAAGTCCTGTTCTGTAGACTGTTGAGGTCTTTGAGATTTGATTTGGTATGACCAGCTCAGAGATGGGACCATGCACAGCTCTTTACATGCACTTGAGAATAATATTCCTTATTGTTCCCAATTCTTTTGCTTAGGATCGGAGGGAGAATCAATAATAATAATAGTGCATGTAAAGCTATCATAGTATCATATTATCAGTCAGGGTTGGAAGGGACCACAAGGATCATCTAGTTCTACCCCCCCCTGCCATGGGCAGGGACACCCTGCACTAGATCAGGCAGGCCAGAGCCTCATCCAGCCTGGTCTTAAACACTTCCAGGGACGGGGCCTCAACCACCTCCCTGGATAACCCATTCAGGGCTTCACCACTCTCATTGTGAAGAACTTCCTCCTCACATCCAGCCTGAATCTCCCCACCTCCAGTTTCATTCCATTCCCCCTAGTCCTGTCACTACCTGATAGCCTGAGAAGTCCCTCCCCAGCCTTCCTGTAAACCTCTAGAGAAAAACAGCAGCCTGCTGCCTCTTCAGCTTTGACTGTCACTGAAGGGAGTGTCAGCTCATGGTGGAGTTTGCCCTGGAGCAGATCAGGGAAAACTCACACCCACTGTTTTGGAGGCTGACCTACAGAAATGAGCATGTCCAGCTAAGGCACAGTAATGAGCTGGTGGGGATCTGTAGGTGTGTTGCTGCAGAAGCCTCCCTGAAAGCTGCAGGAGCTTGTCTTCACTGAGAAGTATGTGTATTTTACCTGACTTCTGATGCTTTCTGATAAAGATTTTTCATGCAGCAAATTTTCTTTCAGTTGCCCTGGCTGTTACTCAACAATTTTTTCTCCTTAGCAGGTTCTAAGTGTGGCCAGTGTTATTTCCAGCTTTGCATGAGAAAAGCATAACAATGAGATTTCAAACTCAGCAAAACAACTTCTTGGCTGTGGGTTCCTTAAATTCACCTCTTCTTTCTGAGGCAATCAAATGCCTTTAAGTAGCAAACTGCTCTGTGCAGCTCAAGGGGCTTGCATCTCTTTCCCCACTCTCCCTTTCCCTACAGCCCTACAGAGTTTTGGAGGATTCCAGAAGATGATCCCTGGGAGTGCTGCATGAGACTGGCTCAGATGCAGCTGATGTGTACTGTGGAAAGCTCAGATGATTAAATAGTTGGATGACTTCAGACTTTTCAGGAAAGTACTCTCCCAACTGGTGCTGAAAGGCCATCAGAGGCCCATCAGAGGCCCATCAGAGGAGCCATGGCTCATAAACTGCTTCATTGTTCCAGAGTGTTGCAAAAAACAACTTACAGATCTGCATCAGTGGGTCTGCAGTGGGAAGAGGAGACTGACACGCTTCTGGTGATGTCCTCACTGTTCATGGTAGCCACCAGCTTGGCTTTCCCTTGGGACAGAAAAAACAGCTGAAGGTGTATTGCAGATGGGAGTAGCACAGGAGGGAGAGGTGCAGGTGGTTAACAGGCAGTTTTAGCCAGGGTCATGCACAAAATAGTCATCTCTTCTATGTTGAATTTCTTTGCCTAGTTACACAACACACTTTCTAGCACCAGCAGGTTAAACCTGGGAATTTAGCTCCATGGCAAGTATTGCAGCTGCTGAATTTTGGATAGTACCAGACTACACATTTTAGTTCCTCTACATTTGTTATTGTGATGTCATTCTAAATCAGCATTTAAGAGATGCTTCTGGCTCCAGATGTTGATATATCTGACCAGGGTTATGCATGCTGATAGGTGGATTTACACAAGTCTTTCATGTTAACACGAGTGATAAACCTGCAATGTACAAGTAGATGTTGTGGAGTCTTTGGTTCCCCCAGCAGTTTGGAAAAAACCAAAGTCCCCAGTGAAGCTGGCTAAGTATGGACATTGCTTCCTTGTGAGAGGTGCCCATGTGCTTTGTAAAGCAGGGACCCTCATACACCTCTGAAAAGTGCTTCCCAGAAGGACAAAAATGAGAGGCACTCTTAAATATTTTGCCTTGGGAAGGGCTCATGCTGGGTTACAGAAACTGTATGAAGTAAAATAATTGCTTTGCTTAAAATCCCTCTTTCCTCACCATCTCAGCTGCTCAACAAGGAATGAAACAAGTTGTTTCTTACTGAACTTTGAATCAAGGAGATGCTGCATCTTCTCTAAGTCTTTCCATGCTGTGTTTTACCAGTAGACCAACATTAACCAGACCAGCCATACTTCAGGGTCCCGCTCTTAGCTGATCAACTCTGACCTGTTCATTTTTAATGAAGTTTTGACAGTTATGGTTCAGGGCTTTCAGAACTAGTCCAAATGTAGGCCAAAATGAAGGACCTGAGAGAATTATAATCAAAAAGATAAATAACAAAACTCTCAACCCCACACCCCCCCCAACAGCTAAAATGTGGTTTAGTGCTTAATTAAAATTTTAATATGCTTACAGAAAGTAAAAACCTAAACCAGAATGTGACAATTCAGTTGGAGCAATGAGGACCTGCAGTTGGAATCCAGCAACATGGCAACTGGCAGCCAAGCTGAAGATGTAAAAATCAAGCAAACATCAATCTTCAGATTACTTTTTGCCATTGCATATGTTGTTCGTTCTGCTTGCCCTGTCCTGTTCAATCTCCCCGCGTGTCTAAGGAAAGGAAGCTGAACTGAATTTTGGAAGATGCATACCCTAGCCAAGATACAGCTTGGTTTTCTTCTTGTGCAGGCTCCCAAGTTAGCTCCAAATGACTCCCTTTGAATCATAGAATCATAGAATCAATAAGGTTGGAAAAGACCTCAAAGATCATCAAGTCCAACCTGTCACCCAACACCTCATGACTACTAAACCATGGCTCCAAGTGCCACATCCAATCCCCTCTTGGATGCAGGGAGGCCTGTGGATGTAGTCTACCTGGACTTCAGCAAGGCCTTTGACACCGTCCCCAGAGCAAACTCCTGGCCAAGCTATCAGCCCATGGCTTAGACAGGAGCACACTGGCGTTGGGTTAGGAACTGGCTGGAGGGCTGAGCCCAGAGAGTGGTGGTGAATGGTGCCACATCCAGCTGGCTTTCCAAGTAGGCTTTCACACTGTCCTCACCAAAGCCAGAAAGCTCTCAAAGGTGCTGTGCCAATATGGATTTTTCCTGCCCAGTTTAGAGGTCAAACGGGCCAGCAGGGATTCAGCAGGTGCCAGGAGCTGCTGTTTTTCAAGAAGGTGACCCAATGTCAGTCACAGCAACTCCCCACATGCGTGGCCATGCAGTCCAGCTCCGACTGTACTCTGAACTCAGCAGAGGCCAGCAGATGCTTGGATGCCTCTACGGAGGCTGCAGGTCCCAGCAGCCTGTGTGTCATTCATGGTTTGTCAGTGCCAGCCTTGCTTCCTGATGCTTTATGCAGTCCAAAATCTGCAGAGCAAAGAGAGGAAAGTTTCCCTTTTTCACAGGGTGTATTTGATTTACTTTCCCCCTGTCCTCATCCAGTCAGTATCATTAGCTGCCCTGTTATTTCAGGACTGCCCAAGGGAGCCTCTGCAGTCCCCCCATCTTATCACTCCATTGCAGTAAGGGAGGAATGGGACACTCCCACTCTGGATACCCAGAGAATCATAGAATTGTTTCAGCTGGAAAAGACCTCTGAGATTATCAAGTCCGACTGTCAACCTAAGGCCATCATGGCCATTAAACCATGTCCCTAAGTTCTGCGCCCACATGTTTTCCAAACACCTCTAGAGACAGTGGCTCCACCACCTCCCTGGACAGCCTATTCCAGTACCTGGCCATAAAGAAATTTGTCCTAACATCCAATCTAAACCTCCCCTGGTACACTTTCAGGCCATTTCCTTGTTCTATCAGCTGATACTAGGGAGAAGAGACTGACCCCCACCTCACTACAACCTCCCTTCAATTAGTTGTACAGAGCAAAAAGGTCTTTCTTCAGCCTTCTCCAGACTAAACAATCCCAGTTTCCTCATCCACTCCTCATAATGCTTGTTCTCTAGACCCTTCACCAGCTTTGTTGCCCTTCTCTCCTCAAATTCAGTTCCTTCACTCCTCTTTCATCAGACCAACTGACATGTTTTTAACCAGCCAGTCTGTTTGTGGGGATTAGCTATTTTAGGTAATATTTGCATTTCACCCTTTGCTGGCTGCTGGCTGTGGCTTTCCTTTTGGAGCCAATGTTACTGTTTTTCTTTCCTTTCTTCCCCTGGAGGTTGTCCTCAGCAGCTGCACTCTCTGTATAAAATAGCTGGCCTTGCCTGTTTGCAGGTAGATCATCCATCCATTTTCTACCAAAACTTTGATAGTGCCATGAAGAATTCCTTTGTGCTAGCAGTGACAACATTTCCCTACCGGAGCACTTACGTCCCTGCTGGAGTACTTCTTTGGTCCTTCTTTGCACCACCCTTTTGTGCACGCTGCTTAAAACCAAAGGGCTCATGTTTTATTTCTCACAGCCCACAGCACTTTTCAAGCTTCTGTAGTGCAGGCTCTGAGTTCCCCCTTCTGTTTGAGCAGAAAACTATTAAAAGCCATTGAGTACTTCAGAAACAGCTGGGGTTTGTCTAGTAAAACTCTCACCACCACATACTGTGTTTGCTCCATCACTTACAGCTATGAAGTAGAACACTGCTCCAGTCTTCTCCTGCTGATCCTCACTATTCTGAAGAAGGTTGGGCTTTTAGCTTTTCCATGGAAACCTTCTCTTCAGTGCCTTTAGTCTAATGCTGTTCGCTGTGCAGCATTCCCTTGAAGCCAGACATGTGGCCTTCTTCCTCTGGGTTTTTGCTTTTGCCTGGTCAGCATTTCTTAGCTGTCATCACTTGTGCCACACCCCCTTGGGCCTCCTGACCTCCTGGAAAGGAGCAGGGAAGTCACCCTGGTCATTCTAGAAGATGCACCTACATCAAACCTGCTCAACTCTGAAAGTTTTTGACCCCCTTTACAGCTTGTTAGAGGAATAGCAAATCATTAGGGTGGACTTTGACCACTCCTGTCTCCATCAAAGACTGGGATTAAATTAGGTCTCTTTGATAAACCGATCTGATGGGCCAATTTGGATTGCACATGTGGTATTATGAACCTCATGGGACTTATGATGAAAAGACACGAGAGAATGCAACTATTTAGAGAGCTACTGTGAGATTGCTGTAACTCACTCGACACTTCTTTGTCAGAACAAAAGAAAAGCCCAATTCTGCAGGGGGCAGGCAGCTTATGGCAAGTGTCTGTGAGCCTCTAATTGCTGAGAGAGGTGAGAATCACATTTGTCTCCTACAGGTTTTGACATGTGCAGTAACACTGAGATGCAGGGCCAGGAGTGTCACTCTGGCCATTTCTGTTCCCAAGGCACTTGCTCCAGTAGTGAAACCTTTCACACAGGTGGCTTCTTCATTTCTTCCTACAGTTGTTTTGGGTTTTTACTCCTATAAATTACAGTTCTCTTTGCAGCAAGGCAGAGCTCAGCTGGGCTTCTTTGCTGGATGCTAATCAAATCCTGGCATTTACAGGGAGCTCAGTGTGATCTAGGCTGACTCCCTGCATCAAATCCTCAAGCCTGGGGCTGGATCCTGACCCAGTAGGAAAAGTTCTGTTAGCTTAGGCACCACATCAAACCCTGGAGATGAGAAATGTCTGACTGGACACAAAATACCATTTTGGCTGTTTTTTTCCCCTCTCAGGTTACTGAGCCAGAGCTGGATGGCATGTGTAATTATAGTAAGGCTATTCTTCTCTCGTTTCTTCTTCTTCTTTTTTTTTTTTTTGAAAGAACATTCATGCTGCATTTTAATTACAACATTTAGAATAGCTTGAGCTCAAATTGATCTTGTTTTTCAGCCAGGAAGCTTGTTTTTCATTTATTATAGTAACAAATGTGCCATTGATAATAGTTTAGGTGCAGTACAGCACAGCTTTGTGTTATGCATCAGCTCTGGAGGGGCAAAATTTTCTTATTATCCATTATTGATATGACAGTTTGCAAATATTTAACAAACAAATTACCAGGCTTCCCTTGTTCCCCTCTTAGTTTGCAATCTCAGTCTCTTTGACAGCTGAATTTAGGATTAATGATGATCTTGTTTAAGATGATCGTTTGCTAGCTAGTTTATTCTCTGGACCTACAAGTGCAGTAGGAAAACCAGCACTGGTACTTTGAATTAAATCTCCTCTTTGAAGCAATTTTTTTAGCTTTATTCCATCCAATTTGCCTAAGAAGAAATCAGATTTGCCTGGTAAAGTGCTTAGACCTATTACTAATTTCTTCGTTTATGTAGTCATTTTAATTACAGAAGTTTAACATGAAGGGCTGGTGAAAGGAGCTGAGCTTGCTGGGTCTATTCAGGTTGTAAGTGCTTTAAGAGACCGGTCCTTTCTGAGCATGAGCATGGGAGCAAGGAGGCCACTTTGAGCCTCTGTAGAAAAGAGAGGTCATAGAATCATAGAATGGTTTGGGTTGGAAGGGACCTTAAAGATAATTTAGTACCAAGCCCCCTGCTGTGGGCTGGGACATCTTCCACTACACCAGGTTGCTCAAGGCTGTGCTCAATTTGGTCTTGAATACCTCCATGGAGGGGCACCCACAACTTCCCTGTGCAGCCTGTTCCACTGTCTCACCACCGTCACTGTAAAGAATTTCTTCTTAGTATCTAGTCTAAATCTACCCTCTTCAGCTTAAAGCCTCATCCTATCACAACAAGCCCTTGTAAGAAGTCCCTCCCCAGCTTTCTTGTAGGCACCATCTGGGTACTGCAAGCCCTCCGTAAGGTCTCCTGGAACCTTCTCTCCTTGAGGCTGAACAACCTCAACTCTTGCAGCCTGCTCCCATACAGGAGGTGCTCCATCCTCCTAATAATCTTTATGGCCCTCCTCTGGATCCAGAACTATGTGCTGGATTTGCTCCTCAGAAGAGCTGTGGAAGCAGCACTGGGAAACATCCAGTCCATCTTCTTTTCTGCCTGCTCCAGGTCTGAGCACAGCGTAAAGGGTACAGAATGTGCTGAAGTATCACCATCTGTCTGGAAAGGTTGTTTCTGGTGTGGATGCCTGCACGTGAAGCAAGGGGAATGCTACACCCCATGGGAAAGCCTAACACACCCCCAGTGGAACCAGGAGCATCTTCTGGAGAAAAACACAGCTCCAGAATAGACTTAAAGAAAGCATGAAGCATCCCTGGGCTCAGGGCCATTTCTGCCCTGTGGTTTCTGACTGTGGGCTTTGCACACACAATACATGAATTCACTAGTGTGTGTGAGCTGGGCTTTGGAGATGAGAGGTGAATTTGTTCTCAAGTAAAATCATCTTTTGTTAGCAGAAAGGCCATGAGCTGAGTTCCCCACGGAAATAGTGTTTGAAAATCACAGATATTTGAAAGATTACACTTTTGAGGGGTTTTGTTTGGTTGTTTCTTTGTTGTTGGTTGGTTGGTTGGTTTTTTTTGTGGAGGTTGGGGGTTATTTTTGTTTGCCTTTTGGGTTTGGAAAGCTGGATGCTACACATAAATCTCTCCACAACTGATCCGGCCACAGATATATTTTTTTGTTTTAACGCAAGAAAATCTAAGACTCCTTAAAAGAGGAGACCACAGGAGTTCTGAAATACTAAATATCTCACCAGCCAAAATAACTGGAGTTGGCAACTCTGAGTGTAGTGTATCACGTTGGTCTTAAGCAAAAATAAGCCAAATCAAACGAGACTTAATTGAACAGAATAAAAGCAGGCAAGCAGCACAGCTTGGCTTGGAATAATGTGTTAATAGAGAGTGTTTCTTCATTACTTTTTGTTTGATAAGCATTAAAAACACAGATTCATGCCAACTACAGTTTGTCTGTGCCCTCTGCTAATAGCCCGTTCCCTTTGCAATGCAAACACTCATTACTCACTTCCCTTGGAACTAGTGATGGCCAGCATGAAGCAGCAGGGAGAGGAGCACAGCTGTCCATTTCAGCATGTCTGAACGTGTGTTTTCAATCCTGGAATAATCCACATTATATGGGCATCTTAGCCTGGTATTTAAGCCTTCATCTGAGTTCTTTTTAAGGCTTGCTTAACACTTTTCCACTTGATTGACACAGTATCAGTCACAGCAATATGCCAGCTATGATGTTCCCCTTAATAACTACAGAGGAGCTGAGTGGCTTGGGGCCCTGACCTGAGAATGGGCATTTTCTCTGTGACTGACAGAAGGGATTTGCTGACCAACAACACCTGGAGGGTGTACAGGGCAGCAGAAAGAAAATGCTCTTCATTCAGTCCCCAAGCATCTCCAAGCTTGGGAATACAGCTATCAATGTGGTCACATCTGCAGCTTTCTTCTGCTGTTGGGGATTAAGGCTTTGAGAAAAAACAGCCCTAAAAGCCATGTTCATGAAGTGCAGCTACCAGCTGGACACACCAAGGGTAAAGTGGTTCCAATTGCCTGCTTTGCTTCCACCAACTGCCATGTATTACAAATCAAATGAGCCATAAGGAACCAAACTATTAAGCTGCTTTTTCATGATCATTAATTATGAAGATACCATCACTCATGTTTGTAATCCATGAACTGTCCTGTGATAACTGAGTTATTTTATTTAGTTGATTGAATTGTGATGGTGAGTGCAAACAGTGTTGGCAAGGGGTTCCTGCAGGGACCCGGTCCTGCAGGTCTGACCTCACAACCCCCCTTTTTGTGACACGAAGCCAGTGCAGTGACCTTGCACATACAGATTTATGCTTCCCCATCCTTCTGGCCACCCTGCCCAGTCTCTGGGAAAAGCCCAGCCTAAATGTGTTGTGCTTAGATGGTCTAATGTGTCCTACTTAGATGGTCTGGCAGGAGAAGAAATGGCAAGTATTTGATACCCTGGCAGTTAGTTTAAAGACAAGTTTTCAGGCCAAGAAAGTGTGACCCCAAAGACTTTCTCTGGCACATTGAATACCCCCAAACTTTTCTGATATCCAAGAGTCTGGTTACTAGTTCACCCCCTCCTACTCTACCATATCTATTGTGTTTATTCTCCATGTGGAAGCACAGTGAGAGGGGCTTTTATACACCAGGGCAAAATCAGCATGTATGGGGCAGACCCCATGCTTCTTCAGGCCTCCCCCAATTCATCCTTCTGGCATTTGGCCCTTCTTGGACATGTCTGACCTTTCCTGTTGCTGGGAAGGGCAGTAAAAAGGGTCAGAAGAGGGAAAACTCTCCATAGTTATTCATCCTATCAGGATCACTTCTTGCCCAGGTTGGCCATGGTCTGGAGACTGCTATCAGTGCGACTTGCTACCAGAGCATATGGGACAGTCTTGCACTATTTTCTCTTGTCACTGCTTTCCAGACAGATGTCTTCCAGCTGGTTGGTCTCCTCAGATGTGCACATGAGTCCATGCATGTGATTGGATCACTGATGGATGCTCTGCAGCCATCTGGATGCAGGGAAGAAATGACAAATCCCACCCCCCCAAACACCTTCCATGAGATATTGATGAATGAGATCTTTATTGGCTGCTGGGCTAATTAAATAGAAGTTGCATCAGCTTCTAGCTGACAGGCTGTAATTGCTCCTGAGCAGATTTTGAGAGGACTAGATGAATAGGAAAATAAAAGGGAAGACTATGGATTGGATCCAAAGATGTATCTGGCTGCACTGTATTTCAGACAAGCTGGGAGTTTGTGCTGCCTTTCCCTGGGGAAAGGACAGAGGACTCCTGTGTTGTGAGAATGCCCAGACAAATGCTACCAAAAGCCAGAATGAATGCAGATGAAAGGGAGAAAATAGTGGCCTGGCTTTAGATAAGTTCTCAAGCCTTTTCTTTTTCCCAGTCTCTAACTTTGGCCTCAAGCAGCCAATACCCAAGTACCCATTGCTGTGTGCTCCTGTTTCCCATCTGTCACACAGGACTAACAGTACCTGCTGCTGAGGGATGAACCTTCTTGGATGCTCTGGCTCCACATGAATCCCTGAGCCTGAGAGGTTTTTATCTCCTGTTGCCTTGAAGTCCAAAGATTGCAAAAGGAACGTCAGGTGCTCAGAAGCCCCCCAGCTGAACCCAGCCCTATACAGCCCTGCTGAGGGCTTAGGAGAAGGATGCTCCCTTCAGGCTCAGAGGTATTTGGACACTGAGCCTGGCCTTTCATGGTGCATGGTCCTTTGAAGACAGGAAGTGTTGCATGTGTGTGACACTGGGTGCTGGTTGCCAGCATGGGATGCAAAACCATTTAAGCCCCTTGTTGCCATTCCCCCATGAGGGAGCATGGCTGGGGTCCAGTTTCTTCTCTCTACTAGGCTTCTGTCTAAGTCTCCAAGAGGGAAATGTGAATGGTCCAACAGGAGAATCACTAATAGCAGAAGTGTCTGGGTGCCCAAGTTTCAAGTTTGTCCAGGACCAGCAGAGGTGAACTTAGTACACAGTAGGTCCTGGCACTGAAAAAAACCAAACTGTAATCAATGTCCAAGCCCTCAGTGACTTCAGTGGTGTCTTGTTTTCCCCAATGGACTCCGTGGGTTATATCTGGGCAGATCCAGCTTAAGAGGCTTGTCCTATGTTTAATTTATAGGGTGATGAATGAGTTCTTAGCATACAATGCATTTAATTCCATTTTGGCCTGATTTATGATGTGATGTGAACTGCATATGAAGTTTTTAATTCAGTAGGTGGTGACTCTGATTCAGTATATGGAGTGTAACAAAAAAGGTGATAAATTTGATTCCAAAGGTGATGCATCAATTTCAGTGTGAAATGCATCAAATTTATCACATGGCACATTGGTTTCTGTGCATGGCACCCCAGAGATGGCAGTGCCAGGCCAGTTAAGTGGGATGCATTCTCCGCATTGACAGTAGTCCCTACATCCACCACTTCCTTGGAGGAAAATGGTCCTTGCTGTTCGTTATGTATTTGACCTTGAAGGACTTGAGGAAAAACAGTAGAGTGGCCCACCAGATGCTGGTCAAAATATTTGTCTTCAGTTTACTGCATGCCCTAGGTAAGGGCTTCTGATATCTCACCTAATTTTAAGTCTCAGGGAGATGCTGCTGCTTATGGGAATCTCAGCACCAACCTGCAAATTCGCCCTGTTTTGGGTCCATTTCCCAGCTCAGTATCTTTGCTTTTAACTCAGTGTCTGGCTGATCCACATTGCTGAATGAGGATGTGGAGGTCGAGTCCTGTCCAGCAGAGAGAGATTGGCTCTCTCACATCTGTAACCTTTGAAGGGTATCTAAAATCAAAACACTCAGAGAAGACATGTCATTTTCTCCCTCACTCTACACTGGAGGTACTTCCGGGATAAGACTTGCTGTCTTAGGGGATCCTAATGGCATTCAAGCAACAGCCATTTAGGCTGATGGGAATTGATGTGTTCAAGCAGGACAGCCCAGAGTGTGCTGGGTGCTGAGGGGCTCCCAGTGCCTGCAGTACCCAACCCCTTTCCCATCCTCCTGTTCCATTAACACCAGTTACTGAATCCAGCCTGGGCATGGCGGAGCAGAGTGAGTCACTAACATAGCAGAGAAACATGTGAGAGGGCTGATGAAGGGATTTGGTGACAAGCAGAGCGGGAAGTAATTACTTTTCTCCTTCTCTTCTGCTCTTGCTGCCACAGCCTCTGCAGCAGCCAGGATAAATGCAGTATATTAGCAGCAGTGAGTGGCAGAATCACTGAGCTGTAATTTATAACACTGTCCTCCCTAAAGCCTCATTGCAGGGCATTATGAAGGTAGCTTTGTAAGAGGGGATAAAATGATGAGAGGGTCACTCTGGGAAAGCATTTGGAAACCCTCAGAAAAGAGCTGTTTTCTTCTCTCCAAGCCAGCTATGTCTCATTTTGCTGACCCCAGTGGAGCTCTGAGGGAGGTTTAGTGCTCATACACCAGATATTAAATTTAATCCAGTGAGAAGGAGCAGATGTTGATGTGCCAGGCCTGTCTGCCACCATGTCTAATGCATAAAGATGGCTGAAAAATCTTCAATCAAAATGTTTTGATTTTTCTTGAAGACAAAATAGAAAACTTCTACTGGAAAAATGCCTGAACCCCCAAGGCAGAAAACTTACTGCTGAGAAAACTTTGACTTCAGAGTGTTGATAAAGGGTTGCTGCTGTCAGAAGGGATAAAGAGGAGGATGTTTTTCATCAGCCATGTTAATCTGATCTATCCCTGCATGCAGGCTTGTGTGGGCACATAAAATAAAACAGATCCTGATATGCTGCTGAGCCAAATCGTATTGCACTTTCCAACAAGGGACTCTGAGCTGCCTGGATGGAGAGGCAGAGGAGGGTTTCAAGCCATGGTGAAGGGTGTCAAGCACTGGGGACTGACACTAAGCTATTGTGCATCTGAACTGCCTGGTGAGAGTTGTAAGCAGGCTCAGTTCACACTCAGGGCTCCCAAAGCCTCTTCAGCATGCAGGTCATATTGTACCTGCTAGCATCCACAGGGAAAGGAAGCTTTAACCCCAGCCCTCCATTTTCCAAAAGGGTTAAAGAACCCCACTTAGGCATGCTTTAAATGGTTTGAAAATTACAAGAGAGAGGAAACTCTAAAACTCACTTTTTCATCAGCCAAAATGCTCAGGAATCTGAACTTAGTTTTCAGCACCAGCTTGTAAATAATTTCTTTAATGATCAGAGTAGGAACTGTTTGGTCTGGGAAGTCACTGTGCCTGCTCCTCTGTCTCCAAAGCACCCCAGTCAGAAGGTCATTGCTGTTTCAGGAATACTGCCACCATTGCTCTTCACAGTGAAGCTCAGTGACGGAGCCTACTGGGAGCTGGGACCGGGAGGTTGGCAGCAAGGAGCATCCCAAGCAAATTGTGTGGCCTCTGCTCCTGCAACTTGACTGCAGGGCAGTTCACCCGGCCTCTGGCACAGGTCCTCCCTCAGCACCATACAGCCATCCTGCAGAGCCTCTCGAGTGAGTATGAGAACATCTCTCAGTTGTGGAGAGAAGCATGTAATTTATATCTTTTATTTGTTTTGCATGAGACAAGGCTGCTGGTTTATAATGTTGAACAAGTACTTTAGCTGAGTGCAGTAGTTCCCATAAATCAATCATCCTCTACAGAGCATTAACCAGTTGCCAGGAACCAGTAGTTTTACAATACCTTTTAATGTTATTCTGGGGGGATGCTGGGCCAGTCTCAGCTAGTGTAACTTGGCCTTGCTCTCCAAATCCAGATGATTTACATCTACAGTGACCTGATGCTGCTAAGAACTACCACAAGTCTTCTCATACAAATAGTTTAAAAATCTTATTTGGCCTAATTTTTAGTGAAGGATGATCATGTGTTACTTCATGGTGTTTTAAAATGCATTTGACAGAGCAGATATTTGCCTCAGGTCCAACTGAATGTCCTGAACAAACACATATGCCACTCTGAAATAATTCCTGGCCAAAGAGTTAGCAGAAAGGAGGACCCTCTCCGGTAGTATGTACTGCAAAGACTACAAGTCTCAATTAACCAGGCCTCCTAGGGGCCCAATTTCCATCTGTTTTCTGGGCCCCTCAGTTTAGGAAGGACATTGAGACACTTGAACGTGTCCAGAGAAGGGCAACAAGGCTGGTAAGAGGCCTTGAGCACAAGCCCTATGAGGAGAGGCTGAGGGAGCTGGGATTGTTTAGCCTGGAGAAGAGGAGGCTCAGGGGAGACCTCATTGCTCTCTACAACTACCTGAAAGGTGGTTGTAGCCACAAAGGGGTTGGCCTCATCTCTCTAGCAACCAGCACCAGAACAAGAGGGCACAGTCTCAAGCTGCACCAGGGGAAGTTTAGGCTCAAGGTGAGGAGAAAGTTCTTCACCAAGAGAGTGATTTGTCATTGGAATGCGCTGCCCGGGGAGATGGTGGGGTCACCATCCCTGGAGGTGTTCAAGAGGGGACTGGACATGGCACTCGGTGCCATGGTCTAGTCATGAGGTCTGTGGTGACAGGTTGGACTTGATGATCTTTGAGGTCTCTTCCAACCTTGGTGATACTGTGATACTGTGACATTGCTGAGGGTATCAGTAGGTACCATAGTTTTCCTTCAAATCCTTGACTATCACCAGTTTAACAGCAGTCAGGCTGCTGGCACTGCAGTTGGAATGGCTCCTCTCTTCTCCTTGGTTCACTATCTCCATCTTCACTGTCTCCATCCATTTGTTTGTCCGTCCATCCATCCATCCATCCATCCATCCATCCATCCATCCATCCACCCATCCATCCCCCTTTTTTATAGGGCAAGATACTGGGACAGGGACTGTCTTCTCTCTTTATCTCATCCCTTGAGTGGCACTTTTTTACTGACGTTCCAATACACACAAAACATATTTCTGTCCATCATCAGACGGATGTGTTTGAGCTAATGTTTTTCCAGGCTGCTTAAGCTTGAACCCTTATTTTTATTTTAAACTGCATTTTTTTAATTCCTGCTGACTAAAGAGAAGTTTTTATGCTGTGTAAGCCTGTACTGAGCACCCTCATGGCCTCTCAATGGGGTGGACATCACTGATGAGGATTCCTACGGTACTCATCAAGCTTCTAATGATCAGATGGTCACTCTGTGCTTTTGAATTTCCTGGAGATGTTTGAGGCCCTGGCAATTTGCACCATTTTTTCCCCTCAATTTTCTCACACTGCTCTGCCTTTTTTGTTTTTCTTTTTTTTTTTTTTTTTAATTACATAGAGGGGAGAAGGAGATCAGATTAGGAAAGATGTTGAATTGCTGGAACACTTCCAGAGAAGGGCAACAAAGCTGGTGAGAGGTCTGGAGCACAAGCCCTATGAGAAGAGGCTGAGGGAACTGGGGTTGCTTAGCCTGGAGAAGAGGAGGCTCAGAGGAGACCTTATTGCTGTCTACAACTACCTGAAGGGAGGTTGTAGCTAGCTGGGGGTTGGTCACTTCTCCCAGGCAACCAGCACCAGAACAAGAGGACACAGCCTCAAGCTGTGCCAGGAGGTTTAGGCTGGATGTTAGGAAGAAATTCTTCACAGAAAGAGTGATTGGCCATTAGAATGTGCTGCCCAGGGAGGTGGTGGAGTCACCACCACTGGAAGTGTTTAAGAAGAGACTGGATGGGGTGCTTGGTGATATGATTTAGTTGATTTGATGGTGTTGGGTGATAGGTTGGACTTGATGATCTCGAAGGTCTTTTCCAGCCTGGTTAATTCTATTCTATTCTATTCTATTCTATTCTATTCTATTCTATTCTATTCTATTCTATTCTATTCTATTCTATTCTATTCTATTCTATTCTATTCTATCCTATCCTATCCTATTCCATTCCATTCCATTCCATTCCATTCCATTCCATTCCATTCCATTCCATTCCATTCCATTCCATTCCATTCCATTCCATTCCTCCTATCCTATCCTATCCTATCCTATCCTATCCTATCCTATCCTATCCTATCCTATCCTATCCTATCCTATCCTATCCTATCCTATCCTATCCTATCCTAATATGAGGCCTCGCAGTGAAACTCACTGAGTGAAATGTGCAGCCAGCTGGCCAAGGGCTTGTCCTGGCTTTTGGCCTATTTTCTGTGCAGATAGAGCTAAGCTTAGTTTTGTGTGTAAATTTTCCCATTCACATCAGAGTAACAAGTGATCTATGAACTATAGAACCCAGGAGCCTTGAAGAGAGCATCTGAGTATGTCTCTCCTTTTGGCATGGTGCATTCAGGAATGGCTGGGACCAGGCTGCTCTCAGTACCTCCACTTTAAAAGGGTTTAAATTATAAAATGTAGGCAGTTCCTTGTTTGTTTTGAATCAGCTTTTCCCAATTTCCACCACCACCACCACCAGCAGCTTCTGGCTTGGCACAATTTTAATGTACAGCTTCAGACTGCAAATAGAACTGAAAATTTTCAGACGTACAGTGCTAGCTTTGTAAGTGGTAATTGCATCAGCTTAGGATCAATGGAGCAGAATAATATCTGCGCACTAATAATGGCTTAATAAAATTAATAGCACTGGTCCTGCCATGAATTACTTTGAAATAGGGATTGTAGAATTGTAATGTAAACATTCATTGATTTTTCTTGGGAGAGTACTGTGCATTAGATATGGCTTTCTCCAGTGCATGGCTGATACCAGACAGTGCAGAACACCTATCTGACTGCCTTGAGGGTGGGTGGAGAGGGAAAAAGCAAAGGGGGCCCCTGTGGCACTGGGAAGATGATTAGATAAATGAAATGAGCCTGGACCAGAAGATGAAAGCCCAGAGCCGCACGGCACTTGATATGTCTGTCAACCAACCTGACCCAATTAATAACATATTAGCACAGAACAGGTCTGCTCAGTGGTTCAGGTCTGTTAATTGAAACAGTGAGATTAATGGCACTGAAGGAGGTGAGGAATACTTAGAAAAGAGACTGGAGCCTGCAGCTCTGTGCCACAGCTGGTGCATCACATGGGGATGAGTGAGGTGGGGGCAGCCATGCTCCTCACAACAGCCAGCCCTGTGTTTCAGTATCATAGTATCAGTCAGACAGTAGCCTGTGGCTGGCCTCTGGCTGTTTTTATCCTCCTTGAGATCTTGCCAGCACCCCAATATTGAGCTTGATGTCAGTGCCTGAAATGGATAAGTGGCGGCTGGAAGGACCAAATCCGTCCTCAGCCTTTTCCATGGGCACAGAGGAACCATGTACACTTGGTGGCACTGATGCCTGTGGGGTTTCCACACCAGTGTCTTGGCTGCATCTGGATGCTGAGGCAAAGGTGCCTGGGGTTGGGCTGGACATAGAGATGCTGCTCTCCTGGATGCTAACACCCTCTCCTACCACACAAGAGGCCATCGGGGCCCTGGCAGCAGCTTGGATCTGTTTCCACTAGCTCATACACATCCTGCATCTGCTTTGCTCCTTCCAGCAGCAAATTTTCCTGTCAATGCCAATTAACCCCAGTGCTGGTGTCTCGAGGAGGTGGCTTTGCAGAAAGGCAGCAAGTTGGAAATGTCATAGGGCTGCAGTGGCACCTTGGAGCCTAACCTAAATTACAGCAAATGGCCAGAAAGAGCTGGAAATTGATTCAAGCCATTGCATTTTGCAGAATGGCAGTGCTGCAAGATTAATTTCAGTTTTGCCCCCACCCTGCCATCTTTGCCTTAGACCTGTGTCTCTTCTGGAATGCAGGGGCCTGTGATGCACATCCTGGGTGTTTTCCTGGCTGTTGTGGGTTAAGTTGAATCTGCTGCTGACATTCAATACCACTTTGCTGTCATGCCAGCTTCAAAATGGAATTGTTGGCTCATGGGGCTTGAATTTCAGATTGTGACATGAGAAGCTTCCTGTTCCAGTTGCTGCTTTTGGTTTTCAGGTTTTGGGGTGTTGGTCTTTTCTGCTGAGCTGGCTGTGGGTTGGGGAGAGGGGGAAGTCTCTGGCTTCTGCTGCTTCTGCATTTTGCTGCGTGTTTTCTGCAAACAGACTAGAGTAATCACACATGATATAATGCCCAGTAAAACTCTATCTCAACTCCCCTTTTTTTTTTTTTTTTTTTTTTTTTCCCCAGGACACTGGCAAAAACAAGTCTTCCCTTTGCCCTCCATTTTAAATATGCACCCTGCAGCTGGTACATGAGTGTGCTGGGGAGGGAGGCAGTGGACTTCATTTCCAGGGAGTCAGGGCAAGCAAGCAGCTCATCCAGAAACATTGCTTCTAGGCTGAAGGGAATGAAGCATCATTGCTCCAAGATCTACTCTGCCCTATTTTGCATTGTTGTCATGAAAGCTGGAGGTGAGCTTGTCCCCTTTGTCTTGAGGTAAGACACATACCTGTACCAGAAGGACTGAGCCTGAACTTGCAACTCTGAGAACTTACGCTTGGTTCAGAATGCCCAAATCCACAGATCTTTGGAGGATGGTGTGGCTAATGGGGATGATTGGGGCACCTTTGCTCTTGGCAGAGGCTGTGTGAGCTGTGCTTGGATGTTTTGTTTTGGTTGTTAGAGGCAATGGGACAGTAATACAAATGCATCAGTGACACCAGGGAGAATCGGGTTCAGAAAGACAAGTCAAAGCATAGCTATTAGCGTGGGGAATAATAAAAGAACAGAAAGACCCACAGTGCTGCAATGAGACATCCCTTTAAACCCTTTGTTTTCATTTTGGATGATAAAGGAAAATCATTAAGTCTCAATTAGTCATGAAAGACAGAAGTCCTTGTGCATTGCACAGGCTTGAGAAAGCAACTCCTGCTCAAGAGCAAATCTCCCCACCCAGTGCAGGGATCATTAAATATCAAACACTTTATTTGTGCTATTTGCATTGCTTATTGCACCCATGAGCAGGATGAGGACCCTGCAGTGATCCTTGCTGTGAGTAGGTTTAAAGGCTCTTGGCTCTCACACGCAGTGGAGTGAAGTAGAAGCTCTGGCGAGCAGCAGCTACCTGTGCCACTTCAGCAGTACAGTGGGATAAAAGAATAAAGAAAAAGGGGAAGGAGAGACAGATGAGTTTAGGTGATCTTGACATGTGGAGATAAGGGTCTTTGGTGCATTGCATTTCCCTTGGGGTGGAGAGGAGGGGTAGGATAGGGCAGGTGACAGACACTGTGGTCAGATGCAGCTGTTCTGTTGTTCCCATCACATCACTGCAATGAACTGGTGACTCCTTCTTGCTGTGCAGGGGGAAACTTTGCTGCAGCAGGCTGTGCAGACATACATGAGACCTTTAAGTATTCATAAAGCAATAAATGATGTTGAGATGATGGTGAGGGAGACTGAACTGAGAAGGTTCCTGAAGCCATTTGCACTCTGGCCTTGGCGCAAGCCCTTGATAAGCAACTTGTGGGTT